>CAWUFW010000245.1:945000-3457500 GCA_963921515.1 Calotriton arnoldi
GGGCCCATATGGGTAGGATTTCTACTCAGTTCAATACTTCACCTCAGAGGCGAATGTGAACCTTTGTGAATCAATCTCCTGCTTTTGTTGGTGGTAGAAATTATGGATTCAACCATCCTCTTTATGGATTCATTCATTTAGGGATAGATTTACTTGACTATATGTGTGGTTTTATATTGTGAACTGTTGGATTCATGACTGAGCTTCTTTAAAATTATGTTACTTATATGCATGATTTTGGATCTTTAATAACCAAATTATCTAAGGTTGTCTGAGTCTTATTGTATCTAATGTTCTTTTCGCAGAAACTGTGCATATTTTAAATGTATAACAGAGAGAGTCCTAGATTATTCTTAGAACATCAGGTTCTTTTGCTCTTGTTCTGTGCAGCCACAGCAGAGCTTTTGGTTTGTATGATTGTCAGACTAAACTTCTTTAGGAGGTTCGGTCTACCAATTGCAATACTTTATTTCTACAGCACGGTTGTGAGAGTGATATACTTGAACCTGATCACCAATTCGTGAGTTGGCTACCAATTAATGGTCCTCATTGGGTAGCTGACAGTTGGACATTCTGATTTCTCACTCCTAACTACTACAGAGAAAAGGTCCTTAGCATGGGTAAGGGGATCAAGTTAAAGTCCACTAGGGGGAAAAAGTCCAAGGGAATGGAGCATAAATCAGGAAAGTTCAAGTCTGGTTTCTCACCAAACTTCTCCATATCGTCCAACAGGAAGTTTATCAGCAAGGGCAAAAGACAAGGGGCATAAAAGAGAAGTCTGGCAGGCAGACTGGTGGCAAGAAAAATGAAACGGGGGTCACCATAACTCGGGGATAAGCTTTCCTCCTCCTGCGTAATGCTGTTCTATAGTTCATATTTGCCATTATGACATCAATGGTCGGTCCACAATGGTCTGATAGTCATGTGATCATCCTTCCATCTTTCAGGTGCAAATTGATACTCTAGCATATTTTCCCATGCACATCTTGAGAAACGACTGTCCATTCCATCCTTACAGGTTAGTCAACAAAGAGCTTATTTACTTTGTTGCTTTTCATGGATATAGTCCAAAGTTGGACTTCCCACCATTCATGCACCAAGGGGTGTAAGAAAAGTTTAGGTTTCCAAAGGAATGTCGCATGCACAAGAACTAATAAGCAACATTTAAGAACGTAACAGTCTATTGCACAAGGCTGTGAAATAATGCAGGCAAAGGAGAAAAAGCATCTTAAACGTATTTTAGTTAGCATTTCTTATTGAATAAAATGAAACTTAGTTATATTCAAGCATAGTAAAATCGATCACACATTATATATGAGCATTTTATAAGGTTGTCAGTGATTGTTACACAGAAATGTTCAACTTCAACTGTGGCCTACTACCACAATTTCAAAAAGTAGCAACATGTAAACTATTTCTAAAGATCGTTTAAGATTGTTTAAATAAAATAGTTTTGATTAATGATCTTTATTATGTTAGGCGCTTATATTGAAAGTTTCAGACATGTAACTGCGTATACAATTTGCACCACTGTTGAGTTTATGACACTTTGCAAGGAAATCAATAGAAATGCTAAGATTTATCATTAGTTTTTCATAACATCTGTTAATAATATAAGGTAATCAGTTACCTAAACATCTTAAATTCACTATTTGATTAATTGTAGTGTTTCTACCTAGTCAAGCACACTTTTACAGTGCTGGTACATCAACTTTTCTGTTTCAGTGCACATTTATGTTTTTATTGTTGAGACAGGTTTAGATGTTGTGCAAGGCAAGATCAGCTTTTACGCTGAATTAGAGGTCTGCTACAAAATAGACATCCAAGGTGCCAGTGTAATCCTAACATCGTGCAGGCAGCTGAGTTTCATATCATTTGTAGTAGTGTATATCACTGGCTGGGATTTGGGTGAACTCCAATACAGTGCGGTTTGTTAATCCAGCCAAGCAAGAATGATGACCTGGAAGACTGCTTTTGAGATCTGGTCTTTGAAACGGCTTTAGTGTCTTTACAGACTATTGTTTCCCCCCCCCAAAAAAAACTTACATCATATACATAAAAAGAGGGGCTTTTGGACAGTGGGCTTCATCCATTGGTCTGTTAAATTGTCATTCACATTTTGCTTCTGCCCCCTTGAAGCATGTGGAACGGTACAATGGGCCATCCTGCTTCACCCATTGGCTCCCTTCCCTTTTAGTGACGGCACAGGTCCTGTACGCATTGTTCACAGCTGCCTAAAACAGTTCCATTCTCTTCACTGGCAAAGTCGGTTCAAAATGTGCCTGTGCTCCCCCTTGAAACATGATAAATTGATATACACCTAATTGACACATTTAACTTAACTTCAAGTACCTAGGGCATCTGAGTTAAATCTAACCACTGTGCTGAAGCCCACATTGCGCCACCAACTTCAGTGACCCAACAAACTCGACCTCAGGCCTATCATTGTAGCCTGGCGCAGCAGATTGTAAACTGCCAATTTGACCTGTCAAACTTGTGCAATTTCTCCCAGTATAAGGATTTCAGCCTTGTTCCATTAATGTTTCACGGCATTGCCCGCCATCAACAAGGCAGCTTTTTATAGTCAGCCCTTAAACTTTCTTTTGTTGTGGCCGATAGTATCTTCTAAATGAATGACCATCTGCTCCCTTTTGTACAGAATCAACATGATTAACATCATCAGTACTTTTATAGCCCACTAAAATCTCTTGGGCAACCAAGCACTGGAACTCAGCAGCCAAGGCATACACGTGTTGGTTAACTGCATTTTTACTTCTTTCTTCAACCACATTGGCTGCTCTACTGCACATAAGAGCTCTGGAAGGTTGTCCCATAGGTTAAAAACTTGAGTAGAAAAACCCTTTGTAAGAAAATGGATTATTATTTCGGGTGGGTGGTTGCCCATCTCAAGGAATATTATTAACATGTCAGAATGAGCTCCAAAGTCGCTAAATTAACCTCAGCGCAACTTCGGGTAGCTTTGGTACAGAGCAGACAGGCTTAGCTTAGGACAATGTGTGAAGTACTTTTACAGTACCACAGCACTGACCGTCACAACTCCAAATAATAAAAGTCCCAAACCTAATTAAAACAATAGAGTAAAATGTAACAAACAAAATGACACCAAAACAACAAAACCATCCAATAAGGGGAACCAGCGATCTGAACTTTTAAAGTTTTAGGTAACAATAGCGCCAAAAGCATTAAGCACCAATGATAGTCCATGGAAGTGGTAGACCAGGGCTGTGGTGCTATTTCAGGCTGACCCTGAAGGAGCGCAAGTCTGATACGCCAAGCAGGTTTGTCCTAGTCAAAAATGTTACCTACTGACTAAGTCTTTTTTATGGTTCTCAGAATTCTCCTACAGGGCAAGCCTGAAGCAGTATCCTAGGAAGGTGCATCAAAATGGCACACCCTTGCAGAGACGTCCCCCTGACTGCACCAGAGGCCTTGAAAGTCTCAAGTTTTCAGGGTTTCTGGAGCAGCTTCTCAGGGTTACTTTTAAGGTTACCAGGACCTCAGGAATAGCACATAAGGGCCAGTACTCGCTCTGGCAGAGGCCTCCAGCAAGATCGAGTCTAGATATAGTTGTTTCTGGTTGAGTGGTCACTTTGGGGAAAAAGGCCTCTTCAAGCTTGTTGCGTCTCTGTAGTCACACAGGAGATTAGTCAACTGACCCTTTGAGTCCACATCTTTGTCCTGGATGCAAGAGGACGCAGGTCCAGCCTTTAGGGCTCCTTTCAGGACACAGACATCAGGTCCAGTCCTCTTCTGATCTTCTACAGGTTCAGAAAGTTTTCTGAGGCGAGTTCCTTGGGCGTGACACAATTATGGTTGATTTTAACCAGGGGATGGACTCCTGCACTCTACCTAACCAATGGGGAAAAGGTTTTCGGGGGCGACCGAACCCCTTTTTTCAGCAGTTTGCCCCACAGCCAACAGTCCCAAAGCGCACCTTACTCCTAAAATGCAAGATGGAGAAACCCTTCCTCCCTTGTACGGAGCGTGTGTGCCCACCCAAAAAATTGGCCAGGGAAATGAGCAGTCCCCTCATCTGTGATCACTCGAGTAGCTCATGTCCCACAGGACTTTGGTGCCAGCATGGCTGGGGGGCAAAGGGTAGCCTTCCCCAGGTCTCGGCTTACATTTACTTGTGAAAGGGCAGGTCAATTACAAGTTAATGAAATTCTTGGATCCGACTTAACTGGTCTTTCAGCAAGGGGACAAAAACACCTCCCAATACCCAGGCCATTGTTCTTGCCCAGGCAGCAGTTTTCACCTCATTAGGGCCAACCACTGACTGGGCAGCTGCTAGAGAGCTAATGCAGATTAGCCTCCAGGAACTTTTGGATGGGAAAAGGTAACTTTCTAAAAGTTACTTTTAAATAGTAAAGTTCACAAATTAATTTCAGTTTTAATAAGAATGAGAAATAGTCTTTGAATAACAATTGTAGTTGTTTCCTGTCTAAAATTCTGTACTTTGACATTTTCTAGGATTCAGCTTCAGCCTTGCCAGCAAAAATATCTTTTGGGACCTAGTCACTGGAGGAACATGCCTATTTTAATTTCAGATGTTTCACTTTTAAATATCAGCCACCCTACCTTATGGCCAGCCAGATGGACGGGTGACCTTACTAATATTTAAAAGCAGGGATTCCTACCTTTAAAAAAAGGTTATTTTGACAGGTGTGATGACAGATGTTTAGGCTGCTGCAGTAGGTTGCATGTGGTAGGCCAGAAGCCATGTTTTCTATGCCCACTCTATGTATGGCACAATAGGTGCTGCAGTCCACAGGTGGCATTTAGCTTCCAGGCCCTAGGTTAATTTTCTATACCATATTGTTAGAAATGGGGGTCTCTAGTTGGCAGAGGTAGGTACGTTTGTCCAAATAGGGACCCTTGCTTCTAGTCGGGGTAAGGGGGGATACACTCCTAAAATAACCCCTGCTCATCCCCTTGGTAGCTTGGCACAAGCAGACAGGCTTATCTCAGAGGCAGTGTGTAAAGCATTTGTGAACACATACAGTAATACAGTGAAAATACTACAAATGGACACCACACCAGTTTAGAAAAATAGTAAATCTTTATCTAAACCAACAAGACCAAGTACGATAAAAATTCAACATACACTACTCTTGAAAAATAGTACATGTGCAAAATAACCTTTAAATTGCAGGAAAATCAATAAAACACAGTTCTTTCGATTCAGTAGCTCCTCATGGGGCTACTGCAATACTGGAAACGACAGAGTCTAACAATTCCAGCTGACCGCGTCGATACAGGCCAGCTAAAGCGTCGACCGACTCGGACACAGTACCTTTCTTGTTGCGACCAACACGTCAGTGCGAGTCAGTCTGGGCAAACGCGGTTGCGTTGTGAAACGGAGCATTGCTGCGGACGAGGTCCTCACGATTCGGGGCAGGCAGCGACTCGTTGACGGAGTCGGTGAGACCAGGGTTTGCGTTGAAGTGTGAAACGGTGTTCGCTGCGGTGCTGGCAGGTCACTGTGCGGCGACTGAGACGGTCGATGTTCGGCTCGGGCAGCGACGGAGTTGGTGACGTCCTTGCAGTGTGTACCGAAGCGTTGCGGAGTGCGGTGCCCTCAGGATGCGGTGCAAGCAGCGGCTCGTTGACGGAGTCAGTGAGACAAGGGTTGCGTTGCGAAGCAAGGCGTTGCTCTCAGCGGTGCTTTCAGGACACAGAATCCTGCGACAGACTCGATGACAGAGTCGGTTACCCTTCTTCTTCTGCAGCGACGATCAGAAACGGTGCCCACAACACAGTGAGATCTTTGCTGTTCCTGAGACCTCTAGAACAGGGGGTAAGCTCAGTTCAAGCCCTTGGAGATCTTCTCTTCAAGCAGGGGACAAAGCAAGCAGCAAAGTCCTTTTCTCCTTTCCTTGGCAGCAAGTAGCGACTGCAGGCCAACCCCAGGCAGCAAACAGCACAGGGGCAGTATTCCTCCTCAGCTTCTCCGGCTCTTCTCCTTGGCAAAGGTTCCTCTTGATTTCCCAGAAGTGATCTAAAAGTCTGGGGTCTGGGCCCCTCTTTTTATAAACAAAAATCCTTTGTTCTCTGAAAGCAGAGAGTGTCTGTACCCCGCTAAAACCAGTTCTGTCCTCACTGGTGCAGCTTCCTGGCAGGAGGTGGAGACAGCATTGTTGAAAGCAGACCAGGCCCATTCAGGTGAAAGTAAATCTCCTCCCCTATTCTAAATGCAGCCCAGGTCTATTCAGCCCAGCCCTGACTCATCAGACTTATGGAGCCACTGCCCCTCTCCAACCCCTGTCATCCAAAAGCCAGACATGCAATACACAAACCTAGCAGAGGCACACTGGATGGTTAGGCAAGAAAATACCTACTTTCTAAAAGTGGTATTTTCAGAATGTAAAAATCACCCTCACTAAAAGATGCATTTTAACATTCTGAGTTCAGGCATACTAAACTTTATTTTTCTACCTTGTTCCCAGGGCCAGTTATGTTTATAAGATGTTATAAACAAACTCCCTATTCCGTCCTATGGGAACAGGTAGCCTTGCAATAGTGAAAAACAAAATTGGCAGTATTTCACTATCAGGACATGCCACACACATCAGGGCATGTCCTACCTTTCACATACAATGCACCCTGCCCACAGGGGTACCTTGGGCCTACCTTAGGGGTGACTAATATGTAGAAAAGGTAAGGTTTAGGGACTGGCAAGTGTATGCACTTGCCAAGTTGACATGGCAGTCCAGACTGCACACAGGCTCTGCAATGGCAGGCCAGAGTTACATTTTACAGGCTGCTTCTGTGGGTGGCACAATGAGTGCTGCAGCCCACTAGCAGCATTTGATTTACAGGCCCTGGGCGCACACAGTGCACTATACTAGGGTCTGACAAGTAAATCAAATATGCCAATCATGGAATCACTAATCCATAACAACAATTTACAAAGGGAGCACTTGCACTTTGGCACTGAACAGCAGTGGCAAAGTGCCCAAAGCATCTAGACCAGTAAAACGGAGTCCAACACACAGCAAAAACACAGGAGGCAAAGGCAAAAAATGCAGGGGAGACCCACGCCAATGGTGCCAGGTCTAACACACATTTATTGTCCCTATATGTCCCATGTATAAGTCAATTAGGGGTAAGTCAATTTAACCAGGTTTCAAGGGAAGCACAGGCACTTTAGTCATGTTTACCACAAGTAACAGTGAACAGAGTTTTAGGTCCAGCAAAAATAGGGTCCAGAAAAAGGTGAACACTTTGGGGTGCATATGTAGAAAGGGCAGATTTCCTACTCCCTTCCCCTGCACATAGAGCAGCCTTGAAAAACCCAATAACAATTCAGAATAGGGCATTGTAAAATTAAGGCCTTTGCCTTGTGGAGAGGTGTGGTGCAGCGGCCAGGGCAGCTGACTTCGGAGCACAGGGTTCACGGTTCGATCCCCGGCTCCGGCGGCAGCTCAGCTCAGCACCATGTGACTCTGGGCAATAGCTCACTTAATTTCCACGACCGCCCCCAGCGCCTTGAGACCCGAAAGGGTGAGTAGCTGCGCTATATAAAAAAAAAAAAAAAAACGGACTTACATATAAACCTTGCCTTCAGTTCTCTTTGGATTCTGCTAGCAAGGATGTCCACCGTAAGTTTGAGGTCAAGTGTACTTTTTGGACAAAGTTCAATTAGCAGAGCACAGCTTCAAATAAGGATTCTTTTTTTGTAGTCTTGTTTGCCAGGCCCTGGGTGAATAAACACTTCTTCCCAAGGCAGAGTCCCTTGAATTCAAATGGATACTTGCAGTGGGAACCATTTGATATCTTGGAAGTGGCTTCATAGTGGTGCACTAAGATTTTAATTGTTCATTTAGTTTAGTACTGGGTTATGAAACTAGGCACCATCCACTCCTGTTAGCACTGCTGATACCATTTTGAATGTATCTTTTTTCATGTTGAGACCCTGAAGATCTAGAATGGGCCGCTACATTGTTTGGGGGGGACAAAAGACAGTACCATTTCTCAAACCACTTATGCCTATTTTTGTAGCATTTTTTCACATGTTCCAATTGTTTTTCCTGAAACATTTCCACTCTGTTTTTTTGGAGGCACAGGAAGTCGGTAGCAACATCTTTGTATGGAAGTTGTATCGTTTTTGTGCAGTCTACACCGCACAAGGCTGTAGTCTGCCTTTCCCACCAAGTTCAATCACTCTAGCCTAGGCTGCCCCAGTGGTTTCTGTGGACAGGTTCTCTCTTCAAGAAAAATGTAACCAGTCCTTCACCCGATCGCCCCCGTCCCTAATACCGTTGTACCTTTTGCTCAAAGGAAGCCTCAATGGAATCTTAACACGGAATAAATCTGACCACTTGATCCAATGTTGCAGCAAAATAGCTCATCGAGTTAAGCACTTGCTACTAAAATCTATACAGGTTACAATTTTACATTTCAGCAGGTCCACCTGTGATGTTCGTCCGAACAATGCTGATAAATACGGTACCATTAAATTGTAACGCCTGTTTACATGACTTCAAAAACGTAAAACTAGCATAAGGCCTTATATAAAGTATACTGAAAAATTTCCTAGCTATCGTAACAGAAAGGTTTAATTCTATTAAGGACTCGGAGGCGAGGATTATGCTGAGCTTTCTCCGTTTTATTTCACATCAGCCATTCACATTAAACATTAAATAACTACATTTCCCATGCAAACTTGGGAATGTGAAGAAAAAAGGAAGGCAGTCCAATCAGCAGTCTATCCCGATTTGCAACTAATGAGAGGGGAGCAGTGTCATTGATGGTCCCTCGTCTCTATTCTTCATGCCTCTTTCGACGCCCGAGAGCCACATCCTTTTCCTCACGAGTCTTGTTTATTCGCATCCCCACCTGTAAACAAAAGGCACATATTACACCCAGCACCTGGCTTAGGTTTATCCTGTGAACAAACTGTTAATGGATTCAATCATAACAGACCACAGTTAGCACCATCATGATGAGCATCATCCATAAAAATCAGTACTTACTAGTCACGGAAGGGGGGGAACTACTCCGCTCTGGAACCCCGGTTGGGATAATACTCGCCTCGGAGTTCTTAATAGAATTGAAACTTTGTTACGATAGCTAGGAAATTTGTCATTCTAAGTCAGGACCGGAGGTTTGGATTATGCTAGTTCAAAGATTCGTTACCACCAAGCTAGCCAGATACAGGACTGGCTTAAAATAGAACCTCTTAAAGTGTTGCGGGGATTCTGCACATATACAGAACTATGCGCAGGAAAACAGGACCTCGGTGTATAGTGGTGTACCAACCATCCACCTTAGTGCCCAAAATCCCAATCCGACTAGCTATAGTGTCTCATTCGTTCTCCGAACTACAGCGAAGCTACCAATGATTAGACATCCCAGAACACGGACTCTTTCAGGAATCGCGGGAGCAAGAACACTCTTTCATTACTCACTCATACTTGTCCACAACGTGCGTATTAAGAGACACAGTATAGTTTAAAATGTTTATTTCAACTAACGTGCTCTAAGACACAGTAAATGTGGCAGTACTAGCAGCATAATGCATAAAGACAAAACAGTAAACATTGTGACAATTCCATAGAATACAAACGGGGACAGCATTTTATAAAGACGGTGGATAAAGGACTATAATGCCTTGCCACCCTCCCCGTGCTAGTAACTAGTTTATTATAAAAATAGAAGACCTCTGGGCTTTGTCAGGGGGACCCCCATACCTCAAGAACTAGATGCAAGGTTTACATCATCGGACAAGCACAGCTCTTCTCCCTGGAAAGGTTTTTCTCCAAGTGCCTCTAACAGGTATATTGCAATATTAAAAGCACTCGAATTTCAGCAGTACAGCTGTGCTTCGTGTTATGTCTAAGTGCGTGGGGCTGACCAGAACAGAATAACAAGGGACGTTGTTTTTCGACCTTGTACATCGTGTGCATGCGAAAAATACAGAGAACAGCAGAAAATGTGAAAGGCAGAAATGTAGACCGTTCTCATGAACATATGCAGAAGCAGAGTCTGGAAAAACAAAGTCACGAAGTAACGTGTGCAAAAGAGGCATCATGGCAGCTAGACCTAAGCTAACTTAGCAATGTCGACAATGAGGCCACAATCCACACTACACCCTCCCCTGGTCAGTCCATAGGTCAAGACATAGGACGAAAACAGAGTTCAAATCGATGGAGCAGAATGCAAACGTCTATAGGTGGGAAAAGTTTTTGGAAAAAATGGGAAAAAAAGGTCGAAATAGGGCCCCAAAAAAAAAATGGTCACTCAAAGATGATAAAAAAATCCGGCTATGCAGTTTATTGAGAGCCAACACAACTAATCCATTAGAGTGTATGCGCAGAAGACAGTAACACCTTCCAAAAAGACATCATTGTCATCGTTTGAAAAAAGAGATGCCATCCAGTTCAACAAATCAAAACTGCATTCATGTTCCTCACAATAGGGAGCAGCGATCAGCATTGCGGGACAACTTGCGTGATATTCAATATAACTTTGTTGTATTAGATTCTGAGCAGCCGCGCGGATATCCCATTGTGCCAAGACTCCAAGTGCAGTCGCACGCGCCATTAATCCATCACCGGAACATTCCCGTTCATGGGCCATTAAGGGGCCCATCAACTGGTCGAAATCTGGGTCCGAACAAGACGTATTGGAGAGGCGAACATCCAAGGACCATGAGAACGGACATCGTAAACAGGACAGCTGAGTGTTGCCAGTGGCAGTGTACTGAAGCTGTCAATCATGCGGTCACGGAGCATCCGCAGTCGCCCTGGGCTGTGTAGGCCCACAAGAGGTGCAGCCATTGCGCAACAGGCAAAGCAAAAGCAATATTCCAGCAGCTAAGGCTAGGATCAATGGGAAGCCACCAAAGACGCTGGAAAAAATGGAATGAATAAAAGCCAGTATTACACCAAATATCGTCTGAAAGGACGTCAGAAGACCAGAGCCCACAACTTTAAAAAAGTGCACAAGGCCGTTGGTATTAGATGCATTGAATATATGGTGAATCAGTTCACCGAAATGTTGGGGGAGGTTAGTATTTAAAAGGGCCTGTATTTCACTGTGGGTGCTGGCCACCTGGAGGACGAAGGTCTCCCGTGCGGAAGTTAGCATAACCTCCTGGTTTAATAATAGCGCCTTTATTCTGCTCAATTTATTGAAATCTGCCTTCAAAGTCGGTATGTAAGGCCAAATGGAACCATCTAACTTCCCACGTGGGGGTGGAAAAAGCACATTTTTGCAGCATACTACGCGTTGCGAAACTGTTACAATGTAGGGTATGCCAGCTTGCAACTCACAGCAATCTTGATTACTTAAAAGCAGATAGCTACCGTTAGCAAGCATAGTGAAAGTAGGTGATATAGCTGGAACAGGAATACCCTTTAAAATACATGCAAGATTCGGGGCGGAAACATTACAAGCCCCGTGCAATTTAATTATTTTTACAAACAAGGGAACGACCCACTGTAGAATCGCAAGACTCCCCAGTAAGGTACACCTCCTTGTCATCCCTAAGGCATCTGTATGTGAAAGGCAAGGACCACACTTCATGCAGAAAGGTACTGCCCAAGGGCTCAAATCGGCCAATCGGGTAATGTTTCATGCAGGAACTGAATTCAAACAAAGAAAAAGGCAAAGAGATAACCCCGTATATGAGCCAAACTGCAGAATCAGTTTCCGCTACAGAGAAAGGTAAAGGATCTATTTTTTTCTATATGTAGAAGAGTGTATGTTGCATCTTTCATGGACATGAATTGCTGTTTCTCAGTTAAGTTAAACGGCAAAAACAATGCAGAAGCGTTTAAGTAATCCAATGGTACCTTCCCCATTTTCAGAGTTCGCAAAGTCCATGCAAACTGCATCACTGAACGCAATGGATCCTGACCATGATTTAACACAGACACTTCATCTTGTACAATATCAACAACAGAAGAAACAATATTATCTAATGTGTAAATGCGGGAAGACAGTGTGTTAATACTATTGTCAACAACAGCAAGTACTTTTTCTAAATTTGCTTGGTCTATTTCCCGTAAACGGGAAGCAGCTTCTATTTGAGAAAGCTTCCAGATTTCATTGTAAGTCGCATAAAGAAATCTTTTCTGTCTCGGACCTCTAGGTCCCATAACAAAGTCGGCCAGATCAATGTTACTGGATAACAGGGATGAATGTTGTTTCACGGACTCTAGTGTAGAGTGCTGCAACCACTGTTTACATAATTTTCCCACTGAATATGTTGTAACCGAACGTGAGTTAGAAAAACGTGGATCAGGGCGATCCTGTCTATAACCAGGAGCAGAGTAATGAAAACGCAGTTGGCAGGCATTAGAAGCTATCGGCCACACCAACCATTCTGAGGGATCCAGTGCAGAGAAATTAAATTAATTATATTGAAACAAAGCTTGCAACTCGTCAATGGAATAATTTAAATGCAAGCTCCAGTTAGGCAATGAAGACAGCGCAGGATTGGTAGGTGCATTCAATTGTTTGGAAGTCGCCAAGCCAAAACAAGTTGTTTGGTATATAGTATTATTTAAAAATAAAATTTGGGTCGGGATGAGGCAAGCGCGATGTAAGGCCTCGGTACCGCGTACCTGCCAGTACTTAGTGCCCCAAATCGATTTCAAATCAATGGTGGCTTTCCAGTGCTCATAGCCACCAACAGCTAATGCGTCCATAAAAGAACTGGAATACAACAATTTGGTGTGGGTTAACATCACCTTCGGATTGGAAGAAATGTTTAATTTAAAATAATAGGACCCTGGGTTTGACCTATCAAAGCCTGTAAAATAAGTAAACTTATTTATCAGAGTTTGGGAGCTCCCTTGCAGAGGGGTGGGGCAATGTTCCCACTGGGTATAATTAAAACTACCTCGAAGTGTACTAGTTTTATGTAGGAAATGGTTACCATAATGTTGATAACAATACAAATCGGCATAATTAGCAGAATTCATATACAAATCCTCAGCATTAAAGGAAAGCATAATATTTCAAATCGGAAAACAAGGATTGCATTGCATGCACATCCCAATCATGTGAACGTATGTTTCTTTTTACCACATCACCCATGGAAACACGAAGTACATTCGGTACATTGATAATTTCTGTCGGTCCATGAATTTGGAAATTCACTGCATCCCATACAATGCCATCTGCGATTGGAAAGGCGGAAATGTTCACAAATGTCTGGTCACACTTCATGATGTGTGAAGAAGAGTGCGGAGCTAAAGTTCCAGCAACAGAGTTCACCGCAGAGCGCTCTGGCAAGTAGTGACCATTGATGAGCAAGAAAAAAACTGTCACAAAGCCAATGAACAGGAAAATCAGGAATAGTACCAACCAGATGTATGTTCATGGAGGGACCAAAAAATTGTCTCTAAACCAGGATACAAAAACACTGAATTTGGTTGGGACAAATGATGAAGTGGAAGTCGAGTCAAAAGAAAAGCGGGACTGGTTCAGTGGTGTTGTAGGCAAACCAGCCAATGACTCGCTTGTGGGATAAGCATACTCAGTTTCCTTGTTGCAGGAGGAAGCTGGTGGGTCGAGCAGGCAATCTGGTAGAGAGACCATATCAATGGCAACATCGTTACACGTGGCGACCGGAGGGCCACCAGTAGGATTCCTTGAACTTGCTGTACATGATACAGCAGGTGTTACACTATTCAGAATCGGCCAGATGTTGTAGCTTGACATTGTCCACTGAGATGTATCTGTTGTCTTTGCGACCAGGAAGCGGTGGTAAGATGACTGTACGAGTACCCTGCAAGCCAAGGACTGGAACCGGTGCACGATAAGAGGGGCCAAATTCTTTTTTGTTCTCCACCTTCTCTCGGACCATATCTCCAATCTTCGGAAGCCAGCCGGCAACCAGAATCTGCAGCGCAGCATCAGTGGCTGAGGGTAAGTTTTCACTTGCAAGTCTGTCACGGGTCTCTTGTAAGTCCTGTAATATAGTAGAATGATTATCTACGTCAAAGGTCGTGGCAGCTGCCGCCATGTCTAGACCATCAAGGTCTGGCACAAACATCTGTATGCCAAAGAGCATTTCGTATGGGGTCCGCCCACCAGAGATCTTATAGGGAGATTATTAAGTGCATGTTGGACGCCATACAAGTGGGCCAGCCAGTTCCTGCCAGTACCTAAGACTCTAGCTGTCAAGGATTGCTTTAAGTCACGGTTCATTCGCTCCACAATTGAGTTGCCCTCAGGCCTGTATGGAGACGAAAATTGCACTAGCACCCCCAAAGACCTCATTGCATCCTTGTACGCCTTAGAGGCGAACGCTGGACCATGGTCGGAATGGAAGGTGCCACAGGCAAAAATTCCCACAAAGACACGCAAATCCCTGATGACATTTCGAGCGTCAGCACTGCGTTGTGGCCAAACCCAGATGAAACGTGTACACGAATCAACTGCAACTAAGATGTATTTATATGCAGTATCAGAAGTAAATGGACCGCAGTGATCAAGATATTCACAACCAAAAGGTTTATTAGAAATGCAGAGCTGTGTTTGTGGCGGACGTGTAACCGTAGAGGGCTTAATTTGCTGACAGATGTCACAAGAAAGGACATAATTACGGGTCTGTTTGTATAAACCACGCCACCAATAACGCTGCTGCAAGAGTGAAACAGTTGCAGACACGCCAGCAGGGGCCGAAGCCAAGCCTTCGTGTGCGACTGTTATCAAAGAATTTCTGCGGTCCGCGTTGGGAATTAGCCGATCACCAACGTCTGGAATTCTTACATAAGGAACCTGGTCGGGACTTAAGTGATAAGAGTACTTGGAAGGGAAACCCTGTGGGTATTGAGAACCTTCCATTGTAGCAGCAATAGCTGCCAAAATCTCTATCTATTTTTGTCATGGATCTTGTAACTGCTGCTACTGAGCACGTGGCTACTGCTGATTTGGCAGCTTCATCCGCCAAACTGTTACCGACCGCGTGTGCGCCCACACGCTGGTGGCCAAGAGTGTGAATCACCTGTGTGCGAGGCAGACGTCGTTAACGATCTGCTACTCGAACCCAAAGCATTTTATGCTTAATTGCGCTGCCTTTAGAATCTCTATAGTCATTCTGAGACCAAAAGAATAAGTTGTCATTAAAAGACTGAACACAGTAGTAAGAATCGCATACAATAAGTGTAGTCACATCCGGGTCTGCAAACTCAAGTGCGAGCACCAAAGCACGCAGCTCGGCCAATTGGGCGGTACTGTCTCCCAGTGCCTGCGTGTGCACAACGCTCGATTTGAACTCACCGTTCACCATAGTACCTGCCACAATAGCACATGCTGCTGAATAAGCATGCTTAGAACCCGTGGCCGCTTGCGCCGAACCATCGGTGTAAATGATACATTTGTACTCCTCAAGCGGCAGTAAAGACAGAGGAGGAGGATGAACAAATTCATACTGCAAGAACTCCTGTGTCTGAAGAGAGGAATCAAAGATAAAGGTGACATCAGGAGACGTCAAAGAAGTAGCCCATTGTATCCAACGGGGGTGCAAAGCCTTAGAGTTTGGTACACTTGCCTTTGTCACTGCCTCAAGGGCAGGATATGGTGTTACCACCAAAATGCGTTTTCCCTGTGCCCGTGCGCGTTCTTTAAGAATCGCCATTTGCACTGCAGTCAAAACTTTCTCCACAGTTGAAAAGCGCAACTCGGCAGACGTGTAAAGATGCGACTTGTAGGCAATAGGTACTGTGTCACCTTCGTTAAACATCAAGTAAGTGAAACCCACTGCGCCTGGCACTATTCTGATCACCAGGTTCGTGTGGTTATCACGAGTCAACAAGAACTTAGATTCAAGTAGATCAGACTGCAAAGATTGTAGAATAGCTGAGTGTTCCGGAAGCCAGCATGACTTCGAAAAGGTTGGTTGTATCAAGGCATAAAGAGGCTTGATACGCTGGGCATACTCGTTGAATGTAAGAACGCCCAAAGTTCAAAAATCCCAGCAAAGACTGAAGTTTTTTCAGGGTCGTTGGAGGGCGCACAAGTGCGCACTTCTCCAGGAAGTGGGGAGCTAAGCCCCTACCTTCATTGTTGAGCTCGTAGCCCAAAAGCAACACAGCGTACTCTGCGATTATTGATTTGGCAAAATTAAATTTGTAACCGAAGTCCCCAAATTCAAGAATAATGCGGTCTACTCGGGAAAGATGCGGCCATAGTTCGTCGTCTGTCAGATATATATCATCCACGTACGAATACGTATCTGGGTCTATGCTGTCAACAAAGAGACAACACGGGCGGCGAAGACCCCCGGGCTGTTCTTGTAGCCCATTGGCAAACGCCGGAATTTTATATGTTTTCCACCGGAAGTGAACGCGGTCCATTGACAGCATTCAGGGGACAAATTGTGTGAGTAAAATCCATTGGAAAGGTCAAGTGTCGTTTTATATTTTTTACGAACAAGACTGTCTACTGGCGCAGAACTATGGGTATTCTGTACCGCAAAGGTTCGACAATGAGAGTTCAAATGCCGGTAATCTAAAACTAAGCGGTACGACCCATCGGGTTTAGAAACAGCAAAAAGGGGGTTATTCATTGGTGACACGCATGTCTAAATCACTCCTTGATATTCTAACTGTGTCAAAATGTCTGAAACTGGACCTTTAGCTTCCCGCCGGAGGGGATATTGGGGTTGAGCCTGTGGCATCGACCGCAACGGTATATGATTGGGGGGGGAGAATCCTCATCCCATCCCACGTGATTACGGTACAGTGCCGGGGCCTGGGCCACAGCCCATTCTGCTGCGAAAGCCTCCGCATGCTCCTTGGGGACATGACGAGAAAAACTCGGAAGGATTACTTCCTCCCCTCTCAGAGCAGCGAGAACAAATGGTGGTGGCCAATCCGCCTCCGCCAATAATATGTCGTAAGAAGAGGTCAGATTTTCCCAAAAGATCCCTTTAATAACACTCTCAATGTCACCTTCAATTTGAAGGACTATATTAAATAGTCTGTCAGGGGGTGCCACTCGGGTGTCAGCTGTCTCGACAGTAATGAAAGTGTCAGTTGCTGTCGCCTCCACATGAGGACGTAGTGCCTCCCGCACTATGGTAACTTCCGCTGCGCTGTCTAGTAGCGTCACTGCCCACGTCGAATTTAGGAGTCTCGTTCTCACAGTCTGTGGCATATCTCGCTGTTAAAGCCGCAACTTTTTTCTTCTGAAACTGAGGGCGAGAACGTGGAAGTTCTTCTTGCTTCCCCTTGCCTCCAGGCTGACGAGGTTGGTCCCGTCCTTGTGGGGTGTCGCGACCCTTGCCTCGATCCTGGCGATCTCCTCCACCAGCCTGTGAGCTCGATGGTGCCTGTGAAGAACGAGGAGAACGCTGTTCAGGGACCTGAAACCTGTCAGGAGAATTAATTCTCGCTCGGTCGCGCAAATCATAAGTGCGTTCAGAAGACTCGGAAGCCGGTGACGCTGCACACGACCCCGGTTTCTGTTGTTGCTTCCCCTGCCTCTTAAGTTTCTAGTTCTTTTTAGAAAAGAACGGTTTCTCGTCTTTATCAGACTGAGATTTTTGTTGTGATTGTGTTTGAGTTTGCGTTTTAGCAAAAGGCTTAACTCCCAAACTATTGCGGCCAATGGTTTTATAAGCCTGTGCAATAATTTTCGGTAATTCGCGAGGCTTGTCCAGTTCTGGGACTAAAGCCAAAGCATTAGCTACTTGAAAGTTAACTTGCATCACCATTGACATTTGCAAGGATTAGATCAGCAACTACATCGAACACTCCCACTAGTCTCATCCCCAATTCTACAGCCGCTTCAGGGCCATGTTCGTCTTGAACACGCTTAATCTCGGCGGGGAGGAACGTCATTGAGGGAGTGCCGAAACACTTCGCATACACTTCCGCAAATACCTTACCCCAGTTGTTGCATTCTGTCAACTCGGGAATTAAGTCTTTTGGCAAACTTATAGTCAAAATCCTATGTTTTTCCACAGGAGAGGTATTCGGAAACACCGCCTCCAGCTGGTCAAATTTTTCAGCAAGCCAATAAGGCAAATCATCTTTATTCTGTGGGCGCTTGCCCATCACCGAATTAACCATGACAGGACTTATAGTTACACCGCCAGGCCCTGCAGGGTGCGCTGCAACTCCAGGAGGGGCCATCTGGACGTTGCCTGTGACATATTGTACTAAAGCTCTGTTCACACGGACCAAAGACGTATGCAGCACGCGCAGTTCATCTACCGGAACCGCTAAAAGTGGATGCGGGGTATACCCGGCCAAAACAGGCCAAGCGGCCCCATCTATCGATAAAGGGCCTAAACGAATCGGGGTGACCGGATGTGGGAGGGCGCCATTAAACCAAATTCGGTGTTGCCATGCCGTGAGCGGAACTTCAAGAGCCTGATAAGGCCGATAAGCATTAGGAAGGGCCGTGGCAGTGTACACATGGAACAAATTATCAGCTCCATCCACCGCCGGAAAAGTGACCCATGAATAAAACACCTCAAAGTGGTAAGCCGGATCAGCTTGTACCACAAAGATGAGAGCGACACCCGCGTCAGGCACTCCATACGCTGTCAAATGAGCTCGGAGTGCAGTGCGGCTATGTGCCGGGATATTTATATTCACAGACATTAAGACTAAGAATGAAGAGCAACCTATGCGTGGCAGCGCAATATAGGGTTAACATTAAAGAGAATACTTTTTAATAACTTCAAGCTTGAAAGAACCTATAAAAACATCAATATAGGAGGTAACACGTTCACATCCGTTTCCGGAAACAGAAGTGAGGGGAATTGTGGACAAGCACAAGCACTACTCAAGTGTCTCGCAGATAAGAAGCAGACCAAACGTTGGTGGCGCCATGTTGCGGGGATTCTGCACATATACAGAAGTATGCGCAGGAAAACAGGACCTCGGTGTATAGTGGTGTACCAACCATCCACCTTAGTGCCCAAAATCCCAATCCGACTAGCTATAGTGTCTCATTCGTTCTCCGTACTACAGCGAAGCTACCAATGATTAGACATCCCAGAACACGGACTCTTTCAGGAATCGCGGGAGCAAGAACACTCTTTCATTACTCACTCATACTTGTCCACAACGTGCGTATTAAGAGACACAGTATAGTTTAAAATGTTTATTTCAACTAACGTGCTCTAAGACACAGTACACGTGCCAGTACTAGCAGCATAATGCATAAAGACAAAACAGTAAGCATTGTGACAATTCCATAGAATACAAACGGGGACAGCATTTTATAAAGACAGTGGATAAAGGACTATAATGCCTTGCCACCCTCCCCGTGCTAGTAACTAGTTTATTATAAAAATAGAAGACCTCTGGGCTTTGTCAGGGGGACCCCCATACCTCAAGAACTAGATGCAAGGTTTACATCATCGGACAAGCACAGCTCTTCTCCCTGGAAAGGTTTTTCTCCAAGTGCCTCTAACAAGTATATTGCAATATTAAAAGCACTCGAATTTCAGCAGTACAGCTGTGCTTCGTGTTATGTCTAAGTGCGTGGGGCTGACCAGAACAGAATAACAAGGGACGTTGTTTTTCGACCTTGTACATCGTGTGCAGACGAAAACCACAGAGAACAGCAGAAATGTAGACAGTTCTCATGAACATAGGCACAAGCAGAGTCTGGAAAAACAAAGTCACGAAGTAACGTGTGCACAAGAGGCATCATGGCAGCTAGACCTAAGCTAACTTAGCAATGTCGACAATGAGGCCACAATCCACACTACAAAAGGTTGTGTCCGAAGACCAATCCGCTGCATTGAGGATATCCTCCAATCGTGCTCCGAGCGTAAAGGCTTTGGAAGCCATCGCACCATGGGCCGAATGAGCACCAAATATGCTCAGGTTAATGCCCATCTCTTGCATCACCCATCTGACCCAACAAGCAATCGTGGTTGAGGAGACGGCTTTATGAGGTTTCGTCAGAGCAATGAGGAGCTGTCGTTCCCCTGGAGGGCAGAACTCTGCGGCCATTTCCTCATATGCCTTGAGACAACACACAACTTAGGGGATTCCGGGAAGGCCGGCTAGGAAACAGCCCTGGTTCCACATTTCGTCCATCTACGGATCGTAAAGGTGACACCAAATGGTGAGAACGTGCGCCCCGTGATATCCAGTGCTCGCACGTCAGAGACCCTCCGACGGAGGATTAAACAGAGCAACATGGCCAGCTTGGCTGAGAGCTCTTTCCTGGACAAGAAGCGGTTGGGTTGCCATGATAGGAAAAGATTGAGGACCATGTTAACATCCCATAACGCCGAATGCCTTGGTTCTGGCGGAAAGGACAGGCGCACACCCCTCAAGAGTCGACACACAAAGGGGTGTTCGCCGATTGGAGCACCGTCCACTGGGAGGTGTCCTGCCGAAATTGCCAAACGAAAGGAATTGATCGACCTGTAGGCCAAACTTTCCTCCGCTAGAGAGGCCAAAAAATTCAGAACGTGGATCACATCCGCTGCCATTGGATTGAGACACCGTCGCAAACACCAACGGGTCCAGCGGTTCCATGAGGATCTGTAACGCTTGACCGTGATATCGGCCCAAACTCTGGACAAGAGTCCATCAGCTGCGTCCGAAAGGCCTGGGAGAGACCATCGTCCCCTGTAATCCTCCACGCCATGAGCAACATCGACCCCCCCCCCCCAGGATCAGAGGGTGGGGTTGGTGATCCGGGTTGAGTAGAATCTCTGGAAACAGGGGGAAGAAGGGTTGGAAAATCCCAAGAAAGTTCCAGAAGAACTGGAAATCAAACTTAGGACCTCCACAGAGGGTTGACCATTATCACCTCCGCCTTCTGACGCCTGATCTGCGCTGAGGCCCTCGTAATCATCGCGAACGGGGGAAACGCATAGCCTTTCTCCTGCGACCAGTCCTGGAGGAAGGCGTCCATGGCTGCCACCAGGGGATCCGGCTTCCAACTGAAGAACCTGGGCATCTGGTAGTCCAACCTGGACGCAAAAAGGTCCACCGAGAACGGGCCCCACTTCTCCCAAAGGGAGGGGAATACCGACGGGTGGAGCTTTCACAGACTCGAATCCCAGAATTTGCGGGTCTGGAAATGCGCCACCTGATTGGCTTGGCCCGGCAAATACTGCGCCGTGACCGAGATCCGATGATCCAGGCAATACTGCCAGAAGCTGATGGCGAGACCTGAGAGGGCCTTGGAACGAGTGCCCCCCAAGTGGTTTATGTACCGTACTGCCGATAAGTTGTCCATCTTGAGGAGGACGCAAGCCTGCACAGAGTTCTTGGTCCAGCACCTCACCGCAAAGGACCCTGCCAACAGTCGAGACAATTTATATGTAACCGTTGTTCGTGAGGAGACCACAACCCTCCGGTGGAGAATTTGCCACATCTGGCGCCCCAGCCTGACCTGCTGGTGTCTGACTCGATGACTAAGTCCGGGGCCGATCCGAAGATCGCCCGCCCGTTCCAGGCCTCCATGTTGGTCAACCACTAGTCAAGCTCGGCACGTGCCTCCCCCGACAGGGTGACCATCTGGGAGTACGACAGTCCCTTTAGCAGGTGTGCGGCTTTTAACCGTTGAAGGGCTCGATAATGTAACAAGCCGGGAAATATGGCCTGGATTGAAGATGACAGGAGGCCCACCACTCGGGCCAGATGTCGCAACAAGAGTCGTTGTTTGCGTAAGGTTCTCAGCAGCTCGCGACGGATCTTTGTCACCTTTCGAGATGGGAGACTGAGCATAGCTTCGACTGAGTCTATCGAGAAACCCAGAAACATCACCTTCTGGGACGGGATCAGAAGGGATTTGATCTCGTTGACAACGAATCCTAGGCTCTGAAAGAGGTCCACTGTCGATTTAAAGCTGGCGCGAGCGCGAGCTTGTGCGGACATTGCGCCATGATAAGGATGTCGTCTAAATAGACGATCAACCAAAGCCCTTGCGCCCGCATGCGTTCCATGACCGGCCCCAGGACCTTCGTGAAGCACCACAGGGCGGAAGAGAGTCCGAAAAGCAGGGTGGTGAACTCGTAGGTTTGGTCGTTCCAGAGGAACTGCAGGAACTGCCGGTGAGGGGGAAACACGGGAATCGAGAGAGGCGTCCTTGAGATCCAGGCTCTCACCATCCAATCCCGGGGCCGAAGCACATTCCGTAAGAGGTGGATTCCCTCCATTTTGAAGTGGTGGTAGACCAACCACTCGTTGAATTCGCGGAGGTTGATTACCGGTCGCTGGACCCCGTCCGCCTTGTCGACCAAAAAGATATTGCTTATGAAGCCCCGCAGGTGTGGGTTCGTTCGAACAATGGCCCCTCTAGCTAGGAGGGAGCGCACCTCCTCAGTCACCAGTTGTTCATCGGCGTCTGAAAAACGGAGCGGCCGAGGAGCGACGGCTTGCAAGCGGGAATCGTAAAACTCTATTTGATAACCTCTCACACTCTGCAGCACCCAAGCACCGTTTGTGATGGAAGTCCAAGCCAGGAAAAAATTCGCCAGCCGGCCCTCTACTTTTACAAGGGAAGAAGGGAGAACACTCACCTGAGCCATTAGAAGCAGCTGCGCCTCTGCTACCTTTCCCTCTGCCACGTCGTCCTCTGGTGGGATAGAAGTTGGCGAATCTGGCCTGGTCTTGAAACTTGCCTTGGCGGGAGCCTTGTTCCCTGGGAGGGTATTAATTATTTGGGCGGCCGGACGAGCAACCCCTACCTCGGCCGGCCCCATGAAAAACCCGATTGTAGAAAACTCGCTTCATGGAAGTCTGTCCTTTATCTAAGGAAGTGAATGTATTAACGAACTTCCCTAATTCCTTTATAAAGGGTTTCCCAAGGAGACCCCCCTGCGCGATAGAGCCTGCCTTAGAGTCTGCTAAGTCCCCCAGTTTCGGGTCGACGTTAATCAACAGTGAGCGGCGCCGCTCCATCGACAACGTGCAATTTGCGTTGCCCAAGAAAAGGACCGCCCTCTGTGCCCAGGCTGATAGGGTATCCGGCGATATCACAGAGCCTGAGGCCTTGGCCTCCTCGGCCATGTCCAAAATTTTAGTAAGGGGACCAAGGGCCTCCAACAACTTATCCTGGCATGCCCACCAGGACCTGTCGTGCCCCTTCTTAGGATCTTTGACAAACGTTTGGAGGAAGTTGGCCATTCGTGGGTCAATCTCTGGCATCATGGCCACTTTCCCTTCTAAGGACGGGCGGGGGCATACCGCTCTAAAGCAGTTACGTGCCTCCTTCTCCATCGGCTTCCGAATGCGCACGGCCCCATAGTTCGCCACTTTCTCTGCATGGCCCATTTGGAGGATCTTAGGTGAAAGATGTCATCAGGATCCAGCATGTCCGAACATGACCCTTGGTCCCCAGGGGCAGGAATAGGGGGGTGGAAGATGGCAACTAAGGTCGGGAGGGGCCCTCGTCGTCCGTGTCCCTGTGCTCCTCCCCAGTCGGGGTTCCCGGAATGGGGGGGGAGGGGGGGGGAAGAGGGGCCTGGGGCATTACTTGCTAGAAAGGCCTCCTTAAGCCTGGCAAAGGCATCCAGGTCCACTCCAGCTTGATGAGGGCGCTTCGCGGCACACCATCCTGGTCAGGGGGAACAGAGGGGGTACCCTCGGTAGGAGGCTGGGGAACCCCTGGTCCAGGGCCTGTGCTAATTGCTGGGAAAGGCGCCATGGCCTCCGACTCCGCCCTGTAAATGGAAGCATCCACCGCTTCGTAAAAGGTGTCATCCCAAGGTAGGTCAGACAGGGGATCCTCCTCACTGTGGTCCTCATCATAGGGTTCCATTATCAAGAACTCCCGGAACAGGCTACTGACAAGTGACAGCACCCTGGGCCCCAAGCGGTTGATGGACGCACTTAGTGCGGAAGTACACTTGGGCTGTCAAGTATATATATTTCTATATATATAAATTTTAGGGGGGCTGATGGGGGTCAGCCCAATGACATGTGGGACAAGCCTCACGCTCACGGGTCACGCCCGGGGACACTTGCCTACACCCCGGTGCTCAAACCATAAGGGGGGGGGAGGGCTCCTGGGAGTTTGTCCCCACAGGCTGCAGGTCTGTCTGTAAAATGAACTACTGACCCTTCTTAGGCGTAAAGCTTGTGGTAATACCTTACCCAGAAACGTGCCTCAATTTACCGAAAAAAGGCACTTATTTCACGGCCGGTACAGACCCCCGCGGGGGTGTTGCTCTCCAGGGGGCAAAGGCTCAGGCCGGCGGGGCGCAGCTCCGATTCCTCAGGAATGACAGGAATTCGGGCAGCGTGTCGCAGACGAGACGGCGCGTTCAGGCGCCACCTAGGTGCGAGAGGACCGCACCGCAGAGCCGCACCACAAAGACAAACAGTGGCCGCGAAGGAGCGAGAATGTTCCCGCGGCCGTAACACAAAGGCAATATAACATGCACTAGCAAAGCGGCTATAATCAAAGAAAACAATTAAACGGTTTGTCAACAATGCATATAAAAACGAAGAGGAAAAAACCTACTTATCTTGGCTGCGAGCAGCGAAGAAAGAGGCATGAAGAATAGAGATGAGGGACTATCAATGACACGGCTCCCCTCTCATTCGTTGGAGATCGGGATAGACTGCTGATTGGACTGCCTTCCTTTTTTTTCTTCACATTCCCAAGTTTGCATCGGAAATGTAGTTGTTGAATGTTTAATGTGAATGGCTGCTGTGAAATAAAGCGGAGAAAGCTCAGCATAATCCGAGCCTCCGGTCCTGACATAGAATTTATTATTGTAATCCCCTGGCAAATGATTGTATCATTTTATGAACAAAAACCATAAGAGGTCTTGGAATATAGCTAGATTACTGGATGTATTCACTAACCACAGAGAAAAGAGCTATAGACTCCATTCTTTTCATGTTTGTATTAGGTCACAATATTGGAAACGTATTTCAACAAAAGGCACAACTAAAGAATAGGCCAGTTCCTGATAGGTAAAGATTCTCTCAACATTGATAGGTAGATTTTGAAGGGTGACCCTGAAATTGCTGATGTCACTATAACATTTATCAGTGTCTGCTTGGAAGGAAAAGGATGTCCACTCCTACACCATTGTGAAGAGTCTAGTCACTTTACCTAGCACAAGAAGCATCGTTAAGAGTTGTAGGTGCCCACTTCAATACAGCCATTTATGGAGAGTTTCAGCATTTCTAGTCCCTGGCTCCATTAATCTCTCTCCATCCACTCTCAGTACAATAAACTATCCAATCTCTAATGTCATCAGAAGCTGGCTGCCTTTTCTTGATTGAGTTAAAGCATCCTTAACCTTATGTCACAACGCTGTGCTTTCTCATAGGTGTCCCTGTAAGTTCTTACAGTGTCAGATCCACATCATGGTAAGATCCTTAAGATGCCGAAGAGGCTCAATGGCTATATTCCTCAAAGATCTCCCACCCCGCTCTGGAACAGCATTTGAGTGAGGTTTGCACCTGAGAAGGAGGGCACTTTTTTCTATTTTAAATGCTTAAATGTGATACGTTGAAGATCTGGAATAACTTAGCATCCTTACACTTTTTATGGATTTGTTCATGCTGGACCTGGTGACGGCCTCCGATGTCAGCCCCTGCTTGGCAATTGAAAAAAAAGACCTGGGATAAAGTCATCATATGTTCCCTCCCTGTAGCACCTGGCCTTAGACATCATGCTTACGTGGGTGTCACAATTTGTGCTGTTTTATTGTACTTCCATGCAGCGGCCATTGGAACCCACTTTACACATACCTTCTTGCACCTGTCACCATTCAAGCTCCTGAAAGATCTTTTTAGGCATAAAAAACGAAAAATAAATCCAGTATTCAAACTTCTTGTGTGAACTTTGAAATTACTGCTTAACTTGCAGAACCCTAACCCTTCCATTATAATATCGGCCATTGCCATTTATAGTTTTCTTTCATCTTTTTGTATGCATTTTTATATAGGCCTCTCCCTTCTCCTAAAAAACAATTCTAGGAGTGAGCACAGTACATTATATGACAGAAAAGCCTGTAGAAAGCCAACCTAAACAACATATCGTAGCAAAAACAGGCTCGCATCAGAGTAAAGTTCGGAGTGACCAGCAGACCTTCACGTTATGTGATGTAGTTACTCTCTGGGGATGTTTGAAAACTGAGTGGTGCAGCGGTGTAATTATATTCTTAGTATGTCCAGCCGGTGCCAAGTGTCGCCAGTTTGACAACTTAGTACTTAGTGTTCCTCTGTACCGTAAGAGTTTTTTAAAAAAGGGCTAGTGGAAGGACGGAAAATGTGCTAATGGGCCTAGTGTTGAGGTCCAGAGCTTGTGATGAAGGAGACCGTAAGGCCATTGGTTTCTTGGACGTCCGACCAAGACATATCTATGTGATGAGATTCAGATAACGACAGGGTTGGATGCAAATCAGATGGCTGTTAGAAGCAGGGAAACAGCCAATCACGGATGGTGTTTAAGCGATATCCATGGGTGGAGGAGAAGACATCTCTGGATTCAACCAGGTACATACAGGACACAGACAAGCAAGTAGCAACTCGCAGTGCAGCATAGAAGCTGTGCCATGGTTCCCTGTGAGTCAATGCATTGTGCACCAAGGGGCAGAAACAGACAGGCAGGTAGCAGTTCACAAGCTACATGAAGGCTTACTTAGATGCAGGAAACAGAAAAGAATGTGTGAGGAGATAGTGATGTGCAAAATAACTCTGATTGTAGCAGTTAGACATGTGAAACGTCGGGGAGCATGTGAATCTAGGGCTGGAAATGATGCAATAAACTCAAAGACCAGAGGCTACCATCAGAAGTAAGAGCCAGAGCTCAGGATTGGCACCAGGGTTCGATAGGAATGGACAGACAATTTAAGAGATCTGGAGCGGCGTAATTTTGGCTCCACCCTTACAAGTCACAAATACACAATATATACATGCATTCAGCACTACATAGTCAGTGTCCTTACTTTATTAATGTAAAGTGTTGCACTTGAATTCAGTAATGAAGTGCATTCACTGGAGAAATCGATTCATATATACTGTGTGCCTTAATTTTATTAAATGAATTGTAGTCTTTAGAGATTTGATGAAACCATCCTTACACTACTAGCATGTATCTACTTTATAAACAAGAATAATTGCACTAATGTTTAGGCATTGGTATTCATAATGTAGTTCTTAGTTACACTTATATTCGTGCATTCAAAGTTACTTTACATTTACCTAAAGTGCAATGTGAATCTAATGCTGAATCTGTCTATTTCCATGTGTCATTCATTTGTAGCTGTATGTGCACAAACCACACATATTAATGTGCACCACTGAATAAGATGCTTGACTTAACTAGGCCTGTATTTCTTTCTGCATAAATACTGTTTTCCATTTCTGTTTGCGTGTCTTTTCCTTGTAGGTGCATTCACATGGTTTGTTAGTTTGAGAATAGATGTAACACTGTAATAGCGATAGAGAGCCTGAGAAGAAGAACCTGGCAAAGAACATAGAGCATCAACTCTATTTAGTAATGTTGCCAGGAGTTACAGGTAGCCAAGGACGATGTTGTTCCGAGGTTTGGTCTTGGATAATCTGATAATGTTGCAGCTCACAACGTGAGAATGGTAAGGACAATGGAGCCCCTGGTGGTGTTATCAATGGGTGTTACCAAGATGGTTCTTGTGCCATTAATTAGTGTTCCCACAGGTTGATGTTGGCCACTATTCCTTTGGACTTTGAGAGGTACAGACCTCTATGCTTACCCTTCTGATTTCCTTGATTAGTGTGACTTAGACTAACACTTGTTTCCCTATCCTTAGAAAACTTTTGACCGGGCCTCTGAAATGCTGATACCTTCCCACAACCTTCCCGTATTTTTTTCTTTCCGCATTTTTCTGACTATTTGAGATCCTTTTTAGATTTAATCATCCTCATTAGTTTTAGACTCTAAATTAATTGACTTACTCATGTTTAATAGAGAAGGTAGAAGACTCTTTTCTGAGCATCAGATTCTACTGTTAATTCTTTGTATTGCTGTGACTGAACTTCTTGTTTGTCTCATACTGTTGCACCAGAACTTCTTTAGGAGGTTTGGCTATCCATTTACAGCATGGCATTGAGATTAATTTACATTACCCTTACTGCTAACTTGTAATAAAACTTTTTGACTTTATTTACTGATTCCTCGTCCTTATTGTGTAGCTAAATGAGTTTCACTGTTTGTGTTTGACCAAGTGCCAACTCCCTTCACCTCTTAGTCGCATATAAAGACAAGACGGGAACACAAACATATGGTTAGTTATTAAGAAGGAGGAAGCTCTTAGTGAAAATGAGAGGACGTTGATTGTGCTTAAGAAACAAAGATTCTAAATCCTTATGGAAGTTGGTGAACGTGGATTCAGCCAGTCATGAAAGTCCAAGAGGTGCAGTAATACCTCCAGAAAGATGGACTCTTCACTTCAGCATGATTCTCGATAGAGGCTAGCGGAAGAAGTGTATGGGGACAGGGCCGGCTTTAGATCGGAGCTACTGGTGCGGCCGCACTGGGCGCCGACTTTGAGAGGAGTCACTAACCTCAGGGTAGGCACTGTGTTTAGCAATAACATACGATTTAAAATCACCTGCTGCATAGTTCCTTGCTAGTCCTTCTTTCAGGCTGCAATAAAAATGTCACAATAACTCTTGTGATTAATGTTCCTGCTAGATAGAGAGATCGAAGTTTTGTCTATTGGCAGTTTTGACTCATCTAAGGTAGCGCAGAGGGTTAATATGCGGATAGCTGAGTGGATTAGTGAAACCAGCCTTTACCGGTGCTTTAAAATAAATGAAATGTGTTTGAGAGATGACAGGCACTCAGGAATTCGAGGAGGAGGTCATTGATGGGTCAAAAAAGATTGTCGCACCGGGCGCCCCCAGCTCTAAAGCCGGCCCCGTTAGAGAAGTTGAGGAAGGGTTCTGCCCTTTATTGCTGGTTTGGACCATGCAGCAACTATCCACTATTCTAAATCTCTTAAAATGTCTTTCCACATAACAGTGTACTGATTGCCACTACAATTTGTGGGTATTCCAAAGGTCTGTGCAGCCATGTATGAACAGTTAAGACTGCGGTGTTGTGAAATGCAAACATATCTACAGGTAAAGATTTGTGTGCCCTGATGATGAGGGTCCACGTGGATTACATTAGGGTACTCTGTTGGCCCAGAATAAAGGATTCCCTAATCTGTTTTTTAATATTCTTTAACATTATTACGTGATTAAAATCTTATAGTTTTCTTTCACTGATGTGTCTCCCCTGCATAAAAAGACCTGTATTTGCCATAATGTTCTCATTCTTTTACGTCTTCAGGTAATAGAAACAAGAAATGTGGAAGCACCTTATTTCTTGCCTGAAATAATTTTCCGAGACAAATCCAGGTATGTTGGTGGTGTAGTTGCCATAATGAAAATTGTTAATGTATTTTCATTGACATGGGCCCTCTACTTATTCTAAGTTTGGCGATGAATGAGTTATTTATAGAAACTGTATCACTGGATAAATATTTAGAAGGTTTAATTAGTTATCCAATTATAAGGATTCATGACATGCTAAATGGGTGTGTAATGGACTTTGAAGGTAAACATAGAAGTGTACTGATTAAGACAGGCTGGATTTTGACACGTACTATATTACTGTCACAAATGATAAATGTACAGCTGTACATTAAGAACTGATTTAACAGCTCTCGCATCTAATTTTAGAAATATAAAACATGTTGTGCATGATTTTCATGCACAAGGAAACTGTGCTCTCTTCAGTGATCCACCAGAGTGTTCCAGTATTGAAAACCGCAGTGCAGTGCATTTAATTAGTGACATCTCTAGTGACAGTTCAAGATAGACAAGAGGCTACACCCAATGTGGCTAAGTTCAATGGTCTAGCTGGTGTGCTGGTCATCCTAGGACTGTCGCTGGTGTGCTGGTTGCCAGAAGAAGACCAGGGACTGACGAATTGCTAGCAAGAGGAGACGGCGCTGCCAGGATCACCGAAGGCTGCTTGCATGTCCTTTTTGGTGTTTAGCCAAAGAGATGAGTGTACAGATAGACTCTGTCTATGCCAGTCGCATAGCGAAGAGTAAATGCAAGGTGGATGACATACTTCCGCCTTACTGCGGAGTGAAACTTATCAGGGTGCTCCTCCGACATTTTAAAAGGTCCTATTACGAAATGAAGGAGATGGACTAAGACATACTCCTTTCCGGATACCCGCACACCCGCTTTTATCAAATACTAGGTGTGCTAGCATTTCCAGCAAATAAGGCTGTGATACGTATATCTGGCAGTCGATAATATTAACAAGCATTGCAGGTTCTGGTCACAACGAGGGACACGCACCTGCCGTCCGTACAGACATGCTGGACAACATAATTTTCACCAATCGCCTTGAAAAAGTCTAAGGGAAGACGAAACACGTGTTGGCTGATTCTTCGTGCTGGATTTTATGAAATTAAGAATAAAGAATCTAATTTTTGAAGAAATTTGAACACTGTGGACTCTGTATATCTTGTGCAATCAGGAGCAGTGTGTGATTACATTGAACATTGCCATCTAAAAACTGATACGTTCCTGCTAATAGATATTTGGAGCAATTTTTACTCTACCAGCATTCTGGGTGATCTTTTATCAGAAAAGGGTGTGCTCGTAAATGCTCTTTTCTTGCACATCTTGAGAATGCCTGTTTTTGTGTAGTAAGTGATAGCAAGACTTGATCCTTCTGAGGGATATAATTGAAATCATAGACTGTTTGAGTGCAAGTTGAAAGACTTCAGGTAGTTTGAAAAACATGTTTACAATCTGTAATTATATATTTTATATGCTGTGTGGGGAATCTCAGCTTTGACGCTATCTTGCTATTTTTATATGTGCTAAAAATGCTTATGTAGACATTCTCCTTCTCCTGACACTATTAAACTGACAGGAGATGATGGGTATCCGTGAAAAGTGTCGGGCTACATTTTTTCTTGGAATACTGTTTAAGGTTAAGAAAATAGGTTAGCACGACTTTCCCTTTGTTTTTGTAGAAAAAAGAAAACTATAGCCTTAACAAGCAAAATATTCCTAGTCGGTGGACTAGTTTTTTCTCAACACTTCAATTTTCCAGTGAGCAAGGGAAAATGTCCCCTCTTTAAACTAAATGGAATAAAACTTGTGTACAGACTGTCACAAACAGATGTCTGTGACAGATGCTCACAAGGCAGGTCACTGGTGTTTGGGTTCGGGCCATGACGCCAAGTTGTGCAAGGAATTTGCCCTTCTAAATCTGAAGGAGTTCCAAGAACGTGAAGCCAAGCTGTATGTAATTGAACACCGAAAGAAGTCTCGAAAGTCCTGCTCAAAGTTGATGGTGCAGACCCATTCTCACTCTCAGGGCAGTTCCCACAAGTCATTGTTGCTGTCCAAGTCTTCAGGTAAGTTGTAAGGCTCTTCTGGTGAGTAGAGCCGTAGAGAGAGTGCCAGCCTCGGAAATAGGGACTGGATGTTATTCCTGTTATTTCCTAGCACCAGAAAGGTTGGAGTCCTTTGTGGTATTTTAGATCTTTACCGTCTCAACTTCTTCCTGTGAAAAGACAAATTAAAGATGCTCATGCTAGCACAGGTTGTGTCTGCCCTGGATGCAGCAGACACCTAGTTCCATGTTCCCGTCCTGCAGGCCCACAGACACTACTTGCAGTTCAGGGTAGGCCAGGAGCATTTTCAGTTTGTCATGCTCACATTCGGCCTCACTAGTGTCTCTCGGGAGTTCACAAAAGTGATGGCAGTGGTAGCACATTCTTCGGAGGTCGGGCATACCAGTTTCCCCCTACCTTGATTAACAGCTATTTAAGGTGGTCTCATAACAGTCTGTCATGGACTACTACCTCCATGCGAAGATAAATCTTCTGGTATCATTGGGGTTCACTAGCAAAGTGCCGAAGTCACACCTGACTCCTTCACAGAGGCTCCGGTTCTTTGGGGTCATTCTGATTACGGTGCATTTTTGGGGCCTTCCCTCTGGATCAACGAGTCCAGAACATTCAGGCTATAATACCAATGCTTCGACCTCAGTCCTGGGTCTTGGTGAGATTGCCTCTTAAGACTTTGTGGCCTATTAGCTTCCTACACCCGGCTCTTGGACCATGCCAGATGGCATATTGCAGGCTTTGCATTGGGATCTGAAGTCTCAGTGGGCCCAGCAGCTAGAGAAGCTGTTAGATTCCATCCAGGTTTTGGAGGAGACTGCAAAACATCTGGCTGCTCGACCACAGTTGGACCAGCGGCATATCTCTGTTGCTGGTGACAGACATATCACTGCTGGGTTGGTGAGATCATCTGGGAGAGTTGGAGATCAGAGGACTCTAGTCTCTGACAGAGCTCTCACTTCACATCAACCTCTTGGAGTTGCGAGACATTTGCTGTTGTTGAAATCCTTATTACCTTCCATGAAAGGAAGACTGGTTCAGTTTCTCAGGTACAACACCACAGCCATTTGATACTGCAACAAGCAGATTTGCGGGTGGGGTCCTGAGTCGTGTGCCAAGAGGTTCTACGCCTCTGGAACTGGCTGAATCATCAGGGCAGTTCTCTGGTCCTGCACCACCTGGTGGGATCTTTAAACACCAGAGTTGGCTAACTCGGGAACACCTAGCGGATCACAAATGGCAGTTACAACCGGAGGTGGCGCAGGGCATCTTCCAGTAATTGGGAGAACCCTGGCTTGATCTTTTCGCCACCCCCCAAAACCATGCAGCATCAACAATTGTTTACGCTGGAGTTCCCAAGAGGTCTCGCTTTCAGAGAGGCATTCTGTCTAAAGTGGAGCTCTGGACTCCTGTATGCCTTTCTGTTCCTGCCTCTCCTGTCTGTTATCTTAGCGGCTCTGAATTGGGCCTGGAGAGTGAAGTATCCAGAACTCATAGACATGAACATCTGCCCTCCGAACAAGCTGCTGCTTCTGGAGGGTCTTTTGTCACAGCAGCGGGACAGGGTCTTGGATCTGGGCTTGTGTAACCTTCACTTCCTTGCATGGAGATTAAACAGTGGTTAATTCCAATTAATCTCCCTCATGAGGTTGTTGATGTAATCTTGACAGCTAGATGCCTTCTGCAAAGCCATTGTACACCAGGCACTGGAATAAATTTGTGTGGCAACTGCCAGTGGGACCCATTACTGGCCAAACTGTCGGATTTTTTGTTGTTTGGGTTATCTTTGGCCCAGTGAGGACTTGCACTGGGCACTGATAAAGGCGTTTTGTAGTCTCTTTCGACTTTTTTATGTTTGCCGGATCAGCTTTCATTGTTCAAATCACCTATTACGATGAGTTTTCTTAAAGGGTTGCAACACTTGTTCCTGCCAAAGTCCTTTGTGATACCAGAGTGGGACTTGAATTTGGTTCTTACTTTTCAAATTTTCAGGCATTTTGAGCCTATGCACAGTTGTCCGCTGTGCCTCTTTACTCTGAAATTGGTTGTTCTGGTTGCGATAATGTCAATTTGTTGCATGAGTGAGATGCATGCACTCTTGGTCCAGCCACTTTATTCCACATTTATTCCAGAAAAATTGGTATTAAGAATTTGAGCTGTATTTCTGCCGAAAGAAGTAACATCTTTCCATGTTGGGCAGGCTGTGATCCTTCTGGCATTCTTTGCTCCGCTTAATTCCTCGAAAGCATAGGAGAGGCTGCATTAACTGTATACCAAAAGAGCCCTCATGATCAGTCCAGATCCACAAGTGGATGATCAGCTCTTTTTGGGTTTCTCAGGGCAAGGCATTCCGGAAAGGAACCATCTCTAGGTGCATAGTGGCCTGGAGTAAAATCTGTGCACTAGCTAAGAAGGAGCCCCAAAAGAGTTATGGGCCCATTCTACTCATACCAAGGCTGCAACTCCTGCTTTGACATGTAGAGTTATGTAGGAAAGGCCCCCTTTTTGTATGGTTACCCCCTAATATTTGCCTGATGTCTGATGCACTTTGACTGAGTGGACCCTATCGTCCCTGCCAATCAGGTTCCCAGGGTCTGTGTTCTTTCCCAAAACGGTACCATTGCTCCCACAATTGGCACACTTCTGGCCCACATATAAGTCCCTTGTAAAAGGTACCATTAGTACCAAGGGCCTTGTGACCAGAGAGGGTCCCTTAGGGCTGCAGCATGTATTGTGCCACCCTAAAGGACCCCACATTAAACCCATACACCCTGCCCTTTCAGGCTAGGTGTAGTGGTGTAGCTAAAATAAGAGTCGACATGGCACACCTTCGTGCCATGCCTACCTACACTGCCTATGGTATAGGTAGGTCACCCCTCTGGGAGCCCTAAGGCAGGGTGCATTATACCACAGGTGGGGGCATAGCTGCATGGGCAATATGCCCCTACAGTGTCTGAGTCTGTTCTTGGACACTGTAAGTGCAGTGAAGCCATTTTCAGTGCATGGGCTGGGAGTTTGTCAACAAGGATTCCCCAGCTCCATGATGGCTTTATTGCAGACTGAGAAGGTTGGTATCAAACTTCTCCGCATAATAAATCCACACTGATGCCAGTGTTGGATTTATTATAAAATGTACTCAGAGGGCATCTTAGAGATACTCCCTGAAAAACGACCAGCTTCTAATGTGTTGGCTGACTGGTCACTGCCAGCCAACCAGCACCAGACAGATTTCTGATCTCATGGGGTTAGAGCCTTTGTGCTCTCGGAGGTCAGAAAAGAAAGCCTGCTCTGGGTGGAGGTGCTTATCACCTCTCCCTAGCAGGGACAGCAGCACTTGGCGGTGAGCCTCAAAGGCTCTCACCTTGTGTTATGGTGATTTGGGTAGCCCCAACTAGAGAAGATGCCTACCACCCTGTCCTTGCCCCACTTTTTGGCGGCAGGACAGGCAGGGAAATTGGTAAGCAGAGTAGGAGTGTGCACCTTGGCCTGGCACATCCCTAGAGTAGCCAGGAGCTGAGGTGAACATTTCTCTTCAGAATTCTCCATCTTGGTTTGGAGAATTAGGCCCAATGGGAATCAGAATGGGCCCCTCTCCCCATAGGGATGGGGCACCTAAAGGGTGTAGTCACGCTAAGGGACATTAGCCATTGGCTACTGCCCTCCAGTCGCAGTAACGCCCTTAAATTTAGTGTTTAAGGGCTCCCCCGAACCTTGTTCCTCAGATTCGCTGACCTATGAGGAAGAAGGACTGAAGAGCTGTGTAGCAGTGGAGAAGAAGAGAACTGACTTGGCCCCAGCCCTACCGGCCTGTCTCCTCCTCCAGCGACTCTGCTCAGAGAAAGCAGTGTGTCCTGCGGCCAGCATCTCTCCAGCAACTCCAGAGACCTGTGCTGCCTTCAATAAAGACTGTCTCCCGTGGACACCGGATTTGTCCAGCACAAGCAACCTCCAACAAGGACTCCAGTGCCTCCTGGAACTGCGAGTTTTCACCACTCTGCACCCGTCGCCCTCGGCCCGAGTCCATGTAGCCCAATGATCCTGTAACGTCTCCCCGTCGATCCTGACCTGGAATCCAGTGTTGGACGACCTCTCCTGAACTTCCCCACGACGCCTGCAGCCTCATCTTGAAGTGTCCCCGCAACCGGATCCGGTGAGAGAAACCCGACGCCTAAGGACACCCCTGCACCCGTAGCCCCGAGGCTTTGGGGTGCCCAACCGACAGTGTCCCGGCATCCACCAACTATCCAACTCACCTCTCCAGTCATTGGATTCCTTCAGCCAGTCTTCTGGATCGAGCCTGCAGCCTTTGTCTCCAACTGAGGATCTCCATTGATTCCTATAGGGAACCCGACACCCCCTTTGCAACCTGCACCCGGTCGCCCCTTTGCTGCTGGCGGTGCAACTTTTGTGCTGCCTGGTGGCTCCTACAGTGCTTTCTTCAACCCCCAGGCCATGTGTCCCTGAACGGCGGGTACTCCCCTGCAACCGATGCCTCTTTGAGGTGCCCCAGCTTCCATAGGTTAACATTGGGCTCCGTGACCTCTGCACCCGGCCGCCCCAGTGCTGCTGGTTGTGCAGTGCCTACTTTGATCCGACCCTTGCCCAGTGTTGACCGAAACCCATGCAGACTGGATTTGTAAGCGGAGTACTTTCCTGAAATTTGCTTACTTGTATTTCTTCCCATAGGATTGCCTTGGTTTCTCTCTGTACTGCACTAAGTGTTGATCCTAAGAACAATACAAAGTATCTTCTTGATATTGAAAAGTATTTCATGCACCTGTAAAGTATTTCTAATGATTCTACAAACATTTGCCAACTATACATTGAAAGTATTGCATAAATGAAAAGTCTACTCACCTGCAACTGAGTTCCACTTGATTCCTAAAATAAAAGTAATGAATATTTTTACAAACATTTGGCCTGGAGTAAGTTATTGAGTGTGTGTTCCTGCCTTGTATGAGTATGTATAACAAATGCATTTACACTACCCTCTGATAAGCCTGACTGCTCAGCCCAGCTACCACTACATTGAGAGTAAGGTATCTACTTTATCCTCTGCTATACCTTTGGGGACTTACTGGACTCTGTGCACACTATATCTCTTTTTGATATAGTTTAAACACAGCCAGCTTCCTACAAGTTCCCATTCTGGATATCTTTCAGGCTGTTACATGGGCATTTGTGTACACATTCAACTGTCTTGACAGTTCCGTGGAGATGGGCATTTTGCCCTTTTGGTCCTGCGGGACTTTTTGTTCTGAGCCACTCCACAGACCCACCACCTTGGGAGGTACTGCTTGGGTATGTATTCACAAAGTGAAGAATCTGTGTTTTCTGGTGGATAGTCTGTCAGAGATCTGCACACTAGTCATAACAATTTGGCGATGGGCGCTGTGTCTGAGGGGGCGGACAAGCCTGCATAGGTGGCACTTCTATGCAGCTCCATTCGTTATTTCTGGAACAGAATTAAGTCAGTGCAGAACCACAGAGCGTCATCTACCAGCATGCAAGAGTAGTGCTTTAGGGTTTTTTGGATCCAGTCTGACTCCTATGGAATATTCACAAGGTGAGGAATCTGCTGTTAGAGTATCCAATACAAAGAGTGTTACTTAAGGAAAGTAACTTGTTCGGCAGTGCACACGTTTACAAAGCATTAAAACCTCGACAGTCAGGTTTGACGGGAATAGCATTTCACCTTTTCATCTGGTGGACTTTTTGATCCAAACCATTCCACAGGCCCACCACCCTGGGTAGTACTTTATTGGTCTCTATTCACAAGATGAGGAATCTGCAAATAGAACTATCCATCAGAAGAACAAGTTACTTACCTTTGGTAACAGTGTTTCTGATGGGTACTCTGTGTAACTGCAGATTCCTCATTGCCCTCCCATTTCCCCATTTTGTGAAATTCATTTTCTCCATATAAAATGATCCCAAGTTAGAGACCTGAACATCTAATTGATTGTCCGAGGGCTCGAACATTGTCAAGAAAGAAAGTGATGACAATGCACAGGGGCGACGCTTATAAACGTCTGACCGTCATTTCCGAGGTGGAATGAGGCCAACACCGAGCTGTACGACACCACCTACCAACACATGAGGGGCTATGCTGTAAAAATCCTCCGGATCCAGTCTGGCACCTGGAGATATTCATAATGTGAAGAATCTGCAGTTAGAGTGTCCACTAGAAAGAGTTACTGAAGTACCTTGTTCTTTTCTCCCACATCTAATCACAACAGTGCCATCTGCACTTGGAAGATTGCTACCCCAATCTACACTGTTTTACTATAAGATTAGGACAGTCTTGATGCACTAAAACAATACAAAGTAACATGTATGTGCTTGAGTGACAGCATTGCAATATTGAATTCTGGCAATTGTGGCTCAAAAGGTTAATACACGAAGGTTAAAAGATGTGGGTTTTCAATGTCTTGCTAAATGCACGGTGATTGTCTTTTGTATGGTTATTGGTGCTATGTTTATCTCTAGTGTGGGTGCTCGGAATGCTAAACTGTGCACTCCCATTTCAGTTATATTTTTTTCTGAGATGAAGTTGAGAATTGGGATGCAAATAGAGTCAAAAGAGGTTTCTTGGAATGTGAACGATTAGGATCTAGGGTTGCCTTTCCACTTCCACTACTACTGCAGTTCATTTGTTCATTGGAAAGCTGAAGACAGCAGAAATAGAAATGCCAGCAACCCGAAGTGGGTGGAGGCTCCAAACTACTGATAATTCTTCCTGAGGTTTAAAGTGATCAGGTACAAAAGAAAATGGGGATGGCATGGATGGGGCAAACTACTAAATTGATCAGTGCATTGTCTTGCATCTTAGTGCAGACTTTGTATGTATTTTTTACTTTAAGCCTTGTGTTAAGGGATTTTTTGGTTTTGGGAGTAAATATTCACTGATAGTTTACAACAGTTTATGTAGAGCAGGGGGTCTCCATCCTATATTGAGAGCTGCTTGTGCTCAAGGAAAATCCCCCAGAGCTAATAGCTAATGTTAACACTGTAAAACAATGACCATGGGCCAGATGTACGACCGTTTTTTGCGGTCACAAATGGGAAATCGGCCTGTTTGCGAATGCAAAAAAGGGTCCTGGCATGTACAAATGCTATTTTGCGAGTCGGTGACTCGCAAAATAGCGTTTGCGACTCTCGCTATTAGGAAGGGATGTCCCTTCCTAATAGCAAGTCACAATGGAATGTACCTTTGTTTTGCAACCGCATTTGCGGTCGCAAAACACTTCAAGTAGGTGGTAAGCCACTGCAAATGGGAAGGGGTCCCCAAGGGACCCCTTCCCCCTTTGTGTGTGTGTGTGTGCAAAACTATTTTTTAAGAGGAGGCAGTGGTCCCAGGGACCACTGCCTCCTCCTAAAAAATGAAACAGTTTCTTTTTTAAATGCATCCAGTTTTCCTTTAAGGAAAACGGGCTGCATTAAAAAAAAAAAAAAAAACTGCTTTATTAAAAAAGCAGTCACAGACATTGTGGTCTGCTGGCCCGAGCAGGCCACCATCTCTGTGTGGGCTGGCCATTCCAAATGGGGTCGCAAATAGCACCTGCCTCATGAATATTAATGAGGCAGGCAATTTGCGACCCCATTAGGAATCGCTAACAGTGTCCAAGACACTGTTCTAAATTGCATTTTGCGATTCACAAAGCAATGCAATTTACGAGTAGCAAAATGTAAGGGTCATACATCTGGATCCCTATCTGTTAACAATACATTACTGACGAACATAGACAGAAATACCCACCCAAGAATTTCTGGCAAGATTACTAATTTCAGGAAAAGCTTATCATTATAAAATGCCTCCAGAGGATTAATAAACTAGCGCCAAAGCAGCAAATGCCCTTTGGCACAAAGGACATAACCACAGCAATAAGACTCCTCAATTCAGCGTGACTTATCATTCAGCCATACACTTTGAATGTGTTTTGGAAATGCATCCTTTTACCTTCATCAGAATGTTAGTTTCTGAAAATACATATATTTTTCTATCAAATACCACTTTCCATTTCGGGCAAACTCAATTTTCCAGAAGAAAAACCCTTTCTAAAAATAAAAATGTTGCCTTCAAATTATGAGTTTTCATTTTTAGGAAATACACAGTCCCTAGACATCACCTTGTAATTTTCTATAAGTGTTCACATGTACAAATCCTCCCATGGATAGATTCTGCATCAAATGAGTGGGTATTACAATCCTAGGTCATGGATGCTCAACATAACACCAAGGATGCCAGTAATCTGCCTGTGAGGCTCACCATTATACCAGAGCCACTACCAAAGGCACTACCAGAGCTAGGATGTCCACAATATATCAGTCCTGGCTAATATTAAGCAAGCGCCTAGTGGCTGCTAGTACACAGCAACTAGACCTTAAATACTCAAATATGTCAAGCATTGCCATTATTATGCCATTGCCACTATCATGATGTGAACTGGCACAGTTTTTGTAATGTATTTTAATTGTTTTGTTGTATACAAGAAGTCAAAAAAAGAAGACAGTCATGCACATCTGGCGCCCATTTCAGCAAATACTGATTACAGTTACACAGATTCAGTTGTATAAAGACCAATACATGCATCCAGGCATAGAAGTGTTGCTCGAATCTAATTTCCTTTAAAAACTGAAGACAAGAGCGCTTGCAAAACAGGAACAGTTTGTTTAATTAAATAGTTCGGCTGGGAGAACAGTCACAGGCATTAGGTCTCTGAAGTGTCTCCATTTACATCGAGTTTGTAGTCTCTTTATATACAATATTACAACAAGCAATAAAGGTTTCTGGCATACCATATATGGTGAGGCTGCCTTTAGAGTCCTAAATTAATGGTCAATGGTTACTACAGTTGGGTCTTGGCTTGTGTGGACACAGTGTAGCCAGTGGTGAATGTGTTCAGATGTCCGGCATGGGGAGCGCATGAGCACTACATGTGTTAGGCCCTGATTGGCTATGTGTTCCTAACTCATGTAGCATCTGACTTTATTGTGTTTTTAGGAGTGCGTAACCCCACTGGCCATGTGCGCTTTATTGGGGGCAATCTCCACTGACCATTGTAATGTCACTGCATCTATCTGTGGAATTGATCAAGAGTTTCCTGCCCAAGTGTTTGCCCTGTCAGCTATGCACCCTCCCACTTGTGACTCATCAATCAGTAATCCCGGTCCTAGGTCACAGGGACTGCCTAACTATATACTTGCGTGTCGAGGTAGATGTGGGGTTCAGAATGGGTGAATCTATTAATAAGGACGATAGTTCATTTTTAACGGCAAACGCATCAATATCCATATTAACAGAAGCACGAAAAACCAACATTGGCAGACATTTCAGAAGCAGTACTTGTTAACCAGTCCATATATCCCTTCAACCGGCGGGACCCTGCCATCCATTGTACCATCCATTGCATCAATACATTCTCCCGCAGTGTCCATAGTATGCCCGCTACTACCCCCAGATCTTATGAAGTTTACTGCAGCAACACCCACTGTGGTAGGTCACTTTCTCTGCCTCCTTGTAAAGGTCCATTCCTCATCGCCATTCCTGCAGGGAGGGGGATTCTGGCGCTCCACAGTATCTCGCTATAGCCCTTCTGGCCACCACTAGACCTAGTGCACTGAACTGGAGCCTAAAACGATGGAAATCTCAGTCATTGGTAATTTCCAGTAAAAAATATTTTGGGTCAATTGAGAGAGACGCATCCAGCTCCGATAGTTTTCGGGTAATCTCGTTCCAGTAGGCCTGTATATATGGGCATTCCCATAGCGTGTGTATATAGGAACCTAATGCTTCAGAACATCTTGGACATTTGGGTGTGGGCGCCATACCGATGTTCTGTAAACAACAGCGGTTATAGTAAATCCTATGGAGAATTTTAAACTGAATGAGGCGTAGGCGCGGCTTAATCGCAACCTCACAGGGGTGCATCAGTGCAGTCTCCCAGTAAGTGTCCTCAAGCTCACCCAAATCTCGCATCCATCTCTCTCTCTCTGTTGGTGCAGCGAGTCGGGCATGTTTTTGTTAATAGTTCTATATGTCTGGGATACTGTACCTCTGCCCACTTCATCCATTTTGATATTCCCTTCAAGGGAGAGGCATATTCTGGGATTTCCGCCCTTCTTAGCCCGTCTGCCTGCCATGCATGATGTAATTATGCATATTTTAAAACCTGGGTTGGGTGTAATTGATATTCCAGTTGAAGCGAGGAGAATGGCATAAACTCCCCTTTCTCAAGGATATCCACTATTTTAGAGATACCTATTGTGTCCCATTCCCTTAAGCCTCGTAGTTTGGCCACCTCCCTCAACCCCTTCCATTTCCAAAGAGGAGTTTCTTAGGTGAACTTGTGTGTCCATTCCAGCGTTCTTGTCGCCCTATGCCATGCAGCTCGCTTTCATGACTGCATGAGGGGCATCTCAGGCTGGATGTCATCCAACTGCCTAAAACTAGACTCAGGCAAAACAGAAGTCATCATGTTCGGTAACAACCCCAACATGTGGACACCTAATTGGTGGCCAGCTGAGTTGGGCCTCTGTCCTACTCCCACGCTGAAAGCAAAAAACTTAGGGGTGATCATGGACAATAGGCTCTCTTTCAGTGATCACATAAGTTCGGTGGTTTCGGCCTGTTTCCGAATCCTGAGAATCATAAGGAAAATTAAGTTTTTCCTCCCTGATAACAGCCTCAGGACAGTGGTCACGGCCCTTATTATGTCTCGAATTGACTACTGTAACAGTCTATACTTAAACGCCCAAAAACAGCACGTTAACAGGCTGCAAATTCTACAGAATGCTGCAGCCAGACTGCTTACTAGCACTCCCAAATTTGTCTCTGTAAAGAAGGAGTTAAAACAACTACATTGGCTCCCCGTGAAGCTAAGGGCACGCTTTAAGGCCCTTTGCGTAGCTTTTAAGGCCCTCAATGGAATTGGCCCCAACCATTTGAGACTAAAGTTCAAATGGTATGTCCCCGCTAGAAACCTTCGGTCCTCGGGAGCGAAACAAGTCCCAGTTCCTCGGATCAAAAGAGCTAGCTGGGGGGGCAGAAGCTTCATCACATGTACCTCCAAGGCATGGAATGAGCTTCCTTTCCATTTGAGGAACGCAGCGGATCTCCTCTCCTTCAGAAAGGGGCTGAAAACCTGGCTTTTTTCACAGTAATGTCCACTCACAGATGACCAGCAGGCCTGCCCAGCGCCAGGACACCCTAGGGAAACCGTGCGCTATACAAGCTTAAATAACATAACATAACATAACCTGTATCACTGGGGCCAATCTCTGGGCGCCTTTACCACCATAGAGGTAGTGTAAGTATGAGTGATTTTCCAGCCCTGCGCTTTCTAGTTGAAATGTTGGGTGATCCTGAGGGGCATAAATCCATTTGTTAATAGTGATTAGGTAGGCTGCCCAATAGTATCATTCAATAGCTGGAAGCACCAGCCCCCACTATATTGGGAGCGTTGATAGTCTGGTTTGAATGCCATCCCATAGTAGGGTCCTCAACCCCTCGTTAGTCCTGAACACAGACCGGGCTATGGGATAGTATACTTTTTAGAGCACATATAGTAACTTAGGTAAGGTAGTTTGTTCATTTTGAAAAGAGTGGCACGCCCCATCAACGAGAAGGGACGCATCCTCCACCTGCCAACATCCGTTAAAAAAATTGCCAGCATCCTTACGATGTTTTTTTTTTTTTTAAACATTTTTATTGAGAATAAGACTTGGAACAGTACATTTACAGCATACTACAGGCATGAAATATTAGTTTCCAACATGTTCCCTTGTGAAATAGAATTACATCACATATTTGGCATATATTGTAGTGTGTACATTGACTAAACAGTTTTCATATTACTCATCATCTTCTGAGCCCGGTTCTAATATCGGAGGGGCGCAAATTCCTCCCCTAAAGGTATTCCACGTACCCCACATTCTCTCCCATTTTTTAGGGCACCCTCTATGGACATATGTGGCTTTTTCGGCCGCCATGGCCAGATCCATATCCCTACACCAGTCATCAATGATTGGGACAGTAGCCACCCCCCAGCGTTTGGCAATGTTTCGCTTTGCTATGGTTATACCAAGGGTTTCCCAAGCTTGGGCTGTGTGATTGATATATGTTGGTTCCCAAATATTTAGGAGACATCGTTTAGGCTCAGGCAGCACAGGACAAACTCTAACTTGTGTGATGGTGTTCATTACTGACGTCCAGTACAGTTGAATTGCTGGGCATTCCCAAAGTGTGTGATAGTAGGTACCTATGTTATCACATTGGCGCAAACAGGATTGATCGTTAGTCTTCCCTATCTTGCAGAGTATCACTCTGGTAAAATATGTTCTGTGCAGCACTTTGAGTTGTATAAGTCGCAACTTAGAGGAAATTGCTACCACCCTAGGGGACTCTAGTGCCTCGTGCCAATCAGTGTCGTCCAGTTCACCCACATTAGACTGTCATTTTTCCCGTAGTAGTTGCATAGGATCAGACTGATTATTGACAATCTTCCGGCACGTGAGTGATATTGCCTTCTTATCTATGTACTCCATCAGAAGTCTGTCCTCTAATGGAGAGGCCTCTGGAAGGATCGTATCCGGTGGGATGGCCGCCTCTAGTGCGTGTTTAATCTGTATGTATCGGAACAGCTCAGTGGGCGCCATTTCGTATTGTTCTTGTAAGTGGGTAAAAAGAACGATTGTTCCCCCCTCCAGAGGTCCCCCAGTCGTGAGATCCCTATTGCGTCCCATTGTTTAAACCCCTTACTCTTGCCCAGTTTACCCAGCTTGCCTGTGTCCCATAGTGGGGTATTTTGTGTTAGTTTGTCGGTCCAGCCTAAGTGTCAGGTTACCACGTGCCATATGTGAACAGTATGCGCCGTCGGTCCCATGAGTTCCAATTTACGCTTTTTATTATAGAGTACTCAGTTGATCCCTCCCACTCCCAGGGTATGTCTATCTAGGCGGTATGCAGGGTCAGTTTGGGGCTAGTGGAGCCACTGATTAATCACTGCCAATTGGGAAGCCCAGTAGTATGTCTGGACATTTGGAAGTGCAATACCGCCATCGTACCAGCTCCTGACCAGTTTCACCGCGGCTATTCTAGCGGGTTTCCCATCCCACAGGAGATTGTTCACCTCTGACTCTATTGCTTTGAAATAGGATGTGGGGACACAGAAGGAAGTGTTATGAAGGGCATAAAGAAATCTAGGGAGTGCCATCATTTTAAAAAGTGCTGCTCTACCCAGTAGGGTGAGGGGCAGTGATTTCCAGTGTTTGGCGTCTCGCCGTAGCCTCTGCAGTGGTTCTTGGAGGTTTCTCACCATAAAATTGTCTAGATCAGGTGTGACGTGGATCCCTAAGTATGTGAAGCTGTCTGTAACTACTTTTATTGCACAGTGCTGCAGTAACACTGGAGGGGGCCCATGTAAAATATACAGTACCGATTTTCCCCAATTGATAGTGTATCCTGAAACTGTCCCATACACTTCGCATATATTTAAGAGTCTATGGAGGGAGCGTTTAGGGGATGCTATATATACGCGTAAAGGGATATGCGGTCTTCCCATCCCTCTGTCCAACGGAGTCCACGGATAATTGGGTATTTCCTTATCCAGGCTGCCAACGGCTCTAGTACTAATGCAAAAAGGAGTGGCGATAGGGGGCAGCCCTGCCGCGTTCCGCGTCCCAGCGTGAATTCTTGGGAGATATGTCCATTGGCCACTACACGCGCAAGCGGGTTAGTATATAGTAATCGGACCCATGAGCAGAATTTGGGACCGAACCCAAGATGTTGAAGGACTCAAAAAGGAACGGCCATTCGACAGAGTCGAAGGCCATCTGTGCATCAAGGGTCAGTATAGCTGCCTCTTCCTGTATGGTATGCTTAAGACTTAGGACGCTATGTAGACGTCTGAGATTCAGTGCAGTGTTTCTCCCCGGCATAAATCCAGATTGATCCGGATGGACTAGTTTGGGGAGGTGGGGGGTCAGTCTGTGAGCCAGCAGTTTAGCCAGTATTTTGGCTTCTGCGTTGATCAAGGAAATGGGACGGTAGGAGGCGCCTTCCAAGGGTGGTTTACCTAGTTTATGGATGGTTACTATAGTGGCTATCCACTGGTCCCTGACGAGTACTCCCTGTTCTCGGCTGGCATCATACATCTTTAAAAGGTGGGGAGCCAGTTTAATAGCCGCTCGCTTGTAAAGTTCTATAGGTATGCCATTGGGGCCTAAGGCTTTCCCCGACTGTATCTTCTTTATGGCAAGCGTTAGTTCGTCTGTTGTTAAGTCAGCCTCTAGTAATTGGGTCTCCTCCTTTGTGAGTGTTGGTAAGTGTATATCTCTAAGGAATGTGCTCGCCTCTTGAAAGTCGATTGTAGTCGTGGGAGTGTAGACTCGCTCAAAGTGTCTCGCTAGTGCATCAACTATCTCCTGTGGGCCTGACGTGGTGTTTCCGTCCTCTAATCGGAGCTCTGCTACCCATCTGTCCGCCCGTGCGCGTTTGTCGAGCCATGCCAGAAGCTTGCCTGCCTTATCCCCGGCTTTATAGACCCTATGTCGAACTGCTGTGAGTCTAGTACTAGCGTCCGCCCATAGGTATTCTTTATATTCTTGCTGCTTTATACGCAGCTTATGTGTGTTGGCTTCTGACGGGTCCTGAGCATGTATTGTTTCCAAATGCGCCACTTCCTGTTCTAAAGTCTTCACTACTGTTCTCTGTACCTTTTTGTGGCCAGAGATCAGGGAAATGGCTTGTCCCCGTTGGACAGATTTATATGCTTCCCCTTCCGATATTTTTTTCTTTTTGGCACAGAGTTCCTTTTGTGAAGTCATGAAAAATTCTAGATAATTAAAGCCCTCTGCGAACATTTGGAGGCCCTGAGGCAGGGGCAGCGTGTCAAGGGGGCCCTGCTTGGTTTAGAGCACAGATTTGACCCAATTAATTTTATAGCCTGAGTGAGCCCCATAGTTCTACCGCACCTCAAATAGGATGGGATTGGTGGTGTCTGGGTCAGTCACATAGAGTAGCATGTCATTGGCATAATGGGAAATTTTTACCTCCATTACGTCTAAGGACGAGATTCGAAAACCTCTTATGCATGGGTGTTGTCGAACCTCACATGCCAAGGATTCCAATGTTAGGGTGAACAAGATCGGAGAGAGGGGAAAATCTTGTCTGGTCCCCCTGCCTATCGGAAACTCAGCCGATACCTTTCCATTCAACCTGTACAGCACCGCCACCCATTTACTGAATTGTAGGCGAAACCAAACTTCAGCAATGTCTGTTCCAAGAATGGCCAATGGACAGCGCCAAGCCCTTTTTTAGCGTCTAACGAGAGGAGGACATATGGGAGGCAGTCGGGATTGCGCAGTTGTTAACCATATATGTGTACATCTCCGGTTATGGTGTGCCGATCTACCGGGCATAAAGCCCGACTGGTCGCTAGGTATCAATGGTACAATGACTTGAGAATGTGTCGGAACGAGTAAAAGAAATCAAATATTCCCTGGAGTCAATTCCAGTTTATTTTTTCGTGTTTCGTAGCCAAGTGAGAACATTCTATAGCCAACACGTGATTCGCCCCTTGACATCGGCCATCTGGCCTGGGGCTTCCTCAGAGCTAAACATAGTGGAACATACATCGTGATAAAACCAAAGTGAGAATCAGGCATTTAAGAATGCGTTCAGGGTAGGAGATAAGTGGGTGAGTCCGACCCAGATTGGGTGATGTGAAAAGGGATTGACAGGGCAGTGAATAGCAGGAAGAGTGGAGAACGTAATGAGAGACAGAAGAGCCAAAAGTCAGAAAGATGGAAGAGGGTGGGGGAGTCGGGTGGGGGGGGAGCGGGGAGGGGCGGGGTGGAGGGGTGGATGAAAGGGGGAGGGGGAAGAGGGTGGGGGGAAAGAGGCAGAGATGGGGAGCGGGGAAGGAGGGAGGAAAGACGGGGTAGGAAAGAGACCATGCGAGAGCGACACCAATCGGGTAACAGTGCCAAAAGAGTGGACGACCGGAGATAGATAGGGAGTATTAGGGAGGACCAGAAGAAACAGCATAGGGAGATCAGTATTTGATTCATATGGCAAGTCAGAAAATGCAGTGGATATGAAGTACGCCGACATGACAGCAGGCATAGATGTCAAAGTCATCATAGGTATTATAGACCAAGGAGAGTGTGAAGATAGGGAGAAAGGGGCACATAAATAGCAGAATATATAGACACGCAATAGTGATGAGTAAAGGACATTGCGTTACATATAGAACGGGTAAAGCGGACACGTCAAACAGACACATCAAAAAAATCATCATACATCAGGATAAATCGAGAAAGTTTGCAGATAGAGAGAATTAAGCATGTGATTAATAATATCAAATACACAAGGAATGAAGGTGAATTTAAGAAACACAGCATAGCACGAAAATATGAGTATAAAGAGCATATCAAATAGTCATGGGCATGCATCATGGCAAACATCATATGACATTGAGAATGGGTGAGGTTACATACGTGGTCCAGTACACAAGTATCACAGTTCCAAAGATGAATGTGCCGGTCATAGGGAATATATAACAACAATGTTAGCATACATGGAACAAAGTAGACCATAGGCAGTAAGGAAAAGGCCGGTTTCATAATCATATGTGGCATAAATTGTATTTAACCGGCTCGAGGTTCTAGGGATTTTCTGGCTCCCGTGATAAAATGAAGGTCTGTGGCCTGTGTAAGTACTCAGTTTTATCGTGGGTGGTAAGGCCTTAATGAAATTGAAGATTGGTGTGGGGAAATTAACTGCTATGCCTAATTGGGATAACTAGTCAAGGGGTCATGAAAGCAGTATTTACAGCCGGCGTTCCTAAGCCGTGCTTACCGTAGAGAATCGGTAGCTGGGTACGGTATGGTAATTAGTCCTATCCCAGTTAGTACTGAAAAAAAGGGGGAGAAAGAAGGGAACGGTCATATTGGACTGCAAAGAAATGAGGGACTGGTCTCGCAGTGTTTACGGAGACCACGTAACTAGCTATCAGTTAAGAGCAAGGGTCGAGCACTGCCCTCGTTTTCATAGCGCTGGCTCCTACTTACTTGCGGTCGGGTGGTACAAATATCATCTGGCGTCTGTTGCGGTCAATCGGCTTTCAAGCCAAGATACCTGGGAGCAATGCGCTTAAGACGGGCAAGCGTCTTGTATTGCTTCCGGTTCCGGGTCGGTAGGACAAGGTCTAAGCCGAGCGCCATATTGGAGTGGTGTCGGCTCTCTATGAACTACGCTCAGAGGTATGGATAATGCAGGTAACATAGTTACAACACCCCAACCTGTAATTACACTTCTGCAGTAGGAGGAATAAGGGAATTGGTAGCCACATCGCGTGGTCCATGAGATGCTTGGGCGGGAATCAGATGGGACTTCGATAACTGTGTTTGGCAAGAAAAAGAGATAAAGACATAAAAAGGTCAGAAGAGACATGACCGGACTAGAACCTCGGTTTGAGGTTGAGGGTATGGGAAAGGTAATAATCGGTGTAACGGCACTTAAACTGCACATAAGCCGATAAGATGAACATGGGAGAAAGGACAGCTATATCACAGGCAATTGGGGTGCTGTCGGGCTGGATAAAGAGAGGTGATAGGGTGTCCTCTGGGTAGCAGTAGATATGTGAGAAGAACTTTAATAGGACACGCGCCTGGGAAATATGGAGAGGAGGTCACTGCGGCGCAACCTATGTGTAAGGCGGTTGCCCCAAAGGAATGAAGTCATAGCTAGTGCTTCGTAGGGTACCTACAAAGGAACGTGGAGAAAGGGACAGAATTCTGGCAAGATAAAACCTTTGTGATCTAGTGCTAGTGCCAGCACGCCCCAGATGGGAGGACATCAGGCCCCTGGAATCTTATAGGGTCCTGATGGGTGGCGGAGAGGTAGGTCGTGAAGCGCCTCACAACGGGGACATAGGCCCTTATCCTTAAGCCTTAGTACAATGACCTGCTAGAGACGAGGGGCTAGGAAACTCTACCTCTTGAAACTGGTTTAGTAGGTTAGGTCCCACTATATTTGCATAATGTTTGTAGAATTTGGCTGAAATGCCGTTGGAACCTGGAGTTTTTTCGTTCTTAATTTGGCAATGCCGTCCTGAACCTTACTTGATGTGACTCGAGTTCCGACTCCAGCTACTCTTGTGACTCCGCATCCAGAGTCAGGGTGATGATTGAGGCCAGATATGTCGCTTTGGCCTGTGAGTTGTGAAGGGGTCTGGCTGCGTAGAACTGCTTGTAATATCGAGCAAACTTATCCACTATTAGGGCATTTGTGTTAAGACGGACCCCTGTTTGATTCACTATAGTTTTCACCCATCGGGCCTCCTGTTCCCTGCAACCCAGCCTTGCCAGGAGTGTACCCGCCTGGCCGCCTGTTTTATGCAGGCAGTGCAAAGTGGCCATCCTCTCCTGTTCGGCCTTCTACTGTGGCAAGTCCCTGTATTCTGCGTGACGTGTCACTATTTTCTCAAAACCAGGGGATCGGTTGCTGACCCTGGCAACACTTCTAGCTGCAAGATCTGATTTTCGAGCTCCTAGAGTTCAGACCCGCACCTTTCTCTTTTTATGGGCAATCAGATTTTGGGCTCTATCTCAAAGCACCGTCTTAAATGCCTCCCTCAGTTCTATTTTGGAAGTCACAAAGTGTTAATTTTCAACAAAATACAACTCAGTATCCATCCTTTGATCTTTTGCCACCTTCTTATTCTTTAGGTCCCACACATTTAGTTTCCAGCAATTGGCTTTCCTGCCCCAAAATCGCCCCATACGTACGAAAAAGGGCGAGTGATTGGAAAGACCGCTCGCCCAATAATCAGCCTGTGACACTTCGCCTGTCTCTCCCCCTGGCACAAAGACATAGTCAAGTCTTGAGTAGACTCTGTGAGCCCCTGGAAAGTAAGAGGGGTGCAGATTGCACCATATGTCATGAAGGCCCGATCCATTAGCAGACTGTGCCAGCGCAGACATCTGGGGTGGTGTCTGATGAGTCCCAGAACGGTCAAGGTTCACGGCCATGACGTCATTAGAATCCCCCCCTACCACATGCAGTGTGGACGTATATTCCCAAATATATCCATTATCCTACCTATTGTGGGCACCTGCAGCTGATGTGGGTCATACACTCTCATTTATGTCATTTCAGTCCGGACTGGTGTCCTTGCTCTCCTACATATCTACCATGGGGTTCTATCTAGGTTTTCAGTACTTTAAAGGGGGGATTTTTCCTCACCAGTATTGCTATCCCGTTAGTGAATCCTGCATGTGCCAGGTTGGTGTATGTTCCCATACCCAGGAATTTACAGTGTGTCCGTTGTAGGTGTGTCTCCTGTAGGAGAACTATGTCCAGTTGCAACCATTTGATGTATTGTGTAACCAGGCTGTGCTTAATTTGCTTGCATAGGCCATTGACATTTCATGTCAGTACCATAAGGGGAGAGTCCTCTAGCTGCCCTGGTTGTGCCATTCTGTGGTATGTGGACTTAGCATGTCCAAGTGTTGGCCTCCGTGTCCATAAGGTGTAACCTGTGTATGCATCCTTTCGCTGTTAGCAATATAAATCAAAATATCAGTACAAAACTTAATACCACCCCCTGGTATTTCCCTTAGTCCTGAACCACATCACCTGAACCAAGCGTTTCATGAGGAAAATAGGAGGTGACTGTAGCCCATCACCCACCGTGTATCAGAAACCCCAGATAAATGTTAATAAACCCACTTAAAACCTGAGCTAAGAAACAACAGATGATAAAAAGACCACACTCCCAATTACTGTTGAGTCTGTTGGGTTGTGGGGGGTGCAATTGTGAATCAAATCCTCTCCCCTTGCTCCGTTGTGCCTTGCTCCATATTAGTAATTTTGACCATTAGTGGGTGGCTTTCCTCAGATTCTGATGAGTAAACTAGTTCTGACAGGTCCGATATGGCAGCCCTCCTTGGTTTATCATGTTTTGTCTTTTTTGTGGTCAATGTCAGTTCGCTCTCCGTGTCTGATGAAAGGCCGGACCTTGATCCCGGTCTCCGTGCCGGCAAGGGTGTTCCAGTGTTTTGTTTGTCCGTGGTGCCACTTCTTCGTCTTCTCCCCGACCGCTGGCTCTTGTCCCTTACTTTGAAGTGGTGTGTTGGCTCTCTTGTACCCACCTCTCCAGTCTTGGGGGCGGATGCTCCTCTAGTCAGACCGATGCCTCCTCAGGTGTTTGAAAGAAGAGTGCTTTGCCTTCATAGAGGACTTTGAGTATCGCAGGGAACAATCACATGTTTTGTAGGTGGAGGGCCCGCAACTTCAGTTTGACTGAGTGAAAGGTGCATCTCTGGACCTCACGAGAATAACATGATTCTGGAGTTTTCTTGGCAGATCTCTCTCAAACGTTGTATTTCCCGTAATAATAGCTCTCGTTTTGAAAGTTCAGAAAATAGATTATTACTGGCCATAGGGCACATCTGAAGGAGGTTTGGTGTTTAGCACCTGGTAGGCCAGTTCTATGACAAATCATGAGGAGAACAGTTCAGAGGCGACGGAAGCTCTCAGCCATGTGTCTAAAAAAGCAACCCTATTTGGACCCTGTGAACTGGCATAGTTGTACCAGATATGAACCCTTTTAGATCCTGCTCTACTCCACTCCTGTGCGGATAATGCGCTCAACTCATGCATGTTCAAACCTGCTCCTGCAGTCCCCCACGTCAGTGAGTCCACCCTGACTATTGCACTTGCTATTGCTGGTACTGTATTTTTTAGCCCATTTTTCACACACATGGTGTGACTTATGGAGCGCGGGGCGTACAACATTGCCAACATCCTTGTGACTTTGCTAGCTTCAGAGTGATGACCGATGGGCATGTAGCAGATCCTGTAGGTCAAAACAGTGTGTGCTTGAGTTTTATCATGAGGCCCTGCCATTGGTTTTGTTGGCTGCTACTCTATGAGCAGTGCTGCTTTCTTTGATGTGCACTGTGTTGCTGGTTTGCCTACATCTTTGAGACCTACTCCTAGGGTGCTGGTGAGCTACCGGTAGGCCCCAAGCTACTCATTAGAGACCCTTGATAGGCAAAGCCCAGCTGTACTGTTTTGAAGCTTTTAAATAGGAAGACGTTTGTGGCCCATTTTAATAGTGGTCAAAGGAGTAGTTGAGGCCTTGGCAATCAGACAAGTGCTGTCAGCCAGAGATGTGTGTTATCTGAATGTGAAGGGTAGAAGAGGTTGTCTGGTGATTTTTAAGGCTCTCCCCAAATGCCTGATGGCAACTTAGAAGAAGGAAAGTTGAGTCGCTGTGAGTTGGTGGGTAGCAAAAATGTAAATTGAGGAAGAGAGAATTTAGGCAGACCATCTAATTCCCATAGGTGACAGAACTGGGTATTGGTTTCTAACCAGTATAAGGAGGTGCTCCGTTTTAGTAATGCCAGGTGTTAGGCTACCCTTTCATCTGAACGTGTAAAAGCTGTTCCTGAATATTTGTAGTAGTGTCCAAGGGTAATGTCCAGGCATGATTGTGTGAAAAACAGTATGGAGGTAATTGAGACCCTGAGATGGTCAGATGCTCTGCTGGGTAGAGGCAGAGGCCATGACATATGGCTCTTTTGCAGAGGACTGTCCGCCCTATGTAGAGATTTCCCCTCCTGCGAGTTTGCTGAACATATGGCATGTTTAAAACGTTTGATTGCCAAACTTCTTTGTTTAAGAAATTAGTTTTCTTCCTGCATGTCTGGCTATTCTACAGTTCCACTGTCAGTGTCCACTAGGCCTCATATTGGCATGGAAAATCAGTGATGGTTGCCCCGCCCTCAAAAGGGTTGGAAAACCTTCACTATGAGCTGGTGATCCTGTGGTGGACTAATCATTGGATCAGGGGTTACCATTAACAGAACCTGGAGAGGTCACCGTTGATAACCCAGCAGTTTAATTACCTCTAAATAGGCTGGGGTGCTGCATGTTTGGGGGGGGGGGAGGAAGACTGCAATTTTATATTGTTTCTCCTGTTTTACCAAAACCTAAATGAAGTCCTAAGTTTTAAAATATATTCTCTGAATTTAGTCAATTGCTTCTTGCCTGTACCTTTGCTCATAAATAATGAAGCTAGGGGTCCAAAAAACTTTATCAGTCATAATGTTTTAGAGGGAATAGCAATCCTCTTGATACTCCAACCTTTAATGACATATATTTCCAGGATCTTGCAAAGAGAACAGATCTCTACACCACCTATTAGATCTCATAATAACGATAAGCTATCCTACTGTATTGAACATCATCAGTCTTGATAGAGCGACTTTTGTTGCTATTTACAAGAAGTAACCTTACACTTTGAAAAAATCATATCTTGTTCTGCAAGAACTGTAGGACAAGTTGGCGTTTTATATGTACTTGCCCACTATGCCCAGTTATCTTAGGGCTATCACCTTTGCTGTCCTTGTGTTGATTTGAAAGTGGAATTCAATTATGTTGATGTTAAGGCCTGAAATGGCCAGTGAAGAATTAATCCTGCTATTTGTCTATGTTTTGTTTACTTTATGCTGGTACTTGAGTTCAAGTACATGTGGGTAAAGCTGGTATTAGTAGAATTAAAACTAGGATTGGACTAAAGCAGGAATGCTTAGTGGGGTCCCTATTATTTAATCTGTTCAGTGCAGGCTTATACACTAAACTTCACATGATTGTTAGCCACCCCCAAAACAATGTGTAGAACAGGTAACAAATAATTGCATATAATAATTTAATTTTTTCCAAAGCTGTGTAGGCCTATAGCAAGCAAGTTGATTTATGCCTGTCACTAAAACTGGTTATTAGCACTAGTTTTTTACATGTTGTATATACTGTATTTTAATTTTCTTCCATGTTTTTTTTCTTTCTAATTCACTATATTGTCTCAACAGTCTTCCGAAATCTTTGGAGAAGCATGAGAAAATGTTGTTTTTCCTGACCAACGTGATTGCGGAATCATTAGGTGGCAGTGGATACAGTGTGGAGAGGTTGTCAGTGCCATATGTACCCCAAGTAACAGGTAAGCAGTTTCAGATTTCTTAACACTAACACAATCCGCTTTCTCCAATTAATCCTGCTTTGTCACTTAAGTTCTTCTATCTTTACACACGTTGTTCAGCAACTTTTTATGATACGTATAGATTATTTTCTTCACAAGCATAGTACTTATTCTTGCTTACAAATCAACGTACCTCTGTTGGCCTAAGTTGATGATGTTCTGGCCTTAGCTACCCCTTTGCTGTCTTTTTCCACCCGCTCCCCCAGATTGGAATTTAGACATACAAGCAATAAGGAGGGTCAGCTCTGAATAGATGCTTAAGTGGAATAGCTGCAGGCTGGCTCAATCTGTTCATTATCATGTTCAGTTTTCCAAAACCATATTGTTCTGCCCCTTCAGGAGTTACCCACAGTTGCGACCTCCTGTTATTACCATTATGACTCTCCTGTTATAGAAGGTTTCTTGGTTAAGTCACAGTGTTTGGTAACCTCCCAGCTGCACAAATATACTTAGTGGCTACAAACTGATTGTGAAGCATGTGAATCACAAAACTGCTCTGGGATTGTGTGAGGGGATAAGAAAGTATGACAACATTTTGTGTTTCTTTGATTATTCAACCTGTACTAGCATGTGGTAAAAGCGCTGAAGGCAGTTGCTGATGAGGGCATTACCTTTGCCATTTTTCTTCATGCAGGTGGCAAGTACAGGCATACCAATGCAAAAAAGTGTAATTTATGGGCTAGATCCTATAGGCTCCAATGTGCTGTCCTAATAGTCTAGTGAGTGGTGAGCAGCTGCTGGACTAGTGGTCAGTGAGATTGCAAGCTGATAAAGAGGGGTTTGTTTCGGAAGAGGATCTGTTCTTCATTGAGAAGTCTACAGCTTATGCTCATATAAGTCTGTGTGTGATCTACCAAATTGTTATTGGGCAGCTCAAACTGAGTAATATTAGGCTGGTGCTTGGCCCTCTCCACTGATCTAATTTAGGCATGTAAGTGTGACATGCCATTAGTAGGTCACCTTAGTGATGTTAATGTTGAAGAATTTGTAAAGTGTGCTTATACCAAAATGGGCGTCTTGGCGCTGTTGGCAAGAACTCTAAGCATTGTCAATAATCAAATACAGAAGCAATCCAGACTTTTAAGGAGGACAGGCCCGTTGGTCCAAAGAAAAAAAGCAAGTTTTTAAATCCTTCCTAAATTTCAAGAGGGTTGGTTGAGCTCTTAGATGTTCTGGCAGTAAATTCCACCATTTTGCTGCCGTTTAGGTAAAGCTTCTCCCATTCCAGTGGGCTTTTCTTATTCTGGGTACTTGTACTTTGTTAGCAGTTCTAGATCGTATGGTACCGGTGCGGGGTATACCAGTTAACAATTTCCTGCAAGAAAAATGGACCATTTTGATGTAGTCCCTTGTGAACCCAACAAAGCGTTTTGAATTGAATACGCTCCCTGATTGGGAGCCAGTGAAGTTCCCTAATGGAATTGGAGACTGAACAGAATTTTGGTAGGTTCAACAGAGCTCTTGCTGCCGCGTTTTGCAGAGTCTGAATTTATTGAGAAGACGTACTTGGCAGCCTACAAATAGTCCTTTGCAATAATCAATTTTTTTTTATTACCAAGGTATTAATTACTGCTTTCCTGTGCTCTAATTGTAAAAATGGTAAAATCTTTTTTAATATTTTCAACATAAAGAAACGGGAGGAGGTCACTTGATTTGAATGTTCTGTGAAGGTTAATCTTTCGTCAAAAATGACACCCAGGCTCCTTGCCATCTAAACTGGAATTGGTAGCGAACCAAAGTTAGATGGCCAATAGGCAGTACTCCAGGAGGTATTGTTGTTACTAAACATAAGAACCTCCATTTTATCGGAGTGAAGCTTAAGAGACTTCAGTAGCATCCACTGCACAATACTGCTCATACATGTACTAAACTGTAAAAACTGTAAAGCTACTCCTTCTGGATTAGATGAGACTGCCATATGAACAGATTGAAAAAAATGATAGATTCTGACCTAGGACGCCTCGCCATCGTTAGCTAGTTTTTACAAGAGAAAATTGCTAATGGTCATCCCCTCAATATAGGAGATCAACTGGGTTCTTGTTCCCCTACAATTGTGATAGCTTTTGGCCCTGGGGAATGGTGAACACATTAACAGGCCGCAGCCTCTGCATCCTGGTCTCAGAAACCCTTTTGTTCAGCCCATAAACCCCAGGCCTCTCCCATTTCAGGCACACCTACAACTCTCAAGGAGGAACCCAGAAAGTACACGGCTCCATTGAAATTATTTTATACATTGTTGGATGCCTTTGTAACAAATTCCAATAAAATAGTATTCTTCAAAGAACTGATAGGTTCAAATCGGGCCGCTGTCCTGTATATAAGTCCCCTGTAAAGTGATACCTAAGTTCCAGATGGCACAGTGTACATTTGTGATTATGTTCTAATGTTTTTTGGATAATACAAAGGCTTTTTTTTTTATATAACCTTGTGTGGAGTTTCTTTTGTGGTGTGGCTAGTGTGTTGCACAAATGCTTTACACATTGCCTCTGGGATAAGCCTGACTGCTCGTGCCAAGCTACCAAGGGGGTGAGCAGGGGTTATCTTCAGCGTGTAACTCCCTTGCCCTGACTAGAGTGGTGGTTTCTACCTGGCTGAGGCGCTTGCCCTAGCCAACCAGAAATCCCATGTTCGAGGCATGTGAGCTGTAGATCACATGCTTTGCATAAGATCCCCATCTAGTGTTGGATCTGGATGTTTACACTTGTTTTTCTTCGAAGAAGTCTTCCTAGTCATGAGGTAGGTGACTCCTCCTTTAGGTGATCGTGCGCCTGGTCATCGACTCCATCTTCAGATTGTTTTTTTCCGCCATCGGGTTCGGATGTTACTCGCTGTGCTCCGGTTCGACATCGATCCTTCGGTTTCCCTCAGTGCGTAGAACACTCACCCTCAACGGTATTGTTTCTGATCACGTATTCAATTCTTCGCGTATCGTGTTCGCTTCGAAAAAACTCTCTTTCGATCGAAAAGCTCGTGGCAGGCCGTCGGGCCTAGCCGCCTCAATTCGACTTGCAGTCGATGGAGCGAACTCCCTTTAAATACTGCCCTCGGTGCCACGCGAAATACCCGCGCACCGACTCACATGAAGTGTGCAACCTGTGTTTGTCACCAGAACACAAAGAACAGGACTGCGACGCCTGTAGGCTTTCCGTTCCAAGAAAACGCTTTGCGACCGTCGGGCTCGACGACGCGACATGCAGAGCCAACGCACAGGCTCCATTCCTGACCTCTTCGGACCTGAATAAGAAGAAGAGGCCGGCGACGCTATCGGGGCCGAGGAGGAGCAGGATCCAATCTCCGTTTCGGAGGAGGACTCAGACTAGGAAGACGACATCCCGCATGGTCAATGTACTGTAAGTACAGTCCCTTCTTAGCTCCGACTCCCAAGTCAACCAAAAAAGAAGGCTCCGTACCAACCCGCACCCTAAGGCCCCAGTCGGTACCGAGAACACGCTTCCGACGCCCCGCCTTCAGGCTCGGCACCGAAGCAGCCCAAAAAGCCTTCCGGCTCCGAGAAGCCCACACCAAGTCCGGCTCCGAGCCAAAGCCTTTGGGATCGAAGTCCACGTCCGGCTCCGAACCTCATCTCTCGGCACCGAAACACACTTCGGATCTGAAGACTCCAACCCCTAAACCGTCAGCACCGAAAACTTTGGCGCCGAAACAGACTGATGCTCCAAAATCACCAAAAAAGCACAGTTTCGACGATCCGCTCGACAAACCGGACCTGAAACAGAAACAGCTTTACATACATCCCACAACTGGACATATTACCACCAAGTTGACTTTAAAGAGAAGGACTGCTACTGAAGAGGAATATCACATTCCTTTAAAGAAGAGAAATATTGGAACCAACCCTTCCCCTCCTCCTCTTCCTCTTCCATCACCACCTTCTCCTCAGTATTTACCTGTACCAACTTCACCTGAGCACTCCACCACATACACCTGATAATCAAGGGGATGGGGATGATGATAAGGATCATGATGGTCAACCAGGACCTACAGACGTCTGGGATGACTACAACACTAACTCACTCACCCACTCACAATGACCCTGACATATATCCTACTAGGCCCTCTCCACCAGACGACAGTGTAGGTTTTGTTGAGTTGCTAGGCAGGGCTGCCACTTACCATGGGGTGCAGCTACACAAAGAATCCCTTGAAGAGGATTTCCTTTTTGAGACACTCAACACAACACAAAGATCTACACTCTGTTACCCATGCTAAAGGGAATGATCAGGCATGTGGATGACATATTTAAGGATCCTGTCAGGGCCCGTATCCTTACCCCTAGGGTGGATAAAAAATATAAGCCTGCACCATCTGATCCAGTGTATATAAGAGGACAGATACCCTTAGACTCGGTGGTTGTTTCCAATGCACGTAAAAGGGCAAACTCCCAAACTACTGGAGATGCTACCAGACTACCAGATAAAGAATCAAAGCTCCTTAACGCTTCAGGGAAAAGGGTAGCCTCTCAGGCAACTAACTGCTGGCGCATAGCTAATATACAGGCGTTATTGGCAAGATAGCACCGTGCGCATTGGGATGAAATGGAACAACTCATGCAATTTCTACCCCAAGAGCATAAAGCTAAAGCACAAGATCTAATACGTGAGGGACAACTGATTTCAAACAACCAGATCAGGTGCTCCCTAGATGCTGCTGACACATCTGCTAGAGCAGTGAATACTAGTGTTCTTTTGCGACGACATGCATGGCTGCGTATATCTGGCTTCAAAACTGAGGTGCAAACCTCCATATTAAACACACCCTTTGATAAAAAGCATCTCTTTGGGTCAGTGGTAGACTCTTCTCTAGAGAAGATGAAAAAAGATACTGAAGTGGCTAAATCAATGGGAGCCCTTCAATCTTCACAAAGCCGTGGTTCCTTTCGGCGCTCCTTCTATAGAGCGGGCTCCAAAAACACTTCCTCGGGCACTGCATCCACTTACAAGGGCAATAATCAACCCTCCAACTCTAAAAATTACTTCAGAGGGGGTTACAGGGGGAACAACGGCAAAGGCAGGGGTAGAGGTTCTAACACACGCACCTCTCCCTCCAATACAAAACAGTGACTTGCCCACACTTCCACCCGACCATTTAACACCTGTCGGGGGAAGACTGTCACATTTTCTACCAAAGTGACAGTCAATCACAACAGACAAATGGGTGATACAAATTATCCATTCTCGTTATTGCCTGGAGTTAATCAACACTCCTCCAAACATTCCTCCAAAGTCACACAAACTTTCACCAGATCACCTACACCTCCTCAAACAAGAGGTACAGTCACTACTTTTAAAAGGAGCTATTGAGTCAGTACCACTACAACACCAAGGGTCGGGAGTGTACTCCTTTTACTTCCTAATTCCCAAAAACGACAGCTCTCTCAGACCAATATTAGATCTCAGAGACCTAAATTTTTACATAGTCAGACCATTTCCACATGGTAATTCTTCATCAGTTACTGCCACTTCTGCAAAAGGACGACTTTCTGTCTACTCTAGACCTAAAGGACGCCTACTTCCACATTCCAGTTCACCCTGCTCACCGCAAATTTCTCAGATTTGTGGTAGCTGGTCAGCATTACCAGTTCAAAGAACTCCCATTCGGAGTCACCACTGCCCCCAGAGTCTTTACGAAGTGTCTGGCGGTAGTAGCTGCTCATCTGAGAAGACAAAGCATCCATTTCTTCCCATACCTGGACGATTGGCTCATCAAAGCCGCATCGTATCAGACATGCCTCAGACATACGTCCATAACCATCCTGTTACTTCACCAACTGGGGTTCACAGTAAATGTGTTAAAATCACATCTTCAACCAGCCAAAACTCAAAACTACCTAGGAGCCACTTTAGACACTCAAAGGGCTCTAGCGTTTCCCAACGCAGCCAGAATTCGAAACATTCAGGCGTTAGTTCTCCAGTTTCAAACCAATCAGTCACTTCCAGCTCGAGTTTATATGCTACTCTTGGGAATGATGGCATATTGCATCATGATAGTTCCCCATGCCAGGCTGCACATGAGTCCACTTCAAGAGTGCTTAGCCAGTCAGTGGAACCAGTCACAAGGTCTATTAACCGATCTAGTGTTGGTAAACGGCCGTACTCATCGCTCTCTGCAGTGGTGGAACACACAGAATTTATCAAAAGGACGGCCGTTCATAGACCCGGTTCCACAGCCAGTACTAACAGCGGTCGCGTCCCTTACTGGCTGGGGAGCTCATCTTCAACAACACACAGTGCAAGGTCTCTGGAGCCAACGTCAAAGAAGGCTTCACATCAATCATTTAGAGCTCATGGCAATCTTTTTAGCTCTCAAAGCCTTTCAAGATCACCTGTCTGGCAAAGCTGTCTTGGTCCGGACCGACAACATGACAGCCATGTATTACATAGAGAAACAGGGGGGGACACACTCTCTATAGCTGTCTCACTTAGCCCAAAACATCTGGAGGTGGGCTGTTCACCACAATATCTATCTCCTAGCGGAACACCTCCCAGGAGTGAACAACTAGATTGCGGACCTCCTCAGCAGACAGAGGTATCAAATACACGAATGGGAACTTCATCCCCAAGTTCTCCTCCCATACTTTCAAGCTTGGGGAGTTCCTCACATAGACCTGCCTTCCACAATGCTGGCTCCGCCCCCCTGTGGTGTGTCTGGGGCCAGAGCCTACACTGACAAAGGAGGTGGTGGTGCACCTTTAAAGAGAGGTGTGAATGCCCCCAGTACTGGTTTGGACCGGGCGCAGAGCCCTGGGCCAGGGGGAGAACAAAGACATTTGGGGTATAAGTATTGGGGCTGTGACCCCATGAAAAGGGGGGCTGCTGTGTGCTTACTTGGGACCCGCTGGGGACTAAGACACTGCGTGGACTGCAGTGTGTGAGGAGGAACCGCCACATGGACTGACCTGCTGTCTGCTGGGGGAGCTGGAAGGGCTCCCCCCCTCTACTGGAAAGCCCTGTGTGCTGGCCTGCCTTGAGGGTCCCTGGAGACTTGGCACTGGGCTGAGCGCTGTACTGTATACATTGCCTTGGGGCTTGGCCTGGGAGCGCTACAGGAGTCCTCTTGGTTGAGCCCCTGTCGCAGCAGCACGTGGTGAGCGCTGTGTGGCTTACTGCGTGTCCCCGTGTGGTGGTGGGGCCCCAGTGAGGGCTCTGGTCAGCGTGAGTGCTCTGGGGGTTGACAGTGCGTGCAACACTGTCCCGTTTACAGAATTTCCCTTTGGCGCCTGGCTTCGCCGAGGAGAACACGCCAGGAGGAGGACCGAGGATTTCAAGCCCCAACGGAGACTTCGCTCAATATTCTCGGGCCAAGTAATCACCAGGAAGTCAGGCAGCGAACGCCTGACTGTGGGCGGGGTTCCCTCGAGGGGGGAGAACGGCAAACAGGAAGCCAGGCGTGCCTGAGCCTGCTTTGGGGCGGGGCCGGTAGCCCGAAGAAGAACCGGAGCCTCGTGGGCTCCTAGTGCAGTTGCATCGGTACGTACCGGGGGATTACCGGTGCTCAGACCCGAGCCGTCTCGGAATTGCATTACTGTGCTCCTCACAGTTAGAAGCCCATATCCCCGAATTCCGGTGCCTAATACACGGGGCCACGGTAAATGGAAACCTTTACCGCATTATGGGGACTAGGTGCGCAGGTGCTTTTTGGCCCAACGCATCTGGCCTGATGATCGTGGTGGCTCAGCAGAACTACCCTAACCCGGCTAATAGAAGCACAGAGGTTTCCCATGCCCTAGGGATGCCAGCTGGAGTTCAGTCTTGATCCCATAAACTGTGGTATTTCCTGCTTCAATCATACATGGTGATGTGCATATGTTGGCAGAATATTTTGTGAGGTGTGCACCCTATGAGCATTTTCACTTGAGTGCCCTACCTGTAATGTGTGCAATCTAGGGGTAGTTACCCCATTTACTGCTTATGGTACACGTGTAATACGGTACTGCGTTATGCCCTGATGTTATGAGGTGGGTTGTTCTGCATCACCTCTGGGAGTTGCATCCAGATGTTCTGTAATGGTGGTATATTGGCATGATGTGTTTTGAAATGTACCTTACTGCGATAGGTTGTTTGACATGCACACTAATAAGGTTTGTTGCATGCCCTGTTAGTGTTTATGCCATACTGTACGGAGTTATTGCCTCATGTGTGCCCTCTGAAAGTGAGTATGTTGGTGCACTGTTGCAGATGCTAATGCATAATGTGTTTATGCCCAGTGTTTAGGGCTAATGTGTTTATGCCTAAATGTGATTACTGCATAATGTGGATGATGATCAATGTGACTGATGCATAATGTGTTTGTGCTAAGTAATTACTGGTTGTTTTATTACTTACCAGGTCTGACAGCGGCCCGATTGGCCCTGTCCTGTATATAAGTCCCCTGTAAAGTGATACCTAAGTGCCAGATGGCACAGTGTACCTTTGTATTATCCCAAAACACATTAGAACAATATCACAAAGGCTATTTTTTATATAACCTTGTGTGGAGTTTCTTTTGTGGTGTGCCTAGTGTGTTGCTGCTGTGTGAGTGTGTTGCGCTAACGCTTTACACATTGCCTCTGTGATAAGCCTGACTGCTCGTGCCAAGCTACCAAGGGGGTGAGCAGGGGTTATCTTCAGCGTGTAACTCCCTTGCCCTGACTAGAGTGGTGGTTTCTGCCCGGCTGAGGCGCTTGCCCTAGCCAACCAGAAATCCCATTTCTAGCAATGAGGATAAGCACTTTATATTTTAATTGTTTTCAAATTAAAATGTATAAATTAAATTAATGTATTTAAATTATGTTATTATTAAAAACATTTAATTTGACTAGTTAATGTGCTTTGAAATGTTATTGTATTTCTAGATTCATAAATATTTTACATTAATTTATCTGTATATTATACATTAAAAATTGTTATCTTTTCTGAATAAGACTAAACTGTAATTATTTTTGTTATACTCTCCTATAGGGAGATTAGCACCTCAGTGGTAATCTCCACTAACCGGTACAAATTACCAGCAGCAACTTAAAACTCCTAAATTCTGCTTTGGGAGTCTCTACCCCCTCATTTGAGGGGTTGGAGTTAGCTATGCCTACACCTAGTTGTAGAATAGCAAAAAAAAAAAAAAGTGAAGCCTTACGACTAGGTGTAATAAATCTACAAACGAGTAAATATACATGAGCATATTTACATTTGTGAATCAGTCCCTAAGTGGCCTGCCTCTTTTAATTACGGATCCATCCTAAATCCAACAGGTTAGATATACTTTGACTTCTCATGTTACATTTTACTTGTAATATCAGTCAGTCAGTCAGTAAAAACTTTATTTCGGCACAACGCCATAAACGTGCTTACATTTAAATAGAAGTCACAAGTACAATATATTTACAAGCCATTTACATCCTTACATGACAAGCCTCTCCATAGCAACACAATCAAAGGATCCCTAAAAAACTACTAAGTTAAAACATTAAAAGAATATTAAAACTATCATAAAAAGTGAAGACAAGAGGATTTACAGTAGTAAAAATAACAGACATCAGGCTGTGCTATCAGACCCTCCAATACAATTATGCTTAACATTTTGCCTGATATACCACATACTATTTAGAAAACGGGAAACTGCAAATACAATTGGAGGGCTGGTATCATACTTTAAGATTCTCAATGCCGCTGTACATTGCTTAAAACCCAGATTTTTACAAAGTTGTGTTAACCAGCGTTTTCGCTGTATCCGATAAGCAGGGCAGAGAAAAAGAACGTGGATTTCAGACTCCTCCTTATAATTACATACAGAGCATTCCTTCTTCGAGTCTTTCGCCCATCTACTAGTGTATGCATGGATTGGGAGGGTCCCTAGTCTGAATTGCAGACATAGTTTCCTAGCCCTGGGAAGTAGAATAAAATCTAGAAGGGGTTCCTTGTAATACGTGTCTTTTATAAGGAGAAATTCTGATGTGAGGCGCCCGTGTGCAGAATTGTTTTGTATTTGGGTAAGTTTCATTGCTCTGTATTGTCTTATTAGTTCCAATCTGGAGATCAGAATGCATGAAGTTTCCGGTGAACTCCACAGATCTGGGTTCTTTAATTTCAAAGTGAGGTCCTTTATGTGACAGAGCCAAGGAATTCCCTGATTGCAGCACTGGGGCAATATCTCTTTTAGCTCAGCCCTAATGTCAGACAGTTCCGGTGTCACCCAGAGTCGCCTCCAAAATGTAAGGGGTCTCAGTGCTATCTCTTCGCCCAAAGGCCTAATGCCCAAGTCCATACGGAGGGGAATAAGTGGAGTACTGTTTGGTAGACCTAAAAGTTGCCTTATAAAATTATTTTCTACCTTTGTTAGATTGGAAACCTGGCAATGGCCCCACAGCTCCGCCCCATATAATGCAGCCCCTCTAGCTTGGGCAGTATAAATTTCAAGTGCAGGGGCAATGGGTTTCGAATCTGAAGTTCTATGTAGCTTCAGGATCCCACAATCGTCTGTGTTAACCTAAGGCTAGCTTTTGCCACTGATGCCTCCCAATTAAAATACTCAGCCAGGGTGACACCCAAGTAGTCAAACGTCTCTACTCTCTCCAGAGGGATACCATGTAGAACTGGGTTGGAACGCTTCAGTTTGGGGGGATTAAAGACCATAAACTTGGTCTTTGCTAGGTTTATCTCCAATCCCCACAACATGCAGAACTCTGCGAACCCATCTAGGATCCGCTGGATGCCCATTGGGGTTTTGGAAAGTAACAGGGTATCATCCGCGAACATTAATGCGGGAACCCTTCCTGTGGCTAACTTTGGGACATCACTATCCTTGATTTTCCTTAGGAATTCAATGAGCCCGTTTATAAAGAGACAGAATAGGGTGGGAGCGAGGACGCATCCCTGTCGGACACCGTTAAGGACAGGGAACCGGGCAGACAGCTCGCCAGATTTTCCACATCGGACCTGCGCGAAGTTATCAGTGTGTAATTTTATGATAGACCCGAGCAGGTACGGGGGAATCCCAAGATCCCTCAAGACCCTCCAGAGCTTCGCCCTTGGTACCATATCAAAGGCCGACTTCAGATCCATGAATATTAAATAGAGGCTGCCACCCTCTAGGACAACCGTTTTCCAGAACAACAGCTGAAGCCTGAATATCTGGTCCACGGTTGACATCTTTGATCTGAAGCCGGCCTGATATGGGCTGAGTATCTGTTCTTGTTCTACCCAGTCCTGTAAACGATCCAAGAGCACTCGCCCAAAGAGTTTCTGAGAGATATCAATAAGGCTGATTGGCCTGTAATTAGATGGCATAAGGGGGCAGCCTTTCTTGAATATTGGCACTATCTCGGCCCCGCGCCATGTGTCTGGAAGATCCATACCCCCGGCAATTGCGTTAAATAAGGCGCAGAAGTAAGGGGCCCAGATCTTTGGTTCTCCCTGAAAAAGGTCCCCTGGCAGTCTATCCAGTCCGGGAGCCTTGTTGGGACTGAGCTTGCAAATGGCATTGCTCACCTCCAACACACTGAACTCCATTCCCTCAAAATTCGTGCACTCTGCTCCACTAAACTCTCCACTTTCATGTTCATCTCCCCTTAGTGCGTATAATGACCCGAAATATGATTCCCAAGCTTCTGGAGCTATATTGGGTGCAATAGCCGGAGTCCACTCCCTATCACCTGTTGTCACTATCGCCCAGAACGATTTCATGTCTTTCTCTTTAAGGGCCATCCTAAGGCCATCCCACCTCCTCTCCTCCCATTCCTTCTTGCCTTTCTGGATGGACCGTTTGTAGTTGGCCCTTGCTACTTTTACTTGCACCCTGTCCTGCTCTTTCACAGCCGTCAAGAGTTCTTGTTTTGCCTTGCGGCAGTCCCCATTGTACCAGGAGCATTTGTTACCAACGCTTTTCTGTGGCTCCCCGTCGGACAAAAGATGTCTGCCAGATTTAAGGATAATTCCGCATGGATTTTTCCTACCTCACCCTGATCTATGTAGGGCCCCTCCACCAGCGTAAAGTCCCTCATCCTAGTTAACATTGGGAGGGCTAGCTGATATATTTTTGCTATTTTGAGTGGAGACTCCTGTATACGCTCCCATCTAACTTTCCTTCTGTTTGTTACAACCAATGCACTAGTCTCTATCTCAGGACATTGGAATGGGTTGCCAATCCCCAGGTTGCAGGGTTTAAGGATCAAGCTAAACGCATTATGATCACTGTCCTGCCTCTGTGTGATGTAAAAATCTTGCACCCTGCTCCAAAATCTGGTTTCTACCAGGATGTAATCCAGGAGCGAGGCTTGACCTGGTCTGTTAAATGTACACTTCCCCGGCTGGTTTGATTTGGTCCGCACATTGCAAGCTCTTAGCGACAAGGTTAAGGTAAGCGCCTTCAGCTGCAAGGCCAAAGGAGACCAGGTTTTAATGGGATTTCTCTGTGGGTCAGGGATGAACCACAATTGGTCTTCTTCCGAGGGATCTAAATAGTCGGGATCTATAAGGGGTTCGAAGTGGCAGTTAAAGTCGCCTCCCACGATTACCCGAATTCCTGGGTCGAGTGACGGTAGAAATTGGCCAAGGAGTTCAATAGTAGCCGATTCTTGGCTATTATTAACCGGGCGAGAGTATACATTAACTAGGGCAATTTTTAGCTTGGAGCGGAAAGAGAGGAGTGCACACTAGATATCCCTAGAGGGAGTAGTCAAGATTTCCACTGAGCATCCAAGATAAGTGCCCACCCAGATTGACAACCCACCGAGGGTCTCCCCCTAATTCCCTTAACTGCTAACTTATCAAATGTGGCGAAGCCCACCCTTTGCACACGCTCTGTCGCCCACGTCTCTTGAAAGAGACAAATGTCATACTTGCCCACAAATTCCCCCCAGTCCGAGCATGGGAGTTTGTTCTTTAGCCCCGCTAGGTTCCATGACAGAATTTTTAACCCGCTGCCCTGGTCTGATTCATCTGTCGCACCTGCAGTATTACCATCCCTAAAATTTATACAATCGGCCATACGGGCACTGTCCTTCCCGTCAGCCCATATAGCTTTTTTTTTCTTTATTTACTGATCCCCCTATAGCAGCCAGGTAGTTGAGGGTAGAGGCCTCGGGGCATTGTAGCTTCACTCCCTGTGGAACTGGTTGTAAGATGTAATCTGTTCTGCCACTACTTATTGCTTTTTCTAAATTACAGTCATCTCTACTCGTTTCAGTTTCCCTCACCGATTTAGTGTTCCCTCGCTGCGTCAATCCTTCCCCCAGTCAATCTACCTCCTCCAGGGCGTCGTACCTATTGTGCACTGGGATTCCAAATCGGGGGGGCTCGTTTAGGGTGGCCAATCTTCCCTCAAAGTGTGGTCCCTTATCCCATACTGCTTGTACAGAGGGTACGTGTCTTCTTTGTCTCATCTGGGCTTGGGGGTAAAAGAACCTTAGTGGTTGCAAGCTCATTCTAGTGGGGGCGTTATGACTGCTGGGAATTGATTTTAGCAGGTTCTCCACAGTACAAGGGTTGCTAAAATTTATCACTATGCAGTCTCCAGGCTCATCTTTCCTACGATTCCCCACCCACTCGACACGACGCACCATTATGATCTCCCTTGCTTTTGCATAGTCGAGGTACTTGTGTCCGCTAAGCCAGTGCAGGCACTTGTTCCTCAGCTCTAACTGTGACTCCCTTTCATTGTGGGCCAGTTGCGGGGTGCCTGTTAAGATTGCTACGTAGGGCGAGCAGGCCGGGGGGAGGTTGATAGTACATAATTTAGCCCTTTGGTTTGTGTACAAATCTCTACCACCTTCTTGAGTTGGCTCCCTACTATCTGTTGTATTACTACCCTGATCTGGCGTGACAGAGCCAGCTTCGTGTCTTTGAGGGTCAGTGCTACTATTCCCTCTCGATTCACTTTTGTCCGCTCTGGTTAGGGGTTCCTTAGCCTTGGTCTGCTGGCCCGATTCAAGGCTATTGGAGGAAGATTCATTCCTGGGGTTTAATTGCAAGTGTGGACCTTTACTATCTGTCTGACACCCTACAGTGGTCCCATTACTAGATGTGTTACGAGTAAGGGGCAGTGTAACATCTGGTCTCGCAACTTCTCCCGCCACCATTCCCTCCAGTTTGTCTAGGCGATTGATAAGTGGTGCCAATTCACCTTTAATGATGGCCCTTAAGTTATTCTGGAAGTCTGCCAGCAAATTCACAGCCCAAGCTGGGTAGACTTGTAATATCAATTACCATGGGCAGGAAGGAGTCCAAAAATGATAAAATACATTTCAGCATATCTGACTAATACATATTGCCCAAGAAGCTAATTTAATGCCATTGCTCTTGTTCTCTTTGGAATTTAATAACCTCAAGTCATTGGAATTGAGTTTTTCTGAGGTCGAGATCAGAATGTATTACTAATATAATCATGTGTCTGTTTAATGGACTCGGCTTGTTCCCTTCTCAATAAAAGGGAAAATAACTAGATTGTAAAATCCTTTTATGTTAAAGTATACTCACATTCAGGTGGGAGTTTAACCATCCCAGTTGACTGGGCTCTCTGCTTCCTTAATGTTCTAGTTGCTTCTCTCTGTGCACATCTTTTGGGGGTGAGAGGTATAAGGCAGGAAGGCTTCAGCTTGTAACCCTGGATAATGAGTGGAGGAATGATCCTGTGTGTCAAGGTATCTTACCATGACAAGTAGCCTGACACTCTAATGTTCCGCTAGAGATGGCAATTATCAGTCAGCATTCTGTATTAATTACCGTCACCTGGAGCTGCAGAGATATTACTATTTGCTTGTTTAACTCACTCCATAACTCTTATTTGTCCCATCTAAATTAAAACGGAAGGATTGCTTTGATTATTGAGAGTAAAGGTTCTTTTATCTCTTCCAGTGTATATAACCATAGTTCCTGCAGCCATATAGCTTTCTGTTTTTCTGTTCATTGAGGAGAGGTCTGCCTTATTGACTGTTGGAGTACTCTCGTCCATCAACTCAACTGAACAAACATCATAGTACTCAAATTAAGAGATAAAAACATATTCACTAGCACATCAATATATTTATTTGAATCTCCTTTGTTCTCCTTCAGTATTTGTGAATCTTTGTTTTGAAGGAAAGAGGCAAATTCTCGTTAAATCTTTGAAGTTTATAGTCCAGTCACTGGTCTTGCTAGCTGATGATGGTGATTCACTGGCAGCATTTGAGGTAAAAGCATCATTTAATGTTGACCTCGAGACTTATGTCAATGTATTCATTGCAAGTTTCCTCATTGGAGTTTGCAGGAAATTATTTAACCTTAAAACAGCATACTTTTAGCTAACGGCTAATTTTTCTACTTTATGCACTTTCTTACCTGAAAAGGAGGAATCTTGGTTCCCAAAGGTCCAGGAAGAATGAAAGAAAGGAGTCATGGTGGGAGGACAGTAGGCTTGGTGTGATTCATTAGTAACAAAACAGTCATTGTCTGGAAGAAGTTGTAGTGATGGGCATCTTGAAACTTTGGAAGGTCTAATGTGTAATGCCTCCATTTTATATGCTTCTTTCCAAGGTTCCTTTCAGTGTTTGGTGGAATTAAAGTGTGGTCCACTCCGTATAAGTCACATCAGGGTAAGCATGCAGTTTCAATGAGTATCTAGCAGCTGAAATTTCCCATTGAGTGCCAAAAAACATGGTTTGGCACCGAAACCTAGGGACGATGTGTGCCAAAAGTGATGCCTTTCTACCGGCTACATTGTCTGACTACCTACTTTTACCTCTGTGGAATGTCTTCCGCGCTACCTGTGCAAATTTGGTTAGTTTTCTACAACCCACTATTCAATCAACAACCATAGAGCTACGTAAAGTGCAGTAAAAGCTCAAACTGAAATAGGAGCCTGCAGACATGACACACGTCTGTGGAAACAAGAGAAAACACAGGTTGGGGTTCTAGATTTCCTTTGTGTCAGGCTAATGAATCTTATTTCCACCTTGGATAGCCTGTATGTGATATCAGTTTCAGGGTTAGTGGAAGAGTGGGAAAACATAAAAATCCTTCGTAACAACATTATTATACATGAATTTTGCATCTACTCTATACCCAAATGTAAACATTTGCCATTTTGTAATTTCATGCATTATGTGATGGTTAATTTGAGAAGTTTCCCAAAGCTTATGTGTGTGAGAAACTTGAAAGCCTTAGTTGAATGCATCTTAAGCCTTAGTTTGTACTGGTAGATGCTATCTAGTTAGGTATGTTTTTATTGCTGTATTAATATTGATTTGTTCTGCACTGGAAAAAAATGAACGGTGAACAAGTCCGTCAACCATGTCTTCTAGTTAATTTCTAGATCGAACCAGAGACACTGGTCTAAGCTAACTTTGGAATCAACTTCCTGAAGCAGCAATACAACAAAGAAGAAGCAAAGAAAGCTAGCAGAGTCTGCAAGTCCTGCTCGGGATTACCTTTGCCCAATAGAAGGCCAGAGTCACTCTTGCTATGAAAGTAATATTGTCGTTTTAGAAGTATAGGGATATTTGCTCACTATACAAAATTGCTTCAATGAACTGAATGGACACAGAAGTGAACAATTGTGATTTTATTTTTTGATATAAAATCCTCCATTGTGCAAAATGATAATTTGCCTAGTAACCCACCTTAAAATTCCAGGAGGGGGGTGGGGGCGTGTGACAATTGCTTTTTTTTTTTTTTAAGTTTAAAGATCTTTATTGAATTAATTAGAAACATAGGTACAAAATACATCAATATTCATGAGAAGGTAGCAAAGAGTTAGCAGACTGAATAAATAATCTAAAGGAATAAAAAAGTTTAGAAGATCTTACATTAATAAAGAAATAATCCAAAGTGAGAAAACGCTAAGAAAAAATTGTACCTGTAGACAGAATAGCATTTTACATTTTTGTTTTTTCAGAAGAAGGGAAAATATAATAAAGAAAGAAGAGGAGAGAAGAAAAGAAAAGAGATAAGGCCGAAAGACCAACAGAAAAAACAAAGGAGGGGGAAAAAAAAAGAAGTATCTTCATCTAATACCATATCAGAACTTCAAAGTCATAATAAACATAATGGTTATAAAAGCAGGAAATAACTGCCCAGTTGGCCTATAAAAACATGAAATTGAGGAAGAGATGAAAATATTCATGGAGGTTGATAAACAAATGAGTTATTCTGATTACGTAGAGCAGATGCAGATAAATAGTTGGTAAGTGGAGACCAGAAGGCATCTTTCCGAATAAGCTGTTGAGATGTTATAGAGGAAGCTCTATCCAGTCTATGATGATAGCAAACAAGGTTCCACCAAGTGGAGAAGGAGACCTTAGAGGTGTCCTTCCAATTAGTGGTGATAACCTGAAAGGCAATAGCAATTAACAAGTCCACTAACATGCCCACCCTACGACAGCCGAACCATTTTGCAGAGTTGCTTCCCATAAATATAGAGTAAATGTCAAAGGGGAATTCAATAGAACAAATAGAGGATATTGACTCACAAACTTTAGACCAGAATCGGGCTATGTTAGGGCAAAGAAAAAAGAAATGCATTACAGAGCTGGGGATGTTGGGACAAACCCAGCAATTCGGGGATAGGTGTGAGCTAAACTTAGATAAAGATAGTGGAGTCAAAAACAGCCTCTGGTAAAAATAATAAAGGGTCTGAGTAGTACTAGAGTTACAGGAGGTGTGGTGTATATGAGTCCAAATGGAATTCCATGTATGAACAGAGAGGGTATGCTGTAAATCGGATTCCCATAAAAACTCAACCTAACTTTTAGGTCGACTAGGAAAAGAATAGTGAAGGTATTTATAAATTTGAGAGGCTTTAATATATGGAGAGATGGATAAGGGTTTGAACATAGAATCTTGAGAGGGAGAAGAAGATCTAGAAAGTAGAGAAAGCCGATCCATCAAGAGCAAACGTAGAGATTCATATCTAGGTAGAGAGGAGACAGGTAGATCAAAAGTGGACTGAACTTCTTGTGGGGAGAGGCAGCGAGAATCCCGTATTAAGTGCTTGACCAGGAAGATACCCTTGGCAGCCCAGGTTTTCCCAAAAATAGTGCGATTGGACAATTTAATACCTTTATTGTGCCAAAGAGGTGAATCTAAAAATATCTGCAATGGGCTAAGAGATTTACGTCTAATCGAGTGAAAAGTTGAAATGAATTTTGAAACCGTTGGGTAATTAAAAGAGCGAGGGGGGTGAGTAAAACTAGCCAAGAGAGATAAAGGGAAGGGAGAAATCAGAGATTCCTCTAGTTTATGCCATACAGAAGTACAAGTTACCTCTGAAGTAGATATATATAGTATCATTTGGCGTATTAGAAAGGAGGAATGGTACTGACGAAAATTAGGAAAGTGAACACCACCCTGTTCTTTAGGAGCGGAAAGCAAGGCTAAAGATAAATGGGCTTTCCGACCGTTCCAAAGAAATTTACTCAAGAGTCCATTAAGAGTCTTAAAAACTTCAACGGAAGCTTCACCGGTAGCATGGACAAGTAGAAATTGATAACAGGAAGCAACATCATTTTAATAGTATCCAGTCTACCCCACCATGACAAAAAAAGAGGGGACCATCTATCTGTCATGTTATTTACCTTTAATAGAATCTCCTCCAAATTATATTGAATTGTTTTTGTAATAGAAGAGGAGTATTTTATCCCTAAACAAGTGATGTTATTGGTATTCCATTTAAAATCAATTCCCTCAAACATACTTTTTAAACAATACTTATTTAAAGGTAGTACTTCAGATTTTGAAAAATTTAGTTTATATCCTGACAGGGCCGCATAGGAAGAGAGAAGTTTGGTAAAAGCAGGCAAAGAAGTAGAAGTATTCGAAACATATAACATAATATCATCCGCGTAAGCCGTGAATTTAATTTCAACAGTTTTGTGCATAAATCTGCGAAAGGTGGTGGAATGTCTTAGAGAGTGAAGGAATGGCTCAGGAGAGAGAATAAAAGTAACGGGGAAAGCGGACAGCCCTGACGCAGTACCCCTTTGTAAAGGGAAATATGCAGATTGAGAACCATTAACAAAAACTGAAGTGGTTGGGGAGGAATACAATAAGCTAATAAGAGACAGAATAGAAGGACCAAATCCATGCCATATTAGGGCACGCATCATAAAGAGCCAATCAAAGGCTTTTTCAGCGTCAAGGGTTATGGCAGCGATAGGGGTGGAACTTTTGGCTGCAAGATGTATGATGTCGAGGAAGGTTCTGGAATTATCAGCAATATTCCTTCCCTTAACAAACCTCGATTGTTCAGAGCCAATTAAATCTGGAAGGACCTGGTTAATACGGAGGGCTAACACCTTGGCAAATAACTTGCAATCGAGATTAATCAAAGATATAGGACGATAATTGGCACATCGGGACGGGTCTTTGTCTTTTTTGGGAATGAGACAAATCATGGCTTCAAGAAAAGATCCTCGAGCCTCTCCATTCAAAACAAAATGTTGAAATAGAGATAAAAGGTGGGGCAAGAGGAAAGGAGAGAAGCTGGAATAGAACTCGGCAGTAATACCGCCAGGGGCCTTTCCCTTAGGTAACATGGACAAAGCGGATTTAATCTCTGAGAGAGATGTATCCTTTTCCAAAATAGAAGTGTCAGGATGAGGGGAAGAACGGGGAGGCAAGAATTGAAAAAAGAGTCCAAAGCATCGTCAGAGGGAGAGGATTCAGGAGTATAGAGGGTCTTATAGAAATCAGTAAAACAAGATAATACTTCTTCGTCTTTAAAATGGGGAATGTCACGATCGTCTATAATCTTGACTACCCTAGATCTTTGAGACCTAACCTTCAGGTAGTTCGCCAACAGCTTACCCGCTCGGTTACGACCAACATAGAATTTAGAGTAAATTTTTAACAGCGTTTCTGAAGCCTCTTCTGTAGATTTCCTGTTAAAGTCAAGTTTTGCTTGAACCAGATTCTTGAGGGTATCAGCATTTTTAGAAGAAAAATATGCGTGTTTCAATTCTTTAATGGAAGAAAGGAAAGAAACGGATTCCTTACGATATTTTTTCCTTTTCTTGGCTACATACTCTATAATGAAGCCCCTAGCTGTTGCTTTGAAGGAATCCCATACAATATGAAAGGGAATATCAGGACTGATGTTAAGGAGAAAGAATTCAGAAACAAAATCATTAAAAAGGCTTAGAAAGGAAGGATCTTTAAGAAGGTAATTATTAAAACGCCAGCGACGTGATTTGGAGGTTAAGGAGGGAAGGTCAATGTAAATGAGAACCGGAGCGTGATCGGAAATAAGAATGGAACCAATCTCTGCATGTAGGAGGTTAGTACGGAGGTGCGGGCTGAGGAAGATGTAATCAATTCTAGATGTAGAGTTGTGAGTGGGGGAATAAAATGTATATTCTAAGCTATCCTGGTTGAATATTCTCCAGGCATCAACTAGGCCCCTAGCACGAATGGTCCTGGCAAAGGATTTTTGCATCTTGTTCGGAATATATCTAGCAGAGGATTTCCTATCCGTGAAAGGGTCCATAACCTGATTGCAATCGCCCCCCACTATGAGATTAGAATCGGAGCAAGTATGAAGGGTATGGGACATAGATTGCCAAAATTGTAAGTCAACACCTGTGGGACCATATATGTTGAGTAACGAAACATTGGAACCATTAAGAAGAGTATGGAGAAGGAGCCAACGTCCGTTTTCATCCCTCTCCTCCTTTTCTATCTTAAGGGATAGGGATTTGTGAAAGAGTATTACAACGCCATTCTTCCTGTCTTTAGATGGAGAACAATAAACATGATCCACCCATTGCTTTTTAAGAGAGTGAACATCCGTCTCATTGAGGTGTGTTTCTTGCAGCATGGCAATTTTACATTGAAGTTTGAAAGATGGGTAAGTACACGTTGTTTCTTAACTGGATTACGCAACCCCTTTACATTCCATGAGATAATCCGAACATTTTCAGTCATTACAAGGCACAAAAGGCATTAATACTGACAATAATATTATAGAATTCATGGGAATTATATATTCAAAATATAGGCAGTCAAAAACATAGCAAAGAATGTGCAAGTGAGCCTGAAAAGAAATATATAAGAGATAAAAAGTGGTAATTACAAGAAGGAAAAACCTAGTATAAAAGAATAAAGGCACAATCAAAAGAGAAGATACGAAGACAGAAAACGAGATAGACAAAACGAAAAGAAGAAAACAGAGCAAGAATGAGAGAACAAAACAGAAGAAAATGAAGAAAATAAGTGATAGAAAACAAGCGGTTGACAGAAAGCCAAGAGACCTCTGTCAAAAGGAACTGAATAAATATCCAGAAGAGGAAAAATAGCATAGGGGGGCGGGAAGCAGCAGAGGGAGAAAGACAGCAGAACCGACGTCATACAGACAACCGAGACCAGTGAAAAAGAATGATAGAGATAAATAGATAGGAATGTGAGTAAGGAAGGGAGGGGATATATATAACAGTACAAGAGAAAAAAAATACCTATGGACCACTAGGAAAACGAAAACGAAAGACAGCAACTAACAAAGAAGACCAATTAAATGAATGACACTTACCAAACAATTGGGGTGACCACAACCTCCAGGGAGAGGACAAAAAGGACAGGGGGTAGAAGAAACATCCGGGGGATGAATCAATACATTGATTTAAACTGCTAAAAGACAGAAGAGTAAAAAAGAGAAATACAAAAGTTACACAGTGAAATAACCGCCACAGGAGGGTTAAGCTCGTCATAATAACTGAACATAAACAACATATACAACCGTGAACAACAACATCATATAATGAGTAAATTATCAGAACATTAGACTAAATGTGGAATTGTCTAAGGACAGGACACAACCAAAACAAATAGTGTAGCTCAAGATCCTCCGAAGTCCATCTCGTCCCCTTTGTGGTGAGAAATAAATTGTCGTAAGTCCTCAGGACGATCAAAGGAATAGGACCTCTCTATATAGGTAACCTTGAAAAAGCAGGGATGCACAAGACCATATCTGGCATTCGTGGCTCGAAGAGTTGGACGAAGAGAAAGAAATTCTTTACGTCGAGCTGCAGTTGCACAAGCTACATCTTGCGAGAAGAAGACTTTTTGGCCAGACCATAACATTTGTTTCCTTGATCTTGCAGCTGAGAGGACCATTAAAAGTTCAGTGTATTCTAGAAACAAAACAATTATCCCTCTGGGACGTTGAGCTGACGATGAAGAGGAAGAGGATGAACCAGAAGATTTGGAGCCAATACGATGGGCCCGCTGTAAATTAAGAGACGTGCCTTCCCTAAGACCTACAATCTTAGGAATGTGCACCTTTAGAAAAGCGAGCATGTCCGACCCCTCCTCACCCTCAGAAATACCATAAATACGAAGATTGTTGCGCCTGTTCCGGTTTTCTAAATCTTCTGTTTGAGTTTTGAGGAGAGCAATCTCTTTAGACATAGCCGCAACTTGAGGTGCCATATCCTGGGTGTCACTAATCCTTTGCTCTACAGCAGACATTCTGGACTCCAGGTTAGACCACTTCTCATCAAGCTTCTGAAGGGTTGCATTAGTGTCAATAATAAAGGGCTTAAGCAACTTTCTTTTCCATGAGATCTTCCTTAGTTATGGGTAGTGGCGACTTGGTAGGAGAATTAGGCTCTTTCTTGTGTCGCTTAGAGGGAGCAGCTGGGGTAGACTCCTTACGAGAGGAAGACATGCTCGCTGATATGGAACGTTGGCCCAGAGAAGAGGAAGAGGAAGACTCCATAACACAACAGCTGGGGCAAGTTAAATAGCTTCGTCAGGACGATGACGAGGAAACGGACCCTTGGCCACCAGGCAGAACCAAAAATAGTCCATTAATAATGAAGGCTTCAGAACCAGAAATGTTCAGCGCAGCCAAGCCCATCTCTTCTTATTTCGGCAACAAACACAAGGTAGTGGAGAACAGAGCAGGACAAAAACTATAAAGCACTACAAATTATATACAGCGGCTGGTTCCATTAGACAGGCACCATTCGCTGTAAGTGGTAAACCAAAATACGCCACCAGTTGAGGCAATTCCTGTGTAGAAAGAGTGTAAATCCAAGAGGTCAAGGTTAGGAACCGGCAGCCTCAGAAAAGGGGGAATTTATCCAACACCAATTCAATTAGGCATGACGCAGTAACAATCTTCATCATATGAGATTGGAAAAAGAAGTGACCTCTTAATTCCAGAAGAAGACACCACATAATAAGGTGAAGAAGCATAAATTTCCTGACAGAAAGCTTCCCAGAAAATCTTCCATTGAGGCAAACCGTTAAAAAGCAAGAGGCAGAGGAGCACACTCGCTTAAGATTGCAAGCAATTTACACAGTTATTACTTCAGGATGTTGTTAAAAGGTGGCATTGTGTATAACTACTTCATTGTTGAAGTTCTGAGCCTTGCAAGGAGAACAAAATGGCAGTCGCGGTAAAAAATTAAAGCGCACCGCTAGCTTTATGTATACTTCAAGAGAAAATAGGGAGGCTATATATGCCCAGAATTAGTCATCCGTAGAGGCATTTAAGTCTGAAAGAAGGAGGGACTGCGCGTACCTGAAGGTCCCTCGTTGAGGCGCCACTGCCGAAGAGCGCCAAATTCAAAATGGCGGCCGCAATTGTAACAGAGCGAGTCACCAAACAAGACTCAAATTCGGGAAAACGCCAGGCCACCACAGCTTACAAACAGTTCAGGCGGATGCTGCAACCATTCCGACAGCAAAAACCGCGAGGAAAAAATCCCCGCAGCGCCGCTCTACAGGTCGCCCTTCCTTCGTCGCGGAACTTGGTCGGGAGTTCAGTCAGCCCGCCGCTATCTCGCTCGGCGCTCAAGCCACGCCCCCGTGACATTTGCTTTTGATAAGGAAAAGAAGAGTGTGAATTGCTCCACAGAAATTGTTTTTCAGAAATCCAGGGAGGAATTTCACTTCAGATCTGAAGTGCAAAAAAATCATCCCAAACATGGCACTGAGAATGCAGAGTGAGAAAATACATTTATTCCAAACGTAAAAGTGGACCAGGGGTCGTCGTTGAGACATGCTGAAGACACTGAATTTTCTGACTGATTCTGCAGTCCTTCAGAGGAATCCCGGTACTGTTACACAACATGACTTTGAGAAACAGTTAAGTCTTTCTTGAGGATTTTGCACTTCACTGGGTTCCATAAGTCCTGATTTGTTGCACAAACAAAACGTTGTTCCAAAAATGGCCAAATGTGACGGTAACTTCTTTTAATGAGACAAATTTTCTATTGCTAGCTGACTGTCCTTTATCAACCTAGGTCTTTTCTATAAATGTATTCCACTAAGACTTTCAGGAGTAGTACACTGCCCCACTGGGGGGGGGGGGGGGGAGGGAGAGAGAGAGAGAATGAGAGAATGAGAGAGAGAGAATATTAATAGCATTGTACACCCCATAACAGCTGTCTAGATTAACTTTCATTGATCATACAGAGACTCAATCTTACATTACAACGTGAAGTTTACTAGGACATTGCTAGTCTTGCTGTATTACGTTTGGATTGTCTTAGTCTTTCGATTTAAAATGCTAAGCTTTGTATTGCATTGCTAGCAGTCATTGCAGGATTCAAGCTTTGAAATGTCCAGATGTGAGCCAGGGTTATCTTTGATTGCCTTTGTTCATCTTTCTCTGTGTACATATGGTCCCAAGTTTGGTGGGGTCTGTGGTGTGGCAAATTATGCATTTCTCTCACCCCAGTGCCATGCTGGCTGTTTTATTTATAGCAGACCTAAGTGATAACTGTCCATGTTAATACTGCAATTGAGAAAAAATGAAGACTTTACAAATGTTCTTGCCATTAACATTTGGATAGCCATTTCTGGGTTGGTGGTGCAAGGAGTTCCTGTCACCTACACATACATTGTGATAATTTAGCTTTTACTATCCGTGGCACTGGAGCCATATTGGTTGCTGGGAGAGGCTATATATTGCCCCCCTTGCTGGTGGCACCCTTAGTTTCTTTTTAATGTCAAACTTTTTTTAAATGCAGACGACTTCTTCGACTGAGTAGAAATTTGCCAAGTTCTGCTCTTTTGAGAATATAAAATCAATCACCAGATTTTATTTTATGAAATCTTGCACATTGATCATTTTAGTTCCTGTATATAGTCTTATAAGTCCTTTTCCATATATAAGGTCAGAACTCTCGTAAGGACTAGTCCCTACAAAAAAATGTCAGACCTTGCCTCTAATCGCTCATTGCAGGCAGCTTCTGACTGCAAAGAGCCTCGCCTAATACTACAGGGGATCGCCTACCTTCTGTGTACTGAAAGTAGAAAGATATGTGGCAGCCTCTTCAGCACTGTTTTATCAACAGACTGGTGTAATATTGTGCAGGAGCCTGCTATCTTTTCACACATGCATTCATTGATTAAAGAACGTGCCCCAACAGGAGCTCTGAATCAGTTGTGTTGGTGCCTGGCGACCAAGGTTTTTGTAAGTGATGTCACACAACCTTTGACTCATCAGGTACGTTACTGGGTTGACACTTGCCCCAAATTTGCCCGCCATCCGCCTGTGTTCTTCTGAGGGGCTAGAGAAAGGGCAAGAAGTGGAAACTAAAGAAAGTAAACTTGTCTCTTAGAGCTTTGTTTGCTTTCTTTTTCTAGCACTGCTTTCTTGACCCAGAGATCAGGGTTCTCAAAGCAGTGCTATATGTACCATAGGGCAAAGCTCAAGTAGCAGCTGGTATCCCAGGCTGGCTCCAATTGATGTCCATGGGGACAGTAGCTAAGTGTTGGGGCAGTAAACGGTTATTTGGAGGTCAAAGCATTGCAGCAGGAATCTTTCCTGGAAACATGAGACATAAAGGATGTGTGGGCTGGTGGGTGAAAGTAGAAGCATTACATCATTATTTGGGGTATTGGGATACCACCATGGAATTGGGTATTATGGAGTGAGAAAGTGGATGATGACAATAGGAGAAAGAGGTAATGGGCAAATAGAAAAACAGAGTTTTGGTGAGTAGGATACAACATCAGGGAATTATATGGTGGGGGACTTTACAATAAGGAGGTAATAACTAGCATGCAATTAGAGGCATGGGCTTGCACTAATTTGGTTTAAGACCACATATGTTCAAAGTTTATGACCTTCTAAAGGCCTCTATGGCCATGTGTTCAAAGATAAGAATTTGTGTTACTTGCAATATCCCAATTACTTACTGATTGAGCTTTACCTCTGTATGGTTATGAGCAAAATAGCATGAGAGATAGAACAGTTTGATCCACTGGTTCTTGGATTCTAGCTGGCCTTCTGTTAGGTCCTATTTAATGGTACACACAGTAAATTGAATATAACAAAATGTATGCACTGGTTAACCACTAAAGTGTAAAGCTTATCATGTGACCATGGCTTTAATAAACTGCTGTTCTTTCCCTCATACATGTGTGTCACTTACCTGATGGACTGGTTGAGATACAAAATAGGGACTTACCAAAACACTTGAGTGTCAAATCCAATTAAAACCGAAGGTCTCAAAAATATGCTTTTATATTACCAGCAATCATTTTTTATCTGTATTCTGTGTGTTACCCACCTTGTTCTTTCTTATTCTCACTTAACCATTGTTCACTCTTTGTTTTTATTCCTATGAACATAGCACTTTTCCCATCAGGCAAACAACCTCGCAAAGACAGACACAAGTTTAAAGGTAAACCGCAGCCTCTGCTGTAGCTGCCTTATGTAGATGTGTATCGTAGGTGGATGCACACTCCTCCCTACTTCCAGCTGTTTGTTCTTAGGTAACATAGTTAGGAATAGACCAGAAGCGCAAACAGCTGATATCACGTTATGTGTATAGTTTAACCCACCCCTCTCCTCTCTAGCTTTACAACAATGGAGCTATTTTGTTGTCGTTCTTCTAACTCCTGTAGATCTAGATCCCTTGGATATACTATTATTAAATGTTATTTTGCCATTTTTAGGGTGCATTTCGCAGCATGGTTAAAAAATATTAACATAGGTTTATTACAATCACTCCAATTGTGTTAATTTTTGTTATGTGTTTTATGTATAGCTAAGCGCTGGCATTTTGGAGGTCTGCAGGTGCCCTTGGGGGTTTTGATATGCAGATTTCGATTTTCATTGTGGGTTATTCCAATGGTGGATGCTATGAAGGTGTGTGAGGTTATATTGCAACGTTTCCTCCTAGCATCTCTGATTTTTCCAACAATAATTCTGCCTTCGAGTAATAATTATTGTCTTGTCTCAGTGTCAGTGCAAATCCTATTGGTCCCCGACAATCCCAGTGTCTTTGCAGTCTTGTCTCTCTGTAACAGTGCTTGTGTATATACAACTGAACTTTACAGTGTTTCCTCTCCAGAGCATGTGCTTTCATTGTAACAATGTAAGTGTGTGTTACCTGCTAGTTTAGGTTTAGTCCCTCTTCTGAGCACAGTCCGTTCCTCATTCCTGTACTGATTGTGTTCCATGAACACTGCTTGGGGAAGGCTACTGGAGCAGATACAGTTCCATAGCTCTATTCAATGTCCTAATGATCTGAAAGAGACTATTAGTTATAGACTCCTTGCCTTAGAATTACCCCCAGGCGTTAGACTGGATCCGGAGAATTTTTTCTCAGCAATACCCCTGCGCATTGGTAGGTGGCGTTGATCGACTCTGTGTTCGGCGTCGTGATCGCCGAGATGACGTCCCGGTATCTACTTAGACGCCGCCCCTGCGCGCTGACGTCAGTTCTTTCTTTTTCCACGGCAGCCAGCGCAGATCCGGAGAGAGCGGTACCCTTAGTCATTTTTTGACTAACACTTTTTCACCTTTTGTCGACATCTTTTTCGAGTCGTTCGACTCCTGGTGCATGTAGGGATGTCCCATCGTCGGACAGGCTTCAAGCCTTGTGACTCCTGTCACAAGTTGATGTCGGTCACGGACCCGCACCTCGCGTGCCTCTGGTGCCTGGAGTGCGACCATGACCCGAAGTCGTGCTCCGACTGTCGGGCCATGAACCCGTCTTTGCGGGAGCGGTCCCGAAAGCTTCTGGAGGCCCGGCAGTCAGCTCCGCACCACTCAAGGTCCTGGTCGAGAGGGAGGTCGCGTGACAGGTCGCGGAGGCACCACCATCATTCCTCCTCGAAGTCTTCGTCAGCAGGTAAGTCGAAGCACAAGAAGAAGGCGAAGAAGCACCGTCACTCTTTGCCTTCTCCCCGTCCGTCGGCCGATGGGACGTGGAAGGTCGTCGTCCTTCGGCTCCCCCCGCAGAGCCTACTGGGACGGCTCTGAGCTTCCTTCCCTTCCCGGGAGCCGAAGCGTCCCCTGCCCAGCTTCATGCATTTTATGAAGCCCTCCACTCCATCTTTGGTCAGCCCGACTCCGCCAGCGCGCCTTCGGGCCCCGCGGACTCGGCTGGGGGCTCTAGGCCTTCGATGCTGGCGGCTCCGGCCTCGGCGCCGCAGGGCCCCCAGGGATCCAGGCCTGGATCCGGATCGGTGCCGGTCGACATTACGACACCTCCCCCGGCACAGATTCCTCTGACGACGCCTCCGCCACCTCCAATGCCGGTTGTTTCCCCGGCCGGCGTGGACCCCGGCCTCCCCCTTGACTTGGAAACAGAGCCGGACCAGCGTCGACCGGCGCCCACCGGGACTTTTGGACCACTGTTCTACCCTGGCGTTCCTTATCACCCTGAGTGGCAGCCGTAGGAGGGTGAGGAGGACTGGGAGGGGTCTGGTGACCCTCTGGCAGACCAGCTTGAAGAGCCGGACTGGAGAGAGGAGTTGGGTGAGGCCAGTGGTCTGGATACCTCCCCAGACCTTGGTATGCTTTCTCCCCTACTGTAGCCACGGAGGAGGGAGCCTCCTACGCTGTGATGTTGCGTAGGGCGGCTGAGGCCTTGGGCCTTGAGCCTCCTACGGTGGCAGTCAGGACTAACCTCCTGATTGAGGTGCTTCAGCTTGTGGGACACGGTTGGGCAAGTGCTGCCACAGTGCCCGAAGGAGGCCTGGGCCGTACTCTCCCATCCGGTCGCAGAGGGTAAAGACGCAGCAATGTTCGCCATGCGATGTGGGCTGGATACCTCCGACTCGCTGGGTAGAACGATTACTACGTCAGTAGCCTTGAGGCGCTACGCCTGGCTGAGGTCCACTGGCTTTTCCGGGGATATCCAATCGACCCTTTTGGACATGCCCTTTGATGGCGACAATGCGCTCAAACGCTGTAAGGACTCTAGAGCCACGGCCAGATCCTTGGGCCTCGCTGCCACCTCTTGCCCCGTTCAGTCTGCCTTTTGCCCCTTTCGTGGCTATGGAAGGGGTGCCCCACCACGTTCCACCCAGAGCCACAGGCCGGCGCAAGCTACCCAGCCTCTGTGCGGCCGGGGACGTGGGACCCAGCTCCGTGGGTCTGGGGGTCAGCGGGCGGGCCAGTCCGCAAGTGCCCCCCTCTGCAGCAGCCTCCAAACCTTCCTAGTCTGACCTTTCAGGGCCACCAGTTGCCAGTGGGCGGCAGGATCTACCATCACCTCCTCTACTGGCACAACATCACGTCGGACAGGTGGGTTTTGCAGATAGTCCGAAGGGGCGACTCCCTCCCCTTCGAGACTACCCCTCCTCCATGCTATCAACACTCCATCGCATGTCGGAGGGTCACTTGGCCCTTATCCGTCAGGAAGTGGGACGCCCCCCTTGGCCAAGGGAGCTATCGAGCGAGTCCCTGTTCCAGAAGTAGGTTGTGGTTGTTACTCCCACTACTTCCTGGTACCCAAGAAGGACAAAGGCCTGCGTCCTATCTTGGATCTCAGGGACGTCAACCGCTTCCTCCGGAAGGAGAAGTTCAGAATGTTGACATTAGCTCAGGTCCTGTCTGCCCTCGACCATGGAAACTGGATGGTAGCGTTGGACTTGCATGACGCTTCCTTCCACATCCCCATCTTGCCAGCCCACAGGCGTTACCTACGGTTCACAGTAGGCCACAAGCATTTTCGAGCATTTTCAGTTTACCGTGCTCCCCTTTGGCCTTACCAGCGCCCCTCGGGTGTTCACGAAAGTGATGGCGTTGGTCGCAGCTCATCTGCGCAGTTCAGGGGTTCCAGTCTTCCCCTATCTCGACCACTGGCTGTTGAAGGCGGGCTTGCCCCAGGCTGTCTCTCCCACATCCAGACTACGGCGGACCTCCTGCACTCCCTGGGGTTCACTATCAACGTGCCAAAGTCACATCTGATTTCCTCTCAGAAGCTCCTCTTCATCGGAGCAGTTCTGGATACAGCACAGTTTCAGGCTTATCCTCCCGAGCAGCGAGTCCGGGATATTCGGATTATGAAACCGATGTTTCAGCCTCTATCCCGGGTTTCGGTGACCTTGAGGCTGCTGGGCCTCATGGCCTCCTGCTGGTGGATCATGCCAAGTGGCATATGCGGGCTCTGCAGTGGGACCTGTAGTTCCAGTGGGCGCAGCATCAGGGGAATCTTTCGGATTGCGTCCAGATCTCGGAGGGCACTGCATTCCAATTGCAGTGGTGGCTAATAAACCAGGATTGGGTCCACAGCAGATCCCTCTCCCTTCCCCAACCAGAGATCATTGTGGTGACAGATGCGTCACTCCTGGTATGGGGCGGCCACATGGGAGAGGCGGAGATCAGAGGCCTCTGGTCTCCAGCGGAGTCCGGGCTCCACATCAATCTTCTGGAGCTCCGGGCGATTCGTCTGGCACTAAAGGCATTCCTTCCTTCTGTCAAAGGAAGGGTAGTGCAGGTGTTCACGGACAACACCACCGCCATGTGGTATTGCAACAAAAAGGGCGGGGTGGGGTCGGGGATCCTGTGTCAAGAGGCTCTTCGCCTTTGGACATGGTTGGAATTCATGACATGTCCCTGGTGGTTCAGCACCTGGCAGGTTCTCTGAATGCCAGGGCGGATGAACTCAGCCGCCGGTGCATGATGGATCACGAATGGCGTCTTCACTCAGAGGTGGTGCAAGGTCTCTTTCAGCAGTGGGGAGAGCCTTGGTTAGATCTGTTCGCCACCGAAGAGAAAGCGCAATGTCAGCAGTTCTGCGCGTTGGAATTTCCAAGGCGGCACTCGCTCGGCGACGCTTTTCGTCACGAGTGGAGTTGCGGTCTTCTATACGCCTTTCCGCCTATACCACTTCTGCCCAGAGTGCTGAAGAAGATCAAGCGCGATTGGGCCCAAGTCATTTTTGTGGCTCCGGACTGGGCACAAAGAGTCTGGTATCCCGAGCTCTTGAACATGCCCATCGATCCTCCGATCAGACTGACTCTTCAGGAGGATCTTCTGTCGCAGCAGCAGGGGACAGTCCTTCACCCTAACTTGTCCAGCCTCCACCTTCTTGCGTGGAGATTGGGCGGCGCCAGTTGACAGCTTTTGTCCTTCTTCTTGAAGTCTGTAATGTCATCTTGGCAGCCAGGCGTCCCTCCACTAAAACGGTATACGCCTGTAGATGGAACACATTTGTGGCATGGTGCACAGCAAAGGCTGTGAATCCCCTTTCTGCCCCTCTTTCTGAGGTTCTCCTCTTCATTTTATCTTTGGCCCAGCAGGGCTCTGCTCTGGGCACCCTTAAAGGTTATCTTTCGGCCATTTCGGCCTTTCTTCGCCTTCTTTATCAGCCTTCTCTTTTCAAGTCCCCTATTGTAAATAGGTTTCATAGGGCATTACTCACCTCTTTCCTCCTATTCCTTTCGTAATGCCCCAGTGGGACTTGAATCTGGTCTTAACTTAACTTAACTTTCGAACCACTACATAATTGTCCTCGCAAACTCGTGACCTTAAAGTCTGCCTTTCTGGTTGCCATCACCTCTGCTCGCAGGGTGAGTGAGTTTCAGGCTCTATCTTCTAAACCTCCTTTCCTTGCTGTCCATCCGGACAAGGTTGTCCTTCGAACTAGACCTTCTTTCCTTCTCAAAGTGGTTACCTCTTTCCACATAGACCATCACTTTGCCCACCTTCTTCCCGACCCCGCATCCTTCCAAGGAGGAGGAGATACTCCACCGTCTGGATCCAAAACTTGCGTTATCGTTTTATTTGGCTCACACAAAACAATTCCGGGTGGACGATCAACTCTTTGTTGGCTATGTGGGCGCCAAGAAAGGTCTGGCCGTGCAAAAACGGACCATCTCTCAATGGGTCGTCCTTTGCATTAAGATCTGTTGCTCCTTGGCGAAAAAGGAGCCTCCGGTAGGACTGCGCGCCCATTCCACCAGGGCAACGGCAGCCACTACTACTTTGGGACATGGAGCCCCCCTCGGTGATATCTGCCAGGCAGCCCCTTGGGCATCCCTGCACACGTTCACTAAACATTACTGCCTGGATAGTCAAGTCCGGAGAGACGGCTTCTTTGGCTGTTCAGTTCTCCAGGACTTTCTGATGTGAACTTAGTTCGCAGACCCACCTCCAGGGTTGGTATTGCTGGGGTATCTATTCTAAGATAAGGAATCTATAACTAATAGTCTTTCAAATGAACATGTTACTTACCTTCTGTAACAATATATCTGAAAGAGACATATATTAGTTATAGATTCCTTACCGCCCCACCCATCCTCCTCGTTAGGCGAAGTGACTTCTAGAGTAAGGGACTCCCTTTCAGGGCCCTAGTTTTGTGCACCAGTGGTCAGTGTCCTGCATGGCTCTGCGCTTCTGGCGTGGAAAGTCGTGTAAAAGAAATGTCAGCGCGCAGGGGTGGCGTCTAAGTAGATACCGCGACGTCATCATGGTGATCACGACGCTGATGACGAACGCGGAGTTGACCGACGCCACCTACTGACGTGCAAGGTTACTGCTGAGAAAAAATTCTCCGGATCCAGTCTGAAGCCTGGGGGTAATTCTAAGGTACGGAATCTATAACTAATATATGTCTGTTACAGATATATCGTTACCGAGGGTAAGTAACTTGTTCTGCACTACCTATTTCAGAAGCTAAAGAGACATGTAATATCTATGATAGTATAATCTCAAGAATAATATAGAATAAATGATAAATGCTGAAATCACAATGCCCTATATCCAAATACTTAGCTAAAGTAAGATGTAAGTCAATGTGTGCTTAATGTTTCTAAATTAAAAATAGCCCAGTTGTCCAAAAGGGATAGTGCCAGTAATCGAAAAGAGCTTACAGAAGCAAAGGGGAACTGTAGGAACTTGGATTACTGGTTCAGGGGGTGAAACCCTACTCAAGAAGTACCCATAGTTCTTGTCGGGGAGGGGAAACAGAAGCAACCCCCAAATGAACCTGTGCTCCCTCTGTTAGCTTGGCACAAAGCAGTCAGGCTGAACTTAGAGGCAATAAGCAAAGTATTTATGGACACTTCAAACAGTAATAAAGTGAAAACACAACACAAGAAAAAATCCCACACCAATTAAGAAAAAGTGAATACATTATTTGAGACCTAAACCACAAAATCCAATCAGTAGAATTGGAGATATGCAATTTTAGAGATTTAAGTGAAAACAGCGCTTAGAAGCACAAAGCGCCAACTGTGGTTATCTGGTCAAGCCATATGGCGACAAAGTCACAAGTTCAGTTTAACAGCAGTGGAGTGTGGGCCGGATACAGGGACAAATATAGGCCAGCTGAACAAAGTACCTTAATACCTTTTTTTCTTACTTTTTTGTTATTCATTTTTTTAAAGTCCTCATTTCACATCCGGAAGCTTTTTGGTGATTTGGATTGACAGCTTTGCCAGTTGTTGTCAGATCCTCTGATGATTTTATAGGGCCTGTGCCCTGTCTATGCTGTACTTTTTAACGAAGACGACCATGGAGCCAGTGGAGTAGCTAGGGGGGGCAGTGGGGGCGGACACCCCCAGGCAGGACGAGTTTTGGGGGCGTCGGCCGGCCCCCCTCTTACCTGCGGAAATAAGAATCCACATTCCCCCCCCTCGCTCTTTCCTGCGGCCGTATGCAGCACCAGCACCGCCCGTACCCCTACCCACCGCTCTTCGATTAGCGCAGACTCAGTGGCCTAAGGCCTAGCTACGCCACTGCATGGAGCCGATTCACCATCCCTTTCTCAACTTGGATGAAACATTGGGATGTTCTCTCTGTCAGCCCTTATTTCCCAAAGATTTAGTTTGTTGATGTTTTTAATCATTGGACCAGATTTTCTAAGATTTTTATTTCTGTCCCCTTAAATCCTTTATCCATCTACTACTGAGACTCCCTGGTTGTCCCATAGCTCCCAAAATTTTGCTTTTTTTTAACCCATAGAAAGCATCCTTTCAAGGTTTCTAATTCTCTGGACAGCTGAGACCTATTCTGGGATATTAGTGGGGATCGGTTTAACCCACTTTGGACAGATCTCTCTCCTTGCCAAAAGTAGTAATACAAACAACAAGGATTTATGCCTTTTTAATAGCTTCACTACTTTACCGCCTCCCTCTATGACTCCAAATATAACCATTGCAAGGCTTACCTTGATGTTGTCTATAATTTTGTTGATTTTCTTACCCACTCCTTACCAGAAGGTCTCCAGAAGGGGACACAGCCAGAACATGTGGACATCATCCGCCTTTTTCTCCCCACCTTTCTGGCACTTTCTTTCCTCTTGTCTTCCCAGCTTGAATAATCTCTTCGGAGTCCAGTAGGCCCTATGCACTGTGAAAAGATGATTTCTCCTGAGGGGGGCTGGTTTTATTGTAGACCAAAAGGTAGACATAGATACTTGCCATAACTCTTCCGTCTGTACATCTGGCATGCCCCTCTTCCAGATTTCTCCTAGTTCAGAGTAGGGTTCTTCTCCAGCCTTTATTAGTTCCCAGTACAAATTAGCCAGTTCCTTGGGGTGTGGAGGTTTCAGCAAGTGTTGTATCTCATAGTCTGAGCTCCCTTCATCCACCTTCCCCAGTTCTCTTGCCCAGGTCGTTAGTTGGTAGTATTTGAACCTTGAAAGGTGACCTGCTGTTAGCCCACTCATAATGTCCCAGGAAACTATTGATCTGCCCTGCATAATTTGCCCACACTTATTTATTCCAGCCGATCACAAACGGGCTGCTAGTTTGTCCTGCAAACAAATCGGAGTGCCCGGGGGAATCCCAAATTGGGGCAAGGGCACTATAATACGGTATCCCCAGCGTTCTCCTTATTTGATGCCAAGATGTGCAAGCGGCATTCAGCATCTTCAATCTGACTTTTTTGAAGAATTTTGGATGGCCAAATTTAAACAAAAAAAGTCTTGCTTTGCCTGGTCTTTTGTGAGAGCTTTGAACAGAGGAGAGAAGTTTTTCTCTCTGATAGCAGGGGCCTAAAGGTCTTAAACTGAAAGGCCCAATAGTAAAAAGAAGATCTGGACTTGCTATTCCTCCATATACCGTCTTTTTCCAAGTGATCCTTTCTCCTTTGTTTGCCCAGATGAAGCTACTTAGTTCTCCTTGTAATTTCTTAATCACTTTTTGACTAAACAATAGAGGAATTGCATCGAATATAAATGTCAACTTTGGTAATATTGGCATTTTGAGTAGGTTCGATCTTCCTAGGAATGAAAGTGGGAGATGAATTATGGTCGGGAATGGACAAGCTGAAAAAAGGCCCAGAAAGCTTGCCGAATGAAGTGTGTAATGTTTTAAAAGAAGAATTGGCCCCTTGGTACAGGGAGAAGATAAATCAGGCTTTCGTTGAAGGGAAAGAACTCCTGCACTCTGGAAAGGAAGCCACAATCAAAACGAAACCTAGTAAAAATCCAAAGGTATGTGCGTCATACAGACCGATATCCTTTTTAAACAGTGATTACAAGACTTACACCCAAATTTTGGCTAAACGATTGGAGAAATATGTAGGGAATTTAATTCACCCTGATTAAAAAGTTTTCATTAGAGGGAGACAACTACACGACTTGACACATGAGTTAATTGGAGTAATAGATCTAGCAATGGAAGATAAAACACCCTTGACGATACTCACCCTGGATGCGGCCAAAGTTTTTGATAGGGATTAGTTGGCCTTTTTTACACCTAGGGGGAAAATTTCGCAAGGGCAATATCGGTCATATATAAAAACCCATCTGCAATAATTCTGGTGAATGTGAATATAACATAGAAGATTTGAATAGAAAGAGGGTCTCACCAGGGGTGGCTCTTGTCGCCGCTATTGTTTAATTTGTACATTGAACCCTTGGCGAACAAAGTAAGATTGAATGTAAACATTTTACCATTCAAAAGTAGAGCTTGGGAAAGAAAGGTGGGCCTCTACACAGACGATTTGAGGATATATACCTCTGGTGTAGAGAGCGCACTCCCAGAGATAATGAAAACAATAGCAGAATTTGGGGAATTAGCAGGTTATTTGGTAAATAGTGAAAAACCAGAAATAATGGAGTGGCATATGCAGTACCTTAATCCTCTTGTAAAACAGGAAATTAAACACCTAGGGATACAGGTGATGCAGGACCTAGATAAAATGGCCTTGAAGAATTTCAACAAAGTAAGAGATAAGACTAAAAGATTACTTAAAGTACCTTAAATCCTGATTGCGGAGCGTTGCTAAATCCTGCACCGAGGATGAGTCGTGCAATGCCGGTTCTGATGAGGCTGTTGATGGGGCTTGCAATGCAAGGTTCTGCGTCATCGCCGAGGATGCTGTCAACGAGGGCTTACAATGCAGTGTCTTGCTTCGGGGATTTCTCGCACAGCAGCTGTTCCGAGAGCTGCAGGCTGCGATCTGAGGTCTTGCGCCAGGGATACGAAACACAGCAGCGGTTCCGATGCAGGGTTGTGAGGAGATGTGTTGCTCTGCATCGGTTTTGCCCAAGAGACCACACCTGGGCTGGCAGAGTACCTTCATGCCTACTTCCGAGGGTCCAGGACTGGGGTGGCACCACATTGTGGAGCAATACTCGCAGCAGGCAGAGAATAGGTGCTGTTTTCAAAGTGGTTGGAGCCTTTTTTGTGCCTTAGGCTCTAATCAGGAGGCCAACAACTAGCCCTTGGAGTTGTTCTGGTGGTCCTGGGTTCAAGATGCAGATCCAGTCCTTCTCACTCAGGAGAGTACCAGTCCTTTTTGCAGCAGAGCAGCGCAGCAGTCCTTCTGAGTCATCCGCAGGTCCAGAGATTTACTGAAGTTAGGCCTGAGGGTCCAATATTTATGCTTGGTGCCAGCTTTGAAACCGGAGACATTTCTAGAGGTTTCCACCCCCGCAGAGTTGTTTGGAATTTCCTACCTCCCCACCCAGCTTGTGTGGGGCCCAATAGACTGTAGTGAAACCCTTTGTGAGTGTGCTCAGGCAGAGCCTTTGTGATGTGCAAGTGTGGTAGGTTGCAGCTCCACCCCCAGGAAATCAGAGATGGCCTATCCTGCAAACACCTATTCCTTCGTCTCAATGTCTGGGAGGAATTCACAAAGACCAACTGCCAGCTACACCTAGTCATGTGACCCAGTTTACAAGCCGCAGGCACCAAATTGTAAGTACAGAAAAATGTCAACTTTCTAAAAGTGTATTTTCAAAATTGTGACTTAATATCCACCTTTACCATTAAAGCGGGTTTTAAATTACAATTCTTTTGACACCAAACTCGAAGTTCCTGTCTGCTGCCAGTTGAAAGTTGTCACTTATTAAATGTAATATGGCAACTCAATGTTATTCTATGGGCGAGGTGGGCCTTTGCAATAGTGAAAAACAATTTTGAGTTTTTCACTACCAGGACATGTAGAACTTGAAAGTACATGGCCAACCTTTTAAATACATTGCACCCTGCCCTCTGGCTATGTAGGGCCTCCACTATCAGTGACTTATAAATATTAAAAAAATAAGAGTTAGCTAGCCCTGGCTAAAGGTTTATTTTCCCTGGATAAAATGGCAGTTTAAAACTGTACACACAGTCTGCAGTGGCAGGCCTAAGACATGTTTAAAAAGGCTACTTAAGTGGGTGGCACAATTAGTGCTGAAGGCTTTTTACTAGTATTTAATTTACAGGTCCTGTCTACAATTAGTACCACTTTATTAGGGGCTTACAAGTAAATTAAATGTGCCATTTGGGTGTATGCCAACGTTACCGTGTTTAGTGAGTGAGCGCACAAACTTTAGCACTAGTTAGCAGTGGTAAAGTACAGAGTCCTAAAGCCAACAAAAATGAGATCAGCAAAAAAATGGAGGAGTAAAGTAAACAGTTTGGGGAAAGAACAACCTAAGGCTGACAGGTCTAATGGGAATAATAAGACTATAATTAGGAACAAGAAAAGACACATGCTAATTCCGATGTGGAATAACTTAATGTTGGCAGTTACTACCCATGACATCAAAACATTTTGGGAGACAGTTGCTTATAGATATTAAATGATTCACCAGCATTTGAATCTCCGCCTCGGATCCACACAATACTCCACAACCAGGATTTAAGGTAGTGTAACCAGTGGGCCTAACTGGGTCCCTGTAACCGGCCTGCACTGCATCGCGGTCAGCCTGGACTTGTAACTTTGTTCCGGTCCGGGTCGACCAGATATCCCTTGTTGGCACGTTCTGCTTTTTGGCACTATTTTACCTCAAAACCTTCCAATTCAATATCTCCGGTTTCCCTGATTAGATTTGTGTCGTTTTTGTCTTGTTTTATTTATAAAAAATTACTCTATTTTTATAAACCTAGTGTGGGATTTTTGTGTGTGCTGTTTTGACAGTTTTACTGTTTGAAGTGTTGCACAAGTACTTTACACATTGCCTTCAAGTTAAGCGTGACTGCTCTGTGCCAAGCTACCAGAGGGGGAGCTCAGGTTAATTTAAGGTTTGCTTGTGCCTAACCCTGACTAGGATTGTGGTTGCACCCCAGTCAACTAGTAACCCAATTTCTAACAGTCAGTTAGCTATCTTTCTAGGTGCACACAGGATAGAAATAGAAAGTAGAAGGCTGAACTGTTGTCTTATGGAGAAAAAGCTATATCTGTGTTTCTCAAGGGCTTAACATTTGCTTTGCAGTAAAATTAATAGTGCCTTTCTTCCATAAACCATGTGCAAAGAGCTCAGGATTGTTCTTTCTTAGAATATATCTTTCTTTCTAACTTCCTCTTGCCCTTGTTCGAACTCACACAAATATTATTTAAGTGACAGAGTGCACCATCTGCTTTCAGGCCTGGCACATTTTATTTACTTCCGTAGGGTGAAATTCAGCTTTTGAGCCAAAAAGATAGACTGGTAACAGAAAGTTTTAAAACTCTTTACTAGTGCGGGCTGTCCGGCTATGGCGTCTCCTTTTTATTTTGAGAATTAGCTCAGCTCCAGAGGCGTGCATTGGTTTGATAAAGGTACTCTGTTGGTTAACATGATTTAGTAGATTTATTTGAGTATTTACATTGAGGTGCAAGAATGTGGACCTCTGGAGGATATCCCAGGAAATTGGATTTCTTTTGGTGGCTTAGGGGAGCCTGGGTGCTTCCTGCTTCTGAGGGACGAGGAAGAGCAGAGGACGATGAGAAGTGTGAGGCGTGAACATCTATAATTGTTCAGATAAGTCTGTAAAAAGTATGGAAGCCAAGGGATCAATGGGGCCGCTACACTGATCCAAATGCTTAGAAGGAGGATGATGTTCAGTGGTGCTGAAGACCATCAACAATTGTAATAGTATAACAACTGCTCAATTACCATCAGCTTTGACCACAGAATTTCCTCTCTCATTTAGATGAGGGTCATCATTGTGGCAAGCAGTCATTGAAGACCTACTCTTCAGCATTGAGCAGGGCTTGTGTTCTTTACCAGACTCTCGAATGGCGATGCACCAATCATTTCATTTTGGTGAGGCGAAAAAGGGTAGGTTTAATAGTTAAATACTAGACTACAACTGCATATCCTGCTGCCATGTTTACATCTCAGCCTGCGTCAGAAGGTCAGACTCTTGAGAGAAATAATGATTGACTTTCACCAGGTGCTCTATTGCTGAAGGCAGAGAGCCCATTTCAAAGATGACTTTGTTGATATATGCCCACGTGGCTTAAAAAAGATCTGAAAGGTATGCAATAGAGATTCCTATTCGCCATAATGTGAGGGTGGTGATTTAGCAAATGTAAACAAATAGGTGCTATTTTCTCGAGTGTAAGCATTGCAAAGTATTTCGTAACATTTTGAGAGCTAATGAAGGGTGAGTTAAGGAACATGAGAACCATTTATTCTCTGGATTCAGACAGAGCTGCTCTTTAGGTGAAAGACTGCGGTGGGGCTGTCTGGAGCCGCGTGAGTGCTGGTTAAGTCTGATAGTTGGTTATTCGGCAAGGTGATAAAATCAGTTTTAATTAATTGATCTTGGAAAGGTAGTGGACTGATAACTTTTTGATTTTAATGTTGAAATTTGCCATGACTTTATACGAACATGTTAAGCAGTTAAACAACAAATTCAGCGTACGATCGTTTTTGTCGCGGATAGTTAAATAAAACAATTTGTTTCAAATAAGTAATCTTAAAGACTGAATCAATGTAGGGCCGCCCACACTGTACATCTCGGATTGTAAGCAGTATGATTATTTCTATTTATAAATCTTTCACTTGGCCTTTCCTTTTATCGGACACTATATTGCCTAATATTGTGAACATGTACACTCCATTGAGATATTATCATAAATTAGTTTATTCTGCGAAGTTGAGATCGATGGTGGAGGGTGGTGTTGCCATCCTGTGGCCATTTAACTTAAACATACTAAGCATCATAAATTGTTTTAATGTCCCTTCAGTCTCAAGGGCTCTTCCGAGCAAGGCCTGTTTTGTCACTTACAATTTTACCATACGTTTAACAGTCACTTTTCCCTCGAGGAGTAGATCGGACAAGCTTGACGACACTGTTCATCGAGTATTTTTCAAATGCAATTTTGTTTACCTTTTGTTAGTTATCCGTGACTTGTGGAAATTACGCATTTCCCAAGATGCCACCCATTTGAATGAATTAACCTTCTCTGCAAAATAGATAATTGTTATAGTTTAGCCTGCAGTACATTCCGTTCTCGATTTTTTCCGCTGTCCCTCAGGGAAATGTGTGCTGTTTTAAGTATTTTTTTTCCCAGCTGCTTAATGAAGCTAGGCGGTGATAGACATCATTAACGAAGCACAAAAGCCAGTGTCTCCTTAGGAGTGTATGATGCAGCTCCGGAAAGTAAGATTTTACAGTCTTTAATGATTCCGGCATGTTTGGTTTTTCTGTGACTGAAAAGAAAGCATGTACAGGAATTAAGTGCTTTTCACTCTAAGAAGGTGGGGTTGAAACCAGGCTCCACTCCATAACACCAAATGACCATCATCTGACAGCAACACAGGACGTATTGTAACATTTTATCCAATGACAGCACAGTCCAGCTCACTTTCTCACTCCCGCACTCCCTCTTTTCCAATCCACAGTCCACCTCACGTTTTCTTCTCCACTCCTTTGTTATCTCTGTGCCGCCTACCTTCCTCAGTCCCCAGTTCAGTTCACTTCTCTGTATCCTCCCCGCCCGCCCTCCCCTCGTCATCGATGTGCAGCCTACCTTCTTCAGTTCCCAGTCTGGCTCCCAATCAGCACCCATAAAACCGTCATGCATGCCCTGGTCACAAGCAAGCTTGACTATTGGAACGCCCTCCATACTGGGATCAACAAAAAGCTCATCAGAAGGAAGCAGAACACTCAGAACTCAATGGCTAGAATCACTATCAACCTCCCACGCCACACTCGCATCATACAACACCTGAAGGTGCTGCACTGGTTCCCTTTTCACAAACAAGCATAATTCTGACTCCTCACCTACACTTTCAAGTCCCAGCATACCTCAACAATTGCATCTGCTTTCACAAACCTTCCAAACTCCTACTTGCAGAAAATCCCAAGCCTACGGAAAGCCATATCCAGCTCCTGATCTACACATAAGAGCCACCTCCTCACTTCTTGAATTCTGCAAGAAGCTGTAGACTTGGCTTTTCGAGTAGTCCCACTAGGCCTGAGGTGTGGCTAGAATCACACAGCGCCAGAATACCCTCCCGGGTGATAATGCGCTCTACAAATCTGCATAACATAACTCTCCTCTCCACTCCCTCCCTCGTCATCCCTGCAAAGCTTGCTTTCCTCAATCCGGAGTTAATCTCACTCTCTTCTCCAATCCTCCCTGCATCCTGTTTTCCTCAAACCCCAGTTCCAGTAGTGCAGCAGGGGTATAGCAGGTGGTAATTAGGCCTGGGCATTGAACTCCGCTCCGTTCGCGGACTTTGCGGAGTTTTCTGCACTCCGCACTCCGCGGAGCTCGCGGATTGCAAGAAAACCCTGTTTCGCGTAGTCCCTGCTCGCGCTCGCGAACGGTAAGTTCGTGAACGCGAGCTGCCGCTCGGGTAGAATTTCTACCCGAGCAGCAGAAAGACTAGCGCGAACAGCAGTTCGCACTACACTCCGCCACTTGCGGAACTTCGCAGAGTTGTTTTGTAATTTCGCGAAGTTCCGCGTAGATAACTCCGCGAACTACGCCCAGGCTTAGTGGTAATGCAAGCAAGGAAATTATCCCCCACCTGTACCCTGGTTTGCTAGAAAAAAAGAAAGTTGTTGATTCGGGTGCAGTATGCCTGGCACACCCTTGGACAGCACTTTCATTGCCCAGTTCAGCTCTCTCATCACTCCAAGGTAGCCTTCTTTTCTAAACTCTCATTTGTATTCACTCCCTCCGTTCTAGTGGCTGTGTCCCACTAAGTATATCTACTCTCTTGTGAAACCGATATATAGTGCTGCTGTGAATGGCAGCTAGCTTGCCGCACAAAGAACAGTTAAATGCACACGTAGTTAGGGCGATACAGCTGTGTGCATGAGATGCTGCATGTAGTCACACATTAATCACTCTCGAGTGCCGCAGCTTCATGCATTGGGGGATGTTCGCACAGATTCCCAGAGTGGCAAGCAAGACATAGTGTGAGAATAAGAGAAAGGGTGGGAGAGCCAGAATGAGGGAATGAGAAAGGCACAAGAAGGTTGCAAAGGGTGATAAAATGAGAGAGAGAAGAGCGAGGCAGTAGAATATGGAGGAAGACAGAACGGCTCAGAATTTAATTAATTTACTTATTATTGAAGATGGTGCTGCACGTAAAATCCTGCTTTTTGGTGCCCGTCATGCATGAGTGGCATGCAGAGCATCGGAGGGAAGTCAGGCCAGGCACTGTAGAGGTCTTGCTGTGCACTGTGAAAGCAGCAGCCTGGCACAGGTAAGCAGAAGGTCAGTCACACGTGCAGTAAGTGCCATGCTTATAAACTATGGTGCGTCCCACTCCTGAGCCAAGGATACTCCATGGCACCCAGCCCCTGAACTTTGTTCCACTAAGAAACTGGGCCGACTACGAGCCCTTGATACCGGATGTGTAGGTGACATGGCCACGCATTAGTAGATGCAATATGAACCGATGATGGATCTTGTGTGCCTCCAGTTTCTGCACTCCTGGAAGTGAATCCATCTAATAAAAAAAAGATCAAGACTCTAAGACAGTTCATCAAACAATAACTGTAATGTTATGCAATCTAGAGTGTGCCTGCTAATGCCACATGTAAGAAAATGCCTCTTTTTGGAACAGTCGCCCCCATTTATTTTGTCTGATGCCGCTGGTGTTTTTTAACCCTGTGAATATGCTAACCATGTCCCAGTGCATGTACTCTGACCTCTGATACATGTCGAAACTGGCTATACTCCTGATTAACACACCTGCATTACCTATAAGTCCCTAGTATATGGTATAAAGTGTATCCAGGGTTGTAAGTTAAATGTGCCACCACTAAAGTGACAATGCAAAACATGACTGCAGGCCTGCCTCTATTAACCTAGCTTTTCAGGTGTAAACTGAAAATTCGACCTGCCAAAATAACCCCTTTTGATAGGCCTAAACCCTCCTTTCAAATATTTTTAGGTCACCCCTTCGTAGGCCATGAATATGCCAATAAAGCAGGGTGCATGATATTTAAACTTAGGACATGTAACTGTTTAATGTTAAACTTATCCTTATAGTGAAAATGCCTAAAAAGTTATTTTCACTGTGCCATGGTTGCCTGTTCCATAGGAAAGCATTGGGATACTTTAATTAAGATATCTGCACCTAGGAACCAGATAATGAGTTAATTCTTGGACGTTTTAAAATATTTATTGCTAGTCCATTTCATTGATAAAGTCGTATTTGTAAAAAATATTTCACAAAAGGTAGTTACAATTTTGCCTTTAACCTGCCTAAAACCTCTAGAAGCCCATTTGCCTGAACTTCTGTCACCCAAAGATTGATTAGCTCCTTGATTAGGTGTAAATAGTCTCCCAGAGCTGAGACAAAGGGTTTGCGTGTTGGTAGGTGTTTTGTCCCCCTCAGAGCACTGAACCTAAGCACCTTCGACAGACCAGCAGTTTCGCCCCCCAGCGCCTTGAGACCTTTATGGGTGAGTAGTTGCGCTCTACAAGCCACCTGATTGATTGATTGAAAGGATAACCATCTGGGCAGTGCCCAGAAACTTAATTATCTTCAAATGGGCCTCTCTGTCACAAGCAGGTGTAGCTAGCTCCTGGGCCTGCCCTCTCTTCTGTCCTTCTAGCCAGCCAGACCCCCAATCCTAGTGAGAGAGAAGCTGCCCCCAGAACGGTTTTGAGTGACCACAGGGGGGGGATTTGCTCATTTTTATGGCCACACATCTAGGATGGGTACAGGAGCTCTGCTGTATTTTCAGGAGGGTACACAGGAACTGCTGCAAAAGAGGGTGGGGTTTTCCCCCTTGGAACCTTCTCCCTATTGGTCACGGATGGGCCAGGAGTCACCCACAAGCTAACGCAAGGCATAAATGTGGCTCCCCCGGGCACCCTCTTCAGAGCACTGCTGGACATGTGTAAAACAGAAGAAGGACTGAACCTGCTGTTGAGACCTGTGGGGACAACCCTGAGAGGCTAGAACTGATCCCACTTGTACCCAGGAAAAATAAGTGAACTACAAGGTTAGTTGGCTGACCTCCTGTTAAGCTACACGGACGCGAAAGCGCCAAGAAGCCCACTTTTCTGGAATGGTCCAACTGCACCTGCACTGGGCCCTTCTGGAAGCTTATGTGAAGTAAGTCCTGATCCACATGTGCTGTTCCTGGGGTTCTGGAAGCCTTGGCTGGTGTCAGTGTACTCCTGCCTAACCTCTAAACCTAGATCTTAAAAAACGGTTTTAAGACTTTTTGCATCAATCTGATGAAAGTGTGTTGCCGCTAGGCCAAAGATTCAGGTTGCTCCTGCTCAGAGCTTTTCCGCAGCAGCAAATCCATTTCAGCAGGACGTCGCAGAAAAAGTATTCAGCCTTGTGAAGCCCTGTTTGGCATCAGCTTTGAGTTTTGCCCTGCTGGAGTAATCTGAGCTCCAAAAAAAGTGCTGAAATCTAAAGGCAGAAATCTTCACTGGGCTGAGGCATCAAACTTATCCAGCGGCAAGGGATCTTCCTTGCGTGCAAATTTTGAATTTCTCACACACAGCTTTCCGCCAAATGTCAATGGCTTTACCTTGACTTTGTCCTATGGCTATCCAACCTCATAGAACCCAGCCTGCTGTGTTGCCCCACTGAAGGTTTTTGACTGACATTTCAGAGGCTAAATCAGAAGGTAAAACTTCCGATCGGACATACCTGATCTCTGTATCCGACCTGCGCTCCATCGGAGTCGACCTTAGCTTGTTCATAGGTACAGTCCAGGGCAATCAAATGACTGTGGTTGGTGCATACCACTTTTTGGCACTATTTTTATTTAAGATTTTAGAAATTCATATCTCCGGTTCCCCTCATTGGGTTTCTGTTTTGATTTCATTTTGTTCAGTACAATACTCTATTTTTTATGAATTTGATTGAGATTTTTATTATGTTTTGTTTTTTGCTTTTTAACTTGGGTACTTCTGAATGCTTTGCACATTTTTTTAAGTTAAGCCTGTCTTCTCTGTGCCATAGCTACTAGGGGTTGAGCTCCGGTTTAAATTACTGAAATCTTTACTGGACCTAACAAGAATAGTGACATTATTACCTGTGGTGGGCTACCATCCACCCTAATTAATAATGCACTTTCAAACACCATACAACGAATATTCCTCATTGCTGGGATTGCTGAGCCCCCACCATTTCCAAACTGGAGCCTGGTTCCTGTGTTATGCCCCTGACTTTTACCGTAGTGTGTACATGCTCTGATAACATGTTTTAAGCCTGTTAAACAGCTGCAAATAGCAGAACATGAATTTTACTAACCAGAAGTCAGCTTGATGCTTCTTACAGCATCATATGTCTTGGTTAAATCAATGCATTTTAGTAACAGATGCAGTGACGGCTGGTGAAATGTGAAAGTGGTTGGGCATAAACTCTTGTCTGGAATTGCACAGAGCATCTACCTAATGAGACGCCAATATGAAAATGCCTTGATCATTCTATTTTCCTGCATTTCAATTCTGTACATGTTTTTTACTGGAACAATACACATTGTCTATATATTCTCCAGCGCTTGTACTGTGCTGGCAGTCATTGCCATTATAATTGCTATGTATTGAGTCAGTAATGGAAAGGGGTATGCCTATATCGTTTTATAGTTCATCTCGATTAAAATGGCACAATATGTACAAGCATAACGTATGATGAGGCACTATTTATTGCACACTACCTTAGCTTTCCATCACAGAGCTTGAGACTGGCCCATTCCAGCAACTAGTGAAACGTTATATCTTTAAATACAAGCCCCTTAAAGCTAATGAGTTTTACAATTGCCGGAATTTGCCCGTTTTGAGCTCTGAAAAGGAAAGCTGAGGCGGGATGCCAGGGCCAGCTGGAGCATTGGTGGCGCCCAATGCGACAATCTTCCTTGGCACCTCCTCCCGCAAGTTTTTTTTAATGTTAGCAGTGCAAAGATTGGAAAGTGTACACTTACATTTACTGAAATGCCATACATGAACTATTCCAGTATTATCATGGTAAGAAAAGCAAATGCAAATAGAAAAATCAAGTTAAGCAATATCAGGTAGAACCAAGCATTGTGTGGAGTGACTATAGGCTGTAGGAATGTGTGAGTTGTCATTTTATGACCCGTTGAAAGTGCATCATCTGTAAGAGACATCATTCCACAAAGAAATGGCCAACTATTGAACCCAGCGGGTATGAAAGTGTGCAATCACGCACACAGTCAGGACTTGCAGCACAAAACTGTTCCATGAGCATTAAAAACTGTGAATAGCTCTCTGTTACTAGACCGCAAAATGTCACCTGATGCAGTCCTACTATGACAGTATCAATTTCCGAACACTTATTTGCCAACATACCTCAACCCTTAGAGAGCACTGCCATCTAATACAGTTCTAGACTCGCAACCTGCTCTCCAAATGCACCTCACCGTGCCCTACAGAAACTCATTTTATTTCAGCACAGTGCCCTACACACCCCTCTGCCAATGCACTCCATTCCTGTCCTGCTCCTGTACTGGGCTTCCCAATTCTTCACACATTGTGTACATAGAGATGCTGTGTCTCAGGCATGACACTCGCATAAAGACACCAATACTGAGGGAATTCCGTCTAGTTTAAAGGAAAACAATGCTAAACAAAAGACATGTACTGCTTACATGAGCCCATCAGAAAAGAACCTCAGACATATACAGCGTTCATTACCGGGCTCTTACATGAGAGAGGGGTATTTTATTCCATCGGGCCAATGCTTGGCTAGAGACATATGACTCACTCATGGCAAGTTTTCTCTGGCCTGCTAGGAGTGTGGTTTAAAATAGAACCCAGTCAGGATGGTTTATCATCATAAGAATAACTGGCAAAATGGTATTGTGCTAATACTTGGTCTTGCATTTTTGTAAAAGTTACACTACTGGCAGGAGTCAGTACGTCTGTAAAAGAAGTACAGATGAAAATATTTCATTTTACAGAAACACACCTGAAAGAAATGTCTCTCACAGCTGTGGTGCCCGGTTCAGGCAGCTCAGGTAGCATGCTAAAGAATTGCCAATGGGATTAGGGCCTACCTGCCTGGCTGGTGTTATAAGTGTGAATGTGAATGATTAATCCTGGCGGATGGGCGGACAACGAAGCAGGTAGGCTGAGACCACAGCGCTTCACTAGCCCAGTCTGGACTTGGGTTCCCATCAGGGCCCCAAGTCAGGACTTGACACTCGCCACATGAGTCATACCATGAAGGAGAGCAGCAGAGCAGGCACAGTAATGCTGCGCTCGCATTCTGCTGCCGGACAGGAGACACTGGCTCATATCTCCATCTGCACCACGAATGGCAAATGCAGCAACATCTAGTACTGCAATTGCCCAGTGCCACTCCAGCTAAATGAGCTGTCCCTGAGAGCGCAGCTGAATTCGTCAGTCTCCGCAGTGTCTGTGGCAGCAGCAGGGCACATGAAGTGCAGTGTGCCATGAACCCTGGTCAGCGGACTCAGAGGATTTTTCAATAAAACAGGCGAACGCCCGTTGTTGGGACTAAAGTTTTTAAGCGTTCCGCTGGTGCTCACTTTCTAGCAAATGGCGTTCCCTTGGGTTTGGCGCCATGTGCAGCAGCCTTCAGGTCGAGTTCACGCAATATCAAACTGCAAAAAAAAGGTGCAGATTGTGCCAGCACCTTCACAAGAATAATTTGAAAATGACCTCACCTGAAAGCATTATTATGTGCCAGCGCACGCATGGTCTGCTCTGACTGACACAATGCCGCTGCATAGAGCCAGGCATATATATGGGTCAGTCATTTTCAGACATTGTAAGCCTGAAGAGTGCAAGATGAAAGAATGAGACCGAGACTTCTTGTGGGCAGGCAGTTAGTTCTTGGATAGCAGTATGTGCCCTTGAAATGCACTGTGAGGACGCAGCAAAACTATCTGGACCCTCTTTTGAAGCCCGCCCCTTTCCCATCTCGTCACAAGGGTGGTGGGATCAGTGAGTCCTGCTAATCCCAACGTCCCTGTAACGAGATGGATCCTGGCTTGACACAGCCTTTAAAAGCACCGGGCTGAAGCCTAATGTGCCTGGCCAGTGTTAAGTTAATGAGGCTGCACTACCTTACACTCTTAAAGTCTGGCAGGCCACTGAGGGCGAGGGCTGATGAAAGCTAAGCCTGGTAAATTACGTGACGGCAGGCACATGCGCACTATCGCATGTGTCTGCAAAAAAAGTGTCTGACTACCATTTCGGAGAAAATAAGTAATAAAAAGGGTGTGGTCAGGAAATAAGAAGGGGCGAAGCCCCATAGCAAGAAACTGCCCCTAAGTAGATAGTATGTCAGAACCCCGTTCAAAGGCACTTGATCAATGCAGAAGAATTTAAGTAAATCCTGATTACAGATTACACAAGAGTAATCAGGATTTACTTAAATTCTTCTGCATTGATCAAGTGCAGAAAGAAGAAAGAGGGGGTGATAAAACTAGAAAGTTGCGGCTTTTGGAGTCCAAGTATATTATTGCACACAAAAGTCCCCCAGGGTCTGAACAATGAGGAGGACATGTGGGTACATCTAGGCCAGTAAAAGCCTAAAATGTGTTTCTTTTATGGAGATATTAATTATCTATTGGTAGCTATCTGAAGTTGTTTTAGATAAGTGTTGGCAGCAAGTGTTGCTCCATGAGGTCATGAATTAAGCCCACATGGAGACGGGTCGCCCATTCAGGGCATGATTGCAATATACAGTGATCGAGTAATACAGAGGGGGCATCAAACCGAAATGACTTGTCAGCGGATGATCTATTAATGACTATTCTTATTTGATTAAGATCTGCTGACGCTATATCATCATAGACTGCCCAAGGTATGAAGTATTTACTTCTGTGTTTGTGCATTTGGACCTGTGGTCCACCCCCTTTACTTCTCACTACAATGTATCTTTTACCCTTCGTTGATACCTAAAGGGAATCGTAACAGCGATAATCCCGAATGTATACGGAAATTAACAGATGGTAGAACTGCATATCAATGTGAAAGGGTACATATGAATGTGTATTACCTTGCTGCTATATCAAAACCAAACATTCAAAGATGGGCGCTGTCTTTTGAAATGTTTGTTTACATTGACTTTGCCTTCTTTTATGTTTTTGAAATGCACCTCACGCTCACGCTGATACGAATGATTTAAAATGAATTATGTTCGTGACTCACACAGACATTGAGGAAGGCGAAGTGCCGAAACGCGTCTGTCAGTGCTGGCTACTTGTCAATAAATTATTGCTTGATTAAGGACCCAGGAGTGCGCTCCTAATTGGCTGTGCAACTGCGAGATGCCATGTGTTTAGAATATATATATATATATATATATATATATATATTCGAGGCATATGAGCTGTAGATTGTATACTTGTGCATAGATCGCCATCTGGTGTTGGGCTCGGATGTTTGCACTTTGTTTTTGTCTTGGAAGAAGTCTTTGTAGTCACGAGGTAGGTAACTCCTCCTTAGGACGATAGTGTGCATGGGCATCGACTCCATCTCCAGATTGTTTTTTTCCGCCATCGGGTTCGGATGTGATTTGCTGCGCTCCGGGTCGATATCGGTTTCGAATCTTACTTTGACGCGCAATCCCTCTCCACTCGACGGTATCGTCTTGATCGCGTTTCCCTTTCTACGCGTATCTTTAAAAACAAACTCCTCGATCTACATCTTTGACGCGGGCCATTGGGCCTATCCGCGCCGACCACACCTGCAGTCAATGGAAAGGACTCCTTTCAAAAAATGCCCCGGGTGTGGTGCTAAGTTCCCACACAAGGACTTGCACGAGGTTTGTAATCTCTGCCTCTCCCCGGAGCATGAAGACAAGAACTGCGAGGCCTGTGCATCGTTCAGATCGAAAAAGACCATCCGTGATCGTCAGGCCCGACGTCACGAAATGTCTCGCGGGAGCGCCTCGATTCCGGACATTTTCGGGGCAGATCCCAATGCCCAGCCGGGACAACAGAGTGATCAAGAACACGTCTCCGAAGCCGACGACTCCGACGTCGAAGAGGAGACAGTCACGCTGGCTCAGCGGTCCGTGAGTACCGAAACTCCCCTCCCCAAAAACAAACCTAAGGCTCCGGTAACACCCTTGGCCTCAGTTCGACACCGGCAACACGTTTCAAACGCCCCGCCCTCGGGCCCGGCTACGAAACCTAAAGATAAGCCTTCCGGCTCGGGCTCGAGCCAACCCCATTCCGGTGCCGAAAAATCACCTTCAGCACCAGACCAAAGATGTGCCACGCCCTTCTTCGTCGACGTCGAAAACAACCTCAACACCGAATCCCTCAGCGTCGAAGCATACCAAACACGCCCATTCGTACCCGAAAAAATCTTCGGAGCCGAAAACTGCTTCGGAATCCAAAAAATCATCAGAGCCGAAAAAAGTCTGAGCCACAAAAATCTAAAGAGTCCAATACTCCACAGAAAGCCTCAGACACTCGGTCCAAAAAACATTCTAATACAAAATCTTCTGAACCGTAAAAAGACTTTTTACCCACACAGACTACGCCTCAGTGTTCGGATCCGAAACAAAAAACTCTTTTCATTGATCCACAGACTGGTAAAGTTTTCGCCAAGCCTCCAAAAAAGAGGAAGTTGGACACTTCACAGGAAGATGAAGTACCAGTGAAACAAAGGGAGATAAGTACTAACACTTCCCCACCTCCTTCTCCTCCAGTTGATCCAAATCTTCTGATTTCTCCACCACAGTCCCCACAACCTACTCGTTCACCTGAAACACCAGATACTAAGGATGATCATACAGATGGGGGTGGGAATATAGATCCACATGGGGATGATGATGATGCACATACCATCCCACACGACATAGACCCTTGGGATGACTATAACACAGATCCTGACCTAAATAATGACCCGGACCTCTATCCATCTAGGCCATCACCACCGGATGACAACATTGGTTTTGCGCAACTGATCAACAGGGCTGCCCAATACCATGGGGTACAATTACATTCTGATCCTGTAGAGGATAATTTCTTACTCAAAACCTTTGCACCCTCGCAAAAATACACACACACCCTGCCAATGTTAAAAGGCATGCTCAAACATGCCCCAGAAGTTTTCAAGGACCCTGTCAGGGCCAGGGTAATCAACAATAGAATAGATAAGTAGTACACGGCAGCTCCCAATGATCCAATTTACATTAAGGGTCAGGTCCCATTGGATTCTCTTGTGGTGTCCAATGCACGCAAGAGGGCAAACTCAGAGTACAGGCGACGCCCCCCCTCCTGATAAGGAGTCCAAATTACTAGATGCATCTGGGAAACGGATTGCGACACAGGCTGCAAATCATTGGCGCATTGCCAATGCCCAAGCTTTATTGGCCAGGTACGATAGGGCTCACTATGACGAGCTCGAAAAGCTCATGCAACACCTTCCCACCCAGTACCAACAAAAGGCCCACAACCTTATACAGGAAGGGAAATTGATCACAAACACCTCAATTAAATGTGCACTTGACGCTGCTGATACCGCATCGCGCGCCATTAATACTAGCGTTTTGTTGCGCAGGCACGCTTGGCTCCGAATCTCCGGATTCAAACAATAGGTGCAATCTGCTATTTTAAATCAGCCCTTTGATCAGTAACATCTTTTCGGGCCCTCAGTGGACACATCTTTAGAAAAGATGAAAAAACATACAGAAACAGCTAAATCTATGGGGGCCTTACAATTCCCTTCTCCTAGAGGCTCCTTTCGCCGCTCCTTCTACAGGGCTGGCTCCAAAACCGTTGGTTCAGAGCATCCTTCGTCATCCTATAAAAGCCCCACTCAAACGTCCCCTAGAGGATATTTTCGTGGAGTCTACAGAGGCAACAATAATAAAGGAAGAGGTCGCAGTAACAATAACCGCACCTCCACTACCACTAAACAGTGACTTCCCTCCACTTCCCCCCGATCATCCCACTCCTGTCGGGAGACATCTCACACAGTTCCTACCTGTCTGGAATTCAATCACAACAGACAGGTGGGTAAGACAAATCATACAGTATGGTTACTGCCTGGAACTGACCTCTACTCCCCCAAACATACCTCCCAGAGAACGTCCAATGTTCTCAGAACATTTAGCACTTCTCAAACAAGAGGTTCTCTCTCTATTACAAAAACATGCAATAGAACCAGTCCCCTTGCCTCATCAAAGCACAGGGGTTTACTCCCTATATTTCCTAATTCCAAAAAAGGACGGCTCTCTCAGGCCCATATTAGACCTCAGACCGTTAAACCTCTACATTCAGTCGGATCACTTTCACATGGTCACTCTCCAACAAGTGCTCCCACTGCTTCAACAGGGCGACTTTCTCTCCATACTGGATTTAAAAGACGCCTACTTTCATATTCCCATTCACCCCGCTCACAGGAAATATCTCCGGTTCGTGGTAGACGGTCAACACTACCAATTCAAGGTCCTCACATTCGGAGTAACTACAGCACCCAGAGTCTTCACCAAGTGCCTCGCAGTAGTTGCAGCCAACTTAAGAAGACAGCACAGTCATGTCTTCCCTTATCTAGACGACTGGCTCATAAAAGCCAAGTCACACAGCAGCTGTGTGCAACACACACACAAAACAGTCCAGCTGCTTCACCGCTTGGGATTCACGGTAAACCTCACCAAATCCCACCTCCAACCGTCCACCATACAATAATATCTAGGGCCTACAATAGACACTTCAAAAGCTCTTGCATGCCCCAACCCAGTCAGGATAACAGCCATTCAAGTTCTAACAGCAAAATTTCAGCCTCAACACTCACTATCAGCAAGAGTGTTCATGCAGCTAATTGGGATGATGGCCTCTTGCATTCTCATCGTCCCTTACGCAAGACTCCAAATGTGTCTCTTACAGGAGTGTTTGGCACATCAGTGGAACCAGGCTCAAGGTCAGTTAACAGATCTGGTGTTGGTAGACGACCGCGCCCATCGCTCTCTGCAGTGGTGGAACACACAAAACCTTTCCAAAGGACGGCCGTTCCTAGACCCGGTTCCACAGATAGTGCTAACAGCAGACGCATCGCTCACCGGCTGGGGAGCTCATCTTCAAACTCATACCGTTCAGGGCATATGGACCCCTCAACAAAAACAATTCCACATAAATTACCTAGAATTGTTGGCAATATTCCTAGCGCTAAAATCTTTTCAACTCCACCTCCTAAACAAAGCTGTCCTCGTTCGTACAGACAACATGACAGCACTGTATTACATACAGAAACAGGTGGGGACACACTCTCTCCAGCTTTCACACCTAGCTCAGAGCATATGGAGATGGGCCATTCCTCAAAACATATATCTCCTTGCAGAACACCTAGCAGGAGTACACAATCAAATTGCAGATCTACTCAGTCGCCAAACACAGCAGATCCACGAATGGGAACTTCATCCCCAAGTTCTACTTCCATTCTTTCAAATGTAGGGCCACCCAGAAATAGCCCTGTTCGCCACACACCAAAACGCAAAATGCCCAAGCTTCGCATCCAGGTATCCTCACCCATTGTCCAAAGGCAATGCGCTATGGATGAACTGGTCAGGCAAATTTGCTTACGCTTTTCCGCCTCTCCCACTCATTCCGCTAGTGGTTCGGAAACTCAAACAGCATTCCCTCACAATGATCCTCATTGCCCCAACATGGGCTCGACAGCCATTGTTCACAACCCTCTTGGAACTATCAGTAGTTCCTCATCAAAAGCTACGCCTCTCATCCAGGCTTCTCACTCAGAACCATGGAGAGATAAGACATCCAGATCCCACTCAACTCAATCTTGCGATCTGGCACCTGAAGTCTTGGAGTTTGGCTACCTTAATCTCCCGCCAGACTGCATGAATATCATTAAAGAAGCTAGACGTCCTACCACTAGAGCTTGCTATGCCGCAAAGTGGAAAAGATTTGTAATTTACTGTACAAATAACAAGATCAACCCACCTGATGCTTCTATTCAAAACATCATCTGTTACCTTTTGCATCTACAACAATGTAACCTAGCGTATACGTCTATTCGACTACATCTCGCAGCATTAGCAGCCTATCTCCAAAACACACAACACTTGTCTTTGTTTAAGGTACCAGCTATCAAAGCATTTATGGAAGGACTTAAAAGAATAATTCCACCTAGAGATCCAGCCTCTCCAGTATGGAACCTAAATGTGGTACTTACCAGACTCATGGGTCCCCCATTTGAACCTATGCATAAATGCGAGTTACAATTTCCCACCTGGAAAGTAGCTTTCCTATTTGCAATCACCTCTCTCAGAAGAGTCAGTGAACTCCAGGCATTAACCATACAAGAACCATTTCTCCAAATCCATCATAACAAAGTGGTTCTTAGGACTAACCCAAAATTTCTACCTAAAGTCGTCTCTGCTTTCCACCTTAACCAGTCTGTAGAACTCCCAGTGTTTTTCCCTCTACCAGACTCGGTAGCAGAGCAGGCTCTTCACATGTTAGACATTAAAAGAGCAATACTTTACTACATTGAAAGAACAAAATCCTTTAGAAACACTAAGCAACTTTTTGTGGCTTTCTCCCCACCTCATAAAGGCAATCCTATCTCAAAAACAGGGATTGCAAGGTGGATTGTTAAATGCATCCAAATATGCTATGCTAAAGCCAAGTGCACTTTAACCGTTCCCCCTAAAGCTCACTCCACACGTAAACTAGGGGCATCTATGGCATTCTTAGGGAACATTCCCCTAGATGACATCTGCAAGGCAGCAACTTGGTCTACACCACACACGTTCACAAACACTATTGTGTGGACGTGCAGGCAAAACAGCAAGCTAGTGTGGGCCAGGCTGTATTAAAAACACTTTTTCAAACCACTGCAACAGATGCAGGTAGCCACCGCTAAGGAGGTAACTGCTGTATAGTCTATGCACAAGTATACAATCTACAGCTCATATGCCTCGAACGGAAAATGCTACTTACCAGTATGCATCCTTTCTTGGCATGTAGAGCTGTAGATTCGTATACGCCCACCCGCCTCCCCGGATACCTCTATCTGTTCCAGTACTATCTTACTTAGATACATTACACATGGACATCCTTTTCTATTTTCTACTAACTCCATCATAACCCTCCATGGCAAATCAATCTGGAGATGGAGTCGATGCCCATGCGCACTATCGTCCTAAGGAGGAGTCACCTACCTCTGACTACAAAGACTTCTTCCAAGACAAAAACAAAGTGCAAACATCCGAGCCCAACACCAGATGGCAATCTATGCACAAGTACACGAATCTACAGCTCTACATGCCAAGAACAGATGCATACTGGTAAGTAGCATTTTCCTTATTCCACCTAGTTATAGTCAGGACCATATATATATTTTTTTTAATTGTGCTCCTCTAAAGGTGACTTTCAAAATTAATTATGCATATATTGTAAATTGAGAAGCCTACGAGAGTAGTAGTGGCTCTTTTATGTCGATACATCAAAGGACACCTGATGGGAGTATTTAAATGCAACAAAGATGGCGCAATTCCAGGTTGATGAAGGCTGCAAGGACAGCCGAAACGCGTTCCTGTCTAAACATGCGCTGCCAGTGATTAAATGGTATTTTAAATGAATTTGAGTGCAGGCTTTCTTTGGAAGTGAAGAGAAGCGTTTTTCTATATTCAACGAGGCGTGCGTGGTATTCGCCTCTCACTTGCACCACCGGCGGTTAGGAGCACGCCACCTAAAGCCACACATCTATAATGACTAACGTTGGTGTGCCCCCGAACATCGAACAGTAGATTTGGAGTGTTACCAGCAGCGCTGACTGTTCAATGCTGGGAGTCTTCGGCTGCCCTTGGCGGGGACTGGGGTTCTGCTGCGAGCACTCACATTCCATTGGTACTGGTATTAGGAGCCGGGCACTGCCGAGACAACTTTTTGCTGCAGTGATTTCAAAATTGAAAACCATGGAACAACGGACAGCGCTTGTTTACCAAGTTAAGAGTTCAAGCAGTTCAATATTCAAGAAATGAGGTGAGCGCTGACAGTGAAGGATTGACTATTTATTGAACATTGTGAAATGCGGAGCTAGCAACAGACAGTTGCGTAAAAAGAAATCATTTGTCTGCAAGTTTTGCTAAAACAACAAAAAGAACAATGTGGATTTTAGCCGGCATTTCTTTATGTAAAATGGGGAAGTTTTTTTGATGACTTTCCATACAAGTGCAGCGCACACTGAAATCGAACATGACTTTAGGATTACATATCGAACTGTTTAAACAGGATGTTTATCCTTTTTTTTTTTTTTTTAATCGTTCTCCACTAAAGGTGACTTTCAAAATGAATTATGCATATATCGTAAATTGAGAAGCCTACGAGAGTAGTAGTGGCTCTCTTATGTCGATACATCAAAGGACACCTGATGGGAGTATTTAAATGCAACAAAGATGGCGCAATTCCAGGTTGATGAAGGCTGCAAGGGCAGCCGAAACGCGTTCCTGTCTAAACATGCGCTGCCAGAGATTAAATGGTATTTGAAATGAATTTGAGTGCAGGCTTTCTTTGGAAGTGGAGAGAAGCGTTTTTCTATATGTGTGTATATATATATATATTTATTTATTTATTCCACCTAGTTATAGTCCGGACCATATTTTTTCCATAGGAAAAGCGTTTTTTGACTTGCCTATATCTTTGGCACTACTTGATGAATGTGCATTAAACTTTCCCAAAAACGTGTCGTAGTGAGTCTTGTTGTGCATGGAAAGTTTCGGGGTGATTCGTCAAATGGGGGCCGAGAAATGAGGGGGCAAAAAAGTGTTTTTCTAATGTTAATTCCCATAGTGATTTTGTACATGACTACATCCCAATCCACTGGACGGGATTACACCAAACTTGACAAAAAGCTAGCTCTTGGCCCAGAAAGAGTGCTTTCGGTTATTTGGTGTAAATCTGTTAAGTATTTGTTGAGAAATTAAAAAAACTAATTGTATATTTAGGGACGCGGATCCCCTGAAGATCTAGCAGGCCCTGTGTTCAAATCTGATTGATTGCCAACACTTCAACCAGGAAGTCTTGGCAGCCATCTTGGGACTCTGGTTCAAACGAGTCCCCCAAAAAACATTTTTTTAAAAGAGGAGGGTGCAGAGTAGGAATACCCTGACCCCCTAGGCCTCTTGGGGAGGAAGGGCAGGTGGGGGGGGGGAGAGAGGGGTCCCCACAGGGACCCCACCTAGGGCAAAAAGCAATTTATTTTTAATTTTTCATCTAGAGTAGCGCTGTAACCGCCGCTCCTGCCAAATTGTTTTTAAAATGAAGTGCAGGCTCGCGCGCTTTTGCAGTGTTTAGCCCACAGGTGAACCAGGTCCTGGAGGTATGAGGAGTTACAAAATAGAGCGGAGGCGCTCAGGGCCCCTGTCCTCAAGCTTATAAAAGCCCTGGGAACTGCACATTCCCAGGGATTGTTTTTTATTTATGCAGGGGTGCCCATATTGCAACCCCCATGCCCTGGGGATCGCCACCTCCCCAGAGCAAATCTCAAATGCGGGGCCTACGCGGCCCCCCTGCAGCCCGATGACTCCCACCTCCCCAGGCTAAACATAAGGCGGGGCTGTGCCCCCATCCCCACCGCAGCCCCAGGGACCACCATCTCCCGGGGGCTGAAATAGATTATTGTAGGGGGCCCATTGTGGCACCTCATTCCCGGGAGCCACCCCCCCCTGGGGATAAATACCTCAGTGGAGGGGGGCCGTGGAGCCATGGAGGGCGCTGGGGACGACCACCCTCGAGGGCCGGCTCCTGCTACCTCTCGAGGTGCCCACCAAAACTGTTTGCTTTGGCTTGGTGGGAGCTAAGCCAAAGCAAACATAACTTTGCTTTCTGCAAACTGGAGCTGTCAAACAGATCCTGCTTGCAGAAAGCAGAGTTTTCATCTGTTTCCCCACACGCAGAGAAACAGATGAAAACATTGCTGCCGCAAGCAGTGAGCTGCTATTTCAAGCAGCTCACTGCTTGCAAGAGCAATGCCGGCTCCTGCAGCAGTCAGGAGCCGCCTGGAACCGCAGGGGCCTTGAGGCCCCCCGCGTGCTTGGAGCAAGAGGCGAAAGAGGTAGAATAAAGGTCCGAAATGAGCAGAAAGAGGCAGAATAAAGGTAGGCTAGTAGGAAGATAAAGGTCAGCAATGAACAGAAAGAGGCAAAATAAAGGTGAGAAACAAGCGGAAAGAGGCAGAATAAAGGTCCAAAACGAATAGAAAGAGGCAAAATAGAGGTCATAAACGAGCAGCAAGAGGCAGAATAAAGGTCTGAAACGAGCAGAAGGAGGCACAATAAAGGTCAGCAGCGAGCAGGAAGAGGCTATATAAAGGTCAGAAACGGAAAGAGGCAAAATATAGGCCAGCAATGAGCAGAAAGAGGCAACATAGAGATCAGAAACGAGCAAAAAGAGGTAAGATAAAGGCCAGCAATGAGCAGAATGCGGCAAAACAGAGGACCGATATGAGCAGAATGAGGCAAAATAGAGGTCAGAAACAAGCAGAAAGAGATTAAATAAAGGTCAGAAATGAGAAAGAGACAAAATAAAAGTTAGCAACGAGCAGAAAGAGGCAAGATAAAGGTCAGAAACAAGCAGAAAGCGGCAAAATACAGGTCCGAAACAAGCAGAAGAGGCCAGCAATGAGCAGAAGAGGCAAAATAAAGGTCAGAAACTAGCAGAAAGAGGCACAATAATGGTCGGCAACAAGCAGAACGAGGCAAAATTAAGGTCAGAAGTGAGCAGAAAAAAGGCAGAAAATGAGCAGAACCCAATCAGGCACTCATGCACCCACTCACAGAAGACCTCAGACAGACTCACATCCACTCACAGACCCAGTCAGACACCAATACACCCACTTACAGAATCACTCATACTCTCTCACAGACCTACTCAGAGACTCGTGCCCCAACTCACAGACCCACACACCCACTCACAGACCACTCAGAAACTCATGTACCCACTCACAGATCCACTCAGACACTCATGCAGTCACTCACAGACACTCAAGGAGGCCCTCACGAACCTACTCAGACACTCTCACACCCACTCAGAGACTCACGTACCCACTCACAGACCCACTGAGACACTCATGCACCCACTCACAGACCCACTGAGACACTCATGCATCCACTCACCCACTCAGACACCCACTCAGACACGCACCCACTCACTGACCCATTTAGACACTCATGCACTCACTCACACTCACACCCACATGGAGGCACTCTCACACCCACTCAGACACTCAAGCACCCACTCACAGACCCACATAGACACTCATGCACCCACTCACGCACCCAGTGAGAGACTTATGCAGCCACTCCCTGGCCCGCTCAAGACACTTGCACACCCACTCACACACATTAAGACACTCACACACCCACTGAGACACTCATGCCCTCAGTCACACACTCACTCTAAAAGGTTACAGGTAGGAAATAAAATTTAAAAAACCTTGGAAATTCACTTAAAAAAAAACCAAAGGTCACAGGGACGTTATAGTTGGGCTCAGATTTCACTCGTACGAAACCATAGAAATTCAGCAGTTATAAGTTACCTGAGGTAACTATAACTTACACCACCGCAATGCCCCTCGCATATTACATATGACCTCACATATAATATGACATTGCCGGTGACAAAACTGATGACATCTCAAATGACATCACAGATTACATCATCCACCGAACCACTCAGACACCCACTCACGATGGATAGAACCTCTCATACACCCACTCTCACTGCCACACAACCCCTCACATACCCATTCACAGACCCATACCAGTACTCATACAATCAATCACTCATTCATTCAGCCACTCACACATCCACTCATACAGCCACTCACATTCCTACTAACTCACCCAGACAGCGATACATGCACCCACTCACTGGTGAGGCCTAAGTGAATTGCTGGCTGCATGTCCTCAGAACTTCCAGAGCACAGCTGAACTCTTGACAGTGTGCAGACCCGTACATCATCTGCTCTACAAGCTCAAACATTAAGTGCATGACTATAAGTTTTCATATATCTGAGGTCACTGCGTTAAAACCTATAAGTCACACCATTTGGCCTGCCTTTCAGACCTGAAGGCAGGGTGCTCTGTTCTGAGTGTGAGGGTGCCCCTGCATGAGCAGGGCACCCCTACAACCTTCGGAGTCCATTCTCCCGGGTTGTAAGAGCATCAGCCATTACGACATATAGAGTGGCAATGCGTCATTCCGACTTCATGTGCAAGGGATGTCTTCAAGGATGACAGGTTTCAAGCCATGCAGGACTTGTTCCCGCATGATGTCGGTAACCGATCCCCATCGCGTATGTCTTTGGTGTCTCGAGCGCGACCACAATACGAAGTCGTGCTCGGACTGTCGGGCTATGGCTTCAAAGAACTTGAGGAAGCGGGTGATGAAGTTGCTCACAGCTCAGCAGTCGACACCGTCCAGCAGACTCCGAGGAGGTCACGGCCCCGATCGAAGAAGAGGAGGTCGCGGGACCGCCCCCGGAGCCCTAAGTCCTCTTCCTCCCATTCGAGGTCCTCAGAACACTTGGGGAAGAGGCATAAGAAGTCCAAGCGGACTTCATCTTCACCTCAACTGGCATCCTTCGTTGAGAGATACAGCGTCCGAATTGATTAGGAAGACCGTTGATGCAGGAGGCAATGCAGCACTTGTGCTGCTTGACCTCTCGGCCGCATTTGATACGGTGAACCACCAAAAACTATTGGAAGTACTGAAGGAGATCGGTATTAAAGAGAAAGTGTTTGCGTTACTCGCATCTTTTTTATCTGATCGGGAACAATTTGTGGCTCTTGGAGAGTTTAAATCACTGAATTTTACATTGCCGTGCGGAGTGGCACAGGGCTCTTCATTAAGCCCAACCCTTTTTAACATCGATGTGGTACCACTGGCAAGGCTAATCAGGTCTCTGGGTTTCTCGGCTATTTCCTATGCCGATGACACCCAGATTGTAGTCTCCGTGACAGGCTCCCCTGATGACACTGCTGCACAGTTTCACACCTGTCTGCGTCAGGTTGGGGACTGGATGGCCGCCAATTGTTTGAAGCTGAATTCCAGTAAGACTGAAGTTCTCCTCTTTGGCGGTCATTCTAATTTCTGGTGCCCTACCTTGTGGCCGGTAGAATTGGGCTCACTACCAACACCTACGAATAAGGTGAAAAACCTGGGAGTCACATTTGACTCTATGCTCTCCTTTGAAAGCCATGTCAATCAGGTCACATCCCTCTCCTTTTTGCACACTAAAAGTACTGAGAAGGATTCTTCCATTCATTCCGGTTGAGTTACGGAAGCTAGTTGTTGTGGCTCTGGTGTTATCTAGAGCCGACTACTGTAATGGCCTATTCATCAACCTTCGGAAGAAGTGCCTATCCAAATTACAGATTGTGCAAAACGCTGCGGCGCATCTCTTGCTGAACATTCCAAGACACAAATCTGTATCACCAGTACTTAAGGAACTACACTGGCTGCCGGTGAGGAGGCGGATTGAGTTTAAGGCTCTTTGTATCGCTTTAAAGGCCACGCATGATACAGGGCCGGGTTTCTTTAAACATAATTTACAGCCTTATATACCTGCCCGCAATCTTCGTTTATCCCACTCCCATAACCTAATAATTCCGAGGTTTAAAAAATGCGCTTGGGGTGGGAGAAGTTTTTGGGTCGGCACGACCAGACTTTGGAATTCCCTTCCTTTAAGGTTAAAACAAGAAACACACCTGTTGGCCTTCAGGAAGGCCTTGAAGACTTGGCTGTTTAACCTCTGACGTGGCCATGAACTGTCCAGTTAATTCTGTTTGATGAGCTAGCGCCTTGACACCCTCGGGTGAATGTTCGCGCTTTATAAGTTTCCTTTTCATTTCATTTCATTTCATTTCAGAGAGGTATGGAGCACCAACGCTCTAGGCACGGTTCCGCGGAGCCGGAGCCAGACACGACTTCGCGTCTCCCCCCATTTCCGGAAGCCGGAGCGACTCCTGCTCAAATGAAAGAGTTTTACGAGGCCATGCACCCGCGTATTTGAGCGGAACGACCCCGCTGGTGAGCCTTCGGGCCCAGTGGGGTCGAAAGGGGCCCCATAGAGTTCGTCGTCTCCGGCCACGGTGCCGGTGGATCCAGTTTTATGCCGGTCGTGCCATCGCAACCTTTCCCGGTGCCGGATCCAAAGTCGGTGCCTATGATGTCACCGATGCCTGTCGGTGGTGTAAGCCCAATCCTCATCTCCGACAACACGGACCAGGAACAACATCAGTCGACGCCGATTCCGACAGAAGCCAGAAGTTCTATGTTGTCGCCTGAGCACTTCGAGGATGTGCTAGGCTCAGGAGAGGATTGGGAGGGGTCTGAGGACCCTCTTGAAACCCAGGAAGTCTCTGAGGAGAATTTGGACTGGTATGGGGAACTTGGGGAGGCCAATGGACTGGATACTTCTCCAGATATTGGCATGCTCTCTCCGCCAACAGTGGCTACGGAGGAGGGGGCTTCCTATGCCATAGATGTTAAGAGGGCAACTGAGGTCCTTGGACTGAAGCTGCCCTCGGTGCAGGTCAGTACTATTCTCCTGACTGAGGTGCTTCAAGCTGGGGCATCCACTTCCGAACCCCTATTGCCCTTTAATGAGGCTCTTACAGACGTCCTTCTAGGAACATGGTCCAAACCTAGCACAGGGGCTCCTGTGAATAGGACGATTGCACTCCGCCATCGCCCAGCTCCAGGCGACCCAAAGTTCCTCAGCCAACACCCCAACCCATAGAGTTTGGTGGCGCAGGCCTCTACGTCCCAAGGCGCGCATTCCCTTCCGTCCCTTCGGATAGGGAATCCAAGAGGCTGGATTCATTCAGGAAGAAGTTGTTTTCTTCCTCCAGCCTGGCATTGCGGTCGGTGAATACCACGTACTTATTTTGCCGTTTCTCCCATTCCATTTGGGAGACGGTTGCGCAAGTGCTTCCACAAGTCACAGAGGAGGCACGGGCTGTGCTCTCCCAAGCTGTCAAGGATGGGAGAGATGCTGCAAAATTCACCATACGGTGTGGCCTAGATGCGACCGATTTGCTGGGCAGATCCATTTCAATGACGGTGGCCTTAAGGCGCCACGCCTGGCTTCGAACAACTGGCGATGTCCAAGCCAATTTGATGGATATACCCCGCCTTTTTGGGAAAAAGGCAGACTCGGCCCTATTCAGGTTCAAGGACTCTCGAACTACGGCCAGATCTTTGGGCCACTCCTCCACCCCCGTGGCCAGTCTTCCTTTCGCCCCTTTCCTGGCAACGGAAGAGGTTTCCAGCTGCGTCAGCCCTATCGCCGCCACCGTCCTGCACAGCCTGCCCAAGCCATGCGAGGACGTTGACATGGTGCATTCTGATCTCGGAATGAAGGCCAGAAGTCGTCGACCACACTGCCCTCAGCAGCCGAAGCCTCCAAGCAATCCTAGGCTGATTCTGCAGAACCACAGTACTCCAGTTGGTGGGAGAATTCGTCATCATCTTCCCTCACTGGAGATCCATAACATCGGACAAGTGGGTCTTGCAGATCATCCAGGAGGGCTATTCTCTACCTTTTCTTTCTTTTCCTCCTCCTATTCTGCCAAATCAGGAACGGCTGACGGAGGATCATTTAAAGTTGCTCTAAGAAAAGCTACAGCTATTTTGGCCAAGGGAGCTATAGAATGGGTCCCAGTTTCAGAAGTAGGCAGTGGCTGTTTTTCCCACTACTTTCTGATTCCAAAGAAGAACTAAGGGATAAGGCCCATTTTAGATCTTCGGACCGTCAATCTCTTCCTCAAAAAGGAGACATTCAAAATGCCCACTCTGGCTCAGGTCTTGTCTACCTAGACCAGGAAGACTGTATGGTAGTGTTGGACCTGCAGGACGCTTACTTCCACATTCCCATCCTGCCGGGCCACTGACGTTACCTACGGTTCACTGTAGGCCACGAGCATTTTCAGTTTACGGTGCTCTCCTTTGGCCTTACCAGTGCCCCTCGGGTGTTCACGAAAGTGATGGCGGTGGTCGCAGCTGATCTGCGCAGGTTAGGGGTGTCAGTCTTCCCCTACCTCGACGACTGTCTGTTGAAGGTGTCCTCGCCCCAGGCTGTCGTCTCCCACCTTCAGACCACGGCAAACCTTCTACATTCGCTGGGGTTCTCTATAAACGTGCCGAAGTCACACCTGACTCCTTCTCAGACGCTCCATCGGAGCCGTTCTCAACACAGTGCAGTTTCGGCTTATCCTCCCGAGCAGCGAGTCCAGGATATTCAGGCTATGATTCAGATATTTTCGCCTCTATCCTGTATTTCAGTGAGACTGACTCTGAGGCTGTTGGGCCTCATGGCCTCCTGCATCCTGTTGGTAAGACACACCAGGTGGCGTATGCTGGCTGTGCAGTGGGATTTGAAGTTCCAATGGGCACAGCATCGGGGAAATCTCACCGACGTGGTTCAGATCTCGGAAGGAACTGCAAAAGAGCTGCAGTGGTGGTTAACGAACTACGATTGGGTCAACGGCAGACCTCTCTCCCTTCCACAACTAGATCTCAGTCATGACAAATGCGTCACTTATGGGATGAGCTGCCGGAGACCAGTGTCCCCTGATCTCCACCTCCCGGGGATCAGGGGACACTGGTCTCTGAGACGGGGCTCCACATAAATTTGTGGGAGCTCCGAGCGATTCGGTTGGCATTGAAAGCATTTCTTCCCTCTGTCATGGGGAAGTTAGTGAAGGTGTTCAGACTACACCACTGCCATGTGGTACTGCAACAAACAGGGCAGGGTGGGGTCCTGGACCCTTTGTCGAGAGACTCTTCGTCTCTGGACATGGCTGGAACAGCAGGGCATAACCCTGGGTGGTTCAACACCTGGCAGGTTCTCTGAACGCTAGGGTGGACGAAGTCAGCCATCTATGCCTAGCGGATCACGAGTGGGGTCTCCAGCCGGAGGTGGCCAAGGTCTCTTTCAGCAGTGGGGAGAACCTTGGTTAGATTTGTTTGCCTTGGAAGAGAACGCGCAGTGTCAGCGATACTGCGCGCTGGAGTTTCCAAGGCGGCTATCGCTCGGCGACGCTTTTTGTCACGATGGAGCTCAGGCCTGTTGTACGCCTTTCCACCCATACCACTCCTGCCCAGAGTTCTGAAGAAGATCAGGAGCAACCGGGCCCAAGTCATTCTTGTGGCCCTGGACTGGGCAACGAGAGTCTGGTATCCAGAGCTTCTGAAAATGAGTATCGATCCTCCGATCAGGCTGCCTCTTCGGGAGGACCTTCTGTTGCAGCAGCAGGGGAGGGTTCTCCACCCGAACCTGTCAACTTTGCACCTCCATGCGTTATTCTAGCGGCCAGGCGGCCCTCCACTAAGACGGTATATGCCTACTGTTGGCAGAAATTTGTATTATACTGTACAGAAAGTTCTATTTACCCTCTTTCTGCTTCTCTTTCTACTGTACTTTTATTCATTCTAACCCTTGCCCAGCAGGGCTCTGCCTTGTTATCTCTCAAGTGTTACCGTTCTGCTTTGTCTGCTTTTTTTTGGGGCTGCCAGACTAGCCCTCTCTCTTCAAGTCTCCTATTGTAAATAGATTTCTAAAAGGACTGGCTCACTTATTTCCATCCACGCCATTTGTTATGCCGCAGTGGGACCTTAATTTGGTCCTTACCTATGTAATATGTGCTCCCTTTGAGCCTTTGCACAATTGTCCCCTCCGGCTGTTGACCATCAAAACAGCCTTCTTAGTGGCGATTACATCTGCCCAGAGGATGAGTGAGTTGCAGGCTTTATCTTGCTCGCCTCCTTATCTTATGTCCTTTCCAGACAAAGTGTTGCTTCGCATCAGGGCATCCTTTTTGCCAACAGTTGTGACCCCATTCCATCTGGGTGAGTCCATCACTTTGCCCACCTTCTTTGCTCCCCCGCATCCCTCTAAGGTAGAGGAGCGTCTCCACCGGCTGGACCCAAAAAGAGCGTTGTCTGTCTACCTTGACCGCACAAAACAGTTCCGGGTGGATGACCAACTCTTTGTGGGGTACGTGGGAGCGAAGAAGGGAAGGGCAGTGCAGAAAAGGACCATCTCTCGCTGGGTCGTTCTCTGCATCAAGATCTGTTATGCCTTGGTGAAGAAGCAGCCCCCTGAGGGATTAAGAGCCCATTCCTCCAGGGGAAAGGCTACGACTATGGCCTTGGCTCGGGGTGTCCCAGTCCAAGACATCTGTCAGGCAGCGATGTGGGCTTCTTTGCAAACGTTCGCAAAACATTACTGCCTTGATGGTCAGGTGCCCAGGGTCGGACATTTTGTCCATTCAGTGCTGCAAGACATCTTAGTTTAGGATGTTAGTCCGCAACCCACTCCCGGGAGGTGTGGCTCGGGTATCTGATTCAAAGGTAAGGAATCTGCAGCTAGAAGTCTCTATCAGATGAACAAGTTACTTACCTTCTGTAACGCATTATATGGTAGAGACTCTATCTAGCTGCAGATTCCGTACAGCCCCACCCATGCCTCCCTGCTTTGTATATATACTGCAGGAGTAGGGTTGTTTCCCCCTTTCAGGGCCCTAGCTTTGCACACGACTACATCAGTTACTTCGTGGGTCTGTGCTTCTGGTGTGGAAAAAACGAAAAGTACTGACGTCCGCACACCTGGGTGGCGACTATATAGGCACCACGACGTCATAACCGCCGCTGACACGCCGATGACGCCACCCGGCGTAGTGCACAAGGGGTGTTGCTCATCAGAAGTTTACGGATCCAGCCTGACACCTGGGAAATTAAGGACTCTGCAGCTAGATAGAGTCTCTATCAGATAATGCATTACCAAAGGTAAGTAACTTGTTCTCATAAACAGTGTGGGAGGTATGATTCCATGCACTGTAAAGCTCATCCGGGAGGCCCAGGGTGCTCCCAGTACCAGTCTTCCAGAACCGATCAGCAAGCTAGGGCTGCTGCAGACCAGAGACATGTTTCTGCCCTCCTGCTGCTGAGCCAAGCTCGAGCAGGGGAAGGCAAAGCAATAGATATTCTGTCACAGGGAGGTGCGACCACCTCACAGACAGGGTTTAGTGTATTGGGGCAGGGTGGGGGCGCTTGCCAGCGCCACTGAGACTGCTCGAAGGGCACATTTGGTGCCCTCCTTGCATATTGCAGTTCAAACCAGATCGGGGAGTCGTTGGCTCCCGCTCTGGCACGAAACTGGACAAAGGACATGGGAGTATCCTCCCCACTGTCCAGCCCCTCCTCTGGGAGGGACCCCTGAATCATCCCAACCCTTTTCTTAGGCTACTTAAGGGCTTACCTGAGGGTGGGTCCCTAGATTTGTCGGGTGATTCGATTCAGATCAAACTCCACGTCCTCTTCAACCGCCTGGACATTCTGACTGAGTCGTACTGACCGCGTCTGACTTTGCTTTGGGAACCCAGACTGCAGCTGGGAAGATTCTGTCTGCTCCTGACCTCTTCGTTCTGCAAGTCCGCTGCACCGTCAGTGTCTGTGCTCCATACTGGTTCCATCCAGGGCCTGTGGACATCCAAAGACACCCGAAGGAATCTCTCATGGAGTGAAGGAGTCACTCCCCTGCATCCGCAGGCACCGCAACATATCTGACCAATTTGCTGATCCTGGGCTCCTACGGACTCCAACAGGTTCAGTAGCACAGGAGGCGGTTCTGCAACTTCTTCAAGGCCTGCACTCACTTCAGACCGAGTCTGAGGCCAGGATCCCTCATCGACACCGTGGGAACCGAGTCCCTGTGCACCGTGTTGGCTGGCCTTTGCTAAGGCTGGGCGACTCTCGTCTCCAGAGATCTTCGGGCCCTCTTCGACTCCAGTGGGCTTCCCTGATTCTCGGGACCTACTCCGACTCCCCTGCTTGTGGTGAGTCCCTTGGACCTGGCTGGTCTTAACTCTGCACCTTTTTCGCTTGCCACGTTGTTTGCGGTTGCCGAGGCTTGTTGGTGCTCCCGATGGACTCTGCCCCCTCAGCTCTCGACATCCAGCGTGGGACAGCTCGTGAACGGCTCCTGGTCTTCCACAGCGTCGCCTGGTCCACAGAGCTGCAGCTCCAAGGTAATTGTCAACTCTCCTGCATCTCCCGACATTGGTGGGCATTCGTCTCCCGTGCCTCCTGGTCACTCCTGAGTGGCATAGACTCTGTCCCCTCTGCTTGCAGGTACTTCTCAACTTGAATCCACCTTTGGGTTCCACCGGAAACTTTCACCTTTTTCAACAGCGGCATCTTCCTGAAGGCCTCCGATGGGTTCGATGGCGGTTTCCGACGTCACTTCGCTCCTATGCACCCGGCTTCCCTGGTGTAGGTATCCTGGTTCCTAGGGTATCCGCAGTCGGGGTGACTCTCCAACCTTCAATCTTCCACGGTGTTTCTTCAGGGTCCACTGGGAAGGGTCCTTCTTCTTTAAAAATTGCCACAGCGACTTGCCCATTGACTTGAATTGAGCACGCGGTCGTGTTTCTACTCTGCACATGGCCTCCGTGGGGTTCCTGGGTACTTACCTCGGGTGGTTCCTTGGGTCCCCAGCATTTCTAAGTCCTCTGGGTACAGTCTTAACTCGAGTCGGGATTCTCATCTCTCTATTTTAGTAAATGATTTGGTCTCCGCCTAGCGACCACTGTGTATTCGTGCTACTTACTTGTTTTTATTGCAAAGTATTGTGTGCATTATATTATATCTCCGGGTAGGAGATATGGTTATGTGTTAGTGAGTGCCTTATAATAAATACCTATTTTTATAAATACACTGTGGGGTTCCTTTTCACTTAACCTATACAAATAAGATTAATATCTGGTGAAACAAGCTGTTTTACACTACTTCTGGACTAAGCCTGAAGGCTGCTCTCCACAGCTACCACTTAGAGAGCTTTCTAAGGTTGTCTAAAACCACTCAAATCACCATAAGGGTTGTCTGGATTAGTGCAGAGTGCTACACTTACATAAGTGAGCACCATATACGAAGCCAGCCTCCTACAATGGTGCTGCAGTAAGTCCAATGGTGCTTATTTACCCCATCAGTTTTGTTAAGAGAACTATCACAATCCATTCTCGCCATAACTTTAATGCTGTTTTTCAATCTTGGGTTCAAAATTAACTACCCAAAGTTTTCTTTGACTCCCCTAAAATAGCTAGCTTATTGAAGACACTATGGACCATAAAGATATTATCTGAATTAGACCAGTAAACAATGGACTGATTCTTTGAGAATGATGCAGTTTACCTGGGCTGCTCCAGCGATTTCTGGGACTGCAAGAATCTTTATTGCTGTAGTTCGTATTTTCAGGCTCCACTGTTTCTTCTTGCAGATCCCCCTAGGATTGCATTGAGGTCAGCTCCAGGGCTGTCCGTCATGAGACTCATTCCAGTGCTGGTGGTGACAGGCCTATGTTTCCAATTCTTTAGTGAGTTACCCCTTACTTCAGTATTGGAACTTTCATAGATTCATATGCTTGAATCCTTCCCCGCCGTCCTGATGGTAGTCCCAGGTACCTTTAACATAGTACTACCATTATAGGTATAGACTTGAAAAAGGCCTAAGCCTCTCAGTTTAGCAACCTTTCATAGTCATTATTAAAAAAGAGACCAAAGTTGTGTCTTAACCAATCAGCATGAATCACCCTTTAGAATACTCCTGAGAGAAGCCAAGTACCTCAGATTTTCTACTGCATGTTGTGCTAGGAAGTCTCCTCTGAGCTCTGCTCAGCTTTTCACATCTACAACTTCTGACAAAGTATATATTTATGATATATACTTTTGGACAGATATATATTTCCATCCTTTATATCAGTTTATTTGCCACCAAGTTTGACTAAGCTATGTCAGACAAGGCTAAAAAGGCTCTCTTCAGGGAGCGTGCTACTTGCATGAAGAAGAGATTACATATAGGAGACGCTCACAATGAATGCATTTACTGCTTGTACCCGTCCCACAAAGCGTCAAACTCCAAAATATGTTGCACTTTTTTTAATAAGAGACTCAGGGACCGTGAAGGGCGTCTTCTCATATGGCTCCAAAAAATGAAAACCAGGTCTGATCCTGTGTCGGACTCAAAGTGAGCAATCTACTTCTTCAAAAATTTCCCTCAAAAGTAAGAGGAGTCCTCACATTCAACAAAAGAGCCACATAGTAAATGCGCCACAAAGTCCTCTCATGACTCATCTTCAGAGCGCAAAAAAGAGTCTTTAAAAAAAGAACAGCCATGTAAGACTGTATCTGAGCTTGCAACACCACCTCCAGAGCTTAAAATGACATTCAAAAAAACTTTCTGACAGATCGTCGACGAGCTCTCTGCCGACGATAAAAGGTTTGTCAGCACCGTCGAGAACAAAAGGCCACATTTCTGGAACTTCGACTACATTCTCTTCTGCTCTCTCTCTATCGACGACATCTTTTTCGTCGTCGAGTCAGACCCCGATTTTGTCAACCATTCCACTTTCGTCATAATCAAAGCCAGTGGACTCTTTGCCGTTGACGAAGCACTCATCTCCGTCTAAGTCTGTCGTCTACGAAACATTTGTCGATGAAGCTGCCGTCAACGGGGGAGCCACACTTGCAAAGCACATCATCGCTGACCGAGAAGCCATCGTCGACGAAGACTCCGTCGTCGACGAAGATGACGGTATCGCAAGAGGTAAAGACGTTGTCGTCAAGTCCATTTCTATCGACGACGACGACAACCCTCGGCGAAAGCCCATCCGTCGACGAAAAGTCAGTCGCTGCCTAAATTACTGTCGACAGCCGAATCTCCATCGTCGAAGAGCTGTTCTCCGACAACGAAAAATGATGCACCTGCAGAAAAACAAGACAAACAATACAAGACCATTGTGATTGCCCCAGAACATACTTGCCTCAGTAAAATGATGCCTCCTCTGCCCACTCATCTCCTAGAAGCATAAGATTCCGAAGAGGAAGGTCTTTTTGGTGATGCCTATAGTCCGAGTGACTTGCACGTTAAATGTCAGCATGATGATGACGAAGATGAGAAGGAATACTATGGCCAGACTTATTATGCCCAGCCTGAGCCGTGCCATCAGCAATATCAGTCAGTCAGTCAGTCATAATAGCTTTATTCGACAAATAGTCATGAAAGCTGAATCCAGTACAAGATTTATGACCAAAGTATACAAAACTTTTAAAAGGGAAATTTCCCACAAATATAAAAAATCCATATAAATATATAGAAGCAACAATATAGATTCATATGCTCCTCTCAAAAATATGTACATGTATACAAAGAGGGCTTTTTACATAAAAACATTAAAACGTGAGGAAAACTCAAACCCCAACCACATTTTAGCAGCCAAGGGAAAAAAAAAAATATATCAAAAAGAGATGGCGACGATGGCATCAGCTTTACTGTCTGATCTCCAGTTCATGTTAGAGGATTACCGCTGACGCTTCCCACCTTCAGTGCCTGCTGCCAAACTTCCATCTCCACCTCTGGGGTCACCAGTGCAAACAGCTACTCCAACGGTACTTTCAGTCCACAATACTCTACAGTCCATTCCACTCCAAGATCCCATCCCTTCAGATGAAGAGAGGGAAGAAGGGGAGCTTTGTGACACTGCCAAAAAATGGGACAATTATATGATGTCTCTTCCTTCATCACCAACACCTCCTCCGGTAGATTCTCGTCCAGAGGATATAGGAGGATTCCATAATCTGTTGGATAGTGCAGCAAAGAGATTCGCTTTACCAATGCCTTCTAAACAGTCTGACTGTTTTCTAATGATTTTAAAGAACCGTTCAGTAAATCTGTCAGGGCCATACCCATGATAGACTACATCTGGGAAGAAGGCATTAAGATAATGAAAACCCCAGCTTCTATACCGGCGGTACTTCCACGCCTTGACAGACATACAGAACTACAGATGATGCACCAGTGTGTCTCACCGGGCAGACTTAGTGATCATGCAAACTGCTCAACTCCGCTCGAAAAATCCTTTGGCACCTCTTTCTGTTCCTCTGGACAAAAATAGCAGGCACCTAGATTCCATTGGCAAGCGTTTTTTGGCCATGTCAGCGCTAACAGTGAGAGCGGCAAATTCTCTGGCGATCTTCGGATGGTATGACCGCCAGATGTGGTCGGACATTGCCCCCTATATCAATCAGCTTCCTTAGAATTCTAAAGAGGAGGCTAAAAATATCTTACATGAAGAAGATAGAGCATATAGATTCTGCCATGGATGTTGCCATCACAGGGTTCAGACAGTTGGCACGCGCAGCAGTTCTCAGATAACAAGGGTGGCTCAAAGCCACCTCATTCCATCCGGAAGTTCAAAATAAGATCTTGGACCTTCCTTATGACCGAAAGTAAAGAAAGCCCTCAAAACCATCAAGGCGGACACCAATGCTACAAAGTGTTTGGGGACGTTGCAATTCCGGAAAACTTATTTTTGCGGATCCCGAGGAAGTGGACAACCTTCCTATGCAGAGGGGTATCGACAGTACTGTTACCCTTCCTATTCTTTGAATACGCAGTCTTACAGTTCCAGCAAAGACAACCGCCTCAATCATCTTATGTCAGATCGAACAGAGGATAAAAGCCACGTGCTGGCAAGGATACCAACCGCCACCAATGATATTTTATAGGCTCCGGCACCAACTCCTCCTCATTCTCTTACTCCTCCTACCCTCTACCTTGAAAGGAACATTTCCAACTACCTCCATCAATGGCAAAGTATTACCACAGACCAGTGGGTTCTTCGCCTGGTACAATTCGGACACACTCCTACACCACCACCTACAACCCCACCCCTCCCTCCAGAGGCAACCCAAGGCACTTCAACAAGAGGTCAAAGTCATGCTTCGCAAAGGAGCAATCGAAAAGGTCCTTCTCTCCCAGAGGGGCAAAGATTTCTACTCCTGTTTCTTCCTGATCAGAAAGAAGTTAAGGCAGTGGCGACCAATTTTAGACCTCGGAAACCTCAACATCTACTTGAAAAAGCAATCGTTTCGGATGGTCTTATTGCATAAAGTTCTAAAGCTCCTCAGCCAGCGCAACTTTATGACCAATCTAGAACTCGAAGATGCCTTTTTCCACATTTCTATTTACCCAAAGCACAGGAAATATCTAAGGTTTATGGTTGCCGGGTGCCACTACCAGTTCAGGGTGCTCCCTTTTGATCTCGAGTCCGCACCCAGGATTTTTACAAAGTGCCTTCCACCGGTCACAGCGTTTCTCAGACAACGCCAGCGTCAAGTCTTTCCATATCTGGACAACTGGCTGATCAATGCACCTTCCAAGTCAGCAGCGCTACTATCCACAAATGCCTGCAAACCTCTCTTCTGGCGACTGGGTCTTACTCTCAACCTACAAAAATCCAAACAAAACCCATCGCAAACGATTGTCTTTCTAGGAGCCAAGTTAGACACTATATGCTCAAAGGTGTATCCCTCAGAAGAACAACAACGGCTTGTCATGCTAACAAGGTACACCCAAAGAAAAAAGGCTGTTTCGGTCCAACTGTAGAAGTCACTCTTTGGTGTGACTTGTCATGTATACCGTTCATCTCATTCTGTTGCCTCAATATGCGACCCGTTCATGAGGAACTAGACTAGCAGTGGATACAGTCCACCGGCTCCTTCGACAACATCGTCTAAGTTACTCCACGCATGCTAAAAGCCTTAGAGTGGTGGACAGACAAGAAGCATCTGTCAATTGGGCTATCCCTACAACAGATAACAGCCTCTTTAGTAATCACTACGGATGTGTCCCTGGAAGGATGGAGAGCTCACTGCCAGGATCTCCAAGTAAGTGGCAGGTGGAACCAAACTCAGTCAATCCCACATAAATTTACTGGAATTGAAGGCAGTACATCTGGCCTTGCAGGCTTTTCTTCCAAGAATACAACATTCAACAGTGCTCATCCGAACAGACAATACGACGACGATGATGCATTACATCAACAAGCAGGGCGGTACAAGATCTCATACGCTTTCCAGGGAAGCGCAAAAGATATGTGAATGGGTTATAGCATACCAAATCTGCCTCAGAGCAGAGCATGTTTCGGGACAACAAAACACTATAGTGGACACACTCAGCAGGCTCACAACATCATGCCACTAGTGGTAACTGCACCAGCAGACCCTAGACAAGATCTTTCTTTGGGGGAGTGCCTTTTCAATTGCATGGTCCAGTATCTTTGCCTACCCTTTTGCGCCAATTCCTCTCCTCTCAAGAGTCCAAAGGAAGATGAAGGCATAGCCCTGCAAACTGATTCTCATTGCTCCAGCCTGGAAACGTCAATACTGGTACACAGAGTTACTTCTCCTACCCCAGGATCAACACATTCGGCTTCCAGGTTTTCCCAATCTTCTGACAATGAACCAAGGACAAATTCTTCACCCGGATCCCAGGCACCTCCGCTTGTTGCCATGGCTCCTGACTTCCAGGAGTTTTAACATTTGAACATACCAAGGGAGTACAGAGAGATCCTAGCCAGGGCCCGGGCTGACAGTACAAATAAAACTCACCGCATCAAGTGGAAAAGGTTTTGCATCTGGTGCCAACAAGCTGATATACATCCGCTCTCCTCCTCTCTGGAGCAAGTTCTACCATATCTTACATTTAGCGCAGTCAGGTTTATCGAATAATTTCATAAAGGTTCATTTGGCAGCTATTTCCCGTTTTAGAAGCTCTCTTTCTTCTCCACCTTTGTGGTCTTCTGGAATAATCAGAGTTCCTTAAAGGATTGTTCCGTACTTTTCCTCCGGTAAAGCCTTCACCTTCATCGTGGCAGTTGAACACTTTTGAACCAATACACAAAGCGGACATCAAATTCCTGTCATGGAAATTGGCTCTACTCCTCGCTTTAAGTTCAACTAGAAGAGTCCACAAAATTCAGGCTTTCATTAAAGATGAAACATTTATGCCGTTCAGGACTGATGGAGTTTTTCTCTGCACAAATCCAAAATTCATACTCAGAGTCCCTTCCGACTTTCATCTTAATGAGCCTGTAGTACTTAAAACTTTCTTCCCAAATCCTTCGACAGCAGCAGAAAAAGCTCTTCACTTGCTGGATGTCGGACGATGCCTAAAGGTTTATCTGCAAAAAGCACTAGCTATTCGCAAAATTTCTCACATTTTTGTTGCTTACAGCGCTCCAAGGAAAGGTTTCCCACTCTCCAAGCAGAGTATTTCTAGATGGATTTCAAATGCCATCTAATTTTGCCATCAGAAGGCAGGCAGACCCTTGTCTTCATGAGTCTGAGCTCATTACACGAGAGCTATATCTACTTCTACAGCTTTTTTTGCGGGAGTGTCGCTTCCTGAAATTTGCCATGCAGCAACGTGGAAGAACAGACACATATTTACTCGACATTACTGCTTGGATTAAGCAGTTCTCAACGATACTGCGGTTGGCCAAGCAGTTCTCTGTCATCTTTTTCAATAAGGTGAGCCATCCCTGTCTACCCTCCTACCATTATTACTGTATGCACATTTACAAAGTTATCTATGAGTTCCTATATTATGCACAGATGTATAGACTAAGCATTATTAATGTTCTTATTATTAATAATGTTTTTTAATCATTGATTGCTTGGTGTTATGATTCATTTATATCGCTTGTCTGCGCATGAGTTGCTGTTATATTTTTTGAGAATTCTGTGCTAATGTAAATGTGCTACTAAACTGCTAGCTATTCTGATTCAAGCATTTGAATCTATGAAAGTTCCAATACTGGAGTAAGAAATTAGTTACTTACCTGTAACTGTAGTTCTCCAGTATTGGAAGCTTTCATAGATTCACATGCAACCCACCCTGCTCCCATGGGGAAGCACACCTTTCCCATCTCAGTATACTTATATTAGCATTAGTGCTTGAAAATCTAAGGTACTGGGCTTCTCTCAGGAATGTTCTATAGGGTGATTCATGCTGATTGGTTAAGACATAACTTTGATCTCTTTTTTAATAATGACTATGATAGGTTGCTAAACTAAGACTCCTAGGCCTTTTTCTAGTCTATACCTATCACGGTGCTACTATGTTAAAGGTACCAGGGACTTCCATCATGACGACAGGTAAGTAACTAATTTCTTCTATCTACCGCCGCCCTAAATCAGATATTCTACTGACTCATAAGAGTTGGGGAGACTCACATGAGGGATTCCTCTGCATTACGCCCCTGTGTGATAAGTCAGGATTAATTTTCTCTTCATATCAGCTTGCTGGAGCTAAAAGTGGTCTTTGTGATCTTAACTGTTTTCCTTTCAATCCTCTCAAACAAAGTGGCCATGGTTCACATAGACAAGAATGTGCCAGCTGACTATTGAACTGTGAGAGTGGGCCATCGGCCAGGCCATGTTCCTGCTGGTGCCTGCATCAACCTGGTTCAACAGTTGAAAAACAGACAGTCTTAGCTTGCAACGTCACTCTCATCATGTGTGAAAAATTGACCAAAATGCTTTCACATACAAGACCTGGGGCTGCCCAGCCACTGACACCATTGTAACCTACCAGGGGCTGTATTACAGATGACTCCACCATCGATAATTGTCGCTGTGCGCCATAGTATGCGCCCGACGGCATTACAGAGGATCGGTCTGTAATGCGCCGTGATGTTGGCGCAGACTTTGAACTCTGTGTTTATGTGCGTTTGCGTCTGTGCGCATATTGTGTTAGCGCACAGATGCAAACGCACATAAACACAAAAATACTCTGGCGCACAGCTGCAATTAGCGCCGGCGCAGACATCTGTAATACGGCCCTAGATCTCCTTGATTGACCTGTATTGTAGATTTGGTATTGAATTATACAGGGGCATTACTATACGCCTTTCCAGTGACTCCTCTTATTCTGTGAAAAGTTCAAAAGATCACTGTGATTCTCGTGACCTCATTGTAGCAGCTTCAAGCCTGGTTCCCAAACATCCTGCTCCTTCCGACTCCTATACATGATGAGCTCCTGTTTATGGAAGGAAGGAGAGCCCTACTCTACTTCCTACCATCCCTGAAGCCTCTGGCTCCTGATAAACTGACCTTTAGCCACCTTGGTCTCTACTCTGAGATTTTGGATATTGTGGTGGCTGCCAGGAAATCTTCCTCTTGTACAAAGACCTGTCAGTGACTGATCTGCTATAGGGCGTTGATAAGGGACACAATCCTGCTCAATGGGGCGGATAATGTCATGTATTTCTCCTGTCAACTAGCAGATTCATGAGTTCTGCCAAATACCTGTAAGAATTGTCCTGCGGCCATCGGTACCTAAAGAAAGAACATAAACCTGGTGAAATGGACTGCCGTTACTTGGTGATGTGGTTCGGTTTCCATTGCTATTTGCTATTCCCGTACTCATGCTCCAGTGCCTGAGATATTCTCTGAAAGAGACTGTAGTTATAGATTCCTTACCTTTAAAATAACCCGAAGGCGTCAGACTGGATCCGGAGATTTTTTCTTTAGCAGTACCCCTGCACGTCGGTAGGTGGTGTCGGTCGACTCCGCGTCCGTCGTTGGCGTCGTGGTCGCCGGAATGATGTCGCTGTGTCTACTTAGACGCCGCTCCTGCGCGCTGATGTCAATTCTTTGCTTTTTCCGCGCCAGCCTAGCGCAGATCTGGAGAGAACTACCCCTTAGTCGCTTTTTGACTAACTTTTTCTTGACTTTTCTCGACTTCTTTTTTTGAGTCTTTTGACTCCTGGTGTACGAGGGATGTCCCATCGTCGGACCGAGTTTAAACCTTGTGAGGCCTGTAACCTCCTGATGTCTGTTACGGATCCCCACCTTGTGTGCCTTTGGTGCCTGGAGCGCGACCAAGACCTGAAGTCGTGCTCCGACTGCCGGGCCATGAATCCAAAGTCTTTGCAGGAGTGGTCCCAAAAGCTCTTGGAGGCCCGGCAGTCGGCTCCGCGTCGATCGAGGTCCTGGTCGAGAGGAAGGTCTCAGGACCGGTCGAGGAGCCACCATCACCATTCGTCATCCAAGTCTTCGCACTCCTTGGGTAAGTCAAAGCACAAGAAGAAGGCGAAGAAGCACCGTTGCTCTTCACCCCGTCCATTGGCCGACGCGACGCGGGACCCGGAGCGTCGTCGCTCTCTAGCTCTGTCTTCGTAGCTTGCTCCTGGGACGGCTCTGCGCTTCCCTCCTTTTCCTGGAGCTGGAGTGTCCCCTGTCCAGCTTCGAGCTTTCTACGAATGGCTTCACAGCATCTTTGGGCAGCCCGACTCCACCGGTGCCCCTGCGGGCCCCGCGGACTCAGCTAGGGGCGCTGGGCCTTCGATGCCGGCGGCTCACACCCCGGCACCAGAAGGCTCCCGAAGATCCAGGCCTGGATCCGGAATGACGCCGTCGACCTCACGGTACCTTCCCCGGGTGCCGATTCCAGTGACAACGCCCCCAGCGCCGGTTGTGCACCCAACAGGCGCCGACCCTAGCCTCACCCCCGACGTCGATCGACGTCGGTACCGGCGCCGGAAGGTACATTTGTGCCTCTGTTCATTCCTAGTGTTCCTTTCAGGCCTGAGTGGCAACCAGAGGAGTGTGAGGACTGGGAGGAGTCTGTGAACCCTTTGGCTGACCAGCTTGAAGAGCCGGACTGGCGAGAGGAGCTGGGTGATGCCACTGGTTTGGATACCTCCCCAGGCCTTGGCATGCTCTCCCCGCTACCGTGGCTACAGAGGAGGGAGCTTCATACACAGTGGTGTTGCATAGGGTGTAGAAAGCTGGGTTTTTGTTGCAGTAACCCCCCCACTTTTTGCCAGACTACTGATGCATTTTGACTTGATGTGCCCTTGGTCCCTGCCAATCAGGTTCCCAGGGCCTGTGTTCTTCCCCCAAATCTGTACCTTGTACACCCAATTGGCACTCTCTAGCCACAGGTCAGCCTCTGGTAATGATACCACAGGTACCCAGGGCAGTGTGACCAGGGAAGGCCTCTAAGGGCTGCGTGTTTGGCGCAGAACAAAGTGAAGAGTCGACATGGCACATCCCTGTGTGCCATGCCTACAACCCACTGCCCTGGCATAGATCAGTCACCCCTCTAGCTGGGTGCCCTATACCAGTGGTGAGGGTACAGGTGCATAAGCCCTGTACCCCTACAGTGTCTAAGCCAATTCTTAGACACTGTAAGTGCAGTGCTGCCATTAAGAGTATATGGTGCTGGGAATTTGTCATTACGAACTCCACAGCACCATAATGGCTACACTGAAAACTGAGAAGTTTGATATCAAACTTCTCAGCTCATTAAACCCACACTGATGTCAGTGTGGGATTTAATAAAAATGCACTCAGAGGGCATCTTAGAGATGCCCCCTGAAAAGCGACCAACCTCTGGTGGGTTCCCTGACTGGTAGACACCAGCCTGCCACCACGAGACATGTTTCTGGACCCCTAGGGTGGGAGTCTTCGCTCCCTGAGCCCAGAAACAAAGCCTTTCCTGGGCGGAGGTGTTTCCACCTCCCCCATGCCAGGAAGAGCCATCTGTGGCAGGGGAGCTTCAAAGGCCTGGCAGCCTTTGTAATGTGACCCCCAGCCTCTCCCGCTATCAGGAGCAGGCCCCTTCCTGTATCCCCTCCTTTTCGGCGGGAAGACAGGTGGGAAAAATTAGCCAGCCCAGAAGGTGTGCCCACCTCTGCCAACCCCACCCCTCAGGTGGGGGAGGCGAGGTGAAGCCCACTCTTCAGTGCCCGCCATCTTGCAGATGGCAGGCACTCCCCAATCAGGATTAGGGTTTGTGCTCACTCCCCCACGTCGGGTGAGCACACCAAGGGTGTAGTCACCCTAAGGTCAGTAGCCCATTGACTACTGACCCGAGACCCCTAAAACGCCCCCTAAATACAGTATTTAGGGGGCAGCCCTGAACCAAGAAGTCAGACAAGAAACCAGAAGAAGAAAAGAAGGACCAAACAGCCGTGCCGAAGCTAACAAGAGGAGGACGCCCACTGACTTGGCCCCAGCCCTACTGGCCTGTCCCCACCTCGAACCTGCTCCAGCGAAATCCCGGTGTGTCCTGCAGCCAGCAACCTCGAGAAACCTGGAGGACCTGCCTGCCTTCCATCCCAAAGACTCTGTCTCTCGTGAACACCGGATTTGTTCATTAACAGGCTGCAGGTCTGCACCACTCTGCACCCGACGCCCACGGCCCGAGTTCGAGTGGCCCAATACCAAGAGGAGGTCTCCCCGGCGATCCTGACCTGAGATCCGGTGATCCCTGACCTGCCTCCAGCCGACGCCTGCAGCCTCAAACCGGAAGCTCCCCTCAACGGCGACTAGGAGCTGGTAAGAAGATCCGACTCTAAAAGGCACCCCTGCACCCGATACCCCACGGCCTTGGGTGGCCCAACCGATGGTGCCCAACCAACCCCCAGCATCCCAACTTACCTCTCCAAGTTATGGTCGCACCCAGAAGACCTTCGTCCCCGAGCCTGCAGTGTGTTTGCAAACCGGAGACTCCCCATTGAAAGCTACAGGGCGAGCGACGCCAAAACAGCACTCTGCACCCGGCAGCCCCAGTGCCGCTGAGGGTGCACCTTTTGTGCTGGCTTGAACCCCCATTTGCCCGGAGCTTAAGTCCAGGAGCTTTGCTCCCACAACCCAGTGGCCTGCTCGCCAGCAGCCACCAACCGTAGGCCCCCTATCCCTATTGGATAACTTTGGGCCTTAGCACTCTGCACCCGGCCGCCCTAGTGCCGCTGAGGGTGTAACCAGAGTGCATCCTTGACCTTGGGGGACCCCGGAGTCTAACCCCAGAATACCAACTCCCACAACATAGTACTTAACTGTTAACCAATAACACTATTTTCCTCCATAGGATAACATTGGCTGTTTTTCAATGAAAAGTTTCTAAGTGTGGAGTTGGAAAACCTAAGAAATCCTTTTAAAATTATACGAAATAACAAAAACGCTTTTATTCACCTGTTTACAGGAAATGTCCCAGTGCAGTATCCAGGTATACTGCACTGTGTAAGAAAAGTAATGTGCAAAGTAATCTACTGGTCATTTTGCAAAAATCCTATACAAAGTATATGTACTGTATTCTGAAAAGCATTGCATTATCAGTAACACTACTGTAATCAAAGTACATTTACAATTGCAATCCAAACTGTGTTACAACTGCATTACTACTGTAAAGTATGTATTGCTTACCTGTGCCAGGCTTGCTTAGTTCTAGAAAATAAAATAACTAAAAGAATATTTTTATATAAAAACAATTGGTCTGAAGTTCAGTCTTTGAGTGTGTGAATTCATTTGCTCACTGAGTGTGTACAACAAATGCTTAACACTGTCCTCTGATAAAGCCTTACTGCTCGACCACACTACCACAAATAGAGAGTGAGGTGCTATCTACTTTACCTCTGCCTACCTTTTGGGTTCCACTGGACTCTGTGCACACTATACCTCACTTTGGTATAGTATGTACAGAGCCAGCTTCCTACATAGGGCAGCTGAGGCCTTGGGCCTGGAGCTTCCTATGGTGGCAGTCAGGACTAACCTCCTGACAGAGGTGCTTCAACCAACAGCGACCTCTTCGGAGCGCCTTCTGCCTTTTAATGAAGCCCTCACCGACGTCCTTCTGGGCATTTGGTCCAAGCCCAGCACAGGGGCTCCTGTGGACAGGATGATTGCCCGACACCACCGCCCGCCCCCGGGCGCGACCCACTTTTCCTCTCCCAACACTCGACCCCCGAGAGCTTGGTGGTCCAAGCCTTGTCCTCTAAGGGCGCATTCCCTACTGCTTCGCCAGATAGGGAATCCAAATAGCTGGACCACCTTGGGAAGAAGATGTTTTCTTCCGCCAGCTTAGCGCTGCAGTCGGTGAACACTGCATGCCTCTTGGGCCATTATACCCATACAGTGTGGGATTCGGTTGCGCAAGTGCTGCCACACTGCCCGGAGGAGGCCCGGGCCGTTCTCACCCTTGCAGTGGCAGAGGGTAGAGACCAGCTAAGTTCACCATTAGATGTGGGCTGGATACCGCCAACTCTCTGGGTAGAACGGTTTCCACGTCAGTAGCCTTGAGGCGCTACGCCTGGTTGAGGACGTCTGGTTTCTCTGGGGATGTCCAATCCACCTTACTCGACATGCCCTTTGATGGCCGCCACCTTTTCAGTGACTAGGCTGACTCGGCGCTTGAGCGCTTCAAGGATTCTAGGGCTATGGCCAGATCCTTGGGCCTTGCGGCAACCTCTCACCGCCCGCAGTCTGCTTTTCGCCCCTTTCGTGGCTACGGAAGGGGTGCCCCACCACGTTCGACCCAGTCTTGCCACCGGGTCACGCAAGCTGCCCAGCATGTGCATGGCTGTGGACGTGGGACCCAGCGACGCTGGTCTGGGGGCCAGTGGGCGGGCCAATCCACCCATAACCCCCCTGCAGAAGCCTCCAAGTCCGACCTTTCAGGGCTACCAGAGGCCAGTAGGCGGCAGGATTTACCATCATCTCCCCCACTGGCAAAACATCACGTCAGACAGGTGGGTTTTGCAGATAGTCCGAAGGGGCTACTCCCTCCCCTTCGAGACTACCCCTCCCTCCATGCCACCATCCTTCCATCGCATGTTGGAGGATCATTTGGCCCTTCTCCGCCAGGAAGTTGCAGCTCTCTTGACCAAGGGAGCTATGGAAAGGGTCCCTTTGCCAGAAGTAAGTCGTGGTTGCTACTCCCACTACTTTCTGGTACCCAAGAAGGGCAAAGGCCTGCGTCCTATCTTAGACCTCAGGGCTCTCAACCGTTCCCTCCGGAAGGTGAAGTTCAAGATGCTCAAGTTGGCTCAGGTCCTGTCTGCCCTCGAACCCGGAGACTGGATGGTACCATTGGACTTGCAGGACGCATACTTCCATATCCTCTTCCTGCCAGCCCACAGGTGTTACCTACGGTTCACGGTAGGCCACAAGCATTTTCAGTTTACTGTGCTCCCCTTTACCAGCGCACCTCGGGTGTTCATGAAAGTGATGGCGGTGGTCGCTGCTCATCTGCGCAGATCAGGGGTTCCAGTCTTCCCCCTATCTCGATGACTGGCTGTTAAGGGCGGGATCTCCCCAGGCTGTCGCCTCCAGACTATGGCGGATCTCCTGCACTCATTGGGGTTCACTATCAACGTGCCGAAGTCACACCTCACTCCCTCTCAGAAGCTCCTTTTCATCGGAGCAGTTCTGGATACAGCGCAGTTTTGGGCTTATACTCCTGAGCAGCGAGTCCGGGATATTCGGCCTATGATACCGATGTTTCAGCCTCTATCCTGGATTTCGGTGAGAGTGACCCTGAGGCTGCTGGGCCTTATGGCCTCCTGCATCTTGCTGGTGGATCATGGCATATGCGGGCTGTGCAGTAGGACCTGAAGTTCCAGTGGGCGTAGCATCAGGGGGATCTTTCCGACTACGTCCAGATCTCGGAGGGGACTGCGCGTCAACTGCAGTGGTGGCTAATGAACCAAGCTTGGGTCAGAGGCAGATCCCTCTCCCTTCCCCAACCAGACCTCACAGTGGTGACAGATGCGTCACTCCGGGGATAGGGTGGCCATCCGGGAGAGGCAGAGATCAGAGGCATATGGTCTCCGGCGGAGTCTGAGCTCCATATCAACCTGCTGGATCTCCGGGCGATTCGTCTAGCACTGAAGGCATTCCTTCCCTCTCTCAAAGGGAAGGTGGTGCAGGTGTTCACAGACAACACCACCGCCATGTGGTACTGCAACAAGCAGGGCGGGGTGGGGTCGTGGACCCTATGTCAAGAGGCTCTTCGTCTCTGGACATGGCTGGAACATCAGGGCATGTCCCTGGTGGTTCAACACCTGGCAGGTTCTCTGAACGCCAGGGCGGATGAACTAAGCCGCTGTGCCTGGTGGATCACACATGGCATCTTCACTCGGAGGTGGTGCAAGGTCTCTTTCAGTGGTGGGCAGATCCTTGGCTAGATCTGTTCGCCACCGAAGAGAACGCGCAATGTCACCAATTCCGTGCGTTGGAATTTCCAAGGCGGCACTCGCTCGGTGACTCTTTTAGTCGCAAGTGGAACTGCGGCATCCTGTATGCCTTTCCGCCTGTACCACTTCTGCCCAGAGTGCTGAAGAAGATCAAGCGCACCGGGTCCAAGTCATTCTTGTGGCTCCGTACTGGGCACAAAGTGTCTGGTACCCAGAGCTCTTGAGCATGGCCATCGATCCTCCGATCAGACTGCCTCTTCGGGAGGATCTTCTGTCGCTGCAGCTGGGGAGGGTCCACCACCCGAACCAGTCCAGCCTCCACCTCCTTGCGTGGAGATTGAGCGGCGACAATGACAGCTTTTGACCTTCCTCCTGAAGTCTGTAATGTCATCTTGGCAGCCAGGTGTCCGTCCACTAAGACAGTATTTGCCTGCAGATGGAACAAGTTTGTGGCTTGGTGCTCAGCAAAGGCTGTGGATCCCCTTTCGGCCCCTCTTTCGGAGGTTCTCTTGTATATACTATCTTTGGCCCAGCAGGGCTCTGCCCTGGGCACTCTTAAAGGCTACCTTTCAGCCATATCTGCCTTTCTTCGCCTTCCTGATCAGCCTTCTCTTTTCAAGTCCCCTATTGTAAATAGATTTCTAAAGGGCATTACTCACCTCTTTCCTCCTTCTCCATTCATAATGCCCCAGTGGGACTTGAACCTGGTCTTAACCTATCTTATGTGGGCTCCCTTCGAGCCTCTTCACAACTGTCCTCTCAGGCTCCTCACTCTGAAGACAGCTTTCCTTGTTGCCATCACCTCTGCTCGCAGAGTGAGTGAGCTTCAGGCTTTGTCTTCCAAAGCTTCTTTTCTTGCTGTTCATCCGGACAAAGTAGTCCTTCGCACAATGCCCTCTTTTCTTCCCAAAGTGGTTACCTCTCTCCATATAGGACAGACCATCACTTTGCCCACCTTCTTTCCACCTCCGCACCCTTCCAAGGAGGAGAGACTCCACCGTCTGGACCCAAAACATGCGCTGTCATTCTATCTCAAACGCACAAAAGACTTCCAGGTGGACGATCAACTCTTTGTTGGCTATGTGGGGGCCAAGAAAGGTCGGGCTGTGCAAAAACGCACCATCTCTTGATGGGCTGTCCTGTGCATTAAAATCTGCTACTCCTTGGCAAAGAAGGAAGCCCCAGTGGGACTGTGTGGCGACAGCAGCTACTACTGCCTTGGGGCGTGGAGTCCCGCTCCTTGACATCTGTCAGGCGGCCACGTGGGCATCTCTGCACACATTTACCAAACATTATTGCCTGGACAGCCAAGTCCGGAGAGACGGCTACTGTGGCTGTTCGGTTCTCCAAAACTTTCTGTTGTGAACTTGGTTCGCAGACCCACCTCCGGGGCTGGCATTGCTGGGGTATCTATTCTAAAGGTAAGGAATCTATAACTACAGTCTCTTTCAGATGAACAAGATACTTACCTTCGGTAACAATGTACCTTACCGCTCCACCCATCCTCCCCGTTCTGCGAACTGACTTCTAGGGAAAGAGACTTCCTTCCAGGACCCTAGCTATGCGCACCAGTGGTCGGTGTCTTGCATGGCTCTGCGATTCTGGCGTGGAAAGTCGTGTCAGAACTGACGTCAGCGCGCAGGGGCGGCGTCTAAGTAGACAACACAACTTCATTCCGACGACCACGACGCCAACGACGGACGCAGAGTCGACCAATGCCACCTACCAACTCGCAGGGGTACTGCTAAAGAAAAAATCTCCGGATCCAGTCTGACGCCTGGGGGTAATTCTAAAGGTAAGGAATCTATAACTACATATGTCTCTTACAGATATATCGTTACTGAAGGTAAGTAACTTGTTCGACTTTTCTTTTCATTAGTACTGTATCAAACAGCACGTGTGTACTATGTATGTGGTACAACTAAGGAAGTGTTTTGCCCAAAAATCTGATATAGCCTGTTTTATATACAGCATAAAGCATATTTTTCCAAACAAGGCAAAGGAGCAGTGTTAAGGATTATTTGAAGATACATTCATCATTGATCTACAGGCCATAGAAGCGGTATTCACTCGAGGTGACATGCTCTGTTTAATAGAAGCCTGCTTCTCTTGTGTGAAGCAGGGCCTGATTGACAAAGTTTGCCAAGACTTTTGCGATTCTTCAACGCGCTGTTGACAGCATGCTTGATTCTGTGAGCTTTAGCTCAATTTGTGCTTACATTGTAATAGACGTATGCAATTCTGTCAAATCCTCCTTATTACTGTTAGTTATTTTGATATTTGTTTAATAGATGAAGATAAACTTTCAAGAAGGAAGAGCATCGTCGACACAATATCTATTCAGGTGGATATGTTGACCGGGAGCAACACAGAGGATAAGGTAAACTCTAATTAGATAAATTTTTTCAGGTGTAAGTAGAGTATTACGCAGCATAAAAATTAAGACATACCATACTTTGCCTTGCAGTTTCTTAAATTCTATCATTAACAGCGTAATCTCGAAGTTTATGGTCAATCGAAATATGAATTTAGAAAATGGCAAAGTGTTAAATTGGAAAAGCATCACTTGTAGGACAATTACCAGTGTTTGTGTACAGTGCTCCAACACCCATTCTTTGATAAATCGTTAAAACAGAGAAGTCTGAATATTTATTATTAACCCATGACAGTGATGCAGGGTTGGCTTCAATATGTTTTTCAGTTACGTTTAAAGGGATTTGACATTTGGGAATTGTGAATGTTTTGGGTTTTTTTAAACTTTTTTGGGGGATTTTTTTTTTTTAAAGCTTTATTTATCATTTTCAAACAAAAGAAAAAAGGTAACAGACGGGTCACATTTGGTCATATCTGAGATACATATAGAGACTGAATGAATATGTACAAATAGACATGCATTAGCGGCAAAAATTTGACAGTTGCAGCATATCTTAGGTGAGTACAACATTTCCTCCTGAGGGCACATGCAGTCAGAAGGACTGTGGGCTGTAGTACATAAGGGCGGAGAGTGTACAATGTTTACTACATGCCTGAAGGGAATAAAGTGATGCGAGCGCGTTATGTGCTTACAATTTATACCGGTGGATCTGTGGCGGTGGATGCATTTGTGGCATGTGGGTTGTTGCTTTCGGTGTGTGCTGCCGCCCATGTAATGAACGGGGCCCAAATATCCTTGGGTCGTGATGCAGTGGGCATCGGGTCCCAGTACGCTGCAAGCATCTCTTGGCAATAGGTCACGTCTTTTATCCACATGTGAGTGGTGGGTGCGTGGGGTAATCCCCAGTGTATTGCGATGCGATGTTTGGCTAGGAGGAGCATCATGGCTGACAGGCTGGAGGGGCGTCAGCGACGTGGCCGAGAATTGCAGTGAGGGGGGTGCGGGCATGCCAGAAGCCTGTCACCTCGTAAATAATGTCGAACACCCTGTCCCAGAACAATGAAATGGGACCGCAGTGCCATGACAAATGTAAAAAGGTGGCTTGTGCCTCTGTACAGCGCCAGCATGATGCGTTCGGGCGCAAGCCCATTTTCTGTAGCTGCCATGGCGTGCGATATAGCCTGTGTAAATATTTGAAATGTATGAGCCGCAGTTTGTAATTTGGAGAGAGGCGATTGAGTTGGGCGTAGCAAAAGGCCCATTGTTTGTCTGTGGGTGGTGGGTCCAGGTCTGAGGACCACTGCTCCAGTACATTGGGAGTCGTGATCGGGCTGGTCTGCTGTGTAATGTTGTAAATGCGGGTTATAAGCTTCTTCGGCGAGGGATTCGCTAATATGTTTTCCAACGGGAGCAGGGGCAGCGGGAAATGTAGCGTGTATTTGTCTACAGTTAGCTCTAAGTTGGTGGTATAGTAGGAGGTCCAGGAGAGGAGCGCGCGCATCCTCCAGATTCTGTGGTCGAGGCAAGTCCTGCATTGGAGGAAAGCTTGGATGGTGGGCTAGAGGCGTGGATGGGGCGTGTAAAGCAGTGGTAGTTTCGCCCGGCGCCGAAGTCCCCCCCAGGCCCACCGCAGATTTTCAACTGTGTTGATTTCAGCGTTAGGCCTTTTATAGATGCAATAAATAGCTGCTGGTAAAGGTGCTGGTGAGGCAACATCCCTCTCCACCGCCACATGGGGTTGAAACGGGACAGGATGAACCCAGTAGTAGAGGTATTGGGCCTGCGCGCTCAACGCGTCAAGTTCAGAGTCCGGCGCCCCCAGACCCCCTTGTCGTAATGGTAGTGTCAGGACCTCCCAGGAGACACGAGGCTGTTTACCCGCCCAGACCAGAGAGATCAAGAGGGAACGTAGTTGTTTGAAAAAGGCCTGTGTGAGGGGAATGGGGATATTGGCAAAGAGGTACAGGAATTTGGGTAATATGATCATTTTAGCAATTGCTATCCTACCAGCCAGTGACAGCGGCAGTTTGGTCCAAAATGGAATATTGCCCTCTAGCCATGTGATGAGGTGGCCGTAATTCAGGCGCCAGTCATCCTGTATCTCGCTAGAGAGCCATACCCCAAGGTATTTGACCGCTGGGTCCGCCCAGGTGAGCGGGGAGTCAAGGTATAATTCAATTGGAGCCGTTGTTAGGGCAAGGAGGGTCGATTTGGACCAATTGACCTGTATACCTGACATGCCTACGAATAGGAGAATCTCCCGTAGTGCAGGGTTGAGATTCGTGGCTGGCTCCCGAATGTATAGTGTGATGTCGTCTGCATATGTTGATATGATCAAGCCCCTGTCTGTGAGGCCAAGTCCCCTGGCCGTGTGGTGTTGGCGCATCCTGGCCGCGAGAGGCTCCATAGCTATCGTGAATAATAAGGGGGACAGTGGGCATCCTTGCCTAGTGCCTCGGGCCACCGGGAAAGGTTCAGACAGCAAGTCGTTCACCTTAAGTCTGGAGGCCGGGTTGGTATATAGTAAGTGTATAGGTTTCAAAAAGTTAGGACTCATGCCAATTCTGGAGAGTATAGTAAAAAGGAACGGCCACTCAAGGGAATCAAATGCTTTCGTGGCATCTAAAAACGCAGAAAGCGCTGGTAGTTTGGGGTCCAACTGATGAAGTATAGAGAAAAAGGTGCGCAGGTTGTGGGAGGTGGATAAGCCAGGAATGAAGCCGGATTGGTCCGGTCTGGCAATGATGGGCAAAAGTGGCTGCAGTCTGTTTGTGATCAGTTTGGCCAGTATTTTCGCATCAATGTTAATAAGGGAGAGCGGGCGATAGGAATCACAATTGTTTGCCGGTTTATCTGTCTTCAGGATTGTCACGATCACGCATCGTCGGGGGGAGGTGGCCAAGTTCAAGAGATTCTTGGTATACTTCTAAAAAATGCGGGACCAGTTCAGTTGCATAGGTTTTATAGAAAGCGGCTGTTAGGCCATCTAGGCCAGGGGCTTTATCCCCAGGTAGGCTGTTAATAACCTGGACAATGTCCTCTTTAGTGAATGGTACGTCTAGGTATTCGCTGTGAGCGTTGCTGAGCCAGACCAGCTCGATAGAGTCCAGGTAGGACTGCAACTCCGCGTGCGGGCGGGTCTGGGTTGCAGTGTATAGGGATTCATAGAATCTCTTCATTCTATCTAGAGTGGCAGGTTGTCCACGTGCAGAGCCGGATTCCTCCTCCAAGAGCTCGGTAATGTAAGCAGAGGCTCGGTGTTGTTTAAGTGTTTATGCTAGGGCTTTACCCGGGCGATCTCCCTCCCCGTACGAGCGGGCTTTGGCATTCCTGCCAAGGAAGTTCGCTTCGCGGACCGCCTCGTCATCGTACTCAGAAATTTTACTACGAATAGTGGCGAGGTGTGACTTTAAGCCGTTTGAAAGTATAGCGTTTCCGCCTGTTGTATTTCCTTTTCTATTCGTTCCAGAGTGGAGCGGATGGATTTTAACACCCCCGATTGTTTGGAAATGCAGACCCCCATATAACTGCTTTAAAGGCTTCCCAGAGTGTAGAGGGGGAATCTACAGATATGACGTTTGTGGAGAAGTAATGCTGGAGCTCCTCACGGACCTCCTCACGACATACGGAGTCGCGCAGTGCATGTGGTGGTAGGCGCCAGCTAAAGGCTTGCGGCCTGGACAATGGGATGGTCCAGTTTAGCTGAACCGGGGAGTGATCAGACAGTGTGCGCGGTGTGTGTTTGATGCTAGTAGTCCAGGAGGCTACGTCCTGGGTGACCAGCCAGAAATCCAGCCGGGACCAGGCATTGTGACACGCAGTGATACACGTACCCTCGCGGGTGTCTGGGTGCCATAGACGCCAGATATCTATCAGGCCATATTCCAGTGCTATAGTGTTGAGTACTTCGGTAGTTCTGGGGTGCAGTTGCCTAGATGTACCCACGCGGTCTTTTGAGTCTTGCATGATTGCATTAAAATCCCCCCCTCCCCAAATAATTGTGTCATTGCCAAACAAAGTTATCTTGGTCCAAATGGTTTCAAAGAGGGCGGGGTCGTCAGTGTTAGGGCCATAGATGGCCGCTAGAGTCAACGGTGTTGTGTGTAGCATGCCCTTCAAAAGGACATAGCGACCGTCGGGGTCAACGCAGGACTCAATTGTAGTCCAGCCCACATTTCGACAAATCAATATTTCTGTGCCACGGGCGTAATTGGAGTATGTGGCGGAGTGTATCTCCCCCCAGTACCTATTGCGTAGCTTGAGATCTGCAGCCTGTATGAGATGTGTTTCTTGGAGGAAACAAATATCTATTTTGTGTCGAATTATATAGGCGTGAGTGAGACGTGCCTTTCTGTGGTTGTTTAGACCACGTATGTTCCAAGTTAGGATCGATACTTCTTTCATTCAATGCGACGTGTAGCACGGCGAGGTGACCGCACGAATGTAGCGCGTGGTATGTGAAGTAAGCTAGATGTGATGCTGCTTACCAAGCTCATGTGCCGCTGAAGATAGTAGAAGCTGTGTCTCGTGGTGCGCCTGAAAGCGTGTAGACTGAGTGACCTAGTAGTGCCTGTAAACTGCCTACTGTACGTGCCTAAAATCAAACACCTCCTCCCTCCCACTCCAACCCCCGAACTTGGTTGAGAACCCACAGCCTCCCCCGCCCAAACATACCCAATGCAAGAAAAGACAAAGTAAGCCCTGGGAGATCTCCCTATGGGGGCATGGGTTGCCGGCGAACTGCCCTGCACTTGAGGCAGGGTGGCCAGGCGTACTTGTCAACGCAGGAGATCAATTAGAGAGCGCCAAACGAGAACAATCATCATAGTAATGGTGAGGCCTGAGCAATGAGAAGGCAAAAAGTCTCAGTAACGATAGAAGTGGAGTAGAGTACATTGCGGAGTGAGTCCGGAGAGCATGATCCCAAGCTCAATCGTTGTCACTGAGTCTATCCCTTGCCTCCGCATTTAGGGGTGTCTTGGGGGAGGAACGTCCCGGGCAAATATGTTTGGCGAATTTGAGCGCAGATTTGGCATCCGAGAAGAAATGTGCCTGGCCGTCGTGGGATATCTTCCGCCTCGCTGGGTAGAGCAGCGCATAGGGGATCTCGGCGCGTTGAAGGAGACGTTTAGCCGGCAAGAACTCCTTGCGTGCAGCCTGGACCGTGGGAGTAAAGTCCGGAAAAATAGATATGTTGTTGCCCTGGTGTGTTATAGGGCCATGTTCTCTGGCCGCTTTCAAAATTGAGTCTCTGTCGCGGTAATTTAGTACGCGCGCAATGATGGGTCTGGGTGTACCACTAACTGGCGGTTTAGGGCCAAGCGAGCGATGTGCACGTTCAATTACAAAAACTGCAGAAAGAGCCTCTGGAAAGAGATCACGGAACAAAGCTTCGACAAAGGGTTCCATTTTAGGAATGGCGGTAGTCTCTGGAATTCCGACTATGCGCAGGTTGTTGCGCCGGGAGCGCGCTTCCAAATCCTCATTTTTCGCCTTTATTAATGTAAGAACCCGTTCCATGTTTAGTAGGTGTTCCTTGGAGTCCACTTGATACTCATGCGCTTCTTCCGCGCGGTTCTCCAAAGCGTCTAAGCAAGATTCATGTGCATTCACTTGGCGCTTTACCGTGTCGAGTCCTGCTGTTAAAGTGTCGAGTTTGGAGTCCATGGATTTGAGGTTGGAGCGCACCTCCAGCATGATGCCGCGCAGGTCGTCTTCGTGTTTATCACCAGCCTGGGAAGGTTCGCCTTCAGGCTCAGAGCCACCTTCCCCGGCGCGGGTTGTGCGCTTATTTTCAAAAGGCAATTTTTGACTGTTTGGGGTCGTTTTTCCCCATGACTAGTGAGTATGCGGCTAGTGGCCGGCCAATGCGAAACGCGCCGGGGTCCCTCTGGATCACTGGCGCGGAAGTCGTAATCTGCGGTATCAGGCGGCCAGGTGCTTTCCCCTCCTGTCGAGCATTCGGCCTTCTGTCCGGTCAGACAGCACCCCAGGGGCCAGAACGGGGCCGTCAGAGTGGCGCCAGTGAGGGGAGACACGGAGTGTAGCAGCCCCAAAGGCAGCGGGATCTCAGCTCCACCTAGGGTGCCACACCCCGCCCCAGACCGGCACCCCCAACGTACCCGCACCAGGCCCCGCAGCTCCGTACCCCAGGGCCCTCACTCACATCCGGTCACGGGTGTACGCGCAGCCCGTGGCGCCCAGTGGCCTCCCTGTGGTGACCGCCTCAGGAATCAGGGCTCCCGCCACCCAGCAACCAGAATCGGGGGTCCGGGCCTATCGGCCTACTCACGTGTCTTCAGGCCAGGTCTCGGGGTGTTGCCGCTTTCCCTCGTAGGAGCTGTTTCCAGGTTCGGCTCCCGCGGCGCAGTCAACCCCTGATTCACGAGGTAGAGCTCAGCCTCGGCCGGCACCAGCACCTCTGCAACTTCTCCGGAGCTCCTCCACCGCCAGGCAAAGTGTCTTTTTCACAGCTCCACGTTGCGGCCGGCCGCAGCCCAGACCGCACACTTCACCGCAGCACGTTGGAGCCAGCAGGATATACGTGGTGAGTACAGATCGGCCCGGAGTTCTGCCGATATTCACCAGTGCTTCTCTGCCTCACCGTACAGCTCAATAGTGGTATGTATGTGTTCCTCGTCTTGCGCACTTCGATTTAGCCAGTCAGGAGACGCTGGAGCTCCTTTGTATAAAGGATTATACAGGATAATGTGCCTGGCCGGCAGAGCCCCTTCAGAAGTCGGCCATCTTGCTGCTTGGCCAAGCCACTTCCCCGGGAATTGTGAATGTTGATAATTAATGTCTGTCATTATAAAGTAGTTTAAACGTTCGTGATACAGCATCTGTCATTTATATAGCGAGAGCTTTAGACCTTGAAAATAGTGTCTTTAATAAGTATTTACTGAAGAATCTAGAAGTGTTCTTTCTTGTATTGAAACTTTCATAAAGAGAATCTGTCAAGTTCCAGGTTGTTGAAAATGAAAGTAGTTGTACCTTGATTCCCAATAGGATAATTGGGTTCTAAATATTTAGCATTTGAGACCACTAGAACCTTTGAAAAAAAATCTCCTTTCTCCCGGTCAGGTTTTACATGATTACACAGTGAACTTGCTCCTGTGTATATTGGCTAATCATATACGGATCTTGAATTTCTGATGGCTACTTTTAACTGCAGATTCCTCACTGTGTGGCTACCCCGGGCGCAAGACTAGATCTGGGAAATTTTCTTCAGCAATTCCCTTGCATATTGGTAGGTGGTGTTGTGGGGCTGCACACCGGATCCACCTCCCCCGCACGTGGCGTTGGGGCCCCTACATAGTTGGCACCTCTTGGTTTGATGTCATTTTCTCTCTTTCCAAACCTTCTGACGCAGATCCGAAGCACGCTCCCTGAATCCGTGTAGCCTGACAGACCAAATATTTGACTTTTTCCAGTGTGCAAAGGACACTTCTCCCCTCATGACGACAGGGTTCAACCCTTGTAAGGACTGCCATAAACAAATGTCAGCGACAGGCCCTCATGAGGTCTGTTTCTGATTTTTGAGCTACTCACACAACTCTGTCGAACAACAAATGCGCTCAGATGAATTCGAAGGCCATCAGGACCAGGAGGCCAGGCTCTATGTCGTGGAACATTGCCGAAAGGCTTGAAAGGCCCAGTCTCACTCGAAGTTGAGGACGTTGATGTGTTCTTGTTCCCAAGGTCAGTCCCACAAATATGCTCTTCTTCCAGGTTGAAGTCATTCGGTAAGTCATAGAAGAAGAAACACATGAAGTCAAAGCATGGCTCCCCTGCTCTGGCCACTCCCACTTCTCCCACCAGAAGGAGTCGCAAGGCCCCCAGAGTACCTCCAAGTTGCAGTCTTGGTCTCTGACCTCATAACCGATCCAAACTTTGATCCAGATTCAACCCAAGTTCATGGGTCCATCGGCGATGCTGTAGCAGGTTCAGGCTTTCAAAGAGGCCATGCTGTGGATCTTTGGTACCCTACCAGGTCCCTCTGGAGCACATATGGATCCAGGGGAGCCTCCACTCAGTCTACTGCTGGCAGATCTGTCCCCAATGCTGACTGCCTCTCTCGACCCTTCCCCTGGGCCAGCCCCAACTCCGTGACAGATGCCTATCCCAGCGCCCCATACGATGCTATGACTGACGCTGTGGCCCCCAGTGTAGACTCCAGCAGTAATGCCACAGACACCAGAGGAGGAGCCAATAGTCCTTTCTCATTCTGAAGCGAATCCACCATGATCTCAACTGAGGTCGCAACCCCCTCGGCCATTATCTCTTTAGGTTTCAGAGATGCTTCCCCAAACAAAACGATGACACCTCCCAAACATACAGCGACGACAATCTCACTGGTCTCCACTCTCCTACGTCTCCCTCCTTCTATATGGTCATATGGAGAACAGCAGAGGTTTTAGACCTACAACTACCTACTGTGGAGGTCAAAACAAACATCCTAACAGAAGTCATACAGCTAAGGCAGACCTCATAGGAACCCCTCCTACCGTTTAATGCAGCTTTAACAGACACATTGTTGGGCACCTGGGCAAAGCAATGACTTGCCCATCAGTCAAATAGGCAAGAGGCAGAGGCCTGCCCCGGGAGAACCAGCTTTTCTCCTGCAGCACCCAACAGTCCATGCCTCCACCAGCAGGCTCAACCTAATGTTTTTCCAACAGCCCTGCTAGACAGAAAGTTGAAATGCATTGAGGCATTTGCGAGGCGCATGTTCTCCTTAGCCAGCCTCACTCTCAGGTCCGCGTTGTGGAGCATAGTAGCCGACATCTTGCCAGCAGTCCCGGAATACCTTTGTTCCAACCTACAACAGATAATACAGGGTGGTCAAGAGGCAGCGAAGTGTGTAATCTTCTCGGTCCTGGACACCACCGACTGCTTGTATAGGGCAGTCAGTACCAGCATGGTGCTTCAGGGCACTCTTGGATGTGCTCTCCTGGATTTTCCAGTGAAGTCCAACAGTCTCTTCGGAGATGACGCATACTCAGCCTTGAAGTGCTTTACGGAGAGCAAAATAGCAGTACGATCCCTTGGACTGAAACCACCTATGTGGCAGTTCCCTCAACAATTTGGCCCTTTGTAAGAGTGTTTCAACAGAGACCATGCCAGGCTTTGCCTCCCGACAGCAGACCTCCCAGGTTTTTCAAGGTAGAGAAAGGGGATCCGGCCCCCAACGTCCAGGCCGCCAGGGGCAATGAACTCCCCAATCCCACAGCCACCTCCTCTGCCACTGCGAAACCACTTCAAGTTGCCCTCAGCAGTGTGCAGTCGCGCAGTAAGAAGTCAGTTCACATTACCTTCAGGGGTGGCAGAGCATCACATCAATGAGATGGGTGCTCTAAAGTGTTCTAAATGGATATTGTGAGAGGCTGGCCTGGTATATGATGTCCACTAATGTAAGTAGGCACCCTGCACCGGTCCAGACAACCCTTATGGTGATTTAAGAGGTGTGAGACAACCTTAGAAAGATCTCTAAGTGGTAGCTGTGGAGAGCAGCCTTCAGGCTTAGTCCAGAAGGAGTGTAAAGCAGCTTGTTACAGCAGAATTCAATCTTATATGTATATATTAAGTGAAAAAGAACCACACAATGTATTTATAAAAATATGTATTTGTTATCTAACACTCACTAATATGTACAAATATCTCCTACCTGGAGATATACACAATGCACACAATACTTTGCATAGAAATCAAGTAAATAGCACCGAATACACAGTGGACCCCGGGGGGGACCAGACCATATACTAAGAAAGTGGTATAAGAACTACGACTCGTGTCAAGACAATGTCCAGAGGGCGTAGAAGTGCTGGGGACCCAAGGAACCAACCAAGGTGAGTGACTCGGAGCCCCACGGAGATCGTGTGCAGTGTGGGAACACAACCATGTTCTCCGTACAAATCAACGTGTAAGTCGCGGTTGCAATTGTAAAGATATAGGACCCTTCCCAGTGGACCCTGAAGAAACCCCTTGGAAGACAGAAGGTTGGAGAGCCACCCCACACGTGGATACCCTAGTACCCAAGTTACCTACACCAAGGAAGCCTGGTGCGTAGGTGTGAAGTAGTGTTGTTAACCGCCGTCGAACCCAATGGAGAACTTCAGGAAGATGCCGCTGCTGGAGAAGGAGAAAGTGTCCAGTGGAATCCTAAGGGGGATTCAGGACAAGAAGTACCTGGAAGCGGAGGGGACAGAGTCTATGTCACTCAGGAGTGACCTGGAAGACGAATGCCCACCGATGTCGGGAGTTGAAGGAGAGTTGACGGTGACCTTGACTCTGCAGCTCTGAGGACCAGGCAACACTGAGGAAGACCAGGAGCTGTACACAAGCTCAGGGGCGTAACAAACACCCCCGCAGCCCCCGCGGTGCGGGGGGGCCCCCAGTCTTCAGTACATTAAGGGGGCCCCCTCAGCTCATCGGTAGAGAGCTGTTTGTCTCTTGCTCTAAAGCAGCTGCAGCCTGCTCTGAGCTCCTCGCGCTGCTGACCTAGGACTGACGAGAAACAATGTAACAAGTTACATTGTTTCTCTTCAGTCAGAAGCGCTCAGGCCGGAAAAAGGATGGGGGTGGGGGCCCCAGAGAGAGCATTGTGAATCTCAGGGTCGCTGGGGACACTGGGACATGCAGGCTGTGCATTCATCCTTTGCCTACTGCAGGGTCGGACCCTGCCTGCCTGTCAGAGATGTCCCGCCAAAGGACCGTCCTCTGGGCAGGGGTGGTGCGGGCCAGCAGCAAAGAGGTAAGAGTGGACAGGAGCAGGTGAGAAGGGTGCCTGCCAACCCAATCTATTTTTGTGGGGAATAACGAAGTTTCTCCAGTTTTGCTAACAACTCATTGTTTTGTTGTTGTTGTTGTATATTAAGACGAAAAACATATAATCAAGGTGTGCAGTCCAGGTATCCAGCGTAGAGAGAGAGTGGAGAGAGAGTGGAGAGAGTGGAGAGAGAGAGAGAGAGTGGAGAGAGAGAGAGTCGAGTGGAGAGAGAGAGAGTGGAGAGAGAGAGTGGAGAGAGAGAGAGAGAGTGGAGAGAGAGAGAGAGAGTGGAGAGAGAGAGAGTGGAGAGAGAGAGAGTGGAGAGAGAGAGAGTGGAGAGAGAGAGAGTGGAGAGAGAGAGAGTGGAGAGAGAGAGAGTGGAGAGAGAGAGAGAGGAGAGAGAGAGAGTGGAGAGAGAGAGAGTGGAGAGAGAGAGAGTGGAGAGAGAGAGTGGAGAGAGAGAGAGTGGAGAGAGAGAGAGTGGAGAGAGAGAGAGTGGAGAGAGAGAGAGTGGAGAGAGAGAGAGTGGAGAGAGAGAGAGTGGAGAGAGAGAGAGCGGAGAGAGAGAGTGGAGAGAGAGAGAGCGGAGAGAGAGAGTGGAGAGAGAGTGGAGAGAGAGACAGTGGAGAGAAAGTGGAGAGAGAGACAGTGGAGAGAGACAGTGGAGAGAGAGACAGTGGAGAGAGACAGTGGAGAGAGAATGGAGAGAGACAGTGGAGAGAGAGAGACAGTGGAGAGAGAGAGACAGTGGAGAGAGTGGAGAGAGAGAGAGAGCGTAGAGAGAGACAGTGGAGAGAGAGGACAGTGGAGCGAGAGAGACAGTGGAGCGAGAGAGACAGTGGAGCGAGAGAGACAGTTGAGAGAGAGAGACAGTGGAGAGAGAGACAGTGGAGAGAGAGAGCGTAGAGAGAGAGCGAGACAGTGGAGAGAGAGTGGAGAGAGAGAGAGAGAGAGTGGAGAGAGAGACAGTGGAGAGAGAGAGGAGTTAGAGAGTGGAGAGAGAGAGAGCGTAGAGTGGAGAGAGAGAGAGAGAGAGAGTAGAGAGAGAGAGAGAGAGAGAGAGTGGAGAGAGAGAGAGAGAGAGACAGTGGAGAGAGACAGTGGAGAGAGACAGTGGAGAGAGACAGTGGAGAGAGACAGTGGAGAGAGACAGTGGAGAGAGACAGTGGAGAGAGACAGTGGAGAGAGACAGTGGAGAGAGTGGAGAGAGAGCGTAGAGAGAGAGTGGAGAGAGAGCGTAGAGAGAGCGTAGAGAGAGAGTGGAGAGAGAGTGGAGAGAGAGTGGAGAGAGAGTGGAGAGAGAGTGGAGAGAGAGTGGAGAGAGAGTGGAGAGAGAGTGGAGAGAGAGTGGAGAGAGAGTGGAGAGAGAGAGAGTAGAGAGAGACAGTGGAGAGAGCGTAGAGAGAGTGGAGAGAGAGAGTGGAGAGAGAGAGTGGAGAGAGAGTGGAGAGAGAGTAGAGAGAGAGCGTAGAGAGAGACAGTGGAGAGAGCGTAGAGAGAGTGTGGAGAGAGAGCGTGGAGAGAGAGCGTGGAGAGAGAGCATAGAGAGAGCGTGGAGAGAGAGAGAGCGTAGAGAGAGCGCGTAGAGAGAGCGAGAGAGTGGAGAGAGAGAGAGAGAGTGGAGAGAGACAGTGGAGAGAGTGGAGAGAGAGAGAGTGGAGAGAGAGAGAGACAGTGGAGAGAGACAGTGGAGAGAGACAGTGGAGAGAGAGAGGAGAGAGAGAGTGGAGAGAGAGAGAGCGTAGAGAGAGAGTGGAGAGAGAGAGAGACAGTGGAAAGAGACAGTGGAGAGAGTGGAGAGAGAGAGAGCGTAGAGAGAGACAGTGGAGAGAGAGACAGTGGAGAGAGAGACAGTGGAGAGAGACAGTGGGGAGAGAGAGTGGAGAGAGAGCGTAGAGAGAGAGAGAGAGTGGAGAGAGAGAGAGCGAGTGGAGAGAGCGAGTGGAGAGAGCGAGTGGAGAGAGAGAGAGCGTAGAGAGAGAGAGCGGAGAGAGAGCGGAGAGAGCGGAGAGAGAGAGAGCGGAGAGAGAGAGAGCGGAGAGAGAGAGAGCGGAGAGAGAGAGAGCGGAGAGAGAGAGAGCGGAGAGAGAGAGAGCGGAGAGAGAGAGAGAGCGGAGAGAGAGAGAGTGAGCGGAGAGAGAGTGAGTGGAGAGAGAGTGAGTGGAGAGAGAGAGAGCGGAGAGAGAGAGAGAGCGGAGAGAGAGAGAGAGCGGAGAGAGAGAGAGAGCGGAGAGAGAGAGAGAGCGGAGAGAGAGAGAGTGAGTGGAGAGAGAGAGAGTGAGTGGAGAGAGAGAGAGTGGAGAGAGAGAGAGTGGAGAGAGAGAGAGTGGAGAGAGAAAGAGAGTGGAGAGAGAAAGAGAGTGGAGAGAGAAAGAGAGTGGAGAGAGAAAGAGAGTGGAGAGAGAAAGAGAGTGGAGAGAGAAAGAGAGTGGAGAGAGAAAGAGAGTGGAGAGAGAAAGAGAGTGGAGAGAGAAAGAGAGTGGAGAGAGAAAGAGAGAGAGAGTGAGTGAGAGAGAGTGAGTGGAGAGAGAGTGAGTGGAGAGAGAAAGAGAGTGGAGAGAGAAAGAGAGTGGAGAGAGAAAGAGAGTGGAGAGAGAGAAGAGAGTGGAGAGAAAGAGAGTGGAGAGAGAAGAGAGAGTGGAGAGAGAAAGAGAGTGGAGAGAGAAAGAGAGAGAGAGTGAGTGGAGAGAGAGTGAGTGGAGAGAGAAAGAGAGTGGAGAGAGAAAGAGAGTGGAGAGAGAAAGAGAGTGGAGAGAGAAAGAGAGTGGAGAGAGAAAGAGAGTGGAGAGAGAAAGAGAGTGGAGAGAGAAAGAGAGTGGAGAGAGAAAGAGAGTGGAGAGAGAGAGCGTAGAGAGAGAGAGAGAGAGAGTGGAGAGAGAGAGTGGAGAGAGAGAGAGTGGAGAGAGAGAGAGTGGAGAGAGAGAGAGTGGAGAGAGAGAGAGTGGAGAGAGAGAGAGAGTGGAGAGAGAGAGTGGAGAGAGACAGTGGAGAGAGAGAGACAGTGGAGAGAGAGAGACAGTGGAGAGAGAGACAGTGGAGAGAGAGAGACAGTGGAGAGAGAGAGCGAAGAGAGTGGAGAGAGCGTAGAGAGTGGAGAGAGAGAGCAAAGAGAGAAAGAGAGTGGAGAGGGAGAGAGTGGAGAGGGAGAGAGTGGAGAGGGAGAGAGTGGAGAGGGAGAGAGTGGAGAGGGAGAGAGTGGAGAGGGAGAGAGTGGAGAGGGAGAGAGTGGAGAGAGAGATAGTGGAGAGAGAGATAGTGGAGAGAGAGATAGTGGAGAGAGAGTGGAGAGAGAGAGAGTGGAGAGAGAGAGAGTGGAGAGAGAGACAGTAGAGAGAGAGACAGTAGAGAGAGAGACAGTAGAGAGAGTGGAGAGAGAGAGAGAGAGAGAGTGGAGAGAGAGAGAGAGAGAGTGGAGAGAGAGAGAGAGTGGAGAGAGAGAGAGAGTGGAGAGAGAGAGAGAGTGGAGAGAGAGAGAGAGTGGAGAGAGAGAGAGAGTGGAGAGAGACAGTGGAGAGAGAGAGACAGTGGAGAGAGAGAGAGAGTGGAGAGAGAGAGAGAGTGGAGAGAGAGAGAGAGTGGAGAGAGAGAGACAGTGGAGAGAGAGAGACAGTGGAGAGAGAGAGACAGTGGAGAGAGAGAGACAGTGGAGAGAGAGAGAGCGTAGAGAGTGGAGAGAGCGTAGAGAGTGGAGAGAGAGAGCAAAGAGAGTGGAGAGAGCAAAGAGAGTGGAGAGAGAAAGAGAGTGGAGAGAGAAAGAGAGTGGAGAGAGAAAGAGAGTGGAGAGAGAAAGAGAGTGGAGAGAGAAAGAGAGTGGAGAGGGAGAGAGTGGAGAGGGAGAGAGTGGAGAGGGAGAGAGTGGAGAGAGAGATAGTGGAGAGAGAGATAGTGGAGAGAGAGTGGAGAGAGAGAGAGTGGAGAGAGTGGAGAGAGAGAGTGGAGAGAGAGACAGTAGAGAGAGAGACAGTGGAGAGAGTGGAGAGAGAGAGAGAGAGAGAGTGGAGAGAGAGAGAGAGAGTGGAGAGAGAGAGAGAGTGGAGAGAGAGAGAGAGTGGAGAGAGAGAGAGAGAGTGGAGAGAGAGAGAGAGAGTGGAGAGAGAGAGAGAGAGTGGAGAGAGAGAGAGCGGAGAGAGAGAGCGAGAGAGAGAGAGAGTGGAGAGAGGGAGAGAGTGGAGAGAGGGAGAGAGTGGAGAGAGAAAGAGAGTGGAGAGAGAGTGGGGAGAGAGAGTGGAGAGAGAGAGTGGGGAGAGAGAGTGGAGAGAGAGAGTGGAGAGAGAGAGTGGAGAGAGAGAGTGGAGAGAGATAGTGGAGAGAGAGAGGAGAGAGAGTGGAGAGAGAGTGGAGAGAGAGTGGGGAGGAGAGATAGAGAGTGGAGGCAGTGGAGGGAGAGAGAGACTGGAGAGAGAGAGAGAGACTGGAAACTCATTGTTTTGTTGTTGTTGTTGTATATTAAGACGAAAAACATATAATCAAGGTGTGCAGTCCAGGTATCCAGCGTAGAGAGAGAGTGGAGAGAGAGTGGAGAGAGTGGAGAGAGAGAGAGTGGAGAGAGAGAGAGTGGAGAGAGAGAGAGTGGAGAGAGAGAGTGGAGAGAGAGAGAGAGAGTGGAGAGAGAGAGTGGAGAGAGAGAGAGTGGAGAGAGAGAGAGTGGAGAGAGAGAGAGTGGAGAGAGAGAGAGAGAGAGAGTGGTGGAGAGAGAGAGTGGAGAGAGAGAGAGTGGAGAGAGAGAGAGTGGAGAGAGAGAGAGTGGAGAGAGAGAGAGCGGAGAGAGAGAGCGGAGAGAGAGAGCGGAGAGAGAGAGTGGAGAGAGAGAGTGGAGAGAGAGAGAGCGGAGAGAGAGAGTGGAGAGAGAGTGGAGAGAGAGACAGTGGAGAGAAAGTGGAGAGAGAGACAGTGGAGAGAGACAGTGGAGAGAGAGACAGTGGAGAGAGACAGTGGAGAGAGAATGGAGAGAGACAGTGGAGAGAGAGAGACAGTGGAGAGAGAGAGACAGTGGAGAGAGTGGAGAGAGAGAGAGAGAGAGAGCGTAGAGAGAGACAGTGGAGAGAGAGAGACAGTGGAGCGAGAGAGACAGTGGAGCGAGAGAGACAGTGGAGCGAGAGAGACAGTTGAGAGAGAGAGACAGTGGAGCGAGAGAGAGTGGAGCGAGAGAGCGTAGAGAGAGAGAGCGTAGAGAGAGAGAGCGTAGAGAGAGTGGAGAGAGAGACAGTGGAGAGAGAGTGGAGAGAGAGACAGTGGAGAGAGAGAGGAGTTAGAGAGTGGAGAGAGAGAGAGCGTAGAGTGGAGAGAGAGAGAGAGAGAGAGTAGAGAGAGAGAGAGAGAGAGAGAGTGGAGAGAGAGAGAGAGTGGAGAGAGTGGAGAGAGAGAGAGAGTGGAGAGAGAGAGAGAGTGGAGAGAGAGAGAGACAGTGGGGAGAGAGCGTAGAGAGAGAGTGGAGAGAGACAGTGGAGAGAGACAGTGGAGAGAGACAGTGGAGAGAGACAGTGGAGAGAGACAGTGGAGGGAGACAGTGGAGAGAGACAGTGGAGAGAGACAGTGGAGAGAGTGGAGAGAGTGGAGAGAGAGCGTAGAGAGAGAGCGTAGAGAGAGAGTGGAGAGAGAGCGTAGAGAGAGCGTAGAGAGAGAGTGGAGAGAGAGTGGAGAGAGAGTGGAGAGAGAGTGGAGAGAGAGTAGAGAGAGTAGAGAGAGACAGTGGAGAGAGCGTAGAGAGAGCGTAGAGAGAGCGTAGAGAGAGACAGTGGAGAGAGCGTAGAGAGAGTGGAGAGAGAGCGTAGAGAGAGTGGAGAGAGAGAGTGGAGAGAGAGAGTGGAGAGAGAGAGTAGAGAGAGAGCGTAGAGAGAGACAGTGGAGAGAGCGTAGAGAGAGTGTGGAGAGAGAGCGTGGAGAGAGAGCGTGGAGAGAGAGCATAGAGAGAGCGTGGAGAGAGAGAGCGTAGAGAGAGCGCGTAGAGAGAGCGAGAGAGTGGAGAGAGAGAGAGAGAGTGGAGAGAGACAGTGGAGAGAGTGGAGAGAGAGAGAGTGGAGAGAGAGAGAGACAGTGGAGAGAGACAGTGGAGAGAGAGAGGAGAGAGAGAGTGGAGAGAGAGAGTGGAGAGAGAGAGAGCGTAGAGAGAGAGTGGAGAGAGAGAGAGACAGTGGAAAGAGACAGTGGAGAGAGTGGAGAGAGAGAGAGTAGAGAGAGAGCGTAGAGAGAGACAGTGGAGAGAGAGACAGTGGAGAGAGAGACAGTGGAGAGAGACAGTGGAGAGAGACAGTGGAGAGAGAGCGTAGAGAGAGAGAGAGAGTGGAGAGAGAGAGAGCGAGTGGAGAGAGCGAGTGGAGAGAGCGAGTGGAGAGAGAGAGAGCGTAGAGAGAGAGTGGAGAGAGAGAGAGACAGTGGAAAGAGACAGTGGAGAGAGTGGAGAGAGAGAGAGTAGAGAGAGAGCGTAGAGAGAGACAGTGGAGAGAGAGACAGTGGAGAGAGAGACAGTGGAGAGAGACAGTGGAGAGAGACAGTGGAGAGAGAGCGTAGAGAGAGAGAGAGAGTGGAGAGAGAGAGAGCGAGTGGAGAGAGCGAGTGGAGAGAGCGTAGAGAGAGAGAGCGTAGAGAGAGAGAGCGGAGAGAGAGCGGAGAGAGAGAGCGGAGAGAGAGAGAGCGGAGAGAGAGAGAGCGGAGAGAGAGAGCGGAGAGAGAGAGAGCGGAGAGAGAGAGAAGCGAGAGAGAGAGAGAGCGGAGAGAGAGAGAGAGCGGAGAGAGAGAGAGTGAGTGAGAGAGAGTGAGAGAGAGAGAGAGCGGAGAGAGAGAGAGCGGAGAGAGAGAGACGGAGAGAGAGAGACGGAGAGAGAGAGAGAGCGAGAGAGAGAGTGAGTGGAGAGAGAGAGTGGAGAGAGAGAGTGGAGAGAGAGAGAGAGAGACAGTGGAGAGAGTGGAGAGAGAGAGAGAGTGGAGAGAGAGAGAGAGTGAGAGAGAGAGAGAGTGGAGAGAGAGAGAGTGAGAGAGAGAGAGAGTGGAGAGAGAGAGAGAGTGGAGAGAGAGAGAGAGAGAGAGAGAGAGAGAGAGTGGAGAGAGAGAGAGCGGAGAGAGAGAGCGAGAGAGAGAGAGAGTGGAGAGAGGGAGAGAGTGGAGAGAGGGAGAGAGTGGAGAGAGAAAGAGAGTGGAGAGAGAGTGGGGAGAGAGAGTGGAGAGAGAGAGTGGGGAGAGAGAGTGGAGAGAGAGAGTGGAGAGAGAGAGTGGAGAGAGAGAGTGGAGAGAGATAGTGGAGAGAGAGAGGAGAGAGAGTGGAGAGAGAGTGGGGAGGAGAGATAGAGAGTGGAGGCAGTGGAGGGAGAGAGAGACTGGAGAGAGAGAGAGAGACTGGAGAGAGAGACAGTGGAGAGAGAGAGACAGTGGAGAGAGAGAGACAGTAGAGAGAGAGAGACAGTAGAGAGAGAGAGACAGTAGAGAGAGAGTGGAAAGAGAGAGAGAGTGGAGAGAGAGAGAGAGGGGAGAGCGTGGAGACAGAGAGCGTAGAGAGAGAGACCTTTGAGAGAGAGAGAGAGCGTAGAGAGAGAGAGCGTAGAGAGAAAGAGTGTAGAGAGAGAGAGTGTGGAAAGGGAGACCGTGGAGAGAGAAAGAGTGGAGAGAGAGAGAGAGTGGAGAGACAGTAGAGAGACAGTAGAGAGAGAGTAGAGAGAGAGAGTGGAGAGAGCGTAGTGAGAGAGAGTGGAGGGAGAGTGGAGGGAGAGAGAGAGTGGAGAGAGAGAGTGGAGAGAGAGAGAGAGTGGAGAGAGAGAGAGCATAGAGAGAGGCGTAAAGAGAGTGGAGAGAGAAAGAGTGGAGAGAGAGAGAAAGTGGAGAGAGTGGAGTGAGAGAGACAGTGGAGAGAGACAGTGGAGAGAGAGTAGAGAGAGCGAATAAAGAGAGTGGAGAGAGAGAGAGAGAGTGGAGAGAGAGGGCGTAGAGAGAGCGCGTAGAGAGAGAGAGAGAGAGAGAGTGGAGAGAGAGAGAGAGTGGAGAGAGAGCGTAGAGAGAGAGAGTGGAGAGACAGTGGAGAGAGAGAGGAGAGAGCGAGTGGAGAGAGAGTAGAAAGAGAGACTGACTGAGCGACTGAGATACTGACTGACTAAGAGACTGACTGACTGAGAGACTGTGAGAGAGACTGACTGACTGAGAGACTGACTGACTGACTGACAGAGAGAGAGAGAGACTGACTGACCGAGGTAGAGAGAGACTGACTGAGAGAGAGAGACTGACTGACTGACAGAGAGAGAGAGACTGACTGACCGAGGTAGAGAGAGACTGACTGAGAGAGAGAGACTGACAGAGAGAGAGACTGACTGAGAGAGAGAGACTTAGAGAGAGACTGATTGACTGCGAGAGAGACTGACTAAGAGACTGACTGACTGAGAGACTGACTGACTGAGAGACGGACTGACTGAGAGACTGACAGAGAGAGAGACTGACAGAGAGAGAGACTGACTGAGAGAGAGACTGACTGAGAGAGAGACTGACTGACTGAGAGAGAGACTGACTGAGAGAGAGACTGACTGACTGACTGACAGAGAGGCTGACAGAGAGAGACTGACAGAGAGAGACAGAGAGAAAGAGACTGACAGAGAGAGAGAAAGACAGATTGAGAGAGAGAGAGAGAGACTGAGGTAGAGAAAGACTGACTGACAGAGAGAGACTGATTGACTGCGAGACTGACAGAGAGAGAGAGACTGACAGAGAGAGAGAGACTGACAGAGAGAGAGAGACTGACAGAGAGAGAGAGACTGACTGAGAGAGAGACTGACTGACAGAGAGACTGACTGACAGAGAGACTGACTGACAGAGAGACTGACTGACTGACTGACAGAGACTGACTGACTGAGAGACTGACTGACTGAGAGACTGACTGACAGAGACTGACTGATTGAGAGAGACTGACTGATTGAGAGAGACTGACTGACAGAGAGACTGACTGGCAGAGAGAGAGAGAGACTGACTGACTGAGAGACTGACAGAGAGAGAGACTGACTGACAGAGAGAGAGACTGACTGAGAAAGAGAGAGAGAGAAACTGACAGAGCGAGACTGACTGACAGAGAGAAATACTGACAGAGAGATACTGACTGACTGAGAGAGATACTGACTGACTGAGAGAGAGACTGACTGATTGAGAGAGACTGACTGATTGAGAGAGACTGACAGAGAGAGAGAGACTGACTGACAGAGAGACTGACTGGCAGAGAGAGAGAGAGACTGACTGAGAGACTGACAGAGAGAGAGACTGACTGACAGAGAGAGAGACTGACTGAGAAAGAGAGAGAGAGAAACTGACAGAGCGAGACTGACTGACAGAGAGAAATACTGACAGAGAGATACTGACTGACTGAGAGAGAGACTGACAGAGAGAGTGTCTGAGAGAGACTGACAGAAAGAGAGAGACTGATTGACTGACTAACTGAGAGAGACTGACTGAGAGAGAAACTGACTGAGAGAGAAACTGACTGAGAGAGAAACTGACTGAGAGAGAAACTGACTGAGAGAGAAACTGACTGAGAGAGAAACTGACTGAGAGAGAAACTGACTGAGAGAGAAACTGACTGAGAGAGAAACTGACTGAGAGAGAAACTGACTGAGAGAGACTGACTGACTGAGAGAGACTGAATGACTGAGAGAGAGAGACACTGACTGACTGACTGACAGAGAGAGAGACTGATAGAGAGAGAGAGACTGACTGAGAGAGACTGACTGAGAGAGACTGACTGACAGAGAGAGAGAGACTGAGAGAGACTGACTGCCAGAGAGAGAGAGAGACTGATGGAATTGGGGTCAAAGTGTGTATGAAGCAATGCAATGCCTCAAGATTGGTATTGTCTGGCGCGGAGAATGGGAGGGGGGGCCCCCTCCATGTAGTTTGCAGGGGGGCCCCCTCAAGTTTCGTTACGCCACTGCACAAGCTGTCCCACGTCGGATGTCGAGAGTTGAGGGGTCGGAAACCGGGAGCACCAACAAGCCTTGGCAGTTGCAAACAACGTAGAAGTCGAAGAAGGTGCAATGTCGGGACCAGCAAGCAGGGGAGTCAGGGCAGGCCCCGAGCAATCAGGGGAGCCCAAAAGAAACAAAGATGACCCTCAGCAGGACCCACAGGCCGGAGGCACTGGAGTCGCAAGAGGACCTCGAGCAGCTCACCAAAACTTTGCCACTGGATTCAATCTAGCCTGGCTGATGAGGGCTGTTATCCCGAAACCGGTCCCAGGATGCTTGTTTCCAGTCCAGGGAAGACATGGCTTGATAGTTTGGGCTGGACAGTTCCCATGAGGCACAGGGTCAAGACTGATTTGCATACAGCTGTGTCTGAACTGGGGTGGCGAAGTGAGGTAAAGAACGATGATGTATTCAACCCAGATCTGTGACTGGGGGTGAGTGTCTGAAAAGTTTCAGAGCTCCGTCCGTCATCTCCTTGTGTTTGCTTTGTTCGCCCTAAGTTGGCAGGGTATGCCCAGACGTGGGTCCCTTGCTCACTTTGCCACTGGATTCAAGCTAGCCTGGCTGATGAGGGCTGTTAGCCCGAAACCGGTCCCAGGATGCTTGTTTCCGGTCCAGGGAAGACATGGCTTGGCAGTTCGGGCTGGACTGTTCCCATGAGGCACAGGGTCAAGACTGATTTGCATATAGCTGTCTCTGAACTCGGGTGGCGAAGTGAGCTAAAGAACGATGATGTATTCAGCCCAGATCTGTGACTGGGGGTGAGTGTCTGAAAAGTTTCAGCACTCCGTCCGTCATCTCCTTGTGTTTGCTTTGTTCGCCCTAAGTTGGCAGGGTATGCCCAGACGTGGGTCCCTTGCTCACTTTGCCACTGGATTCAAGCTAGCCTGGCCATCATCTCCTTGTGTTTGCTTCATCAAAAGATGCAGGCCACGGTGTAGACGATGCAGTGTGGATGAAGATTCTGGTCACTGGAGATGCTTGAGGTTGAGGCTACTTGGAGCCCGAAGATCTTCTTGGAAGGAAGCCAACAAGCCTTTGCAACGGCAAGTCGACGTGGTGCACAGGGGTTTGGTTCCTGCGGCTCCCATGAGGGATACTGGCCTCAAACTTGGTGAGAGGAAAGGGCAAGCCTCGAGAGCTGTGAAGAACCACCACCTGTGTTGTTGAACCTTTTGGAGTCCGTAGGAGCTTAGGATCAGCAGACCGGTCAGCTTAGTTGCAGTGCCTGCAGATACAGGGAAGTGACTCATTCACTTCAAGGGATATTCCTTCAGGTGTTTTGGATGCCCACAGGCCTTGGAAGGTTCCTGTATGGTGCACAGGTAGAGACGATGCATCAGACTGAAAGGGGGACGAAGTCGAGCCCAAACGAAGTCCAGCAAAGTGCAGAGTCCCCAGACGGTAGAAGTTGAAGTGGTGTCTGAATTGAATCGTGTCCCATGATTAATCCAGGGACCTACACCCAGTTAAGCCCTTAAGTACCCTAAAGAAAGGGTTGGGACGATTCAGGGGACCCTCCCAGGGGAGGGTTTGGACAGGGGGAGGTTACTCTCATGTCCTTTATCCAGTTTCGCACCACAGCGGGAGCAAACGGTTCCCAGAGCTGGTTTGAACTGGACTATGCAAGGAGGCACCAAATGTGTCCCTCATGCAGACTGAGTGGCGCTGGCAAGCGCACCCACCCAGCCCCAATACACTAAATCCAGTCTGTGAGGTGGTCACACCTCCCTGTGACAGGATACCTATTGTTCTGCCTTCACCTGCTCGGGCTTGGCTCAGCAGCAGAGGGGGCAGAATCGTGTCTCTGGTCGGCAGCAGCCATGTTTTGCTGTCCGGGTCTAAAAGACTGGTACCGGGAGCACTGAGAGCCTAACAGAGGTCCTTTCCAGTGCTTGGAATCATACCTCCCACACCGTTTACAGTGTAGGAGGTATGATTCCAACATGTTTGATACCAAACATGATAGGATTCATTGCAGCCAATTTCGAGATGGTCATCACGTAATTACGCGATGTCCCTCTATATGGTATATAGCTGCTTCACTTACAACCCGGGAGAATGGACTCCGTAGGCTGTAGGGGTGTCCTGTTCATGCAGGGGCACTCTCACACTTAGAACAAAGCACCCTGCCTTCAGGATTGATAATGCCTGCTATAGGGGTGACTTATAGGTTTTAAGTGCAGTGACCCTAGATATAGGAAACCTATATCTTTCGTAAGTGGTGCTAGCACCAGCTTACACAGGCTGCAATGGCAGGCCTGTAGTTGCATTTTGAATGGTCTCCCATGGGTGGCATAATGCATGCTTCAGCCCATGGGGGATCTCTGGGGTATATATGCCCTGGGTATCTTAGTACTATATACTAGGCACTGATAAGGGTACCTCGGTATTCAATCTGGGATGTACTTATAGTCGTTGCTTACGAGAAGCAAGGCTGGCAGTAACTGCGCCTCTTTTACTGCCAGCCTTACTTCTCTTAAGCAAGGACTATAAGTACAAAGTGCGTGTTTACGCACCGCTTGCAGGTTTTCGAAAACACATAAAGAAAAGGCATTGTCATTTACAATGCTAATAGCTCAAACTCTCGCAAATCCGAGACCTACTGCATTGCAAATGCTTGTTCTTTCTGGTACTTGCAGTCGGTTTTTCCCATTACAAGTTCAAGACTACTAGAACCAGAACTAAAGGAAAATATATATATATATCTCTGATACTCACACATGAAATAGGGAAACGTGTTCCATGTTTTTATATAGCACGCTGCTTGCACTGCTGCGGCCTTTTCTGATTGGAAAGTACGGGTCTGGACGGGAGGGTGGGTGGGGGTGCATGTGCAGACAAGACTATGCATGTAGAGGCAGCTGCATGCATGTGCAGGCAAGAACATGCATGTAGGCACAGGCGCATGCATGTAAAGGCAGCTGCATGCATGTGCAGGCAAGAACATGCATGTAGAGACATGTGCACACGTGTATGGAAGAACATGCATGTGGAGGCAGGTGCGCGCATACAGAGGCAGGTGCACGCAAGAGCATGCATGTAGAGGCAGCTGCATGCATGTGCAGGCAAGAACATTCATGTAGAAGCAGGTACACACATGTAAAGGCAGGTGCACGCTTATGCAGGCAAGAACGTGCATTTAGAGGCAGGTGCTTGCATGTAAAGGCAGCTGCATGCATGTGCCGGCAAGAACATGCATGTAGAGACAGGTGCACACATGTGTATGGAAGAACATGCATGTGGAGGCAGGTGCGCGCATACAGTGGCAGGTGCACGCATGTGCATGCAAGAACATGCATGTAGAGGCAGCTGCATGCATGTGCAGGCAAGAACATTCATGTAGAGGCAGGTACACACATGTAAAGGCAGGTGCACGCTTATGCAGGCAAGAACGTGCATTTAGAGGCAGGTGCTTGCATGTAGAGGCAGGTGCTTGCACGTAGAGGCAGGTGCACTTGTGTAGAGGCAGGTGCACTTGTGTGCATGAAAGAGCATGCATGTTAGAGACCGGTGCACGCATGTAGAGGCAGGTGTACGCATGTAGAGGCAGGTGCACGCATGTATAGGAAGTGTCATTCATGTACAGACAGGAGCGTGCGTTTATTGCAGTTTATTAGCAGGGGGTGGGCAGAAGCATGTATCTGTAGGCATGTATGTATGACGGACAAGGGCACGCATGCGCAGACAGAAGTAGACATTTACTGTCAGGGCATGAATGGGCGGACAACAGCATGCACGCGCAGACAGGGGTATACATTCACGGTCTGCAGGTTGTATGAATGAGCAGGAAGGTACATATGTGGTCAGAAGCTTGTATCTCTGGGCAGCAGCACGCACTATGGTAGGTAGAGCGTTGCTTGGTGTGACAACTGTGCAAACACTTCGGTGGTGAGTGTAATGCTCAAAGCATGTGATCATGCCTCAGCGAGCTCCATGCAGCAGCTCTATGAAGCGCCTTGACTCCAACGCTGTGTGCCTCGCAATGAGCCTTGCTTGGTGTGACAAGTGTGCAAACACGTCAGTGGTGAGTGTGATGCTCAGAGCTGGTGGTCGTGCATCAGTGAGCTCCATGCAGCAGCTCTGAAGTTACATGTGAAATGAAACGCTTTAACTCAAGCGCTGTGTGCCTCGCAGTGAGTCTTGCTTAGTGTGACAGCTGTGCAAACGTGTCGGTGGTTAGTGTGATGCTGAGAGCTTGTGATCATGCCTCAGCATGTAGCAGCTCTATGAAGCACCTTGACTCCAGCGCTGTGTGCCTCGCAGGAACAGTGGCGGGCGTGTGCTGGGATAAGCCAGGGTTTGATGTCCTCCGGGAGTCGAGGTGGCCTGGGGCATGGCTGAAGCAGGCAGGAAGGGCTCCCTGTTGGTTCCTTGGAGGGAACAGGAAGGGACTTTTCAAGGATTTGTTGCAGTTTGTGTTTCCCATCCAGGGCTCCGTTTCTTGTGAGAGCAGTGGGTGTTCTGGGAAGGCCCATCCCATGCAGCCCATGTGGGGGGTGAAACAGGAGTGGAGAAGCGGGGGGCACCAGGAGGGGGTGGCTGTCGATGGAGGCACGCAGGGACACGTCACAGCCCTGGGTGGATGCTGACAGTGTACGCACAGAGTGTGTGTGGGACGCGGGGGCAGGGGAAGACCACTGATTTAGGGGAACAGTAGAGGCAAGCAGTGGAAGAGAGGCTTTGGGGAAATAAAGTGCCTCCCCCCCCCCGTACCATGTGCAGACCCACACATCAGGAAGGAACAGATGGCGTCGGTGAGGCCGGTACGGGGTCAGTAGGACAGGAACAGTTGAAAGATGGTCTCCTACCCCGTTCAAGAGCGGCCAGGGTGGCGGGGAGGTAACAGGTCTGAAATCACGAGGGACTATGGGGCAGAGAGACAATACAGGCAGTCAGTGTGGGGAAGCATAAAGAGAGTTTATAAGAAAATAGTCATGATTACAGCATATTTATGTAAAGGGAAGCACTTCACGATCACACCATGTGCGTCTCCGTGTGTGCGCACTTCACAAGAAGAACAAATTCAGCATCTTTACATGAGATATAAAAACAAAACCCCTCACTTTAAAATAATACGATAATGACGAGAGGTACATTTAAATCCGAATGGAGCCTGGCCAGTTTAAGGCAAATAAGAGTCCTCTGAAGTTGAGGTGTAGGCGTGGCTTCCCTGCTAGCATTGGAGCATTGAAGTATTGAAAACTAAGGTACAGTCCGGGTGGCTGAAGTCAGTTTGATGCACCAAACACTGCTTGCTAAAGCCACCTTGAACGCACCCACTGTGGAACATAGAATAAATCCAGTTCCATTACAGATAAGCGTGCACATTTTAGGGAGCCAGTAGAGTTATTTTTACAGTTGTACAGCTGAAGCATTGGGCATGCTGACCCCTCATTAAGAACAAGAACCCTGCGCTGTAAACGGACACCTTCAAAGCCCCAGCCCTCGCCTCCTGACCCCTCCCAGGAGCGCACATAATCGTAAACAGCCTTGTTAAACACGCCCACTGTGGAAGCTATAAAAACCGATCCCATGAGCGCTCATAAGCGCCTTGTAGTTGTAAAGCATGAAGTGCGAGAGCGTGTCCTGTCGCCAACAGCAGCTAGGAGAAAAGCATTTAATAAAATAGTGCTCACAGACAGTAAATGAAACAAACTGAGTTACAACACAAGTAAGAGGGCCAGTCCTGATGGGAGGTAACAACAGAAGACAGGGCGGTACCAAGGAGGGACTAATAAGCCTATTAACAAATCAAAAGCCAACAGTTACAAAGGACAATCACAGCAGCCAAATAAAAATATGGGCGGAGAATGGGCAGAGCTTCAAGTCCATACCTCAATACAGCATGTCTCGAAGAGACCGCGCAAGCGCTGCATAGGCGAGACCTAAAAAACCAGGAGCAGTCCTGGAGTTTTAGCATTTTGCGTTTCCTCAAGAGCCTCTCTCAGCTCTTCTTTGGTGAGTTCTATTTCCATTTCCTAAAGGGGCAGTCTCGGGAACCTGACCTTTCTTAAATATGTTTTGCTTACTCCTGATCAAAGGCCTGTGTCACAGTATACTGTTTTTGGAGGTGTTTTTGAAAGATGGCATTAATAGCACCTTGTGTTGAATGTATCCATCCATTATCATTGGTCACTGCTAAAATGCTTTCCTTCTTTGGATCTCACCATAGGAGATACATCAGTCTTTTTTCAGAGTTGTCACCATCTCTATGAAGACAATATGAATAAACTATTGTTTAGGTGCCACGGCGAGCATTTTTTATTTGGCAGCTCTTGGTTGACTTCTGGCTTTGGTGTCCCTTGATCTAATAGCTCTTTTACCTTACCCTTCGGTACTGTGATTTCTCTCCGGAATTGTCCTCCTACCCCAATTATCTTGCCAGTAACTGCACCCCTAATCACCACTATATCACTTCCTATATGGAAATGCCCTTTTTGCATGGTCCCCCCAACTTTTTGCTGGATTTTGTTACTGATGTTTGGACTCTGAACACTGGAATGCTACTGTCCAGCACCCAGTGTGTGCGCGCTCTGCCCCCATGTGGAATTGGTTAATCCCTGATTGACATATTTGACATGCATATAAGTCCCTAGTATATGGTACTCGGTGTACCCAAGGACAGTAAGTTAAATGTCACTACTGGCCTGCAGCACCTATTGTGCCACCACTAAAGTGGGTGTACAAAGCATGTCTTCAGGCCTGCCCCTGCAGTCTGAGTGTGCAGTTTTAAAACTGCAAATTTGACCTGGAAAAATAAACCTTTTGCCTTGCCTAAACCTTCCTTTTTTAGGTCGAGCCTAGCGCAGCGCGCATGCGCTGCTCTAGGAGAGGGCCTCTTGGAATCACTCCAGACTTCCAAGAGACTTCTCTGTGTGGGTCGGCCTCCTCCCACACATTCCATTGGCCTTTGCGTGTGGCTTTCAATAATGAAAGCACGCAAATGGCCAAAGACGGGTGCATGTCCCGCCTTTCCTCTAAACTTTCACTCCCATGGCCTAGGGGTCTCGGGAGCGAGCAGCGGTGCGCATTGTGCCAGCTGCATTCCTCCCTTATCGTTATCTTGGCTCATGTTACTAATTAAACAAAGCACGGTCGCTTTCGTGGCCGCGCTTGTTTAAACTTTGTTTTTCTCCCTCTTTGATGCTTAGAGCTCCTGCCAGTTCAAAAGGCCCCTTAAAAAAAATAAACACTAAAACGCTTTTTCTGATCAGGCACGAATCTGTCGTTTTTTGCTTCTGCTTTTTTTCCTCCTGACCTTACTAGTTGCCCTGATGTGATCTTACACGACACCTCCCCTGATACTGTACAAAAAACATCTCGAGCAGCCCCTACCTCTAAACCTCCATCCTCACCTCCGGGCAGACTTTGGAAACCCCTGAAAATAACCTGGTCTGCCAGGAGAATGGACTGCTTGGAACAGAATTACCGGTACATTTCTGCCTGGTGCACTGTCAGCATCCGGGCATGTTCACCTCCCCCTCCTCCACCCTCTCAGGTAGAGCGCTTTGAAGCAGTCGATGGACAGTGCAAACACTATAAAGAAACTCATTGAGTTCTGGCTAAACACATAAGGTCCCAAAGGCGAGACCTATTGGCTATGCCAATGCTTGTATTACTTATGTCACCACAAGGTAGGCCATAAATGCCCAAAGGGCTGGGTGCATGGTATTTAAAACGTAGGACCCCAAAGTGTTACATGTACTGGCAGTGAAAAATATCCAAAGTCGTTTTTCGCTGTGGCAAAGCTGGCTCTCCCAGCAAAAAGCTCTAGGCTGTTTTATAATACTTTTTATTGCATACCTTCAGTTTAGAATAGCCAGAACCATGATTCAAGTACTCAAATTCATTGGAATTTAAAATCCAATCTAATTGTCAAGTCGTATTTTAAATTACTGTTTTGAGAATACCACTTTTAGAGAGTTGGTATTTTCCTGCCTAAAGCCTCTAGTAGACTTTCCATAGTTAATCCCATACTGTCTCCTGACAGCCTGCTGCCCTCTGCAAGGATGTGTGAATGCCTCCAATGAAAGGGAACAAAAGGGCCTTGATTGGTAGGAGGTGTGACCTCCTCCTGAGATGAGTGCTGCGGGGGTAGTATGTCCACACAACTGCACAAGCTTCAATGGGTTATCCCCTGTCACAGGTGTATGTAATTCACACCTAGGACAGCCTCTGTCCAAGTTGCCGGAGTGACACCTATCCCAGTGGGGGGAAAACCTGTTTCAGAACTGGTTTGCATGGGGCGTTTATTTACCCAAGGCACATCTCATGATTCTGCCCAGAGATCTGCACAAGGAAAGAAAGGCTTTTCCATATTGGTTTTAGGTAGGGAGTGACACTGTGGGATAGTTTACAGCAAAACACACAGGAAGTGGATAGTAGCATGCCTGGTAACTTTTAGGGAGTTGGTTAGGGAGTTGCCAAGAGTTTCCCCATCTACACAGTGACATCGGGCATAAAATTGGCACCCTCAGCACTCTCTTCAGAACACTGCTGGACCTGCGGAAACAGAAGGAGGACTACAGCTGCTGAACCTTTTGGACTCCAGAAAGAGGACTGCACCTACTGTAACCTCAAGGGCTGGAACAATTCTCACTTGAACCCAGGACTGAAGAGTGGAGTCCAATGACTAGTTGGCTCCCCTCCTGTTATGATTCAGGGATACAAAAGCAGTAAGGACTGCCCTGGGCCCTGCTAGTGGCTTTCTGTTGTGTGAGTCCTGACCCCCTCAGCAGCGTCCCTAAGGTCCTGGGGCCATTGGATGGATGTCAGAGTGTATTTCTCCTCCCTAACACTAAAAGCTTAGACGATTTCATAGAAGATCCTCCATTCTGACCCTCCCATCAAATAGAATCAGTTAGTTGCGGAGTAAAGTTGTCCCCTCCATTTCATGACCAACCTGGTGTGTTTTTGTGGCGTGGAGTGGGTTTCCTGCAAAAAAGCTAATTTAACATTTTGTCTTTTTATGAAGGATACTATCCTGTGGCATTTTGTATCTTTTTAACCTCTCATTTATTCCATGTGATCTTAACAGAAATCATATTAGCGGTCATTTTGAGGTCATTCTTACTGTGTTCAATACTTCCTCGTATTCGGAGCCCACACACCTAGTTTGATCCTAGCTCCTCATCCGCATTCCACAATCGCACCATAAATCTGCGCCTCTCATATCTTACTGTCCAGACAATCCCCAACCCAACTCCCACCCACCGACTCTTCGGTAAACAGTTATTAACAACATATAGATGCATTATTTACGTAGCTGGTTTCACTTGTCTCTGCCTGTGCAGAAGCCTCGCTTTCAGGCGTTTCAGTGGCATAGTATCTTCTTGTTTGCTGGTACACCCTTTCCCCCACCACTCCAAAACCAACTAATAACCCTAGAACAAATAGGAACAAAATCTAGTAGCCATTCTGGGACGTTGCCAACCAATGCCCCCCCGCCCCCCGTTGCATTGCTGCACGAAGGCAGACACCATGAAGGTCGGGCTGGAGTCAAGGAGGAGCTCCAACTGTGCGTTTTGTGGTCTCCAACTGTTGGGTCCTGTTAATCAACATACACTTAACTTTTAGGTTGATGATCCAGATGCTCTTATTTACCATTTCTGGTTTTCAGTCCCTGGGTTTATCAGTTTATAGTTTAAAGTTCTTGGTTCCCATCAAAATTCACAATAATTTGTTGTGGCTAGGTCTCAGTTTGCAGTCGAGGGCTTACCTGATGAAGCCTTGAGGGATTCAAGCCATCCAGTGCATCCGCTCTTATTCGGGATCTCCCAGATCGAATTGTGTCCCCTGCCAGCTCTCTGGCCAACACAGACAATTTCTGATGAGCTGAAGAAGTGAGTTTTGTTATCTTGTATTACTTCCAACTTGGCAGAAAAAACAGCATATATTTTAAACCCACTTCTTAGGGTCTACTCTTGACTACCTCATAGGACTTCCTGTCAAGCTGAACCCGGCTCATCTACTATGGGGTTAGATCTGAATGGCCAGACCCTCATATTAAGGTGTCTCACTCCATCTAGCCCACAGGAGGATGAGATCCCTGTCACAATAGTCCAAAGAGTGAGCTGCTTAAATTTGCAGTGGGGCACCAGGCTTTTAGTGATGGGTGCAGAATTTTCTGCGTCCTTTCGACCAACAAGAGCTTTGAACCCCCTTAGGTTCCATAGTGTTAAGTATCCAGTCCTTCAAGGAATGGCCAACAGATAGGTGGCTCTACTCTCTCTCGAGCCTGGGTAGCGCGCTCAGAGCAGAAGCGAGCGAGGAGAGAGGAAGCGAGCGAGGAGTGAGAAAGGAGAAAACGCCGAGACGTCGAAAAAAGAACACTGAGTACCCGGCTCCTCTCTCTCAGCCCCCCGCCCAGCCGGCCTTTTCCCGACAACAGCCAGGGCAATCAGGGCTTAAACGGGGCTTAACGGGGCACAGGCCCCGCGATCATCGATACGGCCAGGGGCAGCGTTTGGACTTGCATCCAGCCGCGGACTGTTATCGATACGGCCGCCGGCTGCGGGCAGCGGCTAGAGACTGCTGAGCATACTGAGCACACTGAGCATACAGGAAGAGCTCGCCACGAGCAGTCTTTGGCTCTCTTGCCGGCATGAGTCAGCTGTGAGCAGTGTGCAGTGTGGCGGCTGCACATTTATTTTTCTGTTCATCTTTTTTGCTCTCCTTGCGACGGCTGTCACGGCCTCAACTGTCGGACTGCCAGATCAGTGGATCACCAGGACGACCAAGAACTGAAGTGAACCAAGGTGAGCGGATTGCCTTATTGAGAGAGCATATTGGAGAGCATATTGGGAGAGCCTGCCTGCCTGGAGCTTTGTTTGTAAACCGAGCAGCCCAACAGCTCAGGCAGCCAGCCGTGGAGGCTGGTGGGCAGGTGTGTGTGAGCCCAGCTTACCATCGGGGAGGCTGTTTGGGGACAGCGGGGATTTTAATCACCGATAATCACTCCTCAGGCCCCATATTGCACCCCAATTTGCACTGAGTATAGTCCAACAATGCGGACAAGAAACTCAGGCCTGGTTCAGCACCAAGATAATTACCGTCCACATAAGTCTGCAGGGCGGCAAAAGACAAAAATGTCTTTCCCCTGGGCAAAGGATGCATACACCCCGGGTTTACCCCCAGAGGGGGGCAACAAATGGGCGAACACTCTTCTACAGTAATTACAACCTCGAGTGACAACATCATAAATAAGAGTGAAATTACTGTAACTGTAACTAGTAACTGTAACACCAACAGTTTTGAAGCCTACATGACCAAACCTAATGGTAATAGTGATATAAGGGCTTATTTCCACCAAGCAGCCTCAAAAGACAAATCAGGCAAAATAGCCTTTACGCCCAGTGTTGAAAGCACCGCCCGCATAGCCGCAATTGCGAACAAACACGTGGAATCGAGCCAAAGGTCTCAACCAGATGCTCCACTTTCACCTGAAATTATTATTGTTAAAGGAGCGCTAGAAACAATGAAGGATCAAGGCTTATCCTGCCCTATTAATTCAACAAACCGAATTCCTGAGACGGTAAAAGTGATCCTCCGAAAGAGGAAATTAATCTACCTAATACAAAGGCATTACTATTGGTTGGTACCCAACAGCAGCAGCCAAGCTTGGTCTCTCCGACTCGCCAATGGTGCGCAGCAACATACGGCCAACCAACTTGCCAGCCAACTGCGTCAACTCCAAATAATGCTTTATTGCCTGGCTCAAAACACAAGCTAACATGCTCAAATACCAGTGAAAAGGCCACAGAAGAAATAAGCGCTGCATCAACGGCCGCAAATCCAATTAGATCCAATCCAGAGTTATATAGCTCAAAATTGTAGTCAAGCTTGATAAGTTCAAAAATCCCTTACGCATCATTTTCAGAGCTCTCTGTCCCCCAATCTGCCATAGGAAACTGCGGTGAACAGCCTTACCAACCTTCCAGCACTACAATTTTAGGGATAAGAGAGGATCCCCCCCTTTTGTCAGAAGACAGCATTGGTAAACATGGTAATTTTTCAAAGCCCCAACTGGAGACTGTTGGACTTGGCCCTGTTTGCAGGGTCATCCCTGAACTTTTTGCTTTCCTCCTAGCCTTTTTTCTGACATGGTGTTGATGGTTCTAGGACTCTGGGCACTTTAGCACTGCTGTCCAGTGTAAAGTGCGTGTGCTCTCTGTGATAAACATGGTAAGATTGGTCTACACCTCTTTGGCATATTTAATTTACCTATCAGTCCCTTGTAAAGTGGTATCTCAGATACCCAGGGCCAGTAAATTAAATGCTACTGGTGGGCTTGCAGTGCTGATTGCGCCACCCACCAAAGTAGCCTTTCAAACCTGTCTCAGGTCTCTGCCCTTGCAGGGCCTGTGCGCGCAGTGTTACTGCCGCTGTGACGTGGCACCTAAAGTGTGTGCCATGTCTGTGACCCCTCTCTTACTACATGTCAGTCACCCCTAAGGTAGGCCCTAGCAAGCCCTATGGGCAGGGTGCATTGTAGGTAAAAGGTAGGACATGTACCTTTTTAAAAAAAAATCTGTTTATTGGCATTTTTCCGCATTAGAGTACAAACACGAACTTGTGGGCATTTCATTTACAGTGCGAATATTCGATGATACAGTGCATATAGGACACAAAGGATACAGGATTTTCGAGTGTGGGACACAGTACTTTAGATCTGACATCAACATGAAAGGTATACAGAATTGCACAGCAGGTGATCTAGAGAGCCGCCTCGCTAATCTGGGATCCAGCAGCCTCCGTTTGGCAACCAGTTTGCCCGTTCGCCACATTGGGATCAGTGACACTTACTGTTTCTTTCAGCAGGTAGGATGTGAGGGGTTCCCAGATGTCCCGGGGTCTCGAGCGGGCAGGGAGTAGCTCAGCATATATCGCGTTTTGCTCCTGGCAATAAGTAAGGTCGGCTTACCAGTCCTTGAATTTGGGCGCCCTGCCCCTACCTCATCTGCATGCAATTTTACGCTTGGCAAGGAGGAGGCCCAGAGCCAGGAAACGCTTAGTGTTGCCTTTGTGCCCAGGGAGGTATCCCAGGAGGCCCATTTCGGGCATAAGTTCAATCTGCCCCCCAGTCATGTCCCCCAGAGCCACCGCCACCCCAGTCCAGAAGCGCGCCACAGACCTGCACTCCCATGCCAAGTGTAGGAACCCCGCCCCATCTCCCCCACAGCGGTCGCATTTATCACTATCACGCAGTTGAAGTTTGTGCATTTTCACAGGAGTGTAATACATGCGGTGAAGGAATTTAAAATGTATGATCCGAAATCTACTAGTAGCTGTAATGCGCTCAGTCTGCTGGCAGCAATATGCCCAGGCTTCGTCTGTAATAGGGTGGCCTAAATCAATTTCCCATCCCTGTCGTGCTTTCAGGGAACCATTCAATCCTGCCCCAATGGTTGCCTTGTAGATGCGTGATACAGCGTGTGATGCCCCAGCCCGCAGTGTCAGATGCAGTGGGAGCAGTGTAGGGGGCTCCTCCGGAAACGCAGGTGTGGCAGCTATGACTTCCTGTCGCAAGCGAATGTAAAGGAAGCGGTCCATGGTAGTGGGGGGAGTGTCGCCGAAGAATGTCGCCGCGCCCTTCAATTGCCCTTCGTGGTACATGTCTCCCCAGGTATTCATCCCAAACCTGAGGAACATGCGCTTGCAGATGCCTTCTTGTGTGATGGGCAGGTTAGGCTGATCTCGGATGGGGAGTAGCGGGGAGTAAAGCATAGGTACCTGGGAGCGTTTGGCTATGGTGCGCCACGCGTTGTTGGTGCATGCCACTGTGGACCGTGTTCCCCCAGCTGTTTTATTATCTACGCCTAGAAGTCCTGCGAGAGAAGTGGACGCCATAAGCCCTTGTTCAACCGCCAATTGAGTCATGAAGGGTGGGGGTGCAAGCCAATACGCAGCGTAGTGTGCCTGAGCGCTGAGATAGTAGAGTTCAGGATCGGGTGCTTCGAATCCGCCCTGGGCGAACGGCAGTGTGAGGGTACTCCACTTGATCCAAGGCTGTTTCCCGCCCTACGCCAGGCGGATATGCTGACTCTTCAGTCTGGTAAAGAAATGGCGGCCAGGGGAGAAGGGGATGTTTGTGAACAGATATAGGAATTTGGGCATAATGACCATTTTCATTAAGGCCACTCGTCCTGCAAGGGAGAGCGGAAGGGCTATCCATCTGGTGATCAAGCTTACTATCTTGTCGAAAACCACTCCATAGTTTGCCCTCATAAGTTCGTCTTTGTCTTTGGTGACGGTGACCCCGAGGTAACGAACCTCATCATCACACCACTGCAACGGGTAGTCCATTGGGAACGGAACGGTACATCCGGTAAGTGGCAAAACCTGAGATTTTCCCCAATTGATTGTGATGCCCGAGAAAGCCCCGAATTTTATTATTTCGCGGATCATGGCATTTAACCCGTTTATGGGGTCACGCACATAGAGCGTGATATCACCCGCATAGAGCGAGATTAAGATAGGTCGAGGGGGGTAGTCTAGCGCGTATTTTTTATGGTGCTGTCGCAGCATGGCAGCCAGCGGCTCCATCGCGATCGCGAACAACAGGGGTGAGAGGGGACACCCCTGCCGCGTGCCTCTGGATATGGCGAAGGCAGGAGAGCGGTCCCCGTTCAGGAGTAATGTGGCACCAGGGAGGTGGTAGAGCAGTTTGATCCACATGAGGAACCCGGGCGGGAATCCCATGTGTGTTAAGACTGCGAATAAGTAGCCCCACTCCAGGGAGTCGAACGCTTTGGTGGCATCTAAAAAGACCGCCACCGCCTGTTCGTCTTGATCTAAACCGTGCATGATAGAAAACAGGTTCTGCAAATTGTGGGAGGTAGACCGGCCCGGTATAAAACCTGCTTGGTCCGGTCTGATAAGATTATCCATCAGTAGCGTGAGTCTATTGGCCAGAACCTTGGCCAAAATCTTAGCTTCACAATTTATTAAGGACAGGGGCAGGTACGAGTCTGGGGATTCCGAAGGTTTCCCTGGTTTTAAAAGTGAGACCAGCATGGCAGTGGCGTAACGAAACTTAAGGGGGCCCCCCTGCAAAGTTTCTGGTGGGGGCCCCCATGCTCCAGATCCAGTCAGGAGCTCTCAGTGTCACACAGTAATGGAGGAGCCTCCCTGGAGTTCAGAGTCCTTCCTCCCCCCGCCCGCACGTTGGGGGCTGTAGGGGCTATTATTACACCACTGCGTTTCAACATCCACGTGTTGTGGGCAGGGATCCCAGTCCACTTCCTCTATAAGGAGCCCATTCATTCCAGATTTTGATGTCACCCCTTGGCCACTTAGACTGGCCTTTCCAGATTCATGGAATAATTAATACCCCTCTTCCAGTGCTCCAATGAAGGAGGGCAAGCATCTGTCCAGTTTCGAGCAAGGTTCTTCATTTGCAACCAAGAGACCAATCAGTAACAGTCTGAGTTTGTAACAGTTTCTATCTTGATCAACAGAAATTAGGGTGCTTGGGATGCGACCAGCCCAACACCTCTTCAAGCATCAGCAGGAGCCCTTTCCAAAAAGCAGCAACCACCCCACAAGCCCAGACCCTATGTTTAAAATCCCCATGTGTGGCAATGCAGGGAACTCATCAGACCCATTTCACACAATTTCTGTTGGGTAAGTGTGAACTTGGGGACAAAAGGCTCTCGAGACCGGGTCTATGTAAAGCTGGTTTTATTGGGTACAGGCGTCGTCTCCTAAGAGAAGCCAGAGTTGAGACACTTCAGAGTCCTTCTGAACTGGGTCCTGTTCACTGTGGCTTTCTTCGGGGTTGCTGCAGGGCCAGGTCGGGTCTTGATCCGACGTCCTCAGGCACATGTAAAGAGGAGGAGACGATAATCAGAGTACTGAACGTTCCCGCGAACGAGGGAGAGGGAGTGAGGGATTCACACGAGTGCTCGGTGCTATACAGTGCAGTGCCCGTGTACAGGGAATCGGGAGTAGGGAGAGAGGAAGTATAGTGCAGAGGAAACACCTCTCTACGTGGCCGGCTTCTCTCGTGATCCAACCCACCCCGCAACCTTGCTCCGTACCTTTGTAAGCCACGCTTCTCCTGAAGCGTGGCGGGGCGCAGCGTGGGAACGGTGGCCTCCTGGCTGCTTCTGTTCTTTGGCTCCCTCCGCAGTTTCTGGTACCGGTCCGGCTACCATCAGCGTCGCCCTCTCGTATTCTTCTCCCGCGTCGGTCTGCTGCTCTCGTTCGTTCCACCTGGAAGTGTGTTCCCCCCGGAAGAAATGTCCTCATCCCTTATTGGCCAGCATAGGCCGACGTCATCGTTAGAGGCGGTCTGTCCACGGCCCGGTGTTTGTTTAAAGGGCCCGTTCTCCGATAGCGGTATGTCCGCTCTAGGCGTGGTGAAGGAACATGTGTTCCATTCGTCCTGTGAATAAACAAGAGGTTCTGTAACAGAGGGCACAGACCACCATTCCACTCCTGAGTCCGAGGGCACCTTGTGACATTCCTCCCCCTAAGACTCTCCCGATCGGGGAGAGGAAAGACCCGGGATAGAAAATCTGCAGCAGTGTTGTCGGAGCCCTTCTGGTGCTGAACCCGAAAGGCAAAGGGTTGCAATGACAAAAACCACCTAAGCACCCTGGGGTTGTTGCTCCTGTTCTGTGCCATCCATTGGAGGGGACATGGTCAGTGAACAGTGTGAAAGGGCTTCCTTCTAGGTAATAACGTAGTTTGTCTATCGCCCATTTGATGGCGAGACACTCTTTCTCCACAGTAGGGTACCTGATCTCCCGGGGAAACAGTTTGCGACTTATGAAGAGTATGGGGTGTTCTGAACCATCTGGGGATTCCTGGGTTAACACAGCTCCTATGACGTAGTCCGAAGCATCAGTATGCAGGGCGAAAGGCTTGGTAAAGTCAGGTGAAACAAGTACTGGACTGGAGGTTATGGCAGTCTTGAGCCGGCGGAAGGCCTCGAGGGTTCCCTCGCTGGGATGGAGAAGGGCTTCATTCTTACTATCTTTGCGAAGCAAGTTAGTTAATGGGGTTGCGATTTCTGAATAGTGTGGAATGAAGCGGCGATAATATCCAAGGAGCCCCAAAAGGCCCTCAAGTCCCTTTTGGTTCTGGGGAAGGTTGTCTCCGAGATCGCCCGTACCTTCTCAGACTGTGGAGCAATCACGCCATGACCCAAGATAAAGCCCAAGTACTTGACCCGTTGGAAAGCAACCCTTGATTTTTTGAGTTGATGTGGAGGCCCGCATTTCTCAGGGAGGCTAGTATGGTTTGGAGATGGTCTAGGTGTGATTCCCAAGAGGAGCTAAACACCACGATGTCGTCTAAGTACGCTGATGCGAACGACTGGTGTTTGCGCAAGACTAGGTTCATGAGGCGCTGGAAGGTGGCAGGCGCCCCATGCAGGCCGAATGGGAGAACCGTAAACTCATAAATGCCCTCAGGTGTTACAAAGGCAGTCTTTTTCCTGTCCGATTCCTTAAGGGGGACCTGCCAATACCCTTTCGTGAGGTCGAGTGTGGTTATAAAGGAAGCATTACCCAATTTCTCTATGAGTTCATCTATTCGCGGTATGGGGTAGGCATCAAAACGTGATATGGTGTTCAGGGCCCGGAAGTCCATACAAAAACGAGTGGACCCGTCAGGTTTTGGCACCATGACTATTGGTGAAGACCACTCACTCCTAGAGGGGCGGATGACCCCAAGTTCCAGCATCTGTTCCACCTCTCTTTGGTTGGCTTCTCTTTTTGCTGCGGGTATCCTGTAAGGCCTTTGTTTTACTGTCTTTCCTGGGTCTGTCTCTATGGTATGTTCAGTTAATGATGTTTTCCCTGGTAGGTCTGAGAATGTTGTGGAGAAGGGCCTCAGGACCTCATCAAGGGAAACCCTCTGTTCTTTGGATAGATCAGGATTGATCACTAGCTGGTCTAGTGTTAGTTCTGACTGTTGTAGGGAAGGCACTACCAAATGGGTAGTAGTTGGTAGGGGTCCTAGCCATTTTTTTAGCAGATTTATATGGAAAGTTTGTATTCTGGAGGGTCTTATTTGCACTTTATAGCTTGTTTTCCCTATGGTTTCAACGACCTTATAAGGTCCGAGCCATTCGGACTTGAATTTGCAGGTCGAGGAGGGTGTAAGAGCACCAGAACCCAGTCCCCCACACATAACTTTCTCCACTTCTTTCCTTTATCGTATTGCATTTTCTGTTTTCCTTGTTTGTTTTCCAGCTGAGAGTATGCCAGGTCTCGAAGCTTCCCTATCTTGTTTTTCAAGTTTTGGGTGTACTCAAGAAACCCCCGGGACTCCTCTGGTTCTTCCTTCTCCCATGCCTCTTTGGTGATCTCTAGTAGGGACCTGGGTTGTCTCCCGTAGAGCATCTCAAAGAGGAACACCCTAACGAACTCTGTATCTGGCTCCGTATCACGTAAAGAGCCAGGGGAAGCAACTGATCCCAGTCCTTCCCGTCGTTCTGGAGCATTTTCCGGAGGACTGATTTCAGTGTCCCGTTGTACCGCTCGACCAACCCATCGGTTTGGGGGTGATACACAGATGTTTTTAGGTGTCGGATGTTCAGTGTTTTACAGACCTCCTTCATGAGGCGTGATACGAAAGGGGTCCCTTGATCCGTTAGGATCTCTCTGGGGAATCCCACCCTTGAAAACAACTCGACCAGATGCTCGGCTATGCTAGAAGAGGTGGGTGCTCTTAGAGGGAAGGCCTCAGGATATCTGGTGGCATAGTCCACCAGGACCAACGCATATTATTGTCCTTTCTTTGTCTTTGGGAGAGGTCCTATGAGGTCCATACCCACCCGGGAAAAGGGTGTCCCTATAATCGGGAGTGGTTGTAGAGGTACCGGTGTGGGACGATGGGTGGTCTTCCTCTGACATATCTCGCACTCTTGACAGTACCGCTTTACCTCCCCATAAACTCCTGGCCCAAAAAAATAACGCAGCACATTCTGGGACGTCTTTTCAGCCCCCACATGACCGGCTGTTAGGTGAGAATGAGAAAAGAAAAGGATTTGCTCCCTGAAGGCCATAGGGACAAGAAGTTGGGGTTCGTCTCCTGGTGACCCTACCCGATACAACAGGTCGCTGGTAATTGTAAAATGTGGATATGGCAGAGGTGTGTTAGAGTTGTGGGACCGTGCGTTTTGCCATGCGTTCTGCAGAGTGGGGTCGTTAAGCTGGGCGAACCTGAAGCTTCTATCCATGACCCAAGGGTCAGGAGACACCAAGGCGGGCATGGTTTTCCCTGTATCATTGTCCCTTAGAGGTTTCTGCACAGATCTAAGGAACATCTGCAAGAAACCAGGATTATCCGTTCCTAATATGATATCTTCGGGTAAGTCCTCTAGAACCCCAACCTTTACAGTATAGGAGACCCCGTCCTCCAAGCGGAGGTCGATCTTTGCTACAGGGTATCGTTTAATGTCGCCGTGTACGCATCTAATGTGTACTACTGTCTCAGGGATGTACTGGGTAGGTTTCACTAGGGGCCTCTGTACCACTGATTGCCTACACCCTGAGTCTAGTAAGGCTTTTAAGGCTCTCCCATTCACCACCACACTTACATAGAAAGCGCCTCCCAACTCCGTGCTGTAGAGGACGGACCTCGGGATATACCCCACTTCCATCGGCTCCTCGGTTGGCTTTTTCTGAGGGCATGCCCTGGCAATGTGGCCCCATCCTCCGCACTCGAAGCACTGCGGACCCCTGGGCGTGGGCCCTTCGGGTTTCAGGGGCCTGAATCTGGAGACATCTGTTGGAGGGGGTCTATATACCCTTCGCTCGGTTCTCTGTGGAGGGGCTTTGTGTGGTTTTTCAGGCTCCAGGCTGGTGGGACGCGGCTGGGCGCGCACAAAAGTAGTGGCCATCTCGACAGCCTGTTCTGTGGTCAATTTGGTGTGCTGTGGTAACCACTTCTGGGTGTTATAGGGCAGGGCCTCGAGATATTGCTCCAAGTAGATCCTGTCCATGATTTCCTCCTTAGTGTTGTCGTGTGGTTTCAACCACTTATCGGCTGCAGCTTTAAGACGAAAGAAAAGAGTCTTGGGGTTTTCCCCAGGAGCGCCCCTCTCCCTTCGGAACCGTAGTCTGAAGGCTTCCTCATCTAAACCTAGATGGTCCAGGATGATTTCTTTGATGGCGGGATACGCTGTGTTCCCATCGGCGTTTGCCACCTGGTAGGCGGCTTGTGCCTCACCGGTCAGCAACGGTGCAAGAAAGAACGGCCACTTCTCCGTCGGCCATCCGCATGCGCGGGCAGCCCTCTCAAAATTCAAAAGGAAAGAGTCAGGGTCCTCCCCCGGCTGGTATTTTTGTAAGGACACCCCCGCAGGTCCAGGGGAACGTCCTGTAGTCTGCGGAAGAGGCAGGTGATCGGCCATTAACTTTGGCATATTCTCCATTTGGGATGACATAGAATCCGTGAAGACATTGCGGTCGGCCTGTGCCGAGGACATCTGCCTCTCGACCGCCCATCCCAGTTTTTCCTGCGCCTGTACGAGTTGCTGGATCAGGTTCTCCATTATTGTGGTACTAATGGAGGGGTTGCCCGCATTCTCCACCAGTTGTGAACTTGGGGACAAAAGGCTCTCGAGACCGGGTCTATGTAAAGCTGGTTTTATTGGGTACAGGCGTCGTCTCCTAAGAGAAGCCAGAGTTGAGACACTTCAGAGTCCTTCTGAACTGGGTCCGGTTCACTGTGGCTTTCTTCGGGGTTGCTGCAGGGCCAGGTCGGGTCTTGATCCGACGTCCTCAGGCACATGTAAAGAGGAGGAGACGATAATCAGAGTACTGAACGTACCCGCGAACGAGGGAGAGGGAGTGAGGGATTCACACGAGTGCTCGGTGCTATACAGTGCAGTGCCCGTGTACAGGGAATCGGTAGTAGGGGAGAGAGGAAGTATAGTGCAGAGGAAACACCTCTCTACGTGTCTGGCTTCTCTCGTGATCCAACCCACCCCGCAACCTTGCTCCGTACCTTTGTAAGCCACGCTTCTCCTGAAGCGTGGCGGGGCGCAGCGTGGGAACGGTGGCCTCCTGGCTGCTTCTGTTCTTTGGCTCCCTCCGCAGTTTCTGGTACCGGTCCGGCTACCATCAGCGTCGCCCTCTCGTATTCTTCTCCCGCGTCGGTCTGCTGCTCTCGTTCGTTCCACCTGGAAGTGTGTTCCCCCCCGGAAGAAATGTCCTCATCCCTTATTGGCCAGCATAGGCCGACGTCATCGTTAGAGGCGGTCTGTCCACGGCCCGGTGTTTGTTTAAAGGGCCCGTTCTCCGATAGCGGTATGTCCGCTCTAGGCGTGGTGAAGAAACATGTGTTCCATTCGTCCTGTGAATAAACAAGAGGTTCTGTAACAGAGGGCACAGACCACCATTCCACTCCTGAGTCCGAGGGCACCTTGTGACAGTAAGGTATGTACAATGAAAGTAATTTAGTTGGATGATCCTAAAATGTGATGCGAAGACAGATTCCCAGGGAAGCACGTGTCTCCCTCCAATCGCCTTCGAAGAGCGAACCTAGATCTCCCTCCCTCCCTCCCCTCATGGAGGTGGGGAAAAGTGTCAAGAAAGATTCACTAATGTTCAATAGATTTTCAAGAATGTATGCATCTGGAACTCTTCCGTCAGGAGTTTATCTTCTAAAGGGTCAAAGTCATGGAGATCCTCATGTCGCCCCTGATCATGGACGCTTATTCACCAACATGCTAGGGGTAGCGGAAGTGACATCACATGCCCTTTGGCCTTCACTTTCACTCACACACATGCTTACACATACACACACATTCATAAATAAACACACTGCTTACACATACATATCCAATAATACACTCTCAGACATAAACACACACTCACCCGTAAGCACGCACACAGCATACATTTAAAAGAATGTTTTTTTTACTTACCTCAGCTGCCATATAACTGCTATTTATACTCCATTTTCTATAGATAGAAAACAAGGAGAGTGGAGACACAACCGACATCCATAAAGGCAAGCTGTCCCAGCGTTCCTGGCACTGATTTCGCAACCTCTGCGGTCTGGGGTGCACAAAGGCAGGGCCAGGGGTTGCAAGGGGGAAGCCAGTGGTCGGAGCAGCAACCCCTGGTGATCCCTAAATCAAGTCCATGCTCCTAATCTAGAGCAACAGGGCATGTTACAAATGTAAATATTTGAAAAATTGGGAGCGATGTTCTTCAAATTCTTACTGTAGTATTGCAAAGGATTTTATTACTGTCCTGGCCATGGCATCGCCAGTTTGGAGATCCCTGTGGTGTCCCATCGTCAGAACACCCAAAGCTCCGCCACTTGTCGGAGCAATCTCCGGTCCATAAAGGTGCTTCTTTGGTAAGTTTATGTTGTACTGTACCATGTCTGAAGACCACTCTAGTAGTAGGTGGAGGAGAAGGAGAAGAAATCCCTCCATATAGGAGATGCTGCAGCAGTGTTCCCTGCCAGGCCCATTTTCTGATGCATAAGCCGGGTTCTCCGGTAACATACCATCACTTATTTATTATCATGAATTGTGCCACTGTGTAGTATGAGGTGAGATCAGGTGCTGTAATGCCTCGAGGCAGCACTATTTTAAAAGCACTATTCTAAAAGAATCCTTCTACATAGCACAATGATCCCTCTGAAGAGCAACACTCAATGTGTCTGTGGAGGGGGAAGGGTTTGTATGGTTTTGTAGGGTTTTGTAGCATCATTCTATCAGCATCAGTTGGTTATGATGAAAAAACAGTAATGCCAAGCTTCTGAAAAGACCATGGGTTAACATTTTTGAATGTGAACTTCAAGATTTTTAAAGAGGGGTAAGACTGCTTTACAAAAGTAGCACCCTTCAAGGTCACACACCGACCCGGAGAAAGGACATAAACTGGCAGTGCCTAACACCAGTTGTTACAGGTGATTCAGCCTGGAGGTATGAACTGGGGATGAGAGAGTGTCTGAGAAGTTAGAGAGGAGTGTTTCTGTCACTAACTGAACCCCTAGCCGCCCTTTCCCTTTCTTTCACCCACAAGTTACCATCATCTTGATGGCAGTGTAATGTACTAGAATGCTTTTCCCCTACAGTTGGGTCTTTTGTTCATTGGGAAAATATTCATATTTAGTCTGATGGCTAGTTTTCCGGTTTTCTGGCCAAGATTTAGGTTCTACATCTCATGGCAGGAAAAGGGCAGGTCAGGGACTTCAGTTGTCTCCTTCCATGCCAACATAATTCACAGGACCAATGTCTACACTGATTGGAAAAGCCTAGTGTAGCAAAAGTGCTACTAAGATTAGACATATTTTTATTCAAAAATACCTAGCTGCACTGTACTCGTCGACATCAACTGCACTGAGATACAAAAATATCTACAGGCTTATTTTAAATCACTACTTTTGACTCACAAGTGGGTGAAGAACACCTAAACAGATTAGGAAGATGAAAGTTTAATTTAAAGGGTATACATATTTATCTATTTACTGGTAAGCCAGCTACACTCTACTTCCGGACCTGTGCTATCAGGGGAATGCTGGATTTTGTTATCCACACTGAAATTACACTGTTACATAGCACTTTTTACATAATCTTAATCATTAAGTAAAACACAACTAGCAATTGAAAAGATGTATATCTGAACCTGGTTGAGTTGCTACCAATCACCAGGGTAGCACACAGTCGGAAAATTCCCCAGAATTACGCCGAGACTATTCGCAGATGTTATCAGGACCATTTATAAACTAAGACGACCCAAGTCCTTTCGAGCCACTTATACGCCCTGAGGAAGCCCCAGGGCGGATGGCCATGTAATGGGGCGAAACACGTGTTGGCTGTCTGTCACTTCTTCGCACACTCACTCAGATGTCCTTTTATGAGTGACAATACTGATATATAAATTTCTAACACAAAGAATCCGGCTTATTGGAATTTTTTCTGGAATAATACCATTACCTGGACTTGCTCCGACACCCACCTTGGAATTTGCTCATATTTAGGGGGTGAGGGGTATCCCCCTGTCAGGGGCAAGCATCACAGCTTGATTTGCTCTATTACTTAATGGCTAGTAAGGGATCGGGACCTATCACCCCTTGACTCACAGAACCCAATCACCAGGGTCACAGAACTCTCCAAAATACCTGAAACTCATCTTAGGGGAGCCTTATAAAACAATGAAAATAAAACTGTAATGATATGGCTTCACTGAATTTTTTATTTCACTGCAAAAATAGCTCTTAACTCACCCTGCTTGGAGAATAGTAATGTGAAAACCCTATGAAATGACATGTGTTTAGTACAACAGCTAGCCGCTTAAGTGCAGATGTTCTAAAAATGAGGCGCTCCCCATTAACAGCCATGTTGTATTGTGTGGGCACATCATGACAAGTGTAGTGGGATTATTTATAGTGTTGTAAGAGCTAACAAGCTTACAAGAGTAGGGATTTGGAACGGAGAAGTGAGGGTGCCCAGAAGCCCCAGATTTGTGTGGTAAGAATACTAGGACGGGATTCAGAAAATATGTGGCCAATATTACATTCAACTGGAAATTGAGATCAGATATTATCCATGCTAAAATAAGCGAAGATGATTTGCAACAAGATGATGCCTGATGTCTACGTGTCTATTAAGGAAAGCGGAGTATGGACGAATTTCAGTGATTCCGGACAAATCCCTTAAACCAGCATTCTCCCTATACCTCAGATCGGTTAGTTGAAAAAAATGTTTTGAAAGCGCAAGATGGCAGTAACAACCACAATATTTAAAATATATGATTCACATTTTAGAGACAACATCAATAACACTATACATGTCAAATAGAAAAGGGTTGGTAGAATCAATGTCCGATATGGGGACTAGAAGCTTCTCACAAGCTTTTAAAATTGGTATCCATATTTTTGGGCCAGATATATAAAGGGTTTTACTGGTTGAAAACCCCTATTTCACTAAATCAGAGGGCTTGCAACTGGTAAAAACATGTTTCTAATTTGCTAAACCCATTTAGCGGTTCAGAAATGTTTTTAGGAATGATTACAGATTTGTGATTTTGAAGGGGTGGGTCTGAGGCATCCATTCCTAACTGCGAATCAGTAACAAAGGTATCAATAGTTTGCAACACTAATTCTGGTCACAAACCACTGACAAGTTACTAACTTCCAAGTCATAGTAACTGCTTTACAAAGGAAATGGGTCGTCCTCTTTGGATCCTTCTCCCTTTGCGATTCATGGTGGCAGTTTCAGGAGCTGTAGGAAGAGGTCCAGGCCCACTCAGGCTACTTTGAAAAAAGAAATCCTTTTTGAACGTCTTTCACAGAGATGATGGTTAAAATTTGTTATGCGGGTGTAGTATCACATAATTTCAGTAATTTTATGTTATGCTTGTTACTCAAAATTCCCGAAATTATGCTATTACTCCACGGTAAGTAATTATATGCAGTTTGCAGAAACAATTAGTGCGAGCACATGGGAACTACGAGAGCAACAGGAATGTGAGTCAGTGCTGTTTGCAGCACTTGCATTTTTGCACTATTTTTAGCACCAAATATGTCCTTTTGCCAAAAATGGAAATGAAGACACATTTCATACTAAAATATAGCTCTAAATGCCAGTTTTGCATTTTGAGTAATCTTTCCTAAATTTCTCGTAATTACACATATGCAAATGAAGTAAATTTCGCACACCTCTAAGGGTCTGCTTTCCTACGCAGGCCACCATCACTGTGAAGGTAGCCAAACCGAGGGAATCATAATTTGCAATCTGCCCCATGAATAATAATTAGGCGTGTCATTCTGTTACCCCCTCTGATTCCTTATTTTGCAAATAGATATATTAGTACGTAGGTCGGATCACAAAATAAGCATCACACTTAGGAGAAGGTTATTTGAGGAGGGAGAGTTTCCCTGCCTCTGTCTAGTAGTGATTCTGAACTGCTAACAAGTGGGGTTGATTTCCATGCCTTAGAAGCACCATGTCAGTCTGGACGTCACCCATGCAGCAGTAACGGACTCCACTGACTGGATACCTAAAGTTGACCAGCAAACAGGTGATAAAAGGGACTGGCTTCAGGTAAAATAAATAAAACACTATGCACATCCAGTGCTGCTTCGTAGTCCTTAACCACAGACGCGAGTAGAATGGATTAAATCTGTGCAGTGAGGCACATTTCAGCGCCTTGGCGAGCTAAAACTGGCCCTGAAATAGCCTATTATTTTACCTTCGAAACTGTGGCTGGCCAATTACTTAAGTCTACACAAGTAAGTCACCAAACATTGCACAATAAACATGTGTTTTTTTACATGTTTGAAAAGTGACAGGGGTCTGTGGTTTCCCAGAAGTAAAACCGGGCCGCAGTACGGAGGCATACGTGCCCATGATCCATCAAAGCAGCCACATCTCCTTAAGTCCAAAAAGGCAGGTGTGCTCTGCAAAGACAAAACAGTCCTTCACATCGGCCTTTCTTTCTAGGCTGCAATTCAAGCCCAGCAAGGACAGGTCTGAATTTGTACATCCAGACATTTACTGGCTCCCTGTGCCACAAACAACACCAAATCCATTTTGCTTCCACATAGCTGCCAAGGTTTCAGATTGCTAATGTGTGACATTTTCATAATTTCAGTGTAATTATGAGTGACATTCAATGACTATGAGTGACACTTTCTCGCAAGCAAAATCCAGCAATGAAAAAGAGGGAAACATATAAATGTCAGAAATTACGACCGCTTAAGCAACGAGAAACTAAGATCATCTTAAAACTACTGCAAAGCACCAGCAATAGAAATGCACTGGGACCCGGCTATACCAGACAGGATGTGAAAGACCATAATGCCTGCAAATGAGTCTTCATGTTCCATAACGCCCCCTCCCCCCAAAAAAACAGGATAGATCTTTCATGGGTGGACTTAAACAGAACTATGTGCCTCCCTCAGCATGAACTGATCATACTGTGCTGAGAAGCCTCTTCACAAACCGAGGGAAACCACAAAAAGAAATGCTGGGCTGGAGCTCTGCTGTCTCACGCAGGTCTCAGTCAGACCCGGAATGCATTGCTTTTCACAAGCTTCCTCAATAAAGTTTTTGAGGTGGGGGGTGGCGAAGCTTTGAGCACAACTTATCCCACTATAAGAGAGACTGCTCACACATCATGCAAACATGGCATGAACATGAGGCCCAACCTCTTTCCTGTAATGCTTGTCTTAGACAGATCGATTTGTTAACGTTATGGAAATGTGCCACATAAATTGTTGGAAAAGTCTTTCTAGCAGAAATACCAATGTGCAAATGTTTGCAATTCTTGCGAAGATGTAAGGTTTTCAAGAGACCTACACAAAGGCTCCGAAAAATCCCTTTATAACTTCACGCAAACCTGCTTGGAACATTATTATCACGCATCACTGCCTGAAAGCGTGCCTGCTTGAAACAGGGCAGCTGATCATCATGCCCGTGCGCTACTAGCCTTAATTTAAAGGATTAGAGACAGAAGTTTACCTCCTGCACATACATTCTGCCCCCACCACCCACACATCCAATATATTAATGGGCCTGAATTCCAGGTCAAGCGCTAGTTAAACCCACAAGACGCTCTGCAATGTCCTCATGCTGAGGAAGTGGTTGTGTTCCATGTGGGACACAGAATTAAGTTATAGAAAGACATCCTCGCACCAACCTTGTTTCGATTTGGGTTGTTGATTTTATAGCTTTGTTCCTCTTCGTTCCAACCATTTCTGCCCAGCAGCAGTGTTAATTAGAAATAAGTGCAGGTGTCTCATTTTTTTTTCTTCGTAGGAATCCAGTATTTCAGAATGCTACGGTGAGCGAATTTCGGAGTTGTTATATTGCGCATATTAATTATTTTGTCAGGACGGCAAGCAGTTTAACGGGCCGCATCCACTAGTGAAGGGCTGCGTTCAACAAACACAGACTGTAGACTCCCGAGGGCTGCAGCACAGGAACCACACAGACAGCTGCTTTGGTCCTCATGCTGTCTGATCCCTGTGCTCGTTCATCAGGTAGGTGTCGGGTGGCACTGTAAGGTACTGTGCTGAGGGGGCCCCCTGGAGCTAGGGGCCCCCCCGCACCGCGGGGGCTGCGGGGGCCTACGTTACGCCAGTGCAGCATGGCCTCCCGCATAGTGGGTGGGAGCGATCCCGCTTCCGCCGCGTCTTCGTACAGGGCTTTTAGGAAGGGTGCCAGCGTGTCTATGTAGGTTTTGTAGAATTCTATTCCGAGGCTGTCGGATCCCGGTGCCTTCCCATTCCCTATTTGCATGATGGCCTCCCGAATTTCGTCTGTGGTGAACTCAGACGCCAAAAATTCCCTCTGCCGGTCGCTGAGCCAGGCCAATTCTATCTGCTGTAAGTGTTGAGGAGTCTCCTCTTGGCGTGACGCGCAGGACATGTATAGTTTCTGATAGTGTGTGGCGAATACTTCCATGATGGCCGGTGTCTCTCGGTGGGACGTCCCCTCCCCATCACGAATCACTAATACATGGTTCGCTGTCTTTGGCGGCCTGATAGTTTCTGGCAACGCTTTGCCAGGGTGCTCGCCCTCCCCATATTTACGTGCAGTGTGATATTTTGGCTAGGGCGGGGTCCGTCTCGTGCCCCTTGGGTGCTGGGTTCTAGCTGCTTGAGCTGGCGCTCCAGACTGGCTATAGTAGTGCGGATATCTTTGAGGATGCCCCCCGTTTTGGCCATACAGTGTCCTCTAACAGTAACCTTTAATGCTGCCCATACTGTGGTCAGGGAGGGGACTGAGTCTACGTTTAGCCTAAGGAACTCCTCAAGCATGTCCCCCAGCTCCGATTGGAATATCTGATCAAGGAGCGCTGTGGGTAGAAGGCGCCACTGCCTAGGCTGGGGCGACAGGCCCGGAGGGTTCAGCACTATAAGCACGGGAGAGTGATCAGAGTAGGTACGCGCAAGGTGACGGGTGGAGAGAGCATGCACCGCCATACCCCGCGACACCACCCACATGTCCAGCCGAGACCAGTTATTGTGCACCGCCGAGTGAAATGTACCTTCCCGTTGTGTGGGATGATGGTGGCGTCATACATCTACGAGCAGGTTGTCCGCTAGTATTTGCTGTAGTTGTCGTTGTGCTTTGGAATAGTGATGCGGCAGTGGGTGAGAGCGATCCCATGGGGGATGCAGTGTTAGATTAAAATCGCCCCCCATATGAGATGGGTCGAGCCTATATTTACTATGCGCGCCCATAAGGTGATGTAGTAGTCTTCATCATCTATATTGGGCCCATAGCTACAGACCAGCGTGACTGACTCAGACGCCAATGTGCCCCATGTCATGCAATACCTACCCTGTGGGTCAAGTACAGAGCCCTCTTCTGTATATGGAACCGTTCTTTTAATTAGGATTGCAGTGCCTCTCGAGTATGCTGAATACGAGGAGAAGTGTCTATGAGAGGCCCATCTAGAGGCAAATTGGGGCTGCTGTGTAGGGAGTGTGTACGTTTCCTGGAGCATGGCTATGCTTACGTAATGCCTGTCCAGATAAGCTAGTATATGTTGTTTTTTTCTAGGATTGCCCAGCCCCCTAACGTTCCTTGTTAGTAATCCCATGTGTGCTTCTGTGCGGTCTTTCTGCCCCTCACCCGCCATTACCTAAGGATCCGTGCACGAGTGTGTAGCAATCGCGTGCGCCTGTCTCCAAGTTTGTGCTGTACATATGCGTCCAGTTATCCACTGTAAACCTAAGCATGCCCACCCAAGTTCCCCCCGCTCCTCCCACATCAGCAACCCCAACGTGCTGTGCATTGTCCCCACCCTCTGAAACCCTCCCAACACACTTGCCAACACCCCCTTAGGCTGTGTCCCAGCTGCCCTGAGTCTTCTATACGCCAGCATGGCTGTACTTCCGTATAACATACGTTACATAGAATCGTCATTAATCAGGGACAGTGAAGCACTAACCGCTAGGAGAATGAACAGAAATTGGGCCCCTGGGGCACTGGCAGTTATCATCTGGAATGACCCCATAAAACAACAATAAAGGCAACAGCCTAACAGAATTGCCTCCACTAGAGGAGGATAGGGGAGCACCCTTAGAGGCGTGTGTCCCAGGAGGCGTGACGGCGCCTCCCGCACCGTAGGAACGTGCAGGACGGAGCCCCGGAGTTCAAGTCTTCAATCTTACGGGGTTCTCACTGTCTTTTTTGAGTCTGCTTACAGTTCAGGCGACCCCATACTGACAACATGCAGCATCACCTGGTTCTAAAAGACTGCGGCCAACAGCATAGCGTCTATTTTCAAACCTGTCGGGAATGGCATGAAGGCGTCAATCGAGCATCCTCAGTCTTCATCTTGGTGTACCGAGTCTGCTCTGCCGCTTGATGGGGAGCTCCCTGCTCTCTTGGCAGCCCGCACTGTCGTCTTGAGGAAATCTGCCGCCTGTTGTGGTGTGTTACAGATGCAGTGCTTGCCCTCGTGTGTAAGCCGAAGACGTGCGGGGTAGAGCATTGCATACTCCACTCCCTCCTGTCGCAGCTTCTTTTTATTGGGCACAAACTTCTTCCGCGCCTCCTGGACGTTCAAAGTGAAATCGGGATACAGTGACAGAGCGTTGTTCTCAAAAACAACTTCTTGTAGCTCCCTCGCTTTCCGCAGGGCTGCATCCCGGTGACGATAATTGAGCAGTCTCGCTACTATGGCTTTGGGCGGCGCACCCGGCAGGGGCCTCAGAGCCAGTGTTCTGTGTGCCCGTTCCACAATGAGCATTTTCGAGAAGGTCTCCTGGCCGAAACATGTGACGAGCAGCCTTTCCACATAGTCTTCCAGTCGTCCTGTATTGGTTGTCTCAGGGACACCAGTAATGCAGATATTGTTCCGCCGTGAGTGGGCTTCAATGTCCTCGTTCTTGGCCGCTATCACCTTTAGTAGCTTGTCGAGGTCTGAGAGCTGCCCGGCCGCGTGCGCCTGATCGTCTTCGAGGGTGGAGATTCGTGTTTCGGCCTCTTTTATCCGACGATCTTGCCTTTCTATCTTCTGGGTGAGCTGGTCCATCCTAGCGCACATGGAGTCCATTTTGCCTTCGATTGAGGCAAAGCTGGCTTTCATTGTGGTGAGCAGCATCTTCATGTCCACCTCGCCAGTATCTTGCTCCGCATGGCTGGCGCCGTCGTGCTCCGTGTCGGGTGGCTGTCCCCGGGTCGGTCTGCGACTATCAAACATGAGTTTGGGTTGCTTGCCGTCCGGTTTCCCCATGATAGCGTTAGATATGGCAGCCAGCAGAGGCGCAGCGGTGCGCTTATCCAATGTCCACTTTAGCAACCCCAGGGTCTGGGTCAATCACTTGGAGGGCTTTAGTCCTTCTTCGACAGCCTGGGAAAATGGGGTTGCTCCTGTGTGCCCACCGTTCCCGTGGGGGGCACCCGGTTAGTGTGTGCTGCGGTGCGTGTCTAGGGCCCAGCAGGATACGTCACACTCAGGCCTCGTGCGGATCGCAGGCGCGAGGCAGGTCCTTTGCCTTGAACACTGGCAGGCTTGCAGTCTTATTGGTATGAGGGGACAGGTCTGTATCCCCCGTCGGGCGCACCCCCTCCGGTGCCGTAAGGAGCCCAGTTGCAAGGGGGTTTCTGCCCGCAACTGTCCGGAGCACGGCGCCACTGGGGCAGGCAGCGGGGGGCCTAGCAGGGCGCGGGACAGCCGGCAACGCGGGCGATAAGCCAGCCAGCCCTCCGCGGGCGTCAGTACGGTGCGGCCAAAATGCACAAACTAGATACTCTACCTATATAATATAAAGTATGCTGTACGTCATCTGATTAATTGACCACTCTGGCTAGACCACAAACTATATTCTTCACAACATCCAAATTATGTTAAACATTACTTTATTTTTTCATTATAAATACATTAATATATCACAAGTAAGATATATCATATCCTAAAGATTATGGAAAGAAAAAAAAAGAAAAAACATCCCATTCCAAAACTGCCACTCACAACATACAAACAATATCATACTCAATCATCCTCACACAGACCACAGATACAGGCATAACAATAGTATCAAGAGACATGGTATGTACCAAGTCCCCTCAAAACATATAACAATAATGTGATGGAAATTATAACCAAATCAGATCTCCATCTTATTATAATAAGCATCTGCAAAGTTGATTTACAATTTGTGTGATATCAAAGCAGAGAAAAAACAATAAAGAAAAATTATTGTAATCAAAAATTTTAAATGTAACATCAGAAGAAACTTTTCAAATCAATTCATTGATTTATTCAGGACTAGTGAATCTGATGAGTTCATAGAGGGGACATATTCACAGCGCCGACGCGCGTTTCGGTGAAACACCTTCCTCAGGGCGCATAAGGTGATTTATAGAGAAAATGGCAATGGGACCTGTCTGAAGCAAAACACAGAATGTGAAAATTGACAGTTACAGGTATATAATAATTATTGATACAATTAATGTAACGTTTATTAAACAATTGTAAAAATGATCTCTTTAATAGTCTCTAAGAAAAAATGGCCAATAGCACAGAGGGTCAAATTCTTGAATAATATAAATAAAAATATGCTGAAGATTGAGGACAAATGCACACAGAGATAAAGACAAAATAACTGAAAACATATAAGTGAATGCGAAGGCTTCCTTTTGAAAGCATGTTGATAGGCCACTACAATGCACTACCAGGGGACAGTCAAACACCCAGATTACTCCCCAAAAATGAGGAACAGGCACAAAATTAAGGAAATTTGCAGATGTCTCAGAGGTGCTTAGAGACGCGTTTTGCGCACAACAAGTAGAATATTTTCTAACTTTCTACCGTCTAATTCCCATCCTTTTCAAGTCGAAGACAAAAGCGGATAAAAACAATTAACACCAACATAAGAGGAAAATGAATAAGAAAAAAAAGAAAGAAAGAAAAAATACGATAAACAACCGCACTCGTGTATTTGTTGTATTAATCATATATGCATACCTATCATAATAGAGATGAAAGAACCAATACGAAAGATGTCTCCTTATGTAACATAAGGGCCGCTGCACAATTTCACATAGAATGCAGCCTAAGATAAAGACAGTGGCCTATCAACATGCTTTCAATAGGAAGCCTTCGCATTCACTTATATGTTTTCAGTTATTTTGTCTTTATCTCTGTGTGCATTTGTCCTCAATCTTCAGCATATTTTTATTTATATTATTCAAGAATTTGACCCTCTGTGCTATTGACCATTTTTTCTTAGAGACTATTAAGGAGATCATTTTTACAATTGTTTAATAAACGTTACATTAATTGTATTAATAATCATTATATACCTGTAACTGCCAATTTTCACATTCTGTGTTTTGCTTCAGACAGGTCCCATTGCCATTTTCTCTATAAATCACCATATGCGCCCTGAGGAAGGTGTTTCACCGAAACGCGCGTCGGCGCTGTGAATATGTTCCCTCTATGAACTCATCTGATTCACTAGTCCTGAATAAATCAATGAATTGATTTGAAAAGTTTCTTCTGATGTTAAATTTTACATTTTTGATTACAATAATTTTTCTTTATTGTTTTTCTCTGCTTTGATATCACACAAATTGTCAACTTTGCAGATGCTTATTATAATAAGATGGAGATCTGATTTGGTTATAATTTCGATCACATTATTGTTATATGTTTTGAGGGGACTTGGTGCATACCATGTCTTTTGATACTATTGTTATGCCTGTATCTGTGGTCTGTGTGAGGATGATTGAGTATGATATTGTTTGTATGTTGTGAGTGGCAGTTTTGGAATGGGATCTGTTTTTTTTTCTTCATAATCTTTAGGATATGATATCTTACTTGTGATATATTAATGTATTTATGATGAAAAAATGAAAAAATAAAGTAATGTTTAACATAATTTGGATGTTGTGAAGAATATAGTTTGTGGTCTAGCCAGAGTGGTCAATTAATCAGATGACGTACAGCATACTTTAAATTATATAGGTAGAGTATCTAGTTTGTGCATTTTGGCTGGATTTCTTTCCCCTGCCTCTCTACCTACATTTAACTTCAGGGGTCCCCTTTTTCATGAGTGGTCAGTACGGTGCGGGCCTGGTACCCCGAGGCGCCCCTGTGGCTCCTGCGGAGCTGTACCCCCACTGCCAGGCCTTCCACATGGCCCCGCGGCCTCCGCGAGTGGCTACCCAGGCAGGGGAGCAAGAGATCCGTCGCCGACCGCCGAGCGGGGCAGACCAGGCCCGGGAGCAGCGGTTCGTCCCGCGTGGGAGGCCCGAGTCCCCGGCCTCGCGTGGAGTGGTCCCCGGTTTAGGTGCCCCTTGGGCGGACCGCAGTGCCATCGTGCGGAGCCGGGCCCCCAGCCCAGCTCGCCCCCCGCTTGGCCTCCTCATCAGTGGGCGTCGCCGGTAACCTCGCACAGTCCGCGCCGCCGATCAACACCCGGGCTCCTCCGCTCACCTCCCGGGCAGGTCAGCCCCACAGTGCGGGTCCCAGCGTCGGCAGACAGGGGTCCCCCAGCGTGGTCGCCATGGCGTCAGGAGGTGCACCCGGAGCCCACAGGTGTCGCGCCGGGGTGTACAGGGCCTCGCCTTCATGCCCGCTCCCAGCTCCGGGGTCTCTCCGTACTCGACCCCGCCGGCCGCACCACACCGCACAGGCCCTGAATCTGATCCAGCGCTTGGTTTAATTGTCTGTGGGCTGAGGAACTCCGCAGGCTGGTCGTGCTGTCTCCCCTGCCCTTCCGCAAGAACGGGGGGGGTGGGGTTGCACAGCAAGATTGCCCTGCAGATTCAGGATAGATGTTGGATAGTGGCTCCAGGGCCGACGGAGCCTCACTACTGTGCGGCCATCTTGTCCGCACGCCCCCTAGCGTCTCAGGACATGTACCTTAAGTGTGTGACATGTCCTGGTAGTGACAAACAGCCATTTTGGTTTCTCACTGCTATGGGGCTGCCCTCCCATAGGAATGCATTGGGGATTCCCTGATAAGTGTTTCAGTGGTAATTCCTGATATGACAGGAGCAGCGTGGTCAAGTTTGGTATATTTGGAATAGTGATAATAAATGCTACGCAATGGTGTGCGCAGATTTATTATAACTATTTTAGAAATGCCACTTTTAGAAGTTGGCATTTCTGTGTGCTATGTGTCTGCCTGCCTGATGTGGATTGCATGTCTGGCTTTGGAGTGACAGGGGCTGGTGAGGTGTGTGTGGCTCCAGGAGGGGCAGAGTCAGTCAATGCTAGGCTGAATAGGGCATCTGTATTTGGAGTAATGGGAGTAGTAGTCCCCTGACCCTGAATAAGTCTGTGCCTGCCTATGTGAATGCTGGCTCCGCCCCCCTGTGGTGTGTCTGATGACGAGCCCCCACCTGACAAAGGGGAAGAGGAGCCTTGTCAACAAAGTGCTCCAAAACCCCCCAGAACCAGTCTAGGCTGGTTCCCCCAAGCCCTGTGCCAGGGCAGACAAAGAGAACATTGGTATAAATATTGGGGCTGTGACCCCATGAAAATGTTGTGCTTTTGTGCTTCCAGGCGACCTGCTGCTGGGCCCCAGGAGGAACCGCCACGAGGGACTGCCTCCCTGCTGGAGGGCACTGTGTGCTGGCCTGCCTGGGCCCATCCCTTGCCCTGGGATTGTTGGGGGCACAGCGCCTCGTGAGCGCTGCATCTTTATTTCCTTGCCCCAGGACGAGAGGAGCATTTTTGTTCTGATTTGCAGCGCTGGGCTGCGACGGATGTAGAGGGAATCCCGACGTGGGGATTCCCCCGCAATTGCTGAGGGAAGCGGGTGCCCACCCCGCTTTTATGCGTATTTAGAAGAGCGGGAGCCCACCCCGCTTTGTGGTCTGCTTGTCGGCGGGAGCCCACCCCGCATTCATGCCTATTTTTCGGCGGGAGCCCACCCCGCACTTTGCCCCGCAGAGAAGAAGCCGCCGCTCCGGGAGTGAAACCGGAAGCCAGGCAGCCTGCCTGGTTGTGGGCGGGGCCGAGGAGAAGTGGGCCGAAGAGAAGCACCGGCCGGAAGACCAGCAGACTTGTGCCTGTAGTCCAGGAAGCGCCGAACCAGAAGACCTAGGCGGGAGCCCACCCCGTGCAGAGACCTCCCCCCCAGCGAGAGAAGTCCCGGCTGAGGGCTACGTGCCCCAGAAGTAGAGTCCAGTGAGTGGGGGCTGAGTTTGGTATTGCCTGTCACAGCTGCACCGCAGTTGCGGGCAGCTGCAACGTGGGGCAATTTGGTTCCCAGAGAGGGACCTCCCGAGACACATTGTCGGCGCCTGGAGCCGTGTTGGCGCTCCCGGATGCACTGGTAGTGCCAGTGCTGACTACAACGTGGGGCACATTGTTTTCAGGGCCCCAGTGGGGGTCCAGAGGGCACAGTAGTGCCAGTGGTCATTTGGCCTGTTTTGGTTTGCCTCACAGCTGAGCCGCCGTCGCGGGAAGCTGCACTGTGCCGGCCAGTTTATTTCAGTAGTCCCAGAGTGGGGCTCCTAAGGCACGGTTAGTGCCAGGGTTCATTTCGCCACAGCTGCCCCACCGGACAGTGGGCAGCTGCAACGTTTGGGGGCCATTTCTTTTATTTAGGAAGGGGTGAGGGGCATTGGCAGCTACGCCCTGACTTTGCAGGACATAGGGCATTTGAGCCCCAGTGAAAGGCCAGTTGGCGTGGGTTCAGTTCAGCGATTACTCTAAGGTGCTGTGTGCACTTTATGGGTGTACTGATAGGGCGCAAGGCCCTAAGGGGATGTATGCACCTAATTAGTGTTACTATGGTGCACTGCCAAATGTGTGCATAATGTGTTTATGCTGATAAGGCCTATTGCGTAATGTGTTTATGCTAATGAGGTTTGGGCCTAATGTGTTTTATGCCTAATGTGATAATGCTGTGGTCATTATTGTACCAGTAGTTACTGGTTGTGTTTTATGTTTACTACCTGCATTCTGATGGTTCTGACCGTGGCCCAATTGGCCTGGTCCTGTATATAATCCCCCTGTGAATATTGCCCAGTGCCAGTTGGCACACTGTATATATTGTGTGATTATGATTATAATGTGTTTTGGATAATACAAAGGCTATTTTTTTTATATAACCTTGTGTGGAGTTTCTTTTGTGGTGTGCCTAGTGTGTAGCTGCTGTGTGTGTGTGTTGCGCAAACGCTTTACACATTGCCTCTGGGATAAGCCTGACTGCTCGTGCCAAGCTACCAAGGGGGTGAGCAGGGGTTATCTTCGATGTGTAACTCCCTTGCCCCGACTAGAGTGGTGGTTTCTGCCTGGCTTAGGCGCATGCCCTAGCCAACCAGAAATCCCATTTCTAACAGAGACCCTCTCTACTCCTCCTGTTCCTGTTGAGTCCATAAATCAGAGCTCCCCATCCAACTGGAGCCTAAACTTCTCAAACCCAAATTCAAGTTTTCTTCCCTACGTTAACGAACGTAGGGCCTTTGGACCTCCCAAGACAGAAGTAGAAACCGGCCCGTCGCCTCAAAAAATCGAGAATCATTTTGCACTGAATAACGATGCCCTGATCTCAATGGCAAATGCGGCCATAATGCATGCTGATAAGCTGGATACCCAAATAAACATTTTGCAAACAGTTGCAGGCCTGATCTCAGGAGTGGACCTAAAATTAGAACATCTAAACTCCTTGATCCATAGAGCCCAGGCAAATTCGGAATTAATGGCCAAAGAGGAGGGCTGTGGATGTAGTCCTATACTACAGAACCTAGAAAAGCTGCCTGAGATAATGAGCTCCTTAGTCAAAGACCTCAAGAGAGAGGTTATTAGGCGGCCGCACGATACAAACTTCCTTCCTCAACTAAACCCAAATTTGAATACAAGTACGAATGATCTACAGTTAAATGAGAAAAAAGCCTTGCAGCAGTCCTTGGGGATTATGGGTGACGAAACAAATAGAACAAGTGCAGATAACTTTTCGTCAATATCTACAACCGTACAGTTAAGGCCAAAAGTCAACCAGGCCAGACTGGAGACAATACAGGAAATTACCAGGCATGATGCTAGTAGTACTATATGCGCAACAAATAACAATGACCCGGACTTAAAATCTCATCCACAACCTGAAAAAAAAAACTGTCTCCTCACAGATAAGTGCTCCGAAACAAATATTAAGTCAAAGTCCACAACTTTAGAATATCAACCCTTATCCAGAAAAAACAAGATAAAATTAAAAAAGTTAAATAAATCAAATAAAGGTAAAAGCACTAATGAAGGGTCAATTATGCACTGGCTCCATCTGGAAAATAAAGAACATCATGTGGATACTAACGTCTCCCATCCAAATAACAAAACCCAAGGTACACAACCGGATGGTATAACTATAAGCGAAATTACCACTTCACGCGCTCTTGAACACCCTACGGAACTGCAAACTATAAAGTCGGATATAACTGACTTAGAGCTTTGGCATCAATTTGATGATGCACACGGATCTCAAGTCGAAGTATTAAGCCATGAACAAAAGGAACATGCGGAAATTAATATAGAGCGGACCCTAGTGACCGAAACGGACAACAGAAGTAAGAGCAGTATCCACCAAGAAAAACTTAAATCAAGTAAAATAAACACACTTGTTCCCACATTAACAACAGTTTATAAGGAGCCTTCACTCCAAGAAGACAACAGACCTATAGTAGCCTTAAACACAAATAACAGGGATAAGAAGTCCATCCAAACGAGCACTGATGACCTATTATTGTCCAATTATAAGCTTAGGAGCAATGTACAGCCGCAGGCAATAAGCACTAATCTATTCCGGGAAGATGCGGATATCCGGGGGAAACCAATTCCAAACTTCATAGAGGCTCCGGATGCCCAGGAGGCAACATCTCTACAAAAATTTCCCACCGAAGAACAAACAAGAGATTTAGAAAATCTAAAAATACTGTTGTACCCCGAATACATCTCGCAGGGGCAGTGGGACATCCTCAATAGAGGAAACCTCCTGAAGCTTTGCAAATATCCCGGACCTAGAAAATATAAAAACGACAGACATCGATAGTGTTGCTTTCTCTGCTCCAGGCCCAAACGAGATAAATGAGACAAGAGATAACTTTCACTAATTCAGCCATGGCCTATGCCCTAAGGGGAAACAAAAAGCAATTGGATAATTGGGGCATAAAAATCAAGACCCCGTCTATCACAAAATATCCAGTGATCCTGAAAAGCAGAGTGCCGAATGCACTGCTGGGTATTCAAGAACTAGATGACCAGGAAAGAATGAATAGAAAGGATTCAACTCGCCCAGCATTAGGGTCTATCCTGCATGGCACCAAAGGTGGACCCAGAGTAAATCTGAGTAGCGATAGATCAATTCAAATCACAACATGTACAGAAGGGGGCAAACGGCTCTGTTTGACTAAGGGGAACAACAGCAAAGATTGGTCCTGGCTACCACGGGCCTTAAACCCCAGTCCCTAACAATGTGATGGCTTCCTCCAATAAGCTAAACTCAGCTCCCAATTTGAGAATCTGCTCTAGGAATATCAGGGGCCTCACGAACGATGAAGACAAAAGGGACGCAATACAACATCTTCAGAGCTATGACATCATCGCTGTCCAGGAAACCTGGGCTCTGCCCTCATCTCCCTGGCTAGATTATACAGTTTATGAATCACATGCCATAGCATCACAAGTAGGTAGGAATGCCTTGAGTGGAGTAGCTATTTACGTTAAAAACAATCTGGCCGTACAGGTAACATTGATAAGTGAGGGAAACGGAGATTACGTTTTCATTAAAGCAAAGTGGCAACAAATAGTCCAGCCAGCTCAGACTGATCAAACCATAATTCTTGGCTGTATATACCTCCATCCCTCTAAGTGCAAACGAGAAGAATCACTAAGCAGAATGCTACCAGCAATAAGTGACCTTCACTCCTAGTGCCCAGATGTCTTATGGATGTTAATGGGAGACTTTAATGCTAACTTAATGGCCTCTGATCTAAATTCTTCCCTAGTAGCCCTGGATGATTCCGCCTGGGGCATCCCACATATAATCGGCCAGTTCCAACGGAAAGACAATCACGGCCTCCAACTCTCAGCCTTCCTTAATCATTTGGGTCTCCGGATCCTAAATGGCAGAGCTGCTGCTGACTCCCCTGCAGTTTACACCCATCTTTCAAACTATAGATTGGCTACATTAGACTATATCTGGATTTCGATCGCCCACTTCCATGTAATTCAGGATTTCTTGGTAACACCTACCGTGGCAAGTGACCACGCGATAGTTTCCTGTGGCATTATAGCCCCGCAATGTCGCTGACCTAGAATTAAACTCATCGGCGAGGAGGAAAAGTGTGAACTGATAAATAAAATTAGGTGGATAACAGAGCACCAAGAAAAAATCAACCTAGAAGTGGAATCTTTGTTGAATAAAGCAATCCCGGATAACAGAAAATCATTCTCAAGCAATTCATGGGAACTCCTTTTGGAAGACACAGTGGATAAATTAACAACACTGTTAAACTCAAGGTCCACCCAACCCCACAGAATAAATGATTGTCTTGTGAAACAAAAGCTGCTAATGCAATCATTAAAACGAAAATTAAACAATCTTCTGCGTAAAACTACAAAGGAGGTGGCGGGACATACATTCCTTAAAGTCAAGTGTAAAGATATCCGCCGTGAATATAGAAAAGCGAGATTGTCGTACATCAGAATGATGGAAGAAAACCGCTGGAGTAAAGCTCATGAGATAATACAATCACGAGACCAGAAGCGCTTCTGGAACTGGATGAATAAGTGTTGTAGGCCCACCTGCTGCCCTATAACTACAAATATTTCACCCACAATTTGGGAAAACTATATTGAAATACTCTATGTGGAGACATCCAGTCTTAATGGTATAACTCCCCCCATGAGGTATATTAACAACAAGTATTTGAGTCCGGAGTCGCTGGCCCAATCTGGCGGCCAAAAGGAAATTACATCGGGTGAAGTCCTGCATCTTATTAAATAAATGCGCTCTGGAGGGGCTCCAGGCCCCAGTGGAATCCTCCCCATGGTTTTCAAAGGGATGGCGGATAAGTGGGCAAAAATCATGGCGCCTCTATTCCAGGAGTTTAGGTTGGGAAGAAGTATCCCGGAGTCGTGGAGGGGATCCCTGCTTGTTCCGATACATAAAAAAGGTAAAAGATCCATCCCGGAAAACTATAGAATGATTGCGCTTTTAGATGTGGACGGGAAGTGCTATGCTAGCATTCTGCTGCAAGAGCTGACGGCTTGGGTTGAAAAGTGCAATCTGATCCCTTACACGCAAACAGGTTTCCAAAAGGGTTCACACATTGAAGACAACTTGATTTGCATTTCCAACCTGATTGAAACAACACTGGCAAGTAAAGGCAGGGCCTTGTACCTTGCTTACATTGACTTTCAAACTGCCTTTGACAGTGTTTCCCGCCAGCGATTATGGATGAAACTAAACAATTGGGGCATTGATAACACACTACTAACAGCACTGATTGCCCTATATTCAGACACCTGGGTTAAGATCAGAGTTACAACCACTTGTTCTACCACCAAAAGAATTCACACTAATAAGGGCTTAAAGCAAGGTTGTCTGTTGGCCCCAATGCTTTTCAATCTATATCTGGCGGATTTGCCGGAACGGTTGGCTGTAGCACGAGCATTTCCCCCCAAAGTAGCTGAAGCCAAAATCCAATCACTCCAATATGCGGACGATACGATATTGCTCAACCAAACCCAGATTGGTCTACAGCGGCTGCTAATGGTATTATCTCTATATTGTAGAGAGAACAATCTAAAACTGAATACAACAAAAACAAAGGCAATGATAATTTCGCGACAATTAAAAAGGAAGGGTGCATGGAACCCATTGAGATTGTGGCCACCTATACGTATTTGGGTGTGTGGATCGATCACAAAGGACGGACCGTTGCCCATATTACTGCAATGCAAGGTACAGCTCAATCTTTGGAAGGCATTTTTTGTAGAGCAAGGAAAGCCATGAGCTCCCCTGACCTTACTCCCCTAATCTGATTAATGGGGGCAAGATTTCTACCATCAATAGCCCATGGAGCAATAGCCTTCAAAGATAAGATGACTACATGGCTGGATAGAGCACAGTCGGCCTGTTTCCGTAAAGTTTTTTTCTTGCCGACTGCCACTGCTCATGCTCAAATTCGGAGAGAATTCAATCTTTGTTCCCAAAAATGGATCCTGAAGGCGCGATTTATTGCATATTGTCTAAAGGCTAAACAAGCTCAGGAAAACACCTTGAAACGCCATATCTGGACAATGATAAACACCCAAGGGTCCACATGGTATGAATGTCTAGCTCATTGTGTTGAGGTATTGGATGCAAAGGAAATATGGTCAGCCTCAATATCCACACCAGCAGCTGCTAAGACTTAACAAAACAGGCGAAGTTGCTGTCTGCCGACTGTGATATGCCAACACTAAAAAAGTTAAAGCATGGAAGCTGGGCCTCGACCCTCTATGCCAATGTGTCCTTGCCAGATTACCTGTCCTCTCCTTTAAAACCAATGCTAAAGCGACAACTAATGAGGTTGCGGTTCGGTCTGATCCCACTGTTGGTATACAAATACGGGCAAGGGTATAAAGAGTCTGTAGCTACCAAGTGCCGAGCTTGCGGAGCAGCAGAGGAATCACTAATTCACATATTGTGCATTTGCGAGAAACTGCGTCCTCTGAGAATATACTGGCTCCGTCCAATTTGGCGTATTTTAAATATACTAACATGTCACGCCGCTTTAGTTGAGTGTATGAGAGGTGAATCAGCGCAGCTGGCGGCCCGGTTCTTGAAATATTTGATGGCGATAAGGGCTTCTTTGGACTCCCCCATCATATAGAACTTTAACTTGTTAAGCTGAGACATGTTGTGCACTCCTTTAAGGTTTTTATGTTTATAGTAACCAAAATGGGGTTTCCACTTTCTTAACTGTTGCATAATTGTTTGAAACAACCTGTCTTTTTATCCTGTACAATAAGGGTACAAAATGTTATATTGTATATTTATATGTGGTCTCATTGCAATGGTTTTAATTAATTGTGCAATAAAATTATCTATCTATCTATCTCGAGCCTGGGCCATGCAGATTTGTGCACCAAGATGCTTCCTCTGCTTCCGGTGCTCCAGGATTCGTGTTGTTTCCTGAAGATTTTTATGGTGGCATGCGGGTCAGAGCCATCCATCACGTGTGGCTGCACATTTTCCTCTGTTGCCTTGGTTCAGACAGATGGGTTTCTAAATATCTGCCCTTATTGGGGTAATTGCCACAGACAATGTGCAAATCTTATGTTCAAGCTCTTTGTGTGAGCCTCTTACAACAAAGCACTCAAAAATCGTCATGCATGTTATCTGTCCCAGATTTTTGCACTCATGCATCCATTCATCCTCTGAAAATAAAAAGAGAAGACGTAAAGAAATGAAAGGGGTCTTCTGAAGGAGGACCTCTAGAAAAAGAAAATATAAAACAAAAGGGCTAATCCAACAGACCTGACACTGAAGCACACACATTTTGTTGCAAACGTGCACATCTGATCAGAGAACTGCTGACACTCACTGAGCAAGAGATCCTTTGGCTGAAATGGATGTCCTGTTACCCCATGCTGTATGCTGTCATGTATGCTAGCAGAGTGTAAGTGACACTCGTATAAACCAGTGTCCCAAGAGGGCTGACCCAAAGCTCCTCCATGTATGGATATGTGGGTGTGTGCATATATATATACATATATATATATATATATATTCACTGAAAAAACCATAGGTTTCAGGCACGTTATAGTTAAAAATTAGCATTTAAAAAACCCTACAAATTCACTGAAAAAACCATAGGTTTTAGGGACAGTTATAGTTAGTTGGACATTGCACTCGTACAAAACCCGTGAAATTCCCCCGTTATAGTTAGTTCAGCTAACTATAACTCGCGCCCCCGCAATGCACTGCTGATGACATCACATATTACATCACTCATGACATGGTCAGTGACATCACTGATGACATCTCAAATGACATCACTGATGACATCATCCAGTGACTGTGTGTTTCTGTAAAGTTTAAATATTTTTAATATATATAGGGAAAGGCGTATTGAAGAATGAGTGGGTGTATAAGTGTCTGTATGGATGATTTAGTAGGTGCGTGACTAACTATAAGTGAGTGATTAAACGTATCTTACTGAATGCATGGGTTAGTGACTAAACTGGGTGAATGTCTGTATCCGTCTGTCTGTTGCTGTGTAAGTGGCTGCATGGGTTTGTGAATAGCTACATGAGTGTCTATATGAGTTATTGATTGGTTGTCTGAGTATCTCTATGGGTGCCTGAGTGTTTGTGTGGGTGGGGTGTGTGCGACTCTGTGCATAGATGTGTGAGTGGGTGATTCACTGGGTGGATAGTTTCAAGAGTGCATCTGTGATAGACTGTATGGGTGGGTAAGTGTGTGTAAGAGTGTGTTAGTGAGTGAATGTATGTCCCAGTGGTACATGTGTGAGTAACTACATATGTGAAAGGCAGTATATATGTGTGTTGGAGTATATAAATAGCTATAAGCGAGAGTGTGTGATTGTGAGAGTGACTGTATGGATGAGTGTGTGCTTGTATCAGTGATTGTATGAGAGCGTAAGAATGTGCTAGTATTTGTATGAGTAAGTGAGCTGGTGTGTGTATAACTGTATAGGTGAGTAAATGGCAGTGTGTTTAATTATTTGCATGACTGACTAGGTGTGTGAGTACCTCTATGGATGAGTGGCGGTGTTTGAGTGTCTATATAGGAGTATGAGTGCATATGATAGTCCTGTACTGAGTGACCGTAAGTATGAGTGACTGTACGGGTGAGTGAGTGGATGTGTGTGTAGACCTAAGAATCAGTGAGTGGGTATGTAGTTATTGGTGTTGGAGTGTCTATGGTTTTGCGAATGGCAGTCTGTAATTTAGAGTGGGTGTATCAAAGGTTATATTAGGTGTGAGGAGGTGCATCAGATTATCACGTGGATGATGTCATCAGTGATGTCATCAGTGATGTCATCAGTGATGTCACTGACCATGTCATGAGTGATGTAATATGTGACGTCCTCAGCAGTGCATTGCGGGGCGCGAGTTATAGTTAGCTGAACTAACTATACCGGGGGAATTTCACGGGTTTTGTACGAGTGCAATGTCCAACTAACTATAACTGTCCCTAAAACCTATGGTTTTTTCAGTGAATTTGTAAGGTTTTTTAAATGCTAATTTCTAACTATAACGTGCCTGAAACCTATGGTTTTTTCAGTGAATTTCAAAGGTTTTTTAAATGCTAATTCCTAACTATAACATGTCTGAAACCTATGGTTTTTTTCAGTGAATTTCAAAGATTTTGTAAATGACAATTTTTAAATGTATTAATTGTTATATTTATTTTTTTGATACTGATTTACTACATTTTTTAAACTATTTTTAGATATTTTATTTTTTAAATTACATTGTAATTACATTATACATTACATTACAAAATATACTTTCTCAGAATGAATTACTTTAGTTTAAATACTTTGCAAATAGGCAATAGACTTTTAAGTACAGTAGTTACAGTTGTTGCAATGGGCAACACAATTTCAAACACAATGCAACATTGAGCTCAATGTGAATTTCTAGTTAAATGCAATTAGTTACTTTATGGATTACTTTTCTAACCACAGGACTGGATCCTAGATTCAGTCCTGGGACATCTCCTGTAAACAGTTGAGTAAAAGCGTTTTGGTTACAGTAGTGATTTGTAAGGAATATTATTGTATTTTAAAAGTTGACACTTAGAAACTTTTTCACATAGAATCACCAATGTTATCCTATGGGAGGAAATTCACTTAGCAGGTAAGTAGTGTTATCGTTACTTTTTCTTACTCAGTGGTGGATCCTGGATCCAGCACTGGTGCATCTCCTGTAAACAGTTGAAAGAATGCGTTTAAGTCATATAGGCGATTTTTAAGGAATATTTGTAGTTTGTGAAAATCGACACTTTGAAACTTTTCTGCTGAAAACCAGACAATGGATTCCTATGGAAGGAAATACAAGTTACTGGTAAGTACGGTTAGAATTACTTTTCAGGGTCAGTGCTGGGCTAAAAGATGCAGCACTGGGTTCTCTCCTGATAACAGGTGAGTAAGTCGGAATTCGTAGTTCGGCTGAATTTAGAGGAATATTATAAAGTTCCAAAACTCCACACTTAGAAGAATTTCCAAGTGAAACCAGTCAATGTTAGCCTATGGAAGGAAATTCAAGTTACTGGTAAGTACGGTTAGAATTACTTTTCAGGATCAGTACTGGGCTCAAAGATGCAGCACTGAGGTCTCTCCTGATAACAGGTGAGTAAATCGGAATTCGTAGTTCTGCTGATTTTAGAGGAATATTTGTATGTTTCAAAAATCGACACTTAGAAACTTTTTCAGCAAAAAGCAGGCAATGATATCCTATGGAAGGAAATTCAAGTTACTGGTAAGTACGGTTAAAATTACTTTTCAGGATCAGTACTGGGCTCAAAGATGCAGCACTGAGGTCTCTCCTGATAAGTAAATCGGAATTCGTAGTTCGGCTGATTTTAGAGGAATATTATAAAGTTCCAAAACTCCACACAGAAGAATTTCCAAGTGAAACCAGTCAATGTTAGCCTATGGAAGAAAATTCAAGTTACTGGTAAGTACGGTTAAAATTACTTTTCAGGATCAGTACTGGGCTCAAAGATGCAGCACTGAGGTCTCTCCTGATAACAGGTGAGTAAATCGGAATTCGTAGTTCGGCTGATTTTAGAGGAATATTTGCACAATGGTGAAGGAAGGGGGTGGGGCCTGAGGTGACATGTCTGCAAACATGCCCTGTGGCGCGTTTTAAGTTGGAGAATTAATTCCTCCTCAATCCCGAGGGTCCCTAGCGGCCAACTAGCCCACCAGGTACCTCCAGTATGCGCCAGAGAGCTGCGTTGCAGAGAGGTGTTCAGAGGCCATGCCCCTTTTTACAACACTCTGCAACGCAGCTCCGTGGCGCTTACTGGAGGTACCTGGTGGGCTATTTGGCCCCCAGGGACCCTCGGGATTGAAGAGGAATTAATTCCTGAACTTAAAACACGCCACAGGGCATGTTTGCACACATGTCACCTCAGGCCCCGCCCTCCCTTCACCACTGTGCAAACGCGCCCCGTGGCGCGTTTTAAGTCGGGGGATTAACTCCCTTGAATCCTGAGGGTCCCTGGGGTGCAACTAGCCCACCAGCTACCTCCATTAAGCGCCACAGAGCTGCGTTGCAGAGAGGTGTAAAAGGGGCATGGCCTCAGAACACCTCTCTGCAACGCAGCCCCTGGCGCATACTGGGGTTCCTGGTGGGCTAGTTGGCCCCCAGGAACCCCCAGTATTCAAGGGGAATTCGTTCCCCCCAAACGCACCAGGGGGCGCGTTTGCAGAGTGCTGCCAAGGAGGGGGCGTGGCCTCCGGCGCAATGCCAGATTTTTTTCTTTTTTTTTTAAAAAAAGGGGGCTCTGTGGCCCCCCTTTTTTTAACCTTTTTTGGGCCCTGATGACCCCATCCCCCTGGGCCTGACCCTTTTTTTCCCTTTAAATTGAAAACGGGAAGGGGTCCGCGTGGGCCCCCCCTCCCGTGGCCTATTCCGGCCCCGGGGACCCCATCCCCCGGGGCATGCCACCATTTTTTATTTTTTATTTTTGGAGGGGGCTGCGTGGCCCCTCTCCTGAGGCCTCTAATGGCCCCGGGGACCCCATCCCCCGGGGCCGGCCTTTGCCTTTTTTTTATTTTATTTTTTTATTGTTTTTTGGGGGAGGGGGGCCGCGTGGTCCCCCTCCTGGGCCACTTCTAGCCCCGGGGACCCCATCCCCCGGGGCTGGCCCTCTCCGTTGGGGACCGCGGGGGGTCCCCAATGCCCCCACGGTCCCGCCGGCTCCCCGCATCCTGCGGGAGCCGGCATTGCTTTTCCATAAGGGAGCTGCTGACATGCAGCTCCCCTTATGGAAAAGCAATCCTGCTTGCTTCATTGAAGCGAGAGCAGGTTTCCCTGCTCTCGCTTCAATGAAGCAAAGCAAGTTTGCAATGACAGGGCGGGAGCCGCGAGGCTCCCGTCCTGTCATTGTAAACTACAGTGTCCCGGGGGTGGGCACCCCGGGACACTGCAGGAGCGCCGGCCCTGGGGGGTGGCGGTCCCCAGGGCCACCACAGGCTCCAGGAGGGGGGCCGCACGGCCCCCCTCCCATGTCTTTAAAGCCCCAGGGAGGTGGTGGTCCCCGGGGCTCGGGGGTCCGTAACGGACCCCCGCATTTACATTATTAGTGCCCCGGGAAGGTGGCGGTCCCCTGGGCGTGTGGGGGGGCTCGAGCCCCCCCCACACAGGTTCATTAAATTAAAAGAAGCCCCGGGGGGTGGCGGTCCCCGGGGCTGCGGGAGGCCGAGTGCCCTTCCGCACCATTTTGAAATAAAAGCCCCGGGGGGTGGCGGTCCCCGGGGCTTGGGGGGGCCTTAGAGGCCCCCCCAAGCATTTTTATTAACCCCCGCATGCCCCCGGGACTTGGCCCACCCGGGGACCAAATAACAAAGAAGCGCGGGAGCCCGCGCTTCGTTTTTTTTCTTTTTATCGGCAGGATCCGCGCACCCAGCGCGTAATTTTTTGGACCCTGAGCAGGCCTAGGGGGTCAGGGTGTTTCTACCCTGCCCCCTTTTTGCGTTTTGCACCCTTGTTTTTGTCTTTTCTTGTGCCTCGGTTCTACCGAGGAACAAGATGGCTGCCAACACTTTCTGGTTTGGAGTGTTGACAGCCAATTACCATACAGCTCGTGATCGGGAGGGTACGCGAACCCTACGCGGCCATAGATATATATGTGATTTTATTTTTGTTTTTCTCAGGAACTACTGAACGGATTTACACCATTTAAGCAAAAGGCACGACTCTGAACCAAGGGCTACCTTTTTGCCAAATTTGGTGTAATTCCGTTCAGCAGTTCGAGCTGTAGCTGCGACTAACGGTTCCTATGGAAAAATGAATGGGGAAAACACGTTTTGGGACCCCCTTTTTCTCGGCCCCCGCTTGACGAATCACCCCGAGACTTTCAGGATAGGAGCGGACCGGAGCGCCCCAACAAGTTTGAAAATTTCGCGAAGATTCGTCAACCGGCGCCAAAGTTATTTCAAATAGAATGCTGCGGATTTCCTATGGAAAATAGGTCCTAACTATAACTATCTACTGGCGACCGCCAGTAGAAGGGTATGGAATGCGCTAATTCATGCAAAGTTCATACAGTCCATTAGGAATGCTCCAAGGATACTAGATAACGACCATCCACCGTTACCAGCTGTGTGAACACATGTCCACACATGAAATGAACCAAAGGGTTAATATCCTGAGCAAAAAGACTTCATAGTAATCAAAAAAGTCCACATGGTTTTCTTCACAGAAGTCTTCTTGTGGTCTTTATTTATTTCACGCTTTGATCACAAATCGTAACTTCTGGCCACCAGAGTAGCAGAACAAAACCAGTGGCTCCAACCAACAGCAAGAGGACTCCTAGCCAACACGTGTTCCGTCTACGTGGAAGTATCCACTGACTTCTTCAGGTCAATTGTATATGTAGTCAGGACAAAATGCAGAAATTATACATATGCGAGCTCAGGTACTTTTATTCAGTCTAAGCGTTTTAAGACAAAATTCAGTTGGGATCCGATTCATATATATAATATCCAGGCACACTATGCAGGTAATAGTAAAAGTATAGGCTCAGGTACTTGTGTACAGTCTTAGCGTCTTCAGACACAATCCAGGCGTGATCTGTACATGCGGCTCTAGTCCAAAAAGAATGTTCCTTTCGGCAGTGCGTCGTCTTTTCCATGATGGGTAAAAAGTGGGTTACATCAGTAATCTTGAGTTGTGGGCCTTCATCTGATTCTGAAGACATTCCTGCTGTCCATCAAGGGGAGGCTGGTACAGGTTCTCATGGACAACAACACCACCATCATGAGTCCTGTGTCTGGGGCTTTATGCCCTCTGGAGGTGGCTGAACCATTAGGGCATTTTCTGAACCACCTGGCAGGGTCCCTAAATGCCAGAGTAAATGAACTGAGTGGGTGGTGACTGGCAGTTAATAAGTGGAGTGTACATTCTGAGGTAGTGTCTGTGTCTTTCCACAGTGGGCAGAACCCTGGTTAGATCCTTTTGCCACTGTTGAGAATATGCAGTGTCTAAGGTTTTGTGACTCCTGTACGCCTTCACTTCCTCTCCTGCCCAGAGTTTTGAAAATGTTTAGGACCAACCGGGGCAAGTTCTTCTTAGTGTCTCTGTATTGGGCTAGACTAGTGTGTTACCCTCACCTTCTGGGTATGAGCATCTGTCCACAAATCAGGCTACCCCTTCACAAGGACCTCCAGTCTCATCAGCAGTGCAGAGTCCTACACCCAAATCTGCACGGTCTCCACCAACATGTGGAGACTGAGCAATTGCAACTGACTGTGTTTAATCTTCCACCTGAAGTGGTGGGTGTCATCCTTGCCACCAGATGCCCTTCCGCAAAATCCATTTATAATAGCCGCTGAGACAAATTTGTGGGCTGGTGTGGCATTTGCAAGACTGAGTCTTTATAAACAAAGTTGTCTGACGTCCTTTTGTTTGTTTTTTCTTTGGCACAGCAAGGTCTTTTGCAGTTTACAGTATTAGTTTTACAGTATTAAAGCCTTTTGTCTGCCCTATCGGACTTTTTACACATGCCGGACCAGCAATCCTTGTTTAAATCACCTGTTGAGATTAATTATTGTTATTAGAGGGTTGACGCACAAGTTTCCTCCCAAACCGTTAGTGATGCCACGGTGGGACCTTAACTTGGATGTTTCTCATGTGTTCGCCCTTCGAGCTGATGTATAGCTGCTCACTGTCTCTGCTTACTTTGAACATAATTTTCCTCCTTGTGATTCTGTTGGTTTGTTGTGATTGAACTTCAGGTGCTTGTGGTGCATCCGCCCTACACCATCTACAGCACGTTTTTCCTAGACTAGTTGATGCTGATGAGGATTCTTGCCAAAGTTCATGACTACCTTACACATTGGGTAATCCATCACTCTACCAGTGCTAATTGTGCCCTCTCACTCCTTGCAGGAGGAGGAGATGCTCCATCAGTAGGACCCCAAAAATGCTTTAAGCTTTTACATTGATTGTACCAAGGACCATAAAGTGGTCAATCAACTATGTGACTGGTTGTGAGGTTCTCAGGAGAAAAAAGGAGAATGCCGCGCAGTAGAGGACCCTGCCTAGGTGGATAGACCTCTGCATTAAGGTTTGCTTAATACTGGTCAAGAAGCAGCCTCCAGGGCTACGGCTGTTTCCACTGCATTGACATGTGTATGGCCTGCCCTTGACATCTGCCAGGTTGCAAAGTGGGCATCAGTGCACCTGTTCATGAAGCACAACTGCCTCGACATCCAGGTCCGGCGGAAAAGACATTTTACGGCTTGGTTCTGCAGATTTCTTGGTCTGAGTCCTCACCTGCGGTATCTATTCTAACGTGATGAATCTGTTGTTAGAAATGTCCATCAGAAGAACCAATGATTTACCTTAAATATTCCTCTTTCTAGGAGATACTCTGTTTATTTGCAGATTCCTCACCGCCCATCTTCTTTTATAGCATCTAAAATGGGCCGAAGTTAGTGTTCAGCAGCACACTGGCACCAACAGTTGTTCATGCTCTGTGTCTGAGGGTGCAGACAAGAAACAGACGACAGCACGCTGGGGTGTGGCGCTTATATGCAGCACCAGTCCATCTCTTCCGAGTTGGTGCGGAGTCAGCGCAGAGGCCATATTGTGCCACCTAGCGACACACCAAAGCACTGCTTCGGATGAATGTTTTCTGGATCTGAGGTGAGGAATCTGCAATTAGATAGAGCATCCACCAGAAAGAGCATCACCAAAGGTAAATACATTGTTTATTTTGCTATCTAGGGGTCTTGGAGGCGTTGAATAAAATAGCTTCATAGTTGTTGGACCAACCTCAGCCATGATGGAGAAATCAGACCACTGTCTGACCCACACAACTGGATGGAAGCACAAAGTCACCAAGGGATTCTTTCATGCCACATAAGCATTTCATAACTCTAAACCAGCTGGCTGGCAAGCCAAAAAGTTGTTCGACAACTGCAACAGAAGCAGGAACATTGAAGAGTGATATGCTCTGGCCAGCCAGACACGCCACTGAGCTCACCTGCACTTATTGCATTAGAGTTTTTGGCATCCTCCTCCTGTCTCAGGTGAGGGGTAGAAAAGGTTTCAAAGCCCTTTATCTGTGTCTCTCACCCCATTGGGCCAGCTCGGGGTCCCATGTAAACAAGGTCACGCACCAGAGTTGGCCAGCAGATCTTCAGCATTTGCCGTCAGTCTTACTTGTAGCCAGTGGGAAATTGGCAGCACTCATCTCCACATTTAGTAAAACCCAGTTAGCAGCAATGTTCTAGCAGGTTTAGGTCCAAAATTGTTTATCCAGCTTGCAGGATCCCAGAATACATTGCAGTGGTTACTGCCTTCATGCATGCGAGCTTCCCAGAGGCTGCTATGGCAGGGAGCATTGTGCTCTCCCTCCTGGCAGCTCTAGGAACCAAGACCAGCAGAGAAGAAGAATTGGCAGATTCAGTTCTCCAAAGTGCGTGCTATGCTCATCCTCCATGTTGTAATTGCCACTCTTACATACGTAGAACTTCGGGAATAGCAACAGGTCAGGTGCGCTGGTGTTTGCAAAGCATTTACCGTGCAAACATGATTCGATGAACGCAATAAACAAGCACAAAACTTTGTTATGTTCCGGTTTGGATCCCTCCCTGTGAAGTCCTTTTGCAACTAGTGGAAGGGTTCCCTGATCCAAGCATTGTGTGCCCTGTCTGCTTACACGCAGGCGAGACACTCTTACACTTATGGGGGCATATGTATCAAAAATGCGTTTTGCGATTCCCAAATAGCGATTTTTAACGAATCGCTATTTGAGAATCGCAAAACGCGATGTAAATAAATATTCGCAAAAAATTTGCGATTCGTTAATAATCTCAAACGCTATTACCGATTACCAAAATAGCGATTCCTTAATTGCGAATTCGCTATTAAGAAATCGCAATTTTGCGAATCTCCTATTCTGGAGCAGATTGATGACATCACAACCAGGAAGTGTGACTGCCCATGCTGTTCCTGATTGCCTGAGGCTGTGTCAGAGGCTGGGAGCAGGAGCACACCACTGAACTTCAACACCATCCAAAACACAATGGATACACAGGAGAAGAAAAAGGAGGCAGCTGGAAGGAAAAGAAAGCATAAATTCAGTGAGAAGGAACAGGAGGTCCTCATTGAGGAGATGGTTAAGAGCCATGATGTGCTTTTTGGCAAGAAATCCCTGCACATCCCAGAGTCTAAAAAGCGCAAAATCTGGCTGGACATACAGGCTAAGGTAAATGCCAGAGGTGTCACACAGCGCTCCATTGGTGACCTACGCAAGCGCTGGTATGACATGTGCTCAAGGTCTAAGGACAAGGTTGCCACTAGGCTTGTGGAGGCGAAGAAAACTGGTGGGGTCCATCCACAGAGCCTGCATTCACACCCCTTGAGGATTTGGTGGAGTCCACCCTACAGCCTGAAAGCATCAGCGGGGTTGCAGATATCGACAGCTCCGAAACGCCCAACACCAGACAAGGTAAGATGCATGCTAAATCAGCCCTGACACATTACCCACTTAAGAACTCACTCAGGAAAGCCCCAATTCCGAAGTACTAATGCAACTCCGTTCCACATTTTCCTGGTCAACCAGCAATGCATTATGGGAGATGTAGTCACACACATAACACAGTTGAGCAATGACACACAGCAATGAATCTGCAGTTGACACAAAACAGTAAAACAAACATGTAACACAGCACTTAGGTACCCAAAATGCAACCAAGGTTATTCAGTGAACAATGGAAAGCTGGACACACAATAAGTAGTGCTTTTGTATTTAAAGGTGAACCTGCAACACAGGGTGACAACACAGAACCTGAGGAGGCGCCACAGGACCAGGCAGGAGAGAGCACACAAATCAGACAACACAGCCAACACCTGTGCTAAAAAAACGCAGTTACACTGTGCCTCCACTCCCGGAGTTGGAGGGAGAACTCGAAGGCATACAGGATGAGGCACATCCAGAGCAAGAAGAGCAGGCACGGCAGGAACATGTGCAGCCCCCTATGCACCGTAGGGACGACAGTTGCAGGAGACGCAGGCCAAGGGCACAAACCAGCACAGACGTAGGAGATGATCCTTCCGTATTTTCAGGCCTGGAAGGCACAATGGTCAAGGTCCAGCGTCTGCAAGCCAAAAGCATGCGATCAATAAACAGGCAGCTGGTGTCTGTCAATCATAATCTCACAGACATGAAGGAGGGCATCAGAGAGCTCAATCACACAGTTGAAGAGGGCAATAAGGCATGTGCAGACTGCATCAAGGAAATGACTGGAGCAATCAAAGAGCTCTGTGCCACAATGCAAAGGGACCATGCACCCAGACGCAGGGAAAAACGACGTCTGTTCACCTGTCTGGATCTATACAGTAAGGCGGTCAACCGTTTGTGCAATGCCACATCTGTACTGTCAAGACGCACAGTGACGATGCAGATAGAAATGGCACACTGCAGCCAGGATGTTGCCAAAGGTTTGGTGCAGGTCACCAATGCAGTTGACCAGCTGCAGACAGCAAACATAGGTGGCACAGGTCTCCTGGGGGCAGGGGATAGTGAGGAGGTCTCCAGCCGCAGCAGCATCACTCCACCAATGACAGAACCCAGACGGCGTATTGTGAGGCAGGGAACACCATCAGATGCCTCATCAAGGGAGGGCAGTCAGCACACTGAGCGTGCAACTGCAGGACGTGGACGGAAGAAATCGAGTTGCCACAGCTGAATGCTAATGGGTGAAGTAACCCATGGCATACGTACATTTGTCATTCCATTACTCATGTCCTGTGTACATGACATGTGCAACAGCAAGAGCCACACATAACTTGTGTTTGTAGGCTGTGTGAATGCAATTTACCTGACACTAAGGTACATTAAAACACAGTCATTCTCCAATCATTATTTGCTTTGTGTCATCATTACTCACCTAGAAATAGTTGTGTGTTATTTCTTCACGTCTCTGTCGGCCATCAGCTGCCCCGACACCACCTGCTGGTCTGCGACGTCGACCTGGTACTTCATCCTCATCCGATTCTGTATCTGTGAGTTCCACTGGTATGCCTTTTCTTGTTCCAATGTTGTGCAGCATAGCACAAGTAGCCACAATCTTGCAGCAGGTCTCTGGCCCATATTGCAGTGCTCCTCCACTCTTGTGCTGGCAGCGGAACCTGCTCTTCAGTATACCAAATGTCCGCTCGATTACACAGCGCGTTGACTTGTGTGCGCGATTGTATCTTCGCTCACTCGCATCAGCCGGATTGAGGTAATGTGTGAGGATGAATGCACGCACAGCATATGCACTGTCACCTACAGGTTGAAAGACATACGGTTAATCACTGTCCTATCACTTCAGCTCTAAAGTGTATATCAGAGTGGTTGACATGCAATTACCTAGCAGGTATCCCTCGCCAAATTCGCCCCCAGTGAGACGTGTGTATATTCCACTGTGTCTAAAAATGAAGGAATTGTGTGTACTGCCAGGATATTTTGCCACTATATCAGTTATGATGTGTTTTGCGTTGCAAATGACCTGTATGTTGATTTAATGGAATGATTTCCGGTTCCTGAATACGTACTCATTGTCTGAGGGGGGTGAGAGGGCTACATGTGTCCCATCTATGCAACCAATGACATGGGGAAACTGGGCAATCTGGTAGAAGTCCAGTTTGGTTTGCTGCAATGCCTGTTGTGTGTTGGGGAATATGATGTGATGGTGTATCCTCTGTACCATTGCATCCAAGAATGCATGGAAGAAGCGCGACAGGCAACTCTGGGACACCCCTCCTGCTGTAGCTATCACCCCCTGGAAGCTCCCTGATGCCAGTAAGTGCAGTGAACAGAGGACCTGCACATGTGGTGGAATTGTTTGGGTCCTGCTGGTTGGGTGTTCAAGCATAGGTTTTAGCTCAGCAATCAGGTTTAGTATAGTAGCTGAGTCCAACCTATACTTCTTATGTATCTCTTCCTCTGTCTGCTGGAACAGAGTGATGCTCACTCTGAAGACCCGTTCCTGTCTCCTTCTCTGTGCTGCTGCTTGAATCCGCATCCTCCTGGCTATGACATACAGCGCTGCCATTGTGGAAGTCCCTGAGGCATTCTGGGCCTGTTTAAATAGGTTGCACCTGGTTACCACCTGGCTTGAGTTGGTTGTAAATTTCAGGTGCAAAATTGCGATTTCTACATATTCGCAATTTGTGATTTTTTTAATACATTGGTTTGCGAAGTCGCAATTTGCGACATTCATTTTTATGAATTCGCGGCACGGTAACTGCGAAATCGCAATTGGCTTTTTGCAAAATGGTGGCCTCGCAAAATTGTTATTCGCTATTTTAGTGATTATCTATTTTGCGAAGCGACACACTGTCATACATTGGAGAAGGCTATTTTTGCGATTCGCAGCGTTTGCGACCATCAAAATAGCTTTATACATATGGCCCATGGTTCTTTGTCCAAGTTACAGTCGTCCGAGGAAACAGTGGATAATCCCTATCTGTAGGCAGTTGGGTCTTAAGGGCAACCATAGTGAACCACTTGTAAGAAGATTCTCCATGTTTGAGGGGCTTTTTAAGGCCTTGTCTACTTGTGGCTATCTTTTTGCACATACTTGAAGCTTTGTGGTGTTGTTACTCAGATATTTACACTTTATATTTTATGCTTGCACTTTACAGCAACTCTGACTGTTTATATTGGTTGCCTAATTATTAATGTCACGTTTTAAAAAACAGTTGTCTTGCTTAAAGTTTTGCGTTTTATGAGTCCATGCAGTGCCTGAAAAGCATATGTACTATGACAAATGTTGAGGCCATGTGAAATTATTGCTTCTAGTTTTATTGTTTCTAGTTTATACCATCGCAGGAACTGGCCATGTACAATGTTTGAGATGCTGGAGCTTTTCTGTGGAGACATTTATTTGAGCTAAATTGCGGCTTTACGGCTTTCCAATGTCATATAACTGATCATCTCAGTGGGTCCATTCTGATGGATCGGCGCTGTCATGCTTTCACTGCTGAACTTGATGCATCTTTCACATTTTAATGCTTTGTTTGTCGTATGCTTTTATGGTTTTTACCGAAATAAAGTATTTTTGATGATGATCGCAATAACTGGTGGCAAACGTTATGCACAGCATTTATAGACGCATGCAAAGAGACTTCTGTACACCCCGAGCCTGGAGTGGGGGAACCAAACGTGAGGCCCCTCAAGTTTCGTCACGACACTCCAGGCTGGGGTGTACTGAAGTCCCCCGCAAGGTGCATGGAGGGGCCCTCCTCCAGGCTTAATCTGGCGCTCTCAGGTCAGGGTACTGGGGTGAGGGGGGGGGGGGTGAGGCCTGGACCTTACCCGCCTCCCCCAGCACCGCTGGGATTGCGGGGGCCTATGTTCCGCCTCTGAGCCCCTGGGAGGCGAGTGGGCCGCTTCACTGCGTGCAGCTTTGGACATGAGCAAACCACGACTATGATGCTACCAGCCGGGGCTTAGGCAATGTGTGGGGTGTGCTATAGGAGAATTCAATTCTCCTTCAGAGTCAAGGGTGGAGAGACCGATTGAGTGTCTCCGCTTCAGGGAACACTCAGTACAGATTTTCTCTTGGAATCGGGCCATGCAAATGTTTGCCAAAAAGTAAAAATACAGGACAAAGAGAAAATCGCGGTAGTGAAACAGCCGCACTGGTTGTCGAGGATGTTTGATAACATCTGATATCTTACGGGATACTGTTTTTTAACTTTGTGGTCTAATACGTCAGTGAAGGTGATGCATATTCCAAGTTGGAAAGAGATTGTCTGTTAACAAAGATTTGTCACAACTTCATTGTCTGTAGTGATCTCGAATTCATGCAACTTATTCCGAGTGAAAGCTATTTAACAGCGGTAGCTCATTTCGTGTGTAGGTTTTCGATGGCATGCTTAGATTGTTTTTAAATCTTTCCTAGTACTGTTTGTGAACATTAATGTTTCAGAACCTTCAACTCTCTGAAATACACGGTGATTAATAGATATGTTAAGCACCCTATCTATTGAGCAGCTACATTTTTTTTTCTTTTAGGTGAACAGTGCTGAAGAGATCACATTTGAAGCATTGAAGAAAGCAATTGGTGAGATAATTTAATTTCTTGTTTGTAAATATGTCTTGATTACTGCCAGCGATTCACGGAGCAGCATTGTAAAAAGTGCACGGGGTTAGAAAATGTACCTTTCTTTAGGTCCTCTAACCTTTTAGAATATGAGCATGCTGTTTTAGATCCCTCTAGCGCACTGCTCCGTAGACTGTCCTAACTCCTTTAAGGACGCTGTTTCTACTCTTTTACTACACTTGTTGGTAATCTTTCTCTGGAACTCTTCTCATTGTTGCTGTTGTGCACTAGAAAAAATATTTTCATAGTGTTCCCTCATTAGTCTGACATTTATCGCAGGGGTCGTGATTTTAAATGTATTTAGTGCTGCTTTTTGCATCACAGTTGTATATTTGAATTTTGAAATTTCACAATTCTTTGATGGTGTAAAACACGTGAAAGAAGTCCGGTTACAATAGTGAATATTATTGTACAAAACTGTGTAGTTTGCTAAAAACTAGTGCAAGGCGACATTTACTTGATACTTTATTAAGTTACACATTTTTATTTGTGCTTTAATGCCACCAGAAGTATTTATATTGTCATTGTCTGCATTTGACACAATCAACCATATCACTTTCCTGTTACTATTACACATCAGAATGGAAATAGATGACAGAATCCTCAATTAGTTTAAATTCTATTTCACAACTGGATTTCGATGTGTGAAGATTGGAAACTCTTTCTATTAATTGGTACCAGCCCCTGAAGGCTCAATTCACGCTTTCTTACTTTCTAACATTTATGTTGAGCCTTTAGAAAAGCTATTACAAAAACTTACAATATCTTTCCAAAGATACATTTATGCCACTCGGGTATATCTGAGAATATTAATTTCCAGACGTTTTGGAGTATATTGACTTGATACGCTGGCAGGTCATTGTAGAGGGATAGAAACCCTGTATTCCTAACAAAAGTTCAGAAGTGCTCTGACTTATGAGGGGTGGTGTTCTGAAGGGGTTAAGACAGTTTTATTTTGAGCAGTTTTAGTTTGCAATACAATGAATTTGACCTCTTCTCCACTTTCAGAGCTAGTATTGAGAAGAGTGCAAGGTTAGATGAAGAGGTTAAGTCAGTACTCTTGAGAAAGCCTGAAACCAGGATTTTGGTCTTAGAGCAGTTGAATTTAAGTCTGATTTTGCACATCCAGGTTTCAATTGCTTTTAGACATTAGTGATCCCATCTTTCTTCTTTGTCACTCGGCAGATACATTTATGTTTCATAGACATAGGAGTCGAAGAGGAGGTTGGAAGACCTCTGGAGGCCCACTAGAACTTCTCCATAAATAATGAAGTACTGGGGTGATGAGGTTCAGTCTTTTAGGTCCCCTCAAATCACTGGGCATCGATGGGATGAAAAGTCACTAAGTCTTGCTTCTTGTGGCCGGTCTGAAGGGACTTGCACCATTTCAGTGACTGGATGCAGCTGAGAGAACAAAATGGTATGGTCCATTGTATCAAAGGCAGTGGATAAGATGAGTGATAGCTGACCAGGGCTCACTGTGCATGCACATATGTCTAAGGTGTTACCTCTTACATTTATGAAAGTACATTCTGCTATGTATTTTGAGTGGAAGCTTGATTAGTTGTGGTATGGAATGTTATTTGAGCAGGGAACTGAGAAGTGTATTTTTTTCTTTATTTGTGAAACCCAAGGGAGGCCTTTAGTGGGGCAGTGGTTTTTTAGGCGCGCTTGATGTAGCATAGCTTCTGTAAAGAGTCAATGGACAAAAGTGAGTTTTAGTCAAGAAGTGATCTCCAATGAAGGCATTTGTTTGGGAACATTGTTAGGATTGGCCAGTGACCATTGCAATAGGCAAATCAATATGCTATTGATGGATCGGTCAAGTCATTACAGGAGGCAAGTCAGCAGGCTTTTGATGTAGACTGAAGTGAGGTGGTAAGTCAGTTTATTATTAAAGGTCTTGGAGTTACGTTTTTTTATGTTTTTTTAAATTAAAGTAGGAAGGTTTATTTTCAGTGTTCGTCTGTGATATGGGGTGATTGAACATAAAATAACCTGTATGATGGGGACATTAAATGACTGGGGTGATTTTAAGATTAGATATCTGTAGGCCATGTTGTGCTGCTGTATCTAGTAAGTGACTTTTGATTTGAGAGGTACCTTTTGAAAGGATTTCCATGTAAAGGCTGTCTCAGGGACCTATACATTCATTAGTGGCGAGAAGGATAGATTTGGCATCAAGCCAGAAGTGAACATTGCTTGTGGCCCGGTGGTTGGATATTAGGAAGGCCACATGAGAATGTAGAAATGTACTTTAAGATGTTTTGATTAGCGCCTGGGGATGTGGTTGCAAATGTTTTTTAGTGCTTTAAAAGTCTTGCTGCAAAACCTGGAAAGATATTCTTACATAATCATATCAAAGTCAAAAGTCAGCTTTATTCGATTTCAACTAAAATTGTAAAAGCAAAAAGACATTACAACTTGATAATATGTACATAAGTGAAAACAGTAAAAAAATAATTTGACTATATATTAATTATAGCAATACATCAGATACATATATAAAAAAATAACACTCCTAGAAACATACAGTCTAAAAATGCTGTCTTATGCATGCAATTACGCACAATCAAAATGTTTTTCTCGCTAAAATCACCAAACACAAAAAACTTGATATAGAGCAGCATATATCCGGAGAAGGTAATGTTTGTGAAAACAAATATGCAGGACATTGCTTAAAATTAAAGGATTTTAGCAGTGGAATAATACAATGTTTCATCTGTTCAGTGTATAACTTGCAAAAAAATATCACATGCATAGTACTCTGGTTTGGCACATGGCCACAGGGGCAGTAATCTAATGTTTTGGACTAATCGTTCATTTCAGGAAAGCTGGTTAAACGATGAAACGCATAAGTACGAACCTATGTCTAGATTTCAATGTGTGCTTAGGATAAGGTTGCATATCAAATGTGGTCAGTATGGATTGGTTTTTTAACACAGTAGGTTGTAACAATTCTGTAGACAACCTAAGCTCTTCCAAGTGTCTCAAGCGCTTAGCTTTCAAATCTTTCCTTCTTATATCTATCAAGGTATCAGGCTGCTCCAAATGTAGTGGGTATCTCATATGAGAAAGGAATTGCTTAACCCGTTCGCTGCTAGGCCTTTTCCCCTCCTGTGCTAAGCCTTTTTTGGGCTATTTGGGGTAGTTCGCGCTTAGGCCACTGTAACTTTTTGACCACATAACGTATCCACGCCAAATTTGTGTCCTTTTTTTCCAACATCATGGGGATTCTAAAGGTACCCAGGGTTTGTGGATTCCCCTGGAGGGGACCCAGAAATTAGCCAAAATACAGCTAAATTTTGGTTTTTGGGGAAAAATGCGAAAAAAGGGCTACAGATGAAAGCGTCTGGTTTTTTCCCTGCAAATGGCATCAAAAAAGGGGTTGTGGTGCTGAAATCACCATCTTCCCAGCTTTCAGGGACAAGCAGACTTTTGTCAGAAAACCAAAAATTTTTACACAGTTTTGGCATTTTTCTGGGACATAGTCTATTTTTGCTATTTTTTGTGCTTTCAACCTCCTTCCAGTTAATGGTAGAAATGGGTATGAAAGCAATAATGGATCCTAGAAAGCTATACATTTCTGAAAAGTAGACAAAATTCTGAATTCAGCAAGGGGTCATTTGTGTAGATCCTTCAAGTTTTCTTTATAGAAACAAACAGTTAAATATAGGAAAAATTGAAAATTAGTTGAAAAAATCAGCCATTTGTGTCAACATTTTCACCTGTAACTTCTTCTAATTATGACAGCTATTTGAAAGCAATATACCGTTACATCCGCTGGACCTTTCTGGTTGTGGCGATATATAGGACTTGTAGGTTCACCAAGAACCCGACGAACCCAGAGCCAATAACTGAGCAGCGTCTTGCAATGGTTTTTATTATGTACCGGGTATATAGCAATTATTCTGGGAACATTTACACATGGAAAAATCGGTATGAAAGACACCTATGTATTTCTGAAATGGGAACAAAATATAGAGTTTAGAAATAGTAGATATTTGCACATTTCCGAAATTGGGAATGCTCCTACTAGCATGAGAATTATAGGACATTTTTCAAAATGACTTCTTTTTTACACATTGTCTTTCATTTGGAAGGCAGAAATGCATCAAAAGTCAATAGATAATAACAGTTGCTCTACAATTTTGTGTTACCCTAAGTCTCCCGATAAAAATGTTACCTCACTTGTGTGGGTAGGCCTAGTGCCTGCGACAGGAAACGGCCCAAAACGCAACGTGGACACACCACATTTTCACAGTGAAAAATGACCCTTTTTTTGCAAAGTGCCTAGCTGTAGTTTTTTAACCCTAGCTCTGCCGGCACCTAGGGAAACCTAGCAAACCTATACATTTTTGAAAACTAGACACCCAGGGGAATCCAGGATGGGGTGACTTGACTGGCTCTCACCTGGTTCTGTTACCCAGAATCCCTTGCAAACCTAAAATATTGTCAAAAAAAACAAATTTTCCTCACTTTTCTGTGGTGGAAAGTTCTGGAATCTGCATGGATCCACAAAATTCTACCCACCCCGCGTTCCCCAAAGTCTTTCGAGAAAAACGGTACCTCACTTGTGTGGGTAGGCCTACTGCCCGCGACAGGAAACGGCCCAAAACGCAACGTGGACACACCACATTTTCACAGTGAAAAATTACCCCTTTTTTGCAAAGTGCCTAGCTGTAGTTTTTGAACCCTAGCTCTGCCGGCACCTAGGGAAACCTAGCAAACTTATACATTTTTGAAAACTGCACACCCAGGGGAATACAGGATGGGGTGACTTGACTGGCTCTCACCAGGTTCTGTTACCCAGAATCCCTTGCAAACCTAAAAAATTGTCAAAAAAACACATTTTCCTCACTTTTCTGTGGTGAAAAGTTCTGGATTCTGCGTGGATCCACAAACTTCCACCCACCCCGCGTTCCCCAAAGTCTTCCGAGAAAAATGGTACCTCACTTGTGTGGGTAGGCCTAGTGCCCGCAACAGGAAACGGCGAAAAACGCAACGTGGACACACCACATTTTCACAGTGAAAAATGACCCTTTTTTGCAAAGTGCCTAGCTGTAGTTTTTGAACCCTAGCTCTGCCGGCACCTAGGGAAACCTAGCAAACCTATACATTTTTGAAATCTAGACACCCAGGGGAATCCAGGATGGGGTGACTTGACTGGCTCTCACTAGGTTCTGTTACCCAGAATCCCTTGCAAACCTAAACAATTGTCAAAAAAAAACACATATTCCTCACTTTTCTGTGGTGGAAAGTTCTGGAATCTGCGTGGATCCACAAAATTCCACTCACCCCGCATTCCCCAAAGTCTTCCGAGAAAAATGGTACCTCACTTGTGTGGGTAGGCCTAGTACCCGCGACAGGAAACAGCGCAAAACACAACATGGACACACCACATTTTCACAGTGAAAAATGACCCTTTTTTGAAAAGTGCTTAGCTGTAGTTTTTGAACCCTAGCTCTGCCGGCACCTAGGGAAACCTAGCAAACCTATACATTTTTGAAATCTAGACACCCAGGGAATCCAGGATGGGGTGACTTGATTGGCTCTCACCAGGTTCTGTTACCCAGAATCCCTTGCAAACCTAAACAATTGTCAAAAAAAACACATTTTCCTCACTTTTCTGTGGTGGAAAGTTCTGGAATATGCGTGGATCCACAAAATTCCACCCTCCCCGCATTCCCCAAAGTCTTCCGAGAAAAATGGTACCTCACTTGTGTGGGTAGGCCTAGTGCCCGCGACAGGAAACAGCGCAAAACACAACGTGGAGACACCACATTTTCACAGTGAAAAATGACCCTTTTTTGCAAAGTGCTTAGCTGTAGTTTTTGAACCCTAGCTCTGCCGGCACCTAGGAAACCTAGCAAACCTATACATTTTTGAAAACTAGACACCCAGGGGAATCCAGGATGGGGTGACTTGACTGGCTCTCACCAGGTTCTGTTACCCAGAATCCCTTGCAAACCTAAAAAAGTGTAAAAAAAACAAATCCTCCTCGCTTTTCTGTGGTGGAAAGTTCTGGAATCTGCATGGATCCACAAAATTCCACCCACCCCACGTTCCCCAAAGTCTTCTGAGAAAAATGGCACCTCACTTGTGTGGGTAGGCCTAGTGCCCGCGACAGGAAACGACGCAAAATGCAACGTGGACACACCCCAATTTCACTGTGAAAAATGACCCTTTTTTGGCAAAGTGCCTAGCTGTAGTTTTTGAACCCTAGCTCTGCCGGCACCTAGGGAAACCTACCAAACCCACACATTTCTGAAAAGTAGACACATGGGAGGTATGGCTTGCGTGGATCCCCCAATGTTTTCTTACCCAGAATCCCCCAGAAACCTGAAGTTTTGCTGAAAAAATCACTTTTTTCACACATTATTGTGTGGGAAAGTTGTGGCATCACCGGGCTGACACAAATTTCTTACCACCCAGCATTGCCCCAGGTCTCCCGATAAAAATGGTGCCTCACTCGGGTGGGAGGCCCAAGTACCCGCAACAGGCATGGGCCCAAAACGTATTGAGGCGACATCAAAATTGCGTGTCAGAAGACGACCTGGTTTTGCAAGGGGGGTCCCATGACTTTTTGGCCCGGGGCTCGGCGGCCACCTAGAGAAACCTACCAAACCCACACATTTCTGAAAACTAGACACCCGGGGGATTCCAGGGAGGTATGGCTTGCGTGGATCCACCAACGTTTTCCTACCCAGAATCCCCTGCAAACCTGAAATTTTGCTGAAAAAATCACTTTTTGCACACATTTTTGTGTGGGAAAGATGTGGCATCACCGGGATGACACAAACTTCCTACCACCCAGCGTTCCCCCAGGTCTCCCGATAAAAATGGTGCCTCACTCGGGTGGGAGGCCCAAGTACCCGCGACAGGCACGGGCCCTGGTGTTTAGTGGGCTTTCTGCCCCCCCCCCCCCGGAGGGGCAGATTGGGGGCTACAGCCCCCATCTGCCCCACAAAGGCTGTAATGGTGCCGGGGGTGGGGGCATTAGCGTGCCCGTTTTGGGCAGCCCCCACCCAAAAAAAACCACGCCAAAAAAAATCCCTGGCGTTTAGTGGGCTTTCTGCCCCACCGGGGGGGCAGATTGGGGGCTACAGCCCCCATCTGCCCCAGAAAGGCTGTAATGGTGACGGGGGGTGGGGGCATTAGCGTGCCCGTATTGGGCAGGCCCCACCCTAAAAAAAAAATTACACATAAAATAAATCCCTGGCGTTTAGTGGGCTTTCTGCCCCCCCCGGGCGGCAGATTGGGGGCTACTGCCCCCATCTGCCTCCCAGGGGGGGCAGAAAGGCTGTAAAAAAAATGCGTCCCAAAAAATCCCTGGTGTTTAGTGGGCTTTCTGCCCCCCCGGGGGGGCAGATTGGGGGCCTCTGCCCCCATCTGCCTCCCAGGGGGGGCAGAAAGGCTGTAATGGTGGTGGGGGGGGGGGCATTAGCGTGCCCGTTTCAGGCAGCCCCCACCCTGAAATAAATGCACCTAATAAAAATCCCTGGTGTCTAGTGGGCTTTCTGCCCCCCCGGGGGGGCAGATTGGGGGCTACTGCTCCCATCTGCCCCCCAGGGGGGGCAGAAAGACTGAACAATGGTAATTTTTTGGAGGGGAGCAAAAGCCCTTGCCCAAGGGGCCGCTCCCCCCTCACTGGAGCCTTAGTGGGTGGATCCCTGCTTGGGGATCGCCCTCCTGGGGCGATCCCCAAGCAGGGATCCACTGGGGAGGGGTACCATTGGAATGGGGAGATTCTCCCCTTTCCAATGATACCTCTCCCGTCTTTCTACGTGCTCAGGGGGCTGAGATAGCCCCCTGAGCACGTAGAAAGTGAAACTGAAATGAGCCTTTAGTTTCGTTTTCAGTGAAATGAAGTCAGCGCGACGTGCGCGCTGATCTTCATTTCACTGAAAGGGAGGGGGCCTCGGGAGCTGGGGAAGCTCTTCCCCAGCTCCCGAGGCTGTGGGAGAGAAAGGAAATCCCTCTGCTGTCTGCAGCAGAGGGATTTCGTGCCCCTGGCCTCATGACGGAATGGTTCCGTCATGAGCACAGGGGCACCGATGCTCATGACGGAACCATTCCGTCATGAGCATCGAAGGGGTTAATGTAGAGTAGCCATGGGAAGTGGAATGTAAGACTTAGGTTAAGACAATCTCTAATAATAGCTTGGTTTAAACCTGTCAATTCTGAAATCCAGATTTTGTGCTTTAACAGAATGGGCTGTATCCTAATTATATCAACAAGAAATGAAATTCCCAATTATGTGTGGCAAACAAAAGATGAAGAACTTTTAGCTACCGGGAGGAGGCGACTCAAAAACTCATTTTCTACAGTTTGAAGTGCCTTGCAATTAGCATATCCCCACACACCCGCCCCATAAGTAGCGATGGATATACATTTTGCTTTGTATATCTTTAACATTTCATAAGGTGTGTTTGAATCTAGCTTTCATGTAAAATTTAACAGGGCCATTACTGATTACCCAAACGAGATTCCTAGTCTTAATAGCTTGCGTCCATGTGGCCTCCTTATCAAACAATATACCCAAATAAGAAAAGGTCACTGTAGCACAAATCTTAACATCATATATTTTAATATCGCAATTTTTCACAGTCCTATTTCCACATTTCATGATGTATGTTTTGCTTTGATTAACTAAAAGACCCAGGTCCTGCATGTAAATAACAAAATTAAAGAGCAGTCGTAGTAAGCCCAAAGGTGTTCGGCCTTGAGGACAGCATCGTCCGCATAGAGAAGGGCTGGAATGGGACAATGGACAATATGTGGTAGGTCCTTATATTTGCTGGCCAGTTCACTCCCTAAACTATTAATGTATAAGGAGAACAAAAAAGATGCGAGTACACTGCCCTGGCGCACCCCTCTCTCTATGCAGAAGGGCTGTGTGCACTCCTCTTTGATACCGTAGCGAACTCTAGCCCTGCTACCCGAGTATAGTTCTCTTAGGAAATAGATGACAGATGTTTCTACGCCTAAGTCTATCAAGATATTCCACAACTTGCTATGGCTTATGCAATCAAAAGCAGACGAAAGGTCCACAAAAGCAAGATAAATAGTCTCCTTTTTAATCTTAATATATTTCCCAATTAGACCGCTTAGATTAAGTCCCTGTTCTATAGTTCCTACTCTGGGGCAGAAACCATACTGTAAATCTGAGAGGATTTTATTTGATTCCGCCCAGTCCTAATGCTTATTCAAGATAATCCGACTGACTAGGTGGAAAACCTATTCTACAGTAATCATTTAATACCAGAGTCAATAGGGGCCCCTATAATGGAATATTGGCTCTAAATATATCCACCAGGATGCCATCAGGGCCGGGGAGGCTTTACCCCTTTACTCTTTACTAGCATTAATTGCCCCAGTAACTTCCTCTAGGCTAAATGAAAGGTCAATTATGATGTGATGTGAATATTTGGGTGCATCATTATTGTCGCTAAATACTTGGGTCACCAACTCGCTAGATGGAATAGAATATATTCTAGAGAAATGGATAATCCATTCCTTTTCAACAATTGCTGTCTCTAGCCTAGGACTCCCCTCCTCCATTAATATTGAAGAATTAACCACACCCCAAAATGCAGCATTGTCCTTGTTCATACTTGCCTCATGCAAAGATTCCCAAGCTTTGTCTTTTAAGGCTTTTTTTCTCTGCTTCACAGCTCTCTTGTAATCAGCCCTACAGGACTGTACCTCATCTTTATACCTAGGGGACTTATGTAATGCCTCCTTTAGTCTTTTGTGGACTTTTGTGCATTCAGAGTCAAACCATCCTCTCCTCTTTCGTGTAGAACACCTGCTTGTACCATAGAGGACTTCCTTAACCCCCCATGTGACCTCCCTAAAAGCCTCAATACAAACTTTTGGGTCAGCTGTCTCATCAAGACATAGATCAAAAGCTTCTCTATATGAGAATATTATTTGCTTCAGGAAACCTTCAGGTTCGACCTGAGTTCAACGCAAAGTATAACCATTCCGGGAAGCTAACTCAATATTGTCAACCGCGGTCAAGGTTCTATTTAAAAGTTGGTCTTGAGAAAGTGAGTTAAGAATAAGTTCAGTACTCTGAGGATAGTGATCACTTAATGAAATGTCATGAGTAACAAATTTATAAGCTCTAGACGAAACACTGCTGGAGATTAGGACAAAATCTATAACACTATGCTGGCCTCTACCATTGAAGGTAGGTTTAAAAGAAACAGAGGGGGAGGAAACATCATTGGAAAACGACAAGTCATACTTGAATAGTACATAGTTCAATTTCTCCCCATAACAATTATGTGAAAAATGTGTTTGTGCTGAGTTTTCAGTATTAGTTAGCCCACATACCCTTTTTGGGGGCAAATCACATACATATATATTGAAGTCCCCCCCCCACCACAGAATGACTAGATCCTTATGATATCCTTTGCTTAACATCTCTAGGTTCTTTTTTTTTTTTTTTGCTTATTTTTTTATTTGATAATGTGACGTTTCACGAGATTGACACGTGCTTTAACGGTATTTTTTTTTTTTTAAATATTTTTTATTGAGCAGAGCAGCAGGAACAATAATAAAATAATCACCTTTGATCATAACATAATAGTCGCGATAAAACCATACCTGACAAGCACATAAGATACTTGATAATAATACAAGGATAGACATAGGCCAAACGTTCAATTGATGTAAAGCAGCCGTTAAAAGATCTTGACACAAAAATTAAGAACAAATTCATATCATAAGCTGGCCAGCAGTACATTCCCCAAATGGATTTAACTTATTATGCCCCCATCATATAAATAAACATCTAAAATAGAATTCCCTGGTTTGTTAAAGAGCTAAAGTGCTAAAGTGCAACAATTGACCTGGCAGCAACACCATCTTCATTTTCGTGAGCAACTAAGTATTTCCAAGTCGCAGTAAACTTTTTAGTTGCGCCCACGCGCTTTGCGTAAGCTTCTTCAAAAGACCTAGTATGTTTCATCTTGTTTAACCATTTTTCATAAGAAGGCACTTCTACCGATCTCCAATTTTGAAGAACTAAGGAGCGGGCGACAAGAGTCGAAATAGCTAAAAAAAAGTCCCCTCTGATTTAGACAAATTTTCCCCCCAACTCATTATACTAAAGAGGGCAGCCTCCGCTGTTGGATCTAACGATTTCTGGAGTGCCCGATTTATGGCCGCGAAAATCCTGCCCCAAAACACCCCTAACTTAAAACAGGTGAAAAATACATGCAGCCATCCCCCTTCCCCATCAGCCTGACAGCGGAAACATCTATTCTCCGCCTCAGGATACATTTTATTCAGCGCTTTAGGGGTAAAATAAGCCATCCAGCGGGACAAGAACGCCATTCTTTTGAAATTGGCGGCTCTTAAAGCCCTACTACCTACCCGGGATAAGGCCTGCCACCCCTGGCTGGAGAACGAGCATTGAGTCTTCAGGGTTACTCTCTACAGAAACTTCGCCACCAACGTCGACTCGTTTTGGGTGCGCAACAGCCGATACCAGTTGCCCACCCCTTTGACGTTTTCTTTAAATAGCGCAGTCGCCAATTTCGTTGGCGAACAACAGGACAAAAGGGTATACTTGTTCACAAAATATATAATTTGTAAATATAAAAAAAAACAGGCTTATTACGATCGCCACATCTATCCGGTACTTCTTGCCAGGTAATCACTCTTTCCTGTATAAGGAAATGCGCTAATTCTTCTAAACCACAATCCTTCCAGGTCTTAAGATGGCTAGAATGAATATGGAGGCCTAAACTTTTACACTCACTTAATACGTCTCTAGGTTCTTGTCAGGTGTGGGAGAACAGTAGTAATGTCTGTCAGCGTGGTATTATCATAAAGATTTATCACTGCTAATGCCATAGTGTTATAGACTTCGCAAACAACTATCTGAAAGAATAAACTATGGACTTTCATTTGAATCTTTGTGAACGGCAAATCATTAGATACATATGTACAAATACCACCCTTGGGCCTACCATATCTAGATGGTACCGCAGGAACGTGGTAGGTTCTGTATCAATTGATATGAACTGTCTAATGACCAAATCTCCTGGAAACATAAAATATAGAAACCAGCAATAAAATCCGACCATTTTGTATTATTGACTTTATTTTGCAGACCTGCCACATTCCAGAATACAAAACCTGTTGAATTGGGACTAGGTTAATCTGTAAAATAATGATTAGATTCAACTGAAGCAGGGCTTAATCTCATAGGAACTATAGAGGTATTATGCTGTGATCCTGAATCAATAGTAATCTGTATACTGTTGTTTAACTCCAACACCTCAAAAATAGATGTATTATGTGATGGTCCTAGCTCATTAATAGTCTGTGAATTAACATCGGCTACCATCTCCTCTGAAATATAGGGTCCAATGGCCTTACCCTTGGGGTCCTCATAGAGTTCCTTTATAGGTCAGTCCAGACCTTCCAGGACTGACAGATTATCATAACGGTTATATGTTGGTATAGAGTATTGAAAGTCACTCAACACCCTGGGTTTACGCTGTATCAGAGGTCTGAGTACAGCAAATTCATACACAGGTTGATAGGAATAACCTTGGGGTAGAGCTGAAATGTTATGAGATGAGACACTCGTAGGTCTTAATCTATGCAATATAGTTTCCACAAAGCAAGGGGTTTTAAAAAATAGTACCACACAGTGACCTGGTAGAGATTTATGGCCTCTACCTACCCATTTTACTCTTCAGACCATTTTTATATCATCAAAGGCAGCCCCTGTTATATCAGTTGTAGTGCCTACCCAATGTAAGGCCTTATTCCTTAATGAAATCCAAGTTTCATTTTCTTGTGGAGATAGAATGGGTACGTTAGCCATCACTATTACATATATAGTGTTGCAGCAGGTGGGAGGTCCAAACATTTGCTAGGCTTTATAAGGAGGCTACCAAAGGAAGCTCTCTGAATTGTGGAACCAGTAGCTAAACATGAAAGAGACTCACTATTAGATGTGCCTGCACTCATGGTTAATCCCTGCGTCGGTGTGGATGCATGGTTCAATGGCCCCTGTGTTCGGCTCATATCTGGAACTGAAGGGATTATTTTAACCATAGGCTCTAAGACCTGTGGAACTCTAAAATAAGGCCACACTCTGGTCCTAGAGTCGGGAGATGCCTGCAAGCGGTGCTCTCTTTCTTCATGGCCAAAGGGTGTAGCAGATTTAATCTTTAATACATCTCAGCAAGATGTAGTCATACTTTATACGTGCTGCAGTTTAGTAACCAAGCATTCTAAGGTAGACCTAACAAAGAGTTTTAAAGATTTAACCATATTGTTTATGCTTTTGATATTATCGCTCAGGTCTTTAACGACAACCTCTTTGACAACAGTTCTCCAAGTAGCCTTTTTGGTAGATGTATCGTTGTGGCCCTAACTTTCAATATATGTGGGGCAGCAGTTACAAGTCGGGATCTGGGTTTTCTAGAACGTTTGGGCGGGGGTTGAGAATCACTATCCACATGTAGCGATGGAATCATAGTTTGAACACCCCCATTGTCAACTGGACTACTTCCACGTAATGCAAGGTGGTGTCCAGGGCAGTGTTGGCACATTGAGATTGAATTTGGGTATCTGAGACCGTTTACCCCTCACCACAGCTCAACAAACTTTCTTGAACGCTTGTTATCTGTTTGTCAATTGCCCCCATAGTTCCCATAATGTACTTCAATATAGATGAATGTGCACAGAGCAAAACCCGTGCTCCATCATTGACCTTAGGATGCGTTCTCTTTCCCATCCTCAGTAATTAAACCAGTTACAAAACAATCAAGCAGCAGCGATCTTTAGCAGTACTTAGTCCTAGAAAAAAAAGCGGCCTCCTTATTGCCGGAGTCACGCGTAAAAAATGAGGGACCAAAGCATAATAAGTCTCTTACTGTAGTGCAGCAATAACTGCCGCCAGGTGTAGATTTTTCAAACCAAGGGGGGTGGCCCTGTCCTGGCTCTGATGGGATCGGGACAGGCCCGCCCTTGCCCAGGCCGCACAGCGGGACTGCAGCACTTTCTTATAGCACAATTAGAGACACAGGTGAATCTGATGATGGTGATCGCACAGTGGGTTATGGGACTTGTAGTCCCCAGCGACCCCTCCCACAGCAGCTCACCGCCCTGAGTGATATTGAAACTTGTAGCCACTCACTTTGATTGCTCCCGTTGTTGTGTTTACGGTCAAAAAAGTCAATTACTCTCAATGATGTTGTACAGTAGGAAACAGCAATCCACACGGTGAAAGCGCAGCCCCTAGACAGCGGGACTGCAGCACAAATAGAGACCAGCAATCCACACGGTGAAAAATCATATCATTTCCTATTGGGGTGAGTCAGCTTAAAGATTTCAAAGATGCTCTTATGTGTTATTGTTGTATCCTGGCAACATGTTCTATGTAACCTGGTGATGTCTGAGCCTTCTAATGTTCTGGAAGCTTGGTGAGAGCTGGGTCAGTTGCTGCCAGGACAGGAGTGTTCTGGGGTTGTTCCAGTTATCTTAATAAACCCTTCTTCAAATCTACAAGTGTGTTCCCCTTCTTAAAAATGGTGACGAGGATGGGTTGCTGCAAGTCGTGAAGGAAGGTGTCATTGGAACCATAACACTTAAATTTCCATGTTGAGCCGGATTTCTTAATCCTCATAAATCTGGCGTGGACCTATGCATGCTGTCTTCCGGTAATTATCCTGTGAGGTGCCTTGCTGACGAGACATGCCTATTGAAGCATTTAACACGAAGTGTGTGTTATGATCAGCTGACCTAGCAGTGTTGCAGAGGATCAACATAACCTGTGTGTTGATTGGTGGAGCAGCTCGTAAATCCTGGCGGTACAGAGTACAAGAAAAGGCTGGCAGGGCAACTACGACGGCGGTGAGTGTATGCGGTGCTGTTATCCTTAACTGCGGTGTGTACTGATGACATTAATCTTTGGCAACGTTGAGTCTTGTTATGATTCGACGCTCACCGGTTGCCTTCGCCAACGGCTCCTGTGCGGGGGCTGTGCTCACCTTTGAATAGCTCTGGAGCGTGGCTGGCTGGTGCGTCCATTGTTGTTGGCAGTGTTCGAGACGGCGGAGTGTGGAGGCAACAGTGCGTCTTAGTCGGCATTGTCTATTGCGACGTAGGAAGCAGCGCGGAGTGCTGAAGCAGCGCGTCTCAGCTTTGTCATGTGCGGCGTCGCGCATCATTGATGACACGTGTGCGCTGATGTCAGATGCGGAATAGTCTTTACAGCAGTAGCAGCTTGAGTATCACCGTTTAGCCACGCATCATCACAGTGCACTATAGGGGCAGATGATCGTACCCTGCGCATCGTCTCATTACCAATTTCAGCAGTGTACAGGCACTATTTATGGTGCGAAGCACACCAAGCCAGAAGCAACAAGGTTTTTTTTTTTGTGTGTAACTTTGCTGTCGCAATAACCTAGCACTGTGTTTCTGTGAACTGCACAGCTAGGTTTGCAGTTTATCTTGTTTTAAGTGAGGATCTCTACACAAGTAACTGGTGACAACGGTGACAACTTTGATTATTTTAATTCATTATTTTAACAAGCTGCATATACTGTGAAATGATCTGGTGATATATTTAACTATCTCTATTCAACAACTTCACAACCTTCACATACTGTATGGTGTTCACGGGCAACATTTGACTACGGTGACGACTTCAGTTATTTTAGTTTGTTATTTTAACAATAATAAAATGTACTTTGTGTTATTCTGACTATACAAAACTACTTTTGGTGTGGTGTACCAGTGAACTGTATCTTTTAGGCAGTGGTAGTGTAAAGTTTTAAGAAAAATGGATTTATCAACCAATGTAGCTCCACCCAAATTCCTACAGAATCCAGGCGATCCCATTATGCTGTGGGAAGATTGGTTAGTGTCTTTCGAAACTTACCTTGAAGCAATTGGTGGAGAAGATTTTGTAGCTTCTCGTAAAGTTGCTTTATTAAAACATACTCTAGGGATTGAGGGCAGAAAAGTGCTAAAAACGTTAGCAATACATTCCAGGGTCCCTAGCAACCGCGAAGGTGGGGAAGGTGATACCATTGAAGACACACGTGAGGATAATTCAGATGAATATTTAGAGGTAATAAAAGCCTTGGAGGAAAACTTTGGTAAAAAGGTCAGTATAGTTGTTGAAAGACACAAATTTTTCTCTAGAGCAAAGCAGTCCGGTGAGTCTGTTGAACAATATATTTCGGTACTTGGAACATTTGCATCGACTTGTAGATTTAAGGATTTACGAGAATAAATAATTAGGGATCAGTTTATCAATAGAACAAGCAGCACTAAAATCCAGGAAAGGCTGTTAGAATTCAAGGATCCCTCATTACAAAAAACCATAGAAATTGCCAGGCGCATAGAGAACACCTCCAGGTATGTTCAAGAGTTAAAATCCGACCAAATTTCAGACAAGGGTGCTAAGAATGAAACTACCAAGGTTTGTGTGGTGAAGAAAAATAGTGTTAAGAAAAATGACAAGATTGTCAAAAATTATCCCAAGCGTAGTCGTATTTGTTTTAGGTGTAGCAGCACAAGACATATGGCTGATTTTGACAGATGCGTAGCACTCAAGGAAAAATGTTATAAGTGCAAAAAGGTGGGTTACTTTGCACGCATGTGTAAAGCCAGTGCGTCAAACAGTTGGAAACCTTCACTTCATGCCATAACAGAACACAGTGATGACGGTTCATCTGATGATGTTGAGAAATTAGTTGTGGGAGTAGATACCACCATTGAGGTTCATGAGGGTTACAATCCACCTAAATGTATGTTAGGCTTTAATGGCACCAAGATTTCAGTTTGGGCTGATTCATATTATTGATAAGGACATTTGGGAAAAAATTGGCAAGTGCAAGTTAGATATACCTGACGTTCAATCTGTTGGGTATTGCGGAGTTAAGTTGCCACTATTAGGATTTTTTAATTGTAAATTATCGCATAAGGATAAAGAGGTTATGTGCAAGGTATATGTGGTGGAAAAAGGTAGATCCTTGCTGGGGTGGTGTGAACAAAAAATGCTGGGCATTGTATTAGACCCTAATCATCCCCAACAGGTGCTAGTGACTGAAGATGCTGAGAAAACTAAATGGTGTGTCAAGTATCCTAAATTGTTCAGGAAGTAACTTGGTTGTTTGACTAAATTCGAACATTGCATTGTTTTGAAAGCCAGTAATGTTCCTTGTGTACATAAAGCTAGGAATGTTCCTTTTGCCTTGGGAGAGCAATTGAAGAAGGAGCTGCAAAGACTTTGCGATGCGCAAGTCATTGAACCGATTGAGTCATCGGAATGGCTTAGCCCCATTGTTTTGGTGCGCAATTCGGATGGAAATTTGCACATGTGCATCGATTTAAGAGATCTCAACCGTAATATCTTAGTCGACCGTTACCCACTGCCACATATTAATGAAATGGTTTCATCTGTAATCGATGCTGAATATTTTTCTGTGATTGATCTGTCAAGTGCATACCATCAAACCGGCTACACCCTGCATCTAAACACCTTACCTCTTTTATAACACCTGAAGGTGCCTTCCGCTTTGTACAAATGCCTTTCGGCTTAGCATCCGCTTCTGCTGTGTTTCAGAGGGTGATGTGTAAGATACTGAAGGGCATGTCCAAAGTCTTGGTGTTTCAAGATGATGTGTTGGTATGGGGTTCAAACCGTGATGAACATGACAAGTTCTTAGATGAAGAACTGAGTAAATTGCAGCATGCTGGTCCAACCGTAGGTATGCACAAATGTAAATTTGGTGTAGAACAGATAGACTATCTAGGCCATGAATTATCTAAAGCAGGTGTCAAACCAAAGAGGAAATTGTTAGATGCTATTGCTGACGCACCATCTCCTCAAGACAAGGAGCAATTACGATCTTTTCTGGGACTGGCGGAATTTTATTCCAAATTTGTTAAACATTTTGCAGACAAAGTGCATAGTTTAAGAGTCTTAATGAAGAAGGGTAACACATTTGTTTGGTCTGATGAGTGCTAAATTGCCTTTGAAGCAATAAAAAAGCAAATTGTGGAAGCAATCGCACTTAAACCCTTCAATCCGAGTGATCAAACTATTGTGGTAGTAGATGCCAGTGCATACGGATTGGGGGCGGTCTTAATGCAAAAGCATCTGGGGCATGAGCGCGTTTAAGCTTTTGCTTCTCGCACACTTAAGGGGGCTGAACCTACTTACTCTGTGATAGAGAAGGAGGCCCTAGCGTGTTGGTGGGGGGTTGACTACTTTAAAGCTTATGTTTGGGGTACTCATTTCGAAGTCAGGTCAGATCATAGACCCCTCATAGATTTATTCACTACTAAGGGGGCAGGGAAAGCCACCCCCAGGATCACAAAGTGGTTGTATAGACTGCAAGGGTTTGACTTTACTCTGAATTGCGTGCCAGGCATCCGCAATATCAATGCTGATTGTTTGTCACGGTTGCCATTACAATGTGTGGATGATGAAGATGAAACCAATGAGGAATGTGTAGTGGCCGATATTTCTGAGGCGTGCTAAGGAGCCATATCTGTGGATGAACGGAAATCGGCAATAAGAGAGGACAACATAATGATGGACTTGTTGAGTGAATTATCTTGTCCTTCTCAATCTAATATGATGTTGAAAAGGAAATTCTGTGAATTTTGGAAGGTGTGGTCAGAACTTTCTGTTGAGGATGGGGTGCTACGCAGAGGTGACCGGTTGGTTGTACCTGAAGGTTTGCGATCCAGGTTATTAAGATTATTACATGAAGGACATAATGGAATGTCTGGGATGAAAAGGAGAGCGAGAGTGACCTTTTGGTGGCCTGGTATGGACAAACAGGTTGAGGAATGTGTACGTGGGTGCATTGATTGTATGTGTAGCGACAAGTCTCATCGTGTTGAAGAATCCACCATTGTTTCCACTGAATTTCCCAGCAGACCTTGGGATAGAGTAGCTATGGATATTTGCGGACCTTTCTCAGCCAAAGGTATTTCCAACAAGTTTGCCATTGTCATGATAGATTATTATTCCAAGTGGCCTGAAGTGGCGTTTTTGCGTGAGGTCAAAGCTGCCAATGTGATTGAGTTTTGTGACAAAATTCTTCGTAGGGAAGGCTGCCCCAATACTATGGTGACTGACAATGGTCCCCAGTTTATAGCGGAAGATTTTAAAAATTACTTGTCTAAGATGGGTGTTGTGCACCATACTACTGCTGTTTATAACCCTAGATTGAATGGCCTCGTTGAGAGGTTTAACCGAGTTTTGAAGGAATGCGTGCAGTTGAATGACAGTAGTGGTAGTAATTGCAAGGAGGCTGTTAAAGAAATGCTTTGGAGCTACCGCACAACTCCGCATTCCATCACTTTGGAAACTCCGTTCATGCTTTTGAAGGGCAGCCAGCCAGGAGCCAAAGTGTCTCCTGCCTGGATGCTCAAGGGTCACACTCATCTAGTTAATAAGGAAAATTTGGTGGAAAGAATTCAAAAACATCAAGCTAAGTATGTAAGCAGACACAACGACAAAATAAAAAGAAGCAAAAGAGAATTTGTTGTGGGTGATTGGGTCAGAACTAACAGTTTGGGCACCCAGAAGATGTCAAAATGGTTGGTGCCTAAGTGTGTAACCAGGGTGATATGCAACAATGTGTGGTTGTCTGATTGAAAAAGTGGAATGTAAGCAGAGTCACTTTGTGCAATGCACTTGAACGTGAGGTGTGGATCAAGAAATCGTTTGATTATTCAAGGGAAGGATTGGTTGGTAGTAGTGGTGATGGTAAGTCAGCCGGTAGTAGCAAGTCTGTTGTGGATGTTTCGGTACCCCGAGTCAGGAGGAGGCCTGTGTGGCATAATGATTATGTGTGCGACTGATTGCGCACACTTTCTTTGGATCCTCATTGTGATAATGTATTATTTGAACTGCTGTTTTAAGTTATTCTCATGCTAGTTTTTTTTCTTCATTTTATTGTTTACTGTACTTGGTTCTTTCATTTTGCGTTATTGTTTTATATTCTTGTTATATTATTAGAAATGGAGATGTGTTGTACCCTGGCAACATGTTCTATGTAACCTGGTGATGTCTGAGCCTTCTAATGTTCTGGAAGCTTGGTGAGAGCTGGGTCAGTTGCTGCCGGGAGATGAGTCTTCAGGGGTTGTTCCAGTTATCTTAATAAACCCTTCTTCAAATCTACAAGTGTATTACCCTTCTTAAAAGTTATGACTGTACCCCTCCATTTCCCTGATTGATCACTAGGGTGGGTGCGGTTGTAGTTTAGTGGAACTAGGTGTTTAAAGGAAGCTTGAGAGCAGTGTGAGAACCATGTGTAGGAGGCTGGCTTAGTATATGGTGCACACGTAATCTGAAAGAAACAGTTAGTTATAGATTCCTTACCTTAGAATTACCCCCAGGCGTCGGACTGGATCCGGAAAGTTTTTCGTCAGCAGTACCCCAGCGCGTCGGAAGGTGGCTTCGGTCGACTCTGCGTTCGGCGTCTTGGTCACCGGGATGATGTTGCGGTAGCTACATAGACGCCGCCCTCGCGCGCTGACATCCGTTCTTTCTTTTTCCGCCCCAGCAAGCGCAGATCCAGAGAGAGCGGTATCCCCAGTCATTTTTTGACTGAGCTTTTTCTCGACTTTTGTCGACTTCGTTGTTTTTTGAGTCCATCGACTCCTGGTGCACGAGGAAAGCCCGGCTTTAAGGCTTGCGGTCCCTGTAACCGACTGATGTCGGTGACGGATCCGCACCGCATGTGCCTCTACTGCCTGGAGCGCGATTACGACCCCAAGTCGTGCTCCGACTGCCGTACCATGGCCCCGAAGTCTTTGCGGGAGCGGTCCCGAATGCTACTCGAGGCCTGGCAGTCGGCTCCGCGTCGTTCGAGGTCCCAGTCGCGTAGGAGGTCGAGGGACCGGTCGCGGAGCCAACACCATTCTTCCTCTAAGTCTTCGCACTCGGGGTAAGGTAAGTCGAAGCACAAAAAGAAGTCGAAGAAGCAGCGTCGCTCTTTGACTTCTCCCCGTCCGTCGGCCGATGCGACGAGGGATGCGGGTGGTGCCCCTCCCGCGGCTCCGCGTGCGGAGCCCGTAGGGTCGGCTCCGGTGAGCGACCCCTGCCCAGCTTCGTCAGTTCTACGAAGCGATGTACGCCATCTTTGGGCAGCCCGACTCCACCTGCACGCCTTCGGGCCCCGCGGACTCAGCTGTGGGCCCTGGGCCTTCGGCATCAGCGGCTTCGGCCTCCCCCAGGCCTGGATCCGGATCGGTGCCGGTCAACCTTGTTACGCCTCCCCCGGCGCCGAATCCACCGGCACCACGTCCGCCACCGGCGTCGGCTGTGTCACCAGCCGACGTCGACCCCGGCCTCCACCTCGAGGTAGACACGGAGTCGGACCGGCGTCGACCGACGCCGACGGGTACTTTTGTGCCCCTGTTCTACCCTGGCTCTTTGAGACCAGATTGGCAGCAAGGGAGAGTGAGGAGGACTAGGAGGGGTCTGGTGACCCTTTAACCGACCAGTTGGTGTAGGACTGGAGAGAGGAACTGGGGGAAGCCAGTGGTCTGGATACCTCCCCAGACCTTGGCATGTTGTCTCCTACCGTGGCTATGGAGGAGGGAGCGTCATACGCAGTGGTGTTGCGTAGGGCGGCCGAGACTCTCCACCTCGAGCTACCTACGGTGGCAGTCAGGACTAACCTCCTGACAGAGGTCCTTCAACCGGCAGTGAGCTCTTCGGAGCCCCTGCTGCCGTTTAATGAAGCCCTCACGGACATCCTTTTGGGCACGTGGTCCAGGCACAACACAGGGGCTCCTGTGGACAGGATGATTGCCCGACGCCACCGCCCGGCCCCGGGCGACCCCACTTTCCTCTCCCAACACCCCACCCCTGATAGCTTGGTGGTCCAAGCCTCCACTTCTAAAGGCGCCTTCCCTACCGCACCACCGGATAGGGAATCCAAAAAGGTGGACCACCTTGGGAAGAAAATGTTTTCTTCCGCCAGCTTAGGACTGCGGTCGGTAAACACCGCATGTCTGTTGGGCCGTTACACCCACTCTGTGTGGGATACGGTGGTGCAGGTGCTGCCCCTGTGCCCGGAGGAGGCCCGGGCCGTGCTCTCCCGTGCAGTTGCTGAGGGGAGAGACGCAGCGAAGTTTACCATCCGCTGTGGGCTGGATACCGCTGACACACTTGGCAGGACGATTTCCACGTCAGTAGCCCTTTGACGCTACGCCTGGTTGCGTTCGACTGGTTTTTCTGGGGATGTCCAATCCACCCTTATGGACATGCCCTTTGATGTCCGTTGCCTTTTCGGCGACAACGCACTAGAGCGCTTAATGACTCTCGGGCTACGGCCAGGTCCTTGGGCCTCTCCACCACCCGCCCTGCGCAGTCTGCCTTTCGCCCCTTTCGTGGCTACGGAAGGGGTGCCCCACCACGTCCCGCCCAGAGCCACAGGCCGGCGTACGCTGTTCAGCGTCTGCGCGGCTGGGGACATGGGAACCAGCACCGTGGTTCTGGAGGCCAGTCCACCACAGCCCCCCCGTGCAGCAGCCTCCAAACCCTCCTAGTCCGACCTTTCAGGGCCACCAAACGCCAGTGGGCGGCAGGATTCGCCATCACCTCCCCCACTGGCGCAACATCACGTCAGACAGGTGGGTTTTGCAGATAGTCCAGAGGGGCTACTCCCTCCCCTTCGAGACTACCCCTCCATCCATGCCACCTCACTACCATCGCATGTCGGAGGATCATCTGGCCCTTCTCCAACAGGAAGTTTCGGCACTCTTGGCCAAGGGGGCCATCAAGCGCGTTCCTGTCCCAGAAGTAGGTCGTGGTTGCTACTCCCACTACTTTCTGGTGCCCAAGAAGGACAAAGGCCTGCGTCTTGTCTTGGATCTCAGGAACGTCAACCGCTTCCTCCGGAAGGGGTAGTTCAAAATGTTGACGCTCGCTCAGGTCTTGTCTGCCCTCGACCCTGGAGACTGGATGGTAGTGTTGGACTTGCAGGACGCTTACTTTCACATCCCCGTCCTGCCGGCCTACTGGCGTTACCTGCGGTTCACGGTAGGCCACGAGCACTTTCAGTTTACCGTGCTCCCCTTCGGCCTTTCCAGCGCCCGTCGGGTGTTCACGAAAGGGATGGCGGTGGTCGCAGCTCATCTGCGCAGATCAGGGGTTCCAGTCTTCCCCTATCTCGATTGTCGTCTCCCACCTCCAGACTACAGCCGACCTGCATTCGCTGGGGTTCTCCATCAACGTGCAAAAGTCACACCTGACTCCCTCTCAGAAGCTCCTCTTCATCGGAGCGGTTCTGGACACGTCGCAGTTTCGGGTTTATCCTCCCGAACAGCGAGTCCGGGATATTCGGGCTATGATTCCGATCTCTCAGCCTTTTTCCCGGGTTTCGGTCAGGATGGCCCTCAGGCTGCTGGGTCTGATGGCCTCCTGCATCCTGCTGGTAGATCATGCCAGGTGGCACATGCGGGCTCTACAGTGGGACCTGTAGTTCCAGTGGGCACAGCATCAGGGGAATCTGTCCGATTGCGTCCAGATCTCGGAGGGCACTGCACGACAATTGCAGTGGTGGTTAACAAACCAGGATTGGGTCAACGGCAGATCCCTCTCCCTTCCCCAACCAGAACACACAGTGGTGACAGACGCATCCCTTCTGGGATGGGGCGGCCACATGGGAGAGGCAGAGATCAGAGGCCTCTGGTCTCCGGCGGAGGCCGGGCTCCACATCAACCTTCTGGAGCTTCGGGCGATCCGTCTTGCACTCAAAGCATTCCTTCCCTCTGTCCGGTGAAGAGTAGTGCAGGTGTTCACGGACAACACCACCGCCATGTGGTACTGCAACAAACAGGGCGGGGTGGGGTCGTGGACCCTATGTCAAGAGGCCCTCCGCCTCTGGACATGGCTGGAACATCAGGGCATATCCCTGGTGGTTCAACACCTGGCAGATTCACTGAACGCCAGGGCGGACGAACTCAGCCGCAGGTGCATGATGGATCACGAATGGCGTCTTCACTCGGAGGTGGTGCAAGGTCTCTTTTAGCAGCCTTGGTTAGGTCTATTCGCCACTGAAGAGAACGCTCAATGTCCGCAATTCTGCGCGTTGGAATTTCCAAGGCGGCACTCGCTAGGCGACGCTTTTCGTCGCGAGTGGAGTTGCGGTCTTCTATACGCCTTTCCGCCTATACCACTTCTGCCCAGAGTGCTGAAGAAGATCAAGCGCGACTGGGCCCAAGTCATTCTTGTGTCTCCGGATGGGGCACGAAGAGTCTGGTATCCCGAGCTGCTCAACATGGTCATCGATCCTCCGATCAGACTGCCTCTTCGGGAGGATCTTCTGTCGCAGCAGCAGGGGACGGTCCTCCACCGAACCTGTCTCCTTGCGTGGCGATAGTTGACGTCGTTTGACCTGCCTCCCGAAGTCTGCGATGTTATCTTGGCAGCCAGGCGTCCCTCCACTAAGACGGTATACGCCTGCAGATGGAACAAATTTGTGGCATGGTGCACAGCAAAGGCTGTGGATCCCCTTTCTGCCCCCCTTTCTGAGGTTCTCTTGTTCCTCCTTTCTTTGGCCCAGCAGGGCTCTGCTCTGGGCACTCTAAAGGGCTACCTCTCTGCCATTTCAGCCTTCCTCAGGCTTCCTGATCAGCCTTCTCTTTTCAAGTCCCCTGTTGTAAATAGATTCCTTAAAGGCATTATTCATCTTTTTCCTCCTGTTCCCTTCCTAATGCCTCAGTGGGACTTGAACTTGGTTCTTACCTACCTCATGTGCGCTCCCTTTGAGCCGCTACATAACTGTCCTCTCAGACTTCTCACATTGAAATCTGCCTTTCTGGTGGCCATCACCTCTGCACGCAGGGTGAGGTGAGCTGCATGCTCTTTCTTCTAAGCCTCCCTTTCTGGCTGTCCATCCGGACAAGGTCGTCCTGAGAACTAGACCTTCCTTTCTTCCCAAGGAGGTTACTTCTTTCCACATTGGCCAAACCATCACTTTGCCCACCTTCTTTCCGCCTCCGCATCCTTCAAAAGAGGAAGAGAGGCCCCACCGTCTGGATCCAAAACGTGCGCTTTCCTTCTATTTGGATCGCACCAAACAATTCCGGGTGGACAACCAGCTCTTTGTTGGTTATGTGGGCGCTAAGAAAGGTCGGGCCGTGCACAAACGAACCATCTCCAGGTGGGTCGTTCTGTGCATCAAAGCCTGCTACTCTTTGGCAAAGAAGGAGCCTCCAGTGGGGCTGCGCGCCCATTCCACCAGGGCGACAGCAGCTATTACTGCGTTGGGACGAGGAGTCCCCCTGAATGACATCTGTCAGGCAGCTACGTGGGCATCGCTGCACACGTTCACCAAACACTACTGCCTGGACAGCCAAGTCCGGAGAGATTACTTCTTTGGCCATTCTGTTCTCCAGGACTTTCTGGTGTGAACTTTGTTCACAGACCCACCTCCGGGGTTGGTATTGCTGGGGTATCTATTCTAAGGTAAGGAATCTATAACTAACTGTTTCTTTCAGATGAACAAGTTACTTACCTTCGGTAACGATATATCTGTAAGAAACATAGGTTAGTTATAGATTCCTTACCGCCCCACCCATCCTCCCCATTCTGCGAACTGACTTCTAGGGTTAAGGTCTTCCTTTCAGGGCCCTAGTTTTGTGCACCAGTGGTCAGTGTCTTGCATGGCTCTGCGCTTCTGGCATGGAAAGTCATGTACAGAACTGACGTCAGCGCGCGAGGGCGGCATCTATGTAGCTACCGTGACGTCATCCCGGCGACCACGACTCCGACAAACCCGGAGTCGATCGACGCCACCTTCCGACGTGCAGGGGTACTGCTGACAAAACATTTTCCGGATCCAGTCTGACGCCTGGGGGTAAATCTAAGGTAAGGAATCTATAACTAACCTATGTTTCTTACAGATATATCGTTACCGAAGGTAAGTAACTTGTTCTTTAAGTGGAGCACCTTGCACTAATCCAGACAACCCTTATGGTGATTTTAGTGGTCTTAGACAACCTTAGAAAGCTCTCTAAGTGGTAGCAGAGGAGAGCAGCTTATTTTACCAGTACTAATCATATAGTGTATGTTAAGTGAAAAAGAATCACACACTGTAGTTATAAAAATATGTATTTATTATAAACACTCACTAACACATTGCAATATCTCCTCCCTGGAGATATAATCACAATACTACAATAATAGAACTGGTAAGTAGCTCAAATACACAGTGGTCTCCAGGGGAGACTAAACCATATACTAATAAAGTGGAATGCGACACTTGACCAAAGTCAAGACTGGACCCAGAAGACTTAAAAGAGCCGGGGACCCAAGGAACCACCCAAGGTAAGCACCCAGGAACCCCACGGAGGCAGTGTGCAGAGTGAAAACAAGACCGCATGCTCAATACAAGTCAATGAGTAAGTCGCTGTTGCACTTTTGAAGAAGGACCCTTCCCAGAGGACCCTGAAGAAACCCAGTGGAAGATGGAAGGTTGGAGAGTCACCCCACCTGTGGATACCGTGGGAACCAGGATATCTACACCAGTGATGCCGGGTGCATAGGTGTGAAGTGAATTCGGGAACCATTGTAGACCACAATGGAGGACTTCATTAAAGATGCCACTGGTGAAGCAAGTGAAAGAGTCCGGTGGATTCAGGATGGGAGGTACCTGCAAGCAGAGGAGACCGAGTCTATGCCACTCTGGAGTGACCAGGAGGCACGGGAGACAAATGCGCACCGATGTCGGAAGATGCAGGAGAGTTGACGGTGACCTTGGTGCTGCCCCTGTGCAGACCATTTGACGATGTTGAAGACCAGGAGCCGTTCACGAGCTGTCACACGTCGGATGTCAAGAGCCAGGAAGTCGGTGTCGGGCAGAAGCACCAACAAGCCTTGGCAGCTGCAACAAATGTGGCAGATGAAAAATGTGCAGTGTCGGAACCAGCAAGGTCCAAGTGACTCACCACAAGCAGGTAAGTCAGAGTAGGCCCGAGCAAGCAGGGGAGCCCACTGGAGCCAAAGAAGACCCTTGAGAGGACCCACAGGCCAAAGGCACAGGAGTCGCAAGAGGACCTCAAGCAGCTCACCAATGATGCAGGCCCACGGTGCTTAGGATGCGGTGAGGACGAAGATCTTGGTTGCAAGAAATGCTGGAGGCTGGAGCTTCTTGAGCCCAAAGATCTCGGGAGAAGAGAGTCAACAAGCCTTGGCAACGGCAAGCCAATATTGTGCACAGGGTTACTGCTCCAGCGGTTGCTTCAAGGGATACTGACTTCAAACTTGCTGAAAAGACAGTGCAGGCCTCAAGGGAGTTGCAAAACCACCACCTGTGTTGCTGAACCTTTCGGAGTCCATGGGAGCTCAGGAACGGCAGACCGGTCAGCTTCCTTGTGGTGCCTGCAGATGCAGGGGAGTGACCCCTTCACTCCAAGGGAGATTCCATCAGGTGTCTTGGATGCCCACAGACCTGGAGAAGAACTGTATGGAGGACAGGCACAGATGACGCAGAAGACTGGCAGGACGACGAGACCAAGAGCAGCAGGAGTCTTCCAGATGCAGTCTCGGTTCCCAAAGCGAAGTGCCCAGACGGTTGAAGTAAAAGTGGTTTCGGATCTGAATCTTGTTCCACAACGAATCTGAAGAGCCACCCACAGGTAAGCCCTTTAGTACCCTAAGAAAAGGGTTGGAACGATTCAGGGGTCCCTCCCAAAGGAGGGACTGGACAGTGGGGAGGATACTCCCATGTCCTTTGTCCAGTTTGCGCCTGAGCAGGAGCCAATGGTTCCCTGAACTGGTTTCAACTGGAGTATGCAAGGAGGGCACCAATTGTGCCCTTCAAAGTAGTCTAGTGGCACTGGCAAGCGCCCACACCCTGGCCCAATACACTAAGTCCTGTCTGGGAGGTGGTCACACCTCCTTGTGACAGGAAACCTATTGTCCTACCTTCCCCTGCTTGAGCCTGGCTTAGCTGCAGGAGGGCAGATACGAGTCATTGGTTGGCAGCAGCCATAGCTTGCTGTCAGACTCCGGAAGACTGGTACCTGGAGCACGGAGGGCTTCCTGGAGGAGCCCCACAGTGCATGGAATCATACCTCCAACACCGTTTACGGTGTTGGAGGTTTGATTCCAACATGTTTGATACCAAACATGCCAAAGTTCGTTACAGCCAGTTTAGAGTTAGCCATTCGCATAATGACGCATGGCCACACTATGTATCGTAATGGCTGATGCACTTATAACGCCTGGAGAATGGACTCCGGGGATTATAGGGGTGTCCTGCTCATGCAGGACATCCTCACACTTATAACCAAGCACTCTGCCTTCAGGATTGAAAGGCGTGCCTTACGAGTGACTTATAGGTTTTAAGTGTAGTGACCTCAGATATAAGATAACTTAAATCTGTCGTAATTGGTGCTAGCACCAGCTTACACAGGCTGCAATGGTAGGCCTGTAGTCACAATTTGAGTGGTCTCCCGTGGGTGGCATAATACATGCTACAGCCCGTGGGGGACCCCTGGTGTACCTATGCCCTGGGTACCTTAGTACCATATACTAGGGACTTACAAGGGTACACCAGTAGCCAATCTTGGCGTACCTAAGTACTCACCATGGTCCAATTTAGGGAGGAAGCACAGACACTGAGGTCCTGATTTGCAGGATCCCAGTCAGACTAATCAGATAACAGAATGACACCAGCAAAAAGTGGGGTAACCATGAAAGCAGATCCTACTTTCCTACACCATGTTTCTGTGAGCAGGTGGCTATCAAAGACATAGTCTCTAAAATGTTTGTGGATGTCCATGCCATGTTTGAAGGGAACTTGCAGTAATATGTGCAGTGTTTGATATTCTCATCATTATTTGTATAGTTAACCTTGAACGGTTAGATGCTCGATTTAACAGTATCGGGAATGGGGATAGTACAGGAAGCGTATCTAAATATTTTTTTTATCTAACGTTTTAGTTCAATTTGCGTAGTTGTATTGGGTCCTGGGACGGTCATGTATATGATGTATATTTACTCACAAGTGCTACAGGCATGTGTATGTTGCTTAGCCAGCATAATCTCAGTCAATGGTCTATGTCGATGCAGGTCCTATCAGGGCAAAACAGGAAAGGCCCTTAGCAGCTTTAGTTCTTGCAGAGATTACTTTCCTGGGTGCCCTCAAAAGGACTTTATTGAGCGGCATAGTTGCCTGGAGTCAAAATCGTAGTATCTGACTTATGCCACACCCCTCTCCTGTGACCAGATCCATGATGTTGTGATGTCAAGTTGCTGGTTTTTAAGTTGAGATCTCGAACCTCAGAAAGATTTCGAAAAAGTGCAGTGTTTGCCAGGATCTAAAATTGTGACACCTGACCTTCTTTCACTGCGGCCCATCCAGTCTGCTGCTGTTACACTCCTGCCTACAGGTGTCTAGATAGGGATGGCACTATTTATTTGTGACAGGGTCATGGACTTTGCAGCTTCATAAATGGGGCCCTCAAGGATTTTACCTGGAACCAAAATAGCAGCACCAGTCTTTGTCCTCGCTGCAGCAAGTCTCTTCTCTGTGCCACCAGCCAGTCATTTAGTCACACCCTTGTTTTTTCTCCACCTGTTTCTCTGTATTACATAAGCTTTTCTACCCTGAGGGTAGGTGGTGATCTATTTGCTCCTGCTTCCATGGCACTGTAACCTGTAGAGCAACTCTTATTATTAAATCAGGTATGCCTCACAATCAGGATTCCGTGCCAACCGCACCACTGATACCGCTCTGATCCCCGCCACAGACGAACATATTTTTGCCCATGGAGAAATGGTGGCTCTGATCCTCCTCGACCTCTCCACGGTATTCAACACCGTCTCCCACAACACCCTCATCAACAGACTCTACAACATAAGCATACAGCAAGACGCCCTCAAGTGGATCGCCTCCTTCCTTCCAGGACGCACTCAAAGCATCTGACTGCCTCCCTTCACCTTCATACCCAAAGACATCATATGCCGCTTACCCCAAGGTTCATCCCTCAGCCCTACCCTGTTCAACATCTACATGACTCCTCTCGCAGACGGTGTCACATCCCACGGACTCAACATAATCTCCTACGCAGATGACACTCAACTGATCCTCTCGCTCACCAAGGACCCCTCCAACGCCAAAACTGGCTTCCGCGACGCCATGATCAACGGAGACAACTGCCTCCAACTCAACTCCGACAAAACTGAAGTACTGATCATTGGTAAGAACACTTCTGCATGGGACCAAAGCTGGTGGCCTGCAGAACTGGGACCTACACCTACACCTACACCAATCGACTATGCACACAAACTCGACATCATCCTCGACAGCCAACTGACCATGAAATGACAAGTCAGCGCAGTCGCCCCCTCCTGCTTCCACACTTTTCACATGCTCCGCAGGATCTTCATATGGATTCCACCCAACACCCGACAGACCGTCACTCAGGCCCTGGTCACCAGCCGCCTCGCCTACAGCAATTTCCTCTATGCCGGCATCTCTACCCAACTCCTCAGAAGACTAGACCATACAGAACACTGCAGCTAGACTCATCCTGGACCTCCTCAAACGAACCCACATCGCCCCACACCTGAGAGACGTCCACTGGCACCCCATCCAGAATTAATGCCAGTTCAAGATCCTCATGCACGCTTACAAAGCCCTCCACGACCTTTGACCTGCCTACATCAACCCTCAATTCAACTTCCACCAACCCTCTAGACACCTGCGCTCCTCTTCACTCGGCCTCGCCCCCTCCCCCCCCCATCCGTCACAGCCGCAGCGGTGGCCACTCCTTCTCCTACATCGCTGCCAAGACCTGGAAGGACCTTCTCCTCCAGCTCCGCAAAGCCCCCTCGTTGGCTGACTTCAGAAAAAGACTCAAGTCCTGGCTCTTCGGAAACACAGCGCCCAGATACCCCTAAGGTGGACAGTGTTGCACTTTTAAATGCTGTTTGATTGATTGAGGTAATGCTGTCATTGGAAACAAGAAGGGTGTCCTGTTTAATTACCAACTCACCAGTAGCTAACCTACAAGATTGGCACCTTGCACACAAGTAGGATTTGTTCCCCGGATAGTCGTGTCACCTGCCTTGCATGCATTAGGACCCAACCTTGTTCATGAAAGCTACCAAATACGTGAGACCAAGAATGCTTTATCAGCTAGCTGTCACCATGATATATCAGACTGGTGTCACCTTCTGTCCTTATTCCTCTAATGTTGGATAAGCAGCTGAAGCCAATACCTGTCAAAGACTGTGGCATCTCTCCTCAACACCTTCATCTCTCACTGCTGCTAAGTTAATCTTGTTTTCGCTCTACCAGTGACGCCCACCACCCACTTTCTTTTGGTCTCCAGGGGGCTGGCATAGAGACAGTATCATTCGCCACAATGGCTGCAGCAAACACCCCAATCCTTCATAGGCCAGACATGTGAGTCTCAAACTCAAAGGGTAGGACATCTGGGGCACCAGTCCCCTCAGTCCCCTTCCCCTGCAGCATCAGCCGCTAAGGCACATTAGTTTTGCCTTAACAGTGCACACACATCACATGCAGTGCAGGATTCATTCAGTAATTCCTCCTTTGGCATCATGTATGACAGATGGGTCATACAAATCATTCAGCATGGCTATGCCATACCCTTACTTTTGCTCTGGTAAATTTCCCCCCAACATTTTACCAACTTTCAAAAGATTACCTCTCCATTCTGTTACAGGAGGTGCAAGTGTTGCTCTCCAAAGGTACTATCAAGAGGGTTTCACACTCAGAAAGAGGACAGGATTGTTATTCTCACTATTTCTTTGTGCCAAAAGAGGACGGAGGCCACTGACCTATATTTGATCTTCGACCACTGAATGCCTTGCTGTGGAAGGACAGATTCAAAATGCTCATGCTAGCTTTGTCTTGGACTTTGGGTACTGGATGGACTTCTTGGATCAGCAGGACACTTATTTTCATGAACCAGTTCTGCTGTTCTACTGACATTACATGTGGTTTAAAGTCAGCTAGGAGCATTTTCAGTTTATACTGCTCCCCTCGGCCTCATTAGCGCCTCTCATGTGTTTATGAAAGCGATGATGGTAGTCGCAGCACAACTTTGGGGGGTTTCCCCTACCTTGATGACAAGCTGTTGAAGGCGGGCTCGCCACAGTCAGTCATAGACCACCTCCAGATGGCAAACCTCTTAACATAATTGGTGTTCACAATCAATGATCCAAAGTCCCACCTGACTCCTTTGCATAAGCTTTCGTAGACTATTCTGGATAGAGTGCAGTTCAAGACCTTCTCTCTGCCACGATGAGTCCAGGACATTTGGGTTATGTTCCTGATGTTACAGACTTGGTCCTGAAACACATTGAGATAGCTTTGAGGCTTCTTGGCCTTTTTGCCTCCTGCATCTTCCTGGTCGACTATGCCAGTAAGCACATGCGGGCTCCGCAATGGAGTCTAAAGTTCCAGTGGGCCCAGCACCAAGGAAATCTATCTAATTCCATTCAGATTTCGCCAGAGGCTGCTCACGATTTGCACTGGTGGCTGCTCAAATGCTATTGGTCCTGCTGCAAGCCCTTTTCCCTTCTTCACCCAGAGCTTACGGTCGGGATAGATGCATCAATACTGGGTTGGGATGGTCATCGAGGAGGTGGAGATCAGAGGACGCTGGTCTCAGACAAAAGCCTGGTTTCATATCAGTCTGTTGGAGCTGCAGGCCATCGTCTGGCCATGAAGGCTTTTCTGTCATCAATCAAGGGGTGGATGATTGAGGATCTTACTGACAACACCACCATGTGTTAGTACAACAAGCAGGGTTGAATGGGTCCGTAGTCCTGGCCAGGAGTCTCTGAGCCTCTGGGGTTGGTGGGAGTGTTATGGCATTTACCTGGGCACAAACCACCTGGCAGGATCCATGCATGCTGGAGTGGACGAAATAAGCAGCCGCCACCTAACAGATCACGAATGACATCTAGAGGTTGCGAAGGGCATCTTCCGACAGTGAAGAGACCCCTGGCTAGATTTTTTAGCCACTGCTGATAACGTGCAGCGTCAAATGTTTTGCGAGTTGGAGTTTCTGTGAGAACGATCACTAGCAGATGCATTCTGCTTGAAATGGAACATGGGACTCCTGATCGCCTTCCTGTCCCTGCCTCTACTTCCCAGATTACTGAAAAAGGTCAGGAATGACCAGTCCAAGTCATCCTAGTGGCTCCAAGTTGGGCCAGAGAGTGTGATACACAGAACCCTACAGCATGAGATTCTGTCCTCAAGTGAGGGTTCCGCTTTTAAGGGATCGTGTGTTGAACCTGTGCAATCTTCATCTCCATGTGTGAATATTGAGCTGCGGCAGCTGACTGTGTTTGATCTGCCGCCTGAAGTGGTAGATGTCATTTTTGCCACCAGATGCCCTTCCTAAACATCCATTTTTATCAGGCGCTGGGACATATTTTGGCCTTTTGTGGTATCCGCAGGAGTGACCCTTTACAAGCCAAGCTGCTGTTGCATATTCTTTTGTTCGTTTTGTCTTTGGCCACTAAGACCTTGCAGTAGGCACTATAAAAGGTTATTTGTCAGCCCCTATAGCCTTTCAACGTTTGCTGGAACAACCATTCTTGTTTAAATCACCTGTTGTGATGAGGTTTGTGAAAAGTTTAACACGTTTTCCTCCCAAGCCGTTTGTGATGCCGCAGTGGGACCTTAATTTGGTTTTAACATTTCTCATGTGCACTCCATTTAAACATATGCATAGCTGCTCCTCTTGACTTTAAAAATTATTTTACTTATTGGGATTACTTTCGCTCATCACAGAAGCGTGCTATAGGCACTGTTGGTGCAACCACCCTACACCACTCTTTTTCCAGAAAAATTGGTTTTGAGAACTCCGGCAGCCTTCTTGCCTAAAGTTATAATGCCTTTCCACGTTGGTCATCTTTCACCCTGCCTACATTCTTTATACTCCCTTGACACCCCCACCATCAGAAAGAAGAGGAGAAGCTTTATCGGTTGGACCCCAAAACGGCATTGAGCTCTTATGTTTATTGTACCTAGGAACACCGTATGAATGATCAGCTTTTTGTGGGGTTCTCAAGAGAAAAGAAAGAAAAGACTGTGCAGAAGAGGACCCTGTCAAGGTTGAATGTTGTGCGCATCAGAATGGGGTATTTTCTGGCCAGAAGCAGCCTCGAGGAGGTCCAAGAGCCCATTCTACTAGGGCCAAGGCTGCCACCACTGCATTTGGCCACAGAGTGCCTGTTCTTGACACTTGCCAAGCTGTGACATGGGCGTCAGTGCACATATTCATGAAACACTACTGCCTTTATATCTAGGTCCAGCGGGAAGGACATTTTACTCGCATAGTCCTGCAGGATTTTTTGGTCTGAGCCCACTCCACACACCGTCCACCTTGGAGAGGTACTGCTTTGAATCTCTTCTAAAGTGAAGAATCTGTGGTTAGCAGTATCCATCAGAAGAACAAGTTACTTTGGGTAACTCTCTTTCTGGTAGCTACTCTAACACAGTGGTTAATTTATGAAAAAATAAGTGCCAGGGCTCTTGTCAGGAGGCAGCTTACACCGGTCCATTGCTCCTATTGGTGCCTCCTATAACAGAACTAACTACTAACCATGAAACCCTACAAGTGGGGAGAGGATGTGGCGTAACGGCCAGAGCTGCTGACGGGGAAGCTGGGGAACCAGGATCATGTCTTGGCATAGGCTCAACACCCTGTGATTCTGGACAAATCACCTTATTTCCCCATGCCTCCAAAAATGAATGTCTTTTTAACTAGTGCTCATGAAAAGCGCTCCAATACCTTGGGCCGAGTGCGAGTTTAGCACAGGTGTTGACGACTAAGTGCCGGTGCCGAGCACTGGAACCCACTGGCTCAAATTAAGCATTGCTCTAACATCAGATTCCTCACTGCCCTCCCACCTCCCCATTCTGTGGAGTGACCTCTTTTTTTACATATGAAAAGGTCCCAAGTTAGGAATCTGCACACTGATACCAGCAATTATTCATGCTCTGCGTGTGAGTTCACAGAAAGAGATAAGCAAGAAACTGACAGCACGCAGGGGTGCCGCTTAAATGAAGCACCACTCTGTCACTTCTGGGGTGGTACAGAGCCACATGGGTGCCACGTAGCGGCATGTAGGAGCATTGCTGGAAATGTTTCCAGATCCAGTCTGGTGCCTGGAGAGTATTCTAAGGTGAGGATTCTGTGATTAAATATAGTATCCACCAGTAAGAGCATTACCAAAGGTAAGTAACTTGTTCATTCGTTGGGTTTGAAGTGGAGTTAAGGACAACTCACATAGGATTGCTAATCAGTTACCATTGTTGCATAATCCTGCTTGCTGAATATTGATTTCAGTTTAAATAGAAATGTAACCTTTATTTTTTAAAACATTTATTTAGATAACACTGGCTTGGAGGAACAAGAGAAAGAAAAACGCCGTCTTGTGATAGAAAGATTTCAAAAAGCACCTTTTGAAGAAATTGCTGCACAATGTGAATCCAAGGTGGGTCCTCAGCATGACTTCTTCTGGTCTGCATTCTGAAAGGTTTAATGGTTTTAATACCATGTAATATATTAATTTAACATAATGCTAATGCCAGTAACACAATAATGACTAGCAATACAACAGTTTTTTACACAGCAGTGTATGCTGACTCTCCTAAGCATGCTATGAAGAACAAGGGAACCCAAATAAGGTTGGTCAGGGACCTTGGGTAATCAATTATTTCTAGAGACAGTGGTCCCTAGACAAGGATTAATGAGAGCAAACAATAAATATAGACCCAATCAGTACTATATTTTACAGCTGTCCAGCCGGACAGGTATTTTTAATATATAGTTGCTTAAATATACACAAAATTCAGCAAGAAACAAATGAAGTGGGACACAAGCCTGTATCCAACTTAGTGGGAAGGACGTACAACATGAAACAAAAAGGCTCAGGCAGATTAATTGTTTGTATAAGACACATTTTGGTAGGACAAACAAATTATAGTGGCGACACCATTACACATAATCAGTATTAAATAAAGAGGTGTATATGGCGTACAACAAGTCGACTGCGTTTCGATCCTTACAAAAGATATAGGATCATCGTCAGGACATTAACAATGGTATGCCTGTATACATTTTGCCTAGATCCAGGTCAGAGTGACTTGGAGGAGGTTTGTTTAAGGCGAAGACCGAGTAGAAGTCCAGGCCAAGTACAAGGAGAGTAAAGGATGCAGACAGCCGCGGCCGCGGTCTGTGCAGTTGGATGCTGGGTCAGAGTCGACCTAATAAAGGCTGTAACAGCTTAAAGGAGGCGTTTGAAATGTTCGCGGAGCGGTCTCGAAATCAGAGTAGCCTATTGCAGTGGGCTGCTGTATATCAGGGACGGCAAGCCAGTAACCTGTGAGCCGGGTCCGCGGTCTCTAGTGACAAGGGATGGGGTCGAGGCCAATCTGTGAACAACCTCTGTTACAGCATGTCTTGCCTGTCGGGATCGGGGATATGAAGGGTAACATAATGCTAATGCCAGTAACACAATAATGACTAGCACTACAACAGTTTTTTACACAGCAGTGTATGCTGACTCTCCTAAGCAAGCAAATTGTTTGAGGTAATTAATGTTGATAATATTTAGTTATTATTTTGAATACACAGGCTTGTGCTTGGCATTGTACGGGTGCATACCACAGTGTAACATTGAGCCTCCACCCTTCACTGTACCTCCCTGCACCACTTGCGTGACCAGGAGGACCAGGGCCGGCTTTAGCACTGGCGGCGCCCTGTGCAACAGTCTTTGTTGGCGCCCTCCCCAAATTAACCTCCTTCTATCTGGATTCCTCCACTACCAACCTCCATGGGTGACCCTCATCTCTCCATAGCCCGTCTCTCACAGGTATTTACATTTTTTTATCCCACTATTTATACCAATGTAGGCTGCCAGAGGACATTATATCACACACACACATTAAACAGACACGATGAATCAAACGTGTAAACCAATGTATTGGAAATGTGGCATAAGACACTAAGGACAACAAGGTGTCAAATTCACATGTCATCCATGTTGGTGGGCAGTATATTTTAAGAGTGCTTTCACTGGAGAAGCACACACTCATAATTTAAAAGGTAACACAGTGGTTGGGATTAGCTTTACTAATAAGAATGTAGTTCTAGCCAAACAAACTCTTTTTTAGCAACTCGAGACTGGGGAAAAACATAAGCTTCTACACCTATGCCATTCGATCACAGTTCCTAGCTCACTGTGCTGTATTAAAAGGATTGTAACTTATAAACTGCAAGTAACAAAAGGATCTCTGTCAGAACCAATTGATCTTGCTGCATAAAATACAATTCTGTGAACTTCATGTTCAGTCAGTCGATAAACCTTTATTCGTTTTTTTAACCATAAAAGTATACACTAGCAACATAACATTCCATAAAATATGCAAGTCAGAATCATACAATATACAATACATTTCTGTAACCTATAATTCACAACCATAAAAATACAAGATAAAAATCATCTTAAAATTAATAAAATCAACTATTCCATTATTGAGGCACACAAACCTTCTAGTATGTCTCACACAATGCTTCTATCCATTAATAACCCATTCTCCCTGTAGCTTAAAGGATCTAAATTTCATCAGTGCTCTTTACATTTAAGAAACTCTTTCACTTTGTTTATATATTTCCCAATAGCACAGGCTATATCTAGGTTCTTCATTTCCACTAAAAGGTTTACAGCTTGAAACCTGTTTTTAATTTCATATTTTTTAAAAATCGGGCCTAAAATCTCTCTTTGTATATCTAAAATCTTAAAACAGTCTAATAATATATGTAAAATATCGCAGGTAGTACCTAAAGTGCAGGTGCATTTTCCATTGCTATTTATCATTAAGACTTTTACCCCATTGTTCGCATAACAGGGATTTAGCCCAATTCTCAATCTTAACACTTCGCGCCTTAACAGGCAGCTAGGTAACCTGTCGATATAGGGGTAATGTAAATCATTTTTCCATGCTGAGGCCATAAAAGCAACTGAACTTTTCCGTAAGAGGTATTCTTGATCATGGGTTCGGGACGCTTATATTCCCAATGGCCTAAGTTCTTTCTTGTCTATCTTTAGGTCTAAATACTGAGGGCACAACTTTAGCTTTAAAACACCATATGCATGAATAATTGAGGCTCTGGTCTCTCTTGCCCAGGTCAACTCACTATTGGCAATTTCATTTTTACACCACTGTGAGATTTTTTGGGTCCTCACCTGATCCTAACCGCTGCCAGAAACGCAATAAAGCCATGCAAGCAGTTATACCCCATGAGGTGATTCCCAATTCTAATCTTACTGCTTGTACCATGGACGATCTAGGCAGCGAGAACAAACATTTAAGGATATTTCCCTCTTCTTTGTCCCATCCCTTTTTTCTACTTAAATAGAGTACCTCTGCACCATACAAAAATTGTGGGGGGACCATTGCTAAATAGGCCTTTAATACTGGTCTATCAGACATTTCTCCAAAAACACTATTAAATCTTTTTAGCCCTTTTACAGAGGCCGATACCCTTATTTTTAATGCATCAAGATGGGTATACCACTGCAGGCTATTCGTGAACCACATTCCCAGATATCTATATTCTGTTACTTTTTCCAGCATTTCCATGCCCAGATACCAGGAAAGCTTTGTTTTTCTTCTTCCAAAACATAGGATTTTGGTCTTCTCCATGTTTACCACCAATTTTTTAGTTTGGCAGTATTCTGTAAACATGTTTAATTTACTTTGTAGCCCAATCTCCATCTGGTCCATGATTACCAGATCATCTGCATATAATAAACAGGAGATATGGTTTCCTCCAAATTTCGGGCTAGCCCCTCTAACCTCTCTAAGTTTTTGGGGCAGATCAGCTATAAATAGGGAAAAAGCAAGGGGCGAGTACGCACCCCTGTCTCAACCCATTACCGATCTGGATCCTCCGGGACAATCCTCCGTTCTCATCCAAGATTATCTGGGCCCAATTTTCTGTATGCAGGGCTTGAATCAAGGCCAATAAGTCTCCTTGGATATTATACCCTAGCAAGGTTTCCCACAGCTGCTCTCTGTCCACCAGATCAAATGCTGCGCGGAAGTCCACAAAGCAGCAGAACAAATTGCCCCTCTGCTCGATCGACTTCCGTGCGATGGACCAGAGAGCAAAACAGTGATCAATCGTCGAATGTCCGTCTTTAAATCCACCCTGTTCTGGGGGCACTATCTGTTTTTCAACTGTCCATTCTTTAAGTAATCCCAGGATTACTTTGGCAAATACTTTTTCTCCTATGTCCAGGAGGTTTATTAAACGGTAGTTTTTAGGAGAATTTACATCGCCTTTTTATGTATAGGTCTTACAATAGCCCCTATCCAACTATCTGGCATAGCCCCTGTTTTAAGAATCCCCTGGTACATACATATTCGAAAAAACTCGGACCACCACTCCAGATTTGTTTTTATAATAACAGCCGGCAAGTTATCTGGGCCGGCGGCTCGAGATTAGGTTTAATCTGTATATTATCTTCCTAATATGGCTTGGGGAGAAATGCTCTTTACTTCTTCCCTTACACCTGGCCATATGATGGTCTTTATTTCCTCCACCCTTGGCCACTTCCCATAAATTTCTTCCAAATAATCCACCCACTTATCCTCCGGCACCGAGCACTGCAGGGTCCCTAAAACTTTACCAGTGCTCTCTTGTACTAGTTTCCAGAAGCCTCTCACATTTTTTTCTTCAATTACCTCTAATAGCCTCACCCAGCATCTGTCCTTATAGGTTCTTTTTTATCTCTAATGGTTGTTTTATAATTTGACCTTAATTTCTGAAGATTAAGTAGCAGTTCGTCATCATGTCTACCTCTTAGGCTTCTTTCCTTTTGCCTAATGCTGGCTTTTGCTTTACGACAATCCTCGTCAAACCATGGCTTGTTATTGGTAAGTAGTTTTCCCTTACTTGCTAACCCAGTTTTAGCACCTTTAATTTTTATCCTAAGGCATTCTACCAATTGTCTTATCATACCTTCGTACCAGGTAATATCCTCCTCAGGTGGTACTTTTACAAATGTATGTGTCAACTGGACTGTGCTTAGTTTTTTAATATGTTCTTCTGTAATGCGCGTTGTAAGTCGCTTTGGATATTCTACCTGGACTTGGATGGCTCTTTGTCTCCGAGGGGCTCTTTTTGCATACAATTTCGTCAGCAATGGGTAATGATCACTACCTTCAACCCTTACTACTTCAAAGTGTTTGATTAGTTCAAAACTCCAAGCCTGTATAAACACATAATCTATCGGACACATTTGTTGCCCCACTGTGAAGGTGCGCCCAGCAGGCCGATCCGTATCCATTCTTCCATTTACGCACACCAACCCAATAGAGCCCAACAATTGCCCCAGCGCCACATCTTGAGGTGAAATGTTGCAGCTAGGAAACTTCGCAGTCTCTATGTTATAAGCTCTTAACAAATCTCTACACCATGAATCAGTCTTTAAGGGATTTAGTCTGTGATTAAAATCACCCAATATCAAAAGCACACCTCTCGGATAAGAATCACATAAGGCCTCCAAGTCCTTTTTTAAGCATTCCAGGTCCACCTTATAACTTTTCCCTTCCCCTTCTGGATATACACATTAACAATACATATGCATTCATAACCTGAGTTTTTTTTCAAAGTCCACACTCTGCTACCTAACGCCCAATTACATTTAAGTTCGAGGGTTCTATTTTCCTAGCTATCTTTTTGAAACCAGCGTCAGCTGACCGCCTGACGGTCTACCAAATATATTCTTTCTTGCTGGAATTACATGGTGGGTAAAACCTTCTGTAACCAGGGTTTCATCGCACAGCCAGGTCTCCTGTAAACACGCGATGTCAGTGTTCTTTAGTAAGTTTTTAAAACTTTTCTGGAGCATTATTCTTTTATAGCCATTAACATTCCAAGTTAATATAGATAGGCTGTGCGACGACCCTAGCTCCTAATCAATATCGCTCAGGTACCCATTTTCGTCGCAATCCATATATGCAAGCTCTCTATATCTATTCCCAACCAGCACGTCATCATTGACCCACCCTTGAACCTTAGGGGCTATTGTAATTTCAAGATCTTCCTTCTTACCCCATCCGGCGTTGATCATTCTAATTTGCCGGTCACCCAGCCCAGCATGGTTTCTGAGAAAAGAATTCCCCTGATTATCCGTCGTTATTTCCTCTCTTTTTATTATTCTAATGCCTTCTTTTATCATCTCAGGTTCTGCTTTTTCCAATGCTACTTTTATTAATGCAGAATGAAGTAAAACCTTAGCTACTTCTTCCCCTTTGATGTTTAATAAGAATCCTACTTCTTTAAGGTCTTCTGAACTAACATATCGTAGGCTTGGGCATTTCGAGAATGAAGAGAGGAGTTGGGAACGGTTTAGGGGGTTTAAATTCCTAACTCTTTTCCCACCTTTGCCCTGACCTATTGGCTCCAAGAAGAGCCAAAGATCTGCCCATCGTTCTAACTGTAGTCCTATTGGGCGTCCAACTATCCTATCTTCCCTTTAAGATGTTTAAGCATTGCAGTCTCTGTACTGCAGCCTTTCCTGAACCCAGATTAGAAGGTTTAAATGGGAGTAACTCGGGGATCAATTCTCCCCATCTTTTGTTTAATATCTATATGGCCCCTCTAGCTCAAACCCTCCAAAAAGAGGTGCATATGTTGATGATGCTAAATTTCATGTTACTGCTGCCTCATTCTGATAACTCTTCTAGCTCCTTCTATCATGCCCAAAACCCTCTTTTGTTTGCTCCTTGATGGCATCCTACCTTTTAAAATTCAATCCTGCCAAGGTGGAGGTCCTGGTTTCTAGGAATATTGTAGATCACTGGAATCTAATCCTCTGGCTGACATCTCTGGGCTCTCTCCCTCAGCCAGTAAAAGCGGTAAAAATCTGGGCAGTCCTGCCAAGTGTCAAGCATTTTGCGTTAGAATAACACATTTTTGTTAATTTCCCCGCATTACCGCAATGCCCGAGATTGTCATGCAAAAGAACTGTGTCCTCAAGTTCCATAAAACCGTGTAGTTCCAGTTTCTCGCTTTGCTGGGGAGACGCATAAAAGCTGAGCTCCGTGTACTGTTTTTCAAAGGCCACAAGATGGCGGTAGTGTACAACGGGAGGAATAGGTGTATCAGTATATTATGATTTGGAATATCCTACTATCACAGAAACTCATATCCAAGCCAAACGATCTTCAGTGATTTGGAAAACGAAACACAAACCACACGCCTGCCTAATTAATGTATAAAAGCACCCCCTGCTCAAACCATAGTATCAAGCAGATGTGGACGTCCATCCGCAAAGCAATGCTTCTAAATGTATTTAAAAAACTGGGTCAGTCTAAACTGCAGTAAAAGAAGGGCCTAAGAAGGAGGAGGCTGGGCGAGATGTGGCCTAGCGACCAGAACTGTGTAATTTAGAATCTGCCTCGGCTCAACATTCTGTGATTCTGAGCAAACCATCTAACATACTCATTCTAAATAAAAACATATCTGATTATCATGTAAAGCGCCCCTGGGTCAATTCAAGCATTAAGGACCATCACATACGAGAAAAGGGCTTCATCTCTAAAAATAATCTCTTGACATGGATGCAACTGTCTTATTTCACTCGCAATAAAGTGGCACTCATAAGGTTTGAAGTGTCACACAAACGAACTACACACATGGGAATGTCATACATAGGCAAAATCAAACCTTGACAGCTATGTATGGCCATTATTTTTTTATGCTAATCTTCCTTCAGCACTACATTGCCTAGCACTGTTTCTGGCACTTCAAATTACTCAGAACAATATTTCCCTAGCTAGCTCGTCTTATGAACCAATCGCCACACACATTCAATGACTTCTAGTTTACACCAATGGATGGTAGCTGGACTTTCTAAAAAAATTAACCAAATGACTTGAATTCATCCAAAATGCCGCATCTAGGTTAACTTGCTACTCCCCCACTTGGAGGCCGCATTTCACCCATTCTTTTTTCTCTTCATTGGCAGCCAGTTAAACTCATATTATTTCCAGCCGTGGGGTTTATGCACAAAAGTTCCCATTGCAGAACCCGTGGTTTTCTGGCCAATACATTCCAGCGGCACTTTCCTGTTTACAGTGCCCAATCTGAGAACTGCTACCTGGGCTCAGATAGCTCTTTCGGACACAGCCAGAAAATGGAACTCCTTACCCACTGTGCTGCGTTAATTTCCGTCAGAAAACAAATACACATGGTATTGGTGAGAGAAGCTTTCTCTCGTAGCACATCTTTTTAGCCCATCGTAATCTGCAGTGTCCTTTGTAGCACCTGCATTTAATGCCACACAACACTTTACAAATACACCAAACATATAGTCACAAACATAACAGTGCCCTGTAAGCATGTTATTTAAAGCTATTACGTTAAGCATATTGTGATTACAGCCTAATCATCTTAACATGCAATGTCTTAATGACCACTGAACCAGTGTTGTCTATTGGATTAAATAACGTATTTTTTCCATAGCATGTATTACTGTATTAAATATTTATATTTATATATAGATAGTTCGGTCTTTCATTAGGTTAATACACTTGGCTGCAAAATCCGTGCTGTTTAGAACAGAAAGGATTTCCATTAATACATTAATTTGTGGAGCTTGAGGGTATACCTGGAATTAATGCAGGCTTCCAGTGAAGTTAAAGGTTTTGATTTTACGGATTAAGTAGTTTATCACCTACAGTGCATTTAAATTGTAAGCATCTCTGTCTTTTTTTCATGTACTACACTTGAGGGCGCACATGGAAGCAGTGTTCAGTCTTCACCCGATGAATCTGTTTAGCTGACTGAGAGGCAAGGGAGTTATCAACAAATATACAATTTAACTTTTCCTGTAGCCTATATGGCCACACAATGAGGACCATGAATCGGTAGGAAAAGTTTAGTAGATTTATTACAATTTAGTAATTAATCCAATGTAGGTGCATATCAAGAACACATAATTAAAGGTACAAAATCATAGCCAGCAGACTGAAACGCCGGAATAGGTTCAGTCTCAGTCAGCCTTATTCTACTGATACAGTAATACATGCTATGGAAAAAATACGTTATTTAATCCAATAGACAACACTGGTTCAGTGGTCATTAAGACATTGCATGTTAAGATGATTAGGCTGTAATCACAATATGCTCCTGTGACATGTAGGGCTGGGGCCGAAATTACGGTGCTTCACACTGAACAAGCCTTTTCAACTTCTGGAAAATCACTGCTTACTATTTTAATACATAATATCCAGTTTTGGTAATGTATGTATTAAAAGAACCAGGGGTAAAGACGTTTCTCTCTGTTAAGGTTGATGCCATGAAAATGTCAATATACCTTACCTCCTCCATCTGGCAAAATCAAAGTTGCAGTATTCTTCAATAAAAGTGCATTAAGCTGCAACTACAGATTACAGAAAAGACCAACCCAAAGATCTTTCTTCACAGTCCCAGTGGTTAAAGGCTTTTTGGGTCAGACTTCTTCTCCTTGGGAACTTAACGTAGTACTTTCTAAATTAGTATCTTCACCTTTTGAGTGTATCCATAAGGCAACATTCCAGCACATTTTCTCAAAAGTAGCTTCTCTGGTTGCAATCACGTCAGCTAGAGGAGTTAGTCAGTTGTCAGCTTTATCTATGAATGAACCATATGCAGTTTTTCATCACAATAGGGTAGTGTTTAGAACGCACCCAATTCTTCTGCTGATACTCATCTTTAACTTCCATATCAATTGTTCTATTTATCTTTTAGTGTTTTTCACGTTCCCTCCACTCCAGCTGAAAAAAACACCACTCACTAGACGTTAGAAGAGTGTTAACATTTTATTTAGACTAAACCAAAGACATGCAAATCTACCCATTTATTTGTAAATTATGGACCCCTCTGTGCCAGGTTAGTGTCCTCTAAGCTAACCATTACTAGCTGTCCTGCATAGTATGTTACCAACAGGCTAGTAAGCTAGTGCCTGGTAGACCAAAAGCATATTCGATAAGGGGGATAACAGCTACATCTGCTTGGTTGAGGAATGATTCTCTTTCTGAAATCAGTAATGCAGTTACATAAAGATTAGTCCACACATTCTCAAAACATTTTGTTTGGATGAGGACACTAAAGCTGATCCAATAGTTGGGCAGGCAACTTACCAGAATATGTTTGGTTAAGATTTCATTTAGTTCAGTCTGTATTATATCTTGGAGATTTACGGTAAAATACTGGTATTCGCTATGAAGGATATTCTTGCAGCTCTGTTCAACATTTATGACTATAAGTGAGGATCCTTCGATAGAGATGGAAATATTGCTTGTAATCCCAGTTCTACATCATAGAAATCCTCGCTAAAGTCATAAAAACCCATATTCCTCCCTGAATTCCAGTGTTTTCGATTAATATCGTTGAAATTATGGCTTGCCACTCAAATATAAGTACCTCTGTGAGGCAAACTGTCAGTACAGTGCATGCTGGGAGGAGTAGAGCTGCTGATACTTTATAGGAGCGGTGCCCTCTTTTTGACCGACTGCACGTTAGCATAGCATGTATTCCTTTTGTTCATTTATCTCTGTTGAAATATTGGGTCGAACATATTTCTATTCTAACCTGGGAAGCTAACATTTTTCCGCTAGGTGCTGTAATGTAGTTTTTTTCTGTTACCTAAATTGGCTATTTCAGTGAGAACAATTCCGCAGAATACTTCCGGCTTAACTCTATGAACGTGACATAAATGACTTACTTTGAAATGTCTGCCTCCAGTGAAGGTTTTTCTACGATACTATAGAAAAGAAGGGGTCCTGGGTTCCCGCATGTTGGTGGGAAAGTTCTACGTTTATGACTTCACTTGAGGCTTCCTGCTACGTAAAAGTGTAATTAAAAGTAACTTTTCCTTCTGTTGTGTCTGTATCCCATCTGATTTTGCTGTTTTGTTAATGATGGCACTTCTTATACACATCCAGTGCTATTGTTTACCTACTGTTGGTTCTGCTACAAGGCCCAGTGTTGCTGCTGTCACCTGATTAATGCTGTTGGAATGATATGATGGGAGTGATTCACACTCCAGTCACTTAATGCCATTTAGGGTTGTGCCTGACTGGCCAGCTGGGCACACTCATACTTCCGGAATGCTGTAGGCTGGAATGCTTCTTTCAGGCTATATTGACTGGCCATCATCTAGCCCTCTAAACTCTTGTGGCCTGATTGTAGCCCAAACCCTCTGGTATTGCCTGTAGCCAAATGAGCAGCCTGATTGCTCCCCTAAAGGAGCAATAATTTATGGGTAGATTGTTCTTCCAAGTTGGAAAAACAAGCAACCAGTGTGCACAGGAGTGTTGAATGGTTCATCCACGGATGTCTCCAGTGGTATGGGAGGTCCACTGTGCCTCCTGCATTCGGAAAGCAGAATTACTGTGGAGGAAAAATGAAGTTCATCTTTCATCTATCTCTGTAGTTGTATACTCCGTATCTGACACTCAGAACAAATGTGGATGAACACCCCTTGTAGCTCCAGATATGCACATTCCCAGACCAACAGTCCCTGCTAGGTACCCATTGCAGTCTAAGCCTCTGTGAATAGGAAGATGAAGAGGCTTGGGTGGTCAGAGGGAGACTGGGTGGGATGCATGTTGGCGGCGTCCATTACAGTGATACTTTGCATATCGGAGCTGTTTGGTTTCTGGCATTACACTGGTATTCTGGTCTCAGAATTGTTTTTGAAGGATACTTTTAAGGTTCCTTGCCTTGTGAATACTACCAGGTGCCAAACTGGGCTGAAGATTTTTTCTCAGCAATTCCCTTGTGCGCCAGTAGGTGGCATCATGTGACTCATCGTCAGGTCCATCCTGCCCCAGAATGACGCTGGGGCAAGATATAACAGGCACCTCTGCACGTCAACGTCAGTTTATTTTTTCCGTGCCTTCCAACACAGATCCGGAGCTCGCTCCATCGATTTCTGTCGCTTAACAGAGCAATCTGATAGAGACTTCTAGCCACAGATTCCTTACCTTAGAATAATCCCCAGGTGTCAGACCGGATCCAGCAGATTTTCGAGCAGTACCCTTGCACGCCTTTAAGTGGCGTCATTCGGCTCCACATGGCATCGTCCACGGAGGAAGTGACACACGTGATACCCTTTTACGCGCCACCTCAGACCGATGATGTCAGTTCTTTCCTTCCCAGATAGCTCTGATCTGGTCTGAGCTACCCTTCAGCAGGGGTGTGGAATTTAATAAAAGATCTACTTGTCCATGGGGCAGGTTGCTTCATAAATCTACTTGTCCTGTAACAAAATCCACTTGCCCCTTTGGTGCCGTGTAGTGCAGCAACAAATTATGGCAGCAGTCTCATTATATAAGAGCTCTGATATAGCCTCTCGGATTACGCCAGGGCTCATACCATAGTAGTGTTTGAATGCTTGCAATCCCCTTATGTTGCCACTTTATCCACAGCTCTACATACTAGGGCTGTAGGTAGTGGTAAGCAATAGTTCCAGGGTTAGAATGCCCTTTTGAGTCTGTGCAAACCTACTAACTTGCATGTTTTAAGGGTTTTCAACAACTCTTCTCTAATCTTTTCCCCTACTGAGAAATGTTGGAAATTTACTCCTGACAATGGCAGACGTAAACCTTCTTCCAGAGTTGGGAAAATAGTGGTTGGAGGAAAAGTGAACTTGCAAACACTCAGATTTTCGCATGAGCAAATCTACACATGCATATTTCCTCATGCTAAAATGCAGTTCACAAATATTTTCTAGGAGTACTATTTCTTGTCCTACTTCTGTAAATTCTTGGGAATTTATGAAAGCCGTATAGCTGCACTGAATGCAAGTACATATAACATGGGTGCACTTTTGAGACTTTCTTTAATAACTGGGCCCCTATTTTGGTCTGGCGTTGACCGTGACCTTTTGTATTTATTAAAATTCTGTCTCTCTCTCTCTGTATCGGCTGGCTTCACTGTGAATGACAGCATTCTGCTCTTTCACAAGGAGCATATCGGCACACAAAGTAGTTTTGTTCAGTTCCAGTAACTACTGTGGCAGTGTGTGCTTTTTGAGACCAAAAAACTATTTTTGCTTTTGCCAATGTTTGTTATAATGGCAAGTGCACGGCAGCTCCCACACCAATAAGGTTTTTAAAAAACCATGCCAAAACAAGTCACACATTGACAAAACTAAAAAGCTGACCACCACTTTCAGACCTACTGGCTTTGCCAATGCTTGTTTATTTTTGTTTCCCATAATCGTATTGAAACTGGTTACATTGATTTTCCATTATTAATATTTTTGGGAAATACTAGCATGCATCAACACATGTTACTAAATGATGCTACAAAGAAATGGTACCTGAAATTTTACAGTAGTTTAGCAAAATGTTTTTTTCCTGCTTTCATTTTTTTATGAACATTTTATGTTAAAAGCAAGGAATCATCAATCTTGCTTTCCAGCTTCTGCAAATATTTGCATCCAATCCGAGAGCATTCTGGTAGCATTATACATAGCCTCTTATTGCTAAACTTTGAAAACGTGTTACACTTTTGTATACTGGAACCACTGTCAGTAGTGCAGTCGGAGCTTACAACATTTACTTAGAGCGCTCACCCTAATAATAAAGGCTTTCAATTAATGAACCATGAATACAAGTTTGAACAGCATTAACATATGGGCAAAAATATTTCTTAAATGCAGACAGTGCCCTTCCCTGATCCATAATGTGGTACTGCAAACTGGCAGCCAAAGGGTTTGTGCTGCAGGGGGTTGGGCCTACTTGTCCCAAGGACAAAATACACATTACAACTTGTTGCCCTTGACCCCAAACAATATGTCCTGGGCGTCAGGCTATAGGAATTCCACATCCCTGACTTCATTCACTTTCTGACTGGGTTTATTTGAAGTTTTATCAATCTTTTTTGAGATTTTTATCCTGGTGTGAAGGATGTTACCCAAGAAATCAGCTGGTGTCAAACCATGTGGGGCTGGTCACAGGCAAATGTCAGTGACAGATCTCCACTTGGTGTGTTTGTGGTGTTTGGAGCTGGACCACGACTCCAAGACCTATGAGGACTGCAGTGCCAAGCATCCCAAGGAGCGATCCCTCAAGCTCCTCACTGCCCGATGTCGGTCGACTCGACGGTGCTTGAGGTCCCGTTAGCGCTGGAGGTCCCGAGACTGTTCGCGGAGCCCTTCCTGACATTCCTCGTCTCACTCCAAGTCGTTGGGGAAGTCGAGTAAGTGACACAGATACAAGAAACTGAAGAGATCTTTTACTTTGGTGTGTCTGTTAAAGTCTTTCAACGAGACGCGGGAGTGTTGGCACTCCAGGCCCGAGAGTCAGCAGAACCTGAACCCGGGTCGGCTCTGCACTTTCTTGATTTTCCCAGAGCGACCCACTCCCAGGTGAAAGACTTGTATGAGGCCATGCACCTCATATTTGGGTGGCCTGGCCCATCTGGAGCGCCTTCAGGCCCCTTGGGTGCGGAAGGGGCCCCTACTGGATCCACACCGGCGGATTCGCCCTAGGCGCCAGTCGGGCCACAAGAATCCCTTGCTGGATCCGGAGCAGAGCCGTCGACAAGACTGAAACCTTCCTCTATGCCCGCTCCAGTGCTGATGCCCCTATGCAACGCCACCCCCATCATTATTGCCGACTTTGACACAGAGCCAGATCAATGGTGTCAGACTCTGGCGCTGACCAGGTCCATGCTTCCCAAAGCGTAGCCAGTGACTTATTTTTTTGACAGGCCTGGAGAGGGGGACGAATGGGAGAGGTCTATGGACCCTAATGGTTACAAGCTCCCGGCAGAAGAACAGGACAACTGTTATGAGGAGCTGGCGGAGACCACTGGGTTAGACTCCTTACCCGACACTCGCCTCTCCTCCTACAGCGGCTACAGAGGAGGCAGCCTTTTTTTGCGATAGTCGTGCATAGGGCAGCTGAGGTTTTGGAGCTTCAGATGCCCACATTGGCGGTGAAGATGAACATCATGACAGAGGTGCTTCAGTCGGGAGTTTCCCCTTCTGATCCCCTTCTCCTATTCAGTGAAGCCCTTACAATTGTCCTATTTGGTTCCTGGTCTGAGCCCTGCATTGGGGCTCCTCTGCATAGGAGGATTGCCCTCTGCCATCACCCTGCTTCTGGGGATCCCAGTTTCCTCACCCAGCACCCCACCCCGGAGAGCTTGGTGGTCCAGGCCTTTGTGTCCAAGATTATCCCCGGCACGTTCCCTACCACTCCACCATATAGGGAATTCAAGAGGTTGGACAACTTTGGCAATTGAATGTTCTCTCTCTGCCAGCCTAACACTGCGGTCGGTGAACACCGCATGCCTTTTGGGCTGTTATTTCCTTACCATCTGGGCTTGGTTGTGCAAGTGCTGCCTATGGTCTCGGAGAAAGCCCGAGCCATACTCACCCAGGCTATTGCTGATGGGCGAGATGCATCAAAGTTCACCATACGGTGTGTGCCCGACACAACCCACTGGCTGGGCATAGTGATTTCTTCGTCAGTGGCCTTGCAGTGCCACACCTGGCTGAGAACAACTGTTTTTTTCGAGGGAATATCCAGTCTTCCTTCATGGATATGCCCTTCAATGGCTCTTGCGTCTTTGGAGAGAAGGGGGATTCAGCAATGGAGCACTTTAAGGTCAGCAGAGCTATGTCCAGGTCCTTGGGCTTGCCTATGGCCCCTAGTCAACCCCCATCTGCCTTCTGCCCCTTTCATGGCCATGGAAAGGGGTCTCCAGCTGCGCCCTTACCCTCACAGCCACCTTGGCCAACAGGCTTCCCGGCCTTCGGCCTTTTTGTGGCTGAGGACACGGATCCCATAGACAAATTGGGACAGGCAGCCAGCGGTCGAGTTAGTCCACCACTCCCTTGACAGCCACTGCCTCAAAGCCTCTTTAGTTTGCCCTCCGACCATCATGTGCGTCACCTGCCTCACTGGCGATCAGTGACATGAGACCGCTGGTTTCTCCTGATCATCCAAAGGTGCTACTCCCTCCCATTTGTGACTACCCCACCACCTATACCACCCACTTACGATTGGTTGACAGAGAACAATCTCTCCTTGTTTCGTCAAGAAGTGCGGGCTCCCTTGGCCAAGGGAGCCATAGAGAGGGTGCCTGCATCAGAAGAAGGTTGTGGTTGTTATTCACGCTACTTTCTAGTACCAAAGGAGGATGGAGGACTTCATCCTGTCCTCAGTCTACACCTTCTCAACCTCTTCTTGAGAAAAGAGGAATTCAAAATGCTCCCGCTCACCCAAGTTCTGTCTGCCCTCGAACCAGGAGACTAGATGGTAGCATTGGACATGCAGGACGCATATTTCTACATGCCTGTCTTACCTGCCCACAGATAATACCTACATGCCTGCCTTGCCTGCCCACAGATAATACCTACGGTTGATTGTGGTCCAAGAGCACTTTCAGTTTGCTGTGCTCCAGTTTAGCCTTACCAGTGCCCTTCAGATGTTCACTAAAGTGATGGTGGTGGTTCCAGCACATCTGCGGAGTTCGGGGGTTCCAATCAACCCCCTACCTCGATGACTGGCTGTTGAAGGTGGGCTCGCCCCAGGCAGTCCTCTCACCTTCATACTACGGCGAACCTCCTATATTTACTGGGGTTCACTATCAACATGCCAAAGTCGCACCTGACTACCTCTCCGAAACTCATCAGAGCTGTTTGGAACATTGTGCAGTTTTGATCCTATCCTCCCGAGTGGCCATGATTCTGATGTTTCAGCTTCTATGGTTGATTTCGGTAATAGTGACTCTGAAGCTGTTGGGCCTTATGCCGCCTGCATCCTGCTGGTTACACATGTTCCATGGCATATGCAGGCTCTGCAGTGGGCCCTGAAGTCCCAGTGGGCACAGCATCAGGGAAATCTCTCCGACGTGGCCCGGATCTCGGAGGGAACCACAAATGATCTGCAGTGGTGGCTGACAAACCGCGATTGGGACAGTGGCAGACCCATCTCCCTTCCCCAACCAGAGCTGACTGTAGTGACAGATGCATCACTCCTCGGCAGGGGTGGCCACCTGGGAGAGGTGGAGATCAGAGGCCTCTGGTCTCCGGCGGAGTCCATGCTCCACGTCAGTCTGTTGGCGCTCCAGGCGATTCGCTTGACACTGAAAGCCTTTCCTCCTTCAATCAAGGGAAGACCAATCAATCAATCAATCACGGCATTTATAGAGCGCGCTACTCACCCGGGAGGGTCTCAAGGCGCTGGGGGAGGGGGTAAGTTACTGCTCGAACAGCCAGGTCTTGAGCTGCTTCCTGAAGGCGAGATGGTCCTGGGTTCGCCGAAGGTGAGTGGGGAGGGAGTTCCAGGTCTTGGCCGCCAGGTAGGAGAAGGATCTTCCTCCGGCGGTGGTTCTGCGGATGCGTGGTACGGTGGCGAGGCGTGGCTGGTTGATCGTAGCTGGCGTGTGGGCGTGTAGAAGGACATGCGGTCGTTGAGGTACTTTGGGCCCAGGTCGTGGAGGGCCTTGTGTGCGTGGGTGAGGAGTCTGAACGTGATTCTCTTGCTGACGGGGAGCCAGTGCAGGTCTTTCAGGTGTACGGTGATGTGGCTGTGTCGGGGGATGTCCAGGATGAGTCGTGCGGAGGCGTTCTGGATGCGCTGGAGTCTCTTTTGAAGTTTGGCTGTGGTTCCGGCGTAGAGGGTGTTCCCATAGTCCAGTCGGCTGGTGACGAGTGCCTGGGTGACGGTCTTCCTGGTTTCAGTGGGGATCCATCTGAAGATCTTGCGGAGCATGCGCAGGGTGTTGAAGCATGAAGATGAGACGGCGTTGACTTGTTTGGTCATTGATAGGGAGGAGTCCAGGATGAAGCCCAGGTTGCGTGCGTGGTCCGTTGGCTTGGGTGCGGTGCCCAGGGCCGGGGGCCACCAGGAGTCGTCCCAGGCGGAGGGTGATGAGCCCAGGATGAGGACTTCCGTCTTGTCTGAGTTCAGTTTAAGGCGGCTGTTCCTCATCCAGTCGGCGACGTCTCTCATCCCGTCGTGCAGGTTGGCTCTGGCGGTAGTGGGGTCGTTGGTGAGGGAGAGGATCAGCTGGGTGTCGTCGGCGTAGGAGATGATGTTGAGGTTGTGTCGGCGTGCGATGGCTGCGAGGGGGCTCATGTAGACGTTGAAGAGGGTCGGGCTGAGTGAGGATCCTTGTGGAACGCCGCAGATGACTTCGGTGGCTTCGGATCTGAACGGGAGAGGCGGACTCTCTGGGTTCTTCCGGCGAGGAACGAGATGATCCATTCCAGTGCTTTCTCTCGGATTCCGATGTTGCTGAGGCGCTTCACTAGGGTGCGGTGGCAGACGGTGTCGAACGCCGCGGAGAGGTCCAGGAGGATGAGGGCAGCTGTTTCCCGTTGTCGGTTAGGGTTCTGATGTCGTCGGTGGCTGCGATAAGGGCGGTCTCGGTGCTGTGGTTGGCCCGAAACCCGGACTGCGAGGGGTCGAGGGATCCATTCGTCTCGAGGAAGGCGGCAAGCTGTCTGTTGACGGTCTTCTCGATGACTTTGGCCGGAAACGGAAGGAGCGAGATGGGGCGGTAGTTCTTGAGGTCGGTGGGGTCCGCCGTTGGTTTCTTCAGGAGGGCGGTAAGCTCGGCGTGCTTCCAGCTCTCCGGGAAGGTGGCGGTGCGGAAGGAGGAGTTGATGATGTCCCGGAGATGGGGTGCGATGGTGGCGTCGGCTTTGTTGAAGACGTGGTGTGGGCAGGGGTCGGTTGGTGATCCGGAGTGGATGGAGTTCATCGTGCGGGTGGTGTCTTCGGTGTTGATCGGGGTCCAGTTGCAGAGGGTGGTGGTGGCGGGCATTGGTTCGGCGGTAGGGTGCGTTGTTTGTGCGTTGAAGCTGTTGTGTATGTCGGTGATCTTGCGGTGGAAGAACGCGGAGAGTGAGTTGCAGAGGTCTTGCGAGGGGGTGATGTCGTTGTTTCCGGCGCTGGGGTTGGAGAACTCTTTGACGATGCTGAAAAGTTCCTTGCTGTCATGGGCGTTGTTGTCCAGTCGTTCTTTGAGTGCCGACTTCTTGGTGGCACGGATCAGCTGGTGGTGTTTGCGGGTGGCGTGCTTGAGGGCGGTCCTGTTGTCTGTGGTCTGGTCGAGTCGCCAGGTTTTCTCGAGAGTGCGGCAGTTCTTCTTGGATTCCTTGAGTTCGTTGGTGAACCAAGGGGTTTTCTTGCTTCCGGGTCTGCTGGGAGGGTTTTTAGTGGTGCGAGGTCGTCGGCGCAGGCGGTCAGCCACTTGGCGAGGTTGCTGGCTGCTTCGTTTGGGTCCGTTGTGTCGGTGGGTGTGTTCTGGCTGAGGGAGGCGGTGAGCTGCTCGGCGGTGATCTTGCTCCAGCTCCGGCGGGGAGCCTGTTGCGGGTGGTGGTGGGTCGCAGTCTTTCTGAAGCTGAAGTGGACGCAGCTGTGGTCGGTCCAGTGGAGTCCGGTGGCGTGGCTGAAGGAGATGTGCTTGCTGGACGAGAAGACGGGGTCAAGCGTGTGGCCGGCGTAGTGGGTGGGCGTGTTCACCAGTTGCTTGAGTCCGAGGTTGGCGAGGTTGTCCAGCAGGGCGGTGGTGTTTCTGTCGTTGTTGTTCTCCAGGTGGAAGTTGAGGTCCCCTAGGAGGATGTAGTCGGCGGAGGGCATGGCGTGCGGGCTGATGAAGTCTGCGATGTCTTCGCTGAATAGTGTGCGTGGTCCCGGGGTCTGTAGATGAGGGTGCCTCGGAGGGTGGTCTTGGGGTCCGTGTGTATCTGGAAGTGTAGGTGTTCGGCGGCGGTGAAGGTCTCGTCGGAGTTAGTCGAGATGCGGATGGTGTTCTTGTGTACGATGGCGATGCCTCCTCCCGTCTGGTTGACGCGGTCCTTCCGGGTGATCTTGTATCCATCCGGGATGGCTATGGCGATGTCAGGCGCTGAGGAGGCGTTCATCCAGGTTTCGGTGAGGAAGGCGATGTCCGGTGCTGTTGCGTCGAGCAGGTCCCAGAGTTCCACGGCGTGCCTGTGGACGGAGCGGGTGTTCAGCAGGATGCATTTCAGGTGGTTGCTGCTGTTGCTCGACTTGGCGGAGGTGGTGCACGTCAGGGGGCAGGTGAATCGGCAGGTTTGGCAGGTGAAGGGTCCGTGGGTGCGTCTCGGTGAGGCTCGGTAGCAGGCAGGGTTCCGGCCGGCATTGAGTGCGGTGAGTGTGGCGGCGTCGTAGGTCCGTCGAGTGGTGTTGCATCGGTGGGATCCAGGGGTTCTGGCGCTGGGCGCGGTCCAGTCGCGGACGGGCGCAGACGGGCTTGCCTTAGGCGCGCCTTCGGCGCGCCAGCGGCGCGCCCGCTGCGCACGTCCGCTGCGCGGCCGTGCAGCGGCCGCCATTTATGGGGAGGTGGGAGGGAGGAGCAGCTGGGAGGCGGGAGGCAGGGGCAGCGAATGGGCAGTCAGGGGGCGGGGCCGCAGGGACGCAGCGGCGGGAATGGCGATAGGCAGCGAGGGGCACAGAAGGAAAAACGGGGGGAGAGCAGGTAAATCACGGGCACAACAACAGTGGGGCAGCGAGGGGCACAGAAGGAAAAACGGGGGGAAAGCAGGCAAATCACGGGCACAACAACAGTGGGGCAGCGAGGGGCACAGAAGGAAAACGGGGGGAAAGCAGGCAAATCACGGGCACAACAACAGTGGGGCAGCGAGGGGCACAGAAGGAAAAACGGGGGGAAAGCAGGCAAATCACGGGCACAACAACAGTGGGGCAGCGAGGGGCACAGAAGGAAAAACGGGGGAAAGCAGGCAAATCACGGGCACAACAACAGTGGGGCAGCGAGGGGCACAGAAGGAAAAACGGGGGGAAAGCAGGCAAATCACGGGCACAACAACAGTGGGGCAGCGGGGGCACAGAAGGAAAAACGGGGGAAAGCAGGCAAATCACGGGCACAACAACAGTGGGGCAGCGAGGGGCACAGAAGGAAAAACGGGGGGAAAGCAGGCAAATCACGGGCACAACAACAGTGGGGCAGCGAGGGGCACAGAAGGAAAAACGGGGGGAAAGCAGGCAAATCACGGGCACAACAACAGTGGGGCAGCGAGGGGCACAGAAGGAAAAACGGGGGGAAAGCAGGCAAATCACGGGCACAACAACAGTGGGGCAGCGAGGGGCACAGAAGGAAAAACGGGGGGAAAGCAGGCAAATCACGGGCACAACAACAGTGGGGCAGCGAGGGGCACAGAAAGGAAAGGGGAGACAAGCAGACAAAACTGGCACCGGGGCCACAAGCGGAGGGCGATCTTACCTACAGGAGCAGCGGGCAGACAGCACAGGCGGAGCTGTGTGGTGGGGGAGCGACCTACCTGGTCAAGACTGATGCAGGTGTTCACTGACAACACCGCCATCATGTACTATTGCAACTAACAGGGCGGTGTGGGGTCGTGGGCCCTTTGTCAAGAGGCCCTGCATCTCTGGACATGGTTGGAACATTAGGGCCGTTCCATGGTTGTTCAACATGTCGGGCTCTCTGAACGCCAGAGCGGACAAACTCAGCCGCATATGCCAGCAGATCAAAAATGGTGTCTCTATCCAGAGGTGATGCAAGGACTCTTCCAGCAGTGGAGAGAGCCTTTTTTTTTTTAAAGTTCTTTTTATTGAACAAGTAACAATCTTCAGATAAGCATCATACAGATATTATATAGTCACATAAGTTTACATGTGTTCCCTGTACACCATGTTACATCATACATTGGTTTTTCCAGTTTTGCTGCTGTCATCAATGCTTTCCCACGAGGTATCGCTCATCTAGTCAATCTGGGGAAGGCTTGTAAGCGGCCCACAGTACTCCGCCCAAAGACCTCTGTATTTTGCCCATGCTCCCCATATCTTATCCCATTTGCGTGAGCAGCCCCTGCTTTGATAAACTGACTGTTCCGTCCTATAGCACCAGTCCATATCTCTTTTCCAGGCTTCTACGGATGGGGCGTCTCCTGCCCCCCATGCTCGGGCGATGTTTCGTTTGCCCCCCCCAAGCTCTCCCAGTACTTTTGGATTATGGGGCAGTCCCACAGAATGTGGAAGAATGACGCTCTCTCTCCACATCCCCTCGCGCACTCCTCAGACATACAATTACCAATACGAAATTGGACCATCCGTGAGGCGTAGAATCGATGAAGAATGCGGAGCAGGACCAGGCGAAAGCGTGCCCTGATAGCTATTTCTCTGGGACTCTGTAGGGCCTCAGCCCAGTCATCCTCCTCGAGGATACCAATATCTGATTCCCAGGCTTCCCTTAGAGGTCCCATATAGTCCGGGGAATTATTAACTAGCTTCCGATACGTGAGGGATATTGCCTTGTCAATCATTGGATCCAGGAGGAGTCTGTCCTCTAGCCGAGACAGCTCTTTCAGTTGGTCTCCCACCCACAGAGGTGTCTGTTCCGCGAGTCTATTCTCCCAGCTTGTCATTCTAGTGGCCTTATGCCATATTTCGAGCACCGTCCGTGTGTGCACTGGAAGGTGTATAAGATTTCTCCTCTTCCGGTACAGCTCTGCCAGATAACTGCCAGTACTCATCGCCAGTCGGTCGACCCTATAAGCCGGCTCCTCTAGCGGGGAAAACACCCATCCATTAATGTTTATAAGTTGCGAGGCCCAATAGTATTTTCGAAGGTCCGGAACGGCCAGACCCCCGTCGTATACTCCTTTCTGCAATTTCTTGAGTGCAATTCTGGGATTACCACCCCCCCCCCCCCATAACAACAGTCTCTGTTCGGACTCTATTGCCCGAAAAAATGTCTCCTGTATTAGATATGGAGTGTTTTGAACCACATATAATATGCGTAGAAGTGCCATCATTTTAAAAAGAACTGCTCTGCCCATAAGGGAGACAGGTAACCGCCTCCAATGTGTGGTGTCTTCCCTCAGCCTGTCTAGTTGTGCATGTAAGTTCAGTCGAAGGAACTCTCCCTCAGACCTCATAATCCATATACCCAAATACTTGAACGTCTCTTTCCTCGCTAGGTCAGAGCAAACCGATGTCAAGGTTGGTAGCTCACCCGCTAGGGAGAAGACCAGGGATTTATCCCAATTAATACAGTAACCCGAATATGTACCAAAGGATCGTATTATATGGCTGAGTCTATGGAATGTCTGTCTGGGTGGGCATAAAGCAGGATATCATCCGCATATAAAGAAATACGGTCTTCCCAGCCCCCTCCCATGTCGATACCCCTCACCATCGGGTCACCCCGTACCCAGACTGCCAATGGTTCCAATGCCAGTGCAAAGAGCATCGGCGATAGCGGGCACCCTTGTCGTGTACCCCTGTGGAGTGTAAAAGATATGGATATGGTCCCATTGACTCTGACACGTGCCATCGGGGCGATGTATAGCAATCGGATCTACCTCTGTAGGTTCGTGCCAAGTCCCAACTTATTCAGAACCGCAAATAAGTACGTCCATTCAATACTATTGAATGCCATCCTCGCATTGAGTGATAGGAGAGCAGCAGGTATTTCTGGCTGCTTTTGGGTCATGTGCATTATGCCGTAAAGTCGTCGCAAATTGAGCCTAGTGCTCCTGTGCGGCATGAACCCGGACTGGTCCGGGTGAATTAAGGACTGTATGATTGGACTCAACCGGTTAGCAATAATTTTAGCCAAAACTTTGGCTTCAAAGTTTAGTAAAGAGATAGGCCTGTAGGAGCTACAGAGGTCGGGAGCTTTTCCTTTTTTATGGATGACCACTATCGTCGCCATTCTTACATCTTCTGGGAGTTGACCCTCTTCTCTGGCCCCTAAAACATTTTAAGCATGTGCGGGGCAAGCTTCCCCGTCACACACTTGAACAATTCCGTGGGGAGCCCATTCGGGTCCGCCGCCTTCCCGGATTGCAGGTCCCGTATAGCGCCTTCCACTTCCTCTATATTTATGTCTGAGTCTAGCAACGCTCTATCGTCAACCCCCACCGTCGGCAATGACATGTCTTTTAGTAGTGCATCGCAGTCTTCCACCCCCTGTTCAGTCTGCAACTGGTAGATATTTTCATAGTATCTAGCAAATATGTCTGCTAAGTCTGTACCTGGTCCACTCTGCAGGCCCTCTTCAGTTCTAATGTCAGAAACCCAATTTCTGGTCCCATCCCTCCTTTCCAGTCACGCAATCAGCTTATTGGCCTTATCGCCCAAATCGTAAATTTTCCGTTGTGTGGCAATTGCATGGGTGCGAGCGGTGTTCTCTTCTAAGTCCCTGAGTTCTTTTTGCTTGAGTCTAAGTCTGTGTTTGTGTCGGGAGTCATCCTCTTGGTCAGTGCTCTGTGTCAGCTCGAGATTTCGTATCTCTTGCTCCAAGCGGTCACATTGTGCGCGCTTTTCTTTGCGCTTAATCACACTGGTCGCCTGTACAAATTCCCTGGCCACCGTCTTGTATGCCTCCCAGAGTATTCAGTCTGATCGCACAGAGCCCGCATTCTCAATGAAATACTGCTCAACATAGCAGCACCTCCGGAGCCCATAGTAAATCCAGCATGCACCCGGAGTGTATAGCCATAGCGATTCAGTGCTAAGTAGTTGTTGAATTTAAGGTGCGTCTCCTGTAGGAGCACTATGTCTGGGGATTGTCTACGTAGGTATTGTAGCACCATGGTACGTTTTATCTTAACCCCCAGTCCATTTACGTTCCAGAAGAGAATCTTTAGATTCTTAACTTGTCGCGCAGCCATCTGAAAAATCTCTGCGGCCTTTCTCCCTTCTTCCACCCTCCCTCCCTCCCCACCCACCAAACCTTCCCATCCCTGAGTAGCAATATACAGCATAGGATTTCTGGTCATTGTCCACATTTGTCGGTACATTATTTCTGAAGCATAAACAACCCATCTCAGAACGGAAGAAGTAAACCCGCCCCCCCAATGAGAACTCCCCTCCCCCCCCGCTACCCTGCCTTGTAGGTCTACAACTACCCACATCCCAACTAGAAGAGCGCCTGTCGCCCACATAACAATCTAACGGCGTAGGGCTGGTTAGCACCACCACTCAATACTCCCCGCCGAGAGCCCTGATCCAGCCCCTCCGCATTCAGTGGTGCTGTAGAGTTCGAGTCAATGTTTCTGCGTAATAATGTGTCCTGCTTGACTATCTAGTTTGGTCGGCTTCCTCTCATCCCCCTATGGTCACAACTGTACCTTAGTCTCGCATCGTTATCGTGTCCAGTCTCTAGAAATCTGCCAGTGTCCGTTCTTGCCCAGGTTACGCAGCTCCGGTGGTTGGGCTTCTAGAACGTGACCTTCTCGACCGAGTCTCTGGGCTCACGTCCTCTGTACGTCCTGACAGAGATTCTAGGTTACCATTTCGGTTTCCCCTCCCAGTCTCCTCCCTGCGACGGCTACATTTCTGCGGGCATCCCTCCTCCAGCCATTGCTGAACCTCCGCTGGTGCAGTGAAGTACCAGGATTTGTCGTGCATTATTACCCTGAGTTTGGCTGGAAATAGCATCATATACTTTATTCCTCTCTCTCTCAGGGCACGCTTCACCCCGTTGAATGTACGTATCTCCTGTTGCACCCTCAGGGTAAAGTCTGGAAAAAATCTTATGACCGAGTTCTCATATGGAAGGTCACCATGCATCCTAGCCGCCTGCAGTATGGCGTCCCGGTCCCTATAATTAAGGATCCTTGCTATGATAGTACGGGGGGAGCCCTCGGCCGCGGCGGAGGTATCGGTGCTCTGTGCGCTCTTTCCACCGTAAAGTAGGTCAAGAGTCTTTTCGGCTTGAGATGATTAAGTATAATGTCCTCGAGAAAGAGATCCATGCTCGGGCCTTCCGCCCCCTCCGGGACCCCCACCACTCTGATGTTGTTGCGGCGGGCTCTCCCTTCCTGGTCCTCCAGCTTCAGTGTCATTTGTTTGTGCTGATACGTTAAGTGTTGTACGCGCCTTCCAACTTGCGTGTTTTGGTTTGGAGCTCTGTGACATTTGTTTCGGCCGTGGTGACCCGTTCCGAGGTCTTGTGCATGTCTGCTCGCATCAGGTTCATTTCAATCGTGGCTTAGTCTATTTTCGTTTCCAGGGTTGTGCCCAGAGCTTGGATGGCCGCCATGATTGCTCCCAGGGAAGGCTCCCCTGCCGCCTCCTTGTCGCCAGGCACACAGTCTTCGGATGCCACTTGACGCGGAACCGCGTATTTATCTAGTTTATTGGATTGTACTGATGGCAGGTTACCCTTCGGCTTCGTCATGGTAGGATCTGGAGTTATCAACCTTCCCGAGAGCGATGCACGATCTCCCGTGATGTAATCTGGCTGCGTATCCCCAACTAATGTACTCTTCGGTCGGAGTTTGGGTATCAAGAGGGATGCTTCTCTTGTCCTCCGGGCCACCCACCCACTCTGATCGTGCAGTGGGGTTATATATTTGCAGGAAATAATGACTGCCCCAGGCACTCCGCTGGTCAACTGCTCGCCCACCTCTCAGGGGTATTTTCACCTCCACCCAGCAGTGTCTGCACCCCTGGTATCTTCCCGGGGCCTCCTCTCAGCCTTCGCTTCCAGCGCCATGGTGCAGCCTGCGGCTCGTTTTATCTTTCTGACCAGGGTCTGGTATTATGTCTGGAGGCAGAACCCCTGAGGCCTGGCTCAATCCTCCCCTGGCTCAGTACATCGGGGACGCGCTTCCCGTGTAGTACACACCGGCGCACTTGTTCCCTGGGCCAGCACCCCTTGCAGAACTATGGGGCCCCCAGCAGGATGTACTCGTCCCACAGCCACCGCCGGTCACCTCTGTGATGGTTTCGCACCCGGGGGATAGTGGCAGTGTCCCACCGCCAGGTGCACTTTACTGCTTACTATCGGCCTCGGCTCCTCCTCTCCAGCGCTGGCCGTCTTTCCGGGGGTCGTGAGTTGAGCCAGTCGTTGCCACGGGTGCACATAGGGCCGACTCGGTCTCCCTCCCACGGCCTCCTTTGCTGAATTTACCCCTCGCGGTCGGGCTCCGATAGCGAGTCCCGCACCACGCTGTACACGTTCTCTGACTCCGGGCGTCTCGTCAACGCAACTCCGCCCCACGTTGTCGCTGCTTTCCATGGCCTGCTGGACGTGTAGGCCCTGCTCTGGTACACACCAGGATGTGCATGTCCGTGCCTTATTTGCGGACGATCGCCTCCGGGCAGCTTTCCGGCACCCTCGTTGGGCTTTCGGGGGCTACAGCTGCAGGATGTTATATGGATTTTGTGGGCTTTCGCATCAGCCCCGGCGGAGCTCTTGCACTATGCAGCCATCTTGGCTGGTGCCAAACCACGCCCCCGAGAGAGCCTTTTTAGGTTTCGCCTATGCAGCGCGCATGCGCTGCATAGGATGGGACTTCTTGGAATCGATTAGCTTTTGGGGCAAAAACGTGCACGCTTTGCATTGCTTTCTATTGCAACGCGTGCATGTTTGGCGTTTCCCTTGCGGGAGCGAGCTTTGGCACCATCTGTTTGTAATTATCTTGCAAACAGATGGTGCCCCTGCTCGCTCCCGCAAGGTAAACAGGCGCAGGCGCCGAGTACTCGTTAACTTTCGCGGCCGCGGTGCCGCGCTTGTCTTTCAGGCTTGTTTTTGTTTCTAAAGATTTACTATTTTGTAAATCTTGACCTTATGCGAATATATTGGGTAATATTAGGTAATGTTGAACCATCTGTAGCTATCCGTGTACCACATAAGTTTATTGTAAAGCGCACTTGCACCTTTTGGTAATGTCGCCGATATAAAAAAAAAGAAAAGCAAAATAAATATATAAATACTAGACGTCCTCCTGCTCCGAGAGGGCTCCTCGTTAAGAAACCCACACTCATCCCGCAGAGTTTGTGTGCATGCATTCACACACAGCGCCGTCCGTGCACTGCTCGAGTTACAGCGCTAGCCTATTCACCATACGTAACAGGGCTTTTTCCCGTCATGAAACAATTGGCAGCAACGGGTACTGCTTCACCGTCAGTTCCGAGGACCTTTGTAACTTCGCTTCACCTGGGAGTGGGCGGGACCGGACTAGTGGACGGGCTGAAGGCAGGGTGAGGGGCGGGGCCGAACCAGTGGACTGGCTGACTGCAGGGGGCGGGAGGCTGCGATGGAGCCCAGCCCCCGTTAGGAGAGGCCACCTGCCCGCAGCCCTTCAGTCTGCTCTGGGGCTCCTCTTCCAGTCACGAGTGTGTAAAGCGCCTTCTCACCCCTGGCACCTGACCCCGCGCGCCTCAAGATGACCGGCTACTCCACCAACATGCGGGTCAAGCTGCCCGTGATCTGTGCCATCCTGGAGGGCATCACCATCATCCTCTTCGCCATCTTCGTGCGCCTCGACCACGAGACCGACTCGCGGGAGTGGAACGAGCACACCAAGAACCTTAGCGCCTCGGACATCGAGAACGACTTCTACTACCGCTATCCAAGTGAGTGGCGCCGCCGCCGACCTGTAGGGAGAGGGCGCGGGGACGGAGGGGTGCGGACTAGCAATTAAGCTTACAGTTGTAGAACCAGGAAAGCACGTGCTAAATAGACCCAAAGGGGAGAAGGGTTAGGTGATGGGAAGGATGGACAATGACATTTCAAACAGTGTGGTCAGAGCTGGCTTCAGAACTATTTATGTATTCCAGAGGTGTTAGATCACTTTACAAAATAACTATGATATATTTCTGTTGTATTTACACCACTCACAGATATTGAGTAAAACATGTGAACCAGAACGTTGCAATGAGGGAGAGGAGAGAGTATGAGGTCTCACGGCTAGACTTTGGAGCTGGGAAACCAAGGGTCGAGCCTCGGGGTCGACTCCACAACCTGTGATTCTGGGCAAATCACTTAGCCTCCCTGTGCCTACCAAAACAAGCATTGGCATAGCCAATAGGTCTCGCCTTTGGTATCTTATAAGTGTTTAGCCATGCAACAGTTGATGTTGTTACACCAAGGATATTGTGCTGCATAACTAAATACTTATAAGGTCCCAAAGGCGAGACCTATTGGCTATGCCAATGCTTGTTTATATCTGTTAGTCACCGCAGAAAACGCTCTATGTCAGCAATTTTGCATGCCGGAGTTTGCAACACGTCTCGCTCGGAGACACCTTTTGCCTCGAGTGGAGCTCCCGCCTCCTATACATCTTTCCACCAATACCACTCCTGCCCAGATTTCTCAAGAAGATCAGGAAAGACCGGTCCCAAGTCACTCTTGTGACTCCGGATTGAGCCTGAAGAGTCTGGTATCCCAAGCTGTTGAGCATGACCATCGGTTCTCCAGTCAGGCTGCCCTTCGAGAGGTTCTTCTGTAACAGCAACAGGGGAGGGTTCTGCACCCGAACCTGCGCACCCTCCATATTCATGCTTGAAGTCAGTAATGTTATTTTGGCAGGCAGGTGTCCTTCCACCAAGCCGTGAGGCAAGTTTGTGTCACGGTGTGATTCCCATAACGTTGACCCTTTATCTGCACCCCTCTCACAAGTTCTCTTGTTCGTATTGTCTTTGGCCTAGCAGGGCTCTGCTTTGGGCACAGATAAGGGTCACTGCTCTGTCATCTTGGCATTCCTGTGGGTGCCGAACCAAACTTCTCTATTTAAGTCAACTGTTGTATCTAAAGGCTTGCAGCATATGTTTCCATCTACGCTCTTCATTATGCCTTAGTGAGACCTCGGCCTGGTCCTCACCTTTCTCATGTGTGTGCCATTTGAGCCTCTTCACAATTGCTCTCTTAGGCATTTGACTATTAAGACTGCCTTTTTGGTGCCCATACCATCTGCCACGAGGGTCAGCAAACTGCAAGCACTTTCTTATACCACCTTTTATCCGGACAAGCTGGTTCTCCTTCCTCTCTTCTCTGTAGACCTGAACATCACCCTGCCTACTTTCTTTGCTCCGCCTCATCCCTCCAAAGAGGAGGAGAGACTCGACCATCTGGACCCAAAAAGAGCATTGTCATCCTGTCGTGACTGCACGAAAGAATTCTGGGTGGACTATCAACTCTTCGTGGGCTATGTGGCAACAAAAAACAGGGAAGGCAGAAAGACAGAAAAGGACCGATGAATTGTCTTATGCATCAAGATTTGCTACGTATTGGCCAGGAAGCAACACCTGAGGCTTGCGGGATCACTCCACCAGAGCCAAGGTTGCAACCTCTGCATTAGCACACGGCGTTCCAGTCCTGGACATCTGCCAGGCAGCAATGTAGGCCTCACTGCACATGTTCACCAAACACTACTGCTTGGACAGTCAGGTCTGTCAAGACCAAACAGGCACATCGCCCGTTTGGTCCAGCAGGACTTTCTGATCTAATTGGTTCACAGTCCCACCTCCAGGGAGCTATTACCTGGGTATCTTTTCTAAGTTAAGTAATCTGCAGCTAGAAGTCTCTATCAGATGACGAGTCACTTACCATCGGTAACTCCTCATGTAGTAGAGGTTCTATTTAGTCGCAGATTCCTTACCAACCCTCCCATCCTACCCACTCTGCTAACCAATTAGAGTGTATTGAACACCTTTTTAAGGGCCCTAGTTTCAAACCAGTGGTCAGTACTCATTGTGGCCCAGCACTCCTGGCTCAGGCCTACCATACAGGTTCTGTGTATGTGCAGTTTAAACTGCCATTTCGACCTGGCATTTCGACCTCGCAGGGTAACCCTCTTATCTGAAAGAAACACGTTAGTTATAGATTCCTTACCTTAGAATTACCCCCAGGCGTCAGACTGGATCCGGAAAGTTTTTTCGTCAGCAGTACCTCTGCGCGTCGGAAGGTGGCGTCGGTCGGCTCCGCGTACGTCGTTGGGGTCGTGGTCGCCGAGATGACGTCGCGGCAGCTACTAGACGCCGCCCTTGCGCGCTGACGTCAGTTCTTTCTTTTTCCGCGCCAGCCAGCGCAGATCCGGAGAGAGCGGTACCTCCAGTCACTTTTTGACGGACCTTTTTGAGCGACTTTTGTCAACGTCTTTTTGAGTCTACAACTCCTGGTGCACGAGGGATGCCCGGCTTCAAGGCCTGCAGTTCCTGTAACCGACTGATGTCGGTTACGGATCCGGATCGCGTGTGCCTCTTTTGCCTGGAGCGCGAACACGACCCCAAGTCGTGCTCCAACTGCTGGTCGATGGCTCCGAAGGCTTTGCGGGAGCGGTCCCGAAAGCTGCTTGAGCGCCGGCAGTCGGCTCCGCGCCGTTCGAGGTCCCGGTCGTGAGGGAGGTCGAGGGACCGGTCGCGGAGCCATCACCAATCGTCCAAGTCATTGAAATCTTCGCACTCGGGGTCGGGTAAGTCAAAGCACAAAAACTAGTCGAAGAAGCATCGCCGCTCTTCGACTTCTCCCCGTCGGTCGGCTGACGCGACGAGGGATGCAGGCGGTGCCCCTCCCGCGGCTCCGCGCACAGAGCCCGAAGAGTCGACTCCGAGTTTCCCCCCCTTCCCGGGACCCGGAGCGACTTCCGCCCAACTTCGTAAATTTTACGAGGCGATGCATGGCATCTTTGGGCAACCCGAACCCGCCGGCGCGCCTTCGGGCCCCGCAGACTCGGTTGGGGGGGGCCCAAGCCTTCTTCGCCGTCTGCTCTGGCCATGGCGCCGGGGACCCCCAGTGGATCCAGGCCTGGATCCGGATCAGCGCCGGTTCACCTTATTACACCTCCACCGGCGCCGCTTCCTCCGGCACCGCAACCGATGCCGGTCGTGTCCCCGGCCGGCGTCGACCCCGGCCTCCATCCCGAGGTGGAGCCGGACCGGCGACGAGTCGGGTTTTTGTGCCCCTGTTCACTCCAGATTGGCAACCAGAGGATGAGGAGGAGGACTGGGAGGGGTCAGGTGACCCTTTAACTGATCAGCTAGGATCTGAACAGGACTGGAGAGAGGAACTGGGGGATGCCAGTCGTCTTGATACTTCCCCTGACCGTGGCATGTTGTCTCCTCCTACCCTGGCTACTGAGGAGGGAGCGTCATACGCAGTGGTGTTGTGTAGGGCGGCCGAGGCCCTCAACCTCGAGCTTCCTACGGTGGCGGTCAGGACTAACCTCCTGACAGAGGTGCTTCAGCCAGCGGCGAGCTCTTCGGAGCCCCTGCTGCCGTTTAATGAGGCCCTTACCGACGTCCTTTTGGGCACGTGGTCCAGGCCCAACACGGGGGCTCCTGTGGATAGGATGATTGCCCGACGCCACCGACCGGCTCCGGACTACCCCACTTTCCTCTCCCAACACCCCACCCCGGAGAGCTTGGTGGTCCAAGCCTCCACTTCCAAGAGCGCATTCCCTACCACTCCCCCGGAAAGGGAATACAAGAAGCTGGACCATCTTGAGAAGATGATTTTCTTTTCCGCCAGCTTAGGACTGCGGTCGGTAAACACCGCATGTCTCTTGGGCCATTATTCCCACTCTGTGTGGGACTCGGTTGCGCAAGTGCTGCCTCAGTGTCCGGAGGAGGCCCGGACAGTGCTCTCCCAGGCTGTTGCCGCCTGGAGGGATGCGACGAAGTTTACCATCCGTTGTGGGCTGGATACCGCCGACTCTCTGGGCAGGACTATTTCAACGTCAGTAGCCCTTCGTCGCTACGTCTGGATGAGATCGACTGGCTTTTCGGGGGATGTCCAGAACACCTTGATGGACATGCGTTTTGATGGCCGTCGCATTTTTGGCGACAAAGCGGACAACGCTCTAGAGCGTTTCAAGGACTCCCGGGCTACGGCCAAGTCCTTGGGCCTCTCCACCACCCGCCCAGCGCAGACTGCTTTTCGCCCCTTTCGTGGCTACGGAAGGGGTGCCCCACTACGTTCCGCCCAGAGCCACAGGACGCAGCAAGTTACCCAACCTTCGCGCGGCTGGGGACATGGGAACCAACGCCGTGGTTCAGGGGGCCAGCGGGCGGGCCAGTCCACCAACCCCCCCTCAGCAGCAGCCTCCAAACCTTCCTAGTCCAACTTTTCAGGCCCATCAAACGCCAGTGGGCGGCAGGATACACCATCACCTCCCCCACTGGCGCACCATCACGTCGGACAGGTGGGTTTTGCAAATAGTCCGAAGGAGCTACTCCCTCCCCTTCGAGGCTACTCCTCCAGCCATGCCACCTCAATAGCACCGCATGTCGGAGGATCACCTGGGCCTTCTCCAACAGGAAGTTTCGTCTCTCTTGGCCAAGGGAGCCATCGAGCGCGTTCCTGCCCCAGAAGTAGGTCGTGGTTGTTATTCCCACTACTTTCTGGTGCCCAAGAAGGACAAGGGCCTGCGTCCTATCTTGGATCTCAGGAACGTCAACCGCTTCCTCCGGAAGGAGAAGTTCAAAATGTTGACGCTCGCTCAGGTCTTGTCTGCCCTCGACCCTGGAGACTGGATGGTAGCGTTGGACTTGCAGGATGCTTATTTTCACGTCCCCGTCCTGCCGGCCCACCAGCGTTACCTTCGGTTCACGGTAGGCCACGAGCATTTTCAGTTTATCGTGCTCCCCTTCGGCCTTACCAGCGCCCCTCGGGTGTTCACGAAAGTGATGGCGGTGGTCGCAGCTCATCTGCGCAGATCAGGGGTTCCAGTCTTCCCCTATCTCGACGACTGGCTGTTGAAGGCGGGCTCGCCCCAGGCTGTCGTCTCCCACTCCCAGACTACGGCTGACCTCCTGCATTCGATGGGGTTCTCCATCAATGTGCTGAAGTCGCACCTGATTCCCTCTCAGAAGCTCCTCTTCATCGGAGCGGTTCTGGACACGACGCGGTTTCGGGTTTATCCTCCCGAGCAGTGAGTCCGGGATATTCGGGCTATGATTCCGATCTTTCAGCCTCTATCCCGGGTTTCGGTCCGGATGACCCTGAGGCTGCTGGGCCTCATGGCCTCCTGCATCCTGCTGGTTGATTATGCCAGGTGGCATATGCGGGCTCTGCAGTGGGACCTGAAGTTCCAGTGGGCGCAGCATCAGGGAATCTGTCCGATTGCGTCCAGATCTCGGAGGGCACCGCTCGACAGTTGCAGTGGTGGCTTACGAACCAGGATTGGGACAACGGCAGATCCCTCTCCCTTCCCCAACCAGATCACACTGTGGTGACGGACGCATCCCTTCTGGGATGGGGCGGCCACGTGGGAGAGGCGGAGATCAGAGGACTCTGGTCTCCGGCGGAGTCCGCCCTCCATATCAACCTTCTGGAGCTCCGGGCGATTCGTCTTGCACTCAAAGCATTCTTTCCCTCTGTCCGGGGAAGCGTAGTGCAGGTGTTCACAGACAACACCACCGCCATGTGGTACTGCAACAAACAGGGCGGGGTGGGGTCGTGAACCCTATGTCAGGAGGCCCTCCGCCTCTGGACATGGCTGGAACATCAGGGCATATCCCTGGTGGTTCAACACCTGGCGGGTTCCCTGAACGCCATGGTGGACGAACTCAGCCGCAGGTGCATGATGAATCACGAATGGCGTCTTCACTCGGAGGTGGTGCAAGGTCTCTTTCGACAGTGGGGAGAGCCTTGGTTAGATCTATTTGCCACCGAAGAGAACGTGCAATGTCAGCAATTCTGCACGTTGGAATTTCCAAGACGGCACTCGCTAAGCGACACCTTTCGTCACGAGTGGAGTTGCGGTCTGTTGTACGCCTTTCTGCCTATACCACTTCTGCCCAGAGTGCTGAAGAAGATCAGGCGCGACCGGGCCCAAGTCATCCTTGTGGCTCCGGATTGGGCACGGAGAGTATGGTATCCCAAGCTGCTCAACATGGCCATCGATCCTCTGACCAGACTGCCTCTTCGGGAGGATCTTCTGTCGCAGCAGCAGGGGACGGTCCTCCACCCGAACCTGTCCAGCCTCCACCTCCTTGCGTGGAAATTGAGCGGCGGCAGTTGACGTCTTTTGACCTGCCTCCTGAAGTTTGTGATGTAATCTTGGCAGCCAGGCGTCCCTCCACTAAGACGGTATACGCCTGCCGGTGGAACAAGTTTGTGGCATGGTGCACAGCAAAGGCTGTGGATCCCCTTTCTGCACCTCTTTCTGAGGTTCTCTTGTTTCTTCTTTCTTTAGCCCGGCAGGGCTCTGCTCTGGGCACTATCAAGGGCTATCTTTCGGCCACCTCTGCCTTCCATCGGTTTCCAGATCAGGCCTCTCTTTTCAAGTCCCTGGTTGTTAATCGTTTCTTGAAAGGCATAACTCATCTCTTTCCTCCTATTCCCTTTGTTATGCCTCAGTGGGACTTGAATCTAGTATTGACCTTTTTAATGTATGCTCTCTTTGAGCCCTTCACAACTGTCCTTTGAGGCTTCTGATGCTAAAGGCTGCATTCGTGGTAGCCATCACCTCTGCCAGGAGAGAATGCGCGCGCTCCAGGCCCTTTCCTCCAAACCTCCTTTCCTGTCTGTCCATCCAGACAAGGTGGTTCTCAGGACTTGTCACTCCTTCCTTCCCAAGGTTGTCACAGACCATCACTTTGCCCACCTTCTTTCCGCCTCCGCATCCTTCGAAAGAGGAGGAGAGGCTTCACCGTCTGGACCCAAAACGTTTGCTTTCTTTCTATCTGGATCGCACAAAACTGTTCCGGGTGGATGACCAACTCTTTGTTGGCTACGTGGGTGCCAAGAAAGGTCGGGCCGTACACAAGCGAACCATTTCTCGATGGGTCATTTTGTGTATTAAAGCATGCTATTCTCTGGCTAAGAAGGAGCCTCCAGTGGGGCTGCGCGCCCATTCCACTAGGGCGACGGCAGCCACTACTGCTTTGGGACGAGGAGTTCCTCTGACATCTGTGAGGCAGCTACGTGGGCATCACTGCACACGTTTACGAAACACTACTGTCTGGACAGCCAGGTCAGGAGAGACGGCTTTTTTGGCCTTTTGTTCTCCAGGACCTGCTGGTGTGATATTAGTTCGCAGACCCACCTCCGGGGTTGGTATTGCTGGGGTATCTATTCTAAGGTAAGGAATCTATAACTAACGTGTTTCTTTCAGATGAACAAGTTACTTACCTTCGGTAACGATATATCTGTAAGAAACATTAGTTAGTTATAGATTCCTTACCGCCCACCCATCCTCCCCATTCTGCGAACTGATTTCTAGGGTTAAGGTTATCCTTTCAGGGCCCTAGTTTTGTGCACCAGTGGTCAGTGTCTTGCATGGCTCTGAGTTTCTGGCGTGGAAAGTCATGTACAGAACTGACGTCAGCGCACGAGGGCGGCCTCTAAGTAGCTGCCGCGACGTCATCTCGGCGACCACGACGCCAACGACGGACGCGGAGCCGACCGACGCCACCTTCCGACGCGCAGAGGTACTGCTGACGAAAAAACATACCGGATCCAGTCTGACGCCTGGGGGTAATTTTAAGGCAAGGAATCTGTAACTAACTAATGTTTCTTACAGATATATCGTTACCGAAGGTAAGTAACTTGTTCGCCAGGCCTAAACCTTCCCTTTTTGTACCTGTAAGTCACCCCTAAAGTAAGCCTTGTCTACCACACAGGGCAGGGTGCCATGCATTTAAAAGGCAGGACATGTACTTTTTAAGTTTTACATGTTCTGGTAGCAAAAAACTATCAATTTTGTTTTTTACTACTGCGAGGCCCATCTCTCCTATAGGATATAATTGGGATTACCTTATTACATCTTTTAAGTTTAATTGCCAATTATGAAGAGAGAGACTTTCCAAGTTTGGTGTCACTGAACTCACAATTTAAAATCACAGCTTATGCTGAAGTTACATTTTTAATTCCAGTTTAGTAAATGCCACTTTTAGAAAGTTAACATTTACTTACTTTAGCCATTTGGTGCCTTCTGCCTGTCTCTGGAATACACGTCTTGGGTGGTTAACAGCTGGCTTCCTGCATTCCCTCTAGACAGTCACTCACAAAGGCAGAATAGGTGTTTCTGAGTGATCATCTGCATTCATATTGGCCGTCCTGAGCAGGATGGGAGGGAGGAGCTGACACTTTGACCTGAAAGGGCTGAGTTCTGTCCCCACACAAAGGAATGATTACCACCCTGTAGTGTATCTGGAGCCAGGGCTAGTAGAGAGAACCTCTGTGCACTTCAAAGCTTTCTTTGAAGTCTCCCCCACTTCAAACGCACCACTTGGTATAAGTACTGGACCTCTGGCAGTACCAAATCCGTACACTTATGGACCTGTGACTACTCTGCCAGGAAGAACTGCTGTGCTGCTGAAAGGACTTCCACTCTGCTGAACTGCTGTTTTGCTGGACTCTACCTTGCTATGCTCTTGCCTTGTTGAGCTGCCTTGTTGCCTGCTGTTCTCCTGCTTGGGTGAGAAGGACTGGACCTGCATCAGTTGAACCCAGAGTGACTACAAGGGCTGGCTTGCCTCCTACTCCAAGCTTCAGGGATATCAAAGACTTCATCTACCTGCACCTGTACTCTGCAAGCTGTGAGTCTGCCCTGCCAAGTGGTGCCACCCCTTTCCTGGAGACCCTTGGAAGTGAGACCTAAGGTGCTTCTTTGTCCTGAACCTGCACATCCTCATCGGAACCGGCACATCTTCGCCTTTGCGCGAGTCGGAACCAGCGCATCTTTGTCGTAGTGGGGAGCACACCCAGCGCATTGCCCTTGGAACTAGCACATTTCTATTGCGTGAAGCGGACCCGGCGCATCGTTCTCGAAACCAGCGCATCACCTTCAGCATTAATGCATTGCCTACTGCGGGAACAGCAGCCGCGCATCCAATCTGGAACTAGCGCTCTCACTCGAAATCGCTGCAGTTGCATGGAGAAAATTGATGCATCTCATCCGCTGCGTGGCTCAGCACCGATGCATTGCTTCGGCTGCACCTTGCATCCTAGTCGACAGTAGCGCATCCCGGATCAAGGTACTTTGGTTCATCAGGCCCAAGTGGGTACCTATATCCGGCCCGCGCTCCATTGCGGTGCGCCAGAACTTTTGGCTTTGCCCCTGTCTAGCGTGACCAGATAACCCATTTAAGTGCTTAATGCTTCTAAGTGCTATTTTGTCATTTATTCTTTAAAAATTAATATCTTGACTTCTACACAGTGGATTTTTGTTGTTTTGGCCTTTTTTTATTTATAAAATCATTATCTATTTTTCTAACCTGGTGTGGAGTGTTTTTGTGGTGTTTTCACTGGTACTGTTTGAAGTGTTGCACTGATACTTTACACATTGCCTCTTATGTTAAGCCTGATTGCTACCAGAGGGTGAGCACAGGATAATTTAGGTTGTGTTGTGACCTACCCTGACTAGGATTGTGGTTCCTGCTTGGACAGGGTGCATACCTCTGCCAACCAGAAACCCATTTTCTAACAGTGCCTGTATAGTTACGGCGTACGTCACTACAGGAGCGGACAACACCACACAGAACCAAATTACGCCACCTACCGACGCGCAGGGGTACTGCTTGAAAATCTTCCCGATCCAATCTGACGCCTGAGGATTATTCTAAGGTAAGGAATCTGCGGCTAGATAGTCTTAACCAGATAAGGTGTTACCAAAGGTAAGTCACTTCAAAATTTCTCCAGTGTGTAAGGGACATGCCTCGCTCTAAAATGATGTGGTTCAAACCCTTTAAAGATTGTCATAAACAGATGTCAGTGACAGACTTGCACAAGGTCTTTCTCTAGTGTCTCGGCTCCTCGCAAGACTGTTATTTAACAAATGGCCACATTCGACCCAGAGACCATCCAGGACAGCGAGGCCTGTAAGGAAATGCCTCTTTAAATTGGTCACCCTCAAGTTTTTTGACCAATGCTACTAGTTTTTCAACTCTGAGAGTTCACTGAGACCTGTTAACCAGGCCGTAGTGCTAGTGCCCTGACCCTAAAGTGTATTTCGAATTGGCTATGCCCAATTGGAAATGCCTAACGTTCCTGTAAGTCCCTAGTAAATGGTATCCTGGTACCCAGGGCATGTAAGTTAGAGGGGTACCCCAGGCCTTGCAGCACTGATTGTGTCACCCTGGACGTCCCCCAAATAAATCAAGCCCCCCAGTCCTCCACTGCAGACTGGTGGAGCAGTGGTGCACTGCTAGCCTGACTTTCAAAGCCATCACTTCCCCTGGACATGAATGTGAGTTATCCCTCTGGCAGGCCTACTGAGGCCTAAATGCAGGGTGCAACATATAACACAAGCAGGACATGTACTTTACCTGTCCTGACCGTAAGACACACAAAACAACTGTTTTTACTGTGGAAAGACTTGGTTCACCAAATTAGCGAGTACAGGGTTAAACACTGACAGCTCAGCTGTACTAACTCCTGAACTGGTGCGACCAAAGTGGGCAATCCAAAGTATCAAACAGCTCATTACATTAAGCCCGACTTGTATCTCAAGTTGAAATTAATGTAATGTGTTGATATGTGCAGCTTTAGCAAAGCTGCCTGTAATTGCCACTTTGCTGCCTCTAAAACTCCTGTGCCTTCCCAGGCACACATTTAGCCTGCTTCATGAGACAGCTTTCTGCCTGTCTGGAGAGATGTTGCTAACAACTCTCAGGAAGGAGAACAATGACGGATTGTTGGCCAGGAAGGTGTCACCTCCCTTCTGAAGGAAGCCACTTGGGTTTTAGCCCCAAAAGTCAGGTTTCAAAGGTGAAACCACCTTTGTAGGGCAGATGTGTAGCACGAGGGGGAGAGCTGCCCTATTGTTAGGCTGATATGGGAGGCAGTGAGGGGAAACTAGTTGCCAAACCGGTTTGCCCAGCAGTGTGTAGCCCTTAGGTAGCCACATCCCGGGGTGGGCTACTGAGGTCTGTACACCAGGAGAGGGATCTCGCCTTCTGGGAGTGGGGAGAATGGTGCATCCTGGGATAGCCAGATGCCACACTCCACAGAAAGTGGTCACCAGGTTGAAGGAAGCCTGGTAGTTCATTGGCTACCAACCGCACCCTGTCCTGAGGGCACTTTGCGAGCATAAAGGGGGCACCCAGTCCCCAGATCTCAACCAACTCAGAAGAAGGATAAAGAGGATTGCTCTGCTGCACAGAGGGACCAGCAAAGACAGGCTGCACCGACGAAGACTGCACCTCGTGATTAACGAAGAGAGAGGTTGTGTCTGCTGTGTCCTGCTCAGGGAGAAGCTGTCTCCAGAACCCAGTCCAGCTAGGAGAACTCCAAGGGGCAACTGACTGGTCTCCAATTCGCAGCTCAGGGACACAACAGCTGAAAACGTTTGCTGGGGATAGTTGGTAGCCCAAGTCCTCAAGCTGCTACCACCATGAATGTGCAGCACCGAGGACCAAGACCCGATGCACAGAGTTACATCTGAGTTCGCAGAGCCCAGGAATGCTGTCGGAGAATGGCTGGACCCTCAGGAGGAAACTTATCGACCCAGAAAGAATTGGCCTGTGACAGCAACAGCAGGTGACTGGTAGTCCAGTGGTGACTGGACTTCGGCCAGACTGGGTGGGACATCGAACCTGCAACCAGGACCCGCTTACCATCTTCGTGAACCGAAGAATCCATGCCGGAAGACCACCGCATCACATCCTTGGAGCGTCTTCAGCATCCTTCATCCCTTGCATCAGGACCACTCCATAGGAATCCATTGCAACGCAGATAAAGTATCTGGAATTGCTGGAAGACTGCTTCTTCTTTGAAGGTAACTTTTCTTGAGGACCTTGCTTGTCCTCCTGACTAGATCCCTGCTGGAGTTGGTTGCCCCAAGTACTTCTAACTGACCGCATTGACACTTGTCTAAGTCATTGACTTTGCCAACGCTTGTTCGCGGTTGTGTGAAATTGCATTGATATATTACTGCTTGTAAAATCCATATCTCTGGAACCCTCTGGTGGATCTTTTTCATTCTAGTATCTAAAATCTAATAAAAGTGCAGTCTATTTTTATAAATTGGTGTCGGATTACTTGAGTGTCGTGTCATTTTCCTTTTCAATTGTTTTGGTGCTGTTTTAAATGCTTAACCCTTGTCCCTTTGCTGGTCAGTAGAACAGCAGCTATACAAAACTGAGCGGAGAGTTTTGCAGATGAAACCTACGGGACCTAAAGGGGTTGGTAAGTGTGTTACACAGTGGGTCGCACAACCACACCCCAAACTCTGGTGCTGAGCATTGTGGGAAGTTCCAGAAGGCCCAATTCCAATTAAATTTGCGGACGGATTTTCACAGCCCGTAGCCACTCCTGAGAGAGAACTTCATCACACTCCAGATCTTTGGGTGAGTCAAAGAATTAAATACATAAAAAGTCCAAACACGGCTCACCCTCTTTCCACTACTCATCAGGAGATGTTGCATGGATGTCAGGGTAACTCCAGATCACGATCCTCCACCACGGACCCGACTCCTGCACTTGTCCCGGTTAAGCCCGAGTTCCTTGGGCCATCTGCAATGCCTCAACAAATTCACGCCTTCAAAGTGGCTATGGGGACTTCGGAACCCATGGATCCTTCAAGTTGTCATTAATTCAAGTGAAAAATGCCACCTCGATTGTACGGTCTAGCACCCCCTACTTCTTCAGCTTCTTTGGGAGATTGGAGTTTGGGATAAGGCACTTAATTGGATTCACTCCATTTTAGAGCATTGAGGGCAGGCTCTGTGGATGACAGCCTATGCTTCGGCCACCAAAGCTCTTAAACGGGGGTGCCACACGGCTCACATTTGAGTTCTACTCTATTCAACATATGTATGGCCTTACTTGCCTCTTTGGAGTCATTTGGTGTTGAAATAGTCTTGTGCAGATGACACACAACTGTTCCTTTTATTTGAGAATGGGTCCTTGGCAGTCCTAGAGTCTTTTATATCTTTTCCGGGGTCTCGACTGAAGTGGATGTGAGCCCACAAACTTAAGTGCAGACAGAAATTCTACTGTTTGGGCTTTCTCCTGCCCTGTGATGGGAGAGCTGCTGGCCACCTATTTTGCCTCACCCCCCCCCCCCTCCACTGGTAATAGTGGTGAGGGTTGAATTGGGTGCGAAATTTAATAAACACCTCTCCTTCTAGCCCAGGTGGATGCCGAGGGTGCTCTTGTTTTGCTTTTTTGCTGGCCCTTAAGAAAATTGTTTTTTTCTTTTGCCTCTTCACTCCTATAAAGTCGCAGTCTATGCTCTTATCACCTGAAGTCTGGATTGCGCTTTATATGAACCTTCCGTAAGGTTTAATTAAATGCTTGTGAGTGGTACAGAGCCTGGCTGCTCAGTTCTTATTCCCAGGCCCTATGTCTCACCCTCTTTCAGCCTTGCATTGGCTACCAGTTAGGGAAAGGATAATGTTTAAATTCTTAGTACTTACTTATTAGGCCTTTTATAAGTCAACCCCTCTATCTGTCCAATAGATTCGACCATTACATCCCTTTAGAGCATTTGGCTATTCTAATGCATTGCTGGCAGTCATTCCTAAAATCCATCGCAAATAAAAAGCTGGATCATCCTTTTATTTCCTGGCTACTCAAGCATGAAATCTTCTGCAATTCATTCTTCAAAACACCAAAAATTAATTACAATTTTGCAAGCTATTAAAATTCCGTTTTTTGATTAACCATAAATGTTGTGGTCTACATATTCCATTATCCTCCGTGCCAGAACACTCCCAGGAGTAGCTCCGCTCTTTATAAATAAAATAATCTGATAGAGGCTTCTAGCTGCAGATTCCTTATCTTAAAATTATCCCCAGGTGTCTGACTGGATCCGGAAATTTTTTCATGAGCCGCTTGCGCACCAGTAGGTGGCATTGTGCGGCTCCACGTTGCATCGTTGGTGTTGTTTGCTCCGGAAGTGACGTTCGCAGTGCCTATATAGGCGCCTCCCAGGCACGCTGACATCAGTTCCTTTCTTTCCTTGCCAGTCAGCGCAGATCCGGCAAGAGCTACTCCTTAGTCACTTTAGGACTAAGCTTTTTTTGACATTTTGCCAAAGTCTTTTTGAGGTCTTACCTCCTGGCGTGGCAGAAATGTCATCTAAGAAGGCTGCGTTCAGCCCTGCGGCGCCTGTCGCCGATGGGGACGGACCCACATCTTGTTTTCCTCTGGTGCACCATGCATCCGATGGCCTTGAGGGATCAATCCCTCAAGTGCGTAGCAGCTCGACGTATGATGCCGTGACGATCCAGTTTCTGGTGAAGAGGAAGGTCCCGCGAGCGGTTGTAGAGTCCAAGGTCATCATCGAATTCCTAGTTGTTGAGCCATTCGGGTGCGTCTCAGTCCCACAAAAAGAAGTCGTCAAAGCATGCTTCGACTTCACCTCGTCCGTCGGTCTACGAGATAGGGAGTGTCATTCGAGGCCTGGCTCCACCGTTGAGCCAGCGCCGGGACCGGCTCAATGCCTCCCTGCGTTTCCAGGAGCCGGAGCGACCCCCGCTCAACTTCATGCCATGCGTCTCATATTTGAGCAGCCCGTTCCCTCTGGCACGCCTTTGGGCCTGCATGTTCGAGAGGGGCCCCCACTGGATCCACGCTGGTGGCTCCAGTGCCAGTTGGGCCCCAGGGATCCACAGATGGATCTTGATCGGCGCTGGTCATGACATGTCGGCCTTCTCTTGCGTCGGTCCCAAGGCTGACATTCCTGGCGCCGACAGCTGCATATCCATTTACATCCCCAACTCCAACATGGGGCCGGCGGATCTGGGTGAAGCCAGTAAACTGGACACTTCTCCAGATACTGGCATGCTTTCTCACCATACTGTGGCTGTGGAGGAGGGAGCTTCATTCATTATGGTGTTGTGACAGGTGGCTGAGGTCCTGGACCTTAGTTTGCCCTTGGTGGCAGTCAAGACTAATATCTTGATGGAAGTGCTTCAACTAGGAGTGTCCCCTTCCGAACCGTTTCTCCCATTCAACAAAGGTCCTACTAATGTCCTGCTTTAAGCCCAACATGGGCTCCTGTGCACAGTGCAATTGCCCACTGCCACCGCCACGCTCCAGGAGACCCCACATTCTTCACAGAACACCTTACTCAGAGAGCTTGGTGGTCCAAGCCTGCACTTCACATGTAAATCCTGGCGCATTCCCAACCTCTGTGTTGGATCGAGAATCCAAGAGGCTGGACAATTTAGACAAGAAAGTGTTTGCTTCCAACAGCATGACATTGCAGTTAATGAACACCGCATGCCTTTTGAGCCGCTATTCCCATGCCCTATGGGATATGGTTGCGCAGATGCTTCCAACAATCCCGGAGGAGGTCCAGCCCGTGCTCTCCCAGGCTATTGCTGACGGGAGGGACCCAGCTAAGTGCGCCATTAGATGTGGACTAGACACCACCGACTCACTAGGCAGAGCGGTTTAGTTCACAGCGGCCGTGCGATGCCACGCCTGATTGAGAACTACTAGCTTTTCTGGGTGTCGAGCCAACACTCATAGACATGCCCTTTGATGGCTTCGGTCTCTTCGGCGATCAGGCGGATATGGTGCTGGAGCGCTTTAAGGACAGCAGGGCTACAGCCAGGTCCTTGGGCCTTTCCATAGTCCCTCGTCACCCTCAATCCTCCTTTCACTCTTTTTATGGCTATGGAAGGGGCGTGCAGCTTACTTGCCCAGCCACCGCAGCGCGCAAACTTTCCAGCCTCTACATGGCCGTGGGCATGGTACCTACTGGCCCCATGGGTCGGTTGGCCAGCGGTTGGATCAGTACACCATCCCCCTCCAGCAGCCACACCATCCAAACCCTCCTAGTCTGCCCATTAACCAAATGGGCACCAAGTGGGCGGCAGGATTTGCCATTACCTGCGCCACTGGCAGTCCATAACATCAGACAGGTGGGTTTTGCAGATTGTCCGAAGGGCCTACTCCCTCCCCTTCGAGACTATCCCTCCCTCCATTCCACCTACTAACGACAGGCTGACGGAGGACCACCTATTTTTTTCTCCACCAGGAAGTGACTGCTCTTTTGGACATAGGAGCCATAGGGAGAGTGCCGACGCCAGAAGTGGGTTGTTATTCCCGCTACTTTCTGGTGCCCAAGAAAGACGGAGGCCTTTGTCCTATCCTCAACATGTGCTGTCTCTCATCTTCTTCCTCAAGCAGGAGAAGTTCAAAATGCTCATTCTTGCTCAGGTCCTGTCTGCCCTGGACCCAGGAGACTGGATGGTAGTGTTGGAGTTGCAGGACACATATTTCCATATTCCCGTCCTGCCTGCCCACCCACAGGCGTTACCTGCGGTTCACGGTGGGCCACAAGCACTTTCAGTTCAATGTGCTCCTTATTGGCCTTACCGCCGCCCCTCAGCTGTTCACCAAGGTGATCAAAAACATACAGTATGGTGCACCAAGTAACATTTATAAATCCAGATCAACAACAATCAACAATCCAAAGGCATCAAATTTCCGATTCTTGTATCAGTCTTCTTTTTATTATTATGAACGTAAATATGACTTTCAAGCAGCCAACGCGTTTCGTCCAAGACTGGACTTCTTCAGGGCAGAAAGCAGCAGAGGCAGTGTCACAACTGGTATTGTGAGTTTCTAAGCTATTCCAAGATCTCAAAACTCCACTGCAATTATGTCATACAGCCATTGTATTCATCCAATGATATAATATATAGTGAGTTATGATACTCCTATCCCAGCCAGACACTTCATATGAGGAAATTCCAAAATATACACAAAGGGGTAACAATCAAACCGCAACACTGGTATCTATAGACAGGAGCCCTGGATTTATAAATGTTACTTGGTGCACCATGCTGTATGTTTTTGTTCATGTAGGTCCATCTTTTGGACTGCACCTTGACAGCAGGTGTTGACATGTGTGCACGTTTGGAATATTTTCCAGTTTTGATAAAAATTGGGGATATACAGAATAAGGTGTGTGTTGTACTTTGGGTCCGCTGTCGTATTTTGGGTTTTGTTCACCAAGGTTATGGTGGTGATTGCAGCTCAGGGGTGCCAGTCTTCCCCCTATCTCGATGACTGACTGTTGAAGGTGGGGTCGCCCCAGGCTGTCATCACCCCTATCTCCAGCCTACAACCTACATTCATTAGTGTTCACTATTGACGTGCCAAAGTCACACCTGACTCCCTCTCAGACGCTCTCTTTCATCGGAGCTGTACTGGATACGGTGCAGTTTTGTGCCTATCCTCTCCAATGACAACAATACCGATGTTTCAGCCTCTATCCTCGATTTCGGTGAGACTGACTCTGAGGCTGCTGAGCCTCATGACCTCCTGCAGCCTGCTAGTGACACATGCCCGTTGGCATATGCAGGCTCTGCAGTGGGACCTGAAGTTCCACTGGGCGTAGCATCAGGGGAATCTCACGTACATGGACCAGATCTCGGAGGGAACTGCGAAAGATCTGCAGTGGCGGTTAACGAACCACGATTGGGTCAGCAGCAGTGGCGTAACAAAGGCCCCCACAGTGCGGGGGCCGAGCTCCTGGTGGCCCCCTCAGCATAGTACCTTGGCCTGAGAGCTCCAGAGTTGAGCCTCTCCATGTACTTTGCAGGGAGGGGCCTTCAAGTTTCGTTACGCCGCTGGTCAGCAGCATACCCCTCTCCCTTCCCCAGCCAGATCTCACAGTAGTGACAGATGCTTCGCTCCTGGGATGAGGCAGCCATCTGGGAGAGGTGGAGATCAGAGGACTCTGGTCTCTGTCAGAATCCAGACTCCACATCAGCCTATCGGAGCTCTGAGCGATCCGATTGACACTGAAAGCATTTCTCCCCTCCATCCAGGGAAAGCTGGGGCAAGTGTTCATGGACAACACCACCGCCATGTGTAATTGCAACAAACAAGGCGGTGTTAGTGAACCCTTTTCAAGAGGGCCTGCGTCTCTGGACAGGAGTAGAACAGCAGGGGTTATCCCTGGTGGTTCAAGATCTGGCAGGTTCTCTGAACACCAGAGTGGACGACCTCAACCGAGGATGCCTCGTGGATCACGAATGGCTTCTCCATCCAGAGGTGATTCAAGGTCTCTTTCAGCAGTGGGGAGGGCCTTGGTTAGATCTGTTCGCCACTGACAAGAACGCACAATGTCAGTAGTTCTGTGCGCTGGAGTTTCCAAGGCGGCTCTCAAACAGAGACCTTTTTTCGTGTCAAGTGGAGCGCAAGCCTCCTGTGCGCCATTCCACCCATACCTTTCCTGCCCAGAGTTCTCAAGAAGATCAGGAATGACCGGCCCCAAGTCATCCTTGTGGCTCCAGACTGGGCATGGAGAGTCTGGTATTCCGTGCTGTTGAGCGTGGCCATCGGTCCTCCAATCAGGCTGCCCCTTTGGGAGGATCTTTTGTCGCAGCAGCAGGGGATGGTTCTCCATCCGAACCTGCCAACGCTCTGCCTTCTTGCGTAGAGATTGGACGGCTACAGTTGGCAGCTTTCAACCTTCTTCCTGAGGTCTTTGACGTTATCTTGGCAGCCAGGCTTCCCTCCATCAAGGAGGTTTATGCCTGCTGTTGGGCAAAATGTGTGGCATGGTATACAGAGGGACAGATTGATCCCCTTTTTGTCCCCCTTTCTCAGGTTCTCCTGTTCATCCTTTCCCTTGCCCAACAGGGCTCCGCTCTGGGCACGCCTAAGAGCCATCTCCCTGCTATTTCAGCTTTTCTGTGGTTGCCTGAACTGCCATCCCTTTTCGAATCCCCTGTTGTAAATGGGTTTCTGAAAGATTTACATTTGTTTCCGCCTTCTCCCTTTATTATGCCCCAGTGGGACCTCAATCTTGTCCTGACTCTCCTTATGTGCGCTCCCTTTGAGCCCCTGCACAATTGTCCCCCCAAGCGCCTTACCATCAAGACGGCCTTCCTGGTGGCTGTAACAACTGCCCAGAGGGTCAGTGAGCTACAGACCTTGTCATGCAAGCCTTCTTACCTGAACACCTACCCCAGACAAACGGTGTTTCGAACGAGAGCTTCCTTTCTTCCAAAAGTGGTCACTCCATTTCACGTTGGCCAATCCATCACTTTGCCTACTTTTACGCACCGCCTCATCCCTCCAAGGAAGAGGAGAGACTTCACCGTCCGGACCCAAAAAGAGCTCTGTTGTTCTAACTTTATCGCCCACAATAGTGCCGGGTGAACGACCAACCCTTCGTGGGGTATATTGGAGCGAAGAAAGGTGGGGCTGTACAGAAGAGGACCATCTCACGATGGATCATGCTCTGTATCAATATCTGCTACGCATTGGCTAAGAAGCAACTCCCTGAGGCTTTTTCGTGTTCATTCCCCCAGAGCTAAAGCTACAACCACTGCGTTAGCACATAGAGTTCCAGTCCTGGACATCTGCCAGGCGGCAATATGGGCTTTCCTGCACACGTTTACCAAGCACTGTTGCCTGGACAATCATAGCATTTTGCCCATTCGGTCCTGCAGGACTTACTCGTGTGAAATTGGTCCGCAGAGCCACCTCTGGGGAGGTATTGCTTGGGTATCTATTCTAAGGTAAGGAATCTGTGGCTAAAAGTCTCTATCAGATGAACAAGTTACTTACCTTTGATAACGTCTTATCTGGTAGAGACTATCTAGCCGCAGATTCCTTACCGACCCAGACATCCTCCCCGCTCTACAAACCGATTTCTAGGGACAGAGCTTTCCCCTTTCAGGGCCCTAGTTTTCAAAACCAGTGGTCAGTGTACTCCATGGCTGCGTGCTTCAGGGATGGAAAGTCACGAAAAGCTCTGCGCCAGGTGATCCAAGTTTCCTCAGCCAACACCCCACCCCTGAGAGCTTGGTGATTCAGGCTTCAATGTCCCATGGCGCATCCCCTTCCGCTCCCCCAGATAGGGAATCCAAGAGGCTGGACGGACTTGAGAAGATGGTTTCTTCCACCAGCCTTGCATTGAGATTGGTGAACACTGCATGCTTATTGGTACGGTTCTCGCACACCTTATGGTAAACTGTTGCGCAAGTGCTACCACAGGTCCTGGAGGAGCCCTGGGCCGTGCTCTCCCAGGCAGGGAAAGATGGGAGAGATGCAGTAAAGTTTACCATTAGCTGTGACTTAGATGCCACTGACTCACTGGGTATAGCAGTTTCATCGACGGTGGCCTTATGGCGCCACGCCTGGCTGAGAACATCTGGCATCTCGGGTGATGTCCAGGCTAACCTCATGGACATGCCCTTTGACGGGACTCGTCTTTTTGGTGAAAAGGCTGACTCGGCTTTTTAAGGAGTCTCGTGCTTAGGCCAGATCCTTGGGCCTTTCGGTTACATCTCGTGGCCAGTCTACCTTTCGCCCCTGTCATGGCAATGGAAGGGGTTATCAACCGCGTTAGCCATACCCCAGCCAACATCCTGCACAGATTTCCCAAATTGTGCCAGGACGTGGACGCGGTTCATTCCGATCTCGTGTGAATGGTAGCCAGAAGTCGTCTGCCACTCAGCCACCAGCAGCTGCAGCCTCCAAGCATTCCTAGTTTGGTTCTGCAAGACCATGCCTCTCCAGTGGGAGGGAGAATTCAACATCATCTCTTTCGCTGAAGGTCCATAACATCAGACAAATGGGTCTTGCAGATCATTAAGGATGGCTATTCTCTTCCCTTTCTTTCTCTTCCTCCTCCTTTACCTCCAACTCAAGAACGGCTCGCGGAGGATCATCTATTATTACTCCGAAGGACGTTTCGGCTCTCCTGGCCTAAAGAGCTATAGAGAAGGTTAGGATTTCAGAAATAGGCAGTGGTTGTTACTCCTGCTACTTTCTGATACCGAAAAAGAACAAAGGTGTATGTCCTATTCTGGACCTCTGGACCATCAATCTCTTCCTCAAAAAAGGAAAAGCTCAAGATCCACATGTTGGCTCAGGTTTTGCCTGCCCTATATCAAGGAGATGCTGGTAGTGTTGGACTTGCAGGACGTGTATTTTCACATTCCCATCCTGCCGGCCTACAGGCGTTACCTGCGGTTCAAGGTAGGCCACGAGAACTTTCAGTTCACCGTGCTCTCCTTTGGCCTTAGCAGCGCCCCTCTGGTGTTCACCAATGTGTTGGCGGTAGTCGCAGCTTATCCGCACAGGTTAGGGGTATCAGTCTTCCCCTACCTCGATGACTGGCTGTTAAAGGCACCTTCACGTCAGGCTGTTGTCTCCCACCGCCAGACTACGGCACACCTACATTCGCTGTGGTTCTCTATAAACGTGCCAAAGCCACACCTGACTCCTTCTCAAACACTCCCTTTCATCGGAGCTGTTCTGGACACACTGCAGAGTCGGGCTTACCCTCAAGATTAGCGAGTTCAGGATATTCAGGTTATGATACCGAAGTTTCAGCCTCTATTCTGGATTTCGGTGAGAATTACTCTGAGGCTGCTGGGACTCATGGCCTCCTGCATCCTGTTAGTAAATCAAGCCAGATGGCGTATGCCAGCTCTGCAGTTGGACCTGACGTTTCACTGGGCTTAGCATGAGGGCAATCTTTCCGACATGGTTTAGATCTCAGAGGTAACTGCAGAAGACCTGCAGTGGTGGCTGACGAACCGCGATTGGGTCAGAGGCAAACCGACCTCTCCCTTCCCCAACCAGATCTCACAGTAATGACAGATGCATCACTCCTGGGATGGGGACGGCCGTCTGGGAGAGGTGGTGATCAGAGGACACTGGTCTCTGGCGGAGTCGAGGGCTCCACATCAACTTGTTGAAGCTTCAGGCGATCCAGCTAGCATTGAAAGCAGTTCTCTCTGTCAAGGGGAAGTTGGTGCAGGTGTTCACGGACAACACAACCGCCATGTGGTACTGCAACAAGCAGGGCGGGGTGGGTTCCTGGCCCCTTTGTCAAGAAGCCCTCTGGATATGGCTAGAACAGCAGGGCATGACCCTAGTGGTTCAAACCTGGCAGGTTCTCTGAACGCCAGGGTGGACGAACTCAGCCGTCGATGCCTAGCGGATCAGGAATGGTGTCTCCAGTCGGAGGCGGCGCAGGTCTCTTTCAGCAGTGGGGAGAGCCTAGGTTAGATCTGCTCACCTCTGAAGAGAACGCGCAATGTCAGCAGTTTTGCGTGCTGGAGTTTCCAAGGCGGCTATCGCTCATGTCGCTTTACGTCGTGAGTGGAGTTCAGGCCTCCTGTACGCCTTTCCACCCATACCACTTCTGTCCAGACTTCTCAAGAAGCTCAAGAGCGACCGGGCCCAAGTCATTCTTTTGGCTCCAGACTGGGCACGGAGAGTTTGGTATCCAGAGCTTCTTCGAATGAGCATCGATCCTCCGATCAGGCTGCCCCTTCGGGAAGGTCTTCTGTCGTAGCAGCAGGGGAGGGAGCTCTACCCAAACCTGTCAACTCTCTGCCTCCTTGCATGGAGATTGAGCGACGGCAGTTGATAGCTTTCAACTGCCCTCCCGAAGTATGTAAGTTTTCTTGGCGGCCTGGCGCCCCTCCACTAAGACAGTATACGACTGCCATTGGGGAAAGTTTGTAAATTATTGTACAGAAAGGTCTATTGACGCTCTTTCTGCTTCTGGAGCTAATATTCTTTTTATTCTTACTCTTGCCCAGCAGGGCTCCGCTTTGGGTACTCTCACAGGTTATCTTTCTGCTCCTCCTTATTCAAATCCCGTACTGTAAATAGGTTTCTAAAAGGGCTTGTACATATGTTCCCACCTATGCCCTTTAACATGCCACAGTGGGATCTCAATCTGGTTCTCACATATCTCATGTGTGCTCCCTTTGAGCCTTTACATAATTGTCCCCTCCGGCTGCTTACCATCAAGACAGCCTTTCTGGTGGCGATAACATCTGCCCGGAGGGTGAGTGAGTTGCAGGCTTTGTCATCCAAGCCTTCCTACCTTATGACATTCTTTGATAACGTGGTGCTTCGTTCCTGTGCCTCATTCCTTACAAAAGTGGTGTCCTCATTCCATTTGGATCAGTCAGTCAAACTGCCCACCCTTTTTGCTCCTCCGCATCCCTCTAAGGATGAGGAGTGTCTCCATCATCTGGACCCAAAACTAGCATTGTCGTTCTACCTTGACCTCACAGAAGAGTTCCGGGTGGACGACCAACACTTTGTGGGTTACTTGGGAGCTAAAGAAAAGGTCGGGCAATGCAGAAGCGAACCATTTCACGCTGGGTCGGTATCTGCATTAAAATCTGCTACACCCTGGCTAGAAAACAGCCTCCGGAAGGCTTACAAGCCCATTCTACAAGGGGGGTGGCTGCGACCACGGCGTTGGCTCGTGGAATGCCAGTCCTGGACATCTGCCAGGCTGCAGTGTGAGCTTTACTGCACACGTTTGCAAAACACAATGTCTGGACAGTCAGGTCCATATGGACGGGCATTTAGCCCGTTCGGTCCTGCAGGACTTTTTAGTCGAGTAAATCTGTCCGCAGCCCACCGCCAGGAAGTATGGCTTGGGTAAATATTCATAGGTAAGGAATCTGCAGCGAGAAGTCTCTATCAGATGAACAAGTTACTTACTTTCGGTAACACATTATCTGGTAGAGACAATATCTAGCTGCAGATTCCTTACAGACCCACTCATGCCTCCCCGCTCTGTGGACTCATTTATGGGGCTAGGGTTGTTCCCCATTACAGGGCCCTAGTTTTGACACACATTAGTCAGTTCACTCCATGGCTCTGCGCTTCTGGCGTGAAAAAAGTAAAAAGTAGCCTGGATGGCGCCTATATAGGTGACAGCAACGTCACAACCGACACCGGTGACGTCACGCAGAGCCGGACGGCACGCAGGGGTACTGCTCACGCAGAAAATTTCCGGATCCAATGTGACGCCTGGGAAATTCAAAGGGAAGGAACCTGCAGCTAGATATTGTCTCTACCAGATAATGCATTACTGAAGGTAAGTAACTTGTTCTTCAGGTAGGCTGCGAGCACTTTCAGTTCTCCTTGCTCCCTTTTGGCCTCACCAGTCCCTAGAAGCAGCCCCCTGGATGCCTGCAGGCCCAATACGCTAGGACCAAAGCTGCTACAATGGCCTTTGTAAAAGGTGTACTTGTTCTGGTTATCTCCCAGGCTGTGACGTGGGTTTCTGTGCATAGTCTGGTCCAGCAGGAAGGTTATTTCTCCTGCTTGGTTCTGTAGTCTCAGACAATGTATTCTCCTGTCCGCCTCTGAGGGAAGAAGGAGAAAGGTACAGGGAAAACACGTCAATGTGCAGGGATGGCTCTTATATGCTGCATTGCCCCCGTCACTTCCGGGGCAGTATGGTGCCACTGTGGAGCCACATGGCAGCACCTACTGACGCGCTAGAGCATTTCTGAAGAATACTGTGGATCTACAGGTGAGGATTCTGCAGTTAAATAGAGTATCCACTAGATAGAATACTACTGAAGGTAAGTAACATATTTTTCAAATTAGAACTCCTTCTCAAAGTTACAGACACCACCATTGGTGTTACTAGTATTGAAGATACGCATGACAACTCCCCCTTGTAGATGAACATCATCTGAATACAATAAAATGCCTATTTGGACCTGACACCTCTGGTAATGAGTATTTGTTCATAACAAAACCTTGTCTCAAACTTGTTTGAGTTGAGGATCTTGACTTAGTTTCATTCTTGAGGACACAAGACATGGTTAAATTATGCAAAGTAGGTGCTCCTTAGTGACCGATAGACAAATTAACTGAAAGAACTTTACAGGAAAATGTTCACGGAGAAACACGTGTCAGTTGCATATTGATGTAAAATAAAAAATAAAACAATGAATGACACTGATTTCAAACAATGGAAAGATATGAAACATGTTCTATGGTGTTCTTGTGCTGTGCCTGGTAATGACATAGTGTGTACCATATTTGCACAAATTTCCACTATTTTGAGTGAATTGGTATTTCGAAAGTGATTTTGTATGCATTTCAATGTTTACTATAGAACACTAACTAGTGCACGATGTTGTGATCACTGTTGCTGTATTCATTTTCACTGTTGAACTTTATATTTCGTACAAAACAATCCCTATTTTACAATTATCTGATTCATGCATTTTCTCCAATTGTAATGTAAAGGGCTAACATTCATATTTTTGATTTGCATTTCAATTAATTATACTGTTTTTCTTTTCCCTAGGCGAATATGCTTCATGACAAACTGGCACAGATATTGGAGTTAACTATAAGGTAAATAAATTGTTTCTATTAACTTCATTGAGTACTATTAAGTACATTATCACCCCAGAAGAAGTCCGCGTTATGAACCAGAGCAGCAAGAATCTAATTAGCAACAAACATAAAAATCCCGGGCAAATCATAGTTAAAACTTAGATTCTAATTTATTTAATCAAAATCATATTTTCTAACCACAAGATATATTTATCATAGTTTGCGACACCTGGCCCATTCTTGTGACCCAGATGTCATCCAGTAGGCTTTTGCTGCCACTCGGTCACCATGCGCGTCTGTTAACCTGCAGCTGGAGATCCCACCCTGGGGGCCAGAACTTCTGTTGCACAGGAATACACACTTAGCTGCTGCTGAACATTGTTCATTTTAACCATGACTGCAAAGGTGTAACAACAGACTCTAGTGGCAGTGCATAAAAACTCCCCACTGGTCGCTAAACCCTCTTGTCGGATATCACACCTATATTGATTAACTACTTTTAACCATCCTAAGTTTTGATATATTGTTAGCATTTATTTGAGGGGCAATATCAGCATCATGAGATGCCTAAGCAATATGGAAAACTAGTGAGATCCGGAACACTTGCACTATTTGCAAATATTGCTGATTTTTTCAACTGCCTTCTGATTGTTGTTAACAGTAGAGGCAGGATGAATTGATCCTGGTCACTGTAATACTAGCCTTTAGCTTTCAATTAACAAACCTATGTTTTTCGGGACTTGCAGTATTTGTTCTTAATAGAATACATTAAACTGCAACAACTAAAATGCAAATCAAAATCAACTAATATTGATCTCAAATTATTAAGACTTGGTAGTTATACCCAGAGAGCTGCAATGGATCTGGTCAATAAAGAATTAAATCTCGGTGATGAACAACGCAGAAAGCTTCATCAAGGTGTGGGGTCAAATCCATAGCTGAAGTCATTTAGCTTCTCCAAATGGTTTGGATCTGTAGTAATATGTGGGAAGTCTACTTGAGCCTTTCAAGTCTGGTTCATCATTCCAAATTACTTTTTAATGTTCCAGTCCTCTTGGTATTGCAAATTGATAAAGCTTGATGCTTCAAGCCAGAGGGCAGAACACAGAGTCCAAATGGAGTAAGGCGTTGGTATTTGAGCAGGTAGTTCGAAGCTGTCGAGCTGGGTTCAAAGGTCTGAATCAGCCATTCGACCCTGTTGTGGTCCTGTGGCTGAGAACCGTTAATCTATGATGTATAATCTTCACTTTAAGGAAATGTTTCAATGGTTTTGACAAGTTCTTGCAAATCTTCAGGTCAGTGTTTATTCTCTGGGGCCTATGTAACTCAAGGGCATTTATACAGTCCTCTGACAATTATTACTGTTGTTCACGGAAGCACAGTAGCCTGGCACCAGTGCACTGAATTGCCACAATTTTCTGCTTGTGTTTCAGACAGTAGCAAAGTCAAATCTTACTCTTGTATTGTGGTTTGCGGTAGAACCCTTAGATCACCTAGCACAGTTATCACTCGCAATATATTGCATATCCAAGCAGTGTTATTAGTTAAAGTTAAAGAAATAAGAGACATGCTCGGTAAATTCAGGCAGCCTTGTGGAATTGCTCTTTACCCTATATTATTTATTGTAGTAACTATGTAACCAGTTCTTATGGATATTTCTACCTGCAAATTCTCTACCTCATGAATCTGCTCTGGTATAAGACTGAATCAAGAACGTTTGCAACATCTCTCCTGCTGTGGTAGGTGGTGCCTTGGCTCCAAGTCGAGTCTGGCATCTCTTAGAGGTGACATCACGGAACCATTTATATGGCGTTACCCAGTGCTCTAACGTCAAATCACATTTTGTTTTCCGCACAATTCGACATTGATGCGAAGTTCCGCTTTTCATGTTCATCTGTTTTGAAGATTTTGCAATTCTGCAGTTTTATTTTATGGTTGATTGAGATCTCTTGTGGGTCTCTGTGTGCCACAGCGTCTGCACCCTATGGGTTTGGAGTTCTGGGTCATTCCCAAGTCGGCAGAAGTGCTTAATATGTTAAGAAAAAACAAAAATATGCAGGCAGGTGCCTAAACATTTTCTTAGGGGACTGTCACCCACTTCCTTTGAAAGCCGCTGACAGACACACGTTTCAAATAATATCTAATTCGTAAAATCTTCGGATTATGGACCCCAGTGCAAGCACTCCTGAGGGTCTGAGCAAGGGAAATGGGCACCTTGAGTGCAGGTTGTATGGTAAAATACAACCGTAATCGGCGTTCAGTGGGCTCTGGTGCCACCTGCTGCACCTTTGTTATCTTCATCCTTAGATCCAGTAGAAACACCTCTTCCTTACTGCATCTCAGATGTTTTTCTGAAACACAAAGTTTACTTTTAAAGGGGGCGTGGCCAACAGCCGAACATGGCAAACACACCTTGAAAGAGCTCCTGAGCTGGCGTCGCCTTCTCCCGCTACTATCTGCCATCATCCTCTCTACTTGGTGGGGGAACCCTTCCCCGCGCTCCGGGCCCCTTCCAGCAGCAAACTGTGCCCGTGTAACTTGCCGGACCAGGTATGAGCCCCGCTAGATCGGGGACCTGAGGGCGCGGCCTGCCTCAACTGCGCAGCTGTTAGAAATGGGGGTCTCTAGTTGGCATAGGTAGGTACCTTTGTCCAAATAGGGACCCTTGCTTCTAGTCAGGGTAAGGGGGATGCACACTCTAGATAACCCCTGCTCAATCTCTTGGTAGCTTGGCACGAGCAGACAGGCTTATCCCAAAGGCAATGTGTAAAGTATTTGTACCAACACTCACAGTAATACAGTGAAAACACCACAAATGGACACCACACCAGTTTAGAAAAATAAAATACCTTTATCTAAACTAAACAAGACCAAAACGACAAAAATCCAACATACACAGTTAAAAATATGACTTTCAAAAGGTTTCAAGAACTTGTACCATAGAAAACTATGGATGCGTGACTTCTCACCAAAGTACCTGTAGATACGTCAAAGTTCACAAGCCAAAAAGCCACAGCGTCGGAAAACAAAGAGATGCGACACTCCTGAGACCTTGGGGAGTCCCGCTGCACTCAGAGAAAGGGTTGCGTCGAATCCGGTCTGTACGGGGAGTGATATGTCGATTCTTCGTGACTGTTCCGGTCTGCGGGTGATGCGTCGGAAGAACTTGCTGCACAGGTACAATGCATGGAAATCCGGGATGCGTCGGCGATCGATGCGTCGGTGTCGAGCGGCGCTGTGTCGGTCCTCTTCAGCCTCGATCCCTCGATTCGTCAATTCTTGCAGCGGCGACAGGCGCTGCGGCGGTTTCCGCAGCGGCGCGGCGATGCGTGGAAATTCTTCTCGCACCGTGGAGATGCGTCAGGAAAACAGCCGCAAGAAGAGCGATGCGCCGATTTTAGCAGTTCTTAACGTTTCTTCTTTCTTCCAGCTCCCAAACAGCAGCAACAACTTCCAGAGGCCCAAAACTGGCACAGGCACCTCTTGGCAGGTCAGAACTCACAGCAGCAGAGTTCAGGGGAGCTGGGGGTTAAGTCTTTGTGTCCCTGAGGCTTCAGAACAGGAGGCCAGCTCACTTCAGGCCCTTGGAGATCACCTTCAAGCAGGGGACACAGCACAGAGCAAAGTCCTTCTCCTTTCCTTGGCAGAAACAGCAACTTCAGGCCAACCCCAGACACACAGCAAGGGCAGTACTTCTCCTCAGTCTCGCCAGCTCTTCTCCTTGGCAAAGGTTCCTCTTGAATTCCAGGAATGATCTAAAGTCTGGGGTTTTGGGTCTGATACTTATACCCCAAAATGTCTTTGTTCTCTTTGTGCAAGGAGCTCTGAGCCCAGTTAAAACCAGTTAAGGGGGGCACTCTGCAAGTGCACAACAACATCCATTGTCAGTGTGAGCCTTGGCTCCAGACACACAACAGTGGGGCGGAGCGAGCATTGTGGAAGGCAGGCACAGCCCTATTCAGGTACAGGTGCTACTCCTCCCACCACTCTAAATGCAGATCAGGCCTATTCAGCCTAGTGCTGACTCATCCAGACTCCTGGAGCCACTGCACCTCCCCAGCCCCTGCCACTCCAAAGCAGACAGTCAATCCACAAACAGCCAGAGGCACACAGGATGGTTGAACAAGAAAATAGCCACTTTCTAAAAAGTGGTATTTTCAAACACACAATTTAAAAACCATCTTTACTAAAAGATGTGTTATTAAATCCTGAGTTCAGGGATACTAAACTCAATTTGTCCATCTTATCCCTATGGGAAGATATGCTCGTAAAATGTTACATAGCATTCCCCATTCTGTCCTATGGGGCAAGATAGCCTTTCATTAGTGAAAAACGAAATTGGCAGTATTTCACTATCAGGACATGTTACACACACCAGTACATGCCCTACCTTTCACATACACTGCACCCTGCCCAGGGGGTACCTTGGGCCTACCATAGGGGTGTCCATTGTGTAAGAGAAGGGAAGGGTAGGGCCTGGCAAGTGGGTGCACTTGCCAAGTCGACATGGCAGTTAACAAACTGTGCACAGGCACCGCGGTGGCAGGCCTGAGACATCTTTTTCAGGGCTACTCATGTGGGGGGCACAATCGGTGCTGCAGGCCCACTAGTAGCATTTGATTTACCAGCCCTGGCACACTCTGTGCACTTTACTAGGGACCTACTGGTAAGTCAAGTATGCCAATCATGGATAACCAATCACAATAACAATTTACACAGAGAGCATATGCACTTTAGCACTGATCAGCAGTGGTAAAGTGCCCAGAGTCCTATAGCCAACAAACACAGGTCAGGAAAAAAATAGAAGGAAGAAGCAAAAAGTTTGGGGATAACCCTGCAAAAAGGGCCATTTCCAACAGCAGTCTTCCTGGGTCGGCCTGGGCTGCGGCGGTACCGGAAGATGACGAGTGGTGCCGGCTGGTGCCCAAATCCTAGTGAGGCAGTGACCGCATTGCAAGCGGGCGAAGATCCTGCAAGAGGCAGGCACACCCGTTTCTGGGGTCCGCCCACCTACCCGGCAGTGCTGAAGTGCGGCATCTTCCTCGGTCAGCTGGCAGAGAAGGAGGCGGGCTGCCAGCCGCGGAGGTACGCCATGGGGCAGACGCTGCTGTGATGGGAGAGAGAAGATCCTGTGTGGGCCGGGCCCCGCCCATTGCTTTAAACCAACTGTCTTCCTGGCCCCGCTGGAGAGCGGCATTTCCTGCGATCGGATGGCTGAGACAGAGATGAGTTGCCGGCTCAGGAGGCACATCGCGGGACGGACGCCTGTGAGACTGAGGCCAGTTGAGGTGAGAGGCAGAGGGGCTGTGATTCAACTCAGAGTGGGGCTGGGGGGGGGGGGCAGCAAATGAGGACAGGCCCAAGAACCGTCGCTTCGAGAGATCATGGCGGCCATTGATGCTTTCGATGGCACTTTAGAACCAAAACTGGACTCCATAGTGGCGGAGATGTCTCTGATGAGGGCAGAGTTCAATAAGGAAATAGACCAACTCCGCACCACAAGACAGACAGTTGTGGATATCAGTGAGGCCACTGAACAGCTCCAGAAACAGGTCACTTCCCTACTTAAGGACAATGCCACCATGCAGGCTCGTCTGGAGGACATAGAAGGAAGATCCAGACGAAATAATATCTTCCCAGTGGGGATTCCGGAGAAAGCAGAGGAACTCTACACTGACCTCTTTGTTGAAAACTTCAGCACCACTGTGCTTCAACACAGGGGTCTATCAAAATTCTTCTCAGTTGAGAGAGTGGCAGCTACTGCCCCTAGGCCGGGCATGCCCCCTCACACCATTATCGCACGGACTTCAATCACAGAGATGCAATTCTGCAAGCAGCAAGGCGCACTGCAGACCTGAAATTCGAAGGGGCAACCTCTACCCTAACTTCACCCTCAGGGTCCAACAGTTGCGGAGGAGCTTCACGGATGTCAAGAGAGAGCTACGGAACCGCAACATCAAATACATGATGCTTTTCCCGTCCAAACGTAGAGTAATTGCAGAGGGAAAAAGTGTTTTTTTGACTCTCTGGAGGCAGCACTGGACTGGTTGGAGGGCTGGCGCGCACTGCAGGTAGGGTCAAACGACAAAGGAATCAGCGACCGAAATGCGGCGATGGAGGGGGGGCCCACCGGTGGCCACTCGCCTCGGAGTGGCAGAGAAAGCACAGAGGACGTGGAGTTGCGTCTGGACATGGTTGCATCCACTCTGGGCCTCTGAGGCGGACCAGGCGGGCCTGCGGGCCCACTGGAGACATTTGCAGCGGCTTGAAGATCTATATTCTCTGTGACACGCTGCTGTATACACGGGGGGCTCGAGTTTCCCGGGGGAACGAGCCAGCCTATGGGGACACTGCCATCCAAGACTGAGGCGCCCTGAAAAGTGCCTATGTTTCACTACATCCTGCAAAGTATGAAAGGAGCGATCCCTTCACATGGAGACATTTTGGGGGCTATGGGTGCGCAGTCACTTTACCTACCCCCCGTTCCTCCCAGTTGTAAGTTAACTAACATGCTTCTTTTTTTCAGGGGCGACAGGCGCCTTGCCTGTTGGGGTTGGGTGGGCCGTTTAATTTCCACTGGGCAGAGTAGCAGGGTGTGGGGGGGGGGATTCTCTAGTTTACATGGGGTAGTTATAGTTATATTACAGAGCAGCAACAGTGTATTGTTCGATGTCGCCGCCTGGGGTCTTCCTCTCCTGTGGGTGGTGTATGCCTTGAATTTCTACACACATCATGTCACTGACCCCTAGTTCCGAGCACGTTTAACGATTCTGTCATGGAACGTAAACGGCCTCGGCAACAAGATTAGGCAGGGTATGGTCCACCAATTCATTCATAAGCATTCACCCGATGCGGTGCTGCTGCAAGAAACACACCTACTAGGCAATACTTGTAAAGCAATGTCCAGAGGGGACTGCACCATGGGGGGGGGAGTGGCCATCCTTATCCAGAATTCAACTCCGTATATCCTGCACAAGTCATGGGTTGACCACCAAAGCAATAATGTGGCACAGTCGGGCACCTGGAATGGGGTCCCAATTGACCTGTGTTCAGGCTATGTCCTGCCTGACATCATCGTCTCACGCTGCCGAGGCTCAGTGAGATGTTGCTCCACTTGCCAGAGGGGACCCTGCTTCTCTGGGGTGACTTCATTTCCCTCCTCTCACCTGATCTAGACAGACACTCCCGGGCTCGTGCTGCCCACTGGAACCCCTTGCTATCCGACTTCGTCACTGCCCTGGGCCTGACCGACATTTGGCGTATGCAACATCCGGCAGAGCGTCAATATACCTTTCTATCTGGGGTTCACCACAGCCTCTCCAGACTGGACTATGTATTTACTCAATCCACCCACTTAGCACGGGTGGCAGAGGTCCCCCACTTGGCCAGGGGGATCTCGGATCACTCGCCGGTGTGGCTGGCGGTGTGCGGGTGCTCCAGCACAGAGCCCGCGACCTATCAATGCCTGGCACCTTAAAGACGCCAAACTCATTTGGGACCTGGCCCAAGCCACGACTTCCTACTTTGAACTAAATGAGGGTTCAGTTGACTCTTATTTGACTCTATGGAAGGCCTATGAGGCGGTCGTCCGGGGTCGAGCGTACTCCTTGATAGTGGGGCGGAAAAGAGACATGCAGGCACAACTCCTGGCACTGGAGAATGAAATGATGGCCTTGGAGCGTCTGGGGCAACAGGAGGCGAGCGAGATTTTACATGCCTCTGCCTCAAACAGAAGGAATATAGGGATTTGATTGAGGACAGGGTAAGGGTCTCCCATACTCTATCTCAACTACGCCTTTATGAAGTGGGCAATAAAACGGGTAAGCTACTGGCATGGCTGGACAAGAGAGATCAAACATGGGGATGGGTCTCGCATATCGACACCGGCTTGGGCGGCACCATCTCCGACCCCAAAGGTACAGGTGATGCATTTGCACAATACTACGCACACCTCTATTCTCCCAAAATAAACTGTTCACCCTTGGATATTGGGGATTTCCTGAGGAACATCAAACTTCCCAGTCTAACAGAAGAAAACCGAAATTTCTTGGAGGCAGACATAGATCCACAGGAAGTGAGCTAGGTGTTGAGATCAGTGAGCTCGGGCAAGGCAATGGGGCCTAACGGCCTCCCTATCGAACTCTATAAACTTTTTGCCTCCAAGTTGGAACCTCAAATAATTAAAATGGGAAGGGAGACGCGCGCAGTTTCCATGCTCCCTGAGTACCAGCGCCTTGCGACAATAGTTGTAATACATAAGTCCAGGAAACCCCCGGAGCAATGCAGCTCGTATCGTCCCATTTCCCTCCTAAATGTTGAGATAATAGTCCTTGCCAAGCTTCTGGCCAATAGACTCCGACAAGTGATCACCTCCCTGGTCCACCCAGATCAGTCTGGCTTCATGCCAAACAGAGGGACATGCCTGAATCTGCGTAGGCTATTAGCCTACGCAGATTCTGCCGTTGTGACAGTTTCCTCCTCTCAAATGTTGCTCTCGACCTTGGGGTGGTTTGTCTGTTTAAAGTCACCCTTGAACTCTCCCCTTAATATCATCTTTGGATTCGATTGTTGCCTTGATGGGTGAAGGCAGGTTCCTGCCAGACCTTCACCCTGCTTTTCTAGGGTGGCAGGATTCACCTAGGCTTTGTTGGTCAGGTTGCGGCCTCCCCCGGCACCCTTTGATTCTCCTTCTGCTCCTAAATAGTTTATGCCCTTCGTATGCCCACCAAAGCCGGTATCCACCCTGACACCAGTCAACTCTGCCACAACAACCCAGCTTATTCCACCTTGCTACTGAACTCCCCATCGAAAGTTATGGCATCAGCCCTCATGATGGTGCTATGGTTAGCACCCATGCAGGACCCTCACTTGGTTTTTGGGCATTTGCCATTTCTTCGGTTGGAGTCATACAAAGTGTTTGGGCTGCTTCTGGCGAGTTATCACCTGGCCCCTTGCGGTCTAGACCCCAGAGACCCAGATACTTGTCTTGCCTTTCTGGGTCCTTGCCCCCTCCATTATGGCTTCATGTAATCTGTGGAGTATGAAGAATATTTTTTTAACCTACTCCTCTCTCTTGATTATAGGAGAGAGTGGTGGGCGGGGTTTGATGGGTGGGGGGCGGGGTGGATTATCATGCCTTCAATAATTCCAGCAGATGGGTTTCCGATTCTGAGGTTGATTTTGATGTTTTCCCAATCCTTCCATCAGAGTAAATTACCTCTTTTTATGCAGCTTTATGTAAAGCTACAGCGGTTTTTGTCCTTCAGGATGTGCTCCCTGCCTGCCAGCTCCTATGCTGATTTGCCTACTTGCTTACTCACCTTCAGTAACAATTTTTCTATTGAATATTCCATGAATTTGCAGACTCCTCAGAGACATGCCCACATTCCCACTCTGGTGAGTGGTTTCTTGTTTCGTGGTACTGAAGTTGGTTTTGTGCTCTTCATTCCTTTGAAGTTTGTCAGGCTCATTTCCACCTTTAATCGTATAAGAGGAAAAAACGATGCCTGTTTTTTTTATGCCATTTAGTGTCCTTTATGTCTCATCCAAATTGATGGAGATTTCAAAATTCTCATTGTAAGCTACTTATTGAGGTCTATGCTATTGGAAATGGAGTCATTTAACTATGGGATGAGAGAAGTATGTGCAGAGTCCTACTATTTTCTCCACTGACTTATCCTCATTCACTTGTAAGTAGTCACACTCAGGTCATAGGAAAAGAGGCCAGCTATGGAAGGAGATTGGTGACTGTTATTCAGTAAGACCATCATCGGCAATGTCAAGTGTTTTGGTATTGGAAAAACAAGCATCCATTGTATACACGGTCGGGTCCTAATGGAAGCCAACGGTGCAGGCTTCCTCCCTCACAGAATGGATATCATATGGACATCAGCAATACAAGCTTCTCTCGCCACTGAATAAGTACTTCATGGGGCTCAGCAGTGTAAGCAACTCTTGTCACCAAAATTAGTATGGCAAGGCATCAGCAGTCTAAGCTTCTCCACCTTACAGAACAAGTACACCATCAGCAGTGCAAACTTCCTAGGCAGGTGGGAGCACCTGGACAACACATGAAGCATCTGTGCAGTCTTCCTCATGAACATAATCTTCCTTGCAGGGAGAGGAGTGGGGGGTTTTATGGTGCCATTCTCCTGCACTCAGGATTCCCCGTCTGTGATTCTGATTATGTCTCACTTAACTGAACTGGAGGACTACAACCCAGTGTGTTTTTATGGCTGCCTTCTTGTCCTCATTTGATTGAATATGGCCCACAGTCAAGACAGATGGGGAGCAAAGATCTTGTCTGAAAGTGATATGGACTCGAGTCATCTAAGGTCATAACAAAAGTCTTTCAGCGTTTTGGTTAAAATTGTCCTATGGATGGTTACTTTGACCTCAAATGAGTGCAAAGAACTATGGTATTTTACACTCTGGAACACTGTACACAGTCTGCATTGGCCAGCCCTCCTTAGAACCAATGGAACCCCCTCAAACTAAGGATATTGCTGAAATCAGGAGTGACATTAATACTACCCACCAAACGCTCTCAAGCGCTGATGGCTACCAAGCACTTCATCATAATTTGGATCATCTAAAAAGTTTATTTATCTAAAAAGTTTATTTACCTCTCTAATTAATCAAATTTCAACCTTACAAAGTAAAACGTGCTGTTGTGGATGTTCGTGCAACAGAGGGACTTCGACAACCTAGCACGTCATGTACAGGGACAAAACTCAATAAAGGGGAGTCCTCTCAGCCGAGATCACATCTTCCAAACCAGGGGTTGGATTCAGTGGCCACTAATCAGCTAATTTGATCGTGCGAGTGAGGCAACCATGCCGTGAAAGCTTTAAGTACAATACTACGCTCGGGGGCCCACTCTCCTCCTTTTGTCAAGGGCAAGACAACAAGTCATCAGGCTAACCACCGACCTTTTTTCTTCATTTCAGCGTACTAATTAACAACCTTCCCAATTCACCTTGGGTCAGGGTGAACTGTCCACCATGAGGAATATACATATGCAGTGCCAGTATCCCCAGAGGCCCCATATACAACTATTGCAAATTAATCATGAGACTAATCCCAAGAGAACAATTTACATGACCCGGTTGCCTAAACTAACTTCAAGATTTGTTTAGGACAAGGACACATTGATAAACAAAGTCATATACGGGCTCAGGATGAAAGTCTATTGTCTTTCTGTAATTAGATCGGCTAACGCTTATGCCAGGGGATGCTTGATTGATTCATCCATGTACGATCATATTTTGGTAGCGATGAACACTGACCTGCAGGCTGAGAATCTTATAAACTTTGAATTACGCACTTGCCAGCTTGGGGGGCTGCTCAAGACCGAAATTAGGCTAAAGGCATCACCTCCGATCTACGTCTAGCTGTGGATTGTTCTAAGAATTCCCTCAACTGAGGTCCAGTCCTCCTGAGCAAAAAGAGGCATCCAACCTGAATGCTGCTGATTGGCTGAAACCCCATGAAGAGCTGGGTGCATGGTCTGTATTAGGAAATTTGCCTTCCACTAGTAATAGTAGTATTGACAGAACCCCCAGCTGCGATATCACAGGTGCAAACTTGCTCCTGGGGAAACTGTAGATTTAATGAATGTGGTTTGCTCCAATGGGGACTCTGATCCTCAGTCTAGCATTGCTATAATGCCCTGAAACTTGGCCGGAATAAAGCCAAAGCTAGTAGATTCTGATTGGATGTCTTACATTGGTGGATCCGATGTCTGCATGTTTCAAGAGACTTGGGCCACCGAAAAAGTGTATCTAATCGATTTACAACATATAGTGTGGAAGCAAAACCCCCAGAGAAATCAGAGAGGGTGATTGGTAGACTCTTGATTTTGATTAAAAAAGATATCTTTTGCTCACACACTCCACTGAAGGTTGACTGTCCCAATATAAGGGGGATTACAATTACACTTCCTTCTGGTATTCATAAATGTTTATGTAAGATCTGTTCCTGCCAGTAGTAAGTCCCCTATCTTCTCCCTTCTAAATGAGTTAATTGAGTCCCTTCATTCAAATGCAAAGATAATAGTAGCTGGAGACTTCAATACCTCCTATGTACCCTCCTCATGTATAAATGAGCTAATAGATGCAGAATACGAACAATGGGACATTCCCCTTTTGACAGGGAAACCGGTGTAACTTTACTGCCACCGCTCTTAAATTGGCTTCTGTGACAATCGGCAGAGGGTTAAGGGCATGCAGTGCCCGAACCATCTCAGATCCAGAGAGGGTGCCCACATTCAAAAGGGGTTCCCACTCAAGTATCATTGATTACGTCACTTAGTCTTAAAGTCATGGCCGTTATTGGTTGACATGAAAGTGGACCCCGCTTGGATAGTGACCATAATTCTTTGGTCTCAACTCTAACTGGGGAAGCCCTGAGAATGTTTGTTACACCACAGTACCAGAACCCAGCCTAGCTAAATACCGTAGATATGTTTCCTGGCCAAATGTCATGTCAAATCGGAAGTTGTACTCCAAGATTTATGGTTTGTTTGTGGCCTTTTTATCTAACTACGTAGGCCTCCCTAGTTCCGCCATTTCTATACTAAACATTCACAGCCAGTTTTTCAACAAGATGCAGGATATTTTTTATAAAGAGATGGGTCACAAGAAATCCCTTCAGGGCAAGGAGATAAAATGTTTAACATTGAGTGCATAATAGCTAAACAAGCCTTAAGGATAGCTGTCAAAGGGTGTAACCGGGCAATAATTATAGAAGCCAGGCATACATATAACTCTGCCCTCAGTAAAGCTAACTGGAATGACGAGGTCTGGCAAGATATGCTCCATGAAGTCAAAATGAGTGATAATCTGTTCTTTTGACGCATAGCATCACAGGGTCACACAGACAGTGCGAGAATATACCACCACCATATCCAGTCGAATAGTTGGGTTACTCACTTTGCTACGCTGTATGCCATAACAAATTCTAGTGACCCACCTCTGAGTTCTGGCCAGACGACCCTTATTGAGGATAAGCCAGCAGTTGATATAGGGAAAAACAATAAAATAGTTTTTAGCCTAGAAGATACTGCTAGAGCTATCGACCTATTAATAACAGCCAAAGCCCCTGCCTGACAAAATCCCTGGTGACTTGTATAAAGCAGAACCCCAAGTATGGACAAGCTATACAAACCTATTAATGCCACCTTTGCTGGCGGGGAATTCCCTGATTCATGGAGAGGGGCGGAAATAATCCCGATCTATAAAAAGGGTGATGCCTGTGTACCTTTCAGCTATAGGCCAATGGGCCTTCTAGATAATTTACTGAATATCTTCTCACAGCAAGTCCTAGACAAATTATTAAATTGGGTTGGGGAGAAGAGCAAATCATTTCTCCTCTCCAAACCAGATTTCGTCCAAAGACGAGCACCTCTGATCTGGTCTTTAGATTTGCTACTCTCTACTGGAAATGTGCTTTATTGTCAAGACAAAAGCTCTAAGTGGCTTTTGTCGACCTTAGAGAAGCGGTTGATCTTATTCCACGTGACAATCTGTGGGGAGTTATGGCAAATTTGGACATCCTAGGGAATTTGCTCAAACTTATTGTAAAACTCCATACCAAGAATTATGTCCAAGTCTGGTGGGGCAGTAAGGGCGAAATAACTGATCGCGTCACAGTCATGCGAGGTGTACGGCAGGGGTGCGTCCTTGCCCCGACGTTATTCACTCTATATATGAATTATGTGGTGAAAGAACTCCTGGACTTTAGGAATGACTCACCCACTCTAAATAATAGAAATGTTCCCATCCTACTTTTCACGGATGACTTGCTCCTTATTTCTAAAACACCTGCGGGGCTCCAGATCCTGGATTCTGCAATTCTAGGGGTTTAGAGCCTAATGCAAATAAAACTAAGTATTTGGTGTTTAGGACTTGCACCACCAAGAACTCTGTCATTCGAGCTGGTAGTGAAGTACTTGAGTGAGTACATAGTTTCGACTATTTGGGGGTTAAACTAACAGACAAATTTAAATGGGAAGCACAATTCACTAAGAGCATGCTGTTAATTGAACACAGATCCAATGCCATCTTAAGGCTGTACAAAAAGACGAGCTCTCGCTCGATATCACCGGCATTGGAAGTTTACCACACAAAAGCACAAAGCGCTTCACTTTTTGGCACTGAGGTCGGTCTGATGTTCGTCAAATGGCTTTTGCAGAGAATAACTTCACACGGAAGCTGGTTTCAGCACCAGCCAACACCCCCACCCCCCTTAGTCCACTCTATCTGAAAGAGACAATTAGTTATAGATTCCTTACCTGTAGAATTACCCCCAGGCATCAGACTGGATCCGGAGAATTTTTCGTCAGCAGTACCCCTGCGCGTCGAAAGGTGGCGTCGGTCGACTCCGCGTTCATCGTTGGCGTCATGGTCGCCGGGATGATGTAGCGATAGCTATTTAGACAACACCCTCGCTCGCTGACGTCAGTTCTTTCTTTTTCCGCGCCAGCCAGTGCAGATCCGGAGAGAGCGGTACCTCCAGTCACTTTTTGACTGACTTTTGTCGACATCGTTTTTGAGTCTTCGACTCCTGGTGCACGTCAGGGATGCCCAGTTTCAAGGCCTGCGGCTCCTGCAGCCGGCTGATGTAGGTAACAGATTCGCACCGCGTGTGCCTGTTTTGCCTGGAGTGCGACCACGACCCCAAGTCATGCTCCGACTGCCGGACCATGAATCCGAAGTCTTTGCGGGAGCGGCCCCGAAAGCTTCTCGAGGCCTGGCAGTCGGCTTTGCGCCGTTCGAGGTCCCGGTCGCGTGGGAGGTCGAGGGACCGGTTGCGGAGCCACCACCACCAGTCTTCTTCAAAGTCTTCGCACTCCTCAGATAAGTCGAAGCACAAGAAGTCGAAGAAGCACCGTCGCTCTTCGACTTCTCCCCATCGGTCGGCCGACGCGACGAGGAATGCGGGTGGTGCCCCTCCCGCGGCTCTGCGTGCGGAGCCCCAAGGGTTGACTCAGAGTTTCCCTCCCTTCCCGGGGCCCGGAGTGACCCCTGCCCAGCTTCGCACCTTTTACGAAGCGATGCATGCCATCTTTGGGCAGCCCGACTCCGCCGGCGCGCCTTCGGGCCCCGCGGACTCGGCTGGGGGGGGCCCTGTGCCTTCGACGCCGGCGGCTCCGGCACCGCAGGGTCCCCTTGGATCCAGGCCTGGATCCGGATCGGCGCCGGTCGACCTGATTACACCTCCCCCGGCGCCGATTCCACCGGCACCACGTCCGCAGCCGACGCCGGTTGTGTCCCCAGCAGGCGTCGACCCCGGCCTCCACCCTGATGTAGATACGGAGCCGGACCAGCGTCGACCGACGCCAGATCCGGCACTGACGGGCACTTTTGTGCCCCTGTTCTACCCTGGCTCTTTTAGCCCAGATTGGCAGCCAGAGAAGGGTGAGGAGGACTGGGAGGGGTCTGGAGACCCTTTGATTGACCAGTTGGGTTATGAACCGGACTGAAGAGAGGAACTGGGGGAAGCCAGTGGTCTGGATACCTCACCAGACCTTGGCATGTTGTCTCCTCCTACTGTGGCTAGGGAGGAGGGAGCGTCTTTCACCGTGGTGTTGCGTAGGGCGGCCGAGGCTCTCAACCTCGAGCTACCTACGGTGGCAGTCAGGACTAACCTCCTGACAGTGGTGCTTCAACTGGCAGCGAGCTCTTCGGAGACTCTGCTACCGTTTAATGAAGTCCTCACTGACATCCTTTTGGGCACTTGGTGCAGACCCAACACAGGGGCTCCTGTGGATAGGATGATTGCCCGACGCCACCACCCGTCCCCGGGCGACCTCACTTTCCTCTACCAACACCCCACCCCTGAGAGCTTGGTGGTCCAAGCCTCCACATTTATAGGCGCATTCCCTAAGGCACCACCTGATAGGGAATCCAAAAAGCTGGACCATCTTGGGAAGATGTTTTCTTTCTCCAGCTTGGGACTGCGGTCGGTAAACACTGCATGTCTGTTGGGCCGTTACACCCACTCCATGTGGGATACGGTGGCGCAAGTGCTGCCCCAGTGTCCGGAGGAGGCCCGGGCCATACGCTCTCGTGCAGTTGCCGAAGGGAGAGACGCCGCAAAGTTTACCATTCGCTGTGGACTGGATACCGCCGACTCGCTAGGCAGGACGATTTCCACTTCGGTAGCCCTTTGACGCTACGCCTGGCTGAGGTCGACTGGTTTTTCCGGGTATGTCCAATCCACTCTTATGGACATGCCGTTTGATGGCCGTCGTCTGTTCGGCGACAAGGCAGACAACTCGCTAGAGCGCTTCAAGGACTCTGGGGCTACGGCCAAGTCCTTGGGCCTCTCCACCACCCGCCCTGCGCAGTCTACCTTTCACCCCTTTCGTGGCTACGGAAGGGGTGCCCCACCACGTTCCACCCAGAGCCACAGGCCGGCAGAGCTGTTCAGCCCCTGTGCGGCCAGGGACGTGGGAACCACCGCCGTGGTTCTGGGGGCCAGCGAGCGGGCCAGTCCACCACAGTCCCCTCTGCAGCAGCCTCCTAACCCTCCTAGTCTGACCTTTCAGGCCCATCATTCACCAGTGGGCGGCAGGATTCGCCATCACCTCCCCCACTGGCTCAACATCACGTCGGACAGGTGGGTTTTGCAGATAGTCCGAAGGGGCTACTCCCTCCCCTTTGAAACTACCCCTCTATCCATGCCACCTCAATTCCATCGAATGTCTGAGGATCACCTGGCCCTTCTCCAACAGGAAGTTACGGCTCTCTTGGACAAGGGAGCCATCGAGCGCGTTCCTGCCCCAGAAGTAGGTTGTGGTTGTTATTCCCACTACTTTCTGGTGCCCAAGAAGGACAAGGGCCTACGTCCTATCTTGAATCTCAGGAACGTCAACCGCTTCCTCCGGAAGGAGAAGTTCAAGATGTTGATTCTGGCTCAGGTCCGGTCTGCTCTCAACCCTGGAGACTGGATGGTAGCGTTGGACTTGCAGGACGCTTATTTTCACATCCCCGTCCAGCCCACCGGCATTACCTGCGGTTCACGGTAGGACACGAGCACTTTCAGTTTACCATGCTCCCCTTTGGCCTTACCAGCGCCCCTCGGGTGTTCACGAAAGAAATGGCGGTGGTTGCAGCTCATCTGCGCAGATCAGGGGTTCCTGTCTTCCCCTATCTCGACGACTGTCTGTTGAAGGCGGGCTCGCCCCAGGCAGTCGTCTCCCACCTCCAGACTACGGCGGACGTCCTGCATTCGCTGGGGTTCACTATCAACGTGCCGAAGTCACACCTGACTCCCTCTCAGAAGCTCCTTTTCATCGGAGCGGTTCTGGACACAACGCAGTTTCGGGTTTAGCCTCCCGAGCAGCGAGTCCGGAGTAGTGCAGGTGTTCACGGACAACACCACCGCCATGTGGAACTGCAACAAACAGGGCGGGGTGGGGTTGTGGACCCTATGTCAAGAGGCTCTCCGCCTTTGGGCATGGCTGGAACATCAGGTCATATTCCTGGTGGTTCAACACCTGGCAGGTTCTCTGAACGCCAGAGCAGATGAACTCAGCCGCAGGTGCATGCTGGATCACGAATGGCGTCTTCACTCGGAGGTGGTGCAAGGTCTCTTTCAGCAGTGGGGAGAGCCTTGGTTAGATCTATTCGCCACCGAAGAGAACGCGCAATGTCATCAGTTCTGCGCGTTGGAATTTCCAAGGCGGCACTCGCTCGGCGACGCTTTTCGTCGCGAGTGGAGTTGCGGTCTGTTGTACGCCTTTCCGCCTATACCACTTCTGCCCAGAGTGCTGAAGAAGATCAGGCGCGACCGGGCACAAGTCATCCTTGTGGCCCCGGATTGGGCTCGAAGAGTATGGTATCCCGAGCTACTCAGTATGAGCGTCGATCCCCCGATCCGTCTGCCTCTTCGGGAGGATCTTCTGTCGCAGCAGCAGGGGACGGTCCTCCACCCGAACCTGTCCAGCCTCCACCTCTTTGCGTGGAGATTGAGCGGCGGCAGTTGATTCCTTTCGACTTGCCTCCTGAAATTTGTGATGTCATTCTGGCAACCAGGCGTCCCTCCACTAAGTTGGTATACGCCTGCAGGTGGAACAAATTTGTGGCATGGTGCACAGCAAAGGCTGTGAATCCCCTTTCTGTCCCTCTTTCAGAAGTCCTTTTGTTCCTTCTTTCTTTGGCCCAGCAGGGCTCTGCTCTGGGCACTATCAAGGGCTATCTTTCTGCTATTTTGGCCTTTCTCAGGCTCCCTGATCAGCCCTCTCTTTTGAAGTCCCCTGTTGTAAATAGATTTCTCAAAGGCATTACACACCTTTTTCATCCTATTCCTTTCGTGATGCCACAGTGGGACTTGAATCTGGTTCTTACATACTTGATGTGCGCTCCCTTTGAGCCTCTTCACAACTGTCCTCTTCGTCTCTTGACCTTGAAGACTGCTTTCCTGGTGGCCATCACCTCCGCTAGGCGAGTGAGGGAGCTCCAGGCTCTTTCTTGTAAGCCTCCTTTCCTATCAGTCCATCTGGACAAGGTTGTGCTCAGGCCCCGTCCTTCCTTTTTGCCAAAAGTAGTTACGGCCTTTCACATTGGGCAGACTATTACCTTGCCCACCTTCTTTCCACCTCCGCATCCTTCCAGAGAGGAAGAAGGGCTCCACCGTCTGGACCCAAAACGTGCGCTCTCCTTTTATCTCAACCAAACGCGACAGTTCCGGGTGGATGACCAACTCTTTGTTGGCTATGTTGGCACCAAGAAAGGTCGGGCAGTACACAAGAGGACTATCTCCCGCTGGGTCGTCTTGTGTATCAAAGCCTGTTACTCTTTGGCTAAAAAAGAACCTCTGGTGGGACTGCGTGCTCATTCCACCAGAGCTACTGCAGCCACTACTGCATTGGGACGTGGTGTCCCCCTGCAAGACATCTGTCAGGCAGCCATGTGGGCCTCACTGCACACGTTTACTAAGCATTATTGCCTGGACAGCCAAGTCCGGAGAGACGGCTTCTTTGGCCGTTCTGTTCTCCGTGACTTTCTGGTGTGATCTTGGTTCGCAGACCCACCACCGGGGTTGGTATTGCTGGGGTATCTATTCTAAGGTAAGGAATCTATCACTATGTGTTTCTTTCAGATGAACAAGTTTCTTACCTTCGGTAACGATATATCTGTAAGAAACATTAGTAGTGATAGATTCCTTACCGCCCCACCCATCCTCCCCGTTCTGCGAACTGATTTCTAGGGTTAAGGTCATCCCTTCAGGGCCCTAGTTTCTATGCACCAGTGGTCAGTATCTTGCATGGCTCTGCGTTCCTGGCGCGGAAAGTCGTGTACAGAACTGACGTCCGCGCACGTGGGCAGCGTCTAAGTAGCGCCCGCGACGTCATCTCGGCGACCACGACGCCAACGACGGACGCGGAGCCGCACGACGCCACCTACCGACGCGCAAGTGTACTGCTGACGAAAACTTTCTGGATCCAGTCTGACGCCTGGAGATATTCTAAGGTAAGGAATCTATCACTACTAATGTTTCTTACAGATATATTGTTACCGAAGGTAAGTAACTTGTTCTACAGGGTGAATAAGTCATATTACATGGCAGAGTACGTGTCGTACTCACCGCTTTCCACTGATCATCCCCATGAAAGTCGTAAGTGGGGGTAACAGGCACGGAGACGCCCCTATAATCCATGCCGCGGCCTGTTGGTTTGAGCACCCCAGCCTCTTCTTCTGCCTCTAAGAGTGGCAGCACAGATCCAGAGATGAGGGAGGCCTCCTGGTCGGTAGTAAACCAGAGGTCGTGGAAACCAGCAGTCTCTCTGGGGCGGTGGCAGAGCAGACACTAAGAAGTCCTGGGGTGTGGCACAGCAAATGCCTGCAAAAGGTAAGCTGCCTTCCTGGATGGTGGGAGAGCAGACCACAGAAAAAGTAGGTGTCTGCCTGCAGCGAGAGACCAGATCCCAAAGATATGAGGTGTCTAACTGATATAGGAAAGCAGATCCCAGATAAGTGAGGAGTGTTTCTCAGGTTGGAGACCAGATCCCAGAGTTAGAACTGTCTTCTGGTAGTGCGTGATCAGACCCCAAAGTCAAGAGGTGTCTTCCTCTAGCGGGAGATCAGATCCCAGGGAAACTAAATTTTTTCCTGAGGTGGAAGAGCATATCCCAGGAATATGGACATCTTTTCACCCGTGGAAGACTAGATCCAGCGATATAGGGCGTCTTCCTGGGTTTGAAAGACCAGATGGCTATTGGAAGTGAGGTGTCTTCCTGGTGGGTGGGGGAGCAAATCCCATGGGGAGGGGTGTTTTCCTGGTGGTGGAGAAACGACAGAGCAATGACCCAGGGAGAGCTGAGATCGGGTGAGTGCAAGCATTCCAGGAGCACCCATTTCCAGAAAGTGCTCAGACCCTTAAGAGAAAGTGCAGAGCCCCCTGGCGGCCAGAGACCCGGTGGGCTTACCCTCCCTCCTCCCCCCCCGAGAGTGGGCAAGTACAGATGCTGCAGGGATGAAGGGAGCCCTGTGTCATTCATCCGGTAGTGACCCTTGTGCACTGCCTTGGGAACGAGACCCCGTGCGCTGCACTGCCTCGACAGTACCTTACTCTGCGCAGCACTGCCCGATGAATGAGTCCTCGCTGCCCCTGCACTGTCCGATGAATGAGTCCTCGCCGCTCCTGCACTGCCTCGCGATAGCAAGTCCTCACTGCCTCTTCCTCCCAGCACGGACTCAGCCCCGGGACAGCGGTCGCCGCCTTCACTCAATTGGCAGTCCTCCGGGTGCGTGCGCTTGTATTTGTCGGGAAGGACTGTGTCCAGAAGGAGGGGCAGTTGAAGAAGGGCGTGGAGAACTCCTTGAAAAGCAGAAGCGCTGCGCTCAGCTCCGTGCGTGACAACATGTCAGAATCCAACAAGCGCGGCCGCAAAAGTGAATGCAAATCGCCCGGCAAATTAATTAAATAAACTTGCGCGGTCCCCAAAGTGAAAGCGGACCGCGTTGGAAATAACAAAAAAAAAAGAGTGCTTACCGACTTATGGAGACCTTGTAACACCACAAGTAAAAGATCCAGTCCTGATGGGCAGTCCCAAAAGGAGACAGGGCGGTAACAAGGAGGGACTAAGAACCCTCATTATCAATCGGAAGCCAGCATTTACCATGGACGATGACGCCAGCCAATGAAAAATATGGGCGGGGCTTCCACACCACTTCTAAAAAATACCCTAATACAGCATGCCTCGCAAAGCGAGCAGCGCATGCGCTGCAACGCTAGGCTGGACCTAAAAAGGGCAGTGCCTTTTCCTGTTACTAGCGGCCCATCTCCTTTCACCCAAATAAGCAGCATATTTTGTGCAGTACAAAACCCACAGGTTTATTGTTGAGCTGAAGTGCAATTCGGAATTATGAATCCCTTCTGTTTTTTAGGTCTCTGCTTTAGACAGCTCATGCGCAGTCTCGAAGAGACATGTTGTATATAAGTTGTGGGCTTACAGCCCGCCAATTGCTTTTCATTTGTTTCTTCGAGTGTCCTTTAAAAAGCCTTGCTTATAAGTGGCTAATCTTTTCTATTTGCCCTCCTTTTCGTCAGTTGTTCCCTCCCATGGAGCACCGCCCCATTACTTGTAGCTGTGCAATTGTCCATTTTAGCAACTACTTTAGGAACATCTTTTTTCTTTGTCTAAGAGCACTTCACATGAGTGCTTGTGTTTTCACTCGCTCCGAGCTTGTTCTTATCTCACCACATTTGCTGTTCATTCAAAGACCAAGATCAAATGTCAGACGCTGTTTCCCCAGGGGCCCCTGTTTAATTTTCTTTCTCTGACTTTAGAGTGAGAGAACACGTCCCTCTACCCCCTCACTCATCGCTGCTTACCCCCTCATTGCTTGCCACCTCCGTCCCTTGTTGCTTAATTAATGAGTCTCTGGGTGCAGCTGCATTTTGGTTGTTTTTAACAACGTAATTAGCTGATCAATGATTGGATTGCGAACACTTGTTTTTTCATGCCATTGTTAACTGCGCTCTCTCCTCTGTGCTGCTAGTAAAGCCTGATGCTGGCTGTCCCCACCCCGTCCCTTCACCTCCCACCTCAAGGCTGCGAGACATGCTTCCAGGTCCATCTGCCGCTGCTATCACCACTACCCCCGCTGCTGCAGGTGATGCACCCCTTACGCTCACCTTTTGCTGTAGGGAATGGCCCAGGGTGGCCAGTTGAGCCCCCTCCTCCTTTGCTGAACAGTGAGACGTGCTTCCAAGGATGGGGTCTGGAATGTACCACTTGGTGAGACCAGAGGGATGAGGAACAACAGTCCATAAATCACATGGACTTTCATTCGAACCAGAATCAGGCATGTAACCATATATTTTTATTTGTATACCATACTGCTTCATTGATAAAAATCAGCTACGCAGAAGTGGCAGTAACATATTAAATGGAGGCCCAAGCCCCACCCCTTCATCGATGTTCCCTTTGGTATGATTTGCTGCTTAGTGTAGTCTGCATTGTTACGATCTATGGACGTGAGATGAGTAACACCAGTACACACAGGACTTGTTTTTCGTTCTGGCATTGCATTGCTTCTAAATATTATTTAACTCTGCAGTAGTCTTCTTCCTGGTTTAACAGCGGTTACAAAGTCATTGTGGTCTGACTCGGAGCATGCTTTTGGAGATGAGCACAATTAAGTTTTATTTCACCAAAACTAGGCAGCTGTGTATTCATTTGGACATTTAAAATGTATGCATTCCATTTCCGTGCTCCAAAAGCTCATCAGCAACAGTTGACTTGCAGTGACAATGACTAGTGCTTACTTCCAAATAGATATATAATTAGGTGTTTTAGTCACCTATAAAATCAGTTCTGTTAAACAAAATGGAAGGGGAAGGCTAAAAGACAGTACATTGACAACGGCAATAGCTCTAGGATTCCCGAGCTCGATTGTCCTTGCCAATGCTTGTTTTATGTGGATTCAGTAGCAGGCACTTGGAATACGAATAACAACAGATAATGGTGTCTTTGCAAAGGTTGCTTAGGGTTCCATAGACCAGCAGGATATATGAGAAGTTTGTAGGAGCTGCTCCGAGCTCCTCCTACTAAATTTCACCTTACACATAAAGAATGCACTATGTGCTACAGTTGTGGGTGCTGCCAATGTTCTTGATACTTTATTAAATGGATTAAGCTTGTGTTTTTTTATAGCATTCAAAGAGAACCTCACCACGTTATTATTCACAGCAATAAACTGCAGAGTGAAAGTTAGGATGGATGGAATTCCTAGGGAGTGCATGAAAAGCAGAAGGCCTAGAAAGAGTTAACGTCTGCCACAGTAAAATGCATCACTCCACTCATTTACATGCTGCCTCCCAGAATTCTGTCCCTCATTTTGCCGTTTCTCCAGCCAAGCTACTTACACACACAGCTCTCATAATCTTATTTCTTAATATCAAAGCCACGCAGCCGGAAGAAGGAAGTCCGTGAGAACTGTCACTTCATTGATTGTGATTGCTGCAGTTTAGAAAAGGATCCAATATTACTGCCATCTAAATCAGTGTTCGGTTTATATGTTAAACTTGGACGAGGAGAGGGGCCTATGAAGGGCAGTTGGAGAGGCTTTAACCCATCAGCGTTCACCCACCCAAACTCCACAATTTTCCAAAAGGATCTATGTACATGGTGGTCAATATCACTTTTGTATCAGACATGTCTGTTGTGTTACTGTTGAATGCCTTTCCCTAGCCTGTCCCAGGATGATTCCCTGAACTTATCTAAAGTCTCTTTACTCTCCCAGCATTACCAGCAGTAAGTTTCCACTTTCCTGATGCGTTGTGAGTAGCTGTGTGCCTCAAGCTCTCATCTTGCCCTCTCTAATTACGAGATGCATTGCTTGTCAAATTGGTTATTGTGAGACTAGTTCTAATTCAACATTAAGGGTATGCAAAATGCGCATTATTTGCTATTGCATAACTATGCAAAATTTCTGAAAAATTATGCGTAATTACGTGAAATACGAAACCAGCATTTTACACTATATTTTAGCATGAAATACCTCCTTGTATCCGTTTTAAACTCAAGGGCACATTTCGTGCTAAAAATGTCGTGCCCAAAACTCACAACTACCGCCATCAGCAACCACTCGCGTTCTGGTTGTTTGCATTGTTCCCATTAGCTCACAGTAAAGTTTTACCGCAGACAGCCTTGAATTACATCATGTAATAGCAGAACTTCGTGTAGCAAACGTAACGGAAGTTTCCTCCAAGCCTACTGTAAATCTCCCCCCCCGCCCCCATATTTTACAACTTTGTTAAAATAATGCCTTTCTATAATAAAATGCTGAATAAACTGTTTTGTGAATAAAAGTATGTGTAAGATGTTCCTTTTTATACAAATAAGAAATATCAACAGTGTCTGATGTTTTTCTTGCCAAAATGTTGTACTTTCCTTACTTACACAGTAATGCTTCCTGATGCAATACTTTAAGTAAAAGCACCATTTAAAATAGTTGTTTCAGAGCATTAATCTGGCCAACCATATGGAAGGGAACAGAACGGTATCAGTGTGGCCTGGGTGCACCCAAAGGCAAAGTGACAGGAGGCCTTCTCTGACTGTAGGTGCAGAATTGATGCATCACTTGAAATCTATGAGCTGCCTCAATTACAAAACATTTTGCCCTAGTCGTGCAAATGCATCCCTTAACCAATGTAAAGCTGTTGTGAAATGAATTTGGGTATTTACTGATCTTAAAAGAGGTCATCTCTGCAGTCTCCCTTTATGTAAAATGAGGTTCAATCAGAAAGTTTGGCTATGGAGTTTGGCATCATAAAATAATGCAGTTATGTTGCTTTCTAGGTTACATTTTTTCACAAATGTTTTTTAATTTTATTTCAGGCCACCTCCTAGCCCCTCTGGCACAATGACCATAACAGCGGGACATGCTCAGTACCATTCTGTTCCAGTTTACGAGATGAAGTTCCCAGACCTTTGTGTGTACTAAGTGCAATCCAGCACCAACTTGCCATCTGGATTAAATTATGAAACAAGATGTGTTTCCAGAGGGTGTTAACTCTAGCTGCTTTACTACAATCAAATCGACCCTAATGAATGCTCAGACAGCCTGGAATGTTGTTCAAATTCCAACTATTAGTTATTCATGTTAGATTTTTTAAATATTTAGTTTGAACTTTTGTTCATCATTCATAGGAATTTCATTAGACTATCTTGAGCAAACAATGCCACTAAGTTTTACCCAGGATGGAAAAAAACTATTGTACTGTATATTTACAACCAAGAGTATATGTGAGGATGGATAATGTTTGCACTCCCATTCATCTATCTCCCTCCAATTAGTTATTGTAGCATTAATATTGTCAGATTCTGCCTTGTCAGTCATTGTTATATTGCATCCATGTGTTTATTCTTTTACTTGCCCCAGTTACAATTCTTCATCCCAAAGCACCATGCCTCCAACCCGGTTTCCCCCAACTCAATACTGTTGTGTTGTTCTCCCTATGTGTTAGTACTTTACACAGTTGGTATCTGCTCCTCTAAGGGGTATAAGTTGTACAAAAGTTGACTTCCCTGTGAAATTGACATAACGTTTTCAACAAGGAACATGTGGTATGGACTTCTTTGACTGGTCGTGAAAAAATATCTATGTGTAGGTCATGCTGTGCTTGATATCTATCTCCATATTGTTATTGTGGGAATGTAGGAGCCACTGCTCAGTTTCTACACAAATACATAACACATTTACCAGCCCTATTATTTTTGTGTATCCCCCGTCCCCCAGATCCATTCGTTTACTTTGAATATTATGAAATTTACAGAGTATGTGGTACTGGAATATCTTTCTAGGGAGGACACTATTATACTGGACAATCAATGATGGAGCCAATGAACTCCTTCTAATGATGACTGTTGTGGTCTGTTCATTGTGAGCAACATTCACAGTTTGAGGTGGGTGCTTGACATCTAATTTTACAATTATGAGCTGGGGTTAACACATTTTGTTTAACATGATGAGCCCTCATTCTAGTCATTTCTTTGAGACATCAGCTGTCTCTAGTGGTGAGGTTTAGCTCTTGTTAACGGCTCATGTTTCTGCACCACAAATGGCACGGTTTGAACCCTTGAGGTTGTTAACTAAACACAAAGAACCCCAGGACCTATGTGCACACTTGAAGGCTTCTCACGTATGAGGTTCGGCTGAATTTCCACAGGTTTAGGCCATTCAGTGATGGCTGCTTGCTAAGGATGACTTGTTCCTTCACTGTTTTCATTTCATGACTAAAATATTCTTCAAATAATAAGTTTAGCTCTTTTCCCTCACGATAGAGTGGCCCAACACTTTTTTTACCATGGGACTTTTTGACAGTATTCTTGCTACTTTTTAGTTCTATACAGATCAGCACTTCTTGGAGTGGGTGGGGAGGGGGAACTAGGAAACATTTTGCATTTGAGCATATAGTTTCCAACTTGAACTTAAATTGCAAAGTATTCTTCCTCTTTCTTCCCTTTTAATATCCTTTTCTCATACTGTCTGATATTTCAAATTGAATTTGTTAGATATTTTGTTCTGATCATTAACCATAGTGAGCCCAAAAGTATCTGGGAGGTGTGCATCCTGCTGCTGTATCTGAAAAAAGGAATCTGTGTCCTTCTATTTTACGCTCTGCAACAAGCTTTCATCTACTATTATCCCAAAGGGAATCTGTGTTTAGTCCGGACTGTGAAGAAATTTGCCAATAAATGTTTCTACTTTGCATGCTGATGTTGCCCCTGACAGCTTGAATGTTAGCTCTTGACCCAACACACTCTTCCTTAATATGCTTTTTATGAGATTTAAGGAATGCTGCTTTTTGTATTGTCCAAATTTGTATAAAGGCTTGCTTATTTACGGATCACTTGTGTGAAAGACAAAAGTTTAGTGTTTCTTTCATCGCTTCATTCGATCTTCTGACTACCAGCCTGTACCTTATTCTGTGATTAGAGCAACAATCCAATTTCTAATTATACCATCTAGTTCTGCTTGTTTAGAATTGTAAAATAGTTTAATCTCCTGTCCAGTTTGGAGAGAGTTCCCAATATGATGCCCATTTCAATACTGAATGGTCAATGTTCATGGGAAAAATGATAGCTGGTTCTGGATGCTAGTCAGCCAACCATTTTGTTGCGAGTCAGCCAACCATTTTGTTGCTCCATGCAATGTATAAAACATTGCAAGAAACCTGTGGAGCAATTGGGGACCTCATCATTTCACAATTGTTTCACAATTATTGGGGCTTATGTAATGTTTAATGAAATCTTGTTGGAGATTTAGTGAATGTCATGGAAGATATCAACCATCCTCACTTGTAATGTACATGAAGATTCTTTAAACCGTTTTGTCAATGAAAGTAATATATTTGTGAGTGTTTTATAATGGTTAATGTGAATCTGTTTTAAAAGACTGTTTTATTATTGGCTGTGACTGTGCTCTTTGACTTCAAGTTTGTACTGGTCCGCTAAGTTAAAGAAGTTGAGTTGTGCAATATTTTTCATGATTTCAAAATTTTGAAATCTTTGCTTTTCGTGTGTCACTGTTTGGGAAATATAAATAATTTTTATTGTGGAGACTAACAAGTCAAATTTGAACTGAAATTGTATGTAGCAGTTAGGTCAACTGTATTATTCTAAATGCAAACAATTAAGGGAATAGATTGTATGAAAAGTATCAATGAAAATTAGTGAAATAGTATTTTTGCTCTATTTTGCAAGCGGAAGGTAAGATTTGAGACCCGCTGTAGGTCTACAGTATATTTTCTAGTCCTTTGTAAATAGTGAACATTGCTCCTGTGATGTAATTCAATAGATTGCATTTCACTAAAAGCAGTTTTACAGATCTCTCACATTTTGTTCCCCTAATGTGTACAGTAGAGGCAAATTGAGTTCGTTTTTAGAATACTGTGTGTGAATTCGATATATCGTCGGCAGTCTGTCAGTCATTAAACATGCAAATCAGTTAGGAAGTTATTACCAAAATGTTTACAGTGCATGTGTAGATACCTGGTATGTGATACAAGCTTTGCAACAGTAATAGGACTGCAGTTGTCCTTCATCAGCACTTGCATAAAGATAAACTTTTAAAAGAAACTATTCTGCTATAAAAAAAAATCCTAAAGCTAAATTATAAACATATTTTCCGATTTGTGACGGCTTTCGAACATACTGAAGTTGGAGGAATATCCTCTAGGAAAGAGGCTCTTATTTCAGAGGTTAAGTTCACGTTCAAGGCCTACAGGACATCAAAAGCAAGAGGTATTCAAAGGTGATGTCAGTTGATACAAGTGAAGCTATGCCAAAGAGGATTAAATAGTAACAAAGTGGACCATTTAAATCTGGGTTGTCAATTTAAAATAATTATTCAGAGGCACATGGTACCAAATATTTTATACTTGTTCACAATATAGTTAAGTATCTACCTGCTTCTACTTTGAGTTCCACATTTCTTTGTCAAAGTATGCACGTCTTTGTGTGTTGCATTCTACATTAATTTACATTTTTCTCATTTAAATATCAAACATGAAAGTGTTTTATTTTTAGGTTTTTAAAATATTTGTACAACATACATTTTTAGTTATACATTTCTGTGGTCTTGTAGTCACTATACATGGTGTGGAACCTTTTTTTTACCCGCAGCCTTTATCATTGTATACTGCTGAGTCTTTACGCCGCATGCTGTTGCCATTCTTTGCAAAGATTACCAACAGGTTGCTAGAACTTGCTTTTCATCTAAATGTTGTCTTTAATTAAAGGCCTTGTGAAGTTTTCTAGTCTAATAAGTAATGGAATAAAACATTGAATTAATATTCTATGAGAAATACACTGGTAACTGTAAATTGAACAAAAGAAATATCAGTAAGTGAGTAGTCTTAAAAAACAAGTGAAGATTTGGATTCAAATTTTTATTGTATACCATGAGATGGAACCCTTGCCCTACCTCAGTTGAAAATGCAACCTCATTAGATGGATGGGGCATTTTGAGCTTTTTAACATCTGCATTCAGGTAGGGCAGTGTCCTCTGAAGAAATAACATAAATTAGGTAGGTTATTACCAGTGTTTATGCACCTTCACTCTACAGCTCACAGAGATACTCATGAAGATTTCGTCTTTAAAGTGGTGTACATACACCTGAAAAACACATTTCAAATATCCATAATTACCAAATAAATATGTTAGAGTAAACCAGTGGATTCAATGACATGCAGTGGTTGCTTCCCCTGTATTCTAATTGTAAATCATATAGTGTAAATACATGGAAATCCAGCTAAGTTTAAATCTAGGCCGTGTGGGATGACTAATGCAATTAATCCCCATTCTGTTTTGGGTTTCATTATGGTTCCTAGTGGCAATAAAAGAGAATAGTCACAAAGTAATGCCCATCCCAGTGGTTTCTCTAATTTACAGTACATGTGTAAAGTGAGATAAATGAATTATTGGTGTAAAGGGTACACTTCTGTATTCAGCAAGACAAAGCCTGTTAATACTTGACAACTTTTTGACAGTTTAATTTAAAATAATGTAATACCATCAGTATGGAAATGTTTGCGCCCCATGCCATTTGTAGAAATGAATCAGCATGGTATAATCTGTGAATGTAGGGCTTGAATTGCCATCTTTTGTGTCAAACGTCATGGGTTACGGTGTTGCAATCTCGTCATTTCTGCACTTCTCATAAACCCATTAAACAGTTGGACATCATTTAAAATACCACATTTTAGATGCACTAACCTTTTGGATCCTAGAGCCCAGCTGTATTTCTCTTTTTGGGTAAGGCATTTTCCAGATTACATCCAGTAAATTTCAGAATTAAATTTTTGTAACTTTCAGCTGTGTGTATTTGTTTTTAAAATCCTGGATTCATTATTTGTGTTATTTATTTTTTTGTTTTAATAGGTTTGCATTACGACAGTATAATTCGGAATATAATTTATCTCTGTCCCCTGCAGAATTGTATCCTAATGGAATAGAGCTGACATTTTTAGTTTAAAAAAACAATTTAAAACAACAAGAGGCCATTTGTTTTAGCAGCTGTAAGTTGTGCGATAAAACTACCTGCACATACCCTAATCGTAACTTCATTTCGCAAGGATTTTTTATGGCAGATGTTTGGACTTTAATAGTAACACATTTCTACTATATGAACACACTTAACTGCTTCGACGTTCATTTATTTGGCAGTTTAGAACTGATTTACGTGTCTTACTTTTGCTTCTATTCCTCTAATTGCTGCTGTATGTATTTCAAAGGAAGAGAGGCTTGGAAAAGATTTCACTATAAGGGGATGTAAAAGATGATGCAGAAAGTGTTACATCTAAATGTAAATGCTATTGACTCTCGAAGTAAAGTGGATTACTGGTGGGGTCTGCTAGGACCTCTCTGCTATTTAAGCTGTACTCTGAAACACCAGCCCAGAGTTGAAACACTCCATTTCTATACTGCACAATGATTGTTTCTGATTTGTTAATGTGATGTATGCTTATGTATCCACATGCTTTTCGTTTTTCAGTTACTCATTTCGGTTTTATTCACTCGATGTTTTAAAAGGAATTTAAGTAGATGGCTAGCCATTTACAAATAACTTAAAACCAGAGTATGCGCCAAAAGCTTTGTAGCAACGTCAGTCAGCTGAGCTGATAAATGTTTTGTTTTATTGCCCGTATGTCTTGTGTGACGATAAGTAAAAACCCACTGTGCAATCAATATTTAAGCAATAAACGTGAACTGCTATATCAGAAGCATTACGTTGGTCTTTCGTTTTCAATTGTATCTTGTGTGCATTTATTTGGAAGGTAATTATACATAGCCTTGCATTTCCCTGCTTTGCTCTTTATAGAAAATATGCTTTCTATGTTTTATTCTATTTTATATTTGAAATGATATTCAGTAATAGTTTGCTTCAAAATCTGTAGAAGCCACAGAAGAAATGCTGCTTTTCCTTGTATGTTCCTTCGTAGCTGACACTTTTATTTTAATGAGGTGATGTTAATATCGGATATCTGATTGTCCAACAGTCTTTAGGGTGTTAATTTTATTAATGCACGCGCCAGTGTGCACTTCCACCAGCGTGTTCCTGGGCATGCACTGATTTGACTGTCACTGCATTCCCTGTTCTTCCTTAGATGACCACGCAAGCTCACTTTGAATTCTTGGAAAGTCCCATGTTCTTTTAATTAAACGCCCGCCAGATAGAAGGTGTTGGACTAAAGTCGCTACCATTAGCAGTCATGGAAAAGTTGTGGGGGGTACGCGGGGGAGGCAGTGCAGGGGGGGACAGCACATGGGGGGGTGGACAATACCAAATAAAAAAGAACGTACCTGCCGTCTCGCCACTCTTCTGGAGCCACTGCAGCACATGCTGAGGCTCCCAGACTCCACTACGGCCAATCCAGATGCTCCTCTCATTCTGCTGGCAGCATGAGGGAAGCGCCGGGATTGGCCTGAGCGCCGCGGATTTGCGCTCCCAGAGAGACTGGGATCCTGTGCCTGCTGTCTCCAACCCGGCAACGCAGCTCGGGTTGGAGACATTTCAGTGTGCATGTTAATTTGGCCATCCTAAGACGGCTGGCCAAACCGACATGCGCACTGACAGCAGTGCCCACCACTTCTCCTCCATGTCCCTTGTCAGTCGTACGATGGATGGCCCCGCCAACAAGACCAAAAATAAAATGATGATAAACCTGTTTTATTATTTTATTTTTCCCAGGTGTGCATCTGCTGGCTGGGTAGCAACCCTCCTCTGTCATAACAGAAGAGCCGCCCCTGGTCACTTCTGATTTATCACAGAAACTGGAATTGTTTACGCTTCCTCCTGACCCTGCAGCTGTCACAAACAAATTATCTAATTGGATTGCTAGGACATTAAACACAGTGGTACATTTCTGGCTTCAGGGTGATGAAATGTAATTGTAAACAGATAGAGCGCAGATCCGACAGTTCGTCAGTAACACTTCTCTGTGTTGCAGCCCAAAATACGTATAAAAACTATTTTTATAACTTGCGCTCCTTATTTCTACAAATATCTACCTGACGTACAGTCCTACTCAAAAATTTTTTACCATTGTGATAGCAAATTTTGCCCCACAATACCAACAGAGGAGCACATGTTCAAACATTAAAGGTTTATTAACACATTAGTAAAGTTACAGTTTCAAATTGGATCAGTTTAGTTATAAATCAATGATCTGAAAGAGACACGTTAGTGACAGATTCCTTACCTTAGAATATCCCCAGGCGTCAGGCTGGATCCGGAAAGTTTTTGCGTAGCAGTACCCTTGCGCGTCGGTAGGCGGCGTCGTGCGGCTCTGCGTCCGTCGTCGGCGTCGTGATCGTCGGGATGACGTCGTGGGCAGTACTTAGACGCCGCCCCTGCGCGCTGACGTCAGTTCTTCTTTTCCGCGCCAGTAAGCGCAGATCCGGGAAGAGCAGTGCCCTAGTCATTTTTACTATTTTTGGTGATTTTTCACTGTTTTTCTCACGAGTCTATCGACTCCGAAGGTGTCGGTAGGGATGCCCGGCTTCAAGCCCTGCGACGTCTGTGGTCGTATGATGTCGATCACAGACCCGCATTTAGAGTGTCTCTACTGTCTCGGCCGCGACCACGACACGAAGTCGTGCCCCGACTGCCGGGCCTTGCACCCGAAGGCTTTGCGAGAGCGGTCTTGAAAGCTCCTCGAGGTCCGGCAGTCGGCTCCGCGCCACACCAAGCCCCGGTCACGTGAGAGGTCGAGGGCCGGTCGCGAGTCCTCATCGGTCGTCGGGGTCCAAGTCTTCGCACTCCTCCGGTAAGTCAAAGCATAAAAAGTCTAAGAAGCGTCATCGCTCCACGACTTCGCCTCGCCGGTCTCGCGACTCGGCTAAGGCTCCTGTCGGCACCGTCCCCGCGGCTCCGGGAGTGCCTGTGGAGTTGCCCCAGCATTACCCGTCCTTCCCGGGTTTGGGGGCGACTCCGGCCGAGATACAGGAATTCCTGTCAGCCATGGCCCGCCTCTTCGGGCCTCAAGGTCCCCCCGGTGCGCCTTCGGGCCCCGCGGGCCCTGATGGGGTATCCCCGGCGCCGCCTGTCACACCAGCCTCTGTCCCGGCCCCGGCCTCGATCCCGGCTCCGGTGCTGCCGCAACCCCCATCGACGCCGGTTGACCTAACTACACCTCCGCCGGCGCCGATGTCTCCGGTGCCGTTTCCGACGCCGCCCGGGGCTCCGGGCGGCGTCGTTCCCGGTTCTCTCTGGATCCGGACACGGCGCCGGACCAGCGTCGCTCGGCGCCCGGCTCCGACGCCGTTGAGACCTTGGGTCCCGCGTGTCCCTCCTTCTCCTTATTTTGAACCTGAGGAGGACGAAGAGGACTGGGAGGGTCGAAGGACCCTCTCACACGGCAGTGTGAGTACGAACAGGACTGGGCTGAGGAACTTGGGGATGCCAGTGGGCTGGACACCTCCCCTGACCCTGGCATGCTGTCTCCTCCTTCCGTGGCAACGGAGGAGGGAGCAAACTTTGCAACGGTGTTGCGTAGAGCAGCTGGGGCCTTACACCTCCAATTGCCTACAGTGGCCGTCAGGACTAACCTCCTGACGGAAGTGCTTCAGCCGGCGGCTACCTCCTCGGAGCCACTGCTGCCGTTTAATGACGCACTTTCTGACGTTCTTTTGGGCACCTGGTCCAAACCCGCCACAGGGGCTCCTGTGGATAGGAACGTGGCCCGACGCCATCGCCCCACTCCGGGCGACCCCCTGTTCCTCTCCCAACACCCCACTCCGGAGAGCTTCGTTGTCCAAGCCTCTGCTTCCCAAACCGCCTTCCCTACCGCTCCTCCGGATAGGAATCCAAACGCCTGGATCAATTTGGGAAGAAGGTCTTTTCTTCCTCCAGTGCTGGCTTGCGGTCTGTCAACACCGCTTGCCTTTTGGGCCGATATTCCCACTCTCTGTGGGACTCGGAGGCGCAAGCTTTGCCCCAGTGTCCTGAGGAGGTCCAGACACTGCTTTCCCGCACCATTGCGGAAGGAAGAGATGCGGCTAAATTTACCATTAGATGTGGCCTTGATACCGCCGACTCGCTGGGTAGATCAATTGCAACGACAGTGGCGCTGCGCCATCACGCCTGGCTGAGAACCACTGGTTTCTCGGGTGATGTCCAGAACACTCTTATGGACATGCCCTTTGATGGGAGTCGGTCTTTTTGGGAACAAGGCAGACCATGCGCTGGAGCGTTTTAAGGACTCACGGGCTACGGCCAAGTCCCTGGGCCTTTCTGCTGTACGCCCTCCGCAGCCATCTGCTTTTCGCCCCTTTCGTGGCCACGGAAGGGGCGCCCAATCACGTCCGCTGCCCAGCCACCGGCCTGCGCAGCGAGTGTCTTCGCGTGGCCGAGGACGTGGCTCCCGCCGTGGCGGGTCAGGCAACCAGCGTGCGGGTCAGGCCACCAACCCCGCTTCGTCCGCGGCCTCCAAGCCCTCCTAGTCCTTCCTTTCAGGTGCACAGCACGCCAGTAGGGGGCAGGGTCCGTCATCACCTTCACCACTGGCGTGCCATCACCTCGGACAGGTGAGTCTTGGACATTGTCCGAAGGGGCTACTCCCTCCCCTTCGAGACCACCCCCCCTGCCATGCCACCTCAATTCCACCGCATGTCAGGGGATCACTTGGTGCTTCTTCAGAAGGAAGTTGCGGCCCTCTTGGCCAAGAGGGCCATCGAGCGCGTTCCGACCCCAGAAGTAGGACGTGGTTGCTACTCCCACTACTTTCTGGTGCCCAAAAAGGACAAGGAGGACATGCGTCCTATCTTGGACCTCCGGAACGTCAATCGCTTCCTCCCGGAAGGAGAAGTTCAAGATGCTCACCTTAGCTCAGGTCTTGACTGCCCTAGACCCTGGAGACTGGATGGTAGCGTTGGACTTGCAGGACGCTTATTTCCACATCCCCGTCCTGCCGGCCCACCGGCGTTACCTGCGGTTCATGGTGGGCCTCGAGCATTTTCAATTCACTGTGCTCCCCTTTGGCCTCACAAGTGCCCCTCGGGTGTTCACGAAAGTGATGGCGGTGGTCGCAGCTCATCTGCGCCGGGCAGGAGTTCCAGTCTTCCCCTACCTCGACGACTGGCTGCTGAAGGCGGGCTCGTCCCAGGCAGTCGTCTCCCACCTCCAGACTATGGCCGAACTCCTGCACTCGCTGGGGTTCTCCATCAATGTGCCGAAGTCGCACCTGATTCCTTCTCCACAGCTCCTTTTCATCGGAGCAGTTCTGGACACGACGCAGTTTCGTGCCTATCCTCCCGAACGGCGAGTCCGGGATATTCAGGCTATGATTCCGATCTTTCAGCCTCTCTCCTGGGTTTCGGTACAGATGACCCTGAGGCTGCTGGGCCTCATGGCCTCCTGCATCCTGCTGGTCGATCATGCCAGATGGCATATGCGGGCTCTGCAGTGGGACCTGAAGTTCCAGTGGGCGCAGCACCAGGGCAACCTGTCCGATCACGTCCAGATCTCGGAGGGGACTGCAAAACAGTTGCAGTGGTGGCTCTCGAACCGGCAATGGGTCATGGGCAGATCCCTCTCCCTTCCCCAGCCAGAGCACACAGTCGTGACGGACGCGTCCCTTCTGGGATGGGGCGGTCACATGGGAGAGGCGGAGATCAGAGGCCTCTGGTCTCCGGGGATTCCCGGCTCCATATCAACCTTCTGGAGCTCCGGGCGATCTGACTTGCACTCAAGGCATTCCTTCCCTCTGTCAAAGGGAAGGTAGTGCAGGTGTTCACAGACAACACCACCGCCATGTGGTACTGCAACAAACAAGGCGGGGTGGGGTCGTGGACCCTATGTCCAGGAGGCTCTGCGCCTCTGGACATGGCTGGAACATCAGGGCATATTCCTGATGGTTCAACACCTGGCAGGTTCCCTGAACGCCAGGGCGGACGAACTCAGCCGCAGGTGCATGATGGATCACGAATGGCGTCTTCACTCGGAAGTGGCGCAAGGACTCTTTCTACAGTGGGGAGAGCCTTGGTTAGATCTATTCGCCACCGAAGAGAACGCGCAATGTCATCAGTTCTGCGCGTTGGAATTTCCAAGCGGCACTCGCTCGGCGACGCTTTTCATCGCGAGTGGAGTTGCGGTCTGTTGTACGCTTTTCCGCCTATACCACTTCTACCCAGAGTGTTGAAGAAGATTCGGCGCGACCGGGCCCATGTCATCCTTGTGGCTCCGGACTGGGCTCGAAGAGTTTGGTATCCCGAGCTACTCAGTATGAGCGTCGATCCCCCGATCCGTCTGCCTCTTCGGGAGGATCTTCTGTCGCAGCAGCAGGGGACGGTCCTCCACCCGAACCTGTCCAGTCTCCACCTGCTTGCGTGGAGATTGAGCGGCCGCAGTTGATTCCTTTCGACTTGCCTCCCGAAGTTTGTGATGTGATTCTGGCGGCCAGGCGGCCCTCCACTAAGGTGGTATACGCCTGCAGGTGGAACAAGTTTGTGGCATGGTGCACAGCAAAGGCTGTGAATCCCCTCTCTGCCCCTCTTTCTGAGGTTCTTCTGTTCCTTCTTTCTCTGGCCCAACAGGGTTTCGCCCTGGGTACCATCAAGGGCTATCTTTGTGCAATATCGGCCTTCCTCAGGCTCCCTGATCAGCCCTCTCTTTTTAAGTCCCCTGTTGTTAACAGGTTTCTAAAAGGCATTACACACCTCTTCCCTCCTGTTCCGTTTGTCATGCCTCAGTGGGACTTAAACTTGGTTCTTACCTTTTAATGTGCGCTCCCTTTGAGCCTCTACATAACTGTCCTCTTCGTCTTCTTACTTTGAAGACAGCCTTTCTGGTGGCCATCACCTCCGCTCGGCGGGTGAGTGAGCTCCAGGCTCTATCATGCAAACCTCCCTTTCTGTCTGTCCATCCAGACAAGGTTGTTCTTAGGACGCGTCCGTCCTTCTTGCCAAAGGTGGTTACTGCCTTCCACATTGGGCAGACCATCACTTTGCCCACCTTCTTTCCGCCTCCGCATCCTTCCAGAGAGGAAGAGAGGCTCCACCGTCTGGACCCAAAACGTGCGCTTTCCTTTTATATCAACCGCACACAACACTTCCGGGTGGATGACCAGCTCTTTGTTGGCTACGTGGGCGCCAAAAAAGGTCGGGCGGTGCACAAGAGAACCATCTCCCGCTGGGTCACCTTGTGTATCAAAGCCTGCTATTCTTTGGCTAAGAAGGAGCCTCCTGTTGGGCTGCGGGCCCATTCCACCAGGGCAATGGCTGCTACCACGGCTTTAGGCCGCGGTGTTCCGCTGCAAGATATATGTCAGGCAGCTACGTGGGCCTCGCTGCACACGTTTACCAAGCATTACTGCCTTGACAGCCAGGTCTGGAGGGACGACTTCTTTGGCCGTTCTGTCCTCCGGGACTTCCTTGTCTGATCTTTGTTCGCAGACCCACCACCGGGGTTGGTATTGCTGGGGTATCTATTCTAAGGTAAGGAATCTGTCACTAACATGTCTCTTTCAGATGCACAAGTTACTAACTTGTGTAACGATATATCTGTAAGAAACAGTAGTTAGTGACAGATTCCTACCGCCCACCATCCTCCCCGTTCTGCGAACTGATTTCTAGGGTTAAGGACATCCCTTTCAGGGCCTAGTATTTTTCAGACACCTATGTCAGGTTCTTGCATGGCTCTGCGTTCCTGGCGCGGAAAGTCGTGTACAGAACTGACGTCAGCGCGCAGGGGCGGCGTCTAAGTACTGCCCGCGACGTCATCCCGGCGATCACGACGCCGACGACGGACGCGGAGCCGCACGACGCCGCCTACCGACGCGCATGGGTACTGCTACGCAAAAACTTTCCGGATCCAGCCTGACGCCTGGGGATATTCTAAGGTAAGGAATCTGCCACTAACTACTGTCTCTTCCAGATATATCGTTACACAAGTTAGTAACTTGTGCTTCACGTGAATACAGCATATGTGGATATAGTCCAGGCAAGTCAAAAGGCAAATGCAGAGTCAAGTTATTTGAAGATTGAATAGACACATTTTAGCCGAATCTGTTCTACAGAAGGTTAAATTCCCTAGTGCTAAACTAATGTTACGGGCAAGGTCGGGCAATTTATAAGCAAAGGGTGTCAGCAAATATAATATCTCACATAGAATGAAATGAAGGTTCTAATCAGGACAAGAAGAAATGTGCTTGCACAATAAAATATCTCTATGAGCAGGGCAAACAGGAGCATGGGTTCTCAAGACCTGGAAAAGGGGCGTCTGCCTGTAAAGGTGGACAGAAGCAAGTCTATTTAATACCAGAATGCCCCATTAAATCATGAAATCCAGTGAAAGATACAACTGCTACGGTTCTCTCAAAGTAAGGAACCAATCAAGATTACTGTTCAAAATGTGCCTGGTATCGGCCCACTTCTCATGGCCACTACAGTGCAGAATTTTCCATTGCTGTGGGTTTCATAGTTATCACAGATGGCAGTATTCTATGTCTCCCCTCTTGTACATGTGCTAAAAATTACCGACCAACTCATTACAATGCAACAATAATGACCTTCACATGAAATTCTAACAATAACAATACAGTTAACAAGATCATAGAAACCCTTGGTGTCTGAAACGAAAAAGAGATTAGACACAGCAGGCAGAAATACAGTTTTATTAATATGGAGCTTCTGAAGATGAGGCCTACAATAACTGGTGCTAACTTAGCATGAATACACTCTATGGTTAACTATTAATGTAAAAGCCACACAGTATGGTCAGTCTTAATCTGAAATTAATATCTAGCAAGGAGGGACTAGGGCGAGGTAAAGGTCCTGCACACACGTCCTGAAGATGAATCAAGAAGAGGAGTGTGCAGCACCTGTATGGGGGCTAGGTCTCCTGGTGAAACCAGGGTGGTGCAGGGGAGTGCTGAGTTCGCCAAGATTGAACGGCTTGATCACGATAAGTAAGACACTTAAGGCAACAAATGGAACCACATGCATCCCTTGTCTGCTTTTGATAGCAGGATTCTGAATAATAACATGCACTTAGAGAATATATATATACTGTCACCGGGTTTGGTGTGTTTTTAAACTCTCTTGTACAGACTCGTCTAACCCTGAACACACATGTTCGTAACTGTGATTTTCTTTACTCCCTAATCTAGGTCTACACCCAGGAATAACCAATACAAAGGGGGACCCCTGAAGACAAATAATAGGCAGGTGATGCAGGGGAAAAGACCAATATACTACTACAAACAAAAACCACCTGCCTATATCATAGGATATATATATGCCCAAATAGGGTCAAAACAATTTTAGGCAACACAGGGCTGACAAACGGACATAGTTAAAAAGATTACAAGGATAAACTAATTACAAGATTTCCATTCCTTTTATTTTAGTCATTTTGATAATTCATTAAATTCAATCAGACTTCACATAATACATAAATAGGTAAATAATGCATAATACATTTAAACATATAGGTCCCACACACAACAATCACAGCACTCAGTCAAACCAACATTCATTCTGAGATCCAAAGTAGCATACACATTCATTCGTCACCTATAATCAAAAACATTCTGACAATCATACATGTAGTTAAAAGACAATCAGGGATGATATGCAGCCAAATGGTATAGATATGGTGGGTTCCCGTGTATCCTCCCAGTTGTGGATGGAGGAAAGGTCCAAATACACGAGGAAGTTCAGCGCCTACACCCAGGAATATACTACATACTAATGTAAGATATACAGGGCATGCTTTGTACATATTTCACAGAGTATCCCTGTTTGAGTAGATGACATTTAATTGGTCCTGATGAAATGCCAGGATCCTAGCAGACAGTAAAAGGCATGAAACATGTTGACCCCAGACTTACACTTACTAGAGCTTAGATAGATCATTACATCTATCACTAGCTCTCTAATCACATTTTTAATCATGATAAAGAGACCCAATAATTAAAATTGTTTTTTTTGGACTCATCATTTTTAATACATACCCAACCCTCATTCTACTCACACCCACATACCACACGTGCACCTCACTCTTCACGTCGGCTAAAAAGAAAAGAACTCCGGCAAAGAGCCCACTGGAGGGGCCCGGTGGGCATTGCAGCACCGGCCCAACGAGGAGATGAAGCATGACACCCCCTGGGGTGTTTGAGGGCCCTTGCTCCTAAAAGGAGCAATCCCCTGGACCACCCTGGTCTCACCAGGAGACCTAGACCCCCATACAAGAACTGCACACTTCTCTTCTTGGTTAAATATGAAATTATACATGAATATAATTGCTACATATCTGATAAGAGACTTCTAGCTGCAGATTTCTTACCGTAGCATATTCCCCAGGATTCAGACTGAATCTGGAAAATCTTGAGCAGTACCCCTGGGCGCCAGTGGGTGACGTCGACCAGCTCCATGCCAGCGTCGTCTGCTCCCAATGTGATGTGTGGTGCGTATATAGTTCTCTGACTTAAGTTCTTTTCTTTCCACGCCAGCAGCGCCGATTTGAAAGAGCTACCCCGGTCAATTTTTAAACCACTTCTTCAACATTTTGTCGACTTTTTTTTAGCCTTTTGCTCCCAGTGTGCCTAATGGATGTCCCCTAAGAAATCAGTGGGTTTTAAACCCTGTGAAGCCTGTCATAGGCAAATGTCTGTGACAGACCATCATCTGGTTTGTCTGAGGTGCCTGGAGCCAGACTCCACACACCCTCTTCCAAACCCCCGGCAGCTGCAGCTTCCAAACCTCTTTAGTGGGCCGTCACAAAAACATAGGCTCTCTGTTGGAGGCAAGGGTCAGTTCTTTCCCCCCAACTTTTCAACATCTACATGGAACCCCTCACCACCATACTCAAAAAAAACAACATTCCCTTACACCTATATGCAGACGACACCCAGATCTATCTCGAAACCTCCATCGATGACATTCAAAGACTCAACGACACTCTTAGAGAAGTACAACACTGGTTATCACTAAATCACCTGAAACTCAACCAAGACAAAACGGAATTTCTCCTCATTTCTAACAAAGAGGAGAACCCCCAAATCGTAGAATGGCTAAAAGCTATTGATGCTCTCAACGGCAATCTCACCCTGGCTGACTCCGTAAAATTGCTGGGAATCACCCTCGACCCTAAACTAGACATGGCCAAGCACATCAAGAACACCGCAAAGAGCGCCTTCCTCAACCTGAAGTTACTCAACAAAATAAAACCCTTCATCCCGCCCAAGGACCTCAAACAAGCTACTCAATCCCTGGTGCTGTCCAGACTCGACTACGGGAATGCAGCCCTCACAGGTACAGCTAAATCCCACTTAGCTCCCCTCAGAACAACTCTCAATGCAGCAGCCAGAATGGTCACAGGAGTAAAGAAATATGATCACATCTCACCCGCACTCAGAGAGCTAAAATGTTTCCCAGTCGAAATGCATGCCAAGTTCAGAACTGCCTGCCTCACCCACAAAGCCCTACCTGGCCTCCAAACTTAAGAAGGCCGGTCAGACAAGGAGCCTCAGGAGTTCCAATACGCTTCTCCTCATCTCGCCGAAAACTCGCAAACAAAAAACCGCAGCCCGTTCTTTCTCTGGAAGTGCGCCCAAAATCTGGAATTCTATCCCAGTCCATATCAGGACTACCCCATCCTTTTCAAGATTTAAAAGGCAGCTCAAAGACCTCTTCCTCAATCGTTCTCTCCCGAATCGATAGCTGCACACAAGCTTGCACATTGCAGCATACCGATACTTTGACATTAAGACTGCTACCTCCTCCACCTACCCGACCCCTCCCTCTATCCCCCCCTCCCTGAAGAAGGTTCGGCTTGAGTCAACGTGCACACTACTAGAATTCTATATGACTTCCTTGCCTTAATGCTGTACAACACGCTGAGATCTCTGAAGCGCCATGAGCCATTATGTTTACTACTGCTTTGTTTGATTTCCTTGTTACGAATGTTGTAAAGCGCTCCGATACCCTCGGGTATGGCCAGCGCTATATAAAACTCTTTAATAAATAAATAAATAAGATCAGGCACCACCAGCCCCAATGGCAAGCCATAACTTCGGCAAGTGGGTGCTCCGAATTATCACCCGCCCATCCACTCCTGGAAACCCTGCCGTCCCTGCAACCATCCTCAGTTCAGCTGACGGTGAACCACCTCGCCATGCTGCATCAGGAAGGGCAGGCTTTTTTGGCCAAAGGAGCCATTGAGAGGGTGTCCACTTCAGAAGTAGGTTGTGGTTGCTATTCCCGCTACTTTCTGGTGCCAAAGAAGGATGTAGAGCTCTTTACTATCCTATATCTGCGCCTTTCGGAAGAATGAGTAATCCAAGGTGCTGACCCTTTCCCAGGTTCTGTCTGCATTAGATCCTGGAGACTGGATGGTAGCGGTGGACCTGCAGGACACACCTTTTCATATCCCTGTCCTGCATGCCCATCGGAGTTACCTACGGTTCACGGTGGACCAGTTGCGTTTCTAGTTGGCTGCTAAAGGCGGGCTCGCCACAGGCAGCTGTTCCCACCTCCAGATTACGGCGGACCTCCTACATTCGCTTAACTTCACTATCAACATGCCTAAGTCTCTTCTGACTCCTTCTCAGATTATCCCTTTCATCAAAGTCTTCTGTACAGTTCTGCACCTATCTCCGGAGCGGAGAGTCCAGAACATTCAGGCTATCATCCTCTTATAATTTTCAACCTCAGTACCATGTTTCAACCTCTGTCTTTGATATCGGTGAGACTTACTCCAAATCTGCTGGGTCTGATGGCCTCCTGCATCCCGCTGGTGAAGCACGCTGGATGGTATATGCAGGCTTTGCATGTGATCTGAAGTCCCAGTGGGCGCAACACCAGAGGAATCTTGCTGACCCGGTCCAGATTTTGAAGGAGACTGCAATAGACCTGCAGTGCTGGCTAACAGACCGCGATTGGGAAGATCCAGCTCCCTTACCTACCCAGAGCTGACAGTGGTGTCCGATACATCGCTTCTGGGCTGGGGCGATCAGAGGCATCCGGTCTCCAGGGGAGACTCGGCTCAACATCAGTCTTCTGGAGCTGAGGCGATTCTCTTGGCATTGAAAGCTTTCCTGTACTTCATCAATGTGAAGTTGGTCCAGATGTTTACGGAAAACACTACCGCCCTGTGGTACTGCAACAAGCAGGTCCTGTACCCTGTGCCACAAGGCTCTATGCTTTTGTACATGGGTGGAACATCAGGATACTTCCTGGTCATGCATCAACTGGCGGGATTTCTGAATGCCAGGGCAGACAAACTTAGCCGTTGATGCTTCACGGACCATGATTGGCGTTTGCACCGAGGTGGCTCAAAATCTCTTTCAGAACTAAGGAGAACTTCGGTTACATCTATTTACCATCACCAAAATCATGCAATGTCAGCACTTCTGCGCGCTGGAGTTTCCAAAGCTGCTCTCACTCGGAGACTCATTCCGACTAGACTGGAATATGGGACTCCTATATTCCTCCCTGCTGATGCCACTCCTCACCCACATTCTGAAAAAGATAACAATCGACCGGGTCCAAATCATCCTGGTGGCCCAGGATTTGGCGAGGAGATTATGGTATCCAGAATTCCTGGGCATGTGAATTTGTCCTCCGATCAGGCTGCCGTGGGGTGATTTTCTGTCACAATAACCAGGGTGGGTCCTGCACCCGAACCTGTGCACTCTCCACCTTCATGCTTGGAGATTGAGCGGAGGCAGTTGAGAGTCTTCGACCTTTCTCCCAAAGTCTGAGGTTATCTTGGCAGCAACAAAACTGTATACGCATGCAGTTGGGACAAGTTTGTGACTTGGTGTGCTGAGAAATGCATTGACCCACTTTCTGCACCCTTGTCTGATATGTTATTGTTTGTTCAGACCTTAGCCCGGTAAGGCCTTGCTCTTGGCACAGTTAAGGGGTATCTTTCGGACATCTTTTTTCGCGATTGCTGAACCAAATAACCCTCCCTGTTTGTCACCCGTTTTTACATGTTTTTTTAAAGGTCTTCAACACGTTTCCTCCCAAACATTTTTTGTTATGCCCCAATGGGATCTTAATTTAGTTATAACCTATTTGATGTGTTCTTTCTGTGAACCCATGTATAGCTGCCCTCTAAGATTTCTGACTATCAAGATAGTCTTCTTGGTGGCCATCACATGGAGTGTCAGCAACCTGAAAGCTCTTTCTGTTCACCCTCCGTAAACCTGCTTCTTCCTAGACAAATTGGTTCTCTGCGCCTGTTCTTCTTTTCTGCAGAAGGTGGTGACACCTTTTTACGTCGGCCAAAACATCACACTGCTGACTTTCTTTGCTCCTCCTCATTCCTGCAAGCATGAAGAGAGACTTCACCATCTGGACCCTAAAAGGGCACAGTTTTTCTATATTGATCACACCCAACACAACTGGAAGTTCAGCTCTTTGTGGGGTTCACTGGATTGAGGAAAGGGAAACTGGTGCAGAAATGGACCATCTCCAGGTGTATTATACTTTGAATAAAGATTGGCTATGAATTAACCAAGAAGCAACCCAAGGGTTTGCAGGCTCTTTCCACCAGAGCCAAAGCTGCATCTACAGCGTTAGCTCATAGAGTTCCTGTCCTAGACATCTGTCAGGCTGCCACTAGGGCATCCTTGCACTCATTTACCAAACACATGATGTACAGAGCTGGTGGTGGATAATAGGCAATGGCGCTCTAGGGTCTTGTCACATATATAATTTGGTTAAAGAATGAAATCTGGTACGGTGCATTAGGTAGGGAAAAACCACCACATCCCCAAGTGCATGGTCACAAGGCCACTCTACTACAAATACAAATCCTCTGCACACATTGGAAAATTAACACATAAAGTTTCATTTACATATCACAGTAAGTTTTTCTTGTGTTTCTCAAAGTAATTTATTTGAGTTCTTCTGTGAGCGAATTCCGTTCTGTACTTCACTTATTCTGTTTCTTAGCCAACACGTGTTTCGTCGCTGTTACATGGGATTACCCCGCGACTTCTTCAGGGCTAAGGAAATATACAAAAACGCTTGTTCGTATGTACATGGGTAGATTGTTCATTTGTGTTAAAATACTGTCAAGGTGACTATAGTGACATGTATAAGCCTTCGGTTTACGAGGTGTTTTTATGTGGAAATCCATGCGATGAATAGCATTGAACATGCAATTTGTACATTATTTATTGTGAAGCAGTATATTCGTGGAGAAAGAACAGAAAACCCCAACTGCTTTTAATTGTAGTCATTATTAGATGTTTACGAGCATATTTGTTACTCCTGATTCCCAATTGGGAATCACCTCAGGTGGGCAAAGTGCAGTTGTGAACATGCAAGCGTCACAGTTGAGTTTATAACAGCTTTAGTGTAGTACACCCTCATGTTGTCAAGGCCAGGTGTTGGCATGCTGACTATGGTGTGTGTTCACACGAAGTGGGCATCCCATATATGTAAATAGGATACGATACCTATGCTCAGTATCTTGTAGTTTCTAAGTATCAAAGACAAATGGCACGTGTCTCAACAGATTGTTTACTGACCGTCCAATATTACTTAGTCGGTATGGGGCTCCCTACCTTATTTTCGGTGATAATTCCAACCCGAAAGGGTTTCTGTCAGTAGTTGTCTATTACAGTAGTTATAGAGATGTCGTTATTTATTACGATTATTTCTGTCTAGTTCCTGCGAGTAAGGTTGTTAATATTCCAACCTGCTGCCCAATCCTTAAGTAAAGGTGAAAAAGTAAAATCAATCATGGCCCTTTCTATTAGATCGTAATTCCTCCCCCAAATTTGTTCGGAGATCTCCTTACTGGCAGGTTTGTGGATCATGTAGATCTCCCTTCTTGTGCGTGTGCGCCGAGCTCGACCGCTACATTCTGGGACAGTCCTTTTCCGGCGTTACTTTTATCTAATGGTAGTAGAAGGCGGACTAAGCAGGATATTGTCCCCTACGGAGCCGCCATCTTAACGTGGTGTTTTGGGACCCCGGGGGCATTACTGTTAAATGTTCTAATCTCCAGCACTTTTATTTTTCCATTTCATCAATACAAAACAAACAAAAATCCAAAATCAAATTACATACAGATGAAAATGATAAAACATAAGAAAAAAAATGTCCTCATGAAATTGTCCAAAAGTTAGAAATCAAAAAGCAAACACATATGCGGATATCAGATTATGTTCGACAGAAAGAATTATTGACGATCACAGTGATTTGGAGGTAGCATTACACAATAACTCACATATGGGGCAGCAGGAAGCAAATGTGACCCAAGATAGGTGAGATCTGTCATGGCTGTTGAGTCCCACGCATGGAAGCAGGCGATGTGGAAAGCTCCCGAGTGAGTTTCGACGTAGTTGTTGTACAGACTCCAGAAGTTCTTCGGGCGGCTTCTGGGGGGGTGGGGGGGGGGGAGTAGTTCGCTATATGCTTCAGTTTGAGTGTTGCAAAACACCATATCCCTAGACCATTGGGATAACGAGGGGGAGGGACCATGGGACCAGTGCATTGCTATTACACGTTTAGCAATCAGAAGACCCATATCTACTAGGCGTCTGATGGGTTTCTTCAATTTTTTGGAGTAGCCGAGCAGGGCTAGCAGCTGATCAGGGCTAATCGTTTCTTGTGTAATAGCACTTAATTCAGAAAACACTTGTAGCCAAAAACTTGCGATAGTGGGACAAAGCCATGCTAGGTGTATGAAGTCAGCCTCACTCCCACCACATCTCTCGCAATTGGATGAGTCACGCAACCCAAATCTGTGTAGCCGGACAGGTGTATGATAAATTCGGTTAAGAAATTTAAACTGTATAAGGCGGTGCCTACCGTTAAGTGAAATACGCTTAGTTGCCTCACAGCAATATTTCCACATGGCGTCATCTATAGTGAGTTCCAGGTCAGCCTGCCATTCTAGTCTAGCTTTGAGATAGTGGTTACAGCGTAACTTCTGCGTCTTCGAATACAGGCGCGAGACTAGCCTACTCGGGGAATCTGTGCGAAGTATGACGGAAAAAGAAAGTACCTCCGGGGGTTCCAGTAACTCATCCCCAAGTAAATTCCGCAGCGCACTTCTAGCTCTAAAATAGTGGAACGTTATTAGAGGGGACGGTGGTGGTTCGGTCGGCAACAGGTCATTCCAATCTTTACCTTTCCCATCACTAAAGGAAGAGCCTATGGTGTCAATTCCCAGGGAGTGTAGAGCCACTATCATTTCTGGTGTGGTGAGGAGCGGAAGCCACGCACACCATGCAGTGGGGGTGAGGGGGGAATATAATATGGAGAGTGCTTGCCGATTAAGGAGTTTGTGCCAGGCATGTGTGGTAGCATTAATCGAATCAAGGATCCCAGAGACGCGACGTGGCGCACGGAACAGTGCTGTCGCTAAATGGGCCGGAGACAGCGCAAGGCGCTCTATGTGTAGATGAGGGGGGGTCTATTGATGTAGCCAGTAGTATGCGCGAGAGGCTTGGGCAGCCCGGTAATAGAGATCGAGGTCTGGGGCTCCCAACCCACCCATGGAGTATGAGAGTGTGAGAAGTTCCCAACTCGCACGTGGTTGTTTGTCGGCCCAGGCCAATTTGATTTGTAACGTTCTAAGGTGTTTGAAGAAATGTGCTGGTAGAACCATTGGGATATTGGTAAACAGAAAGAGAAATCTGGGGAGGACCACCATTTTCATGATGGAGAGTCTGCCTAAGAGGGAAAGGGGGAGATGAATCCATCTCGTGATGTCTTCCTCTAATTTGGTAATGGCTCGGCCATAATTTTCTTTGAACACTAGATCAGAGTCTGTATGTATTTGAATTCCCAGATAGCGTACCGGATCAGTAGACCACGTCAAGGGTAAGTTTAAGTCTTCCGGGAGCGTCACATGGGTGAGAGGGAATATAATAGATTTCGCCCAATTAATTTTCAATCCTGAAAATTCTCCAAATTGTACTACTTCGCGTAGCACTGGGGACACGTTTTGGGCCGGGTCGCGAACGTACAGGAGAGTATCATCTGCATAGGAGGAAATTATGAGATTGTACCCAGGGAATCGAATTCCCCTATGGCTGTGATACTCCCATAACGCGCAAGCCAGTGGCTCCGCCACCAGGGCGTAAAGGAGCGGGTAAAAAGTGGGCAGCCCTGCCGAGTACCTCTAGATATCGCCAGAGGAGCGGTAACTACATTACCCACCCGCACACGGGCTGCGGGGGCCGTGTACAGAGTGTTGACTAAGCGTAAGAAAATGTTTCCCAACCCCATGCGCTCCAGGACTAGCAACATGAAATTCCACTCCACCGAGTCAAAAGCTTTTTCAGCATCTAAAAAAATCGCGGCGACCTTGGTGTCTTGCTTGGTATGTTGAATTGCCCCCAATACAGTACGCAGATTGTGCGTAAGTGTGTGCCCTGGTATAAAACCGATACAAAAGGGGGATGATGGACGGAACGTTTGAGCCAATCAAACACTCACCCACAGTCAACTGATCTGGGTTTAATCCATCATCATTCTTTAGCTCACTCCACCACCCCAGTTCAGACATGGCCATATGCAAATCAGTCTGACCATGTGCCTCATGGGAACAGTCCAGCCCGAACTGCCAAGCCATGTCTTCCCTGGACCGGAAACAAGCATCCTAGGACCGGTTTCTGGCATTCCAGCCGTCATCAGCCAGGCTTGCTTGAATCCCCTTTTGTATCGCTGGTATAAAACCAGCCTGTTCCGGCCCAGCAAAAGATGGCATCAGAGGGGCCAAGCGGTTCGCTAGCACTTTAGCAAACATTTTTGTGTCCACGTTCAATAGAGAAAGTGGGCGGTAAGAGGAGCAATGATGCGGGGGTTTACCAGGTTTCAGAATGACGACCAGGAGGGCCTCCCGCATCGTAGGGGGCATGGAGCCACTCTCAGCTATCTCCTCAAAGAGTGTTATTAAGTGAGGGGTAAGAAGTTCTTTAAATTCTTTGTAAAACCCCACCGTGAGTCCATCCTGCCCTGGAGCTCCGCCGGAGCGCATTGTAGACAAAGCATCATGTATCTCCCACGCCTCCAATGGGCGCATCAAGTAAGCCCTGTGTTCGTCCGACAACCAGGGAAGCTTAATATAATCCAAATAGTTTAGCATGTTGGAGGCTGTGTGGTGGGATCTAGCTTTGTAGAGGTCAGCATAATACAACCGAAAACACTCTGCCACTTTATCAGAGTCGGTAATCTTTTCCCCAGCATCCGAGGTTAATTCTATGAGCTGAGCGGCAGCTCTGCGCGTCTTCATAAGGTTCGCCAGGGTTGCACAGGGATGCTCCCCCTCTCCGTATGTTCTTGCTACTGCATATTTACCCATGAGCTTAACTTCCCTGTCCGCCTCAGAGTGGTATTCCTCCAGCGTAGTCTTAAGGGTTTCCAGCAGTGAGGGATCGCTTGTTTCTTGCGTTTCTCTTTCTAGCCTAGCCAGGGTTTGTTCTAGGAGGGCCAGCCTACCCCTAATCGACCTCAACACTCCCGAATGTTTAGAAATAGCGATGCTGCGGATATAGACCTTAAAGGTCTCCCAAACCGTGGCGAAGTGCGTGACAGAACCCAGATTAGTAGCAAAAAAGGTCTCCATTGCTTCTAACATTTCTGCCCTAAAAAACTCGTCCAGTAATGCGTATGGGGGGAAGGGCCAGGTGAAGGGAGGGGGGTGCTTGGTGGGAGCAGATAATATAAGCAATACAGGGGAATGATCAAAGTAGGTGCGTGGAAAGACTTCACAATCTTTGATACTAGATCTAAGTGATCCTGCCTGAAACCATTAGTCAATCCTGGTATAAAGATTATGTGGAGCAGAATAGTGCGTGTATCCACCCGCCTCGGACGATCGGGAGCGCCAGACATCCACCAGACCCAGCTCCGTCAGGACATCCAAAATTGCCTCAGCAGCCAGAGATCGGCGCCCGGGTGGGCCACCAGAACGGTCTAAGTCGGGATTGAGCACACAGTTAAAATCGCCCCCATATCTGTGGTAAGTCGGGCAACTGACTAGCCAGGGTCGAAAGGTCATGAAAAAACTGCGGACAGTCGTGATTAGGGCCATATACATTAATAAATATGCATTCCATACCTCTCCCCTTACACTTTGATACCACATATCTACCATTAACATCAGTGTGTAATTTCTCTAGAGTGAGTCGGGCTGTGGGGTTAATCCAGGTGAGGACCCCTCGAGCATGTGTAGTGAAGCCAGCAGCATGGAAAGTGCCGCGGATCCTGCCACGGGTCTGCGGGATACTTGCTACGGGGAGATGTGTTCCTTGTAATAGGGCTACATCAATATTGTGTCTAGTGAGATACGACAGGACTTTTCTAATTTTGCGCTGATCATCGAGGCCCCTGATATTCCAGGACAGGAGTCTCAGCTTATCCTCCATATCATATAGTAGAAAGGAGAGATCGACACAGCCATAATGTCCACCCGCCCTCTAGTGAGCATATAAGCTGCAAGGTGACGTTGTTGTGCGCCCCCCAGTGTGTATGCCTTGTACAAGTGCAACATGGTGATCCAAAAAAGCAAATCCAAGGAAAATAAACACAAACTCACAGAAACCCCCCCTACCCCTCTCCCACGCCATGCCAACCCAAACTGAGCACAGTCTAATCCCCCCCTCCCTTACCCTTAATAAAATATGGCAACAAGCCATGTAGTGTGTAACACGCAGGGGCGGATGTTACCTAAGCACTACGAGTAACCGTCAGCATAAATCCACATTATAATAAACATATTATGGCAATCAGCCCCATAGAAGAGACCATCCGCATCCGTAAGCAACGGGAGGGAAAAATGCAACTAGCCATAGACAAATAATATGAAACAACTTCTCAGGATAGAACCCAAATATATATCAGAGTCTGCATTAATCATGTAAATAAAGCATAAACATTCCCCCAAGGAGCATAGCGACTACAAATACTTGCGAACAGTCTGAACAGCTGCTTCACTCCTCGGGCCCCTCACAGGTCACATATAGCGTCCAGAGCGAGCACCACTGCCAACTCTGGCCCAAATGAAGCCAACACATCTGTAGGGAATAACTGCATATCGAGTTCCAGGAAGGGGCCTTCACAGTTCCAGTGACTAATCATTATCATCGAGGCAGCCCTCCTGAGATCCATCTGTCGTTGCAGGTAAGTTCTCCTGTACCACATCGTGTTTCGGCTTCTTGAGGAAGTCCTTGAGTGCCTTCTGCAGCGCTTTCGGGTCCGAGAAAATGTGGGATGAGCCGTCCAGATTGACCCTCAATCTGGCCAGGTAAAGCATGGCGTAGGTGATATTGTGATCCTGAAGTTGCCGTTTGAGGGGATTAAATTGATGCTGGGCTTCTTGTACTTTCATCGTAAAATCTGGGTAAAGCGAGATTGATGAGCCCTCATACCGTAGTTCTCCCAGTTCTCTGGCACGCCGCAGGGCCGAGTCCCTGTCTCGGTAATTAAGCAGTTTAGCTATCACCGGGCGCAGTTGGGCACCCGGGGGCGGGCGCGGGCCCAGCGAGCGATGGGCTCTTTCAATCACGAATATATCCGAGAAAGTCTTGCGGCCCAATAAGGTGATAAGGAGCCTTTCTATGAATTTTCCGCATTGCCCATTGGGGTGGATTCTGGAAGGCCCGTGATACGAATGTTGCTCTGACGAGAGCGGGCTTCCAAGTCCTCTGCTTTATCCTGAAGGGAAGTGAGGGCCTTGGCCATTTTGTTTCTGTACCAAATCTGTTTCGGACTGGGCCTCCTCGACCTCCGTGACCCTACGCTCTGCCATATCTATCCGTTCTGTTTGTTTGTCTAAGCGTTCCGACATCCTGTCCATGCGATATACCAGGGAGTCGATCTTCCCATCCATCATTGACAGACTTTTCTGTATTGACGCAAACATTTGTTTGACCTCTCCCGATTCCTCCTCTGAGTTGTCCGCCTGGGTGTCCGCGGAACGGGCCCCCTCCGTCTCTTTAGTTTTAGTCCGCTTTGAGTCAAATGGGAGCTTCGTCTGCGTCTTGTCCACCCTGCCCATAATGCTGATCGTTTGCAAGGAAGGGGAGTGGCCGTATCTTCTAGACCGCAGCAGCAAGGTAAGTCAGCTCAGCACGGTTGCAGCCCACGTCCTCTAGGAACGCTGATAGCACAGAGGAAGAGGTCAACTATATCTTCAAGGGAGGCGTAGGGATCTGTAGGTGGCGTAAGTCCGCAGGGAAGATAGTGGCAACAGGGCCAACGCAATCAGAGCCTGCCCGGGGGCTCCAGGGATCCGCCCGGTGCGCTTAGTGGCTTCAGCGCAGTCTGCACTTGGATGAGGCACCACAGAGGGCTTCGAGTAAGAAAGGGGAGCACTCCACTACAGGGAAACGCACAATATGTCGAGGGCCGGGAGGACTCCGCGCCTCCTGCACCCAGGCTATAACCGAGTAAGTGAGCCCACAATAGCCTCACCTCAATACATCGAAGAGGGAAGTCCAGGAGGACGGGGTATCAGGCCCGCCAGCTCAGAGGTGTCCCAGGCACGCAGTCACAGGGCTCCGCCTCGCAGTCGTGTGCACACCGCCCCGGCGCTGCAAGCCAGAGCAAGCCCCCGCTCCCCCCAGCGGACACCGGCGTCTGGGCGGGGGGCCCCGACCGGGACGGCCACCGTCCGTCGAGTGACCAGGGCGAGGAAGGCGGCTGAGCTCCCCAGCGCAGTGCAGCAGGTAGTAAGGGTGTTGATCCAGTCTGAGACCACGGGGGACCCCTGAGGACCTCGCCAGACGTCGTGAGTGGCAGGCAGAGAAGGATCCCTCAGACAGGGGGAGGTGGGCGCCCCAGTTGCGGAACACAAGCGGGACAGTCAAGGCGGGCTTGGCGGCAGAGTATCAGGAGGCGCAGCCTTTCAGGAGGCCCAGCGTAAAAGTTCGCCAATCCCCGCAGTTAGGGAACGCAGCGGCTCACCTTGTTTAAATGGGCAGACTAAGTCCCCCAGTCCAGTGGGGCAACCCGACACCGGGTCTCCAGTGTCTCGGTCCGCTCAGGTGCAAGGCAGGTCGTCTCCCCAGGCCGCCTCCGCCCAGCCACGCATCCGCACACGCGGCCCGCCCGCACCGCGAGACACGGCAGGGACCAACTCCGGGGCTAGGAGGCCTGAGGCAGCCGCCGGAGCCAAGCACTCTTGTCAGGGGCGGCAGGGCCACAGCGCCGCAGAGGAGGACGACGACAGGTGACAAGGCGGTGCAGTCTCCGGTACCGCTAACGCAGGCCCGATGGTCACATGGCCGCATCCGCTCCCCGCCTCCGCAGCGAAGGCCCGCAGTATGTTCTGACCGCTCCAGGGCAGACTCCGTGACCGGGAAGGCAACAGCAGATAGGTCTCAATTAGCGGAGTCTAGTTCTGTGAAAAGCGCTCGGACAGTGTTGCCAATTGCCAGGATAATTGAAGCGTGGTGCTGACGGCTCGCGGAGCTCTTCTGCTAAGCAGCCATCTTGCGCTGCAGCAAGCTCCGCCCCCTCTAATCTCCGGCACTTACGGTGTGTTTATTAAATCGGGAAAATTACCCGTGGTCCCTATGTGTTGTTGGTGTAAGATAAGTCTCCAAGTAAATCGCGTTATCTTCCCAATGCGACGTCTAAAGTGGAGCGATAAAGGACATTCAAAGATCCACATATTAAGAGTCAGTCTGATATAAGGTGAAAGGTGCTTGCATGTTAGTGACTGTTGTCAGCATGACGGTGCACTAAAGTAATTTGGGGAAAAGAGTGACAATGTGGTTACAACATTATTGACATTAACTGGATAATGTGGTACATCGCTGTGTAGTCAAAGTAAAAAACTTTATCAAACAGACAAACGTGTTCATTTTCCAATGTGTGCAGAGGATTTGTATTTGTAGTAGATTTACCAAACACTTCTGCCTTGACAGTCAAGTGTGTCATGACAGGCACTTTGCCCGTTCAGTCCTCCAAGACTTTTTGATCTGAACCAGTTCGCAAGCCCACCTTCAGGGAGTTATTGCTTTGGTATCTATTCTAAGGTAAGTAATCTGCGGCTAAAAGTCTCTATCAAATGAACAAGTTACTTACCTTCAGTACCAACTTTTCTGGACACATGCGGCTTAGACGACAGCTATGATGCCAATGCTGAGCTGTTTGACACCACCTACCAACGCGCAAGGGCATGTATTAAAATTTGCCGGATCCAGTCTGACACCTGGGGTATATTCTACATTAAGGAATATGCGGCAACAAGTCTTTACCAGTCAAGATGTTACCTAAGGTTAATAACTTATTCCATTATGTTTGTATGCATTAGTATTGATAGAGGCATCTAGCTGCTGATTCCTTACCTTAGAATTCTCTCCAGGCACCAGACTGGATCCAGAAACATTTTCCAGCAGAACCTCTGCATGTCAGTTGAGGGCGTTGTGTGACTCCGTAGTGACGTTGTCCACCGGATGTGACATCAATAGAGTCCATATAAGCCCTTCCTCAATGCGCTTACGTTAGTTTCTTCTTTTCCGCTCTACAACGTGGATCTGGAGAAGCGGTTCCTCTGGCCGCTTTTTTGCCTTCTACAAAGTTTTTTCGTCTGGAACAGTGAGCCTTTTTTCTATGCCTTCTGGTTTTAAGCCTTGAGTCTTGCGCTTGACAGATGTCGGGCACGGACCCTCATTCTGTCTGTAAGCGGTGCTTGGGCAAGTACCACGACTCCAAGGAGTGCGACGCCTGTCAACAAATGAAGCCGAAGGCATTGCGGGAGCAACGAATGAAGCTCCTGACAGCGCGGTTGTCGAAATCCTCTGAATCTCCCCGATCTCATTCTCCTTCTTGATCAACAGTCCCTTCACAGAGCTGTTCCCGTAGACATTGCTCGCTGTCGATGTCCAGTGGTAAGTCACGTCGCAAACGGTCGAAGTTGCGGCACCTCCCAGCTTCATCGTCTCATGACATTGTTTCCCACGGTTCCTCATGCCCTCAAGCTGAGGACCCCGTGCAAGAGTCTCCTTGACTTTCCTGGAGCCTGGGCGACTTTAACACACATGGGAGGTTATTATTGTGCTCTCCATTCCATCTTTGGGACTTCACCTTCCTCTGGAGCACCTTGTGGCCCTAAGGAGGTGACAGGTTATTTGACTGTGCCCATGCTGGCGTGTTCGCCCTCGGCAGCAGTTAGGCCCTCATACACATCGCCACCGGTGCACAGCCCTTCGGGGTTTACATCTGCGGCGGCAATTGACTCCAACTTGGCTTTGAGGCTCGCTTCTGCAGCGCCAATCAACTCTGTGCCGGTGCACGACCCCTCGGGCCGGTGCATGACCCCTCGGGGCTCGCTCCTGGATGGCCTCCCATCTCCTCATTCTATCAATGGAGCTGTTGGTGCCGTCAGAGTCCCTTCCACTGTCTTCTCCTGACGTTGGTAAGATGGCGTCGATCGACATTGAGTGCCGAGCCAATGCATCAGGGTTCGGTAGAACAATTTTTGGAAGAAAAGGAGGAAGGGGTTGGACTTCTGCAGCCAATGCCTGCGGATCCTTCTATGGTGGATAGTTAGATTTCTGATTAGGGTGAAATAAACGAATTAGTCTTCCCCTACTTCTGGCCTTCTTTCTCCTCCTGGCCTGGAAACAGAGGGCAGCTCTTCTGTGGCGGACATGTTGGAAAGGGTGGCTGTAGTTTTAGATTCGTCTCTTCCTTCGGTGGCAAAGTCTACAGACCCCTCATTGGAGTTCTTAACCCGGGCCAATCAGGTGTTGATCCTATATTGCCCTTTTATGAGGCGCTGCATGATGTTTTGTTAAGGGCCTGGTCTAAGCCAGATACTGGTGCTCTGTAGACTGATTATTGCCCACAAGCACCGAGCTACCCCCACTGACCCGGATTTCTCCTCTGCCACCCTATACACCGCAGTTTTGTGGTGCAGGTTGCAACGGCTTCTCATTGTTTGGGTTGTCTGCCTCCTACTCTACTTGATAGAGATTCCCGAATACAGGACTCTTGTGGAAAGCATTTTTTCTCTCCACCAGTGCTGCTTTACGTTCCATTAACACATCTTGTGTCCTCAGATGTTTTTCTCATGTCTTACGGGATTTGTTGGTACGGCTGTCACTCTCGGATGCTAATCGGAACGTTCTGGCCCAGTTGATTTTGGATGGGCAGCAGGCTGTTAGACTAATCATCCTGTGTGGATTGGACACCACCGATTCGGTTGGCTTCTTCTATGGTGTTGCACTAGCGGGCTTTGCTTCGTACCACTGGGTTTTCGGAGGCAGTCCAATCCACTTTAGTTGGTATGCCTTTTGATCGTCTCCATTTATTTGGCGCCCATGCAGATGCTGCTTTTGTGCCGTTTTCGAGACTGTCGAGGTAGTGCAGACACTTAGCTCTGTTGCCCTTCTCTTAACCTTCATTGTTATTCCACAGCTAAGTTTTTCATGTTCAAAAAGAACAATTAATGGAAACAATGCTGACCAATCTCAAACATTCACCCCAGTATAGAGATCTGGGCCAAAATCCATTGTTGTTTTGCTCCCCATACCATTCCAGTTTAAACCTAGCCATATGCAAATCAGTCTTGACCCTGCTCCCCATGGGAACAGTCCAGCCCAAACTGCCAGGCCAGGTCTTCCCTTGACCGGAAACGAGCATCCTTGGACCGGTTTCGGGGTTTCACCCCTCATCAGCCAGGCCAGCTTTACCCCAGTGGCATGGAGAGAACATAACCCACGTCCAAAGATGGAGGCCGATGATGCAGGGGATGCAGGGAGGACGCTGTTCTTTGAGGGATGAGATGCTGGAGGCTAGAGCCAACAAGCCTTTACAATGACAAGTTGACGCGGTGCACAGGGGCTCGGTCTCAGCGGCTCCGATGAGGGATACTGTCCTCCAAATTGCAGGGAAAACATGTCAGGCCTCTGGGGAGCCACAGAACCACCACCTATGTTGCTGAGCCGCAAGAGGTCCTTAGGACGACAGGATCAGCAGACCAGTCAGCTTGGATGCGGTGCTTGCAGATGCAGGGGAGTGACTGCTTCAATCCAAGGGAGATTACTTCAGATGTCCTTGATTCCCACAGGTCCCTGGAGATCCTGAGTGAAGCACTGTTGTATTCCGCTTTAGGTGTCCGTATATAGGTTTTCCTGAATCATGTCCTTATATAGGCACAATTCGCATTGCCCTTATATAGGCCTAGAATCCCTGTCCTTATTTAGGCATTAACCGTGCACTCCAAATACAGGCATGGTCACCGACATCCGTCCACCCTAACGTCACAACGAGTTCTTAGAAACCAGACCCTTAAGCTTCGGGAGTTCCCCTAGCACAGGACTATTGATTTCTCCAAGAACTAATCTATTATGTATGAACCGTTATACCTTTTTTCTATGCCTTCTGGTTTTAAGCCTTGAGTCTTGCGCTTGACAGATGTCGGGCACGGACCCTCATTCTGTCTGTAAGCGGTGCTTGGGCAAGTACCACGACTCCAAGGAGTGCGACGCCTGTCAACAAATGAAGCCGAAGGCATTGCGGGAGCAACGAATGAAGCTCCTGACAGCGCGGTTGTCGAAATCCTCTGAATCTCCCCTGACGTCTTCCTCTGTCCGACTTCACGTCAATGCTAACATTCCACGACACCTACCAGGTATAAATATACCTTCCCTTGCCCAAGCAAGTTAGAGGAGACCTCGACTTCAGAGGAGCCCGTATCCCGGCCTGACGCACTGAGAAGACGCTGTCATTCCTGCACGCAGACGAATCCAGCTTCCAGTGTTCTGACTCCCTTCGCAGGGTGTTAGAGTTCCAGATCCGGCAAGAGATTCCCATCTCTCTCATTCTCAAGGTATGGAGCTGACTAGAACCTAGAGGGACTCTTGGCATACCATACTTGGCATACTATACTTAACATACTCTTAGTATACCAGACTAGAGAATACTCCACCTACGTCTACCTTTCCCTACACCTAGACTAGGTTAGGTACATTGGGGTAGAACTAGCTTAGAGACGCATCGTATGAGTACTCGCATTTTTAGCTCATGTTATTTATGTACGTGAATATATGCTAAAAGAATAATGCTAGCGCAGTATTATTTATTTCTACTGCTTACGCTGTACATTATTTATCTTGCATACTGTCTTGTGATCATAACAGCACATATCTCTTACACGAGAAACAAGACTGTTCAATAAAACCCTTTTATTGAAACGCCCGTCTTTCCTTTCTGTGTAACTCTGTAGAAACTAAGCATGCACGATTGACTGAGTGAAACTGTTATCTATTGTTTCCACGATTCTGAGACGTGTTCCGATTCTAAAGGGAAACAAAGTTGTCATGTTTTTCGGTTGCCAGAAACTACTCCCTTCTTGTTCTCAAGGAGTTTCTAGTGGCCTCTGAGCTAGCTGGCACAAGTAATTAAGTTTAATATACTCGATAGGGACATACCGACCTTAGTCCTATGTCAAGCCTATAGGTTATATTATTCCAATGCGCAGAGCCTATTAGGAAATAGGAACTACACTACATGGCGCCCAACGTTTGGTAAGGCAGTAATTTAACGCTAGATACTGAGTAACTCAGTCGTGCTTTTCTCAGAGACCCCTACTCACATACTCCATAAGACGTCTGGAGTGGGTAGGGTTAAAATATCCGCCAAAGCTAAATAGGGAAGCACCCTATATATTAGTTGTTTGGTTTGTTCAACGTTGAAGGATACAGTGTTCCAAAATATTGTGCACCTTATCTTTTTGTTTCCTTGAAACTTGTTCTACATTTTTCAAAAAACAAATGTCCATAAACGGGGACGATGCCACCAACACCGGTGGAGCTACGGCTCAACCAGTCGTAACAGCTTTTAACTTTACAGGTTTAATTGAAACCGAGGAGGGTGTTATAGACATCCAACCAAACTTAAGAAGAGCCATCACTCTAAAACGTATAAAACATGGCCTACCACCAAGAGGCGGTAGAGCAGTTTTCTTGATAGAGGCACACAAATCTTTTCAGACAGAGGTATTCTATTCATGGATAATATTCCCAGAATCAAATCCAGTTACAAGAATGTTTCACTTCTACAAAGAAGATGAACCACTAGAGGAATATATTCCTTTTGAGGATATTGAAATTCCACTAACATACCAGGAGCATCAGCTCTGGTTTAAAGGCGCCCTAAAACATCACAGAAACATTACCAGGCTCGGTCCACTAGGTAGACCAGGAGCAACATGGCCGATTCTAGCCGGCTACACTCCTCATCCTGACCTCGATATAATGTCAGACGAGGAATTACTTACTCAACTTACAGAGTTGATAAAAATTTACAGACAACTAGTCCAATATGTCATGCGGACTTTCACAGTCCAACCACCATTGACACTTCCAAATCAAACCCCTCAACAGGGGAATACACTACAAATTACACCACAGACTCTATACGCAGTCATGGGAAAAATGCCCACAAAACGTGAGCAAATTCCATTCTGGATAGCTCAAAAAATTACTCAAATAGAAGCAGTATTTCCAAATACTACCCCTTATGAGAAACACAGAATCCTAACAATCTGTTTACTGATGGGGATCACACCACAACTGGAAGACTGCACCACTTGGGGCTCAGTCTTTGCTGCCATCTATACTAAAACACATGGTATTCCGTCAATTGCAGTAATACCTGATGTCCTGAAACAAATTCAAAACGAATACGGGGCAGAGCCTGCTCTGAATTTAGGTATGAAATTACTGAAAAACTTCGACCAGGTCTCAACAATAATATTATCTAATATTAAAGGAGAGGCAGCAGCAGTGGCGATCCGCCAACGATTAAGGGAATTCGATGTTACAGAACATCAAACAGAACTACCCAGAATAATAGAACAATCTTATGCAGAATTAGGCAGAGATAGTTTGGGTGGAAGACCATTGAAGCCAAAACTATCTGAAAGTCCTGAGAAGGACTCTATTAAACAAACTCCTACATCTTCTAAAAAGAAGTGGGAAACTAATAAACATAATTCAAACAAGAAACGTTCTCAATCCCGAGGTAGGTCTCCTCAAAAGGAGCCCTCTGAAAGGAAGTATAACCTCAGGAATAGGGATAATTTGAAAAAGCCTGACAGGTATCAAGATACTGATACACGTTCCTCTTGTACCTTTCAGATCTCGTCACAGACATCGGATAGAAGAGGACGGTCAGAACATAGAGAAGAACGCGTGAAATCGAAAGACGACAAACACGTTCAGAAAAATAAATCAAAACCTCAATTCTCAAAAAAGAAGGTAGCAGGTCTGAAGGTCAGACATGCCGAGGATACTGAGAACACTACTCAAGAACGGAGAATGGGCTCAGACAATGCTGGACAGTGCAGCAGAAGTCACAATAGCTCGCCAGAACCTGAAGGAACTTCTGGAGATAGTGGACTTGAATGAGTACATTACAATTGAGACTGTAGACACCAGGGTTAGTACTCCACAAAAGTTATATGAAATAACACTCCGGATGGAGGGAGACATACCTAGACAGGTGAAAGCACTCTTTTGGGAAAAACTTTCAAGGGGTTATGACATAACAATTTGTCAGGGAGTGTCCACATGATGAGGACATTATTATGCCTGCCTTCTCCAACCATATTCCAATTCACCTAAAATATACTTATGCCAGGAAATGGGCAGTTGCCCAGGCCCCAGCATTATACAAAAATCATGTAGGATGGGACGAGGACTCACCTCACCATAAAATACATCTAAAAAATGAACCTACTGCGCAGAGGCAGTATCCAATAAAGCAAGAAGCTAAAAAACAGGTCAGGGAGATCTTAGAGCAACTTGAATACCAAAGGGTGATTGAAACATGCACCTCTTCAATGAACAATCCTTTGTTTCCTGTCTCCAAACCAGACAATACATATCGTCTAGTTTTGGATTACAGACATTTAAACACTTGTTCTAAAACATTTGCAGTGCAAAATGCACATAGTACAGCATTAATGAATAACATTGTGCGTAAAAAAATATAAAACCACATTGGACATCTCAAATGGTTTCTTTTGTCAAAACATAGCACCTGGAAGCAGGTACTTAACAGCTTTCTCAATAATGGGGACCCAGCGTCAATTTTGTCGACTCCCACAAGGGTTCAAGAACAGCCCGGGGTTATTCTCAGCGAGAGTAACGGAGTTACTACAAATTTATGATAATGAGGCATTGTCATATGTCGATGACATCTATCTGACAGACGATGACCTGGACAAACACTTGAACAGGGTGAGCACCATTATACTGGGCTTCCCCTCTGAGGGCTATAAGTTCAACTTTAAAAAATCCAGAATTGCCCATCTCAGTGTCCTCTTTCTAGGATATGAGCTTTCAAGTGAAGGGAAGAGCTTGGCAGCCAACTTTTTAGGAAGGTGTGCGCTGCTCCAACCTCCAAAGACGCTGAAAAATTTACAATCCATCCTGGGTTTCCTAAATTTTGGAGGAACTTACATTCTAAACTACGCAGAAAGGGTAAAACCTCTCTACGCATTAATCAAACCTGATTTTTCAATCAAGAATTGGACACAAGAACACACAGAAATCTTGCGTTCACTCCAAGCTAACATGTTAGCAACAAATCACTTACAAACACGCTTAAGTCAACGCAATTTAGTGATCCGAATAATTTCGGGTCAATGCGGGTTCACCTACTTAACATTTAATGAGGGTGAAAAAGTACCAATTGCATACAAATCACATTTGTATACACAAGCAGAAATGCGCTTCACTTCAACAGAAAAAATTCTGACAGCAGTTCAAACCGCTGTAGCAAAAGAAAGAGCTCTAGCCCAAGGGAAACGCATTATTGTCGTAACCCCAGTTCCGGCCTTAGAGGCGGTAACTAAAGCGAGCATTCCAAATGCAAAAGCATTACATCCTAGATGGATACAATGGGTTAATTCTCTTGCTGCAACAGATGTTGAATATGTTTTTGATCCTGATTTAAAAACACAAGCGTTCCTGCAATATGAACATGAATGTCCTCTGCCCACTGAGATTCTGCCTCTCGATCAGTACGAATTCATAATTTACACTGACGGATCCGCACAACCCGCTACAGGGAGTAAGAAAGCTTACAGTGCAGCGTGCGCAATCGTTAAAGGTCGCATGCGCGATGGCAACTTCAGACCTATGGTCACAAAAACCCAGTCTCTAGGAGATTGTACAGCTCAGCGAGCTGAACTACAAGCATTCAAACTGGCACTTGAAAGTACAGATCGAGAATTCCCCACACTAATAGTGTGCGATTCTTTCTATTGTGTGCAGTCGTATAATGAATATATACAAAATTGGCTTGAAAATGGGTTCAAAGATCAAAAGGTGGCACAATAAAGCATAAAACGCTTTGGGAATAAGTAGTTCAGTTAAAAAGCGAACTACCAAAAGCTCACGTGATACACACACTGAGTCATCAACGTGATGGCGTTCACGTTGCAGGGAATTCATTGGCTGACGAAGCCGCAAAGGGGGCTGTTCAGACGGCTTCCGTAGCTGCGATCACTCGTTCGAAAACGAGTATAGACAGTGAGATAATGTTGGCTGTCAATGCTACGAGCAAAGGCAGTGGTGCAGCGTTACCAAAAAAGTTTCCACTCAAGTACTCTTATGTAATTGATGCGAACAATTTTCATTTTGCTCGAATCCCTGGAGTGGGGGATAGGGTAATTCCAAACATGGAACGTAGAGCAGCTTTGATTTATGAAACACATCTGGGGGAGGGTCTGTCACATCAAGGGATCTCTAAAACAATATTGACATTAAAAGAGATGTACTGGTGGCCTGGAATGAATACACAGATTCACATCTTCATCAATGACTGCATAGACTGTAAGGTACAGCGAGATGCAGAACGCCACCAGACACCATGCTACGAAGTAGCCTGCCAGGGACAGACACCATTGTTAGACAGCATTAGAGTATCTATGCACAGGCGTCCTTGTGGACAACTGCAATCCCACAAATACTAAGTCAAGGTTCCTATGGATATGGCCTCAGCGCTCGGCTGACCGCTCGAACTGTTATAAAAGATTTGCGAGTCTTTATCGGCACATACGCAATAGGCACGCTACATTCTGACCACGGCCCTGCGTTTAGCTCTCAAGCTTACAAAGAAGCCATGGCCAGTCTGGGCGTTGCATTGCGGTACTCCTCTCCGTTTCATCCTGAGGAAATTCTGTTGTGGAAAGGAAAAACCGGGACATAAAGCAGTCTATAACAGCTAGGGTATTAGGTTCGAGTGATGGGTGGGTCAAACATCTTTATGGGGTCCAACGCTCATTAAATAATTTGCCAAGAAGTTCTCTAGGGGGGGTCACTCCATATGAGGTCCTATTTGGGACAAGAATGTGGGTGCCAGATCTAGAATGTAGAGGCACAGTGGTGGAAAATAAACCCTTTGATATCAGAGATCGTTTGGCTGTTTTACAGGATCTAAATGAACTAAGATCGAAACAAAGCAACGTATTCCTGCAGCCAACCACCACTGGGGAAAAACCGGTGGTCCCAGCAAGGCCTGTCTGGATTCCAAAAGTTGGGGATCTAGTCAGAGAGAAGATTGTGGGCAAGAAGGAATTTGGATCTTCTTACAGACAACCAGTACCTGTCCTGGCCATACACGGAACAAGAACAGTACTTCTGCCGCCCCTTGCTGGAAAAAAGGAGAAAAGATTTGTGTCAATCGACCTCATCAAACCACAGTATGTGGCCAATACTAAATAGTAGGCCTCGTGGACTCCGACCTAGTAGCAGAGACACTCCTCTCGCTACTATCCAAGAGGTTCAGACTGAAAGACTGATAACCATCGAGAATTCAGCAGTAACAGATGAAGGACTGAGCAACAATGCTATGGAACTCATCCCTCTTGAAACTCAAGTAACAGTTCGTCCAAATACACCTGTCTACACCAATGTAACAAGTGATCAACTGGTTCCAGCGATTTCTACAAATCCTGATGCAATTCCAACAATTGACAGAACTGCTTCTGGCTATTTCATTAACTTTGATACGTTTTCTGAGGATCTGAGTGAGCCTGAGACTTCGTCAGCATCAAAAACTTTTAAACAGCAAGTACAAGACTTTTTCGTTTTTGAGAAAGACTTATCTGGTTTCACCATGGATTGAACTATGGGTTATTTCTGGAATATTTTTCTTCCTGCTTTGGCTAGCTTTGGTAATGACTATGAGCGTGCTTATAAATGGCAGATATATCCCTGTGAACACTGAAAGAAAAGTGAACTTACTTTTAAAACCTCACAAATCATCCCATCGTGAAACAAGAGACTTGCCTGCAGTGAACATCACAGCCGTTCCTATACAGGATGGTATAGTGTGGGACAAAACAGATTTCGATATATTCGGCCCTACGGAACATTGAACATTCCACATTTATTTAAGATCTCACTAAGTGATTTTGTTTCATCCAGTACCTATTCTGATGATTGGGACTTTGAAACTGTAAATAACATGATGTTTGACCTAGAAAAGTCTGCTGCATTTTCTAATAATGAATACTTAGAGGGTTCATCAGACTATGAACAGGTGTATTGCTATAATCACTATGGTCATCATGTTTTGCATAAATCTGCAACACCTAGAAATGTGTTTGTTTAACCAATGGGAGCATTGTCCTACACCACCGAAAGGTAGTTCAAAAACATTTCCTAAAAAGTTTCCATATTTTTCAGGGTACAATACATCTGATCCAGAAACATTTTACTATAAAAATGTAAACAAAACAGAACTGAAAATTATGTTAACTAATACAAAACAGATTTATTCTGCAGCATTTATTGCTCAACTGTCTAGACATGGTTTCGACTTGTGGAAAGAGACAATAGACACAAAATCTGTCTGGGGTACTAAAGATTGGCAAGTGCAGGGGATAGAAGCTTTGTTTAGAGCCTGTATCGTCCCTCAGCAAATAATGTTTTTGAATGACACTGTGCAACAAACGTCTTGCCTTGGGTTAGCCAAGATTAAAGACATGAAAACTCCTTCTGTACCAACACCTGCCAGTAATAACAATACACAGGCAGCGGTTACAGTTGACACAATACTACAACTCAACAGAACAAATCCTGATTGGAGAAAATGGTTGATCTGGCCCACAGACACAAACAACTGTCAAGAGAGATTCCTGAATAAAACACTGGGGTTTACTATTCATAGGCCAGACCCACGATACGTCCAAAGACAGCATCCGGGGGTAGTAACAACATACAGTGTAGGAAAATTATGCCTCGATTGGCTGCAAAAATGTACACTTAAGGATGTGAAACAACACTTATCTTTACTTAAAGAAGACGCAGACCTTAGGGAATTCTTGCTTGGACCAAGAAAACCGCGTCAAAAACATTTCATATATGCCGGCATTTATGCTGCTTATAATGAAGCATGGAAGGTGTCACAGATGGAGGCCGCAGAACGAATACGTGAACTTGATCATATTAATTTAGAGAAAACTCTCTCTGTGGTCGACAATGGGTTAACAACTTTCTCCTCCAGAATTTATTCATTGGACAGTATTGTATCCTCTGCTATCGACATACTGGAACAAGATTTAGCCATGTTACAACAAGGCCAATCTCAGTTGTGTTCTATTATGTTATTAAGCTGGACGCTGCAATCTTTGCGTGCGGGCTATGTGCCTTGGCATTTTATCAACACGACGGCTCAGTTTGCAGAATACAATCTAACTGATGAACAGATCGAACTGGCACAAAGGGGAGCAAAGTATACAGTACTGAGCATTGAAAAACTTGAAAAATTACCATTCACAGTGGCAGAAAAACCAGCTACAGAATGGCTCATTCATGGCAAAATTAGTCTACCTGTGACTACTTTTCAGTTTCAGTATTGCCTTAAACAGAGGCAAGCAGGCAAATATGAAAGGTTGGGTAAAGAATACATTAAGACATCCTGGAATTTACCTTACACTTATAGATGTTGGAGTGGGGATCGTGAAGTGTTTCTAAGCGGTACACACTGTGAAAGTGCACTAAGCGGTTCACTGATTTGTCAGGACATATCTTTACACGGGGCTTGTAATGGTTCTGTGGCAAACTTGTCCTGCCACCAGCAGGGTACACCAGCTGCTGTGATTAATCCAACGTTTGGGCAACTTTCTAATGGGAGTTACCTCATGTTGAATGATCAGAGTTGCTGTGGTATGTTGCCAGGCATCCCATATCTAGTAACTGTCAACTCCAGGGTCACTTGCTGTATGCAAGTATTGTTTGCCCCAATAGACACAGTCAGGGAGTCGCCTTTATGGCCTTCGTTGAATGTCTCTTTTATACAATTTGATACTTTAAGCAGAATGAAAGCCATGCTTATACAACAATCAGTGCCTTTGACCTCGGCCAAAGAAACCTATGATCTACAAGTTGCAAGGACTTCGGCTGAGATACAGGCTTTAATTCGTACAAACTTCCCTATACATTTCGTAGAAATGATAGGACGTATCTTTAACATGTCTGATACAAGCGGAATTGTACATGTATTTAAGACCATCTGTTCCGGGCTATTAGCACCTTTCCAGGCTGTCCTCGGAATCATCCCAAACTTCGCACATTCGGTGTTTGGTGGTGTGCTGTTAATTCTAGCACTTGTTGCAGGAATTCTGTTTCTATTCCTCCTACTACGCTATGGCAAGCCTATTCGCCAACATCACTCCGAGCGATGTGGAGAGAGCCCTCCTTGAACGGAAATGCCGTGAGCGAATAGTACAGCTTTTGGGCATTGCTCGTCTACGGGAACTTAATACAACGTGGTTCCTGTCATTCAGACCAATCTGGCAAGATTGCATCTTACCTGTTCTACGCTGCCTGTTTTGCGGTGAAGAATGCGTGCTAGACACCTGTCTAACACTCCCATCAGTCATGTCAACGGATATCGATACTCTGCTGGACCCGATAACGGCCCATGCTGTGTGTTGTCCCCAGAGGCTACCAATCCTGATGACGGCATTCATTGAGATCTCGCAGACGCTTCCGGCTGCTGCTGAGGTACGAGATGGATCAACAGGCACACAGGTAACAACGGACGCGAACATTGCATCTTCTGCTGAAGGCGATGTTTCTCATCTCTGTGCAATTAACCTTCTGAACGAGGTGTTCGAAATGTCGCCAACTTCGGTGGACGATATTTTGGCTGCGGAAATTGATGATCTAATGTTTACGCCAGACCCATACACTGACTTTGATTCGGCTCACAGTGTACCAGGGCAACAATGAAATTTGGCCTTCATATTTTTCAAACTTGGAACTTTTCCCAGAATTGAACTTTTTTCTTTTTAAAAGTTTTGAAATGACATGGCAAAATGAACAATCTGCTTACCATAGAACTAGTCTTATAAAACGGACTTCTTTGAATACTTCCAGGGACACATTGTCACCTTACTTGTCTAACATTTCATTTAATTCTATGATATGCAATGGCTTTGATTTTAAGAACTTATCGACCATTTCGTCATATGTATATATTTCTGTTTCATTCACGTTGCGTTTTACTTCCATTATATGCTTAGAATGAAACCGATGCTTTAAATGTACAGTACCTATTGCATTTCAACGGTTTTGAGCTTCTTTTAAAATGCTTTTAGAAATGTTTTTAGCAACATGTGGTACTCAATTTTATGTTTAGCATTTAAATGTTTAGCATTTAGTATTCTCGTTCATTCGAAAGTGGAGTGGGTGTTGTATTCCGCTTTAGGTGTCCGTATATAGGTTTTCCTGAATCATGTCCTTATATAGGCACAATTCGCATTGCCCTTATATAGGCATAGAATCCCTGTCCTTATTTAGGCATTAACCGTGCACTTCAAATACAGGCATGGTCACCGACATCCGTCCACCCTAACGTCACAACGAGTTCTTAGAAACCAGACCCTTAAGCTTCGGGAGTTCCCCTAGCACAGGACTATTGATTTCTCCAAGAACTCATCTATTATGTATGAACCGTTATACCTTAAGGGTTCATTCCTGACGTCTTCCTCTGTCCGACTTCACGTCAATGCTAACATTCCAAGACACCTACCAGGTATAAATATACCTTCCCTTGCCAAAGCAAGTTAGAGGAGACCTCGACTTCAGAGGAGCCCGTATCCCGGCCTGACGCACTGAGAAGACGCTGTCATTCCTGCACGCAGACGAATCCAGCTTCCAGTGTTCTGACTCCCTTCGCAGGGTGTTAGAGTTCCAGATCCGGCAAGAGATTCCCACCTCGCTCATTCTTAAGGTATGGAGCTGACTAGAACCTAGAGGGACTCTTGGCATACCATACTTGGCATACTATACTTAACATATTCTTAGTATACCAGACTAGAGAATACTCCACCTACTTCTACCTTTCCCTACACCTAGACTAGGTTAGGTACATTGGGGGTAGAACTAGCTTAGAGACGCATTGTAGAGTACTCGCATTTTTAGCTCATGTTATTTATGTACGTGAATATATGCTAAAAGAATAATGCTGGCGCAGTATTATTTATTTCTACTGCTTACGCTGTACATTATTTATCTTGCATACTGTCTTGTGATCATAACAGCACATATCTCTTACACGAAAAACAAGACTGTTCAATAAAACCCTTTTTTTTTAAACGCCCGTCTTTCCTTTCTGTGTAACTCTGTAGAAACTAAGCATGCACGATTGACTGAGTGAAACTGTTATCTATTGTTTCCACGATTCTGAGACGTGTTCCGATTCTAAAGGGAAACAAAGTTGTCATGTTTTTCGGTTGCCAGAAACTACTCCCTTCTTGTTCTCAAGGAGTTTCTAGTGGCCTCTGAGCTAGCTGGCACAAGTAATTAAGTTTAATATACTCGATAGGGACATACCGACCTTAGTCCTATGTCAAGCCTATAGGTTATATTATTCCAATGCGCAGAGCCTTTTAGGGAAATAGGAACTGCACTACAGCACAGACACAGAGGAGGCAGAATACTTGTAGAACAGCAGGACCAGGAGCAGCAGGAGTCTTACTTGATGCATTCTCGGTTCGAGGGGAAGTCCAGGTGTCCAGATGGTCAAAGAGTGCCTTGGTTTCAGGGATGAGTCTTGTTCCACAATGAATCTGAGGACCCACCCACGAGGGAGCCCATAATTACCCAAGAAAACGGTTGGAACGAATAAGGGATCCCTCCCATAGGAGGGGCTAGACAGAGAGGAAAATACTCCCCTGTCCTTTGTCCAGTTTTGCGCCAGAGCGGGCACCAAGTGTTCCTGAACTGGCTCAAACCGGTATATGTAAGGAGGGCACCAAATATGCCCTTCAATGCAGTTTGGTGGTGCTGGAAAGCGCCCCACCCCAGCCCAATACACTAAGAGCTGTCTGGGAGGTGGTCACACCTCCCTGTAACAGGAAACCTATTGTTCTACCTTCCCCTGCTCGAGCTCAGCTCCGCAGCAGGAGGGCAGAACAGTGTCTGTGGTCGGCAGCAGTATTAGCTTGCTGTGAGACCTTGAAAGGCTGTAACCAGGGGTACAGAGGGCTCCTCTAAGAAGTCCCCCAGTACATGGGATCATACCTCCAACACCGAAACCGATGTTGGGGTATGATTCCAACATGCTGAATACCAAGCATGACCAGGTTTGGCGCAGCCATTATGTAGTTAGACATCTCGTAATGACTGATGTCCACTATATGTCTTAAAATGGCTGACCGCACTTACAAAGCCAGGAGAATCAACTCCGGGATTTGGAGGGGTGTCGTGCTCATGCAGGGGCACCCTCACACTTATAACCAAGTGTCCTGGCCTCAGGCCCGAAGGGCCTGCCATAGAGGCGACTTCTAGGTTTTAAGTGCAGTGACCTCAGATGTAAGAAAACATATCTGTCGTGAGAGGTGCGAGCACCATCTCACACATGCTGCAAGGGCAGGCCTGTAGTTAGAGTTTAAGTGGACTCCCATGGGTGCACAATACATGCTGAAGCCCATGGGAAACCCCTGGTGTGCCTATGACCTGAGTATATTAGTACCATATACAAGGGACTTATAAGGGTACACCAGTAACCAATTGTGGAGGTACCAAGGTACTTACCAAAGCCATTTTGGGAGATAGAGCACAGATACTGGGGTCCTGGTTTGCAGGATCCCAGCAAACTACAGTCATAACATACTGACACCAGGTAAAAAGTGGGGATAACCATAAAAGAAAGATCCTACTTTCGCACACACTGCGTTTGACATATTATGCACAGGACTCGGTCCTGGTACTTGCTTTTCCTTTCTTGCTTACAAGTGTTTGCCCTTCTCTTTCCTTCAATTTTGATGATTTCTGCTTTTTGTAGAACTTCTGTTCCTCTAATGAATATATATTGTTTTTATTTCACTTGCCTCTCCTTTCGATTGGCTTTTTCATTGTTGGTTTAAAATTTTGGACCTTATGCTTTATGCAGCTTCTTTTCCCTATGGGACTGTGGTTTTTAACTTTTCATTGGCTTCTGCTTTGACTGATAGCCTTCCCACAGTCTCCGCCTTCCAATAGTTGGCCTTTACTTACCTTGGCCTATTTTAGGTCAGTTTACCCTTGTATTCTTTATCCCAGGTTTCTTTGTCCTATTTCTTTCTTTCGGGATATGGCTCTTAGCAGCCGTTTTCAGGCTTCTAATCGGCTAGCATAATTTCTTAATGCCTTGTTAGTTTTTCTTTTGTTGAGGGGTGTGATCCCTCTCTCTCCCTCTCTCTCCCTCTCTCTCTTTCTCTCTATTTTTGGTTCTATGTTTCTCAGCCCCATACTTCTTTTGTTCATGAACGTCAGAGTGGTGCTGTTTTCGTTCTTTCATCAATATATTTTTTATATATCACTGTATTATCTACTATCAGTATGGCAATGCTCTATGGACGTGTATATGTCTTAGATATAGGTCTATATATCTGTATCTCGATGTTTATATATCTATATGTCTTTTTTTGCGACACGGCCTCCATGTCACGGAGCCGCGGGTTGGTGTTATTTCAAGGCGAGACTGGGTTGACCTTAACAACTACGTTTGGCGACTCTCTCCCCCACCCGTTACAAGAGGCTTAAGGAGTATTAACTCCTACATTACATAATTGACATTTACATGATACTATTAGGTATCGTATAGAGTGCATAATTTACGCTCTTTATTATATATTTTTTTCATCACTTTTTGTATATATAGCACACCCATTTGGGAACAATCAACATAGTGGATATTGAGGGATCTTCTTAGTCCTGATGAAGAAGCTTTGCTTCGAAACATGTTGACTCTTTAGGAGCACCCGCACATTATTGGCAGGATCTCTCCGCATCACTTTTTTAACAGGTCCAGCCTCAATGACCTATTAAAGTTCTTCTTAAATCCATGAGGCCAGGTCCTTTTTAAATCACTTACCCGTATCCTTTCTCGACCCCTCCTCTCACTACCCCATCACTACACATAGTATTATTAATATTAGTGCTCCCGCGTAGCCGTAGGTCGTAGCACGCCCCGTCCCGCAGCGGGACGGGAAGACCTCAATGATGAAGCATGACACCAAGGGTCCTTTTGGTGTGTGAGGGGTATTTAAGCAAACGCTGTGTGCATCCACATTTGGATGACTCAACACACTTTCCTTTTCATTTCTAGTCCCATGTGGTGGATTCATTTGATTTATTGACTTAGCATCAGAGGAGGATATATCCGCCACAGTGTCCGTGTGAGACACTACCTCTTCACTCCCTCCCTTTGTTATATAAAACGGCCTCCATGTCACCTTTTCAAAATAGTTTTGTATGCATTGCATTTCTTCCCCCTCTGTGATTCTCCCTGCTGGGTGTTTCTGGTGGTGTTCCTCTTTCTGGAGTTCTCCCTGGACAAGACTTGGTTTTTGTTTTGTTGTCACAGATTTCTATTGGAAGCAAGCCTTGTGCTTCCTCTACTGTACATGTGTTCGAGATTTCTTCTCGGTGTTTGCACCCCAGATAGCCTCAACTACTGTTGGTCCGTGGAGCTTTGCTCTGTTATGATTCTTGTGGCCCTGATCTTCCGGGCTTCAGCTATTCATGGTTCCAATTCCCACCTTGGGTCTGGGTAATGAGTCGAATCATATTGATTAGTGTCTTTCGACTATTTGTTTTTCCATTGCTATGAGTTCGGTCAGGGCTTTAAGTGGGATGAAAAAACTGGGGGGGTCTCTCAAATAAGCGTGGCCAATGCAATTAGGGGCGTGGCTTAAAACACATAAGCTAAAAATCTGTGCTTAGCATAGTGTGCCGCCGGACTTGTATTTTGCTGTTTGTCAATGCATCCAGATAAATGATACAACAAGTAACATCATACCTACAACAAGTCAGGACTATTGGCTTTGTCAATGGTTGTTAGTTGCATAAGATAAATAAGCCCCAACTATGCCTTGTATACAATATTGAAAAAGCTTCCACTTAAAGCCCTGGTTACACCACGACAATGTTGCTGCTCCTGAGTTTCAAAAGAGAAGGGAAATCCAGAGAGAAAATGACTCTTTAAAGGATTTCCTTCCCCTACACGCTCACCCGGCATGATGTCATGCCGTAACTTCTCCACTAGTGAGAAGTGAGCAGTGTGAGCAGCGCACATCGATGTGCCTGCTGTCACTGCAGTCCGGAAAAAAACGGACCGCCTGTGCCAGGGCACAAAACAGAGCCCGATAGAGACCTGTTTCGAGGCCCCCTTTAAAAAAACTGCTGGTGCTCTGACCCCGCCCACTTAAAGCCCTGGGTTCGGTTTACCCATGCTTCCCCATCTCTCATATTTCCACGTTGCTTATGGTGAGTTGTATTGTCCTTCTCACATGAATTTCTCACTCCACTATTCTTTTCTGTCTTTCAGTAGACTGGTTGATTCTATGTGTAGATTTTTTGGTATGGCCAGTTCGCAGACCCACCTCCAGGGGTGGTGTTGCTACGGTATCTAATTCTAAGGTAAGGAATCTGCGGCCTCATATCTCTATCAGATGGATAAGTTACCTTCGGTGACACCTTATCTGGTAGAGACCTAATCAAGCCGCAGATTCCCTACTGACCTACCCATCCTCTCTGTTCTGCTAACTGTTTTCTTCTTACCTACAACATCTGTTTCTTGAATTTATTTTATAGTAAATTACCACTTGTGCTGGTTGATTCATTATATAGTACGTTACCACTTGTAGTGGTTAATTTAAAGATGTATCTATCTTTTTGGCACACTGTTTCCATAGCCAGTTTCTTTGGTAGCTCAGTGTTTTGGTGCGGAAATTAGTCACATCGAGGAAGGGCTTGTATGCACTTCATTGACGTCACATCCGGTGGATGATGTCACTACGGAGTCGCACGATGCCCTCAACTGACGCACAGAAGTTCTGCTGGAAAAAAGTTCTGGATCCAGTCTGGCGCCTTGGTAGATTACGATGGTAAGTAATCTGCAGCTAGACTATGTCTCTACCAGATAAGGCGTTACCGAAGGTAAGTAACTTGTCAATTTTATTCAAATGTAAATGAAAAATAGTGACACTGCATCACCAATTTTGTCTGAATTATCTAATCGGGAATGTCTTCACTTGGGAATTCCAGCCTCTGCAGATGTCTGTGAGAACCTTTAAAACAAAATTAAAGCTAAAATTGATAAGGTTTCCATCCCATTCCTAAAGTCAGAAGACAATCATTGTAGACCACTTGGTCACCACTGCACCCATCTTCTCCAGAGCTATCAAACCATCAGCTGTCACTGTGTTTACTTTTCAATGATGACATCATTCAATCTAAACTTTAAACTGCCTAGTCTAGCTCACAAGATCACGGTTCTCCAAAATATTTCAAGCTTGTGACTTTCATGATTGCTCCTTTACTTGTCGAGATTTGTAATCTATCAGTTTCCTCTTCATCAGTACCTCCAGTTTAGATAAATGCCATTGTAAAAACAAAATGAAAATCCTAGTATTCTAACTAAGTATAGATCTATCTCTTTATTTTCTTTTCCAACTAAAACCTTGGAAGTTGCAGTAAATGTCCAATTGCCCAACTTCATAGAAAATAGTTCCCTTCGTTATCCATCCTAGGCAGACTTTCTGCCAGACCATGTGACTGAGTTGGCGGAGCTTCTCTTGAGGATCCTAAACTCACTCAGGATGCAGGGAATTCAACATTTGACACAGTTTCTCACCACATTCTCCTATTGTAGGGTATGAGAGATGGTGCTGTAAAAGTGAGTTCAAACCTACCTCAGCGACAGAGAAAAGGTAGTAACTCTGAATTCCAGTCTGTTTTTCACAGGGTTCGCTTGGAGTTAGGCAAGACTCCTAATTAAGCCCTCCTCTTTTTAATATTTATGATTTCCCTGTAGCTCGCTTAATAAGACAATTTGAATGGGGGGCGTGGCCGGGCAAGATGGCCGATCGGACGTGATCCGCTTCGACTCCCGGTCCGCGCTAGTTTCTCGGGGGCACTGCAGCCGATAATCCGAAGCACCACTGGCAATACACATAATGGCCATTGTCCCCCACCACCAGGCATGCGAGAAACCCGGCGTTCCGTGATGCGACATCTGTGAGGCGCAAACAGGGCAGTTCTGAGCCCGGCTGAGGAGACGGCCGCCATTTTCTGCTCGGAGGAATCGACCGACTCTGTGGTGCCCAGCGAGACGGCTGATCCCACAGGCCCGGACCCAGATCAACGGTGGTCCCTTACCGGAGGGGTCGATCGACGTGGAGGGATGAGGGAGTGTTCCGCGACCACCCTCACCGCTTGCGGAGACGGCACAACTTGGTCGAATGCCCGGGAGGCTCAAAGGCGGTCTGCGGGCTAGAGGCAGGAAGAAGTGAGGCGGCGACCTGTGTGCGTGATGACATACGAGCGGTGAAGATACCGGTGAGGCGCCTGGGCCCATGTGGGGGGAGTCAGCGGGACGGCGGTCAGCCCGAGCAGACCAGAAGACGGATGCCTGAACTTAGGATGGAGAGGAGTTTGAGGCCCCGGGTGGCAAATAAGAACGTCGGACTGGGACTGTGGCTTGGTGATCTCATGGGTGCAGACATCCTGGCAAGCACGGCACCGAAGATCTCGATCTCGGCACAGCACGCTGTCGGCGGAGAGATCTTGGCACTCACGCTCCAGGGTACAGGCCGGACTTGGGAGACACTTACACCTTCACTCTGGCAACCCGCTAAAAGTAAAGCGCCATATCAGCAGTGAGCGGCCTTGTCCCCTCGGCGACGATATATCTGCCACCAATGCCTATCCCGAGGAGAGAGGGACAAGAATCTCATAAGGCGATGACCCACGGGCACTGAGGGGTCCTGCTGCTAGTGACGCTCTCGGTGACGGGGCCTCAGCCCGAAGCGACGGGGTGAGAGGCCTCCAAGTAACACGCGGTGCGACGGAGGCTCCCCGATTGTTTACACATGGCGGAACCGCCTACCTAAACGGGCCGCCTACAGAACCACAGGCAAGTACTCGACAGAGCCGGGGTCGGGAGGGCCCGCCTCTATGCCGCCTAAGAGAGCAGTCCCCAAAGCCACGACCGGGGTATCTCATTACTTCACATCAGCAGATAAAGCCTCGTCCACAGACCGCGAAACCGAACCCGCCACCATGGCTTTCACCAAAGAGGACCTCATGACCTCGCTACGGGACTTCAAAGCGGAACTACGGAGGGAGCTCAGCCAAGACATCAAGGAATCTATGGAACAATTGAAAAGAGACCTCAACGAGCGTATAACCTCCCTCCAACGCGATGTTGACTCGGTGGGGGTCAGAGTGGTGGAATTGGAAGAACAGACCCGGGACATAGACAAGCGCTCCTCCAACTTACAGGACACAGTAAGCGCCCTACAAGACTAACTTCGCCAAACCCAATTAAAGGCGGAAGACCTCGAAAATGGGGCAAGACAAGACAACCTACGTGTCCGTGATCTGGAGGAGGGAGCGGAAGGACCAGATTTGGAAGCCTTCCTGGAAGGCCTCTTCGCGGAGATCATCAGCCCCCAAGTCCTCAAAATCAAGCTCGAGAGGGTACACAGGGTCGGTGGCCCTCAAAGTGGTGAACGGAAGCGCACACGAGACATCTTGGCGAAATTCCACTCCTACAAGGTGAAGGAGGCAGTCCTTTCGGCGGCCAGGAAAAAAGACAAGATCTCATTTCAGCTGCACTCATGCAGCATCTATCAGGATGTGGCCCCCTCAACATTGGCGAGGAGGCAGCAATTCCGCCCCATCACCAATAAGCTCCGAGACGACAAAGTCGGGTATCGCTAGACTTATCCGTTCGGCTTGAGCTTCGAATACGACAACAAACAACGCCACGTCACGGACCTCAAGGAAGGTATGGAACTGTTGGGCCTCCCGGTTCCTGAACTGGAAGCAGAAGCAGTCGACTCGTTGGGGTCCCGTCGACACATCCTGCCCTCAGCGAAGTGGCACACGTCCATGAAAGGGAACCACGGATGACCTCTGGGGTTAGATACTAAGGGGAACAACTCTACATGCATACCACTACCTGTTTCCAAGCGTCCTGAGACAGGCCGCCGCCTCTGGAGTCATTACCTCTTGGCTATACTGGAGTCTCTAGAGAGTAGGAGGATTCAGTCAGTGCTACTGAGCAGAGACTAAGTCACTCGGCGATCTGCACTATTTGGGCACCCCCCAGATGGGCGCGGCTGGGACCACTGGTCACGCCATCCAACACCCCACCTGAACAAGTGGATCCACCTACAGTCAAGGACTCATCGTATACTCGACGCATGTTCACGTTGGTATTGTTGGGGACCTTGTTTTTCCTTTTTCTTCTAGGGTTTTTGGGAGGGGGTGGGAAGGGGATGTGGTGGTGGCATAGTCTACTCAATCGGTAAATGAGCAAGAGGGCAGACGCTGGGGGAGACGGCAGAAGCATGGGGTCTCTACCCCCACAGAGTCGGATGCTCCGAGACAAAGGCGAGGCTATGGGCGGGGGAGAAGGGGGCTCCATTGGGTAAGATGGTTATTACTGTAGCTTCATGGAACGTTAGAGGTCTCAACTCCCCACAGAAGAGGCAAAAGGTATGGAAGTACCTCACAGATCAACATTTTGATATAGGGGCACTCCAAGAGACACACCTCCAAAAATCTGACGAATTAAGACTCAAGCACAAATCATACCCACTCATTTACAGATCATCGGCACATACTAAGCACCGGGGGGTGGCATTGCTGTTTCACGCCTCAACGAAATTCCAACCGGTAGACATCCAGTCAGATAAGGAAGGAAGGAAGGAAGGCTAGTCATGGTGAAAGGCACTCTGAGGGGCACATTATGCACCTTTATAGCGACATACGCTCCGAACACAGGCCAGACAAGCTTTCTCCACACCCTACTTGATAAAATGGAGAACTTTGTCGAGGGTCCAATGATTCTCTTGGGGGATTTCAATCTCACCTGGCAACCTGATATAGATAGCACTCACTCCCACAGAGCTGAAACTTTCCCGGCACACATTAAGCAAAGAATGCACGACTTTGGCTTGAGGGACGCCTGGCGTACCATGTTTCCCCAAACGAGAGACTACACATTTTATTCACATGTGCACCACACTTACTCACGCTTAGACTACATCTTCATCAACCAACGGCTGGTGGGCAAGCTTGCAGAGGCTAAAATATTCCCCCTCGCGATCTTGGATCATTGTCTTCTATCGATCTGCCTACAATGGAGCTCTAACCCGACTGCACCCCCGAAATGGTACTTCCCAACCTCTCTCACCCGAGATAATATACTGCGTACAGAACTACGTGAAGCAATCACTGAATACTTCACGGTGAACAGGCTGGAAGACACCTCCCCTAGTACCACCTGGGATGCCTTTAAGGCACTTATCCGAGGGAAATGTATAGTACTCAATTCCTCCCTGAATAAATGACGTGCGCAGGAGCGGGAGGGTCTGGAGCGGGAGTTAGAACAGGCGGAGCAGGCCCACAAGAATAACCCCACTAGAGTAACTTTGCATGCCCTCACAGCTCTACGCGGGAAGTTAAAGGCGATCTACAACAACAGGGCAGAGTACACGCTACTAAAATTACACCATACCTCATACGCTCAAGGGAACAAGATTGGCAAACACTTAGTGAGGCAACTAAGAGTGAAGCGAGAAAGAGAATATATTGGGGGCATTCGGGATAAGAATAATGTTTTAATTCACGCCGACAGGGAAAAGGCGGACCTCTTTGGGTCGTTTTACAAGTCACTCTACATTGTAGAACTCAGAGATCCAAACCTGCAGGACAGCTACCTTCAGGCCCTGCGATTCCCCCGAATTTCACCAGCTACAAATGATTTACTCTCGGCTCCTATCACTATGGAAGAGGTGAGAACGACCATCTCTGCTCTCAAACTGCATAAAGCCCCTGGACCAGACGGCCTTACTGCCCACTTTTATAAAACCTTTGCACCAGACCTCATCCCTCACCTCACGAGCCTTTTTAACCAGATGGCCGAGACAGGTGAAGTGACCCCCTCGATGGCCTAAGCAGTGGTCACGGTCATCCCCAAGCCTGGGAAGAATGCACAGCTTTGTACCTCTTACCGGCCAATCGCTCTCCTAAACTTGGACGCAAAAATGTACTCCACTATTCTTGCCAACCAGATTCAAGATCTGATGCCGGACCTGATCCACCCCGTTCAGTCTGGCTTTATCAAGGGAAGACAAACACACGACAACATTAGACGCACCATACACCTAATCGAGAAAGCCAACAAAAAGGTGGTTCCGGCGGTCCTGGTGGGACTTGATGCCGAAAAGACATTCGATCAAGTGGACTTGGGCGTTCCTATTTCGAGTCCTGCAGGCTTTCGGTTTCGCAGATAAATTCATACGCATGATTAAGGCCAACTACTCTCGGCCCCGCTCCAGGTCAATGGTGTGCTGTCGGACCCATTCTCCCTTACGAGAGGCACCAGGCAGGGGTGCCCTCTCTCACCCCTGCTTTTTGCACTGAGCATCGAACCTTTCGCACTGTCCATCCGCAACAATACAATCACACAGGGCATACCCTTCGGAGGGGACGATAATAAAATTTCGCTTTTCGCGGACGATGTACTCCTGACACTCGCAGACCCTGCACGTTCACTCCCTGCCCTGCAGCTAGAACTAGCTAAATTCGAAGTCATAGCCGGATTCAAGGTCAATCTCGACAAATCTTACGTACTCAATCTTACCCTGCCGAACGACGAAGCGAGCGTCGTCCAATCCCAATCCCCACTACAATGGTCAAGCCGCTCCCTCCAATATCTAGGGATCCAACTGACGCCCCGAGTAGAAGGGCTTTACAAAGCCAACTTCCCACCAACGATCCTTCAAATTCAGAATGATCTTAAGCGGTGGAAGCCCTTATTTATCTCCGGGCTTGGCCACATCCACGCTATTAAGATGACCCTACTGCCCAAATTGCTATATCTTTTTCAGGCCTTGCCCATAGACTTAGATTCAACCTTTCTGCCCACAATCAAATCTTTACTCACAAAGTTCATATGGCAGGGTGGAAGGGCCCGACTATCTTTCTCCATCCTGCGAAGACCCAGATCAAAGGGGGGGGGGTGGGAATGCCCGATTTCGGTCTCTACTATAAGGCGGCACAATTAAGGATCGTGACGGAATGGTTCAAATGGGAATCAGGGAGGCACTGGCTTCACATGGACAGGGGGGTGGTGGGGAGGACGGTGTGGGATCTGATCTGGAAACACAAGAAGGACCGCCCGGCGAACGCATACATTAGCACACCCACTCGCACGGCCCTGAAGGTGTGGGACTCCTTAGCAGGAAACGAGGCTTGGACCACGTTCCCTTCCCCCTACACCTGATTCATTTTAACCCGGCTTTTCCTCCAGCCCTACACGAAGGACCATTCAATGCCTGGAGAGAGGGAGGCTGCCTCATGCTAGACCACTTATTCCACAACTACAACATCTTAACCTTTGATAACTGCAGACGGGAATTTCACCTATTGCCAGAAGAACACTTTCACTACATGCAATTGCGACATTGGGCACTCACCCCTCACATACGGGATAATGCCACAAGGGAGAAAACGGGGTTTGAAAAGTATGTGAGAACAGTGGGTTCAATGAAAGGGGTGATCTCCTTCCTCTATGATTATCTACTTTCCGCCTCACACACTGCTCAACCGAGGTACATGTCTATGTGGGAGGGCCTGTTACAACGAGACATACAGGACAATGAATGGGCAGCACTTTGGTCCGACATTTCGAAATGTAACCATTCTTTAGAGCTCAGAGAAGCACATTTTAAAACTCTAATGGACTGGTACCTCTACCCCGCCAAACTTAAACGCATATTCCCAACCACGTCAGACAGATGTTGGAGGGGATGTGGGCTTCTGGGTGATTTCCACCATATCTGGTGGGACTGCCCCACTATACGCCCTTTCTGGGAGGAAATCCTAGCCCAACTTAAAACCATGCTGGGTTATCCCATACCGACCTCCATGGAGGGAGTCCTCCTAGGTCTCCGAGACCCTTCTCTAGAACACCAGACCAGGGCCGACAAAGCCATCATGTGGACTTGCATTGGGGCAGCGAAGATCACAATTGCTGCAGCATGGAAGAAGGCGGCTCCCTCCATTTCGGTCTGGCACGCCCGACTGTGGAAACTCCTTTGCCTAGAAAGAATGGCAGATATATTCTGCGATGATTAAAAATGTTTTGAATATAAATGGGGTCCATTAGTTGCCTTCCTCACACGGGACCTACCGCTGGCGGTCTGCCCCCCATCTATTAGAGACATGCATCTCTTCCAGTTCTAACATCTTAGTCTTCCACCTAGCCATTTGCTCAGCCTTCACTACATGACTCGCCACCACACTCCTTGTTAGTGGGAGGGGGGAGGGTATGGGGGTTTATTGAGTTAATTGTTATGCCTCTTATTTATATTTCTTTTATGGAGTACCTTCCCGGTTGGATGGGTGATGCATCGATTTAGCAGGACACTGCGGACTGTGACACCACCAAATGGAGGAAAGGACTTATTCGGCCTCTGAACTCTTTGAACTGTGCTACTCACTATAGAATGTCCCCCCGCCACAATTAGATGCAGTTAAATGTGGGAGATACTCCCCAATCTTGATTTTGCGGTCTATGATGTTCTGTTCTGTTTAACAACGATACTCCTGTACGTGTACGGCGAATACTGTTAACTTAACAAATTCTAATAAACATATGTTTTACAAAAAAATCTTTGAATGCCACTTGCTTCTTGGCGTGATACGCTCATGCGCTATGCAACATGGCCAAACTGGTTGTCCCTAAAATTCCATATGACCTCACGGCTCACTTTTCTAAGGTCTTTAAGGATGGCCAGGATGCCTCACGGCACATCATAAAATCAGGCCAGGTCACTGCCTTTTCGCTCGCACTGTAGGGTCCTCTGTCGTTGTGCGCGTCATGCTTGGCTCCTTATGGCTGCTTGTGTGGAGGTAAAGCTGATTAAGCTGTGGAGAAGTTTAAGGCTCATAATGGCATAATCTGAGAGAGACAGTTAGTTGTAGATTCCTTACCTTAGAATTTCCCCGAGGCATCAGTCTAGATCCGGAGATTTTTCTTTAGCAGTACCCCTGCGCGTTGGTTGAATCCGCATCCGGCGTCGTGGTCACCGGGATGACTTTGCAGTGCCTACTTATACGCTGCACCTGTGCTCTGACGTCAGTTCTTTCTTTTTCCGCGCCAGCCTAGCGCAGATCCTGAGAGGGCTACCCCTTAGCTGTTTTTTGGCTACCCTTTTTGTGACTTTTGTCGGCATCTTTTTCTAGTCTTGGACTCCTGGTGCGTGAGAGGTGTCCCAACGTCGAACTGGTTTCAAGCCCTGCGGGTCCTGCCACAAGATGATGTCGGTTACGGACCTGCACCTTGTGTGCTAGTGATGTCTGGAGCGCCACCACAACCCGAAGTCGTGCTCCGTCTGCTGGGCCATGCACCCAAAGACTTTGCAGGAGCTGTCCCAAAAGTTGTTGGAGGCACGGGGGTGAGCTCCGAGTCGTTCCCAGTCTCATTCGAGAGGAAGGTCTCGAGACCATTCGCAGAGCCCCCACTCCTCGTCGAGGTCTTCGGGTAAGTCGAAACACAAGATGGCGAAGAACCACAAGCGCTCTTCACCTTATCCCCATCGGTTGGCTGATGCAACGCGGGACTCGGAGCGCCATCGCTCAAAGGCGCCGTCTTCGGCGCCTGTTTCAGGGACGACTCCGCGCCTCCCACCCTTTCCGGGACCCGGAGTGTTCCCTGCCCAACTTAAGCAATTCTACAAGGCTTTACATCTCGTCTTTGGGCAGCCCGACTCTGCTGGTGCGCCTATGGGCCCCGCAGAGCGCGTCGGGGGTCCTGGGCCTTCGATGCCGGTGGCTCTGGCCCTGGCGCCAGAGGGCCCCCGCGGATCCAGGTCTGGATCCGGATTGACGCTGGTCGACCTTACTCCACTTCTTCCGGCGCCGATCCCGACGACGACACCCCCAGCATCAACCATGCCCTTGCCAATGTGTCCCGATCCTTATCCCCGAGTTGGAGCCAGACCGACGTCGGTCGACGTCAGAGGGTACTTTTGTTCCCCTGTTCATCCCTACCAACCAGAGGGTAGTGATGAGGACTGGGACGGGTCGCTGGACCCTTTAACTGACCAACTAGAAGAACCGAACTGGCGAGAGGACCTGGGTGATGCCAGTGGTCTGGACACCTCTACAGACACTGGTTTGCTTTCTCCCCCAACTGTGGCTATCGAGGAGGGAGCGTCCTATGCTGTGGTGGTGAGAAGTTTTATAACATACAACAATGTCTCTAAGGGTATCAGTTAGTAGTCAATTTTAACGATAGCACGATTAATTGCTGGGAGCAAAGGGAGAGACCAAGGAGACAAAACACAATTCAACAAATTACAGTTTTTTGGTAGTCGTATATATTTGTTATAATTAACTTCATATATTTAGACATGAGTAAGAACAGCACTGCGTTACATTAGTTGGCATGTAAACTGTGGGATACCGTGCACAAGTGCTCGTGAAATAGTGACGACACAAGTGACACGTGAGGAAGTATGTACAGCGACACGAGAGGGCGCGACAGGAAAGACAATTGGTGGTGGAATTTACATAGTAGAGATACCCAAATAATTAATGTTAATATATACAAGTGGAATCCAGATGGGTATCCTTGAAGAACTAGTGCCGAAATTTCGCTGTCAGAGTCGACGGCGTTTCGGCCTGTAGGAGTGGTTAGGCCATCATCAGGACCAGGTTACTCTTATTTGATTACAGTGGCGTGGTATGTGACAGCAACCCCAATCGTAGGCGTGTGGAATACCTGTATGAATCAGGTATAGGGTGCATTTGTCAGGAAGGGTCCAAGATAGTCACGTTGGGATGTCTCTGGTCGGAAATCCAGAGGGAATCCGATGGTTACTTAGTGGATCCACAGAGAGGAAGGGCGGCTGCCTTTAATCATTTGCTCGAAGCAGGACGCCGCACTGGGATTAATCACGGATGTACGAAGCTGGCGTTAGTCAGGCCCGGGCAAGGGTGGTGGTGAGAAGGGCAGCCGAGGTCTTGGGCCTTGAGCTCCCTTTGGTGGCAGTCGGGACTAACCTCCTGACAGAGGTGCCTCAGCCTGCGGCTTTCTCTTCCGAACCCCTATTGCCATTCAATAAGGCCCTCACTGATGTCCTCCTGGGCACTTGGTCCAAGCCCAGCACAGGGGCTCCTGTGGAAAGGACAATTACCCGCTGCCATCGCCGTGCCCCGGGCGACCCAGTGTTCTTGTCCCAAGACCCTTCCCCTGAGAGCTTGGTGGTACAAGCCTCTTCTTCTAAAGGTGCATTCCCTTCTGCCCCTCCAGATAGGGAATCCAAGAAGCTGGACAATCTTGGGAAGCGTATGTTCTCTTCCTCCAGCTTGGCACTGTGGTTGGTGAATACCGTGTGCCTCTTGGGCCGCTACTTCCATACCATCTGGGATACAGTCACGCAGGTGCTGCCTCAGTGCCCGGGCCGTTCTTTCCCAGGCAGTTGCAGATGGGAGAGAGACAGCCAAATTCACCATTAGATCTGGACTGGACACCACCTACTCACTGGGCAGAACGGTTGCCACGTCGGTAGCCCTTAGGCGCTACGCCTGGCTGAGGACATCTGGCTTTTCATGGGATGTCCAGTCAACTTTGATGGCCATGCTTTTTGATGGCCGTCGCCTTTTTGGCATCAAAGCAGACTCGGCGCCGGAGCGCTTTAAAGATTCAAGAGCTACGGCTAGATCTTTGGGCCTCACTGCGCCTTTTCTCCCACTCCAGTCTGCTTTTTGTCCCTTTCATGGCTACGGGAGGGGCGTCCAACCACTTCCGGCCCAGTCTAGCCACCGGTTCACGCAAGCTGCCCAGCCTCTGCGTGGCAGCGGACGTGGGACCCAGCGACCTCGCAGGTCTGGGAACCAGCAGGCGGCCAGTCCACCCTTTCCCCCCCTGCAGCAGCCTCCAAAACCTTCTAGTCTGACCTTTCTGGCCCATCAGCGGCCAGTGGGTGGCAGAATTCGCCATCACCTCCTCCACTGGCAATCCATCATGTCAGACAGGTGGGTTTTGCAGATCGTCTGAAGGGGCTACTCCCCCCCCCCCTTCGAGACTACCCTTCTTCCATGCCACCGTCTCTCGACCGCATGTCGGAGGATCATTTGCCGCTTCTCCACCAGGAAGTCTCAGCTCTCTTGGCCCAGGGAGCTATAGAGAGGGTCCCAGTGCCAGACGTGGGTCGTGGTTGCTATTCCCGCTACTTTCTGGTGCCCAAGAAGGACAAAGGCCTGAGTACTATTCTAGACCTCAGGGCCCTCAACTGCTTCCGCCGGAAGGAGAAGTTCAAGATGCTCAAGTTGGCTCAGGTCCTGTCTGCCCTCGACCCCGGAGACTGGATGGTGGCGTTTGACTTGCAGGACGCTTATTTCCATATTCCCGTCTTGCCAGCCCACAGACGCTATCTACAGTTCACGGTGGGCCACAAGCATGTCCAGTTCACCGTGCTCCCCTTTGGCCTTACCAGTGCCCCTCGGGTGTTCACAAAGGTGATGGCGGTGGTCGCATCTCATCTGCGCAGATCAGGGGTTCCAGTCTTTTCCCTATCTCAACAACTGGCTGTTGAAAGCGGGCTCGCCCCAGACTGTCGTCACCCACCTCCAGACTACGGCGGACTGACTGCACTCGCTGGGGTTCACTATCAACGTGCCGAAGTCACACCTGACTCCATCTCAGATGCTCCCTTTCATCTGAGCTGTTCTGGACACAGTGCAGTTTCAGGCCTATCCTCCAGAGCAACAAGTCCGGGATATTTGGGCTATGATGCTTTTGTTTCAGCCTCTATCCCGGATTTCAGTGAGAATGACTCTGAGGCTGCTGGGCCTCATGACCTCCTGCATCCTGCTAGTGGATCATGCCAGATGGCATATGCGGGCTCTGCAGTGGGACCTGAAGTTCCAGTGGGCGCAGCATATGGGGAATCTTTCGGACTTCGTTCAGATCTCAGAGGGAACTGCACAACAACTGCAGTAGTGGCTAACAAACCAAGATTGGGTCAGCAGCAGATCCCTCTCCCTTCCCCAACCAGATCTAACGGTGGTGACAGATGTATCACTTCTGAGATGGGGCGGCCATCTGGGAGAGACGGAGATCAGAGCCATCTGATCTCCGGCAGAGTCTGGGCTCCATATCAACCTGTTGGATCTCCGTGCGATCTGACTGGCACTGAAGGCATTCCTTCCCTCTCTCAAAGGGAAAGTGGTGAAGGTGTTCAGAGACAACACCACCGCCATGTGGTACTGCAACAAATAGGGCGGGGTGGGGTCGTGGACCCTTTGTCAGGAGGCTCTTGGCCTCTGGACATGGCTGGAACATCAGGGCATCACCCTGGTGGTTCAACACCTGGCGGGTTCTCTAAATGCCAGGGCGGACGAACTCAGCCGTCAGTGCTTGGTCGATTACTAATGGCGTCTTCACTCGGGGATCGTGCAAGGTCTCTTTCAGCGGTGGGGAGAGCCTTTGTTAGATCTGTTCGCCACTGAAGAGAATGTGCAATGTCAGCAGTTTTGCGCGTTGGAGTTTCCAAGGCCGCACTCGCTCGGCAACTCTTTTCATTGTGAGTGGAATTGCTGCCTCCTATACGCCTTTCAGCCTGTACCACTTCTGCTCCCAGTGCTCAAGAAGATCAAGCATGAACAGGCTCAAGTTATTCTCGTGGCTCCGGACTGGGCGCGAAGAGTCTGGTACCCCGAGCTGAGCATGGCCATCAATCCTCCGATCAGACTGCCCCTTTGGGAGGATCTTCTGTTGCAGCAGCAGGGGACGGTCCTCCACCCGAACCCGTCCAGTCTCCACCTCCTTGCGTGGAGATTGAGTGGCGACAGTTGACAGCTTTTGACCTTCTGCCTGAAGTCTATAATGTCATTTTGGCAGCCAGGCGTCCCACCACTAAATGGGTATACGCCTGTAAATGGTTTGTGGCATGGTGCACAGCAAAGGCTGTGGATCCTCTTTCTGCCCCTCTTTCAGAGGTCCTTTTGTATATACTTTCTTTGGGTTCTTTAAGGGCATTACTCATCTGTTCCTCCATCTCCTTTCATAATGCCACAGTGGGATTTGAATCTTGTTCTCACATACCTTATGTGTGCGCCCTTTGAGCCTCTTCATAACTGTCCTCTCAGGCTTCTCACTCTCAAAACTGCCTTCCTTGTGGCCATCACCTCTGCTCGCATGGTGAGTGAGCTTCAAGCTCTATCTTCCAAGCCCCTTTTCTTCTCTGTGCATCCGGGCAAAGTGGTGCTTAGAACGAGGCCTTCGTTTCTTCCTAAAGTGGTTACACCATTTCATGTAGGACATTCTATCACTTTGCCCACCTTTTTCCCACCTCCGCAGCCTTCCAAGGAGGAGGAGAGACTCCAATGTCTGGACTCTAAATGTGCGCTGTCATTCTACCTTGACCGCACCAAAGATTTTCGGGTGGATGATCAACTCTTTATTGAATATGTAGATGCCAAGAAAGGCCAGGCTGTTAAAGAAACGTACCATCTCTCGATCGGTTGTCCTTTGTATAAAGATCTGCTATGCTTTAGCTAAGAAGGATCCTCCAGTGGGGTTGCGTGCTCATTCCACTAGGGCTTTGGCAGCAACCACTGCATTGGCACGTGGAGTCCCACTCCTTGATATATGCCAGGTGGCAATGTGGGCATCTCTGCACAAGTTTACCAGACATTAGTGCCTGGACAGCCAAGTCTGCCGGGAAGCGGCCCGCTTTGGCCATTCGGTTCTCCAGGACTTTCTCGTCTGAACTTGTTTCGTAAACCCTCCTCTGGGGATGGTATTGCTGGGGTATATATTCTAAGGTAAGGAATCTACAACTAACTGTCTCTTTCAGATGAATAAGTTACTTACTTTTGGTAACGATGTATCTGTAAGAGACATATGTCAGTTGGAGATTCCTTACTGTCCCACACATCCTCCCTGCTCTGCAAACTGATTTTAGGGATAGAGACTTCCATACAGGGGCCCTAGTTGTGGCGCTCCAGTGGTCAGTGTCTTGCATAGCTCTGCGCTTCTGGCGTGGAAAGTCGTGTCAGAACTGATGTCAACGCGCAGGGGTGGCGTCTAAGTAGGCACCGCGACGTCATCCCGGCAACCATTACGCTGATGACGGATGCGGAGTCCACCGACGCCACCTACCGACGCGCAGGAGTGCTGCTAAAGAAAAATCTCCGGATCCAGACTGGCGCCTGGGTGAAATTCTAAGGTAAAGAATCTACAATTAACATATGTCTCTTACAGATACATCGTTACCGAAGGTAAGTAACTTGTTCCCTAGGTCCTTAGGCCCTCAACATTAACAGCTTCAGTCGGACTACAGGCAACTTCTCTTCTTTTGTGGCTTCTTGAGAGGTTTCAGCTTTTATCAGCCTCAGTCTCAACAGCCCCAAAATCCTTTTGTCAAACATTATTGAGGCAGAGCTAGAGGTAAGCGCAGAGGATCCCATCCTCCAGTATCCTCCTCCCCTGCACCACAAGGAAAGCATACCCAGTTTGCTGTTACTAGAGCACCTGGAGCCTTTAGAAGGTCAGGAGTCCTCCTTTCAACCAGCCAGTTGGGTGATTACTTCAGACCAGTGGGTCCTACAGATAATAGGAATGGGGTATACCTTACCCTTCCTGCTGGCTCCTCCTCCTCCTCCTCCCTACCCCGTCTTTTCCCGTCTCCGAAGATCATATTTACATCATGTAACAGGAAGTGGCAGCACAGTTAATGAAAAGAACAGTGCAGTTGGTGCCAGAGCAGGAAATTGGGGAAGTATGCTGCTCTTTATACTTTCTTGTTCCCAAGAAGGATGTGGTCTGCATCCATTCCCAGACCTCAGGAAAAGTTGAAGATGCTAACGCTAGCTCAGGTCCTTTTGGCATTGGAAGCAGGAGACTGGTTGGAGTCACTCAATTTGTAGGACGTGTACTTTTTCATTATAATTAGGGCTCCCGGTTTTATGGTATTTATTTTTTTGCCATTTCCGTCTGTATTTATCCATATTTATTTTTTGGGCATTTTTTCTGTATTTATCCACATTTATTTTTGCCACAAGTAAAAGACGACGCTACAGTTAGTATTTTTCCACATTTATTTAAATTGACAATGCACACATGCGCTCACTTAAACTAGCGATTTGTTGTGGCTTTAGCAGTGCTTTAAATGGTCCGGTACTGAGTCATTTGAAAAGGAGAGTACCTGTGCTTTTCAGTTCTGCTATGAAAACACTTTAGGATAGAGTACAAGCACTTATCAGGAGCAAACATGTGCCAGCGCATCTGTATTTCCAACTAAAGCCAGCTAGAAATCTGCCTTCAAATGTCTATGGTTTTCACACAGAAAGTACGTACCAAATGCGAACCAATGGGGCGCCTGGGCGCCTGCATTCTGAACACCCCCTTCACAGTGAGTTTGGGTCTCAGCTGTGGGGCGTGACAGAAGCAGGCACAAGGCTAAAGTCCGAAAAGCTGGCTGATAAGATGGCACTGCTGGGTATTGTGAGAAGCTGACGCAGGTGGGCAGTTTTACAAGGTGGCACCCGAGGGTCGATAGAAGAATATAGCACTCATGTAAAGTGTCAGTGAAGTGAGAGGCGCTGGCATTACTTGGGAATACTAGCATTCAACAAGTGCCTAGATATGCATCAGTTTGTAGTGGGCGCTGTACAAGAGATTCAGATTAATGCTCACGGGCATAGGTGAAGAGTGGAGGCTGCTAGGGGCCTCTCGATGGTTACTTACTCCCTGCTTAGGGGAGTGACTGCATCAGTGCCAACCTTCCGGATGTTGTCCTTTTTCCTGTTTCAGGACTGCTCCTTCTTGGCATGTGGTATTTTTGGCATAGGTTGGACGTGAGTGCGGCCTTAGCACACGCAAAGCAGGGAATGCCGCCCTCGGTGCACTGACAACAAGCACTGTGGACAGGAGACCCCTTTTACCCTGCTTTATTTATAAACATGGGCGCCTCGGGTGAGATCATAGGGAGGTTACACTTAGACAGGCTGGGGCCTGTTGAATATTAATAGCATTCCTCTGACACTGAATTATTGGTGTTTAGAGCAGACAGCGTGTAATGTGGGGACAGGGTCTGCCCGCGCTGCGCAATGAATGAGTCAGGCTGACCAAACAGAATATTGGCTCCTCTGATGTAGACGATGTTCCATCTCCAGCGGGGCTGTTGTATGCCATGCACATCAAGGCCTTTACTCGGGCTCCTGCTGCAGCATTGTTAATTGAAGTGCTTAAAACGTGCACTGTATGGGGCCTGGGACAGGAGGAGTCAGGGGCGTTGGGGGAGGCTACGGCATGGGGTGAAAGAACAATAAAGCCTCGTTAACAAGTAAATGGTCTTTCAAAAGAACTGTGAAGTACTCGGGTGCAGCTGTGTGTGTGCCCGGGAAGGTATTTCCAGCAGCAGGAAGGAGCGTGGCGAGAACTCTGGATTCGAGCACGGCAACATTTTCCAGTATTTTGCCGTTTCTAAATATAAATACAGACAAAGGAAATATAGATTTCCGTCTGTATTTATATGTAAAAATCCGTAAAAACGGAAAACCGGGAACCCTAATTATAATCCTGCAGTCGCATCAGAAGTACCTGTGTTTTCTGGTCAGCTCCACCCATTATCAATTTGTTGTACTCCTGTTCGGCTTGATGTCAGCACCTCGGCCTTCACTAAGGTGATGACAGTGGTAGTGGCACATCTCAGATGGTTGGGGATTCTGGTTTTCCCGTACCTGGATGACTGGCTGATCAAGGCCAAATCGCAAGAGGTGGTGATGCACCATTTGAAGTCAACAGCAACTCTGCTCTCCGACCTGGGCTTTTCAATCACTGGCCCAAATCTCACCTGGAGCCCTCCCAACGACTCCTGTACATATGGGCGATTCTGAACACTACCCTTGTCTGTGTCATCCCTCCTTTCTGGAAGGTGCACGAGTTCTTTTCCTGATGGTCTTAGGCCTGCTATATTCTCCTGGTACCACACACGTGTTGGCACATGAGGGCTCTGGACTGGTAAATTTGCAGGTAGTGGTGATTTCAGCATTGGAGCGATCTGTTGGGCACCATGGTGTGTCACAGTTGAAGATATTTATGGAATTGCGTGGACAACAGTGCAAAGGTTGATTGAAGCTCCTGAAAGGAGTGCATATGGCCACCAGACTTCTCCCCAGCAAGGACATACCTATCAAATCCCATGGCTACATGAGACGGCTGGCCGTCTCATGTAGCCACGTCCCTCTCCGCAAGGGTGTCTGCATCGTTAGTTTTGAGTTCCAGCCCTTATATAAGAGAACTGCATGCCAGCAGAGAAGGACCCCTTGGTTACTTCAGGGAGAGCTTGGGAAATGGGGGTATCAATAGCATCCCTAGCACAGAGTCAAAGACCATCGAGGCTAGCTAGGCTCCGTGTGCTGGGTTTAACCAACCCCCACTAAACCAGTCATTGATGACAAGGTTCTGGGATGCCAGGAAAAAAATAGAGATTGGTCATGCCCAAGTCTCCGTCATACGTTTTCTTGCTGACATTTGGACAGGGCTATTCTCTGCCTGGTTTTGTTCCACAGAAATGCCTTCACCATTGAGTCCACCTCTCAGAACCACTTACAGAATGACGCTCATGGGAAGTTTTGGAAGAGGTACAGGAACGGTAGCAGAAACATCATTTTGTACAGTGCGACTCTACCCATTGCATTAAGTGGGAGTGCCTCCCACTTCTTTTGGTTGGCCTTCACCCTTTTGACTAATGGTGTAAAGGTAAGGTTCCACTCCTATTTGGGAAGAAGAGCGACGGGTATCGAAAGCTCAAGCACCGTTCGGGAATGGATGTCTGCCACTCAATGCATTCCCAAGTGGGGTGAAGTGGCAGCAGTACCGATTTAGCGTGGTTAACCCATAGGCCCGAGGCTTCAACATAGAGCTGAAGAATATGCAAGCAGGTCAACCATTCACTGGCAGATTGTACAAATGTATTAGAACATCATCCGTATACAGAGCAGTGCGAACTTCGTGGCCCATCTCCCACTGCCAACGTTGAATTTACACATCACACGGGATAAATCTCGCCAAAGGCTCAATAATAAGGGCAAAGAGGAGATGGGGCAACCCTGTCTGGTTTTCCTATGAATAGGGATTGGGTCAGAGACCATACTGTTAATTTGCACCTGTGCAGATGGTTCATCGTATAGCATTTCAACATACCAGCAGAAGTGAGGACCTAAGACCGACCTGCGGAGGACTTTCAACAGGAAGGTCTAGTCCACAGTACCAAAGGCCTTTTCGAAGCCAATAAGTAGAAGGGCATTGGGGGGTGTCGGCAACTGCCGGCATGCCAAGGCGACGTGTACTGCCCTGAGGCAGTGCCTCGTGTCTCTAGCTGGTATAAAGCCACATTGATCTGGATGAATAAGAGTGGTCAGAGCACTCTTTAACTGAGTAGCCATAATCTTGGCAAATAGTTTGATTTCCCCATTGATCAAGGAGATGGGCCAATAGGCAGCACATGTATTATGTGCAGGGCCCGGCTTAGGGATAAACACGATGGTAACCATATCAAGTTCTGCCGGGAAGCGGCCCGCGTTGGCAGCCTACTCGAACAGCGCAAGCAGATAGTGAGAGAGGATATCCCTATATGCGCCATAAACCACAGTGGTATAGCCATCTGGGTCAGGTGTCTTGCCTGTGGGCAGATCAGAGATTGCCGCCACAATTTCTTTGGCCGTTATCAGTTGGTCCATTTCTTGCCACAGAGACCCTGGAACCCTGGGTGAGGAGATGCTGTCTAGCAACGGGGAGGCCCTCTCAACCTCTGACCTCCGGATTGCAGGGTAGAGCCATTAATAGAAGTCGGCAAAGGCCTGCACTATGGCTGGTGTGGTATGGAGCAGCATACCATCGGGGCCTAAGACTTCAGGGATTACCTGAGATGCCAGGGGTTTAGTGGCCAACCAGTAAAGTAGCTTGCTGTTTTTACCTACCTGCTCATAAACCCTCGCTGTGAAGGCATTGTCAAACCAGGTGTGCCTCCTTTAGCGATATCTGCCACAGCTCAGCACGGGTAATGATGAGTTGATGGGGGGGCCTCACCCTGGGGGTCATCTGGAAGTTGCTCTCCAAGTGCAGTTTTTGGGCCTTCAACAGAGTCACGTGTTGGAGCCTGTTGTTTTCTTTCTTCACTATGAAACTTTTAGCATACCCTCTGATGGTGGTTTTGCATGACCCCCACAAGGTGCTGGCCGATTCAACCATGTCCCGATTGATCTGAAAGTATGCTGTCAGTTCTCCAGAAAGTGCGCAAGAGCAGTTCTCATCTTTAAGATGCCAGGCATTGAAGAGTCAGATAGGCCGTTTGTGGGGAGGGGCCTTGAACCAAGTTGGAGCAACATGGGAGAGTGGTTAGATATTCCTCTGGGGAGGATCTGTATCTCTGAGACGTTTAAGCACTCAGCGGCCGGCAGAAGTACAAGATCTATGCATGCGTGGGTGTTATGGGCCGCTGATGTATGTGTGTATTGCCGTTGTCATGGGTGCCATAGCCTCCACACATCGTACAAACTGAGAGCGTCTACCCAGTTGGACAGTTGATGGGCCTAGTACACCTGTTTCCTGAAGGGATACTCGTGGAGTCCACGTGGGGGATCTAGGACAGCGTTGAAATCCCCCACAACCACCATGGTGCCATGTGGAAACTCTAGGATAAGATTTGTCAGGACTTAAAGAAAGGACTTGCCAGCTAGGGGAGGAGTGTAGACACAAAACAGACTGAGGCCCTGTCCCTCCACTCTACCCTCCAGACCGGCATATCTGCCATGAATGTCAGGAGGACTCAGGAGACCCCCATGGGAAAGGTGCGGTGAAGGAGGATTGCCATCCCCCAGGAGCCACGCATGAAGCTGGCGTGCAGAACTCTGTCATACCCATATCAGAGCAGAATTGGACAGTGGATGCCCAGTAAGAGCGTTTCCTGAAGCATCAGGATCGCAGGAAGGAAGCGTTGTGCGTAGCAGAGGACTGTTGACTGCTTAATGCAGTCTAACAGCCCGGTAACATTCCAGGACAGGAATTGGAGATCTGTCAGGACAGGCATGGGAAAACAGGTATGGCCAGTAAGCTCGGCCCCCGGCACTCTCCGAGATTGGCAAGAGCCTAAGACATTTGTCACGGTGCCTGCAGGTGTGGGTAATCAGTTGTGAGTATTGATGTGGCTTGGTGGTATAGATGGAACAACAAATAACCCCCCCCCCCCACAGTTTGACTTAACCACCCTCCCAACATGCCCCCACCCCATACTTCCACTCTTTAAGCATCTGCACCCGTCTAACCAGAACAAAACCCCTAAACATTTCACTGATTGGATGTGGAGTGTTTTCCCTCTTGGAAGGATCTTTGACTAGCTATCATGTAAGATAAACTTCAATTCCATTTCAAGCTCATATTTCCCTTGGTCTAGGCAGTGGTGTGGGCCCGCATCAAGGCAGCGGAGTGTCATCAGCCTTCAGTTCAGGTCTCGTCAGAGTGCAGGTAGAGTGAGTCACCGAGGCTGCAGCAGGTAGGGTGGGATTAAGGGATGTCTCCTCCTTCTGTGGCAAGTGGAGCAGGGTCCGCGGCTGCGACAGGAATGCGTCAGATCCTGATGAAGTCGAGCGGGTCATGTTCTCTCCATGACCTTTGCGAGAGCGGGTCCAGGCCCTTCGTCGTGGATGACTACGTGTCAGCCCCCTCTGGGGGGAACATCTCTTGAGATCTGGATAGATTGAGTGGGCTGTCGGTTACGTCCATCTTTGGTCAGCCAGTCCCATGCTGCCTCTGGTGTGTCAAAGAATAGAGTTTTGCCTTCAAATATCACTTTCGGATGCGCAGGAAACAAGAGCATGTAGGGCAGATTCATGGCTTTTAGTTTCTGTTTGACCTCCTTGTACGACCTTCGTTTAGTTTGGACCGCTCTGGTGTAATCAGTGAACACCATTATCTTAGGGGTTTAGTAATGCAGTTTCTTGGCTTGTCAGGGTTGTCTGACACAATATCGAAACCAAAAATATCGTGATACAGAGATATTGTGTCAAAAATAGCGATCACAAAAATATCGTTTTATATACATATAATGGTAATGACAAAAATATCGAAAAAAATATCGTTTTACACTAAAACCAAAAAATATAGAAAAAATATTGTTTTTGACTATATATGTAGTTTAAATAAATACAACTTAAATATTTTAACATATCATTAATATAATGTAAATTAAATATATTAAATAATATTTAAAAATATAACTATTTACTAATTTAAACAAACACACACACATATATATCAGTATGTACATTTATATACACATCTATGTAATGTAAAACTATTTTAAAAATAATTATTTTAACTTTACCAATATAACAATTATATATATATTTACATACAAATACAAAATAAAAAGTACAACAAATTAACTGTAACGTTTTAAAAAATATTTCCAATTTAATTATACATAAACATTATATATAAAACATTTTACTAAAAATCTTAATCACATAAATTTACATCTATAAAAAATAGAAAATTAAATACACAAACACTTAATATATATTTAAACAATATTAATAAAATTAAACTATAATAAATATGCTATTCCCACTCCAATTTATACAACAGTACAGAAAGTGTTAAACTCAGGAGAGGTAAAATTTACTATTCACACTCCAGTCCTTGCAACAGTTGGGAAAGCGTTGGACTCAGGAGGGGTAAAACGTACTATTCCCACTGCAGTCGTTGCAACAGTAGGGAAAGCATTGGACTCAGGAGAGGTAAAATGTGCTATTCCCACTCCCGTCTGTGCAACTGTAGGGCTAGCGTTGGACTCAGTAGGAATAAAATTTACTATTCCCATTCCAGTCTGTGCAACAGTACGGAAAGCGTTGGACTCAGGAGGGGTAATATTTTCTATTCACACTCCAGTCGTGCAACAGTAGGAAAAGCATTGGACTCAGGAGTGGTAAGATTCGCAATTCCCACTCCACTCATTGCAACAGTAGAGAGAGAGTAGTCCACTTCAAACAAATAACATATTTTAGCAACTGTATTAAATAACAAAAAATATAAATATTTAAATTAAAAAATTATATGCCTAGATTTTAGCAAAAATTAAACAAATTACATAATTATTAAAATGTTTAATTATAAATTTAAAAAAGAATATTCATTTAATTAAAATATAAAACTATATTCCCACAAACATACCAGCCAACAATTAAAATGTAATAGATATAAACAAATTATAACACAATTAACATACTAAGTAATACAAATCTTATTTACACAATTTACATAAATCATTATCAATTCTATAATTAATAAGAATTAAAATTAATTATTAATTATATTTAATTTACTTCCCTCCCTGTACCTCTACAAACCCCGCAACCCACCAATAAAACAACACTTAAAAAAAATAATTAATTACACAATTAACATAATTATCAATTCAATAATTATTAATAATTAAACATTATTAATTAATTATAATTAATTTACTTCCCACCCTGTACCCCTACAAACCCCACAACCTACACCTAATACATGACTTAAAAAAATAAATTATATACACAATTTACATAATTAAATATAAATTGAATAATTATCACTTAATTATAATTAATTTATGTCCCACCCTGTACCCTTACAAACCCCAAAACCCACACCTAAAACATAACTTAAAAAATATATTATTTAGACAATTTACATAATTATCAATTAAATAATTGGTATAAATTAAACATTAATAATTATTTTTAATAAATGTACTTCCCACCCTGTACCCCTACAAATCCCACAACCTGCTACACTAAAAATTACAATAAACAATTGCATTGTATTGAAAAGCAGCAAAACATTTACAAACTATATTAAAAAACCTTAACAATAATTATACAAACAATTTATAACATGTACAATAACAATTTATGCAAAAATACATAAAAATAATAAAACAAATTATATCATTAACAACATTTTTGAATGAAAATGAACTGAAATTACAAATACAGGAAGGAACTCATTCATCAGGTTTACAATATGATTGAAAAAAGTCTCGAGTATGTTTGGTGTAGGCACTCATACATGCATGTATATACCAGTTCTATTGATGAATGCCTTTTAGGATGACTTTTTTTCAATCACATTGTAAATCTGATCAATGAGTTCCTTCCTGTATTTGTAATTTCAGTTCATTTTCTGATTAAGTTTTTAGCACCCCTGAAGAAGGGAATGTTTTTATCCCTAAATGCATTGGGACCATTGTTGAGAGAAGATGGATGTTGTCTACATATGTAATATTGAATATACCATGTATCAATTTTGTATTTGTTGTTACTGAAGTTATTTTATGAAACACAAATTTTGATTGTGTAACAGCGGAGAGGGATCCGCAAAAAATAAAAAGAAGAATATGTAACAGGATTAACAATGTGTGTGAAAGTATACACAATGAGTAGAAATATTGGTTGAATTTTGTGTGAACTTGTTTGAATAATTTAGGTAGCTGTGCGACCAGGTGTCAAGTGCATTGTCACACTTTCAATGTACAAAACAAAAGGATCCACTTCTAAAGAAGGTACAGTCAAGTATGTTCCTCACTGTATTTTGAAAAGTGTGAATCCTCCAATGGTTGGACGCACACTGCGTTTGCTAAAATACCCCTCACACACCAAAAGGGCCCTTGGTGTCATGCTTCATCATAGGGGTCTTCCCGCTGCGGGACGGGGCGTGCTAAGTGGAGGTCGTATCCACCTCCAGAGCTCGATTAGGGCTCTATCTCTTTACTCCCTAATCTTGTTGTTTATAACACTTTCAATGTAGCCATTAGTTTACATGAGGCAGACAACCTCATTCCTGACTAGCACGCTAAACGGATAATAGTAGTGACAAGCATCTCAGTAACAATAATACAGCATAGAAATTAAGGTGTGCGCAACAACTTCATTGTTCTGTTCCATGGCTAGTACCTGCCACATCCTGTGATACCACAGCATACCTTGCTTGGGCTCCGTTTTGTCCAATAAAGAGCAATCAATTGCTTGGCCACCCCCGTCATATGGCATATAAGGGTCCAATCCGAGCCCATCATTCCCTCCAGAGCAGCTGGCCTCTGCCCCAACAGGATTATGGAGGGCTCGGCCAGAATGGGGTATCCTATGGTAGTCTTGATGTGCTCCAGTATCTCCGTCCAGAATGTCTGAATGAGGACGCAGTCCCACCATATGTGGCGGAAGGTGCCCCTGTCATTGCCACATCTCCAGCAGGCATCTAAAGCCACAGGGAACGTGCGTCTTAGCCTAACCAGAGTGAGATACTATTGAAACATTGCTTTGTATGCCAACTCTCTTTGGGGAACACTGCGCATTGATTTTGGAATGTCAGCCCACAGTGTGTTCCATTCTTTTGGGGATATGCTCTCTTAAAGTCCCTCGCCCACCTGGTTTGGTAAGCATGTGCCATTGTAGGTTTGGAGTCCTGTAGGGCCTGGTATATTCTCAAGATCAGCCCCTTCATTCCTCCAAACGACCTCACCAACTTTTCAAAAGGGGTGAGTGGTCTGGTGGCAGACCTGCAGTTAGTAGGGTGAAAGGCCCAGTGTCTAAGCTGGTAGTACTGGAGTTGTGAGTTTTAAGGAACCCAAAACTCCTGCTTGCATTGTTTGAATGGTTTAATGTCCCCGCCCTGAAAGAGGTCACTATGCAATTGCCCCTCTCCCAATCCGGGAAGGTGGGGGGGGGAGTTCAGGTGTGAAATCTGGGTTCCTAGGGATGGGAGTGTTAGAGGACCGGAAGTTGGTAAGCGCTTTTTTTTTAAACTATCTGATCCCAGATTTCCAGAACCGTACTGGTCAGGGTGACTGCGTAAGCACTTTGAGGGCACGCAGCCCGTGGGAACCAGGCCAGATCCCATAGTGGAAGATATGCCACCACCCTGTCCATATGAAACCAGTATTTCTCACTTTCACGGACCACCAACTCTGAGATATATTGGAGATGGGCCGTCTAATAGTATTCCAGGAGTTTGGGATGTGCCAGTCTACCCCTGCTTCTGGGAAGCATAAAGACCTTGTTAGAGATACGTGGTGCTTTACCTGCCCAGATAAAGGCCCGGACGTTGCTTTCTAGAAGAGGTATGTCTCATGCAGGAATGGATGTAGGGAGCGTTTGGAACAAATAGAGAGCCCTGGGGAGGGTATTCATTTTAACAACATTTATGCAGCCTAGCTATGAGATGTAGAGCAGTCGCCATCTTTGCATGCCATTGAGAACGTTCTTGCCAAGAGGTTTCCAATTAGCTTCTGGCCAGTCCTCTAGATGGCGTGTGATGTTAAGCCCTAGGTAGTTAATGGAATGCTGGGCCCATTGAAATGGAGTGGACGCTACCAAAGGTGTGACGTCTGCTTCCGGGATTCCAATAATAAGGATGTGAGATTTCGCAAGATTAACCTTGAAGCCTGACACCTTTTTTAATTTTATCCAGGAGAGGGAGAAGGGACTTCGGGGATTGTGCCGGGTTAGTCAGTGTAAGTAAGACATCGTCCACGAAGAGGATGAGTTTATGCACCCTACCCCCAAATGTGATCCCCTTTTTACCCTGATTTTGTCAAATCCTAATGGCCAGGGACTAGACCATGAGGGTAAAAAGGAGGGGGGATAGCAGACATCCAGACATGCCTGCCGAGTTCCCCAGGGTTATGTGCTCTGTGCGCTGTCCATTTACCTGCCGCCGCCGCCATGGGGCCAGCATAGGCCGCTAGGATCTTCTGTGTCATGCCCTGCCCCAGGTTAAGTTTTTGGAGACTTTCTGTAAGGAAGTGTCAGTTGACGCAATCGAAGGTTTTCTCTTTTTGTGCGCCAATTTCTATCAGGTGGGCAAATCAGTGAATATTGTCAGCTCCCTGACGGTTGTGGACAAGACCCTCCTGATCCAGCTCTATCAAGCCGGGGAGGAGAGGGTCCAGGCGTATCACCAGAAGTTTTGTGTATATTTTGGCATCAATGTGTAGAAGTGCTATAGTCCTGTAGGATGCGCATTCAGTCGGGTCCTTACCAGGTTTAGGGATCAGAGCAATCTCTGCTTCACACATAGTGGGAGTTAGGCCTATGCTAGCAGAGAAGGAGTTTGAGGGCCAGTAGATGGTCCTGTAGGGGAGTCAGAAAGGTCTGTAAAACTCAAGAGGGAGTCCATCCGGGCCAGGGGTTCTACCCGTTTGGCATTGTTTTCATCTCTTTCCGGATCTCCACAGCATCAATGGGTGCATGGTCCGCATAGGGGGCAGCCATGGGGGGCCAATTACATTGGTCTAAGAAGTGTCTTATAGGCTCAGGTTGTAACATGTCTGGTGAGTAGAGATTCTGATAGAATGTCCAAAAGGCAGTTTGCTTATCTTTTTCCATAAGCGTCCAAACCCACTGGCTCCATTGTAACCCTCGGGATATGGGCCCTAGCATGTCCAGAGTTTGCGAACAAGAAGAGTTTCTATTTATCCCCCCGTTCATAGAATTTGTGGCCCACTGCCAGCAGGGAAGATTCTGAGGCGTTGGCCCTGTGGGGTTTCAGCTGGTCTCGTAACATTGACAGTTTGCGTTTAAGGAGTTTTGAGGTTTGTTGTTTGTCTTGGGCCTTCAAGTCTTTTATCTCCCGTGCTAATTTGTCCTCAACTAATCTAGCCTCCCTGGCCCTACCCCTCACAATCCCAATGATAGTGCCCCGAATGTTAGCCTTAATAGAGTCCCAGTGGGTGTGACTCGAAATTTCCAAACAGCTCAATTGTCCATAAATGGTAAGTGCTGGAGAATGGTTGGTGGCCAAGTCCTCTGAGTCACCATTTACTGTCTGCGTTCTTGTGTCTGCCACTAAAGGGCATGCCTGTATGACTTCTCAGTATTGGACTAAGCTTCCTGATATTGTGCAGTATCATTTGGTAGATGTGGAGCCTCTTGCACATATTCAGAACTAGCCTTTTATTTCTGCTCCTTGCTCTGCTTTATGGCAGCCAGAATGCATTTATTCCCAAAGACTACATTTTCCAAAAGCCCTGACCATGAGGCTTATCCCAATATTAATTAACAGTTTCTAACAAAACATTCACAACTTGACTTGTATTACAGATCAGTTCTGTGTTTTATGATAGCCCATATACTTTTACTACAAAATATTGATTTTTCTATAAAATCCCTGCTCACTGTTATGTCCCCACTCTTGCAGACCAAGGGTGAGTGAAAGAATTAGCACACCTGTGACTGGCCGGTGCAAGCTCGATCACTTCTGAGGAATTTGGTCATTAGTGGGTTCTTTTATGCCTTTGTTTGCTTTACTACAGTGATACTCTTTGAATAATTGTTTCTGTTTAACCGACCCTGTTTTCCAGAGATGTACCTATGTAGTCTTATTTCTTGAACTTGCATTGTTTTGCACTTTTTTCCATTTCCAATACTTACAAATATGAGAAGGCGTGTTGGATATCACGTTGAACCACATTTTAATTGCTTATAAGAGCAATCACATTCATACAGGTTCCCATGCTGGCAGAACTCTGTTTTAGGAGTTAAACCCTGAGCAGGTAAAGCATTCCATATTTCTTGTAGGCTCTCAAAAGCCCTTGAATTCTCTCAACTAACTCCCTAGGTATTTCTCCCTCTTCCTTTCAGTTCATGATTTTTCTCAAGTATGACTTTACAAACTGGTCTTGCATTAAACTTAATAATACGAGCTTGCTAACCTGTTGAAACATGGTTCATATAACTACATCCCTACCAAACAACATCCGCATCCGAGGCTCGAGGTCGTGTTATATTACTACTTGAGTACTTGTTGGCGAGTGGGTGGGTACTGTCCGGAATTTCCAGCAACAATCGGGGACTGGACCCAAATTTATGGTTGGCACTACTCCCTCAAGTGGTTACACCCAAGAACCACTATAATGAACAACTTGAACGGAGTGTTGGAGGGGAGAATTGTGCCCAAACAATAAATCATAATGTCCTGAAATAACGTAATCCAAAGAGTATTCTCTGATTTGCATGTTCATTTATTTGTAGCAAATCCAAAAAGTTTAAATCAAAAAGAGGGAAAAAAAGAACCGCAGCCAACATGTGTTTCGCCTGTAGGGCTAAATTGGCCAAGGGCTTTTTCAAGGCTAAGAGCTAATGTGGACTGCATTTCCGTAAGGACCGCAGAGACTGTAGGAGCGACGACCAGCCTACAAGTTACATGACCTTAAACAAGCTCTTAGCCTTGAAAAAGCCCTTGGCCAATTTAGCCCTATGGGCGAAACACGTGAAATTGTGAGACTGAAATAGACATTAGTAAGGTCTTGAAGGGGTAGTAGTCTTTGGAATCTCAATCAATCCCATCCTGCCCTTTTTACAGGTAGACACTAACACTTTCTGAAATCCTCACAGTATCTCTGTCTTCTCAAATGTCTTTACACTGAACTTCTGCATCCTTTTCTTCACCTCCCCTTCACTGTGCTCATTCACACCCACAAACATGCGCAGTCTCTCTCTACTCACCTGTAAACACACCATTATCTTTGTCAATATTTTATCAGCTGCCTATCTCCTTTGCACACTTACCTTTATAATCATAATTAAAATTGGCAAATATGGAACTATTGCTCTGTGCACTCTGCTGAGAGGCCAAGGATTGGATGTGCACCTTTGTATCCCATTGGCAGGCACAATGAGAAGATCACACTGCCTTTATCCTAAAGTCCAGAGCTATTAAATGCTACCCTACCATGAACATCAATGCACACCCTCAACCCACCCAGATCACAAAACCTCATTTGTAAGGCTGGATATATTACACCACCTACTGATGCAGACAGACCCGGGGCCAAGAAATAATGAGAGGCAACTCCGAGATATCGCAAAAGACCTAAAAACGAAAGTGATGAAAATGGGTGGGGACAGTCCAATGGGGGATTCACATAAATAGGGCATGTACAACTTAATAAACAATGCTTCAAAAAATGTGCAAGTTACAGAGGGAGTATTTTTCAAAGGCGGAGAGCTCTCCTGGCTACTTTTTATTATAAGGCCCAGAGGTACCATGAATGGACACCATACAGGAGATGCAGCAGACATTACTAAGTTGTGGGGTTAAATGGGTTTTTGGGAGTCGGCACTTTATCATATGTGTCCATTCTTGGCATCCCTTAGACACCTTAGGTCTGCTGTTCTAAAGACAGTTGTGCCACAGAACACCCACACGTTATCCAAAGTATCCCAACCTCCCCACTGCACAACATGGCACACTCCTGCTCAAGAATCTATTGCCAATCAAGTTGGTAAAACTGACCGTTCTCAATTTAGAGTCCACAAGTATATTTTAATGCCAAGTAATAACAAATGATTCACCACTTTAAGCAGTTTGGAATCTTCTCAGAAAGGAAATAATGCAAATAAAATCACACACAAACGTGGATCTACAGAGCAGGGCCGACTTAAGGTATGGGCAAACTGGAGCCAGGCCCAGAGTGGCTTACTTCAGATGGGTGCACTTGGCTTCCCTATCAAATTGATTTTTAAACTATTTTTGGAGATGCCCAAGTACTGTGCCACACATGGTTTCCACAAACACACAGAACATGCTTGCCACTGTGAGAATGACTGGTTTCGACCCAAAGGCAGTGCTCTTTACTATTCTTAATCTATAAGATTGACACCCACCTGGATGAGTTACCTTTACATTTCTTTTTAGAACGTGGAGGTCTAGCATGTATTGCAAGTTCAGCAGATTCTAGCAATGTGCGTGCTGTGCCATGTTAAACAGATAACTGAGGGGTTACCCTAAACCTGCGCAGAGTCCACGCAGAGTCCACACGCCCTGAGTTTTCCACGGGATTCAGCAAGTTAGTTCTCTGCTTAACCAACAGCACCTGTTTTTGTGTTACTCCTTGGGCCTGTGACAAAGGAATGACCTTTCCATTCGCTAAAACAAAATGAGTTATTTTATACCGCTTTCACTAAACTCTTTACATAAAACAGTATTACATGAAATTCTTAGCACTGATTCAAAATGTATATCTAGTTTATGACCTTCGAAGGATTAACTGCTGAAACATCTTCACCAGGATTCAAATGTGAGACCTGCACATCACACACCGATCTCGGCAGAAACTGCTGACCTTCCTAAGGTGAGTGTCCTATTGCACCAAGCAGAATAGAACCAGTCTCTTCATTTCACTATACCAGGAAGAGAAAAGAAACAGTCACCTGATCTCACAGCACCAGGGAGAATCAGTGCCAGTCTCCTGATCTCACCAGGAGTATTGGAGCCACTCCTAATTTCACTCCACAAGAAAGACCGGAGCCAATCCTATGTGCCAGCGCCAAGGCTGCCACCTGGACGTTTTTTGCTGCATGTTTAGATGCAGGCCGGTAAAAATATTGGGAAAACTAAAGTAACCCGATATTTTTTCCCTGCTGAGACAAAAGCCTAAACCGCAAACTAGATGAAGAAATCAGTTAAAACTTCTTTGAGGACTGTCTAAAATGTTTCAGAATGATTAAAAAAGCAAACTGAGAGAAAATTGTCATGTAATAAAACAGTCTCGACAATTTTACAAGAATTGTTTTTCACCTCCAAGCTCTTGGCTGTTACAGAATTAGAAGAGGTAAAGACAAACATTGCCAGTGTTTTCTGTCTAACAAAGGTGGAGGCTGCAGCCCCTTTTTCCCTTTATACACCTGCACCTCACTTCTAGTTTGAGGCAAAGGCTGGCGCTACCGAGCGGCGGCCTCCTGCAGAGAATATGACAGCCTCCTCGACAGTTCTATTCAGTATTCCTCCCTGGGTCCTGACTGCAAATTACCGGTCCTCTCTTTTCTGGGAAAATGGGCGCTAAGCTAACAGGTTCAGTTGGCAAAGAAGGAAGGAATTCCATTCGTTTCTGCCAAACTGCAGCGTCGCGGGTGACGCCACGCGTCACATTTAAAGCAGTGGATGCTCAGTGAAAAAGCATTTACAATGCAATCGGTCTCGCCTTTGGGACCTTATATGTACTTAGCTATGCAGCCCATTAGCTTGGGTGCTGAAACATCTACTGTTCTTTAACATGGAGGGAAAGTAAGCACCAAACTGCGTGACATGCCAGGTATGGGGAACACATGGAGAGAAATATTGCCTTTCAGCAGGAAATGATATAGTCCAAAGCTCTGTTTTTAATATAAAATCAGGCCCTTTGGTGGTCATATCACTGACAATCCAAGATTTGAAAAATAAAATGTTGTCTACGGGTGTTCGTGGAAGACAATTTCTATGGACTGGAATCTAGAGAATGCTAAAGTGATTGTGGTATTTTACTGACCTCTGCTGGTAATTTTCTATGAAGAAAGTTAAATAGAGGCAGTTGCCAGAAAAATGAAGAAAAGCAGAAAGCAATTCTGGTATTTTACTGACCTCTGCTGGTCGTTTTCTTTCAAGACAGTTAAATAGAGAAAAAAAAGTCCCTGAGCGGAAGCAGACAAGTCCTAGGGCTGATCTCCAGAACCCACAAAGTACATACACATATATTTATATAATAAGTATATACTAAAGTATATACAAGTGGTCTCGAAGGCTCGACCTAAAAATTGTCATTATAAAGTGCGGGTGCACACTCATGTGACCGTTCTTTCTGCTCAAAAACGGATTGGCCCAAGTGAGTACCGGTACTCTCCTCAGGCCTGGAGAAGTTCTGGTACTCACAAGGCAAAAAATTAAAAGTGCCGGTACTCAGTACCGGTGAGTACCGGCCCATTTAAAGCACTGGTCTCCCCACTACCGCAGGCGTGGAGAGAGAGTCCCGGAAACTCGGATGGCTCCTTGGCACAAGTGGAGCTTGCCGGGTGAGTGAGGCAACAAAATAAGAGGGAGAGCTTAACCAGAGCCGAGCCGGCAGCGGCTCTGGCTCTCAGAGTCTGTGCACGAGCAGAGCATTTAAAGTATTTACCACATAATTCATATAAAACAGTGTACTATTCACAAACCGTGGGACTGGCCGCACAGGACTGTTTTTCAATAAGTGCAAGTATGTATAAGGTGTGAAACTAATAAACAATTACTTCTCATTGTGAAAAACCATGTAAATAATGAAAATGAGGAAGAAAGTAAGGAAGAGAAGTGAAGTGAAAGAAGGGCATAAGGGACCGGAAGGGAGAAGTGGAGTTAGGAAAGGAGGAGAAAGATTAAAACAAAAAGGGAGAAAGAATTAAGGATGAAAGATATACGGAAGGAGCATTAAAGAAATGAATAACTCGAACACAGATGAAAAAAAGGCTAATGCTGTTAAACCAACGTTTTGTTTTTGAAAGTTTCTAACCCTGTAATGTGCAGCTTTTCCGTATTGAACTGGAGGTCAACAAAATGCTATTTTGGCCACTCGTGGCACCATCATGGGACAGTCCAAAGTCTAGTGAAGAGACCCTGGAGTTGTTGTGCACTATGGAAGAGTTTAGAGATCTCAGTAATGGCACCAGCTGCAGCATAGCACACACATAAATGGGTGAAAACTTTCAACTCCCCACACATAGATTCAGCAGTGCAAGCTTCTTTCATGATTTAAGTGTGTGTGTGTGTGTGTGTGTATATGTGTATATGTGTTATTTATTTGGTGCTGTACAGTTGTGTTTGTTAGGGTAATGTTGTGTGTCAATGCAAGTGCTTGGTGGAGTGAGATGGTGAGTGTTTGTTGTAGGTGTCAAATGTGGTGGTGATGAATCTCTGACCTTCTTGGCTAATCCTCTCTTTGAACTCAGGAGCTAAACAAGTGATGCTACCCTCCCTCGGATGGGTGACACGTTTTTTCAGTTGTAATTACTTTCCTTTTTCCCATAGGTGTATGTCAGCCGACACAGTACTTAAGAATTAGAGTGCGAAACAATAGAACTTAGCCATAAGTTCCAGTACACTATGCCAGCATTATATTCCTCAGATACCCATAGCCAATGCTGAATTTGAGCAGGCGGTTGCAGATGGGGCCCACCAACACTAATTTTTGGGGGCCAGCACTTATTTTTCTTCATCATGACTTTAACTCAGAGCAAGAGAGAGAAAAATGCACAAGGAGAAAGAAGGAGGATGATATTTATTTGTTTTCCTCGTCTTCATTGCTTGATTTTGCTCGCGAGAAGGTGTCACTCATAGTCGTTCAATGTCACTCATAATTACACTGACATTTTGAAAGTGTCACACATAAGCAATCTGAAACCTTGGCAGCTATGAAGGGACCAATGGCCGATCTGCAGGAGAAACTGATGTGAAATGTCTGTCCCCGGTAAAGATAGGAGCACATCTGTTCCACCCTGCCCACGGGTGCAGAACATGTTTGTCCAGCCAGCTCTGTTAATGAAAAACTGATGATAAAAAAGTTCAGCCGGATGATTATCTGAAGCAGAACAGATTGACCTTTCAGAGGAAGGAACACAATACCGCCGTCACATTTCTACTAGCCGCTTCCAAAGAGCAAGGCTGAGCACTTTGACATATGCTGCCGATGCAACCACATCACTATCTTTGATGACACCGAAGTCGCGCGAGAAAGTTCATCGTGCTACACTGATTGGTTACATCGCAGGCTCTTTTATCTCACCACGCAGGAGCACATTCGCACATTTCGGTACAATAACGCCTACATTGGGTGCAATCGATGTCTTTGTTTATGTAGCATTTTGCCCTGGTATTTCATGTGAGTGATGATGTCCTCAACTTCGTTTTAGAATAAATTCAACATTTCTTGCTTAGATATTTAGCATTGCTTGATTTTATATGCAGTAATACTGTTCTTCATATGCTTGCCTTTCGTAAAACTGCAGTTCAAAGTACTTTATGCGAAACTAGTTACAGTAGATGCTAGTGTGCACGGCTCCCTGTAAAGGAATATTGTCGGTCAATTTCAGTTCGGAAGCTGGACGGTTAGAACAGGGAAAATATACTGGCTTCCGCTGTCATTAAACCAAATCTCAGATATTAGTCCAACCTACTGTCTTCATCTCAGAGCATTTCTCGTGACACTTTGAACGCAGCTAATAGAATACAATTCTGCAAGCTGTTCGATAATATTAGGACAGGAGGAATGACCCTTCCTTACAGTGTATGCACGTGCTTCCTTTGCGATTTGCCTTTTTAAATCCGATTTGACAGAAGCACATAATCTTTCCACCTAGTGTGAGGTCCTAGATACTGCTCCATCAAATTCATAAGACTTGTGTGTTTCAAATATACTTATCTAGATTAAACTGAGGTTTCAATATCGCTTTTAAACAGGGCGAAAGTCCTAAAAAATGGTGTGGGGAGGGGGAACTAATTATCATAGCCAATGTTAACTTACGTCACGTTGAGTGACATCAAAGAAAGTGATGTCACAGTGGCATCATATCCCTGTTTTGAAAGGGAATGGACTATTATCCATAATGTGCACACATTTAAAACAGTTTTGAAGAAGTTATTGTGTGTGTACACCTTACTTGAGCAAAGTTATTTAGAAGGTGGCAGGCCCACTATATATAGCACAGACCCTCATAGGTATGAGCTGCATAAGTAAATTTATCAATAAAGTAAAACTATAGAATCAGCACAACGTCCAGTTGCTTTTTTTTAACTTTTACAATTAGTTACCCATATTTCATCTTTTTATGTTATGTGACGCCTATTTCTATAGTGCACTAATTAACCGTGAGGGTATCCAGGCGCTTTGCAGGTAGGTAGGCTGTGAACTCCCACAGTGATTACTCGAAGAGCCAGGGCTTCAGCTTCTTGCGGAACTCAAGAAGTGATGAGGGGGTTCCGATGTGCTGTGGAAGGTCATTCCAGGCTTTGGAGACAGACCTTCATCTCTGTTTTTGTGTATGCGGGCACATGTGCTAATGAGAGTCCATCTGATTGGAGGTGTCTTGAGGGGTGGTAGAAGTGTATGCGGCTATAGAGGTAGGCGGGGCCTATGTTGTGTAGTACTTTGTATGTGTGTATGAGTAGTTTGAATTAAGTATGCTTGTGTCTGGGGAGTATGAGAAATTTGGTTGTTGGTTGAATGGGGGACGACTCCTGTTCAAGCAACAGCCACAGTCCCTGTCCGGGTAAACCACAAAAGTCACTAAATTAATCTGTGCTTAACCCTCTGGTACCCTGGCACAATAGCAGGCAGGCTTAACTTATAGGCAATGTGTAAAGTATCTGATAGAGACTTCTAGTCATAGATTCTTTACCTTATAAATTATCTCCAGGTGTCAGACTGGATCCAGAAATTTTTCTCGAGCAGCACCCCTGCGTGTCAGTTGGTGGCGTCGTTCGGCTCCATGTAGCATCGTCGGGGTCATCCGTCCTAGAAGTGAGGTGCCTATATAGGCAAAACCTCAGTGAGCTGACATCAGTTCTTTTCTTTCCACGCCAGTCAGCGCAGATCCGGAGATAGATACCCCTTAGTCATTTTTTGACTAAACCTTTTTCGACTTTATGTCAAAGTGTTTTTAGGATCTTCTCCTGTTGTGGAAGGGATGTCATCTCGGAAGGCCGGCCTCAAGCCCTGCGGCGCCTGTCACTGCTCGATGTCGGTGAGGGACCCGCATCTTGTATACCTTTGGTACCTCGAGTGCGACCATGATCTGAAGGCCTTCTCCGATTGCCCCACCATGAAACTGAAGGCCTTGAGGGCTCTCAAGATCCTGGCGGCTCGACATGCGTTGCCACGATGATCTCGATCCGGGTCCAGGGGAAGGTCCCGGGAGCAGTTGGGAAGTCTGAGATCCTCGTTGCACTCAGTCGTCGGGTTACTAGGGTAAGTCACACCACAAGAAGAAGAGCAAGAAGTTCACCTCGTCAGTCGGCCGGTGAGAGGAGGGAGCACCGGCATTGGAGGCCTGATTCCGCGTTTGAGCCAGCACCTGGGTCGGCTCTGAGCTTTACCGTCTTTGCGGGAGCAACCCCCGCTCAACTCCACAGATTTTATGAGACCATGAGCCTCATATTTGAGCGCGTCAGTCCTGCTGCCGTGCCTTCGGGCCCCACAGTTACAGGAGGGGCTTCTACTGGGTCCTCACCAGTGGCTCCGGTCCTGGTGCCAGTTGGGCCCCTAGGATCCACAGACGGATCTGGATCAGCATCGGTCGTGCCACCTCCACCTTCCTGATGCCAATGCTTCCGGCAGCACTTGCAACGTTGTCCCCATTCTGATCCCTGACTCTGACACGGAGACAGAGTGGCGTCATTCAACGCCGACTCCATTGCCGACTGGGGCAGTACCTTCCAGATCAGAGCCTGAGCCCTATTCTTATGGGCTAGGACTCAGGAAGGATTGGTAGGGGTCACTGGACTCTGAAGAATACTAGCTTTTTTACACCAATATTGACTGGTGCCAAGATTTGGTGGAAGCCAGCGGACTGGACACCTCTCCAGATACTGGCATGCTTTCTCCCTCTACCGTTGCTACGGAGAAGGGAGCGTCATTTGCAATGGTGGTGAGGAGAGTGGCCAAGGTCTTGGACATTAACCTACCATCTGTGGCAGTCAAGACAAATGTCTTGACAGAGGTGCTTTAGTCAGGAGTTACACTCTCAGGTCCAAGCCCAGTACAGGGACTCCTGCGAACAGGACAATTGCCCGCTGCCACCACACCACCCCAGGGGATCCCAACTTCGTCACATAACACCCTACCCCGGAGAGCTTGGTGGTCCTAGCCTCCGCTTCTCATGGAACATTCCCAACTGCACCACCGGATCAGGAATCCACGAGGCTGGATACCTTAGGGAAGATTATGTTTTCTTCCACCAGCCTGGTATTGCGAACCATGAACAGCACATGCCTTATGGGCTGCTATTCCCATGCTCTGTGGGATACGGTTACACAGGTGCTAGCAACAGTTCTAGAGAAGGCCTCAGCCAAACTCTCCCAGGCTGTTGCTGATAGGAGGGATGCAGTAAAGTTCACTATAAGATGTGGACTGGACACCACTGACTCACTGGGCTGAGCGGTTTCGTCGACAGTGACGTTACGGCACCATGCCTGGTTGAGGACTACTGAATTTTCTGGGGATGTCCAAACATTGCTTGTAGACATACCCTTTGATGGCTCCCGTCTCATTGGAGACATGGCGGGTTCAGCACTGGAGCACTTTATGGATAGTAGGGCTACAGCCAGGTCCTTTGTTCTTTCCAGGGCCCCTTGTTACCCCCAATCCACCTTTCGTGGACATGGAAGGGGCTTCCAGCCACGTCTATACCCTCCCAGATACCCCAGCATGCAAGCTTCCCAGCCTTTGCGTGGCCGAGTATGTGGCACCCACAGACTATGTGGGTCGGGCAGCCAGAGGTCAGGCCAGTCTACCACTTTCCTGGCAGCCGCAGCCTCCAAACCCTTATAGTCTGCCCTCTGGGTACCCAGTGGGGAGGCAGGATCTGCTATCACCTGCCCCACTGGCAGTCTATAATATCAGACGGGTGGTTTTGCAGATCGTCCAAAGGGGTAATTCCCTCCCCTTCGTGACTACATCTCCCTCCATGCCACCTACTTATGATAGGCTGATGGAAGACCACCTATTCCTTTTCCTCCAGGAAGTGATGTCTCTCTTGGGCAAGGTAGCCATAGAGAGGGTGCAGACACCAGAAGTAGGTAGTGGTTGCTATTCCCACTACTTCCTGGTGCACAAAAAGGATGGAGGCCTTTGTTCTACCATTGACCTGCGCCCTCTCAATTCTTTTCCTCAAGAAGGAGAAATTCAAATTGCTCACGCTCCTTCAGGTCCTGTCTAACTCAGACCCAGGAGACTGGATGGTGGCATTGGACTTGCAGGACACATACTTTCACATCCCCGTTCTGCCTGCCCACAGGCGTTACCTGCAGTTCACGGTAGGTCACAAGCACTTTCAATTCACTGTGCTGCCCTTTCGCCTTACCAGTGCCCCTCAGGTGTTCACCAAGATGATGGCGGTGGTTGCAGATCATCTGTGGAGATCAGGGGTGCCAGTCTTTCCCTATCTCGACAATTGGCTCTTGAAGGCGGGTTCTCCCCAGGCTGTCGTCTCCCAACTTCTGACTATGGCAGACCTCCTGCACTCACTGGGGTTGACTATCAACAAGCTGAAGTCGCACCTGACTCCCCCCTCAGATTCTCGCTTTAATTTCGGGCTTATCCTCCCGAATGGCAAGTCTAGGATATTCAGGCTTTGATACCGATGTTCCAGCCACTATTCTGGATTTCGGTGAGACTGACTCTCAGGCTGCAGCGACCCATGGCTTCTATGTTTCCTGCTGGTGACCTATGCCCACTGGCAAATGTGGGATCTGCAGTGGGACTTGAAGTTACAGTGGGCGGAGAATCAGGGAAATCTTTCCAACATGGTCCAGATCTCTGAGGGAACTGCAAACGACCTGCAGTGGTGGCTAACGAAATGTGATAGGGTCAGTGGCAGACCCTTCTCCCTTCCCCAACCAGATCTGACAGTGGTGACAGATGAATCAATCCTTGGATGGGTCAGCCCCCTGGGAGAGGTGGAGATCAGAGGCCTCTGGTCTCCGGTGGAATCTGGACTCCACATCAACCTGTTGGAGCTTCGTGCGATAAGGCTGGCATTGAAAGCCTTTCTTCCCTCCATCAAGGACAGGCTAGTGCTGGTGTTCACGGACAACTCCACCGCCATGTGGTACTTCAACAAACAGGGCGGGCTGGGGTTGTGGACCCTTTGTCAAGAGGCCCTGCATCTTTGGACATGGCTGGAATGTCAGGGCATATCCATGCTGGTTCAACACCTGGCGGGCTCTCTGGACACCAGGGTGGACAAACTCAGCCGACAATGCCTAGCGAATCACAAATGGCGCCTCCATCTGAATGTGGTGCATGGTCTCTTTTAGCAGGGGTGAGAGCCTTGGTTAGATCTGTTCACCATGGACGAGAACGCGTATTGTCAGCAGGTCTGCATGCAGGAGTTTCCAAGGCAGCTCTCGCTCAGAGAAGCTTTTAGTCTTGAGTGGAGCTCAGACCTCCTGTAAGCCTTTTCGCCCAAATCACTCCTGCCTGGAGTTCTCATGAAGATCAGGAATGACGGAGCACAAGTTATCCTTGTCGCTCCAGACTGGGCACAGAGTCTGGTATCCTGAGCTGTTGAGAATGGACATTGGTTCTCCAATCAGGATGCCCCTTCGGGAGGATCTTTCTGTCGCAACAGCAGGGGAGGGTCCCCCACCTGAAACTGTAAATTCTCCGCCTTCTTGCACGGAGATTGAGCGGTGACAGTTGACAGCATTTGACCTTCCTCTTGAAGTCTTGGCAGCCAGGTGTCCCACCACCAAAACGGTATATGGCTGCTGCTGGTGAAAATTTGTGGCATGGTGTAGAGGAAGACTGATCGATCCCCTTTCTGCCCCCCTTACTCAGGTTCTTCCCTTCTTTCTTTCTCTTGTCCAGCAGGGCTCTGCTCTGGGCACTCTCAAAGACTATCTTTCTGCTATATCAGCTTTTCTGCGGTGCCTGACCCTGACACTTTCCCCAATGAAGGTGGAGTTTGAGATAAAATAGTGAATCTGCACTCCCCAAAATTAAACTATTTCTCAATCAGGATGGATTTGGAGTAAGAGTGTTAAATTTGATCATCCTAACTTGGAATTTGTTTTGCTTACGTGTGGTATTTTAGCTATGTTTGTATGATATTTATTTTTTAAAACGGCTTGTTTTTATCACTTTGGGAAGAGAATTATTTTTTGTTATATAAGTACATTTCTTACCGTATAGCTAATTATTTTTTAAATATCTGTATATTACATATAGAAGTACTAAAATATATTTAAACATTTAAAAATAGTTTAAAATGTTCGAGAGTTACATGTTTATAATTTTCTTAAACATTAAATAAAGTTTTAAACAAATGAGTCTGCTTAGAATCTTGTAAATTAGTAAGTAAAGTATAAATATTAGGCATTTACTAAATATAATGCTTTTTATTTAATTATATATTTGTATTTAGATAAATTCCTTACTTACAAATAGAAACATTACTATTCATTTCCTAACATATTTTATTTTGTAAAATAAAGTAGAATGTTTTAGTAACAAATCATATTTCTTTAGTTGAACAAAAAAATTATATTTAATAAACTGATAATTAACACATTAAATTAGGATTTACAAAAAGAACATAATATATCAAAAATATTAGAAATAAATAGTTTTGTCATTTATTTAGCATACATTTTTAATAAGTTATATTCTTGAGTTTGTGAAAATATTTACATAATTTTCCCATTTACATATATGAACATTGTATAAAGCATTTAATGAGCCTTCTACATCTTTTAAAATAATATCTTCATTGATTTCATTGTAAGTGTAGTGTTTTTTATTTCTATTTTACTGCTGTTTCTTTTACACCCATTGCATTTTGTAGTCTTTTTTTCTTCTTCAGTGACTGCCAATGAGAATGGAGGTTCCAGGGTTGCGGCTCATCACTTAACGTATGTTTTGTAGATTTTAACTAAGAGTACTAGGTCAGTGGGTCTTCTGCAATGTTTTTTTTTTATAACTCTTTTTATTGGTGAATAGCAGTCACATGTCAGCAAAAAATACAACAGCATAGCATTACAATGTTTTAGTATACACACAATGGCGGCAAAGCTCCCACAGTCGCTGTGTGGGAACTTTTATCCCTCTGACTCACCCGCCCCTCTCCCACCGAACATCCTGCAACTGGGGTACAGATCTGGCCCCTGTGTGTGTTCCAACCACCCCAGATCTGCATCCATTTTTGAGGACAACCTCTGCGTTCAAAAATGTGTTTTTCCGCAATCATTGACCAATCCATATCCCTCTCCCATTCAGCCAGGGTGGGTGGGTCCCCTATTCTCCATTTTCGTGCTATATTTCGTTTTGCGATAGCGAAGCCCAATGTTACCCAAATTTAGTGCTTCCTAGTTAGGTCTGTTTGTTTTCATATATTCAAAAGACATAATTGTGGTGTGTGTTGGAGTTCTTTCCCACAGATCGTCTGCAGCAGGCTCGCCACTGCTCGCCAATATTCCTGGATAACGGGTCAGTCCCATATTATGTGATAGAAAGTTCCTTCCTGACTACATCGTCTATTACAACTGGGGTCTGCGTGACTTTTAATTTTTGCCAGTGTAACACATGAAAAGTATGTTCTGTGGAGAATCTTAAGTTGGATTAGTCTGAGTTTTGCGGTTATGGCCACTTCTTGCCAGTCCTCATCGTCCAACATTCCTATGTTATTTTGCCATTTTTCACACAGTGTCTGGGGAGGGTCTGACATATTGTTAAGTAGTTTCTTATACGTTAGGGACATCTGCTTGGAATCTATACGGTCGTTTAGGAGTCTGTCCTCCAATGGTGTTGCCTCAGGTAGGACCGTACCCTGCGGGATGGCTGATTTTAGAGCATGACTCATTTGGAGGTATCTGAATGTCTCGGAGTCAGCCATTTCGAAGTCCTCTTGTAATTTGGCAAAAGGTTTCACATTGTCCTTTAACCACAGGTCCCCAACCCTCGAGACGCCAATCATGTCCTATTTATCAAACCCAGGGCAACGGCTCAATCCCCCGAGACACTCCGCATCCCACAGCGGTGTGGCCTGATTCATCTTATTTTTCCACCCCAATTTCCTAGTTACTTTGTGTCATAATGCCACCGTTTGGTATGTAGGGCCGGTGAGTCTCTATTTCAATGGGTTCGTATACAATGCCTGATGATGACCTCTAGGGCCCATGAGCATTCTAGCCATGTGTTAGGTGGGGTCATATTGAGAGCCGTAGATCCATTGATTGATTACAGCAAGTTGACTGGCCCAGTAATATATGCGGATATCCGGAAGAGCTATACCGCCATCATACCACCCCCTGACCAGTTTACAAGAGGCTATTCGTGGGGGCTTCCCGTCCCACAACAATGTGCAGATTTCCGCTTCTATCTTGACAAAATAAGTGTCGGGGACTGGATAGGGAGTGTTTTGCAAGACATATAAGAAACTTGGAAGTGCCATCATCTTAAAGAGAGCGGCTCGACCAAGTAAGGACAAAGGTAGTGTCCTCCAGTGTTGGATGTCTTTCTGTAACCTTCTCAAGGGATTTGACAGGTTTAGGGTATGGAACTGAACGGGGTCATGGGAAACATTGATTCCCACATACCGGAAGGTGTCCTCTGCTATTTTAATGGTACATCCCGGAGGAAGTTTGGGTTGGGGGCCTTGGAGGATGTATAGCACAGATTTGGACCAGTTTATAGTATAACCTGAATACTTACGGAAATTAGTAAAAATTTGGAGGACCCTATTAGTGGAAGTGCTAGGTGATGTCAATTAAAGTAAAATATCGTCCGCGTATAGCGAGATTCTGTCCTCCCATTCCATTGTCCATATGAGACCACGAATCAGGGGATCTTTCCTTATCCAGGCAGCCAGTGGCTCAAGCATTAATGCGAAGACCGGGGAGACAAGGGGCATCCATGCCGGGTTCCTCTGTTGAGGGAAAAGGTGAGTGAGGTGTGTCCGTTTACCACTACTTGTGCTGGGGGTTGGCATAAAGCAGCTTAACCCATGCGATATATTGCGGGCCAAAGCCGATCCGTTCTAGTACCGCATAGAGATAGGGCCATTTAATGGTATCGAACGCCATCTGTGCGTCTAATGATAGTATCGCCACCTCTTCTCCTATGGACTCACTTCTGCCGAGGACACCATGTAAGGTCTTCTGAATGGTTAATGAAGGTTAGTGGGAGCTTTTTAGTAGTAATATGTACATTGTTCTATTAAGTTTTGTTAGGACATTAGGACCATGTGCAAAGTGAAGTGAGTTCATTAGTTTTAGTTTTGTAGTTAATCTAGTAATGTTATATAAGATGTGCATGCATGTTCTTTTTCTGTCATTGGACATTGTTTTTTTGTGAGTGGGAATGTATGTTTATTGGCTACAATAATGTTATTCTACCGGAAATGTTTTTGGAGCGTTTCTTTTTTTAAATTCTATTTTTCTTGTTTTGGAGAGATCCATATGATTGGATTTGATTGAAGGAGGTTGTCTGGCCCCTTTCTGCCTGTCCCTTCTGCTGAGAGCTGCTCCGGCACCCCCATCTACCTGTCTTTGTTCTCTTACAAAGATTTTCCAGCCTATATGACTTGCAGCTTTTTGTGCCTCTTTTGCTTTACTACCCTTCTTTATGTGCTGCTTTTGCCTCTCGCTGTCTCTTTTTGTTCCTCTTTTGCTTTGCTGCCTTTCTTTTAGTGCTCCTTTTTGCCTCTTACTGTCCATATATCTACCCCTGTTGCTCTTTACTGTTTCTCTGTGTGCCTGTTTGCCTCTTACTGTCTCTCCTTCTGTGCCTTTATGTCTCTTTTGCTCTGCTTCCCCTTGTGTACCCTACTCCACTTTCCCGCCCTTTCCACCCCTTCAAACTCCTTTCAAGCGCTACTAGCCCCACACACCACCTACTCCTTTCCCTATCTGAGGCCTTCTTAATGGTGGCCACAGCATGGATCCACACCAAAGGCAAGTCCATCTGCTCTGGCTGCCCTGCACCTAGCGCAAAGACTCCTGGCTCGCCGGCCGCACATCGCAGCCTTTTGTGTTACTCCTCCAAAACTATCCGTGCTCTCAACCCTGGATGCCACACCCGCTCAGACCAGACCTCCCCCACCTGGGCTCTTGCACCACCTTCCACTCCTCTAGCCTAACGCCCAACACCAACGCCAACTCCAATGATTGCACACAACACAAGTCCCTCTGCCACCTGACATAGTGCACCACTCATTCTCAAGTGTGCACGTCTTAGCACCCATTCCCTTGCTAAACATTGTGAAAAGTCTGGGACCTCCTACACGACCTGTCTTGAGCTCCTTTTTCTCACTGAAACCAGGGTCCACTCAGCATCTGCCCAGATAGCAGTGGCCACCCCTCCTGGGTACAACATTACAAGGCAAGACAGAACCAACAAACCCAGAGGCAAACGTCCGATCATCTACCATGAGGAAATCCACTGCTCCATCACCTCGACAGACACCAGCAACTGGCTGGAACACTCAGCTTTTAAAATCAAATCAGCACATCGCATAATCCCAACCCTAAGAGGAACTCTACCCTACCATCCTCCTGGGCCCAGATCAAACTTTATTTCTACACTCACAGATCTCATCGTCCCTCTGAGCCTCACATCTAACTCCTTCATTCTGCTTGGCATCCTCTACCTCCACCTAGAGGACCGGACCAACCCCAACTCCACCTTCCACCTGGAAGTCCTCAACATCTTGGGACTCACTCAGTGGGTAAACTACCCCACTCACGTGACCAGACACCTTTTCAACACCATCTTTACCAACTCCTCCAACATAACAGTAGACAAACCCACCCCTCTCACCTGGACAGACCACTCACTACTTGGCTTCCCTGAGAACTTCCCCCACACCTCACTCAGAGCTACAGGACCGCTGGTACATTGAGGACCTCTGACTCACAAAACCTCACTGCAAGCAGCTGGAGTAATGGTGGCACCACTCCCACAATAAGACTCCTAAAAATCGACTCTCCGGACCTACCACCAGCACCTCCAACCACCCATCTGCTAGCCCTCACTGAGCAGATTCATAACAGCTTCAACTCCACAAAAGAAATCTTTGTCATTGTGAAGGCATTTATGCCCCCTCTTACCAGCTCCCCTCCCAGGAACCTTTTACTCAACTATCCAACTACTTCCCAGGAAAAATAAAAATCTACAACAACTTCACTCACAAACCTGACCTTTCCACTCTTGATGTCCTCCACTCCGAAGACAGCAACACCCTGGAAACCATCCTGAACAGCTGGCCATCCATCACCACCAAGGAAACAGCTAACACCTTGTGCTCCATTCCCTCAGGATCCCTCCCCAGGACGTGCCTGCACTACATCTTCACCAGCGGTCTTGAACCCATCTGCACAGTTCTCACACTGATAGTCAACCTATCGCTCTCCACCGCCACCTACCCAGGCTCCTAGAAACACTCCCTCATTCTACCACTGCTCAAAAATCTTCAGCAGACTCCCTGACTATGGCCATCTCTTAACCAGCAAGAGTTCTGGAGAAGCTCATCAATACCCTCCTGGCCAAACACCTCAACACAAACCACTGCCTAGACGTTCGCAATCTAGTTTTAGACGCATTCAACACCATTTCCCACCCCATACTCACCTAATGTCTTCACGAGGCCTGAATTTGTGGGCCTGCTCTACAATGGACCAGCTTATTCCTCTCCAGATGCACCCAGTCTTTCATCCTAGCCCCTTAGCTGTCTTATACTACCAATATGATCTGTGGCATCCCATGAGGCTATACTTTGAGCACCCCTGCTCAACATCTACGTGGCCCTCCCTTACAAGCACCATCTGTTCCCACGTATTTAGCTTCATCTCTTATGCTGATGACACACAGATCATCTTCTCCCTGTTAAAATACACTCTCACCACCCAAACAAACTTAATCAGTTGCATGTACGCAGTAGCAGACTGTATGACAGGAACTGCCTCAAATTCAACAGCAACTAATCCAAAGTGATTCTATTTGGCAAAGACGTTTCATTCTGGTCCACGGCCTTGTGTCCTTCCGAGCTAGGATCAACTCCCAACCCCTCCAATACCGCCAGGAATTTGAGCACTGTGATTGACAGCCAAATCTCTGTATCCAACCAGGTCAATGCGCGTCACATGCCCCTGCTTCCACATCCTCAAACTGCTCAAAAAAGTCTTCAAATGTCTTGCTTCGAACACCATCAGATCCTCTCTGAAGCTTTTACCAACAGGCTTGACTAGGGCAATGCCCTCTACGTAAGTGTTGTAATGTTGCCCTTTCTGTAGGGTCACCCTGGATTTTTTTTGCCTTCTTTTCCTGAACCCAATTTTGCTTGCTATAGAACTCTACAATTGACCCCTGCTAAAGTGCTTGTGCTTCTCCTTTCAACTTGTTAAAATTGGTATGCACCCAATTGGAATATGTAACTTACCTATAAGTTCCTAGTATATGCCACTAAAGAGTACCCAGGGCCTGGAACTTAAATGTTACAAGAGGACTGCCGCAGTCTTTTTGGTATCACCTACAGTGGCAATGCAAACATGACTGCAAACTTGCCACCAGTTGCCTGACTGTGAAGATTTAACTGCAAATTCGACCTGTCAAAATAACTCCTTTTGACAGGCCCACACCTTCCTTTTAAATAATTATAAATCAGCTCAGATTAGGCCTTAGTGCCCATAAGGCAGGGTGCATGGTATTTCAAATTAGGACATGTAGAAGTTTAATGTTAAAATATCCTTACAATGAAATTGACCAAAAGGCTATTTCCCTTTAGCAGGGTTGACTGTTCCATAGAAAAGGACTGGGATTTAATATTAAATTTAGTAAAGCTTTCGCCATCTAGGAAACGTTCATTCTTAGACTTATTTATTACTCCGTATTCAGCCGTATTCAGGTAAAGTCAGATTTGTAATAAATATTTTAGAACAGATACTTTTAGAAAGTTACCTGTTACCTGCCTAAAGTCTCAAGAAGCTCATGCAAATGAGCTTCCAACTTTCACCCAAGAGCTGCATGGTCCCTTTGATGAGGTGTGAACTTGCTTCCAGAGCAGAGACAAAGGCCCTGGGTATGGGGAGATGTTCTGTTCATCTGGCAGGCTGACCATCTCAGCTGTGCTTAGAAACTCCATTAATTTCAAACAGACCTACGCTATCACAGGCTGATGTAGCTAACACCTGGGCCTGACCCAGAAATGGTCTAAAGTGACCACAGGGGAGGGGTTGCTCTTTTCCTTGGCCACACCTCTGAGGTAGGCACAAGAGTTCTACACGGGGGAATAAAGACTCTGCTATATTGGTTTTTGGCAGGGAGGGGCACTGTGGGATTGCCTACAGTAATACACACAGGAAGCGCTACAAATGTGGAAAGGGTCACCCCTGAGAACCTTTAGCCCATTGATTAGGGCGTGGCCAGGAGTTTCCCTTACCCACAGGCTGGCACTGGGCATAAAATTGTCATCCCTAATACTTTCATCATAAATCTCTCCGAACCTGTGGAAGAACAGAAGAGGACTGAACCTGGTGTCTGTGACCTGAGAAGAGCCCTGAAGATTGGACCTGCTCTCCCTCTTGAACCTAAGACAAAGAAGTGAACTCCAATGGTCATAAGGATACTTCCTGGTAGAGCTACAGTATCCATCTTCTAATACAACCTGCCGCCCTGCCCCAGTGAAGGGTACTGACCTCTAAATCGGAGACTTAGACACTTATAACAAGTTAGGCGAAACAGGTGAAGTATTTACCCCATGTAGTAAATAACATTATCCCAGAGTAGGGCATTTACCACATTTTGCAAATACCTCTTATGGCTTTTTAACTCTCAAATGAGGCATAACTTATGGAAGCAGCATTTACCACACCGAATTCCACATATTTTGCCTTTTTAATGGGTCTTTAGCCCCAATAAATGTTAGTAGGTTTGACTGGGGAAGACTGCAAAGGTGTGATAATTATCACACAACTCGTAATTCTGATCCCCCTGCAAACACCTGCTTGCAAAGGGATCGGAATTCAGCAGTGAACTTGTAATGAGGGCTTAATTGCGAAGATAAAATTAATGAATGGGCGGAAAAGCCAAAAGTATCTGGCCAGCGAGAGGACTTCATTGGGCATGAAATTTGAATTTCTTCCACACAGAGATTTTCCCTCCAAAACCAACAGCTTCAGCAGGACTTCTTCGAACACATGACTTTGTGAGGACTTCTTTGGGCACATCCTGCTGCTAGATTGAACCTGGTTGGTGTATCCGACCCATACTCCATTGGGGTGGGCCTGAAATAACACCTAGGTACTGGTCTACTGTGCCTATTGATGATCATTTGTGCTTTGTGCTTTTTGTCCCTGTTTTCCCTTAATCTATAAAATTCATATCTCCGACTTCTCTTTCTGAATGTTGGTCTTTTTGGTGCCACTTTATATATTAAAAATTTACTCTATTGATTTAGTTGAGTTTTGGGAATTTTTAATTGCTTTGTGTTGTGGCTTTTTAACTTTTTTGGAACTGCATAAATATTTTGCACATTGCCCTAAGTTAAGCCTGTCGCCTCTGTTCCACAGCTACAGGGGGCTGTGTTCAGGTTAATTTAGTGACCTTAAAGGTTCACCCTGGCAAGACTTGCGAGTATTCCTTGAGTTAGGCAGTTGCCCACCCCAAATAATATTCACCTTTGCCAAAGTGTGCTTTATTAGAAGGGGTTTTAATCAGTGTTTCAGAAGTGGTGTTCTATACAAAAGTGTTTTACAGTCAAACTCCACCAGAGGTGCACTATACCTGGCCTGGTGGGCATTGTAAATCCGAACACGCTGAAAAAGGAATGAACTCATATGCTATGGTAGTTCTAAAGGATGCCTGGGTGAGGTACTTCCTATGTTCCTACAGTATGCAGATTATATAGGGCAGCAGTGGGGATGAGGAGCTAAGATATGTGCACTTTGGCTGACATTCCTATAAATGAGCTGGATCCATTAAATGCTTGTGGGCCAAAGATCGTTCCTCGCAGGACCAAGTTATAGAGTTATTTTTGCATCAAGTATGGCAATAGCAATGGGAACTAGAATATTGTTGTTATTGTATTGTAACTCAGACAGCGAAGACTGAAAATAGATGGGCATACTGGGACAAACTCAGGCTAGTTCTTACTTAAAGAAAGAAATCATTCATAGAGTTGTGACAATCAGTTGTGTATTTGTTCACATTTGGGTGATACTAAGCCTAGTACAGCAGTTCTCTAAGGGACTCATTCAGGATCCCCCTCTCTCCACCTCTGTTATCCACCAGATAAATTACAATTGTTATATGAAGGATTCCAAGAAGGGTTGACTAGTGTGCAATGATTGTATATCTTCCCTCAGGGCTGTCTTGGAAATTTGAACCATAAGCATAATGGTATTTCCTTACTGCTGGGAGGACCATTATTGCAATCCAGTTGAGACTACTGTGAGTTATCAAATTCTACACCCCTGAACCTGACTTCAAAAATATGGAGAGTTTGGTTTTGTGGCTGCCAGAGACTGTCTCACTCTGAAGAAGCTCTGGCTTAGCCCAGGTGGTGGCAGTTTACTACCACAGAAGAAATCATGTTTGGGCTATGCATTTGCAAATGGCTATCCAAGAACATTGTATCCATCAAGTTATATTTTTAATCGAGGTGTTGTGACCGCTTCTGATAATTGTTCTTTGCATCTTTTTAGAGGAGACAGTGTGGCAGGCATTTCAGATGTTGGTGTACATTTGAAATGATTCATCAGACAAGGCCTATATTTTTACTTTACTTTGATGCAGTTTGAAAATGACTATTTCAAAAAGTCACTTTGGAAGTTTATTAGCATTAAAAGGAAGATATTTATAGACCTTATGCTAATGGTGTGCTTATAATTTGTTTTTTGAATGAATTTCGATGAAGAAAAGCTTATGTCTGGTTATAGTGTTTAAATCTGTTTTTCGTATAAAGACAAATCTATCTGCTGAAATATTGCAAAATAGTTTCTGGCAGGGCTAAGTGATTAAAGCAGCTGGTTAAAGCCCCCTCTTGTCTTTTTAAAGATATTTCTGGCAGATGCTTTGCAAGGCTGTGGTAGGACATAGCTAGCCCAATAATATGAATCCTAAATTGGATGTCCAGCTTTCTAACATACCAAAGCATTGTTTCTCAACTACTTCTGCAATGCCATGTAAACATGGCAACACAGATTCTAACAAGGTTTTGATACAACATCAAAACAAGATTCACTCATTTCTGGTAAATCTCCACCTTCTTTAACTCTTGAAAACTCACTTTAAGGAATAAGATCTTTAAAACATGTTACTTTTCAAACAAGTAATACCTTACAGAAGGTGGATGAGAAGTGGTTCTGTTTAGATAGATTAATTGCTAAGGTAAAACCCTCTGGTACAAATTCCTACATGTAAACTACAGCACTGGGGGACAGGCATGTAAGATAGGTGCTTTAGAGTAAGTAGAGTATATTACACATAGGTAAATGAGGTAATATGTCAGTTGAACACTTACTTGTGCCTAATTTACTTTGGCAGTGTACGGCGGTCAACGTTTGTTGCCAAATAACTTTTATGCGTGAAAGTTGATATGTCACTGCTGTTTGGGCTTCTTTGCATCGTATAAGCACCAGTGCAATCCTTTAGTAAATCTGGGCCCTACTCTGCAGCCTTGCTTACAAAACTTAGCGTTCATCATGCCAAAGAGTGTCTTCTACGTTGGGGGAGGGAGACTTTCAAATTTAAGAAATTGACACATCTCTAATTAACAAATTGTTCTGTCCTGCTTACTGCTGCTCTTTATGAGCAATATTTGGATGGATGGCAATACTGAGCAGAGTGCTTTCAATAGCTCGAGAGGAACTAGAGTACACTTGTCAATTTCTGTGATGTAGGTTGAAGGCATCGCCGGGATCATAGGAACATCACCTCTGTTCAGTATTTTCATTGCATCCAGTTCCAAAGAGGAGAATTATGCAATGTGTAAAGTCGTAGCTTGGAAATGTGAGTAAATAGTTATTGGGCAGGTGGGCGGTCCAGACGATATTGGATGTAATACCACCAATCACCACCGCACACAACATTTCAGATCATCCCACTTTCAGACTCTTGTTAGGATTTTCTGGTTGAAATTGAGTTGCAGCCTTAAATGAACTTTAAGACAGCACTGTAAATATGCATATAATCATACAATCACATGTATATCAATATATTTGCACGAATATTGAGAAATGTGGAGATTTAAATCATTTTCATATTGGTCATTACTTGCCCATTGCTGACTGATATGTACATGATTACTACTCAGATATGATATGTCTACTGTGCTTTAAACCCTCCTCAGAGATTGAAAAAGAATGTGAACATTACAGACTTGTGAGAAGCTATACTTTATTAGACCATCGTTGAATATTAAAATTAAGTGAAATCACTGGACCTGAATTGCAATTTTATTTTTTACCACATAAGACAGGGTGTCTGTATTTTTGCATGCTGAGGTAACACAAGTTTTACGCTGGCTAAGCCATCATTAAGAGTTGTGCAGACGGATCTACTTCATGGTTTTCTGTGATAGATCTGGAGCTACCGTATGCAGCAACACAGTACTGCACCCAGATATTTTATATCCGAGACATTGTGTGCGGTAACTCTGCACCTTGACATAATGGATGTGGAGAATAGAATTGCTATTACCAGTTTAGACTGAGGCTGCCTAAGGCAAGGAATTAACACCAATATTTTCTCCCAGGTTGAAGTAGGTGGTAAATTATAACAAATCCACCTCACCACAAAATGGCCTGCTAATGGGAGAATAAAACAAAAACAACTCTATTCTCCTACATAAAGTGTGTTGAAGTTAAAAAAGCTACACAAGTTGCATTTTATTTTTTGAACTAACACCTACAACACATTACCACAACATTGTCAAATCTGAACATAATGACAATTATTATATCACATACATCTTAAAGAGTGCTGGTAAATCCATTCATCCATTGTGGCCATATAGAAGTGCAAACCAAACCTTTTCATACACACACTGCCAAACTTCACCATGGATGAAGCACAGACCCTGAGTCACTTCCAACTCCAGCAGGTACATCTTCTCACTATGCACTTACAACTAGAGGTACGAATGCAGCATCAGGTCCAACAACATGCCCAGGCACACAATAGGTGCAGATGAAGGTCCAGGTTGATCAGGAGATGCCTGGATCCATTGAATATGTCCAGGGAGTATATACTCGCAGCCTTTCGCCTGGCCATGGGCGCCATCCATAGTGTACTGTATGCAACTGGAAATGTCCAATTTCAATATTGGGATACATACAGCCCTCATTAAAACCCTAACATTGCTACATTTGTGTACTAGAGGAGGATTTCACGGCCTTATAGGTAGTTTATATGCCAATGTTATGTTAACTGATTTATGAGCGGACCATTGCCTGTACAGTGCCCTGGCGCTAAGGTAATAGCCTGAGAAGGAGTACCTGCAGATAATTAAGGAAACTAATGTGTATGATAAAGACACATTTTTAAGGCATTCATAAACAACAGTAGATCCTGAGTCTGAGGCAGAACCTCTGACCTTCTGACCAGAGTACTTGCTCTCTACCCCTGTAGCTCTGCGGTCGTGCTACTGGCCCCTACTCAGCGCCGTTAGGGGTTGGAGCCTGGTGTCGGTGTCATTCTCTGTATTGTGACTTTTCTGATTCCTCGTGTCTCTTTGTGCCTGTGCCCTTCGTTGGTGTCATTCCTGTGATTACTTGTGCCTTTATTCTTTCTTCGTTTTCTGCCTGTGCCCTTCGTTGGTGTCATTCCTGTGATTACTTGTGCCTTTACTCTTTTTTCGTTTTCTGCCTGTGCCCTTCGTTGGTGTCATTCCTGTGATTACTTGTGCCTTTATTCTTTCTTCGTTTTCTGCCTGTGCCCTTCGTTGGTGTCATTCCTGTGATTACTTGTGCCTTTATTCTTTTTTCGTTTTCTCCCTGTGCCCTTCGTTGGTGTCATTCCTGTCATTACTTGCTGGGAGGCCTCAGGGTAGCCATGCGCTATACAAGTACAATTTCATTCATTCATTCATTCATTCATACATGTGCCCTTATTCTTTTTTCATTTTCCTCCTGTTCCCTTCGTTGGTGTCATTCCTGTGATTACTTGTGCCTTTATTCTTTCTTCGTTTTCTGCCTGTGCCCTTCGTTGGTGTCATTCCTGTGATTACTTGTGCCTTTATTCTTTTTTCGTTTTCTGCCTGTGCCCTTCGTTGGTGTCATTCCTGTGATTACTTGCTGGGAGGCCTCAGGGTAGCCATGCGCTATACAAGTACAATTTCATTCATTCATACATGTGCCCTTATTCTTTTTTCATTTTCCTCCTGTGCCCTTCGTTGGTGTCATTCCTGTGATTACTTGCTGGGAAGCCTCAGGGTAGCCATGCGCTATACAAGTACAATTTCATTCATTCATACTTGTGCCCTTATTCTTTTTTCATTTTCCTCCTGTGCCCTTCGTTGGTGTCATTCCTGTGATTACTTGTGCCTTTATTCTTTCTTCGTTTTCTGCCTGTGCCCTTTCTTCTGGTCCTCCATGTCCGTTTCCCTCCGCCCTTTCCCGCCCTTTTCCTCTATAACAAATTCATATTGTAAATTACATCAAGCAAGAGAAATCCTGAAAGGACCAGGACACAGTAAATGTGCAAATGGTTTGTGATGCCAACCAAATCATTACTCATTGCTGTGCTCATTAGCTTGAGTCTATGCTCAATTCAATTATTCTTCCGAACAGCAGGATACCACATACCGTATTAACACACCACTCGCAAAGTACATGATTTTTAGGTGTGTACAAGCATTCTCTCCCCACCCCCACACATGGCATGTGCAATTGCAAGTATATTGCATGGATGATGACATTAAAACATGCCTTACCTTTCATTCCACTGCAGGTGAGTCTATATATCTATTGAGCGATTGGTTAATGACAGGTGATCCTGCTCAAACAACACCGTCTGTTTTTGCTCACAACCTGCCATAAACCAGGACATGGAATGCCATTGAACTTGTATTTGGACAGCTCAAGCATTGCTTCAGATGCCTGCAATGCAGTGGTGGCGCCCTACCTTATGAACTATCGAAGGTGTGCCAACTGACACTCCTGTCCTGCATTCTTCAGAATGTGGGTATAAGACTTTGTGTGCCCATGACTGATAATGAAAATCAAGAGCATGATAGATCAAGTCATGTTGAAGAAAATCAACAGGATAGACATGGCCAATAGTAGGAGGGTGGCAATGGAGCAGCCATTTAGGATGAACTGATTCAAAAGTATTTTTCGTAACACTAATATTTGTCAAAATTGTTACCACTGAAGCAATGTTTCCAACTCACAATAAATCACACTTCACAACTGTAATGTGTCAAATATTAATTGAGTGAAAACAAACCCTTAACCTAGCTCTACCCATTCTTAGCTAATGCATTAAAACACACACATGCATGCTGGCCTTGGCTTCCCTATTGCACCTACTACCGTAACCCCAACTATAACTATGCCTGGCTGTCAGGGAGTGGCCTAACAACATGGCCGGCTAGACGTGTTTCTGCGTTGCTCTTGCCCCACATAGTGTAAATCCTGCACAATCCTGGCGTTATGGTGACTCTCGTAACGCAGACCAGTAGCGGAAACCTCCCCTGACTCTGAGGATCCCGGTGAACTCGGCCCGCAGCAGGAGACCGTCGCTGCGGGCCATGGCAAACCCGAAGGAATCCGGATCCCCGTAATGGCGGCCTTCATCCGACTCTGAGAGGCGAGACTCGGCAGACAGTGGTGGTGCCCCCGGACCTCAAGGACTCCCGCCGCAAGAACACGATTGAGACAAGACCCCAGGAGGGGGAAAGAACACTGGAGAAAGGTGGCCGCAGAGTCTGACCGGCTGGCGGGTCTCCGCAGGCGGGGGCGCGATCTACGTGAGGCCGCTGCGGTGCGGCCTGCCTGCACACCGGGAGGCCGTGGCAGTCCCCGTAATGGCGGCCTCCATGCGGCCCTGAGAGGTGAGCATCGGCGGGCAGTGGTGGAGCCCCCGGGACCTCGGTGAGTCCCGCCGCAAGGACAAAACAGTGGTACGGGGAGAAACAAACACAAGAGGAAGTTGACCACGCCGCACGGCCGGCTGGCGGGACTCCACAGACCGGGGGCGGGATCTACGTGAGGCCGCTGCGGTGCGGCCACCGGCACTCTGGCGGGAAGGGCCGGGACACTGCGCAAGGGCCGCCGGGGGGCCCAAGTGAAGACCTCGAGTGCCTGGGGCCTGAATCTGGATCCCGATTGCGATGGTGAGCAGTCCCGCATGCAGCGACGAACCCAGGGGCTGAGGCGAGACTTGCGTGAGGCCGGGGCTGTGCGGCCTGTTTACTCTCCGGCGGGAAGGACCTGGACCGGGTGCGGGGGCCGCCTGGCAGCCTGTGAGGCGCATCGTAACGCATGAGGCCAGGGTCTTACGCCCAGTGGACGACTTGCATCCGTATACACCACAACGAATCCGGAGGCCGGGGACGGGCTCTAAGTGCGGCTGGTGTGGTGTGGTGCGGCCTACCTGCACTCCGGCTGGAAGGACGGGAACGTGACATGAAGACTGCTTGGGGGCCGGGAAGCGGTGGGCAGTGCCTGAGGCCGGGGGCCGGAGCCCAATAGGTAAGGTGAGGAGCCCCCCCCCTGAACAACGCATCCCCCTGGGGAAGTACGGCGAGGACATAGCCCTGAGGCGTTCGTTCCGCGGTTCGGCGGAAGACCAGGCCCCCGTGTGAGCAGACACAGAACTGTCCGTAGGGACAAGTGGGGAGGGTCGGTGGGCCCAATAACTGCCCCCCCCCCTGGACTGTTTACGGCACTAATATTTTCCGGGCGGAAGGGTCACTAGAAAGCGCCCTAGGACAGCCTCGCTGATTATGGGGAAGGACCGACCCCTAAGAGGCGCCCAAACGAATAAAATCAAGCAATATACGGTTCCGGGGCCGACTGCGACGGACCGCCTTCGAACAGACATGGAGCAGGGGACCCACCAGGGCTCGGTAGCCCGGGATAAAGCAGATATTTTGGAAGCGATTCGTGACTCCAGGGTGGCATTAGAAACCAAAATGGACGGGATGGCCATGGACATCAACCATCTGCGCCTGGATCTCAGGAAGGTGGCAGACAGGGTTACCATCACGGAAGGAGACATGAACGCTCTGCAGACGGAGGTCAGACAGTTGCGGGAGACAGTAACGGCACTCCAAGACCACACGGCCCGGCTGGAAGACAGGGCGGAAGATGCTGAAGGACGATCGAGGAGGAACAATCTCCGCTTTTTGGGATTTCCAGAAAAGGCGGAAGGGCCGGTGGCGGACTATTTCTGGAGGATTGGATTGGCAAAGCGTTCCCGAACCTCAGGCTCTCCAAACTGTTTGCGATGGAAAGAGCGCATAGATCTCTTGGGCCGCCTCCGAGGCCGGGATCCCCGCCCAGAGCCTTGATTGCCCGGCTGTTCAATTTCAGGGATCGGGACATGATCGTACAGCACATTCGTACCAACGGCCCGCCCAGATTCGAAAACCAAGACATTCATATATACCCAGACTATACTAAGAAAGTGCAGGTACTTCGGAACGACTTTCTGAGTGTAAAGCGCCGGCTGCGTAGCCACAACATTAAATACAGCCTGATGTTCCCGGCCAGGCTCAGAGTGCAGTATGCCGACAAGGTGCACTTCTTTGGTAACCCATCGGAGACTGCTGAATGGATGGACTCGCTGGGCTTGGCCGGCCCAGACCAAAACCAGGGACGGCAGGAGCAGAGACGCCGGAGCAGTCGGCAGCGGAACCAGCAACGTCGAGAAGAAGGACAACAACGGCGGGGACGAGATCTGACGGATGAGGTTCGCATCATGGTGGGACCAGATGGCACTCTCCTTACAGAACGGGAGGCGATCCCAACGCAGAACCAGTTCTCTCCGCTCTGCTTGGTACAGGAAACACAATCGGAGTTGGGAAGTGCCACTGGCCCGGCTGTAGAGGGCTCTGGCGACAAGTGAGTGAGGGACTTGGTGCAGAGACCGAGAGGTTCTGAATCATAGACACTGTGACTACCGGGTTTGGCCCACAGGGCACTTGACATTACCGAGAGACTCGTATGAGCGGGCATGGAGCCCAACGGAATTGGGGGGGAGGGCTAGATAAGTGTTGGAGGGGGTACACTATTTCGCCTGTATAGCTGTTTAGACCCGCCGGCTGTAGAGTGCTGAGGCGGCCTGGCTAGACCTCGGTCGGGCGGGGCTGCGCGGTGCCAGTCAGTCGGCTAATTCACAGATTTTCAGAGGGGGGGAGGCTCTTTCAGACTTAGGTGAGAAAGCTTATCTGTAATCGTTATTTCAAGTTGAGAGGGGTAATCTAGGGGGTGGGTGGAGCTTTGGGGCGGGGTTCTGAGTCCTCAGACCAGGTCCGGGTTATGAGAATGAAGGGCTACCGCCTGTGGGTGGGGGGAGTTGGGGTTTCAAGTTATGGGTTTGTTGGGGTTGCTGCCGGGTCTGGTCTATGTTGTCACACAGGAGATCGAAGAAGTCTACCTCTCGAGGTGGCATGCTATATCATTACTGGGGGGCCCCCACACGACTGTCAGGGGACCGCGATAACAACAACTGCTCACTCATGCCAGGTGATAATTAGAGTTATAAACTGATCACATGGAATGTTCAGGGGCTCAATAATAGGGTGAAACGAATCCGGTTGGCATCATACCTTAGACGGTATGGGGTAAGCATAGCCCTACTCCAGGAGACGCACCTGTGGGGAGACTGTCTTAAATACGTCCAACGCAGATGGAGGGGTCAGTTTTTTGCTACATCCTGCTCGGGGTTTGCCAGAGGAGCGCTTATCTGGGTGGCACCGGGAGTCCCCTTTAAGGCTTTGCACGCTAAACAGGATCCTGATGGGAGGTTTGTGGTGGTGGAGGGGACGCTGGATGGGCGCTGTATCTGCCTGGTAAATATTTATGCCCCGAACAGCGATGATGGTGGGTTTTTGAGCCGAGTTATGGGCCAGCTGGATCTGGACCCGGATACGGAATTGATTGTGGCGGGTGACTTTAACTGTGCCCTTGATGGGGAGCTAGACAGACACCCCCCAAAACTGGAGGCCAAACCTAGAGTCAGAGAAGCGATGAGCCAGATGCTTTACAATTATGGTTTGTTGGATGTATGGCGACACCGTAATCCTGGTCGTAGAGTGTACTCGTGTCACACACCTGCTGTCAATACTTATAGTAGATTAGACTACTTCTTCGTTCAAAAGACGGCGGTACTTCGGATAGCAGAGGCACAATATCTGGCCCGCTATTTGTCTGATCATTCTCCGCTCCTAATTTCTTACTCGCTGGCCCGACCGAGATCTAAGGTACCGCTATGGAGGCTCAATATCGAAGCTTTTGGTGACCCGATCTATAAAGACTCTATATCGAATGGGCTGGACGATTACTTGGAGGCCAACTGGGGCTCCGCCAGCACCAGGGCGACTGAGTGGGACGCGATGAAGGTGGTGCTACGGGGGATATGTTTATCCACGGAGGTGGGGGTTAAAAAAGTGTTGGAGAGGGATCTGCGTCGACAAGAGGAGCGATTGGCGGCATTAGAGAAGGAACTTCCCACGAACAGAGAGAGGTCGGCCGATTGGGATGACGTGCGACGGAGGATAGGGGACATATGGGACTCACTAGGCAACTATAATAGAACTGCGAGCAGGCGTCGCTGGTATACAGAAGGGGATAAGGCGGGGCGGCTGTTGGCGCGCCTTATTAGTGCAGAGACTCAGCCTCACCCGATCCTGGCACTTAAAAATGACCTTGGAGAGTTGGTGTACGCTCAACATGAGATCAATAACGTATTCTTGGCCCACTTACGTAAAATATATTCCGAGCCCCAGTCCCCCACGACCCCCGCAGCTGTGGAGGTCTATCTTGCAGGGGTGGAGTTGCCTAGCATAGACGCAGACAGTCAGGAGGCCTTAGGGAGCCCCTTTAGCGGGGAAGAAATACGGGTGGCAATCGCCCACCTAAAGACTGCGAAGTCCCCAGGGATGGATGGCATAGCAGCCGAACTCTATAAAGAGTACGGAGGAGTGTTGATCCCCAAACTACTGGAAATTACGGTGGAGGCCGAGGAGCGCGGTGTGCTCCCGGACTCCATGCGGGAAGCACTGATTGTGATGATCCCCAAACCGGGGAAGGATCCCCTCCTCCACGGCTCATACAGACCCATTTCTATGCTGAACGTAGATCTTAAAATTATCAACCAGGTGTTGGCGTGTAGGCTCCACCCCTATCTTCGGCGACTGGTCCACGAAGACCAGTCCGGGTTTATACCGGGCAGGAATACGTTGCGAAATATCCGCCGCCTCGCACACGTCATGCAATCTTTGGAGGGACGGGCCCAACAGAGCACCTTGGTGTTCCTCGATATTGAACAAGCGTTCGACTCGATCAGATGGGACTACCTATGGCAGGTACTACTAAAAATGGGATTGGGAGAGGGGTTTGTAAACAGGATTAAACTACTCTATGCTCGACCGATGGCAAGGGTTCGTACGGGACGTTACGTGTCCGAGACAATTCCTATAGCGAGGGGGACGCCGCAGGGTTGCCCGCTCTCCCCCTTGCTGTTCGCCCTGGCAATGGAGCCATTGGCGTGTCATCTGCGCGGGGTACTCGAGGGACAGGGCATACGTGTGGGGGGCTTGGAGCATGTCGTGTCGATGTACGCCGATGACGCGTTAATATACCTGAATAGACCGACCCAGTCATTGCCGACACTGATAGCTGCGCTGACGCAATTCGCTGATGCCTCCGGGCTTTCCATTAACAGAACAAAGTCACAGCTTTACGCGATTGGAACAGAGAGCAACTGGGAGGGGGTCCAACGCCCGGTGCTGGAGCTTCCATGGGCAGAGGACACTGTCCGATACCTAGGGATACGGCTCGGTAGGACTGAGGCAGTTTTTTATCAGCACAACATGGGGAGGATAATCCTGGGTTTGCAGGGTAGTATTACCTTTTGGAACACGCTTAAACTCTCCCTCATGGGGAAGATCGCCTTAATAAAGATGGTGGTCCTACCTCGGTGTCTCTATACAATGCAAGGCTCCTTCTTTGAACTTCTGCACCGGGTATTCAGGGAACTGGATACACTGCTGGTCCAATTATTATGGAATGGAAAGCGATGCAGGATCAGTCTAGAAGTCATGAAACGTAGCTGGGGCAAAGGGGGTTTAGAGATCCCAGATCTGGAACTTTATTATTTTGCATCACAATTGCAACATGCCATAGCCTGGTTGGACACGGATCCCTCTTGGGAGAGGTCCCTGCTGGCAGGGACGTACGGGGACTGACAGCTAGGGGCGCTTCTATGGCGGGCTGGGGGGCACAGGGAGCGTGGTTCTCCATTGGTGCGGCTTGTGGCTGCAATTTGGAATCGGGTGATACGTAGACTAATCCGGGAACGGCCGTTTGCCCCGGAGGCGGACTTCTGGCTGATGCCACCCTTTGCTCAAATAGATCAGGTGATGTCAGTGGAGGCATGGAATACTGGGGGCTGCCTGATGTTGTCCGACCTCTACCCGGATAGCAAATTCATCACTTACCAGTAGGCGGTGACCACCTTCGAGCTGGGAGCAGGGCAGTTTCTGCAAAATGCTAAAATAGCGGCAACTGCGCGGCAATTATGGCCCACATTCCCGGAAGCTCCAAGGCACACCCAAACCTTGGTCACTATGATTGCCATGGCCGGGGGGCGGAAGTGTGTTACTCACCTCTACAGGGTGCTGAGGGACGATAAAAAGAATGGCCCCCTAAAAATAGAAGAAAAATGGCAGCAGGTGTGTCCGCAGGAGGTCACTACACGAGACTGAGAAAAAATACACGAGAGTGTACGGAAGGTGTCGGTGAGCAACCGCTTTAAACAAATCCAGTACAATATAATACATATGACTTACCTCTCACCCAGGAGGCTACAAGCCATTGATGGTTCCAGGGATCCACACTGCCCTAGGTGTTGCTATGATCAGGCAGATTTTCTGCATATGGTGTGGACGTGCCCAATGATCCAGACATACTGGGGGGCGGTCCTCGAGGATCTGACCAGGATAACGGGGTGGACGATAGCCTTGGATCCACGCGTTTGTCTTCTGGGCTTGATTCCTCGAGATCCGAAGCGTAAGATAAGTAGGCGGTTCCTGGTTTTGGGCCTAGTTATAGCCAAGAGGCGTATTGCGATCCATTGGTTAACCCAGCAAGGACCGCAACTGACGAAATGGAGGACAGATCTAAGGGAGTGGGCCTTGGCAGAAGAGGGGCACATACGGAACACCAGGAGGGATGCCAAACTGCCCGAGGTGCTACTGGCATGGGGAGCGATGATGCAGGAGATTGCAGGACAGGCCTCACAACTTACACTAGACAGCGCAGGTGAGACGTCTTCCATAGAGGGGGTGGCCCCAGGACAGGGGAGGGAGACACAGGGTGACCCCACATGAAGACTACAATGCATAGACCTTGAGTTACATAGACCCGGCAGGGGGGGGGAAAGGTACCGGGAGGGGGGGTTGTGAGGGGGTGGGAAGGGAGGTGGGGGGGGAGTTTAATACAGTTGAGTTTGATTAAGCACCTATAAACCCAAAAATGAAGAAAATGATGACAATTGGGGACTCTCCACACTTGCGAATTCAGGTATAATCCTTGATAGGTATGCTTAGTGTAATGTACATCACCTCGGCCGAGGTGGACAATTTGTATAATTGTTGTTTTATATGTGAGCCGCTGATTTGGAGAAAAAACCTAATAAAGAAATTTAAAAAAAACAAAAACATTTAAATAGCTTGTAATTAAACCGCGTACATTTCAAAATATATTTCAGTAGTTCTGAAGGCATTTTTTTTGCAATTCTGAAGTGTGATGGAAACAGACTTTAATAGGATCAAAACACTTTACTTGGTGATGTCCAAATTATATATATTTGCTGGATCCCGATTTCCAGAAATTATTTTGTACGCTTTATAGTTTTATCAATATTTTTGTATACTTTATCGTTTTATTAATAAAGCTGCATGTCAGTGGGAAAAAAAAAAAAACTATGCCTGGCTGTCCTATAAGACCTCCACACTATCCTAAATAACCTACATTTATCCTACATCTAGCTAATAACCGGTCTACATACCCTCTAATAACTACACAGAGTGATGCTTAAGACAGTTTGTTTTTGCAGGTGTGTTGTAGGGCTGAGGGAACTGGACAGCACATGCTGACCTCTGTCAAGGTCTCACAGAATATACCTGCTGGGAGGCCTGAGAAGGGGCGGAGGTGGAGGGTGGTGGTTAGTGGATGGTGGAACTAGCGTCCCTTGTGGTTAGCCGGGGGTAGGGAACAGGCATTCTCTGCCATTTCTGTGTATTGAGAATTTGATTCATGCCCCGGAGCATGACTAGTTGGCCCTCCGCAAGTTATGCTGCACAGATTTACATGTTTGTTGTAATCCTGCGCAAAATCCTTCTATTTGCCTGGTCGAACTCCCTGGCCCAGACTCTGGCACACTGTGGAAGCAGAAGAATTTATTAAAACTATGGATGTTAGTTAACTCTGTATGACAGTCTGGGCGGCCCCTACCTACTCTTTTTATATTGCACTTTTTCTGGTTTTGGTGTTAGCTGGTATAAGAGAGGTATATGTGGCAAAATTAAAAGTGATATTCTTTTAAGGTTTAATTCCGACTCGCGGCCCCATAGGCTTAGGCCATGAGGAAGGAAAGAGGGTTCTCCAGGGTGAGGGGGAGAAGGGGTTTAGGTAGTTTTTGTGATAGGGTCACTGGGTGGGGAGCATTTGGGGAAAAAACCCAAAAATTAAATGTTCTCATCAATAGGATATTGGATATGGCACCTCCAATCTTGATATACTATTGAATAAAGAATGGCAGGCGATCAGGGAGCTCAAGTAGAAATATTATCATGGAATGTTAATGGCCTTAGAGTGAAAGGAAGAAGAGAAAAGATTCTGCAGTATCTGAAAGATGCCTCAGCTCAGACCGTCATTTTACAAGAAACACACTTAACCAAAAGTGAAATGAGGGAATTATTCAACCGTAGAGTTTGGGTCCAAAAGGTTGTCTGTACTAATCAACATTTGACTATTAACCGCTTAACCGCGGCGCGAATTCCGCCTCGGTGCGGCGGTTTGAAAGAGTGGGCGGGGCCGTGTCGGCCAACGGACGTGCGCAGCACTAGCGAGGTAGTGCTCGCGACGGCTGTTGGCCGACGGAAGCACGGAAGGGGTTAAGGGGGTGGCAATCCTGATTTAAAAAAATTCTTATACCACCATTGAACACAGTATAATAGATCAAGCAGGCAGATGGGTTATTATAAAGCTAAAATTGTATCATCAAAGGTTTACATGGGTTGGGTACCATGGCCCAAATATTGACTATGTAGGGCCATTCAGAGGAATGTTGATATTCCTGATCCCGTCATCTTGGCGGGTGATTTTAATGTGATTTTAGATAACACATTGGACCGCTCAGTTAACAGTAGGTCAGTTACAAACAGTAAGATGTTATCTCTAATTAAAGTCTCCATTAAACAACTTGGATTATGTAACAAATGGAGGGAGAAGATGGGAGCGAGGAAGGGTTTTATATACAACAACAAGAAGTATGGGTATCAATCGAGAATTGATTTTTTCTTAGTCGACCAAGGGCTTAAAGAGTTTGTGCAAGATATTATGTGTGTAGGGGCCCATCTGTCAGATTACTCTGCGGTTTCATTAGTTTTGTCCTTGCCTACTAGATTAACACAAAGAAGGTGGACTATGGACCGTACTCTGTTATTGGACGAGGCAGCCACTGAGCTGCTTAGACTGGAGACTAAGGAATTTTTCTCCATCAATGTAGACAGTGCCCCAGTGGGAGTAGTATGGGGTGCATATAAGGCCTTCTTGAGGGGGAAAATAACCAGTATGCAAGCATCCAGGAGAAAAAAGTTTTACCAGAAGTAGGTAAGCTAGAAAGTATTCAGTTGCAGGAACAGAAGTTATCAGGTATTGCGGGGGAAAGTGAGAATGTAACCCTACAAGCCTCTCTTCAAGCTTTAAGAATGGAACTGTCAGAAGTAGTAGAAGACAGGCTAAAAAAAAGGTGGCAGGTGAGCAAAATCGCCCGTTTTGAATACGGAGAGGGTTGTGGGAAATTGCTAGACTGGAAAGCCAAGATGGAACAAACAAGGTGTATTATAAAAAAGAAGTTAGGTTTGACCATTCAGGTAGACTTCTCATTGGATGTAACAAAATTTAGGAAGCCTTTCAGAAACACTTTGGGGCGTTATATCAGGAATAGATGGTAGTTGCAGAGGGGAGGTAAAGGTATGGCTTGACCAGGATGTTCCCCCGAGAATTAGTGAAAGTAGTAGTACAGTGATAAATAGTAACATAGGTCCTATAGAGACCAAGAGCGCAATCAGGGCGGGGAAGTAGGGCAAAGCAGCAGGACCAGACGGGTTGCCATCAGAAATATATAAACTGTTGGAGGAGGTCCTACTGCCAGTTATGACTAAGCTGTTTGCGTATATTTTTGGGAAAGGAGCAAAAAAGCCAGTGTTCTGGAATGAGGCCGCAGTAACGTTAATTCCTAAACCAGGAAAGCCCTTACATTTATGTGACTCTTACAGGCCCATTTCCTTATTAAATTGTGATTACAAGATCTTCGCAAAAGGTTTTGGCAGAGAGACTAAATGTTATCTAAATCTTTTGCATGAAGATCAGAAAGGGTTTGTAAGAGGAAGAGGGAGGATACGTGAATTAACATATAATCTGATAGGGGCAGTCGACATAGCCACCACCTATGAATTCCCTCTAGCAGTTATTACACTAGACGCCACCAAGGCTTTTAATCGGGTAAATTGGGCCTATTTCCAGACAATGTTAAAGCTGCACAACCTAGGTGAAAATGTTTGTAGGACCTTGGCCATGATATACCGACAACCGCAGGCTAGAGTTTTGGTAAACGTAAATCTCTCCATGCCCTTTAGTATTTTAAGGGGGACGAGACAGGGTTGCCCATTATCTCCTCTGCTCTTTAATTTATACATTGGACCATTGGCAACAAAGATTAGGAAAGAAAATCAAATTCTCCCTTTCAGATATAAGGGTTGGGAGAAAAAGGTGGCCTTATATGCGGACGATTTGATGGTATATACCTCAGACCTGCAGGTGACAGCTCCGCTCTTAAACGACTTAAACCTACAATTTGGTCATATTGCAGGGTACTCATTAAATAGGGCCAAAACAGAGATCATGGCTTGGAATTTGGAGATGAATCCAGGCACTGCCAAAAGAGAGATGAGATACTTAGGCATAAAGATCACGCTGGATATTAAGGACCTCCCGGAGGTAAACAAAGATAATGAAGGAAGCCTGTAACCTGATTCTGAGTTGGTCTCATTTACCACTGACTATTCTAGGGAAAGTAAACTGGTAAAAATGTCAATTCTCCCTAAGTTTACTTTCCTATTCCAGGCGATCCCACTGACTTTCAATGTTGATTGGCTAGCAAAAATACAGGCTAAGATTAGCAGCTTCATTTGGGCTTCAAAAGGCCCTCGGATTGCCTGAAAAAAGTTACGAAGGAAGAAAGACAAAGGGGGTCTATGCCTGCCGGACCTGTGTTACTATGCTTGGGCTTTTCTCCTGAGGAATGGGAAGATATTGTTAAGCGAACCTGATAGCTTGGATATTGGCAAAACGTTGCATGGTCCATGTTATCGGACATTAGAGGAGGAGAGCAAGGATTTATGTATAAGTTTGGAGGCCCAAAGTTTTTTTTAAAGGTGCGTCTTAAGGTCTTACAGAGCATGGCTACGCTATGGTTTAGAATCAGAAAGGAGTTAAAGCTCACCTACTATAGCGGGTTGGCGCCAATATGGGATGCCCCTGGATCCCCCGAATGGACTAAGGATATCCTTGCTGTCCCTTTAAGGGAGGCAGGTATAGTGAAATGAGATCACCTGGTGGAAGAAGGAGAGTTGGTTTCTTGGGAAAAACTGGCAGAGGTTTCTAACAACAAAATCCCGAGGTTTAAGTATCTTCAAGTCATAAGTTGGTTTCAGACATCTGGGGCAGTTATAGGTCCATCAAATGAATTAGAATTCAGTTTGATTTGGGACGTGCCACGGAAAAAGGAAGTGGCCAGATGGTACTGGTTACTGGTGGAGTTAACGGATGGTGTCTTCAGACTCCCAGGTGATATGTGGGAAAAGAGCTTGCCAGCGATGCAGCTAGAAGACTTATGGCAAGTATCTTTAAACATTCTTTCTTCTACTATGCATCCCGCCAATTTAAGGAGAAACTACATCTTTTGTCTACAAAGGGTATTCTGGACACCCCTTAAGTTATCGAAGCTGGGGAAGGGAAGAACGCAGAGGTGTGTAAAGTGCAGCCGAGAGAAAGCAGATGATATTCACATGTTTTTGGAGTGTCCTGAGATTAAAAGATTCTGGGGCAATGTGAGTAGGTGTATTTCAACTATACTGGGTACAGCACTTCAGGTAAGCCTTCCTCTTGTATTTTTTGGGGTGCCAGCATGGCATGATTATATGTCTAACGAGGTAAAAAAGCTGGCTTTTTTACTTGATTCTCCTTGCCCGGAGGGAGATTTGCAAAAAATGGATCAGTAACTTATCACCGACTTAATTAGACTGGGTAAAATCCATTAAATACACTATTAGTTTTGATAGAGCACTGGTGAGAAAAATAAATGAATTTTGGTCTCCTGTTTTAAATTGGTTAGATCTTAAGTGAGAGAAAGCGGTCGGGTAGGGACAGGTCCAATGATTATGCCTTTCTCTCTTGGTCGTCTACTTCTCTTGTGTGATCTGCAGTTCGGCAGATTGGCCAGGGTAGAAAACCGAGGGAGACGTTTATGGGACTTTTTGATCCTTGGCATAAACAAAATATCTCTGGTAGGCGCTTGTTGGGGGGGGGGGGGGCAGAGTTTGATTCCAAGGTGAATGAGGACAAAAAAAAAAAAGACTGTGATGATTAATTATGTGGTGGATATCATCGAAGCTGAGAGCAAAATCTATATATTTATTTTGCGTCAGGTCCTCAAAAATAACCCTTTAATGGTGAGGCTATTGGCGTTGGCACAGTCACTTATTTAGTTTATTATTGAGGTGTTATGAAGCCTTGCCAATGGTTTTATGTTTAATTCTAACCTTATTTTGCTTTGACAAGTGGATGTTTGTAGGTTTAGAAGTTGCCAAACATTATGCATATAGCTCCGTTATTTTACAGGTAAATACCAAAGATGCGTAGAGCAGAAAACAAGTAAGCTTTGATGCTGATGTGTTAATGCTGTGATAGATTGTCTAATTGCTCTTCTCACATAGAGCTTTGAAAATCTTTTCATGGCTTTTGTAATTGTGATAGACTTTTGCAGCTTCATTTTCATGTGGACTGACCAGGAAAGTATTGAATCAACAGTGGAAGTAGCTGTCTTGTTGTTCTATAGTTGCATTTCCAAGCTCACAGGCAATAGGTTTACATTTTTCCCAAATGTAACAACTTTTGTTTTTGAAAAGTTGGAGCATTATGATTGGATAGCTAGTGTGTCAGATCTTTTGGGGTTAGAGAAATCAAGACAATATCGCCAGCATATGCCCAATGACTAATGCCATAATTGCTAAGTTTTGGAGTCAAACCCTCAGGTCCATCCAAGTACCTGGGCAAGTCAGTGATGTACAATGACCACAATAAAGGAGCTAAAATACAACCTTGTTTGAGGCCGTTTGAAGTATACATTTTTGGTGACAGGATATTTTTGTTGAGGTTTTGATTCTTACCCGGTGATCTTGTGTAATTTGATCAAAAAATGAAGCAGATAAAAATCAGTACCCAATTTAAGCAATTTGTTCCAGAGTCTTCAGTTAATGTTATTGAAGGCAAAGCTATAATGTATAAAACAAGCACAGTGTGATATTTTTTGCTCTTGCTTTCTTTGCTAAAATGGTCAGTGTTAGATGGTTACCAGTGGTCGATAGCCTGAGTGAAATCGTTTCTGGATAAGTGGGATTAGGTGATTGTCTTTTGCCCAGTAATTTAGTAAGTTAAGTAAGTATTTGGCAAATCATTTCCCTCCACAGTCTAACAAGGCTATTAAACAATAATTTCAGATGTCAGACTTCTGTTTTAAAGATAGGGTGAATAAAAGAGCCTTTCCAGAAATCACATGGGAAAATAATTGGAATGACATCGGGTTCCACAGGATGGGATCCATTTTTACTACTATGTTGACATGTGGGAAATGGTTTTTTGAGGACTGATGATTAGTGAAATGTCAATATTAAGAACCTATTATTCCTGTCATCAATACCTTTGAAGTACCATTTCTTTTTGAAACCCCTTGTGTAATCATTATGTTTGAAATACATTATAATTGATTTAAGTAATACACATGGTTGTATCGATTTATTCTTTATCTTTGAATGCAAATTGACCACTGTACCTCTCATTCATTGTGGATGTCATTAAGAGACGTCCAGGAAGTACTGGCTACATTTAGTTAAATACACTCCTAAATATATCCCTTGTTGACAACATTACCCAACACTTTTAGAAAGTTGGCATTTTCCTGCCTTAGCCATTTGATACCTGCAGCCTGTCTCTGAGTTACATGACCGGGTGTAGCTGACAGTTGGGCTTTGTGCATGCCTCTTACACAGCCACAAAACAATGGAAAGCTTAGTTGTGACTGGAGGGAGGAGCTGACCCCAGCCCCACTTACACATGAATAGGCTGTGTCCTTGTCCCCACACGAAAGGCTGCATAACTCTCTGTATTTAGTCTGGAGTCAGGGCCAGGAAGGCAGGGCATCTGCAGACGTCTGCGATCTGCCTCTAGAAGCTTCTCCCCAATTCAAAGGCATAACTGTGCATAAATACTGGACCTCAGACACCACCACTTCAGTACACTTCTGGACCTGTGGATACTCTGCCAGGAAGAAGGCCTGCTCTACTACTACAAGGACTGCCACTCTGCTGGACTGCTGCTCTGAAGGAACTGCTGCCCTGCTGTGCTGACCTGCTGCCCTCTTGCCTGGGGAAGAAGAACTGAACCTGCAACTTAATCTTGAACCCAGGACCCCACAGTGACTCCAAGGACTAGTCTGCTGGCCTCATGATCTGAGCCTCAGGGACATAAAAGCCTCCCCAACCAGCTCCTCGACCAAGCTGCAGCAAGTTCCTGACCCCCCAAGTGGTGCCCCTCAGGTCCTGAACCCTTGGCATGGCTCAGCGAGCTTAAATCAAGCTTTTGGGAAAATCACTGCAACCTACTGCCAGCTCGTCTCTTTGCACCACAGTATCGACTGTCCATGGGCGACCGCCAGTGTGAAGCTCCAGCCCACCCGTCCGCGACGCCCGGCCGACTCTTTGCGCCTCGCCCACAGACTCCTGCGACGCTCTCCTTCCTCCTCGCGGCCCTCTCCAACGCGAATGGGGGCTCTTGGCACAAAATCTGAGAAGGTAAAACTTCAGCAGGACTAATCTGGGACTGTATCCAACCCGCTGTCCATCACAGTCAACCTGAACATTTGACGTTGACCCAGTCCAGAGCGACCAGATAGCTGTGATTGGCGCTTTATCCTTTTAGGTGCTATTTTTCACTTTATTCTTTAAAAATTAATAACTCCAGTTCTACTGATTGGAACGTTGTCGTTTTGGTCTTGTTTTATTTATTAAATTCAGCTCTATTCTTCTAATCTGGTGTTGGATCTTTCTTGTGTAGTGTTTTCACTGTTTTACTGTTTGAAGTGCTGTACAAATACTTTACACATTGCTTTTGTGTTAAGCCTGACTGCTCTGTGCCAAGCGACCAGGGGGTTGAACACAGGTTAATTTGGGGTTTGCTTGTGGCTTACCGTAACAAGGATTGTTTTTGCTGCTTGACTAGGGCTTACACCACAGTCAACCAGTAACCCATTTTCTCACAAGGATGTAGGGGGCTAGTTTATTGGCTATGAAACCAAAACCTTCTGCAATATTTTTTATCATATCTGTAGAGGCAGTCAAATCAACCTGAGGCAAGCTGTCTTGAGGTACCGATCCAGGCTCTTTTGAAGGTAAGCTTGATCGTAGCCCTCGCACCACTATTTTGTTATATGCTGGACTTGGGGAAGTCCGAGTGTAATTTTGATGAAGGTTCTTGTGGGTCCTTTCCTGGAGCAGTATTTCGTTTTAGTTCTGCCTGAACTAAATTAGATGATTTAATACTGTTTGTTGGATTGAAGATTGGATGATGTTTAATTGGTACGTTAGGAAATTTGGATGGATGGGATGAACATATTGTTCTACACCTTGCATCGTTAGCTGGTGCTTTTTTATTGAGCTTCTTCAGTCTTGTTTTACTTATATAGTGCTGAAATCCATTAGTTTCGTTGTCAATGGCTGAAGGGCACTGAGGTTCTACGTTTTCATTAATCTGCTGATTTGATAGTTCTGAGCAATTGAACCCTGGATCTTTTATTGAAGTTATCACTTCCTGGTCAAATGTTTGTACCACTGTGATATTTTGAGAGACATCATTAGGGTGAACAGTGATAGAGTTTGTGAAAACTGTTGCTGGGCTGAGTCATGAGTGGTTACCAGTTGATTTTTGATTTTTAAGGGCAACAGTTGTAACAGGCCGATAATATCATCAATGTGTGTCGTGTAGCTCCTATAATAATTATACAGGATCTGCGCGTTTGGACAGCATACACTGTAGGATTGGTGTCAGACTGTTTCTGAACACCCCCACCAAGTATGTTGGCCTTTTGTATCAACTAGCTCACAGTGCCATTAGAGTCTCCTCTTACCAAGGAGAGAATAGTTCCTGCCAACCATCGAACATGACAACCCTGATCCCTCAGGACCGTGGAAACAATATACTACTTTTCGCTCAGTCACTCGTGCTTACTTAGTCTGTCTCAGAGAGATACACAGAATAAACAGGCTGGGCGTTTTCAATAAGTATTTATTGAACAGTTGTTATTCTGGTGTATAATAGATGAGCTGCAACAACTGTTAGATAGTATAAGATATAAATGATTAATAGTACTATAAAGGTAAATGGATGGTATAGTTCTACCATCTTACAATAATCATGGATACATACGAGTATATAAAACACATGATAAAATGATGTGTACACCTACGATGCTTCCCTAACTAGATGTACCTAAATGTACCCAACATGTGTGTAGGTGTTAAGCCAAGAATCCCTCTAGGATAAAGTCAACCCCATTACCTGAATTGAGGGACTGTGGGACCCCGTCCTGGTCTCGAGGTGGACACCCCGAAAGGGATGCTAGACCACTGCAAGCTGGAGTGTCAGCATGCAGGAACCTCAGCGTCTCTGGGCAGTGTGTCTGCTGGGACGTCTCGGTCTCCTCTCCCTATCTTAGCAAGATGTGATGTATACATACCATAGGTCTCCCCAGGGGTCCTACCTTGCTGTATTACTGTGTCGGCCTAAGGATGACGTCGGGTATGAACTTTATACATAGATAATATACAGGAGATGGTTGTCCTGCTGTGCTTCTAAGAATCCTCATGCATAATGTTTGAGATTTCGAACTAGGGAAAACCCGTGTTCTGAATGCAGTGTTGTATCTAGGTAAAAGGTCAGTCCCTGTAAACCGTTATAAGTGTAATGTAGGGAAGAATATAGGTGAAGGGTAATGAAGTTACCGGGGCCTATATTATGGTACCTATATGGAATATAACACCCACTGCTCTTCCGAATGGATGACATAGTTAAATTCTAAACGTACTACTAGGCTGACTAGATACTGGTACGCAAAAAATAGTTAAAAAAAAAAAACATTAGTTTCTTATTTTGCTAAAAACAATGTTTAAAAGTTCTAAAAAATATTTAAAAAGTTTGAAAAGGAAAATGTCACGCAAGTCATAGCTCTAACGTGTCCGTAAGTATAGTTCGAACTACTATAAGCATTTGAAAGCCATGCATGCTCAAAAGAATATCAGTTTTGTTATTGACTTCCAATTTTCATTTTGTTTTTCAAAAAGTTGAATTTTTCCCAGCACACGACGGGCCAAATGAGTTAAATGTTTGTGTCCTGGCTGGTAGACGCAACATTCTTGTTTGCCTGCCTCCACAGACGATGGTCCCTGTAACACCTCGCAGATTATGTCAATTGAGCACAGATGATCTTTTGTACTGTCCACAACAGACGCTGGGGCAGCCTGTGCGCCATCCAAGGCCTGGGTGTTAGAGGAGGAGCCGATGTCCATACCAACAGGAACCGATACTACCTGTAGTGGCTCTAGGAATGCCACCATCAACATCGGAATACGCTGGGGTCACTGCAGAACATGGGCCGTTATCGGGTCCAGTAAAGCATCAACGTCCGGTTGCGCACATGATGGGAGCATCAGACAGAGATCCAACACGCATTCTTCTCCGCAAAACAGGCATCGGAGGACAGGTAAGATGCAGTCCATCCAGACTGGTCTAAATGACAAGAACCAAGATGCACTTAGTTCTCTTAGGCGAGGTGTGCCCAGATGTTGTACCATGTGATCACGGTATTTTTGCTCCAGGAGTACTGTTTCCATCTCCTTGGTGACTGGGACGTCCATTGCGTAGCAGAAAAATTACGATCAGGATACCGGCTATTGGAAACAGGATCAGCGGCAGTCCTCCAAAATTGCTTCCAAATACGGAGTGTATAAAGTTCGGTATAACTCCGAGGACCGTCTGAAAGGTGCTTAATAGCCCAGAACCTATGGTCTTAAATAGGTGGACGATGCCTGTCGTATCAGACTTGTTAAAGATACGATTTACCATTTCTGCAAAATGGAAGGGGCAATTCGTACGTATGAGTGCCTGTATCTCTGCCGAAGACCTTGCGATCTGGAGATCAAAAGTCTCTCGAGCGGAGGTTAAGGGCACAGATTTCTGTAAAAGCATGGCTTACATTCTGCTCAAAGCATCAAACCGTATTAAAGAAACATTTAGGGAAGGCCATAACTGCGCCTCCCTGACTGTATGTGTTGGTGGAAACAATACTTGCATACAGCAAGTAAAACTGGAGCTCACGGTTACCAGATATGTGATGCCCGGACGCATCCCACAGCAACCTTGATCGTTCCGCATCAAGTAACTCCCATTCGAAAGTAGCCTGAACACTGGAGTGATCACGGTAGCTGGGGCACCCCTTAAGTGACAGGATAAGTTCGCTACCGAACCGTTACAGGCCCTATGAAGCATTATATCCTGGCATATGAGTGATCCACTTAAAGTATTCTCACAGTTTGTACCGCTCAAAACACTTCTCTTCCCTACTCATTTCTTCATATCTGCCTGCCTGCTTTGGTTCAAGGCAATATTGGAATTGAAAAGTAGTGACCGGAAGAGTTATGTGGCCATGGATTAACCATTCTGTGGACAGTGACTCTGCCACTGTAAAGGCTAATCTGTCCAGTTTTTCAATACGCAGCATTGTATACTTTGCTCCCCTTTGTGCCATCTCTATCTGTTTTTCCGTTAGATTGTATGAAGAAAACTGAGACGTGCTGTTTATGAAACGCCAAGGAACATAGCCTGCGCGCAAAGATTGCAGCGTCCAGCTTAATAACATAATAGAACGCAATTGTGATTGCCCGTGTTGTAATATGGACAAATCCTGTTCTAGTACATCAATAGCAGAAGATACAATGTTGCCCAGTGAATATATCCTTGTTAACCCATTGTCAACCACTGCTAGAGCTTTCTCTAGGTTTATACGATCTATTTCTCGTAATCTCTTCACGGCCTCTTGTTGTGATATTTTCCAAATCTCATTATAGACAGCATAATAGAAACGTTTGTGACGTGGCTTCCTAGGACCTAATAAAAAATCCCGTAGGTCCACATCCTCTGTAAGTAAGGATAAGTGTTGTTTCACATGTGTAAGTGTTGAGGTCTTTAGCCAATCGAGGCATAACTTCCCAACACTGTATGATGTCACTACCCCTGGGTGTTCTCTCTGTACATAGCGTGGATCTGGTCTGTTGATACTAAACCCTTTGGTTTTACCCATGAATCTTTCCTGACAGCTATTGGTGTCTGTGGGCCAAATCAACCATCCATTCCAATCGGGGTCTGATCTATTGTATTTGATGATCTTATCTAGCATAATCCCTTCTTGTGATGTTATGTTACCCTCGGTGTGTGATGGTGTGGGCATCCGAGGTGTATTCACATCTTTGTTCTTGGCTAGTCCAAGACAGGACGTTTGTTGCACCGTTTCATTCAAAAACATGATTTGCTGAGGAATAAGGCATGCTCTAAATAGTGCCTCTGTTCCCTAGACCTGCCAGTCTCTAGTACCCCAGACAGATTTTAAGTCTATGGTGTCTTTCCATAAGTCGAAACCTTGTTCAGACAACTGGGCAATAAAGGAAGCAGAATAAATCAGATTGGTGTTTGTCAACATATTTTTCTGTGCTGGTGTTGGTGCAACCTTATAATAATATGAGGCTGGGTCTGACGTGTTAAACCCTGAAAAATATGGAAACGTTTGTGCAAATGTTTTTGAACTGCTTTTCGGCGGTGTTGGGCAATGTTCCCATTGGTGGTATGTGAAAACATTTCTGGGATTAGCAGATTTATGCAGAAAATGATGACCATAAAGTTGATAGCAATACATTGTTTCAAAGTCTGTTGTGTCTTCTAACATTTCATTATATGAAAAAGCAGCATATTTTTCTAAATCAGACAACATATTGTTTACAGTTTCATAATCGCAATCATCGGAAAATGTACTGGAGGTAATGATATCACTTAATGAAATTTTAAATAAATGTGGTATTTTTAAAAGTTTGGTCGGGCCAAATATATCGTAATCAACCTTGTCCCACACTATACCGTCAGGTATAGGAACTGCTGAAATGTTCACTGATGATAGGTCTCTTTTTTCACGATGTGATGATAGATGCAGTTTCAGAATCACATTCACTTTTTGTGCTGCAGAGCTTTCTCGAAGATAAGTTCCATTTATAAGCATACTAAAGACAGTCACTAAGTCTATCCAGAAAAGAAAGAAAAGTATCCCGGTGATTACCCAGAGTTCCACCCAAGGTGATACCAGGTAAGTCTTTTTAAGAAAGTTCAGAAAATCTTTAATTTGTTGCTGGCAAGTTTTTTGGGCTGGCTTCATTTCAGGTTCGCTTGGATCCATTGAAAAAGTATCAAAGTCAATGAAATAGCCAGATGCAGTTCGATCAATTTTCGGTATTTCCGCAGGTCTTGTGGAAACTGTAGCTTGCTCTTGCTGAGGCATGTTGATGTAGATATCTGTGTTTGGTCGAATTGAAATTTGTCTTTCATCCTGGTTTTGAATTTGAATTTCATTTTCAAGAGGAACGAGTTCCATGGCATTGTTGCATAGTCCATCATTCCGTGCAGGTGACTCTTCAAACATGATGAGTCTTTCTGTTTGAACTTCTTGTATAGTAGCGAGAGGAGGGTGTCTGTTACTCCGGAGTCCACGCAGCCTACTACTCAGTATCAGCCACATAGTGTGGTTTGATTAGGTCAATTGAGACAAATCTTTTCTTCTTTTTACCGGCAAGAGGCGGCAGCAGTACAGTTCTCGTTCCTTCAACTGCCAGGACAGGTACAGGCTTTCTGTATGATGGCCCAAATTCTTTTTTGTCTGCTATTTTTTCTCTGACCAGGTCCCCGACTTTAGGGATCCAGACAGGTCTTGCCGTGACAGACTTGACTTCCCCAGTGGCAGTCCGTTTCACCTGGACAGTGCTTTGTAGTGCCCTGGATTCATTTAGATCCTGTAAAACAGCCAAACGTTTATGGATGTCAAAAGGTTTTTCATCCGCCACTGTGCCTTCACAATCCAGATCAGGTACCCACATTCTCGTCCCAAATAGGACCTCATAAGGAGTGACACCCCCTAGAGATTTTCTTGGCATGTTGTTCAATGCTCTTTGAACTCCATACAGATGTTTTACCCAACTCACACCCGAGCCTAATACTCTAGCTGTTAAAGACTGCTTTAAGTCCCGTTTTTTCTTCTTCACAACCAAATTTCCCTCTGGATGGTACGGAGAGGAGTACCGCAATGCTACACCCAAACCTCCCATGGCTTCTTTGTAAGCCCTAGAGCTAAACGCGGGGCCACGGTCAGAATGTAATGTGCCAATTGCGTATGTCCCTATAAAGACTCGCAAATCTTTTATAACAGTTCGAGCGTCAGCCGAGCGCTGGGGCCACACCCATAGGAATCTAGAGCAGGAATCCACTGCAACCATGATATACCTGTAAGCCCCTTCTGTTCGTAAGGCCCCGCAGTGGTCCAAATAAACACACGCAAGTGGTTTGTCTGATATTAGCAATGGTGTCTGCGCTGGACTTGTTACGGTGGAGCCTTTCATCTGCTGACAGATGTCGCATTTCAAAACATAGTCCTTAGTTTGCTTTGTTAATCCTGGCCACCAGTAGCACTGTTTCAGTAGAGAAACAGTTGCTGTAACTCCTGCGTGTGCAGAACCTATACCCTTGTGTGCTGCTAGAATTAACCCTAACCTGTGATCCATATTTGTTATTACTCTATCTCCCACTCCAGGAATCTGAGCAAATTGAACGTTGTTTGCATCTAACTTGTAGGAGTACTTGAGTGGAAATCTTTTCGGTACTGCCGTCTTATTGCGTGTAGCAATAATCGCAACCATAATCTCACCGTCTATTCTCGTTTTTGAACGAGTGATGGCAGCTATGGAAGCCGTCCGTACAGCCCCCTTTGCGGCTTTGTCAGCCAATGAATTCCCTTCAAGGTGAACGTCATCACGTTGATGACTCAGTGTGTGTATCACGTGAGCCCTTGGTAGTTCGTTTTTCAACTCCACTACCTGTTCCCATAGCGTTTTATGCTTAATTGTGCCACCTTCTGCATCCTTGAATCCATTTTTTCCCCAGTGGTGTAAGTATTCATTGTATGACTGTACACAGTAAAAGGAATCACACACAATTAGTGTGGGGAATTCTCGATCCGTATTTACCAGTGCCAGTAACAGGGCTTTTAATTCTGCCAGCTGTGCCGTGCAGTCTCCTAGAGACTGGGTTTTTGTGCAACTCGGATGAAATTTTCCATCCTGCATGTGTCCTTTAACGATAGCACACGCGGCGCTGTATTGCTGTTTACTCCCTACGGCCGGCTGAGCAGAACCGTCAGTGTAAATTATATATTCATACTGATCCAGAGGCATTATTTCATTTGGTAGAGGATATTCTTATTCGTATTGCAAAAATGCTTGTGTTTTTAGACTTGGGTCGTACCTGTATTCTACATCTGTTGCAGTGAGAGAATTAGCCCATTGTATCCATCTTGGATGTAAGGCTTTAGCCTTTGTCGCAGCCTCTAAGGCTGGAACTGAGGTAACGACAATTATACGCTTCCCTTGAGCTATTGCTGTTTCTCTCACTACAGCAGTCTGTACTGCGGTTAGAATTTTCTCTGTTGATGCAAAGCGCATCTCAGCATTAGTGTACAAATGTGATTTGTATGCTATTGGTACTGTTTCACCTTCACTATATGTAAGGTATGTGTACCCTGATTGCCCCGCAACAATGCGGATCACTAAGTTGTGTACATTTATGCATGTCTGTAAGTGTTTTGAAGCTATCATATCAGCTTGTAGGGAGCGAAGGATATCTGTCTGTTCCTGGGTCCATTATCTAACTGAAAAGTCAGGTTTTATTAAATCGTAGAAAGGTTTTACCCTTTTTGCGTAATCCAAAATGTATGTTCTGCCAAAGTTCAGGAATTCCAGGATTGATTGTAAGTTTTTTTAATGATTTTGGAGGTTGGAGCAGCGCACACCTTTCTAAAAAGTTAGCTGCTAGCCTTTTCCATTCACCTAAAAGCTCATATCCCAGAAAAAGGACATTGAGGTGGGCTATCTTCGATTTTTTTAAAGTTGAATTTATAACCCTCAAAGGCAAATCCTAAGATTATGGTATTTACTCTGTTCAAGTGTCATCATCCATTAGATAAATATCATCCACGTAGGACAATGCCTCTTCATCCAAATTTTGAAGTAATTCAGTTACTCTAGCTCTAAACAACCCCGGGCTGTTCTTATACCCCTGGGGGAGTCTACAAAATTGACGCTGAGAGCCTAACGCAGAGAATGCGGTTAAATACCTGCTTTCAGGCGCTATATTTTGGCAAAAAAAATCCATTTGAGATATTTAGTGTCGTTTTGCATTTTTTCCGCACAATGTTATTCATTAATGCGGCACTGTGTGCATTTTGAACTGCAAATGTCTTAGTGCAAGTGTTTAAAGGTCAGTAATCCAAAACCAAACAATATGAATTGTCCAGTTTTGATACAGGAAACAAAGGGTTATTCATTTGAGAGGTGCAAGTTTCAATCACCCCTTGATACTCAAGTTGATCTAAGATCTCCCTGACCTGTTTTTAAGCTTCTTGCTTTATTGGATACTGCCTCTGTGCAGTCAGAGTATTTTTGAATGGAATAATGTGGTGGGTTGAATCCTCATCCCATCCAACATGGTTTTTGTATAATGCCGGGTCAGGGCTACCGCCCACTCCCGTGCATATGTATAATTTAGATATTTGGGAACAGGGTCGGAAAATGCTGGTAAAATTATTGTTTCTCCTCTAGGGCAGTCCATGACAAATGCTGGCAGACAAACTTGTTCAGCTAACAAAATGTCATAGCCAAACGTCAGGTTCTCCCAAAAGAGACCTCTAACTTTTCTGGGCTTGTCCCCCTCCATTTGGAGTGTTATTTCATATAACTTATGCGGGACACTTACCCTAGTATCGGGTGTTTCCACTGTGATGTAATCATTCAAGTCCGCTGTCACCAGAAATTCCATCAGGTTCTGGCGAGCTATTGTTACTTCTTTCGCACTGTCTAGCATCGTCAGAGCCCATTCCCCGTTCTGGAGTCGAGTCCTCAGAATTCTAGGCATGTCTGATCTTTAGACCTGCAACCTTCTTCTTTTTTAACTATGGCTGTTGTTTTGGTTTATCTTCTTTTTTGGAAGTATAGTCTTGAGCGTGCTGCTTGTCTCTGGACTTTGTACGCTCTTCTTGTATGTCTGACCGTTCTACCCTCTCAGAGTTTTTCGTTGAACCCTGAAAGGAACGAGAGGAACGTATATCAGTATCCTGATACCTGTCAGGCTACCTAATATTGTCCCTATTCCTAAGGTTATACCTTCTATCAGAGGGCTCTTGTGTGAGATCTACCTCTGGATTGAGATCTACCTCTACCTCTGGATTGAGATCTACCTCTGGATTGAGATCTGTTTTCTTTAACTTTTTGGTTTTTGTTATTGTCCCACTTCTTTTTTGATGAAGCAGGTGTCTGCTTGAAGGTGTCCTTTTCCGGACTACCCATCAGTTGTGGTTTCAATGCTTTTCCAAATGTAACAACAAGAGCCACCCTATTAAAAATAGGGACAGGGTAATTACAATCTCCAAACAACAAGTCCCTCATAGAAATGTGTGGACCAAATACTGTAATCCAAATGTGCAAAAAACCTCAAGGCAAAACTATCCCCAGTGAGTGTACTCCTACATAACAAGCCCAATTGTACTCTTTTCCAATTGTTTCAATGACACTTGAGATTCAACCAAACAATAATCCCAACACAATGTTAAAATATACAAAATCGATTTTATTCATAAATTCTTTTTTTAAAAACATGATTGACAAATCTTAAAAAAGGCATTAAAAATTGGTTTTCATTTAATACATACAACAAATTTCATACACAATAATTGCACACCAGAAAACTACATAAAAGTCGACGCAGCGTTTCGGTGAAATGCTGATTGATCACCTTCTTCAGGACAGAGTTTTCTACGAATTAAATACACAAAAATATGTGTCAGGTTAACTTTTCTATTCTATTGTCCACATATTACCACATTAATCCATTTATTGTCATATCATATGATTTGTTACACAATCAAATTATGATTCTCAAGTTACGTACATTGTAATAAACCACCTACACGTGGCTTACAGCATTTACAAATTCACACAAAACCTCTCCATCTTATATTTGTCACATTTTAGACACAGCATATGAGCCCACACATTATGATAATAACCTACCTATTATCGATATCAAAAAGTGGTAGATCCCTTATTCGCTATAGATGGGAACCACTCTTCCTGATTGGAAACAAGGAATGACCTAAAGTAATACAGATAGTGTTCAGATGAATGAAAGAAATGTTTAGCACTTCCTCTTATTATAAGAAAAAGAAGAAAGACAAACAGAGGCCAAAATTGCGCCATAAGTTTGCTAACAAATTAATATATATATAAAAAGATCTGGGATGGCATACCTTTTTATGTGGTACTATTCCTTTTTATTGGGTCGCATTTCATAGGAGCCACCAATAAATCTTATCGTCAATTTCCCTTAAAATCAAACAAGTAAAAAGAGGGGGTTTTAACTCACTGGAAATACTATTCTCATGAAACATCTATCTAGTATCACTACACTTTATTCCCAATTATCTGTTATACCTATTAAAAGCCAGCAGAAATCTCCAGAAGGATAGGCCGTAATTGGGCTCTTCTAATGATTTAATCCTCGTTGTTTATGCAGGAGAAAGTGCTGGTTATGTTGCTCCCCTTGATTGTGCAACTTCAGTCTGACATTCTGTGCGGATAAAATGTATAAAGAACTGAGTCAATGTGCATTCTCCATTCTAATGAAAAAAACAATTTGTTTAGCAACTCCATGAACATACCGGATATTATCCGTATGTTCCCTCATCATAATAGACAATTTCTTAGGTTTCGATGTCCATTTTACATATCTTTTCTCTATGTCGGGTCCTTTCCATTCTCCTAGTCTATATGGGGGCCCTCCTCCTAAATATTTAATAAAAATAATAGCAACAATCCTCACTCTTTGTGAGGACGTCGCTGTACATCGTCGAAGTAAGACTCTATCAATATTTCATCGTTTTACCCCTTTCAGTTCTTACACCCTTTTTAAAAAAGTTTAAAAGACCTTTAAAAAGCCGTCTATACTATCGCGTTTAGACTTACTTGGAACCGAAAATTTGGCCTCCTCGCTCCTATGTAAACGATTTCCGGATCGGGATACAATGGTCCACTCCTTCCGGGTTGTGTCTTTAAATACTATTCCCATAGTCATGTGGTGCAATTAACTAAAAGAAGGAGTTAAAAATTTATGGGCGGGACCTATCTCTCTTTCTGAAGCGGCCATCTTGCAGTGGCCATATAGACCGTTGCTTATGTCTATTGTGAGTCTATTATATAATACGACTCGTCTATCACTGCTTTAATAACAGTATTAACATCCCAAATGCCAGTATTTTTCCCAAGTCCCTCTTAAACACCTACAATTTATTTAGTCTTGGATTCTTCATTTATTACGCAGTTCAAATGCCGAGGTGTTCTCAAAATAAAATAAAATAGGGGTAATTCAATTGTGAGAATATATCATCTTTTGCCTCCTATAACCTCGTATGCTATTGACCCACGTCCGAAGTTAATCAGTCTGTAAAATCTAGATGGATGAAACACCGTCAAATAGCGGCGGCCATCTTGTAATATATAATGTGGGCGTAAAGACTGCCCAAAAGGTACTATATGTACAATTAGCGGTCTTCATGCGTACCCGATGTTCAACCTATATAAAGCGCCCGTTATCAAGTTCAATATATTAAAATTGCTAAATAATAGGATTGTTAAATCTATCAAACCATACTATGGGGGATATTGATACTAGGGCTTTTCCGCAGAGTCCATTAAAGACCGGCGGCCATCTCATAATATATAATGTAGGCGCAAAGACTGCCAAAAAGATACTGTGTGTACAATGAACGGTCTTTATGCGTACACAACATTCAATCTATTATTATATATAAAAAGCTGCCGTTATCAAATTCAATTTATTAGGATTGCTAAATCATTTCATTGGAGAACCATAGTATGGGGGATATTGATACTAGAACTCTTACACAGAGTCTAATATAGATGGTCTCATTTTAAATCAATTTCTCCCACTCTTCTTTGCTGTTTAGGCCCAATCTAAATGTCTGAAATTTCGACATATAGAATTGTTCTCGTTTTCTACGTTTAATTGTTGTATCACCACCCCGTATATTTGTTTGGATAGTCTCTATCACGCACCACCTAAGGTGGTCGATGGTATGCCCTTTCTCTATCCAATGTTCTACAAGGGGGGCATTTTTCTTGCACGTGCGGATAGCAGATTTGTGTTCATTGATCCTGATCCTAATTTCTCTTGATGTTTCTCCTATGTACCCAAGGTTGCATGGGCATAGGATCAAATAAATAAGGTTCTTAGATCGACAATTTGTCATGTTTTTAAATCTATGAGTTACCTTATTATGTTCCACACTCGTGCCTCTCATGACATTGCTACAATTATTACAGGTACTACACGGAAAAGTTCCTACCGGTAGCGGGGCATTGATAATACTAAGTTGTTTATTCGTACTAACGTTCTTATATGTGTGTACAAGACTATTTCTAATTGTTCTATTTCTGCGGAATGAGAACATAGGTTTTTCCAATTTTGGTTTTCCCTGTCTATTTAATAGGTGCCAATTTCTATTAATAATATTTTTTACTTTATTACTTATATCACTAAAATTCATCACAAAGATCATAGGTAATTGACGAACCTCTTGTTTTGTAGTTGTATTATCAAAAAAGCAATCCCTATTGTAATATTTGGCACGCTTATAAGCTTGTCTAATGATCCTCCTAGGGTATCCTCTTTCAGCCAATTTCCTTGATAGTCTATCAGCATGGATATTGTAGTCCTTTATATCACTACAATTACGTCTGATCCTGAGAAATTGCCAGAATGGGATATTCTCTTTTTGACATGCTGGATGATTACTATTGTAATGTAAAATCGTATTTTTATCTGTGGCCTTCGTGAATAATTCCACTTGAAGTTGATTATTCGAATTTTTGATTTTAATATCTAGAAAATCACAGCTTTGTTTGTTGATGGAGGACGTGAAACGAAGGTTCTCGTCTCCTAGATTAAGCCAATCAATAAAAGCTAAAAGTGTGTCTTCATTGCCTGTCCAAATAAAAAAAATATCATCAATATAGCGTGACCAAGCCGTAATATTTTCATAAAATGGTGCTATTGGGTTAAAAATGTGCCTTTCCTCAAACTTACTGACATACAGACCCGCCAGACTGGGAGCACAAGTTGCTCCCATACTGGTCCCCTTTATTTGTTTAAAGAAATCAGTTTGAAATAAAAAAATATTATTCTTAAGGATGATTTCCACACATTCAATAATAAAAATTGCGTGCGTCGTGAGATCTCCCTCGTCATTGCACATAATGTCTTTTATCATTTGAATAGTGGCCTCTTGAGGAATATTTGAATATAAAGCTTCTATGTCAAGAGTCACAAGCCATTGGGTCTCAGTATTAAAAGGAAGATTCTCAATTTTACTGATCATTGCCGTCGTGTCTTTTATATATGCTTGTTGTTGGACGACTAGCGGTTGTAAAAAAATATCCACATACTTGCTCAATGGCTCAGTAAGGGAATCAATACTGGATACAATAGGTCTCATGGGTGGATCGTTAATATTTTTGTGAATTTTTGGGAGCCCGTATAGGGCAGGTATTATAGGGTGTTTATTGTTCAAAAAATTAAATTCATCCTGGCAGATAACTTCATCTTCCTTAGCTAACGATAAAAGTCTGGTGACTATTCGGATTAAGACGTCCCACTCGTCTCTATTCGATCTCTGATAGTGTTGTGTATTATTCAGGAGGGACATCATTTTTGTATTATAGTCATAGGTATTGAAAATCACAATACCCCCGCCTTTGTCGGCGGGTTTAATAGTTATATCTTGGCACAGTTCCAAATTAGACAGTGCTATATGTTGTCTAGCTGTCAGATTTTTATTCATCCAAACTTTTTTATCCAACAGGTCGTTTATACTTTTATCAACTACTCTTTCAAAAATTTCAATGTCTTTGTGGACTAATTGTAATGGTGGAGTCCACGTTGATTTGGGTTTCAGGCCTGATTTGTTTATCGTAGGAATTTTATCTTTTCCCTCGAAAAAGCAATTCAGTCGTATCTTTCTAAAAAAGTTTTGGACATCTCTTTCCAAATTATACCTATCTACGGGGGAGGTGATAGCGTATCCTAATCCTTTTTCTAAAACACTAGTCTCCTCTTGTGTAAGAACTCTATTGGAGAGATTAATGATGGGTGCCTTTTCAATTAGTCCCAATGTTTCTGGCTCCTTGTGTACGGGCGATTCTGTGCCGGGTTCGGGGTAAAGAAGCCCCTTCCTCTGGTCCTGCCCCTGCTCTGACCACGGTTGGTTGGTCTTTTGTCTAAAAAAGAAAGAGTATCTCTACTCGTGCCCGCAATGGCTTCCCTATTGCTAGTGGTATAATCATCTTTAAATTGTTCATTTTCTGACTCTGAACTCGTATATGACGTGTCAAAAAACATCACTCTCTTATGTGGGTTAGTTTTTCTTGGTTGTATCCAGTTTTTTTTATTGTTATACAACTCTTCTCTCGGTCTTTCATAAAAATCTTTTTGCAAATATGGATAGACCTGTTCCATGTTGTATCTAGAGATGTCATTACGTAATTTGTTTGCTTTTTTGTTTAAAAGATACTCTCTATAATCTGAGACATCTTGTTGGATTTCCTCAAGTTTCTTTTTGGCTTCTTCCACCGAGGTGTTTTCCCTAAGTTTTAGTTCCATTTCCTCTATCTCTTTTTTTTCTATGATTAAAACCTCCTGTGCTGTCTCTATTATTAAAAGCATCCAATCGCGACTGCACCTATTTGCAATAAATGTCCAATTTTCCAAAAATCTCCTATTCTTAATAAAAACTCCAGGTTCATTATTTACTTGAAGACCTTTGGGGATTGTACCTTTCTTACAATATTCGATCAGGAAATCGGCGTGGAGTTCAGTTCTTGTTGCCTTTTTTTAAAATTCTAGAGGATCTTCCATTGTTCCTCGTCACTATTAGTAATAGTAATGGAGGTTATGTCTTTAGAGGTACCATTGATTATTTTCTTAAATTGGTCCTCTGTAAAACCATATGTTTTTAAACCATCCATTTCGTAATGTTATATCACAGACTGCTAATGTGCAGTGTCTAAAAAAGCTCCCAGCTAACCAGCTGTGCAAAATGCAAATGTAACAACAAGAGCCACCCTATTAAAAATAGGGACAGGGTAATTACAATCTCCAAACAACAAGTCCCTCATAGAAATGTGTGGACCAAATACTGTAATCCAAATGTGCAAAAAACCTCAAGGCAAAACTATCCCCAGTGAGTGTACTCCTACATAACAAGCCCAATTGTACTCTTTTCCAATTGTTTCAATGACACTTGAGAATCAACCAAACAATAATCCCAACACAATGTTAAAAATATACAAAATCGATTTTATTCATAAATTCTTTTTTTTAAAAACATGATTGACAAATCTTAAAAAAGGCATTAAAAATTGGTTTTCATTTAATACATACAACAAATTTCATACACAATAATTGCACACCAGAAAACTACATAAAAGTCGACGCAGCGTTTCGGTGAAATGCTGATTGATCACCTTCTTCAGGACAGAGTTTTCTACGAATTAAATACACAAAAATATGTGTCAGGTTAACTTTTCTATTCTATTGTCCACATATTACCACATTAATCCATTTATTGTCATATCATATGATTTGTTACACAATCAAATTATGATTCTCAAGTTACGTACATTGTAATAAACCACCTACACGTGGCTTACAGCATTTACAAATTCACACAAAACCTCTCCATCTTATATTTGTCACATTTTAGACACAGCATATGAGCCCACACATTATGATAATAACCTACCTATTATCGATATCAAAAAGTGGTAGATCCCTTATTCGCTATAGATGGGAACCACTCTTCCTGATTGGAAACAAGGAATGACCTAAAGTAATACAGATAGTGTTCAGATGAATGAAAGAAATATTTAGCACTTCCTCTTATTATAAGAAAATGAAGGAAGACAAACAGAGGCCAAAATTGCGCCATAAGTTTGCTAACAAATTAATATATATATAAAAAAGATCTGGGATGGCATACCTTTTTATGTGGTACTATTCCTTTTTATTGGGTCGCATTTCATAGGAGCCACCAATAAATCTTATCGTCAATTTCCCTTAAAATAAAACAAGTAAAAAGAGGGGGTTTTAACTCACTGGAAATACTATTCTCATGAAACATCTATCTAGTATCACTACACTTTATTCCTAAAAAGCCAGCATTGAAACAATTGGAAAAGAGTACAATTGGGCTTGTTATGTAGGAGTACACTCACTGGGGATAGTTTTGCCTTGAGGTTTTTTGCACATTTGGATTACAGTATTTGGTCCACACATTTCTATGAGGGACTTGTTGTTTCAATGCTTTTCCACCTGCCTAATTCTGCATAAGCAGTTTCAATTATTTTAGGTAGTTCGTGCTCCTGTTGTAAATGACTGAACTCCCTTAGGCGTTGGTGGATAGCCACTGATGCTGCCTCCCCTTTAATATTTGCTAATATTATGGCTGATACCTGGGCATAATTACCTAATAATTTCCTCCCTAAGTTCAGAGCAGTCTCTGCTCCGTACTCATTTTGTATTTGTCTTAATACATCTGGTATTACTGCTAATGACGGGATACCATGAGTTCTGGTATATATGGCAGCAAAAACTGTACCCCAAGAGGTACAATCCTCTATCTGTGGTGTTATCCCCATGGGCAAGCAGATTGTCAGCATTCTGTGTTTTTCATACGGGCTAGTATTCGGGAATACTGCTTCTAGCTGTGTTATTTTTTTAGCAGAATGGCATTTGTTCACGTTTTGCGGGCATTTTACCCATTACTGCGTGTAACGTTTGTGGTGTTATTTTAGTTGCTGTAATTTGAACTGGAGTTGTATTTGTTGCAACTGTTGCCGGCTGTTGCCGGCTGGACTGTAAGTGTCCTCATGACAAACTGCGTCATGTTTCTGTATATTTTTATTAATTCTTTGTGATGTATAAATAAGTTTCCTCCTGGCATTGTTTCAATGTCAGGGTGTGGTGTGTAGGCCGCTAATATTGGCCATGTCGGTCCTTCTCTTCTGAGCGGACCGAGGCTTACTCTACTTCTTGTATGGAGGAGGACGCCTTTAAACCAGTATAAGTGTTCCTGGTACATTAGCAGAACTTCAATGTCCTCATATGGACAATATTCCATTGGTGCTTCATCTTCTATGTAGTAAAGAAATGTTTTTGTTCTTGCATTTGCTGCTGGGAATATAACCCACGAATAAAATACCTCTGTTCTGTATGATTCGTGTGCCTCAATCACGAAAGCTACTACGCCACCCCTAGGTGTTAGACCATGCGCAAGTAGTTTCAAGGTGACCGCATTTCTAACATTAGCCGCAATATGTATTGCGTATAGCGAGAGGGGCAGTGGCTGCTCTAGTGGGTCTAAATCATTACTTGTGCTTAGAACACGTAATAGCTTTTCAAGGGAACTAAGATAAGGTGTTTTGCACAATTTAGGAACACAGTGTCCTTCAAGCTTGATTAACCAACAGCCAATAAATAGGTTTGTTGCCCACTCAGATGCGGCGGAGTTTGTGCCCTCCCACTCCAGATGTCTCTGGGGATTTGTGAGTAGGGGTCTCTGATACTAGCACGACTGAACTACTCAGATTCTACTGTTAAATAAGTACCCATCCAGCGTTGGCGGCGCCATGTCGTGTAGCTCCTATAATAATTATACAGGATCTGTGCGTTTGGACAGCATACACTGCAGGATTGGTGTCAGACTGTTTCTGAACACCCCCACTGAGTATGTTGGCCTTTTGTACCAACTAGCTCACAGTGCCACTAGAGTCTCCTCTTACCAAGGATAGAATAGTTCCTGGTAACCATCGAACATGACAACCCTGATCCCTCAGGACCGTGGAAACAATATACTACTTATCGCTCAGTCACTCGTGCTTACTTAGTCTGTCTCAGAGAGATACACAGAATAAACAGGCTGGGCGTTTTCAATAAGTATTTATTGAACAGTTGTTATTCTGGTGTAGAATAGATGAGCTGCAACAACTGTTAGACAGTATAAGATATAAATGATTAATAGTACTATAAAGGTAAATGGATGGTATAGTTCTACCATCTTACAATAATCATGGATACATACGAGTATATAAAACACATGATAAAAAGATGCGTACTCCTACGATGCTTCCCTAACTAGATGTACCTAAATGTACCTAGCATGTGTGTAGGTGTTAAGCCAAGAATCCCTCTAGGATAAAGTCAACCCCATTACCTGAATTGAGAGACTGTGGGACCCCGTCCTGGTCTAGAGGTGGACACCCCACAAGGGATGCTAGACCACTGCAAGCTGGAGTGTCTGCATGCAGGAACCTCAGCGTCTCTGGTCAGTGTGTCTGCTGGGAAGTCTCAGCCTCCTCTCCCTATCTTAGCAAGATGTGATGTATATATACCCATAGGTCTCCCCAGGGGTCCTACCTCGCTGTATTACTGTGTCGGCCTAAGGATGACGTTGGGCATGAACTTTATACATAGATATTATACAGGAGATGGTTGTCCTGCTTTGCTTCCAAGAATCTTCATGCATAATGTATGACATTTCGAACTAGGGAAAACCTGTGTTCTGAATGCAGTGTCGTATCTAGGTAAAAGGTCAGTACCAGTAAACCGTTATAAGTGTAATGTAGGGAAGAATATAGGTGAAGGGTAATGAAGTTACCGGGGCCTATATTATGGTACCTATATGGAATATAACATGTGAAGAACAGAGGAGCTACTTGCTTTTAATTTGGAAAATACATTCTCAGTTTTATTTTGTGATTTAGAATCTTTATGCAGGATTTTAAAATGTTGATTAATGTTTTTTAAAATAGAAACTTGCACTGTAAGTAGTTGGAATTGAGTGGTAAGGATGTCTGACATTTGGAATAAGCTGGTACTGATAGCTTCTATGCTAGTAAGTACTGGATAAGTAGGAGGGGTTAATTCAGAGTCTGGCTTTGGTAAGATTGCATGATCAGGCAGTCTGTTAGGCTCAAGTCCCAAAGAACAGTTGACAGAGTTTGGGATGTAGCTGTTAGACCATCTAGTTCTGAGAGCAAAGACAAGTAATCCAAGGAGATAGCCAGACAGATCATATTAAGTCTCCCTGGGTTCCTCAAGTTCCTGGTTCTCATTTATTCCATATATAGAATCCCTTCCACTATGATTTTATAGGTTACTATCCTGGGTGCTGGTGAGAAGTGGACTTGTATTTATTTCAGCTGCTGTTACTCCATTATAAGTATTTGGCAGATTTGATATTTTCAGTGTTGATCCTATATTTGGTGCTTTAGTGACTGATAGTCAATTAAAATCTGGAGGGCCCGAAGTCAATTTTAATATTGAAACAGTTGAAATAGTTAATGTATTTACAGGTAGGGTTAAACATTCAAGTATGGTTCACTGAGTAAGGCTTGTTAGTGCTGAGGTCCCTGATTTCAAATAAGGGCTGCATCTAGACCAGTTATTGGTTATATGTTCTAGATGTGGCAGCTGAAATGACTTGGTTCTTACTGAGTCTACTTCTGGTGAGTTTGAAGGCGATGAAGTCCAATTATCTGAGGCTTCGTGATCCCAATAAGCACACAAGTTTGAGGGATTCTAGGAGTGTGGGGTTTTGTGACTTGTTAGTCAGACACTAAAGTTGGGATTTTTAGATGTTTGGTGTTCTTAAAAGGGTTTGAGGCCTTGTGGGATCTTGGTTTCATGATGTTAAATGCCAATGGCAATAGCAGGTGACATTTCTTGATAAGAGGAGTGCCTGTAGATCTTTGTAATTCAGCAGCTGCGTTGTAATTAACTGATGAAGGTGAACAGGAAGCAAGAAGCTGAAAGGATCTGTAAAGGAGGCCAAGAGATGCAGGAAGACAAGTCGTGCTATAAGGCTGAAGCTAGAAACAGTAGTACTGTTACTGAGGCAGAAGATGTTGATATTATGTTGGTGGATGTGGTGATGATAGTTGTAGTTGAGGTGGTTGGGACAATTAATGCCTGTAGGAAGGTAAACTATTATGTAGTGAGGCTGGTTAGACATAACTATGCAATACTCTCACAATACCCCAAAGATGGTCTTTGGATTCACAATAATAAAGCCTTAGCTCAGTCCTGGTTGCGTGGCAAAGAGCAGTCCAGCTTTACTAGAGGATCATGTGTTAAGCATTTCAGAGTACCATCATGGACAATAAGTAATTGACATGATTCAAAAGAAATACAACACAAATTCATAAAAAGAAAGCAGATTTTCATATAAATTTAGACACCAAAAAAAGTACAACCAGAGTTATAGAGTTTAGAGTGAAAAATAAATTAATGCAGTTCAAAACTGCAAGACTTTACCATTGCGGTAAATGGTAAAAAGTACTAGTGACACTCGGTCACTTGCAGGACGAGTTGCGTGGAACTCACTGGGTGTTAAGGTGATGCAGGTTGCAGGGCCAAGCCATGACAGTCAGTTTGATTTTACCTGGCTCAAGAAGCCCGGGCACAGAGTTGTCCTGGCTGTCCATGGTGCTGAAGCGGGAGCTGGTTTTACCGCTTACACGGTGCTGGTGAGGAAACAGGTGCAAAAAGTTGACAACAGGGCCACTGCTGTGGTTGGCTGAAGATGCTGCAGAGTTCCCTCGAGATGCAGTGTCGAGTAAAGGTGGGGGTTGCCAGACTGGCTACCAACAAGCCTTGGCAGCTGTAAGGTCAGCAAGAAGCTATTTGAACGTCCGGAGGTCCGGGGGAAAACGGTAGCCACCTGACAGTTGCTGGAGGTCAGAACTATGTTTCCCATAATGCACTGAACCATCTACTTTTAGGCTATCCCTTGGTAGGCCAGATGGCCGGTGATTCTTTGTTTCCGGTACATTGTTTCTACCTGCGGGCTGCAGGGGACTAGTGCCACTAGTCCAGGGGAGTCTGGAGGTGCCTATGGCTCTCAAAGGGGTCCCTCTGTCCTGGGGAATCACTCTTTGGTCTGGGACGAGTTGCAGTCGTGCAGTTTTAGGATAGTTGCCACAGGTGCAGAGTATTGCGCCTTTGGTTTGGGCAGCTCCTGTTGTTGCAGACTCGGGTCTCTTCTGTGTCCCTAGTTGAAAGTCAAATCAGAACTGAGATTCTGGTGCCAGGAGTGCTGATTAAATCCTAGAGTTAGGGGTGTGGGTGCAAGTAGTCAATGGGGCAACTAGCCCCTGTGGCTAATCCACCCCTGAGGTGACCACATCCAGGGGTGTGTGTCTCCTTTTCTACCCAGAACCCTCTATTCTGCCACTTTTAAAAATGTCAGAAACCTTTCTTAGCGGTACAGACCAGGTAGCCCACTATAGGGGGGTGGCTAGCCTTCGGGGGTATACACCTCCTGACTACATAATTTTCCTCCCAGCCAGGGTGCAAATGTGCCTGGGGGCAGGGGGAGGGCTGTTTACTCCTTTGGAAGGCAGCCTGGTTGCTTATCACAGGCAGTATAAGCTTTGAAGCTCACCGCCATGATGTTCCACTTCACTAGACATCCTGTCAGGGAGGGAGGTGTGACCTCCTTCCCATCCAGGCCATTGTTTCAGATTCCTGGTAGAATTCACACCTCCTGGCAGGGGGTCAGACTCTTGTCTTAGTGTCAGCAACTTCGGGCTGATAGCCAACGCACAGGAAATGCTGAGACAACCAGGTGGGCAACCTCTAAGGTAGCCACCTGGGTGCATGCCGCATCGACTCTGACATGGTAATCATGTCAGGGGTGATGAGGCACGTTGTTTGATACCAAACATTACATATTTCGGCAGTGCCATAATGGAGCTAGCAACCTCGGGGGTGCCCAGTTGCCAGCCCATGTTATCCTATTGACTGCTGATCACTTATAGTAGCCTTTAATGGAGAAGGCTACTATAGGGACATATAAGCTTGCATTTATATGTCCTCACCTTTAATATAATGCACCCTGCCTACTGGACTCAGGAGGTCTTCCTTAGGGGTGACTGACAGATATTAAAAATAGTGTATTGACCATGCCACTTGGTGAAGGCAAAGTCGAGCTCGAGCAGTTTGCGCTGTTCCTGCAGTCAGCAGTGGCAGATCTGTTTTCTTGGATTACTCATCATGGCACAAACAGTGCTTCAGGCCCTGGTGACCCCTTTAACTCCCATGCCCTCAGTACCACTGGTACCATTCACCAGGGATTTATAAGGGGATTAAAGTCCTTGCCAATTGGTGTTACCAATTCACATATATCAGTTTTTAAGGAGAGAGCACTGGCACTGGGGCCTGGTCAGAAGGCTTCAGTACACTGTCGTAGTCGAAAACCAGCAACTAGTAGTTCAAATGGGGGCAAAAAGTTGGGGGACACCTGCAAAAAGCCTGTGTTCTTACAATGCCAATGTGATGGAGATGGTTACCCTCTTCAAAATGTCTTCACAATGTGTGGAGGGTTGTGGTTTGAGCTGCAGATGCCTGTGTTACTGAAGCGGTAATGGAATGGTGTAACGCCTTTGATCTGGTTGGTGCACGTGTGGATGGTGAGCTACGGTTAGTATAGGACTTTTCATTAACTTCCTCCTTCTCTGGCATGTCACCAGCAAAATTCATTTAATAATCAGTTATTTTCTTGTAAATATTGTTGTATTGTTTTGTATACTTTATGTATCGGGCCACAACAAGGTACACACTCAGATGTATATTGTGTTGGTATGGCCTCAGCACTAGTTTGTCACAGACCTATACACAAATAAGATTTGACCCATGAGGCAGATCCAGACATTAGGATCAGGGGAACACATGACTAAAGCTCCTCAAAGAGCATATTATAAACATGGAACAGAGCAAGAAGCATTCACACTTCCATGCATACCATTACAAGTCTCACTTATCCTACAGATGTCAACATATTATTATCACTCACAGCAGCGGTATACGGTAATATCTTTCATCCACCAGACTGCAGCCAGAGCAGTTCAATATTGGGCTGGGCTGAGTGTTAGCACCTGTAAGCATAGCAGCATGTTTACCTATCAATTGAACTAACTTTGTGCAGACCAGGCTACAGAATGTTGAGCCACATGTCACAAATGACATAGCCATTACATTTAAGTTAAATGGCAAGGTTCTGGTACAAGATATTGAAGGATGCGGGAGTGTTAATGTTGACCAGATATTTTCCAGATTTCTTACAGTTAGGTACTTATGCAGAACAATGTTTCAATGGAGCATTTACTTATACGAGTCTTCCATTCTGCCAACCTCTGTGGATCGTCAGACATCCTTAACCCTGCTGATATTTACAATGCCACACACTGTCTCCTCCTCTGGCTCACGTTTCAGCACTGGTGGTGGTACCACTCCTGTGGCCAAGCTCTCCTTGCGTTTTTCGGCATGCCGGTCTCGAACCCTTCTTTTTATGGTCATTAAACCTTTTTTTAACAATCCTTCCTTTCTTGTCACTGGTTAGAGATGGCATTTAATTTATTCATGTCAGAATCTGCTCCAGACCTTTGGTGATACAGGTACGCTGAGGTGTCCCAAGAGGTAGAGCTCTTCCTTCACCACCTTTCTAGCCATCACATGAAACTCTCACTCTGAAAATGTGTTTCCTAAGTCACTCTGTCATCATGCTGTGCTGTTTCCTGATTATGTTTTGGATATGTCTATCATGGACAGAGGATGTTGATGTCTATCATGGACAGAGGATGGTGATGTCTGCCATGGACAGAGGATGGTGATGTCTGCCATGGACAGAGGATGGCGATGTCTATCATGGACAGAGGATGGTGATGTCTGCCATGGACAGAGGATGGCGATGTCTACCATGGACAGAGGATGGTGATGTCTGCCATGGACAGAGGATGGTGATGTCTACCATGGACAGAGGATGGTGATGTCTGCCATGGACAGAGGATGGTGATGTCTACCATGGACAGAGGATGGTGATGTCTGCCATGGACAGAGGATGGTGATGTCTACCATGGACAGAGGATGGTGATGTCTGCCATGGACAGAGGATGGTGATGTATGTCCACTCACTTTGCTACTGTCCCAGGGATGCACTAAAGCCAATAATTTGACAACTCGTTATGAAGACCTAACTATGCAGATTTTTCCCTAGTCGTAAATGACACACAGTTGTTGTTTGCGATGGAATATCAGAGGAGCAGTTAAAGCAAACGTTCACATTGAAAAAATTTATTGCACGTGAAGGAAAAATGAAAAATTATTTTTGTTAAGCTTCACAAATTCCGACACTAGGGTTTGGAAAACCGGGTCCCCAGTCAGAGAGCGGTTCTTAACCTTTTGACTTATGTCGACCCCACTAAATCATTACTTGAATAAAGGGACCCCTCCCTGAGTCATTATTAGAAACCGCCCCCCCGTCTAAGTAATTTCTATGATCTGAACTTCAAAATCTCTCCTCTCCTCTCCACTCCCCTCCCCTACACTACCCTCTCCTTCCCTCCCCTTACCTCTACCATCCCCTCCCCTCTCCCCTCTTCTCCCCTCCACTCCTCTCCCCACCTCTCCTCTCCTCCCCTCGCATTGTAACTTCAAAGTGCAAAGTCCTGGGCTGTAGACAATAAACTGAAGTAGCTAGTGGTGAACATAGCAAGCTGACATCCATGGCAGCTAAAAGAGGCTGCCTTACCTATTTCATAGATAAACACTTGACGAGGTTGGGGGGGAGCAAATCACAAAAGCATTTATGAGTATGTAAAGTAAAGTAATACCAGAGGAGTACTCTTTTACATGCACGCCTGCGTGAATCCGTCCCGAAACGTCCAACTCCTTATTAGTAAGTTTAAAATAAGTTCATAGCCCTTTGAATATTCCCTTATTAACCCAATGTTATTCGCTTTTTAGATGTTTTTGGACCAATTCACAAAGGCATGTAAGTGTACGTAAAAGAGTGCTACAGGAGTACTACTTTACTCCACCATGACTCTATGAATAGACCACTTGGATTTTAAATACTGATGATTTACACCAGGGACAAGACGCGCTAATACACTGTGGGGCATATTTAAGGAATAGTGGCACAGTGCAGTACAGCAAGTCACCTTGCTGCGCTGCACTGTGTCACTGGGAAAGGGCAGGAATGTGCGGTATTTAAGGTATACGGCGCATCCCTGACTTTTCCCCTGAGCGGGCGCCCTTATAGCATCATAACGCCAACGCAGGCACTCTTGCACCATGGTGCAAGGGTGCCTGGGTTCCATGCAGGATTGTTCTTGTGCTGGAAGGGACACTTTTCTGCACCAAAACAATGCTGAGATGTGCACTGTGCAGCACACATAGAAAGAGGAAGTAACAAGGAGAAATGAAGATATTTCTCCTTGTTACGCTTTCCCAGGGAAAATGTATCTTTTTGGTGCATTCTGAGGTTTTACAAGGTCTTGTAAATCTGAGAATAAGTAAAAAACCATGGGAGTTGCATGGGAACACACCCACGTAACGACCATGGAATGCCTTCCCAGGGCAGAGTAAAGCAACGCAGCGATTTGCGCTGCGTTACTCCAGATTTTTTATGCCACTCAATTCCACGCAAAGTGGCTTTGCATGGCTTCAAAAACCTGACTTAAGGTTTGCGTCGCTTTTGCACCACGTTGCATGGTGCATGAGTGACGCAAACCGGGTCATACATTTGGCCCTGTGTATATATGCACAGCAGCATGTTCATACTCCTGCTCAACCGAAAGTATTTCATTCAAATGATTTTGTCTGAAGGCATTTTTTTTCCACAGAAAACCATCCTAATCTCCCTCATTTTCCATAAAGTTCTTTACAGCACTCTCTCTAATTTCATCTATTTCAGCTGCATGCGGGGCAGCTCTTGTATTCGACATCTGAAGAATGTGTGATTTTCAAATGAACACACCTTTTCCAATTAGCAGCAATTGTTGCAAAAACAGAGTTTCTGAGTGTTCCCGGATCCGGATCAGTGGTGGGCGTGGTAACGAGGCAGCTGGGGGTCGGTGAGAGCTCGAGTGCGTGACCTCCAGGGGGTCCTAGGCCGCAGTTCCTGAGCGGGCAGCCCGAAGCCTAGTGAGAGGCACGTTCGGCAAGCCGCCACTGCTACTATGAATGAGCCTGGGATTTTGTCAGGTCGTGGCTCAACTGCTCGCGGCTCCATGGAGGTGCTGCGCTGAGCTGAGTGGGCAGCGCAGAAGAGCGGGGCACAGCAGAAGAGCATAGCTAATACAGTACCTGCTCTGTGTTTAAAAAAAAATATCAGTCTGAGCCCGCGTTACTCTTACCATAGCTCCACCACAGTAACCCAGTACCACATTGCTGATTCTATTGTATTTTATCCTCACCTTTTTACCAGCCTTGACCCTCATTATAATCGTTTTGTCTGCTATTACTGCTACCTTAGTGCCCTATTTCCTGCTCCCAATTATGCTCAACCACAGCAGAACACAGGAGTCCAACGGGGCAATGGTAGAGCTCCGTCCAGTAGGCTGTTCCCACGTGAGGAGGAACTAAGAACCCCCTAAAAAGTGCAAGGAGCGATTGAAGCATTGAGTGTTTAAAGGGCTTAAAGTCAGAGAAGGGGCAGGGGGGACCAAGGCGCAGGCGATGAGTAGAGACTGTTTTGAGCTCAGGGCTGTACTTAGCCCTGGTAAGTGTGAGCCCAGTAGCCCGTGGAAGCGGCCCAGCTAGGTTTGGATGCAGCTTGGGGGCGGCTGTTGCACTCCTGCTCAATTCATTAATTCATTAATTCTGCATAATTTAACTTGCAGTTCAACTTGTAGTGAACTGAGAGCTGACTACTGAGCCTTTGGTTGTTCGGGTTTCCTGTGGAGGGGGTAGCCACGATTATGATTACAAGCAGAAAGCTAGGAGCTGCAAGACCCCGCTGGAGATATTGCGTCCTCAAACTCTCTGGACACTATAATAGCAAAAAAGCTAAGGTCGAGGAGATTAATTTCTGCAATATGTTGCCAAAAGACTAAAGTGATCCTGCTAAGAAACAAGGCCTTACACCTGAGCAGATTAAGAGAGAGATCAACTATCCTGGTATACCTGGTGAAGAGCACCCTAAAGCGGGAATGGATCTGTTAACCATGAAAGAGGCAATAAAAACAAATTCACAATTGGATGGCTCTGTGGAGGATACTAGGAGGACTATTAAAGATCTGTTATGCAGCGAGAAAACCTCTGAAATGCCTTTGTTTGGCCATGAAGATGCTGGTATCATCAGCAAAGAGCATTCTATACAATGTTCCTCTGGTCCACCATCATAGGTGAGTTACAGTAAGGCCAATCAGAGAACCCCTCGGGTTGACCTAGCTCCAGTGGCGAGCACCAGTAAGGCCAACCAGAGAACCCCACGAGCTGACCACTCTAGAGATACTTCATTAGTAGTTGAATATACGCTACCGGAGATATCCCCATTTAAATCTGCCTCATTGGAATCTCAGAGAGAGCCATGCCACTATGACAGAATAAGAGAAGGCCATTCGAGCTCTTCTGTAGTACACCTAGTGTCAATGTCTCATTGGGATCAAATCATTCTGTTGTATCGGAATTAGTGCTTAATCCTTCAGTGAATCTCCCTGGGGATTATGTCTGCTTCTCCAAAACACTAGAATGTCTTGAGGGGATCTGGTCTTCTATTATGAATTTTTGGGAAAAGCTACAGACAGCTCAGATCATATTTTTGACATATCTGTAATTGTGAAAGAACTTCCTGTGAAATCTGAAGAGGTGTTTGTACCATTTGGTAAGCAGTCTGTCCAAGAAAATTAGATCTAAAAGAAGGATGTTGGTTTATAAGTTAGCTGTCCCACCTCAAAAATGCTAACACATAAGCAGAAACCAATTTCAGAGGCAGATTTACCCTTATTGGAGCTTTTGTTTATGGAAAAAGATTCTGAAAAAGATTCATATTACCAAGCTTCAAAGTTTTTTCAATTTTTAAAAGGAAATAAAAAAGGGAAGCGGTAGTGGAAATGCCTGTCGCCCCAGTTTTGATACCCAAAAAATGGAAAGAACAGAAAAAAACTCAAAGTAAACTGAGCAGGTTAAACAAAAAAGTGGTTAGAAAAGTAAAATTCCCTATGGAAACTCATACTAATTTGAACACAGTAGACCCAGGAGATGGGGTTCAGACTATTGCCATCGAGATTCCACAACCAACAGATGCGCACGAGAATCATGGTGTTCCAATGCCATCAAAGGAATTAGTGCTAGCGATCAAAAAAGATTCTTCTTCTTTAATCAACCAGGCTGAAAAGATGTCAGCTGGTCTGAAGAGCTCTGTAACAAATATTCATTCATCTCGGTACTCAAATGGCTCAGAAAAAGAAAAAGTACCCCTATTGGTTATGTTGAACCCGATCGCTTCTGACTTTGTGCCTCAGCGATGGTTTGATATTTTGGAAAATTGTCCCCAACATCCTCAAACTTACCAGCCAAATATGCAAAGGAGAAAGGAGGACAATACATCTTTGGATTTTATTGCTCTATTTGAGGATGACTCTTTTTCTTTAAATCTATCTCTTGTGTTGAGTCTTCTGGTTCAGGTTGATCAACTCAAGTTGTTAAGGAGTAGTGACCTGAAATTGGTGGAACTCTTAGACTTACGTATAGAAAAGAACACTAGGGTTACATTTAAGTCACCGATGATTGTAAATTTGATATTGAACAACTGTGAGTTTGTTATGGCACAAGGAATTGCTATTGTTCCCTCCTCTCTTAATAATAGGGTGTTGCCTGTAGGTAGGAATAATTATTTGTTCAATATTCGTTACGTTGAAGAATGTACTCCGTCACAGGAAGAGATGGCCACTAATGCAAAATGAACATTAGTCTCCTGTAAAGCAGGTACCAGGGTGGTCTCTTGTAATGATTACAAATCTGGCATGTCGTGAAAAAACAATGATGTTTCTCAATGGGCATGGTTATCGGGTTGGTTGAATAGAAGAAAAGAGGCTGGCCCAAACAGGTTGAATTGGGGTGTTTATTAATGGGATTTATTCCATTAAAATTGTGTCATGGAATATAGCTGGGAGTTGGAATAATCATCAGAAAATCTGAAACTTGGATGCTATAAATCTGGAGGTAGTTTGTTTGCAAGAAACTTGGGCCCCTAATGCTTTTGAGGTTGAAAATCACTATGAGATTAGCTGTCCTGCTAACGGGTCAAAAAGAGGCCATGCTAGTCGTGGTTTTAGCAACACAATTGTCCACAAATTTCACTTGGTGTATTTTCTAGGTGTATTGTCATCAATCCAGCTTACTACAGTGTATTCTATTTCCGGAGCAGATAGTAGGTTATGGCTTCATTTTCCCTTTCATTATGGCTAATCTTTATATTCTGCCATACCAAGAAAGTAACTATTTGTTAAGCAAGTTTTTTCATTACATAAACATGATTAAGAGAAAGCAGGTATCTCAAAGGTCCTATTAGTGGGGGATTTTAATGCTACCATGTCAAACTATATACTTGCTATATTTGCGTATAAAGAACAGGAAGAGGCTGTTAATATACCACCCCCGTGTTCCCTGCTAGAAAGGCAAATAAAAGAGGAACACTTCTTCTTGAGGCATGCAGGGAACATGATCTAATTATCAATAACAGAAGATTGCAGGCCGATATTCCAGCTCATCCTACCCATGTCTCAGTAACACCTTCTACGATAATTGACTACGCTATTAGCTCATATATGGTCTTCACCTGTCTTTTGGATTTAAAAATAGTCAATAATATCTGGAGTGATCACAATATTTTAGCCTTTACGATTAATGGGAAAGCTGACGACGTGCACCAATGGCAGATTCCTGATAGTGATCATGTGTTATTTAGTACTGTGAATGGGAAGGTTTTATGGACTAAGAAAGATAAGCAGTCGCTAGCAGTAGAATTAAGGAAAATTGGTGAAACCCTACCCTCGTCAGATTGGCTACCAGTTGATATGTATGAGGAGCACATGGGTAAACTTGTGAGGATAGCTCCAATTATGGCAGGTAGCCTTTCAAAAACATCTTTATAACTTTAATAGATTGTTTGCGTTAAATAAGCTTATCAATCACCTACAAAGAAGGCATACACCTTTTACTCCAAAGAGCGTAAAAAGTGGATTTCTTGTTTGAAAAGAACTAGGTGGGTGAGAATTAAAAAAAGATCAATCTATGATAATATCTGGGTAAAAATAACAGAGACAGTGAAGTATAAATATCATAAAGCCTTCTGGAAGAATATAGGGGAGAACCGTGGCTCTTTCTCTAAACCTAAGATCAATAATATGACCAGCATGGACTGGTAAAAAATATATAACTTCTCTGTATGCATCAAATAATCAGAAGAGCTACAAGATTGATATGGAGTTCCTAGGTGAGATGTTGGATGGGAGAATATCCCCCCGTTCTCCTCCCACAGTCAGGAGGTGCTGCTGTATCTTAAGGCCGCTAGGCACACAGGTGCAAGAGGCCCAGATCAATTACCCATTGCTATTATAAAATTGGATCTGGACCTATGGGCCTCTTACCTAGTGGCACTCTTTGGCTACTGCTACCAACCAGGAGTGGTCCCTAGTTCTTGGAAGGGCAGTGTTATTCTCCCTGGACATAAAAAAGGCCCTTTAAATTCACCTAGCAATTATAAGCAGATTACTCTGCTGGACACTGCAGGAAAGATTTCCTCTAAATGTATATTAATTCTTCGTACTATCTGCACCTTAAACTCAGTGGTCTATATAGAAGCCCTAAGGTTGGAATTAGGACTGGAGTGAACTTTTGTAAGAGGGCTAGCCGATGTATTACGGTGGTACCATTGTTTACTACATGCTAGAGAAAAGTCCTTAAGGAGTATTATGGCTTTGGAATGTTTTGCATCTACCTTGGGGACTGGATCATATTTAACTAATATTTTAACTGCACTCCAGCACTTTTCTTTAACTAATCATCTATTCAGGATCTGAGTTAAGTGTATCTTAAAAATTATTTAAAAACATACTATGAAAAAATGCTCCATGGAAAAAGATATAGAGGTATGTAGAGCAAAATGTCAATTAAAAAACCTAATCAAATCATGTTGGGCAGCAGTTCCTCAAATGTATCTGACTTGGAATATGGAACACAGAGTGAGAAGATGTATACTACTATGTAGACTGAATTGTTTGTTGTTAAAAACTGTGAGGGATGCATGGTAGAATGTAATCTGGGAGGAGAGATTATGCACCCTGCGTTATAATGATGTACAGACTACCCAACATGTCATATTTGCCTTTCCTGCTTTGAAAATGTATCTACTGAGATTTTTAAAACCACCTTTTAAAAATAATTGTATTGCAATGGCAAGAATTGCCCAGTTAATTAATTAATGTGCTGTACAATTTTAAAAATGGTTAGCTCCTTTTTAAATGTCTTAATGAATGTAATTTTGAAAACTGTAGATCTCATTGTAAGATCTAAATCTTTAATAAACTTAAAACTTGAAAATGGATTTTGCCATGCTAAGGTAGGTTTATTAAAATTGCCCTTGAAAGAGAAGAAAACATTTGAAGAAAAATGACATTTTAGTATGCTTTGAAAATTGCATACAACATTTTTACTGATCTATTTATATTCCTGATTTAGGATGGTGGCGTGTGTGCAGATTTCTCACTCTATAATTTCTCACTGCACAATGGATTTCCTAGATTTTAAGGAAATGATTAACCTCATTATTTAGAAGTGGTATTTTTAGCTTGAAATCTATATTTGAGACTTTACAAAATGATAACACAGTCTACATTGTGTTTTTTTCTTTTTTTTTTTGCGTTATCCTCATTCGCCTCAGACCCCAGTAGACAAAATAAGCTGTCCATACCGTTACTCAAAATTAAAGAGACGTAGGCTACTGGATGGGGACCAGGAGGAAGCGCCCTGCCTACCGGTACAGAACAGTCTTAAGATGACACTGGCCCCAAGATGGAAAGGGGTGGTCAGACTCCCCTCTGGTTCCAGTAGAAATGGTGACTGTTAATGTTGGCCTATAGATGGAAGGACTGGGAGGCCCAACACAGTCGAGAGTTTCAAAAGAGGCATAATCATAGGATCCAGATTTCTTTATAGGTGAAAACTTTAAAACAATTATGACACTAATTAATAAATCCCCAAAACTAAGCATTAGACCATGTTAATAAGAAATCCCATAGTGCTTTCTTTTTGCTACTCTGCGTTCTACACAAATCTAGCCTGGATGTTGTGAATAAGGAAGACAACCACTCAGAATGTGAAAGAGGTGCAACTTCCACCCATCTTTTACAAATTTCCCTCCTAGCCAACAGCATTGCATAGAAGAGGAACAACCTAGCGGGGCCGCTAATTCCACTAGATATACCAAAAATTATCAGGCCAAGTTTAATTTGGATTGGAAGTCCCAAGATGTCAGCGACGGTTAATCCTACTTTTCCCCAAAATTCTGCTATCGCAGGGCATTCCTTAAACATATGTATGTCAGAGGCACCCTCTAAATCACATTTTTTACAGCAGACTACAATGTTGTATGACTCATGACGTTCCTGGTCGTAGGGAAATTGCATCTGATCAGCTGCAAAAGGATTGCATTGGCTCTGTTGAGTTACATTGCCACTGGCGTATGTTTCTCGCAGATAAACAGCAGACGTTTTACTGATAAAATGCAAGATGACTCAACTGGAATTTTGCAGTTTAGTAGCTGTCTACAAAAACTTAACACTATTGGCCCATAAAAATGGGGCCATTCCCTACATCTAAGAAGTCTGCTGAAAGGTTGGGAGTGCTAATCGATCACCAACTCTCAACCAAACATTAATTTGATAGTGTCAAAATGTGTTTACCATCTACGGAGTACTATGATAATGCTCCCAAACGTTTCTACTGAGGCTTTGAAAGCCATTATGCAGTTATTATTGGCTCCCGCTTGGATTACACCAATGCTATTTATCTGTGACTCCCTAATTGCAATTTTATGAGATTGCAGATAGTACAGAATGCAGCAACCAGGCTGAATCTAAAGGCAATCATACTACCCCTCTTTTGAAACAACTGCACTGACTGCCAATCAGGCAAAGAATACAACTTAAAATCTGATGCTTGGTCTTCAAGGCCTTGTATGATGTGCCCCCAATTTATAAGCAAACAGATTTGTAGGTATAGACCCGCACAAACTCTCTGATCTTTTAAGTCTATTTGTAATTGTCAGATATAGGAACAGAGATATGCAGGATGGGGTCTCTCAGCTTTAGCCACTGAAGAATGAAAGTCCCTACCACAACGTCTTCGCGCTGAATCTGATCTCAATTGGTTTAGGAGATCTTTGGAAAAAAAACATGGCTACTCAAACATGCTTCCTTCATGCTGTGTAGGTTTTGTTGGCTGCACTCTATTTCTGCTGATTCATTCTCTGTCCTGATGTCCTTCCTCATCACTTACTCACTTGAACAGCTCCAAGAAAACCTTTGGTGTACGTGCGCTCTCATAAATAAAATGAAATGCCATAACTCAGATACGTGTGTGCAGCTTTGTTGGTTATTGTTTCCCAGTTTGCCAACTGTATACTTAGGCTTTGCACATCTCACTGTGGGCTTTATTTTCTTTATTTTATCAACTTCCATCTAGTCTACTGCCTATAGCTTATGCATCCGTCTCCTACTCCTCCCCATTCTTATTGCAGTCTTCTGTTGTCCTTATTTGCTTTTCATGTATTTCTTGCAATGTCTCCCACAAATCAAATGCTAAGAGTGAGCAATCCGTTAACATAACATAAAACACTATGTAGATTTGGATCCTATTAGTAGTACCATGCACTATAATTATTTGTTCCTAAAACTATCCTCATTGGTGCTAAATAATACCTTTAGTTGACCTAGAAACAACCTTCAATAAAACTCATCATTTGAGTTCTTTATTTATCTCTTATTTCTCTGGAATTCCTTAATTAGGGCAAGAATGTCCCTCGTTTAGCGCCACAATGACACAAAGGGCTTAATTACGAGTCTGGCGGTCCATGAACGGCCAGACTCGTGGTGCTAAATAATACCTTTAGTTGACCTAGAAACAAACTTCAATAAAATGCATCATTTGAGTTCTTTATTTATCTCTTATTTCTCTGGAATTCCTTAAATAAGGCAAGAATGTCCCTCGTTTAGCGCTGCAATGACACAAAGGGCCTAATTACGAGTCTGGCGGTCCATGAACGGCCAGACTAGTGGGGACGTGGCGGTGGTGGTCTTCCGACCACCCTATTACAATAAGAGCGGTCGACTGCCATTGCCCTGCTGCAGCCACAATGAAACCGCCATTCCCTAGCGGTGTAGAGGCATCAATATGCTTGGCGTGACCACCGGGGTCCCACCAAGCATATTAGGAGTTTCCTCTCTGCCAGGGTTTTCATGGCGGTTCCTCCTTCATGAAAGCCCTTGCAGAGGGGAAACAATGGGGGCCCTACAGGGCCCTCTTGTGCCTCTGCACCCTGGGGTGCATGCAGGGTGAACCCCAGTTCCTGCACGGCATGGACTTATCAGTCCATGCCGTGCAGGAACTGTTTTTGGCATTCCCATTGCAGTGCCCATTTTCAGGGCACCACCGTGGGAACGTCAAAAAGAAAGCCCGCCAGACAGGAAGAAACTCCTAATCGGGTGGGCGGCCTAACCAAGGCTTTGGCGGTGAGGCGGCAGGGCGGACCAGGCGCCGCACCGCCAAAGTCATAATCAGGCCCTAACTGGATCACTTTTACGTAGCTAAAATACAACTAAATTACAACACTGCTCTCTTCAGATGTAGGTTGATAAATGGTCTCCTAGAATCAGCCATGCACCACTGTTGATATAGTACAACATCAGTGACTCACTCTCTTTCCTGATGAGAACGATAAGCATGATTGCCGTAGAGCCGTGGCCTAAGCGCTGCAACAATCTCTTGCCCCATTCCATTGAACCAGGCAGGAAACCCATGACCAGCCTTGACCACGCCTTGCTCACCACTGTCCTAACAATGGTCGAATAGACAAAGTAGCCTAGCACTATTTAAAGATAGGCTCTAGTGTCAATCCAGTTATGAATTTTATTATTTGTTACAGATTTTTACACATACAAAAAGGACGTAATGATCTATAATAGCAGGGCATCACGTGTTCAGGGCTAATTCTTTCTTATAACGTTAAGTTTAAATAAAATAGTGAACTTTATTAGTTACAGTTCATATAGCAATAAAAAGTCGGTAATTAAATTGAGTTTTATCACCCAATTTTCAAAACTCCAGAACAGCAAGTGTTCCTGTAACCCAAGGCAATGCTGTTTATTTTATTGACCTCAGAACGATTGGAAAATTGGCACTGTGCATTTATCTGTTTTTGAAAAATACCATGTTGGATTTGTTGGTTACATTATACTTTATTAAAGGCCATGGGTACTATATATGTAATATATCGCATAAATACATTTGTGATTCCCTCATATTCAGCATTCGGTAGATGGATTACATTCTAGAAGACTATGGGTTCAATTTAGAGTTTGGAGGACAGGTATTCCATTGCAAAGGTGACAGAATACCCCGCCCTACAAACCCACTTTGGGAGTTTGTTTCTGAAAAACAAAAACTTTGTACAAATTTCATGGATGGCTATCCACAAACTTTTTTATACATTAAAAGGAACCACCATGATGGTGGTTCCATTCAATGTACAGAGATGACCACTGGGCTGGTGCTCATCTCTAAATTTGGTGGCTGAAGTACCATCAGGATGGAGGAGATAATGTCCTCTGTCATTCTGACGGACACTACTCTGTCACTCAAACACAAATTCAGGCCCTGTATATCCTACTGAACTGTAATGTAAACATGATGAGGCTCGCTGTAGTTTAGGCAATTTATGGTATCTATGAGCAAATGGAAGATTTAGGAAATTGTCTGTTGTTTTCCAAATATTCAGACAGCATCTAATAATGTGATGATAATCCTAGTTGAAAATTAAACATAACTGTTTATTCAAAAGTGTTCTTTTGCGATATGAGCAAAATTATGTTATGTTGTGTGGTACAGTGTAGATCGTCTATAGCTCTTAACCCAGGGATGTTTAACGAATGTCTATGAGGTTCCAGATACATGCTAGATTTGCAGGATATCCACATCACATAAGTTCACATGAGAATGTGTCATGATTCCAGCCCTCTGGGACCTACATTGGATACCCAGCCCTTAATCTATAGCCCAAATTCAATACTAAATGGATGTACACATGGGGTACCACAAGACAAATTCCTTAGTAAAGCCCAACAGCATAATAAATCTTTAGTGCAAAGGTTGAGTGGTCCCACTACCACCAGAGTTCAGACCTGGCCTTCTGGGAATTTTAAATTGTCCATATTATTTGATTTCTTCCTTGAAGAGTTTCCAAAATATGCTCACTTTGCCACTGGATTCAAGCTAGCCTGGCTGATGAGGGCTGTTAGCCCGAAACCGGTCCCAGGATGCTTGTTTCCGGTCCAGGGAAGACATGGCTTGGCAGTTCGGGCTGGACTGTTCCCATGAGGCACAGGGTCAAGACTGATTTGCATATAGCTGTGTCTGAACTGGGGTGGCGAAGTGAGCTAAAGAACGATGATGGATTCAACCCAGATCTGTGACTGGGGGTGAGTGTCTGAAAAGTTTCAGCGCTCCGTCCATCATCTCCTTGTGTTTAACAAGTTTCCAAAATATGCCATATTTGATTTAAAAATGTTTGTCAATTGGAAGTAAAGATATTTTTCTAGGGTATCACTCACTCATCTCGAAGGTCTCAGATTTTTAGCTTTAGTCAATCATTTTCCCACAGCGGTCACACATTTTCCTTTACGTGTCAATCAATTCCCTATGTGTCATACATTTACCTCCAGATGTCACTTATTTGATCCTGTATTCTCCACTACTTCTGATGTCTTCACATGAATTGGTTAGAACAATATCACAAAAAAATATCCACTGGGTACACACTTTGTGGGTTCTGAAGTGGAGGGGAGTAGGAACTGTCCTTGCTCTGTTTTGCTCATGATGAGACCCCAGTAATTCAGCCTTTAATATTTTATAAATGGAACTATTTAGTGACCAACCTTTCTGTAGGGAGTAGTGGCATATTATATTTTGGTTATGTCATACGGACATAAGAGTCTAAAATTGTGCAAAGATTGTGATCCACCTAGGGTCAATGAGTGGGACAATTAAGGAAATTTTGGGGAGATAGGAGCCACCTAGGATACACATATGATGGTCATTTTGAGTCTTAGTGAATGAAATTTCTGGTTCAGATAAATTATATATGATCCAACACCACAATGGTATGTAATGACCGCAATGTGCATTTAGGTTGAAGGAGACATTGCAAGAAAATATATGAAAACAAGTACACCTGAATGTGGATGGGTGAAGACGGAAGCGTAAAATATAGGAGGAAAAATTGGTGGACACTGATTTAAAAGTGATAGTCAGATATGACAAGACTAGTTATACAGTCCCAGGGAATAATACTAACAATTTTACTGATTATTGATATTTAAAAGAAATATGTGAACACTGTGACTTAAAATATGTATATATATTTAGAATGGTTACTCTAAGCAACAAGATGTTAACTCATCTTTGTCACTGGAGAATGTGTAAGCATATAGAATTGCTTTATAGTCTCTAAGTCCTGAGGACACTCAGCATAATTCTTTTCACAAGGAAACACACAGAGATTTAGAATTCATACCACGTTTCTCTAGCTGCCTGCTAACTAATGTAAGAGTTATGGGGTTTGAGTTATGTACCATTTCCATCACTAACAATTTCTTATTTTATTGACTCCACATTTTTAAATTGAGTGATCTTAATATTGCCTTCTAAAGCATGACAATTAGATCCACTCTGTCCATCCTGACAAACATTTCATTGCTTCTAGTTTACATTTCAGTTGCTGAACTTGGAAGGTCTGAATCTGGGCAGACTTCAGAGACCTCAGTATCACTGTCACTTTGCTGTTTTTCTTCAATTTGTTCCTTATATTTTAAGGTTTATCCAATGACAACACTCACAGTGACACTGTCTATGAATGCGTGTTGCTTTACAAAATTCTTTAATACTCTAATTGTACATAAACAGCTGATTTTAGTATTTTATTTCAAACAGAACAATGCGCGACAATGAAAGTAACTGGATTTCTAGGAAACCACTTAGCAAATTTTGTGTAGTGTCTGTTCAAATAAAGCACAACAACATTTTCCAGATAGATTTTGGAATATAAATGATTAAGGCATTTATGGAATAAATGAACTATTAAGGCATTTAGCATGTATTTTCAGTTATATGTAATTACAGGTGTCTGAAAGCATTCCATTTTTACTTTCCGCGAGCATGTGAATGTGGTTGCCTAGCGCGCAGTGGAGCCGCTCCTGGGCGTGTGTTAAGAGGTCTCCTGACATCCCTTATGGGGCTTGGCTCCTCGCTGCTTTCTTCAGAACTTGAGCTCATGGTATCTGCGCCGGTTGCGCCTAAGGGCCGCTCCTGCACTACTCCGTGCCTGCATATGATCCGTCCCTCTTGGCAATGGCGTCTGTTTAACGATCTCAGTGTTTCATTGATTGGCGCTTCAGCCATACATTCGGCAGCTGCTTTGTTACAGGAACACATAAGCTTGTCGCAAATACTTGTGGCCATGCCTATGAAAAATACATATGAGAACTGGTTACAGCCGTGCAATAAATATTTGTATTTACATGTGAAAGTAGCTACTTTATTAACGCATGTTTAATGGTTACTCAAGGTGAAAACTGGCTACATAACAGTATATTTCTGGAGCCAGGGTCCAATTAGGAAAGGGTAGCATCCATCAACCTAGCCATAGGAAGGGTATGATCAAAATGGAGGGATATAATTCTCCAACCTTGTGTTCACAAATGATAAAGACAACACATCAGGTGTTGGCCCAACTTTGCACGAGCACCAAAAGTCAATGAAAAAGGGAAAGTGCTTCACAGAATTCTTCTTTGGACCTAATTCCAGTAAGCCAAGTTTTGGTGTAAAGTATTTTTTCTCTGTGCCATATATGGCAAATTTGTACTGGGAAACACACAATTTTCTGAGTGCTGCACCACAGTTCAAGTTCATGTTCAACAACAATTCAAGCCCTAGTGGTTTTCTATTTAGATGGAGGCAACACCATGATCGAAGGCATCCCAGAGGCCATCCACGCCCCCCTGAAAGGCATCTTTCATGCAGCAGCATAGCTCATCATGGGGCTGAAGAAATACGACCCTTGTGCTAAGCAATCTACAAGTCTCCCCTCTTCAATATCAGCTGCATCACTTACAAGGCACTGTACATAAAAATCCTTGTCTAACTAGCTAAATGAAGTCAAAGCCAGACAAAGAGCTCCAACATCGACAAATTAGACACTAGAAACTGCAGGAAGGAGAAAACAAGCCTTTTCGGCCTAAGCCCCCTTGATCTGTAACAACATCCCCTCCAACATCAGTACAGCAGCAATCCTCCTACAATTCAGAAAGAAACTGCAAACTCAGCTCTTCAAGAAGCACTATCTCAGATAGTTCTCATCCCTTCCACAATGTATACCTCCTCCACCTGGTCCCTCTCCCATCTGTCCCAACTGAGGTTGCCCCCATACAGTTCTTCGTTGCTAGGTAGCTAGGTTTGTGCTTAAGAAGGACCAAAACTTACATATATACATCAATACAAAATGGTATTACAGCGTTAACCCCCATCCAGCACTTTGTATGGGGAGGTAATACATCACCTGGTAAATGCTGCTTACTTTAATATCAGTACTTACCTAATACTTTATAAACTAACCAAATATCAGGGACTTGTAATGAGGCCTTTACTATATTCTGAAACTGAACTCACAAGGATTCATTCTTTTGCATCTACTCACTTTCATAAACCTCTCAGCTCGTGAAGACTCCTTCTAACTGTAGTGTGGATTGTGGCCTCATGGTCGACATTGCTAAGTTAGCTTAGGCCTAGCTGCCATGATGCCTCCTTTGCACACGTTACTCCGTGACTTTGTTTTTCCAGACTCTGCTTGTGACCGTTCACATTAGAACTGTCTGCATTTCTGCCTTTCACCTTTTCTGATGTTCTCTGTGGTTTTCATCTGCACACAATGTACAAGGTCGATAAACAACGTCCCTTGTTGTTGCTGTTCTGGTCAGCCCCTCGTACTTAGACATAACATGAAATACAGCTGCACTGGAGAAATTCGGTGCTTTTTAATATTGTGATCTCGCTGTTGGAGGCACTTGGAGAAAAACCTTTCCAGGGAGAAGAGCTGTGCTAGTCTGATGATGTAAACCTTGCATCTAGTTCTTGAGGTATGGGGGTCCCCCTGACAAAGCCCAGAGGTCTTCTCTTTTTATAATAAACTAGTTAATAGCACGGGGAGGGTGGCAAGGCATTATAGTCCTTAATCCCCTGTCTTTATTAAATGCTGTCCCAGTTTGTATTCTATGGAATTGTAACAATGCTTACTGTTTTGTCTTTATGCATTATGCTGCTAGTACTGGCACGTGTACTGTCTTAGAGCACGATAGTTGAAATAAACATTTTAAACTATACAGTGTCTCTTAATACGCACGTTGTGGACAAGTATGAGTGAGTAATGAAAGAGTGTTCTTGCTCCCGCGATTCCTGAAAGAGTCCGTGTTCTGGGATGTCTAATCATTGGTAGCTTCGTTGTAGTACGGAGAACGAATGAGACACTATAGCTAGTTGGATTGGGATCTTGGGCACTAAGGTGGATGGTTGGTACACCACTATACACCGAGGTCCTGTTTTCCTGCGCATAGTTCTGTATATGTGCAGAATCCCCGCAACATAACATTTTGATGGTACTGTACTAATTAAAGTAAAGCATAGAGTTTTGTTCAGCATAAAGTCATTGACTATGTTTTTCACTATTATAGAACATGTTCTTACACAGTGGCTAAATTTGGTCCCACTTCGCAATTGGTCATTGGTCAGAATTCCAATACAGATGGTGGTCCTTCCCAGATGTTTTGACTCCTAAATCCTTATTGGGCACACCAGAGATATGACTACCTCTTGAGGGGGTTGCATGCACGACCCCTATGGCTCTATTTAGTTGCATAGTATGTTTTGTTGTGTACCCACTAGATTCTAGTGACTAAAACAATGTTTTAAAGAATGACCCAGAGAGATGTGCTACATCCTTTTGTCAACCTACTAGCTTTCTGCGTTTCATAAACTGAGCAACACTTAAATGAGTATTAGACACATTATTTAACAACACTTCTAACACTCAAAAACTGCAGTTGTATTTGCTATATAAAACTTATCATTATTAACAACACGAACAACATAACATCAATAATAATTTTAATAATAATGTGTCCATTACAACAGACATTGAATTAAATAAGGGAGGGTAATTAGAGGTGTCACTTACAATATGGCAGTACATATCATCATCCAACGCTGGGACCCCCAAATACATCCATTCACTGAACTTTTCATATCTCTGTATGTCTACAGTTAATTTGTTCCATTTTAGACCATTTTTGAGAATTTAATGATGGGTAACTTTTATGGATAAGCAGGGTCACAAATCCTAATGTGGCAATGGGCGCTGTGTCATGCTGCCCCTCATGTTCTTTTCGGTCTACCTTGTGTTTTTCCATCAGTAATCTTGGCAATTTGTGAGTCCACCAAGGATGTTCCATGTTTTCTTCAATGTCCCACAGCAGAGCGCCAGAGTCTGCTTGTTGGATGGTGCATGCAAAGTGTAGAGCTGACCATAACAGAAGGCGACCATTGAGCCCTTGAAGCACGAACTGGTGAAAACTACGGCTGGTAGATTACCTGAACCTCTGGTAGACAGACGACCTGTACACTCCTGACCAAATGTGCCTAGTACCACATAACTGAAGCCCTTCACTCCATGCACATGCTGTATGCATGTGTGGCATGTAACATTCTTGTGCATTGTGTGATTGCATAAATCGATATTAGCCAGGCTGGTGGGAGGGCATATATCCTGTAATACACAATGGTGACGATCCTGCATATGCCAAGGGTATTTTATTTTCTGTACCTTGAGTTGATTTCTGTCAGAGACCCCATAGCATTTTCATTCATGTCTACTTTCTGGCTGCTGTAGAGATTCAGCGCAGATCCTGTCTGAACTCAAAAGGATAACCAGCACTAGCCCTGCAGTCTGGCGGATCAGTCTTTTTAGTTTGTACATCATGTGCCCTTCTACGTTCATCTCTTTTACTCTACCAGGAGTCCACGTTTTCGCAATCAGTCGGCGTCTACTCTTTCCCTCAAGTGGCACAGCAAAGGTACCACTGACCCTTATCCAGTAGGGGTAAAAGGGATCACTGTCTCACTGGCTGAGTGGTAAAAGACAGCCACAGTTGGGGTGCGGTGGGCCTCACTGTCACTGCACTCGCTGCACTTATAATGCACTTATGATAGCTACGCTTCTGAAAGCCATAGAAGAAGTTCTGTAACGATCTAGTATAGTTAATATAGTACAGAGATTATGATTTCTGAATCTGGAAGTTACCACAGTTTTAATTATTATCTGCCTCCACCGAGACAGCAGGGTGTATTTTTTGGTGTCTTTTCTCTTATAATTTGCCATATCGCCAAATCCCCTTATCTGGTTTTATTAGTTTTTGTTTTGCTTATTGGGTTTTCCTCTTTTTTTCTAAGTTGGCTTGCAAATGTTATTGTGTTGTTTACTCTATTTTAAAATGATTGCTAGTGCTTGAATTTAATATATAATTTTCTGAGGAACTACTCCTGCTTGTGACACAGGGACTGAGCAGAGTTACACCGAGGCTTGGTTTGAGATTTAACCTGATTGTGTTTATTGAGTTGTTAAAGGTTTCACCCTTTCCAAATTAATACACCAATTTCTGATATTGAGTAAGCCAGGAGTACTATAAGAGTAATTCACAGCAAAATCTTCGTAATCCAAAACACACATCTGAGAGACAGCTCCAATACTTCACTGCTGGGACCAAAATATTACCCACAAGAAACCTAAACAATAGACTTGTGAGTAATAAAATCTGCGAGAAAGAAGGTTTACAACTTATAAACTGCACATAACTTAACAAAGGAACATTATACTTTTGCCTAGGGAAATAAAACATGCAAAAACTAAGAAGTGCATGTTAGTTTCTATTAATACCGGGGAGAAAGAAGATGTGTCTTCAAAGAAGCTCAACTCTTTGGAAATTATTGTGCATATGACTGATGACATACGTAATTATGTACCAGATGAGACTGAAACGTATTCCTACTAAAGCTTGTCAAATATACTCTACCAAAGGTTTAGATAATTCAATTCTATTGCCAATTCATGTTGTGTCATTGTAGAAAGTCTTTTTACCCACTACTTTTCATTTCGTTCCTAATTTCCTGGGGAGCTGTGAATGTTTCCAGTTTCTAAAGGCAGAGCGTGCCTCCTTAATATGCAGGACCCACAGTATTCTTCGAATGTTAGATACATTAAGACAGCAATAGTTTGTAGGTTTAATGTTGTAGTTGGATTGCAACACAAAGATATCCAAAACAGCACCTGTGCTAACTTACAAAAGACGTATATAGACTTGTATAGATAATGATGCGGCACAATAGAGACACTTTTCGATATTAACTTTATTTCGGTTCAATGAACCATAAAAGTGCACAGTGCCAAAACATTCAACTTAATCAATCTAATCACATTTCATGCCAGTGTACATATATTAATCAATTTCCAACATAATACATCAATTCATAAGATGCAGCCCTCTGCCTACAGTCAAAACCAGGGAAACAAAAATCTCAAAGCGAGAACCCTTACGGGTGAGCTCCTAAGGGTCTGTCATGTGACCCGGGTTATTTGTATTATTTCCAGATGAGGGCGGCTCAATCAAATCACTGGAATAAATAGAGAGATGGTATACATAAACCAATAAAAATATAAAACTATAAAGCCATAAATAAATATCATGGGACTGGTATATATCTCCCAACTATACCTCTGCCTGGTTTGACGCACCATAATTTGAGAGGGGGAAAAATACGCATAAAAGTATTTTTAAAAACCGAGGCCTAATAAATACCTTATTCAGGGGGTGTTACAACATTTCAGTTTCTTGTAGGCAAATTAAGTAAAAACCTAAGACATAGCTTAACCAATCCTCGTTACTCAGCTTTGAGCGGATCTTGCTATATTCCAAGACAATATCCTGAGAGGGGTGATCATACTTCCCAGATTTACTTGCCCCTTCACTTCGTCATCGAAGACGCAGGGAGAAAAGGTGGGGGCAGGTAATGTCACTTTCCCATCCACCCCGTCCCCCGCTGAGTTCGTTTCCTATGGGACGTTCGTTAGTGAATCGATCCTGCCTACTTAGCCCTGCTCTCCTTCCAGAGTTGCTGGTACCGAATGTCAATCTATATCTGTTAAACCTGATAAAACATTAAAGGGGTTTGCATGGGCAATACACTCCCAGGGTTGAAAGTTACTCTGCATGTGCTCAGTGTGGCCTAGCTGCTGATTAAAACTAGGGCCTGGTGGGGGAGGATAGAAAAAACCTAAGGGACGTGCCCTTATGTTATCCGATGTCACATTGCTCAAGCATGTTAACAAAAAGTATACACACCTGGGGTCTTTAAAATTTAGGACTATGCAATCTCCCTCCACAGATTTCGATGTGTGACCTATCCATCTGACTCTACGTGCCAATGTTTTCTATGATATTGGAGTTACAACCTGATTTCCTGATGCACCAATGTGCTGATTTATTAATAAGACTTTGACAGTCTCCGTATTTATCTACAGGCAGTGGGGGGACACCCGTTAGTATTAAAATAAATGGGGTGCTATCTGGAGGTAGAGTCAGCCAAACTTGAGCCCCCTTCCCTGGGGGGGAGGCGTGATGGAACTGGTTTTGATTGGGTGCGATTTTTGTACCAAAATGCTGATTGCACCGAGAGGGTTGAACCTGATCTGTTCTTTCACACGTCCCCGTTCTATGCTCTTTCTGTATGGCCACTGGTTCCCCCTCTGTCGGAAAGTCATTTCTTGTTGGTGGATCTTGGGAACCGTTGGGGGTAGGGGAGCGTAACCTACATTTAAATGGGCCGTTTCCTGATTGTTTGTGTGTGCAGTGGTCTCCCTCTTTATGTGGCAACTTGGGCCACATCTAGCCCTCTCCTTTAGATTATTCGCCACTGGTCGTAGTTGCTCTTCAATGGACCCAAAGCGGGCTAGAATGGGGGTCAAAGCGTTGGATATACATTGACTGATGCCCAACAAGCACCTGATGAAACTATTTTCCTCTTCTTTCTGAAGCATTCTTATATACTTTTGTATACAAACACATTCCTGCCCTGTAAGTTCATATTGTCAAGCACTTTGTATGGCAGACTGTCCACATGTGTTTTGCTTGGTTTATACCCAGACTTGTACAGAGGAACAAAACATGTTTCCTTGGACTGCATGACATGCAGCCTTCTCTCTGAAACCAACTGGCTTGAATCTGAAGGTGAATTAAAAATTATCCCAAAATTTGAAAAGTGGTTCAGTCATAACAGTGTTTGATATATACATTTTTTAGGACTTTGACAGATGTATAAAGAAATTCAAACGTAACAAAACATTTATTCAAAAACTGAACTTCTATTAGCGATTTAGATATAAGTCTGGCATCATCAGTTTATAGCAGAAATGAAACAGATTTTCGGACTTATTTAGAGTTTGGCAGACAGGATACTCCACCAAAAATGTGAAGGAGTACCCTTTCTGGCAAACTCGCGGGAACCACCATGTTTCTGATGGTGGAGCTTATGCTAGCTCTGCCCAAAGAAACCTTTGACCAGAGGCCTGACTAACATTGGTCATAGTACCTCAGACCATCCAACCCATATAGGGTGCACATTCCATCTCCTGTTCAGGGTTGTCAGGGAAAAACTAGCAGTACCAAATAGGAAAACACATAAATAACACCTATATAGTGGGAGAGAATTCCCAACTTGTAAGAAACCTTTGTTTTTGAGAGTTTGTTTATGAAAAATAGACTTTGCTGTGCGGCTGCAACGAACATGGTGCCCACACAGCAAAGCATCAGTGCCTTCGATGGTGCCACTGTGGTGGCTGCTCTGCTGAAAGCACGATGTCTCCAAATTCCTGGTGGGGGTCTTTAAATATGTCTGGCTGTACTCTGTCAGGGCAGTGAGGAACGTCCCCCCGCTGTCCTGGTGGGACAGACTACAGCCCTCCAAACACTAAATAAACCTCTCAGTCCTCATTTTATGGTGGTCACTACTCCTTTTCTCATTGTTGCCTCAAGGTGGTTTGGATACAGTACAAACAGGAGAGGAGCTGGGTGTAACCTCATTGCACTCCCCTAGTGACCTAAATGCTCCCCAACACTTGACCCCAGGCCCAAATACTAATTTGAAGAATAGAATTCTGGTCCACCTGCGAGAACAGACCAATCAGTGCTGCCTCTATACCAATGGGCATTAGAATAAACCACAATGTTGTCCTATTCACACAGTCAGATGTCATAGATAAATCCATGAATGCCAAATGTAAGGCTTCTGCCTGGGCCACCATCCTTTGATATTAAATGATACAAGTTAAGACACCGATCTATGATTCCCAGACTGGCTGCAAAGCTGTCTTGAGCCTTAGGGTCTAATTATGAGGCTGGCGGTTTGAGGACCTCCAGACTTGTGGTGGTGCGGCGGTGGCAGTCCAGCCACCGCCGCAGCGGCTTTCCGACCGCCCTATTACGAGTTGGGCGGTCGGAATGTAATTGGACCGCTGGCTCCTCCAGGGAACCGCAGTTCCCTGGCAGTGGGCATGCGGTCAGGGCCATTGTAAGATACATGTGGTGCCGCTGCGGCACAGTCATGCATATTACAAGTTTCAGGACTGGCAGCATTTTCAAGAAGGTCTTTCCTCCATTAAAAGGCTGGCGGTGCTGAAACTTGCCCCCTCAGCCTGTGTGCATGCGCCCCAGTTCCTGCACGGCATGGACTTTGTAGTCCATGCTGTGCAAGAACCTGTTTGGAGTTCCCATTGTGGTGCCAAAGGCGCCGTTGCCTTTGAAAGAGGCACCACCATAGATACCGCCACGCTGCCCACCAGACCACAAAATTACTTGAGATCTGGCGGGTGTGCAGCAGTAACTCTTGGCGGTGCAGGGGCGTGGCGGTTGCGGGCCACCCCCCTCATTGCCAAAAGTCATAATTGGGCCCTTCAACAATACATCTTTCTCGGATGACCAGTCAATATAAGAAATAGAAATTACATCAAAATCCACAATATTCTTTTATAAATCTCTGTAAACAAAAATGTCATCTATAATACTTGGAAAAACTGTGCTGTGAAAGATACTTTTACTTTATATGAAGTAGACTCATTTGCACCATGACTTGTATTTCTAAAATTAAATGGAGCAATCGCATCTACTCACTTGATGGTCAATTGCTCTATCTGGCATGCTTACTCTACGAGAAATCCACTCAGGTTTTTGACCCCATGAGGGGAATCTCTTTGTGCCCAGCCCATCAAAATCACTGTCAAATAAAACCATTGGCACAGTGCCTATCTACCATCCGTAGCGGAATCAATTAAATTGGAAAGCTGAACTAAATGCTTTAAAGTTTTCATCATTATAACAGTTGGCCAGTGGATCCTTGCCCCGGCCACTGTGTCTAAGTTCCATGGCTTGAATATTTTTGCTTTCAATTCTCAGTACTGACAATTTACAGTCCAAACCGCTGCAAAAAAAATGACAAAACTTTTCTCTGATCGGCATTTTGGTTGCCAGCTGCCTTTCATACCTGTCCACAATAGCTACCCTCATTTTCAGAGTTGCCTTTAAATTAGAAAACCATAAGTAGTTTTGCTTACCTGTGCAAAACACTGATGTCCAATCACTTGTGGAATATCTATAGACACATACTTAACACAAGAGATCTTGGCTAACTATTGCAAAAAATACTTGCTGTACGATAATTTAATAAAATATTTCTTCAATTCAGAAATCAACCTACACTTTGGTTTCTGATCCACACATAGAACTTCAGACCTTGCGATTCTTTCAGGTGGGCAGCCGACAGCCTTAAGATGCTCCAGGCAACAGTGATGGGTGAAACAGCACCTACAATGAAGACCATTTGGAAATTGTTAAAATTATTATGCATTGAGACAGTTATTAGAAGTATGTGCCTCATCAGAAGAAAGTAAACCTAGCATCTTGGATTTACACAATTGTCAATGATTCTGTGGCATATAATATAGCCTTAGAGCCTGCTGTAGTGGGCTCTACTGGTCATTAAAGGCCCGCTCTAGCGGCGAGGGCCTTTAAAAAGAGAGCGGGCCTTTAATGGCTGGTAGAGCCCGCTACGGAGGGCTCTAGGGCTATTACCACATTCCGCCCCTAGAGGACAGAATGTTCTAAGTTGTAAAAGAAAGGCCTCACAGAGCCTGAGGGGGTTGAAATCTCCTTGGGCTCCATGGGGCCTTTTTGCTGTGAACAAACATTGGAATATTGATGCTCCAGCCTTCTACCAGCCATTAGAAGCCCAGAGCACCCCATTGTCTTCAATGGAGCGCTCAGCATTCCAATGTTCTAATAATGCATTAGCTTTGCTGTGATCGTACAATGATCCCTTGTAACCATGTTCAATGGGTTCTCAGTGGCCCCCAGCGACATGAACTTTAATAGTTGGCTATGAAGTCACTGAGATTTCCCAATGGTAATGTTGCATTATAGACGGAACGCCTCGCAGAATGCAGTGGGTCGTGTAGGATGCTGTTGTCACTGCCACTCTGTTTCCTCTGCTGATTCTGAAGGAGAGGGAATGTTTCTGCGCTAAGAGGATGTGTCGAGAGGAAAGGTCTTGAAGACATTTTAACAAGGTGACTGTATTATGAGCCGAAAGAGGGAAGGTCTGGTATTAAGGTAGAAGGAAAGGGAGAGAAGGCAGGAAAGTGAAAGCAAATCCAGAGGAAAAGGGAGCCAAGAAACAGGGTGTCAAGTGAAGAGCAAGGAAAAGGGAGCCTAGAAACAGGGTGTGTAGGGGAGAGCAGCAGAGAGTAAGAGGAGAAAAAAAAAGAGAAGGGGGAAAGAAGGTGGGGAGAGGATCTAAATGACAGAGAGAATTGGAGCTTTAAGACACAGGAGAAGAGAGGAAAAATGATAAAAATCGGTACGGTAGAAGAAGGGAGAGAAACTGAGGAGGGACGGGATGGAAAGAGTTACAGAAAAGGATGACAACGTGAGTTAAGGATAAGAGGGATATAGAAGTGTTAAAAAGGGGCAGTGGAAGGAGACAGTGCCACCTGTTCTGTACACTGCCCGATAGAAGAAGCACCCCTTAGTTGATTTGCTTACCACAAATGCCATTCTCAATCGGGGCTGAATTGTTTTCTCAACAGCTTAGTACACTGCCCCCAGTGAGCAGGGCTGTGACGGGACAGCATCAAATGCAGAAAGCAGATACGGCATAGTGTGCCACCTCCGCATGTTTTGAAAAGAGAGGCATAGCAGCACTGATGACCTATGACTTCCACATTAAGCCCTCATTACATTTCTTTTTTTTTCTTCTTTTTTTCTTTATTGAGATTTCTTAACATACAAGAACATCAATACAGATTGCATTTTAGGCCAGTGCATTACATAATCATTCTATTAGCACTTTTATACAAAAAATGCAATGAGACAGTGGAAGGATGTGGAGGGGGAGGGAGGGAATAAGAAGTGGGGGGGAATACGAAAGGAGATGGAAGGCAGCAAAGAGTAACCAATAACATTTCCTCTCAGTAAGGTCTACCTCTTGCTGGATGACTAAATATGTATTAAGCACACCTTTAGTACAGTTGGTTAGGGCATTCGTCAAGCATAATGGGGCATACAGGCAAGACATCATTATGGGAGGGAGACGTGAATATGAGCACAGATTCGGTGGGGGGGCTGTCATGGCCCAGTGGATACCCCGTTGAGTCATCAAGCGACCTAAGATAGCTTGACAGGGGGGCCCAAATGTCCTTGGGGGTGGGAGCGGACTGGCATCAACTCCGAATGTATGACGACACAACGCATGCATTGACATCACATGCCATTAGATCGCGGTTTTTACAACGCAAGTCGTTACAACGACTTGCGTTGGAGGGCGCTGGACTTAGGAGTAGTTTAATTTACTATTCCAACTCCAGCCTACGTACAGTAGGGAAGGTGTTGGATAGTAAATTAAACTATTCCTTGTCCTATAGCGCCCTCCAGCGCAAGTCGTTGTAACGACTTGCGTAGTACAAACCGCGATCTAATGGCATGCGATGTAATGCATGCGTTGTAAAGGTTGTTTCCCATCAACTCCTAGTACGCGTCCAGCAGCCCATGGCAGAGGACAGCATTTTGCAGCCAGTCATTCCTCGTGGGAGCTCGTCTCCTGCCCCAGTGCATCGCCACTCTACGCTTCGACAGCAGTGCCGTTAGTCGGTGGGCCTCCGGGGGCATATCTTTGAAGTAGCCCAGTAGGGCAAAAGGGGTGTGCTGTCCAGGGCCTGTCCAGTAATGCTAGAGACGTCCCTAACTACCATTACCCAAAAGTCAAGGATCTCAGGGCATTCCAACTCCAAATGCAGGAAGTCACACACGTGTATGATATATTCTGTGTAAGAACTTGAAATGGATCAGCCGCAAGCTGTAATTTGGAGACAGGGCCCTAGATTGAATACAGCAGAAGGACCGCTGTTGCTCGCTAATCTCCACAAGATTGTCCGACCAAAGCTGTTGAGCGCTGGCAACCCTGATCAGCGCTGCCCGCTGCATGACAGTGTAAATGCGCGTGATCAGTCTTCGCTGTAAGGGGTTACTGAGCATTTCCTCAAGTACCGTAAACACATCAGGGGCTAACAGGAAGGTGTCATAAAGTTCGCACATAGATGCTTGGAGCTGATAATAAGTCATGGCGTCCAGAAGGGTCCCTGAAGCGTTCGGAAAAATGTGTTTGTAGGTGACGAAGGTACTATCCGGATATATCATCCCAAAGGAGGCATGCTTTAGCTGGCAGAGGCGCACCCACATTCCAGCCTCCAAAGCTGCAGGGAACAGTGGATGTCCCGGGATTGGAATGAATGGGGCATACAGGTGAGGAAAGTGTGCTCTTTTCTGCAGCTTGTCCTATGCCCAGATCGTGCACGCCACCGTCTCCACCTGTAGCCGCATTCTGCGTGGAGTGTCATACAGCACAGTCTGTAGTGGGTAACGAGCCACATGGTCCACCTCGGGGGCTGTGTGGGGCTGAAACTAAATTGGGTGTAGCCAGAAATGTGCAAAGTGTGCCTGCACTAAGAAAAAAGAGGTCCACATCCGGTGCACCCTGGCCGCCCTGTTCAAAAGGAAGTGTGAGAATTTCCCATGACACGCTAGGTTGCCCACAAACCCAGGCTAACAAAACTTGATGGGACCAGAGTTGCTGGCGGAAGCAGGTCGTAAGAGGAAGGGACAAATTAATAAAAAGATAAAGGAATTTGGGGAGGGCCACCATTTAGGCAATTGCCAATCTGCCGGTCAGGGACAGCGGAAGTTTCGACCATATAGGCACCCGGTCTTCAAGCCACGACATCAGTCTGCCGTAATTGTCTTGCCACAGCTCCTCTATGTTTCAGCAATGCCAAATCCCCAAATATTGAACGGAGTCAGTGATCCCCATCAGAGGGAAATTAGGGATGAAGGTTTGCGTAGTATCGGTGAGCGGAAATTAGATGGACTGCGCCCAGTCGATGCTGATGCCCGCTATACCACGGAATCGAATACACTCCTGGCGGAGCGGGTCTAAGTTGTCAGACGGAGTCCGTATGTATAAAGTAATGTCATCCTGCGTACATGGAAACAAAAACCCACCTGTGCGAATGGTGCTGTAGCACCTGGGCCGTAAGTGGCTCCATCGCAACAGCGAAGAGAATGGGGGACAGCGGGCACCCCTGGTATGTGCGCTAGGCAACTGGGAAGGGGGGGTGATATCATACCATTGTTCCGTATGCATGCAACTGGCAAGGTGTAAAGCAGACTTATTAAATGAATGAATTTGCGACCCACACCAATGTGCTCAAGAATATAAAAAAGATAGGGGCAATCGAGCGAGTCGAAGGCCTTGGAGGCGTCAAGAAATGCAGCAGCAGCCCGTAGGTTTGTGGCTAGTGTGTGAAGGATAGAAAAAAAGGTACATAGGTTGTGGGCTGTGGATCACGAAGGGACAGATCTGGATTGATCTGGGCGGATCATATGAGCGAAGAGAAGCAGGAATCAGGAGGCAATGAGTTTTGCTAGGATCTTATTGTCAATATTTATCATAGAAAGTAGTCTGTAAGAATCACATCATTTAAGGTCTTTGTCAGGTTTCAGGATGGTCACGATAAGGGCCTCTCACAGGGAAGGAGGGAGGACACCAGTTCGCACAGATTCCTAATACGTATTAAGAAGACGGGGGCCAGCAGGGACGTAAATTCCTTGTACTAGGCTGCCGTGAGGCTGTCAGCCCTCATTGCATTTCTAGCCACACCAATGGTGGGGAGAGAGACAGGATTTGAAAGATCATGGACTGCCGGCTCTTATGCTGCTAAGATTGACATTTGAGGCAGCTGGTGCTGTGTTCTTGGATAAAAAAACAGCAATGCGGTGGTGGTGTCAGGGAGACAAGTGGCAGCACAACCCAGGTGTTTATGAGCAACCTACCCCAATCAGGAGCACACAGGGGGGTGAAGAAAAAAAACAAAGAAGTTGCCGACCAGTGAGCTGCATCTGTAGAGGAAGACATAGAGCAATATTGTGATTGGCAAGATATCTATGACCAGATTTATTAAGGCCTTGTGTTTTCCTTGCATGGCGCAAGTCGTTGCAAGTACCTAAATGAGATTTACAAAGCCATGTAAGGGGCTATTTACACTGTGTAGAGAAATGCAATGCAAGGCAACAGCTTGGGCTGTATTACATTTTGTAATGGTAGACAACACATGGGTGGAGAATGGGATGTGATGCATTCCTAGATTTACTAAGGTGCGCCTAATGAGTTCAAATATGTTATTTCTCCTCGTTACTTTCTCTTTCTATGCGTGATGCATTCTGCATCTCGCATAGAAAGAGGGAATTGCCTCATAAGATTGTTTTTGTGCTGGAAGGTATCCCTTCCTGCACAAAGATATCCTGACTGTAATGCAGGCACCCTTTGCAGTATGGCGCAAGGGTGCCTGCATTTGCCAGGCAGTCTCAAGTGCGCCAGCACAGGGAGAGAGCTGAAGAGTGCCATATCTTAGTAGATTTTTTTAATATGATCTCACTTAAAGTTTCATAGGATACAATATGCATGCAAAGATCAACAGATATATATTATGACATTATTAAGTACTCCTCATTACGATCAGTTAAACGAACCCCCCACTACCACCCTCCCCCCTGCTCTCATACATGGTCCTAGGGCCCAAGTAAAGACTGTCGCATCAGGTTGGTGTAAACACTCTCCAGGGACACATCCTTGCTCGTTATGGGGCCCACTCCACCCCCTTCCACTCTGCTAATGCCGTTATACTGTTGGTTCCCCAGTGGGCTCGTCCTCTGGTGGTTCTTTTAAATCAGACCGCATGGCTGCCCATACCCTCAAATCATCCTCTAGCTTTTCATACATGCAGACATAGTGTTGTTTGATAGTTGGATTTCTAACTCATTGGACCATTTTGCCCACCTCAAAAAGTACGAGGCAAAAAGAATGAGGCCGTCCGTCCCTTGGATTTCCTCATTCGTTAGAACAGGGAAAAGTCAGTGTAAAAAATTAAAGCTCCAAAGCTAAGTCTCTCTATATAACAGCGCTTAGGAGCTTTCATAAAAACACGCGTATTGCCATGAAAGAATATTTTGCACACCATATCAAGATGGTAGAAAATTCATAAAAGGAAGTGTTTAAGTTTGTGAATTTCTTTGTGTCACATAATGGGACAAAAATGGCCATCACACCCTCGGCCAATCTTTGTGAAAACTTTCTGACTTTTTTTATGGGAAGATTCCATATTTATAATCTTCCTTCACAAATCTCAGTCAGAAGCCTTAGCAATTAGCTCAATGGATGCAAAGAATATGGAATGCTCTCCGGGTGTTTCGCCCCTTCCTAGGCCAATTTTCTATGAATTTGCCTCCATTTCTGAAGAACGCTCTTTGAATGAGCAATTAAAATGCAATTCCGGTTCCCCAGAGGATGTCTGCTCCCACATATCTTTAGACTTATGGCTTAGCACTGTCACCTCCTGCTCAATTTAATATGGAATACCTCTCTTATGTCTGAATTTTTCCCTTTTGTTGGAAAAAGGCATCTCTTCTACCTTTCCTTAAAAAACCTAATGCTGACATTAGTGTGATGAGCAATTATAGGCCCATACCTCTCCTCCCAGCTCCTGCAAAAAACCTGGAGAAAGTGGCCAATCAACAACTGTCCATTGTTTTGGAGGCTAACTCTATTCTCCATGATTCACAGTGTAGTGTGGCTTTCGGACAGGATTTAGTACAGAGACAGCCCTTTTGAAGGTGGCTGAGTTTGTCAGGTAATAATAATAATAATAATAATCTTTATTCGGCAGTATTCACAGCCATAAAAGAGACAAAATTTAAAATCAGCAACAAATTCATTTGAAACAACATATCACAATATGTGAAAAATCGCAAGAGTCCTTATATCCATCAGTCACATCTGGAATTTCTTGATCTTAGTGCAGCTCTTAAAAAGTTTGTTACAATAAAAAGCAAATATAATAGCGCTACACGAGCATGTCTAAATCTCAGTTCTTTTAAAAAGGGTTTAAGAAATAATCGCCTAGGTTGGGTAAAATATTTACAAAGGAATACAAAATGTAAAGTATCCTGTGGAGACCTATTGTCGCAGCCACAGGGACCTCTATCCTCTACATGTGGGACAAAACCAGCCGGGGAAGCCAATAGATGATGGAGCAGATTTAGTCTAAAACGGGTAATTAAAAATCTATCATAGGCACTAATTAGAATAGAGAGGTAAATCTCCATGCCCAGGACAGACTTGACTAAAATATGCCCTCTTACCCTGGGTTTACTAAGTTCCTTGCCCTCACGGGAAGCCATGGCATATTTAAAAAATAATTCTTTAACTATTTTCTTATCCTGAAACTTCACTATGTCATGTCTCAGGAAAATGTCAGCTCCTCCTAGGGCCGTGAGGTTCTCCTTAACATACCTTAACCACGGGATTTTAAAAACATAACTGGCCGATTAAAAGCGGTCTCTTCACTAGACCAGATCTTCACCCAACACAGCAGAGGCTTAACTGCCACCAGATCAGTTATATCTTTGATACCTAATTCTTCATGTACAGAGTACGAGGTGGTACCCTGAGGGACTTTCAGAATCCGTCTTAAGTATTTATTTTGTGAGATCTGCAGTTTAACTACCGCCATATACCCCCACACCTCGCTTCCGTTTAAGACCGTAGAAATGCAAAAGGACTGGTATAATTTTAAAATCACCCCCGGTGACCATGTGTCTAATCTGTGGGTGTAATTTGCAATAGCTCACATTAATTTTTTCATATCCAATAACTTTCCCTCCTGCATGTATTTCCAGTTTAGTTTAGCATCGAATAAAATTCCTAGATAAGAAAAAGCTGGGACCTTCGCTAAGTTATGTGTTTCTGGCTTGTAGGTCTTATGTTTAGTCGCCCGATTTCCAAATTCCATAATATACAATTTTGTAAAATTCAGTGACAGGTCCAGCCCATTCATAAAAGTGACAAACCCGTCTATTAGGACCTGCAGGCCCATAGGTGTACGCGCTAACAATACCATGTCGTACGTGTACAACAAGACAGGCACCGGTCTACTGCCAATCCTAGGAGAGTCAGCCTGTAGAGACATAAGGGCTGATTCTAGTCCATTCAGGTATAGCGTGAATAAAAAAGGAGCTAGGATACATCCTTGGCGAACCCCTCTAGAGCATTTAAAATGATCAGTGAGTTCCCCTTCATGAGTATAGTAGTAGTATTGGCATGGAGAGTCATTAAAACATTTATGATCGCCGGGTCAACCCCTAAGTTACTAAGTAGAATCCACAAGTTGTTGCGGTTCACCCGGTCGAATGCTGAGGTGAGGTCCATAAAACCCAAAAAGAGAGCTCCTGATTTGGTGATCGTATATTTAGAGATTAAAAGATAAAGATTTAGGCACCGTTCTGATGTGGACTTTTCTGCACAAAATCCATATTGCACCTCCGAAATGATTTGATTTGTGTCAGCACAAGCGGAGAGCCTTTTTAATAAAACTCGGCCCAGAACTTTGACTGTAGAGTCAACAAGGGATGTAAGGCGATAACAATGAGGATTATCCCTATCCCCCTTCTTAAATATCGGAACAATGGTGTCGGTAGACCACGAGGGTGGCATCACTGTCGTTACAGCGGCGTTTAGTACCCTGGTCAAAACTGGGGCCCACATGTCTATGTTGTCCCCGAAAAGGTTATTCCGGGACGATCCCTCGATGCCCAGCCTAACCTCGTCCAGAAGAAAGGTAATGGGAGCATCACTGGAAAAATATTTTAAATCATAGTGAGTCCCTCACTTTTTCCATAATTATGAACTCCCTCAAAATGAGCCTTCCACTGTTCCGAAGTAATATGGTGACCTAGGCCCGGTTTATCCGGCTCTGAAAAGCAGGGGCTATTAATTACCGGCCAAAAGAGAGTACAGTCCCTTTGTTCGCTTACCTCTATTAACCCATCCCATGTTTGTTTTTGTAGCAAGCGTCTTCGCTCCTTAATGGACCCCTTATACTTACAACGACAACTTGCCACCCAGGTTCAATCGCGTGGGGTCTGTTTCAGGGCCATCTTAAGTTGCCGGAGTGCCCGTGAGCAATCACTGTCAAACCATCTCGGATGTTCAGAGCAAGGAATGACTACCGGGACTGTAAGTAAACTAGCAACTGACTAGGCAATAGCAATAAATGAATATATGGTTTCCTCTCCAGGAGCTGATGGATCTAGACACATTAAAACATCATGTTGTCTCGTATTAAAAAGGGAATGATTAAATGCGTTGGCATACAACTGTGATCAAAGTAAACACCTCCCTTGATCGGTTGAGGATAATTTGCCCACATTTGTGCTGCGTAATGCTGTCTGATTGCCCGGCACTTCGTGCACCAAGGTCAGAGGATTGTGGTCACTAAAAGGGCTGTGTCGAATATTCAAAGAAGATATAACCTGGCCCAGGGAAGACGAGACAAAAATGAAATCAATAGTTGTTGCACATCCCCTGCCTTTAGAGGTTGGGGGCAAATAGGAATCAGTGGAATGAGGTATCATAGCAAGGGTAAATGTTAAGCCATAAGTGTTTAGGAGAGCGTTCAATTCATGGCCTTCTGGGGAATGCTCCATGTGCAATCCCTCCATGATCGTACATGTGGGCCAATCTCACGAGTTCTATGAAGAGTCTGGGCATAAATGACAATTAAAATCGCCTGATAAAAGAAGATTCTCCTGTGGGAGGCCTTCACCTTGTGATAATTCAAGGAGGCCACCTAGCTCCAATAGACTTGAGGGCCCCTGCTTCTTCCATTTAGCATTATAAAAATTAATTAATGTCATCCGGAGTGATCTTCCCACCACTAATTTAAGGCCTTGTGCTACCTTGGAGTCACAATTCAGTTGCTTCACAGACCCACAGAACCCAAGATCTATAAAAATGACTAAATGACTCCTCCCACTCTTGAACCCTCTGCCGGAAGGAAGAACGTCTTATAACCCTCGATAAAAAAGTTATTTTCAACTTCCCAGGATACCTGAATACAAATAATTTTGAAAGATCTAATAAATTGAAGCCACCTGTCATCTGCAAATTTTGAGGCTAAACCTGCCATGTTCCAGGAAATAAAACTTAGATTCCCCCCAGTATCCTGCTTATGATTTAAAGGGGGAACTATGGAACCCACCATTGGTCTTATAGACCCCATAGTGCCTAGGCAGCTTTAATGGTGCCCTACGTTTGCACAAGGCGTGAACTCACTAATCATTGGTCCCTGTATCAGAGATTCCACAGGCATAACACAGTCTATACTTTTGTTAGCGCTCTCTTGCTGTCAATCTAGATCATTAAGATCCAACAAAGGGGCATAAGGGTTAAAAGCTGTTTGTAATCCCCCTAAAACGCAAGGGTTCCCACCATGGATTGAGGGATGCTATTTTTTGTGATGTTATAAGTAGGCCTATAAAAGAAACCCAGTGGTAATGGCTTAGTATCAGAATCATGAAAAAGGGACTGGGAAGTGTGTCTTAAGATGTTTCGTGCCAATTCTGGAAGTCTAAATGTGACTATCACACTATGTCCCTCAAATATTTTTTTGGACCGCCCTATCCAGGAAACCCTCCTAGCCATCAAAATGTGCCTATGGTCTACCACATTAAATCTGGTGTGTCTCCCTAGTCAGTGAGCCGCTTTATTAATGAGTTGATCAATGGATTCCTCTCTTTGAGAGCCAAGACCTGGAACCCCTACCAAAACCACAACATAGGGGCAACAGGCTGGAGGAAGGTCGATTACAGGTAAGCCAGGCTACTAGTAGCAGATGGACTATCTATTGCTACTTCGCGTGACTGTATCGGGGGACACTGATAATCCAAATCCATGTGGAGAGGATTGGGGGATCGGGAAGGAGCATTCAGAGAGTCCGTTTCGTGGCTCACGGCTCCTGTTTTCCTGGAGTTAGTAATAAGGGCCTGACTTCTACTTAAATTATCTTGGGGAGGCATTCCAGTTCTTACGTCCTGTAACTGTGAATTAGCGGTCGGGGATAATTTATTGATGGAAGCCAGCACATTTTCAACTCTGCCTAGTGTATCACTAGAGTCTGACATTACTTTAGTAAATTTATCACAGAACTGAGTCAATAGATCAGTCAATAGTTCAGTGATTTTTTGCTTTAGGGGGGCCCAAATCTCTTCTACAACAAGCCAGTGAATTTTAACTGCTCCCTCCCCTCTATTTAGTGTCTCATTCTGTTTATTAGCTCTTCATTTCCTCTTAGGTGCTGCGGAACCCCCCGGGTCCACTTCCTGAGTCAGAACTAGGGTCGCCCTGTTATTATTGGAGCCGGGGAGGGGAATGCTAGAGTTAGAGGCTTCTGAAACTATCAGTATAGCCCCTGAGACAGATTCCAAAGAATTTGAATTGGTCGTATCTACAATTCCTCCAGGCAGTGGAAGAGAGGAGCCATCAGGGCCCAAGGAGAGCTGTCTCTCTGCTCTGTCTATTTCCTTTGAGATGGCCCCCACCGCTTTTGCGAGAAAAGAATCAATAGTCGCAACCTTCGTACCAGCGGGGGTACCAACAGGGGCTGCCTTCCTCAGGTAAAATTTGTGCAAGAGTACACCTGTCATGGTGTAGCTCCTTGATTTGTCTGCAGTATTGAACACTGTTTCACACGCTATTTTGTTGAACAGACTTAGCAGTCTTGGCATTCAGGGCAAGGCCCTTTTATGGGTCAAATCTGTCTTGGAAGGCAGACCCCAATGGGTGTAAATACACCCACACTTCTCATCTCATAAACCATTGGTATGTGTTGTTCCACAAGGATCTGCTTTGAGCCTGCTTTTGTTCAATCTATACCTTTCCCCCTTGGCGAATCTCATTGAAGCTTGGGGTGTTAAGGTAATGCCTTAAGCGGATGATACCCAATTGCTTTTTTCCTTTGAAGATAACACAGTGGCAGCTTTTTACAATTTTAAAGAATGTCTTAGAAGAATCGCGACTTGGATGGAGGCAAATTGTTTAAAACTAAATTCCGATTTAACAGAAGTTCGGGATTTTAGCCAAAATGGCCCCTCACCACCTTCCCTTTGGTAGTCTACTGAACTTGATACTCCTCCTAATCCTACCTCGCCTGCTAGAAATCTGGCCATTATCTTTGACTCCAGCCTCTTCTTTGTGGCGCAAATTAAGTGTATTTCTTCTGGGGTTTTTTCGAAGATGAAAACTATAAAGAAGTTTCTTGATCTGGTTCTTAAAGAGACTAGGAAAACAGTGGTTCTTGAATCACGTCCTGTCTGGACTACTCTGATAGTCTCTTCCTTGGTCTTCCTGCATGTTTGATACACAGACTTCAGCTAATTCAAAACGTGCAGCACGACTAATCAGGAGAGTGCAGAGGCGCCATCATATCGCTCCACATTTGAGATATCTGCACTGGTTTCCGGTGGAACATCGCCCCTCTCCACGAGCCACATTAGGCCCTGGGGACCCCATCCCCCAGGGCCGCATTTATTTTAAAGTGGAGGGGGGCCACATGGCCCACCTCCCCGAGCCTCATTAGGTCCTGGGGACCTCATCGTCCCTCATCAAGACCCAAGAATTTCTACTTCTAAGCCTAAGCAGCCAACAACACTTCTCACATTTTAGAGAGTTTTGAGCCTTTCTCACTGGAAGAAATCCATAGCTCCTTGGTATCAGCAAAGTCAGGTTCCCCGTTGGATACCTGTCCACCTAAAACAATGTCCCTGTTGGCTACTCTTTGCTCCCCAGGAATCTTAGAGATTTTTAACTGTTCAATCAAAACAGGTATCATCCCGTCAGAATAGAAGACGGCCTGCGTACGTCCCATTCTAAAAAAACCTTCTTTGGATCATAAATCGCTAGGCAACTATCGCCCTATATCTTTATTACCTCTTTTGGGTAAACAGCTTGAAGGTCTTGTCAATAAGCAACTCCACTCTTATCTAGAAATTAATCAGATCCTTGACCCTTCCCAATTTGGCTTCCACCCATGCCATAGCACCGAGACAGCGCTTCTGGCAGTAACTGACTCTCTGTGTCTGGGAGTGGATGCAGGAAACCCAGTGATACTTGTATTATTGGACCTCTCCTCAGCCTTTAACACCATTTCCCATATGAGGCTGATGGAAAGGCTACAAGAAATTGGCATTCAGGGTCTGGCACTAAATTGGCTCCAACATTTCCTGAATGATAGACATCAAACTGTCCTCGTGGGTCCGTATTCCTCACGCAAAATAATCCTAGATAAGGGCGTGCCGCAGGGCTCATGTCTGAGTCCCACCTTGTTTAATATCTATATGGCTCCTTTGGCTGAGATCGCAGAGTGCTTTGGCTTCGATATAATTTCTTACGCTGACGATACCCAGCTGATGTTTACACCAGGCCATGACTTGGTGGCGGAAAAAGAACGGTTTTCCTCAGGCATGATAGCCATCTCAGACTGGATGAATAAGAACTATCTCCAGCTGAATGCAGATAAGACCAAGATCATGCTGTTCGGTAAAGCCCCTGCCATCTGGGCTGATGATTGGTGGCCGCAGCGACTGGGCGCCTCCCCTGTGCCCAATCAAGCAGCAAAAAATCTGGGGATAAAATTGGACCAAGACTTAACTATCCTGGCCACCACTGGCTCATGCTACCACTACCTTTGCCTATTGCGCAGAATCTTCCCTTACCTCCCTATCTCCGCCCGGAGAACGCTGGTTCAGGCCATAGTAATAAGCAGACTGGACTATGGCAACGCCCTGTTGGCCAATGTCAGTGAAACACTGATCTCTAAACTTCAGGTTGTTCAAAATACAGCTGCAAGGCTTGTGCTCAACTGCCCTTCTGGCACCTCTTCGGCGCCTCTGCTGAAAGAACTACATTGGCTGCCTGTGAGGAAACGCTCATATTTCAAAATCTGCTGCCTCACATATAATGCCTTAAAGGGCAAAGGCCCACTTTACCTTCAGAAAAGAATAAAAGCGTATGCCCCCTGCCATAATCTAAGATCTGGCTCGAAAGCACTGCTGTGAACCCCTCGCAGCCGTCTAACACGCAGAGGCGGAAAGGCTTTCTCCTATCTCGCCCCGTGTACTGGAACAAGCTCCCTCTTCACGTACGTTCTTGCCCAAGTTACTGTAAATTCAGGAAACAGTTCAAAGCCCATCTATTTTAATAACACCCGCACTGAGTCCTGTCTTTGATCCACAAGCAGCGCCAAGATGCCCTAGGGTGATTTGTGCGCTATATCAAGTCATTAACATAACATAACATAACATCCCCCAGGGGCCTGCCTTTAATATAGGTGGGTGAACTGGTGCCCACCCTGGGCACCTGCAATGCACACCCTGGGAGCCGCGTGGAGAGCTCCCAGGGCCCCCGCGGCCCAAGCCGGCTTCCTGGATTCTGCGGGTGCCGGCATTTGCGCTGGCATTTGCTCCCGCCCACAGAAAGCAGCTATTTATGCTGCTCCCTGCAGGTGGGTACAATATGTGTTCCAGTCGCGGCCAGCATGACTCCCGGGTGGGAGCACGGGGGGGTCGCAGGGAGGGGGGTTGCGCTTTTAATTTAAATATAATTTAAAAAAAAGTAAACTTACCTTTGCCTCGGTCCAGCGTCGCTTCTCCTTCTCTCTGCTCCTCACAGGAAGCAGGCAGCCTCCCTCTCCTCCCCTAAGCCAATCACAACGCTGCCATTGCAGTGTTGTGATTGGCTGGGACGCCGACCCCACAGGCGTCTATGGGGAGACGCCGAGAGTGCCTATGACTGGTTTGGTCGACCCTGGGGCCTACCAAACAGTCAGCACCCACAACAATGGGCAAGCCACTCCTCCCCTGCCTGGAGCAGGAGAGCCCACCTGCCCGCCCCTAACCAAACCCTGCCTTCTGCTGTCTCGCAGTGCGAGAAGCAGAAACATAAAATGGTATTTAAAATACCATTTTATGTTTCTGCTTCTCGCACTGCGAGAAAGCAGTGGGGCGACGCTCCTCCACCCACGTGGAGGAGCCGCCCCTGATGTGTTCTGTTCCACAGGGAAACAGAACACAAGTCTGGTGCCAGCTGACGGGAGCATTTTTAAAGCTCCCTCCCTCTGGGGGCAGACTTCGTGTTTGCTCGCGTTTGACGGGAGATTTGAAAATGCTCCACACACCAGTGTGGGCAGGAAAACTACTGAGTCCAGGGGGTGGGCTCCCTTGGGCACAATATGTGAGCCAGCCCCAGAAGATGGGGTTCCCAGGGCCTTTTAAAGGCTGAGGGAGGGGGGCTTCATGCCCCCGTCCCTTAAAATATGAGGTTCCAGTGGTTGTAAATGGCTCGGGAAGGGGGGCTGTGTGCTGCCCTCCGCATCTTTATTAAACTGGGCCCCAGTGGTCAGGATCCCCGGGGGCCAAAAATGGCTCAGGAGGGGGGCTGTGCACCCCCTTCCCTTAATTAAACAATGCAGCCCCATGCTTTTTTTGTTGCGATCCCACGAGTGTCCCACAGGAAAAACAACTGATTTTTTTTAATTTTTAGCCCTGTGGGGGGAGGGGGGGTTATTCTGGGTCCCTCCTGTGGGGCCTAGAGTAGCAGGGTATCCCTCCCCTACACCCTTCTATATTTTTCTTTTTTTAATTCCGGACAAAGGACTAAGTCCCTGAGTCCTGTAATGACTGCTAGCAAACTTTTTCTTATGCTGCTGGAAGCCAATTAGAGTGCTCTCTCCCGTGGGAGTCTCACGCCAGCAGGAGCAAATTGGCTCAAGGGAAAAAAGCTCCAGAGGCCAATCAGAATGCTAAATTTTTTAATTGGCATTCCAATGAGCCTCTCGCATACCTAACAGTCCAGATATACAAAAAATGTTAAACCTTTATTTTTAAAAAACTACTCAACAGATTTACACCAAATCACAAAAAACACCATCTGAGGACTAAGATCCGGCTTCCTGACAAATTTGGTGTAATTCTGTTCAGCAGTTTTAGCTGTAGCACTGCCTAAAGAAGTCTTTGGAAAATGCATGGAGAAATTTACTTTCTTCAACCTCCTCTGTCGCCCATGTCTGTGTGCGCTATTATATGATAGTTCTAGTTTCTCATTCTGTCACCTCCTTTCTTCCCTATGCCTCCAGTTCCTCACTGTGCCATTGACATATGTGTGCTAAAACAGTATCTCTCCGCTCTGCCACTCACCACTGTGTTAAATATATACCCAGCACCTCAGATTGTGTTTGGCCTCTGCCTCTCGCTCCCTCTAGTGCCATACTCTACCATTTACATCTATTCTAGGGCTTCTTTCTCAATTCCTTGCTTTACGTTTTGCCCCCATGTCCTCATTGAGCCACTCCCCTCCATTTTCTATACGTCTGCTCGTTGCTCTATCACTCTGTCATTCATCTGTATGATTTACCTCACTGCAGCACTCACTTCTGGATTCTATGGCTCCCACTCTTCTGCCATCCTCCTCTCTGTGATTTTACTTCTAGTTCCTTACCACCCCCTCTTGGTGATGTATCTCTAGCTATTTGTGGTGCCACTCACCTCTATGTCCTCTAACATCAGCTAACCTGCTACACACTTCTATGTGCTATACCTCCATCTTCTCTGCACTCACACCTGTGTGCACTACACTTTGAGCTCCTCACAATGTGACAAAACTCTGGGCACTATAGAATCGGTTTCTGTGCCACTGATTCCTCTGATCTATAACACAAGCTCTGCAGCCATTCAAATCTATGCACAATAACAGCAACTCGCCTGCAACTTATATCCGTGCCCTGCACCACAAGATCCTCTGTCGCCCATGTCTGTGTGCGCTATTATACAATAGTTCTAGTTTCTTGTTCTGTCACCTCCTTTCTTCTCTATGCTTTCAGTTCCTCACTGTGTTACTCATGTCAGGGCGCTATTGGTAGTCATGTCAGCTCTGCTGGTAGTCACCCATGGACGATTTAACTCCAGCTCCTCTGCCACTTACATGTGGGAGCAATACCACTAGCTCCTCTGCTAGTCTCCTCTGGGCGCTATAGGTCCAGTTTCTCTGCCACTAACGTGGGAGCTACAACACTCTGCTAGTCACCGCTGGGTGCTGTAACACATGCTCTTTACTAGTCATTTCTGGGTGCTATAACAGCATCTTCTCTGCCACACACCACTGTGCCACAGTTAGGATACTGTCCACTGTAGCTGTGGTTGGATCTTGGCAGTGCGAGCGGTTTCTCTCTGCCCATTCGTCTAAAAAGAGCGCACCCCCGGGATGTTTCGATTTTGTTGAAGGTCAGTGTGTGGGCTATCCCTTTGCCCCCCTTGGCTGTTGTCCTGTGCATGAGGCATACCTTTGCCCTCTCCAGTAATGCCTGATTTGTCTGTGGTTGTTGGACAGTGGTCTGGCTTGTCAAGGGATTAGAGAGTTTTTGCTAGGGGTGGCATGGGGCGCTTTAGATGGTTGACTTTGTAAGAAAGGCAGCCAATGTCGAATTTCATATTTAGGTTCCCTGAAGCCCCCACCACCACCCTCCACCTTGTGCTTGCTTCGACCCTGGCGTGTTGTGCTTGTGGAATTTAACTGTGTCCTTTTTGGCAATTTTGAGTACCTGCATCCTACGCACTACCGCCCCCTTAAAGCTCTCTTATTCTCATGAAATGTTTGGCAATTCATAGAGTTTATTTATGCCCCGTAATGTCCGCTTTGCAAGTTAAATTATTTGTGCACGCTGGGCAGTATACATGTGGTTTCCATGCCACTCAAAATAAAAATACTGTTTCCGAGCACTGTTGAGCTGTGAGTGGTTGCCAACATGCAAGTATCGCAGTTTTGTTTCTGGTCTAGAAGTTATTTTAAGTTACTGGCATGTGTATAGCACCTTTTAGTAATCGTATACCGCCATAGCGCTTTTTAGCACCTCATCTAGCTATTATTCTAGTCGTGTGTGCCAGTATGTGCTAGGGCTGTGTGCCCTCCGACCAATGCTGAGTGTGGATCTGTTTTTGGATATTGTTTGATGATTCTATTGTTTGCGCTGGGCAATCTTCAGCAGTACCCACTGTAGCGGTCACTGTTCCTGTTACTGATGTTGCTCAAATATGAATTTACCTTGAAAAACAAGAGGTGTTTGGCAAAACAGGACCAGTTAGTTTAATTAAACACTTCAACTGGGAGTACAACTTACAGAAATGGGACCGAGGACTGTCTCTAAGTACAATCAATCTGAACAATTTTTATACAGTTTTGGGTGTCATGAAAGTACATTCGGCAATTCTTGTTTAGTAAAAGAATGCAAGGCCTTGTCTGTGGAGTCATAAATAAAGGTCCCTGATAACAAATGCAGGTGGGCCTCGACCTTGCATGGGCACAATGTGGGCCAGTGGGTAATGTGTCCAGATGTCCGGCATAAGTGGTGCGTAATGACTGCATGTACTGTGTGATGTGTTCTGATTGGCTGCGTGTTTCTAACTCTATGTGGCATTAGACTTTATGGTGTTTTGGGAATGCGTGCACCCTTCTGGCCATGTGTGCTTTATTGGGGCCAATTTTACTCGACCGTTGTGGTGTTTTTGCGCTTATCTGGGGGATGGACCTGAGTTTCCTGTTTGCACGTTTGTCTGCCGGCTACCCCACCTATGACCTGTCAATCAGTTACTGCGGGCCTAGGTTGCAGAGCCTGCCTGATCACGTATTTCTGAGTCTGGATTGATGGAGAGTTCATGATGGGCAAATGTAATGATAGTGATACAATTTTGTTTGTGTATGCGAGTGTATTATTATAAGCATTGTCATAATTTTTATCAATATCAACATTCTCCCTCTAGTTGAATTTTCAACTACATTATCTAACCCATACTTCATGACAGTCACATTATTAGGGACATGCTGTTCTTCAGTTTTGACTAATACTATTTTTCTAGTTACTTGCATTCTACCTAATTTGAGGACTGCGTTTTTACAGCAGGAAACCCCCAATTGTAGGAAACCACACACCAGTGCTTCATTTGAGCCTGTAGTTTCCGGTGCTCAGCACCGGCGCTTAATCATCAACAGCGGCACTTTTCATGAGCGCCAGTTAAGGACGCTTTCATTTACGGCGTGATTAAGGATGTAGAGCTGATGCAGAGACTCGAACCTGGTTCCGCAGCTCCGAAGTCTGCAGCTCTGGCCATTACGCCACATCCTCACCCCACTTTCATGGCTAGTAGTTGGTTCTGTTTTAGGTAGCGCTAACAGGAGAAATGGGCTGGTGCAAGCTTTTTTCAACAAATTAACCACTGTCACACACAAACAATAAAAATATGAGAATGGGCAACACTGAAGTGCAGTCGGGTAAGCCACCGGGGGAGCCTGGCAAACCAGTTTATATACCATGCCTGCTCAGGGGCACCTCCCTCTTCACGCATGTCTCTTTGTAGATGGTGCAGTGCTTGGATGGCAAGAGCCAGAGTTCCGTTATCAGGGCGTTACTTGGGATAAATGTGTAGCAGGACACACCGATCTTGGCACACACCCCTCCCTTCATTGCGTACATTAAAGTCCAACACATATCGATGTTGCATCACCATGAGGCAGATGGCTCTCAGTTCTTCCTTGATCGCATTAAGGCTGAGCTCAGTGCTGTTCATCGTCTTGAGCATCTCACTCCTGGTTATCATTAACCAGTAGGTGTTCGCTTTCGTTTGCATTGTGAAGAAGAGTATGGACCCAACTGCTTTGATTTGTGTGCCAGAAAACAGTCTGAATTCAGCAGTTCTTTTCTCTCAGGCCAGATGCAAAAGAGTTGTCTTTTTCCTTAGCGGGTGTTGGTGCAACTCTGGCAGATCTTCTCCGGGAATGACCAGGGTCGGGGTGAGTATGGTGATGAGGGAGCAGAGGCCACACAATCCGGGGACAAGCTGAGTGGAAGCAAACTCACCACACTGTCAGTACGTATCCATCAGCGTGGAGGTGTCCCACTGCATGTCTGGAATGTGCAGCACTGTACAACAGTTCTCATTTGTTCCCTTTTCCTTTTCCTCTGAAACACAAGGAATACAGTGTAACTTTCCGTACAATTAAGGGTTGCCCCTTCCCTTCTACCCACATAAATTCACCTCAGTGTCCCAGATTTCCTGACATGGGGTATCTATGCTGTTGTTTAACCCTCCCGTACGAGACACGTTTCCCTTTGTATCATCAAGGTGGATGGCCTTACACTGGAACTCCATGTCTGGGCTCCATTTGTTATTAATGAAGACAGCACCAGAAATGCTAACGGCCACCCTGGGATCACAGGAGCAGATGTGTTTGTGCATTGGTGTGGCGGTTTAGCTTGCCTCCAAGAACCATTTTTCTGGAAAGTCTTGGGGCCAAATAGTATTGTCTCCGATGGTGCCTTTCCTGCACATCCTATCTAGCTCTATTTGATTGTCGCTAGGCTCGGTGAAAAGGTATAATGATGTGGGATTGGTCTCTGATTGGTTTAGGTTCACTACTACTCTATGGGGTTCTACTCTGTTAGGTTATATCTTGGTCCTAATCCTGCATTGATAGAGGTAGAGAAGGCATTTTGCTTTTTAGGGTGCTACCTCTGGGGACACGTGAAGCCTGGTTGCACCAACTGCGTGCAGTATCAGCGAACAAACGTAACATGACCATGCTGTTGTCTTGGAGCCCACTGTGGTCATGTGCTGATACCACATCTGTAAGAGTGTGCTATGTATTGCATGTGGAATGCTAGTGTTATGTTATGTTATAGACATTTCTAAAGCGCAGCGGTTACCCAAGGGTGTCCTGGCGCTAGCTACTGTCCTCTGAGCAATGAGCGTTATAGACAAATTTACATGTCAAAGAGCCAGGTTTTTAATCCTTTCCTGAATGCCAGGAGGTCGGTGGCATTCTTCAGATGGAAAGGAAGGTCATTCCAGGCCTTTGCAGCGCAGGCAACAAAGCTTCTTCCTCCCCACGTAGCTTTTTTTTTCCCAAGAGAGCGAAGAGTTCTTTTGGGCATGTACCACTGAAACTGTCGCTTCAGATGTTCAGGTCCTGTTCCTTGTAGGGCCTTGTAGACGGTGCAGAGAGATTTAAAACGCACCCGATTCCTAACCGATAGCCAGTGCAGTCTTTTGATTTCCATGGAGATTGGTGCAAATTTGGAAGTGCCAGTAAGCAGTCTGGTGGCCGCATTTTGCAACAGTTGAAGTTTGTTCAGAAAACGTTCTTGAATATTCAAGTAGAGACTGTTACAGTAGCCCAGCCTTGACAGGATGAGTGCTGTAGCCACTGTCCGCCGACTGTCGACTGGCAAAAAAGGCAATATTTTCTTAATCATTCTGAGGGCGTACGAAGTGGCAGATGCCACTGCATTAACTTGGTCATCAAAGTTAAGCTTATCATCCACGATGACTCCTAAGTTTTTTATTTTCCTGGTGGGTATAGGAAGAGTGCCCAGAGTATCTGGCCACCAATTTGGGGTCCAGAAGTTGGCAACGTTTCCAAATAGGATGACCTTTGTTTTGCCCAAATTGAGCTTCAGGCAATTTTGTGACATCTACCTCCCAACCGCTTCCATGCAGTCATGGAACCGTTTGCCTATTCCCAATTCTCGTCCTGGCAGCAGAGACACAACAATTTGTGTGTCATCTGCATACGAGGTAAGGCAAAAGCCAAAGGACTTGATCAGGGAGGCCAGAGACGATACATACACATTAAAAAGATTGGGGCTCAAAGACGACCCCTGCGGAACTCCACAAGGCAGGGAAAAAGATTTGGAGTAGAATTCGCCCAATGACACGATTTGTGATCTGTCAGATAAGAAGGATTTCAACAGCTTCCACGCTTTATCCTGGACCCCGCATGCCCTCAAACGGTCCATCAACAGATCATGATGGACCGTATCAAAGGCCGCAGACAGATCCAGCATAATTAGAGCGGCCTTGCCTCCCCGATCCAAGGCTTCCCTAATCTCTTCGGTGGATTTTATGAGGCTGACTCTGTACTGTGTCCTTCTCTAAAACCATATTGAGGGGGGTCCAGACATGAGTTTCACGTAGGAAAGCACTGAGTTGCACATTCATAGTTTTCTCAACCAGTTTTGCTGGGAGTGGAAGGCGTGAGATTGGTCGAAAACTGTTGGGATCCTTGGGGTCCAAACTGGGTTTCTTTAATAGTGGCAGAATCGAGGCTACCTTCCAAAGTTTAGGGAAGTGCCCTGTTTCAAACATTGCATTGAATAGGGAGGTGAGTGAAAGGGCAACAGGTCCCAAGGCAAGTTTGACCACAGAAACAGGACAAGGATCATATGGAGAGCCAGATATTGCTGACTTGAGGAGCCTTTGAGTGTCAGTTGTAGATAAGGGCGTGAACTTGTCAAAGGTAGGGAGGTGGCCAATTGCTGGCTTGTGTCTCTCCGTTAGGATGACCGTCCCCACTGTGCTTGGACAGTTAAATGCCGAGAAGATGACTTCCACTTTATTCAGAAAGAACCTGGCGATATCCTCTCATAGTTCCTGGCACGTCTAAATTTTAGCTGGGCACGGGGACGCCAAGCTAGATACAGTTTTGAAGAGCTCTTTAGCAGAATTTTTAGCTAGATTAATTCGATTAGCAAAAAACATTTGCTTTGCACCGAATAAGAGTTGTTTGTAAACCAAGAGGCTCTGTTTGTATATCTTTTTCTCTGTTTCCTTGTATTCTTTCCTCCAATTCCGCTCAAGACGTTTACATATAAGTTTTTGATTTCTAAGTTCCTCCGTATACCATGGGGAGGAGGGTTGTGATCTTTTTGGAAACAGAATTTTTACTGGGGCTAGTTTTTTACAGGCTGACTCCATCCAATCAGTGTATTGGATGGCAGCCTCCTCCACTCCTGAAGACATACGGCCAGCTGTTGTGATAAGTATTTCTTCTAAGTCTGTGCCCTCAATTTTGTTCCAGGCTCTAGTTTCCATCTGCCTCTTGGGGCCCCCTCCAACAGTGCGATGGTTCGGAAGGGCCAGCTCAAATTGTACAGCTGCATGGTCTGTCCAGATGAGAGGCAGCAGACCAGTGAACAAGAGATGCGGGTGGTTAGAAAAAATTCCATCCAGAGTGTGCCCTGCCACATGTGTGGGGCCTGTTATGTGCTGCCTAAGGTCGGCACTGTTCATCATATCTATAAGGGTGGCTGTATCTGGTTCCGTAAGTGCTTCCAGATAGTGATTAAAATCTCCCATAATAGTGAAGGAGTCGGTACAGAGCCCATCTTCCAATAGATTTCCAATTGAAGTTATAAAGGTGCTCCTAGGTCCCGGTGGTCTATACAGTAGGATGCCCTTAAAAGTATGGTGATGGGAAAGACTAAGGCTAAAAGACAAAGCCTCACAGGCTAGATTTGAGGGTGTGAAAAAAACCGCTTTAATCGCGTTATGGTAAATTACTGCTAATCCCACCCTTTTCCTAATTGGCCTGTTTAGAGTATGGCATAGGAACCCAGGTGGGGTGGCTTTGACTAGATCTGGGCCTGAGGCTTCGTCTGTCCATGCTTCTGTAATAAATGCCAACTTTATATCCCCTCCCTCTAGAAGTGTTGCACACTCAGTGCTGTGCTTCACCAGGGATCTGGCATTAAGCAGTATACATTTAAACATAGATTTATCATGCTCGACTGTTATTGTTGTGTAGTTTTTTATGGGCTTGATTGTCTGGTACAAGAGATTAGGCAAGGTAATGTTGCAGTTGGGGCAGGAGACTAAAGGCGATGAAGGCCTTGTATTGAAGGTGAGACATATGCAACCAATAGCCATGCCAGTCGTGTTCAGCCCCAGAAGTTGAGTTCTGGAGTATTTTAGAATGGTAGGCTTACCTGGTTTCGAATGAGCAGGGGTGCTGGCGCTGAGCGTGGGCCGAGCGCAGACGGGCGCAGTTGTTGGGTTCGATGTCAATATAAGTGATGTGTGAGAGGTTCCTGCCCAAGTGCGGTTATAGCTGCAGGGTAGACTCCATCAGACTAGGCAGTGCTTTGATGATGAATGGTTGTGGAAACACCCATAGCAAACAGAGGGTACATAGAAGTGCAACAATGCATAACTTATGGAACATTGCAGGTCTTGGGACTGGATTCAGGGGTGATGTTGGTTGGTCCTCTGGCAATTGGGAGTGTCTTCAGGCTAAAGTTCACTGTACAGTTCATAGTTTTTAATTCACACACTGTAGATCCTGTTGGGGTGCTGATGTGGCCTCTGAAAAGTTGGTGCACTTAGACGTTCAATTGCCAACCTGTTGAATAAGAGCTATGCTTGTTTTTTTAGTTAAAAAACAGTACGTTATGCATGCGCCTTCATTTTCCTTTGGGGTCCCTGTGCTTTTTCTTTTGAGAGGTGTGCCTTTTGCCCATTCACTTGTGCCGTTTTTAGTGGGGCACCGGAAGGTAGCCCCAGTCGGAGTATCTTATTTTGCAAAGTGCGTTATTGTTCATGGGACGCATTAATTTCTAGGGGTTGTTGGGCCTTTTAATTTTTATGGGATGTTGGGTCTCCCCCCTCTCTGTGCTTAGCTGGCGGTTAAACTGGTGCAACATTTTTACAGGGTAATCTCGTAAGCATGGGGTGTCAACAATCTTAGCTAGGCTTCCATGGACGTCGCCAGCCCCTCTCTCCAAGGTGAACATGGGAGAAGCTATCGGTGATGGTTTTGACCTACAAGTGTGCTGGGTGATGTATAAGAGGAAGGTATGTCGCAAGTGAATGCAGGTGGTAATCGCAACGTGCCCTGAGGTCTGACTGACTCACTCAGCGCTGAAAGATGCCTCGCAACTTGTCAGATCCTATGCGGTGGAGGTGATGGGATCTTTAGTATCCACAGGGACAAAGGCAGCTGCATGTTTAGCAGCTCCATATGTTTGAAAGCAATGCCGGCTCCCACAGGAGGCGGGTAGCTGGCAGGGACCGCAGGGACATTCAGGCTCCCCCCACAGTCCCAGTGGAGACTGGGTGACCCTATGTCTGGGCCCTGGGGATGGGTCCCCAGGGCTGAAATCGGCCCAGGGAGGAGGGGCACGCAGCTCCCAGGGGATGGTGTCCGCATGGCCGAAATCGGCCTGGGGAGGGGGCCGTGCTACCCCCCTCTATTAAGCAAACTTTAACAAAAGGCCTGGCCCTTGGGAATGGGGTCCCTGCGGCCCCCTCTCATAATAAAAATTGTTCTTAAAAATAAGGCTGGGCCCCAGGGGAAGTGGTCCCCGTGGCCGAAATCAGCCTGGGGAGGGGGGCCGTGCGCCCCTCTGCCCTAATTAAAATAATTAAATTAAAAACACATTGGCTCTCGGGAAAAGTTACCGGAGGCCCCGCCCCCTTTCTCCACCACTCTGCAAATGCACTTCCTGGCGCACTACTGGTTGAGAGATGAAGTCCCCTTGGATGCTGAGGGTCCTTGGGGGCCAACAACCCCTCCAGTACCACTCAGCGGGATTGCTGAGAGCTGGTCGGAGGCCCAGTCCACTTTCTCCACCACTCTGCAAACGTGCCTAGTAGTTAAAAAACCAATGAAATTCACTTAAAAGACCAAAGGTTACAGGGATGTTACAGTTATCCCCCGTTTTTCCTTCTGTGCCCCCGCTGCCCCACTGTTGTTGTGCCCGTGATTTGCCTGCTTTCCCCCCGTTTTTCCTTCTGTGCCCCTCGCTGCCCCACTGTTGTTGTGCCCGTGATTTGCCTGCTTTCCCCCCGTTTTTCCTTCTGTGCCCCTCGCTGCCCCACTGTTGTTGTGCCCGTGATTTGCCTGCTTTCCCCCCGTTTTCCTTCTGTGCCCCTCGCTGCCCCACTGTTGTTGTGCCCGTGATTTGCCTGCTTTCCCCCCGTTTTTCCTTCTGTGCCCCTCGCTGCCCCACTGTTGTTGTGCCCGTGATTTGCCTGCTTTCCCCCCGTTTTTCCTTCTGTGCCCCCGCTGCCCCACTGTTGTTGTGCCCGTGATTTGCCTGCTTTCCCCCCCGTTTTTCCTTCTGTGCCCCTCGCTGCCCCACTGTTGTTGTGCCCGTGATTTGCCTGCTTTCCCCCCGTTTTTCCTTCTGTGCCCCTCGCTGCCCCACTGTTGTTGTGCCCGTGATTTGCCTGCTTTCCCCCGTTTTTCCTTCTGTGCCCCTCGCTGCCCCACTGTTGTTGTGCCCGTGATTTACCTGCTCTCCCCCCGTTTTTCCTTCTGTGCCCCTCGCTGCCCCACTGTTGTTGTGCCCGTGATTTACCTGCTCTCCCCCCGTTTTTCCTTCTGTGCCCCTCGCTGCCCCACTGTTGTTGTGCCCGTGATTTACCTGCTCTCCCCCGTTTTTCCTTCTGTGCCCCTCGCTGCCCCACTGTTGTTGTGCCCGTGATTTACCTGCTCTCCCCCCGTTTTTCCTTCTGTGCCCCTCGCTGCCCCACTGTTGTTGTGCCCGTGATTTACCTGCTCTCCCCCCGTTTTTCCTTCTGTGCCCCTCGCTGCCCCACTGTTGTTGTGCCCGTGATTTACCTGCTCTCCCCCCGTTTTTCCTTCTGTGCCCCTCGCTGCCCCACTGTTGTTGTGCCCGTGATTTACCTGCTCTCCCCCCGTTTTTCCTTCTGTGCCCCTCGCTGCCCCACTGTTGTTGTGCCCGTGATTTACCTGCTCTCCCCCCGTTTTTCCTTCTGTGCCCCTCGCTGCCCCACTGTTGTTGTGCCCGTGATTTACCTGCTCTCCCCCCGTTTTTCCTTCTGTGCCCCTCGCTGCCTATCGCCATTCCCGCCGCTGCGTCCCTGCGGCCCCGCCCCTGACTGCCCATTCGCTGCCCCTGCCTCCCGCCTCCCAGCTGCTCCTCCCTCCCACCTCCCCATAAATGGCGGCCGCTGCACGGCCGCGCAGCGGACGTGCGCAGCGGGCGCGCCCGCTGGCGCGCCGAAGGCGCGCCTAAGGCAAGCCCGTCTGCGCCCGTCCGCGACTGGACCGCGCCCAGCGCCAGAACCCCTGGATCCCACCGATGCAACACCACTCGACGGACCTACGACGCCGCCACACTCACCGCACTCAATGCCGGCCGGAACCCTGCCTGCTACCGAGCCTCACCGAGACGCACCCACGGACCCTTCACCTGCCAAACCTGCCGATTCACCTGCCCCCTGACGTGCACCACCTCCGCCAAGTCGAGCAACAGCAGCAACCACCTGAAATGCATCCTGCTGAACACCCGCTCCGTCCACAGGCACGCCGTGGAACTCTGGGACCTGCTCGACGCAACAGCACCGGACATCGCCTTCCTCACCGAAACCTGGATGAACGCCTCCTCAGCGCCTGACATCGCCATAGCCATCCCGGATGGATACAAGATCACCCGGAAGGACCGCGTCAACCAGACGGGAGGAGGCATCGCCATCGTACACAAGAACACCATCCGCATCTCGACTAACTCCGACGAGACCTTCACCGCTGCCGAACACCTACACTTCCAGATACACACGGACCCCAAGACCACCCTCCGAGGCACCCTCATCTACAGACCCCCGGGACCACGCACACTATTCAGCGAAGACATCGCAGACTTCATCAGCCCGCACGCCATGCCCTCCGCCGACTACATCCTCCTAGGGGACCTCAACTTCCACCTGGAGAACAACAACGACAGAAACACCACCGCCCTGCTGGACAACCTCGCCAACCTCGGACTCAAGCAACTGGTGAACACGCCCACCCACTACGCCGGCCACACGCTTGACCCCGTCTTCTCGTCCAGCAAGCACATCTCCTTCAGCCACGCCACCGGACTCCACTGGACCGACCACAGCTGCGTCCACTTCAGCTTCAGAAAGACTGCGACCCACCACCACCCGCAACAGGCTCCCCGCCGGAGCTGGAGCAAGATCACCGCCGAGCAGCTCACCGCCTCCCTCAGCCAGAACACACCCACCGACACAACGGACCCAAACGAAGCAGCCAGCAACCTCGCCAAGTGGCTGACCGCCTGCGCCGACGACCTCGCACCACTAAAAACCCTCCCAGCAGACCCGGAAGCAAGAAAACCCCTTGGTTCACCAACGAACTCAAGGAATCCAAGAAGAACTGCCGCACTCTCGAGAAAACCTGGCGACTCGACCAGACCACAGACAACAGGACCGCCCTCAAGCACGCCACCCGCAAACACCACCAGCTGATCCGTGCCACCAAGAAGTCGGCACTCAAAGAACGACTGGACAACAACGCCCATGACAGCAAGGAACTTTTCAGCATCGTCAAAGAGTTCTCCAACCCCAGCGCCGGAAACAACGACATCACCCCCTCGCAAGACCTCTGCAACTCACTCTCCGCGTTCTTCCACCGCAAGATCACCGACATACACAACAGCTTCAACGCACAAACAACGCACCCTACCGCCGAACCAATGCCCGCCACCACCACCCTCTGCAACTGGACCCCGATCAACACCGAAGACACCACCCGCACGATGAACTCCATCCACTCCGGATCACCAACCGACCCCTGCCCACACCACGTCTTCAACAAAGCCGACGCCACCATCGCACCCCATCTCCGGGACATCATCAACTCCTCCTTCCGCACCGCCACCTTCCCGGAGAGCTGGAAGCACGCCGAGCTTACCGCCCTCCTGAAGAAACCAACGGCGGACCCCACCGACCTCAAGAACTACCGCCCCATCTCGCTCCTTCCGTTTCCGGCCAAAGTCATCGAGAAGACCGTCAACAGACAGCTTGCCGCCTTCCTCGAGACGAATGGATCCTCGACCCCTCGCAGTCCGGGTTTCGGGCCAACCACAGCACCGAGACCGCCCTTATCGCAGCCACCGACGACATCAGAACCCTAACCGACAACGGGGAAACAGCTGCCCTCATCCTCCTGGACCTCTCCGCGGCGTTCGACACCGTCTGCCACCGCACCCTAGTGAAGCGCCTCAGCAACATCGGAATCCGAGAGAAAGCACTGGAATGGATCATCTCGTTCCTCGCCGGAAGAACCCAGAGAGTCCGCCTCTCCCCCGTTCAGATCCGAAGCCACCGAAGTCATCTGCGGCGTTCCACAAGGATCCTCACTCAGCCCGACCCTCTTCAACGTCTACATGAGCCCCTCGCAGCCATCGCACGCCCGACACAACCTCAACATCATCTCCTACGCCGACGACACCCAGCTGATCCTCTCCCTCACCAACGACCCCACTACCGCCAGAGCCAACCTGCACGACGGGATGAGAGACGTCGCCGACTGGATGAGGAACAGCCGCCTTAAACTGAACTCAGACAAGACGGAAGTCCTCATCCTGGGCTCATCACCCTCCGCCTGGGACGACTCCTGGTGGCCCCCGGCCCTGGGCACCGCACCCAAGCCAACGGACCATGCACGCAACCTGGGCTTCATCCTGGACTCCTCCCTATCAATGACCAAACAAGTCAACGCCGTCTCATCTTCATGCTTCAACACCCTGCGCATGCTCCGCAAGATCTTCAGATGGATCCCCACTGAAACCAGGAAGACCGTCACCCAGGCACTCGTCACCAGCCGACTGGACTATGGGAACACCCTCTACGCCGGAACCACAGCCAAACTTCAAAAGAGACTCCAGCGCATCCAGAACGCCTCCGCACGACTCATCCTGGACATCCCCCGACACAGCCACATCACCGTACACCTGAAAGACCTGCACTGGCTCCCCGTCAGCAAGAGAATCACGTTCAGACTCCTCACCCACGCACACAAGGCCCTCCACGACCTGGGCCCAAAGTACCTCAACGACCGCATGTCCTTCTACACGCCCACACGCCAGCTACGATCAACCAGCCACGCCCTCGCCACCGTACCACGCATCCGCAGAACCACCGCCGGAGGAAGATCCTTCTCCTACCTGGCGGCCAAGACCTGGAACTCCCTCCCCACTCACCTTCGGCGAACCCAGGACCATCTCGCCTTCAGGAAGCAGCTCAAGACCTGGCTGTTCGAGCAGTAACTTACCCCCTCCCCCAGCGCCTTGAGACCCTCCCGGGTGAGTAGCGCGCTCTATAAATGCCGTGATTGATTGATTGATTGATTGGTTAGGATATAGACTCTAAAAAATTGTACCTATTCACTGAAAAAAACAAAGGTTACAGTGATGTTAAAGTTAGGAAATAGAATTATAAAAACCAATAGGAATTCACTGAAAAAACCAAAGGTTGCAGGGACGTTATAGTTAGGCTCAGATTTCACTCGTACAAAACCATTGAAATTCAGAAGTTGTAGTTACCTGAGCTAACTATAACTTACGCCCCGCAATGCACAGCTTATGACCTCACATATTACATCATTCATGACATGGTCAGTAACATCACTGATGACATCTCAAATGGCATCACTGATGACATCACCAAGTGAGTGTAAGTGTTTTTAACAGTTTATGGGTGTTAAACATATAGACTAACAATCTCATGCAATTCACTGAGGTTTTGCATTCTCCTCTCACATATACCTAATACTGTGTATGACATAGTTTTTGGCACAGACAGTGGTAACATTTACATTCCTACTTTCCATATTGATATGCAACCAAAGCTATAGTGAAGCTTTTCTGTACTCTAAATTATTTTACTCTGATAGTTAGCATCCCTTATGTTATTTTGACATGCAGATTAGAAGTATTTTCCTCAATATCATGGTCTCTTCACTTTTATTTTGTGTATGAGGCACCACACTGCGGCGCGCTTGCTCTCCACATTGTCCCGTACTGTTATTTCCAGGTACGGTGCTGCCTCTGTGCTCTTAATACACTTTTTCCTCCACCTTGGTGGGTCCCCTTTATTCAGTTATACAATCTATAAAAGCTTCCTTCAGTGCTAAGCTTACTCAATTATTTTGGTGAATGGTAAAAATCTCACGTTTGAGTCACTGTGGTCCCCTCATTATTATTCAACACAATATTCTTTTTGGCACTTTGGGGCATCGAATATAGGAACGGACACTTCGTTTGAAATGAATTTTCATGTGACTATCTATTCAACTACTGGACTCTTTCACATATATGTTCTTAGGATCACATGGGTTTTCTTTATATTCTTTTTAGTGAATGGACCCTACTGTCACCAAATAATATCCCTGTGCCATTGTCATCCTTGTATGATCATAAGACAATATATGTATCCTTTTGCAGCCTTGAAAGTCCCTGTGACGAAAACGTGTCGGCTGCCTGTCTGTATCTGGATATCATGTATGACATAAAGAATGTGCAATACTGTGGAGTGAATAAATTGCACGGAATTCAACTACCAACTTTCTTTACTGCCTTATTTAATACACTTATGTGACTGTGGACTTCTCTATGTGCTTCAGTATTTTTTTAACAGTTATGTTTTCTTATTTAATTATGTAGTTCTTTTAGGTTTTGTTACTTATTGGTGCAAATAGTGTGAGGTCATAAGCACTGCATTTGGTGTACAAATCTAACTTTGGTCTTCTACAAATGCCACGTGAAATAATTGTATAAGAATTGCTGACTTGTCTCACAGGCCACTGGTGAACTATTATCATCATGTGATTAATTGTTGCTAGCAAATGGATCTGTATTAACCATTGTTTCTTCGCCAGTGCTATAAGAACCTCGCTTTACATGGCTTTCATCAATAGCCTTTCACCCCCCAAACCTTTCACTGTGTGACTACCCATAGACATAAAGCACACTCTAGTTCCTGTATAACCACTGTGGGTGAGGTTCTAGTCCACAGGAAGCACTTTACTCCCTGTTATCAACACTATCCAGGATATACTCCACAAATAAACCTCTTTTCCTACTCTGCTTGTATTTAACATTTCTTGCTGTGTGCATTTTCACGGCATGACAATTTTGTTTGCAGTGCTCCTTGCTTGCCTCGTGTATCTCAGTTTAAGTGACAATTTATTGTAAATAATATAGTGAAGCAATAATGGGATCTCCAGTTTCGTTTTTAATTTAACTTGTAGTTTTTAAATTGTAAACAAAACTATATTTACCATAATGCAATGGAAAATAATCCTTTGCAAAGTAAGCAAAGCAACAGGTCTGGTGTTATTGTGCTAATGCATGCAAACCACTTGCATGCATGCCTGTGCTTGCATGCCTTAGCACATTAAGGCCATACCTATTTGCTTTGAGAGTGCTTGTTGCTATTGCCTTTTCTATTGAAAAGTCCTAAAATGAAACAAGGATATAGTGGTAGATACATTTTAATGGTGCTCAAAGTACAGTGATTTACAAAACAGAAAAATTGGAACTAAATATATGAAACTAATTACAGAAAACTAAAAAAGTTCATGTAACTCTGGTTTTATAATTAACTATTTAATAACTGCCTGTGTTTTATTTCATGCTATGGCTGACGTGTTTATGATTTCCCAGTTTGTTTGGTTTTAGTGCTAAATAACAATAACCAATGAGATACTATTAATACATTCATTTGCAACTGAGGATTTTGTCACGTTTTGCGTGCCAAGGTTATAAGCTTATAGACACATCATATTGTTTTACCAAGGCAGACCTCTGCCTGCCCTACCATGTAATCAATGAGAGTGTTAATGCACACGGAATTGTGAATTATGTGTGTAATTTGACCCCGAAAACAGGGTCAGGGTGGTTATTTTCCATTACATGGGGGTGTACGCATAATTGTATGGTATTAGTAGGGTGTTTTAAGTGGTACAGGTGTTTACGGGTACGGGGTTTGCACTTCACCAGTATCACGCAACTCCTAATCAGTTCTTAAGTGCAATAATGCGGCTCAACCAAAGGCCTGGATGGAAGGATTTGTTTTCAAGAATTTTTTGAATTTGAGGAATTCATTTTTGTGTCTCAGATGTGATGGAAGAGGGTTCCACAAGGAGGAGATTTCAACAGAAGACATTTTCTACCAAATGTCTTGCATTTTGTGTGGACAATCAATCAATCAATCAATCAATCATATCACTTATAAAGCGCACTACATACCCGCGAGGGTCTCAAGGCGCTGGGGGAAGAGGGGGGTGGTGCTGCTACTAATCAAAGAGCCAGGTCTTGAGGAGTCTTCTGAAGGCCAGTAGGTCTTGGGTCTGTCGGAGGTTGGTGGGGAGGGTGTTCCAGGTCTTGGCGGCGAGGTGGGAGAAGGATCTGCCGCCAGCGGTCGTTTTCTGGATGCGGGGGACTGTGGCGAGGCGAGGCTGGTCGAGCGGAGCTGGCGGGTGGGGGTGTAGAAGCTGAGTCATCTGTTGAGGTAGGCTGGTCCGGAGTTGTGGAGTGCTTTGTGTGCGTGGGTGAGGAGCTTGAAGGTTATCCTCTTGTTGACAGGGAGCCAGTGCAGGTCTCTCAGATGGGGTGTGATGTGGCTGCGTCGGGGGATGTCGAGGATAAGACGTGCAGAGGCGTTCTGGATGCGTTGCAGCCGTCTCAGGAGCTTAGCCGTCGTTCCTGCGTAGAGGGCGTTTCCGTAGTCCAGCCTGCTGGTGACGAGGGCCTGGGTGACTGTTTTTCTTGTTTCGGTGGGGATCCACTTGAAGATCCTGCGGAGCATTCGGAGGATGTTGAAGCAGGATGAGGAAACGGCGTTGACCTGCTTAGTCATGGAGAGGGTGGGGTCGAGGATGACCCCTAGGTTGCGTACGTGGTCGGTGGGTGGCGGGGCTGTTCCCAGTGATGTTGGCCACCAGGAATCGTCCCAGGCTGAAGGGTTGGAACCAAGGATGAGGACCGCCGTCTTGTCCGAGTTCAGCTTCAGGCGGCTGGTCCTCATCCATTCGGCGACGGCCTTCATTCCTTCGTGGAGGTGGGCTTTGGCGGTGTGAGGGTCTTTGGTGAGGGAGAGGATCAGCTGGGTGTCGTCGGCGTAGGAGATGATGTTGAGGTTGTGCTGTCGGGCGACGTGGGCGAGGGTGCCATGTAGATGTTGAACAGCGTTGGGCTGAGGGAGGAGCCTTGGGATACGCCGCAGATGATCTTGGTGGCCTTGGATCGGAAGGGGGCGAGGCGGACGCTTTGTGTTCTGCCGGAAAGGAAGGATGTGGTCCAGTCCAGGGCCTTCTCTTGGATCCCAGCGTCGTGAAGGCGTGTTCGTAGTGTGTGGTGGCAGACCGTGTCGAAGGCGGCTGATAGGTCCAGGAGGATGAGGGCTGCTGTTTCTCCGTTGTCTAGCAGGGTCCTGATGTCATCGGTGGCGGCGATGAGGGCGGTTTCGGTGCTGTGGTTGCTGCGGAAGCCGGACTGGGAAGGGTCCAGGATGTTGTTCTCCTCGAGGTAGCGGGTCAGTTGTTTGTTGGCGATTTTCTCGGTGACCTTCGCGGGGAACGGGAGCAGAGAGATGGGTCGGAAGTTCTTGAGGTCCTTGAGGTCTGCCTTGGGTTTCTTGAGTAAGGTGGTGATCTCGGCGTGCTTCCAGCTTTCCGGGAAGGTTGCTGTCTCGAAGGAGATGTTGATTATCAGCGACCATGTAAATCTTTGTGGATCACTGGTAGCCACCAATGGGATTTTAGCACCAGCGAGATGTTCTCTTGTCATGTCAGGCCGAATATCAGCCGTGCAACCTGATTTTGAACTCATTGTAGTGTATGTAGAGATTTATTGGGAAGTCCTCTGGGGATGTCATTTCAGTAGTGCGGGTGGGACATGACCACTGCAAGAACTGGAGGAGAAGCAGGATTCTCTTAGGAGATACAGAAACTGGAAGCTCGATTTAACCAGAGCATTCATTCAGGGCAGGAAAGTATTCAGATTAATTGCAAAGAACCTGAATGCGTGGAATACCGGGTTTTGCAGCAGTGTGGTTCAGCAAAACTGAAAACGTTTCAGTGGAAAGGATTAAACACATCTCTGGCGGGTCACATTAAATGTCATGTGCTTCCAAGAGTTTGGGATGGAAACACCAGTCCTGATGCATTATGCTAGGAGGAGCTTTTGACAGAGCTTATTTTCCATTGGTGCTTTGCCCGATGGAAATTATGACGCATGAATCACTGTGGTCAGATTGTTGCAGAATGCATGCGTATTGAATTCAAGCCTGTCACATAGAATCTTGAAAAACGTATCTTTTACTTATCCAATGCGTATGAGTTTATTTTTGGGCATTTTCAATCAAACTCCGCTCACGTATTTGATGAGAGCACTTGCATCTGAATATTTCATGGCACTTCAAACTCTAATGAATTATACATCAGATGATGCTCTTACTTAAAAACATGTTTTATATTTTTTCTACATAGAAATAGATTGGCCTCACCTCTTCAACCAAAGGGCCACAAATTCCACACCTGTAATGAAAGAGGATCTGGGAGCTTGACTCAAGAACTTACCTGATGAATGTTTATTTCAAATATAAAGGTTACATTAAATTATTGTCTACACTTATTTTTACCTGTCCAGTCCGTCTGCGGGATCCCCTTTTCCTTCATGTCCACAATAGCATCCATAGGATTCAAATTCCTGTGGACATCTTCCAGATAAGCAAAATAGCATTTCTCCCAGTTGAGGGACTTCCCTTCTCAAGTTTCCATTTTCTCCAAGTTGTAAGAAGGTGAATCTTTCACACACTGCAAAAAAAAAGAATGCAATATTATTTCCTTGGCCAATTTTTGTAACTCACGGGTCTACTTTTTCATCACCATCTTCATAGTAGTAAAAACTGGTTGTATGTGGTGTTTACTAGGACAGTCGTGCAGTTTCACAGAAATGTTAAAACCAGAGAGGTCACTGTTATATAAGAATATGTAGCCAACTTGTAGTTCCGGCCCCATATGCTAAGAACTAATCTCCTATCTTATGCTTCAGAATCCATTTAAATCTTAGGAACCAAGGCCCAAATTTACGGTGATTTTGCGTAGGGGTTGCATCACTTTTGTGGCGCAGCCCTGATGCAAAATCATTTTTGCCATTTACTAAGCCTCACAAATGCAAACACAACTAAGCATATAGCTGCTCTATGCTACTTTGCATTGGGTAGGCGTTACATGGGTGGAGTATGGGCGTTCCCATGCATCCACCCATGTATTTTAACGCAAGCCCAGATTTACAAGAACCTGTAAACCTGTGTTTGCGCTAAAATGGTGTGCCTACCCAAGGAGGTGTAACAATGAGAAATATCTTTTCATGGGTGCTGCAGTCTGCAGCACACAGTTAGAGGAACATGTATTTTTGGATTGTTTTTATGCAGGAAGGTATCCCTTCCAGCACAGAAACAATGCTGCCCATAATGCAGGCATCCTTGCATCATGGTGCAAGGGTACCTGCATTGGCACTAGGCAGCACACAGTGCGGCAGTTCAAGGAGAGGGCAGAAACGCTCCATATCTTTGTAATTATGGAGCATTTCTGCTCTCTCCCCTTCACACAATGCAGCGCAGCAAGGTCCCTTGCTGCGCTGCGTGAAGTAAAAAATAAATATGCCCCCAGGAGAGCCACACAAAGGTAAATATACTTGTGTATATTTTACTCATGTATATATTTACTACTATACTCAGGTGTAACTCTAAACTTTTTTACTATTCACCTGTTCCAAGTGTAAACTTACACCTAGGTGTATACTTACATCTCCATCCCTCAAATCAGGGGGTGAAGCCTAAAACAATGGGATTTACGAGTGTAAATTTACTTCTAATAACTTTGTACATGTTTGTGGAGGTGGTGCCATTGTGCTGGAGATTTCCATATTGTAGGGATCTCCCTATGGGAAAGTAAATGGAAAATTATTAAAGTGTATCATTCTTTCTAAAAAATAATGGAACATATGTTAATATATAATATGAAAGTAAATTTATTTTAAATATTTTTTAGCATAGAATTATTAAAATAAATTGCTACAGCACAGGAACTCATCAAATGAAATGTGTATTAAATAATTCATTTTACTATTTTAATTTAATTCATAAATAAGAATTTTAAAAAGTAATTACACAAAATCCATCCTCACTAACATTTTATTTTTATTTAGTATGTAGTATTTTTTTAAATATGTATTTAATTTAAGTAATTTTTTAAAGTGTGGAGAAGAGTTGCTAATGAAATTTGGGATGGGCACTTGCCTCTCCTATGGTCTTTATTTCCTTTGTCCTTTCATTCATTTCTTCTTTCTTTCTCGCTATCTCCTTCTTTATTCAGTATTAAATAATCAGGCCTAATTACTTGCAATAGAACTTACTTACCTGCGGACCCATCAGTGACTCCATTTACAGGAAACTGTTGCTGCGCACTTACATTACTAAAGGTAATTTGCGTGGAATAATGTTCCAATTCTGGTCGCTGGGGCAGACACCTTTTCAGTAGTTCGTTCTGGCGGCATTCCCAAAACGAGTGAGTTGTGGAGCACCAAAATCTTCACAAACAGGAAGACATGGTACTTTACCTGCAATGCTGCTACACCTTGGCATACATGCCCTAAAGGGCCGCTTTGAAGTAGGATGGTAACTGCATATCACAGTACTGTCAGATGGCCAGTATGTCAGATATACTAATGAGCACAAAGGGGCCTTGTTCAATGAGGTGCAAGTGAGCCATCACATTAGTATTGATGATGGAGAATTCAACTGTGTGTCCCATTGAGTACAGGAGCAAATGCATCCCCAGATGGATAAAGGGTCAGCAGACCTCTATATTAGCATTCATTATCACAAAGTGCCACATAGCAACCCCTCTCCTTGAAGTGACGTGAGACACAATGTGACAAAAAGTGACCACTGTGAAAGGAACATTGAGGGTATCATGCAGCCTGATCTTACCAAAGTCTAAAAAGAATCCTTAGAGACTGTGTTCACCTTGGAATTTTGTACATTTAACAGAAGAGGGTGCACATGGGGATTACATGGAAAGTGTGTTTTGCAGGTGTCTGGGTCCTAAAAGCATGATTTTAGCTTGGCTCAGGGAAGCCTCAGTCCCCTCCTTCCCATTCATGCATGCAGCTTGGAAAATCCCTTTCACACCTCAGCAATAGGACCACTGGTCGGTTTATCAATCTTGGTGGCATCAGGAGAGCAGTGGCCAGAGATACGCTAGCTCCTTCGAGGTCTCATGAATGTGAACATGTCAGACTTTGTTCAGAGAGCCACGGAGCAAGTGGAGACTACGGGAGCTCAGCTGTGGGCGCTGGTATCCTTTGCCTATGATGTCCCGGTGTCCGTCCTACTGTGGCTCTGCAAACTAGAATAAAATACAACCCTTTCGGCACTTTATTCTCAGTGGAAGCAAAGGCGGCAGCCACAGCTTTCTCAGGCAAGTTAGTGTGGGGGTACAACAAGCTTAGCACCCACCAAACACTGAACAGTGTAATAACACGATTACATGCACTTTTAGTCAGCACCTCAGCACAGTCATTCAGGCATAGTGGATAAGTTCCTCGAGGCAACAGCTTCACATACAGCAATGTAATCTGCTTAGGAACACTTGGGGTAAGTGCTGAGGCTAACCACTCTACGTCCATTCTGTCACACTTGGGCAAGGCTTGGCATAATTAATAGTTAACTGGCTCAAGGACCTCTGGCAGACCTGGGCAAGTGCTGCAGGCTGCAACAACATGGGTCTATTTGAGCACACTTCAGGCAATTGCCATGGATCAGCAGCAGGCAGGCTTCATTGGGGCCATCAGCTCAGACACACTTTTGCAGTGCTGCAAATCCTCCACTTCAGATCAGCTGACAGGCTCCAAGATTGGATCACACCGATCACATTCTTGTGAGCCTTGTATGTACACAACCTCAGCTCTGGGGTCAACCTGCTGGTGTCCATGCTTGGCAGTCAGCTCCTTCTGTCTGATTGGCTAGCACCTTCTCTCTTCTCTCACGCTGGTTAACTCCAGGTGTTTCTAGGTCAGGGAAGACAGTGAGAACACACAGTCTAGTTACAGGAACATCATATACTGCCATGTTTCTCAACGCTCAGCCTTTTTCTTACAGGAAGTGAGCGATGTTTTGAGAATACTGAAATTAGAATTGTGAGATTCTTTGAGTTTCAAGGGAGCAACAGGTTTGTTGTTATGTAAGTAGATAAGTTTATTTATTAGCAATATTCCTTATTTTGCTAATGTCCAAATCTCTATCCCAGTATGAGATATGTGAAAAGGGTGACTCACATGAAAGATTAAAAAGCGCCTGATGTAGAGTTTGGCGGACCGGGTTCCTCCATCGCAAATGTGATGGATATCCCGTCCGCTGTATTACAAGTCCAATATATCCTATGGCACTTGCAAGACTTGTAATATGTCTGTCAATCAGACCCAAAGTTTTACTGTAAACCCTTCTCTCGGACCTTGACTGCTTGTAGCAGGAAGAGAGAATAGACTGCCTACACAACTAACACTAGACACTGGCGCAATAGCATAAAAGATAAAACAAGAACCACATGTTTTCTGGAACTTTCTTAGAGTGCCTCTTGTTCTTGTCCTACAACCTGCGTATATTACGGCATTCATGCTAACCACAAGCAATGAGTGCTCCTACCAGCAGTTTAACTTTATTTATTTATTTTTTTAAGTTTTATATAGCTGAAAAAGACCCTTGCGGGTATCAGAGAGCTTTACAATGTTAAAAAGAGACATAAAGAATCAATATTATAATTGTCAAAAGGCATTACAGGATATGGCAGATCCCCAATAAGGGCAGGATCACCTCAAAGATAAGACAGATAGATCCAAAACAATAGTATCACAAGCGGGCAGTAATCATGAGTGACGTTGAGGAGTCCGGATAAGCTCAAAGAGAAGAGTTCCAAGGGTCTAGGGCAGAAATTTGTTCATGAATAGTTGTTTAACTTCTTTCTGGAAAGATGCCACTGAGGGATTCAGTCTTCCTCAAGGAGAACAAGGTACAGTTGTATATTTGATTTTAGTTTATTTTTTAAGACATCGAGAGGGAACCATCAACTACGCTCCGCCACCTCCTATCGATGACCCATCTGCCCCAACATTCCATGACCTCATACACTGACATCTCTGCATTCCACAGCACACATAATGCAACACATCTCCCTCCTTAACAAACAAACTGTGAAAACCGCACTCAAATTCTTTACGCCTATAGATAACTGAATATAAACAACTTTAAACTTTGGGCGCATATGAACAAAAATGTACATGTTAGTACATCACATAATCTTTGACCCAATTTGGCGCGTTCCAAGACCTTTTCCAGCTTGGATTACTTGGGACAGAGACCCTCTGCAGCCCTTCTCGCACTCCAAACCAGTTCATCAGTGATAACAGCCTTCTTTAGATTCTACACATTTCCATCACTCAACCAAACCATGTATGGGTTCACTTTTTTTTTATACCTGTAAAGGATCAGAGAACTTTGACCACCACTTACTCACTTTATTTCCACTGCACACCAGCACCCAATCACCAACCGCTATACCCATGACACCCGCATTTCCTGCACCACCACTTCAATCGTACAAATCCAAACTTTGCTTCTGCACTCCTTTGGATACTCATATCCTCGGTTTCCTACCCCATATCAATTCACATGACATCTTACCAGTGGCAGTATTGGGGGCTATGCGATATGGCCTTATCAATATGTTTACCGCTTCCTTCCATGAACTACCTTGACACAAAGCCAACTTGAGTGTTCTGTTTCACTTCTCTACCAAACCATTTCCCTGAGAATAATAGACAGACGGATGTATGTGCTTTACACTCCATTTCTCCAGGAAATCCCTCATATCATGTGACATAAATTGTACACCATTGTCCGTCACTATAATCTCGGGAACACCTTCTCTACTTCAAATTTCTTCCAGGAAATTGATCACCTCTCTAGTCTCTAGTCGTGATCTGACTGGTAAATTTAACCTCAGGCCACCATGAATTATAGCCATTTGTCACTATCACATACTCAGAACAAGAACTCAAAACACTGTAAGGTCCCGAAATGTCCAACCCAATTTTATTCCAAGGAGCGTTCATCTTCTCAGTGGACACTGGCGGATAGTTCACCATCTTTTGTGGCTTGTCAGTCAATGCACAAGACGTGCAATTTCTAATACTACCCTCCACATCATGATCCATGCCAGGCCACGAGTATTCAGCCCTTGGCTTGTGCTTGGTCGCACTCAGGACCTTCATGTGCTAAATTCAGAATATTTTCTCTTAATATTTCAGGCGCTGCCAGTGTTTCATCTCTCCGCAATATGTCCTCAATCACTGACTTCGTCACTCTTTTTAGGCCATCCTCCTGACACATACCTTATGACGTCCTGCAACACCATATCCTCTTGCACAGCCTGTACCCACACCTCATGTGGAATTCACCCACCCACCACAACACTCACACTAGCCAACATCCAGTCATTCTCACCCAAATCATTTTCTTCCAGACTATTGACTGAGAATCTCAACAAACAGTTGGCCAACACAGTTTTTTTCCTGGTACATATTCAACATTGTACGAATATTCCAACATCCTCATCATCCATCTTGCTATTCTAGCAGATGCTTTGCTTGCCCCTTTCGTAGTGATACATCCATCAATGGACGTTGATCCGTACCTAAAACAAATTCTGTTCCCCGCACAAATTTTCTGAAATGACAATTCCCCACCAACAGGCTAAAGCCTCCCATTCCATGGTAGAGTATGATAACTCCACCTCTCTTAATGGTCTGGATGCATAAGCTATAGTAATTTTTCTCCCCTCTTGGCACTGTAACAACACTGATCCCAACCCAACACTGCTGGCATCAGTGCAGATTATACTCTTGTCCTATTGTCAAATGTTTTTAACACGGAAGCAGACTCTATGGCTTCCTTTAAGAGCACAGATTCACTTTCACATCCTTCACAGCATAATACACACCGTCTTATCAGCAAATCGGGGTATGAACCATGAGTAATACTCGGCCAAACCCAAGAAGCTGATCCCTGTTCATCGGGGGTAGAGCATCCTGTGTGGCCTTCACCAGCCACATCTTAGGCGGCACACCATGCTCATCCAACCAGTGCCCCAGATACTCTATTCCTCTCACTGCAATCTTGTCCTTATCCAGTATGATTGTCAACCCACTTTTTTGCAAAACAGATAATACATCATTTAACACTTTGTCATGTCTTTCCTTATCTTCGCCAAAAATCAGAATATCATTTTAGAAATGAGAAACATTTGGCATATCATGGAACAGATGATGCATTGCCCTCTGGAATACTGCTGAAGCCAATGACAAACCAATAGGCATGCGTACAAATTGGTAAACCCCATCAGGTGTGATGAATGAGATTAATGGCCTAGATTCCGGACGCAACAAAATTTGGTGATACGCAGATGATAAATCCAATGTGGAGAACCGTTTCGCCTCCATGACCAGTACCAACATGTCACTATTATTAGGCAAGGGATGTCTGTCCACCCATATTGCTGCATCCAGATCACAGAGATTTACACACATCCACAAATCCCCATCAGCTTTTTTTTGCAAGAACAATGGGAGCCAACCAGTCAGATGCCTCAATCTCCTCTATAATGTTCTCCTCACATAGTCTGTGTAACTCCTTACTTAAAGGTTACCTCATGACAAAAGACACAAGGCATGCTTTCTGTACTGTGGGTACAGCCCTATCTGTTAAAATTATTTTGTGTGAAAAACCTTTCAACAAACCTAGTTTGTTACTAAAAACATATGGACATTTTTCTTTCCAAGTATTTTCTGACACACCATTTATTCTAGTCTTTGCCACCAACACCTGGTCCAAATGGTTAGGATCTTATCTGATCTGCAACTCCTGTTGTTGTGGCCATCCCAGCAAACACGATCCTTCCTTAGCAATATTCACCTTTGACTGATTAGTGACACCCTGGACCTCCAAAACACCTTCAAAGTATCCCACTAAATTGATAGGTTTGTTTCTATACGCCACCTTCAAAGTATCCTACCAAATTGATAGGTTTTTTCCAAACGCCACCAATCTAACATGAGGTGGTCTCATGACTTTACTGGGAAAAGTGTTCAAATGATTTTACCCAATCAATGTATAACGAGCTCCTGAATCAACCATTACTTGGACCACAACATTATCAAAAGTTATTGTGCAGAAAGGGTTATCCTTTTGATTTACAATTCCAACTTCGCTGATGTACAATAAAAACTCCTCTGGTGTTTCACTTTCATCATCACATTCCTTGGCAGCAATCACATTTTTTGCCCTTACAGTAAAATGTTCATCCCTGCCCTTGCACACCCTGGCGAAATGTTTCTTCGAATTGCACTTTCTACATATCTGACCCACAGCAGGGCAACCTGGACTTCTAAAAACATGACCCTTTAGCCCACATTTGTAACATATTACTTGCTTATTCAGAATATCAGCAGATCTGGCTGTGGGCATTTCTTGTTTTCTTTCAAAACTATTCTTACGGATCAGCTTATGCACACTTGTTATCCTACTCACATTGACAGACGCCATCTCCTTCAATCCTTCCTCCGCATTCTACACCCTCTTTGCGATTTCGATTGCTTTACTCAAAGTCAAACCCTCAGTATTTAACAACCTCTCTTGAATTCTTTCATCCATTATCTTTTGTACCAAATGGTCTCTCAACATATCATCCAGGAAATCCTTGCAATTCCAGGTTGAGGCCAATTGACGTAAATCAGCCATGAAGTTGTCAACTGATTCATCAGGATGCTGACTCCATTTAAGAAATGTATATCTTTCCACTACCTTGTTTCTCTTCTTCTTTCCATAATTGATGCCAAATTTATGCATTGCTATTTTAAACTTGTCCAAATCTTCCTCATTGTCTTCTTCGGTATGCAATGGTAGAAGGATGTTTCAAAATGCGTGGGTCTTCTACCTTTAGACAATGTTTGAGCATTGCCAATTTGCGAGACGCAGTAAATATGTGGCTGATACATAGGCCTCAAAACCCTCCCTCCAGTCTTCCCACAACACCGCAGGCTCACTAGGAGTGTTCAACAAAGTCGTTGGTGCAATTATTCCTTCCATAGTAATGATCACAGGCTAGATCATTTATAGTAACAATTCGTAGGAGGTCTTTTTGTTGATAACAGTTGCTTATGCACTTTTCACATTAATTGTATATGCAAATCCAGGAAGTATATGCAGTATACAATTTGTTTTATGTGGCAATACATGGGTAACTGTGGCACTGTGACAAGTGCTTGAATGATACTTTACATTACTCTTTCAGCACGAGTCACACTTGAATTATTGTGTGCCGCTTTCGTAGCAACTGCTCAAAACTTACCGAATTAAAAACTCTGTGTCACTCTCTGTCCTACCTGCCTGAAGTTGCTATATACGATCTTACTTTAATTGTCCCTTCTGCAGGGATCCGATGCTCCACCGCGTTGCATTACTAGGCAAAACTGGTGCACATGCGCAACATCGACTGACTCTCCTGTCGCTCACACATGCCCAGAAGGCCACACTGCAACCGCTGTGCTCATGCATCAATTCCCTCAAATCACTGCGTGCGGCATTCCATTAAAACAAAAATTCTGAAAATTAAATGTGATTCCTCCTCTCTTCAGCTGATGGAGGGATGGAATCCCTATTCCTCTGCTGAGGACACCTCTCACTGGCTGACAGAGGAACGACTTCTCAACAGCTTTTCCTCCAATGACAATGCTTCCCTCCCAATGCAACTGTCCGCACTTCATCCTAGGTCAGTTGTACACCGCTCGTACCGTGGCCTCCCTCCTTCCGGTATGCCGCTCTCCGGTCCACCACGGCCCTTAGCAGCACCGGTTGAGTGGAGAGAGTTAGGCTAGGACTGGGCTGATTGGAACGTTCGACGGCCGCCATCTTGAGCGGTTAATGTTTGAGTCCGCAGACTCCACGGGGGATAGTGACTACATAAATCACCCCTGACGGGGACGCGCCGCTGGCGTGCCAAAGGCGGGCCTAAGGCAAGCCCGTCTGCGCCCGGACCGCGCTCAGTGCCAGCCACGCTGCCAGTTTCAGGATCGATCCTGGTAATCATGATTACATACTCACGTAGTAAGCTTTTGGAGGCATCGGTCGCTAATCCACGCTGCCCTGCCCCAATTTTTAGTTGCAGCAATAGTACCATGAAGCAGACATGTCCTATCTGTAAACTTATGCTCACAGACATAAAGAGCAAGCTGTATACCAACGCCGACCCCAGAGAGTACTCCAAAGGAACAAGGAAGGATCTATCCGATCCCTTGAGAAACAGGTCTACACAAGTGATGGCTTGTGCGCTGTTGAATACACGCTCACTAATTAAACACAAACATGAATTTGCGAACCTCGTAGACTCACATTCCCTCGACATAATATTTGTCATGGAAACCTGGGCCGATGAGACCTCAGACCCTGATTTAGTGGTTGCCATCCCACAAGGGTTTTTAATCGTGAGGAAAGACCAAATGGGGAAAAAAGGAGGAGGGCTGGCCATTGTATATAGGGATCACCTGAAAGCATCCTTCATAGGTATCTCCACAGACAATGACTGCGAGGTGCTACCTTCAAGTTAGCCATCAATCATGTATATTCTTTTAACGGGCTGCTAGTGTATCGCCCACCATGACCCAGGACCAATTTTATTCACTCTATGGGACAGCTACTTGAACGCAAAGTTAATTCACAAGACTACACTATCCTAGGGGATTTTAATTTTCACCTGGATAACCTTCTAGACAAAGACTCCTCTGCCCTTATGGATCTGGTGACAAGCGCAGGCTTAGAGCAGATTACGGGAGGTCCCACCCATAGAGCTGGGCACCTCTTAGATGCCGTTTTTACAGACTGTCCTTTTTTAAAATTTAATAACAACCTGCAACTTCACTGGTCTGACCACGCAGCAGTGATGCTAACACTAACTCTGCCTTCTTCAGCTGGCAATAAGCCCTGTCCAGTTAGAAGTCAAAAGAGTTACCAGTGGCATCGCCTGGACAAAACTAATTTCAACACTCAACTGGATCTGATCTGGATCCCCGTTTATCCCAAGACCCTGAGATAGCATCATTAGAATACCACAACTGGATTGCCACATCGGTGCAAGCCACAATCCCCCCGAAAGCAGGGAAAATTAGCAGGACAGCGCCCACTGAACCCTGGTTCTCAGAGGAACTATGGCTTCTGAAGAGGCACTGTCGCAGACAAGAAAGGCGTTGGAGACAGCTTTATGATCCCAGGGAGAAAGAATCATATAAGAAATTATTCGCACAATATAAAGAACTGAACTAAATCACTTATTTCTCGGAGAAAATAGAAGGGGCGAAGAATAATTCTAAAAAACTGTTTGCTACGGTCCAGAAACTTACTCACATACAGGAGACTCAACACAACGCAATAGACCAAGCCTTTTGCAACAGTTTAGCATCCTCTTTTTGCAAAAAAGTCTATACCATCTATGATACATTCGCCTCACGCTCTGAAAACGATCAGAGCATTCAGGTCTCACAATCTGATGCAGCAAGCACAGACCTAAAAGTCCCCAACCCGCCCCAGGTCCCCGGTATGCCGCAACTGGTAGATTTCTCACCTGTCTCCTATGAGCAAATCACGAAACTTCTCCGGGCCACTAAATCAGGATCACTGTTGGATCCATGCCCCCCCAAGGTAATCCACAGTGTAACAGAGATAGTTGCTCGTCCACTCACGAAGTTAGTTAACTTAGCCATCAAAACGGGGACATTTCCGAAAATTTGGAAAAAAACATTTATCCTACCACTTTTAAAGAAATCTAACTTGAACAAAACTGATCCGGGCAACTATCGCAAAAATCTTTGAAAAACACATGAATCAAGAACTGACCAGCTTCATTGATAACAATCACATCATGGATTCAACACAGTACGGCTTCAGGAGCAAGCACAGTACTGAACTGGCCTTGATCACAGCGACAGAAGAAATCAGGCGCGCAGTTGACAAAGGAGGCTCGGCTGCCCTGATACTGCTGGATCTGTCGGCTGCGTTCGACACGGTGGACAAAGGCCTCCTGATAAATCGTCTTCAGGAAATAGGGATAGTAGGCACAGCCCTCGCACTCCTCAAATCCTTCCTGTCAAACCGTGAACAATTCGTCGAAGTGGATGGTCTCAAGTCCCACTGCTTTAGGCTCCCATGTGGGGTGCCACAGGGTTCGTCCCTGAGCCCGACCTTATTTAATGTATATGTTACACCTCTGGCCAGATTGATTAAATCTTACAGCTTTGCGTTGGTGTCATACGCAGATGACACCCAGATCATTGTCTCCATTTCGAGTAATAACCACGACACGGCCCACAATTTTAACACGTGTATGCGACACGTGAGCAGATGGATGTCGGAGAACTGCCTCAAATTAAATTCTAATAAGACCGAAGTTTTACTTTTTGGCAGAGACAAATCCTTCTGGTCCACAGATTGGTGGCCGGCGGAGCTGGGTCCTCTTCCCATTCCAGCCACAACGGCGAAAAACTTAGGAGTCATTTTTGCCACTACCCTGTCCTTTTCGCACCATGTGAAGGCGCTCACCTCATCCACTTTTGTCACTTTGAAAATTTTGAGGAAAATCTTTCCGTTTATACCACCAGAATTACAGAAAACAGTGGTGGCAGCACTGGTTCTGTCTAAGAAGGACTACTGTAACGGGCTTCTGATTGGTATAAACAAGGCACTACTGGTGAAACTGCAGGTTCTTCAAAACTCTGCGGCCCGGCTGCTCTTTGGCATACCCAAATACTCATCAGCCAAACATGCCCTCAATGCTCTTCACTGGCTACCTATGGAAAAACAAATCAATTTCAAGGCATTATGCATTACCTTCAAGGCGCTACATGATCTAGGCCCGACTATCTGATGGATCGTTTCCAATGGTACATTTCATCTCGAACTCTTCGGTCCGCTTCTCATAAACTGGTGAAGGTACCGAACCCCCGACTACAGAGATGGGGCGGTAAAAGCTTTATAAACATCACAACCAGATTGTGGAACCATCTGCCAATAAAGCTTAAAAACTCGCCCGACCTGCTCTCCTTCAGGAAAGGCCTAAAGACTTGGTTATATACCTTATAGTCTCCAACCCAGTCCTAGAGCCTTCAGTCAAACCATCAGTATGTTCATGCAGTTAGTTGCCAAGCGCCTAGACGCCTCAGGGTATTAGTTGCGCTATATAAATAAATAAAATATATTTAGGAGGGTCCCGATCTCTGTAGGGGACACTTGATGGAAGATCGGGCAGTGCCGTCTCACCTATGCAGCTCCCTCACGCCTGGATATTCCAGGGAGCTGCCCGATCATCCCATCAAGTGTCCCGGGCCGTGCCATCTCACCTATGCAGCTCCCTCACGCCTGGATATTGATATATCCAGGCGTGAGGGAGCTGCATAGGTGAGACGGCACTGCCTGATCTTCCCATCAAGTGTCCCCTACAGAGATTGGGACCCTCCTTTCCGCCTATGAAGTAGTGCACTCCAACCTTTGAGGTGGAGGTATCACACTGGTTCGGGGACCAGTTACACACTTCATCCAGGCATCCTCGAATAGCGGGGAGACCCCCGCCCCACTAGGGGGTATTACTTTTTATTAAGGTCCTGAAGAAGTGCCGCCCGACGGTTGGGCCAGAATGGCACGAAACATGTCGACCATGCACCTATAACACTATCCTGGTACCTAGGGACCACAAGATAGCACCACTGTTTTTACTTAGTCCTGGACCCATATTGAATTAAACATTTCTGGGTTCCGGTGCCTATTTTAATCCACTTTCTACACATCACTATTCACCGCTTTTTGCCCATGTGCACCCACCACATACGGCGTCTTCAGATCAAAAGAACTCCGCCAAAGAAGCCACCAGGACCGTCAGACATTGCAGCGCCGGTCTGACGAGGAGCGCCCTATGATGAAGCATGACACCCTAACAGGTGTGTGAGGGCATTACGATCTGAAATTCAGATCTCCCAGCGACTTAATCTCCGGCCAGGTAGCACCCACCAGTGCACCGGCTTGATAGAGGGACGATCTCCTTCCTATGATATACCTACTCCAATAGGAACAGTCCAGCTGGGACTTCAAAGCTAGGTCCTTCCTCAAATGAAACACAAGCAACCCAAGATTGGTTTTGGCCTAATTGTGCCTCTTCAATCAGTTGTAGCTTGGTTTCAGAGGTAGAAAGAATGGACTCATGTTTGGGCATATTCTTAGCCACCTCGGGTGTTACATCAAATAGGCCAGGTCAAAACAGAGGCCCTTGTATCATACAAGATGGGGAACATAATGATGGCCATTTAAAAATCAGTTTAAACTGTCAGTGCACATACTAATTCACGTAAGGTAACCTTAGAACTATATTTTCTCTCTTATGGCTTAGAACTTCTAAGAACATAAGTTATTATAATTTAAAAAATATGGCTTGGAGATGTCGACTACAATTACGAAACCTACTTCGTTCTGACCTATTATTGATAAAACGGATCCCAATACATTGACTATGAATTGCGATTTAGAACTCTTTTCCACCTGGCATTAGAATTTACAAAAATCTGAGCTAGTTAGCCAAAGAGGGAAATTTTTGCTGAAAGTCACTACTTTAGTTCACATCATGTAATGAATTTTGAAATCTAGTTTTTTTGCACAGTGAAAGTTATTTGCCTTGCAGTACTGTCCTGTTCAATGCACTGTGATTAATGGCTAATCATTTGCATAAGCTTAAGTGAATTGTTCGTGCCTTTTTTACATTTGCAAAGCCTTAGTGCATCTATCCCAAAGTAATATGGCCAGAAGCACTTACTGCTTAGGTTTTGACTGAACAGCGTGCGTGTGCTGTTGGCAAAATCTATTTTTAATAGCAACAAAAAATAAAACATTGTTAGAGCCCGTTGGTTCGAAATGGGATTCCTGGTTGGCTGAGTTATGTCCCCAGACTAGGCAGGAACCACCACTCTAGTCAGGGTAAGCTGGATACACACTAAAAGATAACCCGTGATCACCCTCTGGTAGCTTGGCACAGAGCAGTCGTGCTTATCTAGAGAGGCAATGTGTAAAGTATTTTTATGCAACACACACACACAAAGTAACACAATGAATACACTACAAAAAGCCTCCACATAGGTTTATATAAATAGATTAGTATGTTATAAACAAAACAAGACCAAAACGACAAAAATCCAATGTATAGAAGTTGAGATATTGAATTTTAAAAGAGTAAATGCAGTAAAGCGCTTAGAAGCAAGTAGCGCTAAAAAGGTTACTTTAGGTCACACTGGACCAGGGCAAAGTCAAAGTTCGGCCAACCTCGTGGAAGCGCAGGCCGGCTACAGGACCCACACAGGCACGGGTGAACAAAGTACCTTTCCTGGTCGCAAGCAACAAATTGCGTTGATCTTCTCCACGGAGTGAAGGCAATGCGTAGGTTCTGATTCACGCAGGTAGATCGATGCGTCGCAGTCCAGCCTTGCAGTTGGGACCTTGGATTGACGCTGCGTGTCATCGAACCTCACAATTGGGTCGATGCGTTGAAGTAGAGCCTTGCGGTCGGGACCTCAGATCAGCGCTGCTTCGTTGTCGAACATCGCAGTCAAGTCCTGCATCGTCTTCGATCCGCGCAGGGCTGTCTCCAGATCGGCACTGCATCAGCATCAAAGAGCACTGTGTCGGTTACAATTGGGCGCAGTGGTGACGATGCGTCGATTTTGAAGCAAAACTGCTGCAGAACCCACTTCTGAGGCCCAGAACTGGAGAGGGCACCTCAGGTAAGGGAAGGAGTCACAGACGGCAGAGTCCAGCAGCACCAGCAGAATTGCAAGAAGTATTTTGTGTGCCTGAGACTTCAGAAAACAAGAGCCAAGCCAAAACCATTGGAGATCATTCGGAGGGACGGCAGAGTCCAGCTCCCCTTCAGCAGAGTCAGAGAGCATCATGCAACAGAGCAAAAAACAGAAGAACAGGCCTTCCAGATCAGCAGTCCAATTGAGTCCTTTATGCTAGGCAGCACAGCAGTTCTTCTGGTAGGGCTTCAATTATAAGTCCAGTAGTGTCTGATTTTAGGGGTCAGATACCCAGTACTTCTACCCAAAAGTGCCTTTGATGTGAGGGATGACTTCAAAGCAGCTCTCTGAAGTACACAAGGAACCCTTACAACCCATTCCTGTCTGCCAGGCTATCTGTGGGGGGTAATCAGTCATTTGTGTGGGGACAGGACACCGCCTATTCAAGTGAAGTGTTAGCCTCTCCCTTCCATCCTGCCCAGGCAAGGCCATCATAATGCAGATGTATTTAGATGGGTACTCGGACACACCTATCCTTGCTGTGTTGTGGCTGTCTAGAGGAAATGCACAAAGTGTAACTGTCACCCACCTCAGATGTGTATTGGAGACAGGCTGTCCGGCACACAGAGCAGTAAGTGCAGAGAAATGTCCACTTTCTAAAAGTGGCATTTCTAAAACAGTAATATTAAATGCAACTTCACCAATAAGGATGATTTATCATTACCATTCCAAACATAAAAACATGAAAAAGCAACTCCTCTCTGATAAGGAATTACAGCTTAAACGTGTATTATGGAATTCCCAATGCTAGCCTATGAGAGGAGTAGGCCTCACAGTAGTAAAAAACAAAATAGGCTGTTTGTCACAACCAAGACATGCAAAAACATAAAGGAACATGTCCTACCTTTTACTTACAAAGCACGCTGCCCTTAGGTTTACTTAGGGCCTACCTTAGGGGTGACTTATATGTAACAAAAGTGGAGTTTAAGGCTTGGTATGTAGTTTTAAATGACAAGTCGAAGTGGCAGTAAACTGCACACACAAGCACTGCAGTGTCAGGTTTGAAAGGCTACATCTGTGGGTGGCACAATCAGTGCTGCAGCCCACTAGTAGCATTTAAAGTACAGGCCATGGGTTTATGATATACCATTTTGCAAGGGACTTACCAGTATAACAAATATGCCAACCAGGTATACACCAATGTCACCATGTTTAGAGGAGAAGCACACGCACTTTAGCACTGGTTAGCAGAGGTAAAATGCTCAGAGTCCTAAAGCCAACAAAAAGAATCAAAGAATTAGCAAAACGTGGAGGCAAAAGGCAAAATGTCTAGGGTATGCCAGGCCTAACACAGCCCTTTCCTTACCATTGGTTGGGTTCCACTTCACTCGTTTCCTTGCTTCTGATTGATCAGCGCCTCCTAACGCTTCCAGTGTGTGTCCCTGCCATGGAGCATGGACCTAGTAAAGCTTCCTGTCTGCAGCCATTGTTCCACTGGCCTCCCGCTACTGCAGGTACTTTTTTTCAACTTTTTGAAATGTACTTTCTAAGAATGCATGTGTCTGCAGCCTGCACCCCCCCCCTTGTCCTACTCCCGCAGTCCATTGTGTTGCTGCTCCCTCCCTCCTCACCACACCACCTTTATGTTACTTGTCCCCCTGCCCTCCTCCCTCTGTCTGTTGGTGGTGCTCCCTCCCTCCTCTCCCGCACCTCGCTCGTTTTGCTTTTCCATAGCGGCCTTCTCCTGCTGTCCGTTATTGCTGCTCCCCACCAACCCCCGCACCTCCCTCGTGTTGCTTTCCCCCATTTCTGTTGTTGCTGCTCTCACCCTCCTCCCACACACCTCCCTTGAGTGGCTTGCACCCCCATGCTTTTTTAACATATTGCACAGCAGCATGGGCTGCTCTGCAACATGTCTTTAAAAAGAAGCAGTATGATGCGTTCAATGCTGGACGAGTCATAGCACTTTTTTTTTCTTTACTTTAAGCCAGTGCTTCCCAAACTTTTTAGAACCTGGACCCAGTTTTTAGACAAATAAACTTTCCCGTCCCACCTAGGTTTAATAGTCATGAAGAGGGCAATTTTTTTATGCAACTAAAGCATTCTGTGGCAGCGCTCTGTCATTTACCGACAGCACATTTTTTATTGAAATGGCCAGTAAATTTGCACAGACATACAGTTTTACTAATATAATATACTGCACACAAATGATATTGAGTGGAAATCGAGTTTCAGTGTATATTTGTGATTTGTGCATCACCAAGGAAATTGTCTTGATTTATTTTGATCCTATTAAAATCTTTGCTTCCATCACACTTCAGAATCACAAAATATAAATCTTCATTTTTGCTTTCTTAACTGCTGAATGTGTACAGTTCATTTACAGGTATATACATTTTGTTGGATGTTACAAAAAATGATGTCCTACATCCTTTCCATTCACACTGTTTGTACCCCAGCAAGATTGTCACATAATTCACTTTACTTTTCTTTCTCTGACTGCAAAGTGAGTGGAGTTTGTAAACACCAATGCCCGTCATAAAAAAAGCAGCAATTTGTCAGAATACATAGCTTGGCATTAGACTTGTCTTTGAAGCGCAGCAAACATGACAATTTAAATACAGGGTTTAAAGCCATCTTTATTTATTGGTCTTTCACAACCCACCTAAAATCGGTTTGCCACCCACAGTTTGGGAAACACTGCTTAAAGTTATGTTGCTGCAATGCATCATGGTTTAAAGTAAGAAACAAAAGTGCTGCGACGCAGTCAACACTGGCCGCATCTAGCACTATTTTTGTTTTCAACATGTCTAAAAAAACATTGACAAACTTATTAGATCATGCATAGGTGAAAGCTTGTTTTGCTAAAGCCATGATTAGGATGCATGTCTTTGAGTAAAAATGCCATCAATGTAGCCACATGTCCTCCTACGAATTGTCATAGGAGATAAGAGTTTTTTTCCTCTCACAATAAAAATAAAAAGAACAAAAACACAACACACAGTTGACCTCTAACCACTTATTCAATAAAATGGCAAATATTTGCAGTGAGAGTAATATTATGCACAATGATTTTCTGAACAGGTTGTTTTTAAGTACTAATTTGTGTAAACTAGGGGGTATACTTAGCTATGGCGTATATGACGTTTCAGTCCATTGTAGGTGCCATAGACATGAGTTCTGCTTCTGGATGTTGAGGATCGAAGAGCTTCTTAAAATAGCTGTCAAAGCCTGTCTTTTCTGTGAAGTAATGTTGGGTCTTGAGGTTTAATGCCCTATACACCTTATTATGAGAACTGGTTATACCTAGTAACTCTGCCCTCCCCTTCAATTACTGATACCAGGGTCATCGGAAAACTCCAGGTGAGCATAGCTACAGGGTATGACTTGGAGGTCCCCGAGGGTCACCTTATAGATGAGGAATTAGGAGAATTGTTAATTCTGACTCTGATTTCACTGGTTAGTTCTCATTTTTCCGATCAGGTATTTCACCCTGAGACATCTGCTGTTTTCAGGAGGTGGAATCTCTGGGTGAAATTCTCCCAATCTGTGGAGTTAGCACCTCCTGTTACTGTCTGTACCAGGATCACTGAGCACCCCACAATCAGGCCTTGTATATGATGGGGGAAATTTTCAAGTTACTTCTGGCTTTCCACTTGCACTAGGTACCCTACTTGCTTATTCCATTGTGTATGGTAGTAAATTTTGATGCTCTAGACCACAATATCTTAACCCACACATTACATTGTAGGTTGGGAGTAGATAAGGATGTAGTCAAATGATACCACTCCGAGAGTGCGGGTGGCAGGTTGTCCCACGCACATGTGCTGCCGCTAAGCGAGCCGCCCCACCCCAGTCCCACAACTCACCGCGGCGGATCTCTTCCTGGCGTGTGAAGCCCAGCGCGATGCCACCGCACTGATTGTTGCTGCTATCAAGAGCTCTGAGTAGGACATTGGCTCTCAGGGCATTAGTGGCCTTAGGGTGGCAGAAGCTGAGGATGATGTCGGGAGCTGGCGAGGTGTCGCGTTTTTATGGGTACCACTGTCGACTATGATTTTGGCCTCCCCGGTTGTTTTTTGCGGTAACGTTTCCCATCGTGTTGCTGCTAAGCGGAGTCCTCGGCCCTGCCTCGCTGTTGGAATCTACTGGAAACCCATTGTCCCATCTGTTTCACAGCGGTAAGCACCTCAATGGTGTTTTTTTTTGAGCTTGCAAACCCAGGATCTCCAGGGCAGCATTGAGGGGGCCTCCAGGTTTAACAGGGGCACCCGCTCAAGGGTAGTTTTTTTTCTTAAAGGGGTGCCCTAGTTGTGGGTCACTGGCTTGGCCCCTCCCCCTTCAAATTCCATCCAAGCCTGCCCAAGAAATATAAGAACTCCTTTGTCTACAGGACTGTCTGAAAAGGCGAACACAGATGTCTTAAACAATGCACCTTCAAACTCCTCTAGCGAGAACAAGAGACGATAAAGAGGTGCAATCAGGCAAATCTACCGTGGAAAGAAAAAAGGAAGCTTGCCACTCCATCATGACAAGAATGAAAGAGACTGCAACTTCAACCTTAGGGCAGGCAAAAGAGTATTCACTGGTCTCTAAAACTAAAGTTACTCCCGCTATATTGCCAGGCTCTTCTAGTGCTCTGCAACCAGACCTATTCCCCGGTCTTCTGGAAAATGCTTCCATCTCAGATCAGGTGCCCCTCTCGAAGGAAAAAGCTATTCAGCTAGGTTCATCACAACTAAATCTGCCTGGTGCTCCACAGCTGTTGTCGCAGCCCCCCCCGTGGCAGACGTTAGCAAGAATGTTACCTCACAAAGACATTGCCAGGCAGACACAGAAAGATCTGTCGAGATCCTTCAAGGGGACGAAATGGCAGTACAATGGGATATAAAGACCATGTTAAACCTCATCTTGAATTAAAAAATACGAGAATTAAAAATAACACAAGGAACTGAGATAGCTTTCCTGCATCATCGTCTAGCAAAAATAGAGGAAGCTGTGACGAGCTTCCCAGCAAGAATGCAGGAGGCAGAGTCCAAGATTTCGCAGGTCAAAGGTCAGATGAATAGAATGCAGCAACAATTGGATCTTGTAAGGAAAGAGAAATCCTCACTGGAGAACAAGATCGACGAATTGGAGAACCATTCGAGACGTACCAACCTTCGATTAGTCGGTGTGCCAGAAGGCTGCGAAGGGACTCAAACAATACAATGGGTCGAGACTTTTATTTAAAAAAATGTTTTACCCGAAGTCTCCGGTGATTTGTCAATTACTCGAGCACATTGGGTGCCACCCCATCGCTATCCAAATTCTAAACTGCCGACAACGATTCTGGTCAATTTTGCAGACTATTGCATCAAGGAACAGATACTATCCAAGGCTATTCAGAAGAAACAATTCACTACTAATGAAGTACCTTGCTTTCTAATTTTTTCAGATATGTCTGCAGTTGCTGCACGACATGGAAAAGAGTTTGCCAAGCTTCTGTACTTATTTAAGACTCAGGGTGCACAGGCAACAATAGCACAACAGTCTAAACTTAGGGTACTACTAAAAGGGAAGTTCCACATGTTTACCAATCTAGAGGAAGCCCAAGAATTGTTGCAAAGAATTACTACATAGTGAATGAAGAGAAGAAGGAAATCAAGCATCGAGACCAGTAGGGGAGATGGGGGTCCTTGTTAGGGGTGCATCAACATGGCACCCAGCCCAGGCATCCATGCAGGCGCCACCCGAAGGACATTGGAGATGGGTATTGTGGGCAATTCCCCTTCTCCGAGGGTGGGTTTCGGAGGGTATTTGGTAGCACAGGAGGTTCTTGGGGGGTTGGTGTCGGTGTTGGGGAGCACGGGTGAGAAAAAAAAGCAGAGTCTGAGACAGCAAAAATTGGCATTAATGGATAATAGTTCTAGAAGAAAAACTTTTCAATTGTTAAGATGAATCTTAAAATATGAATATTATCATGCAATGTTAATGGTATTTCTAACAAACAAAAGTATGGCGGGTTTATGAGGTGGTTAACCTCATTCTCTCCACAAATTTTACTGCTTCAGGAGACTCATCTTAAAAACAACATGCCAAAGCTTTTATTCCTAAATGTTATCTTAGAGCATGCTTTGCCTCAGCAGGGCTGGCAGTGAGGGGGCCAGCGGTGTATCTAGGCCAAGGGCTTGATTGGGAGCAAATTCAAGTTTGTAGAGATCCGGGTGGTCGATGGATCTGGATCACAGCCCAGTTAAGTGGGTACCCGATTAACCTAGTGAGTTATTATGTCCCAATAACGGATGACCCTAAAACAATTATGCAGATCAACGAGGTGGCAATGGGAACAGAAGGCCCTATAATTATCGGAGGGGATTTTTATTTTATACAGGATTTAGTAAGGGATATCTCCAACAAAACTAAGAAACAGCTTAAGCCACACACTAAAAAATTAATAGATATAATGAAACAGGAGTAACAGATGGTAGATCCATGGCGTAGAGCTCATTCAGAGTTTTTCCAATATACCTGCTTCTCACAGCGATTTAAAACAGCTTCTCGTATTGATATTTTTTTAATTTCCCATTCTCTCACCTGCGTGGGCTCTGAAATAAGGACCAATACTTTCTCTGATCATTCATTGGTTAGTGTTGATCTGGAGATTGATATAAGGGAGAGGCCCAGTTGGCAGATAGATCGTCGCCTTCTTTCTAACCAGGAATGGGTAGCAAATACGAGAAAGTTCATTGAGGAATTTTTTCAGATAAATAAAGGCACTGCTTCTGTTTTTTCAGTCTGGGGTGCCTTTATGGCAATTATCCGAGGGCAGATTGTGGCTTTCACTGCCTCACAACAAAAAAACGGGCGAAACGTATAGAAGAATTTCAAACTTCTGTCGACAATGCTTTACAGAACAGGAATAGGCGCTGGGGACACTAAACTTAGTAAATAGGCAACTAGTAAAAGCAAAGCTGGAGTTGAGGGAATTTAGTTTTTTAGAGGAAATACAGAGTTCACGGTTATACCACCATCAAGTTTATGAGGAAAGCCAGATGGTAGGAAGGTTTTTAGCTTGGTCAACTAGGGTTAAGCAAGAAGCGACAATGATTACGGAACTAGCTGAACCAGAGACAGGTGCTCTAGTCTATGAAAAGGATAAGATAGCTAAAATGTTTTTACAGCATTATAACAACTTATATGCAGCTAAATATACGGTCTCAAATGAGGCCATAGGCCATTTTTTTAAGTCAATAAGACTCTCGAATCTGACCAATTTACAATCAGAACAATTAATCACAGCGATTACAGCACTAGAAATTCAACACGTCTTGGCCTTAATGCCTCGTGGTAAGATCTGTGGCAAAGACGGCTTCCCTACAGAATTTTACAATACTTTTTCCAAAGAACTAATTCCCTTCTTAATAGAATGATTTAACTTTATAAAAAAAGGTGGGGAGATTCCAACAAATTTAAAGGAACCCATAATTATTAGCTTTGTTAAAAAGGGGAAGAACCCAAGAGACGTAAAAACATATAGGCCAATATGCCTACTTAATACAGATCATAAACTTTTAATGAAAATCTGGGCTAACCGTGTGACTCCAATAGCACAGAAGCTAATCCATAGGGATTAGACAGGATTTGTGGCCGACCGGTTGATGTAGCCTAATACAGGCTTTCTAGTACTAGCACTTGATTTTTTTTAATGAAAATCAGACACCGGCAGTTATAATGATGATAGATATGGGAAAAGCATTCGATCTAGTTAACTGGGACGCTCTTTTTTGGTCTAGAGAGGTTTGGCTTTCCGTTACAGTTTATCAGTATGCTTCACCGTTTATATCAAGGTGCACAGGCAAAGATTTTGTAAAATTCTAATTTAGCAGGATCATCGAAATAAACAGGGTAACTCGCCAGGGCTGCCCTCTGCCACATGTATTATTTACTTTTTTATCAAACTACTGGCTGCTAGTATAAGGGCTAATATGGATATAACAACGCCGATATAGGGGATGTCCAAGCTTAAATTGTTTGCGGACGATATAATACTTTACCTCAAGCCAGAAGGACAAAATATTAAAACAACATTGGCAGAATTTGAGCAGTTCCAAGAAATTGGGGGTTATAAAATCAATCATTCTAAAACAGAACTGCTGCTATTTAACACCCCTGCTAATATTCTTCCTGCTAGTCTTCAGCAGCAGGCTTCTAATCATGCACCAATCCGTTATTTAGGGATAAAAGTTACAAATCAATATACTGAGCTACATAGATTGAATTATGAAACAATGATGAAAAAGATTAAAGATTTACTGGATAGATGGGCACTTCTTCCTCTTACTTTAATAAGACGGGTCGCACTGATAAAAATTTCTATTTTACCCTTACTGATTTTTCTTTTCACTAATATTCCAATTAAAATTAATAGAGTATACTTCAAGGAATTAGAGACACTTTTTAGATGCTTCAGTTGGAATAAAAAGGCTTCAAGAGTTAGTGTACTGGTGCTGCAGTTAGAGGTTAGCCAGGGGGCATTAGCGTTACCTCTTATATAAACATATTATGAAGCTGCTCTCCTAGATACGATAGTGCAATTTACAGATGCCAAGGGAATAAGGATAGTTTTTTTTGTCAAGAAGATGGTCCAAGAGGCAGGATCCCAGTTGTCGATTTATTAAAACGACAAAACTCTCAAAAAAGACAAGATATAAAACACTTCAGGAGTATGGCTGGAGACCCCAAACATTTTACTCAAAGAATCAAGCTGCAGGGTATGGGTACTTGCAGCTGAGTCAATGTGAGTGTTGGGCCTTCAAATACCAAACAGCCATATATGGCAGTGGATTACACATTGATTTAAAGAACTGGGTCATTTTTTTGGTTAGAGGGAGAAATATAACCTGGCAGCAACTCCAGGTTAGGTGTGAAGATCGCTGCAAGCGTTTGTACTTTGGGTACCTTCAGATTGTACACTTTCTAAAAAAATGCTGTGCTTACTTAAACTGTGACACTTCACCAATAATGACAGCACTATTTAGAACTAAAATGAGGGGCATTGGAAATTGGTATAGGCTACTACGGGGTCAAGGGGAGTGCCAGCTGGTAAAAAGGTTTTTAGAAAAGATTACGTTGACAATCCAGTTCTCTTTTTCTGAGGCCGAGTTGCAAACGATCTCAGAATTAGAATGTAAGGCCTTAAGTGCCGCCAATTTTAAGAGAATGTCTTTTTTAGCACGTTGGACGGCATATTATACCCCCAAAGCTCTCCAGACAATGTATCCTGAAATGAAAGATCATTGCTTTCGATGTAATCAGTTAGGGGGAAGTGACTGGCTGCATATGTTTTTCACCTGTCCAAAGATAACTCGGTTCTGGGAACACGTGTTTGACACCCTCAGTAGGGGAGTGCACAGACGGATCGAACCTGAGGTAAGGGTGGCCCTTTTGGGTCTATCTAGACAGAGGCAAGATCGAGCAATAAGTAAGGGGGTCGATGTATTTATTACTATAGCTTCTTTAGTTGCTCGATCCCTGATCTTGCAAAATTGGAGGACAAATAGAGTGCCAATATATCTGGAATGGTATAATAAGATGTGCCGAATGAAGAAATTTGTGGAGGCATATGCTAAAAGGGTTGGGGGCATCAGAAGATTTAATGCCTCTTGGCAATTTATGGACGGTATTGATAATAACACAGGGTAAGATTTCGGCCAACTTATTCAGGCAACTGATTGGAGCAAATGTTGACATATAGTATACAGATGTATAAGTATATGGCTACAGTAAATTGTTCATACTAGAGGTATAGTGATACATAGAGAAAAATATTTTGAAGGAAATCTTAAAACATCTTAACATATGGAAGGTCTACTTTTTTTTTTTTTAAATGGTCATTCTCGAATAGTAGTAGTTTTTGAAAGCAGATGTAAGTATTTGTTGAATAGTGGGAACTCAATCTTGAATAGAAATGGTGGACTATCAAAATCTAGCACTATTGCACTTTATCGAAAGTAAACCTGATACTTGTGCTTTGTGGATATAGTATTGATGAAACGAAAAAGACCAAGACCAAGATTTGATGAAATGTAGTTTGAATAGGTAATGGCAGACTGCTAAAGTAGCACTGGTGCACTTTATTGAAAGTATAGTGGATTATTTCTCTATTTATTCTTTTTTTTCTTCTCTCTTTTTCTCACTATTCTCATTTTGTGGCCATAATAAGAATTTATGTATGTTTGTATAATATTTATGAATGTGCTGTCTCCAATTGATCTGCTGAATAAAAATTATTTTAAAAAATAATTATTCAGGGGCGTGGTCTCGCCGTGAATGGAGTGAGACGCACGCTGCGGGAGCTCCGGCCGCTCGCTGCACTTAAAAGCAATTAAAGCGGAGCTGGGGCTTTATCGGCACCGTTTTTTCAGGGCGCATGTGTGGCGGAGTGCGAGGGGCCCCCCTGATGAGCGGACGACGACTGGGGCGCGACTGATTTTGTGGCGCAGCCGCTTGGCCTCGGCCCCCCGGTCCGGACTGCGGCGGCCGCCATCTTGTGCTTCCCAGGCCTGGGCTTGCCCTGTGGCTGGGGGGCGCTGCCCTGGGCTTCTCCGGACTCTGCACTAACCTGGCTGAGGCTCGGCTGCGCGTTTGAGACGGTCCGCACCTCTGTGGAGCTGAAGATCGGAGAGGGATCATCTCCTGCCACCTCGACTGTCCGCCATCTTGGGTCCAGGCACAGGCCCGATCGAGATTGAGTTCGCCCGGGGCGGGCGATCGGAGAAGCAGGCTTTGGGCTCCTGAACCCTTTGGCGGTGAGTGGCGTTGCTGTGTGACTGGCGGTGGGAGATGGCGGAGAGGGGCTCCGGCTGGGGAGGGCCCGGCTCTGACCCTGCTGCACCGTGCCCTGGACTTGGAGCGAATCTGCTGAAAGGGGCGCGGGAAAACCCGGGGTTGAACACTGCCCCTGGGAGACGACCCCCGCTGCGACCGCACACCCTGCTTGATCGCCTGGCCACCCCCCTGTGACACTCCTGCGTGGGACCCACCTGGAACCTTCCCCGTTCATGCCAGCCATATAGGGTCTTGCCTCGCCAGACCACACGGCTGAGGCCTACGGGAGAACAGGCCTGACCTCGGCGTACTTGCCATACGGCGGAGTCTTACCCCAACGCCGGACCGCCTGGGGCCCCGTTGACCTGCTGGCTGGGGACATTGAAGAAGTTACTCTGCACCGCTGCGGCCCGGGCTGGCCCCTGCTCTCCTTTGGCAGCCTAGGGGTCCTTGTGCTATCCCGGCTCTGAGGCGGGACTCACGGCGCCTTGAAGCATCTTGGGCTGGCGGGCCGGGCCCTACGTCCCCCACGGTGAAGTTACTGGAGGCTGCGGCTTGGCTCCACGCCCTGGACTCGGCGACTCTGAGCTGGCCCTTGCCCCTTGGGGCCACGATTGACCTGCCTGCTTCGTGCTAGATGCGCGGCCTGGGGTGGCCTTGGCCTGCGCGACCCAGCCATCGGGCCTGATCGCCCTGTAGACGAGGTCCCGGATACAACCCGGGGTTTCACGCCACTGCCTAACCTCCCCCTTGCCATATTGACTGTGGGGCCCCACCTGGCGCGCCCTGGTTTTCGCCATCCGAGTTGGAGCGGGTGCAGCTGGTATCTTCATCCATTTTCTTATGGCCCCTCGACCACTCCTATCTACCACGTCTGGCATTGGTGGGTACTGATCCCAGCCTGGAAATGACACGCACCAAATCAGTGAAGGACGCAGCTGCACCCCCGAAGGACAACCCTGTCGCCGCGCTCTGGGGCAAATCGAGCACGGCAGCCCCTGTAGGGATGGCCTTGCAGACTGGGGGGGACTCACCACCTGTCACCCAGGCTTTCATGGCTAGCTTCATGACGGAGCTCAAAACTGAAATAGGCTCCTTACGTACAGAGGTCCACTCCTGTGTCCGAGAGCTCAGGAAGGAGGTCACTGACCTCGGGTAAAGAGTAGATGGCCTTGAGAAGACTGTGGATGCACGAACAGAGGACCAGGAGCAACTGTGGCAGCGCCTGGCCACGCTTGAGGAGCAACACATCGACCTGCAACTGAAGCAGGAGGACTTGGAGAATCGGAGCCGCCGGAACAACCTCCGCATCCGGGGGGTTCCTCTCAGGGCCGAGGGAACAGACATCATGACCTACGTGGCACAGCTCCTTCATGAGGTCTGGGGGGATGACGACACCTCACCTCCGGCTCTGGACCGGGCACATCGAGTCTCCGGCCCTTCCAGCCGACAGGGCCTCCTCCCTGATATTCTGACCCGGGTCCATTTCTTTACGGAAAAGGAGGCAATCCTCAAAGCGGCACCTATAATGGTGCCAAAATACAGATCTACCAGGACCTCGCGCCCACCACGCTCCGGAGGCGCCGTGACTTTCGGCCTGTGACGGACAAGCTGAGAAGTTTGAACATTCAATACCAGTGGGGCCACCCCTTTGCACTCATCTTTCAGTGGGAGTCCAATCGTCGGATGGTGAGATCCTTTCAGGAAGCGGCGCAACTTCTCCACCTCTCCCTAATGCCGCCATCTAGCCCTACACGTCTTCCGCCCCTTACTAGGGCCCCTGCCAAACCATCCTGGTCCACCATACGCCGCAGCCGGCGTCTCTATCATCTTGGAGTGCAGTCGTCTTCGCAGGCCAAGAATCCCATTATTTAACACATCCGCTCCATGGAGGGGGACCGCTCCGCACCCAGCTCCCAGCCTCCAACTCCTTGACGGATCGGATCCCCATCTACGCCGGCGGCGGAGTGTGCGGAGTTCTGTGATTGTCTCATGACCCTGATGTATTGGCACCCTGCCTCCCGTGTTGACCTCACCCCAGCTCCCTCACTGCAGTGTTGACGGTACTGGACTGTCCGCCCGGATGACATCTCCTATGGCTGGAGACCCGCCCCCTCCCTGCTCCTGGGAGAGTGACTTCTCCGGGATCACTCGTGCATTAGGGCCTCGACTGACCCATGACTGGAACAGGACACTGTGGCCTGGTTGGCCAATGTTGATTGTATATATTTTGACTGCCTCTCTCTCTTCTCTCTCTCTCCCTCCTCCTTCTATCTCCTCTGTCTCCCTTTCTATGGCGGGTGGGGGTATCCCTCAAGGCGATCTTCCCCCCTCAACGGGAGCGTCACCTCTCTGCCCTCCCTCCCTGATGCTCCAACCTGCTCTCTACTGTGGCATGGTGGACTACTTCAGGCTTTGATAAGACCATGGCTGTCGCCCCTCATCTGAAGATCCTGTCCCTCAATGTGAAGGGCCTCAACTCCCCCAACAAGCGACGCCAAATATGGCGCTACCTCTTGCACCACAACCCAGACATCATCCTCCTCCAGGAGACCCACCTCATAAAGGCTGATATCCCTCGTATGGCCCACTCCCGATACCCTCTTCAATTCTGGGCTGCAGCCCCCACTAAAACGGCTGGAGTGGCGATACTTTGTAGACCTGGCATCAGGCAGGGGGAATCTAGGATATTCCGTAGCCAGGACGGCCGCTTTGTCAAGGGTGGGGTTAGGATTGGGCACCGTCTCTTCACACTGTGTAATATTTATGCACCTAACCAGGCACAGGACTCCTATCTCAGGGCGATCTTGCAGGAACATGTCCCACAGGCAGACCCCTCACTAATCATAGGGGGAGACTTTAACATGGCGTGGGACGCTACAATGGACCGCAGCGATGCCTCCTTCCAAGGGGCAGGAGCTATGTCCTCGGCTCTCAGACGGCAGTTGTCGGATCTTGGCCTATTGGATTCCTGGCGCTACCATTCCCCTGATACGCGCGAATATTCGTATTACTCACACGTGCACCGCTCGTACTCGCGCATTGATTATATCTTTATTTCCCACGCTTTGATCGGCGAATCGCTTTCGGCATCCATGTCCGACATCTCTGTCTCAGATCACGCCCACCTCGAGCTCCTCTTGCAAGACCCGTCTGCCTGCGCCTCTCGGACCCCACGCTGGCGCCTGCCACTGCATATCCTTCGGGATCCAGTCGACGTAGCGAGCCTGCGAACCGCCATTGACTCCTACTTCGCAACTAATGACATCCCCGAAACCCCCTTCCCTGTAGTGTGGGATGCATTCAAGGCCACGATCTGCGGTCATATCACATCGCTTGTAATCGCACGGGCGCGCGAGGCACGCCTTCTAGAAAACAACCTCTCCAAAGACATCAAGGCTCTGGAGAGACAGGACCAGGAGCACCCCTCACTCACACACAAACGCCACCTCGCGAACCTCCGCGGGCAACTCCGCTCTCTTCGCACTAACAAGGCTGAGAGAGCCCTCCTAACGTTGAAACAACGCTATTTTGACGGGGGCGATAAGGTGGGTACGGTCCTGGCTAGACGCCTGCGAGTACGCGCCGCTAAAGCACACATAGCCAATGTCCAGACTGGCGATGGCACGCGGGCCACCACAGAGGCGGCTAAATGCGAAGCCTTTCACGCATATTACTCGGCACACGGGCCGGGTAAAGGATATTCTTGACAATTGCTCCTGGACCCCAATCAGTCCTTATCATGCTCAGCAGCTGGAGGAACCCCTCACTCAAGAGGAGCTCACGAGCGCTCTGAAGGATTTGCCCTTTGGGAAATCACCGGGCCCGGACGGCCTCCCCTTGTCCTTCTATCGCCTGTTCTTGCCACAGCTCCAACCCCACCTCCTACGACTGTTCAACTCCTTTACCGATGCGTAGGGACCATCCCCCTCTATGGGACTGGCAGAGATCGCCCTCATTCCTAAACCGGGTAAGGACCCTACCCTCTGCTCTTCATTTTGTCCTATAGCCCTCTTGAACACAGATCTTAAAATTTTCACCAAAATACTGGCCAAGCGACTTGACCCGCATTTGCCCGGACTTATAGAACCGGATCAGGTCGGCTTTATCCGGCACCGCCAGGGAGCAGACAATGTACGTAGAATTGCCCACCTCGTAGGGAAGGCCCAACATTGGAACATACCGGCATGTCTATTATCGCTCGATGCGGAAAAGGCGTTCGACCGAGTGGACTGGACCTTCCTTCGAGCTGTGCTACACAAAATTGGACTAGGCCAGTCCATGATAGCCAGGATCATGGCCCCCTATCTTTCTCCACAGGCCCGGGTGCGAGTCAATGGCCAACTCACGGATCCCGTCTCCATACACCGGGGCACGCGGCAGGGCTGCCCCCTATCTCCCCTGTTGTTTGCCCTCGTGGTGGAACCTTTGGCCATGATGATTCGACAGGCTGCGGACGTACACGGTATCCCCCTTGGAGGTCAGCAGCACAAAGTGGCTCTCTTTGCAGACGATCTCATTCTCACGCTATCCCGCCCGCACACCTCTCTCCCGGCACTTCTCTCTTTGCTGCAGTCCTTCGAAGTGGCCTCTGGTCTCAAAATTAACCATGAGAAGTCCTGGGCCCTGAACCTCACGATCCCTGAGGAAGAGATTCCTGCACTGTAATCCCTTGTCCCCTACCAATGGGCTGCTGGCTCCATTCGCTATCTGGGACTTCAGCTGACCCCCTCACTTGCCACATGGTCCCAAACGAACTGGCGGGAGTGCAGGAGATCAGTTTTGGACGACCTGAGGGGTTGGAAATCCCTTACTCTCTCCTGGCTGGGCCGCCTAAACGCTATCAAAATGTCGGTGCTCCCCAAAATCCTATATTTATTTCAATGTCTTCCCACCCCCATTCCACAGCACCAGATCCAAAGTCTTCAGAAAGACATCACTAGCTTCATCTGGGGTGGGCGCAGGCCGCGATTCTCCAACAAAATTCTCATGCTACCGCGGGACAGGGGTGGGCTAGCATGCCCTAACCTGCTAGAATACTACTGGGCCTCCCATCTCCGCTTCATCTCGGAGTGGATAGCAAGAGAGAGCGAAAAGGTCTGGTTCCATATGGATAGGGCGGTAACCGGACGAACCATATGGGACCTCTCCTGGCTCCACCGAGCAGCACGCTCCTGTGGCGCTTACATTGCCGTGCCCACCAAGACGGTGCTGGACATTTGGGACAAGGTTGCTGTTTCTAAGGGGCTCACAACCTTCCCCTCCCCCCACACCCCCATTACAGGTAACTCGCTATTCCCGCCGGCTCTTAACCCGCAGGCGTTTTCTCATTGGCTGGAGGGTGGATGCAGAACGATCCAAGATTTGTTCATAGGGGACACATTCAAAACCTTTGCTCAATGCAAGGAGGAGTTCCGACTCCCAGCGGGAGCCAGGCTCCAGTATGCACAGCTTCGTCACTGGCTGTCCACGCCTGATGCAATGCAGGCCGCCACCCGAGCATTCACCCCCTTCGAACGCTTAGTGCGCTCCTTTGACGACTCGAAGGGACTTATCTCTCGGACCTATCAGATCCTACAACATCCTCCGCTGGTACCCACTCACACATACCAACGCCAATGACAGTCGGCGTCCTCCACCGAAATTGCACCCGCCCAGTGGAACTGTTTGTGGCGGGACATACCGAAGGTCTATCGTAGTATGTCGCAACGGGAAACCGCATACAAGATTATGACGCAGTGGTATTACACACCCTCTCGGCTGCACAGGATGTTCCCCACTTCCTCTCCGAAGTGTTGGAGATGCCTGAGCTCCCCGGGCGACTTTATTCATATCTGGTGGACCTGCCCGCTCCTGACCCTATTCTGGAAAGAGGTTCTTAGTCATATTAAAGGGGTGCTTGGCTTCCCCCTGCCTGAATCCTCAGTCACAGTTCTTTTAGGCCTTAAACCCGACAACTTGCAAGCGCTCACCTGTAGCGATTGGCATATCGCCCTCCACATGCTATGGGCCGCTAAACAGCTCATTGCTCTGTATTGGAAAAAGGCAGAGACCCCCCCCATTACCATTTGGTTAACGCACCTGTGGCACACAATAACTATGGAACTCTTTACTGCGCGATTGCAGTCCCGCGACACCCGTTTCACCAAAATATGGCAACCACTGGTCACCTACCTCTGTAGAATGGAACATGCGCGCCTTCTGCCTCCGAAGCTCCGGGCTTTACGCCTCTTCGAGGACGCTGTGATCCCACCTGAACCTGACAGATTAACTGCATCGCCACATTGACCCTGCCCCCAGCGCTACATGGTGTGTGCCCCAGGCGGTGACCCGACTGTTGAACGCCATTGCCCCTCCTTGCCTCCCCCTAGCCCGCCACCCCCCTCCTTCTCACAACTACCTTGACCCCCACTATTTGGAACCACAAGCAATGCGACTCTTTCCCCCTGTCTTGTTCTCACTGTCACTGCCTCCCTATCTTAGATCTATCTCTCCTACCTGCTTTTTCTGTCCTCTCATCACTCTCTATTCGTTCAATTCCCTCTGCCCCCTCTTACAGGCTCTTCGCCTCCTCTTTTCTTTTCTCTTTGTTATGATATTACTCATGTTGAATGTGGGTTTTGAAACTTCTCCACACTGCAGTCTAATGTTGTGCCCTTTGCAATACACGGCCGGCCCACCATGGGTTGTAGGCGACTTGCTGTGTAACGCTTGCGTAGATATTCATCATCAAAGTCTTACAAGCCTCCTCTAAACAACGCGGCCAGCCCTATATTCGGTTGTGGGCCACATGCTGTGTATGTATAGACCCTCTCTATGGTTCCCTTGTGAAAATAAAAACAGATTTATATTTAAAAAAAAATAATAATAATTATTCAACTCCGACTATTGCAACCATCCCAAGGTGATAAAATTGGAAACTCTTTCTTTGAGAACCCCTATGTGCCATGTGGTGTTAAACAAGTATCCATCCAATCACCTATACACTTCAACCTATATGTTGAACCTCCTAGGGAAGCTAATGTCTGACCTCAATGTCTCTTTTCATCTGTATGGAGGTGATACACTCAGCACTTCTTTGTGTTAATTTGCGTCGGGTAGGTGTTACATGGGTGAAGCATGGGTATATCCATGCATCCACCCATGTATTTTGGCACAAACCCAATTTACAAAGAAATTATCTTTATTTCTCCTTGCTACTTCCTCTTTCCATGTCTGCTGCATTCCTCAGCACACACAGAAAGAGGAATATGCCTCTAAAGATTGTTTTTGTGCAGGAAGCACCCTTCCTGCACAAAAACAATCCTACCTGTAATGCAGGCACCCTTGCACCCTGCGTTGATGCTGAGCAGCCTTAAGTGCACCAGTGCATGCAGAAAGCTGATAGCACTGTATCTTAGAAGATATAGCACTCTTCAGCTCTCTTCCGTTCACACAATGCAGCGCAGGGACTTACATTGCTGCACTGCATTGTGTGAATTCTTGATAAATCGGCTCCCCCAGTCTTTTGTGGTTTGGCTTTAAAACTTTTTTTTTCCAGTTTCATATACGTTGGGGCTCGAACCGGTTCGCCACTTCCAGAGTCTGCAGCTCTAGCCTATGTTTCTCTACCACATTACTTTAGCATTCCTGACAGATTGGGAAGGCGGGCAATTGGGCATTGGTCGATGGTCCGGTGCCTCGGGGTCACCTGGGGGCCATTTTTTTGGGCCTCTGTAAGCCGGCCCAAGAGACTGACTTTCTTCCCCACTCCCCACCAGGCCACTTTAATGTGGCGCCACCATCACCAAGCACTCCCCTGACATGCTGTAAACTGAGGCTAGGGTCCAGGTGTTGCTTTAGCCTTAGGGGCATTCTCACCTCCGCCCACTGCCTCCCGTGCTCTGCCAGAAGCAGTTATCCCCCGCCGGGCCAACACATTTAGACCATGGGGGGGTGCAAGGTGTAGCGGTCTAGTTGTAGGCCGCATGCAGCCCGGGGACCGATACCTCGGAAAGGTTTGCACACATTGTATCACCCTCTGGCCAGGCGTGGCCAGAGGGTATAAATAAACGGGCGGAGGTCGCTAGAGACTTCCTGCCCACACCAAGTCACCAAGTGTGTGTGTGTACATTTATTTAAGCGCCGATACTCCATGGGCCTACTGCTGCGGGTACTGACCAGCACCACATTGGTGACGAGGGCGGGCGTTCTGTCAGCCGTCGTTGACGAACTGCACCCCGCCTGTGTCGAACTGCACCCCGCCTGTGTCGTGGTGCCTGCTCCCAGCCCGGCGAAGCGAAGGACGCCACTGCAGCACCCTGACAAGAACGCGTGCTGCACCTACAGGCTGCGCGGGCCCGGCTGTCGTGACGGCTACGGCCCACCATCATCGCCGCACCATCGTCCTGCCCCGGCACCACTGAGCCCGCAAAGAAGGTACGCGCGCACTTGCGCACACTCGCTCCTTCCCTACCGGAGCCCCGCTCAACCTCTGCAAGCTCTGGTGACCTGGTGCTCCCGGTGACCCTCGGGTTGAACCCCCGGCCGAGCTGTACAATGCGCGCATGCGCAGTACGGCCTGCAGTGCCCCAGCGATGGCGCACACACGGTCCCAGCCACGCTGTTGTGCCTGAAGCGCTCACCACCCTACATCGCGCCTGCCACATGGTGGCAGCACCTGGTGCACCATACGCACCCAGAGCCCCTCAAAAGGGGAGGAATCAAAAGGACCACCATTCAAGGAACAAGTAGGGAGAAGAGTGAGCCCATCTAACAGTGGAAGGCCCCAGAAGACACCCCCAGGGAGGAGCACGTGAGGCACATCAAGCGCCAGTTTCAAGCAGCGTCTTCACACCACGCCTAAAAGAGCAGCTTTCACACAGCAGGAGGCGCACGACACATGCGCAGAGATGACAGACCAACAAGCGCATGCTGCACCACCACCACCCCTGCCGCCGGCCCAACAAGCTGGGCCCCAAGTTGTGCATCCAGCGTCACAGCACTCGCAGATCAACGCGCAGCCCCCATTCAGCGAGCTCATAGACCCGGCCACGGCGTCTCCCAGATGGACTCTATGGATCAGCAGGTTGAACAACTACTTCACGGCGACAAGGGAAACAGACGGAGCAGTCAAGCGATCCCTCCTACTACACTTCGCGGGCGATGAAATCTACAAGCTGTTCGCCCACCTACCCAACACCGGAGCGCCCAACGACTACAACGCAGTGGTCAGGGCCCTGAATGCGCATTTCGACCCCCAACTAAACCCGGATTACGAGAGGTTTAAATGGCGCCAAGCACGGCAGAGGGAAGGGGAATCGATGGACGCGTTCCACGCGCGACTGCGTGAGCTGGCGAGCACATGTACGGATGACGACCAAAACAAAGAGGTGAGGGCCCAAGTGATCCAAGGCTGCCGGAACAAAAACCTCTGGACCCTCATCCTGCGCCAACCAGGCATCACCCTGGAGGACATCCTCATCATGGCTAGGTCGCATGACCTGTCTGATGCCAGAGCGACGGCGATGGACATCGCAATTACCCAACAGGCGGAAAAACCAACCGCAATCAAGACAGAAAGAGTAAACGCGATCCGACCCCAGAACAGAGGCACCCGTGGCCTGAAAGAAGCGCACAGGGGTCGCGCTGTGGATACTGCGGTAGGGAAGAACACCCACAGGAGGAATGCCCAGCGCAAGGGCGAACGTGTTCGAAGTGTGGCACGCCCAACCACTTCGCAATATCGTGTAGGGGATGCCCGCGGAATCGAGGAACTCGAGGACGGCGTCCACCATCGAAGGCAGTCAAACACCTGTCACTGGAAGATCCAGAAAACCCCAGATCAGCCCGTACACCCACCCGACAGAGACACTACCTCGAAGATTCATCAACTGACGAAGAGGGAGAGTGTTACCTGATTTCCTTTGCAAGTGACCTCAAGAGGAAGAGGCGGCCACAACCCACGTGGGCCATAGAAATCGCTGGATCCCCAGTCACTGCACTAATCGACACGGGGGCATCCGTAAACGTAATGGCGTGCCAACAATATAAGCGGCTCAACCCACGACCCGTACTGTCTCCCTCGCACGTCCGGATCCTCACGTATGGCAGCCAAACCCCGCTACTGCTCAAAGGGATGATGACCGTCCAAGTCAAGGCAGAAGGGCACGAAATCATAACCATGTTCCACGTGGTCAACAGGGAAACAGACATCCTGGTGGGAAGCCACACAGCCGAGGACCTTGGCCTAGTCACATTTGCCAACGCCATCAAAGCACTACAAACAGAAGATGTCCTCAGCCTCTTCCCGCAACTATTCAGAGGCCTCGGATGCATGAAGACAGCACCGATCAAACTCCACATCGACAAAGCCGTAAAACCAGTGGCCCTGAGTCACAGACGCATTCCATTCCACCTGAGACCATCAGTGGAGAAAGAATTACAAGAGCTGGAACAGCAAGGTGTCATTGAGAAGGTCACGGGGCCGACGCCCTGGGTATCTCCCATGGTGATTGCGGAGAAACCAAAACAGCCCGGAAAAATCAGGCTGTGTATCGACATGCGTCTGCCCAACCAGGCCATCAAGCGTGAAAGACACCTAACGCCAACCGTGGACGACATCCTGGCAACGGATCCCGCTGGTTCTCCAAGCTTGAACTCAACGCAGGATACCACCAGTTGAGGCTAGCTGAGGAGAGCTGGTATATTACTACATTTTCAACCCACATCGGCCTAAGACGCTACAAAAGGTTAAACTTCGGTGTCTCGTCAGCAGCAGAAATATTTCAGAACGCTGTCCGGGAAGTGCTATCAGGACTCCACGGGGTGCTCAACATCAGCGATGACATCCTGATACACTCCGTGACCATAGAAGAGCACCATCGCCATCTCCGGGCCACGCTCCAACGTCTCGCTGAGCATGGAGTCACCCTTCACCGAGACAAGTGCTTGTTTTTCCAGAAGTCAATTGCGTTCTTTGGCTATGTGTTTAGCCAAGATGGGGTCGGAGTGGACCCAAGAAAATCACAGGCCATACAACAAGCCCCTGCACCAACAACTGCATCGGACGTCAGGAGCTTCCTCGGGATGGGCACCCACTGCGGGAGGTTCATACCAAACCTGGCCATGCTGGCAGAGCCTCTGCGCGCCCTCACGAAGAAGGATGCAACCTGGAAGTGGGGCCAAGGAGAGGAGGACGCCTTCCTGAAGATTAAAGAGGCACTGCTAGGAAGAACCACCATGGCGTATTTTGACACCACCCGGATGAAGGAGCTACTAGTAGACACCAGGTCCCGTTGGGCTAGGAGCCCTCCTGACCCAGGAGACAGAATCTGGAAAATGTACTCCACTCGCTTTCGCAAGCAAAGCACTCACGCCAACAGAATCCCGGTATTCCCAGATCGAGAGGGAGGCATTGGCCATCAAGTGGGCTTGCAACCACTTCCAACTATATGTCAGCAGGCATCCATTTCAAGTTGACCGACCACAAGCCGTTAATCCCGCTATTCAGAGGCACAGCACCACACCCTCCACCAAGAATCGAACGCTGGGCCATACAGCTGCAGCAGTACCAAATGGAATTGGTGTACAGACCCGGTGCGAAGGATCCGGCAGACGTCCTGTCGCGGCACCCGCCAGAGGCAGCGGAGGACGGCGGCGACCAGGAACGGCAGACAGAGGAGTACGTGGACATGGTGTCCCAATGGGCCTGCCCGCGAGCCATCACCCTAGACGAGATTAAAGCTAAACCGAGACCGACGCTGTGCTGATGGGAGTGCTGCAATCAGTCCGAAGAGGGTCCTGGGAAGACTTCCTACATGGGGCGAATGGATAGAACGAAACCGAAAGAGATCGACTGAGCAAACTCTGGAGAGTGTGCGACGAGCTGAGTGCCGCAGCAGATGGGGTAGTACTAAGAGGTTCTCGAATAGTCATCCCCGCAAGCCTCCAGGAGCGGGCCACAGCCTTGGCCCACGAAGGACATCAGGGGACAATGGGAATGAAGTCTTGCATGAGGGAGAAAGTGTGGTTCCCTGGACTTGAAGCAGCAGTGGACACCCTCGTGAGAAACTGCAGACCATGCCAGCTCACGAGTAGCCAAGAACACCCCGCCCCAGTGATAACCGACGACCCAGCGACCGCCCCGTGGGCAAGAATTCAGTATAGATTTCGGAAGTTCCCCGGATGGCCGTGTTACTGCATTAATCATCGACAGCAACACAAAGTACCCCGTGTTCGAAGTCATTGCGGCCACGTCATTTGTTCACCTACATCCGTATTAGAGAAGACGTTCTCGCTATTCGGGCTACCCCATGAAATCAAGTCCGACAATGGACCCCCTTTTCAGGGAACCGAATTCAAGGACCTGTGGGCAATGCTGCGTATCCATCACCACCGGATCACCCCTCAATGGCCACAAGCTAATGGAGAAGCAGAACGCTTCATGAAGACCCTAAACAAGATCCTGCGGATCGCAGTCTCCGAGCATACTGACCCAGAAGTGGCCCTACACAGATTCCTTCGGGAGTACCGCAGCACTCCTCACTGCACCACCCAGAGGTCACCCTGGTTCCTGATGCTGGCGGGTCCCCGGCAAGACACCATCCCTGCCGCCGACGGGTGGGCCCCAGAGCCCTATGACCCCAACAAAACCCAGACACGGAGGACCGCGACCAATGAACAGGCCAGCAAGAGGAGAAAGGCGAAGACGAGGAATATCACGCCAGGGTGCACAGTCCTCGTGAGGAACCGCCGCAGCGGAGGGAAGTTTCGCACCCCTTACGAGCCCGGAGCATGGACTGTACTGAAGACCAACGGGACCACCATCACTGCTCAGAGGAGATGCAAAGTCATCACCCGGAACATATCCTGGTTCAAGCAAATTCACGAAGTCAACATCGACTGGGTGCCTCCCGGCCAGGTGGAAGATGGAGAAGCTGCAGCTGGGAGCCGTTCACCAAGCTCCGAAGATCAAGCTGTGGTAAGCCTGCCGCCTCTCACAGTAGTCGAGGACAGAGCCCCTGTGACCAACACCACCACCAGGTCACCGGACAGTCTCCAGGCGAGCCACGGAGGCAGCCATCCGAGGTATGAACTGAGACCCAATCCGAGGCCGAGTCAAAGACTCACGGACTTTATGTGTTAACGTTTTGTTTGTTTGTTTTGAACACTGACTTGGGATGGGATGTAGCGGTCTAGTTGTTGGCAGCATGCAGCCCGGGGACCGATACCCAGGAAAGGTTTGCACACATTGTATCACCCTCTGGCCAGAGGGTATAAATAAATGGGCGGAGGTCGCTCGAGACTTCCTGCCCACACCGTCACCAAGTGTGTGCGTGTACATTTATTTAAGCGCCGATACTCCATGGGCCTACTGCTGCGGGTACTGACCAGCACCACACAAGGAGGATATACTGTATGCAGGGGCATCGCAGGAGGGCAAGTGATGTTGGACCATTCTCACCTAACCCCCCACTCCCTTTGAGCAGCAGCAATGTGCTTTTTGACACCTTCTTTGCCAGCTAAATGCCCTGAGGCTATAATAGGCTGAGGAGGGGGTAAGAGAAGTGGCCTCTGTAGCAGCCAGGTGTTGTCACATCAGACCCAATGTCTTTAAGGCCTTGTTGGGGGAGAGGAGAGGGTTGCATATAATTGAATGTAGTGCTATGGTCAGAGCTGCAGAGTTGAAACTGGGTTCGAGTCCCAGCATCAGCTCAACATCCTGTGATTCTGGGCACATAACTTAATCTCCATACTGAAAATGAAAATGAATTTGATCTTGTTAATGTAACTGGTGCTCATGTCTCCAATGATTTTGGACCGAGTTTACGCTATACAAAACTATAACAAATAATAACCGGCCAGATTCCAGTGAGACCAACCAGATGGTGATCCATACAAAGGGATGATCAGGGAATGTGAGCAACTTTTTGGGGAGAGCCTGGGTCTAATTGTGATCCCAATCCGACTCTGATTCCTGCCATATAGTTTTTGCTTTCCACTGTAAAAATATTCCTGTAATTTGCTCTTTGTGTCCGCATTCGTAACTCGTCAGTTTTTTCAGATGAATGAAGGGGTTGAGCGCGCTGATGCGTCACTAATATAAACTGCCTATGTCTGCGCCCTAACAGAAATGCATCCTGGTTTTCATCGCTGTATTAAGGTTTTCTCTTTTTCTCTCAACTATGATCCTATTTTTAAACCACAGAGAGCCCGTTCCGCTTCTTCAGATTTCCCACCCCTTTCTCTAATTTAGCTGTGGTACAATTCCCATCTGTTTGATTTGTTTTGGTAGCACGGCCTGCCACCCTGAGGAGACCGGAAGTAGGCCGAGCCCGTTTCCTCTACCGCATCCCTAATTAAGCTCCAACTGTACACATGTCATCCTTAGCATTTTGTAACCGCCCTTATTTTTCACTTCCTAATATATTTAGTCAAGGATAGGCTTTGTCCCCGAGAATTAATAAGCCCCCGCTGCTTTTCCTCAACAACAGTATTAATTGTCTGGGTGAAGAAAGCTGAAAGCTTAGCATTATTACCATTGCAGTGGCGGCTGCGCAGCAGGGGGGGACGTCTCCTCAGTGGCGCATGTTTTAATTAGATGAGAACAGGAGGACGAGAAGAAGCGAAAACATACATTACAGGCTCGTTATTCAAAATAATATCATCTTCATGTAAAGCGCCGTCAGCAGAGAGCGTTACGTACGAGCACCTCCTGCACATCCAGCCAGCAGTGATGCTAATTAATAGCAAGGAACAGGAACAACGTCACGCGGACAGAGCAGAGCTCACGTGTTTGGCGAATGATAACATGCACTCCCCTTAAGAAGGTGTTTCCAAACATATTTCCTCAGCTCTCAGTTATGAAAGCTCAAGGAAATGTAATGCTGACTTTATATTAGAAGATTTAAAGGTACCTTTTGTTTCGTATTACTGATTAATTTTTCTACAGCACTTCATCAATGTAGCCTATGTGTTGTTTTAGAAGAAATTGTCATTGAGGTTGATAGGGGCGTCCTCTTCCCAGGGGCGTAGCACAAGTCCCTACAGCCCCTGCGGTGCAGGAGGGCCCTCAACCCTTGAGGAGGGGGGCGGGGCATTCAGCCCAAGGCCAATGGATTGCTGTGAGATGGGAGACTCATGGGCCCCTCTTCACAGTCTCCAGGGGGGCCCATTTCTTTCTACATAATCGCAATGACGTTATCAATGTTTTGCTACCACAGCTGCGGTTCCAAACTATTGACACATTACAGACCTGTCAAAGCAGGAAGTGTTCCCTTTGCAAAGCGGAAGCTTCCGAGCTTGGCATTATAAATATGCGCACTTTGCATTGGTGTAAGCAGACAAAGTCCAACCCCTATTGTCATTCACAGAAGGACGTAATTTAAAAAAAATATTAATAAACAGGAGAAAAACCCATAACCCCAGTTGAGACCTGGGTGAGTACAATATCATGCAACAATGTCTCAATGGCAATAAGCAAGGTACAAATTATAACAGTAAGCAGTGGGTAATTTGAAAAATAATAAATGCCAGGGCCCAAGTAATTTCTGATGCGGTCACTACAGCTTGCACCACCTAAGGTCCATGCCAGCGCTACAATACACGAGTACCAACGATATCTACTTACAGCGACATTTCTATAAATATGACAATTTGAACTATGCCCAAAGCTGTAAGAATGGCTTGAGCACGCTGGTATTATTATTTTTGTAATCATATATTGAACTTTGATCAAGTGCTTTTTTAAAAACAGACTCAGGGCGACACCATGTGGTGGTATGTCTTAAATATGTCCCGGTGCTGCCAATTAGGTGCCAGTGCTGAGCACCATCAAACACCCGCACAAATTAAGCACTGACAGTAAGTTAACTACTGTTATAATTTGTACCTTGCTTATTGACTCCCATTGAGACATTGTTGCATGATATTATCTTTTTTTTTTTTTTTAAAGCAGGCGTAGTGTAATATCATAACTACATACTTCAGGCTTGTAATGCCCTGATTTCATACTGGTAATCTTCCTTATTGAGTCCTTCTCTTTCTTGTCACAATGATGAAGTCCTGAGATTAGCCCACTCCTAGAGTTAGGTGAAATGTATTCACGATAATATTTATATCTCTCTGTCCCCTTATTTAAACTCCTACCCCTTAGTGGAAGACCTGCAGCCAAATCCAAAACGGAGTGACAAGGGGCTGCAACATGTGTTAATTCACGCAGCACCTAAAAACGAGAGAGAGGAATGGAAGACTATAAGGAGGAAGCAGGGGCGTACCGCAGTCAGTGAGATTCGGGGAGGGCGAATCTCAAATTTCCCAACTAAAAAGTAGTTGGTGGCAGGGTGGAGGTTGAAATGACCAAGATTTGGGATGGACTGTTTCTATGAGGAACAGGTTCAGTACTGATTTGCACGAGCTGGACCTCGGGCTACAGTGGGCAAAAAATGATGGATTGGAAGGCTACCACGAGCGATTGACACTGGTTAGACTATTTACAAGTATTAACTCCATCACCTTTTGGGTGTTTGATTGCCAGTAGTATGCCTGGAAACCTGAGACTGGTGCAGCTTTCCAAGCCTACTACTGCCAAAGTGTGTGAATTCTATAAAGTATTACATTTGCAGATAATCAAGGAGTACTTCTATGTGTACAGGTTTACTACTTCTTTTGGTAAACCGGTCACTATATATATTTAAGATTCCGATCCAAAAACTGAACGAGTTAAAATCTTAATGAAATGTGAACGACGAGAAAAACTGAAACCGACATAGCAGACTAAATTCAGGGCCCCCAGACGCAACTACCAAACCAAGATTGCATTTGAGGGATGTCACATCCTAAACATCTCCCGGAATTCCTGCCCTGGGATAACTTATTTTAAATGTATTTTAATAGCACACACTCTTCTTCATCTCTGCTACAAGAAGCCTTGATGGCAGGGCTCCATGTTTCTAGACCTCACCTTTTACAAATCATTTTATCAAGTGACTGACGGCCCCATGTACTAAGGCTGAGTCGCAAATAGAAGAGGATGCACAGGCAAATTAATAGGGCGAGCCAAGCCAGAGCCGAGCCATGGGACTGGCTTGGCTCAAAGAGTCTGCACACGAGCTGAGCCAAGAAAACATTTGTTTGTATATCATGCAACAAACATAAAGTAAAAATATGATACAATCTCTTCAAAATACAAACAAAGAGTATTTCTTTAACATTTCACTTTAGTACATCAGATTATATCACTGAACAGACAGACATTTATTAAAAGTGATATGTTTTAGAAACATTCATGGCTCGCCCCCAACAGGAATGCCATTAGTGAAGAGGCAACGGAGTAGTCAGGTAAATCCTAAATGTGGCCTAGATTTTTTTTAAAGATGGAGCAGCGTTACAGTATATTAAATTAAATATAAGAGGTACTTGTACAATGCACATCCTGAACTTATGTATTAAAAAGTGTGCTGTTATGTGAAAATAAAGATAAAGGAGGCTCTGTGAAATAAAATATGTGCCTAAGAAACCCACATTTGGGTAAGCGGGGACACTTGTATTGATTCCAGGTTATCTGGGTTCATATTAGAAATTCAGCCACCTTATGGGTATCTCTGTCTCTCCCCATGGCCCCCTCCTTTTTATATCAAAGGTCACTGTTTTTTCTTTCAATTTTGGCTCACAATCAGAAAAACTGATACAGAGGTAGTAGATCCAACTCTGGGCCCCCAGACCCAATTAACAAGCTAAGAATGCATTTATATGGGGGGGGGGGGTGGTCACACCCCAAATACCACCCTGAAGCTATGCCCCTGGGAGGAAGTATAAGACTCAATGTCATGTAGAATGCTGGTGAGTAACCAGAGCATTACTACTAGGCTCCCTTTGAACCTTTCCTCATCACAGTTTTTGGCTTTTAGAAACATTAGAGGAAATCTGCTTTAACTATGGAAATCTAATGCATCAAAATGGACAGCCTCTGTAATAATGCAGCATGTAACACTCATATTATGTACCCTGCAGATATCTACCAACAAGATCCACTTATGCATGTCATAAGGGGAACCTAGCCGTGTGTTGGGGCGCCAATGAATTAGAGCAGTAAGGCAAGACTTGGGTAAATCATGGATCAAAAAAATTGCCATATGCGCCCATCTACTCAAGTTGTTGTTAGTGTTTTTTTATCCACAAGCCAGAGCAGAAACAGGAGGCTGTGAATGAGAGCAGGGGCGCCTGACACGTATGTGCACTGGTGGGGCAGGCGGGCAACTAAGTGGTTGGTGGGTGGGTGCGTGCACGCAGGCTAGGCAAGTGGCAAATAATAAAAAATAAAGTCACTTACCTTGCCTGCTGCATGTCCGACGTCCTCTTCGGTCCCTCTTCCTTCGGCTCCGTGGGCTCCAGACTCGAGGAAGTTCCACTAACCAATCCTGGGGCTACTCTCACCAGCATGAGAGCAGCACCAGGATTTGATGGAGCGTCCAGGCTGGATGCTCCTTCAGGCCCGTGCTTGGTCTCCATCCAGCTATCTAAGACAGCTGAGTGGAGAGCTGCAAAGTGCGCATGTCACTTTAGCTGGCTCAAGAGAGCCTGCTAAAGTGACATGCGCACTGTGGAGGGTCCATCTTGCGCCTACAGTCTTTCTCTGCTGCCAACCAGCAGCAGAGGAGGACACCCCACTAATCCCAGCTGCAGGCTGCTGCACTGCTAAACGTGAAAAATAAAATGACAATCTCCTATGCACTCGGATGTCTGCTTCTGTCGTATCTACTCAACACTGGACAGTGCATTACTTTGTTACATTGACGATGAGTTGCTCTTTGAGTAATCCATGTGTATTGGACCTCTTCACCTCAGCATCAAGGTAAACAGTAGCTATTACAAAGAGCGAGTTGGCACCTTTTGCATTTTATTATGACATTTGCAAAAAAGGATTTTACCAATCAGCGCTTTTACCCTCTGAGCATTCCTAGGCCGCTAAAGATTTTATTGTCACTGTGCATTACTTCAATTAGGTTTTTTCCCCAACCATCTGCTTCTATGATGGTACTGGAGCAAGAATTCATCTTGTGGCGATTTTTTCAGCTAAACTCAGTGGTTAATGTTTTGTGTTTGGGCATGCTCCTGGAGGTGTGACAAGGTCATGTAAACAATTACATCTTGCACTTCTAGCCTTTGTGCACACTTCAACTATATCAGACTTCACTCTCTTGTTTGCTCATGGGAAGCTATGCGTGCATGTGTGCTCATGCTCTGTGCTGAGGCTGTCTATTCTGGGTGCTGTAACGTAAGCGGACAGGTATTGGCTGGTCATGTGAGGGCATGTGTGCATCATCTGCAGCGTCTCCTGACAACTTTACAGCATGAAATATTGTTTTTCAGTTGGCATTCCTTAGCAACGTGGAGTTCCGCTCCCCATAGCAACGGCAGGGGATCTGTTTATGAATTCAAACGTGAAAGCACTTTCTTCTGTGAGTGCATTACAGTAGATTTTGACTTCTCTTCTTGATAGCAAATGATGAGAGAGGAAAGAAACTGTGGAAGTTAACACTGATAAGCATGCTTTTAGCTCATTAAGCTCTGTGGTGAAGATAGTTTATAACCTGATTTCATGTTAACAACCTGGATTAAAGTGCTTCAGTATGGAGGCCATCTAACTTTTTAGCCTTTTCAGCCTAAAATCAGGACTCAGTCAATATTGGTTCTGAAATGATTTTCCTTTGGTTGAGTCAGTGGCGGCTGGTATGAAGGGGGGGCGGAGGTCATGAAGAAAACAAAAATAAACACTTACCTGTCTGCTGTCTGCCGCTGCTGCCACCACCTCCTCTCCCCCCTCGCCCGCTTCCAGGGCAGGAAGCAGGAAACACCCGGCTCACAGCCTCCCGATAACTAATCACAATGCTGCAATGCAACTTTGTGATTGGTCTGAGCACTGTGGATCAGCCCTAAGCCAGAGAATGGGAGGCTGGGCATGTTCTCCATGCAGGCTGTAATGCAGCCTGCATGAAGAACATGCAAAATGTGCATGATGGTTTGACCGGCCCGAGACGGCCGACCAAAGCGTCCTGCGTACTTGGAGTGGGCAAACTACTCCTGCCCTGCCCTGCTCTGTGAGCAGAGCAGCCCCGCCCCTACCCAGCTGAGCAAGGGGAAAAATAAAACGATAATAACAATGAGTTATTATCATTTTATTTTTTCCTCTTTGACCTGCTCAGTGGGGTGACGCTCCCCTGCCTTACCGAAGGAGCCGCCACTGGGTTCAGTTATTTGTGTCATTATTTTACAGGTGACCTCAAGTACCCGCTCGAGTACCTGAGAGTTTCGGTGCCTATTCAATCATTGGTGTTGGATGTTGCTAGTTTTATGACTTTCATTTTTACATTGCATTTATGTCTGAGAGGTCAAATAAACTATACATATTTTAGCTTTGGGTCAAGAATAGATAACTGCATATTTTTAGACATTGATGTTCTTTTCACTGTCAATCATGCAGAATGCAACAGCCCCATTGTTATCTTTTGTCTACACCCGGAGAACCTGGGATAACTTGTGTAAAATGGAAAAAGGTTTGGAGTGGTATTTCAGTGTCTTTAGAACTTCTAGTAGTGTGGAAAGGAAAACCGAATTGTTGGTGCTTAGGATCTAAAGGTCGGGATGTCTTCTATCGTCTTCCTGACTTGTTTGATGGAAAGACTTTGGAATTCAATGAATACGAGATATGTTTTAAAAACTGAACTGCACTATCTCCCCAAAGTGAGTACCATTCTAGAGAGGTACCACTTTAGGAGAATCTGTAGAAAGTTACGTTACAGACGTATGCAAGCTACCACCTTCATGTAAGGGAACACACTAAAAGAAACAATCGGGGACCAATTCATGTCTGAGTGTAACTTGAAAAGGATAATCTAGGTAGAATTACCCAGTCTAGTTCAGATATTAGTGATTGTGGAAAAAGTAGAACACTTGAGTGCATGGGTGAAGGAGACTAAGAACAGCAATATAAAGATTGATAGAGTGCAAGAGATTAAATCATGAACACCCAAATAAGATCAAACGAGAGAATTTCAAGGCCAGTACTTCAGGTTTGGCAATAAAGGGTATATGGCTAATATAAAAAAATGCCATTCGTGGAAAGTTGTGTGTAAGTTGTGTGGCAGGAAAGGACATTATTCTAATACCTGTAGAAACAAAAACACTAAAGCAAAAGTCAGGGATATTGATGTGGAGAGTGATACTGACACTACAGAACTGGAGTGTGGAGAGATGGTGTTACAGGTGAAAAGTGATTGTAAGGAGAGCCCTGAGGACATGGGTGAAATAGAGAACACAGAAGACCAAATGTTATTTGATTCTGGGGCGAAGATAACTTTAGTACCTAAAGTGTTCTATATCAGTCCCATGCCGGAAAAGGTTAAACTCTATAAAACAGACATTAGGTTGCTTACGTACAGAGGTGAGCTGATAAAATTGGAAGGTAACTTCATTAGGCTGGTAGTGTGAAAAGGGAGATATGTCATAGGCAAAGTATGTGTATCTTCACTAGGAGACATTTTGGTTTCATCAGAGAGCTCTGCGCTTAATGTTAAATTCCAACAGCTGCCCAGCCATAATTCTGTAAGAAGCAATGGAAATGTAAACAAAGTTTGGGTGAGAGTTTGTTCATGAGTTTCAGTGGGAGTTCTCAGAAGATTTTAATGAGAAGTAGGTTGATTAAAGAGTTGCATCTATCACATTCATTTGAAGAGGGTTGCCCAGCCCAAGTCATGTTAGGTGTGAGGAGTACCGTAGTGGTCAGAAAAGCAATACAGGTAAAACTGGAAAAGTTGAAAAGACAAGGTATCATAGAAGAAGTAGAGATCACTTAGTGGAGTGTAGCACAATCTGAAAGAGGAAATAACAAGGAGATTTAAACATATTTCTCCTTGTCATGCTTCTGTTGTGATGGTGTAGCATTTTGATGCATTCCCAGTTTTATTACTCTTGGTAAATCTGGGAATGTGTGCAAATCCATGGGTGGACGCGTGGGAATGCCCACACTCCACCCATGGAACACCTTCCCTGTGCAGATTAATGCAAGGCGGCGATTTGCAGTGCCTTTTATTACTCTTGATTTACTAAGCAACACAAAATAAGTTTGGGTGGCTTAGTAAATATCACTTAAGCCCTTGTGTTGCCTTGCGTGATCCAATGGCAATGCAAGAGCATAGTAAATCTGGGCCTCTGTTTCTGATTCAGTAAGTGCAAACATTTGACTAGAAGGAATTGAAACACAGGGTTCTAAATCAATCTCACAGTCATAGCTTCTATGCACAGGTAAAACATTTGCCTTTTTCTTATCAAAAACTTTACAGAAATTTTGGTAACGAGGGATAACGAGATAGCATACCCAAAACTCACTCGTTTAAATGCCTTAGAGGGATGATTTTCTTTAGAGTGACATGAAAGCATTCACTATTCTGACACTTGTAAGAAATCAATTGAACCATCGTGGCAGTCCTATCAAAACAAGACTTATGTGAAGTCCGCCATGGAATACCCCGAATTACTTCGTACTGAGGAGCAACAATAAAATCAAAAGTAACTCACCAAAACTGAAGCTAAGTCAGAACCACCCACTGCCTTAACACTCACAGGAATCTTTTTCTTAATAACTGGAATTTGCAAGGATTAGGCAAACTTCATATCCAAAAATTTCCCGAAGCTCCAGATTCTAAAAATCCTGAATCCACCTTTTCTTGGCCTTCTGACAAAATCGCCTTCATGAAAATTATCATATGAGCCACAGCTGACAGCATGGAATTGACAACCCATCTGGGAACTGGCTTCAGGCCCAATTTAATTCTTGATGGGTGGCCTGTTTCACTGCCAGGCCGATGGAGTAAATTACTTCATCGTCCTGACGCGGGTGCTGTTTTCCAAATGTATAAATGTTCACGGGCGCAGTGGAAATTTCTAGCACTGGCAGGAACCTCCGTCATGGCTGTTCCTATCAATGTACTGTAAATTTGACTGATGACTCCATCAGCATGACGGAGCCGTACGACAAACTTACAATGTTTTTTTTCTTAAAGAAAAATCCAAAGCAGGATTTTGTTTTTGAAAATACAAAAACAATGCCCCCATTGATGAAATAAAGATGCTCTGTTTGCATACGGGTAACCAATGTCAACTATCAATTAACTGAAAGTGGTAATAACTCAATAGATACTGATGACCTTGTTTCAAATTTAACAATTCATTATCTTAGGAAGAGCATTTTCATCTGATCACAAAAAGCAGTAACATTATTGTGAGATATTGGGTTGTTAGTTGAGGAGGGTGAAACACTGCTCAAGCAACAGTCACAAAGTCACTAAATTAACCTGTGCTTAGCCCTCTATTAGCTTGGCACAAAAGCATTCAGGCTTAACTTAGAGGCAATGTGTAAAGTATTTATGCAGTATCGAACAGTAATAAAGTGAAGACACAACACAAGACAAATCCCACACCAATTTAGAAAAATAGAGTAACTGCTGCTAGCTTATTTGACCCCCAAAATGACAAAAATCCAATAAGTAGAACCAGATTTATGTATTTTTAATAGGTTAAAGTATAAAATAATGCCTAAAAGATCAGAGCGCCAACTGCTAACATCTAGTGGCTCGAGACCAAGGCAAAGTTGAAAGTTATGGCTGACCGCAATGAAGCGTGGTTCATGTACACAAATTGGATTGGGCCTGGTCTCCACTTATCTCAGACATAAAAGAATTTTGGGAGAAAAATGGCGGAGAAGATGAAATTCAAGTTTTGGATTTCATCTATCCGGGCACCTTTAGCACCACTTCCAAGGGTCTAGGACGGGAGGGGAGTCATTTGTAGGGTCAGGACTCACTGGGGCTGGGTCCAGGTGCGGGTTCAAGATGGTTGGAGCCTTTTCTATCCCTGAGGCTTTGATCAGGAGGCTAGCCAACTAGCTCTTGGAGTCACTCTGGAAGTCTTGGATTGAAGAAGGAACTACGGTGTAAAACAGCAGGGCTTCCACAGGCCCAGAAGTGATCTGAAAAGTCAGTCTAAGGGTTCTAATTTTATACTTGGTGCTAGCTTTGAAGTGAAGGATACGTCTGGAGCTTTTTCCTCCCACAGAATTGTGTGGAATTTCCTGCCTCCCTGCCCTGGCCACAGTCTGTCTGCAGTCTCAATAGGCTGGGGTGAAATTCTTTGTGTGTGTGCTGAGGCAGTGTCTTTGAAGTGAAAGTGGGGCTGTGCACAGCTCCCCTCCCATTCACAGACACCAAACATAACTTTCCTACTTGTTCCAAATCAAATGTTAGTACTTATTACATGTAATAAGGTAACCCATTGTTATCCTATGGGAGAGGTAGGCATCACAATAGTGAAAACATGAATTTGTAAGTATTTCACTACCAAGATTTGTAAAACATAAAAGTACATGTCCAATCTTTTACTTACAATGCACCCTGCCCTATGGGCTGTTTGGGGCCTACCTTGGGGGTGACATATATATCTTAAAAGGGGAGTTCTAGGCTTGGCATAGGGGCTATTTTGCCTAGTCGAATTGGCAGTTTAAAACTGCTGGTAGGCTGCAATGGGAGGCCAGAGACGTGTTTTAAAGAGCTACCTAAGTGGGTGGGAGAATAAGTGCTGCAGGCCCACTAGTAGCATTTAATGTGAGCACAAGTGCTTTAGCACTGGTTAGCAGTGGCACAGTGCACAGAGTCCTAAGGCCAACAAAAAAAAAAAATCAAAAAAATAATAGGGAGAAGGCAAAATGTTTGGTAGAAGACCACCCTAAGGCCAACAGCTCCACCAATTATAAAGCAAAGGAGCATTTCTATCTATCAATGGAATACTCCAAGTAACCCTATTTCAAATGAGATATGATAGAAGAAAAGCCACTTTGGTTTTATCAGCTCGGAAGGTTGCAGATTTACACACAAATCTAACTGACACTGAATAGTGAACAATGCAAATTCCTTGGATCTTAAGAAAATCTCTCTGGGGATGCTAAGGGTATAACTGGAGTCACTGCAGAACAAGCATGTACAGAAAACCTGGAGGCAGGTTTATCAACACTTTGGAATGGTGCAAAGTCACAAAAAGTGGTGCAAACTGACTCAAAGTGTTGATATAGTATTGGCATTCCAGCACAAATTTTATTTGCATTGGAAAGTTCCCTTATGGCAGTACAAATAGTACATTGAACTATTTTGTGTTGACTGCGCATCCCATGGGCGGTAAAAAACAAGTTACTTACCCGTACACTGTGGTTCTCCAGTATTGATATCTTTCATAGATTCACATGCTTGAATCTTCCCTGTCGTCATGGTGGGTGTCCCACAGTATTTGAAACAAGCAGTACCATTTAAGTACATTAAAAGACATTGAGACAGCAATTGACATTGTGAACCAATTCATATTGTTTTAATAGACCCAAACTTCAGTCAATCAGAGACAAGACCCTGATCCATTCTTCTCCTGCAGAGCCATCATACCTCAGATTTCCCACACAGGTATAATAAAATATATAAATGAGGTATAAAAGAGGTGAGCCTAAACAGGGAGATAGGCGGAACGCATGTGAATCTATGAAAGATATCAGTACTAAAGAACCACAGTGTACAGGTAAGTTACTTGTTTTTCTCCAGTATTGAATCTTCCATAGATTCTCATGCTTGAATCAGAGTAGCTAGCAGTAAGTAAAGAAGAAATGGTGGAGGGTTAGGCAGAACCACTCTCCAAAATGGTAATAAGGAAGTAAGACATGAATCACTGGGAAATAGATCCAATATATGAAACAGTGGTGATACAAGCAATAACAACACATCCTTATAAAATAAATAATTTGCAATGAAATAACGAGAAAACAATCTATACCTTACTGAAAGAGGTGACATAGAACTGCCTGTCCTACAGTGGCATCTGCTTTCCATGCTGAATCTAAACAATAGTGTTTGGCGAAAGTATGTGCATTCAACCATGTTGTCTGCCTCTAATGTCTGGAAGTGATACTTCGGCAAACAAGGCTGTGGATGTAGCCATCTTTCTGGTTGAATGTGCAGAGACTCTTGTGGACAGTGGTCTTGCTGCTTTGTGATGGCAAATGCAATTGCCCCCGACACCCAATGGGCTTTACTGCTTCTTGAAACTGCGTAACCCTTCCTGGGAGGTGCAAAAGAGATGTGAAGCTGATCCGGTTTTCTGAAAGCTTTTGTTCTGTGGATATAGAATGTCAAGCAAAGTTTAACATCTAGAGAATGGAGAGCCCTCTACTTAGCGTAAGAAGGGTTCTTAAAATAAGTTGAGAGAACGATAGGTTCATTCAAGTGAAAAGAAGTCGGAAGCTTCGGGATGAACTTAGGGTTGGTTCTTAACAACACATTATATTCTCTGAATTGTAGAAAATGCTCTGTGACTGTAAAGGCTTGAATTTCGCTGACTCTTCTGGCTGACGTGAGGGCCAATAACAGGGCTGTGTTCCATGAGACATACTTCATATCTGTCTTATGGATTGGCTCAAACGGCGCTTTCATGAGTTGGGAAAGAACCATATTCAACTGTAAGGATATTGCAGGAGGTTTTATTGGTGGAAAGGCCCTGAATAAGCCCTTTATGAATTCTTTCACACGTCTAGTGGTCCACAGTGAGATTTCACCTGTTTTTCTCCGGAATCTAGAAATAGCTGCCAAATGAACTTTTATTGAAAAACACGCCAAGCCTGACTTTGCCAGGCGAAGGAGATATGGCAATAGCTGTCCCGGAGAAGAACGAAAATGGTGTTGATTATTTTTGATACACCAGTAGCAGAATCTCTTCCATTTCGCCACATAAGACTTATTTGTGGAAAAAGTATGTGACAGTTCCAGGATAGAGTTGCATTCCGTTGGCATACTCAGAGATCCAAACTCATTGTTGCAAGGTGCCATGCCGACAAATTGAGAGATCGAGGATGCCAATACCTGGCCATTGCTCATGTAAACCAGGTGCTCTAGCGGCTGAAACTGGATGAGTGGACACACAGATAGGAGAAGATGCTATGTGTACCTATACTGTCTTGGCCATGCAGGGGCTATGAGAATGAGATGGCATAGTTCCCTCTTCATCTTGAGTATCTTCCTGGGATTGAGAGGAAAGGGAGGAAATGCATAGACGAGAACATTCCTGTCCATTATATCTGAAGAGTATTCCCCAAGACACTCTCTGAGGGAACCTGCTTGCGAACATTCTGCATTTTGTGTTGAGTAGAGTTGCAAAGAGATCCAGATTTGGGGTACCCCATTTTTTAAAGATCTGAGACAACTGTTTCTGATTCATTTCCTATTTGTGGCATTGACTCATCGTTCTTGCAGAGAGATGGCGTGCATCAGTAACCACTTCCATATTTGTTGGGCTTGAGAGGAGAGGCTTTTTGATCTAATTCCCCCTTGCTTGGCGAGATAGAACATGGTGGTGATATTGTCTGTCCTCACCAGGATAGAGTAATTGCGAATTCTGGGCAGGAATGATTGCAGCCCCAGGAATACAGCCTTCAGTTCTAGAAGATTGATGTGCATTTGTGCTTCTAGTACAAACCATTTTCCATGGATTTTCGTGGCTGTACTGCCTCGAAAAAGAGACCTGGAGAGATATTGCCGTTCTTTCCCCACCATGACAAAGTTTGCTTGATCATATGGGGTGATGTTGATCATGTCTTCGAACGAACCGTGAATCTGTATCCACTGTGCATCCATTTGTTCCAGCAGTGGTCTCATGTGGAGACAACAGTTTGGAATTAATGGAATGCATGAAGATAGCATCCCCAAAATTGACTTGAACATTGTTATTGAAGTGGACTTTCTTTTTATAAGGGAAGTAGCTGTGTCCATTATTTCTGAACCCTCTCTGCAGTCGGGTGAGCTTTGGCAACTGTGGTGTCCAGAATGGCCCCTAGAAACACCAACGATTGGGATGGAATCAGGGACATTTTTTCTGCGTTCAATTTCAGCCCCAGAGACTCGAACAGCTGCCAGCAGGCCAAGGTGGATCTTTTTGCAGAGAGGAACGTTACTTGACCAGCCAGTCGTCCACGTAGTGAAATACCTGATGCCCGTTTCTTCTTAAGAAAGCAGCCTCTGGTGCCATGCACTTTATAAAGACCCTGGGAGCCGATCCTAGGCCAAAAGGAAGGAAGGACCTTGAACTGGCAGTGGCACCCTGCCACCTCAAACCTCAGGAGCCACCAATCTTTCACGTAGATGGCGATGTGAAAATATGCCTCTAAAAGATCAAGAGACATCTTGAAATCCCCTTTGTGGACCAGAAATAAAAATTCTTGCAGAGACAGCATTCTGAAATGTTGTTTCTTTATATAAGTGTTCAGCTGTCTGAGATCCATGACATGTTTCCATTCCATGGACTTTTTCTTGATGAGGAAGAAGTTTGAATTGAAACATTTGACGCACTGCTGGAAAGGAACTTCCTCTATAGCTACCTTTGAGAGAAGCAGACATATCTCTTGTTTTAAAAGAATGAGATATTGATGCGTTCTCATGGGAAGAGCTCTTTGGGTGGATTTTGAACAAATTCCAGGGTGTGACCATGATGTATGATGCCTAACACCCATGTGTCTGAAGATTTGCTTTCCCAATGATTGTAAAAGGCGGAGAGATAGTGGCTCAAAGGTTAATCTTGGGGTTGCAAGGTGACTAGTGCCAAAAAAATGTCACTGTCTTCTTATAGCCTCCTGGGCTTTTCCCCCAGCCGGAGGTCGTCTTCGTGCTGTCTGCCTTGAGTATGTAGTGCTGGAGGTCCTGTATGATTGTTGCCCAGTGTATTGGGGATGATACCCTTGTTGTGTATATGGAGGATATCTGTAGGACTGATAGGAAGGCCTTTGACCGAATTATTCTCCTCCTCTACGAAAGGACTGAAACTGTCTGTAACGTTTCTAGGGAATGCACTGTGTCAGTATTAGCCTGGATGGCCTGAAGAGCGTCATCTATGTGTTTTCCAAACAAATTTTCCCTATCAAAGGGCTTATCCAGAATCTTGGCTTGAACCTCAGGGTGGAAAGAGGTGGCTTTTAACCAGCCCTGTCGGTGCAATACTGCTGCACCTGCCATCTGCCTAAAAGCTGTGGAGGAGAAGTCCATGGCGGTGTCTATAATTTCGGAGGATGCCGTAGCGCCTTCTTGGAAGATTTTTGTCGCCTCCTTTTTCTTATCATCTGGAAGAAAATACAAGAAAGCTGCTAGATCGGACCACATTTGGCGGTTGTACCGATCCAGAATGTTCAGCGCCTTTGAGGCCTTGATGGAAGTAGCTGCCATTGCGGCGAAACGCTTGCTGATGGTATCGTGCCTCCTGCCTTCCTTATCTGGTGGTGCTGAACAGGGGGCAGAAGGATTTCTGGTGCGTCGCTGTGCAGCTTGCATAACTATTGAATCTGGTGAGGACGCACTAGCAAACAGGCTGGTGCAGAATCTGGTGCCTTATATTTTTTGTTTTGCTGGGGAACATCAGCAGTCACCGAAGCTGGGTTTTTCATCGGTTTAAGACCTTCTTCCCAAATATAGTTGACAATGGGGATAGATCTGATGAATTTTCTTGCAGAGTCCTTAAACTTGTACAGATAGCATTCTAGATGCATTTGTTTCTGGAAAGCACTTGTACTAGTCATTAAGCATGTGCCTCAAGTCGGTGATCAAAGAGATAGGCTCTGAGATGGTATCCTCCCTTGAGCCCTGGTGTTCCTCATAGGGCTCTTCATAAGGGTAGTGCTCTTGGAAAGAGTCATAACGATGGGACACAGCTAGCGAGAAGTGAAAGAAAAGTCTCCTTCCAAGTAGGTGGAAGCATCTCTGTTAGGGTCTTCTTCATCATCTGTCTCCTGGCACTTTACCCTTAGTTGAAGAGGACTGTGTGCTGGATCGAAAAGTCCTTCATCTCCTGATTCCTCCGTGTCAAGGAGATGAGCTGGAGGCAACAGGGAGACCTTACTTGGTGATATCTGGTCTGGTCGCAGTTGTATGGGAGACCCTTCAGCAGAGAGCGCAGCTTTTTTCTGCCTTGTCAATAGGCTCGTCGACGATGGCGTTGACAACGAAGAGATTAACTTCTTTTGAATCGTTACGGCAGCGGTGTTGGTCTCGATGACAGAGATTTAAAAACCACTGTTGATGAGATGGGCGTCGACGCTGTCGTCGATGAGGTGATTGTTGTCACTGATTTCGTAGACGAAGCCGCCGTCAACTTTGCCGGAGTGACCATCATCACTATGGTGACTGGAAGTGACAAGGAACGTACCGTTGATCAAGTTCTCGATGACACAGCTGCCGTCGACGACAGGTCCATCAACGATTTAATTTTCGTCAGCGATGACTCTTTCTGAGCAGTGACAGACACAGAAGAGGTAGAAGACCTCTTCTGAGTAGAACCTGAAGAGGAGTCCTTAGTGACTGATCTTCCAGACCCAGAGGCTTTATCAGTAGCTTTCAGTCTTTTTATATGTTTGACACATGAGGTAGAGCCCTCATTTTTGCATTTATGCTCAGATGTAGAGCAGCTTGGACTCTCATCAGAACCAGATTCCAACTGGGACTTCTTCTTCTGGAGTATTAGTAGTAGTCTGGCTTCCCTGTCCTTCAATGTCTTGGCAGAAAAGGTTCTGCAATGTTTACATTCTTTAAGTTTGTGATGAGGATATAAACAATATAGACACTCCTTATGGGGATCTTCTGAGGAAAGTCTTGGCTTTCCACAAGACTTGCAAGGGCTGAAAAACCTTTTCTTAGATCTCTCTGACATGATGTAAAAAATACTGAGTGAAACAGTACCTCAGAGCAGTAGCAGTCCAATGTTTCCGTCTTTGAGAGAAAAGAAAGGTCAAAAGTTGTCAACTCTGTACCAACTGAGCAGAGCTCAGAAAGACTCCCTCACACATGACGTGCAGTTGGAATTCTAAGGTATGGTGACTCTGCAGTTCAGCCTGAACCAGGGTCTTGTCTCTGACTGGCTGAAGTTTGGGCCTATTAAAACAATGTGAATTGGTTAATAATGTCCGTTGTTTTATCTATGTCTTTGAATGTATTACATGATACTGCTTGTTTTAAATACCACGGGACTCCCACCATTATGACTGGAAAGATTCAAGCATGTGAATCTATGAAAGATTCAATACTGGAGCAATTTTTATACTCACACTATCAAAACCAAAGGGGATGATGGACAGAGTGTTGAACATTGCAAGCACTCACCCCCAGTCAACTGATCTGGGTTTAATCCATCATCATTCTTTAGCTCACTCCGCCACCCCAGTTCAGACATGGCCATATGCAAATCAGTCTGACCCTGTGCCTCATGGGAACAGTCCAGCCCGAACTACCAAGCCATGTCTTCCCTGGACCGGAAACAAGCATCCTGGGACCGGTTTCGGGCTCACAGCCCTCATCAGCCAGGCTATCTTGAATCCAGTGGCAAAGTGAGCAAGGGACCCACGTCTGGGCATACCCTGCCAACTTAGGGCGAACAATGCAAAACCAAAGGGGATGATGGACGGAGTGTTGAACATTGCAAGCACTCACCCCCAGTCAACTGATCTGGGTTTAATCCATCATCATTCTTTAGCTCACTCCGCCACCCCAGTTCAGACATGGCCATATGCAAATCAGTCTGACCCTGTGCCTCATGGGAACAGTCCAGCCCGAAATGCCAAGCCATGTCTTCCCTGGACCGGAAACAGGCATCCTGGGACTGGTTTCGGGCTCACAGCCCTCATCAGCCAGGCTATCTTGAATCCAGTGGCAAAGTGAGCAAGGGACCCACGTCTGGGCATACCCTGCCAACTTAGGGCGAACAATGCAAAACCAAAGGGGATGATGGACGGAGTGTTGAACATTGCAAGCACTCACCCCCAGTCAACTGATCTGGGTTTAATCCATCATCATTCTTTAGCTCACTCCGCCACCCCAGTTCAGACATGGCCATATGCAAATCAGTCTGACCCTGTGCCTCATGGGAACAGTCCAGCCCGAAATGCCAAGCCATGTCTTCCCTGGACCGGAAACAAGCATCCTGGGACCGGTTTCGGGCTCACAGCCCTCATCAGCCAGGCTATCTTGAATCCAGTGGCAAAGTGAGCACTATCACCCATGAGTTTTGATGCAAAGTCCAATCTACTATGAATGGTAGACTGGGTTTTGTGCCAAAAAATGCCTCTTCAATGCAGGTGTTAAGTGGGACAAATCTTTTGATTGCTCCAAACCTTGTTCACATTGCATGTGTGTTTTACTGTACAGCATACATATGATGTGGAAAACCTTTAGAGTTAGTCTAAGTATTGTATTTCGTACTCCCTTCCAGTACAAAACCTATGCTAGACATCATGCACACACCTATGCACTATGGCACTAAGCAGCGCGTTTGAGTGCCAGTGCAGAGGATGATACAGCATATCTTTTGTAGAAATGGGTCTGCACTTTGTTCCCCCCTTGTGCAACACTGCACAACAACTTTGGTTGCTGCACTATGTTGAGCAAATCTTTACTAAATATGCCCCATGGTACCTCCCAAGGGCTGTAGCAATGCCCTTTAACCTAGGGTCTAAGCATCTGATAGCAAATGCAATTAACTTGCATCTTTCTTCTTTGTCTTAAACAAATTTCCTAGCTTCTGTTTAATGCAAACTAACTCTGAATGGAGTGACCTATTCACTGATTTAACTACATCAACTTCTTGCCATAATTTAGTTATGACTTTTATCATCTAAGTAGTGTCCCAATCCATCGCTCAGATTGGATGATAAAGTGAGCTTGGCAATCTGTCAGGCTGCACTTACTTTGTATGCAGGATCCAATGGATGTGATACTCTTGCATCTCTCATCACCCCCACTGCTGGCCACATATACAGAAATTCAACTTCAGGATACTTCTCTGTAAACCAAGTGCCCATTCTAAAGAGTCCTTGGAAATGCAACAGATCTTTGCAAGCAAATTTGGGATCCATGTATCATGCTCCTGGCTGCGGCAACACTGGAACATGACTGCCTAGCAAAGGACGCCGTAACCATGTGGAGAATTATACCCAATAATCCAAGATGGCTGCTGTCTCCTTTGACACACAATAATTTGAGGCCACCCGGGAATTGTAGTTCATTGCCAGCACGCTACTACTGTTCTCTGCCTGTATGCAGCTTCAGTGCAAAACAGTGCTAGAATTCAGTGATGACCTCCAGACTTTTCTTCTCTGAAAAGCAAGCAGTGCATGCAATTTTGAAGTACTGCCTTTATGCTCATGGTGGTAGGCAGAACCTTCAGCCCAGGTTTCTGACACTTTTATGATTTAATATAATCCAGGTCTGGGGCCACAGTGCTGTGGAGCTCCTTAGCAGAGATGATTTATACTTTTTGAGGATAATCTCAAACATATGGTGCTGTACTTTGAACATTAAGGTGTGTAAGATGTGGTTGAGATATACATGTGAGGCTTGATGAAAAAAGTAATTGGGACACTATTGGACAGTGCACCTTACTGTTTGGGTGAGAAAGTGGTATATTAGTTGCGGTGGATGTTAGTCCACAACAAGTAATAAGTTCCCAGTCCCTAACTTGTTTGGGCCAACCCCTGGTAGCTGTGGCTCATACAAGCGTACTTAAAGAAAACGTGTAAAGCATTTAGAAATACCAAAGAAGGTAATAAGTCAAAAACATAACACAATAAAAAAGAATCCCATTTCAATTTATAAAAATAGAGTAATATTTATTAAGCAAAATGACACCAAAACAGCAAAAATCCAAGAAGGTGGAGATATGAATTTTTTGAGATTTAAGTGAAAATAGTGCTAAAAAGTGCAAAGCGCCAATGGCAGCCAATTGTTGCTGTAGACTTGCACTTGGGAACTATTTGAGGCCAACCACGAAGGAGTGCAGGTCAGATATACCAAGTAGATTGGCCCTGTTGAGGCCTGGAAGCAGGGAAGTGCTAAAAGGTTTCTAAATCTCAATCTGAAAAGGGACCTTGACGTTTTTCTAAAGAAAAACTTTTCAATATACGGTACAAACCTGAAATCCAATCCAACACTGTGGCACTGCCAATCAGATACTTTTTTTTTGTTACTTTATTTTCATTTTATCATTCTAAACAGAAGGACAATAAAGTCTAGCATTTCTGGCTCCAACTAACGTTGCACAGACACTGTTGTGACTCAGGTACATAGTAAATACAGTGTAAAGCACAGGCAAAAACTTGTAGGGGGGGAAAGCATATATCGGCAGTCATAGATGTCATTATGACATGAAAAAACATGCACATCATCGATGCATTTCAGAGAGAAGTCATATAATGCCTCAGTTATAAATGAATATTGAATTACAATGAAAGAGGACTACAGCTGCAATCACATTGATCTCTATGCACATTTTACAGGTCGGTATTCACCAATCATTCATACAAATAGTGGCATAGATGGAGCCTATTAATCAACAGCACTCAACACTTCCTCCCCATCAACAACACTCCTCCCGAGTGCCAAATACGTTTGGTAGGGGCCTCATAAGTCTTTCGGGCGACAACCCGAGCGGCAGAAGTTCATGATACGCATCTGATTGAGTATCGCAGTATACGATATCAGTGTGCCACTCCTTCACTGTGGGACATGCCAGGAGTAAACCCAAGGCCACCAAGCACCTATACGTTTTTGAAACATCTTTAACATAGCCTAGTAAGGCCAGTAATGGAGTGAACATCAAGGACTCCCTGGTAATCTCCTCCAGAATCTTAAATATCTCAAGCCTAAAGTTATGAACTCCAGGGCAGAACCATGCTAAACGCACAAAGCCAGCTTCGTCCAATCCACAGTGCAAGCATTTAGAAACCATGCGCAAGCCATACCGAAATTGACGAGCAGGAATATGGTATACTCGATTATGATATTTAAAATATATAAGTTGATGTTGGCCATTCAAGGAGAGGGTACGAGTCTGAGAAAGGCAATGGGCCAATTGCGCTGTGCTAATCTTTAGACCTAAATCATCTTGCCAGGCACGGCAGGCCTAGGGAGCATCAGACCGCCGAGCCTTTTGCGAAAAGGAATATAGCTTTGCGGTGATCCGCAATGGCGAAGTTGCTTGCAATAGACAGGTTAAAGCCAGGAGCATCGCATGGTGCACCCTGTGATAGAAAATCGTGTCGGTACGGGCTTTGCCTTGTTCTACGCACAGACCTGCTCCCAGTCAAGGAGAACTCCATCCTCAAAGAAGTCGCCCATATATTGTATGTCGAGACCATGCAATGCTGCCACAGCCGCCTTCTCCTGTCCCAGCAGAAACCATCTACACCACTCTATTGGGAGGCGTTTAGAGTATAGCAAGGATCTCTTTAACAAGTCCATCAACTTACTCCACTGGCTCCATGTGGTGCCTGTGGGATTAATCACATGAAACTGATGCGATGGCCTATCAAATAAATATTGGGACAGCGAAAGCTGGGATGCCACGTCACGCTCCAAACTAAGATGTGGTAAGTCCAGTGGCCCATGAAGACAAAAATAGGCAAACATACACTGGCACAGCTTTAAGTCCACCCATTTCATATGGGAACATGATCGTATCCCAGTGCACGCACAACTGTTTACCAGTCCACGCCATTCGCACTAATATGCCGGGTAGTGTTTGAAAAAACGCATTAGACAAGAGTATCAGGATATTTGCAAAAAGAAACAAGAATTTGGGGAGTATTACCATCTTCATGAGAGCTACGTGTCCACACATCAAAAGGGGTAGGCGAATCCAATGGTCTACCGTATTCTGTGAGGCGATGCACTGCTTTCCCATAGTTATCGCGCAGCACGACTTCCGGGTCAGAGTGAATTTGTATACCCAAATAACGAACTGGCTCTGTCGTCCAAGTAAGCAGAAACTCTAAAGATACTGGGGTCGTAAAGATGGTAAGTGAAAATATAAGGGATTTGTCCAAGTTAATATGTAATCCTGAATGGCCACCAAAGAGTACAATCTCTCTAAGGACTGGTGACAGATTTTGTTCAGGGTCCCGAATGTACAAGAGTGTGGCATCAGCATATGCTGAAATTATAAGTTTGTATTGTCTAAAGTGAATACCCTGATGAGAGTGATATTCCCGCAACCCACAGGCCAAGGGCTCCGCAACCAACGTGTAAAGCAATGGGTATAAGGGGCAATCCTGGCGCGTGCCCCTTGTGATAGTTAATGGTACCGACACCTCACCATTGAGGCGCATACGTGCCGTTGGTTCTGTGTAAAGAACCCAAACTAGTTACAGGAAGATCTCACCTACTCCCACACTCTCCGATACAGAAAACATAAATCCCCACTCAACAGAATCGAAAGCTTTCTTTGCATCTAGAAAGATTTGCAGCAGCACAGACGTCGGGGTCAATGCGTGACATAACCCCAAACATAGTATAGAGGTTATATATAAGAGACTGACCAGGTATAAAGCCGGACCCACTATATTGGGGAGCGAAGGCGCCAAATGATTAGCCAACACCTTGGTGAAAAGCTTAGTATCTGTATTTAAAAGAGATAGCGGCCGGTAGGAGGAACACTGATCAGCCAGTTTACCTGGCTTGAGCAGAGTAACCAATAATGCCTCGCGCATTGTCTGGAAGGCCACCGTCAATCTGTCAGAGTCCAGTGCCTTCTCATTCGGCATATCTTTAAACGCAGCAGCAATTTCTGTGGGGTGAAGAGGGGCCATAAGCCACTCCCTGTGATCATCAGTCAGCCATTTCTTAGTTATATGCATTAATTAATCGGCTACGGCTTGCTTATCATGGGTGGTGCGCGAAGTGTAACGGTCAATGTAATACAGGCTGAACCGATCTATCAACTGCCCAGCCTCATAGAGAGGCATGTTCCGTTCATCTAGAACAGTTAATACTGTACTTTCTCCGTGGCTCGGCCTAATAAGAGCAGCCAGAGTAGCACCCAGATACTCCCCCTCACCATAGATTTTAGCTGTGGCATACTCGCCTAAGTGTGTAACCTCATTCTGAGCCAGCTCATTATATTCCACCAGTTTAGCTCGGATATCGCTAAAAAATGTCTGGTCTGCTGTCTCACCATGTGCGCCCTTCATTGTGTCTAAGTCCCTTTCTAACCTTGCTAAGTGATACGAAATTGAGCAAAGCACCCCATCATGCTTTGAGATAGTAACCCCATGAATGTAGACCATAAAAGCCTACCAAATAGTTGTGAATTTAGTCACCAAGCCCAAGTAGATCTGAAAGTAATCATCGATCTCTTGTGCAAGCTCTTGGCTAAGCACAGTGTCTAACAATGACTATTGTGGGAAATGCCAGGAAATGCCGGTGAGGGTGGGCCCACTAGCTCGAACACTAAGCGCACCGGGCAGTGGTTCGAGTACGTTCGGGGCAGATGCTCATACTGCTTGACCATGGACATTAGACTGTGCAAAATAAGCCAATAGTCAATTTGAGTATTAATGTCATGAATAGTAGAGTAATACATGTATTCTCTTCCCTGTGGGGAGCCGCAGCGCAATACATCCACAAGGTTGTTATGTCCAGCCACCTCTGCTATTACATGGGCTGTCAGTAAGGGTCATCGAGGGAGGCCCCGGGATCTGTCTAAGTCAGGTGATTGAACACAATTAAAGACCAAATCTGAGGTAGACTATCATAATGGGCCAGCTTGGCATGAAGTGCATGATATTACTGTGGGTCGTCATAGTTAGGCCCATGGAACCCAATCAGTAACACCTCAAATTGATCTTTGGAGCAATGCACCACCACAAAACACCCACCAGGGTCTGCACATACCTCCTGTAATTGTATTCCTGAACCGTGACTGGCCCAAATAAGGACCCCACATGCATGAGTAGTAAAACCAGCAGCATAACATACCTCTTTCTTGCACCTTTGAGTGAGTAGCCTGCTATTAGGAGCCAGATGTGTGTCCTGCAAAATAGCTACATCTCTCGTGTGACATTGTAAATACAAGAAAACTTTGCTGATTTTCCTATTAGCGCTCAACCCTCTAACGGTCCAAATTAGGAAAATCAGTGATAAAGGGCCCCTATTAGTAGTGGTCGTATCCCCCACCTCGTCAGACATGACTACCCTGTGCAGTGAGAAAACAGTAAACAAGATGTACCAAATGCTCCTGAGTATAACTTTGTTTGTGACAGAAAACTTATTCGATGTGGTAACATCCTCCCCCCACCTACGCCATGTCCCCAACTTGTGACACAGCAAAGTCTAACCCGCCCCAGTCCTCCCTAATCCCCCAGTCAACAAACCCCTATAAGGCCCAGACCCTCCCAATTCCCAAAACAACAAACCCCTATGAGAACAATGTGGTGCACACATGGAGGCAGAAAACACCTGCCGAGCACCTCCGCAACATAGAGTCAACAAGGGGCCACGTTTTAAATAAACAATACGCCAATCATGAAGCTGAAATGCAGGAAAATGTTACCCTACCTCACAACCCGCATATAATTCAAGCATGGTACCTGTTATGACAAATTGGCCGATCTACATAATAAATTCCAAACATCTTTTTGTCTTATGAAAAAATGAACAGACCCATAGGAGTCCTGACATGCAAAGGATAAAACGTAAATTATAATCAACCAGGTTCATCTAAAACAGAAGAGATCCCCGACTCTCTGTCCTCTGCCCTTGGGGATCTCCGTCGACTGCCCGGTGCTCGCGCTGTTTGAGAAATTTTTGAAAACTCTTAGGATCGCCAAAGATCTTAGTTTTGCCATCGACAGTCGACTTCAGGAGAGCTGGATAAAGCTTAGCATAGTCAATGTTCAGTTCTTTTAGTTTCCTCTTAACTGGAAGGACCTGCTTCCAGGCTTCCTCGACCTGTGTTGTAAAATCCGAGAAAATAGAAAGTTTTGCACCTTCATAGCGAACGTTTTGCAAGTCTCTAGAGCGGCACATTGCTGAGTCTCGATACTGTAATTTAGCAGCCTTGCTATAATTTGATGGGGTCTGGCCCCAGGTATCGGCCTCGGGGCCAACGAACGATGTCTCTTGTCCCAGAAGGTCTATAAGAAGCTTTTTCACAAAGGTCTCCATTTTGCCCACATTCGAGGATTCTGCAAGCCTAGTAATGCGGAGAGCCGGCCTCTAAAGCCTCAGCCTTGGACTGCAGCACCGAAACCGTCTTCTCCAACTGCTTTCGGGCTTCCATCACTTAATTCCGTTCTTCTTCAGCATCTGACATATGTCTCTCGACAGTATCAGCAACAACGACCCAGCAGGGGGACCCCACACCTGGCGGCAGAAGGGGCCCCACAAACATACAGAGACACCCAGAAGGAGCAGACACAAGTCTCACCAGTATTGTAGGCCACAGTCCAAAGACTACAGGCAGATCCCAACTTCACAGCGCTGTAGGGAGGGCCAGCGTAGAGGAACAAGTTGAGTAGCAAGAGAAGAACAGAACTCCCCATCCAGATAGGGTCAGCAGACACTTAGATCCAGCCTCGCCCCAAACCGCAAAGGCATGAGGGCAGAATCTCCCATGGGAGCCCCAGGAAGAGCAGCGATCAGGTGAGCCCCCGCCTCCTTCATCCAGGGGAGGGCATGAGATAAACCCAGCTCCAGCAATGTTCCTGATGCAGGACGAGACCCCGGGTGCAGGAGCAAGACCCATTGCGGCTCTTGCCCACCTGGTGAAATAACCAGGCATCCACCGGGGCCTGCAGTTTCAGCTCACTTCAAAAGATGAGGGATAGGCCGCAGGGCAACTCAGGTTCCAGCGTAGGCCCAGAGGAATGCGGCACCTTCCGCACAGCGCTCGGCCTCTGCGGTCCACCACCACCGGGTGCCTGCCTCCAGAAAGGGTCCCAACATAGAGAGGAGCCCCCGCAAGTCACTGCGGAGGCTCCAGGCAGGGACCAGCAGGGCCAATCACCAGAGCACTGGGGCAGCACTCAGCGTCGGGCCCCACACAGCAAGCCACACCTCTGCTGCAGAGCCAGCAGTGTAGGTTCACAGCGTGGCCCAGGGAGCTGCCACACACCCAGGCCCGCGATCTCAAAAGAGGCACCAAAGTGTGGGGTGCACAGGGCAAAGTCCAGCAGCGTGTTAAAGTGCTCAGTGGCGCAGGATCATGCAGGATTCTGTCAGCGGCCGAAGAACCTCGCCTATCAGGTGGCCATCCTCAGGCCAAGCGAGCTACGCCCTGCCAATCGGATACTTTTGGGGTTGGACCAGTTGATAATTTAGAGCAAAAAGTTTTGAAAAAGTTCACAAACTTCTTTCTGTTCTCACATAAACATAGGAATGCCCTTCCAAGGCCTCAAGGACACCAGGGGGAGCATTTCAGGCAGAGGGAAACAACAAAAATCAGTCCAGGTCTGGTTGCCAGTGGTCAGCTGTACTCTTTGCAGGAATGTCCTCTCCTCTTCAGCTTTTGTATGTTCCTGGAGCCACCCAGGAGATCTTCACATCCCTCTCAAAGGCCACAGATGCTAAGTGGAACATGTTTTATCTGCCTGGTATCCTTTTACAAGTCCATCAATGTTCTGGAGAAGGCTGAGTCAGGGTCCAGCTTTGAAGGGCTCACCAGCCTGTGGGTGGGGTATACCCTAAGACATTCCTAGTTCCTCTGTGAACAATAAAGTGAAGGTTTCCAGGCCTTGACTCACCTAAATTTGCAGTAGTTCCTATTTGCGTTAAGGCAAACAGCCCCAAAATGCCATGTGCAACAGCATTTTCAAGACGGTGAAAGTCTTTGGTCACACTAAATGTAGACTCTGAAGGCTGGGGGTGCGTGTGTGAAGTGTAATATGGTAATCCTAGTGTCCTCCCGCATCTAACACAAAAATCCAATTTGAAACAAGCACTGTAACCACAGTACACCTTGAGACAGGCATCTGTTAGGACTAAGGTGATGCACAAGAATTAGACTAGCATCCTGTTTGCTCACTTTGAAAGGTGCAAAAATGTACATGTGCTTCAGATAAACCTGCCATGCAGGATTTGACAGTAGGGTGTCAACCGGAAGGGCACAGTGCAAACCCTGCATATTTTATTTAGTTCGGAGAAGCCTTCTCTGTCCATTCAGGTCAGCCTATTGTATACTCCTGGGAGGAATGTCACACCTTATTCACAGCTCATTCAATGCTAAGCACAGGCTGAGACAAGTTTGGAGATCTAATGGAGATTAGCCTCTTGAAAGTTCAGGCAGGTAAAGGGTAACTTTGTAAAAGTTACATTTCCTCAATATTTAGTTACAATATGTTTTCACCATTGAATTGGGTTTTAATAACTATTAAAAATAGTGGTTTAATTATTTTTCTAGCTGATCCCTTCCCCAAATTAACATTATTAGTATTTTAATCTTTGCGCTGCTTTTCTACCTAGGACAGCCAGGATTTCCACAGTGAAAATAGGTTTTTAGGCCTTGTCACTATAGAGATATGTTAATTTCCTCCATGTCCTACTTGCACTCAAGCTTATGGGTTGTAAGGCCTACATAGGGATGACTTACTAATATTGAAAATTGAGGTTTTTACCTGTTAAAAAGGGTTATTTCAGCAGGATGCATAACAGGTTTTAACCTACAGCAGCCAGGCAACAATGGCAGGCCTGAAGCCATGATTTCCTTGTCACATTATTGGATGGCACAAAAAGTGCTGCAGCCCACAAGTGACATAACGTTTGAGGCCCTGGGTGTATTACTGCACTGTGTACTATGGCCTTATAGAAAAAAGTAAATAAGGCAATCATGGATTAGTTAATTCCCACATTTTATGGTCAGAGCACATATACTGGGCACTGGACTGCAATAAAAGTCAACAAAAAATGTGGGGTGACCATGCACAGAGGACATCTTTTCACAGTTTGTTTTACATTGCTCATTTTTTATATTCTACGCATAGACATATTATACATTACATTACTGATAGTTACACATATGTGATTTTTCCAGAATTAACCAACTATTGTAATGAAGATAGGAGCTGGATTACAATTCAGATGTCTATTTAAAGGTTTGACACCTATACACAAGATAACACGTAAGTGCTGGCATGTAACACAAAAATGAAACAAAATACAGACAGGTAAAAATGTCAGTAAACTCTCAAAGAAGGGAGTTAGCCCTCAGAATGGATAGCCAATGACACCACTATGACAAATGACATTACTGTCGGTTTCCTGGCAGTAAAAATGACATAATCTACAGCAACACTGAGATGATATATATGACATTACCAGCTCCATTATTAATGTGATCGCTGAGCACAAAACCTACATCATCAGCTGTGACTTGTCATATACTAATATCATTTGCATAACTAAGGATAGGGTAGTTCCCTGCAGGCCAAGAAAAGTTTTCACAAAGTGTCTGCTTATATCTCAGCATCCATTTGCAACATGAATGAATGAATAAGGTATTTATAGAGCGCAGGAATTCACCCCTACAGGGGTATCTCCGCGCTATCTGCAAAGCATTACATACGAGGGTGGAGAGCTAGTCTAACTGAAAAAAATGGCATGGTGAGTTAGAATTTAAAGTCACAGTTGAATCAAAAGGAATTTGAAACCCTGTACCTGGGCCAAACCCCTCCACAAATGGAAAAACCTTAAAAATTCTAATTTGTAACCGAGTAAGGGCAGAGATTGCCTTTAATTAGAATCATTCTTTAACGGTCTGCAGCTGATTACAACTGCCAATCTGACCTATCATATAATCACTTTACAGTACCTTACCTATTTTGCTTCACTCTCAGAGCCCAGGCCTCAAGGCCAATAATAACAAGGAATCATTTGATACCGGGATCTATAAGAATTATATCAAAGACTCTAACATAAGAACGCTGTCCATTTTGAGATTATACCAACTTTAACCAACCAAGAGCTCTGGGATTAGACGGTGTCATGAACACATCTCTTCCACTAACAAGTTTTCCAGACCATCCTGCCTGCCTCATGAAAGTGATCTTAATTTAAATATGGCAGAGATAAGTGGCACAATGTCTTCTATACCAAAACCTACATTGCAGCCCTCTAATCCTCCCCACTCTCGTAAAGACGGTGACAGCAACAAACGACTGAAGAAGAATCCAATTTCACCTACTAAATCTCCTCCATCGCTCACTCTGGAGGACTTAATGGAGGAAATTAAACCACTGAAACCCTTCATTGTGGATACTAACACCTTTCTTCAATGATTAGAGGATTGTTGGTGCACTCTTGAGTCCCTTGTTTTGGATCTTGAGTCCTGGGTATTGGATCTTGAGGTTAGAATCGATGATGCACAAAATGTTTCCACAAAAGTCCTGGAAATGGCCAAGGAGATCAACAATTTCAAAAACCAAGCAGAAGATTTAGAAAATCTTAACCAATGTAACAATCTCATAATTTACAGCATCTCGGATGGTGCTGAGGGAGGGGACATGATCTCCTTTTTGGATATCACCACATCAAAACTTGCTGATTTATCTGATGGTACCCCTCTTAACGCCCAGAGAGCTCACTATCTTGGCCCTAAATATACCTCTTCTGTGTCGGTGTCCAAACACAGAGGCATTTTTGTACTCTTCTTACAATTTACTGATCTCATGAAGGTCCTCTCTGCCTCCAAGCAGTGGAAACAAATGTTGTGGTCTGAACAAAAGGTTATCTTCTCTCAAGATGTATCAAGAGTTACTGCTCCCAGAAGAAAGGAATTCTGCCGCTAAACCGGCGATAATTTTAACGCCGTTCTTGATAATATGCCCCTTCGACTTTTGAATATCCTGCTCAACTTAGAAACTTTATTCAGCTGCATAAATGTGATGCAATTTACACTAGCTACACTAGATTGATCCTCGTTTGTTCACAAATGTTTATATGCTTGTTGCATAGCTATAAAAATGTCCTTTTGTGCTGTTTATGTGTCTTCCGTTACCTTTTTTCCCTCTTATTCATTTATTTGTAGGTTTTATATAGCGCTGGCTAGACCCGAAGATATCAGAGCGCTTTACATGATCGTGAAGAACATAGTATAATCAAGGGGCATATTATCAAGAACGGCGTTAAAAATGATCGCCGGTTTAGCGGCAGAAAACTGCCGCTAAAGCGGCGATAATGGGCTTGATAATATGCCCTTGAGAATTTCAATAGAAGTCCATGTTCTGGTGTAAACATGGGCTTCTATTGGAATTCTCCAGGGCATATTATCAAGCCCATTATCGCCGCTTTAGCAGCAGTTTTCTGCCGCTAAACCGGCGATAATTTTAACGCCGTTCTTGATAATATGCCCCTAAGTCGCTTACCATATGATGCGAGACACATTAGATTCTAGTACACACATAGAAATATACAAAGAAAATCGTTAGGCAATGAGCGTGGATTACCGTATGCGGGCATTTAGAACAGAATGTTTTAAGGGAGAGAAAGACCTAATAGACAGCAGAAGCAAACAAACAACTGACTTTAACAGAGGGTCTATTCCTGTAAAAAGAGAAAATTAACAAAGTTCAGTATGCTTAAGTGTTAAAGTATTTGTTGAGGCGGAGGAGTTTCAGGTCTCTTTTGAAGCAAGAGAAGAAGGGGTTGTATCGTAGATCTCTAGGTAGAGAGTTCCATATGCTGGGTGCATTTTCAGAAAAAGAGCGAGTCTGGGTTGATTTCCTTTTTAGTTTGGGTGGTACGAGAAGAAGTAAGTTGGAGTTTCTCAAAGTTCTTGTTCTTCCAACTTTCGTGAGCTTGTTGTCCAAATAGTTGGGGGTATGCAAGTGAAGGAATTTGTGGGTTATGCAGGCAGTCTTGTAAGTACATCTTCCTTCGATGGGAAGCCAATTGAGGATCTTGAGGGCTGGTGTGATGTGTTCAAACCGTTTAACACCTGTTATGAGCCGGGCTGCCATGTTTAGAACTGATTTAAGGGGTGCGAGATGAGTTTTCGGCATTCCTGTGAGGATGGCATTTCCAAAGTCCAGTTTGGAGAGGAAAATAGATTGAATAACCATCTTGAAATCATCAGAGGGAATGAATGGAGTTTTTGATGTGATCCTTCATTGACATGTTATTGTCCAGGACGAAACCTTTAAGTGGTTAGAATTAAACCAAGATTGTATCTTGCTCAGTGTGCCGTTGAGATGTAGAATGTCACTGGGTGATTTGATTTGGTATCATCAGCATATAGGTGATATTCGATCCCTGCTTGCTTCAGGATGATTGTAAGGGGTTCCATGAAGAGACTGAAAAGGGAAGGGGAGAGAATTGAGCCCTGGGGCACACCAAGTGTGACACATGTGGGTTTAGAGAGACAGGAGTTGATTTGGATTTGTTGTGATAGGTGTTGTAGGTATGATGTGAACCATTTTAAGACTGTGCCATTGATACCAGAGTGGATCTTCAGTGATTCAAATAAGGCAGGGTGATTTACGGTATCAAAAGCCGCTGATAAGTCAAAGTAGGATAAGTAGGCGTCTTCAATCGTCTAAGGATCTGTGGATGTCATCTGAGATATTGAGCATGGCAGTTTCTGTGCTACAGCCTTTCCTGAACCCTGATTAGAAGGTGTCCTGGAGGTTGAATTCCCCAATATGATGGTTAAGTTGTTTTAAGACACATTTTTCTATAGTTTTGGCTAGGAACGGGAGATTGGAGATAGGTCTGAGGTTGTTGAGATCATTTGGGTCAGCCCTGGGGTTTTTGAGTATGGGTGTTATTTGTCCTAGTTGGAGGGAGTCAGGTACACAGCCCGAGGCGAGAGATGTGTTGATGATTTTTGTCCAGAAGGGGCAATGAAGTGGTTGAGATTTTGTACAATCGTGGATGGGGGATCCTTAGTGTGTGCAGTGGCCTTTAATTTTGTGATTACATTCAAGACTTCAATTTCTGTCATGGGTTTGAAGTCAGACCATTTGGCATTGTTTTTCAGTTGGGTGTGATTATGGTTGCCGTAAGTTCCTTTTGGGGCCATTTGGTCAATGATGAGTTCTGGGGGTGGAGCTGCTGTGGAAGGAGGTGGGTCGGTGAGGATGGTTAGGACGGAGGGTAGATTTGTGACTTGTAAGAAGGATTGCTCAATTTTTGCGACTTTGTCAGTGAAAAAGCTGGCAATTTCTTCACAGCGTTCATTAGTGGCGATTATTTAATGTGGGAGTGAAGACGTGGTTTGTTGTTTGACAATGTTAAAGAGCTCCCTGGGTCTATTCTTTGCACGGTCCAGTTGGTTGCGTACAAAGAGGCCTTTTCTCTAAAAATGTGTTTCTTATATGACTGCCTTGTAGTTCTAAGTAGTGCTAGGTGGATTGTCGAGAGGGTTTTATCTCAATGTCCTTTCTGCTTGTCTGGGGTGTCTTCTTTCATTGTTAAGATCTGAATTATACCAAGGTTTTGATTATATTGATCTCAGTTTGAGTTTGGGTGGTGCCACCTGGTCGGGAACTTCCAACATCGCTGTGTTATAGTGGGCAGTGAGATCATCAGCGGTATGCGTGAGGGGGTGACGCTGTAGTTGTTCACGAATCTTGGATTCCAGTTCAGTTATTGGGACTTGTTTGAGGTTTCTGGTCCACTGCTTAGGTTTATTTATTAAATCTAGGTGGGGTCTGACCGGTGTATTGATATTGAACAGTATGAGATGGTGGTCTGACCAGTCAATAGGTGAGATGGAGCTGAGAGAGACCAGTTCATTATTAGTGATAATCGCATCTAGAGTGGAGCCTTTGATGTGTGTTGGTTTATTGAAGAGTTGTTTAAGGTCATTTATTTCAAGAAGGTTCGTGAGTAGCCGGACTGTGGTGTCTTCTGAGTTATTCCAATGAATGTTGAAGTCGCCCAAGAACACATTGTTCGTGTCGGTTAAGGAGAACCGAGTTATTAGGTCATATAACTCCTCTGCAAAGAGGGCGCAATCACCAGGAGGGTGGTAGATGGTGTAAAGTTTGATAGGAGGGGAGCCTTTGCTTTTAAGTTCAACACCAAAGTATTCGAAAGTCGAGCATTCTGCATTATTTAAAGTGGAAAGATGCATTCCTACTTTGTGAATTATGGCTAAACCTCCACCTTTTCTTTTAGATCTGTCATGTCTAATCATGGTGTACCCAGGTGGAGTCAGCAGGTCAAGTATGGGGGTAAAGTGGTCATTAAGCCAGGATTTCGTGAGGAAAACGATATCAATTTCTTCACTGAGTACAGATTCCGCAATATCAGTAGCGTGCTGGGCTGCTGATCTACAGTTGATGAGCATGCATGAGAGAGGGCAGAGATTATCCTTAGTGGAATGTAGTGTTTGAATGGTGGTGAATTGGGCAGGAGGTCTGGGCTCGTTGATAATTATAGAGATTCTATTTGTGCTCACAATTACTGGGATTGTGGTGGGGGGTTTCGGAACCCTAGTCTGGTTCTTAGTGAGGTAAGATTCGCTGAGAGCATCAGCTTCAAGTTCAGATAAGGGGCAGAGAGCACGGTGGGGTCTGTGGGGCAGACGACACAAGGGTGTAGAGGTAATTTATAACTCTCGGGAGTGTGATAGCAGCATAACTTAGTGTGACTTGAGAGATCTTGTCTTAGGTGTGCTATGTCATTCGCAAGAGAATCAAGTTTTTGCTCCATTTGGTTGGTTCATGATCTGTGTGAGTGTGTTATTGATGCTTCCGCATTGAGAGTGGGAGGATGCACGGCAAGTCCTGGGTATAACGGCGCAGAGAACGCTGTGCCATGGGGATGCTCCTTGTCGTTGGGACTAGGATTGTAGACAGTCTGGTGTAGGCTGAGGAGGGTCTGCATTAGTAGGGAGGGGTGCATCAGCTGAGGGTTCAGAAGATGATGGTCTAAAGTTGGGGCCCACGTCACTAGGTTTGAGGTGAGCATCGTCGAGATTTATAACCGTGTGTCTGCTGGTTAGGGTGGAATCAACTGAAGTCCTTCCAGGGTCATTCCGAATCGGTTCCGAATGGCATTCGGAGAGTCCGAGTCAGTCGGAGCCGATTCGTACAGCTCTATGGACCCCGTTTCCGACCGACCGATGAAGATATCGGATTCCAACAGCCTTTCTGACTCGTTGTGACCGACATGAAAAGGATGTCAGAAACTGACTTTGGAGGTCGAGGGGGTACCCAAAGGACCCCCCTGTAAAACCATGCACAGTCTGGCAGACACCATGGGGTACCCACCACAGGGTGCAAGGTTTTCCGCAGACACACATTTTCCCCATAGCCTGTGTTGTCGGTCAGAACACAGGCTCCCATAGCAGTCCATGGGAGTCCTTCTGAACGGTGTTCGGAAGCATCGTAATTGGTCGAGCAGAACTGCCGACGGCAAGTCGGTCGGAACCAAATCCGACAAGGAGTCGGGCGGTTCAGTTTCCGACCGCCATCGTAATCAGGCCCTTAGTGTCTGGTCACAGTTGAGCTGTAAGATGGTGCGAAGTAAAGGAGTGCATAAAAGGTTTGACTGGGTGTGGTGAAGGAGTGACGATGAGCAGTGAGCAATTAGTTTGGATATGGTTAGGTTGAATAGAAGGCTGGACAGGACGTTGTGAAGGTGTGGCGATATAGTAGTGATCAATACGATTGGTAAGATTGAGGCGCATGTGAGCTTCTATTGAGAAAGTCACAAATATGTCAGTCGACTAAGAGTAGAGTAGGTAAATAATAAGGACTTCTAAGTCATAAGCAAAGATAATTACCAAGTAAGGGTAGTGCACAGAACTAACAGATCAATAAGGTTAGAAAGCTAAGAACCAAACACAACACCATCCGATAAATAGGGATATTGAGCAACCCAAAAAATTGATTGAGCAACCAAAGAAATGCTGTAGTACACTGCTCATCATTACAACCAAACGGTAAAGCTCCAGGCTAATACAAAAATGACAGCATACTAGGGTACGTTGATTATTGTTGCGGCCACAAGGTGGAGCTCCAGGCTTAGACAGGAATCAAGATCACATGTCTAGATTGGTGAGGAAATAAAGTTGTGTGGTTGCAGTGAGGAAGGGAAATTTGCTGCCATGAGGGGGAAGTCACTGAGCGGCAGTTCAAATAAAATGGAGGCAAAGACGATGAAGGGGCCACAAATACCAACTATGATGCAGCCTGATTACAGAACGTGAGCATGCAGCAAAAATCTATTCATCCAGGAGGGAGGGAGAGGGGGGAGTCTCAGCGGCCGTGCTCGAGTCCCAAGGAGGCCATTGCACCCCCTCTCAGCTGCTCTCTCTTCGCTGTCACACTCGCCACTCCATATTCTGTTAATATGTATCCTCTGCTCTTTTTTACAGGTTGTGTGTCTGTCATGTCAGAGCGACTTCCCTGATTGTGTTCCCATATCACTTGCTGTGTCTTATTACTTTGTTGTCCTCCATCCTATTGCAGTACATCACCCCCTTCAGTGTTATTTATTCTTGAGGGAAGTCTCCATTTTATTTTTTCTGTAGTCCCACTCTATATGGTTCTCTTTTTTTCCTCTGTTTTTAGTAATATCCATGTCCGGTGTGTTAACCTTTTCTCATCCTCACTCCCTTCTTTCCTAGGATTTCGGGATCTCTCTTAATTTTCATTTGTCTTCCGAAGTGGTCTCTCCACATGGTGCTTCTCCACTCCCTATTTTCAAATCTCTGTTTTCTTGCTTTTGCTCTTATGTTTCAAATCTTTTGGACTTTTCAAAAAGCCCTTCTTTCTTCATCATTTAGGGTTCTCCATTGTACCACGGTTTGTGATTTTTTATTTTATGCTCATTCCCCCTCTCCAACCATTTCTTATTTATTTATTTATAAAGTTTTATATATCGCGAACAAGATCCCGAAGGATATCAGAGCGCTTTACAAAAGGATGGCAGTAAGGTAATAAAAGCAATATCGACATCAAATAAGATAACACACATGAATAATTACAGGACAAAGGGTTCAAAAGCGAATAATACAATAACTGGTACATAGCGGGCTAGGAGGGGGGCAAATGATGAGGTAAAGGAGAGAAGCATCCAAAGAAGGTCCAAAGGTTTTAAGCTCAGTGACTTAGAGCAGATGATCCTAACTCATTTAAGGTAAGAACTTGTTCATTAGGAATCTTTTGGCTTCCAATTTGAAAGCAACCTTGGAGGAGATTCTGCGTACTTCCGGTGGAAGAGAGTTCCCGATCTTTGGGGCAGTGCAGGAGAAGGCTCGGTGGCAAGTTCTCTTTTTGCTAAAGATGTGTGATTTCAAGAGGAAAGTGTTAGCACTTCTTGAGGGTCCACCACCACCGGATAATTCAAGCTTTTGCGCTAGATAACTGGGGGTTTTGAAGTGGAGGGCTTTGTGCGCCAGACAAGCAATCTTTAGTTGAATATTTCTTGTATGTAATATTTGCCCGTTCTGGTGTGATGCACTTGTGTTTCAAATATCTTTTTCTATTGGATCTAGTTTATGTCTGAAGGCACTGTTCCATAATTTAGTATCCTTTATTTTTTAAGAATACTCTTAGAATTCTTTCATAAAATGTCAAAGGTCTTAAGAGTCTGGTCAAAAGACAGAGTTCTTACTCATCTCTCGAAATTAAAATGTCAAATAGCTTTCTCACAGGAGACTCACCTTTCTCTGAAGGAGGATGCCTTCTTGAGGAAAGGATGGGTGGGTTTTGTTTGTTGTTCCCCAGCTTCACAAAATATGAATGGGGTTATTATCCTTTTCCATTAAAATGTACCAGTTAATCTTATTATAGAATGTTGACCAATTGTTGTATACACATACTAAGCTCAAGGGAGCCTCCTATACCTTCCTTAACATTTATGGGCACACTGGGGTGGACATCCAATTTTGGGAATCTATGTCAACTTGATTGATTTCTTGGTCTGCTGCCAATCTCATTGCAGGTGGGCATTGTAATAAATCGTTAGACACCATTCTTAAAATAATTTCAACATTTAGGTATATCTCCAACAAAATGCAAAAGGCTTTTCAACGAATGGTCTCTGATAGGGCGGTTGTTGTTGCTTGGTGCATTTATAACCCAGATTGATAAGAATACTCTTTTTTAATCCTAATCTCACCATTCAAGATCTTCTATAGATTATATCTTTCTGAATACAAATCTAACACAGAATCTTCTTAATGCTGAGATAGATGCCATTTTGATCTACGATTATGCCCCAGTCATGGTCGAACTGGACACCCTTCATGTTCAACTTTGTACCAATAGATGGCGTTTTAATAATTATTTATTGCCTATTGATGGACCTCTTGGTCTGAGAGATCTTTCTTTTTTCAGGTTGAGATAGGACTCTGAAATAGATACAACTGAACCATTAATTGAGAGAAAATTCTGAAATAATGTTAAAAGCCAAGATACTAATAAATTAGGAAATTTAGAGTAAAATTCAACAGTGGAGCCATTGGGACTAGGTGCCTTATCTTTTTTAAGTTTAGAAATTGCACTTAGAATCTCTTTGCTAGATAAGTCCTTTTAGGTATGGTGTTAAAAAATGCATCGAGTGCGACCTCACTAGAAGAAGAATCATCTGCATAGAGTTGAGAATAAATTTCAGTAAAATGGTTTAAAATATCACAATCTTTATGTAATGTGTTACCATCATTATCTGGGGTTCAGGTTTAGGTACAATATTAAGGAAGTACCTGGTACTCCCACAAAACGTTCCCATAGGCCTGTATAAGTGTGAGGTAGAAGATGGACTTTCGGCCGGGTGGACGTGATTCACCTGGGCTCCCGGTTGGCGTCAGTGTTCCGAGCGCATAAGCGCCCTTAAAACTCGCCAAACTTGCCTCAGAGGCTGCGAAAATGCTACCGATCCATTAGGGGCTGAACGAGTGACACGCATACTGAGATAAGACCTTTTTTGAGCATCGCCGGGGCTCCGAGAGATCAGCAGCGGAGCGGCACAAAATGGTGACCGCCGCACTCGGAGGGAGGAAGAGCTGCTGATACCAATACGCCTCGTCGGACCGGACTGGGAGGTTTTGTGGCGGTTGCACTCCCATCGTGATCCCTGAATGAGCGGTGAGCGGGACGCTGCATACCGTGACCGGGGGAGCTCGATCGGGACCCTCGTTGCGGACATTGGTCCCCTGGAAGGCGCAATTCCTACATCCGGTGAGGCGGGGGCGCACTTAAATGACCGGGTGTGGTTAAAAAAGGGCAGCAGGAGCAATTTCAGTACCGGACAGCCAGACACCGGCTAGAAAACGGCAGCGAACCTGAGCCTTGCCTGACTGTGCCTGACCCTAAAATGGCGGCTGGCACTCAGCAGAAGACCGAATAAATGAGGGGGGCTTTGCACTAGGTGCCCCAGCGACATCCAATACCTCAGCGCAGCAGGAGGGATTTATAGAAGAAGGGGCTCTGTGCCTTCCCCATAGACCAACAAGCACTGACAGCGCTCAGCAGTGAAAATTGCAGTACTACACCTCACCCCTGCCAGTCACCAAATGCAAGTGCTCAGGAAGACTTATTTACTTATAAGGCCCTAAAACAATTTTTAAGGATAGCCGAGTTCGCTGGCCGTGACTGGTGGAAGGCGCGCTGCTGCCCCGGTCATCCCGGTTGCCGTGTTGGAAGTGGCGCCCGTTGACTCATCGTGCCTGATCGTCGGACTCTGCACAGAGGGGGCCCGGAGTGCTTCATACCCACATTCGATCTTGAGGTAGCGATGGATCCCATCTAATTTGCATGTTTCAAGCATGTCCGTGTTCCACGTGCTGAGCTGCTGCTGCATACTTTTCATTCTTCGGTGGATGCTCCCCAAGGCCAGGTGTGTGGTGAAGGGCATGGGGACCTCCATGATCTTTTGGCAAGCAAGTTTTTGAGCCCACCCTGTTAGTACCTGTTGATCCCTTACCTGACCCCAAAATGGCTGCCACTGTGTTCCCTACCACGTCGTGCTACTCCTCTGAGAATAAACCGGACTTCAACCAGACCTCAAACTCATCCCCCATCCGTCCTACCCTTCAGGATACTGAATCTGTGAACCTACCTCTGACCGTGGAGACCTAGCTTTTTGGCCGATGCCTGGTGGAGCTACATGATAGCTATAGAGGAGATGGGCTGTGGACTACCCCTTCGGCCCTCACCTACCCAGCCGGACATTGGGCAGACCTTACTTCGCCTCTCCGTCGTACTCTTCCCCCTACCCCTTTACTCCACCCACTTTCTCCTTTATACTCCATTTATTCCTCCTCTTTGCTCTCTAACTGTTTTCTCATTGAGACCTAGCCGCTTGACTGATGCCCGGTGGAGCTACCTGATAGCTATAGAGGAGATGGGCTGTGGACTTCCCCCTCGGCCGTCACCTACCCAACCGGACTTTGGGCAGACTCTCCTTCGTCTCTCCATCCATCCCATCTCCATCCTTTCTCCCTCCTATACCCCACCCCTTTCCCTTCTAAGCTCCACTTACTTCAACTTCCGACGCTCTGGAAATGTTATACTGGAACTGATTTAACTTGTAACTGATGTAATTTTGTAACTTTGTGGATCCTTATGTAAAGCGCTTCTGATACCTCCGGGTCTAGCCAGTGCTATATAAAACTCAAATAAATAAATAGCTGCTGAACCTTCACTGAAAATGTAAATATGTTTTTAAGTTGAAATATAAAAAGTGGAAATGGGAAGGGGAGCGGCAGAGACTGAAGGGGAGCAGTGCAGAAGAGATGAGGGTGAGTGGATGAAACCCAACAGAGGAGATGGGAGGGTTGGCATAGTTGGTAAGGGGATTAAAAACAATGGGAGGGTGTGGGAACAAAGCAACATAGGACATGGGGGAAACCATGTTCAGAACAGAAGGGAGAGCAAGGAACACGTGGGAGCGGAGTCAAAAAGCAATGGGGGAGCACGGAGCGTTGATAAAGCAATATACTAATTGGTGGAGGGTGCGAAAAGCAACAGAAGAGCAGGAAGGGGTGGGTGAGCAAAGGAGGAAGTGGGGGAAAGAAACATTTACAGCTGAATGTAGTCAGAAACATAAAACAAAGCATTCTCATAAAGAAAAGAGAGGAAAAACACATGCACTCACAAGTAGTGCTGAAAGAAAAAAAAATTGTTCCCTGATTGCAAGGAGTGAAAGGGTGCATCTTAAACCGTCAGAAACACTGTGAAATATAAATGCTCCAGGGCAGGCACAAACCAAACAAGAGGAAGGAAAGCCATTGAATAAGAAGCAAGGAAATTAGATTGGCAAGAAAGTAAACCAATGATTAGCAATGGGCTTTCCTAAAGCCCACTCTAAGTATTTATTTATTTATTTGTTTGCTGAGTTTTATGTGGCGCGAACATGACCCAAAGGTGTCAGAGCACTTTACAAAGTAAGCACAACTGAATAACACGAACATAAGGAGTAAATAAAAATTCATACTAATGATAAAAAAGAGTAAACGATATACAATGGGATATGTAAACAAAATAGCAGCAATTACTCGGGTTACATAATCGTAAATAAAAATACAAAGTAACATAATATAAAAGCTGTAAACAAAAAATATACAATAGAATATGTGAACGATAGGTTCTGAGGTAGAAGAGGGAGGGAGTTATAGGGTCGGGAGAGTAGAGGCATAGTTTTCCCCGAGGTAGTGTGCACAGGTTACGTGGGGGGTGTGGGGCAGGGGTACCAGAGGCCTAGTCCTCAGTGAGAGAGTAATTTGTTGGATAGAAACATTTTTACTTCTTTCCGGAAGAGGGATGTGGATGGGTTGCATCTCAACTCCGTGGGTAGAGAGTTCCAAATGTTTGGAGCCATTCCAGAGAAAGAACTGTTGTAGGTTTTCTTTTTCTTTAATGTTTGTGGCTTGAGAAGTAAGCAGCTCGTGCTTCTGGAGAATCTATTTCCTCCCGATATGGTCAGTTTCTGGGACAGGTAGGAGGGGGTATTGTGGTGCAGCGCTTTGTGGGTCATGCAAGCTGTTATTGTTATTGTTAATTGGGATTTATAAAGCGCATAATCAGCGGCAGGTCTCTTAGCGCTAAGAGAGAGTAGCTATAGGCTCCACCAATGGCTTGACTGTTAGTACCCCGGTCAAAGCGTGTGTTGTTCCCAGGCCTCTATGAATAAGAGGATCTTCAGTTTTTCCTAAATGGGAGAAGGGCGGTTTCCTTGCGTAGGCTCATTGGTAGCTTGTTCCACAACTGCGGGATCAAGACCGAGAAGGCTCGCCCACCTTTAGTAGTTGTGTTGAACCGTGGACAGGCCAGCCGGCCTGCTTCGGACGACCGGAGGGTCCGTCCTGGGACATACCTCCCCAGGTGCTCTTTATTGTATACTGGAGCATGTCCATGAAGGGTTTTGTGGGCGATGCAGAGGCCCTTGAACTTGGCTCGCTGTTTGACGGGGAGCCAGTGCAGCTGCTGCAACAGAGGTGTGTCATGTGCGCGTCTTGGAAGCTTGAAGATCAGCCTAGCTGCATCATTCATAGCCACTTGCAGCTTGCCTAACAGCTTTTCCGGAAGTCCAATGTACAGAGCATTGCCGTAGTCCAGACAGGACACAATCATTGCAGACAAAACCATCCGCAGAGTGGAAAATGAAAGGAGAGGTGACAATTTCCTCAGTTGTCTCAGCAGGCCCACGCAGGTCCCAACCACAGTGGACACTTGGTTAGACAGGGTGAGCTTGGCATCTAATTTGATGCCTAGGCTCTTTATGACTGGGATTGGTGTGGGCGTGGTGCCCAGCTCTTGTGGCCAAAAGCGGTCAGTCCAAGGGTTGCTTCCCGTAGTGATGGCTAGAACCTCTGTTTTGTCAGGATTGACTTTGAGCGAGTTGGCTGTCATCCAGTTGACAATGTATCTGAGGATGTTTGCACGTGTGAGTGGGCTTGGGAGGAGTTGTCAATTTGAAGGATTAATTGTGTGTCATCTGCATAGTTGAACACCTGGCAATCCATGTGGGCCAGAGCCGCCACCAGTGGCCGGAGATAGATGGTGAAGAGTAGCGGAGATAGTGCCGAGCCTTGTTGGACTCCGCAGGTTAGTGCCACTTTATTGGACACACAGTCACCCAGTTGGACCCTTTGAGTCCGAGCTGTCAGGAAGGAGGAGATCCAATGATGTACCACCCCACCAATGCCCATGTCCAGGATGCGGGCCAGGAGTTGCTCGTGATTGACCGTATCGAACGCAGCTGTGAGGTCTAGCACAACTAAGGCTCACGGCTTTCTGCTGTCGGCCATGAGCCTGAGCTCATCCAACACTGACAGCATCACCAGCTCTGTGCTGTGGTGGGCCCTAAAACCTGCCTGCCGTACCTGGAGTAGCTGATGTTTCTCAATGAATAGAGATAGGGTTTTAAGGACGTGCTGTTCCACTACTTTAGCCAAGAAGGGGAGCTGAGATATGGGCCTATAGTTCTTCAGGTTAGCGACGTCTGCCCCTGCCTTTTTCAGCAGGGGGGTTACCCTGGCTTCCTTAAAGTTAGTGGGGACCCTCCCAGTTTCCAGAGATAAATTAATCAGAGCAAGAATCTCACTCTCTATCACTGGTAGAGCCATTTTGAACACCCTTGGTGGACATGGGTCCGCTGGCGATCCTGACTTAATTCGAGCCGTAATGTAGGACAAGGTGTCTCGGTCTGACCTTGGAAAGGAGGAGAGAGACTCACTATGGTCGCATCGCAGTTCTTCCATAACCAGGGGGGCTCTGACTGGTGGGCGTGTTGTATATGTCACTTAGGATGTCCCTGACCTTGTTTAGGAAAAATGTCTGGAACCTGTTGCAGTGTTCCGGGCTAGCAACTGTTTCCTGCTCCTGCTTTTGACTGAGTTCCTTCAAAATTCTAAAGGTTTCTTTCTGCTTGTTATCAGCCTCCATAATCCTGGCATCATAGTACTCGGCCTTTCTTGCCATAATGGCTTTTTTGTATATGGCTGACATGGCCCTGTATTCCTTGAGCGCCTTTGGGTCGTATGATTTGCGCCAGTGCCTCTCGTGTTGGCGTAGGGTTAGTTTTTTTCCCCTTAGTTCTTCCGTGAACCAGGGGCCCCCTTACCCTTGTTACTCACCCTTTCTCTGCGGGCGGGTGCCACCATATTGATGGCCGCTCTCAGCCGGTTGGTGAGGGACTCACTCTCCTGATCGAGGTCCTCCGGCTGTAACCTACTAAGAGAGTTTCCTCTCAGGGCATCCCCAGGCTCCCTGCCTCAATTTTGCTCCATCTTCGCACGACTCGCCATTCCGGGGAGGTTGCGTGGGTCGCCTGGCCTGGGGGATCTGGAACCTGATCAGGTAGTGTTCGACCAGCTACAGGGTCTGACGTCCGTCAGCCTGGCCGGCGGCTAGGTGGTCCAGATGAGATCTAGGGTATGTCCCTTATCATAGGAGGGCGAATCGACAAGCTGTTGTAGCCCCATTGTGGCCATAGTTTCCTCCAACTGGCTGGCCTGTGACTCTCTAGGTATCTGGTCCCAGCGGTAGTTAAAATCCCCCACCACCAGGAGTTGTTGGTACCGGGTGCGTAGGTCAGTGACTATTTCAGTGAGTAGGTCCTTAAACAGGGGGGTCGACCGGTGGGGGGCGGTACACCACCATTAAAGCGATTTTGAAATGCATCCTGGCCTGCAAGGGAAGTATTGGTATTGTACAAACTCTGTACCGGGACCGGGAGCGTAGGTCAGTGACTATTTCAGTGAGTAGGTCGTTAAACAGGGGGGTCGACCGGTGGGGGGCGTTACACCACCATTAAAGCGATTTTGAAATGCATCCTGGCCTGCAAGGGAAGTATTGGTATTGTACAAAATCTGTCTTTTGAAGACAAACAACTAAAGCCTTCTGCAGACAATACCTAAAAAATAATCTTTTATAGCTAAGAAACTGTAGTACTACAAGGGCAATGTTAGGGTGTCACATTATTTACCTATCCGAATTCAGTTTAGTAAGAGAAACAAATGAGAACATCCTGCACTCTAGCTCTGAGCACTCCTGACACTTATACCTATTTGTGTGGGAGATATATTGTGGTAAGTCTTTTGGGGCATTACAGAGATGAGTGTGGTCTGCACTCCAGGAGTGCGAATTGCTCATAAGCTCATGGTGCACCCTCAATTTACCCACTGAAGTAACAGAACATATCAAGAATGACATAATGTGTACCTCATGCTAATCTTCTTAAATTACTTAAAATCACGCGCTGATAAAACTATTACAGACCCCTTCACTGTGGAAGAGTACCAGTCATTTAAAAAGGCTGACATATACGTTTGAAGATTTACTTTCATAACCATAACCATATAAATGCAACTGGGAAATCAAAACAAATCAGTGTAATACCATACAAGGTGACCACACAACACTGAGCACTGTGTGCTTTCCTCTCTACAGATAGTCAAGCACAAGAATAAATGAGAAGCTGCAAAAGTCATTCAAGTTATAAAACATTTTTAAATAGTAGCCAGCTCAGTGCAAGAACACAGTGTTCAGTTTTGCAGCTAATTAATGCTTAAAAAATAAATACTTTAAAAGGAATGAACATATCTTAAAAGTTAATGTCAGACTCGAATGATAACCGTAAACACTGGCAAGTAATTTGTGCATGTCCATTATCTCAATTCCAATTAACCTTGCCAAATTAGTAGACTATTTTGCTAAGATATTTATCGCACATGCAATTTAGGAGTAGTTTGGTAAAAGTAGGCAAGCCATAATTATAGTCTAAAAGCACACACACACTACAATATATAGAAAAACATAAACAACTGATGAAATACAAAATACAAAATGCAAAATTGTCCCTCCAAAAACAAATACCTTGAAATCAGTCGATTGTGACTACATTAAATCAACACGAATACAAAAGAGAGTAACTAAAAAACACCAAACACACGTAAATATGTTGTGAATTAAACATGAATAAAAACCATGCAATATTTAAAATGATAATCATTCAATGTACCCACCTTTTTCCACTGCAACTTCCTCAGTTGGGGGCCCGAGTGGGACTAAAGGAGACTGGACCGTACTCTCTTCCGCCATCTTAAAGCCTGACTCTGTTGACGACATGTCACGTTACATTATCACATGTAATTTAGAATGTATGAAGAAATCTGCCGTTCTTCGATTACCTTTTAGCATATGGTAACTATTACCTTATCACATGTTGCAATTTAGAATGCAGAATGTATGATAAAATCTGTCGTTGTTCGATTACATTTTAACATATGGTAACTATTACCTTATCACATGTTGCAATATAGAATGCAGAATGTATGATAAAATCTGTCGTTGTTCGATTACATTTTAGCATATGGTAACTATTACATTATCACATGTTGTAATTTAGCATGCAGAATGTAGGGTGAAATCTGTCGTTCTTCTATTACATTTTAGCATATGGTAAATAGCATTCACTCGAAACTGGTAGTACCAAAACGATAGTATGTATTTGTTTATTTTTACAAAGAAAACCTTGGCCCTGATTCACAAAGAGATTCTGCACTTGGGGGGGCGGCTCTGCAGTTGGGTCAGGATCTCTGCACTTGTGGCGGGATCTCCGCAATGGGAAACTGCAGTGCTGAGATCCCGCCACAAGTGCCGAGATCTTGCCCTGACTGCCAAGCGTCAGCCCGAGTGCGGAAGCTCTTTGTGAATCACGGACCTAGGGGCATATTATCAAGGATCTGCAATATTTATCGCAAAGCGCGCTTAGCGCTGTTTTTTTATCGCCGGCTATCGCTGGATTTCCTCGCTCGTGATAGCGCGGTATTATCAACGCGTATCGCAAAGGCGATAGGAAATCCAGCGATAGCGTGTAAAACCAGCAATAGCGTGAGAATTCCAGCGCTAAATCAACAGCGCTAATGAAAAGCTTGCTAATAGGCAAGTGTATACTTAACCCAACAATCCACCCCCCATTGACAAGATGGTTAAGGCAAGTTTTTTTCAGGCGTTAAGTTCCAGCGATAAGCGCGGTTAGCGCGAATTTTCCTATTGCTTCGCGGGCATTGATAATAGGGGGAAGTTGTGTTTGCGACTGTTTCAATGGAGTTTTAGTCAGGAACGCCTACTTTGCATGTCATTAGCGATATATATCGCTGACATGCTTAGAGGTAAAAAAACGGCCGCTATCGCTAATAAACTCACGCTAAGGCCCGTTAGCTGCAGTTTGTTAATAGTGTGATAAAAATATCGCCGCATTAGCGGCAGAAAAGTGCCGCTAACGCGAAGATAAAGGGCTTGATAATATGCCCCCAAGTGTTTATTAAACATTTATTCAGTAGCCTGGTAAAGGTGCCATGGGCTCTAATGCAAGCAATGAAAAGGGGATAGACAAAGACAGCCATAATCGGGGTGCACTGAGCCCCTACACTCCTTGGCTTCGGTGCCACTGCACTTGCTGCACCAACGATTTTTACAACCCAGTATATGTGTATATATAGATATATATGTATTATCAGGCTGTGTGTTGCTTGTAGTGCACATTACACATTACGTACATTATGAGTGAATTTAACACCTAATGGACATGGACACAGGAGCTCCAGACCCGTTGGGAATTACAAAATCTGTAGAAATACTGCAGGCCAGAAGCATTTCACTCAAACAAAACACTCATAAAATCACGGGACGGTGAAAGACCAGGGTGAAAAGGAAGGAAAACGAGCAGGAATCAGTTTTCCCCAAAACATGTGGGTTATTTTGCCTCTCACACCAAAGTACAAAGACTTATTGTTCTGTAACCCAGCCGGTGTATGGTTTTGCCAGGTCTGGTGGCTTAGTGGAATAATGCATCCACTGTTGGGCCTGTGTTCGACCTTATGGTCACAGGTTCATATCCCAGCGGGTCCACTCAGCCCTTCATCCTTCTGAGGTCAATAAAATTAGTACCATTGAGTTGGATAACAATAAACATCTGTTATTCAGCACCAAGATACCCATGGGTGAATGTGTGCTTTACAAATACACATGCTATGTTTTAGATCATTCCCCTATACTTTAATCAGCATTGTGATCCTTAGTCCAGGGATACAGAGATTCATTGCCATTTTGCATAGTTCTATCAGAGTTACATTGGCAAAATATGGTTGTGTCATGCCGATCTTACCCACATGCAAGACCTTTAAGGACCATGAAGTAGCTGCTACCACTGAGACACCTGAGAGTCAACTAGTAAGGACATACGCAGGGCCAACATTGTGACCTATCTGTCTCTTAATCCTTCCTCTCTTGTAGTTGAGGTAAAAGATGTGGTGTGATTCATTCTTTTTCTGAGAATCAATGAATCTTTTCTTAGACAGAAAAAAGAATCAGCCTTTTTACACTGGTTTGTCCACATGTCAGCTGATCGCTCTGTATCCTACTAGTAGTCAGGAGGGCAGGAATAGTGCATATTTGCATAGTATATTTTAGCATTGATAACGGTACATAATATGAAAAACATAATGTTTATGGAAGGAATGCTTGAATTACAGAGACCAACCACATGCTGTGGTATGGGGTTGCTTGTGTTTTCATCTAAAGGAGACCTTCCATGGTAGTTCGAGCTGTACTGTTTTGTATGTGGTGTCTTTATAGCATAAGGCTAGTAGAAAGGTAACTGAGCACTGCACAGGGTGAAAGACAAGCATATAATCAACGAGAGATAAGACAGGTAGTGAGTGGGGTTCTGGGAAAAGAAGTGTACCATCACTTCACTGTGAGGTAGTGTTCTTTAACGACATGCATCTCCAACTCTTTCCTAAACTGGAGTAGCTTTGGGGTGGTCCTGAACGATATGGTGATATTGTTTTAGATCTTGGGTAAATTAACAAAAAAGGCATGGTTTTTCTTTTTCACATTTCTTAGTCTGCAGTCTGATGCTGTCCTGGTTGCAGGTGTGCCAAGAGCCACAAGAGATGGTCAGCTTGTCTAGTAGATAGGCAGAGGTGCAGAATGAAGATGGTACAGGCTGGCAAGGAAGCCAATGGAATTCTATTAAGATTGGGGTTTTATGTGATCATATTGCTTCGGGCCGTGGGTGAGATGTGCTGCGATGAGTAGGATGCCCTTAAGAAATGGTCAGTATAGAGTCTTTGACGATATGGAGCAGGCTGTTACCATCATCCATATGTGTGGATAGGGGGACTTTTCTTTACAAGAGAGAAGTGGGCCAAATCTCATTTGCATATGGCAGGTCTCTACCTGGAGTGGAGCAGTGTACAAAAGAAAATGGCCTGGAATGTGGCTTGAGTAATTACCAATGACTAATATTAATTTACGCATTCCACCCATCACTTTTTAAAAGAAATTCTTAAGGCAAATACAATGGCATCATGGACATCAGAGCATCTGTCCAGCTGTCGTAGTTGTAAGAATGCCTCTTAGTTATATCCACCTATATTTGCTGGCCTTCTTAGGACTTTGTTCAGTTAGCCTCACATGTCTTTTGCAGACATTGGAAATGTTATATAGTGCTTAAATAAGAGGAAGAAGTGGAGAGAAGGTAAGGGGTTAAATTGAACAAATATCAAGTCAAATGAGAAGGATTTGAGTCATTTCTTCTTCTGTTAATTTAAAACCAGCTTCTATACAGCTACGATATATAAAGGTATGATGCAATGTAGTGACACTTGTAATGTTCACTTTAAGAATGTTTTTCTCTAGGCACTGTTTATCACATTGCCTGCAACATACAAATTGGCTAGAGGGAAAATGGAAGGTGAAACTTGCATTTTTAGAGGACTTTCATTTTTTTTCAAAGTGAATCTTAATTGTACCTCATACAGGTAGATCATTTCAAGTTGGAACGCCGAAATTAAACATATTGATGATCAACACGTTTTAATGGCCTTTGGGCCAGATGGTCCAAAATTGAAAGGCGACCTATGTACTATTAGGTTGCATCACAAAAAACCCAGATTCAGGGGGTCACAGAAAGACATGCCTAATGAATAATAACTAGCCAGATCACTGCTTGCAATCCCATGTGCATGGCTACAAACACAGAGATTCTGGCCAGCAGGGAAAAGAAGTCCACAATCCCTGCATCGCATTCCCAAATGGTTAACTTTTTTTTTTAAGCCTGTGTTCCTTAAAAGAACAAGTGCCCCTTTTAAACAAAAACGTTTCCATTTTGGGAAAACATCAGGTGGAATGGACAGTGGTCTGGTGAACCACAGTCACCACAGCCACACCCCACTCCCCAGACAGCCAATACCATTCACTAAGTGGAGGGCACTCCAAGGGGGCATCTTCCTTTTAACAAATCAAAAAAAAAAACTCCTATGAACTGTCAGTATCTGTTCAATGATTTGTGACCTTAAACTGAATCGTAATTAGGAGGGAACTCCTCTTTCAAGCCCCTTTCTAACTGTGATTAGTACAGGTCGGTAAATAATTTTCTGACTCTCAAAATGAGTTTAATACATATCAAAATCCATTTTGTGGTTGTAAATCCTGTGATTCTGTGAATGGTTTTGTACATCTAGCCCAAGAGACGTCATAGCTTGAAGCAGAGAGAACACTGCAATATAAGCCTTTGCCAAAGCAGAGGGAGGAAAGATCTTAATGCTAAAGAACTGTCTGTTCATTGGTGTCTGACATAGCACTATACACAATTCTGAGTCAGATCTTCTGTTTCTTAGCTGTATAATTGTTTTGCCGTTTTGTTTCCAGCTGATGTACTTTCTTTTTAGAAGACCACAGCACCTCTGCGAAGCAGGAGCACTTTGGCTCTGCATCCATGTTTTTTCATCCGCGGATCCATGGCATTTGCATGGTTTTGGCACAGTTTCTTAAATAACTAAAGTGGCATCAACCTTTCATTTAAATGGAAAAATGATAGGTTAACCATTTATATTTTAGAAAAAAACCAAGCATTGGTAAACACCATAAGTCAAGCTTTGATTGTGCTTCCTTTGGAAGCCAGTTTTTTTTATTCCCCAAGCTTGGGAAGCTGCATCACAAGCCTGGGGAGCAAAAACCAGTAGCACCTTCTGGCAATACATATTCATGTTTCTGCTCCTCTCCAAGCAAGGTGTTCAAACAGATTTTAAGGGATTAGACTTTATAAGTATGGTCTCCATGTACAAAACTGTGTCTTAATGCTTCAAAATTGTGGATTATTTTGAGTGCCCTCTTTTGTGAACTAAGGCTCAAAATTAATAACTTTTGGTTCAGCACAACACATTAACCAATGTTGCTGTACTACATTGCATCAAAAAGAGCGAAAGAAAACAGTGCGATGCCTTAGTAGATATTGCATTGCTTTTTTCTCACCAATGCAGGTGCACTGTAGGCAATTATGCGCCTATACACACACCATTCCTAGGTTTGCAGATAGTATGGGAAAGAGCATTGGAAATTGTTAGAAACTGGGTTACTGGTTGACTGGGGTAGGAGCCCTGGTCAAGCAGCTACCACAATCCTAGTCAAGGTAAGAGACAGGCAAAACCTAAATTAACCTGTGTTCACCCTCTGGTAGCTTGGCACAGAGCAGCCAGGCTAAACTTAGAAGGCAATGTGTAAAGTATTTGTGCAACACTTCAAACATTAAACACAGTAAAAACACCACACAAAAAGATCCCACACCAAGTTTAGAAAAAGAGAATATATTTTAATAAATAAAACAGGACCAAAATGACAAAAATCTAATCAGCGTAAACGGTGATATTGAATTTCAAGGTTTTAGGTTAAGACATCGCCAAAAGGCACAAAGCGCCATCACAGGATATCTGGTCGCGAAGGACTGGGACAAAGTCACAAGTTTAGGCCGATCGCAATGGAGTGCAAAGCGGGCTACAGGGACGAGGTTAGGCCAGCTGAACAAAGTACGCTAAATCCTGGTTGGGGAGAGTTGCATGGATCTGGGTCTATGAAGCGCCAAGCAGCCGAAGCGATGTGTCAATTCTGAGATGCAGTGAGGCTGCAGTGCGGCTGCAGTGCAAGGTCCTGTTTGCATCGTCATCGAGGATCCTGTCGACAGGGCTTGTGATGCAAAGTCTGGGTGTTGGGGATGCGGCTCGCATCTGGGGTTGTGTCTCACAGCTAGCGATACATTGGTTCCGAAGAGCTGCGAGGTTGTGATGCGGAGGCCTGCGTCAAGCTGCTGTGGAGGAGAAATACGAGGACCTGCACCGCTCCGTCAGTAATATGTCAGTTCCGAGGACTACGAGGGTGATACGGGCCTCTGCGCCGGGTCCAATCCACACAGCGCTGGCGATGCATCGGTTCTGGTAGGGGTTGTGCCGCTCATCAGAGAAGATGCGCTGGTTCTGCTAGCAAGCACCTTTAGTCCCACTTCCAAGGGTCCAGGACTGGGGTGGCACCACTTGGCATGGTAGACTCACAGATGGCAGAGTCCAGGTGCAGATGCAAGGTTGTTGGAACCCTTTTATGTCCCTGGGGCTTTAGATCAGGAGGCAAGCCAACTGACCCTTGGAGTCACTCTGGGTTCTGGGTTCGAGAGATTCAGGTCCAGTCCTTCTCACCCAGGAAAGAGGGCAGCAGGCCAGCACAGTAAAGCAGAAGTCCAGCAGAATAGCAGTTCAGGAGAGTGGCAGTCTTTCAGCAGCACAGCAGTCCTTCTTCCTGGCAGAGTATCAACCGGTCCAGAAGTGTACTAAAGTGGTGGTGTCTGAGGTCCTACTTTTATACACAATTGTGCCTTTGAAGTGGGGAGAAGCTTCTAGAGGCATGCCTCTGTAGTGCACAGATGCCCTGCTCTGCCAGCCCTGCCTCCAGGCTAACTACAGGGGGTTTGCAGCCCTTTGTGTGGGAACAGGACACAGCCTATTCAGGTGCATGTGAGACTGGGTCCAGCTCCTCCCTCCGATCCTGTCAGTATAGCCCACTCAGTCACACTTAAACTCCTATTGTGTGTGGCTGTCTAGGTGGGATACACAAAGCCCAACTGCCAACTACACCCAGCCATGTGACCAGAAACTGGCTGCAGGCATCAAATGGCTAAAGCAAGAAAATGCCAACTTTCTAAAAGTGGCATTTTCAGAATTGTAATTTAAAATCCAACTTCGCCATAAGTTAGGATTTTAAATTTGGATTCCAGAGATACCAAACATGAACCAGTTATATCTTCCCATTTGGAAATTAGGCTTATAAAATGTAATAAGATAATCCCAATGTTATCCTATGGGAGCTACAGGCCTTGCAGTAGTGAAAAATGAAATTAAGAGTTTTTCACTACCAGGACATATAAATCTTACAAGTATAAGGTCTACCTTTTAAATACATTGTACCCTGGCCTCTGGACTGTCCAGGACCTATCCTAGAGTTGACTTATATGTATTAAAAAGTAAGGTTTGGGCCTGGTAAGAGGTTTAACTTGCTAGGTCGACTTGGCAGTTTAAAACTGCACACACAGGCTGCACAATAGGAGGCCTCAGACATGTTTAAAGGGCTACTTAAGTAGGTGGCACAATCAGTGCTGCCGGCCCTCTAGTAACATTTAATATACAGGCTCTGGGCACATGTAGTGCACTTTACCAGGGACTTATAAATAAATTAAATATGCCAATTGGGTATAAGCCAATTCTAACACGTTTTAAGGAGAGAGCACAAGCACTCTAGCAGTGGTAAAGTGCACATAGTCCTAACACCAACAAAAGTGAATTCAACAAAAACGGGAGGAGGATGGCCAAACATTTGGCGGTCACTCTGCAGAAAAGATCATTTTCAACAGAAATGTTTATGAACACCCACATAGTTACAACTTTGAGGTGTTTTGCAGCAGCTCTGGTGCAAGACTCGTTAGAGCTGAGGCAAAATTACTGTTTTGGCTTCACACCCTGTGCTAGCAACAAGGCAATTTTAAAGTCATCTGTTGTAACCTGGCAACCTCATGTGGCCTCTCTAAGTGGTGCCCTGAGGCAATTTCTACAGCTGCATTAATGTAATGCCAGCCCTGTCATTTACAGTGGCCATCCTTTGCTAAAGTTACTATTGAGTGAAACAGTTTAGTGAGTGGAATCGGTGGATAGAATACTCCACAAATCCTGGTTCTATTAATTTGACATTTTGGCCATTATGAGTTCCACATGCCCAAACAAAGAAATTAGGATCTTTCTAGTTTAGCTGGGCCGATGCCAATCAGTTGATCCCAATAACCTAATCTGGCTTTCGGAGGGGCTCTGCCACCTTAACTAACATTCTAGCAATATCAACCATCCTGGGAAAGTGGAACCGCACCACCTATCTTTGCTTCGTTGATTATAAATCAGCATTCAACTGTTTAAACCGAGTGAAGCTCTGGAAGAAGCTTAGGGCTTGGAACATCCCCTCACACCTGCTCAGAATTATTGAGGCCTTACACACATACATGGGTGAGAATTAAAATCGGTGATCGCTCTCTATTTTCAAGAAAGATATATACCCATCAAGGCCTAAAACAAGGGTGCGTGTTAGCCCCAAGTCTTTTTAATCTTTTTATGGCCAACCTCTCCCCTGCTGTTGATGAAGCTAATAGCCATGTTCCCCAGCTGGGCACCTTCGCTTTGAACCACCTTTCATACACGGATGATGTAGTGCTATACAGCTTGACCAAAGTTGGCCTCCAGAGGCTTATAAACATGCTCCACCAGCATGCAACGCATAATGGCCTGGTCACCAATCGGAATAAAACTAAGGTGCTTTCAAACAGCTCTGAACCATCACAAACAAGATCAACGCCCTCTTTGCTGCCTTTTCTACTGTGAGTAAGAAGCTGAAAGGCCCTACATTCGATCCACTGCTGAAGGTCATGGTGGCAAAAAAGGTCCCTACCTTGACATACAGTAGCAAGGCGCTCTTGGGCCATGATTCGGTCTCACTGGACAAAAATGTACTGTTATGTATTCAACCTAACAAGGAACACATCCCGAAGCAAATTCGATTGGAGTTTGGACTTAAAAGACAATCCATCGGATGGCAGAGTGCTGCAGTCAAGACCTGCTTCAAACTAAGACAAGCAGAACCCAACAACCTAAACAACATCTTGTGGTTAGCAATTAATTAAGATGGCTGTAATAATAGTCTTAAAGAATTCTTGGACCAATCGCTAAAGAACCTGTATCTTGAAAACCTCTGGGCATCATGATTTTTATATAATGTTTTTAAAAAACTAGTGAACTTTGCAACAACTAAAATATCTTTCTTAAAGGACAAAGAGGAGTTCACCAAAAGAGGCCACGCCTGGACGGTCAGCAGCTCCTCCAAATTGTCGCAAGCATCGTATCTAGCCTGCACCTACTTGCATCATCTGAAACTTAAACTACCGCAGTGCTGCCTCGGTTGTCCCCCATCCTTAGCAGAAAAATCTGCATGGAAATAAACCGGGAACAGAGGGTGGCGCTTACGCGGGTCAAACAACGAAAAGCTTGTGTACCTAACCTGCATTTGCCCAGAGTTGGCTATGGAGAGGAGGCGCCTCCTCAAGCCTTTATTTCAGAGCAAAAGAATCCACACATGTAGGAATGCCGTGATACTCTGTTTAGGGCCAGACGATCCTATATCATCCTGTCTCGTTATGAAATGCTTGAACGTATTTGAACGAACACTGCCAAAGCAAGTAAATCACTGCATCGCGGGCCAGTGATCCTATCGATCAAATGGGTCCCGGCTACCTGCTCACTCTTGCCAAAATCACTGACTTTTTGGAAGCCTTGTGTCTTGCTTTGGAGTACATATCCTCACTCTCCAAACGTTTATGCCATTTGGCACCTCCCGGGTCCCTGGGAAAGCCCCTAATAAAAGCATGAATTTCATTGGACCAGGCTACTAGCAGGAGTATCAGCTTCTTTTCAATCTCCATGCTATCCTGGCCGTGGGCTATCAGCCCCAGGACAAAGTGGCCCGCTGGTCCCCAGCAATAGTGGCATGACATCTTTGCCTACTGAAGCTGCCGTGTTATTTATTTACTTGTTTGTTTTCACATTTTTGCCACTTGCACTTTACTTGGATCTCAGAGAGGTCGCCAGTGAACTAACATGATTGGCATTTGCTGACTGCCCCCGGAGTACTAATAGCTGCTGCATGTTGCACTTTTTTGCTATTTGCACTTTTCCTGGCTTTCGGAGGGGTTGCAGGTGAACTAACACGCTAAGCAATCACTGAACATGCATAGCAATCACTGAACTGCTCCCATGACTACTAATAGCTGCTGCATGTAGTCACTTTAACCTCTAGCTGCCCCCATAGCTATCCTGAGTGAGCAGTCCTCCTATACCTTCTTGCCTTTGCACTTACCTGGTTCCCAAGAGGATTACTAGTGAACTTACAATAACTGGATAGCTCCTACAAATAATTAACAGTAGCTGCATGCTTGCATTTTAATTCATTGCTGTCCTTATGTACCCTGAGTGAGTGGCTTAAGTGGGTAATGGGTATCACCCGGGGAATATTTTTTAAACTGTTAGACATACCTTACTGGCCTTTTTGTATCATGGCCAGTTTGTTTTACGATATTTTATTATTGATGCTTTTTGTATGATTTTAATTACTCGAATACAATTAAAGATTGACTTTATTTGATAATTAAAAGTAAAAAAAAGTGAAAAAGAAAATGCACATAGTGTAAAAAATGGAAATGAGCAGCCTGGCACTACTTTGCAGCTGGTAGGCCTGTGTAAAAAAAACACAAAAAAAACATACAGCAAGCAGGATGGGGAGCATTAGGTAGCGGATGATAGAAAGTATATAGAGAGCATACAGGGAGGGGGCAGTTGAATATGCAGAAGATAGACAAAGGCAACCTTAACACTCCCATGAAGTGCTGAAAGCAAAAAAAGAAAAAAAGAGTCCCTTTAAGTCGGTAGTGGAGGTATACTGCTTATCCAATTAGAATGCAGGAATCCTGAAATACTCCTTGGCTGCCAAACACAAGACTCAAGAGTAGACACCTGAGATAGACAACTAAGACACCCAGTCATGAGCAACAGGCTGACCTATAACCAGGACCAGACTGGGAACAGCAATCAGCCCTAGCAGATTGCTGCTCGACCGGCCTTAGGAGTGGGGGGCGGGGTGGCTGGAGGTGGGTGGGGGGTTGCTAGTAAGAAGCACTGCTCCCGCTTTTGTTACAGAGGGCTGATATTTCAGAACTGCTGCAAAACCGGCCCCCACGGTCACAAAACCGGCCCCCACCCCTCTGGCCCACGGGGGAATGCCCGGTGCCCGCCTCGGCCAGTCCGGCCCTGTCTATAACCCACTCTAAGTATATGTTATGTATTGGAAACAATAGGCCTGCCGAGAACTAAAATGAATGAATGCAAACTGGTATGTTCTCTTGTTTGTCAGTGCTATGACTAGTATTCTAAAGCACATGTGACCCATATTTACCTCCTACTGTTGTTTTCCTTGTTGCTTTTTCGGTAGGAATCCCTTCTGGTGTGCCAACACTCCCATCCAAAGGAGCACTGCTCATGGCTTCCTCCGTAAAGGAAGATTCTGTGGATCATGAGAATTTATGTATTTATTCATTAATCTATTCGTTTTATAACAATTTAAGCACACAGTACACACATAACATTGGAAGTCCCGGAGAAGACAGATTGCACGAGCAAATGTGTGATTTTGCACCAATATTTACAAAGAATGGTAAATGCTAATACAATATTTTAACTTATAGTAACAAGAGTTGATCAGTTCAAATATGGGTGCAAACTTGCACCAGTGGCCTCTCTACTCCATAGGACTTCATAGAACTGGGGATTTCTCTCAAGAAACTGGGATCTACAACTAAAATTAGACCATCTTAATATTATATCTGAAAGTCAAGCAGAGACATAGTTTACATGGAAATAAGCCACACTCTAACATGGATGTTTGTTTCTCTTCATCGAATGTGCTTCATAGACGGTACCTTCAACACGTCTGTATCCTTTGATAACAATGATATAGGGCAAGTAAGCTCGGTCTTTCCTTTTAAGATGCCCAGATTTGCTCCAGGTGCATTATATTTCGTGGACAGAATCTTAAACTGAATGAGGCCTTGATAAGCAGCCAGTACAGTCCTTCAAGAACAAAAGTCAAACGCTTCCTGAGTATTACCAGAATATTGGATTTTTCACATCAAACTATAAAATATCGACTGCAGAATATAGACTAGCGCTAAATTGCTCAGGTAAGTGACATACATAATGTTAATTCCTTATTTTAGTACGTTGATGATAAATGTTCAACTTGATAATAAGTATACAGGCAGCTTTATCAAGAATTTGGGACACCGCAAAGTCATGCAAAGCAGCGCAAAGTCTTGCTACTGTGTTTAACCTCAGGCGTAAAACTTCTTTTGTGCAAATAGCACTTTGTTCTGTGTTGCTTCAAGGGGGCATTCAAGGGCAACCACCCAGTGCTTAATTTGTAAAATATTAAGTGCCAGGGCTCTGACCAGGAGGCCACTGCAGCTTGCACCACCCATCGCCCCTGTCATTGCTACCAAAACAACTACTAACCATCTCTCGCATGTAAATGCGACAGTTCAGATTATTCCAGGTCCCCAAAGCTACAGGAATGGCTGGGGAGGCAGGTATTAGTAATTTTTTAATATATATTGTTTTCCTAAACAACTGTTATACTGCTCATCTCTAAAGTACATGAGCTGGGCCACCTTGTGGCAGACTGCCCTAAGTGTGGTGTTGACAATTAGGTGCCGGTGCCGAGCACCGGAAACCAATTAAGTCCCGGTGCTCAGCACCAGAAAGCTCCGGCTCAAATTAAGCACTGCAACCACCCATGATTTTTGATGCAAAGATTGCTAGACCGGGATTTGCATCAAAAAACTTCCTTTGAGGCAGGCGCATAGTTAGAGAAATATTTTGTTTCTCCTCACATTTCACATATTTCAAGTGTGTTGCACTGTACAGCACACATCCAATGTGTGAAATGTTTAAAAAAAATGTGTAGACACAGGATTTAGTACTGCAATGTTACCTTTCCAGTAAAAAAAACTGAACTACATGGACGTCATTTAGGGGTTGCCAGGGGTCGCAGCTGGAACTCCTAGCTTGCCCTTTGCTACCTCTGGCACTGCTTTTGTGACCCCTGCCCTCCGAAGTGGCAAAACCAGTGCCTGGAACAACGGGGCAGCTCTTCTCAATGGACTCTGGTTGGAGCTCCACTTGCCTGGTTTCTGTCAATGTATTTATTATACAAATAGCAAATTATATTATTTACTATTAGTGTAATAAAAAATGGAGTACATTAGCTGGAATATGACCCTATATGGAGGCTACAGTGAGTAAAAAATGCAGTTAAATGTATGTTGTATGCATGCTTGTGGGTGAGAGTATGTTTATGTGCACGAGAGTGTGTGAATGTGTTAGTATGTGTAAGCATTTATGTGTGAGTCAAAGTAAATGTCAAATGGCATGCAATGTCACTTTCACTACCCATGGGATTTTGGTGAATTGATGTCTATGCTGCACTATGGTGCAAAGGTGTGTACCTGGTGCTAGGCAGCCTTAAAGATCACCAGTGCAGCGGAAGAGAGCGGCAGCAGGGCGTATTTAGAACAATGGCTCTAAGAAGCTCTATATCCCTAGCGCAATGCAGTGCAGCAACTTTGGTTGGTGCGTGCTTATCGAAAAATGGATTCTTCAATGATCCCTTTCTATATTGCCAGAAGAAATAGTGACTTCTACTGTTAGCCACAAAGCCATTCTGTGCAGAATAGTATAGGTGAATGTGTGGAAAGTGTCTCATTATGAGGGTTCCAGATTGGAGGAAAAATGCACATGTGTAAAAATCCTCCTGGCAATCTTAAGAGTCTTGATTGGAGATGCAGAAAATAAATAATGAGAATTTAGAGCACCAAACTCCTGGATGGACTAGGAAGGAGAAAGTGGCCAGGCCAAAAGCTGGTAAAATGTCCAACAGAGGTTCTAGCTGAGAGAAGCAAAAAGCTGGGACAAAAATAAAAACAAGATGAAGAACACTAACTTATGTGTTATGGTGCATCCTTCTTTCAGAAATACACACAGTCTACTTCATCTTGGATTGCGATTTCCAGACCGCTTCCTATGAACCAACCACCATCTTTAAAGGGGTTCTTTATGAGGCTTGACCTGATATAACTCTGAAAATCATGGCACTCACTTGGGAAGGAAAGAAAAACCTCATGTGTGACATCTGTCATCCAATGCAGCATTCTGCAAACCCGCTTCTGCCATATGCGTCGCAAATTCAGAATAGTTTCCATGACAACCCTCTGGCTAGTCACAAGTGTTAAGATTTTAGGGCGGTCCTCGCAGCATGAGTGCTCTGCTATGTGCTGAGAGTGGCCCCTCAAGACATGATCAATGCTTCTCCCTCTTCACCCTTTACAGGGTCTTCGGTAATCTGTACCTAGATGGACTTAAGAACAGTAAAGTTATACTTACCCTGAAGATATAGTGGTAGTTGATATTCTGCAGTTGATATTTTTGTAGGCCAATATTTGTGACTCCATATTTTGTGATAAAACTGTGCATTCTGTGATGACATTCATGACAATATGTGCAGCCTGATTTTGGATCACGGTTAACCCTTTTAACAGGTATTGCAGTGGCCGTCATCCAAAGTCTTAAAGAAAGCAATTATCACCCTGTTGCCTTGCATTAGGAGCCATATTTATCATTATTTCACGCAACACAATTCAGCAAGACACCTTGCAGCACTGCGCTGCATGAAAGGGAGAGGTCAGGAATGCTCCATATCTATTAAGATATGGCACATTCCAGCTCTCTGCCTACGTTGACGCACAAACTGCTGCCTAGTGCCAATGGAGACACCATTACACCATGGTGCAAGGGTGCCTGTGTTATAGTCAGTATTATTTTAATGCAGTAAGGGGCACCTTCCTTCACAAAAACAGTGCTCTGAGGCTTTTTCCTCTTTATACATGTGCTGCACAGTGCAACACACGTAGAAAGATGAAAAAACGAGAAGAAAGATATTTCTCCTCCTTATGCCTCACCTGGCAAGGTGTAGCAATGTGACGCTTTCCCAGGTCTGCCCGTATTGATAAATCTGGGAATGCTTCAGAATCCATGGATGAATGCATGGCAACACCCACTGTCCACCCATGGAATACCTACCAGGGGCAGAGTAAAGCCTTGTATTACTCCAGATTTACCAAGCCACACAGGGCCACGCAAGGTGGCCTTGCGTGGCTTGGTACATCTCATTATTGGTTTTGCGTCACCTTGTGCCTCCTTGCGTGGCGCAAGGCTTACACAAAACCCTTGATAAACATGATATTCACTTAGAAAGGGCCTTCAGGTGTACTCTTAGCACAGTGGAGAGTGACCCTGGCACTTTATTGGAGGCAGCTGCGTTTGCGATTAAGATATCCGAGAATTGCAACTTCTCAGGCCTTCTGATATATCGCCTGCCAGGTCCAAAATCCAAGTTTACAGAGACCTGGTGTAAAACCCTGGGACCATTTGTAACCACTGCTCATTACACCATCCTAGGAGATTTTAATTTTCATCTTGAAAACAAACAGGATAATGATTCGGTTCTCCTTTTAGATCTCATGACAACCCTGGTTCGTTCTCCAACCCATACAGCCGGTCACACTCTGGATGGCATTTTCACTAACCACAATCATTTGGTTATTGAGGCAGTTCAGCCCCTCAGTTGGGCTGATTGAGAAGTTTTTCTACTACGCCCTATAGGGGTGGCTAAGGGTCCCCCCCCAGGCATATACGCTGTAGGGGATTGAATCAAATCACAGCCGCAAATTGGGAGGCCTCTTTGGCTTCGGTATCCGACGGGAGGTACAGTGCACACCCTCCCACTGCAAAGGGTTTCCGTGATTGGATTAATGAGGCCCTTGACATTGTTGCTCCCTATAAAAACTGTGTCATTAAAAGAGTGAAACCTTCGCCCCCCTGGTTCTCGGAAGAGCTCATGTCCCTTAGGCGGGAATGCTGAAGACAAGAAAGTAAATGGCGTGCTAGCCCCTGCCCCAGGTAAAAAGCAAAGCAGAAATCTCTTCTGCAGAAATATAAACATGCCATTTTCCAGGCTAAATCCCGTTTCTTCACTGAAAAGATCAAGTCGGTGGATAATTCCTCTAGCATGCTGTTCAAAGTCATAAAGGATATTTCTGAGCCACCAGGGACACAGCTGCTGAACCCCTCCCAAGAATTCTGTGATAGGGTTGCAGTCCACTTTCAGGACAAGGTCCTTAAGATTGTTCATGAGCTCATCCCCACTGGAGGTGAGGAACCGGCCGCGGGAGAACTTACTCAGGACTCCGGGAAGAATTTCCACACCACTTTCCCTCAGATCACGGTTCAGCAAACAAAGGAACTTTTGCTGGGCCTAAAATCCGGCCCTCCTTTGGACCTATGTATGCCCTCCAAACTTAAACTGGCTCCTAACTTAGTAGCAAATTTCCTGTGCAAGGTGCTCAATGACATACTTCAATCTGGTAGCTACCCGGTCATCTGGAAGGAAGCCATTGTCTCACCATTTCTCAAAAAACCTAATGCTGACCCCCTAGATTAGAAACATTTTCAGCCAATTTATCTTCTCCCTGCCCCTGCTAAAATCCTGTAGAAATTCAGAAATATTGAACTGATGAAATACGTTGAATCACAGGAGATCCTGGATCTCTCTCACAACAGGTTCCGCGCCGGTCACAGTACCGAGTCTGCCCTCATTGCGGCCACTGACTGTATTCGCACGCAGGTTGATCAGGGTGGATCGACGGTGTTGATTATGCTTGACCTATCGGCGGCAATCGACACCGTCCCCCCAGGTGCGCATTGTTCAGCGTCTGCGGGAAGTGGGAGTCATGTGAAAGGCCCTGCAGCTTCTCCACTCTTTTATGTCAAGCAGGGCCCACATCGTCAGCTGCGTAGGCTTTAGAGCTAAGGCCTTTGGCCTTCCTTGTGCGGTGCCCCAGGGATCATCTCTGAGCTCTACTCTTTGAACCTCCAATTGACCCTTCTGGCCGAGTTGGTGCGGTCTTTCCGATTTCAGGTGCTCTCCCATGCAGACGATATGCAAATTATTGTCTCCATCTCGAATGACTTGCAATCAGTCTCAGAGAAGTTCAATCAGTGTATGTCCAGCATTATCTGCTGGATGAAGGGCAATTCACTGAAGATCAATGCAGACAAGACTGCGGTGCTGGTATTTGGCTCACAGAAATCCATCTGGTCAAACGCCTGGTGGCCTGCAGATTGTGGTCCCTTCCTGTCCCGGTCCGGACAGCAAAAGATTTGGGGGTCATTTTTGATGATGGTCTGACCTTTGATGCACAGGTTAGCCACACAGTTAGTACTTGCTTCTATATTCTAAGAACTCTTAGAAAGGTGTTGCCGTATATTCCGTCCGAACTGCATCAGTCTATCATCATCGCATTAGTCATCTCTCGGCTGAACTATTGCAACGCTCTGTACCTGAACATTAATGCGGTCTCCCTTAATAAGCTCCAGGTGGCACAGAATGCAGCGGCAAGGCTGATTCTTAATATTCCGAAGCCTCAGTCAGCCAGTAAGGGGATTCGTTCCTTGCATTGACTCCCCATCAGGAAGCGTATTTCCTTTAAGGTTGTGAGCATGGTATTTAAGGCCATGCATAGTAAAGGTATGCCACATCTGAAAACTCTTTTACAATGGTACACTCAAGGGAGGATCTTGAGATCCTCCTTTCAGAAAAAACTGGTGTCTCCTACATTTCGCTGGTCCCGATGGGGTAGCCGCTCCTTTTCTGTAGCAGCCACCAAGCTATGGAATTCCCTGCCCCCCTTCATTCCCAATGCAGACTCCTTACTGGTTTTTAAAAAACTTTTGAAAACATGGCTATTTTCATCTTAGATGGCTGCAGGTGCGTTTCTCTCTTTCTCGTCGTCGTCTGCCCAGCGCCTTGACACCGTCGGGTATAAGTGCGCTCTATAAATACAATCCTATCCTTATCCTATCCTGATACTTGATACAAAATAGAGCTCAGCCTTCACCAGAATAGCCACAAACGGACAATTCTGAGTTGGTCAGAGCAGAAGGTGCTATTTATCGCACACTATAAAATCTGACTGCCCTGGGTACGGAATTCTTGTGATAAATTGCACTCAGATTTTTTGGGAAATGACATTCAGATTTTGGTTATTATCGCATCAGAATCCGCGTCAAGGAAAAAATACTGAATTGCTTTCCCTGTTAAATTTCACCAGGTTTGACGATCTGAAATATAGTGATTGGTGAAGAATTTAACACACCCATTAATTACCGGGTGTGGTAAATACTACCCAACTCAAAGATCGGAAAACTAACCAACTCCGAATCAAAGCCAAAGAGTTTCCGCCATCGGCGCTTTTGAAATCATGTGCCGTTAAACTAAAACAGTGAGGTAAAGCTTGATTGTCAACGTATAGTATTTTCTGAGATGTAGTACAAGAACAAAAAGTGAAACTAGGCTTTGGTGTTTTCAGGGATGAGCCAGTGGAACCACATTCAGTCCTAAATTTCACTTTATATTAGCTGAGGGGGTCACTTGACAGATAATGATTTACCTGGATGTTCTCTGTGTAAGTATGAACATGTGATTTTCATGTCTATCATTTTGATATTATTCTTTTATTCCAACCCTACAAACAACAAAAACTTAAAACCTAATCTTTGCTGAATCCCAGTGCACCCACTCCTAACCAGGAAGCACGTTTGTGTGTCTAGTTTACCGTGTCACTATTTAAAAGTATTTCCTTCCTTCGGATTGATTCAGTAGCTGATTGCCCGTGTGATGCTTCTGTTAGGTCAGATAAAAAAGTAAAGTCATCTGAGTGCTGTCTGAAATAGTTGCAACAAATCAGCCTAGAGACGTCCATAGTCACATCACAGCTACTTCCGCCATTCCCAGTGATATCACTGCCAAACACAATGACAACACTATGATTAATATAATATTAATTTTGTGGAGCACAGGACGCGCCAGAAGGAAGTGGCAATAAACCCCTCAAGCATACAACTTTAAGAATTGCTTCTGAATGTCGCAAATGGTAATGGGTACAAAAAGCAGTAAAAGTGAACAAGACGCAAAATACTTCTTTTAGGTGGTGATTTGTCAGCCTGCTTTAATCACAGGGGATGCAAGAACTTTGCATGCACTGCAAACAGCAACAGAAACATAGTAGCAGGTGAAACCCCCAGTGGTGCCTAAAGGGCACTGTGATTAACAAAGAAAGACCTTATCTTTCTGGCTCCTCACATTTCATTATTTGTCCCTTCCGTCCTTCCCTCTCACCATGTTGCCTCAGTCGCTCATCAGATGCTCCGTCTCTGCATGTGACCTGGGAGGTATCCTGATTCACCACACTCCTTTTCTACCCTTAATGTGAAAATCATCGGTTCATGTAATCAACCTGTGAGAAATCTGCCTCCCTTCCTTTTCACACTGTCGATTCCTAAGCTCTGACTACCAATCTATATTTTTCCTGCATTGATTATTGATTTGACTTTCATCTTACTACCGTCTGGCTCACATCTCTTTCTAAACTCTGTAAGTAATATTAATTTTGATCTCATTTATAATCTTCTATGGTCTCCTGCCTAAAGACACTATTGCTTCTGATAGCTTCATTTATCCTGTGTGGTTCTATCCTTCTTTGGTGAGTGTTAAAAGCCTTCATGGCTTTACACCTACACCTCTGTTTCCTATCTTTCCTGATTTCTCTTTATACTCATCCATGTCCCATCACTCCTCCTTGTCAAGCTTTTTACCAGATGGCTGAAGTTTCAGGTATGTACCAGTTCCCAAGATGGGAGCGCACGTGTCTTCTACTGGCTGGGGGCCTGATTTAGAGTTTGGCGGACGGGTTCCTCCATCGCAAACGTGACCTATATCCAGTCTGACATATTACAACTGCCATTGGATACAATGCACTTGAAATATGGGACATCCATCAAGTATATGATGGAGTAAATCGTCCTCCGAACTCTAAATCAGGCGCTAAGATATTAGGGACCAGATTTACTTTCATTTTGCATCATGGTTGAGCCACTTTTGTGGTGCAGCCATGACGCAAAATGCTAGTAGATATTTACAAATACACGCAAGAGGCGATTTGTGCCGCCTTGCGTGACTTTGTAAAGAAATGCAATGCAACACAGCAGCTTGCGCTGTATTGCATTACATTTCGTTCAGGGAGGCGTTCCGTGGGTGGAGGACGGGCGTGCGAGTACATCCACCCATGGATTTCACACAATCCCATATTTACAAAGGTTTGTATACCTGGGATTGCATGAAATTGCTACACCTCCCAGAGGATGGCGTTATGAGGAGAAAAATTGTTTTTTCTCCTCGTTATTTCCTCTTTCTATGTGTGCTGCATTGCAAAGAGGAAAATACCTCGTGGGATGGTTTTTGCACAGGAAGGTATCCCTTCCTGCACAAAAACAATTCTCCTTGTAACACGGACACCCTTGCACCATGGTGTAAGCATACCTGCATTGGCGCTAGGCTGCCTGAAGTGCTCCAGCGCTATGAGAGAGCAGAAGTGTGCCATATCTTAGTAGACATGGCTCAATTTTGGTCTCTCCTTTTCACAGAACGCAGCACCTTCATGCACTGCGTTGCATGATAGGCTAGTAAATCTGGCTCTAGGTCTGCATTGGAAAGTAGGGCCGCAAAGGCTTCCTTGACTCTTTGGGATAACTTATTTGATAGCTACTATGCATTTTCAGATAGCACAGATCCACAGATCACTATATATTTGCTCTCATAGAAAACAATGAACCAGCATTACCTTTTTTTTTTTTTTTAAACATATTTTTATTAAAATATATGGTTTTTTCGCATTTGCACTACACATTATTTGCAACAACAAAATTTCGATGTAGTTCTCATTTATCACGCTAGACAGGTTAACATACGTTACAATTGCAATCATGGGGTAGGACATATCGTCTTCCATCTTCTGTTCGATCCTAGTAACTGCTCATCCTTGCGCACACACTAGCTCGCCTCCCCAATAGGCGACTATTATAACCCCTGTCTAACGCTGTTTCCTCGCCCTGTCTCGGTGAGAAACTCCGGCTCCATACCCGAGCTCGGGCAATGTCCTCAACAATAATACACGCGATCCATTGAACTTGAACATATAATCCAATAACAAGAGAAATAAACCAAAGAAACAAAAAGAAGGAAACAAAGAGAACACTGCATGCCAAGGGGGGGACAAGGGTGCACCTGCCTCTGAGGGTGCAGTCCCGGTTCACAATAGTTATGCAATATATGCCGTACTTCGCATAGGGCACCTGGGGGGGAGAAGGGGGGAAGGGAGGGGGAGAGGAGCCCCCACTCCGGTAGCCTTGGTCCCACACCCACCGCTTATGGATTCCCACCCCTGGCGCCGCCTGACCACAATCCCAGAGGGAAGAGGCTGTGTGTTGTCGAGTCCCCTTCTGCCAGGCCCTTCTGGGTAGCGAAGTGTGAATCACTCGCTACCACTCACCGCCTCCTCACTAGCAGTTCGTGCGTGTTCCGGATTTTCCCAGTTCGCCAATACCTCTTTCCATAAATCTGCTATCGCCGTCTCCGGATACCTCTCGCTTCCTCCCAACTCAAGGCTCTGGCCTCCGCTCCCGCCCAACTAATTACCTCACTGTTCCAACTAGCCACCTGCGGTCCCATAGCGGATTTCCACACCAGTGCAATCCGTCTCTTAGCTAAGCCCAAAGCCAGGTCTATAAATCGATTCCCCACTTTCCGTTTAGAAGGAGGTGGGAAGAGCCCTAACAGACAAACTTCCACAGACAGCGCCAGGTCCCTCCCCAATGCATCCTTTATCCGAGCCAAAATTCCTTCCCAGTACACTTGTATCATGCCGCAACTCCACGTCATGTGTATGAAACCGGCATCCACATAGGCACACCTCGGGCACTTCCGCAACTCACCCCCGTACATAACATTTAATCTATGAGGCGTCATGTACACCATATGTCTATAGTTGAATTGCGTATATTTAAGTCTGGTGTACCTCGAAATCTGCTTATGAGATCTCAGTACCTTACCCCATTCACCATCCGTAAATTCCCTGCCTATCGCTCTTTCCCACCTACCCCGGAGATCCATCATGGGGCCAGTAGCTGCGGCAACCAGTGCTTCATAATGCCACTTCACTTGGTGCCCCGCTGTGCCCAACGTATTCAGTGCATGTAGTACCAGATGGGTCGCAGGCTCATCCCCCCCTACCCCCCACAACTGACCAAAGGTGCGAACCAAGGCCTCATACTGCAGGAACTGGCCGGGAGAAAGGCCATAGTTATCCATCAGGTCTGTAAACGGGACCAGGGAGCCACCTTGATAACAGTCGCCCACTGAGTCTAAGCCTGCCTCTGTCCACACCTCCAGCTGTTCCACCGTGAACATCGTCAACAGGTCACCATGTGGGAGCCCAATCAAAGGTAGCATGGGGGAATACCACGGGGTTTCACCCAGCCTACGCATGCAGCGTTTCCAGGCGTGTATGGCTGTAATCTGCAGTACTGACATATGGAACACTGATTGCCGGACTCAACAATTTGGCCAGCAGTAAAGCCGGGTCACCATCGGGTTCCATTAGCCAGTTGCCCTCCGCATTCACACCTTCCATCCACTGCGCCAGCCACTGCAACTGGGCAGCCAACAGGTACAATTCGAAATCTGGCACCCCCAAGCCTCCTTGCTCCATCGGACGTTGTAACGTCTGCAGGGAAACCCAGCGTCTATCAACCCCCCAATCAGGTCTCTCACCAGGGCATTCAAAGGGCGGAACCATCCCCAGGGCATCAGGGTCGGCAAATTAACAAAAAAGTACAGCAATATCGGCAGCATAACCATCTTTAGCAAAGAGACTCTCGCCATGATAGGCAGCTGCAAAGTGCGCCAGAAGTGCACACATGTCCGGAGAGACCGCAGTGCCCTATCTAAGTTTCCACCCCTCAGATCCTCCAGGGAATGAAAGACATGTATCCCAAGATATTTGAATGTGTGGGGGGCCCAGTTGATGTCGGCTGGGAGACATGCTGGCTGAGGCATCGGGCCTACCAAAGGAAACAAGTAGGTCTTTTTCTTGTTAACCTTCAAGCCCGAAAACGCCTCAAATCGCTCCAGTAGTGTAAGCGCAGTTGAGGTACCCGGCACTGCTGCCTCCAGGTATACCAACAGATCATCAGCATACAATGAAATCGTATGTATCCGCCCATCCAGTCTAAGACCCAATCCTGCTCCACCCTGCCGAATCAATTCTGCAAGGGGTTCGATCACCAGTGCAAACAATAGGGGCGAAAGGGGGCATCCCTGCCGGGTCCCCCTCTGGATGTGATACCGAGAGGATACCGATTTCCCGGTCTTAACCCATGCAGTTGGCGAGGCATACAGCAGTTGAACCCACTTCACCCACCCCTCCCCAACGCCCAGCCGCAACATAGTCTCAAAAAGGTACTCCCAGCCAACCGTATCAAAGGCCTTCTCCAGGTCGACTGACCGCGCGGCCGCCGAGGGCATGGATCTCGCCTCTTCATGGAAGAAAACATAATACAGCCTGCGCAGATTATATGAAGTGTTACGGGAGGGGATAAAGACATTCTGATCTGCATGAATGATGGTGTGCATATGCGGGAGCAATCGGATCGCCATTATTTTACTAAGGACCTTGAAATCAAGGTTGAGCATTGAGAGTGGTCGGTACTCTGTTACTGGAGCGTTGGCCTCCTTAGACTTGGGGAGGGGTATTACCAACGCACTCTGGGTCGATTCAGGGAGGGCACCCCGGTGTAAAGACTCTGCATATAGGGTCACCATTCTGGGCGCCAATTGATCCATGTATGCTGCGTAAAACTCCGCCGGAAGTCCATCCGGACCCGGCGTCTTCCCCTTTGCCATGGCCGCGATAGCGGCCCTGACCTCATGCAGAGTCACTGGACCCCCCCAGGTCCTCCTGCACCTGCTCATCCAAAGTCCGCAATGGCAATTCTTCCAGAAATTCCCAGATGACAGAACGGGAGACCGGCCCGGGGCTAGAATATAACTTCTCATAAAAGGTTCTAAACAGGGTGTTAACGGCATCAGGGTCATGGAGCAACTCCCCGGTGTTTGCCTGAACCTGTGTAATCGGTGCTCCCCTGCTTTCGGGCTTAATCAGTCTTGCCAATAGACAACTGGCCCGCCCCTCCTCCTTCTGCACCCTGTCAAGGTATTCCCGGTAACTGTGGCACCTCAGCCTTTCTAACGCATCGCTATAGCTAGCGCGGGCCTCTTGCAGACGCTCTGCAGAGTTAGCCTCCAGCCCCTGAACATTTTCCAGTTGCCAAATCCGAGATTCCATGTCTAATAACTCCTGCTTAATTTCCCGCTGCGCACCAATTGATTGCCCTAGGCAATGTCCTCGCACCACCACCTTAAACGCCTTCCATTCCACCAAGACGGAGGACACTGATTCGGCATTGACTAAAAAATACGACTCAACAAGAGCCCTCAGTGAATCCCGGAATGGCGCATCCTCCAATGCAAGCGGATTCAATCTCCACATCAGGATCGGGGGACGTCTCCCAAGCGGCTGGTGTGTCAACAATAGGGGACTATGATCTGAAAGGGTCCTACCCAGATACTCTGTGTGCGTAACGGTCGTGCTAAAGCCTGGTGTGCACAAAAAGGTGTCCAACCTGGTGTGAACTTGGTGCATAGGGGAGAAATACGAGTATTCCCTGTCTGTCGCATGCTGTAGTCTCCAAATATCCTCTAGGCCCCAGTGACCTATCCAGCTTCGAATCCCCGCTGCGACTCGGTGCGTCTGCGACCCCAACAGAGGCGGGTGGGACCTGTCCGCCGCAGTATCCGCCACACAGTTAAAATCACCACCAATGACAGTGTGCCCCCCCACATAGTCAACCTCCTGAGCCGAGAGGGAGGCGAGGAATACCAGCTGTTCTACATTTGGTGCGTACACACTCCCAAACATCGCCTTCCTCCATACCTGCCTTCACTGTCCACCTTAGTGCGGGTGTGTTCAAAGGGAACCCCTGGCCTTACCCATATCAATACTCCTCTAGCAAAAGCAGAGTAAGTAGTGGCATAAATCCGACCTCTCCACCTCCTGCGTAGCTTATCCACTTCCCCACTAGTCAGATGGGTTTCTTGCAAGAGAGCTACATGTACATCTCTCCTCTTCAAATACGCATATATCTTATGTCGTTTGGCCATAGACCCCATTACCCGTATGTTCCAGGTAATGAACTTGAATGGATTATGCATTGATTAAAATGGTTCCACATCCCCCCACTCACCCCCGCCGCACCCCCAATTGTCAGCACTCCAATCTTCACACCCCCACCTCCCTCCGCATGCATAAAACAATAAGCAAGAACAAACATCCCCAATAGGATAACTCCCCAACCCCAGGACGGTCTAGCAACGGCCATCCGCCCAAACCACAGACAAAACAGCATCAACAAGTGAAGGCCCAGAGCTACAAGGCTAGGACCTAGGGGGAGGGTGGCACTCACCACAGGCGCCCAACAGAAGCACCAGTATCTGCCCAAAATGCGTCAGCCTTGAGTGGCCGGTCCAGCCCACACCCAGGAGCGCACCCGGCCACCCTCACCACCCTCCTCAGGATCCCAATCAACAGGAGAAGGCACAATAATAAAAGACAGGGAGGAGGGGGGGACAAAGCCAGCACAAGGAAGGGAGAAGGTGCAGGAAAAACAAGTGATAACTGAGACAACGTCCCACAGTTAGATAATTTAATCGGCCGCGTTCGGAGTCAAATCCGGCAGTTTAACACTGCCACTACTGGACGCATCTGAGTCTGATTCATCAGTCCCTTTCTTTGACCCCGTGCCTCCTTGCGATGACTATCGCCAACCCTGCATCATGACCGCCACTGCTTGCAGCGCCTCCGCTCTTTCCCTTTCAGTCTGTGATGGACTTGGTTTCTTCGAGATCCCACACCGCTGACGCCTCCGCAATCTCTTCCTGGACTCCCGATCTCCAGGCTGTGCCACCTTTGATAGTGTCCCGGGCTGGCCTTCCATTTTATAGGCTTCCAACCACTCCCAGGCTGCCTTGGGATCGTCACAAAAGTGCGTCTTCCCATCCAGCACTATTCGCAGGCGGGCCGGGAACATCAATGAGCATTGGATCCCTTCTTCACGAAGAGCCCTTTTGACCTCAAGGAAGGAGGTGCGGCGCCTCTGTACCTCCAATGTATAATCAGGAAGCAGTGACACTTTGCTTTTGTCAACCACATATGGTCCCTCCGTGCGCGCTTTCTGCGATAGCGCATCTCTGTCTTTGAAATGGAGCAGTCTGGCCACCACCGGGTGCGGGGGCCTGGCCGGAACGCGGTGCGCTCTCTCTAAGGTGTAAAATTGGGACAAGCCCTCCGGTGCAACCACCTCACGGAGCCATCCCTCCAAGTACTGGATCATATCGTTAGCTTCCACCCCTTCCGGCAGACCCAGGACTCTCACATTATTCCTATGGTTCCGCCCCTCCTCGTCCTCAGCCCTCTGCTCCAGAACAGCGAATCTGTTGGACAATTCCCCCATCTGACTGGTCAAGGACTGTTGCGCCGGTGTAATAACTGCTAGGGAGGATTCGGTCTGCTTGACCCTGTCCACCAACTTCGCATGCTCCGTCCTCAACAGGCCCAGGCCCACTGCCACAGTGCTGATGTCCTGGTGTAGTGTCGCCTTGGTATCAGCTATGGCTGCTAGTATTTTAGCCAATTGCTGCTGGACAGGGACGTCTGAGGGTACACTCTCCGGCTCCTTGTGCACCTGGTCGGGTGCCGTGTCCTCGTGGTCTGGAGGAGGCCCCATCTGTTTCCCTCTGGGTTTTCCCATTGCCAGCGGGGTGGAGTATCCAACAGAGGATCTGGTGCGCCCCTCTCTAGGTGGTCGGGGAGCAGCCGCCAGGGTGCCAGCTACCCACCACTCCAGTGCGGAGTCACTGAGTCCCTACGTTGTGGGTGACTCGCCACTGCATCCTTCGCCGTACAGAAGCACCCCTCGCCGTTGAGATCCCAGGGTCCTCTGGCCCACTGCACTTGCGTAGTACTCCCCCGGCCCGTCCTCGTGGTGCCTGAGCCTAGACCCCAGAACCAGGTTCACTGACTTTGTCTAAATCCATTGGCAGGGTCAGTGGGGGCCACATGTCCCCACCGCACCTCTTTGTGTCCCTGCACCTGGGCCGTATCCCTCAGTATCGGCCAGTGGTCCCACTCAACCTCAAGTCTTCTCTGTCTGCGTGTCAAGGCCCAGGCTGGTCTGTGACGTCTTCTAACTCCCGAGGCCCCCAGAGCCACTCTTCAGGCGCCTCAGCACTGCGCGTCTACCCAAGCGGCCAATCAACCACCAACCAGGGTCGGAGTCTTCCGCTTCCGGGCAATCCGCCCGTGTCCCCAGTCTTCTCAAGGGCTTCCTGTGCAGCTAAGGTACCACCGGGCCCTCCACCATTTCCCCCCAGCCGGGGGACACACTCCGGCTTCAGGCACGAGCCAGGGCTCTCCCTCCTGGTTCCCGGGTGCAGGCACAGGCGGACGCGCAGGGCCCCCAGGTAGGGCAAGGCTTCACTATGCTTCCCGGCCCAGCCCCGGTTCTCCACCGGGCGGAGTGCGCCCCACACCCACGCCCAACCCCGAACTGTAGTCCTCCCGGCCTCCGGGGCCACCAGCAATCTGCTCAGCCCCACCAGGCCCCCAAGTAGGGTTCAGGCTGCCACCGCTTCACTCCGCAGGGGAGTCAACTCCAATCATGCACTCCAGTGCCTCTGCCTCCTTCTGGTGTGACTCACCAAAGCGCTAGGCCCCTCCGCCTCACTCACTCTGCCGGGGCGTCTCTGGCGGCACCACCGCTCTCTATCGGCCGGGGGACGCCAGCCGGTGTGGGGAGCCCTCCACTGCAGTCGGACTCTCTCTGCCCCAGTCCACAGGCGCGGGCGAGGTACAGCCCACAGCAGTTCGGCCGGCACAGGTCCGCCCCACCCCTCGGCTGCACACCAGGCCCCAGTCCGCCGATGCTGCTACACGGGCCGTAATCCGCTTCTGGCAGGGGGCTCCGACGTCCTCGCTCCGGCCGGGCCCGCCTCTGCTCTGTGCGATCGGATGAGACCTTAGGCTGCCATCTTGCCCAGGCTGTGGCAGCCGACCTCTGTGTCCGGCACTGTGCCCCCACCCCACACCCCCGACTGGGTATTACCTCGAAGGGGGGGAGTCTCAGCCACAGCTTCCTTCGTCGATGTTGCGGTCGCCCCAGGTGTCTTCGCCGCACTCCTCCGCTCCCCAGGCGTGGGGCAGCAGTCCGGCGCCCTCTGGCGCATTCAGAACATTGCCTCTCTTCCGATGTTCGTGCCACAGCACGTCACCCGGGTGACCTGGTCGGGGTGGCAGCGCACTCACTCAGCCGGTCAGCGACAGCCCCCAGCGGGGGCACAAGGTGTCTTCATCGCTCCGTGCCCCGGAATCCACTGGCTACCAGTCTCCTCGCCTCCCAACTCTGGCCGCAGCTCTTCACCTCCTTTGGTGCTGTGGGAGGATCTCAGGCCGCCATTTTGCCTCACTCCCAGCCGCTGTGCACATCGTCGCTGAAGTCGATTGCCTCTCACCCCCGGACCTCCAAAAGGCGAGAACTGGGTCCCTGCTGTCTTCGGCGGGTCGGGCACTCAGAAGCGCGCCACCGGGCACCGGCGGACACCCCGTTGGGCAGGATAATCAGTGCGGCTGGCGCCAAGCTCTCTGCTCACGTGTCCGCCATCGTTGGCTCCTAAGCCACGCCCCAACCAGCATTACCTTATGGGGTTTCAGCACCCTGGGTTGCTCCAGAGCACTCCAAATGGGAAACAATGTAAATGCCACTTTGGTATGCTGCAGTGATTCATATTATGAATGTGCCCTAGGAGAACTGAATGCGACCCTCCTGCCAACATAATTAGTTCTTTAAAGTGTCGTTTGTGGAGCAAGCCCAATACAGACATTATTAATTCCAACTGAAGTGCATTTTGCTGAAAATTAATGAAACCTTTATAAAATGTCTATAACTTTATTCTCAATTTTTGTGGTTACATTTTTATGGGTGCTCATGTTGTGTCCACACTTTTGGTACTAATATATCAGGACCAACAGTCCAAAATTCCAACTCTAGTGCCCCAAGGCGGATTTAGGCAATCCAATACACTAGACGTGGTAGCCAGAAACATACAATTCTTATGTCTTTTGACCCCTTTTCCATAGTCAACAAATTCCAACTAGAGAACGTTCTGGTAGATCAGGGCTACCCCCAGTGTAGGGTCTCATAGCACCCTAAAAATCATATGTCTCAAATCTCAAGATGGTCTGTCTGGCCACCACAGACCGTAGGCCCTAGAGGTACAAATCTTGCAAATTAAAGAGATCTAGGTGGGTTCTGTCCTTCAGATGCAACTGGGTGTGATCCCATGATCACAAAAGGGAACACAAAGGACCTGTGAAGTTCAATCTTGAAGCTAGTGGCCAGAAAAACTGGATGCTGGACCTCAGTTGAGCCCAGGGCTAATCAACCCCCCCAACTGTGGTCCAGGCACACATCTTACAGTCCATACACACTCCCACAGGGGCGAGAGGTCCTACCTCTCCTTTGTCCTCCCTAAGCACAATATAGCACACACCAAACAAGTAAGAGGGATATTAAAAAGAACTCTGAATACTTATGGGAAACCCTCAAAGGTCTTACAATTTCCCTCACACACTAGTTAGTGTTTAATGCTTCTTCACAGGTCTTGCTACAACCACCCTGCGCATAATAACGACCAGGGTGGAGCAAAAAATGTTTGTTTTGCTTTCCTCTGAGGACGAAAAAAATATAACCCTCTGAGAATGGATCCTCTAAACACAGAAAACGAAAACTACCTACTAGAGTACCCTCTCAATTTTATTTTTTGGTCTCCCTTGGCAGGAATAAAACATTTTATTACATGGGGTGTCTCTGGGGAATTAGTACCCTACACCCCTCTTTCATGTGTTCATCAACATGTTTCAGCCATTTTTCCACCCTTCTGGGCCGTCAGTCTTCATCAGGATGAAGATCCCTTTTATTACATATGTTTTCTTATTCATCCCTCCCACATAAAAGTGAGAGATTAGACCCTGGCTATACTTGCCAATTCCAGGAGAAACTTTAGGAACTTCCCGAGTTTCATTTGTGTCTGTCCAAAACCAGGGTAGGAGTGGGGGCGTTGCCCTATTATCACACTTTCGCCAAGGGTCCCACGCGACCCATCGAGCCACTCGCTTGCTCCTCAGATGCAACTGGGTGTTATCCCATGATCACAAAAAGGAACACAAAGGACCTGTGAGGTTCAATCTTGAAGCTAATGGCCAGACAAACTGGATGCTGGACCTTAGTTGAACCCAGGGCTAATCAACCCCCCCAACTGTGGCCCAGGAACACCTCTTACAGTACCAAGACCAAGTGGCTGGCAAAGGGGCCCATCTTGCAGCACATCTAGCAGTGACTGGAGGGCTCCTGAAATGGGGCAAGTTGAGAGGTCTCATACTTAAACCTGGTTGTATGAGGAGGACAGTATGGTTCACCAAGCACTGTCACCATTCCAGAAGGCTTATCTGTTCTTGTTGAGTCAGTTTTATGTAGCCTTCAAAAAAGGCTGGGTGAAATTTGAGCAGAATTCTCACTATCCACAAATGTTGTGTTATGCCAAATTTGTGAAATTTCCCAAAACCTTGATTTTGTGGAATTTTTGTCCATGGGAGACTGGTTCACACAGAAAATGTCTTGCTGAGAGCCCCTCTTACTACCTTTTGCCTCTCTTGACTGATTGGGCCGGAATGTTGTTTCAACAGCTGAGGAAAGGCTTCAAGATTAGCCGCAGGGCAGGTCAGTAGTGCTTAGAAGGGCATCAATGATTGTGATTGCCTTGATGAGAGTAGTATTTTTCACCTCCAATATCAAGAACTGTGTCACTTAGTCCACATAGGTCTGGTTATTGTGTAACTCAGTTTTGGTACATGCTAGTGAGTCAAAATCCCAGTCAGTCAGGACAAAGCTGGGTTTTATGGCATTATCCCACTTGCAGATTGCAGACTTGTTCTGTTCCCAGCATACTTTCAAGTTACATTTCACAAGGGCAACTCTTGCTGGAAACTCTGTGTGTCCCCACAAGCAGTGCTTGTAAAAGCAAGAAGCACACAAAGTGGCAGAGGAAATGACTCTGTTACATTTATGTGGGTGGCATGTATCCACTATTTTAGATTCACCACCTACAGCAATAGATGGTTGCAATCCTCTAAGGTTAACCCTAACATTAGGGCCCAGTAGGAAGATGCCTCTTTTTGCATGATCACTGTTAGAAATGGGCGTCTCTAGTTGGCAGAGGTGGGTATCTTTGTCCAAATAGGGACCCTTGCTTCTAGTCAGGGTAAGGGGGATACACTCCTAAAATAACCGTTTCTCACCCCCTTGGTAGCTTGGCACGAGCAGACAGGCTTATCTCAGAGGCAGTGTGTAAAGCATTTATGAACACATACAGTAATACAGTGAAACACTACAAATGGACACCACACCAGTTTAGTTCAATAAGTAATCTTTATCTAAACTAAAACAAGACCAAACGACAAAAATCCACAATACAGTAATAAAAATATGACTTTCAGATGGTAGAAATAGTTCAGTTCAAAGCAAATTGCAGATGCAACTCTTTTCACACAAAGTACCTTGGATGCGTCACGCAAACAAACAAAACAGGCCGCAGGGAAGGTGATGCGTGGGTTCCTTATACTTAGGGAAGGTGATGCTTCGGTTCATTGCTCCAGGGGAGATGATGCGTCGGTTCCTTACTGCTGCGCAGGGGAGGTGATGCATCAGTTTCTTATCGGAGAGGAGGTGATGCGTCGGTTTCTTACTGCGTGGGGAGGTGATGCGTCGGTTTCTTACTGCATCCCCCAACGATGCGACAGACTTGGCACCTCGATGCGATGCGACGATCCGGGACGAGGCATGGATTCTTGCAGCTGCACAGCAGGGCTTGCGTCGGAATCGGTGCGGTGATCTTGGACTTCGGAGATCGTTGCACTCGATGTGGCGTGCAGCGATTTCTCGAGCCACGGCAGGCGCTGCGACGGTTTCTTCGGTGATGCGTTGGAAACAGGTACGGATGCGTCACGCTTCTCGGTGTTGCGTTGATTTTCCAGCTCCCAGTGGAAAACAGTCTTGAGAGGTCCAAAACAACAGCAGGCACCTCTTTGCAGGTCAGAACTCCCAGCAAGGCAGTTCAGGGGAGCTGGTGGTGAAGTCGTTGTGTACCTGAGACTTCAGAACAGGAGGCAAGCTCAGTTTCAAGCCCTTGGAGATCTTCTTCAAGCAGGGGACACAGCAAACAGCAAAGTCCTTCTCTCCTTTCCTTGGCAGCAAGTAGCCACTGCAGGCCAATTCCAGACAGCAAACTGCACAGGGGCAGTATTCTTCCTCAGCTTCTCCGGCTCTTCTCCTTGGAAAATGTTCCTCTTGATTTCCCAGAAGTGATCTAAAGTTCTGGGGTCTGGGCCCCAATATTTATACTACAAAATCCTTTATTCTCTGGTGGCAGAGAAGCCCTGTGGTTGGTCAAAACCGGTTCTGTCCTCTCTGGTGCAGTTTCCTGGCAGGAGGTGGAGACAGCATTGTCCTTGGCAGACCAGGCCCATTCAGGTGAAAGGAAATCTCCTCCCCCTTCTCTAAATGCAGCCCAGGTCTATTCAGCCCAGCCCTGACTCATCAGGCTCTCTGGAGTCACTGCTCCTCCCCAGCCTCTGTCATCCAAAAGCCAGACATGCAATACACAAAGCAGGCAGAGGCATACTGGATGGCTAAGCAAGAAAATACCTACTTTCTAAAAGTGTTATTTTCAAACACAGAATGTAAAGATCACCCTCACTAAAAGGTGCATTTTAACATTCTGAGTTCAGGCATATCAAACTTTATTTTCCTACCTTGTTCACAGGGGTAGTTATGTTTATAAGATGTTATAAACAAACTCCCCATTCTATCCTATGGGAACAGGCAGCCTTGCAATAGTGAAAACGAAATTGACAGTAATTCACTATCAGGACATGCCACACACACCAGGGCATGCCATACCTTTCACTTACACTGCACCCTGCCCACAGGGGTACCTTGGGCCTACCTTAGGGGTGACTAACATGTAAGAAAAGGGAAGGTTAGGGCCTGGCAAGTGGGTATACTTGCCAAGTCGACATGGCAGTACTAGACTGCCCACAGGCTCTGCAGTGGCAGGCCAGAGTTACATTTACAGGCTGCTTATGTGGGTGGCACAATCAGTGCTGTAAGCCCACTAGCAGCATTTGATTTACAGGCCTGGGCACACATGGTGCACTGTACTAGGGACTGACCAGTAAATCAAATAGCCAATTATGGAAACACCAAACTATAACAACAATTTACAGGGAGAGCATATGCACTTTAGCACTGAATAGCAGTGGTAAAGTGCCCAGAGTCATAAAACCAACAAAAACAGGTCAGAAACAGGAGGCCAAAAAGCAAAAAGTCTGGCGATAAACCCACTGAAAAAGCCAGGTCTAACAATCACCCTAATTTTGGTTGGACTAACGTTGCAATGTTTTGACTCTGTGAACTGGGACTATGCTAACCAGGTTCCATTGCATGTGCTCTGACCCCTAAAACATGCTGAAATTGGGTATACTCCTAATTGGTATATTTAACTTATGTGTATACCCCTAGTATATGGTACAAAGCGTACCCAGGGCTTATAAGTTAAATGTCACTAGTTGGCTGAAGCCCACATTGTGCCACTACTAGAGTGACAGTGCAAAATATGACTGCAGGCCTACAACTGTAGAGAGTGCAGTTTTAACACTGCAAATTTTATCTGTCAAAATAACCCCTTTTGCAGGCATAAACCCGCCTTTTAAATGTTAATAATACACACCTAAGTAGGTCTTAACGCCTAATAAGGCAGAGCATTTGTTATTTAAAAGTAGGAAATATATTTGTAAAAGTTACCTTTTACCTGCTTAAGCGCTCACGAAGCCTATTTGCATGAGTTTCCAACTGTCATCTGAGAGCTAAATACACCCTTTGATGATGTGTGAACTTGCTTCCAGCATTAAGACAAATGCCTTGGGTGTGCGGAGGCATACTGTTCCCTTGACAGGATGATCATCTGGGCAGTACCCAGATACTTAATTAACTTCCAAGTGGTGTACCCCATCACAGGCAGGTGTAGCTAACACCTGGGACTGCCCTCTCTGTTGTCCCTCTAGTCAGACAGGTACCAATCCCAATGGGAGAGGAGCTGACTGTAGAACGGGATTTGAGTGACCACAGAGGAAGGGTTGCTTATTTTCCTGGCTAGGATGTGCACAGGAGCTCTGCACAGGGTAAGAAAGGATCTGCCATCTCAGATTTAGATAGAGAGGGACACCCTGCGATTGTTTGTAGTAGAGCACGCAGGAACAGCTTCAAACGTGGTTTTCCCCTGGGGACCTATTCCCTGGGGGGGGGGGGCAGAAGTCATCCTCCACCCCTCCCAGAGACTAGTGGCAGGCATAAATGTGGTACTCCGAATCACCTTCTCCGGAACACTACTGGACCTGTGAAAGAAGGAAGAAGGACTGTACCTGCTGTTGGGACTTGAGAGGAGACCTGAAAGTTTGGACCTGCTCCCACTTGTACCCAAGACAAAGAAGTGGATTTCAAGGGTCAGCTAGAGGGACAACAAAGCTGCAAGAAGCCCACTTTCCTGGAAGAGCCCCGCTGACCAGTTTCAACTGGACCTGTCCAGGACCCTGCTGCGGGCTTCTGTTGGAGTGAGTCCTGACCCTCAAATACTTTTCCTGAGGACCTGGAATCCATGGCTTGTGTCAGAGAGCACTCCTCCTACCTAAAGCTAGAAACCTGGGACTTTTTGCTAACTTTTTGCCTGGAGAACCATCAAGGGACCAGGACCACCTGCCAGACAATCTGCAGAGGGTGCATTGCTGCTGGGCCTGGCTTAATCGTAACTCCCGCTGAATTCTTCTCTTGAAGTCCGAATCCGCAGATGCAGAGCCCTCCTCCGTCCCCAGCTGCAGTTTCAATGGTGTCATCATCATAGAAGACAAGATCTATGCCAGAGACCTCCAGGGCATGAAAACTTGAACTTTTCCCACCATAGCTTTTCCTGTCTAACCCAACAGTTTCACCGAGGCTCCATCTCAATGCTGGGATCTGTCGACGATTAGACCCCCTACTTTTGGTGCCTGCTTTCACTAAAGGCTGTTGATGTCAATAGGTAATTTACTACCAGGGCAAACCTGATCCTTGTACCTAATCCACGCTCCAACGCAGTCAGACTTAAACCTTACCCTTCTCCCAGTCATGGGCAAACAGAAGACTGCGGTTGTCACTTAACTCTATTTGGAGCTATTTCCATTTATAACTTTAAAAATTCATATCCCCGTATTGGATTTTTGATGGTTTAGTGTCAATTTGTTCATTAACTTATTCTCAATTTTTATAAATTGGAGTGGAATATTCATAGTGCTGTGATTTCACATTTTTAACTATTTTTGTATTTCTAAATGATTTATACATTTTCTTAAGTCAAGCCTGTCTGCTCTGTGCCGTAGCTACTAGGGGTTGAGCTCAGATTTAAATTACTGAAACCTTTACTGGACCTAACAATAATAATGCCATTATTACCTGTGGTGGACTACCATCCATCCTAAGTTCTCACAGGCCTCAATAGTGATTGCGATCAATCCTCGTCAACATTCTCTTCATTGTTAACAGTCAGCATTCTGTTCACAATCATTTAAATGTTCATGATCTTTCTGGGAAAAAAGAATTCCAATTTTAAAGGATTTCTTGCATTTAAAAAGAGACAGCAGTAGACCTCACTCTTGGAGCACAGCCAGGCTGCACACCCCAAAACTATACACCTGCAGTCAACCATTACCTGACAGCATGTGGGTTGAGCTGGATACCTCCTGTGGCTAATGGTATAGGGAGACTGGTTTAGGTTCTCCCCTATCTCAGCAGGCACAAAAGGTGTTCAGGGGGGAATAGAGTGCTGTTCAGCGGCACCAATATAGAAGTGACCCCTTCAATGTAACAAAAATTAATTTAATGGAAGCCTTAGCGGACAAAATGTCAGGGTGGGACAGCTGCAGTAAACAGCTGTTTATTTTTATTTGCTAGTCTCTCCCAGACTACATATGAATTTAAGAGTCTAATTCATCTAATTGATTGGACTTCCCTGAAAGACCATCTGATTTTATATTGAATCTCAGTTTATATTTTGGCTAGAGGCCTGAATTCCAGGCCTTTATGCACTTTAGGCATAATCTTTGATCTGCTCTCTCCTAAGCTGTCTGGCCAGGTACAGAATTCATTGCTCAATTGTGATATCAACTAACGGATAACCAGCCACGCACCAAGACCCATCCACAAATACCTAGGGAGTATCTTACTTTCTGTCTCCCCATTGATTGTCCCTACATGAAGAGTGGTTAACACTGGGAAACAAAAGTTGCAACTCAGTTCCTCAGAATTAAGGTTCAACATCTTGTAGTCCTATAAACAGGCCCCCTTCTGAATGAGAGTTGTTGTTTGACCCCAGCAAGAGCCAAAGAAACTATCCCCTAGATTACTCATGACGCCTTGGACAAGTCCAAGCCTTTAGAAGTTCTTTGGGATTGCCTAAAACTGGGGAAATCATTCCTCCCAGGTATTAAACATGTAATTTATGGCTACACCAAGGTGAAATTGATCTCTCCACTTACTTTCTGATCAAAGGCCAGGTCCTGAGGTTAAGTCCAAATCGTTTTCTTAATGGGTAGTCCTTAAAGAATGTCACATTTAGGTATGTACCTTTAGTGCTTTGCCATCTTTCTGGAAAGCCCTCAGTCTAATGTTCGGCACTGAATTGGGGTTGCTGATGTGCTCTTAACTGTCTCTGGGCAGATGCTTGGTTTCACATTCCAGTGTGTTCTTTTTTGAACGACCTTAGGGCACTGCTTTTCGTTTCCAATGCAAAGTCAAGATGCAGTTTCTCTATCAGGGATCTGTAGATCCAAGTGGACCTTGGGGATTCCTTCTGAGGATGGGTTATGTGCTTCGTGGCATCCATTACCCCAAAAGGAGTAAAATGGGGGTACTCCTGAGCATCTTTCAATCTCTTATTAGTCCCCAGAGGGTGGCCCTGGGAGGCCAGCGCAGGGTGCTTATTATCTCAACACATTTCATCTCTCTCAGGGATTTCATTCTAAATTGGAATATTTGCCTTAGAGGACAGAACATCGTAAGGGAGACAGAACCAGTGTTCGCTATCTTCTTTGCGAACGGGCCACCTCTGCTCCTCAAGTTGACCTGACTCTTCTGCCTATCTAACAACTCTATAAGTCTCCTCCTTTGCTGAGTACTCTGTCACTGACCCATTGGCTAGTACTGGTAAACACGGGCGGATCTGCAACCAAACAATATTTATCCCAAGTCATGGCATGGAAGTCAGTAGGTCTGGTGGCACCCTTAGTAGTATGGCCTACCTGTACTCTATCTTGCCTCTCTTGGTAATACCTTTTGCCTAAATGTCCCCTACATGATGCTCTTGCTGGTTGGATTCTCTGATACAAAGCGATAGTAGCCTCTCCCTTGAAAACGTTGATCATTCCCTGGAAGATCTTTTGGTATTCCTACCTCACTCCTGCCCACATTGTCTCCAACCTGAAAGTACACTTCATCAGGGGCATCCCTGCTACAGGTCTGGTCAGGCCTCTGATTCCTTCTGATATTTCACTGGTGTCCATGATTAGTTAGCCAACTATATGCCGTCTTGAAAGCCAACTAGTGAGGGGTCATTTACAAACACATTCTGAAGGATGGCTGAGGTGTTCAGGGGTACTTAGGAGGCAACCTCACTGCACCCCCATCCCTTTAATCAGGTTCACTAGTCATCTTCCCTAAGAGCCTTGATAGTCTCCTCTTTTGAGTGGATCAGGATATTGAAGTAATTAGGAGAATCCGTTGGGGACAGTTGGTCTGGCAAACCACCCAATGACTTATTTTGGACATCTTTGCCCCTGTGGGTTTATGGACCCCTAGAAGGATGTATTGCCGCTGGAACCTGGTTACTGCTGAGAGCCCGGGGACACAGAAGTATGTGAACAGTTAAGGACTTGCTGTTAGCACTGGTCCCCTGTTTGACTCACATTCCAGTAACCAGTCCCTTTTAGATCATCCTATTGGCTCCCCATGGGTCAATTGCATAAGGTCTGCAGCTAAAACATCAGCCAAGTGGTCATGCAATTTCAATGGCCAAGAGTCAAGTAAAAACACAGTAAAAATTTGGTTGAAAAAATAGTCAAACTTCTCTAGCTTTTTCTCGTACATCGAACCAATAAATTGGTAGTGTCACCAAGTATCCAACTCTCCTTTGTTATGTGCAACTTCTCCACTGTATTCAAATTTCATATGGTACTGAGAAGGGGTCTTCCCAACTCTCTAATGCTGGCTTACATCAAGTTCATTTATCGTCTTATTGCCACTAAGGGATAAACAGCTAGCTACATCTATAGTACCTGAGACTCTGATAGCAATAACTTGGGATCTACTGGTTGTAGTCACAATATCCCAAACACTGGTGAGATAAGACAGTCAACCAACCATGTTAAGTACCTAGAAACCTTAAATGTATATATGTCTTGAACCATTTGTCCCAATCAGGAAATTCCAGTGTGCTACTTCTGTGTTTAGGCTTGTGGTATCATGGGGGTTTAAAGCACAGATCTTACAGGCTCAATGGGTCTTGCATACATAGTGGGTTTAATAGCCCAACCTTGGACACAACTGGGGTGTGAGCCCTCAACAACAAAGGGGAACACAAAACATCTCCATGCACTGTATCTGCAAGTGCTCAGGCAACTTAGGCTTTAGAACTCTGCACAACCCAGTAGGATGAGGAGATCCCTCATTGACACTTCTGTTCAGTCAACTACACTCATGATGGATCCTTTCTCATTGCCATGACAGGCAGAGACTAATTGGTACCTGGGATGGAATAAAATGGGGTGTCCCTAACTAATGGTGATTATTGATGCAGGGGAAAGTGACCACCAAGCAGAGTTGCCTCCTCAGGAGGTGCACCTACACTTGCTGGATAAGTATAGAGGCAGCCCAAATATGGTAAAGGAGAGAGCACTCTGGCCACTCTAAGTTGGCCTCTCTGAACAGTTTGGGATTGCTCAGGGCTTTCTTGCAAGTAAGGTATTAGCAGCAGGCCAGCCCAGGAATGCTTAGTAGAGCTTCATAGTTAGTGTTCACCTTGAAAAGACGTAAGCCTCAGGATTCCAGTTTCCAGGAAGCACCAAAGAAAGGTTCACATAAATCTAGTCATGATGCAGCTAGTCAATGAATTGTCAAGCAGCCCATGGGGCAGTTGGGCAGAAGGTCACTGCCATTTATTTTAGACTGATTCTGTAGATTAGAGACTCCTGATAATCAGGTCACAGGTGGCTTGCCGGCTTTTTCTCTAATAGTAGAAGTTTTCTTGACAAGACAGGCTTGTACCACTCCCTGCATGCACTTCCTGTCGGCAGGCAAGTGACACTCCAGAAGGGCTCCGTTGTCAGAAAACATACTTGCTGCTGTATTACTGCACCAGATAAATAATGATAAAGCAGAGTGTATGAGTGACAATACTGTAATGCTGTATCATTTGAAGGTGTGAAACTCAGATTTAAAAAAAAAAAAATTATTGTTGTATTTATTGGGTTATACAATAAAAGGAAGACATGTCTTGCTTCGACATTTAGGCGACAAGGATAAACCATTACATAATATGTATACTTGAAGCATTCACATGAGTATGTACATTAAAAGAAATAATGCAAACCATTTCCTAACAAACAGGAGCCACAGTGATGTCATGCAGTGTACACAGCAGGCACAATTCCATATCTCTTATACTACAATTCGGTTGCCAAATTAGTTACACAGGTTGGTCTCTTATGCCAGTGACATGTTGGATAATATCATTTAAATTTACGTTGAGATGCCCACCGTATCAGGGAGTGGGTCTGCAGTCGGAAGAACCTTTCGAGCGAGATATGTTTGATACAATCCCCAGAAGTTCTTGTGACGATTTCGGGGGGGAAGTAGCTCACTATACAGTTCCATCTGTGTGTTACAGTACAACATATCTCGTGACCACTCCTGTATTGTGGGTGGAGGGCCTCGCACCCAGCGCATTGCTAATTTACGCTTTGCAGTTATCACTCCCATTCCGACCAATCTTCTAATGCCCTTCTTTATTTTCTTAGTGTAGCCCAGCAGGGCGACTATCGGGTCAGGGAGAATTGGCACCTCAGTGATGTCACTTAGTGTCTGAAATACCTTTTCCCAGTACTTGGCGATTGTTGGGCATAGCCAGGCTATATGTAGAAAGTCCGTCGGGCACAGCCCGCACCTCTCACACTCAGCTGTCTCACGCAGCCGATACCGAAAAAGCCGTTCCGGGGTATAGTAGACTCTTTGCAAATATTTAAAGTGAATTAATCGGTGTCGGCCGTTTAAGGAGACTCGGCGGGTCGCCTCACAACTATATCGTCAGGTGCCATCATCTATGATCATATCTAAATCCTTTTGCCACTCCAATCTAGACTTTGTGTAATAGTTCTTCCGATAGGCCTGTGCAACTCCATAGATATTGGACACTAGTTTGCAGGGCGACTCCGCCTTCAATATAATTGTGCGCGGGGTCACCTCGGGAGGCTCCGCCATGTCTTCGCCTAGTATCTCACGCATGGCGTGCCTCACCCTATGGTACTGGAACTGCACTAATGGGGTGACCACAGTACCCTCTGTTACTACCTCAGCCCACGTACGAGCTTTCCCCTCCAGGAATAGGTTGCCCGCCCTAGTTACACTTATAGTCTGCAATGCTTTGAGCGCTGCACGATCTCTACTCATAGGGAGCCAAGCGCACTACTCCAGCGGAACCATTGGGGAGTATAATATGCGACAGGCCTGTCTTTTCACCAGGTCGTCCCATGCATGCACCGTAGAGTTTATGGAGTCCAGGATTCCCGTGCGTCGATCTGGGGGCCGAAATAGGCTGGTGGGGAGGTCAGAAGGGGCGACCGCCACCCTTTCTATGTGCAAGTGCGGAGGGTCTAAAGTCTGGTGCAGCCAATGAAACGCATGCAAGCTTTGCGCTACTATGTAGTACAAATCCATATCTGGGGCTCCAAGTCCTCCAAGATAGTAAGGTAGGGTGAGAACCTTCCACTGCACTCTCGGCTGCTTACCCGCCCACGCCAGTTTAGTCAGTATGGAGGTAATAGTTTTTAAAAAGTGTACTGGGAGGACCATGGGAATATTTAAAAATAAAAAAAGAAACCTCTGGAGTATCACCATTTTCATCAACGATATCCGCCCCAGGAGCGAAATAGGCAATCGTATCCATCGATCGACGTCTTCCTCTAGTTTAGTGACTGCCCTCCCATAGTGTTCCTTGAAAACTATCTCCGGGTCAGTATGGATTTGTATGCCCAAATAGCGGACCGGATCCGTGGTCCAAGTTAAAGGGAAGTCTAGCTCAATAGGAGTGGTGGATGCCGTCAGCAGGAAGATTATGGACTTGGTCCAGTTAATTTTTAAGCCTGAAAGTTCACCAAATCGAACAACTTTCCTAAGCACTGGGGACAGGTTGACCTCCGGGTTCCTAATATAAAGCAAAGTGTCATCCGTATGCGAGGACACTATTAAGTTATAAGCAGGAAACCGGAGCCCTCGAAACCCATGATATTCCCTGAGAGCGCATGCAAGAGGTTCTGCTACTATAGCGTATAGAAGAGGTGACAGCGGGCATCCTTGCCTAGTGCCCCTAGAGATTTTTACTGAGGCGGTAACCATTTCACCCATGCGTATTCTAGCAGTAGGCGAATTATAAAGTACTGCAACCAATTTCAGGTATACTTCACCCACCCCCATTCTTTCCAGTACTGCTCGCATAAATGGCCATTCTACCGAATCAAACGCTTTCTCTGCGTCTAGAAATACCGCAGTAGCTTTGACCTCTGGGTTTACATGTTGGAGTGCACCGAAGAAGGTGCGCAGGATGTATGTTAGATTACGACCCGGGACAAACTCTGCCTGCTCTGTGCTGGCCAGACTCGGGACTAAAGGAGCAAGACGTTTAGCAAGAATTTTGGCGTATATCTTGGTATCTACATTCAGTAGCGACAACGGGCGGAACGAGGAGCACTCCTCTGGGGGCTTACCGGGCTTGAGTATAGTGACTATCATGGCTTCTCTCATTGATGGGGCCAGTTCCCCTGATTTGTAGAGCTCTTCGAATAACGTTACTAAATGAGGAATCAGGAGATCTTTAAATTCTTTGTAGAAGGCCACTGTTTATTTATTTATTTTATTTATTTATTTAAGAGTTTTATATAGCGCTGGCCAGACCCGAAGGTATCGGCGCACTTTACAACCTATTGTCATGTAACAGTCGCGTACAAGGTAAAACAATATAAAGCAAAGGTAAACATAATGGTTCGTGACAGATCCGCTTCAGGGAGGGGGGACGAGGGTAGCAATTGAATACAGAGAATCTAATAGAAAATACATTGTTACGTAACAAATCATGTTAAAGGGAGTGTGGGCGGAGGATCGAGTCGCGAGGTAGGTGCTGTAAAAGACTTCATAATCGACCTGATTGTATACTCCAATGGGTAAGAGTTTTTGTTAGGCGGCTGCTATCCTTTCGCAAGAGTTCGGTTGAGGTAGAGGTCTTTGACCTGGCTTTTGAATTTTAGGATGGAGGGGTTTGTTCTGATATGGATAGGGATGGCATTACAGATTTTGGGTGCATTTCCAGAGAAGGAGCGTGATAGGGTTTTTTGTTTGCGCGTTTTTGGAGGGATGAGAAGTAGGGTGTTAGTACTCCTGATATTTCTTTTCTGACCGGCCTTGTTGAATTTAGATGCCAGGTAGGCGGGTTTGCCAGTGTGCAGAGTTTTATGTGTGAGACAGGCAGTTCTGAAGCTTGCCCGCTTTTCACTTGGGAGCCATTTTAACTCCCTGAGAGCAGGAGAGATGTGTTCGTATTTCTTTACTCCAGTGACCATCCTGGCTGCTGCGTTTAGAGTTGAACGGAGGGGAGCTAAGTGAGATTTTGCCGTGCCTGTAAGGGTTGCATTCCCGTAATCGAGTGTGGCTTGTTTGAGGTCCTTGGGGGGATGAAGGGCTTTATTTTGTTGAGTAGTTTTAGGTTGAGGAATGCGCTCTTTGCAGTATTCTTGATATGTTTGATCATGTCCAAGTTTGGGTCCAGAGTGATTCCCAGTGATTTTACGGAGTCCGCCGGGATGAGATTGCAGGTGAGAGCATTGATGGCTTTTAGCCAATCTGTGAATAGGGGGGTCTGCTCTTTGTTGGAAATTAGAAGGATTTTCGTCTTGTCTTGGTTGAGTTTCAGGTGGTTGAGTGATAGCCAGTGTTGGACTTCTTTTAGAGTGTTCTTTAGTCTCTGAATGTCATCAATGGAGGAGGTTTCTAGGTAGATCTGTGTGTCGTCTGCATAGAGGTGGAAGGGGATGTTGGCTTTTTTGAGTATGGTAGTGAGGCGCTCCATATAGATGTTGAACAGTGATGGTGAGAGGACTGATCCTTGGGGGACGCCTCTGCTTATGGGGAGAAGCTCCGACGTGAAGTTTTTAATTTTTATTCTTTGGGAGCGGTTCTATAGAAAGGATGTAAACCACTGTAAGACCACCTCTTCTGCTCCAACCTTTTCTCGGAGTACATTAATAAGCAGTTTGTGGTCTACCGTGTCGAATGCTGCCGATATGTCCAGTAGTATGAGCAGACAGCATCTGTCTGTGTCGAGTGATTTGTAGACATCATCTATGACATTCAGGATCGCTGTCTCCGTGCTGCAACCTTTTCTGAAACCCGATTGGTGGGGGTCTAGAAGGGTGTTGATGTCCAAGTGCTTGGTAAGTTGAAGGAGAACACATCTTTCTAGGATTTTGGCTAGGAATGGGAGATTGGATACAGGCCTGAAGTTGTTGAGATCCTTTGGGTCAGAGCCCGTTTTTTTTTAGGAATGGCGTGACTTGTCCGATTTTGAGACAGTCTGGCATGGTTCCTGTTGTCAAGGAGCTGTTTATGATCTTGGTCCAGATCGGGGCTAGGGAGAGTTTGAGCTTTTTTGCCAGTTGGGCAGGAATCGGATCCGCAATGTGTGACGAGGGATTAGATCTGGAAATCAATTCGATGACTTCTGCTTCAGAGATGGGGTTGAACGATTCCCCGGGGCGCTTCCTGATCGCATATGGCATAAAGCCTCGTGTATTTCCCAGGCCTCTAGCGGCCTCATCAGGTACTCTTGTTGTTCATTCGTGAGCCAGGGTAATTTTATGTGCTCTAAATAGTCGCGGATCGTGCTATCATCTGCTTGGGAACGGGAGCGATAAAGGGATTCGTAGTACTGCCTAAACTGGTTGGCTATGCTTTCAGGGTCTACCAACATCACACCCTCCTCCGACCTGATTGCCGTACTCGTTGATGCCTCTCTCCTGTGCCTCAATAACGCCGCGAGTGTGGCGCCCGGCCGTTCCCCCTCCCCGTAGCTTCTAGCAACTGCGTATTTCCCCATGTGCTTAACTTCGCTGTCAGGTGCCTCCTGATATTCTGTGAGCGTTTATTGCAATTCATCGTCTCCCTCCACCGCCCCATCTCGACACAATACCGTCTCCAATTCCGACAGATGTTTCTCCAGGAAGTCTAGCCTGCTCCTAATTGTGCGAAGCACCCCAGAGTGCTTTGATATAGCAATGCCTCTGATATATATTTTAAATGCTTCCCAAACCGTGGAAAACTGCGAAACCGATCCAATATTGTTTGCAAAAAAGTATTCGATTGCCTCAGCTATTTCAGCTTTGAAAGCGGTGTCAAGTAGCGAGTACAGGCGAAACCTCCAAGTGAACGGGGCGGGCCGCTTCTGCGGACTGCGCAAGAGCATGGGAGCATGATCTGACAGGGTTCATGGGTGAACCTTACAGTCTCTAACCTCCGAATACATTCCTTGCGACAATAACCAGTAATCTATTCTCGTGTGGAGACCGTGTGGAGCAGAATAGTGCGTATAGCCCCTTTGCCCCGGGAATCGTGCCCTCCAGACATCCACTATATCTAGTCGTATTGTTGTGTCCGTAATGAGTTTTGCTGTGGCCGAAGTGCGACGCTCTGGGCCACCGGAGCGGTCCAGCGTTGGATCTAAGACGCAATTAAAATCACCACCCCCTAACAGCGGTAGCGCTGCATCCACGCTGGGGGATGTGAAAAGGGATTGGTAGAAGTGAGGGTTATCGTAATTAGGTCCATACACGTTAATTACAAGTAATTCTAGGCCCTTCCCCCTGCACCTGGAAATGGTGAACCGCCCCTCTACATGTTATGTTATGTTATGTTATAGGTACTTGTAGAGCGCACGGCTACTCAAAAGAGTGTCTCGGCGCTAGTCAGACCCTAGGCTAGCTTAATAACAGTTGTAGCGGAAAAAAGGAATCTAGAATTGTTGCTGGAACATCCAGGTTTTTAGTTGTCTCCTGAAAGTCATTAAGTCGGGCGCCTGTCTGAGTGACATCGGCAAAAGATTCCAAACACGAGCAACATGTACTTGAAAAGAGCGGCTACCGCAACGGGAGTGGGAGAATTTGGGAACAGCTATCAGATATTGGTGAGATGATCTTAGAGTTCTCCCAGGTGCATAGTGTACATCAATCACACATGGGTCTATTTTGAATCCTGATTTCGGGTTAACCCACGTGAGCACCCCTCTGGCGTGGGAAGTAAACCCTGAGGCGTGAAACGAGCCCTCCAGCACTCTCTGCGTTAACATCGTGCTATCCATGGGTAAATGAGTTTCTTGCAGTAGGGCAATATCTACAGAGTGCCGTTTAAGATAAGCAATGACATTTCGCACATTGCAATGATTGTTAAGGCCTCGTACATTCCATGTTAAGAATCTGATTAACTGCCCTTCCTGCTGGGTCATCTTAGAGAAATACGGGGAGCTATAGGTAACATAATCGGTCTTTCTCTGTCCGACCCAACTGTCTGATTAGAGTAACTGGAATGTACCTCATGGTCGTTACTTTTACTGTGGCTCAAAAAAAGGTTCCCTACAAACACCCCCCCACCCATGTTGCTTCAAACCCAACTCGACACAAACGATTAGCCCCCCCCCATAACTCAAACAAGTATGGCATAATGCCATCAGGTGGTGCACACACAGGGGCGGATGTTGCCTCTCCGCCAGCGCACTCTCGGCTACCGCTAAGAGTAACAAGCAGCCATTACAATACCATCATGGCAGGTTGCATCTCGCACCTTAATGAATCTTTTGCTCGCAGGCTGCCCAGGAGCCAGAAGCCCAATAACCACCTCTCAGCCAATATGTATCGCTCTCCTTGTGGACAGTAGCTGCAGTACCGAGGCCCCAGCTTCCTTTAAGTGTAGCGCTGCAATTTTCCCTTTTACCAATAAATTAACAGGGTCTCCTCCAAGGGCTGTTTCGCTCACGTCCCCAATGAAGTCCAAATCCACTAAATGAGCAGGCCCAGCATCCATACAACCCTATCAACTGTGCACATGAATGAGGGGGTGCGCAAGCACAATGCACCAACTCATGCTGACAGACTAAGTGGTGGACACGTATAGGGAACCCCCCACCCTGTAGCTATCAGTTAGGATCGATTCAATGCGTCACCCAATTTAATTATCAAGCGTCAACGTGTCCTGAGCATCTATAGAAACTTCAACATTCCTCCCCATCCCCCGCCCCCATAACATGAATAAGTCCTACTGATAGCTAAGCATACTGTGCAGATCTAGTTGTTTTCATCCATGGTGGCCCCCTCAGCTCCCTGCAACTGTTCCACAGCAGCTGTGCGTTGTTGCACTTTGGTGTAGTCCTTAAGCGCTTTTTGCAGGGACATGGATCCAGAAAAATCTTTGAAACGCCATTCATGGTCACTCACAGACGCGCAGGGTAGAGCATAGCGTAGTCTAGTTCTTGGGCACGTAGTGCAAGCTTTAATGGGGCAAACTGTCTTCGCGCCTCCTGAACTTTAGCTGTAGTGTCAGGGAACAGCGATATTGTGGAGCCCTCATATTGCAATGACCCTAAGTCTCTGGCTTTTTTCAGGGCCGCGTCCCTATCCCTATAGTTTAGGAATTTGGCGATAATCGGGCGCGGGGGAGCACCCGGAGGGGGTCGTGGGCCCGATGAGCGATGCGCCTGCTCAATTACAAACATAGCGGAAAAAGTGTTGCGGTCTAGAAGTGAGACTCGCAGGGTTTCAGTGAATAGTTCCATATTCTCCGTGGGTGTGGACTCAGGAAGGCCAGTAAATCGAATTTTGCTCCTCCTAGACCTAGCTTCAAGGTCTTCTGCTTTGTCTTGCAGTTGCGCTAGGGCCTTGCCCATCTGCCTCTGCGTTGCATCAGTCTCCATGTGTGCCTCCTCAATCTCGGTCACTCGCCTGCCTGCCATGTCGATCCTCTCAGTGTGTTTGTCAAGGCGTTCAGACATGCGGTCCACGCAATAGACCAACGAGTCTATTTTGCCATCTATGGCGATGAGACTGGATTGTATTGTGGCCAGGATTTGGCGGAAATCTGCAGGGGTCACCTCTCCCATCTCCTCTCTGGGGGGGGGGGGGTATCGCCGGGCTCCCGGGTCCTTGTTTTGCGCTGTTCAAATGGGAGTTTAGACTGGACCTTGTCCACCTTCCCCATTGCTGCAGGTAGCGCCCTAAGGGGAAACACCTCTGATACTTACAGTCGTGGAATATCAGGTGCTGCGAGTCGGCCAGGCACGCGACCCCCTACCAGTTCACCAAAACAACGCAGGGTGTAGACAGAGATGCAAGGAGGGGACGGAGAGGGGGTCCCCCCGCAGGCCCAGCCCGGCCCTTCGGAGCTCACCAAGATCGTCTTGACTCAGCTGGGCCATGTGGATCACTTTGGCTTTCCGCCTCCCTGGGGGTAATCATTTATTTAAAGTAGCTATGTTGAGACACCAACCTCTGGGCTTATATTGTTGTTTTTCAGTGTCCGACGCTCTGCGTGTACACCGGGCACAATACCACTGTGATGTAGGCCAGGCTGATCAATGCTCCCAACCGCGCCGCGGCTCTGCAGGGGCTCCCCCAGAACTCAGGCTCCAGGCATCAGATTCGTCAGGCGGAACCAGGCTTTGCGCAGCGCTTCTGCTCACTCCTCGCACCCGCAAGGCTTATTTTCCTCAGCACCCCAGGGAGCCCAGCTACGCTGCTATCGCTAACGGCCAAGTCCGTAGGAGAGTCTTCCAGGGGGCACACGGACCTCTGCGTTCCTCTCTGCACCCCAGAGCAGGGCCTCCGGGTCGCCGTCGTCGAGGTGTCTCCCAAGGGACTCGCGGTCCTCCTTGCCGCTCACCGCCACACTGAGCAGGCCTCCGGGTCTCCGTTGCCGGGCGCAGCCACGCCCAGACGCAGGCCCACCGGGCCGTCTGCACGGATCAGGGAGGGCGATCAGAGCTCCCAGCCTGACCGCATGCTCCTCTCACCAGTAGAGGTCGGCCGTACCGCCACAGCTATCGGGGGTCAGGCGCTCCTTTTCCACCGTGGCACTTCACGGGAAAACACCGTCCCTCGCCGCAGCTCGCAGACGGGCTTAGGGCGCTCGTCAACTCTCGGGAGGAGTATCTCCGCTTTCTCGCCTCGTAGCCAGGTCAGATTAGCACGGTTCGATTCCGGAGGGCCTCCGACACTCCTGGCCCGCAAATTCAAGCCGATCAGACTGCAAGAACTGCCAGGATAATGCAGGATAGTGCTATGGCGTAGCGGAGCTCAGCTAGCACGCGGCCATCTTGTTGAGCCGGCAAGCTCCGCCCCCGTGAAACTCAGAATTATGCAGTTTTTCTTTGTATAGTTTCTCCCAGGTTTTACCTGGCAACAATTCTGCTGGGGAAAACCCAGGAGTGTGGTAATTATCACACATCCTTGACTCCTAATTTAGGGGCAAACTCCTGCTGGTGCCTGAAACTGGATATCAACAGGATTTGGAATGAGGCAGTACCCTAAGCAGTCCATTAAGATTAGAGAGGAAGAAGATGTGTGAGGATGGCTGGCCCTGTTCTCTTCATATGTGCAACACCTGCACTCAATTTTAAGATCATATTTAACACTTAGACATGTTCATTATCATTTATGGATAACCATAAAGGAGGGGCCCCTTTAGTGATCATTTTCTGTCTGCATGCTCTTCCGTGATCACAATTTGCATTCTACTCACAATCAGTCCAGTGTTTGTGACCACTCTAGTAGGGAATAAGGCCTCTCCCAGTGAATGCATCTACACTGCACCACCAACAACTATATGACTGATTCACAAATGTAAACTTACACTTTTGTTTAAATTTACGATTTTTGCAATTTGCAAAGCAATTTTACGAATAGTATATTTATGACTGCCTATCTTTTTATATGCTGACTCTTCATCACAAGTGCGGAAACTCGTAAATATGCTACTTGTAAAATTCTTTTGTGACTAGAAAAAAATCATAAACTTACACCAAATTTTAAGTTTACCTTTAAAATCAGGCCCTATATATCTACAACTAATGTAGACCAGCCAGCATGGGGGCAGAGGTGGAAACTTCGCTGAGACTAACATGGTTGCGGAGGTGGTATAGGGCTCCCTGTTGTAGTGAACATCAACGATGGAAGTTGAGAACTCTAGAGATGTAGTTAGGGGCCGAAATAAATAAATACAGGTAATCTTTGGGAGAAAAAAAGCAATAAATGGCAGGATAGGCCAGGGCGGAGTGAACAGCTGTGGACCTTTATCCATACTTCCTAATTCAAGATCCTTCCTGTATCTCCCCTTTCTAATAATGTATCAATCTTTTTAGCTATTCATATGCTCTTGTCAATGCTGTATCTAAATTCCAACTGCAAGCAATAATTTCTAACCATTGTTTTTTTCTCCCCAATAGGCTTATGTGGGTTTTGATGATTACATTTTTGTCAGACCTCGTTCAGGGGATAGAGGACAGACAGGGACCACTGGACCACAACTGTGATGTTTGGGGGTCATATGCCTTTGGTGTACTGGGTTCCCTCTTTTTATAGCGCTGCAACCTGTGCCAAATCTCTTGACTCTTAGGATAGTGAGGGTGAGCAGCAAAAAGGCTTCTCTGGGAGGTAGTGGGGGGTAGGACAGAGGCTCAGAATTCAAACAGTCAAAAGACAGACACAATAGTCCACTGTCCCAGTGCTTACCTTGGTAAAAATAACATACTTTAATGTCCCTGCAAAACACAATACTACGCAATTGGATGTGCGGTTTAGCTACAGCCTGCTAGATCCTACCTACTGGCTCTAGTTAATCTCCAGAGCCATAACCAATTATAGGGGGCCCCAAAATAGCTACAGAGAAGTATCCGTTATAGGGAAAGATTAGTCACAAGTGCGAATCCACCAAGTGGTCCGTTCTAGAGCTTAAGAGTTCACATTGGCAAATGGTAACTTCCCTTTGGCATGTTTATCTTTGTTGCATTCACAACACAATCTCTCAGTCTTTTGATCTTAGGGAAGTGTTACCTGCCCAGCGGATATACAACTTGTTGCAGGCTGGATGATGCTTTCAGTGGGACTACACAGGTGCCATCCTCTTTTGTGGTGTGATACTGCGGGAAGTGTCCTCTCTTCTCATTCAGCCTGCTGGGATGAACATTGCAGCAGTAATGATTTGTGGGTGCTCATCTTCAGCAGTTGCGTCCTCTGGGACATGGGCCAGGTCATAATGGCTCTATCAGGATATGCCAAACACCGAGCAGTACAAGTCCTTCAGGCACACTGCAAGGGTGGCATGCTGTTGTTCTGGCTTCTAGTTCCTTTATGCAATTCACCACATGAACTGTGCATGAAGGCCCGCTAACCTCACATGGCGTGGGTCAGCACCAGCTGCGCTCCTGTTGTCAGTCAGCTTCTTTTGGGTGCTCCACCTACTGGGAACATAGCTAGGCTTCTCCTTCTGGACACTCTCCCCCCTGAAGGGTCAAGCATTCTCCTTCCCTATGTAAGCAGACATTCATGTTTCTAGGTGCTAGACAAACCCAGAGTTTCTCCAGTTTGCTCTGACTTCAACTAATTTACCCTTACCTATGGGAGACTGGGTGTCATTCAGACACTAGCCCTGATCTCAGGGTAGGCCACGTACTATGTGGAACACTCTCCTGCTTAGCCAAGAAGAACTTAGATCTGGAACTGGAAAGGATGGTTTGGATGCAATCCTTGTACACATTTTCTAGACAGGGGATTTGAATCCACTGTCTGAGGTCTTGGAGTCAGTTTGGGGTTGTTCCCTTGCAAATGTCATTTTCTAGCTGTAGTACATGCACAGCCTTTGTGCAAGTTGATGTCTCTCCCGGCATGTAGTGATAATGCCGGCTCCAAGCAGGAGTATCAATAGCATGATCTCAATGTAGTGTGACACCTTCATTCTTCACTTGAAGTCTCGGCACCTGGCTGCCTTCCTGAATTAGCAGTCAGGGGATGACAAAGGGCAAGCCCTGCCTAGAAACCTCCTCACCTCTAACAACCGGATATGTGTTACTCAGCTGCCTTCCCCCTACCATCCACCAAATGACAGTGCTCTGGAATTACTACTCAACAGTGCCTTGCTAGGAGGTCCTTATAGAATATCTAAGAGTTGCCTCGTCTCCATCCTCCATCACTTCAATGTCTCCACCCTTCACTTTCAGAAATGCATGAAACATACTTCTACTATCTGGGGAAGATACTCTCCCCATACACAAAGTGTTGCTATCATACATGTGCCACACATCCACCCTGCATTCATGCACTTGACTCCTTGTCAGCCTGTTCCAAGCAGAAGGCGCTACAATGCGCGCCGCTCTCAGGAACCATGCGCAGCCCGCTAGGTGAACGGACAAGATTTTTTCCAACGGAAGACATCTTTTCATCGCCCTCTTGCCATCCCTGTGGCCACCGGCTGGTCCCAGCCAATGGCGTGCATGCTAGACGGCATGAGGGCAGGTCTCGAGCTACTATTGGCTGTGGTTTCGACAATTATAAAACATTGTGTTGAGACCTGTAACTTAGAGCGCTAGTTATCACAGGCCCGCCACATTCCTGGATGAAGTCTGTGACTATACCCACGTATAAAAATGGTAACAAAAATGACCCGTCAAACTATCGGTCAATCTCCATTATCGATTCCTCCGCAAATATCTTTGGTAAGGTGATCTTAGGGAGGCTGGAATAGTGGGCAGCAGAAAGAACCTTCTTCTCAGAGGCCCAATATGGGTTTTGCCTAGGCTTGGGTACGACCGAAGAAGCCATAAATTTGTCTGTTATTCTAGGCAAATACGTTAAGGCCAGGAGAGGTGCCATGCATATGGCTTTTCTGGACCTCTCCTCCGCGTTTGACCTTGTGGATTGAGACAAACTATGTGACATTAGGGGGCAAGCGGGTGTTGACCCCCCTAATAAATATTTAGAAAAGGTGGCACGAAACACCACAATGAGGGTTAGATACTTTCAAGACGGTGATCAGATGCCCCACATTCAAGTTACAAGGGGGGTTAGACAAGGATGCATAATGGCCCCTTTTTATGCTTATTTTATATTAATGCTCTCAATGCTTTTTGAAAGACACTAACCCCTGAGATACCTATAATTGGTGAGCGATCTATCCATGTTCTGCTTTACGCGGATGACGCGGTGCTGTTATCTCGCACCACAATGGTTTCCAAATTTTATTGCCCGGATTTCATTCTTTTATGATGGATTTGAAACTCAAGGTTAATTATACAAAATCATGGGGCAGATTTACAAGAACTGACTCATCGCTGCATTTTAGCACAGATGCATCAGTTCAATTGCGTCACGCAAAAAACCCCTTGCGCCACCATGGATGCGTCGCATTTACAATGCGACGCACCGATGCGCAAGGATTAACAGATGCGTCACGCATCTGTTGGCGTAAAGGTAACGCATTGCTGGAGTCGTGTCGCAAGCACGATGCAACTCCAGCAATGCTCAGGAATGCCTATTCCTATTGTGCTGCGTCACTCCTTACGCCTGCTTCAGGCAGGCGTAAGGTTTTGGCGCAGTGGCGTCGTAGAAGTGACGCAGTGAAATCTTGTAGATTTCACTGCGTCACTTTTACGAGGCTTTCTTGCGTCGGAACGCCCACCCTGCATACATTATACCTGATGCAGGTATAATGTGATGCAGGGCTTTACAACGCGACGCATCTCCCTAGATGCGTCACGTTGTAAATGTGTCGCAATGTGGCGCATTGTTTACGACGCCGCTGCTTCACAAAAGTGATGCAACGGCGGTGTAAAAGTGTTGCAAGGGGCTTGTAAATCTGCCCCCATATATTTTGACTAGTGGTCCAAAAAACACATGCTCATGAAGATCCCAAATTTTAGTTACTTGGGTATCCTATTTTCTGCAAACCTGAGCTGGCACAGACTCATAACTCATAAATCTCAGCAAATGGAAAGAATTTATGAAACAGTCTTTAGATTTGCAAACAAACTGGGTCACAGCCCCCCAAGGGAATTGGTGATGCTCTACAGGAGGAAGGGCGTCTATTGCCACATATGGAGTGGGAATGGGGGGTTTTGCCTCTGGGAAACTCTTACAGTCAGTCGAAAATAAGTTTCTGGTTAGACTCTTAGGACTCCCTATAGGATTCTTAGAGGATCTTTTGGGGCTTGCACCTATTTTGTTATGGGTTAAAATATGGTCTGTACCAGAGTTAAAGTTCACGCGTGACATAGTGGAGGACTGTTTGAAACTAAATAGTGCGCAATCTATTCCCTGGCTTAGCTATGTTAAAAATGCACTCCAAGACCTTGGGTTGATAAATTTATGGGTAAATAGAGCCAACATTAATTCCTCTTCCAAGAGGCAAGTTAAGTCAAAGTACTTGAAATTAAGAGATAATATAAGGATGGAGATAGCAATTAACATGGTAACAGTCCATCACTATACCTTGCTTGCTACATGTAATGGCATGGAACCCTAACTTTTGTGGATTAAAGCCCCGCAACATGAATTTTATCTACTACGGCTGCGACTTAACATGATTCATTGTTTTGGGGCTTTTCCAGTTACGGGATCCTGGTTCTCCTCACTCCCAAGCTGCGCCTGTGATTGGAATCTTGTCAAACCACTAGTCATTTTATGGTATTCTGTCCACTCTAGGCTTCTTACAGATTACGTTTTTTACGCCCTGTGCTTAGAGAGAAATGTTTTTAATCATATAAGGAGGGTTTTATTTTCCTCCAGCGTCTTGACTCACCTGTAATTTGCACGGCAGTTTAAAATGTTATTGTTTAACCCTTGAGGTTAAGGAAAAGATACATGTTATGATTTTTTTGTAAACTTTCGTTAATCAGGCCCTGAGGTTGGTGAAATGAAATATGTTAAGATTTTTAATTCCTTGTTATCCAGTCTTTACACAAGCACCTTGAATAATTAATTGAGCATGACTTATTTTGCTAGGTAGTGTATTGCAGTTTTTAATTTTATTGTTATGGCCCTGAGGTTAAGGCAAAGGTATACAACAAGATTTTTAAATCCTTGCTAGTTAGTTTTTGCACAAGTACTTTGAATAATGAATTAGGTTTGACTTACCTTGTTAATATTCATGGGAGTGATTGTTAGGAAATGATTTTTAGACTAGATGAAATTTGGTGTCATCTTTTTAATGCCCATATATTGTCATTATAGTTTTGATTTATTTTTGTGATGAAATTATGCATTCTAATGTGCTTTTATGATTTTATTATAAAATCGAATAAAGTATTAATGAATGAATGAATGGACTAAACAGTGAAATGGAGGGTCTGTCCCATCAGAAATCAGCCAGACACCGTTTATGTCCGGCCAGGCTGCAGCCCATCGGTTGATCTGTCCCATCGAGCTTCATCCAATCACAATTTACTTCAACACCAATATTGAGAGGATCGTATTTTGTGGCAACTAGGTAAACCAATAAAACATCAGAATTAAACGTGTTGTAGTGACCATAAATGTAAAAGACGGAACCCAAATTCTGAGCAGCTCCGCCTCCTCTCAAAGTGATTGAAGAAAAACATCTTTGCGAAGGCTTCTCTGACCTAGCACTGCGCAAGTGAATATAACACTATGCTATCACAACTCTGAAATCACAAACACAAATCATGGTTTGGGGGCAGTTGGGGAGTTCCTGTTCGTATAAAACACACATTAAAGTGAGGACATTGTGGTGGGGTGGGGGAGACAGGTGGTAGGTAATGGGCTGTCACTCACTGCGGGTCCTTGCGCCTCCCTAAGTTTCCCATGACCATGCTATTGGCGGCTCCTGCTGCGCCTTGCCGATATCCCATGGTAGAGAACAGCCCGGACAGGGAAACTGGGAGCATCCCAAGCCTGGAGAGGGAGGACAGCCCACCCTGTGGAGGGAGAGGACGGGAGCACCGGCCCACACAGGAAAGAGGGGGGAGCGACTGTGCTGCATGGGCTGCTGGGGAGGAAAGAGCCCGAGAAGCAGGGAGGAGGAGGAGGCAGCCGTAGCCCTAGGAGAGAGAGCGGTCGTTAGGTAAAGGGGAGCCTGCGAGAGCAAGGGGAGGAGACCAGAGCAGCAGCTGGACACAGGAGTACCGAGGATAGGGGGAAGGGGTGAGCAGCAGCAACAGCCGGGCCAGGCGAGGCTACGGGGGTCGGAGGCAGCCACACTGCGGAAACAGCTTGCAGGGGAAACAGAGCAACCGAAGTGAGAACGGGAGGGGAGGGGGCCTCAGCAGCCTGAAATAGGGAGGGAGGAGACTCACGAGATATTAAGAAAAAAACCAGTGCTTGGCCCTAAGGAGAACACCAGCGCTCCTGAGGAGGGCTCGTAAACGAAGCAAAAAGAAGTTCCTAAATTGATCATAAAATGAGGGATAGTGTACTTGATCACTGCTCTCTGGGAGGAGAAAACACAGGAAGAGGCATGATGAATGCAAGCCATGGACCAATGGGGGGAAGGAATAATGGAGCGACATGTTAGCCAGCAAATGGCAAGCCAATGGGCGGGCTGAAACCCACTACAGTAGTCACAGCATGTCTCAGTTCGAGACAGCACATGCGTGCCAAGTAGAGCTGAGATCTAAAATGTAGGGCACCCTTGAGGAGCCTTTAGGTGACAGAACAGGTCTGGACCCTAGTTTTACCATGGTCAGGCCTAAAGTGTTGGCTGGGCCAACAAAAAACAGGATCCCAGTTTCACATACAGTTGAGTCACTGAGGGTAGGGATACACCTCTGTTTATCATGCGATGAGCATTACTGGCACTGCAATTGTAAAGTGTAATCGTTTCATTGGGTGTTGTTATGTAAAGCACATCCACACCCATTAAACCCATTATACTGACAGACTAGCAGTGCTGTGCTGTATAAAAATGTAAAATACATAAACTCTAGGACTCCACGCTATGTTTTCTTAGGTATGTGCTTCACTTCTCTCCCTCTACACAATAACTTTACTGACTTTATTTTAACCCACCTTATTCATTTGTAAGCTGTAGCCCAAGGAGAGGGACCGGTCGGTAGTAAGAGGGGAGCCTGCGAGAGCAAGGGGAGGAGACCAGAGCAGCAGCTGGACACAGGAGTACCGAGGGCAGAGGGAAAGGGACGAGCAGCATCAACAGCCGGGTCAGGTGAGGCTACGGGAGTCGGAGGCAGCCGCACTGTGGAAGCAGCTTGCAGGTGAAGCAGAGCAGCCGAAGTTAGGAGGGGAGGGGGCCTCAGCAGCCTGAAATAGGGAGGGAGGAGACGCACGGGATATCAAGAAAAAAAAAAACGGTGCTTGGCCCTAATGAGAACACCAGCGCTCCTGAGGAGGGCTCGTAAACGAAGCAAAAAGAAGTTCCTAAATTGATCATAAAATGAGGGATAGTGGAGGGATAGTGTACTTGATCACTGCTCTCTGGGAGGAGAAAACACAGGAAGAGGCATGACGCATGCATGCCATGAACCAATGGGGAGAAGGAATAATGGAGCGACGTGGTAGCCAGGAAATGGCAAGCCAATGGTTGGGCTGAAACCCACTACAGTAGTCACAGCATGTCTCAGTTCAAGACAGCGCATGCGCGCCATGCAGAGCGGAGATCTAAAAAGTAGGGCACCCTTGGGGGACCTTTAGGCGACAGAACAGGTTCTGGACCCTAGTTTTACCATGGACAGTTGGCTGGGCCAACAAAAAACAAGATCCCAGTTTCACATACAGTCGAGTCACTCAGGGTAGGGATACACCTCTGTATATCATGCAATGAACATTACTGTCACTGCAATTGTAAAGTGTAATTGTTTCTTTGGGTGTTGTTATGTAAAGCGCGTCAACACCCATTAAACCTATTATACTGACAGACTAGCAGCCCTCTGCTGTAAAAACATGTAAAGTACATAAACTTTAGGACTCCAAGCTATGTTTTCTTAGGTATGTGCTTCACTTCTCTCCCTCTACACAATAACTTTACTGACTTTATGTTAACCCACCTTATTCATTTGTAAATCGTGTCCGTGATGACGTTTGTTTTTGTAAAGATTTTTGGCCTGATTCACAAAGAGCATCCGCACTTGTGGAGGGGGGACCCCACTTGCAATGAGAAACTGTAATGCAGAGGTCCTGGCAGGACTGCTGGGCCTCCGTCATGAGTGCGGGCCTCCACCGCAAGTGCGGAGGCCCTTTGTGAATCGGACCCTTTAAGACTGATACACTATAAAGATGATAAATGAATAATAAACATCATCGCCCTTGATGTAGTGAACATACATGCCATCTACTACTGCATTCCACAAACATTCTCTGATTTTTTAAATAAATATTTCTTGGATTAGACAAATGCTTATGGTGCTGAGTATTCATATGAGATATGTTTTAATGTAACTTAATATACACAATTTTAATGCATCACTTACGTTCTGGTGCCGGCGTTGGAAAGAATGTTGCTGTCAAAACACAATAGAATTCTTCAAATTATTGGACATTTGCATTTCACATACATAAAACAAGTAATCAGACATAATTGGTATTTAAAAAAAATCTAATTTCCAGCAGTTTTTTATGTGTTATAAGAAACTTTTCGAAATGTTTGTTTTGTGAACTGTTAAAGAAATGGTATTTATTACAAGTACGATCCTGTAGTAGTTCCCTGAAGGGAATTACAACACGTATTGCTATAAACACTCAATTGCATGGATAGGATTGTTTTTCCAAATTGGTTTGAAATTTCTCGGACTAACAAAGAATTCGCTACTATTTTAAAATGCTTCTGGGGCATATTATCAAGAACGGCGTTAAACATTATCGCTGGTTTAGCGGCAGAAAACTGCTGCTATAGCGGCGATAATGGGCTTGATAATATGCCCTTGAGAATTCCAATAGAAGTCCATGTTCTGCTGTGATCCTGGGCTTCTATTGGAATTCTCCAGGGCATATTATCAAGCCCATTATCGCCGCTTTAGCAGCAGTTTTCTGCCGCTAAACCGGCGATTATTTTAACGCCGTTCTTGATAATATGCCCCTTCTGATTGTTGGCTGTTTAATTGTGATACTTCACAGAAAGGCTGTTCCTAAACCCAATACCGAGAACATTGACTGGTAAATGACCTCCTCCCTTCCCTGTCATCGGTGTTACTCACCTGGAGGCCCAGTCTTCTGTACACACCCTTCTTTAGCCTTTTCTTTTAAACATTCTCCCCAGATGTTAAGCCCTTTAAAATGGTACCCTACCAAGAATCCTACAATTATCCAAGACCACAAATCGAAGCTGCAGAACTCGAAGGGCAAAGGGTAAGGATTAAGTCCTGGGATGAGGAATGGAGAACAGGAGAATTGGCATTACCGGAAAGTAATCAAGGCATTATCTCCTCATCTCTCTTCCTTCTCAACATCCTTACTCATTAGGACACAGCGTTGTAGGGCCAGAAGCTTCAGAACCACATCTCACAAAAAGGTACAGTCACCAAAACAGAATGCAGCACCCAGTGTACCTTTAATGAGAGCAACTGAATCCAACAAGCACCAGTAGGGGCATATTATCAACGGCCAGCGATAATTATCGCTGGCCGTACATAGCGATAGAAATATTATCGCTGGCTATCGCTGAATATTATCGCCATGATAACGCTATATTTACAACGCATAGCGCTATGGCGATAATATTTCAGCGATAGCGGTAGTTTTCAATGGAACATCACTGGTTTTCCAGCGATGTTCCATTGAAAACAGCTGATAACATTGCTGATACGACCCTGTGGTCGTATCAGCATAATCCATCTCCCATTAAAAGTATGACTTAGTCAGGAATTTAACAGACGTTAAATTCCTGAGTTAAGGCTGAGGTAGCGCGATTTTTTATCGCTGCACCTCCTTGTTAATATCGCGAAGCTGCCTTCACGATATTAACATGTGTTGTTTTCACAGCCACGCCTTCTTTGCATCTCATTAGCGATGCGAGGCGAGGCTGTGAAAAACGGGCTCTACATCAAGGAAACACGCGCTAGCGTGTCCTTGATGATATTGCGATATAATTATCGCCGCTTTTCGCCCAAAAACGGACGCTAAAGCGGCGATAATTATATCGCCAGCCCTTGCTAATATGCCCCTAAGAGAGCAAAGACACCAAAGCCAAATAACCCTGAGAAGCTACAACTAGTCGGTTGTGGGTAAGGAAAGTAGGGGGTGCTGCCCAAGTAGAAGCCTGGCAAATGTCACCCAGGAAGATACTCTGAGCCTACATCCAGTAGGCTGACATGCCCATCATGTAAAATGCTTTGAAGATGAATAGGCAGATCCCTGACCGAAACCTCGTAGGCCAAGGAAATAGTAGACTTCATCCCACGATCCAGAGTGGCAGACGAGGGCTGCAACCTCTGAAGAGGGGAGCCAGAGGTAACAAAGAGACTGTCACTGGGGTGAAATGAAGCTATTCACTCAAGGGAAAGAGGGACAGCCCTGCCATCTCATGAATTAAAGTCAACCTCCTCATTGGAGGCACGACCCATGTGATGGACTGGAAGTTCAACTTCAGACTTACTGTGAAACTGAGGAAACGTTAGCCACAAATCCGTCTTCCTATCAAAAGAGGGAGATAGGGAGCACACAGGGAATCACAACTCACCAAGCTACCTGACAGAGTTAATAGCCACAAGAAATCCGAGTTCGAGCCAAGAAGAACCCCCAGAAAATATGAAAGGCAAAGTCAAGACACTGCGACCCTTCCCAGGGTTCCCTATACGGTCTGATGACAGCCCACTGAAAGCGTGGGAGGAGACAATGCTCAGGAAAAGGGCATCTTTTTTCAACAGCTTTAATTTTTTGATTTATGGTACAGAATAGTAAGTGTCACATACAGAATCATCGTATCCACTGTATTCACAGATATATATATATATTTATATATCTATATCTATATATATATATATATAAATATATATATGTATTGACATATATACATATATATGCAACAATTAGAGATGATATATCATCCTCATAATGGTGCAAATATGAAATTCCTCTGCATTCAGGAATTATATTGAGATAATCCTTCCAACATATCCTCAGTCATCCTAGGGGTATGGGACATTGCCGCTAATCCAGAATTAATTTTACCATCAGGGATAAACAAGGCAGCTGCATTGGGGGGTTAGGTAATTTGGAATAAACGTTATGGGGGCGGGGGGTGTTAACCTTTTGACCTTCATGAAAGTCTTGTGGATTGTGGCTTTCATCTTGTCCATTCCAAAAACATTCCACACCTTGGTCTACAACAGACTCAGAACTGGTGTAGTTGGAGACTTCCAGAGCTAAGTGACAGACAGCCTTCCCACCAACAACATGTGTGTTATCAATTTATGTATGGAGGTTGTAAGGGGGGTAAGAATACTCTTTCTCTATGTGTCCCGGCAATTTCTGTTAGGTCTTTTATGACGGTAAGGATTGCCTTCCACTATGCTTGTATGTAATGGCATTGCCACCACTTGCGTGCCATAGTGTCCAAATCGCAACAGTGTGTCCAGCACCGCTGTGAGTTGGTAAGCATTGACGTGGGAGGGGAGGTAGTATCTCTCCAAGCCTGAAAAGAATGATCCATCTGTCCAGGGGGGAATGATGAGTTGAAAACTGTGGGTGCTAGCAGGGAAAAGTATGTGGTTGCTTGTTTATGTCACACTACTACATCCCAGTGTTCAAGCAGCATAGCTACAGATAATAATTAGATTTTTGGCAAATGTCTGAACCTGGGAGGTAGCCATTAAAGATACAGCAGAGGGAGGTTTGGTCTATCGTGATCCACCCTGACCCAATATTTTATGTGTGGTAGGCGTAACAAGTCGACTTTTGGTCTCACTTCGGATGCTCTTACAAAATTACTGATGTGGGGCATACTGATACCTCAGTCAGTTGTAGACTTGTATAGGATGTCTTTTGTGACTTTATGAATTCTTTTATTCCATGCAAAGTTAAGGGGCTTCTGCTGAATCAACCAAATGGTGGAAAGGGTAACAAAGTTGAAAGCAATTGAAGGATGTACAGTAACAGGGGCACAAAGTTAATTTCCACTGACTACTCTACCCAGTCACCATATCTCCAGGTGTCCCCATTTATATAGGTCCTTATGTAGAATGTTAAGTACACTGGGAATATTTAGTGAGAAGAGCAAGGGCTCCATGGGAAAGAAGACTCCCAAACATTGAATGTGTTCCTGCGGAGTAATTAAGGCCGCATGGTTTCGTTCTTCTAAGATAGTCAAAAACACCAATGCCAGTGGACTTGGATAAATTGACCTTGAACCCTGAAATATCTGAAAAGGTAGGAAGTTCACTCAATAAAATGTGGGAGTGAGGTCTCAGGGCTTACTTGGCCATCAGCAAATACAGCTAGCTTGCGATGGCCTCTCTCCTTTTTAATGCCTTGGAAGTGTGAATTGGACATGCTTGTGTGGGTTAACATTTTTAGCATGTGGGCACAGGCAAGTGGGGAAATGGGACACCCCAACTTTGTTCCTCTGGACAGTGATATATTAGGTGTGCATTCACCATCTATCTTAAGATTTTGACCTGGGGTCTAAATTAATACCTAAGATGAATGTTTTTATGTTATAGCGAAGTCCCGTTCTATTTAGGAGTTCCACAATATACTGCCGAAAGCCTTCTAGGTATTTTGTCTTACTCAGCATGTCAACAGCTAGCCTAACATTACCCCAAGCCTGTCTTCCCCCAACAATGTCTGACTGATAAGGTGATACTAGAGAAGGCCATATAGTGTTGTCGAGATACTAGGATTCTAGTGTAAAATTTATCATCAATATTTAGCAATGCTATGGGTAGGTATGAGCCATGGTCGTGTGGATTTTCAACTAGTTTCAACCGCAGAGCCGTCATTAACTCCATCAGAGACTCCTGGGTGTGCCGGGTGAGTATGAAGGAGTTTGCCAGTTGGCCCACTAGTAAGTCAAAGAAAGATTTATAGAATATGTTGATAGAGCGTAAATCTTAAAAACATATACATGATCAAGCAAATTAAAAACACAAATATGGAAATTACATGTTGTACACATTAGATTGAAAATTTCATGAAAAGGTCAATTGAGAGTAGTAGAAACACCATAAAAGAGTGCTTTAAAACATAAGCGATAAGTATATATGCAAATTTACACATTTACATATAATACATGAAAGAGGAAAAAACATGGACTAGTGTCATTGAAGAGTGTTAAGGGGAAATAACATGGAGTAGAAAATGTGGTAGTATTACCATTAATTAATGTGCTGGAAGCTTGAAATTTTAGAGAAAGATATTAGAGGTCATATAGTTTAAACGATTTTTATAGCTTGAAAGTAGAAAAACATGTACTTTTATAGAATTGCTGAAATTTGCAGTAATCAAGCATACCCAGGTATAAGAAATGAGATATGATGATAGCACATGAATATTAATACTGATTTATAAAAGTTATTATGAATTTACATTGTTTAGTAACATCTGCAATGCATTAGATGAAGTAAATGTGAAGTCAAGTTAAAGGCTTCGTGTTAGGACATGTCTAGCGTTAACCTTTACTCTAAAATATTTAAACAATGGCTTCATGACTGCGAAAAATGTTGCATATTATTCACTGTGTGTGTTCTGTGTTCTCTGCATCAAACCCATTCCCATGGGAATGGATGGGCCATGAACTGTACCCTTTTACTATTCTGTGTGTTGGTAATGTGTTTGTCTTAGACAGCCGATGTGGTCTTGTGAATCTTTCCGTCCTCAAGGCACACATGGGAAACTATGCTGATGTTTCTATTCTTTAGATGACTTAATATGCATCCTGAACTGACAATGGTCTTTCGATGGTGGTGTGACACCACATGACATGGACATTTCATTATGAACTTATAAAAGAAGAAATCCCGAAAGAGGGCCAACGCACTCAAATTATTTTTGGCTGATCGCACTTAATCGCTCTTTCTTATGGGGTGCATAGCGTACTCTATTCTTTTATTGATTTCCTATGCTGACTGAACTCTGAGGATTTTGAGTTATTTTGGATTTATGGCTAGATGCTACAGTCAGTAGCAGATGGACTGAAAACCTTTCTTGCCAACCCTGAACTAGAACTCTTTTTGCTATTTCCTTATGTAGGAAGGTGGAATCTGACTATATGGTTGCCCCCACTTTTTTCCTGGTGTTTTGCTGGTTTATGACTTAGTTGGACTGGGATCCTGCTATTCAGGGCCCCAGTCTATCTGCTTTCTCTGTAAAATGGTTTCCATGTGCCTTAGGCACATCTCTGATTGGAATCTGGAGTGCCCTTATAAGTCCCTAGTATATGGTATACTATGTACCCAGGGCATAGGTACCTCAGAGGCCTACCAGGGGCTGCAGCATGTATTGTGCCACCCCTGGAAGGCCATCCAAAATGACACCACAGGTCTGCTACTGCAGCCTGGGTAAGGTGGTGCATGCACCCCTTACTGTGATATAGGTTACCTATATCACTACATACCTACACACATATAAACCTATAAGTCACTCCTATGGCAGGCCTTGTCAATCCTGAAGGCAGAGTGCATGGTTCCTATGTGAGAGGGTGCCCCTGCATGAGCAGGGCCCCTCTGCAGTGGTCGGAGACCCTTCTCTGGTGCTGTTTGTAGTGCAGCCTGACCATATACTCTTAAGCGCATTATAACCTCGCGTTAAATGCTAACTTTGGGATGGCTGCACGGAAACATGTCGTGTTTGGTGTCAAACATCTTGGAATACTACCCCCCCGCCAATTCTGGCGGCGGGGGTAGCATTCCACCCTTCTAGAGGGAGAGACATGTACACACTGGCTTGCCCGGTAACTTCTTTCCAAAGCCCTGGCATCACAAAATGTATGCTGCTGCCACAGACACAAGTCTGGCCTCCTGCTGCTGACCGAAACTCCGGCAGGGAGGCCTGGACAATAGGTTTCCTGTCGCAGGGAGGTGTAACCACCTCCCCAGACAGGATAGTGTGTATTGGGGCTGGGCGGGAGCACTCTCTGGTGCTTTGAAGTCCTGCACTGGGGGCACATTTGGTGTCCCTGTGCATACCCCAGTTCAAACCGGATCAGGGGCTTCCAGCCCCTGCTTTGGCGCGAACTGGACAAAGGGAAAGGGTGTAGCCACCCTCTGCCCTGACCCACCCATAGGTGGGACCACAGAGTTAGTCCAACCCCTAAACTTAGTATAAGTATGGGACCCCAGTCCTTAGGACTTTAGATTATCCCTGGACGAAACTCTGACACAGAATCCTGGACCTTCGACGCTCTACTTCAAGATTAGAGGACTGAAGAATCTCCCTTGGGGTCAAGGAGTGACTCCCCTGCTTGGCAGGCACCAAAGAAGCAATTGTCCGGTCTGCATCACTGAAGCTCCCGTCGGACGCCAAAGTCTTTGCATCACCAGAGGTGAATTTCCAGACTTCCCCGAGGCTGCCCTGAGTCCCCAGCAAAGCTGAGGCCCGTAGCTGTCGTGGGTAACGTGGAACCGTGACCCCTGGACACCGCACGCATTTGCAAGTGCATCCTCTTCTGGGTCTCCCACGAAGTCGTGCTTTGGGCTCCGAGTAGCCCCAGCCTCCAGCACCAACTGCATCGAAGATCACTGGCCTCCACTCCACGAGTGTCCTGTGAGCCAGCTCCAAGTGCACCGTCTCGAGGCTCCTTCGCGGTCGCTAGCCCGTTGGCTAGTAGCCCTTCACGAAGGCCAATCTTTTTCTACTTGGGCTCCCTGGTTGCTCCAGGCTTGCCCTCACTTACCCTTGCTGGGTGAGTCTCTCAGACCTTGCTGGTCTGCACCATTGTCAATCTTCATCTTCATCGAGACTTGCCGTTGCCAAGGCTTGTTGGGTCTAATCCGGTCGCCGACACCTCAGCACTCGACAGACATTGTGTACCAGCCCGAATCCTGCTCCTGGTCGCCGACAACGCCTCCCGGACCTCGTGGCTGAAGAGTCAAGACGACCATCAACCTACCTGAAGCACTCGACATCGGTGGGCATCTGCTCATCGCCTTCCTGGTCACTGGCTAGTGACCCAGACTCTGTCCCCTCTGCTTTCAGGTTCTTCAGATCTCCGATCCACCCTTGGATCCACCCGGACACTTTTCACTTGGTCGCCAGCAGCACTTTGCAGCAGATCGCCATTCAAATCGACGACGAAACCCGACCCCGAAAGGCACCTATGCACCGGCTTCCCTGGGTGAGGTAACAAGAGTACTCAGGTGCTCCCGTGGGTAGAGACTCTAGAACGACCTAGTTCTCAAAGGGTTTGCTCCAAGTCCTTCTTTAAGTGTCCCTTTTCTTTAAATTCCGAACCGCGACTTTCTCCATAGAAGTTAACGGCGATTCGCGGCTGTGTTACTACACTGCACGCGTCCCCCGTGGGTCCCCTGTGTCACTACCTTGGGTGGTTCCTTGTGGTCCAAGCACTTCTAGAGGCTCTAGGCCTAGTGTCTAGCTCATTCGTGGTTCTTATACCACTTTATTGGTATATGGTTTGGTACGCCCCTAGGGCCCAAACGTGTATTTGTGCTATTACTGTGTTTAAATAACTTATAACTTATGTACTTCGAACTCTAGCCTCATAAAGAGACTAGAGGGGTGTGTTTAGTAATAAATACATATATTTTGAATATATACCTGGTGTGGTGCTCTTTCATTTGGTCACTCAAGAGATTATAGACTGGTAAAACAAGCTGCTTAACATTCCTTCAAGACTTAGCCTGAAGGCTGCTCTCCATAGCTACCACTAGGATAGCTTTCAATAAAGGTTGTCTTTAACCTATCTCCAATAAGGGGTTGTTTGGACTGGTGCAAGGTGCCCACTATAATTAGTGGACAGCATATGCCAGGCCAACTTCTCACACCTTAGATTTATAGACAATGCCCCTAGAGAGTTTTAAAATGATTTTTTCCCAAGCTAGAGTCGGTTATTGCTGTTAGTGGAAGAACCATTCTACTATCCTATGGGTAACAGAACTTTGTAACTCTGTGTGTGAATTTGAAATCATCTTTGCACAAATGCTGAGTGCTCTTATTAAAACTGTTTAACTGAAATGCTAATGAGATTTCTTATACTAACGAATTTTGATTCTTTAATACAATCATTTACAACTTTAAAATTGATTGCGACTTTCATGTGTGTCTATGTTTCTTCATTGAAACTGTGCATTTGGTGGGATTTGGTCTAATTAGAGAAAACTTTGGTAATGTTGGAGAATTTCTAGACTTACCTCTCCTATCGTCATAAAAAGATTCATCAGGAGAAAGTCTTATGACTTTGAGTCAAGGACCAGGAGTTTAGAAATTCTGAATTGTATGAAAGTTTACTCTGATTGTAGGAGGGCCCAGTGCGGTTAGGGTAAACGGAGGATAAATGACTGTATGCTTCTGTTGTGTAATAATAAAACCTATGTCAGTGTCAATGAAGCTGTCGAGGCTCTGCACTTTGTTGCGTGGCAGGCGCCCAACTGTGGCCCTGACCAGGTTCAGAACCTTCAATTGGTTCTTCTAATTGGTTTATGAACCAATTAGAAGACAGAGAATACATAATCAGCTAGGTTAAGTATCTATTTGTGAATCGCCCCCCTCTCCCCCCCACGTCGTGTACAGGGAGGAGTACTATGTACGGTGAGTGATGTCATATTGACAGCGTGAGCAAAGTTGTTTGTGATGTCACTCGGAACCCATGCCAGCACCATAAAAGGAATAAGTCTAATTGGTGCTGAGGATGCTGTTTGTAGATATTAGGGATATTTTCTAATTGAAAATAAAAATGTTGTCGAAAGTGGTAATGGTAAGAACCTTGCAATTGTTGCACACAGATGTCTCATGATAGAGTACTCTTGGTGCACGTAATGGCAGTGTGAGGTGTAATGTAAGCCAAAACACAAATGAATTACAGTTTTTGCAGTTAAAAAAGATTCTCTTTAGTCAAAAAAGCATAGAAAAAAGGGGGGGAAAAAGCAGCAAATGTTAACTGTCGTAGCTCGTCCAATCGTGCAGACTGCACAAAGCAACAGAATGAATCAGAAAATGGTAAAACAATAACCAGTATTTCAGTGGATGGCTTTAATGTGCTAATGCCTACAGACAGCATTCGTGCTTGCCTTTCTTTGCACACATTAGCATATTAAAGCCTTCCTATTGGCTGCTTTCAATGCGTGTTTTCTCTGCAGCCCATTCACACCCAGCCAAGGTGGACGAGCGTCATACTTGGCTCATGCAGCTTTGCTGTACATGATGTTGGGTCTGTTATGCTTGGACAAGCACCACAGAAACAGGCAGCACAAAGGAAATAAATATTGGAGCGGTGTCACAAAATGAAATGCTTACTGTCGATTTGGAGAGTTCCAGGCCCCAACTCGCTGGGATCAGTGGAGTTGTCTATGGAAGAGAGAATATTTGGACAATGGCTGAGAACATAAGTTGTGCACGTTCTTGTTTGACTGAAGAACATTTCTTAAAAGAAACCTTTCTATAACAACGATATTGTAAAAAGAAATAATAAATACATAAAATAAAACGCACACCTTACCTCCTACTTTTGGATTCCGGGAGACCATGTTGCTGGGGTCACTGGGAGCAACTTCAAAAAAAGAAAAAACGCACGTTATCAATCATGTAATCAAAATGCCGTTTAAAAAAAAAATTGCTCTGAACTGGAAAACCCAAAAGTTCCATAGGACCTCATTTGCGCCACTTTTGCGTGGTTGTGCAATACGCACTATAATACATATTTCTAAGGGTGCACCATTTGACTCTATTTCTTTAGTTAGACTAGTCTGTGGTAGGATAGAATCAGTGTTTGCATTTTGTCTAATCGGCCTAGTGCTGCATAATTGTAAGGTTTGGTAAGTAGGTCCCCTCCCTTTCGAGGCACTGAGTGCTTTTTGGTAGCAGCAAAAATCAAAGTTTATATTTTTTATATTTTATCAGACAAAATAGGAACCTTAATTTTGGCTTTGTGAAATCAGATCTGTCCACCAAAAAACAAAGTTGAGAAAAAGTAGCAAATTTATACAAAAATGGAATTTGGTGCTAAACAGCATCACGGTTCACATTAGCACAGCCAAAACCCAGCGCCGCCTGGCAGTTTAGGGGATCTGCTCTGTGTTTTTATCATTGGATAGTGTAATGTAGGGACTGCATGGGCAGAATTTATTAACGAGCTAAGGGGGTGTACTCCTTTCTCCCAGGGTACTTCCTAAGGGCAGCTCTGACATAGTTCACATGCTTATATTTTGGCGCTGCCCCTCAAGGTGAAAAGTTTTGGAAATAATGAAGTCAGATTTGCGGAATGGAAACAGATTCTTCACATTTTGCACCTGCATTTAAAGAGTGATTGTGCCTCTCTGCCTGTGGGCCCAAGGAGGGCACATTGATCTTCCATCAATACAGATAGGACTGTCCTTTTTTTAGGTCTCGCCTAGCGACGCAGCGCAAAGCGCTGCCCGCTATGCGAGATCTATTGTCGTCGACTTGGTTGCCGAAGGGGGACAGGAGATGTGCACTTGCCCAGACAGCCGATGTGCACGCTCACGACGTCTCTTGTCTGGCGATGTCAGCTTGCGGCCGGACAGCAGATGTGCACGCTCACGGCGTCTCGCAAGCTCCCACCGTGCTTTCAGGTTCGCGCGCTCCACGCTGTCAGGCGATGTCAGGATATGGCGCAGAGAGAGGAGCCCTGGTGTCAGGCTCGCGCTGTGATAAATCTCACCTCAGGGGAAGCCCAACAGCTACGCGCCGCTGACATGAAGGGAACCGCACAAAACGCTCACGTCGTCTCGCGCGCTCCCACCGCTGCCTTTAAATAGAAAACAAACACAGCTATAGGATGAGAGGCTTAGTAAATCATCTGAAGAGTGGGGCCATAAACCATGCAGCTTGTATCTCGTTTTGCTCCCTCCATACCCCTTCCTTCCAGGACGCCGTGACCTGTGGGTGCACCATTGCCGGTAACAATCTCTCGTGTCTAGTCTGAGACCTGCTGTGAGGTAGCCTGCAGCGAGGCTATAAATGCCGCCGAGGTCACCTCGTGCACGTTCATTCACCCTATATCCACACAATGCGCAGTTAACGCGCCTGCACGTGCGCGCGCTCAAGCCTTTAGTCTGCGACGCCTCTACTGGCGCCGACAGTACAATGCAGCGGCAGGGGCAGCCAACCTCTGACGAGATTTCTTTGAGATGACGCTTTTCCTATTTATGCAGAGAGGGTGTTTTATTTAAAGCTGTGAGTTACAGGCCCCAGAGGGGCTCAGGCACGTATGTGTTGGATTTCAGACCAGCTAGAAGAAGATTAAGGAATTGGGTCTCTGCAGTGGATTCTCCTGCCTTGTGATTGGAAAGGTGCTTACCCCTTCTTTTGTGGGAGATAAAACTTGCTGATGGAAACCGTGAAGTGCCCGTGAGAAGAAAGAGGTACTGTGGAATTTTGTATAAAGTTCTGTCCTAAGGTGCCCTGTTGTAGGGTCCTGCATGGTGTGTCCTGGCGGAGCGTGCTGTTGTGAGCACGAGTGATGCCCAGCACGTGGTACATTGGTGCTGTTGTAGATGCTTGTGCAATGTTCTGTCTGAGCTTTACTGCTGGATGTTGAGACTGGTATGTATGGCCCGAGGCTGTCCACTTATAGGACAGAGCTATGCAGTGCTGGCTGGATGCGTGTGCGTGTTGCTGTCTCACGTGCCGTGGTAAGAGTTTGTGCGTGTCCTTCATGCCCCGAGAGGGGAAAGCTGGGGACGAACGAAGGCTGTAAGTCGTCTGTGTGTGTGTGTGTGTGGGGGGGGAGAGGTGTGCACTAGAATTCAGCATGCACTATTGACTTTTGTCAGTAGGTGCTGCATTGTTTTCCCTTCCTCCTAAATTATTAAATATTATATTAATGAGCAGTGGGACGTTTGTTTAAGCATGATTGAACGGACTAGAAGAGTTTTTGAAAGGAAGCCGGGACTTTGAATGCCTGTCAAAGAATGCCCAGTGTTTGAGTTGGTGAAGGAACCCTCCCAGTCCAAGATAAAGCACGGACTGGCTTGGATTCCAAATGGAATGGCTTACTGTCGTGTGTGGTGGGCTTGTCTGCGGATCTAGGTATAAGCCTAAGGAAGTGATTTCCAATTTCCATTTTTTAATAAGTTACAGGTATCATATCATGAGGGTGACTATAGGCCAAGCCTGGTTTTTAACCCACCTGCACTAGGCATGCTGGGATTTGTAGGCCCAAATATATGACGCATATTTATCATTGGAAAAGTGAAACTACAAGTCCATGCATACCTAGTGCTGTTGGCTGAAAAATCTTTAATTTATTATGAGTTTTATAAAGCTGCACCCATTACCTTCTGGCCACTGCAAATCGTTGTGGAAAACTCGTGGTCCCAAATTGCAAACAAGCATTTGCAATGCAATAGGTCTCGCAGTTACGCAAGTTTAAGCTATTTGCATTGTAAATGACAATGCCTTTTATTTATGATTTTAAAACGAAAACAAAAATAAAAGGCATTGTTATTTGCAATGTCAATAGCTCAAACTCGCGTAAATGCGAGACCTATTGCATTGCAAATGCTTGTTTCTTACTGGGTCTGTGTGATTCCTGTGCTGTAGCTGTACGTGTGTAGGGCTGAATTTGCAATCCAGTTTGCTTAGATGGCCGAAAGGGAGCAATAGATTTATTCATTAAAAACAAATATGTCAAGGACCTGCAGAGTGATTAACAACTTCTACTGTACCATCCTATCAACCATGCACTCACTCACATGTTCATCCCTCCAGTCTTACCCTCATCTCTTCAGCCACCTAACCTTGTATTCACTCATAGATTCATATATACACTCATCCACGCGTCCATCCATCCAAGCATCCATCATTCACAGATCCATCCAACCATATTTTTATTGATTTTCACATTCTCCCATTCAACAATCCGACAACCATGAATGGATGAATGTAATTTAAGCTTCCCCGTGTTCAGAATACTCCTGGAGTTTAGCATGAGTCAACTAAATCACACACTAAATAATTACCAATGAAGAAAGACTTTCACTTACAAAACGATGGATCTATTTGTGCTGCCAGTGCTTGTTTTCTACAAGCGCCAGTGACACACCAACGAAAACACCTGATAATGAATTTGCATATGTTTAATGTATGCTCCATTCATGCGGCATGATGCTTTCATACCTCTCTGATACAATCACAAAGCAGTCCCTACAGGTAAGCTCCCCTTGTTCTATCTCGTTGTGTATTGTATACACTACTCTGCTGTGAACGGTGCGCCACCACACCAGATCTCAAATAAGCACTAGCAAAGCCAATAGGTCTGGGCTTAGTGTGTTAACACGTAGCGTTAGTACACATAGAGTAAAGGGTCAGCAGAAGCGAAGAAAGGGCTCTAGTGTAAAGAAGACCCTCCCTCAAGTGGTGGTGGACTGATACGGCTAAACAGTTAATAGCATCAGGTGAAAGATAAACACTACATGGGGTTATGCTAAGATGTGATTGCCAAAGTTTCACGTCAATGGCTGAAAGATGCTTAGAAAAACAATGGAGTGGTGCACTAACCAGTCAAATTCAGATTAATAAAAAAGCACAGTCAGTATCTTTGTGGTAGAAAAATATATATCCTTCTTTATTTTTCGACAATCCTTAAAAATTAAGCACAGCATCAGCCAACGCGTTTCGTTCAATGTATGAACTTCGTCAGGGCAAAGTTGTGTATAGTTGGTTGTCGCGTATAAGGCGCCTGTTCAATAATGAGGGCTGAGAGCCCACTTCGGTATCTGCCTATTTCGGATATGTGCTCACGTTATATCAATTCAATAATGCACCAATAGCGTGGGTCTCCTTGATAAGAGCCCAAAACATGATAATCCTATATAAAGGAGAAAAGGAAATTATTTTAGCGAAAGTTACAAAACCATACTATTTCGCCCAAGATCAATCTAAAACCAGCCTCCATGTAAGAAACCTAACTTCGAAAAGAGCCAAAAGTATGATAGCTACTACATGTAGCAATAAAATGCAGTGTTGCAATATAGTCCCCAAATATGATTCTCTAATATAGCAGGATTCAATAAAATTAATTCGAAAATGCCGAAAGAATAAAATTTCATTGGACGGTCATTAGGGAGAGCCTGAGTTTCTTTGTGCAAGAGGTTTCCAATGATTATATTAAATACGAGATAATCGCATCGACATAAGAGCCTCTAATCAACACATATGCTTTCCACTATGAAGCACAGCAACTCCACGCCAAACCATAACACAGTGGGGCGTGTTGATAACAACAAGAATATGAGGGCTCCAAAAATGGCTTAGGGCGCAGGGCGGATGAGGGTGAAAACAACTTTAATCTCTAACCCAGCCTGTCCTTATACTGCCACATCGTTCGACTGATCGGAAATTTAAAAGTACAAAAGCAGATAGAGGCACAGGTGAAAAGGCCAAAAATGCCCTCCCCCGCCTGAAAATAATAATAAATCAACGATTAAACCAACAATCCTTGATGAAAAAGAAATAATACAATAAGGGTTAAAGGACAGAACTACTCAATCTGAGCACAAAGCAGCAACACTAGCATCTTATTTCAAGAGCGCTTACCTGCAGTCCTGTCACTGCTACATCTCAATACACGGTCGAGTAAGTGTTGCGCAGGCAAAAAGCCGATATTTAAGCATTTGAAAGCAAAAAAACGGGAAAAGTCAGAACAGCTGCACTTAAGGAAAGACTATTTTGGCAAAATGCCAAAAGCGTACCTAATCCTTATCTATTAGTCATCCTGAGTGTTGATCGACGTCGTAGGTCTAGCTACGCTAATAGCTTATAACATCGATAGTTGCTATGGCAGCATAGAGAACCATATGTAAAAGAGAAACAACAAACACCGTCCTATATTAAAGCGGGGCCCTATATGAGATATCAGAAGCCGGCGAACCAAGAAATATGAATCTCACAAATTCTAATGTGATAACAAAAAGTGTACATCACCCCCATATGATTGTTCCTAACGGTGAGACTGTCTTCAAAAACGGCACTTAATAATGCTCAATAAGACGGATAACTTAATGGAGATCCTGAAATGCAATTAAAAATCGGATAAATATAAGCGAGGAGATTAGGGCAGTAAGCGCCAATTAGTCATAGATGGCCCATGTAATATATTTATATAAGCTAATTATTAAGGAAAAATAATACATTGCACTTTGGACATGCTGTTCTTTAATTCTAATGAAACGAGGACCTGTGTAACATGCCCAAAGCCAGCAAATAAATGAATGTGAATCGCACAACTTAGATAAGATATGCGAGAAGATCTGGGCAATGTATACAGTAAGTACCAATCGGTCAAAAAAGGCGCATGAGGGGATAGAAAAAAGGGGGGGCAGGTTTAAAAGCTAACACGTTAATGTTAGAAGGGTATGGCCAAAGATTTTACATATACCCATACCTGTTAATGATGGTAAAGTCACTATAAAAGGCCTATGTGATAAAAAACCAACCAGAAGGTCAAAATAACATAAAACCAAAATTGATAGGCCTGAGATATGAATAGATAATAGGTATATATAATAGGGCAATATATTAGACTCTCATGTCCAAAACATAGATATACAGAGGGACAAAGCCTATGTCATCATGTTAAAAAATAATGAAATTCATGATCTGTATTATGTCCTTTAAGGACTGACTGAAGTCTACAAATCCATTTAGACTCCGTCTGGCGTAATGTTAACTCTCTGTTTCCACCACGATTGCTGGGGGAATGTGGTCAATGCCACAAAATTTAAAAGTGGCATTGTCCACATGTAAGGTCCGGTAATGTTCAGTTAAGGGGTATCGTGTGTCTCCGTTGATTAATGCACGGCGATGTTCCTGTATTCTTTTTTAAGACTTCGTACCGTGCTACCTACATATACCATGCCACACGGACACACAAGAATGTACACCACATATTGGGTGTTACAATTTATGAAATGCCTGATTGTATGTGTTTTGCCAGTATTGTAACAGAACTCTTTACATTTGTTAAAGCCAAGGGGACAGACATTGCATGTGGTACATGTATAGAAACCCACCGGGGCTGTAGGTAACCAAGATATCGTCGGTTTGGTGGTTACATAACTGGGACATAAGGTCCTCCTCAGTGTGCGTCCTCTTCTATAGATAATTGAAGGGGTCTCTTTAATGAAAGGGCGTAATTTCGGGATATCCCAAAGTAAATGCCAATGTTTTCTAAAGGCCTTAAAGATTTTATCATTGTGGGCTGTATAGTTCGTGAAAAAAGATATTTTCTCTCTGGTATTGCCCTTCATTTGTTTGTAATTCCTTTTGTTGTTAATGGATTGTGTGAGGGTGTCCGATCTCGGAAGGTTAAGTACCCTCCGTTCTGCCTTATTAAGGGTATCATCATTATAGCCCCTATTCCGAAACCTTCGTTTGATGTCACTTATCAGGGCTTGGTACAGAGTACATGGTTTAGGAAAACCACATCCTGTAATAGTATTTTACATGCTACTAGTGCACACGCCAGGTCAGTCATTGCAAATATTCCATATGGAGAAATGGTCAGAACGCGACGCATTTGTAGTGAAGATAAGGGGTTTAGGGACAACATCAGTGACATCAAACGAAGGTTTCGGAATAGGGGCTATAATGATGATAAATTGTAACACCCAATATGTGGTGTACATTCTTGTGTGTCCGTGTGGCATGGTATATGTAGGTAGCACGGTACGAAGTCTTAAAAAAAGAATACAGGAACATCGCCGTGCATTAATCAACGGAGACACACGATACCCCTTAACTGAACATTACCGGACCTTACATGTGGACAATGCCACTTTTAAATTTTGTGGCATTGACCACATTCCCCCAGCAATCGTGGTGGAAACAGAGAGTTAACATTACGCCAGACGGAGTCTAAATGGATTTGTAGACTTCAGTCAGTCCTTAAAGGACATAATACAGATCATGAATTTCATTATTTTTTAACATGATGACATAGGCTTTGTCCCTCTGTATATCTATGTTTTGGACATGAGAGTCTAATATATTGCCCTATTATATATACCTATTATCTATTCATATCTCAGGCCTATCAATTTTGGTTTTATGTAATTTTGACCTTCTGGTTGGTTTTTTATCACATAGGCCTTTTATAGTGACTTTACCATCATTAACAGGTATGGGTATATGTAAAATCTTTGGCCATACCCTTCTAACATTAACGTGTTAGCGTTAGCTTTTAAACCTGCCCCCCTTTTTTCTATCCCCTCATGCGCCTTTTTTGACCGATTGGTACTTACTGTATACATTGCCCAGATCTTCTCGCATATCTTATCTAAGTTGTGCGATTCACATTCATTTATTTGCTGGCTTTGGGCATGTTACACAGGGCCTCGTTCCATTAGAATTAAAGAACAGCATGTCCAAAGTGCAATGTATTATTTTTCCTTAATAATTAGCTTATATAAATATATTACATGGGCCATCTATGACTAATTGGCGCTACTGCCCTAATCTCCTCGCTTATATTTATCCGATTTTTTAATTGCATTTCAGGATCTCCATTAAGTTATCCGTCTTATTGAGCATTATTAAGTGCCGTTTTTGAAGACAGTCTCACCGTTAGGAACAATCATATGGGGGTGATGTACACTTTTTTGTTATCACATTAGAATTTGTGAGATTCATATTTCTTGGTTCGCCGGCTTCTGATATCTCATATGGGCCCGCTTTAATATAGGACGGTGTTTGTTGTTTCTCTTTACATATGGTTCTCTATGCTGCCATAGCAACTATCGATGTTATAAGCTATTAGCGTAGCTAGACCTACGACGTCGATCAACACGCAGGATGACTAATAGATAAGGATTAGGTACGCTCTTGGCATTTTGCCAAAATAGTCTTTCCTTAAGTGCAGCTGTTCTGACTTTTCCCGGTTTTTTTGCTTTCAAATGCTTAAATATCGGCTTTTTTGCCTGCGCAACACTTACTCGACCGTGTATTGAGATGTAGCAGTGACAGTTCTGCAGGTAAGCGCTCTTGAAATAAGATGCTAGTGTTGCTGCTTTGTGCTCAGATTGAGTAGTTCTGTCCTTTAACCCTTATTGTATTATTTCTTTTTCATCAAGGATTGTTGGTTTAATCGTTGATTTATTATTATTTTCAGGCGGGGGGAGGGCATTTTTGGCCTTTTCACCTGTGCCTCTATCTGCTTTTGTACTTTTAAATTTCCGATCAGTCGAACGATGTGGCAGTATAAGGACAGGCTGGGTTAGAGATTAAAGTTGTTTTCACCCTCATCCGCCCTGCGCCCTAAGCCATTTTTTGGAGCCCTCATATTCTTGTTGTTATCAACACGCCCCACTGTGTTATGGTTTGGCGTGGAGTTGCTGTGCTTCATAGTGGAAAGCATATGTGTTGATTAGAGGCTCTTATGTCGATGCGATTATCTCGTATTTAATATAATCATTGGAAACCTCTTGCACAAAGAAACTCAGGCTCTCCCTAATGACCGTCCAATGAAATTTTATTCTTTCGGCATTTTCGAATTAATTTTATTGAATCCTGCTATATTAGAGAATCATATTTGGGGACTATATTGCAACACTGCATTTTATTGCTACATGTAGTAGCTATCATACTTTTGGCTCTTTTCGAAGTTAGGTTTCTTACATGGAGGCTGGTTTTAGATTGATCTTGGGCGAAATAGTATGGTTTTTGTAACTTTCGCTAAAATAATTTCCTTTTCTCCTTTAATATAGGATTATCATGTTTTGGGCTCTTATCAAGGAGACCCACGCTATTGGTGCATTATTGAATTGATATAACGTGAGCACATATCCGAAATAGGCAGATACCGAAGTGGGCTCTCAGCCCTCATTATTGAACAGGCGCCTTATACGCGACAACCAACTATACACAACTTTGCCCTGACGAAGTTCATACATTGAACGAAACGCGTTGGCTGATGCTGTGCTTAATTTTTAAGGATTGTCGAAAAATAAAGAAGGATATATATTTTTTCTACCACAAAGATACTGACTGTGCTTTTTTATTAATCTGAATTTGACTGGTTAGTGCACCACTCCATTGTTTTTCTATGTACTTCATATCTGCATTGGCAGTTGGCACTCTTCAACGGCGGGTGCAGGAGTGATTTGTGCACACTGATTTGCAATATATCAGTTAATAGCAATTATAGGGAACATAAAAAGGAGGTGCGGCCACTGGAGTCCGCCGTTGTTTTTTAAATCTGGCTGAAAGATGCTTGTCGAAGAAAGCCAATGGCTGGAAGGGGTAGACCCGAAGACCACTTTATATATATTGTTAGCAATAGGTCTATTTGACAACTGTGCTGTCAAAACCCACATCTAATGAGCACTGTTTACATTAGACACATTGAACCTTGTAGCACTGCTTGTAAGAAATAGAATAGTCAGACTGCAGATAAGCATAATAGTAAGATGGAACAAAGTACTTACTTGGCAAAAAATACCTGCTCCTTCTTCAAAAGAACAACCATACAAAGGCTTGCAGGGTGAAGGATGATGAAAGTCTCCCCATATATAAAACAAGCATTGGCAAAGCCAATAGGTCTTGGCAATTTGAGAGCCATTGGCGGCGTCAATTTTAATGTCTTCTAGCTATATGTTATGGAGTGGAGTGGATGTATGTGGTGTGGTGTGTTGTGGAATTATGTGAGTTCGAGTGGAATTATTTGTTGTGGAATTGTGTGGCGTTTAATTGTGTGGTGTTGAGTGGAGTGGAATTATGTGGAGTGGAATTGTGTGTTATGAGTGTCATTATGTGGAGTGGTATTGTGTGTCGTGGAGTGGCATGCAGTGGAGTTGAATTATGTGGTGTGGTGTTAAATCTTTTAGCATGAGGTGAAATTCTGTGGTGCCATGTACTCAAGTGTTATCACTGCTAAGAAAGGATTATTAAGGAGAAGCAGAAATGACATGCACAAAGTATTTTGGGACAACAGATATGAAATTGAGCTGAAACAATCATATATCAATTCAGAGTAATCTGCGAAAAGCAATGGGGGTTTTGGTGGTGGGGGGGAGGGAGGAGACGTAACATAAAGCAGTGGTGGTTTTGGCCTTAATCCCAGAATGAAAACCAGCTGTTTTCACCTTATCCTGTTGGACTCAATGGCTCACTGTCTGTTTATTTTGGTGCACTTTGGTGATTGTACAAGAAGTGCAACAAAGTTATCGCATGATGACAACCAGTGCCTTACAGAACAGCTAAATATATACCATAAATCGGTACTTGAAACTAGTGTGATTATTTTCAAATACAAATGTGTGTGAACCCCTTGATAAGTGGAAAGAAATCAAGTTAATATGGCAGGCCTGAAAGAAACCCTGCCTAAGCTGCTTTAGCCATGTAAGTATTATTTAAAGATCAACTTTGGAAAAAATGTTAATAAGGAGCGTGAAAGTTTGATCAGACCTAGAAAAATTTCAACAAGAAAAAATGGCCTGTAATTGGTAAACAGAAGCGTCTCACAGCAACAATGAATCACAATGTATGCTAAATGTAACCACAAGCCCATCCAACTTAGAAACTTAGCATTGATTATATCTATCTTACAGATGATGAGTTAGATGTACATCTGACTAGGGTGGACAGAGTTGTGACCAAATTATCATCGCACGGTTGCAGGGTTAACTTAAAAAAAATCGAAGATTGTCTACCTGATGGTGATCTTCCTGCGGTATGAGTTATCCAGCGAGGACAAGGGTTTAGGTCCTGATTTCCTTAAGAAGTGTGCTACCTTGCAGCTTCCCGACATACTGAAGAAGTGGCAATTCCTTCTGGGATTTCTCAACTTTGGATGTACTTACTTGCCGCACTACACTGAGTGAGTGAAGCTCTTGCATGACTTGATTTCTCCCACATTTTCATCAAAACAGGGGCCAAATAAATACTCTGTGTGCTCTACAAACATACATGCTAGAGACTAAATATTTACAAACCAGGGACAGTAAGACCCATGTGAGGCCAGTACAGGTAAGGGTGGTGGGGTGGGGGGACGGGAAGTCGACAGACAACGGGATAAAAAAAAACACTTACCTAGCGCTCGCTGCATCGCCGAATCAGGGACTTGGTAGAGTCATACCAAGTCACTTAGTTATATCTATGTGACCTACAATGAGGGACAGACTGTTCCGATTGCATAGAAGTCTCACTTGTATTCCCCAGCCAAAGCATGTTTTGCTTTCATTGAAAACATTCTTGTGGCTGTGCAGACGGCTATTATGAAGGAGTGCCCTATGGCACAGGGTAAACAAATGATTGTAGTTTCCCCCATACCGGCACTAGAGGCAGCCACCAAGGCACACATTCCTATTGCTCATGCCCTACACCAGAGTTCGGTGCAGTGGGCCTCTTTAAGTGCGATGCATATAAAGTTTCATTATGATCCCACTCTTCGTACACAAACTTTTCAGCTTTTCTCTAATATGAACAACATGTTGTTCCAACTCCAACTACCTTGCACATTGAGTCTTATCATAGCCTATTTTACATGGATGGCTCTGATCAACCAGTGACAGGAACAAAATGTAAGTACTCCGCAGCCTGCACAACTAGGTGCAGTGAAAGATAGGGAATTCTGTACACAGCGCACCCACACTAAAATTCTAGGTGATAGCACTGCACAACATGCAGAACTTCATGCCCTGTTACTTTCATTACAAAAGACTGACTTGTCAGTCCCCACACTCATTGTGTCCGATTCATCCTTCTGTGTTCAAGATTACAATGTTGACTTACAACATTGGCGTTTAAATGGATTCACGGGTTCAAAGGGATAATCTATAAAGAATAAACATCTTTAGGGAAAGGTAGCTGTCTTACAAGATAAGCTTCCGTTGGTTCAGGTGATGCACACTTTGGGCCATCAGCGTGATGGCATTCCCGCCAAAGTCAACTGTCAGGCCGACTTAGCTGTGAAGGCTGGATTTCAGACTGTTAAAGTAGCAGTCCTCACCAGATCTCAAACGACGATCAACATAGATATCTTAACAGCCGTACACAAAACCAAGCAAGGTAGAAAGCCTCCCACAGGCTTTCCTCCCAAGTACTCTTACACCCTTAATTCAGACTATACTCATGTAGTAACACTACCAGGAGTAGGAGAGAGAATAATACCTAATAAACTGTCCAGATTAGATTTATTCAAATAAGGTCATGAGAGATTGGCATCTGCCCACACAGGGGTCAATACAACCATTGCAATGCTACTGGTAGCCTGGTTTATATAAAGAAACTGGAGATTATGTCAGACAATGTGACATTTGTCAACAGATTAAGCCTTCCACTGTCAAGAGACCTTTGCCAACTCCTCTCAGTCTCCAACATTCCTTTCAGGGTGATTTATTTGGACAACATTGGTCCAGTAAATTCTATTAACCGTTATAAGTATATATTGTAGCGATTGATTCATGTTCTTGATTTCAGTGCTTCAGCAGCTGTAAAGGATTTGCAGTGTCTAGTAGTGATAGGGGCAGCACATTAATTTCACTCAGATAGCAGCCCTCCGTTCACTTCTAAGGCTTACAGGGATTTAATGTCAGCTCTGGGAGTTTGTCAGAAATTCAGCAACCCGTTGAGGGTCTAGTCTAACGGTTGAGTTGAACATACTAATGGCATGATTAAACAAGCTTTGACTGCTAGGGTTCCAAGTTCAAGTTTTAGTTGTTAAAATAACCTGTATGGAGTGCAGCGATCATTACATAACGTGCATAGATGAGTATTGGGAGACCGCATTCGAGGTTCTCTTCGGAGTTCCTATGTATGTGCCTAGCTTAGATAATTTTGGGAGGTGGCGGATGAAGATAAATTTGACTTGGAGAAATGTTTGAATGTTTTGCAGAGTATCCAAGAAGTCAGTGACCATCTGTCTAATGTCACTCACTCTGATACCGCCACCTGTGAAAAGAAGGTTATAACTGCTACTGACGGCTGGGTTCCCAAAGTTGGGGACCTAGTTTGTGAACAAATCTACTACAGGCAAACTTTTGAACCATCTTACAGACCACCTGTTTCAATTCTTGGGGTAAAAGGCAATAGAGCTGTCATGCTGCCTCCTTTGTCTGGTTCAAGGAGAAACAGACAGGTGTCAACCACGTGAAAAAACATTATGTGACTGATCTACTATAGCAGGCCATCGCAGACCCCAAGATAAATTCAGAGTAGAGCTTCTCAGCCTCTCCTTACTCTGAATGAACTACCCCTTGAAAAAAACAGTAACATTTCTTGCTCGAATTCTCAACTGGGGATATTAGAACACACTATAGGCCTGATTTAGAACTTGGCAGATCAGGTCCCGCCATTGATTTTTCGACGGGCTCCCAGCTCGCTGACTTGGTGGTCTGCCCGTCTGATTTAGATGTTGGCGGGTCCATTGGCTAAAGACAGCCACAGTCCCGCCGCCTCCGCCAGGAATCTTCTCTAGCGTCGACTGCACCACAGCCAGAAGCGGCTGGTGGAGGGGCTCCAGCCAAGAGTCCCGCCTAGCTGATTACGATGTGCCTTTCCGCTGAGGCAACTGTGGCGGGAATCCCTCCATCTTTGAGTTCGTAGAATAGAAGGAAATTAGGTAAAAACATACCTTTTTGCCTGTTTTCCTCTTCCGTTCCCATCTTGTACCCCATCGTCCAGGTCGCTCCTTTGCTGACCCGACTCCACCACAATGCCAAACGATTCCATTGTCACAGAGATCGAATGTAAGCTACTTGTATAATTTTCCTATGTAGTGGCTGTAGCCTCATGTATTTCTGCATTGCTTTTACATGAAATATTTATCTTAGGTATAATGCAGTAGTGTTCATATTCCTACTTATCAAGGTAAATTGAACACACCTGTATTGACACTTAAAAAAAAAAATTGTTGTTGAGGTGCTTGTGGGTGTTGTGCTAGTGGTGCCTGTTGATGAACATTCAATATTGTGTGTATGTTGTGTGAGTGGCATGCAATTGCAACACAAAGGGGGTAACACATTCCTACATATGTCAGTCAGTCGATAAAACTTTATTCGGTTTTTTACAACCATAAAAGTATACACTAGCAGCATAACATTCCATGAAATAAGCAAGTCAGAATCATACAATATACAATACATTTCTGTAACCTATAATTCACAACCATAAAAATACAAGATAAAAATCATCTTAAAATTAATAAAATCAACTATTCCATTATTGAGGCACACAAACCTTCTAGTATGTCTCACACAATGCTTCTATCCATTAATAACCCATTCTCCCTGTAGCTTAAAGGATCTAAATTTCATCAGTGCTCTTTACATTTAAGAAACTCTTTCACTTTGTTTATTTATTTCCCAATAGCACAGGCTATATCTAGGTTCTTCATTTCCACTAAAAGGTTTACAGCTTGCAACCTATTTTTAATTTCATATTTTTTAAAAATCGGGCCTAAAATCTCTCTTCGTATATCTAAAATCTTAAAACAGTCTAATAATATATGTAAAATATCGCAGGTAGTACCTAAAGTGCAGGTGCATTTTCCATTGCTATTTATCATTAAGATTTTTACCCCATTGTTCGCATAACAGGTGTTTAGCCCAATTCTCAATCTTAACACTTCGCGCCTTAACAGGCAGCTAGGTAACCAGTCGATATAGGGGTAATGTAAATCATTTTTCCATGCTGAGGCCATAAAAGCAACTGAACATTTCCGTAAGAGGTATTCTTGATCATGGGTTCGGGACGCTTCTATTCCCAATGGCCTAAGTTCTTTCTTGTCTATCTTTAGGTCTAAGTACTGAGGGGACAACTTTAGCTTTAAAACACCATATGTGTAAGTGCCTTCTGTGAATACCAAAATGAGTAAATTCATTCTGTGAATACCAAAATGAGTAAGTTCATTCTGTGAATACCAAAATGGTAGTAAGTTTAGGATTTTGTCGTAAGTTAGTTCTGTGAATCGGGCCCAATATGCTTTTACACTACAGCCCAAGTGGGCAGATTTTCGGAACTAAATTTCCTGTTTGGTATACTATTGCAATTTAGCCCAGGTGGGCAAATGTATCAGTACATATTATACTACTGAATAAGGACTGTCTTTAAAAGTGCAAAGTGCGTGGGGCGTGGCCAAGATGGCGGCGAGTTAGGATGGTCCTTTTCCTGCTCCCGTCCGCCATCGCCCGTTAACAGCACTTCCCGGGGTCGGAACTTGGCCCCGAGGACATTAACGGTTGGGGTCTTACCCGGAGAAGCACTGGGCTTTCCACCGGAGCCCGAGACCCGGGATTGCACGAGAGGAGGCTGCGGCCCGTGGCCGAGAGCTGACGGCGGCACGGGCCGCGATCGCAGGTAGCGCGAGGAGGACTGCGTGCGGACGGCCCGGGGAGGCGTGGAGGCCCTGGGGCCGGCGCCCGTCCGTTACCTGGGACACTGTTGTGGCCGCTACCAGTGAGGAGAGGGCACCAGCGCGGCTGAGCCGGCCCCGTGCAGACTGAGAGAGGAGCGGAGTGTGCGGGCGCGCTCCTGAATCGCGCCCGCGCGGAGCCCACCGCGGTGAGTGACTCGCTGGGCCCCGAACGCGCTCTGTGCTGCCGGCGCCTGGGAGACCTTCAGCAGAGCTGCGGGGAAGTCCCGGGGTGCCGGCCGGGGGGAGCGGACTGCGCTGCTTGGATCTCCAGCCTGCGGGTGCACGGAGGCTACGCGAGGGAGCACGGAGGCCTGCGCAGAACGAGAGAGCTGGCGCCGGGCCTGGTGGAGTTGGGAGACCAGGCCTGGCCCGTGGGAGCGTCACATCGGGGCAATCCACGAATGATAGACGGGCCCCCCTCCAGAGAAGTGGATATGCCAACCCTTATTCCGGGAGTGTGGGCGTAGAGGCCTATTGCTGCAGGAGGTGAGGCTGGGCAGTACAGAGGACGCTGCTTGTGACACTGATCCTGGGCCCTTCGGTCACAGTCGGGTGGCCCAGAACACGCGATACTGCTGGGAGTGCCTGGGTGCAGACGAGTGGGGTAGTGAGCGCGGCCACCGGTAGAGGTGGTCGTTGAGAGTGGAGACCGGCAGCCCGCGGAGGCGGCCCGACTAGGCTCGGGTGCGGCTTGTGGGCGCGCTGTGTGTATCACCGCTCCTCCCCTGGCTTGGGCCTACCACCCACCCAGCAATTTCATCCCCTCCTGCTTCCAGGACACAGGCCCCACTGCGAGCATCGGGAACCCACGGACTATATGGGGACCTCGGGACGGTGAGCCCAACTTGCAAATGCTGGATCCATAGCACGGAGCGGGCTCCGAGTGGTCCTACGCCCTGACCGCGCGATGCACTAACGGGAACGAGAGGGTCTTCTTGGCGGATCGATAGGGCGCCCCCCGACTGGAACACGGACCCAGCAACCCACCGGTGGCCGCACTATGTCCTCTACCCGAGGGAAGAAGGACAAGATGTTGAAAGAACTCTTCGCTCGGCCCCAAGGCAGCACCACAATGGATCCCTCGTCCCAGAAGGAATCTGCCTCAACGCAGGGGGATAGCACCATGGGGGAGCTGGTGACACGTGCCTTCCTCGAATCCCTTTTCACGACTCTTCGCGAAGACCTGCAAACGGCTAAACGAGATCTCACGTCCGAAATTAAGGACATTCGGCGGGATGTGGATGGAATAGGAGAGTGGGTTGCTGCACTGGAAGATAAGGGAGATAATAGAGATGCTGAAATGACAGCCCTGCAACAAGAAGTTATTCGCATCCACAATCAGCAGGTAGACCTGCAAACTCATCTCGAAGACCTCGCAAACCGCTCCCGCAGACACAACATTCGGATCCGAGGAGTCAAAACTGGGGAAGAGGCCGGGGACATCTTTGTCTACACAAGAGACCTTTTCAATCATATTCTCGGCAGCCCTTCGGACACGGACATTAAGATTGACAGAGCGCACAGAGTTGGCCTCCCCCGCTCAGACAAAGCCCCTCCTGCGGACATATTGGTCTGCGTACAGGAGTTCCGCACGAAGGAAGAGATTCTCCGCAGGGCCCGGTCCATGCACCCGATCGACTTCAGGGGTCAGGCTCCCACCCTATACCAGGACCTTGCCGCCCTCACTTTGCAGAAGCGTAAAACCTTCCGGCCCATTACAACGCATCTACGCCAATGCGGCATCTCCTACTCTTGGGGCCACACGTTCCGGCTCATCTTCCGCCTGGATAGCAAGCTCTACCAGCTGCGCTCCCTCTCCAAGGCCTGTCAGCTGTTGGGCATCGACGTTCCTGAAGAAGACGATGGGAACAGCAGTTCTACGCATGGGGCCGGCGACTCGCAGCCGCGATGGCGGCAGCAGGGTCGCAGACGACGTCCATGATGACCAGATCCGGCAGAGATCACGAAGGAGCAGCAAGCAGTCCTGGAGGCTCTTCCGGAGGCACTGGCAAAAACTCAAGTCCCGTGAGCATTTACAATGATGTTGGTATATGGCCCTCTTCTACAGTATTTGGGTGGGCGGCGGCCGGATGGGGGGACAATCGTGGCCACATTATGGATCTCTTATGGACTGCTCACCAGTTGCCCATCGACAACGGACTATATCCTGAATACTTCTTTGTTATTTGTAGTGTTGTTCTGTTATCTTCTTTGGGGTTTCTTTTTGTTTCCTTCTCCCTTTTTGTTATTGGGGTCCCCCGTTCACTGCTCTTGGGTCCGCATGGGCCTGGCGATGGGATACATAGCTCACTCCACACCCACACACTGGCCAGGTCGCACAGATCCGGTATTGGGTCCCTGTATTCACTTCTCCACACTAGACCACTAGATGCCCCCCTAACCTTAGGATCCTCACGTTTAATGTGAGGGGCCTCAACAACCCAGTCAAGCGCAAGGCGATACTCTACTACCTGGAGAGTACTAGGGCAGACATATGCTTGCTACAAGAGATACACCTGCTTGCACAGGACTGCCACCGACTCAAATCTCGTCTGTTTCCCACGCAATTTTTCTCGTCGGGGGCTTCTAAGTCAGCGGGGGTGGCGATCTTAGTTTCCAGAGCTTTCCATGGGAGGGTGGGGCAGAAGGTAGCGGAGATTAAGGGACGGCTACTGACTTACCAGTTCCATATCGGGGGGCACACTCTAGTTATTGGGTTTCTGAATGCGCCCAATGAGGGCCAGGAGCGATTTATCCACAAGGCTCTATCGGAGGCTACGGCGACAGTTGAGCGCAAGATTTTACTGGGGGGCGACTTTAACCTTGTCCTGGACAACTCCCTCGACAGGTCAGCACAGCGTTTCGGACAGACAGGTGCACTTTTCTCTGCAGGGTTAGCCAGATTGAAGGACTTAGGCCTGATAGACCTTTGGCGGTGTCTCCATCCTCAACTTAGGGAATACTCCTATTACTCTAATGCTCACAAAACGTATGCCAGGTTGGACTACCTGCTGGGCTCCGAGGCCCTCCGCGCTTACACTTCAGCCGTAGACATTATGGTAGCATCACTTTTGGACCACGCTCCAGTGGTAGCCGCCTTCACCTTCCCTCCCTCCCCGCGCCCCAAACGACAGTGGCGCCTCCGGGACGCCCTCGTGTACCACCCGGCTGTGGTCGAGCAAGTACAGCGTGCCATTGAGGACTACCTTTCGCACAATGATAATCCTGACATCCTACTAGTTACGCAGTGGGAGGCACTTAAGGCGGTGATTAGGGCGAGCTAATAGCCATTTCGGCAGGTGATAACACAGAACGCCGACAAATAGGGAGGAGCTCACGCAGAAAACAAGGGAATTAGAACAAATGCATCAGCAGACAGGAGCTCCTAGGATCTGGCGCCAGCTGACTAATGCTCGGACGCAACTAGCGGCCCTAGATCAGGATAGGGCGGAATACGCAGCCCTACGGCTACGCCACTCATTCTATGTTGGGGGGGGACAGATGCGGGCGGTTGTTAGCGCATAAGTTACGCGAGACCAGACAGGCACAGGGGGTGCAGGAGATCTGAGGCTAGACCGGGAGCCTCGTCACAGAGGACGCAGCTATAGCTGAAGCATTTCGAGACTTCTATGCCCAGCTATATGCGGGACAGAAGCTGGAGGAAGTGGACACGGATGCGTATCTTGCGGAGGTGCAACTCCCTACCCTGGCCTCGACCCACTCGGAACAACTAGAGGGGGACATTCAAATAGACAAAGTCATAGCGGCTATATCCAGACTCCAATTAGCCAAATCCCCCGGACCAGACGGTTACACTGCGGCCTTTTACAAACAATTCTGCTCTACGCTGGCACCACTTCTGACCAGGGTTTTTAATTCCTTCTCATCCCCCGGGGCCATTCCTGAATCTATGCTCGAGGCAACCATAGTAGTAATTCCTAAGCCTGGAAAGGACAAAACCAGCTGCGGGGCATACCGCCCCATTTCCCTCTTGAATATAGATTTAAAATTATACACGGGATCTTGGCGCGTCGATTGGCCATTCACATGCCAGGAATGATTGACCCCGATCAGGCGGGATTCATCCCGCACAGGCAGACGAGTGACAACACTAAGAGGGTCTTACACCTAATTGAGAAGGCGTCACGGATCCCGGGAGATTTCATGCTCCTCACAATTGACGCAGAGAAGGCTTTCGACAGGGTCCACTGACCATATTTGGAGCAGGTGTTGACTCGCCCCGGACTCGGCGAGAAAATGAGGACCCGAATACTGAACTGCTACCATTCTCCCACGGCGTCCGTTAGGGTAAATGGGCACACCTCAACATCGTTCCCCATAGGCAGAGGCACACGGCAGGGGTGCCCCCTGTCACCCCTGCTCTTTGCGATGTACATGGAGCCGCTGGCCCAAAGGGTTAGGGACCACCCACAAATCACTGGAATCCGACTTGGAGGGGACGTCCACGTCATAAGCTTGTATGCGGACGATGTGTTGGTCACCCTTTCGGACCCTGAGGTATCTCTGGGGGCTTTCCTGACGGAACTTGATTGATTCGCGCAGGCCTCGGGGTTCAAGGTCAACAGCAGAAAGTCTGTGGCTCTCAACCTCTCGCTGCCACCACACATGCTGGCCCGCCTCCAACGGCGGCACCCAATACAGTGGACAGAGGACACTGTCCCCTATTTGGGAATCCAGTTGGCACCTACCCTACAAACTATAGCAACAGTTAATTACGCCAGGTTGCTCACTCAAATCCGCTCCAATCTGAGGCGGTGGAAGCATTACCCTATCTCGTGGTTAGGGAGAATAGCAGCTGTTAAAATGACCATCTTACCCAAGATCCTCTACTTGTTTCAGACGTTCCATCTGCAGCTCCCAGTGGGATGGCTAAACCGGGTACAGTCTGAACTCTCTTTTTCCATATGGCAGGGCCGTAAGTCACGGATGAAGAAGATCCTTAGCACTCTCCCACCCACCGCAGGCGGGCTGGGGGTCCCTGACATTCACCTTTACTACAAAGCTGCGCATCTGCGCCACTTAGTTGAATGAAACTGCACTGAGTCTGAGAAACACTGGTTCTTTCAGGACCGGGCGGTGGCTGGCACGTCGCTCAGAAAGATCCCCTTTCTGAAGAAACTGCACAGACCCCCTAACCTATACGCTTCCCTCATCACACGATCTACATTAACGGTTTGGGACCAGGTCCACACGAGATACGGGCTGACTACCTTTCCCTCTCCCCTCACCCCGCTCTTCGACAACCCAGAATTCGGTCCGGGAATGGGCAAGACCACCTTCCCTCACTGGCGTGTTGTGGAGTGTCGCGCCTTGGGTCATCTATATGATGAACAAGGGGTGATCTCCTTTTCACAAGTTAGATCTGAATATGGAATCCCAGAATCAGAACGGTTGCGCTATCTGCAACTCCAGCACTTGGCATCACACCCAGACAACAAATCGCAGGCGCAGAGACACCTTACCCCTTATGAACGTTGGCTCCTCACACGAACATCAGACAAGAAACTAATCTCCGACCTATGCAAGATGCTCCTTACACGCTATACACACACGTACAATGCTAGTCGCACGCGCTGGGAGAAAGACCTAGGTCGAGCACTCAGTAGCAAGGAGTGGGAGGGGCGTACAATAGAGCACGGCACACGGCCAGCAATATGGGCCTAACCGAAACATTAACCAAAATAGTCACCTACTGGTACTATACCCCGGAGCGGATTCACAAGGTAGACCCCACACAAAGCCAGGACTGCTGGAGGGGTTGTGGGAAACCTGGTACGCTAGTCCTCCTGCTTTGGGATTGAGAGCATTTACACCATTACTGGACCCAAATCCTGTCGGAAGTTGACCAACATCTGGATACTGAACTGCCAAGATTCCCTGCCTAAATCCTTTTGGGGGTGCCAAATCCCCTAACATACCCCCTTAAGTCTAAAAGAGGACGCCAAATTGCGATAGCCTTGGGGACGGCCATTCAAAACATCCTGTTGCATTGGAAAACACCCCGCGTCCCCACACACACAGGCTGGCTTCAACGCTTATGGCATGTATTAGGGATGGAGAAGATTTCCCTTACACTAGCGGGGAAAGGTTTGACCTTTGGAGAATTGTGGCAACCATTCCTGAACATACTCGTCCAAGAGTTTCGGGAACTCACGTGCCCCAGATACCTGCGCCTATTACGGCTGACCGCACCTGACACCACTGCCATTCAGCCGGTTACCCAACAACAATAAGACACACTTGCTCCACAAGGGATCTTTAAGTTACAGTGAACGGGGGTAGGGAGGGGGTGGGGGGATGTTTTCATTCCCACTGTTTTACTTTACTTGTTGGTACCTTGGTATAGCAGCGATCTGGGCTCTGCGCAGCCCCTGCTTGATTACTCTATGTAATGTGCACCGGCAGCCAGCTGTTAAATCAATAAAAAGATATAAACCTAAAAGTGCAAAGTGCAATTGTGAATTAAAACGAAATTACCCCAAAAAATATAATGAAAGAAATAAATAATACATCATGATAAAATTTATATATGTACACAGATACTGCGGACCGAGGAAGTTTGTTACAGCAGCTACTTCTCACAAGTGAGTATGGAAGTCTTCTTCCATATTCAATCCTCCTGGGATTTTAGTGTCTAGTTCAATGATGTAACAAGACTCAAATTTCCTTAATTTCTTTCCCGATTGCCACCCCTTATATTGGGAGGTACTGCATCTATTACAAAGTACACTAAACCTTTTACATCTTTGTTGTGAAAACTTGCAAAATGGCGAGCTACAGGATATGACCTATCGCCATTTTGCTCTTAAATGTTGAAGTATACGTTTATGTACCGCCAGAATTGTGCTCCCTACGTATCTCAGGCCACAAGGGCACTGAAGCACGTAGACTGCAAACTCTGTTTTACAGTTGAACTCGCCTTTAATTTTTTTCACCATGTTCGATAGACCTGACTTGTATGATGTCGTGTTTTTTCCATGAAGTCAGGCTTTACATTTTGAACATTTTAGAAAACCTTGTTTCCTATTTAGCCACGTTGGTTTTGGCTTTGTTGATTTCTTATCTTTTAACATGTTACTGACAAGTACTTGCTTGAGTGATTTTGTTCGCCTAAAAGTTATCCTTGGCTTACGGGGTACTACTTTACCGAAGGTAGGATCACTCCGTATGATATGCCAATGTTTATTTAAAATACTTCTGAAATTGGCTTGCTGGTTACTGTAGGTAGTTATTATTCTACACTGATCTGTGTTGTTTTTCTCACGTTTTTCTTTGGTTTTACTGAATAGGTCCGCGGTATCTGTGTACATATATAAATTTTATCATGATGTATTATTTATTTCTTTCATTATAATTTTTTGGGGTAATTTCGTTTTAATTCACAATTGCACTTTGCACTTTTAAAGACAGTCACTATTCAATAGTATAATATGTACTGATACATTTGCCCACCTGGGCTAAATTGCAATAGTATACCAAACAGGAAATGTAATTCCGAAAATCTGCCCACTTGGGCTGTAGTGTAAAAGCGTGCAGTAAATTGCATACCGGTCATAGGAAATATCCTGTCTCAATTTTATGATTGACATGGTTGTGGTATATAACTGCAAACATTTTTATGTATTAAACATGTTATGAGTTGGGGGTAGTCATATCAGTATTTAGATTTAAACCTTAATTTATTTTCAAATTTTAATTTTGTTTACCTTCCATTTATGTCAGTACTTAAATGAAATTGCGATAAATCACTGTGATTTGTAAATGTATTAAGGTTAATATATCAAAAACTACGAGTCTGTCTTCAGTAGTAATCTCACAGTAGTCTACACGTGACACGTGGTGAACAATGTGTTTAAAAAGTGTTTGAAAACTTTACTTCGGCATTGGTGAACAAGGCTGCTGCGCAGCCGAAACGCGTTCAATGGAGGCCGGCAAATAAACATATTTGCGCATCTATACATGGCGTTGTCATCCTTTTGGTAAAGGTGAATGGTGATAAGTAAACGGACCTAGCTTGTGTGGTCCGGTCTGACGACGCGCCCTTTGATCGGGAGCAGCGGCGGTGATACACAAGAAAGCACGGAAGGATATATATATATATATATATATATATGCCAAAAAGATTCTTATCATGCAAAGAACCGGAGGGACACAGCGGGAGTAACAGGTAAGAAATTTATTCCAGCATGGCATGACGCGTTTCGGACGTAAATGCCTTTTTCAAATGCCTGCTGCAACGAAAGTCCTGTCAGCCAATCCGCTTTAAAATAGTTCACATCGTTTTGCCATTGGTGGCAATCCAGGTGGGCTGAAATAACGAGACCACAAGCACCGTAGCTGCATCGGCAAACTACAATGCCCAGCATGCACCTCTCACCGCACACCAGGCGAATGTCTCGCATCGGCTCCACTAAATCTCATCATGAGTCCTGGATTAATAAAACTGTGGCAAAGCTGGATGGCGACAATGTTGCTGGTGGAATGAACTTCTCCCCTGGGTCCCGCCATACATATATAAAAAACCAAATGCCCTTAAGCAACGGGAGAGCACTCGACGGCGTTCTTCTCATTAAAAGCCTCGCTGCAGCTCGCCTCCCTGCTTCCTGTGATAATAGGATAAAGCCGACGCGTTTCGAGGCATTGCGCCTCTTTTTCTCAGGCTGACAGGAATACACCGTGGGCTCACCATTAACTCTCTTTTATTGGCAAATTGACATCATCGCACTTCGTAGGCGTGGCAACTTATAGTCCCCAATGGTGAGTATCATTATTTTCCTATAGTAGGTACAGTGTATTAAAGTCTCTTAACTCCTTTGTTTTCCTTAGTAGGATGGAATGCAGGAAAAGCGGGCTTTATTATACGCATAAGAGCGCTCGTGCCTCATGATGTGGAACAGTTCCACTCCACAGCCTTTTCTTGAGATTTGTAGAAAATGGTGCTTCTCCCACGGCAGGGGCCGCCGTGTAGAAATGTAAAAACCAAATGCCCTTAAGCAACGGGAGAGCACTCGACGGCGTTCTTCTCATTAAAAGCCTCGCTGCAGCTCGCCTCCCTGCTTCCTGTGATAATAGGATAAAGCCGACGCGTTTCGAGGCATTGCGCCTCTTTTTCTCAGGCTGACAGGAATACACTATGGGCTCACCATTAACTCTCTTTTATTGGCAAATTGACATCATCGCACTTCGTAGGCGTGGCAACACTAGCCGAATGGCATGCTGGAACTTATAGTCCCCAATGGTGAGTATCATTATTTTCCTATAGTAGGTACAGTGTATTAAAGTCTCTTAACTCCTTTGTTTTCCTTAGTAGGATGGAATGCAGGAAAAGCGGGCTTTATTATACGCATAAGAGCGCCGTGCCTCATGATGTGGAACAGTTCCACTCCACAGCCTTTTCTTGAGATTTGTAGAAAATGGTGCTTCTCCCCACGGCAGGGGCCGCCGTGTAGAAATGTAAAAAACCAAATGCCCTTAAGCAACGGGAGAGCACTCGACGGCGTTCTTCTCATTAAAAGCCTCGCTGCAGCTCGCCTCCCTGCTTCCTGTGATAATAGGATAAAGCCGACGCGTTTCGAGGCATTGCGCCTCTTTTTCTCAGGCTGACAGGAATACACCGTGGGCTCACCATTAACTCTCTTTTATTGGCAAATTGACATCATCGCACTTCGTAGGCGTGGCAACACTAGCCGAATGGCATGCTGGAACTTATAGTCCCCAATGGTGAGTATCATTATTTTCCTATAGTAGGTACAGTGTATTAAAGTCTCTTAACTCCTTTGTTTTCCTTAGTAGGATGGAATGCAGGAAAAGCGGGCTTTATTATACGCATAAGAGCGCCGTGCCTCATGATGTGGAACAGTTCCACTCCACAGCCTTTTCTTGAGATTTGTAGAAAATGGTGCTTCTCCCCACGGCAGGGGCCGCCGTGTAGAAATGTAAAAAACCAAATGCCCTTAAGCAACGGGAGAGCACTCGACGGCGTTCTTCTCATTAAAAGCCTCGCTGCAGCTCGCCTCCCTGCTTTCTGTGATAATAGGATAAAGCCGACGCGTTTCGAGGCATTGCGCCTCTTTTTCTCAGGCTGACAGGAATACACCGTGGGCTCACCATTAACTCTCTTTTATTGGCAAATTGACATCATCGCACTTCGTAGGCGTGGCAACACTAGCCGAATGGCATGCTGGAACTTATAGTCCCCAATGGTGAGTATCATTATTTTCCTATAGTAGGTACAGTGTATTAAAGTCTCTTAACTCCTTTGTTTTCCTTAGTAGGATGGAATGCAGGAAAAGCGGGCTTTATTATACGCATAAGAGCGCCATGCCTCATGATGTGGAACAGTTCCACTCCACAGCCTTTTTTGAGATTTGTAGAAAATGGTGCTTCTCCCCACGGCAGGGGCCGCCGTGTAGAAATGTAAAAAACCAAATGCCCTTAAGCAACGGGAGAGCACTCGATTTTTTTTATATATGATATATTAATTGTTTTTATCTCATTTTATAACATGCCTTATATATTGTGTTCAGAAATTTGTCATGTTTCAGACTTTTATAATCTAGTAATTTAAGAGCATTGATGACGTCACATTCAGATGTACAAGCCAGAGATGATGTAAAGCTCCTAAGGTCCAACTCCATTTTAAGTAGGCCCGACTCCCTCTAAGGTAACGGCAGTCACCATTTTCCCAATTTTAGGTAATGGGAGTCACCATCTTTACCCCAATTTATGCTGATTCACTGTCATGTCTGCTATTGACATAGATGTCGTCTGACCTTATCATTTCAAGAACTGTGAAAGTGTCAAGTCATGCAGACATTGACATAGATATAACACCTGATGTAACATCAGTCTGGGACAAGTGTATAGCTATCACAATGTCAAGGACATATAAGAACAAACACAGACATATAACCAAAATAGTGTAGTCTGAATTGATGTCCATTTACCATATATGTTCATAAGGATACGTCTGAGATGCACACATTGATGCACATAGTCTATGTCAGACATTCCTAAGCTTATATTAGAAATTCCAATCTCCGATAAATTTTAATATATAAGTACTGCCCTTTGACCACTTGTCAGGAGAGGTCCTTCTCCCACATTATCGCACAAAAACTGCCGGAGATGGTCTTTACTGCTGCCATTGGATCACAAAGATGCTACATAACACTCCATACAGAGAAAGAGCTGAGTGCAGGAGAAAGGACATTGCTGCAGTGGGTGTTTTTCTTTCGCAGGGCACCCTGTCTTCACGACTCACTGATAACCACAGCTTTTGCTGTCAACAATAGTGTGTTGCTTCTCCCTAAGAAAGTCTAGATTGCAAGTTCTACTTTCTATGCTCTCCTAGAGTAGCACATTTTTTTTTAGGTTTTAGGGTGTCAGGATTTAAATGACATTTTAACTATGCTAGAAATGTTAATTTTATCCTCATTGTTCACAACATGACTATTTGCTGTTTTTTTTATATTTACTTTGGTTATATAGATGTGTTGAGAAACAGCTTCGCCCTGTGGCAATAAATGCTTTGAGTTGAAAGTGTCTATTCTTCTTAGTCCCATTTGTGTGTGATATTGTAAAGAGCTGAAACAGCTTTGTTTCCAAAACCATGGTGCCCCAGATTCCAGTTTAGAGATTGTTTGCAACCCAGAAGCAATAATTCCACTTCACCAATGTACAGAGAAGAGTTCTGCTGGGCTACAAAATAATCTGTTTTACTAATTCAATGCTAGTGCGTTGAACCAAGTTCACCTGAATCACCAAAGGGTGGGAAAACAAACCTTGTAGAACTACGCCAGGGTTGTAGTTTGAGCAACCCTAGATGAGCCAACAAATTAACAAGATGAGTCGAGCCAGACGTGAGCCAATGTTCTGGCTTGGCTCCAAGAGTCCGTGCACGAGCCGAGCAAATGTTTGGCATGTAAATCGTTTAACAAACATCATGTAAAAATATGATGAAGTCTCTTTGAGAGCCAAAAAAGTGTTTTTCTTTAACATGCGTAAGCCTTTCACCTATGTACAACAGATTATATCAATGTCCTGAGAGGAAATTTTTAAAAGTGCTATTTTTTAAATATGACCTTGGAAACATTTATGTCCCCTGACCCTTATGACAATTATATTAGTGAACTATAAGGCAACTAAGTTGTCATGTGCACCCTATATGTGGGCAACATTCTTTTTTTATAAATGGAGCAACATTATAGTCTATTTAGTCAAACAGACAAGAGGATCTGGTATAGAGCACATACTGAACTTATGGCTTACAATATCCTCCCATATGTGACAATTAATAAAATGGAGGCTCAGTGAAAGAAAATATTCACCTAGGATCACACAATTTCCTCAAGTGAGGAAGCTGTGATTGATCCCAGGTTTTCTGGTTTCACGCTGTGTAATTCAGTCATTATGTTGGTATCTCTTTCTCCTGTTTTACATCAAAAGTTAATGTTTTGTTTGTAATTCTAGGCAAATGAGGTTACAATGTGGGTGGCATACAGAAGCCACATAAATGCTCTGCTCATTTTGGGCTCAAGAGTCCACGAGGACCTTGAGCTGAGCTGAAACCAGGCATCTAGCTCAAGCCTGGCTCGAACCTTCAGTGGCAGTCTACAGTGTATATACTGTATTACAGTATCTTATCCAGCGGAGCTGTAGACCTGTCATCTTTAGTATGGTTTTCCCTGGAATATTTTTCTTTCACCCCTCCAGTTTTCTGAATTTTGTTTTTGTTGGCATTAGGACTCTGCGCACTTGAACACTGCTAACCAGTGCGAACGTGCTTATGCTCTCTCTCTAAAACATTGGCTTACACATGATCGGCATAATTAATTTATTCATAAATCCCAAACATATGGTACTACGTGTACCCAGGACCTGTACACTAAATGCTACCTATGGGCCTGCAGCACTCATTGTGCCAACCACTTAAGTATCACTTTAAAACATGTCTCAGGCCTGCCATTGCAGCCTGTACTGCAGTTTTAAAACTGCCAATTCGACCTGTCAAAATAAACTTTTTACCAGACCTAAACCTTCCTTTTTAAAACACCCCTAAAGTAAGCCCTAAACAGCCAATGGGGCAGGGTGGATTGTATTTAATAAGTAGGGCGTGTGTTTTTAAGTTTTACATGTCCTGTAGTAAAAAACTCCTAAAGTCATTTTTCACTACTGTACGGCCTAGCTCTCCCAGAGGATAACATTGGGTTACCCCATTACATTTAATAAGTGCTAACCTATGAATGAGGACAGGTAAAAATGCACTGTTTGTTCGCAATTGTAATCTACATTTTTCTTTAAATGTAATGCTGGATTTAGATTATAATTTTGAAAATTTCAATTTTGCTCTTTTAGAAAGTTGGCATTTTCCTGTGCTAAACTTTCTCAGGCCTTCTAGGAGTTTCCAGCTGCCTGTACCTGTTAATTTCTCCCCCATCAGGAATGCGTATTGGGTCCAGACAGTGAACAATAGGACCTGTATGTAGCTGTGAGAAGGCCATCCTGCCAGGATGGAAGGGGCAAAGCTGTTCCCTGCCCCACTTACATTTCGAAGGAGCTTCCTTAGCACACTCACAAAGAACCTGACACTAGGCTTTTGTCATCTCAGACATCTTGGGATATGGGCAGGGAGGAAGGAAATTCCAGAACCATCTGCGGGGGAAAACTCCAGGAGCTTCTTCCACGTCAAAGCTGTTACCAGGTATAAATATTGGACCCTTAGACCATCTCTTCAGTTCACTCCTGGACCTGCAGAAGACTGCAGAAGGCCTGCTTTCTACTCTAAGGGACTGCCCTGCTGCTTGAGTCCTACCTTGTTTCTCAGAGGACTGCCATGCTTCTTGAGGTCTGCCTTGTTTCTCAGAGGACTACCCTGCTGCTACCAGAGAACTATCCTGCTACTTGAGTCCTGCCTTGTTCTTCAGAGGACTGTCCTGCTGCTTGAGGCCTGCCTTTCTACTTGAAGGAGAAAGGACCATCGCCATTGAACACAGGACTACCAAGAGTGGCTGAAAGGGTCAGTTGGCTGACCTCCTGTTCTGAGCCACAGGAACACAACGAGCTCCAGAGGCCTTCCTGGAACTACTCAGCTTACCTGCTGCAACTGGCCCTGCCTGGACCTGCAACTGGATATGCCTGGACCTGCCTGAGCCCTGCTGGCATCAGCTGGAGTGACTTCCTGGTCCCCAAGAGGTGCTTCCCCAGGACTCGGACTGTTGGCTGGCATCAGTTGAGATCCTCCTGTAAAATCCTGACATTTTGAACACTGTTCGCCAGACTTTGAGAAGGTAGCTTTTTCAGTGGGACTAACCTGGTCCCTGTATCCAGCCTGCACTCCATTGCAGTCGGCCTGAACCTGTGACTTTGTCCCTGTCTAGTGCGGCCAGATACCCACAGTTAGCGCTTCCTGCTTCTTGGCGCTATTTTGGTCACCTGTTGCTTGGCCAAAAGATAGATTTCCAAGTTGCCTTCCAAATGCCAGAAATACCACAAACACAAAACTCATTTTTTAAAGTTTGAGAAATATTTTTAAAGCCATCTACCCATTCCAGCCGCCCCTCTTTAGTCTAAGCATCCTATTTTAAGAGAGAGGGATTCACGCTTTCAGACCAAGACTGGTTGTTTTACTTTTCCCTTCTCAGTGGATTTTATTTAATAAATAAACAATTTTTTTAGAATATCCTTGTGCGGAATGCAGTATTTGGGTCAGGCGATCACACCCCGTAACCTTCCCCTAATAGTCTTGGGCTTGGCCGGCTACCAAAACAGTCTTGGGCTTGGCCAGCCATCAAAACAATGAGTCAAGAGGAACTCAAGAAGCACTGGTTGTGAGTGTCCAACTGATCTCTAGTTGTACCTGAGCTTCAATTGTCAATGACACATGGAATGATCCTATCTCCATCTGACAGCCATCCCTTTGACACTGTTATGATAAAGTCGCTACTGCTCACTCTGGAGGTACCTCATTTTGGATTCTAATTATGAAAAAAATGCAACTAGTCTGGTGATTATGGAGTCATGGTCTGGTACCAAGAGTAACTGTACCCGTCGGAATTACAAAGGCCGAGATAAATGTCACTAAAACCAAATCCATACAGCCAGTACACTTCAAACCACACTTTGAAATATATCATTACTACAGCACATGACTGTAAACACTATATTTTTGTAAGAAAGGTGATCTGCGAAGTTTAAGAAAAAAGTACAAGAAAATAAAAGTTTTTGGACGTCTAACTTACTTCTCGCAGTTGGTGTCATCGTTTCCTCCGCAGGAGTCACTGTCAAAGCAAGTTGTAGTATTATTTTTCCATCAGAGCAAGAGAGTGACAATCCCACACAGAGTTGGTAGTTCATATTTCACTCGAGGGACAAAAAGGCTCATTTAGTATTTTTATTTGGAAGTAATTCAGAGTCCACTAGCACATTATCTCACACACCCAGCCTCGCTCTCCGGAGCTAAGCTCTGGGCTGCTTGATCTGAGAACCCACTGAGCAGTGGCGTCACTAGCGGGGTGCGGGGGGTGCGGACCGCACCGGGTGACACCATCACATGGGGTGACACCTTTCCCAAATGAGACTATTTACTAAATAGTCTCATTTGGGAAAGGTGTCACCCCATGTGATGGTGTCATGGGGTAAGTCGTGAGGGGGTGACACCATGAGTTACCGAGTTACCGCACTGGGTGACACCAACCCTAGTGACGCCGCTGCCACTGAGCCCCGCTGAGCACCCGTGGCGGAGCACAGCGCAACAGACCATAGTGCAAGCCAGGAAACTGGCCCTCCACCCCCGCTTGCAGTAAGAAATCTCTACTAATTTGGGTGAAGTGGGCCCCCCCACCCCTGGGCATCGGTACCACTACCAACCACTGTACTGCTGCCAGGTACGCCCCTGCTGAACACCCGTAGTGTGCCCTCCTGCAGAGTTGGGCGGATGCTTCTGGACATGCACTCAGAGAACCTTCATTAGGCAGACTCAAAAGTGTATCTGTGGTTCAGCTGGACTCTTTTCTTTCTGGTTCAGGTACTCAAAAAAGCGGTCTTGCTAAAAAACAACCTGTTGTTTACAACTGCTGGCACAGTTCTTCATCTTTGTATCGAAGGCAGCTCAGGGATGGGGTTTGGGGGTAAGGAGGGGTTCTACTCTCGGACCCTACCTTGTTTTGTCCAGGTGGTTTAGACTTCACACAGCAAGCTGAGTCCATAAAAGAAACCCAAATTATATAAGAATCATTCGGGACATGTTTCAATAATTCATTCCCTCTGTAACATTGACAAGCTATTTTCAAACAAATGAAGGTACCCCCCTAGATATGATTCATAGGTCTGGGAGTGAGGGGGTACATACTATACTATATTGCAAAGAGACTCTAACCCGACCTAAATTTCTTTTCCCTAGGCTTAGATAAGCTTTATAGGCCACCCACTGCCATACACACACCTTCAATCTTTAGTTTAAATTCTAGTTCATTTTGTACTTTTTATTAATTAATTTTTTCTTTTTTATAATTAGAAACATAATATCAAAAATATATCATTTCATTATACAAATATTAAAAACATGAGATCACCAAACATTTTTAAAGTGCAGAAAAATGTTTTCAATTATATAGATCCAATGAATATATACTCTGCTTCTTTTGTTTTCATTGCGATTTACATGTACATAGAAATCATTATTAAACCACACTCATATCCTAACCTATTACACTGATGCTCACTACCACACATAATTCTCATACATGCACTCACTACCCAGCCTCAACAGCATACACTGATGAAATCACAAAGATGATGTATCATGACCATCCTTGGTGGTGTTGCCAACTGGGGTACCAATCACTCTGGTCCAGTAAGTGAGTAGTGAGTGCATGTATGTGAGTTATGTGTGATAGTGAGCATCAGTGTGATAGGTTGGGATATGAGTGTGGTTTAATCATGGGGAAATGGCATGGTCCCCCCATGCCATTGCCATGCCATGCCATGAATATATACTCTGCTTCTTTTGTTTTCGTTGCGATTTATATGCATGTACGGTGCGGATGGCACCAACGCGTACCCACTACAGGGGGCACCATTTTGCGCAACATACCCATTCAGTCAATGGGAGCCCATGTACGCGTCGTACGACCGGCTCCCATTGACTTCAATGGGAGTCCGACCGAACCGAGTCCGTCAGCATGCGGCTGCATCGTACTCGCTCGCTTGGTGCCAAGGGGCACGAATTGGTCGGAAATCGCTCCGGGAACGTGTCGGACGGAACAGTTTCCGACCAGAATCGGAATCGGCCCCTAAGTATGCCCCCGTTCACAATCTGCACAAATGGGCCCCCCTCCATATCACCAATGCCACAAACTACCCATGCACATGTGCTGAATCCCGAAAAGCAGCGGCTCTGTGAGCCACACCGACAATGCAAGTAACACTACATGACAGATAGCATGGCTGAAGTCACAATACATGACATGGTGCACGAGATGACACTGAGGTGGCTGAGTGTGGACCACATCCGTAAAGGAGCAGGTCACACTCTGACACATCCACGTGCACCTACGACCCATGACGTCAAAAACACATCTGCAGACAAACAATGCACAAGAGTACCAAATATCTCCAGTAGCACAAATGAACCAAGTCAAATGCACACCGACTCAAAGGGAAAAGGGTCCGCAAATGCAGAGCTGCAGGGGCGAATCGCCAACAATGCAGCACACACACATAGCAATCACAGTACATCAACATTGAAGACAATGTGCGACAGAGTGCAACCCCTACACCACAGGACAGAGGACACAACTGGTGCCGCTCATGCGTAGAAACTGGCCAATCACAACTGGCAATGCATGACACTGTGAGATGATGATGTACGAGTACAACCACACATCCGTCATGTAGTCGAAATGTCCACTGACTCCCATCAAATAGCCAGCTTCACCAAAACAGTCACAATGTACATCGTCATGCAGTCTGAATGTAAACATCTACAATGCGTCAACATACATGGAACACACTGTTAACCTGCATCTCCCCTTTACATTGCAGAGGGACAATCAACACCTCCTGCAGAGCAGACCACACAAGTCTTCAGTGATGATGAAGAGGACACCCTGCACATTTGCACAGACACCCTCCAACGGCTCGTGGACAGCCTCCACACCCCACCTCCAGGAGCAGGGCAGCCCAGCTGCATCGCGGTGAGTCCACACCCTGCACAGACCACACCGCAGGAAGCGCACACCACCACGGCTGCCTCCCAGGACCCCCACGACCAACAAATGGATTTCAAACTCCGTGTGTTAGGGTGCCAGGAGAAGATGGCAGATCAGCTGCGGCTGGGTTTCGAGCTCATGGCAGCCAAACTCGATGCCATACGTGGGTGCCTGAGTCCCATCAGGGAGCACCTACAGTCCCTAACGGATACCCACTGTCCACACCATGCTCACCAACAATCCTTGGCTGACATTGCTGGGTCCATTACTCGGTTACAAGAACTGTCTAGGCAGACAGGCCCAAGCGATGACAGCACAGAGTTGGCACAGATGCGGAGGTCAATGGAGACCATGGAGCCGATGCAGGCTGGAAGTATGGCTGCCACTGCTGAACACCAGCGAGATGTAGCTGCGATCTTCCATGCCTTGCAGATCCTCATCTTGCCATTGCTGCCACTGAGCCTGTTCCAGGTGACTACTGCAGGAACCTCGACACACACATATCCGCCCCCTGATGTGTCAGTGGCACACAGTGATGCAGCCCTATCACCTTCGCACCCTGATGTGTCAGTGGCACACAGTGATGCAGCCCTATCACCTTCGCACCCTGATGTGTCAGTGACACACAGTGACGCAGCCCTATCACCTTCGCACCCTGATGTGTCAGTGGCACACAGTGATGCAGCCCTAACACCTTCGCACTCTGATGTGTCAGTGGCACACAGTGACGCAGCCCTATCACCTTCGCACCCTGATGTGTCAGTGGCACACAGTGATGCAGCCATAACCCCACCACACACACCTGACACACCGGACACAGAAGACGTCTCAGAGGAGTAAGATTTGGAGGGTAATGACCATGTGAGGAAGGAGGTAGTAGCATCCGTCCCCGCCATTTGGCCTGTCCCTGCCTGGTTGTGCTCTCTGCATCATGCCCTGGAACAACACCTCACACTGTCCCCCGAAACAGTCTGCGACCTTCACATGGACCCCGACATGGACTGCCATACCTGCTCTGGTACCAATGCACAGCAACCCGGCGGCGGACTGCACCCTTCCTCTTCAGATCAACTTTGCCTTGCCACAAGGACTCTGGTTGGCCCACCACTGGGCAACCATGTTATGTGGGCTTGAAGTGGCCATGTACTGCTCCAGGTCCGACACCCCCAAGAATGTGAATAAAACATTCCAAATCACACAGATGTGTCATGTCTAAGTTCACTCACGAATAAATGTTTGGATGAATGTAGGGACATCGATTGCACTAAAAGGTACACCCTGGTAAATGTCATCAATGCGCATGTTTGACCCTGACCCATATGGCCACTTAGATGACTGTGAAGGTGTGAACTAGCTGTGGCCTCATTGCACAGTAACAACAATCTCGTTGCCCCCAAACGTAGCCCCACGTCCATGTATCAAATAGGGCTTTGTGTGGAAATGTCACATTCGGTAGCAGTCCTTAAGTGGTGTCCCCCATCACATGTGACAACAGAACGCCTCTTTGCATGCCTACTCACACACATCTGTGTGGACACAGTCTGTTTGATGGATGACCTTGATCTATATGGCGAGAAGTTGGACACCATACGCACATTGCGGGGGACACGTAAGAGCACAGGTCTGCCACCAACTATCTCAGCCACAATGTCTGGCTCACAGAGGTGGAGCTGGCAATAGGGACTCACCCCCAATTCACAAGCGTCAGTCAATGCCTCCCTGTGTACGGACAATGCACATGTAGGCACAAGATCTGTCATTATAATCAACACTCATCACAGTTGTACACAGGTGAAGTTGCGTAGACTTTATTAGCATGTGCGTGTCAGTACGGGCAAGGCAAGGGCCACAACATGCAGACCAATGTTTAAGACACTTACAGGCAGCTTAGGGACATGTTGAGGTGCAAGTAATGGGGTGGCAAAAGTGCACACAATTCATTACGGATGTCAACGGTCTCAGCCCACCTTGCCTTGCTGGACGAGTCATGTGATGTTTAGCGTCTGCTCATTGGCCCGTGTCAGGGGACACGACTCACAGCCCATGGGATCTGCATAGTGCTGTAGCACCGGACTGCACTGACTGTGCTCTGCTGACAGTGAGCAGGTGAAAGGATCCTACAAGGTCACATGTCGTGCTACATTGCCATGTGTGTACTCTCCCCCCCAGCAGTTTCTCTGATTTTGGAATGTTGCCAGGCGACGCTGTGCTGCTCCGCCCATGGGACTGCATCACCTTGCACAGGTGTGTGTACACACTCGTAGGTCCACGCACATGCATTCTGAGTCCAGGCGAAGGCAGACATGTCCACTGTTGTGGTGGGATATGTGAAAATTCCTCCGAGATGCTACAAGGTGTGGGGACCTGTGCTGTGGGTGACAATCAGTTGTGGCTGCAGGAACGTAGTTACTCGTCCATGTATGCGAGCGCTGCTTAATGGGCAATCTGTTCCAAGAGTACATCGTTGTCGAGGTCAAGGTACGCGAGGGCGAGCCAATCCATTACCTGTTCCGGGCAGCTGTGCTCCGTCCACGCCGTTACACCAATCCGCAACACAGCCCAATAGGAGAGCGCCTCGATGTGGTCACTGCACACGAGGAGTTGTGCAATCTCCCATGCCCAACTGCCTGCACATACGCCAAATATCAAGGCATCCCATGCACGGGTATCATGGTTACACTCCTGTTCGGGGGCCAATAGGGGGCGCACACACATGTCATAATCCAGTTCAGCTACCGTTGTGTTGGATAGGCAGACATCCATGGGCCACTCGAATGTGCATAATCGACAGTGGAACCAGGGCTGGACGCAGGTGACGTACGCAAGACGGAAACTCAGACGGTAACTGATGCGCAACACTGCCAGTGATCCCAACAGATGCAGCATTCGTGCACGGTACAGTTCCACGTGACAGGGGTTGTGCATGTGCCTGGGATTGCCAGCCATTGCCTTTGTTGGTCTCGTAGCACCGGCACTCTTCTGACAGGCGGCAGTTATGTGGATGATATGCCACTGCTCGGAGCAATGAGTCGTATTTGTGTGCAACGTTTGGGCGTATGGGTTGTTTTTTACTTATGTGTCAGGGGCATCCCAAGCAGGTGTGCCTCAGGCAGGGACAAGTGTGTGTGGGGTGTGGACACGTTGGTCTTTCATTCGCGCAGTTCGTGGTGTGGGAGTCGTCACGATCTGGTTTGGTATCTCTCGCAGGGAGTGCCAGCCGCATTCAGGACCAAGGTCGGGGGTTCAGATGTCCTTCAGCCTTGTGTATTGAGACAATGGAGCTTTCATTCCTGATGTTGGTCTGACTACTGCTTGCATTTTTGAAATGTGATGTGGCCTTCGCGTTGCTATTGATGCCAGGCCTTTGACTTAGGGGCCGATTCCGATTCAGGCCGGAAATCTCTCCGACCGAGCCGGACCCGGAGAGATTTCCGACCGAATCGGACCCTAGCAGTCCGACCGAACGAGTACGATGCGTTCGTATGCTATCGGACTCGATTCGGTCGGACTCCCATTGAAGTCAATGGGAGCCGGTCGTACAACGCGTACGCGGGCTCCCATTGACTCAATGGGTGCGAGGCGAACAAGGGCGCCCCCTACAGTGGGTACGCGTCAAAGCGGGTCGCGCCGTACATGCACAGGTAGGGGGGACCCCTGGGTCCCCCCTGTGTGCGACTCGCGTGGCTAGGCGTACAGGGGGGTCCGACACGGACCCCCAAAGTGTGGCTCCGACTGCTCTTTCGAGCCGGACGGCGCAAGTCGGTTGGACTGCTCGCGGCGCGCATCGTACTTACCCGGCCAGGGAACGTCTCCATTGCGCGGTGCGAGTCGTGTCCGTGCGAGTCGGTCGGAGCGGTCGGAGCGGTTGGGTCCCGCGAATGAGTCGGTCGGCGATTTCGCATACGCTCGCATCGTACTCGCTCGCCCGGACGCACGTCCGACTCGGTCGGGAAACAGGGCTCTGAATCGGATCCGGTAATGCCGAGTCTGATTCGGAACCCTACCGGCCGAGATCGGAATCGGCCCCTTAGTGTGCACCAATGGCGATACACACACACCAGTTGGCATGTATGAGCCAGGTGCCCGATTGGCCTTGCACTCCTTGTACAATATCTCTAGGCTGTCCAGTTTTAGGTTTAAACCTATAATAACTGATAAAACCCCACCGAAAGGGAAATAGCCCTCACCAGTGTAAACATATAAACACTGAAAAAACACCTGCACAACCACAAACTAAATGCCATTCAAGGAAAAGGAGAGTGAAAGAGTCATCTTTTTCTTCCTGAAGGGGCCAATACAATGTAACTTTGTTGTACAAGCTAGCAGCAAGAAAAAATGGGCTAACATTATTCTGCTTGGGTTTTGTTGTTTAGGGATGTCACTAAAATATTGTTTTTTCTTCCTTTTGCTTTTTCAGTTTTGTGGTCTTTGGTCTAAAGATGCAGGGTTTAGAAGCATGTTTTAGGTCTTGTTTAATTATTTATAAACTGTAGAGAATCTGGAAATATCAAAATCATATTTGGTACTTTGGCTGCATTTGATTCTTTCCCTGACAGGTAAAATTGCTGGTTTCATAAGAATTTTTCCCAATATGTGCCATCACATTTACCCAGTTTCTAGTGAGTCAGTATTGATAGTAGGTGAATTGCCAACACCTCAGGCTTTAAACATTAAAAGCAAGGTATAGTGACAAGTATATGTGAAAAGAGTGCTATCACCAAGCATCTGGGATAGTGGTGAAACCATGACACCAGACATTTGGGAAACATAGATCGCACGGTCACTTGGAATGCTGCTGCAAAAAGGTTCTTTCCAAGTTCAACAAAGATTGGAGTGATATTGTTTGTATTTGCAGTGATTCAGCTACGTATATGAAAAAGTTGAGTGATGACCTGTCAAAATCGATATCTGAGTAAGAGATCCTTGCCACTTGTTAGATGGTATGCTGAAAGCATCTTTACAATCTTCAGAGTTAATGAAGAATGCTATTGACTTTTTAGTCCATTCTGGTGCACTGTTTTGTTATGCGCGGGAACTAAAACGCAAATACTTCTCATTTTGTGCTTTGCGTTGCATCAAAGAAAGAGTCATCCCAACTGTGTCGCTTAGCTGATGGTTCTCAGTCCAAGGGGCTGTGAATGCTATATTATCCATGTGGCAACCGTTTACAGAATTTTTGCTGAGTGATGATGCCAAAGGCAAGAAATGTGAGGATCTTTGGTCGCATATTGCTAGTGATGTGAAAAAAGTGCACTCTACTGCATTCTTAGATATTTACAGGAAAACAATACTGCTGTAGTGGACATAATAAAAAAACTAGAGTCTGAAAAAACCCTTGTCTGCAAAGTGTTCAGCATAATTGGTGTAGATGTGAAACATTTCCTTGAGAGTAGGCTGGGCGACACCTTTAGTGACTTTGGAACTGCAAAATGTTCCATGTTAGAGTGCTTGCCACTTGATAAGCAAAGCAATGTTCAAGGGCAATTCATGAACTTTTATTTTACATTGTATGAGAAATGGCTTGCAATGATGTATAGAAATTTCCCTTCACCAACCATGGCATTTGAAGTCAATGAAACCTCACTGTGGTACTCTGTACAAGTTCTAGATCCCTTCCGTAAAGGGGAATTTTCTCTGTAGTTTCAAAAGTGCTGCTTCATTTTTAACTGCTTCAATAACTCTGAGGGCATAAGCGCCCAGTTCAACACAAATATTGCAGAACCTGCCCAGAGAATCACAATCTTCAAGTGCACCAGTATTGGCACGGATAGCTGTCAGTGGCCAGAGTTAGCAAATTGTGTACTGCCTGTTTTGGCGTTGCCTGTCTCAAGTGCCAATGTTGAGAGGGCCTTTTCATAGATAAAATTTTACATGGGAAGGAAAGAGCGAGCGCACATGACCAAAGACTCACTGAAGAAGTATTGTATGGTGTACTACAATAAGTTTGATTTGGAAAAATGTATTTCGACCTCATATACACTGTACGCACACTGTCTATATACCATGCACTATCAGTGCAGAAAGCAAGCAATAATAAAAGCAAAACTTTCCATAAACACCAGAAAAACACTGTTTCTGTTGTTTTTAATGGCACGAAAATGTGTAACCACTGATAACCACTCTTTTTTTAAGGTTTTGAAATCACTTGAAAACACTGAAAAAACCCCACCAGAATTTCCCAAAAATAGAAACTGAAAACAGGAAAGCCTAAATATCTCTCTTTCTCTCTCTCACTCCCTCTCCCTCTCTTTCTCTCACTCCCTCTTTCTCTCTCTCTCACTTTCGCTCGCTCTCTCTGTCCTTTGATGAGCGCATGACACACCTTCTTATCTGGAAATTTGTTTTGCAGGCTGTGACTTACAGATTGTTCTGGGAGGACCCGCCATGACGCTTCAGAATAGTTATTTTGTGTTTATTCTTTATGAAACAGATTATTTGCTGAGTCTAAGATGAATGTATGATTCTCGTTTTTCTGATGACACATGTATGTTAGGTGTTGTTATTGTGCGACATCGGGCACATTGTTTTGTTTATGATTTCGTGAGGTTGATGTGACATATCTTTGTCCGGGTGTGGGTGGGGGGTGCCCGGAGTGGGGCCCGGGGGTGGGGTCCTGGGTGTGGCGGCGGTGGGTGTTGTTGCCCTCTTGGGGCTCTGGGATGCATGGTGAGTGGCTCCATGGCATCTGTTGTTCTTCATGTGTGGCTATGGGCTGTGCTCCCTTGTCTGTTGCAGGTTGTCGTCCGACTTTGCACCAGGTAAGAGCAGGTGTTAATTTCCTGCTGCTAACGCGCCTTATCGCATGTTTTGTGATCTTATCGCCGATCGGGCTGGTCGTTGAGAATGTTGTGGAGTGGTGTTGTCGCGGCTTTTTTCACGGGAACGCCTACTCTGCATATCATTAGCGTTAGTTGCTGGGGGCATCTGTGGCGATGTTTTTTGCGACTGCTATCGCAGGTAAACTGGTGTTATGGACTGTTAGCACCAGCTTGGGAATGGGGAGATAAATTTATCGCGGATTTGGCTGCGATAACGTGCCGATAACTCGGCGATAGCTCCTTGAGAATATGCCCCTTAATGTTTTTCTCCACTTTCAATTAACCAATTATGGTTTCATGTTTTATGAAACATGTTTCTTCACTTTAAATTCCTCTCATTTAAACAAATGGCTGTATTTTCTGTTATACAAATGGCACTGTGTCTATAGGCCAATGGGAGAAAAATGCCTGCTGTTTGTAAATGAGACACTTTGAAATGGGATACATTTTAAATGATGAGTGTAATGGAATCCATATGAGCATAAAGTTAACTCTTCAGTTTAATATTCTCCCATTTCAAAGTGTCGCCTTTGCACACAGCAGGCATCTTGCTCCCCGTGGCTGGTAGTCATGTTGTCCTATTTATAACTGAAAAATACAGCCGTTATTTCAAGTGAGAGAAAATTAAAGTGCAGAAAAAAATGTTCCATATTTTGAACATTTTTGCAGAAAATGTTTCTGCATTTTAAATTTCTCACACTTAAAAAAAATGGTTGTATTTTTGCCTTATTCATGTAATGGTGCCACATATGATGAAAGGTATGTCCTGTGCCACAAGTACATATGACACAGGCTCTCCTTCACCCATACAGGTATATCCCATTCATACGCACACATGTTCATACATCCTCAAAGACCACACTCTCACTGACATACATGGCAGCCCTGTCATAGTGCCTCTTGTCAAAGTATTTGGCTCAAGCCATCGTATCTGGCTGTATGGTTATTAGGCTTAAAGTCAATGAAGCTGGGTGAGGGGGTGTCTGGTAAAAATGCACGAGTTGCTTGGCCTTCAGTAGCTCAAGATGATTTTCACTGATAAGAAGTTGCTCTCGCTACAGAAAAAGTTGGAGACCCCTGATCCAAACCCACTTCCATCCTCCGCCGGACACCTTGGCAACCACTACCCTATAATAATGGAATCCTGCATCCTACTCGGTTTTCTTCAGCAGACACCCCTTCGTCCCAGCACCCTTACAGGCAAATATAAAGAAGACATGGCAATTGTGTAGTATTTAGAGAAATCAGGACTATGAGTTCTAGGGCATATGAACATCTGGATGGACTACCTTGGCCAGAGAACCGTTAGCCCTCATTGAGTTACTTTACACACTGTCTACCATGTCAATCTGCATAACATGTGTATTTGTAAAGTGCACGTTTACCCCGAAAGGGGCCTTTTGGCGGCGAATAAAAGATGTTTATTGTTACCCAACTCAATGGTACTCATTTTATCTACCTCAGAAAGGATGAAAGGCTGAGTGGACCCGCGGGGAATTGAACCTGTGACCATGAGGTCGAACACAGGCCCCTGCAGTGGATGCATTAGTCCACTGATCCACCAGACCCGGAACATCACAACGCAGGGTCAGGGAGCCCAGTGCATGGGCACAGTGAATACACCTACGCTTGGACAAGTCACTGACACCTGGGCATGGAAGACATATGCATTGGGACATGGAGTCCATAGGTAGTGTAACCTATCTATCCTACATTTACAAATAAGAAAGATGCACTTGGGAACAAACAGAAAAGCCTGTTGGGTCAGGACAATATACTCGATCTTGGTAGATTCCAAGAATGGGAACACTTTCATGTGAGTAAGAGAATGATGGAATTATATTACAATGTGACACTACCATCTCCCACTCTCAAACCCAACACCACAGTATCTGGGAAAGGAACAAATATACAGGGGAACGTAAAGATATGCACACAGGTTCAGGAGGCTCATAGGAAAACATCACGTTGCAACAGAAAGACAATGACACATGGACCCTTGTATTCCATGACCCTTAGTCACTCAGGTTGGACAGAAGACTTTAACATCTGAACAGGCAACAGGGTAGTCAATGCCAGGAATATGGGAAGCTCACACAGACACATGGGAGCAACTTGTTTTGCCATGGAAACTCACAGAAGGCCTCATAGTACAGGGATATGTAAGAAATCCCTTTTTAAATTTGCGGCGGGTGCTGCAGCCAGCAGCATCCACTGCAATGTTAAAGGTGGGTAATGCGACCGCCACGGTGGCGGTCGCATCATTATTCCTATTGTGGGACTACCGCACGGTTGGCGGGCGGTCTCAAAGGGGAGACAATGGCGGATCGACTGAAGTCCGTCCGCCATCGTAATGAGGCCCACAGTTCGGCTAGGAGATTTTCAGACTCTTCGACAGGCATCCTCACTGGATCTGGCAACTCTTACATCTGAAAAGGGAATACACCTGGAAGGGCAATACATTGACACCCATAAAAAGTGTACATTGACACTAGGTTAAGAAATAGGCTGACACCGGAATTGGAGGCATACTTCTTTGGGTTCAGCGAAACTGACTTCAGCACCTGAAGACACTTCAATATGAGCACTGGTATTTGAACAATATATGGGATTAAAAATGTGACATAACTATTGTGTCAAAAATATTGTAACTACAAAAATGTTGTGGAACAGAATATCAAAGACGAGGCTAATGTTTTTTTGGGTACATAGTATTGTTATAAAGAATATAGTTCTATTTAATGTTGTTTACTTTAAAATAGTTGTAAAACATTTTTTTAATTATTTAATGTATATTAGTTACTATGTCAACATTAGGTGTTAGTATTGTTAGTATAGTTGTAATTAATTTTTTGAAAAGATAGTTTATAATTTTAAATGTGTAATATTTTTTCAATTTAATGAGTAATTTATAATGTGGTAGCAGGTTGCTGGGTTTGTAGGGGAATAGGGTGGGAAGTTACTTAAATTATATGATGTTATTTTTTTATATTTAAATATTTAATTGATTATTAGTTTTGTAAATTGTTAAATTGTTATTTAATTTAGTGAAGTTTAATTGGTTAATTTACATTTCTATTTAAATTTTTACATTCATTCCAATAATTTGTTTTAATCGAAGGCTGTAAATTTTTTACAAAAACAGGGTGGGAAGTTAAATCATTTATAATTAATTTAATTTATATGTTATTTAAATGTTTATTGGAAATTAAATGCTAAGTTGAAAATTAATTTTCTAATTATTAAATTAGTTACTTTTATTTTATTTCAGTTTAATTTTAAAATTGTATTGTATAGTTTAGTTTTTGTACTTTTGCCACTAATTTATATTTTAGTAGCAGGTTGTTGTATTTATAGGGGAATCAGGTCGTTATAATAATTTAAAAAAATAATATTTACATTTTTAAATTCATTTTGTATATTTTTAAATGTTAGTTTTTATTTAAATTATTAGTTTTAATTAATTTATTTGTAATTTTTATTGTTATATTTTTTTAATAAATTAATATTTAGAAAATGATTTTTTCCTTTTTCAATTTAATTATATTTGCATTTAAAATGTTTTTAATGTTTTTATTTTTTGGGTGTTTGAGTTTTTTCACATGCAGGGAGGTAACTGAATTTTATATTTATTATTTAAATATTTTTATTTTGTACTTTTTAACTATTTTTTTATAGATTATTTTGTATGCTTACTTTCATATATAGTATATTTTAAATGTTTTTTGTTGTTAGATATTTCAATGTTTTCTACAACATAACTAGGAGTTGAAATGGTACATCTAGTTTTTATGAACTTGAACACTTTCCCTACAGTTGTATACAGTGGAGTGGAAATAGTAAATCTTACCTCTCAGAACTCCAAGACCCTACTAAGGGGCCGATTCCGATTCGGGCCGGAAATCTCTCCGACCGAGCCGGACCCGGAGAGATTTCCGACCGAATCAGACCCTAGCAGTCCGACCGAACGAGTACGATGCGCACGTATGCCATCGGACTCGAGTCGGTCGGACTCCCATTGAAGTCAATGGGAGCCGGTCGTACAACGCGTACGCGGGCTCCCATTGACTCCAATGGGTGCGAGGCGAACAAGGCGCGCCCTACAGCGGGTACGCCGCGGAGCGATCGTGCCGTACACGCACAGGTAGGGGGACCCATGGGTCCCCTGTGTGCGACTCGCGCGGCTACGCGTACAGGGGGTCCGACACGGACCCCCAAAGTACGGCTCCGACAGCTTTTGGAGCCGGAGTGCGCGGCTCGGTCGGACTGCTCGCGGCGCGCATCGTACTTACCCGGCCGGGGAACGTCTCCATTGCGCGGTGCGAGTCGTGTCCGTGCGGGTCGGTCGGTGCGGTTCGACCCGGGATCGAGTCGGTCGGAGCGGTCGGGACGCCCGGACGAGTCGGTCGGCGAATACGCATCGTACTCGCTCGCCCGGACGCGCGTACGGATCGGTCGGGAAATAGGGCTCCGAATCGGATCCGGTTAAGCCGAATCCGATTCGGAGCCCTACCGGCCGAGATCGGAATCGGCCCCTAAGGCTTAGATTGTAGTGGGAAAAATAAATCTAAACCCAATGAAGTCCAGCTCTTTCCCTACTGTTACTCAGACTGGAGCGGGAATAGTAAATCTTACTCCTCCAAAGATCAATACTTTTTCTGGTCTTGCTTAGACAGAAGTGAGAATAGTAAATGTAACCCCTTCAAAGTCCTGCGCTTTCCCTACTGTTCCTTAAATTAGAGTAGGATAGTAAATGTAACCCATTTGAAGTCCAACACTTTCCCTGCTGTTGCTCAGACTAAAGGCAGAATAATAAATCTTGCCCCTCCGAAGTTCAACACTTGCCCTACAGTTGCCTATACTGGGGTGGGAATAGTAAATGCAACCACTCCAAAGTCCAACGCTTTCACTACTGTTGCTTAGACTGGAATGGGAACAGTAAATGTAACCCCTCTGAATTGAAATGCTTTCCCTACTGATACTTGGCATGAATTCATAATATTTTAAAATATTGGTTAGTTTTTCATTTGTTTTCAGATATTTTGGATTTAGAAATGTTTGTATTATTTTTAGAGAAATGTTTTATAATTATCTTTATATTTATTTTATTGGTTTAGTTATTCATTTCCACTCTCTTGCTATAGATTTTTCTGCATCTGTTAATATTATTTTTGATAACTTGTGAAATTTTTAAAATATTATTAATAGATTCAAAAATGTGTTTTTTATTTTTAAATGTAGTGAACATTATTAAATAAAATTAATGTTACTATGTTTATTTTAATATTTGAATTGGTTTAAATATTTTTGGTATATATGGCAAATGAAGAATCTTCAGGAAACTAATTTGACAGAAAGCTAGCTCTTGGTCCATAAAGTGTATGTTTTGTAATCTGATGTAAATCCATTCAGTAGTTTTTGAGAAATTAAGGCTCAAATCCTTTTCATATATCATGCTGTAGAAGATCCTTGGAGCCAACAGATCTCAAGATGACATCTTATTGTCTGCCACCACATCAACAATGATGTGGCCGCACCCATCTCAGGACTCGGTGCTCAGTCTCTTGTGCAGGAAAAAAGGTAAAAAAAAGATATAAGGGACAGCGTAGGGATACCCACCCCCTGGGCGTGGTGGGGGGGGGCTCACAGAGGGACCCTTCGGACTAAAAAGATACAGTGAATTCATGGTGGGTTCACAAATCTATGGCAATTTTTTTAAACAGAGCTTTGAAAAAATAATTCCCTCTGGGAGGGCCAGGGCTTGGAGGGGGCGGGCTGTGGCACAAAGGATTTTATAGAGGAATGGGGCATGTGGGACCCCTCCCTTATCCTTCTGCAGGCCTCGGGCACCCCATCCCCCAAGGCTGAATGAAGTAATATAGGAAGGGGGCATGCATCCTCCCTCCTGAGCCTCTTCAGGCCCTGGGGACCCTATCCACCAGCCCAATTTTTTAATAAGAGGAGGGGTTAGAGGGGTCCTCCTCCCTGAGCCTCTTCAGGCCCTATAGACCCCATGTCCTGGATCCAACATTTTTATTTAGAAGGGCAGAGGGGCATGCGGCCCCTGCCCTGAAACTCTTCAGGCCCTGGGGACCTCATCCTCCGGGGTTGAATCAAATATAGGGGAGGGGAATGTGCGTGGGGCCCCCTTTCTCTGAGCCGAGATCGGCCCCGGGCACTTCATTGCCCAGGGCCCGATACTCTGCAGTGGCTGGGGGATCCCACCCCCATACACTGTGGCTCCCTCCCCGCGAGACTGTGGACAAATCCTGCCTGCACTCTCCCAGGCAGGGAACAGAAGTTTTCTCCTAGCTGGTAGTAGCAGTAAAAAAGATGCTCCTGCCCGGGCAGGAGCAAAGGAAAGGTGCTGTCTCCCAGCAGCACACAGTATGGTACTAACTGGGGAGCCAGCAGGGGCCACTGGAGCCTCTGGGCTCCCCTGTGGCCTCCAGCGTAACCTGTTTTGTAGATGCCTTGGCAGGCACCGAGGCACCCACCTAAAAATAAAAAAATGGTGAGCTCCCACTAGGCACCACCAAATTTGCTTTATGTTGTGGGAGGCTTTAGTGAGTGCAACAACCCCCTAGCAACATTAAAAGAGAAGCAGTAAGTCTCTTGGGTCATTAAACCCATGCCCCAGGAATAGTTACCATATTTTTCTAAAGCACACCTAGCTGGAGCTCTGAGCTTTTCAGCTGGAGTGCAAGGCCCTCTTGTGGTTGCTTTTATGATTGCATTTTGTGTGCTGACACAGACATGTTGATTTTTTTAAAACTAAAACGTTATTAAACAATTTTTACAACAATCACTTTTATTAAACATTGCATTGTGTGAATTGGTGAAATATACATTTGTTATTGTTGATTTTGGGGGAGAAATAATGGATTTGCTTTATATATGTTGATATGCTCATTCCTTGATAAAGCCAATGGGCCGATGTTTTATTTTTTGGTTTTGCGACCTTTGTCAAAGTCAATAAGTCTGCCTGACTGTGGCAAGGGCCTGCACTCAACCATACACTGCACATGACCAATGGGAGGTAGGGTGCTTGCTGGGAGTTGGGTGCAGGACCTGACTGCAGGTCAGGCTCTGCACCCAACCCCATGCATGACCACAGGCTGAATGCTGGGTGACGGTTCGGTGCCAGCAAGGGGTTGGCGCACGACCTGGCCGAACTGCACACTGCCGTACACTGTGGGTGTGAGGCGCCCAACCCTCGCTGTGCACTGTAACCTTATTTTACATTAAAAAAAAACTATAATTTCACTGAATAAAAACAAAGGTTAAAGTGACGTTATAGTTAGGAATTGTAATATGATGTTAATTTACATTTTAGAAAAACATAGAAATTCACTGAGAAAAACAAAATTTAAAGAGAATGTTACAGTTAGGTGGAAATGTCAGTTAAAACATACTGTTTGAAACAACAAAAGCACTGAAATTCACCAATTATAATCAACGCAAGTAACTACAACTTGTGCTCTAAAGTAACTATAACTCGCACCCTCGCCATGCACTGCTGATTACCTCCCATTTTACATCACTCATGACATGTTCTATAATATCATTGATACCATCACTGCCATATCTGAAATTACATAATTGATGACAAAACTGTGCATGGCGTGTCGCCAGTGGCGTCACCACTGGGTAGTTATAGGTAGGATTGTGTTGCCATGGGAAAAAACATTTTTTATTTTGCTTATAACTTTGGCGCAGTTTGACGGATTTTCATGAAAAGTTCCCAAAAACAGATTCATTCACCTCAGCTCCTTTCTGGAAAGCTATGGGGTGATCTGCAAGCAGGGACTGGGAAAAAGGGTGCCAAAAACGTGTGTTCCCCATGCAGTTATTCATAGTAAAATTAGACACAGGTACAGCTAAAATGGGTGAAAAGAATTACACCATGTTTAGCAGAAAAGTAAATCTTGGTCCAGAAAGAATGCCCTTTGAGATTTTGTGTAGATCCATTTAACTTTTTTGGAGAAATTAAGGTTCAAAATGTACATATATTTTATGCCACAGAGGTTCCACAATTAAACAGATCAAAAGATATCTGATTGTTGATCTTATTGACTGCCATCAATAAAGATGCAGCTTCAGCCAATTTAGCACTCGGGGACTCAGTGCCCCGTCCTAAAAAAAGGTTATATAAAACCTATAGGCTGGGCTGGGTAGTGAATCCCCGTGGGGCCAAAAGCTACATTTTTTGTTATCAGCGCTGAGGATCAGCCACTCTGATGAAAAAAAAAATGGTGAGCCTGGGGTTGGGCATTGGGGGTTGAGCAAGGAGCCTGGCTGCAGGCCAGGACCTGCATCCAATCCCATGCCGCGCATGGTGAAGGAGATCTTACTTTAAGCTTAAAAAACTCATAGAAATTCACTAAAATACAAAGATTAAAGTGGTGTTATAGTTAGGAATTGTAATAATATGTTGCTTTATAATAGGGGTTAGCAAACACAACACGATAATGGATGGAGTACTGAAACTTTTCAAGCACTCACTCACAGTCAATAGATATGGGTTAAATCCATCGTTGCTCGCTGTGCCACTGAATTCAAGTTAGCCTGGGTGATATCCCGAAACCAGTAGAGGGCTTGACAGTTCGGGCTGGACTGTTCCCATGCGGAGCAGGGTCAAGTTGATTTGCATATGGCTGGGTCCAAACTGGGATGGCATGGTGAGCAAAAGAACAATTGGTTTAACCCAGATCTCTTGACTGGGGATCAATGTTTGATTTGTTCAGCATTGCATCCATCATTTGTTTGCGCAGCATTTTTGGCCCTAAGTGAGATGGGTATGCCCATATGTGGGTCCCTTGCTCGCTGTGCTACTGGATTTAAGATAGTCTGGCTGTTGAGGGTGATGGAGCAGGGTAAATGAAATTTTTTTAACCTCCTAATAATTTTCGTAAAATAATAATTAAACATGTTCGTTTAAGTAAATAACCAACACTGTATGTTACATGTGAAGGGTTAAAGGTAACACGCTATTCCGTGTGCAAAATAATTAACTTATAATTGTTTACGTGTCTAACATAACCTAATATTTGCGTACTAATCAAATAATAAATGCATGATCTGTGCTTTTAAATAAAACGTGTGGTTGCAAAATAAAGCGATGGTAAGTAAGGGACGGCTTTATATGTTGCTTTTTGCTAGGTAATACCTAATTGGGGTATGTAGAAAGACGGAGGGAAACGAAAGGGTTTATATTTCTTTGTTTTAATAATATTTTGTTTATCTTTGAAAATAGTGCGCTTAGGCCTGTCAAGCAGCGATATAAAATGGCCGCCAGTTGCTAGAGTACGCATGAGCAGGGAACCATGTGATAGAGGAGAGAGGCTGTGGAAAAGGATGATCACGTGCTGGTGCTGAGAGGCTAAGATGGAAGTATGGTCAAGGCTATTGTGACCTTTCTGAGCAGATGGGTGCCAAGATGATCAGCAAGAAGCGTGAGAAGTCAAACTGAATCAATGGACGGAACTGTTAAATCTAAAAAGTAGCAGAAAAAGATACAAATTGGACTGATCGAAGCGGATGAGTAATGACATGAACTGTGGGAAACGATGCAAGCATGGACATTCCACAAGGAACTGGTTAAGACCAGGAAGTTTGATTAAAATGTATATGGGCCTGAGTTTGACCAATGAGAAAGAATCACGCCATGAAGATGTAACATTTTATTCAGTAAGCTAGAATTAAGGTATAAGAAGACCTACTCTTGGTGGGAGGGGTTACTTAGTTGTTGGAGAGGAGTTGCTGGAGAGTGAGATGCTGGAGAAGTTAGATGCTGTAGATGGGTGAAGTTGCGGTTGCTGATGCTGACGAGCTGATGCTGCTGCTGCTATATTTATTTTCCAGTTGAGTATAAGATGCTGTTTTTGGAGAACCTTTTTATTCCTGATAAATTTTTATTTAAGAACTATTAGATTTTTCCAAGACCGATAGATTGATCATTTAGAGTTCTTGCTATGATAACCTTATTTTTTCCGTCTAATCGATATGCATTGTAATTTCAATTTATTCTTATAATGATGATAAATGTAAGATCTGAATAATAAACTTAAAACTTATTTCCTGCATCGAAACGTTACATAAACTTTATTATTCTTTAAACAAATGACTCAGTGATTCTTTAGCTCAATGATTAAAGTAAAATGATAAAGAGTTTATTGTGATTGAGCTGGTCTTAATCACCATCAACTGATTCCTACTAGTTGGTCCATCGACCAATGAGCGGAATACCTTAAAGCAAATGAGAAACATCATGTCATGTTAAAAGAGGTATCCCGTCTCCTTCCAGCGAATCGTTTTCTCCTAGGTTATTGACGGAGGAAATCCAGGGAACAAATGAGTAAGTGAATGTATATGCGGTGTTATGGGCCCCACCGTCATATGGATATAGAGTGTGTTTTAGAGAAATAGTTGCACCTGGATGACCGAAGCATTTAGGAGAAATATTTTTATTGTTAGCGCTGGATCAGATTTCTTGGTAGCAGAGTAATGGTTACTATAGATTAGTTTGGTGATTATTGATTATTGATTATTGATAAGTCCATGTCTAACACTTTATGTTGAGTCGCGTTATGTTATATGTAAGTTTGCACGCTTCCGGGAAGTAGGAAGTGGAACACGTGTGGCAAGAGAAGTCACATGGAATAGTGCATTGTCTGAATTCATATTGGTGATAACGCAGGTTGTGTTATGATAGGGACATTTTCCGTATAAAAGGTGTATAAATGAAATAGTGATCGGTTTTCTTGTGAAACTCTGGCCTTAATTCTCAGGAGCAGTATAGTCTCCACATGTGTTTTATCCCCCGAGAAACGGGTTTACTGATTGCTTGAAAGAAGGGTAAGGTAGAGGGAAGTACTACTTTATCGGCGAAACTGAAAAATTCTGTGGTAGGGTAGAGGTAAGCGCTGCCTACTGGAAAATACAGAGTTCTTGTGTAAATGGTCAAAGCTATCTCTTTGGTTTAGCGAATCGGACAATGGAAATGTGTTTTAAATGTTGTAACTAACGAAGAATTGTTGAAAAAGAAATTGCCGATAAATTTTGTAAAGGAGGGGTCAAGAGCAGAAGTGACGTAGACAAGAGTCGCGCTGGGATTGGTCAGTGCGCTAGTCACATGGAAACAGGAGCAGAACTGACGTAGACAAAAGCCACGCTGGGATTGGTCAGTGCGCGGTAGACAGAAATCGCTCTGATTGGAGCATTGGTGTGAGTCGCGCCAGGATTGGTAAAATAACCTAGTGACGTGGAAGTTTGTGATTGGAGTGTTGGTGTGAGTCGCGCTAGGATTGGTTGGAATAACGCATACAGAACAGTGTTGAATTGCGGATCGTTTGAGGAGAAAAAGCGATTGTGAATCATGTCGTATTATGAGTATGGTAGAGAGAAAACGTCATGGATGACGAAAGTTAAGAATTTCTTTAAGAAAGACAAAAAGGTAGTGACTAGAGAGGGACAAATAATTCCTCCGCCGAAATCACCAGCTTCGCATATGATGCTGAAATATGGATATCATACATGCATATGGTTAGAAAATTGGACAAAATATACCAAGAATGATGGAGCATTGGCTTTCCCTGAGAATGGTTCATTTAATGTAGCTGTACTACGGAACTTGAGAGAAAAGATGGCAATGTTAGAACCTAGACCTAGACCGACACAGTTTGAAGCTTTAACGGAATGGGAAGATGAGATGTATGAGCGAGAGAGATTCAGAGGATTAAAGAATCATGAGTTTTTGCCTGGAAGGTTATGGGGAGTAAATCATGAGGACAGAATAAAGCGTTGGAGATGTGCTAACATGACAGGAGGTTTGTTTCCAGCTTTTACAGTTGAGGAAGAAGCAAAGAGAAAGTGTACAGAGAAAAAGAAACATTTAGTGGTAGAAAAGTATGTGTATGGTGGTAGTGAAACAGATGACGAATTGCTGGAAGATATTTTAAACAGAAACCCACCTCCATACCAACAGACTTCTGCGGTGGTGACACCTAATGCACCGCCAATGGAAACTGGGAGGAATAAAAATCCTGAACGAAGAGCTGAGACAAATAGGTCACAAGATCAATTAAAAACTTCACAAAATGAAGAGATAGAAAGTGACAATGCAACTGAATTAGCAAAAACAACAAGAGAATTGACTGAGAAAATAAGAGCATTGACAAAGAATATGGAACCTGTAACTGTACCAGTGACAATAGGTCCAGTAATGCCAATTTTTGAGAATCCGAAAATTGATGAACGTTCTTTAGTGATTCCAATGAATTCACATTTGCAAAGAAAAAGAGAAGGGATGGAACTGAATAATGAAGGTGCACACAATTTGGCTAGTACCTATAGACCAAGCCCACCTACTAATTTGACGATAAATGAGAATGAGATGAGGAGAATGCCTATGGTGACGGAGTCCGCATCAGGAACACCAGAAAGAAGTAGCAATTGGATAGAATTAAATAGTATGCCTGTAGGTCCGACTCCGGATGAGTTAAATGAATGGATGAAAGCGCTAAAAACAAAAGAAACGGAAGTGAAACCATTAGATGTAATTAGGTTGAAAATAGACATGGAAGAATTGATTTTAGGGACAATTGGTACAGAAAAATTAAAAAATTATCAGGATGATGAGATTATGTTTTTGTGCAAAAGTCTTACATGGAGAGCTAGACATTTACATGACAAATTGGAAGAGACAGCAAGTGAACTCGGAGTGGAGTTTGTAAAAGTGAGAACGTTGCAGAAACCATACAGAGTAGATTTTTGTGAGAAAGATATAGAGAATTTGAACACATCAGGAAGACTGACTCAAATAAAAGAGTTAATTGTTTTATTGAGAAAATGGGGTGATGTGGATAGATGGAGAAATAGATGGTCGAAAAGGAATGAGAAAACAACAGATAAAGCCTCTTTGGCTTTTGCAGTGACAGATAAGGAACCAGTTGTAAGGGAGTACCCGATGAGAGAAACTCCAGGTGGTAGTTATGTGCATGTTCCATGGACCAGACAGGATATACTGTCATTTACAAATGACTTCCCAAAATTGAGAGAGAAGCCAGTAGAATGGTACAGACAAGTGGAGAGATTTTTGAAAGTTTCAAAAGTGTTGTGGATAGACTTAGATGGATTGTTTGATATAGTAGTGCCAGCTGATTTGTGGACAGAATGTAAGATTACTATTGATTGGCCAACTGTAGAATATCCAAGGGACGCTAAAACAGGAGCGCCAGGACCAGAAGTGATGAGGAAGTACGACCAAGTAATTACCTTTTTGAAGAATAAGATTCCACCTAAAGAAACAGATTGGGTAAAAATAGACAGAACAACGCAGGAAAGTAAAGAATCAGTGCATGCTTACTACGAGAGATTGTTGTTGGTTTTCAAACAGTACAGTGGTTATGAAACACTGAATGAGAAGGATATGAGTCATTTTGTATATAGATTTGTATATGGGTTGAAACCGGAGATAAGTGAAATGATTAAGCAGCATATGATTTGTTGGCAGAATAGCACAGTGGATGAGGTTTTGAGATATGCTAAGTATTGCAGTGATGATATTGAGAGTAGACAGCGTAAATTGAAAGAAAAGGCCATGTGGGCACAGGTGAAAGTTGCAGAGAAGCAAGAAGCTCAATTGAGTAATACTGGTAATGAAACAGGACAGGTTAGATCCCGACCTAATATAGGTAAAGGAAAAGGACAAATGAGCATAGATGAGGCAAAGAAAAAGTGGCCATGCCACAACTGCGGAAAGCTAGGACATTGGAGTGTAAATTTCCTCCAAAACCTAATGTGGAAAATCAATCATTAAATTCACAGGTGCAGAGTGAGGTAGTTACTCAACAAGGTCAGGTGCCACAACCACCACTTCCCAAGAGTGTTAACCAACAGAAATACAGTGCAGAAACAGGATTCTATGGAGGAGAACAGGTAACACAGTTGCCGCGTGCAGCTGCAATTTCTCAATATTGGTTACGACAGGATGAGGATGACACGGATGAAAGTTTCTGACGGTGCCTAGGAGAGGGGGAAGAGTGCGTGCTTGGCGCAACTCTAGAGGTAGATCAGTCTGGTCCATTTGTGGATGGAGAAGTGAATGGTGCAAATGTAACATTCCTTGTTGACACTGGAGCTACCCGTTCTACTGTTAGGTCAGAGGAAATTCCAAACCTTCCTCTCTCAGGTGAACATATCCAAGTAGTTGGAGTTTCAAATCAGCAAATTAAAACGCCTCTTACTAAATTAGTGGAGGTAAGAATTGGTCCATTTAGTGAAATGCACTGATTTGTGGTATGCGATTGTAGTCCCGTGAACCTATTAGGACGCGATTTATTGTGCAAGATGAATTGCACTATCTATTGTACCCCAGACGGAATTGCATTTCAGACCCCAGATGAAGATGTATTGTATAAAATGACAATGGTGAATTTAGAACCAGAAGTAACTGATTTGTTTCCTGTATTTGATGCAGAGAAAATCCCAATTGAATTGAAAAAGACAGTGAATGAAGAAGTGTGGGACTTTACAGGAGAAGATGTAGGATTAATGAAAGGAGTAGATCCCGTTAAAATAACAGTGAAAGAGGGAACGAGTTACCCAAATACGCCCAGTATAAATTGACACCAGAAATAATTGAAGGAATAAAGCCAGTAATAAATAAAATGATTGAACAAGGGATTTTAAAAGAAATCATGAGCAGTCCATGTAATTCACCAATAATGGGACTGAAAAAGCCAAACGGAACATATAGAATTGTACAGGATTTGAGGAAGGTAAACAAAATTGTTATGCCTTGTTGCCCGATAGTACCGAACCCTGCTGTGATTCTATACCAGATTCCACGTGAAGCAGAATGGTACACAGTAATTGATTTATGTCATGCATTTTTCTCTATTCCATTGAATCCAGATAGCCAGCCATTATTTGCGTTTAGGTTTGGAGAGCATATTTTGGCATGGTGCCGAATTCCTCAAGGGTACACAGAAAGTCCCTCAATCTTTAATCAGATTCTAAAGAAATCGTTGGAAGATTTAAAAATGCCAGAAAAATCCGTGATGGTTCAGCATATTGATGACCTACTGGTGGCATCAAAAACGAAAGAAGCATGTGTCAATGATACAATTGCTTTGCTGAATCATTTAGCAAAAAGAGGACATAAGGTGTCCCCTTCCAAATTGCAGGTTTGTCAACAAGAAGTCCAGTATTTAGGGCATAAAATTGAGAAAGGAGTGCGAAAGGTAACGACTGAAAGAATAAAAATGATTCAAGGAATGAGAGCTCCAATGACGCAAAGAGAGTAAAGAATGTTTCTGGGAATGGTTGGATATTGTCGACAATGGATAAGCGGTTTTTCACTGATTGCTAAACCATTGCAGAAACTGACAAAGAAGGATGTTAAAGATCCTTTTGAAATGAATGATGAAGAAATGAAAGCATTCAGAGAGCTGAAAAAGAAATTATGTGAGGCTCCAGCATTGGGAATGCCTGACTTTGAGAAAGATTTTGAGCTGTATTGCAGTGAAAGAGATGGATGTGCATTTTCAGTTTTGGTACAGAGACATGGAACTATGAAAAGACCCATTGCATATTTTTCGGCTGTTTTAGACCCTGTAGCGAAAGCATTGCCTGGATGTTTGAAAGCAGTTTCTGCTACTTGTGTGAGTCTGGAACAGAGTGAAGGCATAGTGATGGGATATCCACTGAGAGTATATGTTCCCCATTCTGTGGAAATTCTCTTGACAAGAACGAAAACCCAATACATGACACATAGTCGGCTGACTAGGTATGAACAAGTAATTTTGAGTGCAGATAATGTGACCATTGACAGATGTATGAATGTGAATCCTTCAACATCATTGCCAGATGAAGAGAGTGTGATTGAAATGGATGAAGTAGATCACGATTGTCTGAATGTGCTTGAATAATGTACAAACCAAGGTCTGACATACGAGATGAGCCTTTGAAAGAATCAGATTATATTCTGTTTGTGGATGGCTCATGTTTGAGAACGAGTGATGGAGTTTTAAGTGCAGCATATGCAGTTTGCACAGTAGCAACTGTAATGGAAGCATCTTGTCTGAAAGGGATACGGTCTGCCCAAGTCGCAGAATTAGTAGCTCTGATTCAAGCATGCAAGTTGGGAAGAAATGTACGGGTTACGATTGTGACAGATAGCCAGTACGGCTTCGGGGTGGTGCATGACTTTGGTCAGATTTGGTCACAAAGAGGTTTCTTGACGTCTGCAGGAACACCCATTAGAAATGGAGATTTTGTGAAAAAGTTGCTTGAGGCGATACAGCTGCCTAAACAGATTGCTGTTGTGAAGTGCAATGCACATAAAAATGGGGAAGACTACATAACTGTTGGTAATAAATATGCTGACGAGATTGCACAGTACTGTGCGAAGAATGTGGTTTCTTTAAACAAAAGTCGAGAAAGAGAGCATATTTCTTGTCCTTTGCTTTTTACTAACCCTGTTGAGACATGGGATGAGGTGAGACAATTACAGGAAGCTGCAGATGATGAGGAAAAAGATACATGGATAAAAGCAGGATGTAGAAAACATGAAGAAAATGATGTTTGGGTTTACAGAGATGAAAGACCAGTTATGCCTGATAGCATGATTTCTGACATGGCACGGATGTACCATGGACAAGCCCATATTGGGAGAGATTCAATGATCAGACTTTTTAGACAAACATGGTATAATCCAAAATTCAGAGCCATAGCTGAGAGTCTTTGTCAGAGATGTCTTATTTGTCAACAGATAAATCCAGGAAGGAAGACAGTAGTGAGTTTAGGAACAATAGGACGAGAAGGAGGTCCTTTCACTAGAATGCAAATGGATTTTATTGAAATGCCACCTTGCAACAGACTAAGGTATGTCCTAGTGGTCGTCTGTTTGTTTTCCCGTTGGGCGGAAGCATACCCAACCAGAAGGAATGATGGAATAACGGTAGCAAAACTTATGCTGCGAGAATTCATTCCGAGGTATGGTTTTCCAGTCACGATTGAAACAGATAGAGGAACACATTTCCAAAATGAATTAGTTAAACTGATTTGTGAAGCACTTAGTATTAAACAGAAACTGCATTGTGCATACAGACCAGAGGCTTCTGGAATCGTAGAGCAAGTGAATGGAACAATCAAGAACAGGTTAGGAAAAATGTGTCAAGCTACAGGACTCAAATGGCCAGATGCCTTGCCATTAGTTTTAATGACAATCAGAGGTATTCCGGAAAGGAAAACTGGACTCAGTCCCCATGAGATAATTATGGGACGAGCAATGAGACAAGCACAAGTACCTGTCAACAAACTACTGACTATAACTGATGATCTAGTGCTGGATTATTGCAAAGGATTGGCTGATGTGGTGCGTTCTGTGTTTCATCAGGTTGGACCGGATGCGACCACTCTTGAAAGAAAACCAGCTCACAACTTGAATCCAGGAGATTGGGTCCACATAAAAGTCCACAGGAGAAGAAACTGTTTGGTTCCTCGCTGGGACGAACCACGACAAGTGATCCTGGTGACAACCACTGCAGTCAAGTGTGCAGGAGTGAAACACTGGGTGCATGCCAGTCACACCATCAGAGTTCCAGAAACTGAAGATCGACATGTGAGTCGACATCTGGAAGTATTGAATAACAGTTCAGCATCAGAAGCAGAAGAAGAAAGAAACAGGGTGCCAGAACCTGAAGATCGACCTGTAAGTCGATATCTGGAAAACCCATCTACAAGTGCAACGACAGAAGAAGTAGAGGAAATAGCTGAAGTTCCAGAACATGAAGATCGACCTGTAAGTCGACATCTGGAAATATCAGATACCAGTTCAGAATCTGATACAGATCATTCAGATTGTGAAGAAATTCTAAAAAGAAATTGGAAATTTGAAAGCATAAGAGAAGAAACTGAGCCAAAAGATAGTAACAGTGAGCAACCAAGTACAAGTTGTGGTGAGAATCCTTCGGAGATAATATTAATAGATGAAGAAGGGAGAGTTTCAAGCAGAAAAGTAGAAAATTCGGAAGAACCCCGAGGAGCAATAGGGACAGATAGCCAAACAAAAGAACAGGGAAATTTAGAAGCAGATAGAGAGACTGACACAAATTCGGAAGAACCTCGAGGAGGGACAGAAATAGGTGAACGAAGGAAGATAAGAAAAGAACCACAAGTAGAGGAAGAAAATGAAATCATAAGTTTCAAAATAAGAGACAATAACGAGAAAATTGAAACAGAGTCTGAAGAAAGTGGAGAAGAAAGAAACAAGAAACTAGAGTCAAGAAAAAGAAATTGGAAAACAGAAAGAGAGGAAAAAGGAAGTGAGGCAAAAGGCCAAGAAAAGGAGACAATTGGCCCAAAGAAGTAAGAAAATTAAGATACAGAATCATAAGGTTGGATGGGAAAAGTGCTGAACAAGTGAATGAAATAACAAGTCAGAAAGAGCAAGAAAAACAAGGTGGAAAACACTTGCAGAAAACGAAAAGAATAAAGAAGGTAAATGCGATAGATCACCTGAATGGTTGTATCTTGCTTTGACTGATTTCAAAGAAGAAAAGAACACTCACGAGAACCCAGAACCAAGAAACCTAATGGGTGAAGGTGAGGTGCAACAAACCTGAAGAAGTTTTAATAGTTTCTACCGGATTTGACAAAACACTGGATCTGACGAATTTTACCGGATATGACAAAGAAAGAATTCTGAAAAAGAATTAAAAGAAAGTACCAAGCAAAGACAAAACATTGGAGTACAGAGTGGCAAATAAGGGGTCGATTCCGATCTCGGTCGGAGACGCACCCAACGCCATTCGGTCGGGAAAAAAGCCATGCGAATGCCTGTTTCCCGACCGATCCGCACATGAATCCGAACGAACAAGTACGATGCGCACAACAGCACAGATTCCGACCCAGTCGTACTCACCCAATCCAGGTCCTGATCCCCGACCGAGCCAAATCCGTAAACGCAGATACGAGTCGCCCGGAAGCCAAAAAGCAGCCCCGTCCGGCCGGGCAAGTACGATGCGCTTCCCGTACGCGCCGAACCCGTCGCTATGCACGGCACGTCAAAGCATCCGGGAGAGGCGCACATAAGCTTCGATTTGCGCCAGAACTTGATCCAAGGCTACGAGACGAACACGCAAGCGACGAGGATGAGGCGAAGCAACGACAAAGACGAACGAGACGAACCAACAATGAATCCCATCGTTCCGATCCTACCAATATTCTACATCTACTACCGGAACAGGCACGGACGCGTACGGCGCAGAAGGTAGGTCAGACACCAACCACAAACACAAACTACACGTACCCGACATATCACACACACACACAGGGATGCAGAAATTACTTACTCCAGAAACAGCAGCACCATAGGGGCGGGATGCCCATCACCAATGCCACATATACACATAGGGGCCCGGATGCCTGTCACTACTACCACCCCTACCCATGGGGGTGCCAGGTGCCTACCACTACTACCACCTCTACCCATGGGGGTGCCAGGTGCCTACCACTACTACCACCTCTACCCATGGGGGTGCCAGGTGCCTACCACTACTACCACCTCTACCCATGGGGGGCTGGATGCCTGTCACTACTACCACCCTTACCCAGGGGTGCCAGGTGCCTACCACTACTACCACCTCTACCCATGGGGGTGCCAGGTGCCTACCACTACTACCACCTCTACCCATGGGGGGCTGGATGCCTGTCACTACTACCACCCTTACCCAGGGGTGCCAGGTGCCTACCACTACTACCACCTCTACCCATGGGGGCTGGATGCCTGTCACTACTACCACCCTTACCCAGGGGTGCCAGGCGCCTACCACTACTGCCACCTCTACCCAGGGTGTGCCAGGTGCCTACCACTACTACCACCCATACCCAGGGGGTGCCAGGTGCCTACCACTACTACCACCCATACCCAGGGGGTGCCAGGTGCCTACCACTACTACCACCTCTACCCATGGGGGTGCCAGGTGCCTACCACTACTACCACCTCTACCCATGGGGGTGCCAGGTGCCTACCACTACTACCACCCTTACCCAGGGGGTGCCAGGTGCCTACCACTACTACCACCCTTACCCAGGGGGTGCCAGGTGCCTACCACTACTACCACCCATACCCAGGGGGTGCCAGGTGCCTACCACTACTACCACCCATACCCAGGGGGTGCCAGGTGCCTATCACTACTATCACCTCTACCCAAGGGGGTGCCAGGTGCCTACCACTACTACCACCTCTACCCATGGGGGTGCCAGGTGCCTACCACTACTACCACCTCTGCCCATGGGGGGCTGGATGCCTGTCACTACTACCACCCTTACCCAGGGGGTGCCAGGTGCCTACCACTACTACCACCTCTACCCATGGGGGTGCCAGGTGCCTACCACTACTACCACCTCTACCCATGGGGGGCTGGATGCCTGTCACTACTACCACCCTTACCCAGGGGTGCCAGGTGCCTACCACTACTGCCACCTCTACCCAGGGGGTGCCAGGTGCCTACCACTACTACCACCTCTACCCATGGGGGGCTGGATGCCTGTCACTACTACCACCCTTACCCAGGGGTGCCAGGTGCCTACCACTACTGCCACCTCTACCCAGGGGTGCCAGGTGCCTACCACTACTACCACCCATACCCAGGGGGTGCCAGGTGCCTACCACTACTACCACCTCTACCCATGGGGGTGCCAGGTGCCTACCACTACTACCACCTCTACCCATGGGGGGCTGGATGCCTGTCACTACTACCACCCTTACACAGGGGGTGCCAGGTGCCTACCACTACTGCCACCTCTACCCAGGGGTGCCAGGTGCCTACCACTACTACCACCTCTACCCATGGGGGTGCCAGGTGCCTACCACTACTACCACCTCTACCCATGGGGGGCTGGATGCCTGTCACTACTACCACCCTTACCCAGGGGTGCCAGGTGCCTACCACTACTGCCACCTCTACCCAGGGTGTGCCAGGTGCCTACCACTACTACCACCCATACCCAGGGGTGCCAGGTGCCTACCACTACTACCACCTCTACCCATGGGGGTGCCAGGTGCCTACCACTACTACCACCCTTACCCAGGGGGTGCCAGGTGCCTACCACTACTACCACCCTTACCCAGGGGGTGCCAGGTGCCTACCACTACTACCACCCATACCCAGGGGGTGCCAGGTGCCTACCACTACTACCACCCATACCCAGGGGGTGCCAGGTGCCTACCACTACTACCACCTCTACCCATGGGGGTGCCAGGTGCCTACCACTACTACCACCTCTACCCATGGGGGGCTGGATGCCTACCACCACCAACACCCCCACTCACAGGATGGCAAATACATGCCACAAGAAGTACACACCAGCAGAAAGAATGCAACACAAAGACATCCCCCCCAACACCATGACAAGCGTGTGTAGACTGTGTCAAATGCCTACAACACTGAACAGGACTGTGGACATACAATGTGACCCCCTATCACAAGTGCCACACATAAATGTGTGTGGCACCCACAATGCAAGCAGGCCATGACCATTGTGGCAATGGGGTCCAAACCCCCATCAGCACAGTGACCAAAATGTGAGTGTGGGGTCCATAGCTGAAGCACATATTGAACATTGTGGCAATGGGGTCCAAACCCCCATCATCACAGTGACCAAAATGTATATGTTGACAAAGAATAAGCTGCAACTGCCAAACTGCATGGATGATTCCTGGTCACAGAACAACAAACACATCAGTGGCAAAGTAGTGCTTGTGTCCCATAGCAACATAGAATGGGGGAGGCAAACAGTGCAGTGCAAACAAGACATACCTTTGGCCATGTGCAGACAAACATCACCCATGGGGGCTGACACTGTCAACATTCATCAATGACACAATGACAGAAGTGACCATCAGAATGCAGACCCACATATTTGCACCAATGGGCACACAAATTCAGATACCCAGTGGAGACTGTAGAAGGGAGGTGAACAGATACCATACCATGGCAGCAATGGGACACACACACAATGATCATTGTGCTGACTGATGACCTAGGAGTCCCAGGGACAGCAGGGCAAACACACCAAACAACATACAGCCAATGGCACACCTAAGATATGCCAATGCAGTGGTGCCGATGCACATACACAAACAGGCAGACCCACACTGCACATCAAACACAACAGGTGAGGGGGGTACCAGTGTCCCCAGGCAACCACACAACACATGAGGAGGCCTGAATACCAATTACACAGATGTGCATACAGTGCCACACAAAGGTAACTCATGGATCCAAATCCCCTATGTGGGCAATCAGGCATTGTCAGATGAGAGGGAGCACAAATCACACATGTCACACAAGCATGTAGGAACAGCAACTGACACAGCAAGACACACAGACACCACAGCACCACACCCAGGGCCCCCACAATGTGGTGACCCTGGGCTGCATTACAATCCCACTGTGATGACAAAGCTAGATGTCGTTCACACTGTGAACCACAGTCATGTGTCCTGAGCAACAAACTACCATCACACCTACACAAGCACAAATCAACCAGCACGGCCTGTCAGCCAAGGCCAACATGGAGGCAGGGGTCTAGCCGGGCAACAACTCTCATCTGCACACACTCAACACCACACACCTCGACCTCCAACAATGTGCAGCAGTGAAGCTCACATGCACTGGTGACATTGCACATGCACCCATGACAATCCCAGGGGGTGGTGGGAACCAAGGTGCAGAAACACATCACACATGGCCACTCTACCAGGCTCCTGAATGTCTGACACACTGCACACTACGCTGTACATGGACATGACGGCAATACCACACCAACCAATGGGATCCCAGCCACAGTCACACACCTATGAAGAAGCCAAGGTCACCCACAAAGAACACACATAGACAACTACCAACATTGCAGCCCTGAGGAGTGCCAGCAGTCACACACACAACGTGTCACAACCAATGAAAGCTAACACAAACCAGAAATCACATGACAGGTGTAAACAACAAGTGCAAAGGGGAATCCTGACTGTGACACATCAGCGTCTGCCCACAAACTCAGCCCTGACAGCAAACACACCTATGGGTGACACCCTGATGACCAGTAATGTGCCATGCACCCACATCACAGAGAACCCAGGGAGAAGACTTTGGGGGAACATAGCTCAACTCAGCAAGCATCACAAACAGGAACATCACTAGGGATCCCAGCATGCACAGCAACATGGAAGTGAACACACACACATGCTCATACAACACACACCTTGGGCGCACGAGATGTCACAGGAGTACACACTGCCATGAGGGGACTCCACTCCTGTGTGAGGAAAGCTGTGCCATATGTCGCATCAGTAGGGCTCCATCATGTCAGCAGAACACTTGGTCACACAGTCAACAATTAGCACCAAATGAAGGCTCCCGTCACATCAGCCTGGTCATGGGAATGTCAACGAAATCAACAGCACAGATCCAACACACATGTATAGCAAGTTGCACTGACAACACAGATGAGTCCTTCCCCATTGATGCCCAAACCTGCATGTCCAGTGGAGATGGCCACACGGTCAGGGAACTAGCCTAATTGAACAATGGCAAACACAACAGATGTGCATGGGTGGAACCCACAGATGTGACATTGCTAATGTAAGTAGGAAATCCCATTGCCAAATATTGAAAACATGACACCCTCAGATGCTGCTAAGGACGACATGGATTCACCACAGGATAGGACACTGTCCCCCTGGAACACATGGGTTCCTGCACAGTAACACTTCATTTTCATGAGTCCAAATATCACCATCACTGCAGCAAGGGCATGGTTAGCGTCATCAACATCATGTACATCAGAAGTAAAAGCACTAAAGAACAGAAAGTTGCTTTATTCAGCATGTGGGTTCAAAACTTGGAAGAACTGTAAGGTATAAACAAAGGCCAATGGCCAGTCCATCAAGGAAGTCTATACAGGGTGACAGTGGCAGATGTCACCCTACGCATGCCTGCACTGATCACAACCGGGGACAATCCCCTAGGAGGGGCATACGGGGGCAGGCCAGGCACCGCAGGGACAGGATCAGGGCTCACCAGGAGGAGGCAGGGAAGGGGTGGTGGGTGCTGGAGAGCCACTGACAACTGCAGTGGAGGTGTCTGACATGGTGTGTGCCGGCACAACTGGGGGCATGACTCAGATGTTGTGGGTGCCGGCACAACTGCAGTGGACCCTGCAGATGGAGTGGACAGGTCCGCCACTGCAGCGCCAAAGTCAGACCGGGTGATAGTGGACTCCACTGCAGTGCCCACCTCCAGGGGAGGAGAATGGGGATCAGGTAAGGTGGGCAGGACAGAGGGGAGGACACCCTAACCACATCAGTGGTACAGACAAGCGCAGCGGGGGGTGGGGCCGGAAGAGCCAGTGGCAGGGGAGAAGGCCTGACCCTTCTGGGGATGGTGTATCTGTGGGTGGGGGAACCTGGGGCAGGATGTGGTGGGGGCACCTGTGGAGTGGGGGCCTGAGGGATGGAGGAAGGAGACTTGGTGCCTGAGCTGCAGGGCGGCGGCGGGGTCTTGCTCTTCCGGGACCGGGGGACTTGCGGGTGGGGGCCTCAGTCGGTCTGCGCCTGGGGGATGGTGTCCGGGGGCCAGGGGCACTCCGCTCTGTGTGGGTGGGCTTCCTCTTCCCCCTGAATGCTGGATCAGCTGGGTCCGAGGGGGAGAGGCCAAGGTCACAGAGGAAGAGCCGCTGTGTCTTTGGGGTTGCAGCTGAGGCAAGGGAGGGGTCTTTGGAGGGAGAGGCAACTGAGGACTGCGCAGTGCTTGTGGATGCGTGTGTTTGTGCCTGTGCCCCATCCCCTGTGAGTGTGGTTGCAGTCCCCTGACAGTGCGTGCGTGTGCGTCTTGTTTGTGGCGTGTGTGTCCGTGTGCTGCATGTGTCTGTGCTGGTGTGTGCCTGTGGCAGTGTGTGTGTGCTTGGGACGGGTAAGGTGGTGGGGAGTGTGGATGGGGCAGAGGCAGGAGGGGTGAGGGACTGTCGGAGGAGGGACACTGCTGCCGTCAGGGAGGAGTCCATGGACCTATTGCCCCTCTGTAGGTCAGACATGCCCGATGAGATGCCCTCCATGAATGACACCAGCTGAGTCAACAGACTGGTGTGTGCATGGAGGACACTCAGCATCGCTGTCTGTCCTACATGGAGCTGGCGGAGGAGGTACACAGACTCCTCACTCAGGGCAGCAGGGGACACAGGGGCAGGGGGTGCGGTGCCTGGCCCGAAGGAGACACGCTCCCGAACATGGGAGCCTCCACGGACCTCGGGAATGGGAGCCGACGGGAGGGCGGTGGTGGTGGTGGTGGTGGCGGGGACAGCAACACTAGCTGGGGTGTGGTGGCTGCTGACACCCGCCTCCATAAGGGAGTCATCGTCCAAGTTGCTCTGGTCCTCAGCTGAGGTGGATGGTGCTGAGGGCTCCTCGGTGTGGCTCCCTCGCCCTCCGTGCCACTGGGTCCCTCCGACCACTCCTCGGCTGCTGACCCAGTCTGGCTCTGCGGCTCCTCCTGGTCCGTGGAGCTGTCCCCTCCTGTGGCCGTGGATGTATCTGCAATCAATAGGGACACAGACAGACATCAGTCACCTGCACCAAACGCACACACCACAGTAAGTACAGCACATTACAGAGCAAGCCCTGGCATCCTTAGTTGAACATTGCTAAAACTGCACAAACAGAACAGGAGAAGTCAATTGTCAGTCTGATGGTCAACCATGGCACTGACATCCCACCTGGCCTTGCACCCATCTGTCTGGTGTCTGTTGGATGGCAATACCCCAGTGTGGACACATGCACCACCTACACAGTATTTGGACGGTGCAGTGAACCCGGTGACACATGTGGACATGCACACATCACAACTCTTGCCGCTGAGTCAGTGCAGGTGTTCGGATGAAAGGGATGCCCAGAGTCAAATAGGAAATGCATGTGATGCATACCAGCGACAGACACCATGATGCACCCATGTCCTGATAGCCATTGCCACAATGGTGTGCATGTAGCACATGTCACTCCCCTGCAGGATCACTAATAGGAAGTCACATGCCATGGCACAGCCATGCCTGCTAAGTCATACATCACTGTCTCCAGTCACATGGGCAGGGCAGCCAGACAACAACACTCTGCACTGTGTCACAATAGTAGATCATGGGGAATGAAAGTCCTGGAGCTGAACAAGTGCACATGTACATCCCCCACACACCACATCATCTGTACCCTCATCTGTCCAGGTCATACCCATTGGACATATGGGAGACCTGTAACACTACCCTCTGCACCTGAGCACATCACAATCTGCTGTGAATGGGAAACAGCTGCCTGAACCTCATATTCGCATACCCCAGTCTGCACGTCAGGTGATCAAACACCTATGTGTCACACATGTATCATCTCCTATGGTCACATCTCCGGTGGCATGCGGAGCCCCAACCGAGGAACACCCCAGCAGACCTGACAACGAAGCCACAGCACACTGACACAGAGGCAGACACCTGAGGGGACAAATCACTGAGCAAAACGTGTCAGCTGATACACGGCAGTGGGAGTACAGAGTGTATTGTATGGCCTGGAGTAGGCATGACTGTCCTGTCCCACATGAATGAGGGATGAGCCCTGGACAGTAGGCAGCTGGCTAAGTATGTGTGACACACGTTATATACACACTCCTGGGGCACAAACATTGTTCCCACCCGCAGCATGGGTGTGTGCCAGATACCCCAGGCACATGTGGTGGATCAGCTCAGCAATTGGGCCACATATCAAAATGACACGCAGAACACATGTCAGAACACAGGCAATGTGTAAGCAATGGACCCATCCATGATGCCCACCACAGAGTCAGGGAAACAGATGCTGTCCCCCACCTTGAGTCAAGCAAACTGCAAGGACACAGTACCCAAGTGACACAATACCCTGACTGTAAGGGCCACACCTGGGTATCAGATGAGGAGTGGGCAGTGCCCAATAGAGGGACATGGGTCCTGGACCACAAGACTGATGTACTGTGGAAGTTTAACCAGGCCAGAGGAGGGCACATAGCATGTCAGACAAAGTGCACAGTGCAGTCATGGACTCACCCCCTCCTTGCTGCTCTCTGGCCTTCAGCTGCCCATCCAGATCAGGGAAGACCACCGCCAGGATCCTCAGCATGTGGGGGTCAGGGTCCGGTGTCCACCCCTCCTGCGAGGAGGCGACAGCTTCAGCTGGACCCGTGCGATCCTCCGGGTCCAGCCCCGAAGGTCCTGCCACCTCTTCTGGCAGTTGCGGATCCGGCGCTTGTAGACCCCCACGGATCTCACTGCCCGGACGATGGTCAGCCATATCTTCTGCTTCTGGTGGGCATCAACCTGTGAGGATAACAAAGTGAGAATGCCATTACTACACATGCAACATATCCATGCATTACACAGTTGGATATACATGTCTCAATCACAGGGGCACATGATGTACACAGGCAGTGCAACGATGGCTATGGACAGTATGCCAGCAGTTACTACATGGTATCATTGCCTGGGAAGTAAAACCTTGTTTAAATGCACTGTCACTGCACTATACCTGTCCAGTGCATGTAACTACACACTATGGGGGGTGACAACTACTCAGTGAGCCTGCTAGCCAGTGGCGTGCAGACTGTTAGTCTTGCTAGTCAGACAACATGCACATTTAGAAAGGCAGTGGACCTAACACTCACCTGCTCCCCTGCTTTCCCATACAGCTTGCTGTACTGTGGAAGGAGGCCATCCAGCAGGGCCTGGTTCTCCTCAGTGCTGAAGGCTGGGGCTCTCTCCACAGTACGTACCATTGCAGGGTCCAGAGGGTGCAGAAACAGCAGCAGTGTAGTGGCAGATGTCGTCCTGGAGCATGTAGTGCAGGCAAGTGAGCTCTCAGGGGAACAGCCAGCATTATATGTGTGCTGCAGAGGCAGATACTGTCCCATGTGTCCAAAGTGATAGGTCCAAGTCGTTTGCATCATCTGAATCTGGTCAATCCATGGAATTGCACCACTTACACACGCCCCCAGCATCCTTCAAATGTTCAACTTCATGACACCCATGAAATTACAACATTGTTGTGGGTGACCAACTGAATTTACAGCATCAGACTCGTTCAAATTTTGAAAACGCATCCGTTGCCAGGCCAGGCCATAGCCAATGGGTGCGCACCGATCGGACCATTGCTGTTCAACGCGTACATAGGATACAACGCGTACCCGCACACATTGAATGCAATGGGCCAGCCGGGAACACCGATCGGACCATTGCTGTTCAACGCGTACATGGGATACAACGCGTACCCGCACACATTGAATGCAATGGGCCGGCTGGGAACACCGATCGGACCATTGCTGTTCAACGCGTACATGGGATACAACGCGTACCCGCACACATTGAATGCAATGGGCCGGCCGGGAACACCGATCGGACCATTGCTGTTCAACGCGTACATAGGATACAACGCGTACCCGCACACATTGAATGCAATGGGCCGGCCGGGAACACCGATCGGACCATTGCTGTTCAACGCGTACATAGGATACAACGCGTACCGCACACATTGAATGCAATGGCCAATGTGTGCGCACTGATCGGTCCATTGCTGTCCAACGCGTATTGCCAATACAACGCGTACCAGCGCACATTGAATGCAATGGCCAATGTGTGCGCACTGATCGGTCCATTGCTGTCCAACGCGTATTGCCAATACAACGCGTACCAGCGCACATTGAATGCAATGGCCAATGTGTGCGCACTGATCGGTCCATTGCTGTCCAACGCGTATTGCCAATACAACGCGTACCAGCGCACATTGAATGCAATGGCCAATGTGTGCGCACTGATCGGTCCATTGCTGTCCAACGCGTATTGCCAATACAACGCGTACCAGCGCACATTGAATGCAATGGCCAATGTGTGCGCACTGATCGGTCCATTGCTCTCCAACGCGTATTGCCAATACAACGCATACCAGCGCACATTGAATGCAATGGCCAATGTGTGCACACTGATCGGTCCATTGCTGTCCAACGCATCCCTGTACAAGTCACTGGCATATGTCACCATTCCTGTCACAGGTGAACATATGCCAGCCACATATACTTCCCAGGCAGTGAGGGGCACACCTACAACACCACAGCCTGTCCAAACTGTATCCTAGGGCATGTAAGGCTGCATTACCTATTCCGTGTTTGGGGGTGAACATGTTGTTCTGTGGGTGTCACTTGGGGGCAGCCACCCCCAGGCTGTGCACGTGTTTATGGGGACAGAATCCTTGGTGTTTCGTGTACATGACCACTGTGATGTGCAACTGTTCATATCTGAGCATGTGGCATGGTCACAGTTCACGGTGGTGTATGTGTATGTCATGTCACATACCCCTGAGTCCTATGTGGGACGTTATGTTCAACCCAGGGTGACCCATTGGCACAATGGTGATGGTCCTCCACAGTCTGTGTGCATGTTGTGATTACAATGTCTCTGATTTCATGTGCACAATGGGAGGCAGTCTCCACATCCACGTTGTTTGTGCATGGACTTTGATGTTGTGCGTGTGTGTGTCACAGACGTCCATGTCTGTCCTGCCGAGGCAACAGGGACCACTACCTGTGGGGCTCATGGTTGTTTTGCTGTGGTGTATACATGATACACCATGTCATGCCAGTGTCCATGTGGCAATACAGGGTCCCTGGGAATCTACCTGTCGTTGAGCTCTGATGCCTGGGGCACATCAGTCCTCACATGTCACTGTGGCGTGTGTTTGTTATTTGGCAGCAGGAGATGGGAACTGGGACACGGCCTCATGGTATCCAATGGCACGACCTGGGACTTATTGATGCCACTTGTTGGACTGTGATGTTAGATATTGGCCATGTATGTGCCATACATATCCATACGGAACTGCACACATCATGTACTTGTGCCTCATTATGATGTATCATGTGATGTATCATGTGTTCAATGCCACATATGTGGGGTGACTGACAATCTTTCTTTCTTCACCTATGCACTGCAGGGCACCAGCTGTCCATAGACCATTCCCTGACCTGGCAACGATGGTGGAACGTGACAGCATCCGACGGTACCGCTTCACCAGGCAGCTGATTGAGGATTTGGCAGTGCGCTTGGCACCACATTTGCAACCTGGCCGTACGTACCCTACAGCGCTGACCCCCAAGGTGAAGGTGATGGCAGCCCTACACTTCTTTGCCACTGGTACCTTTCAACACACTCTGGCGACTGCTGGTGGGATGTCACAGACCATGTTCAGCCGTGTGCTCCGGGATGTTTTGGAGGCTATGTTGATATACCTGAACCAGTACATCTATTTCCCTAGACTCCAACGACTCACTGGCGTGAAGAGTGACTTCTATGCCCTGGGGAGGATGCCGCATGTCATTGGCTCCATTGATGGGACACATGTGGCTTTGGTACCACCACAGGCCCAAGAGCAGGCCTACCGTAACCGCAAGCACTACCACTCGGTCAATGCACTGGTGGTCTGTCTTGCAGATATGAGCATCACACACGTGTGTGCCCGTTTCCCTGGTTCTGCACACGATGCCTACGTGATGAGGAGTAGTCGCATCCCGAGGATGATGGCACAGATGCGGAACCAGCGTGCCTGGCTTGTAGGTGTGTACTGACTTTGTACCATTGTGTGTGTTCTGCTATGTGATGTTCCACCCTCTTTTCCAACTCTGCTAATGTGCAATTGTCTGTATGTAGGTGACTCCGGATACCCCAACATGCCGTGGTTGCTGACGCCCCTCAGGAACCCTGTGACACCAGCCCAGATGCGCTACAATGAGGCACATGGTCGGACCAGGAGAGTGATTGAGCGGACATTTGGTCTCCTGAAGAGCCGCTTCCGCTGCCTCGACAAGACGGTGGGCAGTCAAAATATCGGAAAAATTATATCGATATACAAAAATATCGAAGTTTAAATATCGAAGGGAAAGAATATCGAAGGGACAGAATATCGATGGACAGAATATCGACCCTAAGGTAAGTAATATCGAATTTTTTAATATCGATGTAAGTAATATCGAAGTTAGTAATATCGAAATCAAATATATCGATGTTACTAATATCGATGTTACTAATATCGATATTTGTATTATTGTTATGTATTTTGTTATGTTTTTAATATGTATGTGTTATATGTGTTTTTGTTAAGTGTTCTAATTGTTTAAAAATATATGTATACAATTTTTATATGTTAATAAATTTATTTTTTAAGTAATTTTATTTTTTTGTACTGTAGCGGGTTGTGAGTTTATAGGGGAATAGGGTGGGAAGTAATTTAATTATACTAAATTAATTATTAATTTTTAGGAATTATAAATTAATTTTAAATATTTTTTGCGTTTAAGTTCTGTAGCGGGTTGTGGGTTTATAGGGGAATAGGGTGGGAAGTAATTTAATTGTAATTAAGTTATAATTTATTTTAATTAATTGGTATTGATACATATATTATTGTTAATTAATTAATAATTGGTAATTAATTTTTATTAATTGGTTATAATTTTGATTAATTGATTATCATGTAATTTAAATTTAATTAAGTTATAATTTATTTTAATTAATTGTTATTGATAATTATATAATTGTTAATGAATTAATAATTGGTAATTAATTTTAATTAATTGGTGATTAATTTTTAGTAATTGATTAATTAATCAATATGTAATTTAAATGCAATTAATTTATAATTTATTTTAATTAATTGGTATTGATAATTATATTAGTGTTAATTAATTGATAATTGGTAATCAATTATTAATTGGTAATTAATTATTATTAATTAGTTATTAATTTTTGTTAATTGATTAATTGATCATTATGTTAAGTGTATTTTATCATTGCAGTGTGTTGTGCGTTTATAGGGTAATACTTTTGGAAGTAATTGAAATCTAATTAAGTAATTATTAAATTTATTTTTGGGTATTGATAATTAATTTATTGTTGTTTTATCATTAATTGGTAATTAAATATTATTAAATATTATCTATTGATAAATTTAATTAATATTCATTAATTATTATTTATTGGTATTTATTATTAATGTATTGTTAATAAATTTTCTATTGGTAAATATGTTTTTAATAAATTATTATTGGTATTGGTAAATAGTTTAGAGTTATTTAATAATTCATTAATTATTTTAAAAAATTTGTTTATTTCTAAGTATGTTATTTGTCACTTCTACGCTATCCAACACTTTCCCTACTGTTGCACTCTCTGGAGTGGGAATAGTAATTTTTACCCCTACGCTATCCAACACTTTCCCTACTGTTGCACTCCCTGGAGTGGGAATAGTAATTTTTACCCCTACGCTATCCAACACTTTCCCTACTGTTGCACTCTCTGGAGTGGGAATAGTAATTTTTACCCCTACGCTATCCAACACTTTCCCTACTGTTGCACTCTCTGGAGTGGGAATAGTAATTTTTACCCCTACGCTATCCAACACTTTCCCTACTGTTGCACTCTCTGGAGTGGGAATAGTAATTTTTACCCCTACGCTATCCAACACTTTCCCTACTGTTGCACTCTCTGGAGTGGGAATAGTAATTTTTACCCCTACGCTATCCAACACTTTCCCTACTGTTGCACTCTCTGGAGTGGGAATAGTAATTTTTACCCCTACGCTATCCAACACTTTCCCTACTGTTGCACTCTCTGGAGTGGGAATAGTAATTTTTACCCCTACGCTATCCAACATTTTTTGTACTGTTGTTTTTTTGGGAGTTGTAATAGTAATTTTATTCCCTACGCTACTTAATATTTTTGCATTATTTTAGTTAATATAGTATATAATTAATTTTAAAAATATTAAAAGTAAATTTAACTTTTTAATTTGTTATACATAATTATTTAATTTTTCTATATGTTATTGTTTTATGTGTATAGATGTATTTATAATTTATAATATTTTTTAATAATTTATAATTTATTAAAATAATTATTCAAACTTATTATTAAGTAAGTATATTATATATTATATGTATATGTTTAATTAATGTTTTATTTAATTATATATGTTACTTATTAATTTTAAATATTACCAAATAATTTTAACTATGTTTATTTAAATTATAAGTATTATTTAGTTTATTTTACATATTATTAAAAAAAAAAAAACGATATTTTTGATTACGATATTTTTGACATCGATATTTTTTTTCGATATTTTTGTACTTACCATGTTGTAGATAGGATGTCGATATTCTTGACATCGATATTTTTGTTGCGATATTTTTGTAGGTCGATTTTTTGACCTTCGATATTTTGTCAGTGATTCGACAAGACAGGAGGGTCCCTCCCAAATGCCCCAGCAAAGGTGTGCAAGATTATCATCGTCTGCTGCATGCTCCACAACCTGGCAGTGCGGAAGGAGTTGCCTCTCATCCTGGATGACGATGACCAACGTCCGCCACCTGTGGAGGGTCCTGGCCTGGACCACGATGCCAGTGATGATGATGATAATGTTGAGGGTGATGTCCGCACACAGCTCATCACCAACTTCTTCAGCTGAATGTGAGTATCCAGAGATGGCATGTCAATGATGTGAGTTTGCATGATATGTGTTGGTGGTGCTCTGGTGCTGTTTGAGTGTGTCCATGGGCTACATGTCTGTATGCGTGTAGCGATGTGTCCTTGCAGGTAGTCTGTACTCCCCAACAGTGTTGACATGCTAACTTGGTTCTGGGTGGGTATCTTGTAACATGTATTGTGCACGAGTATTGCAGTTCTGTCCTGTTCTTCAGTACTTTTGACTGTGTGTCATTTCTGTCCTTCACAGGGTACTTTCTGAGTCGTTTGGTCAACTGTGATCCCCAACACCGTGATTCGACTTCCCGGGTGGTAGCTGTTGTGTCTCTACAGGTGATGTGCACCCCACCCATGGACTTCCTTCCTTCTACACTTGTTGACTGTGTGCCCGCTGCCAGGTGGGATTACCTTGCATCTGTGGTGGTTACAACATGTTGCAAATGTGTAATAAACCTGTGCTTCACTTTGTGATGTGCGTTGTCTGTGGTCACACATCTGACTGACATTTGCTTACTGCACCAGTGGGCTAGTTAACACAGACTGTGAATAGGTGTTGGGTCTGTGCAATGCAACGTATTTCCTGGCAACACCAGTGTAGGCGATGAGTCAGATGTCCATGGTGTGTATGTGTTGTGTAGCCCTGGTGGTGTGCCTCCCCCATATGTGTGAAGTCGCCATGACTCACATGCCGGTGTTGTACTTGCTGTAGCAGTTAGCATGCACAGTGTCATTCCCCGATCATCATCGCAACTTCTGAGACAACATAGGAATCACAACAGAGGCAAGTATGGTGTATAAGTGAGTTTATTGACATACATGTGTGAGTATAGTGCACAGGTTGTTGGGTGCTGTACATTGTGATTGTGATCCAAAGTTCCTAGATAATTTGGAAGTCCTGGTAGCAGAAATGTCCAGAGTAAAGTCCACAGTAATCAGAGACATTGGTCCAACTTGAGCTCCCATGTCATGTGGGAAAGTTGTGTTGCAGTCAACAGGGTGAACAGTTTGCGCACAAAGGTTTTTCTCCAGAACAGGTTTTGGCTTCCTGGGGGCTGCACATGGCCATCGGCCTCTCACTTGCCCCTCCTCGGACGGCCCCTCTTCTTTGGGGGGGGACCCTCAAGTGCAGGCTGCTGCGGTGCAGGGGACTCTCCGCCAGAGTCATCCTGCCTCCCTGTGGCAGTTGCAGTTGTTTCAGCAGCAGATGTTGTGGGCACACAGGGAGGTGTTGACTGGTTGCTGCTCATCTGGCGGAGGCATTGTAATATGTCCCTATGCACCGCCGTCATCTCTTGCAGTGTGTCCCACTTGGACTCCACGCGGGACATGTGTGAGTCCAAGCGGGCATGATGGGCAGCCTGCTGCTGTTTAATGTCCCTGAGGAGCCCCACTACCTGGCTGAACTCTCCGGTGCTGGACTGGTACGCATCGGCTATGCGTGCCAGTTGTGGGTCATCATGCAGTCCAGACCCCTCTGTGAGCAGCGACCTATGTCTCCCACCCCTCCCACCACCCCTGGCGACACGTGCAGTACCTGAGGTGGCAGGCACAGGTGACCCTGGGCCACCTTGTGGGTTGTTGGTGGTGGTGGTGTCCATGGCCCCACGTTGGTCCAGGGTCCCTGTGCTGGTGGTGGTGCTGCTCCTTGGTCTGTCCATGTCGGCAGGGGTGGTATGTGTGTTGACAGTCGTTGGAGGGGTGGGTGCAGGGGTGCAGCTGGTGGTCCGGCTGGTGCTGCATGATGACTTGCTCCGGAGGTGCCAGGTAAGTCTTCTTCATCCGAGGAGGGCAGAGGCTGTGCCACACCAGTGAGCTCCGTATCCTCTTGAGCCTGGGACGAGGACTCCTCAGCATCTTCTGCTGTGTCCCCATCATCACCTGTTTTTGGGAGACACACACAATGTATGTTATGTTTCTGCAGGCATCAATGGTTGACACACCTGACAGTTGTGTCTGTGCCTCTGGATGCGGGCCTGTACAATGCATTGTCCTAAGTTGTCACAGTCAGGGGTTGATATTGGTGTAGCACATTGTCCTGCATTATTTGGGCATTTCTATGTGAATGTTGGGGTGTGTACATGGTCTGCATTGGTTGTATTTGGTTGTCATCCGCTCCTCCTTCCCACCCAGCCAGATATCCCACCATGGACCGTGCTTCTATTGCAGGGAGTGCAAGTTGTCTTTCAGGATGTCAGTCAGTGGTGTCCTGCTGTTGGTTGTTGCACAGTTGCCAGCAGGGCCTTGTGCTCCCCACAGCAGTAGCCAGTGTCAGCCATCTTGTGAGTCCTTTTCCACTCCCTGTGATGTGAGCATGGTTGAGTGTGGTGTTGATGGGCCAATTGTGAGGGTGAGCAATATCTGTGCCTACAACTCCCATCATGCTATTGCCTCCACCCCACTTCCCAGCATGCCCATACTTACTTTCTTTTGGGTGGACTTCAGTGTGTGTGAGTGTGAGAGCAATGGCAAGATGGCTGACAGTGGTGTCCTGCTGTTGGTTGTTGCACAGTTGCCAGCAGGGCCTTGTGCTCCCCACAGCAGTGCCCAGTGTCAGCCATCTTGTCAGTTGTTTTCCACTCCCTGTGATGTGCGCATGGTTCAGGGTGGTGTTGATGGGACAGTTGTGGGGGTGAGCAATATCTGTGCCTACCACTCCCATCATGCTATTGCCTCCACCCCACTTCCCAGCATGCCCATACTTACTTGCTTTTGGGTGGACTTCACTGTGTGTGAGTGTGAGATCAATGGCAAGACGGCTGGCAGTGGTGTCCTGATGTTAGTTGGTGGCCAGTTCCCAGCATGGCCTTGTGCTCCCCACAACAGAGCACCAGTGTCAGACATCTTTGATGGGGCTTTCCACTCTCTGTGGGGTGTGCATGCTTGAGTGTGAGCTTGCTGGGCCATGTGGGTGGGGGATGTTGAGCTGTGACTACCACTCCCATCATGCTATTGCCTCCACCCCACTTCCCAGCATGCCCATACTTACTTGCTTTTGGGTGGACTTCACTGTGTGTGAGTGTGAGAGCAATGGCAAGATGGCTGACAGTGGTGTCCTGCTGTTGGTTGGTGGCCAGTTCCCAGCATGGCCTTGTGCTCCCCACAACAGGGCACCAGTGTCAGACATCTTTGATGGGGCTTTCCACTCTCTGTGGGGTGTGCTTGCTTGAGTGTGAGCTTGCTGGGCCATGTGGGTGGGGGATGTTGAGCTGTGACTACCACTCCCATCATGCTATTGCCTCCACCCCCCTTCCCAGCATGCCCATGCTTCCTTCCCTTTGACTCTGCTTCCCTGTGGGGTTGTGTGCCTGTGCTGACAAGATGGCTGACAGTGTTATCCTGGGGTTAGTTTTGCTACAAGTCCCATGTGTGTCCCTGTGCTTCACTCAGCATGACCCAGGGTTGTGGTTCTTTGTGGGATATTTGATTGGAGTGTGAGGCAATGCATTCTCCCAGGTGAGTTTTGTGGAGTTTGTGTTATGGGTGTGTGTGAGAAACGCTGCTGGTAACTATGGTCAGGGCTGTGAGTCCTCCTTCCCACCCAGCCAGATATCCCACCATGGAACGTGCTTTCATTGCAGGGAGTGCAAGTTGTCTTTCAGGATGTCAGTCAGTGGTGTCCTGCTGTTGGTTGGTGCACAGTTGCCAGCAGGGCCTTGTGCTCCCCACAGCAGTAGCCAGTGTCAGCCATCTTGTAAGTTGTTTTCCACTCCCTGTGATGTGCGCATGGTTCAGGGTGGTGTTGATGGGACAGTTGTGGGGGTGAGCAATATCTGTGCCTACAACTCCCATCATGCTATTGGCTACACTGACTTGCCCAGCATACACATATTTCCTTTCTTTCAGTGGGCTTCACTGTGTGCTGGTGTTGTAGTGGTGGCTACTTGTCTGGATGTGTTTGTCAGTTATATTTGTGCCACTGCCTAGCTGTAGTTGTAGTTGTGTTTGTACATGTGATGACACAGTTAAATGTCACTTTGTGATGGCATGTGTTGTGTTTCTCTGAGTGACATACACATTTTGGGATGATTCTGTTCTGGTTGCTGTGTATTTGCTAAGAGTGCATGGTTTGACTCTCCCCTTGACAGTGATGTGTGTGTGTAGTCGCAGAATATTGTGTACATTTGTTGTGTACTCACCAGGCTCTGGGATGTTTTCTAGTCCATAGACGCTCACTGGTGGTAGGATGGCCCGCACCTTCTCCTCCCAGGGCCTGAGGTATACTGGCTTGGCAGGAGGGCCACTGCTGGTGTATTGGCTCAAGATGTAGTCCTTCTTCAGCGGCTCCTTGACCCTCCTGCGCACGTCATACCACCTGTTCTGGATGTCTGTCTTTGTGCGCAAACATGGTGATTGTGCGTTCACCCTGTCGACGATCCTCTCCCACATCTTTGTTTTCTGTGACATGGGTGTCTGTTGGACCAGTGTACCAAAGAGCTGTGGCTCTACCCTGAGGATCTCATCTACCAGGACTTCCAATTCACTATCTAGGAACGTGTGATTCTTCTTTGGGGGCATGGTGATGGGTGGTGATGGTGAGTGATGTGTGTGTTGGTGTGCAGGTGAAGGTGTGTGAGTGTGTGTTTTGCTAGGTGTATGTGAGGTTTCTATTTGTTGTGGTGCTGATGGTGTGTGGCTTGTGTGATGGATGAGCTGTGGGTGTGTGGTTGCTGTCTGTTGAGTGCTGGCAGGTAATTTGAATTTGCAAAGGATCATGGTAGGGATTTGTGTCCTTTATATGGGTGGAGTTGTGGGTGTGTCTTTGTTCCCTGCCCCCCAGTATTTATTGGCTTTGTAATTGCTTGTTATGCCTTTTTTTGTGTATTTTCCCTTTGTACTTTTCGTGCATGTAGGAGACGTTCTGGTGACCGAGTCGGACCCTGCAGTTGTCTCGTACGGGCTTGTCCGTTTCGTTCACGCTTTGTTTGTGCTGTTTTCTATGCTGCGTACGCGTCGGTCGCGGTGTTTTGGGTTGCTTCGGCTCGCAGTTTTGTATGCGTGTCGGTCGTACGGCTTGTCCTTCGTGCAACTCGGTCGTGTTTTCCACGCCTTGCATCGTACTTGGCGGGTGGGAGTCCGCGGGTACGTCTCGTTCGGTATTGTTCCGGGTGCGAGTCGGTCGGTTCGAATCGCGTGTTTTTCCGGCCGGATTGCTGTTTTCCACGCGGCTCGGTCCTTCGGCTTGTGTTCCGTACGAGTCGGTCGGGTTTTGCTCGCTTCTCATTGTACTTGGCGGGTCGGGCTGCACCGGTACGTGTTGGTCGGTATTTATTCCGGCTCTGAGTCGGTCGGTACGTTTTCCGGCCCGAATCGGAATCGGCCCCTTAGTCATTTTCTGAGGTGTAGTGACATAATTTTCTGGAAAACGAATAAATAAGGTTATAAACAAAATGGAGAATACTAGAGATAGAAATTGTAAATGTGAGTTTTTAAGTAGATGGTGTAAGATGTGCTGCTTTTGTACAGGATTATTAATGACAGTATGGGTGGTTTTAGCAATCATTATTCCAATTAGTTTAGCTGTAGTAGAAACGTCTAATAACACTGAGAAAGAAAAAGGAGCTAACACTCAAGAACCAGTTATTTTAAAAGGTAGTGCAGAATTACACAAGGACAAATCAATAACAGATTTTTCTAAAAATGTTTTTACTAAATTATTATATGAGTATGTAGAAACAATGGATGTAAGAGATTGCTATGTTTGTATGCAGTTGCCTGCATCTGTAGCAGAGGGTGTGACTTATCATCACCTCCCTTTGATGTATGGAATAACATGTAGTGTCTTAGCAAGTTTATTTTATAAAACAGGTAGATTAGAATATTATTACACTGACATAAATAAGATTTTTGCGAAAGTTTCTGTAGTTCCCGAACTAAACAAAATAAAAGAGGGAAAAACGTTTGGTGAATATTTTGTAGAAGATAAGATTTTAACATTAGATGATATAATTAGGTACAACCTTACCTGTGAGTTAAAGAAGGAAGAAAAAGTATTTTTAGAAATGGTTGAAGAGAGAAGAGTGAAATTTCAAAGAAAAGTGATAGAAGAGACAAAAACACCTCTTTGGGCGTTTGAGGAAGACAATCATGACAAGAAAAAGACAAATGCAGCTATGACTCTGGATTGGCCCCAACAGGGAAGGTTGTGCATTAGAAGAAATAAAACAAAATATGACAATTATTTTGTGGGTTCCAGTATTTGCCATGACAATTATCAAATTTTAGGTGGATGGGGATTCAAAGGGGGAAAAGATCCAATATTTCCAGGGATCTATTATGTTTGCGGTAATAGGGCTTATTACAGGTTACCGGACCATTGGTATGGGTCATGTTATTTAGGACTGGTCTTTCCAAAGATTTTTCATATGGACAGAAAAGAAAAAGGAACACACAGTATGATAAATACCTTTACACGTAGAAAAAGGGAAAGTTTTTCAGAAATAGTAGTTGATATTTTTGGAGCATTGATACCAGCAGTGGGAGTATCTTTGAATGCATTTAGAATTCGGAAATTATCCACAGTGGTAGATCGTTTATCTACAGATACTGCTGGAGGGTTCTTGATGGTAAATACCGAGATGGTTGCCATGAGAGCTATGGTGATGCAAAATCGACTTGCCCTTGACATTCTTTTGGCAAAAGAGGGCGGAGTCTGTGGAATGCTGAAAGTCCAACATTGTTGCACTTACATTCCAGATAAAAGTGAAAATATACAGAAGTATATAACAAATATTACAAGTTTGCACAAAGAACTAGTTCCACTGGAGGTTGAAAGTGCATTGGGAAAACTTGGTAAAGGGTTTTCTTCAGTAATAAATTGGTTAACAAGAATGAGTGGATTAATAATAGGGAAAGTTATAATAATAGCAACCATGATAATAATAATAATTTTAATGCTGAAGCTTGTAATAACATGTATAAAGAGAAGAAGAAGACAGAATAAAATAGAAAAAGAAAACATGATAAACAAGGAAAGAGAGAGAGAAATGGGTGAAATAGAGTTAGAAGAAATAAAAGAGAACATATACAAGAAAACGAAGAGACAAGTTGAAAGGGATACAGTTGTGTAAACTAACAAAAGCAAACGGATAAAAGATATATGCTGTCTGAAAGAATTGTATAACTTGGGTTTTGTGGTGATATTAAAAATCAACAAAGGGGGGAGTTGATGGAGCAGGGTAAATGAACATTTTTTATTTAACCTCCTAATAATTTTCGTAAAATAATTATTAAACACGTTCGTTTAAGTAAATAACCAACACTGTATGTTACATGTGAAGGGTTAAAGGTAACACGCTATTCCGTGTGCAAAATAATTAACTTATAATTGTTTACGTGTCTAACATAACCTAATATTTGCGTACTAATCAAATAATAAATGCATGATCTGTGCTTTTAAATAAAATGTGTGGTTGCAAAATAAAGCGATGGTAAGTAAGGGATGGCTTTATATGTTGCTTTTTGCTAGGTAATACCTAATTGGGGTACGTAGAAAGACTGGAGGGAAACAAAAGGGTTTATATTTCTTTGTTTTAATAATATTTTGTTTATCTTTGAAAATAGTGCGCTTAGGCCTGTTAAGCAGCGATATAAAATGGCCGCCAGTTGCTAGAGTACGCATGAGCAGGGAACCATGTGATAGAGGAGAGAGGCTGTGGAAAAGGATGATCACGTGCTGGTGCTGAGAGGCTAAGATGGAAGTATGGTCAAGGCTATTGTGACCTTTCTGAGCAGATGGGTGCCAAGATGATCAGCAAGAAGCGTGAGAAGTCAAACTGAATCAATGGACGGAACTGTTAAATCTAAAAAGTAGCAGAAAAAGATACAAATTGGACTGATCGAAGCGGATGAGTAATGACATGAACTGTGGGAAACGATGCAAGCATGGACATTCCACAAGGAACTGGTTAAGACCAGGAAGTTTGATTAAAATGTATATGGGCCTGAGTTTGACCAATGAGAAAGAATCACGCCATGAAGATGTAACATTTTATTCAGTAAGCTAGAATTAGGGTATAAGAAGACCTACTCTTGGTGGGAGGGGTTATTTAGTTGTTGGAGAGGAGTTGCTGGAGAGTGAGATGCTGGAGAAGTTAGATGCTGTAGATGGGTGAAGTTGCGGTTGCTGATGCTGACGAGCTGATGCTGCTGCTGCTATTTTTATTTTCCAGTTGAGTATAAGATGCTGTTTTTGGAGAACCTTTTTATTCCTGATAAATTTTCATTTAAGAACTATTAGATTTTTCCAAGACAGATAGATTGATCATTTAGAGTTCTTGCTATGATAACCTTATTTTTTCCGTCTAATCGATATGCATTGTAATTTCAATGTATTCTTATAATGATGATAAATGTAAGATCTGAATAATAAACTTAAAACTTATTTCCTGCATCGAAACGTTACATAAACTTTATTATTCTTTAAACAAATGACTCAGTGATTCTTTAGCTCAATGATTAAAGTAAAATGATAAAGAGTTTATTGTGATTGAGCTGGTCTTAATCACCATCAACTGATTCCTACTAGTTGGTCCATCGACCAATGAGCGGAATACCTTAAAGCAAATGAGAAACATTATGTCATGTTAAAAGAGGTATCCCGTCTCCTTCCAGTGAATCGTTTTCTCCTAGGTTATTGACGGAGGAAATCCAGGGAACAAATGAGTAAGTGAATGTATATGCGGTGTTATGGGCCCCACCGTCATATGGATATAGAGTGTGTTTTAGAGAAATAGTTGCACCTGGATGACCGAAGCATATAGGAGAAATATTTTTATTGTTAGCGCTGGATCAGGGGTGATACCCTGAAACCGGTCCAAGGATGCTTGCTGCTGGTCCAGGGAGGACCCGGCTTGGAAGTTCGGGATGAACTGTTCCCATGAGGAGCAAGGTCAAGACTGATTTACATATGTCTGGGTCCAAACTAGGGTGGGATGGTGAGTAAAAGAACAATGGATTTAACCCAGATCTCTTGACTGGGGTGAATGTTTAATTTGTTCAGCATTCCGTCCATCATTTGTTTGCACAGCATTATATTAGGGGTTGATCGAACTCGTGGAGTTCAGCGGCGTTGCATAAAAACTCAGCGGAATTCTGCGGCATTCCGCCCACTCCTAAAAACACAATCGATCTGAAGTGCAATGTGGGCAACCGGACTCAATGTTGCCACCAACTGGCGCCTCCTGTTTATGTCCCAGAGGGCTGGGAACTCTGCACATCTCCAATCAATGCAGCCTGAGAACTGGATCGGGACAGAAAGCAGCGGGTTCCTGTAGCAGTTAGTGTATGCAGGACCCCTGGTGCCTCCCTCCCTGCAGTCATGAACATTTACAGCGACCGCCGTGTCCGCCAGAGGAACTTGAGCCAAGTCTTTGTTTAGAGACGGCAGTGACCGTCTGCCGTGCCCTCCCGCTTGTACCGGCGCAGCTGCTCAGCTCACTCAAGCTCTATAGGCTTGGTGGTTTGGGGCGGCTCAAAGTCAAAGCTGCAGTACAATCTGGCCATGATTCTCAGGATGGTTCATCAACATTTCTGGTCATGCAACACACACTGTCATAATCTTCGCAACCCATATCACTTTGCACTCAACATCACAGTTCCCTTCATTTTTTCACTTACACCACCGCTTTTCTATTTGACTAAATGCAGACATGGTGTTTCTCAATGGCACAAAAACGCACCATGTCTTTTTACTAAGGTTAGAACACAGATACCAGAATAACAGTCACAGGCAATGAAGCATCAGACTTATGCGTGACGACCCAAGCCCAGACATATGACCCAACACATTTGAGAGATGAACATACCTGCTGCATGTCCCACCTTCTATCCATGCAAGATGGCACCACATGAGGGAGAGGCCATAAAACAGGTGTCTGACTGTTCTCCCGGTAGGAGTTACAAAGATGTTGTCTAACAAAGTGAGTTGCACAAGCGCTGGCACATTTGAGAACAGCCACTGTGGTCACAGACATTGAAGAAGGACGAGTATGACACTTACTCGCATTCGGAATGCATCATACGCGTCCTTCTTCAATGTCAACGGCCACAATGGCTGTTCTCACAATATCCATGATCGTCTACGTTATGGAAAGACATTTGATTTGACGACATACGTGGGTACTCACTCACCCACAACTACAGGGAACTACAGTACCCGTGACTGAGTTTACTTATAAATTCCAAAGTCCTCTCTGCTTTCTTGCCACTATTTACCTCCCAAAGGAACAAGAAAAACACTAAAAAGAATTATAAGGATGTGGGTAGTTACAGTGTATGGAATCACCAGCAGGTACTACGATTGTCATGATCCTCTAGATTATCAAGTGATATTTGATGACATATGCAGGACAGGGGCGCACTCATCTGTGATGGCATGTGGGGAACTACAGTACCCATGATCTTATGAGCCGCTAATGACGTCTGATGCCATACAGAAGGTCGCACTCACCTATTACAGCTTTTTTGGCTTCGGATAATGTTAAACAATGCCACTGCCAAATGACCCTGTGGGGGGGACTCGAGGGCCCCAGAAATAACTTTTTATATGTCGGGGAGTAACTTTGAAGAGATTTATGCCCCAAAGTTGGGTTGTTATAACTAGGGTGGGAGCCGATAAACTCCGCTATGCGGTGGTGGGCAGAGTTTATGCCAAACTCCACGCTCCAAGCACAAAACTCCCCAAACTCCGCCAGCGGAGCAAAGTTTACCTACCACCCCTACTATATATTAAAAAAAACTTAGAAATTCAATGAAAAAAACAAAGATTAAAGAGACATTATAGTTAGGTGACAATCTCAGTTAAAACACACTATTTTAAAGAAACAAAACCACTGAAATTCACCAGTTACAGTTATCTCAAGTAACTATCACTCGCACCCTAAAGTAATCATAATCGGCGCCCTCACCATGTACTGCTAAAAACCTCACTTATTACATCACTTATGACATGTTCTATGACATAATTGATAACATCACTTCAATATCTGAAATGACATCATTGATGACAACACTGTGCATGGCGGGGGTGCGATTTATAGTTACTTTAGGACATAAGTTATAATTACTTGCAATAACTATAACTGGTGAATTTAATTGTTTTTTTTTGTTTACAATAGTATGTCTTTTGTAGTATGGCATATAGGTCTTTAATATTTACACACATTAACCAGTTCCTCCCTTTTGTGTTTTGCAGGTTAAAAGTACAGTTTCAATTTTTCCAGGAAATTTTGAATAGCAGAAGGCAGCGTGCATAACGGCTATGTTTTGTTTCTCACCAAAGAGCAGACATTTAATTTTGAAAATGTCTCTGTAAATACATTCTCACAGCATTTCAAACTTCGAGTCTGATGGAAAACTTCACACATGTAAGAAGGTAGATAATTTAAAAGACAACTTACACTCAGTATCAGGGGTTGTTACTCCTCTTCTGTCAGTTACTTCTGAAAATATTAGAATAAAAACAGTAAATAAAGTATTATTGTCCTCTACCTTTATGTCAGAAATAAAACTTTTCACGTTAAATATTGTTTTTATCACTAATCAGGCTTATGTCAGGCTTATCTCATAGTTCACATAAAGAAATGATCATGTTCAAAGTCAAACAATACAGTCATTTATCATCATAATGGTAGTGTGTAAACCATTACTCTATGTAATTTTAAAGGTCAAAAGTAGCATTTTTTTTTGCATTTGCGCTGTAAAGCCTTAAGAGACTACGTAATGATCAAATTAATATCCTAAAATAATCTGGAGGTCAGACTTCGATTTCTAGCATGAACAACTCAAGATTTACAGCATGAACAACTCAATCCAGGTTGGTATACTCTAAACCATCTTATTGGGTAATAGTAACACCTGCTGTTTGTAGGGCTTAAAAGCCATGCCAATTGTTATACAAAAGCAAGTTGATATGCTTAACAATCATCTCTTCTGTATCACATATCCACAAGATGGAACTTCATATTGCATCAATGACCAAATCTTTTATTTATTTTTATATTTATATTGGAGATATTTGCATAGCAATTAACACCACTTAACAGTTGTTTTACAAAGTTCCACATAGGGATGGATGGGAAACGTTTTATCTAAAAAGAGTATAAACAGACAAGATGTAGGTGTACGTGTAACTTTGCAACTCATCATGCTAGGTCTGAGCACCAGGAACAAATAGGTTTCAGTATTTTTCAGAATCCTGTACTCATTGGCCTCCGTACCACCAGTCGCGTAGCTAGACTAGTTGCCGCCTGTGGCGGTCCCTGCGGCGGCCATATGTAAGAGCGTGGGGAGGCCGCCATCCCCAAAACTTGTGCTGCCCAAGACGGACCACCCCCCAATCCCCTTTGCTACGCCACTGCGTACCACCATTATAGCACAAAGTTAGGTAGGTAAGAGTTGTCTCTCTCTCTCTCTCCTTGCTTTTTCTCTCCTATTTTGGTAAGACGCATTGCAGCTTTCTTGTTGAGAAACTATCATTGACTGGAGGCCAGTATTTGGTGCCATCTCCGAATACTCAGAAACTCACTGCTAATAAATTATATTTGGGCTCATATCTTCAAGTTTCATTTGCTTGAGGATAATGCACAGATTTATGTCTGTGTGCCAATGAGTATTCGAACTACCAAGGTTAACTCAGTCTCAGCACCAGATGATCACCTCAGGACATTTGATAAATTCTTAGCAGGAATAAATCAGTGTTCAATGCAATAACTCTTTATAATGAACAAGACACTTTTTAATCCATGTGTGTGGTGTAAAAATGCCATCTCAACCAAGTCACGGTGTTTCTTACAGCTGCTTAAGAAACTTTCCTCCAGGGCTTCCGACATGTTTCATTTCGGCGGCTCTGTGTCCTTGAAGGTAGTGCTCCTGCTGGGTTTTTTATCCTTTCATTAACATAACTGGCCCTGTGAATCTATTTTCAGTTTAGCTATCTAACCTTTTATAGGACACTATCAATATACTCTGTTCCTAATCACCACAGTTTATGGCAAGAGGAAAGAGGTGATTTAGTGCATGATGCAGCTATATAAATTGACTCAACACCCCCCCACATATTAATAACACCAGCATCTCAATGTTCATTGTGTTTATGCCCATATATTCTAGGTGTGAGCTTCTCATGAATATAAATATGTGATGAGAGTATGCCTATATTTCCTACAGTAGGAGACTTTTTTTCTGGAGTTGACATCATGTTATTTTCTGAAAAATGTCTTATAAATAAAGAGGCTTTTTACAGGACAGTAGGAAGGCTTGTCAGAGTAACACGCCTGCTTACACAATGGCCCAGATTTATCTAGAATTCACGCAACACAGCACAGCAAGTAAAGTTGCGCTGTGTGAACGAGAGAGAGAGAGCATAACAGAGCCATAGCTACTAAGATGTGGAGCTTTTCTGCTCTCTCCCTGCACTGACGTACCTTCCAGAATAAAAACTAAGCTCTAAGGCCTTTCCCACTTTGCATGCGTGCTGTACAATGCAGTACACATGCAAAGTGGGAAAAACAAGGAGAAATAAAACATTTCTCCTCGTTACCCCTCCCTCGAAGTGGCGCAGCATTTGTGCGCAAAGCCCTCACTGCAATTCTTTGTAGATAGGGTTTTGTGTCAAAACCCATGGGTGGTTGTATGGGAACACCCGTGCACCTCCCATGGAATGCTAGCTTGACGCAAAGTAACACAATGCAGCGCATGGCGCAACTTTCCATTACTTTGGGTTACAATCCAACCAAATTGTGATTTGTATTGAATTGTATATCCCACCACAAGCCTTTTTTTTTGTATAAATCTGGATCTACATGTGCAAGATTCAGTCTCTTCTAGACCATCTTGTTTCTAACTTGTAAATACTGTTTTATCCACTTGCTTTAAAAAAACATAGTACAGTTAAAGATGGCCTTTTGACAGCACAGGCTATGCTTGTAGCTTCAAAATAAAAAGGAAAGTCATATTTATATTTTTTAAATTACAGATTTGCCATTCTTGTAATTTAGCTGCAAATGTGTATTATAGGTGCACAGCTCTTTAGTTGAGAAATCTATAAATTAAAATATTTTTCCTACTTGCAACCACAAAACAAGTATAGTATTAGCTGTCACATTGGGTACAAGCTGCTGCTGCTGCCAACTACTGTTGTAGGGATTCTGCACATATACAGAGCTATGCACAGGATAATAGGACCTCGGAGTATAGTGGTGAACCAACCATGCACCTTAGTACCCACAATCCCAATCCGACTAGCTTTAGCGTCTCATTAGCAGCGATGCTACCAATGATTAGACAACCCATAACACGGTCTCTCTCTCTCTCAGGACTCGCGGGAGCAAGAACACCCTTTCATAACTCACTCATACCTGTCCACAACGTGCGTAATAAGAGACACTGTATAGTTTAAAATGTTTATTTCAACTACCGTGCTCTAAGATACAGTACACATGCCAGTTCTATCAGCATAATGCATAAGGATAAAATAATAAGCATAGTTACAATTCCATAGAATACAAACGGGGAAAGCATTTCATAAAGCAGTGGATATAGGGCTAAATGACCATACCACCCTCCCCGTGCTATTAGCTAGTTTATTATAAAAATAGAAGACCTCTGGGCGTTGTCAGGTGAACCCTCATACCTCAATATCTAGATGCAAGGTTTACATCATCAGACAAGCACAGCTCTTCTCCCTGGAAAGGTTTTTCTCCAAGTGTGCTTAACAGCGAAATCACAATATTAAAAGCACACAAATTTCTCCAGTGCAGCTGTACTTAGTGTTATGTCTAAGTGTGAGGGACTGGCCAGATCAGCAAGAACAAGGGACGTTGTTTTTCGACCTTGTACATGTTGTGCAGACGAAACCCACAGGGAACAGGAGAAAAGGTGAAAGGCAGAAAGACAGACAGTTCTAATATAGCCGGGCACAAGCAGAGGCTGGAAAAACAAAGTCACAAAGTCACAAAGTAACGTGCGCAAAAAAGGCATCATGGCAGCCAGGTCTAAGCCAACTTAGCAAGGCAGACCATGAGGCCACAAACCACATGACACCCTCCCCTGGTCAGTCCATTGGCGAAGACATAGGACGAAGACAGAGTTCAAATCAACGGAGCAGAACGGAAATGTCTGTGTTGGAATAGCCCAATGAATGGGAGAGGAATTTTTTTTTCGCAGATAAAAAAAAAATTCCAGTGAGGCAGGACGCTGAAAGCGGAGGCCCCCTAATCCAATAGAGTGTAAATGCAGAAAAACGCCACAACTCCCAAGAGGACATCGTTGGAATCGTCAGAAAAAAGAGACGCCATCCAGTCCAATAAATCAAAACTGCATTCATGTTCCTCGCAATCAGCATTGCGGGACAACTTGCATGATACTCAATATAACTGTGTCGTAGGAGATTCTGAGCAGCCGCCCAGACATCCCATTGTGCCAAAATTCCAAGTGCAGCCGCACGCACCATGAAGCCATCACCGGAACAGTCCTGTTCATGGGCCTCTAAGGGACCCACCAACTGGACAAAATCCGGGTCAGACAAAGACGTATTGGAGAGGCAATAATCCAAGGACCATGAGAAAGGACATCGGATGCAAGACATCCCAGGTTGCACGCAAGTGAAATACGCAAAGCGAAAAGAAAGTCTATAGGACACACTGAGTGTCGCCAATGACAGGATGCCGAAGCCGGCGAGGATGCGTTCACGGAGCATCCGGAGTCGACCTTGGTTGATGAGGCCCCCAGGAAGTGCAGCCATTGCGTAGCAAACAGATCAAAAGCAATATACCAGCCGCTAAGGCGAGGATCAACGGAAAGACGCTGGAAAAAATGGAATGAATAAAAGCCGGTATCACACCAAAGATAGTTTGAAAGAAGGTAACAAGGCCAGAGCCCACAACTTTAAAAAAGTGCACAAGACCTTCTGTGCGTGATGCAATGAAAACACGGTGAATCAGCTCACCGAAATGTTGTGGGAGGTTTGTGTTCAAAAGGGCCTGTATTTCACTGTGGGTACTAGCCACCTGGAGGATGAATGTCTCCCGTGCGGATGTGAGCATAACCTCCTGGTTCAATAATAGTGCCTTTATTCTGCTCAATTTATTGAAATCTGCCTTCAAAGTCGGAATGGAAGGCCAAATGGAACTATCTATGATGTCGTGCGGGGGAGGAAAAAGCACATTTTTACAGCACACAACCCGGTGGGAAACAGTTACAATATAGGGGATGCCAGCTAGCATTCCACAGCAGTCCTGATTTTTCAGAAGGAGATAGCTACCATTTGCAAGCACAGTGAAAGTAGGAGATATAGCAGGAGCAGGAATACCCTTTAAAACACAAGCAAGATTGGGAGCTGAAACATTACAAGCTCCGTGCAATTTAATGTTTTTGCAAATAAGGGAATGACCCACAGTAGAATCGCATGACTCCCCTGTGAGAAAAACTTCCTTTCCGTCCCTAAGGCATTTATACATGAAAGGCAGGGACCAAAGTTCATGCAGGAAGGCACTGCCCAAGGGCTGAAAACATCCCACTGGATAATGTTTCATTCACGAACTAAATTCAAATAAAGAAAAAGGCAAGGCGATAACCCCGTGAACTAGCCACACGGCAGAATCCAATTCCGCCACAGAGAATGGTAAGGGCTCTATTTTTTCGATATGTAAGAGAGTGTATGTTGCATCTTTCATGGACATGAATAGCTGTTTGTCAGTTAAATTAAACGGTAAGAATAAGGCAGAGGTGTTCAAAAAATGCCAAGGAACTTTACCTATTTTAAGTGTTTGCAAAGTCCATGCAAACTGCATCACTGAACGCAATTGATTCTGACCATGATATAACACAGAAACATCATCTTGTACAATATCAACAACAGAGGAAACAATATTCTCTAATGTGTAAATGCGGGAAGACAGGGTATTAATACTATTGTCAACAACAGCAAGCACTTTTTCTAGATTTGCTTGATCGATTTCCCGAAGTCGGGAAGCAGCTTCAATTTGCGAAAGCTTCCAGAGTTCATTGTAAGTTTCATAAATGAATCTCTTAGGTCGAGGGCCCCGAGGCCCCAGAACAAAATCGGACAGATCAATGTTGCCTGATAGGAGGGATAAATGCTGTTTAACAGAATCTAAGGAAGAGTGCTGCAACCACTGTTTACACAGTTTACCAACAGAATATGTTGTAACAGTACGAGAGTCAGAAAATCTTGGATCTGGCCTATCCTGTTTGTAACCAGGAGCTGAGTCATGAAAACGCAGTTGGCAGGCATTAGATGCTATGGGCCAAGCCAACCAGGGTGACTGAACAAACGTAGAGACATTAAACAAATTGTTTTGAAACAAAGCCTGCAAAGTGTCAAGGGAAATATTGAAATGCAAGCTCTCGCTGGGAGTGTAAGACAATACGGGAATGGATGGTGCATTTAACTGTTTGGAAGTAGCCAAACCCCAACAGGTCGTTTGATAGATAGTATGATTTAAAAATAAAATTTGGGCCGGGATTAGGCAAGCACGGTGCAAGGCTTCCGTGCCCTGCACCTGCCATGATTTGGTGCCCCAAATAGATTTCAAGTCAATGGTGTCCTGCCAGTGCTCATAACCACCCACAGCTAAGGCGTTCAAAAAGGAACCCGAATATAGCAATTTGGTGTGGGTCAACATGATTTTCTGTGTGGATGAAGTGTTTAATTTAAAATAATAGGACCCAGGGTTCGATCTATCAAAGTCTGTAAAATAAGTAAACTTATTTCTAAGAGTCTGGGAGCTACCTGGCAAAGGGGTCGGACAATGTTCCCATTGGGTGTAATTAAAAGAACCCCGAAGGGTACTGGGTTTATGGAGAAAGTGGTTGCCCCAATGCTGGTAACAATATAAATCGGCATAACTTGCAGAATTCATGTACAAATCTTCAGCATTAAAGGCAGCATAATATTTCAAATCAGTAAATAACGATTCAACGGCATGCACATCCCAATCGTCAGAATGAATATTACTTTTAACGACATCACCAATTGAAACACGGAGGACATTTGGTACATTTATAATCTCGGTTGGTCCATGAATTTGGAAATTTACCGCATCCCATACGATGCCATCAGCGACTGGGAAAGCTGAAATGTTCACAAATGTGTGGTCACGCTTCATGATGTGAGAAGAAGAATGCGGAGCCAAAGTTCCAGCGACACAGTTCACTGTAGAGCGTTCTGGTAAATAGTGACTGTTAGATTTGGGGGTCTCTAGTTGGCAGAGGTAGGTACCTTTGTCCAAATAGGGACCCTTGAGTCTAGTCAGGGAAAGTAGGTACACTCCTGAAATAACCCCTGCTCACCCTCTTGGTAGCTTGGCACGAGCAGACAGGCTTAGTTCAGAGGCAGTGTGTAAAGCATTTGTGAACACATACAGTAATCAAGTGACAACACTACAAATGGACACCACACAGGTTATATATTTATAAAAATAGGTATACTTTATATAGATTTATCACAAGACCATAAACGACAAAAATAATCCACAATACTGTCAAGAGTGCTTAGTTCTGATCAAAAAGGCTTAATTCAAGGTTCTGTGCGAGTCGGTAGCCTCCTCCGGCTACGGCGATGTTGAGAACAAACAGAGTCTAACAAATCCAGCTGACCGCGTCGAGACGGGCCAACACAGCGTGGACAGACTCGGTCACAGTACCTTTTACTTGAAGCGGGAGGCACGGGCGTGCGAGCCGGATGGCTGTTCGTCGCGGTCGCGATGCAAAAATGGAAGCGTTGCAGGACGCGTTGTCCCTCGATGCGGTGCAGGCAGCGGCTCGTTGACGTCGTCGAGACGGAGTCGGTGAGACCAGGGCCGTGCGTTGCAGGGCGAGACGGTGCTTCGATGCGGTGCTGGCAGGTTGCGGTGCGGCGACGGAGCCGGATTCAGGAGCTGGCGTCGATCAGTCCGGACAGCGGTGCGAGTCGGGTGGTGCGTCGCAAAGCGTGCGAGCGGTGCCCAACTCCGGTGCGGTCACAGGACTCGAACTCAGCAGCAGTGACCGTGTCGGTCGGACCAGTTCGATTTGGCGTAGCGAAGCGTTGCAGGACGCGTTGTCCCTCGATGCGGTGCAGGCAGCGGCTCGTTGACGGAGTCGGTGAGACCAGGGCCGTGCGTTGCAGGGCGAGACGGTGCTTCGATGCGGTGCTTACAGGACACCGAGTCGGTCGTGAGAGTCGGTCACAGCTCCCTACCTCTGTAGCCACTGAAACAGAGTTTCCAGCAGCAATTCACAAAGGGGGTGAAGTCCAATGGTCCTGGGACTTCGGTCAGGGGGCAAGCTCTCTTCCAAGCCCTTGGAGATCCTTCACAAGTTGATGAAAGTCACAGCAAAGCAAAAGTTCCTTTCTCCTTTCTTTGGCAGTCAGGCAAACCACTGCAGGCCAATCCCCAAAGCAGCACTTCAGGCTTAGGGATAGTCTCTCCTCAGGTTCTTCTTGGTTCCGCTCCTCAGCAAAGGTTTCTTCTTGTTCCCAAAAGTGATCTAATTTCCTAGGGGTCTGGGTCCCCTTTTTATACACAGTTTCTCTTTGTTCTCTGAAGGCAGTGAGGCCTCTGCCTAGCCCAAAACCAGTTCTGGTCAGTCCTGGAGCACTTTGTTTTTCTGACTCCTTCTTTCCTTTCAGAATGTGGGGCAGAGTGCTCAGCCGCCCGGCAGGAGGTGGAGCCAGCATTGTGGAAGGCAGGCACAGCCCTATTCAGACCCAGGTGCAACTCCTCCCTCCACTCTGGATGCAGATCTTTCTATTCAGCCCTGTGCTGACTCACCCTGTCTCCTGTAGCCACCCCCGGCCCCTGTCACTCAATCTCCAGACAAGGAATACACAACCTAGCAGAGGCAGGCTTGGATAGTTAGGCAAGAAAATACCCACTTTCTAAAAGTGGTATTTTCAAACACAGAATGTTAAAACCAACTTCACTAAAAGATGTATTTTATCATCCTGAGTTCAGGCATACTAAATTCGTTTTTCTACCATGTTCCCTGGGTCAGTTCTGACTATAAGGTGTAATAGTCAGTCTGCCCATTCTGGCCTATGGGGAGCAGGTAGCCTTGCAATAGTGAAAAACGAAAATGGCTGTAATTCACTATTAGGACATGCCACACACACCAGGGCATGTCCTACCTTATACTTACAATGCACCCTGCCCTAGGGCCTACATTAGGGGTGACCAACATGCAGTAAAGGGAAGGTTTAGGGACTGGTAAGTGGGTGCACTCACCAAGTCAACATGGCAGCCCTAGGCTGCACACCAGCTCTGCAATGGCAGGCCTGAGACACACTTTACAAGCTGCTTCTGTGGGTAGCACAACCCGTGCTGCAAGCCCACCAGCAGCATTGGATTTACAAGCCCTGGGCACACTCAGTGCACGGTACTAGGGACTGACAAGTAAACCAATAATCCAATCATGGAGTCACTAATACATACATCAATTCACGATAGGGAGCACTTGCACTTTGGCACTGATTAGCAGCGGCAAAGTGCCCATGAGCATCTAGTCCAGCAAAAACATATCGGCAACAGTGGAGGCATTACGAAAAAATGGAAGGGAGACCCACGCCAAGGATGCCAGGTCTAACACGTGTCCCCTCCAGCTGAAATGTGGGGAGAACTATCCTACCCCTAGGGAGTTCTCATCGCTAAGGCGGAAAAATCTGGACAGTCCATCAGCATTGGAGTGTTCTGTACCAGGGCGGTGTTCCACCGTAAAGTCCATCCCCTGTAGGGAAATGGACCACCTCAACAGCTTTGGATTCTCACCCCTCATCTGCATCAACCATCTGAGGGGCCTGTGGTCTGTCTGAACCCGGAAGTGAGTCCCAAACAGGTATGGTCTCAGCTTCTTCAGTGCCCAGACCACAGCAAATGCCTCACGCTCAATAGCACTCCATCTCTGTTCCCGGGGAAGTAACCTCCTACTGAGGAAGGCTACAGGTTGGTCTAGGCCCTCCTCATTGATCTGTGATAGAACAGCCCCTACACCATGCTCTGAAGCGTCCGTCTGAACAATGAACTCATTGGAGAAGTTGGGTGCCTGGAGCACAGGCGCCGTGCACATGGCAGTCTTCAAGGTGTCAAAAGCTTTCTGACAGGCGTCAGTCCAAATCACTTTCCTGTCCTGCTTCTTGGAAGTCAGCTCTGTCAAGGGGGCAACAATGCTGCCATACCCCTTGACGAATCTCCGGTAATACCCGGTGAGTCCTAGGAAGGCTCTCACCTCTGTCTGGGTCTTGGGGGGCTCCCAAGCCAGAATGGTATCAATTTTCGGTTGGAGGGGCGCCACCTGGCTGCTCCCAACCTGGTGTCCCAAGTACACCACAGAACCCTGCCCAATCTGGCACTTACTCGCCTTGATTGTGAGGCCTGCCCTCCGCAGCGCCATCAACACTTCCCAGAGGTGACGCAGATGTTCTTCCCAACTGGCACTGAACACTGCGATGTCATCCAGGTAGGCGGCACTGAAATCCTCCAGTCCAACCAACACCTGGTTGACCAACCTCTGAAAGGTGGCAGGGGCATTCTTCATCCCAAAGGGCATCACCCGGAACTGGTAGTGCCCATCTGGTGTGGAGAATGCTGACCTCTCTTTGCCCCATCAGTCAAGGCGATCTGCCAGTACCCAGACGTTAAGTCAAACATGCTGAGGTACCGCGCAGCCCCTAACCGATCTATGAGCTCATCAGCTCTGGGGATGGGGTGGGCGTCAGTCCTGGTGACGGAATTGAGTCCCCTGTAGTCCACACAGAACCGGAGTTCTGGTGTGGCACCAGGCGTGGCAGCCTTTGGAACCAAGACCACTGGGCTGGCCCAAGGGCTGTTAGAGGACTCAATCACCCCTAGCGCAAACATCTTGGAGACCTCCTCCTTGATGCAGGCTCTGACCCTGTCAGTCACCCTGTAAGCCTTGTGCTTCACAGGAAGACTGTCCCCAGTGTCCACATCATGGACGCACCAATGAGTGACACTGGGAACCAGGGAGAACAGGTCAGGGAACTGTCCCAACAGTTGGCGACAGTCACCTTGCTGCTCAGGTGTCAGGGAGGTAGAGAGGTTTACTCCCTCCACTGATCCATCTTGCTCTCGGGCTGACAGGAGGTCAGGAAGAGGCTCGGTCTCCTCCTCCATTCCATCATCTGTAGCTAAGAGCATGCCCACTTGGGACCTCTCCAAGTGGGGCTTCAGGCGGTTCACATGCAGGACCCGCAAGGGGTTCCTGGGAGACTGCAAGTCCACCAAATAGGTAACTGGACTCTTGCGCTCCACCACCGTAAAAGGGCCGGTCCACCTGTCCTGGAGCGCACAAGGCTCCACAGGGGCCATGACCCACACTTTCTGACCAGGCTGAAGCTCTACCAGAGTGGCATTCTGGTCGTACACCGCTTCATCTCCTCCTGGCTGGCTTCCAGATTTGCCTCAGCAAGTTCTCTGAAACGCCTAGTCTGGTTCCTGAAGGCCAGCATGTAACTGTATACATCCTGGGGAGGTTTCCTGGGAGATTGCTCCCAGCCTTCCTTGACCAAACTCAGAGGTCCTCGCACCGGGTGTCCATAGAGGAGCTCAAAGGGACTGAACCCTAGAGACTTCTGTGGCACCTCCCGGTATGCAAACAACAGGCATGGTAAGAGGACGTCCCATTTACGCCTCATGGGTTCTTCCAGACCCATAATCATGCCCTTGAGGGTCTGGTTGAATCTCTCAACCAGCCCATTTCCTTGAGGGTGGTAAGGAGTGGTGAACTTGTAAGTTACACCGCACTCCTGCCACAGGGACTTCATGTACTTGGACACGAAGTTGGTACCTCTGTCAGACACCACCTCTTGAGGGAACCCCACACGTGAGAAAATTCCCATCAGTGCCCGTCCCACCACGGGGGCCGTCACTGTCCTCAGAGGGATGGCTTCAGGGTACCGGGTGGCATGGTCCACCAAGACCAGGATAAACCTGTTGCCCATGGCTGTCTTGGGGTCCAGTGGCCCCACAATGTCAATACCCACCCGTTCAAAGGGGTGCTGACCACAGGGAATGGCTGGAGAGGAGCCTTGTGCTTCCTCCCACTCTTTCCACTTGCCTGGCAAGTCTGGCATGTCCTGCAGTGAGTGGCGGCACTCCTGCGCATCTGGGGCCAATAGAAATGGGTAACAAGCCTGTCAAAGGTCTTGTCCTGCCCCAGATGTCCTGCTAACGGTACATTATGAGCCAACCCCAGTAGGAAGGCTCTGAAGCGCTGGGGTACCACCAGCACACGGGCTGACCCAGGCTCAGCAACCTTAGGCTCTGAATACAGGAGACCATTCTCCCAGTAAATCCAATGTGATCCAGACTGATCACCTGCTGCCTGGTCTGTGGCCTGTTGCCTCAGACCCACGAGAAGGGGCATGCGTTCTGCTCCTCGCAGAACTCCTCCCTGGAGGGTCCTCCTTCTTGCTGCCAATGGGTCAGCTCAGGTAGGTCCCCCAGTTCAGCTACCTGTTCCCCTGTAGGCTCCAGGGCATCCCCCTCAGGGTCTGCCTCCTCCTGGACCGTGGGAACTTCGGGGCCGGTTTCCCGCGCCCCCTGCCTCCTCTCTCTCCGGCAGGCACCTGGGCCTCCCTCTCAGGCTCCAGGTCCTCTTGAACACCTTTCGCTGCCATTGACCGGGTGGTCACACATGCCCAATCTGGCAAGCCCAACATTTCTAAATGCGCACTCCGCTCCACCTTAGCCCAAGGTGAGCTCTCCAAATCGTTCCCTAACAAACAGTCAACAGGCATGGCTGGCCTCACAGCTATTTGAAGAGTACCCGAGACCCCCCATTCAAAGGGAACCTGAGCCACCTTGCAGTGACTCTCTGTGTTGTCAGCGGCAACAACCGGATAGAATGCATCAGGGATAACCTGCTCCTTAGACACCAGGTGACACTTGACAGCTGTCACACTGGCTCCTGTGTCTCTCAGAGCCTCCACCCTATGGCCATTGATGGTCACCCACTGCCTGTATTTCTTAGTGTTCTCAGGCAGCGGGGTCCTAGGGACCATCTCAGAGTCTCCTAAGGAGACAAGGGAAAACACTGTGGGATCCCCCACCTTGGACACCCAACTCCTCCCCCAGGGCTACACTAGCCAACTGCCGGGGGACTGCACCAGTGGGTGCTGGTTTTCCATGCAAAGGGCAACAAGGATCGTTTGCCTTGTGGCCAGGGGCGCCACACTTGTAACATACCAGTGGTCCCTGGTGAACAGGGGGCCTGTCAGGGCCACTGGCTTCTTCTCAGGGGAGGCTGGGAACCTTTCCCTTGGTTCCCTTGGGGTCTACTTTGGGGCCGTTTATGGAACTCCCTCTGTTTACCCTTGTCCCCCCCACTCTTCTGCTGGGGACCCTGCTCACCCTTGGCGGAGTCTCCCACGTGACCCTTGTGGACCCGGGTACTCACCCAGCAGTCCGCCACCTCAGCAAGCTGCCTAGGGTTAGTCAGCTTACTATCAATCAGGTGCTGGCGTAGCTCAGGAAAGCAATTACTGGACAAGTGCTCCCATGAAATCAAATCAAAGAGCGCCTGAAAATTCATCGCTTTGCTACCCTTTACCCAACCATCCAAGGCTCTGCAAAAGAAGGTCACATATTAAACCCAGGTACTGCTTTCAATCTTACTACAGTTCCTGAACCTTTGCCTATAAAGCTCAGGGGTCAAACCATACCTAGTCATTAAGGCATCCTTCATGTGGCTGTACGAATTATAGACTTCAGAGGGCAAATCCAACAAGGTATCCCGCCCTTCACTGAGGAACCGTCCCCACAACCCCGCTCCCCAATCCTTCTCAGGGACCCGGTGGGAAGACATGGCTACCTCATAGGCTTTGAACCACTGCCCAATGTCATCATTTTTAAAAAACTCCTTCACCACATCTTTGGGAATATACACCCTAGCTTCAACAGGCACAGGCGGTCACACTGCCACCAGAGGGAGTAATCTCTAAGCTTTTGGCCTTCAATTCCAACTCCCTCAAAACTTTCTCATGTTCAAACTGCATTTTCTTTTCCTCTAGGGCTAATTTCCTAGTTTGCATTTCGAATTCTAACTGCCCATTCAGCTTGAGCTTGGTCAGCTCCATTTCGTGCATCCTACTCTCTTTCCTGTCCTCCAACTCCTCTGGAGACAGTCCTCTGGCAGAAACACTGCTACCTACTGGGGAAGGTGGTCTTCCAGCCCCTAGACCCAATAGCCCCTCCAGCTGCCCTTCTGCATTCTCGGCCCCCTCCACCGGGGCACTCCTTGATTCGACCCAGGCCCTCAGCGCCTTTTGGAGGTCCTCCTTCCTGGAGAGCCCGGTCATGGACACTTTAAACTTTTTGCAGAATTGCCTGAGCTGCTTGAGGGTGTAGCATTCTAGCCTCTCTTCTTCCCAATCACACTCAACAGAGGCTACTGATGCTGGTTTCTCCATAGTGATTAAACTTGGCAGTTGCAAAAATAGGAAATCCCAGAAAAAATGCTATAAAAGTATGTGGTTACGTTTTGGTCTGCACTCACTAAGTAGTGTTCACCAATCACTGTACATGAGTCACAAATGCAAGTCCAGAATCCTCACCGCTGACCACCAATGTTAGATTTGGGGGTCTCTAGTTGGCAGGGGTAGGTACCTTTGTCCAAATAGGGACCCTTGAGTCTAGTCAGGGAAAGTAGGTACACTCCTGAAATAACCCCTGCTCACCCTCTTGGTAGCTTGGCACGAGCAGACAGGCTTAGTTCAGAGGCAGTGTGTAAAGCATTTGTGAACACATACAGTAATCAAGTGACAACACTACAAATGGACACCACACAGGTTATATATTTATAAAAATAGGTATACTTTATATAGATTTATCACAAGACCATAAACGACAAAAATAATCCACAATACTGTCAAGAGTGCTTAGTTCTGATCAAAAGGCTTAATTCAAGGTTCTGTGTGAGTCGGTAGCCTCCTCCGGCTACGGCGATGTTGAGAACAAACAGAGTCTAACAAATCCAGCTGACCGCGTCGAGACGGGCCAACACAGCGTGGACAGACTCGGTCACAGTACCTTTACTTGAAGCGGCAGGCATGGGCGTGCGAGCCGGATGGCTGTTCGTCGCGGTCGCGATGCAAAAATGGAAGCGTTGCAGGACGCGTTGTCCCTCGATGCGGTGCAGGCAGCGGCTCGTTGACGTCGTCGAGACGGAGTCGGTGAGACCAGGGCCGTGCGTTTCAGGGCGAGACGGTGCTTCGATGCAGTGCTGGCAGGTTGCGGTGCGGCGACGGAGCCGGATTCAGGAGCTGGCGTCGATCAGTCCGGACAGCGGTGCGAGTCGGGTGGTGCGTCACAAAGCGTGCGAGCGGTGCCCAACTCCGGTGCGGTCACAGGACTCGAACTCAGCAGCAGTGACCGTGTCGGTCGGACCAGTTCGATTTGGCGTAGCGAAGCGTTGCAGGACGTGTTGTCCCTCGATGCGGTGCAGGCAGCGGCTCGTTGGCAGAGTCGGTGAGACCAGGGCCGTGCGTTGCAGGGCGAGACTGTGCTTCGATGCGGTGCTTACAGGACACCGAGTCGGTCGTGAGAGTCGGTCACAGCTCCCTACCTCTGTAGCCACTGAAACAGAGTTTCCAGCAGCAATTCACAAAGGGGTGAAGTCCAATGGTCCTGGGACTTCGGTCAGGGGGCAAGCTCTCTTCCAAGCCCTTGGAGATCCTTCACAAGTTGATGAAAGTCACAGCAAAGCAAAAGTTCCTTTCTCCTTTCTTTGGCAGTCAGGCAAACCACTGCAGGCCAATCCCCCAAGCAGCACTTCAGGCTTAGGGATAGTCTCTCCTCAGTTTCTTCTTGGTTCCGCTCCTCAGCAAAGGTTTCTTCTTGTTCCCAAAAGTGATCTAATTTCCTAGGGGTCTGGGTCCCCTTTTTATACACAGTTTCTCTTTGTTCTCTGAAGGCAGAGAGGCCTCTGCCTAGCCCAAAACCAGTTCTGGTCAGTCCTGGAGCACTTTGTTTTTCTGACTCCTTCTTTCCTTTCAGAATGTGGGGCAGAGTGCTCAGCCGCCCGGCAGGAGGTGGAGCCAGCATTGTGGAAGGCAGGCACAGCCCTATTCAGACCTAGGTGCAACTCCTCCCTCCACTCTGGATGCAGATCTTTCTATTCAGCCCTGTGCTGACTCACCCTGTCTCCTGTAGCCACCCCCGGCCCCTGTCACTCAATCTCCAGACAAGGAATACACAACCTAGCAGAGGCAGACTTGGATAGTTAGGCAAGAAAATACCCACTTTCTAAAAGTGGTATTTTCAAACACAGAATGTTAAAACCAACTTCACTAAAAGATGTATTTTATCATCCTGAGTTCAGGCATACTAAATTCGTTTTTCTACCATGTTCCCTGGGTCAGTTCTGACTATAAGGTGTAATAGTCAGTCTGCCCATTCTGGCCTATGGGGAGCAGGTAGCCTTGCAATAGTGAAAAACGAAAATGGCTGTAATTCACTATTAGGACATGCCACACACACCAGGGCATGTCCTACCTTATACTTACAATGCACCCTGCCCTAGGGCCTACTTTAGGGGTGACCAACATGCAGTAAAGGGAAGGTTTAGGGACTGGTAAGTGGGTGCACTCACCAAGTCGACATGGCAGCCCTAGGCTGCACACAGGCTCTGCAATGGCAGGCCTGAGACACACTTTACAAGCTGCTTCTGTGGGTGGCACAACCCGTGCTGCAAGCCCACCAGCAGCATTGGATTTACAAGCCCTGGGCACACTCAGTGCACGGTACTAGGGACTGACAAGTAAACCAATCATCCAATCATGGAGTCACTAATACATACATCAATTCACGATAGGGAGCACTTGCACTTTGGCACTGATTAGCAGCGGCAAAGTGCCCATGAGCATCTAGTCCAGCAAAAACATATCGGCAACAGTGGAGGCATTACGAAAAAATGGAAGGGAGACCCACGCCAAGGATGCCAGGTCTAACAGTGACCATTGATGAGCAAGAAAAAAACTGTCACAAAGCCAATGGACATGAACAGAAAAATCAGGAATAGTACCAACCAGATGTATGTCCATGGGGGGATCAAAAAATTGTCTCTGAACCAGGATACAAAAATACTGAATCTGGACGGGATAAGTGATGAGGTGGAATCCGAATCAAAGGAATAACTGGTGGGGCTCAAAGGCGTTGTTGGTAGGTGAGCCACCGACTCAGTGGCGGGGTATGTGTACTCGGTCTCCTTGTTGCAGGGGGAATCCGGGTAGTCGAGCAGACGATCAGGCAAATCTACCATCTTGATGGCAACATCAGTGACCGTGTGGTGCTGGAGGGCCACAAACATTTGTCCTGGAAATGGCTGGACAAGAGACCGCCGGTGTTACACTATTCAGGATCGGCCAGATGTTGTAGCTTGACATTTTCCACTGAGATGTATCTGTTCTCTTTGCGACCAGGAAGCGGTGGTAAGATGACTGTCACGAGTACCCTTCAAGCCAAGGACTGGAACCGGTGCACGATAAGAGGGACCAAATTCTTTTTGTTCTCCACCTTCTCTCGGACCAGGTCTCCAACCTTCGGAAGCCAGCCGGTGACCGGAATCTGCAGCGCAGAGTCTGTGGCTGAAGGTAAATGTTCGTTTGCAAGTTTGTCACGGGCTTCTTGTAAGTCCTGCAACATAGTAGAATGGTTATCTACATCAAAGATTGCGGACTGCGCCCCCATGTCTAGACCATCAAGGTCGGGCACAAACATTCGTATGCCAAAGAGCATTTCGTATGGGGTCCGCCCACCCAGAGGTCTTCTAGGGAGATTATTAAGTGCACGTTGTACGGTATACAAGTGGGCCAGCCAGTTCCTGCCAGTACCTAAGACTCTAGCTGTCAAGGATTGCTTTAAGTCACGGTTCATTCGTTCAACAATGAAATTGCCCTCAGGCCGATATGGAGACGAAAATTTCACCCGCACCCCCAGTGACCCCATCGCGTACTTGTACGCCTTAGAGGCGAACGCCGGACCTTGGTTAGAATGGAAGGTGCCACAGGCAAAAATTCCCACAAAGACACGCAAATCCCTTATGACATTTCGAGCATCAGCACTCCGTTGTGGCCAAACCCAGATGAAACGTGTGCACGAATCCACTGCAACCAAGATGTACTTATATGCAGTGTCAGAAGAAAATGGATCGCAGTGATCCAGGTAAACACACCCAAAAGGTCTGTTAGAAATGCAGAGCAGTGTTTGTGGTGGTCGTGTAACCGTTGAAGGCTTAATTTGCTGACAAACGTCACAAGAAAGCACATAAGTACGGGTCTGTTTATATGGACCACGCCACCAGTAACCCTGCTGCAAGATGGAAACCGTCGCAGACACGCCAGCATGGGCCGAAGCCAAGCCTTCGTGTGCGGCCGTTATCAAGGAAAGTCTGCGGTCCGCGTTGGGAATCAGCCGATCACCAACGTCTGGAATTTTTACGTAAGGAACCTGATCGGGACCTACTTGATAAGAGTATTTGGAAGGGAAACCCCGTGGGTAATTAGCACCTTCCTTTGTTGCAGCAATAGCTGCCAAAATATCATTATCTATTTTAGTCATGGATCTTGTAACTGCTGCTACTGAGCACGTGGCTACTGCTGATTTGGCAGCTTCATCTGCCAAACCGTTACCGACAGCGTGTGTGCCCACACGCTGGTGGCCAAGAGTGTGAATCACCTGTGTGAGAGGCAGACGTTGTTTCAGATCTGCCACTCGAACCCAAAGCATCTTATGCTTAATTGTGCTGCCCTTTGCATCTCTATAGTCGTTTTGCGACCAGAAGAATAGATTGTCATTGAAAGATTGAACACAGTAGTAAGAATCGCATACAATGAGGGTCGTCACGATGGGGCGTGGCTTGACGCCGATGTGAGGGGAAGCGGACCTCGGAGCTCCGTCCATGGTTTCCACCCACTCGCAATGATCCTGCCTGTCTGAGGTGGCCCCTACCGTCACGAAAGTGTCCGGAAGTGCTGGTGCCCATGCTGCTGCGGTGAGAGGGAAAGAGAGCTCCTCTGTGGGGGCTAAACCTGCCGGGACTCTTCCCCGGGAGCGGCCGGCACTGCGACACCCAAGATGGCGGCTGCCCTGATCCGCTGCGGACGCCTCTGATCGCGCTGGAGGCGGCGGTGCCCGGTAGAGGTACCTCGGCACATCTCTTGTTGAGTGCTGGCACTCCTGGGCCCCTGAAGACTGCGGCTGTCGGAGCGGGCCGTGAAACGAGAGCAGACCGTGGCCCCCCCTCGCTGCTCGCGAACGCTCGCAAAATGGCGGCGCTGGGCCTGGCGGGGGAATCCTGAAGAGATCAGCGGTGCTGTGTGCCTCGCGGTGGAGCACTTGCGGCGCCCTGCCGGTGGGCGTTGTTCTGGCCCTGAACTTAGAGCAGCGGGCTGGGTGCACAACTGCTGGAGGCTGCCGAGGCGGAGCAGCGACGAGAGAGCCTGCAGCTACGGGGGCGGCCTACTTGCGGCGGCGCGCCTAACGGGACATGTCGGGACCTTGGGCCCACCCGCGATGACCTGGAGGTGCACATGAGACCCTGCAAGCACTAGAGGTGAGCGCCGCAGCGCTCTGGCACGACGGGGAGGACGCTGCCCCTGGGGACCCTGTGACCTGCCGTGAGTGGAACCCAGGTGCCTGATGTGGCGAGGTGTGCTGCAGCGTAAACACTGAACTCCCACTGGCGGCTGACTGAGGTGAGATCGCTGCAGGCCCGAGAGAACTGACAGCTGCGTGGGGGGCCCATCCATTTCAGCTCGTGGTGGGCAGACCGCCTGGGGCTGCTGCTTGCGGCCTTACCGCCTGGTCCCCCAGAATTACCCTGGTGCTCTGACCTGGCCTACAATCTGTGGGGACCCTGGCCCCGGAGGCCTATTGCAGGGCTGAGCGGCAACTGGATACTGGTCGCCTCTTGGGGGACAGGGACGCTGAGGGGACGCTGGTGTGAGCACTGGGCCCTTGTTGAGCAATTGGGACCCCGTGCGTGCCCGTCTGCAGGGGAGCCGACAGTGAGTGGACCTCCCTCTCCTGCATGACTACCTACCTGAGACGGCGGGGGACTCCCTGGCCGATTGCTGCGGGGCCGCCTTTGCCCAAACTCACTCTGGACAAAATGGGGAGAACATCACGGAAGAAGGGGTTTGAGGTCCTTCGCATCGAAGAAGCGGATCATCACACAGAAAAAGACGAGGAACTATCGGAGGGGCAACTGCAGCGTGCCCCTGGAGACCCCACGCTGGCTGATATCATGCGGGCCATTACGTCAAGGGAAGCGCTGGAGGCAAAAATAGACTCCATTGGAGCCGACCTCACCTTGCTGAAGGACGACCACCGCAAACTTAAAGAGAGAGTTACCCTCACTGAGAAAACGATGGCGGAAGTACCGGAAGCGGTCGCTATGCTGCAGCGCACACTGAAGATGGTGGAAGCGAAGGTTAAGGTGCTGGAATTGTGGGCGGAAGACAGCGAGGGGCGCTCAGGGCGAAATAACCTGCGCATAGTGGGGGTCCCGGAACGGGAGGAGGGAGCTGACGCTGTACAATTCCTGGAGTCTTGGCTTCGGACTACAGTGGCCCCTGAGGGCCTGTCCCCTTTCTATGCGCTTGAGCGCGCCCATAGAGTTCCGGCCCAGCCACCGAAGCCTGGGGCTCCTCCCCGCCCGCTGGTGGTGAGGTTGCTACACTATCGGGACCGGGACTGCATTCTGAAATGGGCACGGGAGAAGCAGAGCTTGCAAATCGGAAACAGCCGAGTGTCGATATTCCCAGACTTCATAAGGGAGGTCCAACGCCAGAGAGCCTCTTATACATCTGTCAAGCGGAAACTTCGCCAGCTGCAGCTTCCATATGCAATGTTGTTCCCGGCGCGCCTCCGGGTGACTGATGGCTCCAGATCGCTCTTCTTCACCACCCCGGTGGCCGCTTGGGAATGGCTGGAGACCCGACCAGCTCCTGGAAGCCGTGTACCATCACCGGGCTCTTCTAGACGGGCGTCGAGCCCTTCTCCACCCCCCTCGGGGGCCCTCTCCCCGAAGGGGCGCAGGCTGGAACGAGATCGAGCTGTCCGGGCGGTGGCGGACATCAGTCAGGGAGACCCTGGCCCAGCTGGAACCGCCTGCAGCCATGCAACGGGAGGTTCGGTGAGCTCGCGGGTGAGCAGCGAGCACGGAGATTCGGAGACTGACCTTCCAGTTGTCACTCCGCAAACTGCGGATGGCATAATTTGATGCCAGCCCATCAGGTTGTATGAGAAGCCAGATTTGACTACCGGGGGCCTCCAGATTTAAAGGAGGTGGTTAACTATGATCAGTAGGTGAAAGAGGACACACATGGATATTGGGAAAGAATCTGGGGTTACCACCGAACCTAAGTGAGTGGGGGGGGCTCGGGGGAGTTCTGGGTCCAACTGGGTTAGCTTACGCCCTGATACCTGTTGGGATTTACTGTTTACGATCACTGGTCTGGATGGGGCCTTGTTTGGGCGAACCTGTCCTGGGGAGGGGGAGTTGGGGGGACATTGTTGTTTTGGGGTTTGTGTTGGGGACCAGGTATGTCGCTACAGGGGTTATTTGCATCCAGGTAGGGTACGGCTTGCATGATGGGAACTGTTGTAGGCATTAAGTGTATATCCTGGAACGTTGGGGGAATGCACACTATGTCCCTGTGCCACAAGATACACTCATACCTGGTTAGGCGGGGGGTCCAAATCGCCCTCTTGCAAGAAACTCATCTATCGCAAATGGAAGGAATAGCCCTGCAGAAGCGCTGGAGGGGACAGGCGTTCTATACTGGGTACTCAGCTTTTGCTAGGGGAGCTCTGGTCTGGGTGCGGGCGGGGGTCCCCTTCCAATGTGTCAGACAAATCATAGACCCGGAGGGTAGATTCGTAGTGGTCCTGGGGAGATTGGATGGCCGTGACCTTGCCCTAGGGAGCATATATGCCCCTAATGTGGATCAACCTGCGTTCCTGGCGCACCTCTCCCAAACGCTTGCCTTGGTGCTAAAGGGTTCGGTGCTGCTGGGAGGGGATTTTAACAGCGTCACTGACGTTCAATTGGATAGATCCCACCCTCCACTCCCTGACGCCCCCACACATTGAGTTGCTGAGGCTATGAGAGGCTGGCAGTGCCATTGGGGACTGATAGACACCTGGAGGGCTCAGCATCCCGGGGAAAGGGATTATTCCTACTTCTCTGCTCTACACGAATTACTTGTCCGCTTGGACGCGATCCTTTGCTCACCAGATGTTCATGGCAGAATTAGGCTGAGTGAATACTTGACCAGGACGGTTTCTGATCACAATCCCCTGCTGGTGTCATTGGACTGGGTGAGGACTCGTACTAAAATCCCTAGTTGGTGCCTACGACCAGAGGTACTGGAAGACCCGGTGTTTAGAACTACGGTAGGGGGTGCCATTGACTACTTCATCACTAATGCCGGTACCACGTCAAGCCCGCTCACTGAATGGGATGCTTTTAAGGCTGTCATTCGGGGCAGGTGCATTGGCGAGGTAGTGGGGGTGTGAAGATTTCTCCTGCATGATGTGCAGAATGCGGAACTGAGGCTCAGGGAGGCCGAAAAGGAGCGGCCGGAAAGGGTAGATAAACAGCCGGACCTCCTCGTAGCCAGGGAAGCTTTAGCGGCGCAAGTGGAACACCTGCGATGTTTTGACTATAGAGCCTACACCACCAGGGCCCATGCAGAGAGGGACAAGGCTGGAGCATTGTTAGCCTGGCTGGCTAATCCAGCGCGTAGGGGAACGGCGATACTGGAACTACGCGGCCGTGACAACGAGATCTTCCTTAGCCAGCAGGATATCAACCTCCAGTTTCTGGAATATTACACCGAGTTATATCGGAGTAAACTCGACCCAGTAGTATTGGATGAAGAACGCTTCTTGGATGAGGTGGCGCTTCCCCAGCTGGACGCGGAGTCTGCGGGGACCCTGGGCAGCCCTGTTGCCCTAAGGGAGGTGCGGGGTGCCATTAAACATATGGCCTGAAATAAAACGCCGGGGACGGATGGGCTCCCGGTTGAGTTTTATTTGACATATGTGGACGCTCTGGCTCCCCACTTGGTCACACTATACAATAGGGTGCGCCGAGAGGGGCATTTGCCGGCCACTACGAGAGAAGCGGTAATTATCCCGCTTTTGAAGCCAGGAAAACCAGCATGGGACCGTACTGCGTATAGACCTCTGGCTATGCTCAACTTAGACTATAAAATACTGAGCAGTGTCTTGGCGTCTCGCCTCTTGGCATACATGCCCACACTGGTGCATGAGGATCAGGCGGGATTCATCCCAGCGCGGAAGACAGCAATGAACATACGCAGGCTCATGCGCATTTTAGATGCGACTACCTACAATAAGGAAGAAGCATGTATACTGTCCATCGACTTGGAGAATGCTTTTGACAGCCTCAAATGGCCATATCTCCTTAGAGTCCTGAGAGCGTTTGTATGGGGTGAGGGGTTTGTAGCTTGGACGGCATTACTGTACGAACATTCCACCGCTAGGGTCAAAATGGGTGGCATTATTTCGGACGCCTGCTTGGTGGGGAGGGGGACGAGACAAGGGTGCCCGTTGTCTCCCCTCTTGTTTGCACTAGCGGTGGAGCCTTTGGCAGTCCACGCTAGGCTGGGGGGTGCCTATCAGGGCCTGGAAGCGCTGGGGCAGCCCCAATACATTGCACTATATGCGGATGACCTCCTGATGTTCCTGGCCAATGCTGGCGAGGCTTTGAGGGGAGCCAAGGCTTTATTGGACAGATTGGGCAGAGTAGCGGGCCTAAAGGTTAACTGGGCTAAGTCGTGCCTTTTCCCGACCATGCCTGGAAGAGCTGGACCGCTGGCGACAGAGGAGGTACGATGGGAAGACATGTGCCTGACTTACCTAGGGGTGAAAATCTACCACGACCCTAATGATTTGTGGAGGGTAATGTGGGGAGAGCAATGCGGAGTGCTAAAGGCAACTTTGAGTTCTGGGGCTCCCTTCCCTTGTCGCTGGCAGGTAGGGTGGGCCTCTTAAAAATGGTTACGCTGCCTCGATTGCTCTATTATTTTGGCTCCCTCCCCATTTGGATTCCGCACAGGCTTTTCGCCTACTTTAACACCCTGATCACGGGGTTCCTATGGGGTTCTGGTCGGAGGAGAGTGGCGCTGTCCACTATGATGCGACAAAGGGCGGAGGGTGGATTAGCGGTCCCGGACTTTGAAGCTTATTACCACGCGGCGTAATTGCAATGGTTCGCGAAGTGGATGGCGGGACGCCTTCGGAATCTGGAACTCCCCGGTGGCTCGGACCCCAGCTTACAGCACCTCTCCAAGGTTTTCTTGCATCTCCCTCTGAGGGAGGGAGCGATCCCTTCAGACCTGCGAGTGATGCGCCGCTGTTGGAATCGGTCCCTCGGACGAGCATGGATGCGCTCCCCGTATGCGCCGGAGATCCCACTGATAATCTGTGAAACTCTCCCCACGGAGGGGACTTGCAGCGGCTGAGGGACTGGGAAGAGGTGGGGATATCTACTATTGGGAACCTGTTTGAGGACAATACCTTACTCCCTTTTAATGTACTGATAGAGCGAGTTGACTTCCCGAGGGGCGATTTCCTCCTCCACGCTGCTTTGACAGCGGCCATCCGGAAACATTGGCGAGCTGGGTTGGCGGAACCGACCACCTCTCAGCCGGGACAGTACATAGTCATGGCCGCGGGGACGTTCAAGGTGGTCACTTGCCTCTATAGACGCATCACGCGGGAGACATGGAGCCCCCTGGAGGCCTTGCGCGGGAAATGGGAGGCTGACATAGGAGAGGACATAGCGGAGAAGCCATGGGGGGAACTGGTTGAACGTGCTTGGAAATGCACCAGAAACGCACGCTTCCAGCTGATCCAGTTCTTCGTTCTTCATAGAGCATACCTCACCCCGGGCAAGATCACTGAATATTTTGGGACCCGGTCTACTTGCCCGAGGTGCGGTCTGGAGGCTGCAGGGTTCATGCATATGTTCTGGGACTGCCCAGCGTTAGGAGACTATTGGCGGGAGGTGACCTCTAGCCTAGCAGATGTGACGGAGCGGGAAGTAGCGAGGACACCGGGGTGCTGTCTACTACATTGGTTCCCCACACTTCCAGAAATAAGGTTACCAGCAAGTTCATAGACCTGGGGTTGGTATTGGCTAAAGAGAAATCACAAAAAATTGGAAGCGAAGAAAGCACCCAAAGTGTCCAGGTGGATGAGGGAGCTTATAAGATGGGCGGAGAGCGAGGGACCCTGCGCCTGGAGATGGCTAACCGCAGTGGGAGTGACAAATCCTTAGATGGGGCGAGGGCTTGGGTGGCACTTGTAGACATACTGAAGCAACCAAGGGATGATGATGACGCACCCCCTGCCAATGTAGACCAGGGGACTGGGGACTGAGAGCCTACCCCGAGACTGGCCCAGCCCAATCACAGAGACACACGCCGCCCCAGCGGAGTAGGAGGGTGGCGGGTTAATCAGAAAGGACATCCTCCCATTAAGGTTAGCAAGACAGGTGCTCTGTTGAACTACCCAGTATTATTCTTACCTATGAAATTAAATGAAATTTGTACTTGTAAAGCGCACTTATACCCCCAAAGAGGTGTCCTGGCGCTGTACGCATACCGCTGTGGAACCCTTCCTGGCTTTTCCCTGTGAAATGTCCACTCCTGGGCACCCCCAGGGTGAAGCCAGGCATCCCAGCGCTGTTGGGGCCGTTGTGGAGATTAAGCAAGCTATTGCCCAGAGTTGCAGAGTGGGACCCATGATTAGAATAGGCACCGAGGCGAGAATTATCAGGTCCGAGGAAATTGAGCCCAAGACCCGCCGAGGCGGGAATTGAACCCTGGTCCCGGGCCAGATCTCTGCATCAGGGTCTGCCGCTCTAACCATTGAGCCACACTTCTCCACCTATGAGAGATGGTACTTAAGCGACATGCCTGGAGGGGAGGTTTTGTTACTTCGTGGGTTTTACTAGGGGGTAACTGGGTGGGAGGGTGAATCATTATGTGGTCATGCCTCCAGTAACTACAGAACTGTACAGTGGGACGCTAAGGGTAGCAAGTCACCTGCGCTGCTCTGTTATGCCCCATATGGAAAGGACGTACTGCCACTTCATTGATTTAAAATAGGGATTCCACCGATGTCGCTTGAGGGGCTCGATTACTGCCGGTTTGCACAAATGAACGTGATTGTACTGTCAAAGCATAACTACTATAACAAAAACCAAATAAAGTTTGTTTAAAATTTTTTTTTTTTTTTAAATGAGGGTCGTCACGTCGGGATTAGCGAACTCAAGTGCGAGCACCAAAGCGCGCAGCTCGGCCAATTGTGCAGTGCTGTCTCCTAGTGCCTGTGTGTGCACTACAGTCGATTTGAACTCAACGTTCACCATGGTACCTGCAACAATAGCACATGCTGCTGAATAAGCATGTTTGGAACCCGTGGCCGGTTGTTCCGAACCATCGGTATAGATAATACATTCGTACTCCTCAAGCGGTAGCAAGGACAGAGGAGGAGGATGAACAAATTCATACTGTAAAAACTCCTGCGTCTGAAGTGAAGAATCAAAGATAAAAGTGACATTTGGAGATGTCAGAGATGTAGCCCATTGTATCCAACGGGGGTGCAAAGCATTAGAGTTCGGGACACTTGCTTTCCTCACTGCCTCAAGGGCAGGATATGGTGTTACCACCAAAATGCGTTCTCCCTGTGCCAGTGCGCGTTCCTTTAGAATCGCCATTTGCACTGCAGTCAAAACTTTCTCCACAGAGGAAAAGCGCATTTCTGCGGAAGTGTAAAGATGTGACTTGTATGCAATCGGTACTGTGTCACCTTCGTTGAAGGTTAAGTACGTGAAACCCACTGCCCCTGGAACGATTCTAATCACCAGGTTTGTGTGGTTATCACGAGTCAACAAGAATTTAGATTTAAGTAGATCTGACTGCAAAGACTGCAGTATAGAGGAATGCTCGGGAAGCCAGCATGACTTCAAAAAAGTTAGGTTGTATCAAGGCATAAAGAGGCTTGATACGCTGGGCATATTCGGGAATGTAAGTACGCCCGAAGTTCAGAAAACCCAGTAAAGACTGAAGCTTCTTCAGAGTGGTTGGAGGGCACAAAAGTGCGCATTCCTCCAGGAAATGGGGAGCTAAGCCCTTACCTTCATTATTGAGCTCATAGCCCAAAAACAAAACGGTAAATTCGGCAATGTGAGATTTGGCAAAATTAAATTTGTATCCTAAGACCGCAAAATCAAGAATAATGTGGTCCACTCGGGAAAGATGCGGCCATAATTCGTCGTCTGTCAGATAGATATCGTCGACGTAGGAACACGCATCTGGGTCTATGCTGTCCAACAGAGAGACAACACGAGCGGCGAAGACACCCGGGCTGTTCTTGTAGCCCATGGGTAAACGCCGGAATTTGAATTGTTTACCACCGGAACTGAAAGCCCTCCATTGGCTGCACTCCGGGGACAAGTTGTGCGTGTAAAATCCATTGGATAGGTCAAGTGTCGTTTTATATTTTTTACGAACAAGACTGTCTACAAGCGCAGAACTGTGTGTATTTTGCACCGCAAAGGTCCGACAATGAGAGTTCAAATGTCGGTAATCCAATACTAGGCGGTACGATCCATCGGGTTTAGAAACCGCGAAAAGGGGATTATTCATTGGTGATACGCATGTTTCAATTACTCCTTGATATTCTAACTGTGTCAGAATATTGGAAACGGGACCTTTAGCTTCCCGCTTGTTGGGATATTGGGGTTGTGGCTGTGGCAGCGACCGCAAAGGAATATCATGGGGGGGGGAGAGTCTTCATCCCAGCCCACGTGGTTGCGGTATAACGCCGGAGCCAGGGCCCCAGCCCACTCAGCTGCGAGAGCCTCCGCTTTGTCCTTGGGGACATGACGAGAAAAGCTCGGAAGGATTACCTCCTCCCCGTGATGCGCAGCAAGTACGAATGGGGGCGGCCAATCCGCCTCTGCTAACAAAATGTCGTAAGAAGAGGTCAGATTCTCCCAAAAAATCCCTTTAAAAACACGCTGTATGTCACTTTCAATTTGAAGGACGATATTATATATTCTGTCAGGGGGTGCCACTCTGGTGTCTGCTGTCTCGACAGTAATGAATGTGTCAGTTGCTGTCGCCTCCACATGAGGACGTAGCGCCTCCCGCACTATGGTAACTTCCGTGGTGCTGTCTAGGAGCGTCACTGCCCATGTCCAATTCAGGAGTCTCGTTCTCACCGTCTGTGGCATACCTCGCTGTTACAGCTGCAACTTTTTTCTTCTGAAACTGTGGGCGAGAACGTTGAAATTCTTCTGGTTTCCCTCTGACTTGTTGTCGAGGTTGGTCTCGTCCCTGTGGAGCCTCTCGACCCCTGCCTCTATCCTGGCGATCTCCTCCACCAGCCTGGGAGGTCGACGGTGCCTGTGGAGAACAAGGAGAACGCGGATCAGGGACTTGAAATCTCTCTGGAGATTTAATTCTCACTCTGTCGCGCAAATCATAAGTGCGTTCAGAAGATACGAAAACCGGGGATGCGCCTCGTGACCCTGTTTTTTTCTGTTGTTTACCCTGTTTCTTCAACCTCCAGCTCTTTTTAGTAAAGAACGGTTTCTCATCTTTCTCAGATTGAGTTTTTTGTTGTGGCTGTGATTGAGTTTGCGTTTTAGCAAAAGGCTTAACTCCCAGACTTTTGCGGCCAATGGTTTTATAAGCCTGTGCAATAATTTTTGGTAATTAGCGTGGCTTGTCCGGTTCTGGGACCAAAGCCAAAGCATTAGCTACTTGAAAGTTAACTGCATCGCCCTTGACGTTCGCAAGGATTAAATCAGCTACTACATCGAACACTCCCACCAGTCTCATCCCCAATTCCACAGCCGCTTCAGGGCCATGCTCATCCTGCACGCGTTTAATTACAGAGGGGAGAACTGTCATGGAAGGAGTGCCGAAACACTTCGCATATACGGCCGCGAATATCTTACCCCAGTTGTTGCATTTTGCCAACTCGGGAATTAAGTCCTTCGGCAAACTAATCGTCAAAATCCTGTGTTTTTCCACAGGAGAAGTATTGGGAAAAACTGCCTCCAGCTGGTCAAATTTTTCTGCAAGCCAATAAGGCAAATCATCCTTATTTTGTGGGCGCTTGCCCATCACCGAATTAACCATGACGGGACTTATGGTTACACCGCCCGGTCCAGCTGGATGCACCGCAACTCCAGGAGGGGCTCCCTGGACGTTGCCTGTAACATACTGTACTAAAGCTCTGTGAACGCGTATCAAAGACGTATGTAACTCATGCAGTTCAGCAACCGTAAGCGTCATATAATGCGGATGTGGGGTATACCCGGCCAAAACTGGCCAAGTGGCCCCGTCTATAGATAGGGGGCCTAAACGAACTGGTGTGACCAGATGTGGGAGGGCGCCATTAAACCAAATACGGTGTTGCCATGCCGTAAGTGGTACTTCAAGAGCCTGATAAGGCCGATAAGCATTGGGTAGGGCAGTGAGAGTGTACTCATGGAACAAATCGTCCGCTCCATCCACCGCCGGAAAAGTGACCCAAGAGTAAAACACCTCAAAGTGGTGAGCCGGGTCAGCTTGCACCACAAAGATTAGTGAGACACCGCGTCGGGCACTCCATAAGCCAGTAAATGAGCCCGGAGCGCAGCGCGGCTATGTGCCGGGATATTTATATCCGCCATTAAGACCAGAAATTATCGACAACCTAATATGAGGCAGCACAATATAGGGTTTACTTAAACACCTTTTAATAACTTCAAGCTTGAAAGAACCTATAAAAACGTCAATATAGGAGGTATCACTCTCGCATACGCGTCCGGAAGCGTCTGCGAAGGGTGTTGTGGACAAGCACAAGTACTACTCAAGCGTCTCGCAGATAAGCAGCCCACTACGTTGGTGGCGCCATGTTGTAGGGATTCTGCACATATACAGAGCTATGCACAGGATAATAGGACCTCGGAGTATAGTGGTGAACCAACCATGCACCTTAGTACCCACAATCCCAATCCGACTAGCTTTAGCGTCTCATTAGCAGCGATGCTACCAATGATTAGACAACCCAGAACACGGTCTCTCTCTCTCTCTCAGGACTCGCGGGAGCAAGAACACCCTTTCATAACTCACTCATATCTGTACACAACGTGCGTAATAAGAGACACTGTATAGTTTAAAATGTTTATTTCAACTACTGTGCTCTAAGATACAGTACACGTGCCAGTACTATCAGCATAATGCATAAGGATAAAATAATAAGCATAGTTACAATTCCAAAGAATACAAACGGGGAAAGCATTTCATAAAGCAGTGGATATAGGGCTAAATGACCATACCACCCTCCCCGTGCTATTAGCTAGTTTATTATAAAAATAGAAGACCTCTGGGCGTTGTCAGGCGAACCCTCATACCTCAATATCTAGATGCAAGGTTTACATCATCAGACAAGCACAGCTCTTCTCCCTGGAAAGGTTTTTCTCCAAGTGTGCTTAACAGCGAAATCACAATATTAAAAGCACACGAATTTCTCCAGTGCAGCTGTACTTAGTGTTATGTCTAAGTGCGAGGGACTGGCTAGATCAGCAAGAACAAGGGACGTTGTTTTTCGACCTTGTACATGTTGTGCAGACGAAACCCACAGGGAACAGGAGAAAAGGTGAAAGGCAGACAGTTCTAATATAGCCGGGCACAAGCAGAGGCTGGAAAAACAAAGTCACAAAGTAACGTGCGCAAAAAAGGCATCATGGCAGCCAGGCCTAAGCCAACTTAGCAAGGCAGACCATGAGGCCACAAACCACATGACACTACAGTCTTAGAAAAAAAAAGTAACATTTAGGCAGTAACCTCTTCTCACTAATTGTTAGGAAATTACTAAAAATGTCAATTTGCACATTATAGTGCATACAACAAATTTAAATCAATAGATACAGAAGAGTTTTTATCTATATTTCTAAAATGACTTTCGTAAAGTTTTCACCTAACCTGCCTAAAAGTCTGAACAGTTTGAACTGATGACTTAATTGCGACCCATCAGCTGAGTCTCCTGTAGCTCAGAGGAAATTGCACTTTTCCTTCCACATCAGCTTTGAACCGCCCATAAACTTCAAAGCTATAAGCTCAAGGCATTAGGATGTTTTAAAAGCACCACTAGCCTTGAAGGTCGAAACATCGACAGTTGAACTACATGCCTGTCCCCCAACATAAAGTGCCCGGCAATAGGACAGTAAAGCAATAGCCCACTGTCTTTGGCAACTGAGATTCAATCATCTCGGACAGGTGTACCATACGGTATATTTGTAATGACTTTGTGAAGTCTAATCTTGTCCTTGTTTATATATTAGTTGTTTACATGCTTTTTTCACTTGATGCAGTGCACAAGCACTTTTCACGTTGCACTTACGAAACAGCCTATGTGAATAATGACTTATTTATTAATCTCTATATGTTTTGAACACTCTATTGTAAACTGCTTGAATATACCAAATGTTGGGAATCGAACCTGTGTGTTTTTGTTTTATGTTATTTTTGGTCATTCAATGTTCTAATATATATGGGAATCATACCGTGTATGTGCAGTTACTAAGCAACTGTCTAAGATAATACCTATCATACTCCGGCAGAACCAATTGTCTTTTTAGATTAATCAATACCCAGGTTCTGAGGAATACAGGGTTACCCCATTGTAGCTTAATGTTGCTGGAAGATTCCTGTCAGGAAGGCATGTGGGAGTTATTTAGAGACTACCAACCTCGATCTACCATAGGAATGTATGATAGGGACAGAATCGTTGCACAAAATGACTACACAAAGGCCAGCAGGAAGCCTCACAGTAGCATGTTTACATTACAACAGGGCTCCGGTATAAGTTTGCCTTTGAGGCTGGCTTTCTGATAGCAAGGTAGGTTCTTGTTCTCACTCCAGGATATGACCCAGGCTTAGGAGCAGTCTCAATCAATCAATCATTCAATCGGCATTTATAGAACAAGCATTGGCATGGCCAATAGGTCTCGCCTTTGGGACCTTATAAGTGTTTAGCGAGAGCTATTGCCTTTGCCAGTGTGTTTAAGCTATGGAGTAGTGTAGTGTGTCTGCTGTTACAAAGAGATCTCAGCACCAGGGGCTTAAACCGCTGAGCTATCTCACTCGCACTCAAGCGGACCTGCAGAGTTCAAACAGACAGAGAGCGAGAGATCAGAGCAGCAGGTGCGTTAACACGAGAACTATCTCTAGGACTGGAGAATGTGGCATGGAGCTCTCTGCAGGAGGCGCGCATGAACCGACTCAGCTAGGTTACTTACAGGGACATCGGCATGCTATTGCGCATGCGTGTTACCCAATGAACCCCCTCTGCCGTAGGTGCATTAACCAACCGAGTCAGCTTACTGGGAACTGTGCAGACACAGGTCTCTGCTACAGGTGCAGTAACCGAGTGAGCTGTCTTATTCCGATCTGACACGTGGCCCGTAGGATACACTTCCCTGCTGGTTACACCCATCTCCCAGCAGGATGCTGTGCCCAACCAGCTCTCTTACTCCAAGGTACACTCTGATCTCTGCCACAGGCGCTTTGAGCCGCTGAGCTGTCTCACTACTGGTGGAGCCTGTGACAAAGCGCCTCTTACACACAGATCTGTAACAGGCGCTACATTCACCGAGGCAGCATACTCCGATCTCTGCCGCAGGCGCTTTGAGCCGCTGAGCTGTCTCACTACTGGTGGAGCCTGTGACAAAGCGCCTCTTACACACAGATCTGTAACAGGCGCTACATTCACCGAGGCAGCTTACTCCGATCTCTGCCGCAGGCGCTTTGAGCCGCTGAGCTGTCTCACTAGTGCTGAAGTCTGTGACCACCCACCGAGGCAGCCTCCTAGGCCCAGGATAGACTGAGCTGCAGGGAGGGAGTGAACCCGCTTCTCGAGGGCTGACGCTTCCGGTTTTGAAACCTGGGGTGAGAATTAGTTCAGTGCATAAAGAAAGGGAAACTAGGGGGAAGACTGGTAGTGTTCTGGCAGGAATAGACCAGAGGGATCTTACCAACCAAAACAGAATATTTTCATCATAGCCTACTGACTGGGGAAGCAGGCTTCTGCCATCTAGTTCTAATGGGGCCCCAGCAGGTCAGCGGTCTAGGGCCCCGGGCTGGCTGGGTGCCCTGGTTACTAGGGAGCCTCCCAATGCTCCAGGCCAGGGCACTGCTCGCTCGGTCTGGCCAGTGGCTTAACGCAAAATGATGCTCCCCCCACCCGTGAAGAAAGTCAGGAGGGGCCCCATAGACTCCTATGTCTCACAGAAAAGTATTGTTCTTGGGCTAAATGCGGCCCTGAAGGGTTGCGAGCCTCCCCGCACGCAGGGGCCCGTATTATACTGCTGGGTCTGCCCTGCAGAGCCCTACCCTGGCTACCTGTAGGTTATTCCCACACCGGTATCTCCCAGGAGGACCCTGTCTGTCAATGACGCATTCTGAATGTCCACACCGTTGTTTAAAGGCCCTGCAAACGGCACCTGTCCAGTGCCAGAGGGCCTCCAATGTGTACAGTGGGACCCCTTGTGTGTTCTCCCGCCTAGCTGTTTCCAGAGCAGCCGCTGCCACCCCCGGCTCTGCCCTCCTGCTCTTATGGCGTCCTTTCGCCTGGGCACCCCTCCTTCCTTCCACGTGCGCCCGCCCTAGCTGCTGGTGCGTGGGCCTCTCCTCCCCCGGCTCCAGGCCTGGATTCGCGGCTCACCCCTGCCAGCGCCCTGTGCGGATGTCCCTTCAGGGAGCGGAGACGGGACATTAAAAATACATGCACAGCTCGGTGTGTGCTTACTCACAGCTTCGATTTCCGTGCAGCGGGCACACAGCCGAGCTTATCTGTGCGCAAGGAAGGAAATGGGCTCCTGGGTGAACTGTGAAATGGCGCAATAGCTAGGGCTCAGGGGGGGCCCTCGGGTCTTTGGGCCAAGGCGCCGGTGCACCTGCCACACCAAAGGGAAGCTTGGCCCCAACACTGGAAGAAAGCTGCAAGGAGCGTGCTTCCGGGCACACAGGTGTGCACTGTGCACCACGAAGATCACATGTACAACCCGAAGTGAACTAGACTCCTATGCATAGCTGAGAGGCGGCGACTCGGATTGCACACGGTTACCCTACTTTGAGAAGTGAAATCCCCAGGAGACCAGCCCTAGGTGTGCCACAGAACCCGTGCCAGAGTGACTGCGCACATACCATCTGCTAGCGGGTCACGGGGCGCTGTTCTGCCCTTTAAATGGAGTGTATTAGAAGTTAATAAATAGTTCATTACATTTTAAGAGCCGCTTAATGTTCCGTTCTGTGACCGGCACATTCCAGCGCCTTAATGAGTCGAGAGCCTGCCTCAGGGCACACGAGGGCCGTAGACACGGGCAGAAAGGGATAGAGTGAGAAAAAAGAGCGATCCGGGGTGGGCAAAAGAAGGGAAGAAAAGAGAAATAGGGAGGAGAAGTGACGTGAAAAACAGAACAACCGGAAAGGGCGCAGAAGAGAAAGATAAATAGGGGTGCGTTAGGGTCGAAGGACAGAAGAGGAAAAACAGAAACGAGCATGGAAAGTTAACAGAAACAAGGAGTGGAATAGAAAACAGCGCTATTAAGAGCGAGAGGCGGGAGGGGATAAAGAAGTTGGGAAAAAGGGGACGGACACACGTAGAAAACATAAGGGGGGGTGGGTAGCAAGAGAAGGGGGTTAAGAGAAGGACAAGAAGCGAAAGAAGGGAGAATATGGTAGAGAGGAAGAGAGAGCCGCTAAGGGAAGAAAGTCGACGAGCAGAGATACAGAGGAAAGAGCACCGGGTAGGTGGGTAGTACGAGTAGCGGACTGCGAGTACAACGGAAACAAGAGAGGAGCGGGGGCGAGGCCAGCGAGCGCGGCAGCCTGCTCAGCTGACCAGATGCTCGTGCGTCATGGCCTTTTGCCGGCATGTGTTTACAATTATCGCGCCCGCGTCTGGGCACGATAATTGAAAACACATGTCTGCCGCGCGTAAACCATCCCAAAAAGGCCAGCCACGACGCACGAGCGTTTGGACTGCTTCTGAAACCCCCTTACTTAAAGTCTTCGCCTAGCAGCGCTTGCGCGCTACTCGAGGCTCGACCTAAAAATGAACAGAAAAAGACAAAACAGAGAAGCAGAAAAGGCAAAACAGCGCAGAAGAGGGCAAAGCAGGGGTTAGAAAAATGAGCCGGAAAGCAAAACAGAGGGCAGACAAACGAGCAGAAAAGGCAAACCAGGGGCAGAAAAACTAGCAGAAAAGGCTAATCAGAGGGCAGAAAAGCAAGCAGAAAAAGGCGAAACACCTGGCAGAAAAGGCACAACAGAGCAAGTAACACAAGTAACGAAGAGAAGAGGCACAAACAGGGGCAGCATGTAGACAAGCTACAGAGGGTAGCAGACTGTGAGCAAGCTGGACAGAAGAAGAGTAGCGGGGGCTGCATGAGTCTATGTTGGTTTTCTACTGCTGGGGAATTGATTATTGTCATAGGGTAGAGACTGGGTGTGGTGACAGAGCTTAATCAGTGGAAGTGGAATCCTGTGTCTGTAAAAAAAAACGATTAGTGCTTTCTGCAGTTGTTTTACGGGAAAGACAGGAAGTGCTGCAACAACGTGATGGATGAGAGTCTATACTTTCTTGAAATAGGGTTAGGGCCTGTTAGAAATGGGGGTCTCTAGTTGGCAACAGTTTGCACCTTTGTCCAAGTAGGGACCCTTCTTCCTAGTCAGGGTAAGGGGGATACACTTCTAAAATAACCCCTGCTCACCCCCTTGGTAGCTTGGCACAAGCAGACAGGCTTATCTCAGAGGCAGCGTGTAAAGCATTTGTGAACACATAGAGTAAAACAGTGAAAACACTACAAATGGACACCACACCAGTTTAGAAAAATAAGTCATCTTCATCTAAACCAAACAAGACCAAAACGACAAAAATCCACAATACAGTAATCAAAATATGACTTTTAAAAGGTAAAAATAATTCTGTTCAAAGCAAATTACAGATGAGACACTTTTCACACAAAGTACCTTGGATGTGTCGCAAACACAAACAAAAACTGTTGCAGGGAAGGTGATGCGTTGGTTCCTTACACCCAGGGAAGGTGATGCGTCGCTTCCTTACTTCAGGGGAGGAGATGCGTCGGTGCCTCACTGCCACGCAGGGGCGGTGATGCGTTGGTTCCTTACTAAAGGGGAGGTGATGCTTCGGTTTCTTACTGCAACCCCGGTGTTCTTGCTGGCGTGGCGCCCAGATGCGATGCGTGAGGATAGGGGATGCGTCGGTTCTCGATGCGGCGGCGGCGACAACACTGCGTTGTTCTCTCCAGCCGCGGTCCCACGATGCGTTGGTTCTTGCAGCCGCACAGCAGGGCCTGGGTCGGAATTGGTTCGGAATTGGTTCGGTATTCTCGGACTTCGTAGATTGGTGCACTCGATGCGGCGTGCGGTGATTTCTCGAGCCGCGGGCAGGCGCTGTGTCGATTTCTTCGGTGATGCGTCGGAAATAGGTGCAGATGTGTTGCGCTTTTCGAAGTTGTGTTACATTTACAGCTCCCAGCGGCAAACAGCCTCCTGAGGCTCAAAACAGCAGCAGGCACCTCTTAGCAAGTCAGAACTCCCAGCAAGGAAGTTCAGGGTAGCTGGTGGTGAAGTCTTTGTGTCCCTGAGACTTCAGAACAGGAGGCAAGCTCTATTTCAAGCCCTTGGAGATCTTCCTCAAGCAGGGAACACAACACACAGCAAAGTCCTTGTCTTTTCCTTGGCAGAAACAGCCACTGCAGGCCAACTCCAGACAGCAAACAGCAAAGGGGCAGTACTCCTCCTCAGTTTCTCCAGCTCTTCTCCTTGGCAAAGGTTCCTCTTGATTCCCAGAAGTGATCTAAAAGTCTGGGGTCTGGGCCCCTCTTTTTATAATACAAAATCCTTTGTTGTCTGGAGGCAGAGAGTGTCTTTGCCCAGCCAGAACCAGTTCTGTCCACTCCTGTGCAGCTTCCTGGCAGGAGGTGGAGACAGCATTGTCCAAGGCAGACCAGGCCCATTCAGGTGTGAAATAAATTTCCTCCTCCTACTCTGAATGCAGCCCAGGTCTTTTCAGCCCAGCCCTGACTCACCATGGAAAGGCAGGACACACCTAACCCCCCCAAGTGGCTGTCTGAACTGAATACACATCCCCAGCCCCTGTCACTACAAAGCCAGACAGTCAATACACAACCTAGCAGAGGCACACTGGATGGTTAGGCAAGAAAATACCTACTTTCTAAAAGTGGTATTTTCAAACCCAGAATGTAAAAACCACCCTCACTAAAAGATGCATCTTAACATTCGAGTCAGGCATATCAAACTTTATTTTCCTATCTTGTTCCCATGGGCAGTAATACTCATAAGATGTTATGAGCAAACTCTCCATTCTATCCTATGTTACAGATAGCCTCACAATAGTGAAAAACTAAATGGACAGTATTTCACTATCAGGACATGCCACACACACATCAGGGCAGGTCCTACCTTTCACATACACTGCACCCTGCCCACAGGGGTACCTTGAGCCTACGTTAGGGGTGACTCACACGTAATAAAAGGGAAGGTTAGGGACTGGCAAGTGGGTGCACTTGCCAGGTCGACATGGCAGTACTAGACTGCACACATGCACTGCAATGGCAGGCCTGAGACCTGGTTGCAAGGCTGCTTGTGTGGGTGGCACAATCAGTGCTGCAAACCCACTAGCAGCATTTGGTTTACAGGCCCTGGGCACACATGGTGCACTGTACTAGGGACTTAATTGTAAACCAAATAAACCAATCATGGAAACACCAATCCATAATAACAATTTACTAAGGGAGCACTTGCACTTTGGCACTGATCAGCATTGGCAAAGTGCCCAAAGCATCTAGACCAGCAAAACAAAATCCAGCATACAGTAAAAATACAGGAGACAAAGGCAAAAAAAGCAGGGGAACATTAATCAGCAGTCAGTGAAACAAAATAGGACTTAGAAGAAGTCAATTAGAAGGTCATGTATGTAACTCTTTGCTTCGGAAAGGACTATGGACTTGGATCCTGCTTTCTTTTGTAACCTAGCTTTGGACGTGCTGCTCAAAGCTCAGATCAGCTAACCTTCTATAGTGCCAAGAAGATGAAAGACAAAGAAGTGGATCTCTGTGGAAGAATCCAATGACAAACTGGAACAGGTGATCTTTGGCAGGGTCCTTGCTGGCGTAAGTGGTTGAGCCTAGCTTCCACTTCTGTCTTTGCTGTGGTATTATAATAAATGGACCTAGCACTCTTGGGGTCTCAGACAGTAAAATATCCACTATCAAAAATGTTTGGACTCCAACGAAAATTCTGAAGGACGAGATCGTTCTGTTAGTAATCAACCGCAGCAGCTACATATTACAAGTTGATCCTACTCAGAGTTCTCTGCACCAAACGGAAGACAAGAGTGGAGTACCAAATCTATCACATCTAGTATAGTGGAGTTCTCACTGATGACAATGTCATGCAGGAGGATTTTGAGCTCTATCGTTTAAAAATAAAAAAAATGTATTGGTATTTTCAAACAATATCAGAAACATTACAAACAACTTGTCAGTTGCTGATTAAGACATCAAGTTTTTTACATCCATGTATATCCATCATCACAGTTAGTAATACATACGTGCATTTTCCTCCTTGTAATGTGAGCAGGTGATAGGTCGTCCACCCGATGTACAGCCTTATATAACAATACAGTCAAAGGACACAATGTACAGAAAGGGGCACAGCTGAAAGCTCAATTTAACCCTCCCGACCCATCCCATTCCCGCCCCTGGTCACGTCACACCTGCCTAGGTTACCCCGCTTGTAATGATCCCCATCTCCTGGCCCTCATTTCCTGCAGAAACCATAGCGCCTGTCTGTGTATTCACTGCTGACCCCAGTATCTCATCACTCTCCCCCCTGTACTCGAGCTCATGACACAAATGGTTCCCATATATCTTTAGGTCTGAATGCAGAAGGCATTCATTCCCAAAACTTGGTTAATTGTGAATGCCCGAATGTTACATCAAGCAGCCATTCTATTATGCTGGGTTTCCGCCTCCCCCCCCAATGTATTGCCACACATCTTTTGGCGAAGAGAAGAAGCATTGCGTGTAGCTTCCTACTCTTTGCTGGTGTATCTTTTACATAACCCAGCAATCCCTGAATGGGGTCCGGGGCATCCTGTGTGCCTATGATCTCATGTATTTTTGTAAATATATTAGCCCAGAACGACGCAAGTTGTGGACAGCTCCATGCCATGTGTAAAAAGGAGGCGGAGGCCTAACCACATCTCCAGCAACTAGCATCTTCTTTTAGGCCCATACGATGCAGGTTGACAGGGGTTCTATAGAACCGGTGCAGGTATTTAAAGTGTATTAAGCGAAGTTTGTAATTGGGTGACAGGGCCGTAAGCTGGCTACAGCAGTAGGCCCATTGTTCTTCCGAGAGCGGCGCTGGCAGCTCCTCATTCCAAGCCTGAAGTGCCCTCGGTTGCGTCAGTGGGGCTGAGTGTTGCATGTTGTTGTAAATGCGTGTGATTAATCTGCGAGGGGGATTCCGACTTAAGGACATTTTCTAAAGCAGACAATGTGGGTGGTGGACTGGGGAAAGTGTCGTGCAGTGCCTTACACGTAGCCTTAAGCTTGTGATACAAAAACAGTTCTGAGAATGGCACAGCTGTATCTTCCACCGCTTCTGGTGGGGGTCTAAACGTGTCTTCTGGATATAAATCCGCAAACGTGCGGATCTCCATTTTAAGTGCCAACGCCCTGCTGGCTCCATCTTCCATCGTCGGCAACAACGGATTTTGTGCCAGAGATATGGAAGGGGCATAGAGGACCGAATGATTTGCTCTTTTCTTTAGTCCATCCCACGCCCACCTCAGAGTGTTGACTGTGTCTATATCCCCATGCGGACGTTTGCCGGTTTTGTATAGTGCCACTTGTAGAGGAGTGGGTGCCGCCGCATCTGCCTCCACCGCCACATGGGGTTGGAAAGGGGTCGGATGCACCCAGTAGTGCAGGAATTGCGCCTGTGCACTCAAGGCATACAATTGTATGTCCGGTGCCCCCAAGCCCCCCTGTTTCAGTGGTAGGGTGAGAAGCTCCCACGAGACTCGGGCCTGCCTGCCTGCCCAGATCAACAACACAAGCAGGGATTTCACTGTTTTGAAAAAGGCTTGAGTTAGGGGAAGTGGTATATTAATGAATAAGTAAAGTAGCTTAGGTAGCACCACTATCTTGGCATATGCTATTCGTCCAGCCAACGAGAGAGGGAGTCCGGCCCATGCAGTGATTTTCCATTCCAGCCAATTTATGGCTCGTCCGTAGTTCATTTCCCATATGTCCTGTAGTTTCCTGCTGAGCCATATCCCCAGATATTTTATCGGTTCATAGGCCCACTTAAGGGGAAATTCCGTGTGGGTGTGGGTGGTGGTGTCAAGGGAAAAATGACTGACTTATTCCAGTTGATGGAGATCCCGGACAGGCCTCCAAATTTTATAAATTCGCGCAGCAGTGGATTGAGATTAATCGCCGGATCGATGACATACAATGTGACATCGTCAGCGTATAACGATATTAAAAGGCTTCTGGTGCTGAACCCAATTCCCCTGGCGCTGTGATGCTGTCGAATGCGGGCCGCAAGGGGCTCCATGGCTATTGCAAAAAGCAATGGGGAAAGTGGGCAACCCTGCCTCGTACCCCGTGAAATGGCGAATGGCTGTGACACAAGGCTGTTCACTCTTATCCGAGCCGATGGCTTCGTGTAAAGCAGACGTATAAGGCTAAGAAACATGGGGCTGAACCCCAGGCGCTCCAAGACTCGAAACAGATAGGGCCATTGAAGCGTGTCAAATGCTTTAGTTGCGTCGAGGAATACTGCGGCGGCCTGCACATCCGGATGGAGGTAGTGTACCAAGGAGAAGAAAGTTCTGAGGTTGTGGGATGTAGACCTCCCGGGGATAAAGCCCGATTGATCCGGGCGTGCAATGAGCGGGAGCAGGGGTTGTAGCCTATTTGCAACCAGTTTCGCCAGTATTTTAACGTCTATGTTTATGAGCGACAAAGGCCTGTAGGAATCCAATTCGTTTACAGGCTTTCCAGGTTTCAACAGTGTTATTATTATTGCCTCTCTCATTGTGGGTGGCAGAATGCCCGATGTCTGAGCCTCTTCATACAGTGCAGTCAAGCGTGGCGCTAGTTCCTCCACGTACATCTTGTAAAACTCAGTGGTTAGGCCATCCGACCCTGGGGCTTTATTTAATGGCAAGTTTTTTATAACCTGGGCAACATCCTCCGCTGTGAATGGGTTGTCCAAGTATTCCCTGTGCCCCCGTCCTATCCAGAGAAGTTCTAGTGATTCCAGGAAGGGCTGCAGGGATTCCGGGGTAGCAGGTTGTTGGGAAGTGTACAGTTCAGAATAAAAATGGGAGAAGGCATCTAGAATATTTGTTTGGCCTCGAATCACTGTGGTTTGCGTGCTGTTTAGTTCAGTTACGTAGGCATTGGTGCGAGGCGCTCGTAACATTGATGCCAACGTCCTCCCTGGCCTGTCCCCCTCCCCGTATCTCCTGGCCTGGGCATATTTCCTAGAAATCTTAACTCCTGCTGTGCCTCCTCCTCAAATTCCAGCAACTTCACTTTCAATTGAGCCAGCGTCTTACAGTCTCCTGTTGTATAGAACTCTGTCTTTAACTCTCTTATTTGTTTCTCGACCATTGCAATCGTGCCTCATATCGATTTTAGGACTCCTGCCTGCCGGGCTATGCAGTTGCCCCTTATTACTGCCTTGAATGCCTCCCATAGTGAGGCTTGAGTGACAACCGAGCCCTCATTCAGGGTAAAATAGTCGGTGATGTCATTTCTGATTTCCTCTCTAAACACGTCGTCTAGGAGGGCTTCCTGCGGCAATCGCCAAGTAAACATGGGCGGGCTGAGTTGGGCAGCGTCAATCGCAATATACAGGGCGCATGGTCTGATAATGATCTGGGGAGATGCTGTACCTCACTGCTCCATGTGGCTACATCCCTAGACACTAATTAAAAATCCAACCTGGACCAAGCCTTGTGGTGTTCAGATATGCATGTCCCTTCCCTAAGCGTTGGGTGGTTGTGTCTCCAGATGTCAATGAGATCCCCATCTTCAATAATTGCATTCAAAGCGGCATTGGCTGCCGGGTGTAGCGACCTAGAGATCCCCTTCCTATCCATTTCATCATGCAGTATAGCATTGAAGTCCCCTCCCCAAATTATAGTGTCGCAGTTTGTTGCCCTCACTTTAGCCCATATATCTTGGAAAAAGTCGGGGGCATCTACGTTCGGACCATACACTGCAACAAGCACCATCTGCAACCTCCCCAATTCGCCCTGTATTATAATGTACCTGCCTTCGGGATCCACCTGTGTTGTAGTCTCTCTCCATTCTATCCCTTTTCTGATCAACACCGCCACCCCTCTTGAATAGTTCGAATAAATGGAAGAGTATATAGACCCCCATCTACTGTGTTTTAATCTGGGAGAAGGTGTAGCATGTAAATGTGTCTCCTGTAACATGCATATGTCTATCTGGTGGCGTACTAGATATGAGTGGACTAGTCTTGACTTTCTGCAGTCGTTTAAACCACGAACGTTCCATGTTAAAAAATTTAGCTTAGTCATTTGGTGAACAACCCTACGTCATATATAATTACAAGGGGAGCAGAGCACGGTTCAATGGGCCTAGTGTTCCAATGGATGTGTCTAGGACAGCATAGCCTGCATCTGGCAGTAAACATAACGTAACCCCTCCCTTCCCCCCCACCTCCCACTCCAACCCCCCAATCAGGTTGCAGTAATCCCGACCTAAACAACATAACAGTAATGTCCTTTGTTGGGAGCTCTCCCATGAGGGCGCAGTGAAGCCGGCGTACTTCCCTGTGTTTTACAGGTTGGCCGAGAGCACTGCGGCGAGTACTACCATTTAACTACTAACATGGATAATTGCCGAAGCGCTCCTACAACCAGGTACAAGGCAATAACGGATAAACATTGTAATCTAGAAGAAAAAACAATGAGCTGTGACACCCAGAGCCAGCCCATCCTGTAATGGAATATGCAGTTTATGAAACAGTACGATACCCATGTCAATCGTTATCGCTTAGGCGATCAGCTGATGAGGCTGTAGAGCTTTGGACTTGCTTGCCTCTCCTCCCACTGACGTGCTTGGCAAACTTCAAGGCGGACTTTGCATCTGTGAAAAAGTGAGCTGTACCATCATGTGTCACTTTAAGCTTGGCGGGGTATAGCAATGAGTAGGGAATCTGAGCTTGGAGCAGGATACGTTTTGCAGGCAGGAACTCGCGCCTTGCCGCCTGCACAGCCGGCGTGAAGTCAGGATAGAAGGAGATGGAATTTCCCTTGTGCGAAATTGTCCCTTTTTTCTCTGGCTAGCCTTAGGATGAGGTCCCGGTCTTGGTAGTTCAGGATTTTTGCAAGGATCGGCCGAGGTGTGGCCCCGACCGGAGGTTTGGGACCCAGGGAGCGGTGTGCTCTCTCCACCACGAACACTGTAGACAAGTGGGGATCAAAGAGTTCATGTAGCAGGTCCGCAATGTAGGTCTCCATCTTGGAGATGGCTGTCGTTTCCGGTATCCCAGTAATGCGCAAATTGTTCCTTCGGCATCTTGCTTCCAAGTCCTCGTTCTTGGCCCGAATGATACCGAGCACTTTGTCCATGTGCAGCAGCTGTTCCTTTGTTTCCACTTGGAACTCATGGAAGTCCGAGTTGCGATTCTCCAGCACGTCTAAGCGGGTCTCATGCGATCCTACCTGCTTCTTGACCGCGTCTAGTTGAGTAGTAAGCGTATCCAATTTAGTGTCTATATTGCGCAGACTAGATCGCATCTCCAGCATAAGGGTTCGTAAGACCTCCCCTTGGTCCTCCGTCTGAGTTTCGGGCGTTCTCTCCGTGCTGGCTTCCGGATCTGATTCTGTGAGCCGTGTGGATCTTTTGTTTTTGAAGGTCAACTTTGGCTGCTTAGCGTCTTGTTTGCCCATTTTCCCTGAATGCAGGCAGGGTATGTCAGGTATGTGTACAGGCCAACTTGTCGGTGCCTATGCACTGCGCAGCCAGAGCAACGCCCTGTGCGCAATTTGTATGTCCCCCCACTTCGCGCAGATCGCCTGTGGTGAGGACTGGCCACCTACACAGGCCCCCCTGACTGCGTGACGTTGCTTGCAACTGTGTGCCGACCTTCCGCTGCTAGCCCGTACCCACTGTAGTGCCACTGTGTCACTGTGCTCGATCGTGGTCGTTCAAGGGTATTTCCCCACCAGTCGCAGGTTCAGATGTGCCAGATTTTCTCTTCTGCAGCCCTGGGTTTACCCAAATTGCCACTTTATGCGACTACCATAGGTACTCCAGCCGAAAGCCGCTGCTTCCGCTGATTGCCAGTGTACAGACTTCGTGCCAAAACAGGGCGTTCCGGCAAGGTAGTCCCTTCCTTCGTGCTATGGCCGTCGAGGCAGGATGAGTGTTGGTGGTGTGGAATGGACGGGTGCCGCCCGCATCAAAACGCCATCTCACCTCTAGTACTTGCGTTGTAACTCAGTAGGCTGGATTGTGGATGATGGTGGCAGAGGCAGTGCGTCGCTTTTTACCATTGTCCCGTTACCTGGCCTCCCAATCACCACTGCTCAGCACACAACTTTGCCATAGGGCGCCTGTCCCACGCTCCGTTCGTCAGAACCTCGGTTTATGTCAGCCTCAGGGCCCTCCAACTGCCACATGCAGCCTACCTTAGCTCTTGGCGTGATTGGGGCCTTACTTCCCTAGTACAAGATGGCGGCCGGGCCTCGATTTTGGCGATGCCCCGATCAGCGTGCTGCTGCACACGCTAGCAATATCGCAGGCTGGGTGACCACACTCGCTCCTGTCCGCGCCGGAATTTGCCTCATGGAGCACCCTGCCAGGTATCAGGTCAGTATGTCTCTATGTGGCTTTGTGGCTGTTCGGTTGTGCCTCGCTGCCATTAGTCTTTTCTATGCGCACCCGCTGTGCATACTCGGGGCCCCTCCAAACACCTCGGACAAATCAGCACTCACTGTTCATTGACGCGTGCCGCACACTGCAGCCCGGCCGCACCCTCCGTTCAGATCCCCCATGCCAGGAGCTGTGCCTCCGTTGCTCGGACCCACGAACCGCCGCTTTCCTCAGGCACTGCGGCCCGTTCCACGAGGGGAGCCTCGGGCTTTATTTCTACGTCTTGCCGCTCCACCTTCTAGGGGACCGGAGGACTCCGCCCCGCTCTTCACTGTCTGGACCCTCCGCCCTCTGTTTGATGAAATCCGAGCACAACCAGCCGATCGCTCGGAGCCCCAGTCGCCAGGCAGTGCCTTGGTGCAGTTTCTGCCCCGTAGTTCCTCTCCGTTTGCCCGGATAACTTCAGGATTGATTCCCGGCCGGCGGAGCTCGCTTAACTCGCGGCCATTCCGCAGCTCAGCCAAACCACGCCCCCGATTTTGAGCTCTATCTTAGAGACAAAACTGTTGACTGGAAACATGGTTCGGCTTTACTTGACCAACAGCCCTTTGGGGTTGGTCTGAAAAGGTGCCTGTAGGACTTGGTCACCCAAATCAGTCCCATGGAATAACATTGGCTATTATGTTTTCATTGTTTTTTATGGGTGCTTTTGCCATTTATCCCAAAAACTCAGAACACCTAATCCTTTTAAATTATTTTTGCTACTTTAGTGATGTTTTTACTATTGTTTTTTTCTAATTTCTACTAAATCGATTTTCTGAATATTTCCTTTTTCAGTTTATTACATTAACATTGTTTTTGTACTGCTTAATAATTTACTCAGAATTTTCTACGATAGAAGCAGGTTACTTGAGCTATAGCTAACAGGGGTAAACCTAGGATTCCCATTTAAACCAACTGTTAGGCCCTCATTTATGAGGTTTTGGCGCAGGGCAGCACCGCAAGGAATCTTGCTGCGCTGCCCTACGTCAAAACAAAAGAGCAGGATTGCACCGTATCTATGAGATACAGCACATTCCTGTCCTTTTCCCCTGCGCTGGCGCACAATGGGCTGCCATGTGCAAAATGCAGGCACCCTTGCACCATGGTGCAAGGGAGCCTGCGTTGCAGGGCTGATTGATTTTGTGCAGGAAGGGACACCTTCCTGCACAAAATCAATCAATTCAGGCTATTTCCTCTTTCTATGTGTGCTGCAGAATGTTTACTGGTAAGTAATGGTTTCAAACATCATGCTGAAAACAGTGCAGCGAGCCACTTGTAATGGGACATCAGTAACATATTGTCACTCATGTCCTGACTAAGAGTGGCTGTCCAAGTGTAGGGGGGCTCCAAATAACCCTAAAAGTACTTCCCTGATGTTTCTAATAAAAGCAGCGTTGCAATGACCCACTCTGTAATGTATAGCAGGAAGCTGGAACCTCGTCAGGTATCCCAGGCCCAAGATGCACCACGCGGGACTGAATTTTAATGTAATCAGCAGTCTTGGTTGAATTTAAAAAAAAAATTCCACTCTGTATTGTGCCATCAATGACGTATTTTGCCTTGAGTGTCCTGGCTGAGAGTCGGTGTCAAAGTGTAGGGAGGGATCCAAATAACTGAAAAAATACCACTCTCACATTCCTGAGGAAGGACTTCACTGTGTGTACTTTTACACTTTTAGGGAGACCTGGGTGCAGATAAAATATTAACAGTTGCATTTTTAAAGCGTTTAACTGCAATGTTTGACTTGTTAAATCTTTTCAGAGCAGTCACTTTTACAGAGAAGTTGAAGGAGAAGAGCACATCTTGTTGGCGTGTGCCCATTGTAAACTTAGCTAAATTGTACCTGGCACTGGAGGTAAAATGCAGAAGATGTAATAACTAGTTTCTGATTCCAGTGAGCTTCAATGAATGGGTGGGCTCACGGGAAGAAAGATGATATGAGACTCTCTGGTACCTGGGGGCAGTGGACAAGGGCTGCTACAGGGCCAAAGGCTTAGCTTATACCAATAGTGACTCCATGTTAAAATAAATATGGAAACCCCATAGATGGCAAAGACATATTTATGGGTAAGTAACGCAGTGCAGCGTAGTAAGCCACCTTGCTGCACTGCATTACAGGGAAAGGGCAGGAATGTACCATATTTAAAAGGATACGGTGCATTCCTGCCTTTGTCACTGCGCTAGCTCCGTTTTGGCTTCCTAGCACCAACGCAGGAACCCTTCCGCCATGGTGCGGGTGCCTGTGTTGCATGCAGGATTGTTTGGGGCAGGAAGGGGCACCTTTCTGCACAAAAGCAATCCTGAGAGGCACATTTCTCTGTCTATGTGTAATGCTCCCCTGGGAAGGCATATCTTTTTGCCGCATTCCCAGGCCTACCACTTTTTGTAAATCTGGGAATACGTCAAAAACCATGGGAGTTGCGTGGGAACACCTACGGAACGCCCATGGAAAGCCTTCCCAGGACAGAGTAACACAGCACAGCTATTTGCGCTGCGTTGCGTCACTCCAGATTTATGAAGCCAGGCAGGGCCACGAAGGTGGCTTTGCATGGCTTCATAAATGGCATTTTGGGCTTGCGTCGGGCTTGCACCACGTTGGGTGGTACAAGCGTGACATGTTCCCTTTCATAAATATGCCCCTTACTGTCAAATACATCCACTCCCAAAACACATAGCATAGATTAATAAATATCGTTCTTAAAAAAACTCGTGACCCACGAGTTGCAGAACGAGGTTAGATTCCAAGTGTAACTCCTGTCCTAGCATATTTGCATTCGAGCGCGTGTTAGTGTGTTAACATACACGCTTATAGCTTTTATAGGTAGATATTGGTGCATTGCAAATATTTTAGCAGTAGGGGTGTTTACATTTATGTTTTTGCTACTTGCATGGACAGTCTGTTGTCAAACTAGGAAAATTCTGATAACCATTTGATTACAAACTTAGGGGGTCATTATAATGACGGGCAGATCGCCACCGCCCGTATGGCGGTGGCGATCCGCCCGCCATTTCCCACCGCCCGCATGCCATTTCCCCCCCGCCATATTACGATGGCGGGGGGGACCCCGGCGGACGGAAAGACCGTCTGCCGGTTTTCCGCCGGTCCGACAGGAAACCGGGCGGTAAAGGACCCTAATATGGTGGCGGTGTCTGCTAGACACCGCCATCCATATTAGGATGGCGGCGGAGAGCAGCCTTTCCATGGCGGCAACGCCGCCATGGAAAGGCATACAGTGTTTGCTGTTGGGGGCCCGTTGCGGGCCCCCCAAAATGTTGGGGGGGGTGCACATGGGGGGTACCTATGGTACCCCCCTGCATTTGCATGCACAAGGTACCTGTCATGGTGTGCATGCAAATGCACAACATGCATATATTGCATTGTGGCGGGTGCTGCTTACAGCACCGCCTGCCGCAATTCAATATATGCGGGATGCCACCGCATATATTGAGATGATTGACTGGCCTCAGGGGTGAATAGGAGGTTAGGAATTAGCAAGTATTTATGGATGCTTTGAGACATGTGGGGTGGTGTGACAGTGGAGACATGCAATATGGGTAGTGTTTTAGCTATGTGTGTGGAAATTATACGCGCAACAGGCATTGAAAGTAATATTGGTGTAAAGTTTGAACAACCGTGAAACATGACTGTGTTTAGCATGTTTATTGATTCATTAGCATGATTATGGAACTGATGATGGAAAAAAAAATTGTATCTTAGATACCCCTGAAGAAGGGATTTTCCCGAAATGCATTGGGTGATTTTAAATAAAGCGAGACATGTGGAAACAGTCATTCTCCTGTGTTTTTATGAACAGCGACGAACTAACATGAAAATGAGTATAATGGATTGAAGGAAACAATGGGAGAAAACGGATGAAACAAATTAGTTAAAACTGTGGAATAATTGAAGAGTTGATTATGAATTTAATTTAATTCATTGGACTCGTTAGAGATTGGTTGTGCAGCTTGATGGGGATCGAAATGCGGCACCCTCGTGTTCTTACTAGTTTGCAGCGCAAGTGGGCGGAGCGCGGAGCAAGCGAGCACGCCTATGAAACTGGAGAGTACATAAAATGAGCAACATAAGCAGAATTAAAGGAGTACAGAGGAGTGCATCTCACCACCATATACCCGCATATGGGTGGCATCCTAATGCCCACGGAGGGACCGCCGCTCCTATGGTGGACGGTCCCATTCACCATTACGGTGGCGGGCGGACTTTGTCCGCCCGCCATTGTAATGACCCCTAAATACGGATACACATGCCTACACTGTATCCAAAATGCACAGATTGCAGTGAAAAAGAAATCGGCAACTTTTCTACAGTGTTTAAATTGTGCTGGTGTTTGCAGATTTTGGGGTGTCTGCAGTGCTTGATTTGAGCAGGTGGTTTCCGGTGCTGGCACTGGCACTTTATTTTCAACACTGCACTTATGGCAGCTGCCACATGGTGGCGCTGTTTATGTAATTTAGAGATGAGCAGCACATCAGGTGTTCAAAAATGAAAAAGAACTAATACATGTCGCCCACACCATTCTTATAGGTTTGGGGGTCTCGATCAGTCTGAATTGTCACACTTATAGCACTGTGATGGTTAGTAGTTGTGTAGGTAGCATCAGTGGCAGTTCTGGCAGTTACTATTGGGTGGTGCAAGCTGCAATAGCCTCCTGACGAGGGCCCTGGCACTTATTATTTTTTTTTACAAATGAAGCACTGATCAGGACGCATTTTTTTCATCGTTAGCAATGCTGGAAGTAGAATTTATTTTATCTAGGATACCACAACCTCGTGGTCAACGCCAGGGGTGGCAGCTGCGCGGGAACTGAGTTTGGTAGGATGAGCCATGAGGAGCGGAGTCCTACAGTTTACTTGTGCATTCTTTTTTTTAACTCTGACATTGACAAATGTGATAGTAAATCGGATGGCCTATCTGTTTTGATTTACATAATTGGTTACAAACAGGCTACATCTTAAAAGGAGCGTTGTCTACTGGCTCGTAAGGAAAACTATGGACTCCTACAATTTCTATGTTTGTGACGAATTAACCCTTCCCAGTCGAGTATGTGGAGTCCAGTTCATGTTGGATTCCAGAAACCAGTCATTTCATTTCAATCATTTTGCTCGAGTGCACGAAATGGCGATTGCAGCTGCCATCGTGAAACCGCAGGGAAGTGGCGCGGTCCACTCGACCAGGTCTACGGGGGTGCGCCAGCAGCACAACAGATAGGAGCGGAGATGACCCAACACTGCCCCATTGATCCTTACCTGTAACCGGAGCCAGGCAGAGCGAGGTATCCAGATTCCTCATAGACAGGTTCACGGGAGAATGAACGAAGCACTCAATGGCGGCTTTGTCGCAGTTACAGAGAAGTCTTTCACAAGGATCCGAAGACACTAGAGAAAAAAACACAAAGTGCCTTTTAAATATTTGATTTCACCAGCTGCCCATTTTCTTTTCTATAGGTTCCGGCTTCAAAGGAAAGCTGTTATGCGCTTTTTAATGAATAGGCAGGCCTACTAAACACGCATGGATTCAAGTGGATGCGCAGATTAAAAGGACAGAAGCGCAGCTGCAGACGCAGTACACATGAGGATGATAACAAGGAGCCAATAAGATGTTTACAGCAGCCATATTATTTGATACACCTCATTTAAAAAAAAAAATATTTTGCCAGCTAGTTGCTTGTACGTTTTTGCTGAATTTCATGACACTACATTTTCATACTTAAAGACCTTGCTGCATATGTACAAGCCCCTATCGCCACCACAACGTCACTTATACAGACGTTGTGGTGGCGATAGGGGCTGCGCCATATTTACAAGGCAGCGTTAAGCCACTTAATGTGGCTTAACGCTGCCTTGTAAATAAGGCCCCCTTTCACGCTATGGTTAGCGTGAAAGGGGTGGGCAATGGGTGTTGTGGTGGGCGTTACATCGCAACACCCATTGATTTTGACGCGGCCCCCTATGTACAAGGGTGGCGTGCATAGGAGGCAGCGCCAAAATTAAGACCAGGGAAAACCTGGTCTTAAGTTGGCGAAACGAGGAGAAATGCATTATTTCTCCTCGTTTTTGCTTTTTTCCATGTGTGCTGCCTTGTGCAGCACATATGGAAAAAGCAAAACGCCATGGATTGTTTATGTACAGGAAGGTGTACCTTCCTGTACATAAACAATCCTTTAAAAAAATGCCATTTTGTGACTTTCATGTGTGCTGCACGAAGCAGCACGAATGACAGTGACAAAATGGCATTTTAGGATTGTTTATGTGCAGGAAGGGACACCTTCCTGTACATAAACAATCCTCCCCTGCACGCAGACACCCTTGCACTACGGTGCAAGGGGTGTTTGCGTTGGCGCTAAATTGCTAAACTTAGCGACATCGCAGTGGGAAACGCAAGGCTGCAGCACATTCTTGTAAATATGGTGCCGCCTTGCGTTTCAGAAGTAGCGGAGAGAGGCGTTAAGCCAGGAAGGCTAACGCCTCTTTCCGCCACTTCCTTGTACATATCCCCCCTTGTGTACTAAGAATGTAATCTATAAAAGTGGCATTAATTTGCCCACCAATTTTTACCAAATACATTAGTATTTTGCGAACCGACCTATGTACTAATAGGTCAGTTCACAAAATACCGAATTGTAGTGGGTTGCAATTAGTCGAACCTCATGAATATTAATGCGATTGGTCACAAATTGTGTCCCAGTATGATCCACTGGCATCACAGGGATGGTGGTCTACTGGGGTCAGAAGACCACCATGTCTGATTTCTTTTAAATAAAGTAATATATATATATTTTTTTTTTAAATGCAGCTCGTTTTTCTTAAAGGAAAGGATGCTTTAAAAAATAATAATATAAACTTTCACAAATTGTTTTTAGGAGTAAGCAAGGCCTAATCCTAAAAAGTGTTTTTGATCAGATTCACAAAGTGAAAGGTGGCCATTGGGAACCCCTTTCTTTTGAGAATGTTACGGACACCCTAACCATGCCCCTTCCAATTTGCAATTCAGTATGTACTCATTAACTTATCTTGTGATTCAGTAACAGGTTTCCAAATTGCAATTTAGGTTTTGTAGATATTCACAAGGTATTTTGCAAATCAGACCCTTTGCAACCTCAGAATAGCTTTCTACCTCAGGCCCTTAGTTCTTTTGCATTCATCTATTTAATAGTTTGGACCACTTGATGGTACCTTATTTTAGAATATGCTCTTGAGGATTGTTAACATTAATGAAACATCCTTTGCACATAATTAAATAAATGCTTTGACTATTGGACGCAATTGGAGGATTGAAGGTCTGATTCACAAAACAGAACAGTCCCAGTAGAATTATTCTTACATCTGCGGTGGGCCAGCGAAAAGTGATTAGAACAAAGGGGCATATTTACAAAGATTTAATGCAATGCAGCACAGCAAGGGAAGTTGCTACACTGTGTTGCGTGAACGGGAGAGAGCTGAACTGCTCCATTTCTACTTAGATATGGTGCATTCTGGTTTCTCACAGTGCTGGTGCACTTCTGGTTGCCTAGCACCAACACAGGCATCCTTGTACTACAACACAGGTGTGCCTTCATTGGGGTCAGAATAGATTTTGTTCAGGAGGGGTTATCACAGATATAATATTACATGTTAATGGATCCAAATCAGTGAAAATGACTAAATGGCTTCAAACCCAAATGGCAACATAAGAAATAAGAACTAAATGTAATAGCACTATTGCAAGTTTAAACTTCCCTAAATATGCAATAGAGGTATGGAGATGTGAGGTGTGGTGGAAGGAGATGAGGTATGGGATGTAGAGCTGTGTAATGTGAGATTAATGTGTGGAGCTGGGAGGTGCAAGATGTATGGGACTGACAGGGGGGAATTGTGGAGCTGGGAGATGCGGACCTGTGAGGTGTGAAACAAGGAGATGTGAGGTGTTGAGCTGGAAGGAGTGGAGTCTGGAAATTTGGGGCTGGGATGTGGGAAAGGTGGAGCTGTGAGGTGTGGAGCAAAGAAGAGGAGGTGGGGAGCCTGGAGAGAGGGGGCTGGGAGGAGGAAAGTGAAGCGCTGGAAGATGTGCAGCTGAGATACATGCATGATTAGGGCAGATCCAGAAAGATGGTCACCACAAGCTACAAAAAAAACATGATTTTTTTCAAATAATAGCCTTCGGGTAGGAGGGGGTTCAGCTTCGGACACTTCTGACAACTTCTTCATATGAGACTACCAGAATCAGGCTCAATTGTACTAGCCCACTTCAGGCTTATTGTACTGAGTAGAAGGGACACTGCCCTAATTTTGGGCTCCTGCAACACATACGCCCCACATGCCTGCAAGGAAAGCAATCATTGGCAAAGCCAGTCAGTCTGGGTTGTACAACGTTACCACACATTCCTTGTACCACACAAGCCTTTACCATACCTTTACAAAGAGTGGCATTACATTGTGGACCTTTACCAAGCATTTTTGTGTTTTATATATCTTGAACTTTGTCCTCTATGCAGGACCCCGCCCCCTGAGTTTTGCCTTCCTTTGCTGAACCCGCTTTTGTTGACTTTTAGAACTCTGTGCACTTTTTCCCCACTAAACAGAGATAAAGTGTGTGCGCTCTACCTTCTAAACATGGTGAAATTGGCCTACACCTGATTAGTACATTTAATTTACTTGAACGTCCCTAGTATATGGTACTACATGTACCCAGGGTCAGTAAATTAAATGATACTAGTGGGCTGCAGCGCTCATTGTGCCACCCATTAAAGTTGGCATTTAAAACAGGTCTCTGGCCTGCCACTACAACCTGTATTTCAGTTTTAAACTGCCATTTCAACTTCACAAAATAAACCTTTTGGCAGGCCTAAACCCCTTTTGAACACTTATAAGTCACCCCTAATGTAGGCACTTAAGGCTCATAGGGCAGGGTGCATGGTATTTAAACAGTAGGGCATGTGGATTTAGGTTTTACATGTCCTGGCAGGAAAAAACTGCCATAGCCGTTTTCACTGCTGGGTTACCTTATTGCATTTAATAAGTGCTAACTTCAGTTTGGGACCAGATAGAGACATGCTGTGTGCACTCAAACTAATTGTAATTTCAAATCCACTTCAATGGTAAAGTTGGACTTTAAGTTACAATTCTCAAAATGCCACATTTAGAAAGTTGACATTTTTCTGCCCAAATTAAATATGCTTTTCCACCTGTTTCCAACGTCACATAATTATGAATGGCTTTCCTTTGGTGTTTTGTGTATTGCTTCCAGACATAGAGACAAAAGAGGCCTAGGTGTGGATGGAGAGGGTATTTCTGACTGGATGACTCAAGAGGAGTTGTGTTCTGCTCTGATTCAACTTTAGAGGACTCTGCCTGCAGCACACAAAAGAACCTGACACCAGGCATGCCCTTGACTTTTTCAACCTAGACAGTTTGGATAGAAAGGGAAGAACTAACCAGATCCAGTTTGGGCATAGGCCAGGTGATTCCCCCACACAAAGGCTGGTACCAGGCCTGAAAGTGGCAGCTTCAGAACCTCTCATCAAAACACTGCTGGGCCTTTGGAAGATTTGGAAGAAGGACTACCCTGCTGTCTGAAGAAGAAAGATCTAACTTGCTTGCCTTTAACCCAGGAGTGACTATGAGGGTCCGTCGTCTGATCACCTGTTTTATCTACAGGGACACCACAAGCTTCCAGAGGCTTCCCTGCAACTTCTCAGCTGACCAGCATCAACTGGACGAGCCTGAGCCCTGATGCTGGCCTATGCTTGAATGACTCTTAATCCCCAAGATGCTACCCAGGTCCTGGACACTCAGCTGGAGTCACTATGTACACCTTCTGAAGTAAAAGTCAAGATACAGAAGTTTTGGTTTCCTCTCGACTGTGAAGTGACCTCTTCATACCGAGAATCAACCATGGGCAATTCTCAGCGTGAAGCTCCAGCGGGACTTGCTTTTCGCACCAACAGTGACCATCTGTGAAGAATCTGCACTCCGCACTGACAGAAACAGCCCAGGACAGCTGCCAACGCAATGCTCCAGTGATGACTGGCTCTTTGAGCTACAACAGTGACCATCTGCAGCACTAGACCACTTGTTGTGCCGACAATGTCTTCCTTGCAGCCCCTCCAACTTGAACAGCACTCTTTGTGCAGAGTTCAGAAGGTAACTCTTCAGCGGGAGAAATCTGGCCCCTGATCCATCACGGTCAGCCTGAACTTGTGACTTTCCACTGGTCCTGCGCGATTAGATAACCATGAATGATACTTTGTGGGTTTTGGCGCTATTTTCAACTAAACTGTAAAAACTAATATCTCGGGTTCTACTGATTGGCATTTTATTGTTTTGTTGTCATTTTAGTTATTAAAATGTACTTTATTTTCCTAAATTAGTTTGTTTTGCGCTTTCATTTTCTACCGTTTGAGTGCTGCATAAATACTTTACACATTGCCTCACAGTTAAGCCTGACTGCTTCTGTGCCAAGCTCCCAGAGGTTAAGCACTGGCTTATTTAGCAACTTTTATGATTCACCCTGACAAGGACTGTGTTTATCATTTGAGGTGGGCTTCCACCTCTCTGAACTAATAACCCGATTTCTTACAATATATATATGTAGATACATACGTGTATGTGCACAGACACACACCTATATGAATTTATATATGTATACACATGTGTGTGTATGTGAGTGTGTGAATACACATATATACATGTAAATTTGATATAAGTAATGCTCTGTTAAAATGTTTCAAACTATATAATTATATATCTACATATTCATACAAATGTGTGTATAGTGTGTGTATACATACAAATATATATATATATATATATATGTATATATATATCCAAAGTGTTGTCCAAAAATTGAAGAAGCACTCAGCAAAGGATGTTTCATCGGAAACTTTACTTTCAAACCGGCATTTAATTCCAAACATTTTCATAGCCTGACGCGTTTCAGAGCTCCTGCTCTTTCATCAGAGGCTTGCTAACAGTCCACAGAAGCAGTAACACACCCTCTTCTCCCCTCTGCATGCTAGTAAGTAATTGCCCTCAGGTGGGCCTCCCAAGTGAGTTTCAGTGTTTGTGCATGCTGGGAGTTGTGGTATGTGTTGTGCACCATTATTTCTCTCCAGTGGGATCTGTGTTCTTGTTGCAACTTTATTTAAAATACTTTCCTTGCCCTCCAGTGGGCCTCAGAATGTCAATTCGGTTTGCATTTAAAAAAGATCCCTTGTGCTGTTTCCAGGCTTAGAATAGTTCATAGCCCCCGGCCCCAAATACCTTTTTTTAGTGGTGCAGTCTTCCACAGCAGGGCTACCGTGATTTATGTTTCCAAAGTGGTGTCCAAAAATTGAAGACGCACTCAGCAAAGGATGTTTCATCAGAAACGTTACTTTCAAACCGGCATTTAATTCCAAACATTTTAATAGCCTGACGCGCTTCAGAGCTCCTGCTCTTTCATCAGAGGCTTGCTAACAGTCCACAGAAGCAGTAACACACCCTCTTCTCCTCTCTGCATGCTATTAAGTAATTGCCCTCAGGTGGGGCCTCCCAATTGAGTTTCAGTGTTTGTGCATGCTGGGAGTTGTGGTATGTGTTGTGCACCATTATTTCCCTCTAGTGGGATCTGTGTTCTTGTTGCAACTTTATATAAAATACTTTCCTTGCCCTCCAGTGGGCCTCAGAATGTCAATTCGGTTTCCATTTTAAAAAGATCTCTTGTGCTGTTTCTAGGCTTAGAATAGTTCATAGCCCCCAGCCCCAAATACCTTTTTTTAGTGGTGCAGTCTTCCACAGCAGGGTTGCCGTTATTTATGTTTCCAAAGTGTTGTCCAAAAATTGAAGACGCACTCAGCAAAGGATGTTTCATCAGAAACTTTACTTTCAAACCGGCATTTCATTCCAAACATTTTCATAGCCTGACGCATTTCAGAGCTCCTGCTCTTTTATCAGAGGCTTGCTAACAGTCCACAGAAGCAGTAACACACCTTCTTCTCCCCTCTGCATGCTAGTAAGTAATTGCCTTCAGGTGGGCCTCCCAAGTGAGTTTCAGTGTTTGTGCATGCTGGGAGTTGTGGTATGTGTTGTGCACCATTATTTCCCTCCAGTGGGATCTGAGTTCTTGTTGCAACTTTATTTAAAATACTTTCCTTGCCCTCCAGTGGGCCTCAGAATGTCAATTCGGTTTGCATTTAAAAAGGATCCCTTGTGCTGTTTCCAGGCTTAGAATAGTTCATAGCCCACAGCCCCAAATACCTTTTTTTAGTGGTGCAGTCTTCCACAGCAGGGCTACCGTGATTTATGATTCCAAAGTGTTGTCCAAAAATTGAAGACGCACTCAGCAAAGGATGTTTCATCAGAAACTTTACTTTCAAACCGGCATTTCATTCCAAACATTTTCATAGCCTGACGCGTTTCAGAGCTCCTGCTCTTTCATCAGAGGCTTGTTAACAGTCCACCGAAGCAGTAACACACCCTCTTCTCCCCTATGCATGCTAGTAAGTATTTGCCCTCAGGTGGGCCTCCCAAGTGAGTCTCAGTGTTTGTGCATGCTGGGAGTTGTGGTATGTGTTGTGCACCATTATTTCCCTCCAGTGGAATCTGTGTTTTTGTTGCAACTTTATTTAAAATACTTTCCTTGCCCTCCAGTGGGCCTCAGAATGTCAATTCGGTTTGCATTTAAAAAAGATCCCTTGTGCTGTTTCCAGGCTTAGAATAAATAGTTCATAGCCCAAGCCCCAAATACCTTTTTTTAGTGGTGCAGTCTTCCACAGCAGGGCTGCCATGATTTATGTTTCCAAAGTGTTGTCCAAAAATTGAAGACGCACTCAGCAAAGGATGTTTCATCAGAAACTTTACGAGAACTAAAGCACTTTGTTAAATCTTAATTGGTGCAGTAGAGTGGATGGTGAGAGGCAAGGTGTTCTGTTGGCTGGCTCCAGTTGATGGGATGTATAAGTATGTTTTTGATAGCACTTTATAGCGATGTAGCATAACATAACATGCGTATTTGTAAAGTGCACGTATCACCCAAGGGTATCAACGTGCTGAATAACAGATGTTTATTGTTACCCAAGGTACTCATTTTATCAACCTCAGAAGAATGAAGGGCTGAGGAGAGCCACCGGATTTGAACCTGTGATCAGGAGGTCAAACACAGGCCCCTACAGTGTACGCATTAGTCCACTAAGCCACCAGATCCTTCTGTACACTACAGCTGTATTTACAGCAGTAGGAATGGCACAAGTGCTGCATGAAACACTTTATAAAATATATATTGATAGATGGGCAGGAGTGACAAAGTGGTTAGTTGCTTGTGTACAGGCTACAATGAGACCAGGCGCTAGAGAAGTTAAAATATATGTTGTGGATGCGTGGTAGAATGGAGTAGTTATATTTACAGTTTGGCAAGTGGTGGAAACCTTTGGCTGTGAAATTTGCCAGTCAGGGACATAGGTTAGTTATTGAGGTTCCGTGGTGTGAACCTCAAATTTCCCAACTACAAAGCAGTCGGCCACAGGGTGAATGGATGGTCTCCGAGGTAAGGGGTGGACCGTTCCTATGAGGAGCAGGGTCAGTAGTAGGATTAGGTGAGCCTCTGGAGCTTTTTTAGAGTTGGTGGACAGGTACTTCATTGCAACTCTGAAAGAGTAAAATTGACTCTGTTGGTGGAACACTTCCTCCGATGATGCAAAGAGTAGGGGGCTGCCAGAGATAAGCTATTCAACCGTTTGGCCTATTTAGAGTGCATGGTCAGATGGCTATTTTTTTTTTACTGTCCTTCACCGCCAGGTATATCCTGGCACTGAGGGACAGTAGAAGAAGAAAAATGACCCCACACCATTGGAGGAACGTACCTTGGTGTGGGGATCATTAGTTTTTTAATTTTCCAAAAAACAAACTCCTGCTTTGGGAGCTTGTTTTTGAAAAATATAAAACTTTAGAAATGTTTGATGAAGCCATCTATCAATCTTTGTCTACACTGATGGCGGATCCTGTCAATGTATAGAGATGTCCGTGGGGCCGACAGTCATTTCAAATTTTTTGCATGTGGAGTAGAGGCAGGGTGGCAGACGTAAAGTCCTCTACCACACACCGTGTCTGCCTTTACTCCTTCTGCCAAACCCTACACCATGCCCTCTGTCTAGTGTGTCACAGTGGGCGAAAATGATGGTTTGGAATGACACTATAAGCGATTGCTAGTGGTTATCCTATTTCCAAGAATTCACACCATCACCGTGATTGGCACAGCTTTCCAAGCCTTCAATTGCCAATGTTTGTAAACTTCAAAAAGTAGTAAATTTGCACCATTCAAGGAGTACTTTTATGGGTGCAGATTTGCTACGTTTTTGTAAACAAAGTCACTATATATATTTAAGTTTCTGATCCAAAAAATGAACATGTTAAAGCTTTAGTAAAATCAGGATAACGAGAAAAACCAACACAGACATGGGAGGTCCGACTCCAGACCACCAGACCCAACTACCAAGCAAGGAGAGCATTTATTTGAGGGGGTGTAACATTCCAAACACCCCCCCTTGCTCTCATGTGAAGCTACCCCCCTGGTCCCAATGTGTGCAGGACATTGTAGCCTTGTGTGTGTGAGGCCTTCAACCTGAAGTGATTGTGGGTCTTTCAACAGTCTACAGAGCCTAACGCCTCCTTCCTTGATGTTGCTGCTGCCTGTGATTTATGTGCATGTTAATGAAGCTTAGTATGTAAAGTTTTTACAAGACAAAAAGCAAACGTTTTTGGCATTGCCAATGTTTGTTTCAACCTGGGCACCTAGAGCAGTAGAAGGGTTAAGGAGGAGTAATGCCTGTTGACTGCACTGTTCACACTGTTCAGTTCCGATGAGCCTAGATACTCAAGTCAAGTGAGCGCTGCTTATTGGACGTCACTGGAAAGGGGAAGTAAAGGACTTGGCAGACCTGCTGGGATTAACCGTGGTGGAGCCGTGGCTCAGCACAGGGTGAGGAGGCAGCACCTGCAGCACTTAGCTTCCCATAGCTGGCACATCTGGAGGGTAGCTCATCTATCGGGCTGCCATACACCTAGGGATCTGAGAGAGGATGAAGGTACTGCACAGAGCATCCCTCAAGAGCAGTGTTTGATCCATGGTGGCTGCTTTCTCCTTGGAAAGCAGGGTTCACAGCTAGAGTATTTTTTGCTGCATAGCACCTGGTGCTCCTTAGAGAGGGGCTTAACAGTGGCGCCCTCATGCTGACAATGGAACTGATACAGATGGCAATTAGTTTATTGGAACCTAACACTGAAGAAGCAAACATACTACGATATCACAAAACACCTACTTGCATGCATTAACAAGCATTGGCTAAACCATGGAATTATCTGCCAACCTTTTGCTTTGGCAATGTTTGTGAATGTGCTTTTGTGGGAAGGACTTTTTATGCGTCATTCCACATAATGCAAAGCAGAATACCAGCACTCACAAAGACATAAACCAATAGCTGAAGTTGGGGGATCCTGTGCCCCATGCTATACACTGTGCTGGGCAGAAAAAAATGTGAATGGCACTAAAACGGATCAATGGAGGAAGAGAGTTGACTGAAAGGCCATATAAGTACAGTACACATATAAACTTAATGAAATCAAAAGACCTTGGATAATATCCAAGGTCTTTTCCAGCGATGTTCCCTGCAAAACGGCGATAACCTTGCTGATACGACCCTGTGGTCGTATCAGCAGAATCCACCCCCTATGTTAGGGATGGCTAAGTCAGGATTTTAGCAGACGTTAGATTTTGGCGAAACGGCCGTTTTCGCCAAAATCTAACCTCTGCTAAAATCATGTGGGCTGCCTTGTAAATATCGCGATGTGAACATCAGCGATATTTGCAACGTAGTCCATCCGGGGTACGCTAGTAACGCCACTTTGCATCTCATTAGAGATGCAAAGATGGGCGTTGGGGAAAGGGCGATAATGCAAGGATTCACGCGATAGCGTTACCTTGCTGATTAGGCGATAAAATTATCGCCGCTTTTCGTCCGAAAACGGATGCAAAAGCGGCGATAATTGTTTATCGCCTCGTTGATGATATGCCCCTTAGTTTATTGGGTTGGCAGGTATGTTATGGTTGTAAGCCAAGTATCCACTTATAATTGCTTAAACACAGGGATCTATTCTGATTGATTGAAGGGCAGCCAATCCAAGCTGCTGGAACAGGAGAGTGTTTTAAAAAATATCACTGCCTAGTTTGGAGTAGATATCAGACTTTTAAGGGAGTCACATTATATCCCAGAAGCGATCCTGAAATCTATGACAGTCGTAGATTTTCAGGACAATTGTTGTGCACAATATTTACACAGGTAGAATTTCCACCAGATTAAAAATTCTGCATGAGTAAATTATGTGGAAATAACATATGCATCAATATGTTTATTTTTCTTCACAAGGAAAATATTTTTTCCCTGTGGAGAAATCGCTGCCCACAGCACCTGTAATAAATGTGGAACATGGGAGTGCTACCTCCCCATTCCCACCCTAGAAAGACGCTTACTGCTTTTCACAAAAACACATTCTTTGTAGGGGTTCGCGGGTGGGAGACTGCATGCAAAATTATGCTGAATATCTCAAAAACTATGAGTTTGCTACGCCTGGCTACCATCAATGAATACACATGCCCACTTAGTGGTTCGCATTATCATTACCTTAACATGGAATATATTGTAAGGAGGAATTGTGTGAACAGAGGCATGTCCTTTTCGTGACATTAGTATACTACAGACAGTGTATGGTCCTCTATATTTATTCATTACCATCTTCTAATATTTGTGATAATGCACAAATCTTTTCATCAGTTACAAGTGTTAATATGGACTAGAAAAAGTTAAACCTTCCACTCCCGTAATACTCTGATAATCTCCTTAGCCAGAAGCATCCAAATTATGCATGTGCAGGTGCAATCAATTGGGGGGGAAACCCAGAGCATGTATAACGTGGGGTCAGAAGAAGGTCATGGAATGGTAGTACAAATGCAATGAACACCTGTACGTCCTATCTTTGTGAGTATTCCACAACACTTCGTATGCCTTTCACACACTTAATGGTCCTGGTTGTGGTCAGCCCGATTAAATGCGATATGCGCGGTGCCTGTTTTGGCCCTGATTCACAAAGGGCCTCCGCACTCGTGGCAGAGGCCTGCAGTTGTGGGGAAGTTTCCGCACTAGGGGCGGAATCTGCGCAATGAGAATTCTCATCACGGAGATTCCGCCCCCAGTGCGGAGATTCCCGCACGACTGCGGGCCTTTGCTATGAGTGCGGAGGCCCTTGTGAATCAGGTCCTCTGTTTTTAACATTTATTTGATGCAATTTTCACGTTGCATGCTTCAGTATATTTTAGGCGTTGCCCCATTACAACTGTTCACAGTTAATTTCGGGTTGTGTGCACTGTTTAGTTCATGATTTTAATTGCATCATACATTATTAAGAATTTGTATCCAGTTAATACCAAAGTGGTGCATATTTTCTACCCGTTGATTAGGAACTATGTTGGGCAGTCAGGATTTCCCGTTGTGTTTCACATTTCATGATACATTAATCGACGATATAGGGCCTTTTAATTTACAAGTGCATGAATTTCTTTCTTTGTTTTTGGATTACATTTTTAAAATTGATCACATTGCATTTTAGAACAGTACTGGAGGACTAGTAAGACCCTGATGAAGGACATTGGGGATTAAAAAAAAATAACAATCGGCACTTGAGAGGATATGTTAAAAACTGAGTTATGAGAGCCATGAAGTTCGTGATATGTAAATGGAATGCTTACAGGGCCGGACTGGCCGTAGTGAGCACCGAGTGTTTTCCCGGTGGGCTGGAACGGTGGGGGTCGGTTTTGGAGTGGTGGGGGCCTTTTGTTTTGTTACTGGGGGCCGATTTTGCAGCAGCGCTGCAATATCGGCCTCCTGAAACAAAAGCAGCAGCAGTGTTCCCACCAGCACCCTCCCCCCTCTCTGTCCCCCACCCAGGGGCAGGTCCAACTTAGGGGCCGATTACGATCTCTCTAGGAAAGCCATCCATACGACTTGGATCCGGAGGGCTTTCCTAGCGAATTGCGCTCCGCGAGTCCGAGCGACCGATTCCGATGCACCTGCATGGTGACAGACTCGGTTCGCTCGGAATCCCATTGAACTCTATGGGAGCCTGTATACTGAATGTGTACACAGGCTCCCATAGCAAAAAGGGGTGGCTGGGGAAAAGCGTACACCCTGTGTCGGGCACCCCATGGTGCCAGCCACACTGTGTATGCTTGGATCGGGGGGACCCATGCGCACCCCCTCGCCCCAGGTGAAGGGGGACCTGCTACAGCCCCCCGAAGTCCGATTCCGACAGCCGTTTCGTCTTGCTGAGACCGAGTCGATACAGCTGTCCGAATCGTGCATCGTACTCGCTCATTCGGAATCCAGCTCCATTGCGCGGCACGATTCGGCTGCGAACGAGTCGGACTGACAGGAACGGGTTTGGAAAAGATTCTTGACGCGGACGAGATCTTCGCATCGTACTTGGTCGTTCGGAACGGGGAAGATTCGGTCGGAAACATTGGCTCCGAATCGGATTTGCTCGTTCCGGAACCCATCTGGAGGCCTTCCTAGCAAGATCGTAATCGGCCCCTTAATTTCAAGGGCTGGTTTCCGTTCTTAGTCTGGCTGTGAATGCTTACCTTGTTGTGACGAATAACAAAATGGAGAAGCAATAAATGGACTGCTATTCATGAAAACATGGTCAGCATAGAATAATTTGATGCATCATGCAAATGAGGCAGTAGGTCTATGTGATTACTTGTTTCACGGCAATTAACATGGACATTTGTAACTCCACTTACCACACATATTTTGAAGACAAGTTGTTTGGTAAGCACCGCACACCAGTATACATTTTGGCAGGTAACTGGAAGTGTTGGAGTTTAGAGGGGTAAGCAATAGAATCTTCAACCTATGCCTCGTTTCCAGGGCAGTCATGTAACGCAGTGCTATTTATCACCCCATATAAATTCTGATCACTTTGGTGGTGTCAGATTATGTCAGGTGCAGTAAATATGGCACCCTTTACCAGGCCGACCATAATTGGGACTTATGTATGCATAAACCTTGCACCTGGATGTTCCAGGTGCAAGTGGTGTGGAAAGTGCCTGGATGCCCATTTGCATTGGGAGGGTTAAGGAAGGGCATTTGAAGGAATGCTACGTCAAACGTGTTAATCCTACACATGCTGAAACTGCTCAATGTGCAGGCTTTACCACTCTATACCATATTTACATGTGAATACCAAGCTAGTTAAGTTACACACAGCTAGCTGAGATGATCATGGTCCATCCAGATGTAAGTCATGATTAAGCAAAACTATAAATATTCACACTATTTCAAGTATTAACTGGCTGAACTTTAGCATGATTGCACTTTCTGAAGGCAGATGACAACAGTGCAGCCTTACCACAGGTAAGATTTTTCGTCAGACAGCTGATATCTGTAGTAATCTTTGCTGGGTCCCAGTTGCATTCTAATTCCACTGCATCTTCATAACACTTCCGGTGCTGGAAACAACAGCTGAAAGAAAGCCAGAAACAATTTTGGGAACTTTCATCACTGATCAATGTTTTATAGACCAATATTAAGAAGAAGGTAACTGCTTTGATTGATAGCATGCATGCTTCTTTGAAAGACTCATCCCAACGCTCTGATTTCTCAGTGCTTGTCATTTTCATCTCTTTGGCCATGTAAAACTAATATCTATTTTTTTAAAATACAAGTATTGGCAAAGCCAATTTGACCATTAGCACCTATTGGCCTTGCCAGTGGTTGTTTCTTCACCATATGACCTCTATGCATGTGTGCGCATATCTTCCAATATCTTTCTTTAGTTTTAAGAAAAATATTAAAAAGGGGGATTTAGGTATCATCTGTGTATCACCTGGGTACATTGTGAAGTCAAGAGAGGGATGATCCTTGGAGAATACTGCAGGACTCCGGACATGTCGACTCAACTGACTTGATCCAGATTTTTTGGCTGAGATTGAAGAGAAAAGAATGGGCCTATGAAAGACCAAGGCACACTCATTGGTCTAAGTCAGTAGTTTGTCCTACCTCTCTGTAAATCAGCTTACTTCGCGATTGTGTGGAAATTCCCAGGGTTCAGTTTTATCATCTGACTTAAATATATGTCTAGTTATGGATAGATCAGAGTTTCCATAGGAAAAACGTTCTTTGCTTTGCTAATAACTTTGGTGCCATTTGTCACACCTGCACAAAACTTTCTAAAAAAAAGTTCATCCGCATAGGCTTCTTCGAGGAAAGTTTTGTGCTGATCCATAAAGTGTGGGGCAAAGAAAAGAGGGATCCCAAAATGGAGAGTTCCCATGTTAATTCCTTCAGGAAGCTTTGATCTTCGATATAGAAAAAATGGCGGAACAGAATTGCACCAGATTTGGCAGAAAGTTAGAACTTTCCTTGCACTGTTTCTGAATAAACTGTGTATAACCCATTTGCCACCCGAAATGTATTTCTGCTATGTGATTCAGTAGCGTGTGTGTGGTGGAAAGAACACCACTGCGTGGAGGCGGACATTGTGATGTGCTCTTTACCCGGCCACCCCTGGCACTTTGGTGCAGCTGTTTCAAGAAATAAGTGCTTAAAGAGTTGCTTAGGGTGGGCCTGAATGGGTTAAATAGTTAGGTTATTTGGAAGGCTGGTCCAATGGTACTGAAAATTAAAAAAATTGGGCCTTCTAATTGACCAAGGGAGTTTTTTGTCCTGTCGACCAGCTTCGTTCCGCAGGATAGTTCCTGCCCCCATGGGACTAAGAGATCTGATTGTCTGGCTACAAATCTGAAGAAAATGTTGCAGCCACCATTACAGGACTTGGGACTTGGTCCCTGTGTCCTGAAAAAGTTTTTTTAAAAAGGGGCAGGATATCAGTGATGCCATCAATGATGTCATTTAACATGTCATAAGTGAAGTAAAATGTGAGGTCATGTCATGGAGAGGCAAACATTATAGTTAGTACAGTAAACCATAACTGGTGAATTTCAGTGTTTTTATTGCTTTTAAATGTTAGATTTTTAAATCTCATTCCAACACCTAACACTTTAACCTTTTTTCAGTAGATAGATAGATAGATAAATAGATAGATAGATAGATAGATAGATAGATTCAGTCATTCTATCTAATTCTGTGGCCCCAGGGTGTGGGTGTTCATGAGCATGCTGATAATTTACAACTATATTGTAGGCTTCCTAGAGGTATGGTAATGGATGTATTTGCCGTGGGGCACTTTTTAAAAACATTCAATAGTCTTAGTTTCATATTTTCATATACCTGAATGGAACAAAAACATCATTTCTGACATTAGGTTCACCCGAGCATTACTTTTTTAATTGTATACATGTGGCACAACCTCCAGTGAGTAATACAGCACTGAGCTGAGATCATTTATATTGCAGGAGGAGCAGCACCTCAAGCCTGATATGCTGTATGTAGAACAGTGTTGTTTGTAGCTAAAAATTAAACTTGAGGAGAGAGAGGTAGGCTTTTCAGACATGTAATTTGGATGGCACACTTGCACATATACTTTATGGGAGAAAAAGCTCTTCTTGTGTGGTCCCCACCGTTTTTTCTGCTGAATTATATTTGCTGGTTTCTTTACTCTGCACATTGGGGCACTGCTGTCCTTTGCCCAATGTGCGTCTGAACCCTAAAGCATGCAGATCATGGTTAATTCCTGATTGGCTTATCTAACTTTTGTATAAAACTGTAGTGTATGGTATGAAAATACATCTATGTCATGAACAGTTAAATGTCACCTATGAACTACAGCACTTAATGTGCCATCCACTAATGTGACAAAGGAAAACATGGCTTCAGACCTAACATTGTAGCTCAACTGCTGTAGTCTAAATCCTGCAGTGCGACCTTTCATAATAACCCTTTGTAACAGATACAAACCTCCCTTTTACATATTATTAAGTCAGTCCCATGTAAGCCTTATTGTCCACAAGGTAGGGTGCATGATATTTAAAAGTGGGAAATGTAGAAAATGAATGTTACCATGTCTTTACAGTGATAAGGCCCTAATAGCCCTTTTCAGTGTGGCAGCCAAGATGTTCTATATAGCAAACCAGAGTACAGATTAAAATAATAAAATTGCTATCAGGAATGGGACAAGCTAGAAAAATAATTAAACAAATTAACTTTTAGAAAGTTACCCTTTACCTGCCTGAACTTTCAGAAGGCTAATTAGCATAAACCTCTGCCAGCTTGTCCTCAAACCTCGGAATAGGTGTGAAAGAGGTGCCTCCCAGAAGCATACAACAAACTGACCTGAATGGGCAGAAATGATTCCTCTGAACTCCACAGAATATTCAGAGTGGTGGCTGTGGGTATCTTGTTGCCACCACACTGTCAAACCCTGTTCGACATGTTTGCTGAGCCACATGTAACACTTGGGGCTCACTTCAAAGGGAAAGAACAGGATACCAACACAATTCTTGTGTATCCATGTCTGGCTGCTGTAGGTTTTTTTCTACCACAGAGAAGGACCTGAGGTGGTTGGACCCCCTTCCACTTGAAATCAAAAGGCAGAAAGATCTCCAAGGATCGTAAGGATGATCTCTTGGGTGGCTTCAGGAACACAAAAAAGCTGTAGTGGACATTTCCGTGCAGAATCCCAGTTGGCAATGTGCATATGGACCTTGACTGGACTTTGCAGTTGCCTTTTCCCTGCACCCTGAGAGTCTCTAAGTGCTCACACTGAGGTTCTGGGAGCCTTGAAGTGTACTCCTGTGGTTGTTTGGGCACCAAAAGAAGTTTGGGAACGTATCCGACTGTAAGTTCCATACAATCAGATTGAATTTCAGGTTTATTTGGCATGGAGAAGAGTTTTTCGTTAGAAAAACGACAATGCCCCTTTGCAGATTGGGACTTAAAAACTTTTCAAACTTCCCTACTTCTAGGCCCTAGTAGGACCAATCTTCTTTGGATCGATCGCAGTCAGCCTCAAATTGCACCTAGGTTCTAATCTACAGAGACCATTGATTACCATTGACACTTTGCAGTTTTTGGTGCTATTTTCACTTAAATCTTTCAAAATTGATGTCTCCGGTTTCCTTCATTGGATTTTTGCCATTTTGGTGTCATTTTGCTTATAAAAATGTCTCTATTAATATAAATTGGAGTGGGATTTTTATTAAGTTGTGTTTTTTGACTTTTTAGCTGTTTTGGTACTTCTACATGCTTTACACATTTTCGTTAAGTTAAGCCTGTCTGCTCTGTGCCATAGCTAACTGGGTTTGAGCTCAGGTTTAAATTATTGTTACTTTTGACTGGATCTAGCAGGATAGTGACATTATTACTTGTGGTGGAACAATCCACCTCAACTAATTAACTACTTTCTCACACATTGCACAATTGCTCTTTTAATTTGTGGTACAGACTTTATTCAGCCAAGTGCCAAAGCCGGGATTACCATACCTAGATTATTAAATTAGCCACTAGGCAATGCCACCATCATTTAGCTGATTTAAGAAAGACAGAAGACAGGTTGTGATGCTAGGCCAGGATATAATAAGCTAGGATAAGTTAGGAGCCTGGAAGTGGTCCATAATGTTCATTTAAATTATTGAGGCACTAGTGACTACACCCATGCCACTGAGTGGCTTTCCTTTAATTCAACTAAAAAGGATGAAAAGACATTTGCCTCTGGGAGGTGGCATCACCATCATCATAATAACTTTATTTCGGCAATTGCCATAAAAGAAAACATAATGACTTAAAACAGTAAAATCATTCTATAATTAAAAGCTTAAAATCTTGACAAATAAGACAATAAAAAAGACCCACAAATAAAACTAGCAGCACTTGAGGGAACATCACAACAATTTTAAAGTGCAAAATAAAAATTAATTCCAAAACTTCTAAACCTATTTTGTACTGTTGCATGTGCCAGAAGTCCATATTAAAAAAACAGTAAAATCATGAAAAACAGCGGAATGCAACTTGAAGACACAAGGAATGTAGGTACTAAGCACTAGACAACAACAGGGCAGCCTTTTTCTGTCTGTGTCTCCACATATATACAAAAAACTGGGAGACAACAAAGACAATTGGTTGATCGGTGTCTGCCCTGAATTCCCTAGTTGCAAATTTGTAGTATCTGATGCCCATATAGCGGCACAACGGTAGGATCCATTTTCTCCTATGGACATAGTACTGCGGACAAAAGTACAAGACATGGTCTACAGTTTCCTTGGCCTCTGGCAGAACAGAAAACTTAGTTCAGGTTCAATGTCAACGAGGGGCGCCACCACTTTGTAGTAAATGATCGAAGCGGCAAGGTCCCAACTCGGAACTTAGTGTCTTAGTAGGTGGAGGCTCAATTGCGTCCATGTACACTTTAGAAAAATAAGTGTCTTTAAATGCCAGAAAGGTAGAGGTCAGGGTGCCTGCACCCCCAGACCTGTGGAATCTACCATCTACATATTTCCAGCACTCTGGAAGATTCGAAAACCCCTCCCTGTTTATAGCATGGGTGTGGACAGGATGGGCCATCTTGGCAGTATGACTGGGAGGGGCTGTACCCAGCCCCACTTACATTGGGACTGTACGTGGGAGAATCGCATTGAGCAGGGCCCAAGATATGGGTTGGAGGTTACTTTCCTTTGCAGATTTGTGCATGAAATACCCTATGTTTTGTTTAACCTTTAATATAGGTATGTGGGGCATTCTCTTGGCTGATTGGTTGCAGGAAAGTACCCGAGCTGATTGGGTGCCAGCTTTGGAGTACAACAGTGTCTTTTGTACAATTGAGTTCTGCCTCATTTGGTTGTGTATGTATATTTCATGATGTATTATAATAATTTTTTTAAGCTGGTATCTTCAATAGTTACAGGTTTCTTTATGGTCTCATTTCCTAAATAATCTTGAGAAGTTTGAGAAACACCAAGTAAAGTGGAGTGGGACACTGAAGGTGAGCATAAGAGTGCCAGAACTGAGAGACCTTGGAAAGCACTGAAGAATAGATGTAGGAATGTGGAGTAATCCTCAAACAGATGCTGTGTGGAGGACTTCTTGGTTGCACAGAGTAGGGTGGTTGGACTCGGATGCATGCTGCAGTTGCTGCAGAGAAAAAGGCACATACATTCAGATCTTACTGGAATGTGCCCTGTGAGAGAATTCTAGAATGCGCTCTTCGGTGGAATTATCATGGTTTTGGGGATAGGTCTGAAACTAGAGATTCTAATGATTGCTTTCAACCAAGTCTGAATTAGCAGGTTACTGACAGTGTCTACAACAGGAAGGCGACATTAGAGGGGAGGTAAGCGCCCTACCAGAACTCGAAGAGGAAGACATTTAAAAGCGTCTTGCATAATTGAGTAGAGTGTTTCTGAGAGAGGGCGGCTTAAGCTGCGGAACAGAGACAAAGAAGTTACCCACATCTTGGAGCCATATTTTTTTCCTTTAATATTTTTATGAGCATTGTTAATGGCAAGGCGTTCAAAATAGAGTTACGGTGCAATAACAAGTGTTGCGAATCGATGCAACTGTATGAAGCTTAAAAAAAAGAAAATAAACACAATTATTGCTGTAGACTGCAAACCTTGGCGGCGAAACTTTAGTGCGTAGTATTTGAACCACATGATCTTACAATTACTGGACTCTAATTTTCAAAACAATGCTTCAGATTCTGGCGCAACATTCAGAAAGGCATGTGAAAGAAATACTCCTGTAGTGTAACTGACTGAGAGCCAAGAGGTATCAATACCGAACTGGAAGTATTTCAAAATTAGTTCAATACATGTTAAAGCAGACTGGGCTGGAAATTTCATAAAGCAAAGTTAGACAGGAGTCTTAAGGTGTCACATAGTTGTTGCGCCAAATTACAACAACAGTCCTGAAATTTTTTTTCTTTTCGTCAGGGCATGGGGAGTGCTGCGGTAGGCAAAATGCTATTTTACCTGCAGTGTTGAAACACCTTGCACTGTTTCTGAATAAAGTGCTTATAACCCATCTGCCACCTGAAATGTATTACTGCTAGGTGATTCAGTAGTGTGTGTGTGGTGGAAACCACACCACTGCGCTGAGGCGGACATTGTGATGTGCTCTTCACCCGGCCACCCCTGGCACTTTGGTCAATCGAAATCCCTGTTGTTCCACTTATTCATCTTTTATTAACTTTACCAGTCTCTGCTTCACTAGCCTGCTGCTTTCGAATACGTTCTATTAAGTTACTGGAAAAAAAATATATCGCTAATGCATTAACAATGCATTAGTGCATTAATATCACAAGCTGCCTTTAGTTCTGTATTCTGTATTTTGGAAATTATAACGAAGGTTTGAAAAAATAGTATGTGCAATGAAGAAATAAAAAAGACATCATATCAATCGATAAACTGTGTATTTCAAGTAGAGAAAAATGCTAAACATTCATACTAAAAGTAGAGGCAGTGCATTCGATGAAATTGCTTGTAACTGATAAGGCACAGTGTTGCTAATTCATCAGTTGGCATTCAAATCCATAGATAATTGCCATTTGAAAAAATATTTAATTTCATATTCAATACATTTAGGAATAGCCTAAAATCTTTTCTAGGAAGGTTTTATTTTTGTATTTTGACGCATGACGATTAATCAATAGAAACCATATTATGGAATGCATTTACCATCCGAGGAGAATGCAAATAAATAATCCAATTAATGGAATTATGTGAAAGGAAACAATGCCTCCACTGCTAATTAGGGACTGTGTGTTTGTTCTTTTAATTTCTTTATGTTGTTAATTATGAGAAAACAAAAACCAAGCTACCAGGCAGGAGAATGAATCCCTTTAATCACGCAAATTCGGCATGGATTTGCACACTTCTTATTAGAAATCCCATCTGTCAATCCAAACACTCACATGCTTAATTAGCTTTATAAGTAAATTAACTTATATGTTGGAGTGGTAAATAAAGTCAATTTATAATGGCTACATGGTATATTTGGCAATATTAGCGAGTAACATAAAACAGCCAATTTTGCAAATGGTGGCTGCCAAAGCTATGTGAGCTGTTTTTCGCAGGAGTTGCCTACCCAGGTCATATATGTAGACACTCCACACCACTGACACCTATTACTGAGTAACTCTTTCAAGATACACAGGACAATAGATAGAGGAACGCTAACATAATGGACGCTCCATAGTGATGCCACATCTGAAAATGTTCACCCTCCTTAATGGCCACATTGTATTCCATCCTTCCCTTCTGTGGTTGGACCCACTGCTCAACATCACATCACATGAATGTCCACTTGTGAAAATGAAAGTGTTGTTCAGAGAGAGTGTTGGACCTGACCCTTTTTGCAGGGTCTCATCCAGATTTTTGCCTTCTGTTGCTGAATCTGTTTTTGTTGGCATTAGAACTCTGCATTTTTTCCCTACTAACCAGTGGTAAAGTGCTTGTACTCTCTCCCTAAAACATGGTACAATTGGCATCTACCTGATTGGTACATTTAATTTACATATAAGTCCCCAGCCTGTAAATTAAATGCTACCAGTGGGCTGCAACAATCACTGTGCTTCCCACTTAGTTAGCCATTCAAAATATGTCTCAGGCCATTCACTGCAGCCTGTAGCGCAGTTTTGAAATGCCATTTTAACCTGGCAAAATAAACCTTTTGCCAGGCATAAACCTGCCTTTTTAATACTTTTAAGTCACCCCTAAGGTAGGCTCTAAAGGCTCATAGGGCATGGCGCATTGTATTTAAAAAGTGGGACATGTGTGTTCACATTTTACATCTCCTGGCAGTGAAAAACTCCTAAAGTATTTTTTCACTGTGGAAAGGCCTATCTCTCCCATTGACTAACACTGGGTTACATTATTACATTTAATAAGTGATAATGTTGGTTAGGGAGCAGACAGACATATGCTGTTTACATTCAATTGAATTGCAAATTAAAATTGTCTTTAATGGTAAAGTCAGATTTTTAAATCATAGTTCTGCAAATGCCACTTTTAGAAAGTTGGCATTTTCTTGTCCAAAACATTTGTGCCTTCTGCCAGTGTCCTGGGTCACTTGACCATGAATGGGTAGGACAGAGAATCCCCCACAGATAGGCTGGTACCAGGTATAAATATTAGATCTCTAGAGACACTCTTCAGAACTCTCCTGGACCTGTGGACGTTACAGAAGAAGGACTGCACTGCTGCCAGAGGACTTCCTGCTACGTGGAGGACTGCCATGGGAGACTGGACTTGCTTGCCTTCATCCCAGGCTAACCAGAGAGTCTCCAAGGGTGAGTTTGCTGACCTCCTGTGTGAGTGACAGGTACACAACAAATTTCAGAGGCCTACCTGCAAGTGCTCAGCTGACCTGCTGCACTGGACCTGCCTGGACCTGCAACTGGACCTGCCCGAGCCCTGCTTCTGACCTCTGCCTGGAGTAAGTCCTGATCCCCAAGAGGTGCACCCCTCGACTTGAACCCTTATCTGGCATCAAAGTGTACTCCTCTCTGCCCAACTGTGGGTTCTATCAAATCTGACACAGAGCGGCGCAACTCAACTCAGGATCTCACATCGCAGCTCGTTGCAGCTTCTGATTGGCAGCCTCATTGGAACCGATGCAGTGATATGCAACTCGATGCAGGCCTTCACATCTCAGCCCACGTAGCGCCTGATTGGAACCAATGCAGCACAATGCAGCTCAATGCAGAACTTTGCATTACAGCACCACACAGCTCCTGATTGGAACCAATGCCAAGCGACGCGAACCTTCGCATCAAGGACATAGGTTATCTAATTCAAATCTAACAGGATTCCGACAATCTCCCAATGACTGACTAAAATGCAAAGAGTTTTTAAGCGGAAAGCTATCTATGCCAAAAGGGTGGGTTCTGTAGTTAAACTACACAGAATATGGCAGAACTGGAATTGAACTGTTCAAGCAATTGGTTAATGATAATGTATGAATTGGCCATGATTAATTCATGCATTTTACTACCTGAAATGAATTATGTATGTACTGTTAAATCTTTAAATATCCATCTCTAATATGAACTTGGAATTATATGTACATCCAATTTTATTCAAATGTTTGATGAAAAACTGGGTTCTCTATGAGATTTAAGAATCTAACGAATTCTGGGCAAGGTTTGTTCTCAGAAGAAAAGACCGAAAATTTATCTTATGCACTTTACTATTAGAAATGAGTTATGCATGCATGTTTTATGTTTTACTATATCTTTCTTATGTATTTCGAACCTTGTTCGCACTTTACAGATAACCTATCTTATGCCTTGTACTACTAGAAATGAGATATGCATGCATGGTATATGTTTTATTATCTCTTTCTTATGTATTATGAATCCCATACGCACTTTATATTTTTATCTAATTGGTTCAAGAGAACTTGTTTTTTATTGGATTTAAGATGAACTTTTGGATATCGCTTTTTCTCAGAAGAAAAGAAGACAAGTATTTGTAATATTGGAATCACTTTATACTGGCTATTACATTTTCCTGTTGACCATTTTTAGCTACATTGAATTTTTTTTTTTTTAAAGGACATAGGGTACAACTTTGAGCAGGACTAACCTAGTCCCTGTATCCGGCCCATGCTTCATCGCAGTTGGCCTGAACTTGTGACTTTTTCCTGATTGGTGCAACCAGATAACCACATTTGGTGATTTGTGCTTTTGGAGCTTTTTTTACAAAAAAACTTTAAAAGTCAATATCTCTGGTTCTATTGATAGGATTTTTGACATTCTAGTATAATTATATTTATTAAGATCTACTCTATGTTTCTAAATTGCGCTGGGGTTTTTGTTGTGTTTTCACTCTATTACTGTTTGTGTGCTGCATAAATATTTTACACATTGCCTCTAAGTTAAGCCTGACTGCTTTTGTGCCAAGCTACCAGTGAGGTAAGCACCGTCAATTTAGTGACTTTAGTTGTTCACCCTGACAAGGATTATGTTGTTGCCTGAGTGGGGCTTCCACCCCCTCAACCAATAGCCCAACTTCTCACAGAGAGTGATGCTGCTTTCTGGTCTTTGATGAAGACGTCACACACACATAGGCTGCTAGGGGGCTCCTGCCATCATGTGCCACTGAGACACTCAGGCCTCACCACTGGCTGGTGGACTTTTCTCTAGGATTAAAAAACCTGTCTTCCACTCTAAACAAAAGGCTGAGACACGCAGAGTCTCCCGAAGATGGAGGGGTCATTTTGGGGTGCACTAAGAATGATGTAATTTTGGAAATCTGGACACACAAATTGTGCTGAAAAACCCAGAAATATCATTGGCATTGGCTGCAATCTACTGATTAATAAGTATTCCATATTAAATTGTACCAGCCCCTCTGGGCTACTGAATCCCTTAAGATCTACATTATGAAGTGATAAAATGATAAACTGTGTAACAGACAATGACCAAATAATAAATGTAATCTGCAACCTTAGCCATAGTTACTTAAATATGAGTCTTGGTGGTGGGCTAATCTATTTAAGGTGATGGTTAATGTAGCTTTTGTGACTGGGGAAATGTACAAATCTTGTAGTCAATGTCTTGTAACTCCTGTTACCAAGAAAGGGAAAATGCTTTATCCTGCAAATATTAGGTTTTTATCCCTATTGGGCACCTTCCCATGCAAGGTCTTTTCTAAAATGTATATCTGCCAAACTGTTGCAGTGGACTGATTTAGCCACCATTTGCACAAGGAGCCAAATGATCCAGTTGTTAATGCTAGAGGAGGAGCTATGTTCCTTATAGGCTGTGCCTGTGTGCTTGCATGCAGCCTACTTTTTCAAAGGGTCCAGAGATTCTCAGAGAGCATGCACATCAGCAAGCATCAATAGATCAGCAGCTGACATTTCAGGAAAACATATTCTCTCCTTTGCATCTTTTACTTGAAAGATGAGGCATTCCGTTTACAGGATGACTTGTTTCCTGCTAGAAACAGATCTTCAATTTCTGTGCAGCACATTATAAGTAAGACATGAAGCACAACCTCGCACTGCTTCTCAAATACAGGCGGAGAGCCCTTGAAACTGTGAGGACTGCCATCAATCGCACATCTCAGACCGGGAGGAGGGAATTGTTTAACTGAAGTTTACAAGGTGCAGTGTATTTACATATTATTTCATTTGTGCCTATCTGCTTTCATTTGTGTTTTTGGAGTTTTACTTTGAACAGCTTCCTTTGTTCTTATTAGTAGCTAGGATCAGAGATGCATTATTGAGATGGTTCATTTTTAAAGGTTTTTATTTATGGTGGCTTTAGCTCATAACTCTACTTTCATTTCAATTATAGGATCTGGGTGGCCTTTATTTTTAGTCCGTGCAATAATCTATCGGAAATAGTTCCCATCCCATGTGTCTTTAATAATTTACAAAAAGATTGCTCTGGTTATATGGATGTCTGTGAGCAAGTACCATTGCTATAACTGGTTTCAGCTGGTTTCTCACTTAGGGGCAGATGTACTATGATTTTGCATCATGTTTGCATCACTTGTGTGGTGCAGCCCCAAGTAAAGTCATTTTTAGTATTTACTGAGCCATGCAAAGCCACTTTGTGTGGTTGAGTAAATGTAAAGTAATGCAACGCAGCGAATAGCGCTGGCCTTCTTTACCTTGCATTGGGAAGGTTTTTTATGGGTGTTACTGTCATATGGCCATTAGGGTCATTGTCGACATTGCTAAGTTATCTAGAGCACGGCTGCCATGATGCTGCTTTTGCGCACGTTACTGCATGACGTTGTTGTGCAAGACTCTGTGCCTTTCACATGTGAACTGTCTGCTTTGTGCGTTCTCTGCCTGCTCTTGGGGTTTAGTCTGAACACGATGTGCAAGGTCGATAAACAATGCTCCTTGTTATTCTGTTCTGGTCAGTTCCTACCATCTAGACAAAACATGCTAACACAGCTGCGCTGCTGAAAGCTCGTGCTTTGATATTATGGGGATGCATGTTGTCCTGATACACACTTGGAGAGGGTCCTTTCCAGGGAGAAGAGCTATGCGGTGCCTATGATGTAAAGCTTCCATCTAGGCACTAAGGTAGGGGGTCTGCTGACAAAGCCCAGAGATCTTCTATTATATAATCAACATCATTTTGCCAAGGAGGGGGGGGGGTGGTTAGGCCTTATAGTCCTTTTTCCACTGTCTATATATAATGACTTTCCCCTTCATATTCTATGGAATTGTAACAATGCTAATTGTTCTAGGTTTATGCATTTCGCTGTTGGTAGTGGCTCGTATACTGCATTATAGAGCACGATAGTTAAAATAAACATTTTGAACTATAACAGTGACTCTGACATTCTTATTGTGGACAAGTATGAGTGAGCGTGTGAAAGGGTATGTCTAGCTACCGCGATTCCTGAGAGAGTCGGGAGTGTTGTGTTCTGGGTTGTCTAATCATTTGTAGCTTCGTGATTTTGGAGGAGAACGAATGAGACACTATAGCTAGTAGGTTTTGGGATTTTGGGTACTAAGGTGGTAGGTTGGTACACCCCTATACACCGAGGTCCTGTTTTCCTGCGCATAGTTCTGTGTAGGTGCAGAATCCCCGCAGCATGGCGCCGCCAACGTTTGGTCTGGTTCTTATCTGCGAGACTCTTGAGTAGTGCTTGTGCTTGTCCACAATCCCCTCACATCTGTTTCCGGAGACAGTTGTGACGGTGTAACCTCTTATATTGATGTTTTATAGGTTCTTTCAAGCTTGAATTTTAAAAGGTTCCTTCTCTTACTTGTTAACCCGCTATTGCGCTGCCACGCTTTAGGTTGTTATTTTTAGCTATTCATTATGGCGGTTGCCATTGCACCGCCTAATTGGGTCTCAGCTTATTTGATTCAAAATGGAGTCCCTAAAACTGGTGTTGCACTCATTTTTGTTGTAGAAGCGGACGCGGCTTACCGCTTCGAGGTCTTTTATTCTTGGGTCACCTTTCCTGCGGTGGATGGAACAGATAATTTGTTTCACGACTATACTGCCACGGCCCTACCTCAAAATTATCAGCCTTATAGGTCTCTTGAAGTTCTGCTAACGGCTTGGCAACACCAAATATGGTTTAATGGCACCCTTCCTCACCCAATAACGCCGGTCCGTTTAGGCTGTTTATCGATAGCTGGGGCCACGTGGCCCGTTTTGGCTGGGTATACCCCACACCTGCATTATCTAACAACTGTAACACTTGCAGAACTTCGGGTATTGCATACTTCTTTAATACGTATACATAGATCTGTTATACAGTTCGTGTTGCGCAACTTCCAGGTGGGACCACCTGGCGTTGCTGCTCAACCAGCTGCACCTGGTGGTGTCACCATCAGTCCTCTTATGGTTAATTCAGTGATGGGCAAGCGTCCACAGAATAAGGATGAATTCCCTTATTGGCTTGCTGAAAAATTTGGACAGATCGAAGCTGTTTTTCCCAATACCACTCCGGTGGAGAAATACAGGATCCTAACCATAAGTTTACCTAAAGACTTAGGGGTCCATTACGATGGCGGGCGGACAAAGTCCGCCCGCCACCGTAACGGAATGCAGGACCATCCGCCAGGGGTGCGGTGGTCCCGCACCTGCAATTAGGATGCCACCGCCACCGTGGCGGTGGCATCCCCCATACTCAGCATTGTGGTGGGCGGTGCTCACAGCACTGCCCGCCACAATGCTGGAAATGCATGTCGTGCATTTGCATGCACAGGGTGACAGGCACCGCGCGGTGCCTGCCACCTTGTGCATTCAAATGCAGGGGGGTACCATAGGTACCCCCCATGTGCACCCCCCACCACCCCAACACCCTGGGGGCCCGCAACGGGCCCCCAATTGCAATTACCGTATGCCTTTCCATGGCAGCAACGCCGCCATGGAAAGGCACACCTCCGCCAGCATCGTAATATGGATGGCGGTGTCTTGCAGACACCGCCACTATATAATGCCCCTTTTCCGCCGGTCGACGAGTCGACCGGCGGAAAAGCGGCGGACGGTTTTTCCGTCCACCGGGGTCCCCCCGCCATAGTAATATGGCAGGGGGAAAATGTGTGGTGGGCGGAGGGAAATAGCGGGCGGATCGCCACCACCATACGGGCGGTGGCGATCCGCCCGTTATCATAATGGGCCCCTTAGTTCCCGAATTAGCTGATTGTAACACTTGGGGTAAAGTGTTTGCAGCGGTATATTCGATGTGTTTCGGCACCCCCTCCATGACTGTACTTCCCTCTGTGATAAAGCGTGTTCAGGATGAACACGGAGCCGAAGCGGCTCTGGAGTTGGGGATGAGACTGGTGGGGGTGTTCGACGTGGTTGCTGATATGATCCTTGATAATGTTAATGGTGATGCTGTAAGCTTACAAGTGGCTAACCGCTTGGAGGCTGTGGCTGATGCAGACAAACCGCGCGAATTACCGAAGATTATTGCTAAGGCTTATAAGACCTTAGGCGGCAATAGTCTAAGAGTTAAGCCTTTTACTCAAACGCAGACGCAATCCCAAACTGAACAAAAAGCCCAGACTGATAAAGATGGGCGCCCGTTCTTTCCTAAAAAGAACTGGAAAAATAAAAAACAGGGGCAGCAACAGCCGAAGCAGGGTTCGCGTGCTGGTTCACCGACACCTGAGTCTTCTGAGCGTACTTATGACTTGCGCGACAGCGCAAAAATTAAGCCTCCTGATAGATTTCAGGTCCCTGATCAGCACTCTCCTCATTCTTTACAGGACTCATCGGACTCTCAAGTCGGTGGAGGGGAGCCCCAGGATCGTGGTAAAGGTCCAACGAAACAACAGGGACGAGATCTGCCTCGACAGTTTGACATCAAGGCCAAACAAGAGGAACTGCCTTGCTTTAGACCCCCGTATCAGAAGAAAAAGGTTGCCGCTTTAACTGCAAAGTATGCCTAGACTGCACATGGGCAGTGACTCTGCTCGACAGCGCAGCTGAGGTTACCATAGTGCGGGAGGCACTGCGTCCCTGTCTGGAGGTGACAGCAACTGATACATTCATTACAGTAGAAACTGCTGATACCCGGGTTGCCCCCCTGGATAGACTCTATGAGATCATAATTCAAATTGAAGGTGATATACTGCGTCCTATCAAAGCGGTTTTCTGGGAAAATCTTACCTCTTCATATGACATTTTGCTGGTGGAGGCAGATTGGCCTCCACCCTTTGTGCTAGCCGCTTCTAGAGGGGAGGACGTGATACTTCTGTGTTTTGCGCATTACGTCCCTGAGGAACATGCAAAGGCTTTTGCAGCTGAGTTGGCTTTGGCCCTTGCCCCGGCGGTGTACTGTAATCAGGTGGGCTGGGATATTGATTCACCAGCACATGAAATACCATTACGGTTTATGCCACAACCGCAATATCCAATCAGATGTGAGGCTAAGGCTCACGTTTGTGACATTCTAACACAGTTGGAGTATCAAGGAGTGATTGAATCCTGTGTATTAACGATGAATAATCCTCTTTTTCCGGTATCAAAACCTGACGGTTCATATCGAATTGTATTGGATTATCGAAATTTGAATAGTCATTGTCGCACGTTTGCAGTGCAAAACACACACATCTCTGCGCTGGTGAACAACCTTGTTCGTTAAAAATATAAAACTACACTGGACATTTCCAATGGTTTCTACAGTTATAATGTGGCTCCTGAGAGCTGTGACTTGACAGCATTTACCGCTGTCGGAAATCAGAAAAATTTACACGTTTGCCTATGGGGTATAAAAACAGCCCCGGGGCATTTGGTGCACGTGTTGTGTCTTTATTGAACGACATAGATCCCGATGCGTTCTCGTATGTTGAAGATATTTATCTGACGGACGATGAACTAATGCCGCATCTTGTCCGCATCATTTTATCCTTTGCCGACTATGGATACAAATTCAATTTTGCAAAATCACTCATCGCTCATTTGGCTGTGCTCTTTTTGGGCTATGAGCTCAATAATGAAGGTAGGGGTTTAGCCCCCCACTTTCTGGAGAAATGTGCACAATTGCAACCTCCCTCTATGCTGAAGAAACTTCAGTCTTTGCTGGGACTTTTGAATTTTGGGAGGACATACATTTCCGCTTATGCCCAACGTATCAAACCGCTTTATGCATTGATACAACCATCATATTCTTCTGCCAGCTGGCTTCCGGAACATACCACTATTCTACGATCTTTGCAATCTGATATGCTTGCAACTAACTACTTGTTGACGTGGGATAACACCACGAACCTGGTGATAGGTATTGTATCAGGGAAGGTGGGTTTCACCTACTTGACGTTCAATGAGGGGGACACAGTATCTATTGCATACAAATCACATTTATACACTGCGGCTGAAATGCATTTTTCGAATGTTGAAAAGATTTTGACAGCGGTCCAAATGGCGATTCTAAAAGAACGCTCACTGGCGCAAGGTAAACGCATCCTTATGGTCACGCCTTTCCCTGCTTTAGAAGCAGTGACTAAGGCAAGTGTACCTAACTCTAAGGCACTACATCCCCGTTGGATACAATGGGCTACTTCTTTGACATCGTCTGATGTCACGTTTATCTTTGACCCTGCACTTCAGACACAGGGGTTTTGACAGTATGAACACGTTCATTCTCCTCCACTGTCATTGCTTCTTTAGATGAGTACAAATGTATCATTTATACTGATGGCTCGGCTCAACCGGCCACCGGTTCCAAACATGCTCATTCAGCGGCTAGCGCTATTGTGGCTGGTTTGATTGTCAATGGAGGATTCAAGTCTTTCATAGTGCATATTCAGGCACTTGGGGAATGTACAGCACAGTTAGCGGAGCTGCGTGCTCTTGTTCTTGCCCTTGAGTTTGCGGATCCTAATGTGAATACTCTTATTGTATGCGATTCTTATTACTGTGTTCAATCTTTTAATGACAACTTATTCTTTTGGTCTCAGAATGACTATCGAGACTCTAAAGGCAGCGCAATCAAGCATAAAACGCTTTGGGTTCGAGTGGCAGACCTTAAACAGCGTCTGCCCCTCACGCATGTTATCCATACTCTTGGCCATCAGCGTGTGGGAGCACATGCTCTTTGTAATTCTTTGGCTGACAAAGCGGCTAAATCTGCAGTAGCCACGTGTTCCGTAGCAGCAGTTACAAGGTCCATGACTAAAATAGATAATGATATTCTGGCAGCGGTAGCTGCTACGAGGGAGGGAACTGCTTATCCTCAGGGTTTCCCTTCGAAATACTCTTATCATATATCTCCTGAACGAATCACTGACAAAATATCGAAGGTCAGAATATCGACTCTACAGAAATATCGACGCAAGAATATCGAAGTCAAGAATATCGACATCCTATCTACATTATGGTAAGTACAAAAATATCGGAAAAAAAATATCGATGTCAAAAATATCGTTGTTAAAAATATCGTTTTTATTTAAGTTAAAAAAATAATGTAAAATAAAGTAAATAATACATATAATTAAAATAAACATAGTTAACAATATTTAAAAATGTTTAAAAACTTATAAGTAATATATATGTAATGTAAAAATAAATTAAACATATACATATAATATATAATATATATACTTACTAATAATTTTTAATAATTATTTTAATAACTTATATATTTTTTTAAATATCATATCAATTATAAATACATCTATACACATAAAACATTAATATAAATAAAAATTAAATAAATACATATAACAAATTAAAAACATTAAAATTATTTTTAATATTTTAAAAATTAATTATATACTACATTAACTAAAATAATACAAAAAATATTAGATAGCAGAGGTAATAAAATTACTATTCCAACTCCAAACAGTGCAACAGTAGGGAAAATGTTGGATAGCGTAGGGGTAAAAATTACTATTCCCACCCCAGTGAGTGCAACAGTAGGGAAAGTGTTGGATAGCGTAGGGGTTAAAATTACTATTCCCACTCCAGTGAGTGCAACAGTAGGGAAAGTGTTGGATAGCGTAGGGGTAAAAATTACTATTCCCACTCCAGTGAGTGCAACAGTAGGGAAAGTGTTGGATAGCGTAGGGGTTAAAATTACTATTCCCACTCCAGGGAGTGCAACAGTAGGGAAAGTGTTGGATAGCGTAGGGGTAAAAATTACTATTCCCACTCCAGTGAGTGCAACAGTAGGGAAAGTGTTGGATAGCGTAGGGGTTAAAATTACTATTCCCACTCCAGTGAGTGCAACAGTAGGGAAAGTGTTGGATAGCGTAGGGGTAAAAATTACTATTCCCACTCCAGTGAGTGCAACAGTAGGGAAAGTGTTGGATAGCGTAGGGGTTAAAATTACTATTCCCACTCCAGGAGTGCAACAGTAGGGAAAGTGTTGGATAGCGTAGGGGTTAAAATTACTATTCCCACTCCAGTGAGTGCAACAGTAGGGAAAGTGTTGGATAGCGTATTGGTTAAAATTACAATTCCCACTCCAGGGAGTGCAACAGTAGGGAAAGTGAAGGATAGCGTTGGGGTTACAATTACTATTCCCACTCCAGTGAGTGCAACAGTAGGGAAAGTGTTGGATAGCGTAGGGGTAAAAATTACTATTCCCACTCCAGGGAGTGCAACAGTAGGGAAAGTGTTGGATAGCGTAGGGGTAAAAATTACTATTCCCACTCCAGGGAGTGCAACAGTAGGGAAAGTGTTGGATAGCGTAGGGGTTAAAATTACTATTCCCACTCCAGTGAGTGCAACAGTAGGGAAAGTGTTGGATAGCGTAGGGGTAAAAATTACTATTCCCACTCCAGTGAGTGCAACAGTAGGGAAAGTGTTGGATAGCGTAGGGGTTAAATTAACATACTTATTAATTAAATAATTTTTGTAAAATAAATAACATATTAATAATTAATTAACTAAAAAATTTATAATAATTAGCAATACAATTAAATTAATATTTACTTAAATAACATTAAATTACTTCCCACCCTATTCCCCATAAACACACAACCCGCTACACATAAAAAGAACACAATTAATTTAATTATCAACTAATCAATTAATAAAAATTAATTACCAATTAATAATAAATTAACAATACATTAATTAACAATAACAATAGATAAAAAATAATAATAAATTAATTATAATTAATATAATTATAAATTAATCAATTAATAAAAATGTATTACCAATTAATAATTAATTAACATTAAATTAATTATCAATAACAATAATTAAAAAAATATTCATTAATTAATTATAATTAAATTACTTCCCCCTATTCCCCTATAATCCCACAACCCGCTACACATAAAAATTAACATAATTAAGTTACATATCAATTAATCAATTATTAAAACTTAATTACCAATTAATAATCAATTAACAATAAATTAATTAACAATAACGATAAATAAATAACAAAATTAATTATAAATAATATAATGATAAATTAATGAATAAAAAAAATACCAATTAATAATTAATTAACAATAAATTAATAATCAATAAAATAAATAAAAACATATTAATTAATTAATTATAATTAAATTACTTCCCACCCTATTCCCCTATAAACCCACAACCCGCTCTGATACTAAAACGCAAAATTTACTTTAAATAAATTACTAGTTTCTAAACATTTAATACATATATTTAAAAATAATAAAAATACATTAAAAAAATGTTAAACATACATATAAAATACATACTAAAATACATAACACTAATATAAATATCAATATTATTAACAACGATATTTTTGCTAACGATATTACTTACTTCGATTTTACTTACTTCGATATAAAAAAAGATATTACTTACCTTAAGGTCGATATTCTGGTCACCGATATTCTGTCCCTACAATATTAAAAACTCGATATTAGTGTAGGTCGATATAAAAAAAATCGATATTTTGACTGCACACCCTCCTGAACAAGTTCCTTACGCTTCTATTCCATCTGTTGGGGATCGGCTGATTCCCAACATGGACCGCAGACTTGCTTTGATCAGAGCCGCACACGAGGGCATGGCTTCTGCACATGCCAGGGTGTCCGCGACAGTCTCGATTTTACAGCAACTTTATTGGTGGCGTGGTTTATATAAACATACCCGTAATTATGTGCTTTCTTGTGACATTTGTCAACAAATCAAACCATCTACGGTCACACGTCCACCACAAACACAGTTATGTATTTCCAATCAACCATTTTGGCTGTGTAAATCTTGATCACTGCGGTCCATTCTTTTCTGATACTGCATATAAATACATTTTAGTTGCAGTTGATTCATGCACTAGATTCCTTTGGGTTTGGCCACAACGCAGTGCTGACGCTTGAAATGTCATCAGGGATTTGCGTGTCTTTGTCGGGATGTTTGCCTTTGGCACCTTCCATTCAGACCAAGGTCCGGCATTCGCCTCTAAGGTGTACAAGGATGCGATGAAGTCAATGGGGGCGCTGGTGCAGTTTTCGTCTCCATACAGGCCTGAGGGAAATTCTATTGTGGAGCGAATGAACCGCGATTTAAAGCAATCTTTGACAGCTAGAGTCTTAGGTACTGGCAGGAACTGGCTAGCTCATTTGTATGGGGTTCAACGTGCACTTAACAATCTCCCTAGAAGATCTTTGGGTGGGCGGACCCCCTACGATCTGCTCTAGACTTTGTGGCGGCAGCCGCAACCTTTGATGTAGATAATCATTCTACCATGTTACAGGACCTACAAAAGACAGCTACGTAACTGAACATTTACCCTCTTTCAATGACACATCAATGCTGATTCCGGTTACCGTCTGGCTTCCTAAGATTGGAGATCTGGTACGATAAAAATTGGAGAACAAGAAAGAATTTGGTCCCTCTTATCATGCACCGGTCCTGGTTCTTGGATCGAAGGGTACTCGTACAGTGATACTACCACCTTTACCTGGTCGCAAAGACAACAGATATATTTCAGTGGACAATGTCAAGTTACACCGTCTGGCCGATTCTGAATAGTGTAACTCCTGCTGTTTCAAGCAATGCTATCTCAATGAATCCGGTGCATTTGTCCACTTCAACTCATCCTCCTGTTACAGAGCATGACATGGAGACTACTATTGACCTTTCACCTGCTCCCACACCTCCCTGTTCCACTGCAGACATTGAGTACACTTATCCTGCGGAAGAGTGCCCGAGTAAAGTGCCGGACAGGCCCCGTCAGCATCAAACTGATACCGCCCGACCGCCTTAGATGGGTATGGGTGCAAGCGGTTACTATGGGGACTGTCCGAGCTTCTCCTATGACTCTTCCTCGTCTTCAACTTTGGCCCTTCCGCCGACAAATTTAAGTATTTTCAGTTCATGGTTCAAAAAAACGTACATGTCGCACCCTGGACCTACATCTGGATGGTGTTTATCCTGATTTTCCTCTTCATGTCAATCGGATTTGTGACTGTCTTTTTCTTGCTCATCAATGGTCATTATTTGCCAGAACGTTCTGCAGTGAAGTTGGTCGATGGAATTCTGGCCCCTCATACATCGTCCCATATAATGAAACGTGATCAAGCTCTTGTGAACATTTCAGCTTTCCCAGTTGCAGATGGCATCATTTGGGATAAAGTAGCATTTGAAATCCATGGTCTGACGGAGGTCCTCAGCGTGCCATACGTGTTTCGAGTCTCTTTAGGAGACGTGGTGACACAGGACATACATTCCGATGATTGGGATGTACAAGCAGTGCATTCCTTGTTTTCAGATTTAAAGTATTATGCAGCTTTTGATGCTGAGGATTTATATTTAAATTCAGCCAATTATGCAGATTTATTCTGTTACCAACATTATGGGCATCATTACTTACACAACACAAATACGTTAAGACCTGTTTTTAATTACACACAATGAGAACATTGTCCAACCCCTTTACAGGGAACTTCTAAAAAGCTTAGGGATAAGTTCACCTATTTTACGGATTATGACATGTCCAATCCTGAATACTATTTTTTTTAATTACATTTGCCATTGCAATCTAAATTTATTCTCACCCATTCTAAATTCGTCTATTTCAATTCCTTTAGAGATGAATTGGCCACGCAGGGTTATGATCACTGGAGTGCTACCATTGATTTAAAAACAATATGGGGCACTAAGGATTGGCAGGTTCGGGGAACTGAGGGGCCCATTACGATGGCGGGCGGAAGCACTACCGCCGTGCTGGCGGATGCAAAAACCACCAGTTACCGCCGGCACGCAGCAGTCCACACGCCCGCCCAATTACGATGCGAAAAGTAGGCCAAACACCGCCGGCAAGCCAGCAACACCGTCCGCCATCAAAGTGCGCCCGCACACGTAGCGGCGCAGCACAACTGACACACACCGTCCGGCGAAACACGCCCCGCCCGGCGCATAAATTACGATGCCGCAAACAAACGGCTCCCACGGCAAAGAGACACCGCACGTGAAAGAGAGGCGGAAACACGGACGCAGAGCACGGACAACAAGAAGCGGCACCCCGGGCATGAATCCAGCACTGCAGGCCCTTCCCATGCTTCTGCTGATGCACCACCAAGGACGCAACGTACCGCGGAGATGCAGGTAGGCACACACACAACAAGTGCACGCAAACAGCGCACACAGTGCAAGGGAGGAAAAAGCGGACAACCCCCACCAGCGCATGCACACTACACATCCACCATCGCATCCACATATGACACACAGGCCAAATCCTAACATCGCGGAACACATGTGTACACACCACCTGGGACTAGGAACCAACCACCCCGTCACGGCCCCAAAGCGCCGATGACGCCGCCACACATGCGCACAACGCAGAGGCCAACCGCAGCGCCATGCATGCGTCGCACACAGACACAGGGACACAACCAAGCAGCACACACACCAGCCCCACCCCCGAACGCACATGACACGTGACAGGCCTGCCACAGACATGTCCCCAACGCCCACCCACGGACAACACCCAACGCCACACAACCGACGCACACATGTCAGTGAAGTCACGCAACAGCAGGACACACCCCAGTGTAACAAACATGGCGAAGCACACAGCGGCGGCAACACCAACTAGGAGAAGCAGGGCTCCTTCGGGAAGAGGAACGCCAGTACCACACTGAAAAACCCATACCACCCTGCACATATGAACAAGACACATGAAACGGAACACCAAAGAGCCCGGTGACCGACAACAGGTGGCCCAAGAATTACATCCACACACAAGGCCCAACGCAGAGCGGAAAGGCAGCCTGCCGCCCACACAAGGGAGAGCAGACAGCACTGAATGACCTTCCATTCCAACACCGAAACCACAGCCCTACGACAGAAGCCGGTGAATACAGCCATTGTCCAAGAATAGACCAACACAGGCATGCCGAGGAGACCGACCACAGGGCAGATAGCGCATATCACAGAAGCAACAACGGACGGGGAAGAAAGAAGAAAACACTCCCCATGTCGGCCACATGCAAGTTAATTGGAAGGAGTCACACAGCACTGACCTTGAACTGTCTGAGAAGCATGTGGAAGAGGGCCCGTGTCCTCCAAACAAGCCAACAGAACACAAGTCCTGTCTCCCCACGACTACACAGAGCTCACAGCAACACCGGAGCGTGCACATTGCAGACTGCACACACAGCCGGAGCACGCCACCACAATGCACCGCTGCGAAATGGCAACCGCAACACACCTACCCAACTACGCCGAAGAGCTCAAGCTGTACCAAACCAGCACGATACATACATTGGGATGCGATCTCCTGTCCCTGCTGAACGTAAGTTACCGACTGACTTACCGCATCACATTGTTCAGCTGCGTCATGCCCGTCTTCTACTGTCGGAGGTGTCCCTACCAGCATCCCGTCGAGATATGCCTCTCCAACCCGGCATGTCTGAAGGCGGACCTGCTACCACTACTCCTCCCTCTGGACGCACACGACAGGGCCTGCTCTGCCTATGGGGGCATGGCGTATGTGGCCAACATCGCACGCGCACTGAAATGGAACCACTGTGCCTCCACACCGACGGATCATCGAGAACAGCTACATCGAATGTCACCCAGCATGCCCCATCATGGTCCTCCAAGGGACAACCTACGAACAACACCTTGACAGCCACCATCCGCTTCATTGGCTGGCAAACATGTACACCACCAATGACATGGAAGCCCTGCTGGACGGCATCGCATACCTGACAACCTGTAAATACGTCGGACCACAACGCAGGTTCCCCGAGTGACCTATGAAGTCCAACCCCGAACCCATGCTCAGCTTCCGCACGGACTGGCCAGTCACCACCACAACAGCCATACCAAACGACCGGCAACTGTAACCACACCATCAACGACATCGCCATGACATCGGATATGACCGGGACATGCACACTGTTCCCCATCACATCCAGGAACACCGCATGCATCGTGGGAGGCAGTGGCATGGGCTCTGTGCATCGCACCCACATGGACGGAACTGCACGAACAACCAGGACACGACATGGATCCAGCGCACATGGACACACACACCGCTCAGTGGACATGAATAGGTCGCCTGGAGTCTGTGGGTGCTGCACCCCTCCCACCCCCGCCCGGGAATCCCATACCAGGACCTTTGCATGGACGACAAGTGCATACAACAACAACACGACCCCAGTGACTGTGACATGTCCAGTAACCACCACAGTGCAACAACAAGTGGCACGCCGCTGCATGCACGCAAGCACATGCCCTGATGTCATCTCACATGCACGCGTGCATGAGGAACAACCGCAGCAAACCTGTCACATGGAACTGAGATGGACTGTGCCCATGATGCCGAGCGGTCTGGTAGGCTACATGTATACCGTCTGTGTCAAAGTCCGCAGCTCCGCAGCTATACGTAAATGTACATTAGCACAGCCTTGGCCAAGCAGATGTAACCCCACACCCTATCCCATTTGTAATCATGCTCAGTATATCCTCAATATGTATTCCGCTGCCAGTAGTGTCCACTATACTGCATCACAGAGGACAGAAGACTCAATATAATGTTTGAAACCAGAACTGTCTCCGCTGACTCATTTCACAAGTACGAATGAGAGAGGATGAGAGTATGTGAAGTACACGGCAGTCGTGACATGACCATGTAGTCCACTGGTATTGGATGTCAACGCAAATGAGTAGCACTACTGTGGAAGACACACATGTGTCGTGTGAAGTCGTATGGACGCAGTGCTCAGGTGGGTGGGTGCGACGGGTAGATGCGCACATGCCAAGTTGGAGCACGCCGTGTTGGGAGGGCTCATGAACAGTACACCACCGCTTCCTGGGCATTGTGAGAGGACACCTGTCGGGGGAGTGAACACGTGTGTGCACAGCAGCCGGGCACACGTACAAAGCGGTACCAGGCGCACCTCAGCCCACCCTCTGTGGACGAGCTGGATCCTGTTGTGCGCCCGCCATGCCCCTTGGACAAGGCACACACAGCCCCAGTCGACCAGGTGTAACCCCAACATAGTCAATCCGCACAGGCGATACAGGGCACGGGATGGCAGTGGAGCATGGTGTGTGAGAGGTCTCCGCGCTCCTCCTGGTCATATCACGCAGGCAATAGAACCTCAACGTCCAGCATGGCAAAAAGTCAAATGGAAGTGTAGGGGACGCACCACAGCACGAGCAGCACTGACGTCACGGGAGGTGGCTCGCACCATCCCATCCATTGCCCATCATACCAACCACGCCACATGCCATTGCGACTAAGTGCAAGCGCGTGCGCCACCACCCCTGAGCCCTCCCCAGAGAGGCCAAAGAGTGAATGTGTGGGCCATCAGCCACAGACGGACGCGGCATGGCCGCAAGGGCAGCCACAGCCACTGGGTGTCGCAGGTGGCGGATCCGGAAGGCGAAGACTGTGATGCATAGTCCATGCAGGCCGGGTCTCCATTTGGGGCACCACGCAGGTGGACGGCGTCCCGCCACACATCATACCCTGAGACAGCCCACTCGTGCAACTGGACCCACACATACACTCCTTGCCCTCTCTGGTGCGAGCTTGGGGCTGCCTGTGCAAGCGCTAGCCTCGCAGGTGAGCATGCATATTGGGGGCGAGGGGAGGACATGAGGGCTGGGGCGAAGATGACTGTATCACTGTCAGTTAGTACAAGGGATGACCCAGATGTGGAAAGGAAGAGACGTGTCCCGTGTGTACTGCAACTAGTCGCCAATCCAACTACCCCCATGTCCGGAATGTAAGCCCGCACCTAGGCCCGCCCATCCGCCACATCGAACATACCACCAGCACGACAACCTTCCCATTCGAAACACTGACTGGGGGTGGCGACCAGTGAACAATCATGTGTAGCCTACCCACGGGTACATGTGGGCCCTCCATGATCCATGTCACCTGCGGCAAAGACATGACATGCGCAATGAGGGAAGTGAGGAGAGCTGTCCGCCCCACGCGCAGAAGGTGCATCAGCTCCACAGACCCAGCAGCGAGTCCAGCAGGGGTCACATGTGCAGGGGCAGCTGTGCCTGGTGTGAAGGCACATGCATATAGACAGCACATCGACCAATGTGTAGTCTGCCCACATCCACAGTCCATCATCATGCGGACATAGGAATTGAACACAGGGCAACACATCTTAGCTGGTGCACCCACCGTGACCAACAATGCGCAATCATCGACGTACCCGCCCTGTGCATGGCCCCCCCAACGGAGGCACATCCAGTGCCACCATCCCACACACACAAGCCTTCCACGGAACATGCTGTGTCCAATGGTCAGTACAGAGTCAGCGCCCATCTGGTGGATCCTGAACAGGAGACACATGCACACACATGCCAGCTCCCACTATGTACGACTGCCACCTGGCACGTGCAATGTAACCTCTCACCTGTGACGTGTGACTGCAAGCACACAGCCGTCTTGGCATGGGGCTGTCAATGTGGACACCAGTCAATGTTTCGGGAGCTGTGATCCGTACAGTGCTGTACATAGGGTGCAGTGCTGACACCTACTACTGTCTCATATCCCCTCGTGCCACAGGTCCCACTTGTATTGGCCGCTCAGCCCGTGCCCACATCGTCGTCGTCGTGTGCCATACTCATCCAGCCTCGGAAGCAGTACCATGCTCAGCAGACACTCATGTTGCCGTGGCGTTGCCGCTTGACGAATATGCAGTCAGTCCCCATCAGCACGCCCGCAAGTCATTGGGGCCTAGATCCCCATGTGCATGCACATGGCAGTGGTATGTCTCACTTGCCATTGCCATTGTTGGGAGACCTGTGTAAGTGTATTGTGGTCGTGCCGCCCCAGCTTGACAGCTGGGCTGTGGCTCATGTGCTTGCTCAGTCATGTCAGTGATGTGTATGCGAAATTGCTATGTGCCGTGTTGCTTTGACATGTGTCCTCTGCCATTTAACCCAGGCGGAGACCGAACATTGACCGCCCATACCAATTGCTGGCGGACATGGACGATACAGAGGTAATCAGGAAGTTTCGGCTGGACAGGCCAACTCTGCATCGACTGTGTGCCATGTTAGAGCCCCATCTCCGTCCCCGCAGGGTGTATCCGACTGCTGTCACCCCCACGGCTAAGGTGATGGCCGCCATGCATTTCTTCGCCACTGGGTCATTCCAGCACACAGTGGGCAGTGGAGGAGGGATGTCCCAGCCCATGTTCAGCAAGGTGCTGAGGGATGTACTGGCAGCCATGATGCTGTACCGGAACAGGTACATCAGATTCCCCAGGGCTCGTGAATTGGCGGCAGTGAAGGGTGCATTCTATGCCCTTGGCAGAATCCCACACGTCGTGGGAGCCATTGACTGCACTCATGTTGGCCTTGTTCCACCACAGGCCACTGAGCACCTGTACCGCAACAGGAAGCACACGCACTCCCTGAATGTGCAAGTGGTGTGCCTTGCGGACATGGTGATCACCCACGTGTGTGCAAAGTTTCCAGGCTCGGCCCATGACGACACACATAATGCGCAACAGCATCTTGCCACGACTGATGGCCAATCTGCAACAGGATCGTGGCTGTATTGTCGGTGAGTATGTGGAGTGGTGTAGCGTGCTGGTTGTGCGATGCTGTCCCCTGTCCAGTTGGAATAGCAACGGTTCTCTGTGTCCCTCACACCCAGGTGACTCTGCGTATCCGAATGGGGCATGGCTGCTCAGTCCATTGAGGAATCCTCGCACCCCAGCAGACGATCGATACAATGAGGCACATGGGAGGACCAGACGTGTGGTCGAGCGTACCTTTGGCCTCCTCAAGTCCAGGTTCAGGTGCCTGGACCGCACCGGGGTGCACTGGCGTACTCCCCACAGAAGGTGTGCCAGATAGTGGTGGCGTGCTGCATGCTGCACAATCTGGCCATTCGGAAGCAGATCCCCCTCATTGTGGATGACGGAGATCAACCAGGGCCCCAGCCCGCAGACCAGGACAGCTCGAGTGAGGTGGACAGCGGAGAGGAGGAAGCTGGGAATGTGCGCCAGCAGCTCATCGCCCGCTACTTCACTTGACGGTGAGTGTCCATGTACGACGGATGATGTGTCTGTATCTATGCAGGTGTGTGTGTGCTGTGTCAGGGTGGCCGTATGTTCACTGCGTGCAGTGTGTCAACGCTCCATGGCCAGGGTAGTATGCCACTGTTGGTGGCTGTGGCATTGTGCCCTATTGCTCTGTGCGATGTGTGTACATTGCTTGTAGTTGTTGACATGTACTGTGTGATGGGTGTGTGACACACTCATTGAATGTGCTCCTGTTCTGTCTCCCACCCCTAGGTCCCTACAGGCCCTCCGGATTCCATTTCCATGCCACGCATCAGGTGCCTTTCCGCCCAATGTGGCCGTTGTATTCCGTACAATAAAGACACAGGGCACAAACAGCAGTTAGTGAAAAAGGTGCATTTATTACAAACTGTGACATGTGATTGTGTGTAAGGTGATGACAAAAGTGGTGCGTGCAGTGACAATGAGCTGTCGGTCATGGCTGCGTGATGATCAGGGTGTACCCACTGGTTCTATGTCCATAGTCCAACACACACATGCCATCCAGATGGCTGTGTGGAGTGGGATCGTAGAGCAAGTCAATGCAGTGGCTGGTCAAGGAAGGCTGGCGGAAGGCTGGCTGGCTGCCTCACTTGCGACTGGAGCGTGCGAAGTCCTCCCGGGAGATCTGTTTCCTCTTCGGACGGCCCCTTCCACGTTTGGGAGGGGGTGTGTGGTGGCGACCTGCTGGTGGTGGGTGAGGTGTGCTCACTGGCTGTGGACGCAGGGGAAGTGGACACTGCTGCCCGAGCCTGCACCCTAGCAGGTGGTGGCGGAGGTGGTGTTGCTGGCCTTGCCTGTGACCCCACCGCCACCACCAGCTGGCCCATGAGGTCCACGAGTTGGTCCATACGGGACACGAATTGGCCCATATGGGCGTCCATGGACCTCAGCACCCCCAGCACCTCCCGCGTGTCAGTAGCAGACCTGGCCCATTGTCCTTGGGCCTCTTCATAGGCCCCAAGGACTCTGTCCATTTGAGGCAGGGCATGGCTCCCAGGGAGGCTGGCGTTTCCTGACCCTGCTCCTCCTACCAGTCCTGCTGCCACCGGCCTGCCCACTAGCCACATTGCTCACCACGGTCCTCGCTGTGGCTCCCAGGGTGGATCCAGTCGGCCGGGCCACCACCTGCGCTGGGGCTGGTGCCAGCGAAGACGTGGTGGTGGTGGAGGCGGTGGTGGTTGGTGCGGCGATGGTGGCGGTTGCGGCAGTGGTAGTGGCCGCAATGACCGTGGGTGTGGCCGCAACGACAGTGGCAGCAGGGGACTGGGACTGTTCAGCATCCCTGGATGATGGGTTGGTGGGTAGGAGGGGTCCTGGGGAGCGGCTGGGCCCTGCCACGCCAGATGGGCCAGCTTGGTGGTCCGTGTCCGAAGAGGTGGACAGATCCTCCAGATCCGTGTGTCCTCGTTGGGGGCTTGTAGGCTGGCTGTGCTGGCTGCTGTCTCCATCCCCAGCGTCCAGCAGTTCGTCACCTGTGGAGAGAATGTGATTTGTTATTGTGTTGCACCTGGCGAAGTATGTATTAGTCGTCTGACATTGGCAGTTCGTGCAATCTCGTACATGGGTTTCCCGGAGGCGAGTGTGTGGCTGTGGCATCTGTAGGTGTGTGTGCTAGGCAATGGGACTGTGTGCTGTGCACATGTGGCATGGGACGGATTGGCCATGCCGATGGGTGTGTTGCTTTGCCCCTACTCATTGTGACTCTGGTGTATGCGGGCTCCTGGCCCATCCTGGGTCTGGTTTGTACTTTGCTTTTGGAGTTCAAATGGAACGCTTAGGAACGCATATGGCAACATGGGGGCCATGCCCCAGATTCGCATTTGGGAGGGTATATGCTTTTGGGGTACATGCTGTGAGCCATGGGTGCCGAACGTGACATGTGTTGTGGCAGCATGACAGTGCATGGTCTGAGGTGTGTGCATGCCTGACATGCCCTGCATATTTGCTGTCTGTTGTGGTTACTGGACATGGCATTGGACGCATCGTTATGAGTGAGTGATAGTTGTGTGCCAGCCAACGTATTGCAGTTGTCCCATCTCCTTGGTGTGCGTGCTGCCCTGTGCCATGTGCATCACTGCAGTGCTCGGGGGTGTGGCCCAAGTTGTGTGTTGTTGCTCACAGTGTGTCGTGCGCTTAATTGACTTCTGGCACATGGTTGGTCATGGGCATGTGTCTTAGCGTGACTGCTGTATGTGTGGCAGCTGTGCGGATGACATGCCTTTCATGAGACTGGGGCTGACGGATGGGATGGATGGTATGTTGTATGTGCATGGTGTGTCTGTGTGTTTGATGGGTTCAGTGGTGTTCGTGTGCATTTCTGTTGTTCCGCTCTGTTGCGTCTAGTGTTGTTTGTCTTACATAGGCGTAGTTGTGGGGTGTGTGGTTGACAGGCAGTAGGGGCTACATGGACAGGACTTCAATGGTGTTTCGGTTGTGTGTGATGAGTTGCACAGTGGCTGCCGTGGTGGGACTATATTCAGTGTGGCTTGTGCATGCAGACGTGGCTCATTGGGTGTTGCTATGTCTGTGATGGGTCATGTGGGGTGTGAGTCTGCTGTTCATGTCCGTGTGCACATTGTTCACTTGTTCGTGACGGTGGGCGGTGCTGCGTGTCCGTGTGCTACGTGACATGTCCCATGTGTTGGTGGTGTTATGGTCCTCATGCCTCCAGTAATCCAGCCCTGTCCAGTTTCCCACCTGCAAGTTGTTCGTGCGTGCACTGTACTGGATGCCACATGGCTCTTAGCGGGGGTGCTCCATGTTGCAGGTCTGTGGGGGTGGGGGGTGTAGTGGGTCGTGGGGTGGCTGTACACCCACTGACACCGATTGCTGTGGACCGTGATGTCTGCCTTTCGGCTGTCGTTGTGCACTGCGGTGGCTGACACGTGGGTGTGGGGTGTGGGGGATGCTCCTCCTTGCTGTGCTGTGGGACTGGGGCCTGGTGGGTGTTGTACTTCAGCTGTCCACCGTCCCACCCACTGCACTTTGTGTTCCTGCCACTTACCTGTTACTTGTCGGTTAGTGCAGCTGTGGCGGACACATGGGTGTGGTGGGTGCTCGTTGTGGCGCTTCTGGCATATTTGGGGACCTGTTGGTGGTTACGTGGCTGGCTTAGTGTACACATGTCCCCACGCATCTTACAGTTGTTCGGTTTGGCCTGTGTGTGGTAGTGTCTGTTGCATGTGCGTGTGATGTGTTGTGTATTGTGTGCTGGACATGGGGGTGTTTGTCCCTGGGAGCTGTGGCATGGTGGTTGCGCATGTGTGTACATAGCGGTGTGCTGGTATACATTAGTTTGTACTTACCAGCCTCCACTCCTCTGCTAATCCGGCGAGGATCTCCGGATGGATTACGACTCGCACCTTCTCCTCCCACGCTTTGAAGGTCTTAAAGAGCGCGGGATTCCCTCCGCCAGTGACGGCAGCCAGCTCTCTGTTTTTGCCCTCCTTCTTCTTGACCAGGCTCTTTACGTCATTCCAACGTTTGTTTATCTCGGTTCTGTTCCTGGGCAGGGTCCCGACTGCATTGACCTGGTCTACGATCCGGGTCCACATTCTGTTTCTGGTGGCTAGTGGTGTGTGCTGGACCATGTTCCCATAGATTTGTGGGTACACCTTGATGATCTCGTCGACCATGACCGTCAGCTCCATGGGCGTGAACTTGGGCATCCTTTGTGGTGCCATGGTGTTTGTGGTGCTGGTGCGGTGTGTGTTGTGTAATGTGCAGGGGGTTTGTGGTGCCGGTGTTTGGTGGTGGTGGTGGTGGTGGTGGTAGTGATGTGTGCGTTTCTGTGGTGTGCTGCTGTCCTTGCTGTGTCACTGTGTCCTCTCCTCTCCTCTCTGGTTTGCAATGTAGCAAGGGGTTGTGGTCTGTGGGAGTGCTGCTTTTGTACTCACCTATGTGGGTGTGTCCTCATGGTCTGTTGTTTTCAGGTGTGTTGTGTCTGGGGTTCTGGCCTTTGTATTTTTTGTTTGTCCGGGGGTGTTTTCGGGATGTGTACTGTGCTTGTGTATTTGTGCGTGCCTTGCTGTGTGGACTTGTTGGCCATGTTGTGTGCTATTGGTTTTGTGTGCGGATGGTTTCTGTGCAGGTACGTGGGCGCCATGGCTTCTGCCGTGTCGATTCTCATCGGCGTTGTTTGCGCTGGCGGGCGGTATTTTTGTTGTTTTTCCGCGCTCATGGCGGTGCGATCGTAATTTCACGTGCGGTGTGTCGGCCGTGAGGGCGGGCGGTTTTGTGTTGTCGTGCGTGTTTCCGTCCGTGGCGGGCGGTTTGACTCCGACTCGGACGATGGCGGGCGGTATTTTGTATGGATTTTTCGCCGATGGCGGTTTTCAGTTTGTGTACTCATAATGGCGTGGTCGGTGTTCAGGCGGTGTGTGCGGGCGGATTTTTGCCGCTTCCATGCCTGGCGGATTTTTTTACGCCGGGTATCGTAATGGGCCCCTGAGGCTTTACATCGTGCCTGCGTGATACCTGCACAAATGTTATTTTTAAATGATACGGTATATCAAACCACTTCCCTTGGCCTGGCAACTGCTAAAAATTTTAATAATCCGTCCTTTCCATCTTTGGCTGAATATGATAATTGGCGCATACACACAAATTATTCAATTGAAGTTTTACAAGCTCTTTTTCGTAACGGCACTTTCAATGCTTCTGGTGTTGACCCTAACGTTTGGATGCTGTGGCAAACCAGTTCAAATTTATGCCAACTAATGCCAGGTTTTACACAGGCTAGACCAGATCCACGTTTTCCGCAATCACATTCGGTCACAACATATTCGGTGGGTAAATTGTGCCAACAATGGTTGGAACACTCAACGTTGTCCTCCGTTAAAAAACACTTGTCTAAATTGCCGAGTGATATCAATTTGGCTGATTTTCTTCTAGGTCCTAGGACTCCCAGAAAGAAAAGATTTTTCTATGCTGCGTACAATGAAATATGGAAGGGATCGCAGATGGAGGCAGCATTTCGTCTGCGACAAATTGATAAAGCAACTTTGGAAAAAGTGCTTGCAGTGGTTGACAATAGCATTAACACACTGTCTTCCCGCATTTATACCCTTGATAATATTGTTTCATCTGTTATTGATATTGTTCAGACTGATGGGTCTGTATTATATCATGGTCAAAATCAATTACGATCCATAATGCAGTTTGCATGGACATTGCAAACTCTCAAAATGGGTAAAGTACCTTGGGATTATTTGAATGCTACAGCTTTGTTTTTACCATTTAATTTAATTGATAACGTTTTATGTCCATGAAAGATGCAACATACACATTATTGCACATTGAACAATTAGAACATTTGCTATTCTTTGTGGCGGAAACAGATTCTGCTGTGTGGTTAATACACGGGGTGATCTCTCTCCCTTTCTCGCTGTTTCAATTTAAATCTTGCATGAAACATTTCCCGATTGGCCGTTTTGAACCCCTGGGTAGTGCATTTCTCCATGAGTTATGGTCCCTACCGTTCACTTACAGATGTCATCAGGAGGATAAGGAAGTTTTCCTAACAGGGAAGGACTGCGATTCTATGGTGGGACACTCCCTAGTTTGCAAACACGTAAAATTGCACGGCACTTGTAATGTATCCGCACCTAATCTTGCTTGCTTTTTGAAAGGAAGTCCAGTCCCAGCAATAATTCCCGCTTTTACATTGCTTAGTAACGGCAGTTATCTTATTTTGAATAACCACGTCTGCTGTGGTTTACGGGCAGGAATCCTGTATATAGTAATAGTTACTTGTTGTAGCAATGTGCTTTTTCCGCCCCCGCATGAGAAAGTAGATATCTCTATTTGGCCTTCCATACCGACTTTGAAAAGAGATTTCAACAAATTAAGCTGGCTCAAAGCGCTATTGTTTCAACAAGATGTGGCTCTCACTTCAGCGCGAGAGACCTTCGAATTACAGGTGGCTAGAACTTCGAGCGAGATTCAGTCACTTCTGAACACGAATCTCCCACTTCATTTTGGGGAGCTGATACATAAAATATTTAATGCATCTGACACCGAAGGCCTTGCTCATTTTTAGGTCTCGCCTAGCGACGCAGCGCATGCGCTGCTCGCTTGGCGAGATCTATTGTCGTCAATTTTTCTTCCGAAGGGGGACAGGAGATGTGCAAGCGCCCGGACAGGAGATGTGCACACGTATGGTGTGCGGGCACGGCGCGCTTACGTCAGCTGCTTCCATTTACCAGCTTGTGAACGGACAGCATTCCACTCGTCGCTGCTTGTTACCATTTGTTATTCAAGTTATGCGTTGTACACTGTCTTTGTAATGCAGGCTTAGAAAGAATCATAATTGTCACCATCACATTCGGTATTTGTTTACAATCGATGACGTCTAAATATCGCTTCAATTCTTCGGTAAATTATTTCTGTTAGAAATGCTACGCCTGCTACATCTATAAAACAGAAAAATAAATAACGAGGCAATAAAAGGAAATACTCAAAATGTTCTCGTTTGGTTTCTTCAAACACGCAGTTACAGCTTTGTTCACAGACTCTTAAAATCGCGAATTCACTATAATGTGTCATAATGACGTTCCTACGGACGTCCTTCTTTTGATTTTATGGGTAAGTGACGTGTCTTGGTGGTCATTATGGATTGGGGAAACTTTTAGTAGTGCAGTCAATAAAAGAAACGCTTGAAGAGTATGGCTGCATAGAAGGATCGTTTGATATTTCGAGAAACGCGACGTGGTTACCTTACAAGTAGCCAGTTCCAAGATGGCCGCTGCGTTCCACCGCTTTCTGCGTCTGTAGGTCGCCACGGAGACCGGCTGTCACTGTGTGCAGCGGCCGCGACTCGAAGACGTCACAAAATCCGTCTCCACGTCGCCCTGTTTGGTGAAGATGGCGGAAGCCGAAGATGAGAGCAACAAACCGCTGGTGAGGAGGTAGCGAGTGTAAGAGGACGGGGGCTAGGCTCCCTCCAAGGACCTGTGCGTGGTGCTTTAAGAGGGCGCAGGGAAGAGGCCAATAAGCGCTCTGTGCGCGGTGTGTAAGAGATTTGGTGGAGGGCAGAGTCTGCATAGGCCCCACCCTATAAATTGTGACGGGGGAGAGGAGGGATTCATACCACCATTCTGTCAAAATTGAAAGCTGCCTCTGTAATTGTTAGTGAACCATATTTTTTTTTTTTGCATTGGGCTTAGTTAAATACTTTGAGAGTGCACAGAAGCAAGTTTTTTCCTTTCCTAAAAGGAGGATTCAAGTACCTATAATAGTAAATGTAATTATATAGCGCTTACTACCCCTGACGAGGCGTCATGAGATCCCTTGTTAAGCACTAAACAAGATTGGCCTTTGCGCAGGTATCCAAATCTGCCACTCGCCTACACCTTTTAGATAAGTATGTTTCGTTCCCCCAAAAATCTCCACACCCCACCTGCACCAACATCTACACGACCCTTCATGCAGCATGACCGATCCAGCTGTATGTGGCTTCTTCAGTGTTTAATACGTTTTGTACAACATCAAATTAAAAGTACAATATGGTGCTTCAGAAAGACGACTGATTTTAGGTTTGTAACAAAGGGAGGTAGTACATAAGGGGAGTTCAAAAATCGTCCTTACCCATTTGATTGAGCGTACATTGGTGTGAATTGTATTGACCTTCACCTAGCCTATGTTAGCTGTTGTAATGTAGTCTGTCGTTTGAGGGCTTGTCAGTTATTAGGCTTCATGCTACATGGCATAGCCATTTTCCTTTCAGAGAAAGTGATTGTCCAAATGGTCATAGCGAGAAAGCGAGGTGTGTAGCATGCTGCACTGGTGTTACTTTTCTGTTGCAGAAGTTGATATTGAAAGGAAGATAATTGGAACAAAAGCATTGAGTTGGCTGAGGCAAATTTAGACACAGCTTATAGTCTATACATTAAAAGCAGACAGACCGCATGCTGGTTGGCTGGGGCCGAGACACACCCTGGTAATATATTACATTTCAGATATTGTAAGCCATTCTGCACCCACTACCTAATTGTTTCTTGGAGCTGTGTGACCCAATATAGCCACTCCACAAACTGAATTGCAGATGCTTATGAGTATCAGCCTTGGAACGGTAAGTGCATGCTCGACCCCCTGTGATTACAACCAATTACATGTAGGTTTATATAAAGATCGACGTCTTAAACCACTAGGGGGGAGATTTACAAACATTTGCGCTGGGTTAGCGTCACATAAGTGACGCTTACCAACTCAATTTTTTTTTTTTGCTATTTACTTTCCAGCGCAGAGCTTGTTTTGCGCTGGAAAGCACCCTTGAAGTAGCGCAAAGCAACGCGAAGCACTGCTTTGCCTTACTTAGTGCCAAGGGGGTGTTACATGTGTGGAACTTGGATGTTCCCATGCAACCACCCATTCCTTTTGACGCAAAACCATATTTACAAAGATTTGTAGACATGGCTTTGCGCCAAAAGTTCACGCCCCTTCAAAGGAGGCGCTAATAGGAGAAATGCTTTCATTTCTCAGTGCTTTTTCGACTTTGCATGTGTGCTGCACTGTGCAGCACGCGTACAAAGTGGGAAAAGCTTTCCATCGTGTCTAGGCCTAGTATTTTGTACAAGAAGGGTACCCTTCCTATACAAAACCTATGCTAGACACATACACAAATGCTAGCACTATAGCGCTAAGGTGTGTGCATGGCCGCTGAAATCCGCACCGACGCAAGGGAAAAGGGAGGAGAGATCCATATCTCTGAAGATATAGAGCGCTCCTGTTCCCTCACTATCGCGCAACACAGCGCAGCCTCGCGGGGAGCGGCGCTGCATTGCTAATTTGTAAATCTCCCCCTAGGTTGTCTGAGTGGGATTGAAACACAAACGCGTGGTCTTTAGTCTCCGTACATTAGTCTGTGATCTAGTGTTAGAATCAAGAGTTGTGATTTGCAGGTTCTACTTCGTCTCTTGAGCAGACTTTCAAAATACTGATGTCTCTTATAGGCTTATGTAAAGCTTTACATGAAGCAGCGGTACCAACAAATCATAAATCCAAGACTGCACTTGTGCGATGAATGGGTAGCCACCTGTAGGGTTCCACTGCAGTCTGAGGCAGAGGGGAGCTTATACTGCTGCTGGTTGTGCCTAGTGTGTGTTTGGTGACTCAGGCCAAGAACCACATTTGTGCAGAGACTTTAAATGAACTGTAAATCTACTTCCTTTGCTATACCTGGTCTGTGTGTAAGAGAAGCCTGCATAGCTGCTACTCTTATTGTACTATGCATTTTTGTTGCATTGCTACTGGTGTTTGATGTACTTGCTTGTATGAGAGAAGCTGTATTTTTGCTGCCTGTGATGCTTGTTCCTTGTACTTATGTGAGAATTCATACACTGATGCTGCATCTGAAGTTGTTTGTGTACACTAATTATAAATTGTTTTTATATAGTGCTTCACATTTCTTTGTGCAGTTTCTAAGCACCTTAAAAACAGATGTTACTATGACCCACTTTATGGTACTCTGTTTCTCAATTCAGAAGAAAGGAAGGCTAAGTCTGCCCTGCTAGGATTTGAACTCAAATGCAGGGGCTCAAGATGATTGCACCGCTGCTAGAGTGCTTTACTTTTTCTTGGTGTAATAGAAAATGTTGGGTTACTGCCTACAGCTGTTGTAGGGATTGTGTCTGCATGATGAAAATGGCATAGTTTATATACTTGCTATGGCCATGGTACAAATAGCAACCCATTAGAATAGTAAATGCCCTTTTGCCCCAGGAACACCTTTAGTTGGTTTGCCTGCCTCGTGTAATAAAAAAAAGACATTGCAAATAAATACATAGATACATACATAGAAAGACTTGGGTTATCCCTCTTCATCCACTGGTCTTTTCAACTGTCATTCACATGGAGATGCGTACCACTACAACCTACATCATGTGTTGTTAATCTCTTGCTCTGCGAGCAACAACTTGTTGTCTGATCACATGTTAACACGTCAGCGCCGTGCTAGTGGACCAACACAACTTTGCCAATGCTTTTCTATCTTTCCATTCTTTATAATTTTTTAGTCATCGATGTGTGCTTAAATAATGTCGATTAATATGGGTTTCCTACTATTACAATATGGCGCTGCTTTCAGTATGCTTCCTGCAATACGGCAGTCCTCTTTCTCTTGAAGTGTATTTATTCTGCTTCAATATGGCGCGGTTTCAGAACGGCAGTATGGTCCCCATGGTACGAAGTAGTAGTAATCTCCTAGCCAGTAAAACCTGATTGAGTCCCATGGGTGTTCACTGATTATTGCACTATTGTTGAGAATTTTACTTTTATACTTGCATACAAGTGTATTTTTATATACCGAGTTTTTTGCGAATAGAGTTTTTCAGATTAACCATATGATTTTTTACATTAACTGTTATATCCTCCTGTATGGAGTATTATACTGTAGAACATGAGATTTTACAAAAGTGACCTGGACACTATCATATAAATCCAATAATCTAGGATATGTGCTGATTAAATTTTCCCCTTTGATACGGCCGGTTAGCATTTCTGACTGTATACTGGTCTTTCACATGGCTAAATTGATGGACAATTACCAAAACTCTGATTTGATCTGTCATTCAAATCTCTGGATATATCAACTGTAGAGTTGGTGTATTGCTTATGTGATCATTACAAATTAAGTTGGATTATCACTAATGGATATGATTAATATCTTTCAGAGGCCATTTACTTAAGTGCAGTAGAACCCAGATTATTAGTTTGGGAAATTCGTCCAACTATAGGTGAGCCCATAGCCAATTACTTTTATTCTGCTGATCACTTTTGGCTCAGTGTAGGGTCATTTTCCTTCCTATTCAGATTCCTCACTATGACTTGTTTGATGGGTGTCAATCGCTATTTGTGCATCACCAATTTTAGTCTCTCATTCTATGTATATTGAGAATGGCTTATATAATCCATTTAATTGGTTAATCTTGCTACATATTTGGATTTTTTTACTTCACTTTTTTACCTTTGGGAATCTTCAGTTCTTACTCTCTTTTCACTAGTCTATGGTGGAGCATCAATGTGCATTACTTGTAGCAAATACTGAATCATATATCAATTATTGTCCTAGCCCTGATAAAGTCTATTAATGTAATAACTTCCATAGACAAAACACTTGTTGGCTAGTGTGTGGTGGAAACAACAGATTCCTTGATTGCTGTTTCATGAATAAAGAACACAATAACATTGAACACAAAGGAATCGATTATTTATTGGTGTCTGAGTGCTAGAGACTTCTTTTCATGCACATGGATTTTGAAATTACTGTTGGAGCAGGCATTTATATAAGTACCTTAAACTAATGATGTCCCCCAACACTACAATCTGTTTATGATGAATATTATACATGGGATGTGAAAAAGCTGAGGTTTGAAGTGGCTTTATTACCATTGAATTTATTACCACTGTTGAATAGTGCTGCTGTAGAAGTGTTTGTCATTCTTTTCCAATCACCTCAGAGGCCATATCTGTTCACATACATGCACAACTTATCCTGTACCACAGGCTCAAAACTCCATATCTGGACAGATTCTGGGCAGTGAACCTGCAGGGACCACCGTATTAAACTCTCTTTATTGGTCTACTTTGACCACACTTTTGTGAGTACCCTGATGAATTAAGTCTCTGGTGACCTCTAAGCTAACTGATTATTGAATATTCATCTAACGGATTGCCAAAAGGGGTGTTGTGTTTTCCCTTTCCTCTTTTTAATGAATATTGTATTCTGGTTTGTACAATAGAAGAGTTAAGTGCATTAATGTTGCTCTATTTTAGTTTTTTGTGTGCATAAATGTAGGTCACCAGTTACATCTTTTCTACTGTAAAAAATGATTCGACATTTGTTGCAAGTTAAGAAATGTCATTCAAAATTGTTAGCTCTTTACTAGATAAGAAATGGAATGAATTGGCTTTAATCAATTAGTTGCCAGGAAACAATGTTACTGTATCTATAGCAAAGGTTGTTGGCTCTAATGTTGGTTGTTGACTAAGGGAGTGATATTTTCCTAGAATATTACTTATTAGTCAGTTTAGACATATGCCACATCTCTTTTACGTTCCAGAAACAAACATTCCCCAATTTATATTTCATAACAGTGGTAGATACCTTAAGATTATTTTTAGGTTGAACCTGGGCAGTGCATGCGCTGCTCTGCGAGGCATGCTTTATTCGAGTATGGAGTTGAAGCTCTGCCCACTCTCAGCCCATATTTTTCATTGGTTTGTGTCCTTGTCCTTTGTAAATGCTGGCTTCTGATTCATTAATAGGCTCGTTAGTCCCTCCTTAGTGCCGCCTTGTCTTGATTTGTAACCTCCCATGAGGACTGGCCCTTTTACTTCTGTTACACAGTATGTCTTCTTTTTTCTGTAAGCACTATTTTCTTTAATGAGTTTGTCCTACTGCAGGCATTATATGTTTTCTTGCAAGATTCAGAGCGCCATGCCAGCTTTCACTTTCCAAGTAGCCCAGGACAATGGCGGCCGCTTTTTTTAAATGAAATAAGTCTAGCATTTACAAGAGTTTCAGCTGTTGGTATTGTAAATGACATGTCTTTTATTTATGTGTTAATTATCAAAACTGATAAATGAAAGGCACGGTCATTTACAATGCCAATAGCTTAAACTCTCGCAGATGCGAGACCTATTGCATTGCAAATGCTTGTTTTAAACTGGTGGGATCCGGCCTAGTGACTTCTTTTCAGGCTATATTTGGTGTAATACCGGCCTTAATTCATTCTATTTTTTCCAGCGCCTTCGGACGGTTCCCATTGATACTGGCGCTAGCTGGTAGAATCTTGCTGCTTCTGTTCCTGCTACGCAATGGCTCCTCATCTTGTGGTAATGCACAGACCAGGCCAATTGCAACTGTACCGTGACCGAATGCAACAAGTTTTTGGATGCTTTCCATTAGCAACGCTTAGCGTGAGTTATGGATTGACTTTTCTCTTTGCCTACTTCACTTGCGTGCAACCTGTATTCTACTGTCAACGGTGCCCCTTCTATTGTGCCTTGGATTTATGCCTTTCCAATACGTCATGTCCTGTTCCGGATTTTAACCAGTTAATGGGTCCCTTAGAGGCCCATGACCGGGCTTGTTCTGGGAATGGCCGTATGGCGCTTGCTGCTGCACTTGGAATCTTGGCTGAATGGGATATCTGTGCGGCTGCGCAGAACCTACTGCAATGGAGCTTTATTGAATATCACGCAAGTTGCCCGGATATGCTCTTGGAAGCATCGGATTACGAGGAACACGTTTGTTCTTTCGGCCTACTTGATTGGATGGCATCCCTCTTTGCTGCTAACGATAGGGATGACCTTTTGGAACGCATTGCATTGACAGGGTCACGTGCCTTCATGGATACACCACCTCCATGTTAGTCACGTTTTTCGTGACAATGAACAAATTTTACCAACTTAAGAAATTATAAAAAAAATTTTTTTTCCAAACTGTTTTCCAATCTGTTTTTTTTTTTTTTCCAAGATTATTTGAACTCTGCTTACCCTTGAAATCTGTTTTGGTCCATTGTCTATATACTATGACCTTACCAAGGGGAGGGTGTTATATGGCCATTAGGGTCATTGTCGACATTGCTAAGTTAGCTAGAGCACGGCTGCCATGATGCTGCTTTTGCGCACGTTACTGCATGACTTTGTTGTGCAAGACTCTGTTTGTGCCTTTCACATGAGAACTGTCTGCTTTCTGCGTTCTCTGCCTGCTCTTGGGGTTTAGTCTGAACACGATGTGCAAGGTCGATAAACAATGTTCCTTGTTATTCTGTTCTGGTCAGTTCCTACCATCTAGACAAAACATGCTAACACAGCTGCTCTGCTGAAAGCTCGTGCTTTGATATTATGGGGATGCATGTTGTTCTGATACACACTTGGAGAGGGTCCTTTCCAGGGAGAAGAGCTATGCGGTTCCTATGATGTAAAGCTTCCATCTAGGCACTAAGGTAGGGGCTCTGCTGACAAAGCCCAGAGTTCTTTTATTATATAATAAACATCATTTTGCCAAGGGGAGGGTGGTTAGGCCTTATAGTCCTTTTTCCACTGTCTATATATAATGACTTTCCCCTTCATATTCTATGGAATTGTAACAATGCTAATTGTTCTAGGTTTATGCATTTCACTGCTGGTAGTGGCTTGTATACTGCATTATAGAGCACGATAGTTAAAATAAACATTTTGAACTATAACAGTGACTCTGACCATTCCTATTGTGGACAAGTACGAGTGAGTGAGCGTAGGGTATGTTTTGCTACCGCGATTCCTGAGAGAGTCGGGAGTGTTGTGTTCTGGGATGTCTAATCATTTGTAGCTTCGTGATTTTGGAGGAGAACGAATGAGACACTATAGCTTGTCGGTTTTGGGATTTTGGGTACTAAGGTGGTAGGTTGGTACACCCCTATACACCAAGGTCCTGTTTTCCTGCAACATTACCATGCATCCAGCCATGGATTTTGGTGTATTCCCAGATTTACTAAAGCTAGTAAACCAGAGAATTTGTCAAAGTCCTACACCTTCCCAAATGAGGCATAACGATAAGAAATATCTTTATTCTTCCTCTTTATTTCCTCTTTCCACATGTGCTGCATTCTGCAGCACACATATAAAGAGGAAATCCCTCTAAGGATTGCTTTTGTGCAGGAAGGTACGCCTTCCTGCACAAAACAATCCTGCCCGTATCGTAGGCACCCTTGCACCATGGTACAAGGATGTGTTAGTTGGCATCAGATAACCTTAAGTGCGCCAGCACTTGGAGAGAGCTGAAGAGATCCATATCTTAGTAGATAGGGCACTTTTCAGCTCTTTCCCACTCACGCAATGCAGTGCAGTAACTTGCCTTGCTGCACTGTTACCTGACTTCTAAGTAAATATGTCCCTAAGTGTCCAATTGTCACAGGTATGTTGTGTTCTTGGTCACCTCCTGTTAGACCTGTCAGCCTTAGGGTGGTCTTCCCCAAAACCTTTTACCTTCACCCCTCCTATCACATTTATGTTGCTCTCTGGACTGCTAACCAGTGCTAAAGTGCTTGTGCTATCTCCTTTAAACATGGTTAAATTACACCCACTTGGCACACTTAATGTACTTGTAAGTACCTAGTAAAGTGGTACTGCATGTGCCCAGGGCCTGTAAACTAAATGCTGCTAGTGGGTCAGATTTGATCCCACAAATCTCACACCCAGACCAGGAAGTACACTGAAGTATAACAAAGTAGAGGTGTGGAGTATGGGAGTTTATTGAGACTGGATTAGGTATCACCACCAGCAGTGAACTCTTAACTGGAACCAGAAGAAGGATGACATTACACCAATCCTAAATCCTGGAGTGTATGCAATGGCTCGCCAATCGAGAAGGTGTACTATTTAAATCCCTTACCATTGTCCATCATGTAATTTATAATGCTTCTTTTTTTTAACAGGTAAGCTCTCCTTTAATTTGCCACACCACTCACTGAGGAAGGGGAGACAGTGGCGTTTGCAAGTTTCTGAAAACAAACCTGTAACATTTGGCCACTATGCATTTTCTGCTGCCAAAGCTTGGGACATTTGCTTCTTGAAAGGCAATATCACCTCCATCTTTGCTTCTTTTTTTGCAGGCATTTAAAAACTCTGCATTTTAATGTTTCCTAACCTTGCAAAACTATATTTTCAGCTTTGTTCATCTTGATTTGTACATTCTAGTTGTGTTGTTTTAAATATAGTGCCAAGGAGTTGCAGTACTTAGTATGCTTTAAGAAAATAAATAAAGGTTATAAGAAATATCCATACTTAGCCCACTACAAAGGGAAAACCTTCTTGGAGCTGAAAAAGAAAGATTTTCCTGCTTGCTGCACACAAATGTTCCTGATTGCCTGCAAGAAAATTGTGGGCAGAGTTGTTCCCAGCTCTGCTTGAACTCCCACCTCAAGCAGAAGAATCCAGAAGTGGCAGAGCCATGTTCCAGACAGCCATCTTCGGATCCTCTACTGGGAAGACAGTGTCTGCATGCTGGAAGAACATGTTCCAAGAAGTCTGGATAGCTGTAGAAAACTGTCTCCCTTACAGAAGCTGCTGTCCTGCTGGAAAGAACTTTCCAGTATGGAGCCTGAGTATTATGAAGGGCAAGAAGAGCCTGTCACCAGTTGCTAGCGATGACAGAGACTCATAAAGGAGGTTTATTTCACTGTCCATGAAGAAACGTGTAGCTCATAAACGGGATTTTAAATAATAATAACCAATTGTTATCTATTGCTTTATACCAAAAATTTGCATCGCAGGCCCCGCATTGACGGCATCCTCGTCAATGACGCAGGAACTCGCATCGCAGCCTCTCAGCCTCATCACTCCGCAACCAGGATTTAAGGAACTCTTGTTCAACTGGCCTAACTGGGTTCCTGTACCCAACCGGTGCTCCATTGTGATCAGACTGATTTTGTTCCGATCCAGCGCGACCAGATATTCACAATTGGCGTTTTGTCCTTTTTGGCACTATTTTCAATTACATTTTTTAAACTCATATATCCGGTTCTACTGATTAGATTTTTGTCTTTGTGGTCTTAAATTATTTATTAAAAGTTACTTTATTTTTCTAATCTGCTGTAGGATTTTTCTTGTATTGTGTTTTACTTTATTACTGTTTGCAGTGCTGCTCAAATACTTTACACATTGTCTCTAAGTTACGCCTGACTGCTCTGTGCCAAGAAGGTTGAACACAAGTTAATTAAGGGTTTGCTGGTGACTTCAACCTGACAAGGATTGTGGTTTCAGCTTGAGTAGAGTTCCACTCCTCCTCAACCAGCCACCCGATTTCTTACATTGGTAATCAGTGATGAGGGTTTGTGCAGTGCCTTTGAGTGACTGTGTGCTACACTAAAATCCCAGATAAGTAATCTAAGAACAATTTGAGCCTTTTTAAAATCTCCCTAGTGTCTGTTTTGCTGTTTTTCTGTTTATTCCAAATGTAAGTTTCCTACCTCTTTGTCTCAACCCATGGACGTGGAGAGGCTCAATGTGGAGAACCTCAGCAGTGCTGAGCTGCAGAAACTCTGCAAGGAGAGGGGGCTACATGCAGGAAAGAAGGTCACAAAGCTGTACCTTCATATAGCCCTCTGAGGACTATCCTGATGAAGGGGAACTTGATTTGGGAATGTCTGATGACCTGGCTGTGTGCCCCGAGCAGGAGCTCCCATTGTAAGGATGTTCTCTACCCACTGAGAGAAAGCCCAGTGTGAGGGCAGGAAGCAGTGTGTCTTCGAAGAGCTGTCCCCACAGGAGCTGGAGGACAGGAAGTCAGAAAGGGAGCTCCAGCTACAGTTGGCCAAAATGAGGCTAAAGGGAGAGGAAAATGAGGCTTATGGAGCCGTGGTTAAAAGAAAATGCTCCTGGAGCATGAGACAAGTCTGAAAGAAATGGAGATTAATTCTAGACAGAATTCAGAATTCAGCAGCAATGGGCAACGTTTGAAGGTGACAAGAATGTCAGCATACCCAAAGATCTGGGGCCCGATTCACAAAAGTAATCTGGAGACAAAATCCTAACTTTACGACTTTCGGTATTCACAAAGGGCATTTAGGAGTAGTAAAGTTAGGATTTTGTCTCAGTTAAACTTAAGTTTTGGTCTTAAGTTAAACTTAAGACCAAAACATAAACTTAAGACCAAAACTTAAACTTAAGACCAAAACTTTGTCTCAGTTAAACTGAAGTTTTGATTTTAAGTTAAACGTAAGACCAAAACTTTGTCTCAGTTAAACCTAAGTTTTGGTCTTAAGTTAAACTTAAGACCAAAGCTTAAGTTTAACTGAGACACAATCCTAACTTTACTACTCCTAAATGCGCTTTGTGAATACCAAAAGTCGTAAAGTTAGGATTTTGTCTCAGATTACTTTTGTGAATCAGGCCCCTGGTGCCCAATTATGTGGAGGAGTCCTGGAGGGTGGTTATGGAAGCATATGACTGCAGTGGGGAGGGACACACTACTCACACAAGTGGTATATGACCAGACCAAGTATGCCCTCATGAAAGCAAACCTTGTCACCAAGTTTGGGCTGACCCCTGATAAGTACCGTCAGAGGTTTAGGGACAGCCACAAACTCTCAAAAAGATTTCTTAGGTTACTCCAGTAAGGCACTGAATGGCTAGGAGAGGAGCAGTGAAGTTAATGATTATGATGGGCTGTACAACCTAATTTTGAGGAAGCACATGGTCAATATTTGTTTTGTAGAGCTGCACCAGCACCTGGTGGATAGCAAGCTGACTGATCCCAGAAAGCTTGCTGAGGAGACGGACATCTGGGTCAGTTCCAGGATGTCCAAGAAGGCATATGGGGGGAACTCCCAAAAGAGTGGTTAAGGTTTCCACCACAAGAAAGAGGGGGAGATTAAAAAAAACAAAATGGAGTCCTCACACGGCCCCCAAAACAGTTCACATGGAAAAAGGTCCCATTCCCAATCTGGCCACCAAAAAAAAGGTTTTGTGGAGAAAAATACTGGTAAGTTTATCCCTAAGTGCTACGAGTGCTACCAGTATGGGTACGTCAAGGGAGATGCTAAGTGCTCTAAGAGTGCACAGCTTCCCAGTGGTGTGCAGTTCCAGGGGTTGGCCAGTGTAGTGCTTGAGGAGGAGATGGTCTCAGTCAATGTGGCGATGGGGTGCAGCTGAGGTTACCTTAGTGTCCCTGGGTGATGGAGAGATGGTACCTAAGGCTCTGAGAGACAGCGTAGCCAGTATGACTACTGACAGGTGTCATCTGGTGTCCTCAGAGCAGGTGATACCTGATACATTTCACCAAGCTGTAGTAGCACACAATGCATATCAAGCGAGAGAGAGAGGAAAGGTGTACTAGTTCACTTCCCCTAGTACTGTAAGTAAATATCAATGAGAACTAGCTATTTGTGTAGAAGCTAGGCGTTCATGTCTGGGAGAAAAAAAACTAATTTGTTTTTTATGAAGACCCTCACCGCTTCATCATCGGGTCCCACCCAAGGTGCAGAGTGCACCTTGGGTGTGCTTCAACGCCTGATTATAGCGGAGCAGGTTTTGTGCAGTGAGTGTCAGTGAAGTGAAGAGAGTGTGGTTTAAAAACTGTCCAAAGAGTCCCAAGGATTAGAGAAATTTAATGAAGGGCCCTTGGCAGTATTAAAAACAGAGCGGCGGATATATGTGGAGGTAAATTATGTCTCCAGTATCCTGTGTGATCTACATCTTTCAGCCAGATATCAGAGTTGACCTGGCTTTCGCCAGGACCTATGTGAGTGGAGGATTAGTGATGGTCCAAAAATTGTGTATTTCAACCATAATGTGTCGCACGCGCTAAGGTGCGTTAATTGGAAGAGGAGGTATTCCTCTAGTTGCTCAATACCCGTTGAGAAGGAAAAAAGGGGGGACAGACAAAACACACAGACATAAACATTCAGGCAGTAAAAAGCTGCTTCTTCCACATTAATCATGTGACTGGGTAAACGTCGTGTCCGTACACTATGCGGGTAAATGAGCGTTAGTGGAATGGAACGTGACGCTTGTAGAAAAGTGGCTGATTGCTAATGCCAATTTATCCGCTACTGTGCTGTAAATAAATGGCGTCAGGTAAGCAATCAAAATCAGAGTGACGAGTGTTACGAAGGAAAGAGTTATGCTTACTCTGAAACTTTCAGAATGAGCCCCATGAATCCCGCAGGGGGGCCGGACCTGTAGTCACACACTGTGTGTGTGGAAGGAGAGAAAAACAAAAACAGTTGCAGCGTGAAACCCAGCCGCATATGGGTTTGTGTCCACTGGCTGGCAGAATGAAAGACCTCCAAAGTGCCCCACTTACTTCATCAAGGTCTCCAGCCCACTCTCCATACCTACTGCGGCCTTCTACCGGGATTCCGTCGTTATGTGCAGGTAACCGGAAGAGGGTTTTAATACCCTACATGTTAGCCAGGTGCCTCGCATCAGGGCCGGTGTGCCTCATTAGCCGTCGAGTGTTCGTGAGTAGCGTCCACTGGCAGGGCTGTTGAAACTGAAGGAGGATTGCGTTGACTGCGTGCGTCGCGCGTATGTTGGTGTCAATCGAGTATAGTTTTGTGAGGAAAATGAAGCAGGTTGTAATTTATGCTCATAAGTAAATATGGTGCTAGTTGTTCCATTTAATTAATTAAGCATGTTGTCACCACCGTGTAGTGGACAGAGTAAATAGACTAATCGGGTTCCCGCTTGTGTCTGGGGAAATGCCCGAAAATGCTGAAACTGAAAGCGGACTGCATTGACTGCGCATGCAGCGTGTGGTTGAAGTCAGGCGAATAAAGTTTTGAGAAGAATGTGAGTAAGGTTGTAAAAGATCCTCATGAATAAAGCTTGTAGGTTTTATATAAAGCATGTCACCGTGGTGTATAAGGCAGGTGGAATGGACAGCCTGCACTCCAGCTCGTGTCTGGAGAAATTCCTGAAGAGGAATCATTGAAAAGAGTGCTGATATGTCAGTTAGGACAAGAGGAACATGCTGCTGTCATAATTACATGTCATGAAGGGGTTATGTGTGTTCTGTGTCCGTCTCTGGAGTGGAGTGGTCAATCAGCCGAAATGCCCACCGCTGTGTGTTCCCACAGTGTATTGAAGACACTCTTATTTGGCTGTGGGGGTTATGCTTGGCATACCCTGGACTGGCATGGGTTTGGTGCGGTATCTCTCAGCGCCCATACAGTATGTATAGGTTCCAGATTGGGATTTGTCCGGTTGGTCATACTGTCATGGAAAGAGAACACTAATGTGATGGTGGCCCATTAAAAAAAAAAAAAAAAAAAAAAGGGCACTGGACACGCATGTGGACTGGAGTGCCAGTTTTTTCAACCGTTGGCTGAATATGTACATGCAAATACTCATGTAGTTGCGTGTCAACTGCTACTGAGGGTATTCCACTGGATATTGTCGTTGAGTCCCACTATATGGGTGGAAAGACGGTAGATCCAACGTTGTTCTTTCTGGAGTAGGGTTTTGTCATCTGTTAGGTTGTTGATCTCGATTTGTTCGATTATGGTCCACCTCAAGTCATTGGGTGTATGTCCTCTTTGGATAAAGTGATCCGTCATCTTTGTTGTGTTTTTTTTGCAAAGTATGTTGCTGCGATGTTCCCCGATCCTGGTCTTGATTTTTCGGCTAGTCATCCCGATGTAGCGGAGTTTGCAGGGGCATTCTATAAGGTACACCACATGTGTCGAGTTGCAGTTGGTATGTTTCCTCTGGTGCCATATTTTGCCCTCTTCCAGATCAAGTGTTTTAGTAGCTTTGGTGAGGTGGCAAACGCAGCAGTTTCCACATGGATGGTGACCCACTACGTTGGGTAAACCCCATGCATTCAGGACGGTATTGTCCGCCGGTGCCTGCGATTTTCTAGGGCGAGTGGACACTAGACGATCTTTTAGGCTGCCTGCTCTTCTGTATGGAAGGGGTGGGTCCCATCTTAGTGCACCTATATTAAGGATGCACCAGTTTTTGCGGATGATTTTAGCCACTTGATTAGAAGCTTGATTGTATGTAGTGACACACGTGAGGGGGATGGTGTTGATCTCTCGTGTGTTGTCCTCGAGCAGGGCCTCTCTGTGCTGGTTACGTGTTTGTTTTTTAGTGGTCCGGATAATTCTGTCCGGATATCCTCGTTCGCTGAGTTTACTAGCCAGGTCTGCGGACTGCTTTAGGTAGTCTTGCGTGTGACTGCAGTTTCTTCTTATTCGGAGGAACTGGCCCTACGGGAGGTTTTCTCTCAGTGGGCAGGGGTGGAAACTCTCGAAGTTCAGTAGGGAGTACCTAGCCGTAGGTTTGTAGAATGTCTTGATTTGTAGTGATCCCTCATTAGCCTCAAAGGTGAGATCCAGAAAAGCTAGGCTGGTGGCGCTAGCTGTGCTAGTGAATCTCAAGTATGGGTCACGGTTGTTAAGCCACACCAAAAAAGTGGATAGGGAGTCTTGTGTCCCTGTCCAGATCATCAGAATGTCGTTGATGTAACAACGCCAGAATTTAATGCTTATCACCCACTTCTACTGGCCCTGACTGAGGACAGCCTCAGATGCATTCCATAGGACTTGTCTCAGCCAGGCCAGTGGGAAGACAGGGATGAAGCTCGAGGCTCCCCTGACTCCCACGCCTCTTGTTGGCACCCTCTTTGAGAGGGTGGGCATCAACATTGTTGGGCCCTGGGGCCCCAAAACTGCATGCCCTGGGGCCCCAAAACTGCATTAGGCAACAGGTTTATCTTGGTTTTGGTGGACCATTCCACATAGTACCCAGAGGCCATCCCTCTGAGGACCATAACTGCACCTGCAGTGGCTAGGGCCTGATGGGGATTTTTACCTGAGTGAGTTTCCCCAAGGAAGTGGTGACAGACAGGGGCACCAACTTCATGTGCACGTATATGAAGTCTCTATACTTTCTCCACACCTTACCATCCCCGGACTAATGGGTTTGTTCAGAGGTTCAACAAGACCCTCAAGGGCATGATTATAGGCCTACTGGAGTCCATGAAGTGGAAGTGGGACATCCTCTTGCTCTGTCTACTCTTTGCATACAGGGAGATACCACAGAAAGGAGCAGGGTTCAGTCCTGGTTAGCTACATGCCAGCCATCCGCAACCAAAGTCAGAAGTTCTGGGAGAAAGCTTCCAAGTACCTAGAAGCCAGCAAGGAGGTGATGAAGCAGTGGTATGACCAGAAGGCGACTCTGGTTGAGTTTCAACCTAGCCATAAGGTGGGGTGATGGGGCCAGTTGAGCCCAAGGACCTCCAAGATTATTGGACAGGGCCCTAAGAGGTGATTGAGAGGAAGAGGGAGGCCATGTACCTGGTGGACCTCAAGGCCCCAGAAAAACGCTGCAGGTTCTCCACCTCAATTGCCTGAAGCCCTATTATGAGAGTTCTGAGATCAGCATTGTATTGGTAACAGATGATGGAGTAGAAGAGGAGGGTGAACATCTCTCTGATCTCTTGTCACCCAAGGAGAAAGAAGGGTCAGTGGAGGGTGTCAATGTCTACCCTACTCTGAACACCAGACCGAAGAGGGACTTTCACCAGCTTTTGGGATAGTTTTCCTCTCTGTTCTCCCCCACCCCTGGGCTTACACAATTGAGTTCCCACGATATTGACGCTGGTGAAAGTCACCCTGTCAAAAACAAAATCTACAGAATGTCGGACAAGGTGAGAGCAAGCATCAATGAGGAGGTCTCCAAGATGCTGGAGGTCGGGGTGATTGAGCAATCCAGTAGTCCCTGGTCCAGCCCAGTGGGGCTGGCTCTAAAGGCTGCACCACTGAGCACCACACCAGAACTCTGGTTCTGTGTGGACTACAGGGGACTCAAATCGGACACAAAGACTGATGCTCATCCCATCCCCCGAGCTGATAAGCTCACTGATCGATTGGGGGCTGCCAAGTTCCTGAGTACTTGTGTCGTGACTTGAGTGTACTGGCAGATTGCCCTAACTGAAGGGGCTAAAGAGATGTCGGCATTTTCCACACCAGAGGACCACTTCCAATTCAAAGTCTTTGGCCTGAAAAATGCCCATGCCACCTTCCAGAGACTGGTGATCACCTGTTTCACCTCCAGGAAAAGCTTCAGGCTCTGCAACGGGCAGGTCTTACTATCAAGGCCATTAAGTACCAGGCAGGGCAGGGGTCTGTAGTGTACTTGGGGCACCTGGTGGGTGGGGATAAGGTGCCACCCCTCCAAGCCAAGATAGAAACCACACTGGGCTTGGAGCCCCCCAAAATGCAGACAGAAGTCAGGGCTTTCTTGGACCTCACCGTCTACTACAGGAGGGTTGTCAAGGGATATGGCACCAATGTTGCCCCCTTGACTGAGCTGACTTCAAAGAAGCAGCCAAGAAAAGTGATCTGAACAGAGGCCTGTCAGAAAGTCTTTGACTCCCTCAAACAGGTCTTGTATTCAGCCCCTATTCTCAAGGCCCCTGACTTCTCCAGGGAATTATTGTGCAAACTGATGCCTAAGAGCATGGTGTATGGGCTGTCTTAGCACAGTTAAATAAGGGGGACCTACACCAATCTGTTGCTTTCATTAACAGGAAGTTACTTCCCCGGGAACAGAGGTGGAGTGCTATAGAGGAAGTGAAGCCTTTACTGTGGTCTGGACACCGAAGAAGCTGGGACCATTCCTGTTTGGGACTCACTTACGGGTTCAGATACACCACAGGCTCCTCAGATGGTTGATTTAGATTAGGGGTGAGGATCCAAAATTGTTGAGGTGGTCTATCTCTCCACAGGGAATGGACTTTACTGTGGAGCACGGTCCTGGGTCAGACCATGCCAATGCTGATGGTCTCTCCTGGTTTTTCCGCCTAAGTGATGAGAACTACCAGGAGGTTGGGTAGTTCTCTCCATGTTCAGCTGGGGGGAACATGTGTTAGACCTATCAGCCTTAGAGCGGTCTTCCCCCAAACCATTTGCCTTCACCCCTCCTATTTTTGCTGATCACATTTTTGCTGCCCATAGGACTATTCACACTTTACCACTGCTAACCAGTGCTAAAGTGCTTGTGCTTTCTCCTTTAAGTGTAAGAGTTGGCGTACACCCAATTGGCATATTTAATTTACTTCTAACCCCCTAGTAAAATGATACAACATGTACCCAGGGCCTGTAAAGTAAATGCTACTAGCGGGCCTGCAACACTTATTGTGCCACCCACCTAGGTAGCCATTTAATCATGGCTCTGGCCTGCAATTGAAGCCTGTGTGAGCAGTTTTAAACTGTCCTTTCAACATGGCAAAATAAACCTTTTGCCAGGCCCAAACCTTATTTTTTTAAAACATACAAGTCACCCCTAGGGTAGGCCCTAAACAGCCCACAGGGCAGGGTGCAATGTATTAAAAAAGTAGGACATGTTCTTTTTAAGATTTGTCCTGATAGTGAAAAACCCTTAAAATCATTTTCTGTATTGCAAGGCCTATCTCTCTCATAGGACAACATTGGAGGTACCTAATTACATTTAATAAGCTGCAATTTCCAATTTGAAACAAGTAAACAGTTCATGTTTGGTGTCTTTGGAATTGGAATGAAAATTCCTCTTTTAAGGTAAAGTCAGATTTTAAATTAAAAAATTTGAAAATATCACTTTTAGCCATTTGGTGCCTTCAGTCTGTTTGCGGGTCACATGACTGGGTGTAGTTGGCAGTTAGGGTTTGTGTATTCCTCCTAGATAGCCACACACAATAGAGAGCTTTGGTGTGCCTGGATGGGCCATCACTAGCAGGATGAGAGAGCGGAGCTGGTCACAGCCCGACTTACACTTGAATAGGCTGTGTCCTGCCGCCTTCACACAAAGGATTGCATACCCCCAGTAGTTAGTCTGGAGTCAGGGCAGGGGAGGCAGGAAACCTGTGTACTTCAAAGGGAAACCACTAGAAGTTTTTTCCACTTCAAAGGAGGCATCAGGTATAAATATTGGACTTCAGACACCAACTCTTCCCTCCACTTCTGGACCTGTGGACTCTGCCAAGAAGAAGGACTGCTGTGCTGCTGAAAGGACTGCTTTCCTGCTGTGCTGACCTGCTGCCTTCTTGCCTGGGAGAGAAGGACTGGACCTGTATCTGTTGAACCCAGGACAACAGAATGACTCCCAGGGCTTGTTGGCGGACCTCCTGACTAGAGCATCAGGGACAGAAGGCTCCAAAAACCTTGAACCCAGCACCTGGACTCTGCCATCTGTGAGGTCTACCCAGCCAAGTGGTGCCAACTCATCCCTGGTCCCTTGGAAGTAGGCCTGAAGGTGCTCTGCCTGCCCATCTTTGGATCCAGCAGAACCAACACATTTCCTCTACAGTGCAGCACAACCCCGGGCAGAACGATGCATCGCCTCTGCTGTGTGGACTTTACCAATGCAAAGACTTTGAATCACAGCCTTGCAGCTCCATCGGAACCGTCGCTACATGACACATCCCAGATGCAGGCCCTCGCATCGCAAGCCTCTCATCTAAGGGACCCTAGATGATGACCAAGGACCTCGCATCACAGCCTCGCAGCTCCTCGGAACTGATGCATTGCCTCAGCTGCATTCTCGATGTCAGACTTTGCATTGCAAGCCCTTGTCGATGGGATCCTCGACGATGACGCAGGATTTTGCTCTGCAGCCTCAAAGCCCCTTGGAACGGACGAAGCACCGCAGGACCAGATAATCACAGTTGGTGCTATTTTCACTTTATTCTTTCAAATTTCATATCTCTGATTAGATATTTGTCAGTTTGGTCTTAAATTATTTATTAAAAGTTACTCTATTTTTCGAAACTGGTATAGGCTTTTTCTTGTGTTGTGTTTCACTTTATTACTTTTTGAAGTGCTGCATAAATACTTCAGGCAAGAAAGGAAAAGACACAAAGATGATGGACGGAATGCAGAGCAAATCAAACATTCACCCCCATTCAAGAGATCTGGGTTAAATCCATTGTTCTTTTTCTCACCATGCCACCCCAGTTTAGACCTAGCCATATGCAAATCAGTCTTGAGCCTGTGCCTCATGGGAGCAGTCCAGCCCGAACTGCCAAGCCAGGTCCTCCTTGGACTGGAAACAAGCATCCTGGGACCGGTTTCTGGGCGTCACCCCTCATTAGCCAGTCTAGCTTGAATCCAGTGGCACAGTGACCCCGGGACCCATGTCTGGGCATACCCGGCACACTTAGGGCGAGAAAGAAAAAGACAAACAGATGATGGACGGAATGCAGAGAAAATCAAACATATTTGCTAAAATATTTCCTAAAACCGTTTAAAAAGGCATTTAAAAAACCCATTAGAATGCAAAAGGTACTGTACATTTTAAGCATTGCTTTTCATTTCCGGCATATATTTTAAAATAAAATGCAATATGAATGAAAGAAGCAGTAATATATACATGTGACAAAAAAATGATCGATAAGTTTGTTCAAAATCAAAGTCATTTCACGTCATGGAAATTAATAAACTGTTTTAGACACACAAGATGACTAAGTGTCCGTGGAAGTACCGCGAAGTCTGTACTATAAGGCTAGTTCTACTTCAAGCAGATTGAATTGCCATTTAGTTCGAAAAAATGGAAAAAAGTTCAATTTGGGAAGAGTTCCAAGTTTTGAAATATGAAGGCCAAATTGTTACTGCATCTCTGGAACACTGTGGGCTGAATCAGAGTCAGTTTACGGGTCTGGTGTAAACATGAGATCATCTATTTCCGTAGACAAAACATCGTCCACTGAAGTTGGTGTCAGTTGGAACACCTCGTGTAGTAGATTAATTGCACAGAGATGTGAAGCATCGCTTTCAGCATAGGTTGCCGCAGCAATGTTCGCGTCCGTTGTTACCTGTGTGCCTGTAGATCTTTCTCGTACCTCAGCAGCAGCCGGAAGCATCTGTGAGATCTCAATGAATGCTGCCATCAGGATTGGTAGCCTCTGGGGACAACACAGAGCATGGGCCGTTATCGGGACCAGCAGAGTATCGACATCCGTTGGCGTAGCTGATGGAAATGTTAGACAGGTGTCCAACACGCATTCTTCACCGCATAGCAGGCATCGTAGAACAGGTAAGATGCAATCTTGCCAGATTGGTCTGAATGACAGGAACCATGTGGTATTAAGGTCCCGTAGACGAGTCATGCCCAAAAGCTGTACTATTCGCTCACGGCACTTTCGTTCAAGGAGAGCTTTCTCCATTTCGCTCGGAGTGATGTCTGCGAATAGGCTGGCCATAGCGTAATAGCAGGAAGAGAAATAGAATTCCGGCAACAAGTGCTAGAATTAATGGTATGCCACCAAACACCGAATGTGCAAAGTTAGGGATGATTCCGAGTATTGCCTGGAAAGGTGCTAACAGACCGGAGCAGATGCTCTTAAATACATGTACAATTCCGGTGGTATCAGACATGTTAAAGATACGTCCTATCATTTCTACGAAATGTATAGGGCAGTTTGTACGTATTAAAGTCTGTATCTCAGCCGAAGTCCTTGCTACTTGTAGATCATAGGTTTCTTTGGCCGAGGTCAAAGGCACTGTTTGCTGTAAAAGCATGGCTTTCATTCTGCTCAAAGTATCAAATCTTATAAAAGAGACGTTCAGCGAAGGCCATAGAGGCGACTCCCTGACTGTGTCTATTGGGGCAAACAATACTTGCATACAGCAAGTGACCCTGGAGTTGACCGTTACTAGATGTGGGATGCCTGGCAACATGCCGCAGCAACTCTGATCATTCAACATGAGGTAACTCCCATTAGAAAGTTGTCCAAATGTTGGATTAATCACAGCAGCTGGTGTACCCTGCTGATGGCAAGACAAATTTGCCACAGAACCATTGCAAGCCCCGTGTAAAGAAATGTCCTGACATATAAGTGAACCGCTCAGTGCACGTTTACAGTGTGCACCGCTCAAAAACACTTCACGATCCCCACTCCAACATCTATATGTATACGGTAAATCCCAAGATGTCTTAATGTATTCCTTACCCAACCTTTCATATTTGCCTGCTTGCATTTGTCTGAGGCAATACTGAAACTGAAAAGTAGTCAGAGGTAATGTTATTTTTCCATGAATGAGCCATTCTGTAGCTGGTTTTTCTGCCACTGTGAATGTTAATTTTCCCAGTTTTTCAATGCTCAGCACTGTTACTTTGCTCCTTTTTGTGCCAGTTCGATCTGTTTATCAGTTAGATTGTATTCTGCAAACAGAGCTGACGTGTTGATAAAACGCCAAGGCACATAGCCCGCACGCAAAGATTGCAGCGTCCAGCTCAATAACACAATAGAACGTAATTGAGATTGGCCTTGTTGTAACATCGCCAAATCTTGTTCTAGTATGTCGATAGCAGAGGATACAATGCCATCCAATGAATATATTCTGGAGGACAAAGTTGTTAACCCATTGTCGACCACAGAGAGGGTTTTCTCTAAATTAATACGATCAAGTTCACGTATTCGTTCTGCGGCCTCCATCTGTGACACTTTCCATGCTTCATTATAGGCAGCATAAATGCCGGCATATATGAAATGTTTTTGACGCGGTTTTCTTGGTCCAAGCAAGAATTCCCTAAGGTCTGCGTCTTCTGCAAGTAAGGATAAGTGTTGTTTCACATCCTGTAGTGTAGATTTCTGCAGCCAATTGAGGCATAATTTACCTACACTGTATGTTGTTACTACCCCCGGATGCTGTCTTTGGACGTAGCTTGGGTCTGGCCTATGAATAGTAAAGCCCTGAGTTTTATTCAGGAATCTTTCCTGACAGTTGTTCGTGTCTGTGGGCCAGATCAACCATTTTTTCCAATCAGGATTAGATCTGTTGAGTTGTAGTATATTGTCAACTGTCACCGCTGCCTGTGTATCATTATTACTGGCAGGTGTTGGTACAGAAGGTGTTTTCATCTCTTTGATCTTGGCTAGTCCAAGACAAGATGTTTGTTGGACAGTTTAATTCAAAAACATTACTTGTTCAGGGATGATACAGGCTCTAAATAAAGCTTCTATTCCCTGCACTTGCCAATCTTTAGTACCCCAGACAGTTTTTGTCTATTGTGTCTTTCCATAAGTCGAAACCCTGTCTAGACAGTTGGGCAATAAATGTTGCAGAGTAAATCTGTTTTGTATTTGTTAACATAATTTTCAGTCCTGTTTTGTTTACATTTTTGTAGTAAAACGTTTCTGGATCAGATGTATTGTAACCTGAAAAATATGGAAACTTGTTAGCAAATGTTTTTGAACTACCTTGTGGTGGTGTAGGACAATGCTCCCATTGGTTAAACATAAACACATTTCTTGGGTATGCAGATTTATGCAAATAATGATGACCATAGTGGTTATAACAATACAGCTGTTCATAGTCTGATGAACCCTCTAAATATTCATTTTTAGAAAATGCAGCAGATTTTCTAGGTCAAACATTATGTCGTTTACAGTCTCAAAGTCCCAATCATCAGAATAGGTACTGGACGAAATTAGATCACTTAGTGAAATTTTAAACAAATGTGGAATGTTCAATTGTTCCGTCGGGCCGAAGATATCAAAATCTGTTTTGTCCCACACTATACCATCCTGTATAGGAACGGCTGTGATGTTCACTGATGACAAGTCTCTTGCTTCACGATGGGAAGATTTATGAGGTTTCAAAAGTATGTTAACATCTTTTCCTTCAGTATTCACATGGATGTATCTGCCACTTATAAGCATGCTCACAGTTGTAACCAAAGCTAGCCAGAGCAGGAAAACAAAAAGTCCAGATGTAATCCAGAGTTCAATCCATGGGGAAACCAAATAAGTCTTTTTCACAAAGTGAAGAAAGTCTTGTACTTGCTGCTTGAGTTTGAATGATGCTGGCGTCATTTAAGGTTCACTCGGATCTTCTGAGAACGTATCAAAGTTAATGAAATAGCCAGAAGCAGTTCTGTCAATTGTTGGAATTGCATCAGAATTTGTAGAAATCGCTGGAACCAGTTGATCACTTGCTACATTGGTGTAGACAGGTGTATTTGGATGAACTGTTACTTGGTTTTCAAGAGGGATGAGTTCCATAGCATTGTTGCTTAGTCCTTCATCTGTTACAGCTGAATTCTCGATGGTTATCAGTCTTTCAGTCTGAACCTCTTGGATAGTAGCGAGAGGAGTGCGTCTGCTACTAGGTCGGAGTCCACGAGGCCTACTATTTAGTATTGGCCACATACTGTGGTTTGATGAGGTCGATGGACACAAATCTTTTCTCCTTTCTTCCAGCAAGGGGCGGCAGAAGTACTGTTCTTGTTCCTTGAACTGCTAGGACAGGTACTGGTTGTCTGTAAGAAGGTCCAAATTCCTTCTTGTTCGCAATTCTTTCTCTGACTAGATCCCCAACTTTTGGAATCCAGACAGGCCTTGCTGGGACCGCCGGTTTTTCCCCAGTGGTGGTTGGCTGTAGGAATACGTTGCTTTGTTTCGTTCTTAACTCATTCAGTTCCTGTAAAACAGCCAAACGATCTTTGATATCAAATGTTTTATTTTCCACCACTGTGCCTACGTTATCGAGATCTGGTTCCCACATTCTTGTCCCAAATAGGACCTCATATGGAGTGACCCCCCCTAGAGAACTTTTTGGCAGATTGTTTAATGAGCGCTGGACCCCATAAAGATGTTTGACCCACCCATCACCCGAACCTAATACCCTAGCTGTTATAGACTGCTTTATGTCCCGGTTTTTCCTTTCCACAACCGAATTTCCCTCAGGATGGAATGGAGAGGAGTACCGCAATGCAACACCCAGACTGGCCATGGCTTCTTTGTAAGCCCGAGAGCTAAACGCAGGGCCCTGGTCAGAATGTAGCGTGCCTATTGCGTATGTGCCAATAAAGACTCGCAACTCTTTTATAACAGTTCGAGCGTCAGCCGAGCGCTTAGGCCATATCCATAGGAACCTAGAGCATGAATCCACTGCAACCATGATATATTTATAGTTACCGTCCCTTTGCAAGGGACCGCAGTGGTCCAGGTAAACACAAGCTAATGGTTTGTCTGAAATTAACAGGGGTGTCTGCGCAGGGCGTTTCACTGTTGAGACTTTCATCAGTTGGCAAATATCACATTCTAAAACATAGTTTTTAGTTTGTTTCCGAATGCCAGGCCACCAATATCTTTGCTTGAGTAAAGATACTGTTGCTGAAACACCTGCATGGGCAGAAGCTATCCCTTCGTGTGCTGCTAGGATTAGTCCTAATCTGCGTTCCTTGTTTGGAATTACCCTAACCCCCACTCCAGGGATTCGAGCAAAAGGAACGTTGTTCGCATCAATTACATAAGAGTACTTTAGTGGAAACTTTTTTGGTAACGCTGCACTGCTGCCCTTGCTTGAAGCATTGACAGCCAACATTATCTCACCGTCTATTTTCGTTTTTGAACGAGTGATCGCAGCTACGGAAGCCGTCTGAACAGCCCCCTTTGCGGCTTTGTCAGCCAATGAATTCCCTGCAACGTGAACGCCATCACGTTGATGACTCAGTGTGTGTATCACGTGAGCCTTTGGGAGTTTGTTTTTCAACTGAACTACTTGTTCCCAAAGCGTTTTGTGCTTTATTGTGCCACCTTTCGCATCTTTGAAACCATTTTCAAGCCAGTTTTGTATATAGTCATTATACGACTGAACACAGTAAAAGGAATCGCACACTATCAGTGTGGGGAATTCTCGATCTGTACTTTCAAGTGCCAGTTTGAATGCTTGTAGTTCAGCTCGCTGAGCTGTACAATCTCCTAGAGATTGAGTTTTTGTGACCATGGGTCTGAGGATGCCATCTCGCATGCAACCTTTAACGATTGCACATGCTGCACTGTAAGCTTGCTTACTCCTTGTTGCGGATTGTGCGGATCCATCAGTGTAAATTATGAATTTGTACTGATCGAGAGGCAGAATCTCAGTGGGCAGAGGACATTCTTGTTCATATTGCAGGAATGCTTGTGTTTTTAAATCTGGATCAAAAACATATTCAACATCTGTTGCAGCAAGAGAATTAACCCATTGTATCCATCTTGGATGTAATGCTTTGGCATTTGGAATGCTTGCTTTTGTGACCGCTTCTAAAGCTGGTACTGGGGTTACGACAATAATGCGTTTCCCTTGGGCTAAGGCTCTTTCTTTTGCTACAGCGGTTTGAACTGCTGTCAGAATTTTTCAGTTGAACTGAAGCGCATTTCCGCTTGTGTGTACAAATGCGATTTGTATGCAATTGGTATTTTCTCACCCTCATTGAAGGTTAAGTAGGTGAATCCGCATTGACCCGAGATTATTCGGATCACCAAATTGCGTTGACTTACGCGTGTTTGTAAGTGATTTGTTGCTAACATGTTAGCCTGGAGTGAACGCAAGATTTCTGTGTGTTCGTTTGTCCAATTTTTAATTGAAAAATCAGGTTTGATTAATGCGTAGAGAGGTTTAACCCTTTCTGCGTAATTTAGAATGTATGTTCTTCCAAAGTTTAGGAAACCCAGAATGGATTGTAAGTTTTTTAGCGTTTTTGGAGGTTGGAGCAGCGCACATTTCTCTAGAAAGTTAGCTGCCAAGCTCTTGCCTTCACTTGAAAGCTCATATCCTAGAAATAGGACATTGAGATGGGCAATTCTGGACTTTTTGAAGTTGAATTTGTAGCCCTCAGAGGCGAAGCCCAGTATAATGGTATTCACCCTGTTCAAGTGTTTTTCCAGGTCATCGTCTGTCAGATAGATGTCATCGACATAGGACAATGCCTCATTGTCATAAATTTGTAGTAACTCTGTTACCCTCGCTGAGAATAACCCCGGGCTGTTCTTGAACCCTTGTGGGAGTCAACAAAAGTGACGCTGGGTCCCCATTATGGAGAATGCTGTTAAGTACCTGCTTTCAGGTGCTATGTTTTGACAAAAGAAACCATTTGAGATGTCTAATGTTGTTTTATATTTTTTACGCACAATGTTATTCATTAATGCTGTGCTATGTGCATTTTGCACTGCAAATGTTTTAGAACAAGTGTTTAAGTGTCTGTAATCCAAAACTAGACGATATGTTTTGTCTGGTTTGGAGACAGGAAACAAAGGATTGTTCATTGAGGAGGTGTATGTTTCAATCACCCCTTGGTATTCAAGTTGATCTAAGATCTCCCTGACCTGTTTTTTAGCTTCTTGCTTTATTGGGTATTGTCTTTGTGCAGTTGGTTCATGTTTTAGATGTTTTTTATGGTGAGGTGAGTCCTCAGCCCATCCTACATGATTTTTATATAATGCTGGGGCCTGGGCTACTGCCCATTTCCTGGCATATGTATATTTTAGGTGAATTGGAATATGGTTGGAGAAGGCAGGCATAATAATGTCCTCGCCGTGTGGGCACTCCCTGACACATTGTGGTGGCCAGTCTTTTTCTGCTAGAAGTATGTCATAGCCCCTTGATAGTCTTTCCCAAAAAGTGCTTTCACCTGTCTAGGTTTGTCTCCCTCCATCCGGAGTGTTATTTCATATAACTTTTGTGGAGTACTAACCCTGGTGTCTACAGTCTCAACTGTAATGTACTCATTCAAGTCCACTATCTCCAGAAGTTCCTTCAGGTTCTGGCGAGCTATTGTGACTTCTGCTGCACTGTCCAGCATTGTCTGAGCCCATTCTCCGTTCTTGAGTTGTGTTCTCAGTATTCTCGGCATGTCTGATCTTCAGACCTGCTACTTTCTTTTGGAGAATTGAGGTTTTGTTTTATTTTTCGGAGCGTGTTTGTCGTCTTTCGATTTCACGCGTTCTTCTCTATGTTCTGACAGTCCTCTTCTTTCCGAAGTCTGTGATGAGATCTGAAAGGGACGAGAGGAACGTGTATCAGTATCTTGATACCTGTCAGGTTTTCTCAAATTATCCCTATTCCTGAGGTTATACCTCCTTTCAGAGGGCTACTTTTGAGGAGACCTACCTCGGGATTGAGAACGTTTCTCGTTTGAATTTTGTTTATTAGTCTCCCACTTCTTTTTAGAAGATGTAGGAGTTTGTTTAATAGAGTCCTTCTCAGGACTTTCAGATAGTTTCGGCTTCACTGGTCTTCCACCCAAACTATCTCTGCCTGATTCTGCATAAGATTGTTCTATAATTCTGGGTAGCTCAGTTTGATGTTCTGTAACATCAAATTCCCGTAATTTTTGGCGGATCTCCACTGCTGCTGCCTCCCCTTTAATATTAGATAATATTATTGTTGAGACCTGGTCGAAATTTTTCAGTAATTTCATACCTAAATTTAGTGCAGGCTCTGCCCCGTATTCGTTTTGAATTTGTTTCAGGACATCTGGTATTACCGCAATTGACGGAATGCCATGTGTTAAACCAGAGCTGATGCTCTTGGTATGTTAATGGAATTTCTATATCCTCGAAAGGAATGTATTCCTCTGGTGGTTCATCTTCTTTGTAGAAGTGAAACATGTGTGTTACTGGGTTGGATTCAGGAAATATTACCCATGAATAGAATACCTCTGTCTGAAAGGATTCGTGTGCCTCTATCACGAAAACTACTCTACCGCCCCTTGGTGGTAGGCCATGTTTTATAAGTTTTAGAGTGATGGCTCTTCTTAAGTTTGGATGGCTGTCTATAACACCCTCCTCGGTTTCATTTAAATTTAAACCGGTAAAGTTAAAAACTGCTGCTTGGGCTGGCTGATCCGCAGCTCCACCGTTTCCGGTCTCAGTGTCGGAGCCAGGCATTTTGTTGTTTGAAAAATGAAGAACAAGTTTCAAGGAAACAACGATAAGGTGCACAATATTTTGGAACACTGTATCCTTCTACGTTGAGCAAACCAAACAGCTAATATATAGGGTACTGCCCTATGTAGCCGTGGTGGATACTTAACCCTGCCCACTCCAGATGTCTTTTGGAGTATATGGGTAGGGGTCTCTGAGAGAAAAAGCACGGCTGAGTTACTCAGTATCTAACGTTGAATTACCGCCTTACCAAACGTTGGGCGCCATGTAGTGTAGCTCCTATTTCCCTAATAGGCTCTGCGCATTGGAATAATATACCCTATAGGTTTGACATGGGACTGAGGTCAGTATGTCCCTATCGAGTATATTAAACTTAATTACTTGTGCCAGCTAGCTCAGAGGCCACTAGAAACTCCTTGTCAAACAAGAAGGAGTAGTTTCTGGCAGCCGCAAAACATAACCACTTTGTTTCCCTTTAGAATCAGAACGTGTCCCAGAGTCGTGGAAACAATAGATAACTATTTCACTCAGCTCAATCGTGCATACTTAGTTTTCCTCAAAGTTACACAGAAAGAATAGACGGGCGTTTCAATAAAAGATTTATTGAACAGTCTTGTTTCTCGTGTAAGTAATATGTGCTGTTATGATCACAAGACAGTATGCAAGATAAATAATGTACAGCGTAAGCAGTAGAAATAAATAATACTGCACTAGCATGATCTTTAGCAGATATTCATTTACATAAATAACACAGACTAAAAATGCGAGTACTCATACGATGCGTTGCTAAGCTAGTTCTACCCCAATGTACCTAACCTAACCTAGGTGTAGGGAGAGGTATGAAGTAGGTGGAGTATTCCTTACTATGGTATACTAAGAGTATGTTAAGTCTAGTATGCCTAGTATGCCAAGAGTCCCTCTAGGTTCTAGTCAGCTCCATACCTTTAGAATGAGAGAGGTGGGAATCTCTTGCCAGACTCGAGCTCCAACACCCCGCAAGGGAAGTCAGATCACTGGAAGCTGGATTCTCTGCGTGCAGGGATGACAGCGTCTTCTCAGTGTGTCAGGCCGGGAAACGGGCTCCTCTGAAGTTGAGGTCTCCTCTGATTTACAGGGTCTAGGGAAGGTATATTTATACCTGAGAGGTACCTTAGAATGTTTGCATTGACGTGGATCGGACTGCGGAAGACGTCATGAATGAACCCCTAAGGTATAACGGTTCATGCATAATAAATGAGTCCTTGAAGAAATCAATAGTCCTGTGCTAGGGAAACTCCCAAAGCCTAAGGGTCTGTTCTTTAAGAACTCGTTGTGACGTTAGGGTGGACAGATGTCTGAGACCATGCCTGTATTTGGAGTGCACGGTTTAATGCCTAAATAAGGACTGGGATTTTATGCCTATATAAGGACATGACGAATTGTGCCTATATAAGGACATGATACAGGAAAACCTATATACGGACACCCTAAGAGGAATACAACAATGTCACCCCAGTTTAGATCCAGTCATATGCAAATCAGTCTTGACCCTGTGCCTCCTGGGAACAGTCCAGCCCGAACTCCCAAGCCAGGTTCTCCCTGGGCCGGAAACAAGCATCCTGGGACCTGTTTCTGGGCATCACCCCTCATCAGACAGGCTAGCTTGAACCCAGTGGCACAGTGAGCATGTGACCCACGTCTGGGCATACCCAGCACACTTAAGGCGAGAAAGCAAAAGACACACAGATGATGAAGGGAATGCAGAGAAAATCATACATTTACCCCCAGTCAAAAGATCTGGGTTAAATCCATCATTCTTTTGCTCACCATGCAACCCCAGTTTAGACCGAGCCATATGCAAATTAGTCTTGACCCTGTGCCTCGTGGGAACAGTCCAGCTAGAACTGCCAAGCCAGGTCCTCCCTGAACTTGAAACAAGCACCCCGGGACCGGTTTCGGGGCATCACCCCTCATCAGCCAGGCTAGCTTAAATCCAGTGGCACAGTGAGCCCGGGACCCATGTCTGGGCTTACCCGGCACATTTAGGGCAAGAAAGCAAAAGACACACAGATGATGGATGGAATGCAGAGCAAATCAAACATTCACCCCCAGTCAAAAGATCTGGGTAAATCCATCGTTCTTTTACTCACCATGTCACGCCAGTTTAGATCCAGCCATGTGCAAATCAGTTTTGACCCTGTGGCTCCTGGGAACAGTCCAGCCCGAACTGTCAAGCGAGGTACTCCCTGGGCAGGAAACAAGCATCCTGGGACCAGTTTCTGGGCATCACCCCTCATCAGGCAGGCTAGCTTGAAACCAGTGGCACAGTGAGCCTAGGACCCACGTCTGGGCATACCCAGCACATTTAAGGCGAGAAAGCAAAAGACACACAGATGATGGACGGAATGCAGAGCAAATCAAACATTTACCCCCAGTCAAGAGATCTGGGTTAAATCCATCTTTGTTTTGCTCACTATGCCACCCCAGTTTAGACCCAGCCATATGCAAATCAGTCTTGACCCTGTCCCTCATGGGAAAAGTCCAGCCCGAACTGCCAAGCCAGGTCCTCTCTGGACCAGAAACAAGCATTCTGGGACCTATTTTGGGGCATCAGCCAGGCTAGCTTGAATCCAGTGGCACAGTGAGCCCGGGCACCACGTCTGGGCATACCCGGCACACTTAGGGCGAGAAAGCAAAAGATACAAGATGATGGACGGAATGCAGAGCAAATCAAACATTCACCCCCAGTCAAGAGATCTGGGTTAAATCCATCGTTCTTTTGCTCACCATGCCACCCCAGTTTAGATCCAGCCATATGCAAATCAGTCTTGACCCTGTCCCTCATGGGAATAGTCCAGCCCGAACTGCCAAGCCAGGTCCTCCCTGGACCAGAAACAAGCATCCTGGGTACGGTTTGGAAGCATCACCCGAGATTATTTTTATTTTCATTTTTATTCAATGGGTTTTTACAGATAATGAGTATTGCGTAACCGATAGCACCCTATAGTGGTCCCATTCTCCGTTCACTATAGCGGCACGCTAGCCTAGAAGCTCATCAGGCACAATATGTACAGAGTCTTTAATATATTACTCTTAGGGTTGCTATTAGATGGAGACTATGGATACTATGAGTTTGTGGTAACTTAACTGTCTGTCATGTTGACTTCGCGCTTGACGCAATTAATCCTTTCCTTCGTTTTGTGGTAACAAGAGAGCAATACCGTATGGACCTATGAGGCTTAATTCCTTCTATTTATTTTTAGTTCTCTGTTATATCCATATAGCGCGATAGCGTGCGTGTAACCAATTAATTAATTTGATAGGCAACCCATACCTCAATAAAACTAGAAATATAGGGTTATATTTTAATTTTAATACAAATTACGATGGATCTTTCTCACTGTTTCAGATTTTAAATTGGTTGGCACCCATTAAAACTTCAAGTATCACCAATGCTGAAAACGGCGATATCTTGAAGAGAAATTTGACACTCTTGGTGTATTTGACTAGCTATTTGTAGTCCTGTTTTTAATTTGGTAAGTGTCTTTAATATAGGGGTCTCATTCATATTAAGGAAGAGGAAAACCTCTTGAAATCACTGACTAATTAGAATGACCTTTATTCTTAGTGAGGAGGCTTCTATTTTCAAATAGCCTTGAACTAAACTTGTTGGTGGCTCCATCGAACAAACAGCAAAGAATCTGTACTAATATTGAGGTACGTGATAGCTACTTAGGATTTATAAACAACCTATTGGTATTTTCAATTTATCTAAGAAACCTTCTTTTTATTGTAGGCTTCATACTAACGTGGATGAGACGTTCCTTCCATTAAGATTTTGATTTTCTTAAATCTTAGTCAAGAATTGATGATAAAGTCTTGCTTAATCATATTAGGTGGGTTTATCTGCTTATTCCCATGAATACTATGGATCATGTGTTAGCATTTTTGGTTCTATGTGTGATTTTTATATACTATTTACATCTAAAATTTTCATGTAATTAAACATTTTATATATTATTTTACAATATGTTCTCTCAATGTGCAAGCTTTATTATTCATAGAGGCATGACAGATTGTCTTGATTCTCTAATGGAATGAGTAGCATATGTGTTTTAATAAGTGTTTCTTGCTATTTAGATTTTTATGAAAACTTGTCCTGGAGAAGGTGAAGGAATCTGATTTCACCGAAACGCTGCGCCGACTCTTTTTTAAGTTTTCTTCAATTTGTATTACTAACTGATTGTATTTATGTCAGATGTATTAAACTTCTTAAACAAGAAGATGTTTTTAATTATGTGAAAACTGTATATGGTCTTTGAATATAACGTGTTTCTTTTTAAAAAAAATAAACTTTCACTGATATCGTGATTACCTCTTAAAATATTTATTTTTGTTTAAATTGCTTGCACATTGACATATTTTGTTACTTTTACTATATAGCTAAATATGTACGTTTATCTTTGCTATAGCACATGATCCATATTTAGGCATACTCTTAGTTACGGAGATCTTTGCCCACAACATTAATCTTTTGAATAGGGACTTTTGTGTTTTCTTCCTCATGGGAACAGTCCAGCCCAAACTGCCAAGCCAGGTCCTCCCTGGGCCGGAAACAAGCATCCTGGGACCAGTTTCGGGGCATCACCCCTCATCAGCCAGGCTAGCTTGAATCCAGTGGCACAGTGAGCCTGAGACCCACGTCTGGGCATACCCAGCACAATTAAGGCAAGAAAGCAAAAGACACACAGATGATGGACGGAATGCAGAGCAAATCAAACATTTACCCCCAGTCAAGAGATCTGGGTTAAATCCATCGTTCTTTTGCTCACCATGCAACCCCAGTTTAGACCCAGCCATATACAAATCAGTCTTGACCCTGTGCCTCATGGGAACAGCCCAGCCCGAACTGCCAAGTCAGGTCCTCCCTGGACTTGAAACCAGCATCCCGGGACCGGTTTTGGGGCATCACCGTGTTGTATTCCGCTTTAGGGGTCCGTATATAGGTTTTCCTGAATCATGTCCTTATATAGGCAGAATTCGCATTGCCCTTATATAGGCATAGAATCCCTGTCCTTATTTAGGCATTACCCGTGCACTCCAAATACAGGCATGGTCACCGACATCCGTCCACCCTAACGTCACAACGAGTACTTAGAAACCAGACCCTTAAGCTTTGGGAGTTCCCCTAGCACAGGACTATTGATTTCTCCAAGAACTCATCTATTATGTATGAACCGTTATACCTTAAGGGTTCATTCCTGACGTCTTCCTCTGTCCGACTTCACGTCAATGCTAACATTCCAAGACACCTATCAGGTATAAATATACCTTCCCTTGCCAAAGCAAGTTAGAGGAGACCTCGACTTCAGAGGAGCCCGTATCCCGGCCTGACGCACTGAGAAGACGCTGTCATTCCTGCACACAGACGAATCCAGCTTCCAGTGTTCTGACTCCCTTCGCGGGGTGTTAGAGTTCCAGATCTGGCAAGAGATTCCTACCTCTCTCATTCTCAAGGTATGGAGCTGACTAGATCCTAGAGGGACTCTTGGCATACTAGACTTGGCGTACTATACTAAACATACTCTTAGTATACCAGACTAGAGAATACTCCACCTACTTCTACCTTTCCCTATACCTAGACTAGGTTAGGTACATTGGGGTAGAACTAGCTTAGAGACGCATCGTATGAGTACTCGCATTTTTAGCTCATGTTATTTATGTACGTGAATATATGCTAAAAGATAATGCTAGTGCAGTATTATTTATTTCTACTGCTTACGCTGTACATTATTTATCTTGCATACTGTCTTGTGATCATAACAGTACATATCTCTTACACGAGAAACAAGACTTTTCAATAAAACCCTTTTTATTGAAACGCCCGTCTTTCCTTTCTGTGTAACTCTGTAGAAACTAAGCATGCACGATTGACTGAGTGAAACTGTTATCTATTGTTTCCACGATTCTGAGACGTGTTCCGATTCTAAAGGGAAACAAAAGTTGTCATGTTTTTCGGTTGCCAGAAACTACTCCCTTCTTGTTCTCAAGGAGTTTCTAGTGGCCTCTGAGCTAGCTGCCACAAGTAATTAAGTTTAATATACTCGATAGGGACATACCGACCGTAGTCCTATATCAAGCCTATAGGTTATATTATTCCAATGCGCAGAGCCTATTAGGGAAATAGGAACTACACTACAACCCCTCATCAGCCAGGCTAGCTTGAATCCAGTGGCACAGTGAGCCCGGGACCCATGTCTGGGCATACCCAGCACACTTAGGGCAAGAAAGCAAAAGACACACAGATGATGGATGAAATGCAGAGCAAATCAAACATTCGCCCCCAGTCAAGATATCTGGGTTAATTTCATTGTTCTTTTGCTCACTATGCCACCGCAGTTTCAGACCCAGCCATATGCAAATCAGTCTTGACCCTGTGCCTCATGGGAAAAGTCTAGCCCAACTGCCAAGCCAGGTGCTCACTGGACCGGAAACAAGCATCCTGGGACCTGTTTGGCGGCATCACCCCACATCAGCCAGGCTAGCTTGAATCCAGTGGCGCAGTGAGCCCGGGATCCACGTCTGGGCATACCCAGCACAATTAAGGCGAGAAAGCAAAAGACACACAGATGATGGACGGAATGCAGAGCAAATCAAACAATCAGGCCCCAGTCAAGAGATCTGGGATAAACCCATTGTTCTTATGCTCACCATGGCACCCCAGTTTAGATCCAGCCATATGCAAATCAGTCTTGACCCTGTGCCTCCTTGGAACAGTCCAGCCCGAACTGCCAAGCGAGGGACTCCCTGGGCTGGAAACAAGAATTCTGGGACCAGTTTCTGGGCATCACCCCTCATCAGGCAGGCTAGCTTGAACCCACTGGCAAAGTGAGCCTGGGACCCACGTCTGGGCATACCCAGCACAATTAAGGCAAGAAAGCAAAAGACACACAGATGATGGACGGAATGCATAGCAAATCAAACATTGACCCCTAGTCAAGAGATCTTGGTTAAATCCATTGTTCTTTTGCTCACCATGCAACCCCACTTTAGACCCCGCCATATGCAAATCAGTCTTGACCCTGTGCCTTATGGGAACAGTCCAGCCCGAACTGCCAAGCCAGGTCATCCCTGGACTTGAAACAAGCATCCCAGGACCAGTTTCGGGCATCACCCCTCATTAGCCAGGCTAGCTTGAATCCAGTGGTGCAGTGAGCCTGAGACCCACGTCTGGGCATACCCGGCACACTCAGGGCGAGAAAGCAAAAGACACACAGATGATGGACAGAATGCAGAGCAAATCAAACATTGACCCCCAGTCAAGAGATCTGGGTTAAATCCATCATTCTTTTGCTCACCATGCCACCCCAGTTTAGCCCCAGCTATATGCAAATCAGTCTTGACACTGTGCCTCATGGGAACAGTCCAGGCCAAACTGCCAAGCCAGGTCCTCCCTGGACCGGAAGCAAGCATCCTAGGACCTATTTCGGGGCATCAGCCAGGCTAGCTTGAATCCAGTGGCACAGTGAGCCCGGGACCAACGTCTGAGCATACCCGGCAGACTTAGGGCGAGAAAGCAAAAGACACACAGATGATGGACGGAATGCAGAGCAAATCAAACATTCACCCCCAGTCAAGAGATCTGGGTTAAATCCATCATTATTTTGCTCACCAAGCCACCCCAGTTTAGCCCCAGCTATATGCAAATCAGTCTTGACACTGTGCCTCATGGGAATAGTCCAGGCCAAACTGCCAAGCCAGGTCCTCCCTGGACCAGAAGGAAGCATCCTGGGACCTATATCGGGGCATCAGCCAGGCTCGCTTGAATCCGGTGGCACAGTGAGCCCGGGAACCACGTCTGGGCATACCCGGCACACTTAGGGCAAGAAAGCAAAAGACACACAGATGATGGACGGAATGCAGAGCAAATCAAACATTCACCCCCAGTCAAGAGATCTGGGTTAAATCCATTGTTCTTTTGCTCACCATGCCACCCCAGTTTAGACCCAGCCATATGCAAATCAGTCTTGACCCTGTGCCTCATGGGAACAGTCCAGCTCAAACTGCCAAGCCAGGTCCTAATTGTACTGGAAACAAGCATCCTGGGACCGGTTTCGGGGCATCACCCCTCATCAGCAAGGCTAGCTTGAATCCAGCGGCACAGTGAGCCCTGGACCTACGTCTGGCATACCTGGCACACTTGAGGCAAGAAAGCAAAAGACACACAGATGATGGATGGAATGCAGAGCAAATCAAACATTCACCCCCAGTCAAGAGATCTGGGTTAAATCCATTGTTCTTATGCTCACCATGCCACCCCAGTTTAGACCCTGCCATATGCAAATCAGTCTTGACCCTGTGCCTCATGGGGACAGTCCAGCCCAAACTGCCAAACCAGGTACTCCCTGGGCCAGAAACAAGCATCCTGGGACCACTTTCGGGGCATCACCCCTCATGAGGCAGGCTAGCTTGAATCCAGTGGCACAGTGAGCCCAGGACCCATGTCTGGGCATACCCGGCACACCTAGGGCGAGAAAGCAAAAGACACACAGATGATGGATGGAATGCAGAGCAAATAAAACATTCACCCCCAGTCAAGAGATCTGGGTTAAATCCATTGTTCTTTTGCTCATCATGTCACCCCAGTTTAGATCCAGCCATATGCAAATCAGTCTTGACCCTGTGCCTTCTGGGAACAGTCTAGGCTGAACTGCCAATCCAGGTACTACCTGGGCCAGAAACAAGCATCCTGCGACCAGTTTCTGGGCATCACCCCTCATAAGGCAAGCTAGCTTGAACCCAGTGGCACAGTCAGCCTGGGACCCACGTCTGGGCATACCCAGCACACTTAAGGCGAGAAAGCAAAAGACACACAGATGATGGACGGAATGCAGAACAAATCAAACATTCACCCCCAGTCAAGAGATCTGGGTTAAATCCATCTTTGTTTTGCTCACCAAGCCACCCCAGTTTAGATCCAGCCATGTGCAAATCAGTCTTGACCCTGTGCCTCCTGGGAATGGTCCAGCCCGAACTGCCAAGCGAGGTAGTCCCTGGGCTGGAAACAAGGATCCTGGGACCAGTTTTTGGGCATCACCCCTAACCAGGGAGGCTAGCTTGAACCCAGTGGCACAGTGAACCTGGGACCCACGTCTGGGCATACCCAGCACACTTAAGGCGAGAAAGCAAAAGACACACAGATGATGGACGGAATGCAGAACAAATCAAACATTCACCCCCAGTCAAGAGATCTGGGTTAAATCCATCTTTGTTTTGCTCACCATGCCACCCCAGTTTAGATCCAGCAATGTGCAAATCAGTCTTGACCCTGTGCCTCCTGGGAATGGTCCAGCCCGAACTGCCAAGCGAGGTAGTCCCTGGGCTGGAAACAAGGATCCTGGGACCAGTTTTTGGGCATCACCCCTAACCAGGGAGGCTAGCTTGAACCCAGTGGCACAGTGAGCCTGGGACCCACGTCTGGGCATACCCAGCACACTTAAGGCGAGAAAGCAAAAGACACACAGATGATGGACGGAATGCAGAACAAATCAAACATTCACCCCCAGTCAAGAGATCTGGGTTAAATCCATCTTTGTTTTGCTCACCATGCCACCCCAGTTTAGATCCAGCCATGTGCAAATCAGTCTTGACCCTGTGCCTCCTGGGAATGGTCCAGCCCGAACTGCCAAGCGAGGTACTCCCAGGGCTGGAAACAAGGATCCTGGGACCAGTTTTTGGGCATCACCCCTAATCAGGGAGGCTAGCTTGAACCCAGTGGCACAGTGAGCCTGGGACCCACGTCTGGGCATACCCAGCACACTTAAGGCGAGAAAGCAAAAGACACACAGATGATGGACGGAATGCAGAGCAAATCAAACATTCACCCCCAGTCAAGAGATCTGGGTTAAATCCATCTTTGTTTTGCTCACCATGCCACCCCAGTTTAGATCCAGCCATATGCAAATCAGTCTTGAGCTTGTGCCTCATGGGAACAGTTCAGCCCGAACTGCCAAGCCAGGTTCTCCCTGGTCCAGAAACAAGCATCCTGGGACCGGTTTCGGGGCATCACCCCATATAAGCCAGGCTAGCTTGAATGCACAGGCACAGTGAGCCTGGGACCCACGTCTGAGCATACCCGGCACACTAAGGGCGAGAAAGCAAAAGACACAGATGATGGAAGGAATGCAGAGCAAATCAAACATTCACCCTCAGTCAAGAGATCTGGGTTAAAACCGTCGTTCTTTTTCTCACCATGTCCCCCCAGTTTAGACCCAGCCATATGCAAAATAGTCTTGACCCTGTGCCTCATGGGAACAGTCCAGCCCGAACTGCCAATCCAGGTCCTCCCTGGACCGGAAGCAAGCATCCTGGGACCTATTTCGGGGCATCAGCCAGGCTAGCTTGAATCCAGTGGCACAGTGAGCCCGGGTCCCATGTCTGGGCATACCCAGCACACTTAGGGCAAGAAAGCAAAAGACACAGAGATGATGGACGGAATGCAGGGCAAATCAAACATTCACCCCCAGTCAAGAGATCTGGGTTAAACCCACTGTTCTTTTGCTCACCATGCCACCCCAGTTTAGCCAGCCATATGCAAATCAATCTTGACCCTGTGCCTCATGAGAACAGTCCAGCCCGAACTGCCAAGCCAGGTCCTACTTGTACTGTAAAGAAGCATCCTGGGACTGGTTTCGGGGCATCCCCCTCATCAGCCAGGCTAGCTTGAATCCAGTGGCACAGTGAGCCCTGGACCCACGTCTGGCATACCTGGCATACTTAACTTGAGAAAGCAAAAGACACACAGATGATGGATGGAATGCAGAGCAAATCAAACATTCACCCCCAGTCAAGCGATCAGGGTTAAATCCATCGTTCTTATGCTCACCATGCCACCCCAGTTTAGACCCTGCCATATGCAAATCAGTCTTGACCCTGTGCCTCATGGGGACAGTCCAGCCCAAACTGCCAAGCCAGGTACTCCCTGGGCCGGAAACAAGCATCTTGGGACCAGTTTCGGGGCATCACCGCTCATCAGCCAGGCTAGCTTGAATCCAGTGGCACAGTGAGCCTGAGACCCACGTCTGGGCATACTCAGCACACTTACGGCGAGAAAGAAAAAGACACACAGATGATGGACGGAATGCAGAGCAAATCAAACATTTACCCCGTCAAGAGATCTGGGTTAAATCCATCGTTCTTTTGCTCACCATGCAACCCCAGTTTAGACCCAGCCATATGCAAATCAGTCTTGACCCTGTGCCTCATGGGAACAGCCCAGCCCGAACTGCCAAGTCAGGTCCTCCCTGGACTTGAAACTAGCATCCCCGGACCGGTTTTGGGGCATCACCCCTCATCAGCTAGGCTAGCTTGAATCCAGTGGCACAGTGAGCCCAGGACCCACGTCTGGTCATACCCGGCACACCTAGGGCAAGAAAGCAAAAAACACACAGATGATGGAGGGAATGCAGAGCAAATCAAACATTCACCCCAGTCAAGAGATCTAGGTTAAATTCATTGTTCTTTTGCTCACCATGTCACCCCAGTTTAGATCCAGCCATATGCAAATCAGTCTTGACCCTGTGCCTCCTGGGAACAGTCCAGCCCGAACTCCCAAACCAGGTACTCCCTGGGCCGGAAACAAGCATCCTGGGACCTGTTTCTGGGCATCACCCCTCATCAGACAGGCTAGCTTGAACCCAGTGGCACAGTGAGCATGTGACCCACGTCTGGGCATACCCAGCACACTTTAAGGCGAGAATGCAAAAGACACACAGATGATGAAGGGAATGCAGAGCAAATCAAACATTTACCCCCAGTCAAAAGATCTGGGTTAAATCCATCGTTCTTTTGCTCACCATGCAACCCCAGTTTAGACCGAGCCATGTGCAAATTAGTCTTGACCCTGTGCCTCATGGGAACAGTCCAGCTAGAACTGCCAAGCCAGGTCCTCCCTGAACTTGAAACAAGCATCCCGGGATCGGTTTCGGGGCATCACCCCTCATCAGCCAGGCTAGCTTGAATCCAGTGGCACAGTGAGCCCAGGACCCATGTCTGGGCATACCCGGCACACTTAGGGCAAGAAAGCAAAAGACACACAGATGATGGAGGGAATGCAGAGCAAATCAAACATTCACCCCCAGTCAAAAGATCTGGGTAAATCCATCGTTCTTTTACTCCCCATGTCACCCCAGTTTAGATCCAGCCATGTACAAATCAGTCTTGACCCTGTGGCTCCTGGGAACAGTCCAGCTCGAACTGTCAAGCGAGGTACTCCCTGGGCTGGAAACAAGCATCCTGGGACCAGTTTCTGGGCATCACCCCTCATCAGTCAGGCTAGCTTGAACCCAGTGGCACAGTGAGCCTAGGACTCACGTCTGGGCATACCCAGCACACTTAATGCGAGAAAGCAAAAGACACACAGATGATGGACGGAATGCAGAGCAAATCAAACATTTACCCCCAGTCAAGAGATCTGGGTTAAATCCATCTTTGTTTTGCTCACTATGCCACCCCAGTTTAGACCCAGCCATATGCAAATCAGTCTTGACCCTGTCCCTCATGGGAAAAGTCCAGCCCGAACTGCCAAGCCAGGTCCTCTCTGGACCAGAAACAAGCATCCTGGGACCTATTTTGGGGCATCAGCCAGGCTAGCTTGAATCCAGTGGCACAGTGAGCACGGGCACCACGTCTGGGCATACCCGGCACACTTAGGGCGAGAAAGCAAAAGATACACAGATGATGGACGGAATGCAGAGCAAATCAAACATTCACCCCCAGTCAAGAGATCTGGGTTAAATCCATCGTTCTTTTGCTCACCATGCCACCCCAGTTTAGATCCAGCCATATGCAAATCAGTCTTGACCCTGTGCCTCATGGGAACAGTCCAGCCCGAACTGCCAAGCCAGGTCCTCCCTGGACCAGAAACAAGCATCCTGGGACCGGTTTCGGGGCATCACCCTAGATTATTTTCATTTTCATTTTAATTCAATGGGTTTTTACAGATAATGAGTATTGCGTAACAGATAGCACCCTATAGTGGTCCCATGCTCCGTTCACTATAGCGGCATGCTAGCCTAGAAGCTCATCAGGCACAATATGTACAGAGTCTTTAATATATTACTCTTAGGGTTGCTATTAGATGTAGAGTATGGATACTATGAGTTTGTGGTAACTTAACTGTCTGTCATGTTGACTTCGCGATTGACGCAATTAATCCTTTCCATCGGTTTGTGGTAAGAAGAGAGCAATACCGTATGGACCTATGAGGCTTAATTCCTTCTATTTATTTTTAGTTCTCTGTTATATCCATATAGCGCCATAGCGTGCGTGTAACCAATTAATTAATTTGAAAGGCAACCCATACCTCAATAAAACTAGAAATATAGGGTTATATTTTAATTTTAATACAAATTACGATGGATCTTTCTCACTGTTTCAGATTTTAAATTGGTTGGCACCCATTAAAACTTCAAGTATCGCCAATGCTGAAAACGCCGATATCTTGAAGAGAAATTTGACACTCTTGGTGTATTTGACTAGCTATTTGTAGTCCTGTTTTTAATTTGGTAAGTGTCTTTAATATAGGGGTCTCATTCATATTAAGGAAGAGGAAATCCTCTTGAAATCACTGACTAATTAGAATGACCTTTATTCTTAGTGAGGAGGCTTCTATTTTCAAATAGCCTTGAACTAAACTTGTTGGTGGCTCCATCGAACAAACAGCAAAGAATCTGTACTAATATTGAGGTACGTGATAGCTACTTAGGATTTATAAACAAACTATTGGTATTTTCAATTTATCTAAGAAACCTTTTTGGGTCTCGCCTACGCAGCGCGCATGCGCTGCATAGGAGAGACCTTTAGCTATCGGCACAGCTTTGGGGGCAAAAAACGTGCACGCGTTGCATTGCTTGCAATGGCAACGCGTGCACGTCTGGCGATTCCCTTGCGGGAGCGCGCGGCGCTATATGGTGGCGCCATATGGTCACAATCATCGCGCCTTGCTGCACGCTCCCGCAAGGGAATCGCGCAGGCCCCCTCCCCCTGCTGCCGCGCGAGGCGCGCGCTTGTTTTTCCTGTGGTCAATTAAATAGTTTCTGTGGTTTCGAGTGAACATTTTAAAAGTGACCTTTTATATTTTGAGCAAGCCTGTTTTTTTTATATACTTTCTGTGTACTGATCTCATTTTTTTCTCTGGCAGAATCTGCTATAACTGCCTGTAAAATTTTGTGAAATCAGTGAATATTAATGCACAGGGGCTGCGACTCAGTCAGTAACCCCCATGCCCATTGGCCATTGGTTGCTGCAGCTGCAAGTGTTAATCAAGGGTTGGATTGGGCCAGATTACATTCGGGTTGGACCTGTCAATCATGTGGATGGAATTTGTTCTTCTTACCAGGTCAAGAAGTCATTTAATTGGAGCAGTAGTGTGAAAGTTTTCATAAGGAGGGTGGCACACTTTTCAGTACACATTGTCGTGCACACGGCGGGTGAGTCACTGCAGTATTTTTCGCTGCTTTGCTACCTGTGCAGCCACACTTTTGAATACTTTCGGGAAGTTCCTTTAGGTGAGTCTGACACTAATATTATAGAAAACATGCTTTCCACATGTGAAATAATTGAACATCTACCTGTATGTATAAACCCTGGCTTCGTCTAATATCACTCCTTCCTTCATGCAGATAGATGATAGACAGCAAAGAGGGCAACCATAGAAAACTGACAATCACTAAGCATTGGCGTTCGCTTGCATTTTTAAATTCAAAACACTGCTGCCTTGGAGGTGTATTAGCACATTTTAAACAAGCATTGGCATAGCCAATAGATCTCGCCTTTGGGACCTTATAAGTGTTTAGCCATGCAACAGTTGATGTTGTTGCATCAAGGATATTGTGCTGGATAACTAAACACATATAAGGTCCCAAAGGCGAGACCTATTGGCTATGCCAATGCTTGTTATTGTAGGCTTCATACTAACGTGGATGAGACGTTCCTTCCATTAAGATTTTGATTTTCTTAAATCTTAGTCAAGAATTGATGATAAAGTCTTGCTTAATCATATTAGGTGGGTTTATCTGCTTATTCCCATGAATACTATGGATCATGTGTTAGCATTTTTTGGTTCTATGTGTGATTTTTATATATTATTTACATCTAGAATTGTCATGTAATTAAAAATTTTATATATTATTTTACAATATGTTCTCTCAATGTGCAAACGTTATTATTCTTAGAGGCATGACAGATTGTCTTGATTCTCTAATGGAATGAGTAGCATATGTGTTTTAATAAGTGTTAATTGCTATTTAGATTTTTATGAAAACTTGTCCTGAAGAAGGTGAAGGAATCTGATTTCACCGAAAAGCTGCGTCGACTCTTTTTGAAGTTTTTTTCAATTTGTATTACTAACTGATTGTATTTATGTCAGATGTATTAAACTTCTTAAACAAGAAGATGTTTTTAATTTTGTGAAAACTGTATATGGTCTTTGAATATAACGTGTTTCTTTTTTTTAAAAATAAACTTTCACTGATATCGTGATTACCTCTTAAAATATTTATTTTTGTTTAAATTGCTTGCACATTGACATATTTTGTTACTTTTACTATATAGCTAAATATGTACGTTTTTCTTTGCTATAGCACATGATCCATATTTAGGCATACTCTTAGTTACGGATATCTTTGCCCACAACATTAATCTTTTGAATAGGGACTTTTGTGTTTTCTTCCTCATGGGAATAGTCCAGCCCAAACTGCCAACCCAGGTCCTCCCTGGGCCGGAAACAAGCATCCTGGGACCAGTTTCGGGGCATCACCCCTCATCAGCCTGGCTAGCTTGAATCCAGTGGCACAGTGAGCCTGAGACCCACGTCTGGGTATACCCAGCACACTTAAGGCGAGAAAGCAAAAGACACACAGATGATGGACGGAATGCAGAGCAAATCAAACATTTACCCCCAGTCAAGAGATCTGGGTTAAATCCATCGTTCTTTTGCTCACCATGCAACCCCAGTTTACACCCGCCATATGCAAACCAGTCTTGACCCTGTGCCTCATGGGAACAGTCCAGCCCGAACTGCCAATCCAGGTCCTCCCTGGACCGGAAGCAAGCATCCTGGGACCTATTTCGGGGCATCAGCCAGGCTAGCTTGAATCTAGTGGCACAGTGAGCCCGGGACCCATGTCTGGGCATACCCAGCACACTTAGGGCAAGAAAGCAAAAGACACAGAGATGATGGACGGAATGCAGAGCAAATCAAACATTCACCCCCAGTCAAGAGATCTGGGTTAAATCCACTGTTCTTTTGCTCACCATGCCACCCCAGTTTAGCCAGCCATATGCAAATCAGTCTTGACCCTGTGCCTCATGGGAACAGTCCAGTCCGATCTGCCAAGCCAGGTCCTACATGTACTGGAAACAAGCATCCTGGGACTGGTTTCAGGGCATCACCCCTCATCAGCCAGGCTAGCTTGAATCCAGTGGCACAGTGAGCCCTGGACCCACGTCTGGCATACCTGGCATACTTAAGGCGAGAAAGCAAAAGACACACAGATGATGAATGGAATGCAGAGCAAATCAAACATTCACCCCCAGTCAAGCAATCAGGGTTAAATCCATCATTCTTTTGCTCACCATGCCACCCCAGTTTAGACCGAGCCATATGCAAATCAGTCTTGACCCTGTCCCTCATGGGAAAAGTCTAGCCCAAACTGCCAACCCAGGTCCTCCCTGGGCCGGAAACAAGCATCCTGGGACCGGTTTGGGGGCATCACCCCTCATCAGCCAGCCTAGCTTGAATCCAGTGGCGCAGTGAGCCTGGGATCCACGTCTGGGCATACCTGGCACACTTAGGGCGAGAAAGCAAAGGACACACAGATAATGGACGGAATGCAGAGCAATTCAAACAATCAGGCCCCAGTCAAGAGATCAGGGTTAAACCCATTGTTCTTATGCTCACCATGCCACCCCAGCTTAGATCCAGCCATATGCAAATCAGTCTTGACCCTGTGCCTCCTTGGAACAGTCCAGCCCGAACTGCCAAGCGATGTACTCCCTGGGCTGGAAACAGGCATTCTGGGACCAGTTTCTGGGCATCACCCCTCATCAGGCAGGCTAACTTGAACCCACTGGCAAAGTGAGCCTGGGACCCACGTCTGGGCATACCCAGCACACTTAAGGCAAGAAAGCAAAAGACACACAGATGATGGACAGAATGCAGAGTAAATCAATCATTCACCTCCAGTCAAGAGATCTGGGTTAAATCCATCATTCTTTTGCTCACCATGCCACCCCAGTTTAGACCGAGCCATATGCAAATCAGTCTTGACCCTGTGCCTCATGGGAACAGTCCAGCCTGAACTGCCAAGCCAGGTCCTCCCTGAACTTGAAACAAGCATCCCTGGACCGGTTCCTGGGCATCACCCCTCATCAGCCAGGCTAGCTTGAATCCAGTGGCACAGTGAGCCCGGGACCCAAGTCTGGGCATACCCGGCACACTTAGGGCAAGAAAGCAAAAGACACAGAATGCAGAGCAAATCAAACATTCACCCCCAGTCAAGATATCTGGGTTAATTCCATTGTTCTTTAGCTCACTATGCCACTCCAATTTAGACCCAGCCATATGCAAATCAGTCTTGACCCTGTCCCTCATGGGAAAAGTCTAGCCCGAACTGCCAAGCAAGGTCCTCCCTGGACCGGAAACAAGCATCCTGGGACCGGTTGGTTTGGGGGTATCACCCCTCATCAGGCAGGCTAGGTTGAATCCAGTGGCACAGTGAGCCCTGGATCCACGTCTGGGCATACCCGGCACATTTAGGGCGAGAAAGCAAAGGACACACAGATGATGGGCGGAATGCAGAGCAATTCAAACAATCAGCCCCCAGTCAAGAGATCTGGGTTAAACCCATCGTTCTTATGCTCACCATGCCACCCCAGCTTAGACCCTGCCATATGCAAATCAGTCTTGACCCTGTGCCTCATGGGAACAGTCCAGCCCGAACTGCCAAACCAGGTCCTCTTTGGACCAGAAACAAGCATCCTGGGACAGGTTTCGGGGCATCACCCCGTATCAGCAAGGCTAGCTTGAATCCAGTGGCACAGCGAGCCTGGGACCCACGTCTGGGCATACCCGGCACACTCAGGTAGAGAAAGCAAAAGACACACAGATGATGGACGGAGTGCAGAGCAAATCAAACATTCACCCCCAGTCAAGAAATCTAGGTTAAATCCATTGTTCTTTTGCTCACCATGTCACCCCAGTGTAGATCCAGTCATATGTAAATCAGACTTGGCCCTGTGCCTCCTGGGAACAGTCCAGCCCGAACTCCCAAGCCAGGTACTCCCTGGGCCGGAAACAAATCCTGGGACCTGTTTCTAGGCATCACCCCTCATCAGACAGGCTAGCTTGAACCCAGTGGCACAGTGAGCCTGCGACCCACGTCTGGGCATACCCAGCACACTTAAGGCAAGAAAGCAAAAGACACACAGATGATGGAGGGAATGCAGAGCAAATCAAACATTTACCCCCAGTCAAAAGATCTGGGTTAAATCCATTGTTATTTTGCTCACCATGCAACCCCAGTTTACACTGAGCCATATGCAAATCAGTCTTGACCCTGTGCCTCATGGGAACAGTCCAGCCCGAACTGCCAAGCCAGGTTCTCCCTGAACTTGAAACAAGCCTCCCGTGACCGGTTTCGGGGCATCACCCCTCCTCAGGCAGGCTAGTTTGAATCCAGTGGCACAGTGAGCCTGGGACCCACGTCTGGGCATACCCAGCACACTTAAGGCGAGAAAGCAAAACACACAGATGATGGACGGAATGCAGAGCAAATCAAACATTCACCCCCAGTCAAGAGATCTGGGTTAAATCCATCTTTGTTTTGCTCACTATGCCACCCAAGTTTAGACCCAGCCATATGCAAATCAGTCTTGACCCTGTCCCTCATGGGAAAAGTCTAGCCCGAACTGCCAAGCCAGGTCCTCCCTGGACCGGAAACAAGCATCCTGGGACCGGTTTGGGGGCATCACCCCTCATCAGCCAGCCTAGCTTGAATCCAGTGGCGCAGTGAGCCTGGGATCCACGTCTGGGCATACCTGGCACACTTATGGCGAGACAGCAAAGGACACACAGATAATGGACGGAATGCAGAGCAATTCAAACAATCAGGCCCCAGTCAAGAGATCAGGGTTAAACCCTTTGTTCTTATGCTCACCATGCCACCCCAGTTTAGATCCAGCCATATGCAAATCAGTCTTGACCCTGTGCCTCCTTGGAACAGTCCAGCCCGAACTGCCAAGCGAGGTACTCCCTGGGCTGGAAACAGGCATTCTGGGACCAGTTTCTGGGCATCACCCCTCATCAGGCAGGCTAGCTTGAACCCACTGGCAAAGTGAGCCTGGGACCCACGTCTGGGCATACCCAGCACACTTAAGGCGAGAAAGCAAAAGACACACAGATGATGGACAGAATGCAGAGTAAATCAATCATTCACCTCCAGTCAAGAGATCTGGGTTAAATCCATCATTCTTTTGCTCACCATGCCACCCTAGTTTAGACCGAGCCATATGCAAATCAGTCTTGACCCTGTGCCTCATGGGAACAGTCCAGCCCGAACTGCCAAGCCAGGTCCTCCCTGAACTTGAAACAAGCATCCCTGGACCGGTTCCGGGGCATCACCCCTCATCAGCCAGGCTAGCTTGAATCCAGTGGCACAGTGAGCCCGGGACCCAAGTCTGGCCATACCCGGCACACTTAGGGCAAGAAAGCAAAAGACACAGAATGCAGAGCAAATCAAACATTCACCCCCAGTCAAGATATCTGGGTTAATTCCATTGTTCTTTACCTCACTATGCCACTCCAATTTAGACCCAGCCATATGCAAATCAGTCTTGACCCTGTCCCTCATGGGAAAAGTCTAGACCGAACTGCCAAGCAAGGTCCTCCCTGGACCGGAAACAAGCATCCTGGGACCGGTTGGTTTGGGGGTATCACCCCTCATCAGGCAGGCTAGGTTGAATCCAGTGGCACAGTGAGCCCTGGATCCACATCTGGGCATACCCGGCACACTTAGGGCGAGAAAGCAAAGGACACACAGATGATGGGCAGAATGCAGAGCAATTCAAACAATCGTCCCCCAGTCAAGAGATCTGGGTTAAACCCATCGTTCTTATGCTCACCATGCCACCCCAGCTTAGACCCTGCCATATGCAAATCAGTCTTGACCCTGTGCCTCATGGGAACAGTCTAGCCCGAACTGCCAAGCCAGGTCCTCCCTGGACCGGAAACAAGCATCCTGGGACCGGTTTGGGGGCATCACCCCTCATCAGCCAGCCTAGCTTGAATCCAGTGGCGCAGTGAGCCTGGGATCCACGTCTGGGCATACCTGGCACACTTAGGGCGAGAAAGCAAAGGACACACAGATAATGGACGGAATGCAGAGCAATTCAAACAATCAGGCCCCAGTCAAGAGATCAGGGTTAAACCCTTTGTTCTTATGCTCACCATGCCACCCCAGTTTAGATCCAGCCATATGCAAATCAGTCTTGACCCTGTGCCTCCTTGGAACAGTCCAGCCCGAACTGCCAAGCGAGGTACTCCCTGGGCTGCAAACAGGCATTCTGGGACCAGTTTCTGGGCATCACCCCTCATCAGGCAGGCTAGCTTGAACCCACTGGCAAAGTGAGCCTGGGACCCACGTCTGGGCATACCCAGCACACTTAAGGCGAGAAAGCAAAAGACACACAGATGATGGACAGAATGCAGAGTAAATCAATCATTCACCTCCAGTCAAGAGATCTGGGTTAAATCCATCATTCTTTTGCTCACCATGCCACCCCAGTTTAGACCGAGCCATATGCAAATCAGTCTTGACCCTGTGCCTCATGGGAACAGTCCAGCCCGAACTGCCAAGCCAGGTCCTCCCTGAACTTGAAACAAGCATCCCTGGACCGGTTCCGGGGCATCGCCCCTCATCAGCCAGGCTAGCTTGAATCCAGTGGCACAGTGAGCCCGGGACCCAAGTCTGGCCATTCCCGGCACACTTAGGGCAAGAAAGCAAAAGACACAGAATGCAGAGCAAATCAAACATTCACCCCCAGTCAAGATATCTGGGTTAATTCCATTGTTCTTTACCTCACTATGCCACTCCAATTTAGACCCAGCCATATGCAAATCAGTCTTGACCCTGTCCCTCATGGGAAAAGTCTAGACCGAACTGCCAAGCAAGGTCCTCCCTGGACCGGAAACAAGCATCCTGGGACCGGTTGGTTTGGGGGTATCACCCCTCATCAGGCAGGCTAGGTTGAATCCAGTGGCACAGTGAGCCCTGGATCCACATCTGGGCATACCCGGCACACTTAGGGCGAGAAAGCAAAGGACACACAGATGATGGGCAGAATGCAGAGCAATTCAAACAATCGGCCCCCAGTCAAGAGATCTGGGTTAAACCCATCGTTCTTATGCTCACCATGCCACCGCAGCTTAGACCCTGCCATATGCAAATCAGTCTTGACCCTGTGCCTCATGGGAACAGTCCAGCCCGAACTGCCAAACCAGGTCCTCCTTGGACCAGAAACAAGCATCCTGGGACAGGTTTCGGGGCATCCCCCGTATCAGCAAGGCTAGCTTGAATCCAGTGGCACAGCGAGCCTGGGACCCACGTCTGGGCATACCCGGCACACTCAGGTAGAGAAAGCAAAAGACACACAGATGATGGACGGAGTGCAGAGCAAATCAAACATTCACCCCCAGTCAAGAAATCTAGGTTAAATCCATTGTTCTTTTGCTCACCATGTCACCCCAGTGTAGATCCAGTCATATGTAAATCAGTCTTGGCCCTGTGCCTCCTGGGAACAGTCCAGCCCGAACTCCCAAGCCAGGTACTCCCTGGGCCGGAAACAAATCCTGGGACCTGTTTCTAGGCATCACCCCTCACCAGACAGGCTAGCTTGAACCCAGTGGCACAGTGAGCCTGCGACCCACGTCTGGGCATACCCAGCACACTTAAGGCAAGTAAACAAAAGACACACAGATGATGGAGGGAATGCAGAGCAAATCAAACATTTACCCCCAGTCAAAAGATCTGGGTTAAATCCATTGTTATTTTGCTCACCATGCAACCCCAGTTTACACCGAGCCATATGCAAATCAGTCTTGACCCTGTGCCTCATGGGAACAGTCTAGCCCGAACTGCCAAGCCAGGTCCTCCCTGAACTTGAAACAAGCATCCTGTGACCGGTTTCGGGGCATCACCCCTCATCAGGCAGGCTAGTTTCAATCCAGTGGCACAGTGAGCCTGGTACCCACGTCTGGGCATACCAGCACACTTAAGGCGAGAAAGCAAAACACACAGATGATGGACGGAATGTAGAGCAAATCAAACATTCACCCCCAGTCAAGAGATCTGGGTTAAATCCATCTTTGTTTTGCTCACTATGCCACCCAAGTTTAGACCCAGCCATATGCAAATCAGTCTTGACCCTGTCCCTCATGGGAAAAGTCTAGCCCGAACTGCCAAGCCAGGTCCTCCCTGGACCAGAAACAAGCATCCTGGGACCGGTTTGGGGGCATCCCCCCTCATCAGCCAGGCTAGCTTGAACCCAGTGGCGCAATGAGCCCAGGATCCACGTCTGGGCATACCCGGCACACTTAGGGCGAGAAAGCAAAGGACACACAGATGATGGACAGAATACCAAGAAATTCAAACATTCAGACCCCAGTCAAGAGATCTGGGTTAAATCCATCGTTCTTTTGCTCACCATGCCACCCCAGTTTAGATCCAGCCATATGCAAATCAGTCTTGATCCTGTGCCTCATAGGAACAGTCCAGCCCAAACTGCCAAGCCACGTCCTCTCTGGACCAGAAACAAGCATCCTGGGACCTACTTCGGGGCATCAGCCAGGCTAGCTTGAATCCAGTGGAACAGTGAGCCCGGGCACCACGTCTGGGCATACCCGGCACACTTAGGGCGAGAAAGCAAAAGACACACAGATGATGGACGGAATGCAGAGCAAATCAAACATTCACCCCCAGTCAAGAGATCTGGGTTAAATCCATTGTTCTTTTGTTCACCATGCCACCCCAGTTTAGATCGAGCCATACCAAATCAGTCTTGACCCTGTGCCTCATGGGAACAGTCCAGCCCGAACTGCCAAGCCAGGTCCTCCCTGGACCAGAAACAAGCATCCTGGGACCGGTTTGGGGGCATCACCTTGTATCAGCCAGGCTAGCTTGAATCCAGTGGCACAGTGAGCCTGGGACCCACGTCTGGGCATATCCGGCAGACTCAGGGCGAGAAGGCAAAAGGCACACAGATGATGGATGGAATACAGAGCAAATCAAACATTCACCCCCAGTCAAGAGATCTGGGTTAAATCCATTGTTCTTTTGCTCACCATGCCCCCCCAGTTTAGACCCAGCCATATGCAAACCAGTCTTGAACCTGTGCCTCATGGGAACAGTCCAGCCCGAACTGCCAAGCCAGGTCCTCCCTGGACTGGAAGCAAGCATCCTGGGACCTATTTCGGGCATCAGCCAGGCTAGCTTGAATCCAGTGGCACAGTGAGCCCGGGCACCACATCTGGACATACCCGGCACACTTGGGGCGAGAAAGCAAAAGGCAAACAGATGATCGACGGAATGCAGAGCAAATCAAACATTCACCCCCAGTCAAGAGATCTGGGTTAAATCTATCGTTCTTTTGCTCACCATGCCACCCCAGTTTAGATCCAGCCATATGCAAATCAGTCTTGACCCTGTGCCTCATGGGAACAGTCCAGCCCGAACTGCCAAGCCAGGTCCTCCCTGGACCAGAAACAAGCATCCTGGGACCGGTTTCGGTGCATCACCCCATATCAGCCAAGCTAGCTTGAATGCACTGGCCCAGTGAGCCAGGGACCCACATCTGAGCACACACGGCACACTCAGGGCGAGAAAGCAAAAGACACACAGATGATCGACGGAATGCAGAGCAAATCAAACATTCACCCCCAGGCAAGAGATCTGGGTTAAATCTATCGTTCTTTTGCTCACCATGCCCCCACAGTTTAGACCCAGCCATATGCAAACCAGTCTAGACCCTGTGCCTCATGGGAACAGTCCAGCCCGAACTGCCAATCCAGGCCCTCCCTGGACCGGAAGCAAGCATCCTGGGACCTATTTCGGGGCATCAGTCAGGCTAGCTTGAATCCAGTGGCACAGTGAGCCCGGGATCCACGTCTGGGCATACCCGGCACACTTAGGGCGAGAAAGCAAAAGACACACAGATGACGGACTGAATGCAGAGCAATTCAAACATTCACCTCCAGTCAAGAGAACGGGGTTAAATCCATCATTCTTTTGCTCACCATGCTTCCCCAGTTTAGACCCAGCTATATGCAAATCAGTCTTGACCCTGTGCCTCATGGGAACAGTACAGCCCGAACTGCCAAGCCAGGTCCTCCCTGGACCGGAAACAAGAATCCTGGGACCAGTTTGGTGCATCACCCCTCATCAGCCAGGCTAGCTTGAATCCAGTGGCACAGTGAGCCCGGGACCCACGTCTGGGCATACCCGGCACACTTAGGGCGAGAAAGCAAGAGACACACAGCTGATGGAAGGAATGCAGAGCAAATCAAACATTCACCCCCAGTCAAGAGATCTGGGTTAAATACATCGTTCTTTTGCTCACCATGCCACCCCAGTTTAGACCCAGCCAGAAGCAATCCGGTCCTAGGATGCTTGTTTCCAGTCCAGGGAGGACCTGGCCTGGCAGTTCGGGCTAGACTGTTCCCATTGGGTGCATGGTCAAGACTGATTTGCATATGGCGGGGTTCCAACTGGAATGGCATGGGGAGCAAAAAAACAATGGATTTAGGCCCAGATCTCTGTACTGGGGTGAATGTATGACATTGTTCTGCATTCTGCCCATCAATTGTTGTTTTTGCATTTGTCACCCTGAGTGGGACGGGTATGCCCAGACGTGGGTCCCGTGCTCTCCATGCCACAGGAGTCATGCTATCCTGGCTGATGAGAGGTGAAACCCTGAAACCGGTCCTAGAATGCTTGTTTCCAGTCCAGGGAGGACCAAGCCTGGCAGTTTGGGCTGGACTGTTCCCATTGTGTGCAGGGTCAAGACTGATTTGCATATGGCTGGGTTCAAACTGAAATGGAATGGGGAACAAAAAAACGATGGATTTAGACCCAGATCTCAGTCCTGGGGTGAATGTATGACATTGTTCTGCATTCTGTCCATCAATTGTTTTTGCATTTGTCACCCCGAGTGGGATGGGTATGCTCAGACGTGGGTTCTGTGCTCTCCATGCCACTGGAGTCAAGCTATCCTGGCTGATGAGGGGTGAAACCCCAAAACCGGTCCTAGGATGCTTGTTTCCATTCCAGGGAGGACCTGGCCTGGCAGTTCGGGCTGGACTGTTTCCATTGGGCGCAGGGTCAAGACTGATTTGCATATGGCTGGGTTAAAACTGGAATGGCAAGGGGAGCAAAAACAAAATGATGGATTTAGGCCCAGATCTCTCTCTGTACTGGGGTGAATGTATGACATTGTTCTGCACTCTGTCCATCAATTGTTGTTTTTGCATAAATACTTCAGGCATTGCCTGTAAGTTAAGCCTGATTGCTCTGTGCCAAGCTACCAGAGGTTTGAGCACAGGTTAATTTAGGGTATGCTTGTGACTTCACCCTGACAAGGATTTTCGTTTCTGCTTGAGAAGGTTTTCATCCCACATCAACCAGCAAACCAATTTCTTACATGGACTTTTAATGGTCCCTTTTTAGTTTTCCGATTTCTTCTATAAATCTGACTGGCTTCCTGAGAAAAATGTGTTTCAGTTTTCCTCCCAAGAATCTTAAATGGTTTATCCATGTCTGAGTTGCAACCAATGTTTCAGTTTCCCTCTTAACAGTTTTGAGAATTTGTATCCATTGCAGTAAGGCCTCAAGCTACAACGGTAACAATTAAAACTGTGCTTCTATGAAGTACCTTGCATGTCTGTGTGGCACAGCTTTCTAGGAGACAAAGCAGGGGGAAATAGCAGAGGGCCCAGAGTAGTGTAGAACGATATGTTTGGTACCTGAGAAAGACCTATTGCTCTTTAGAATAGAGAACAGACACACTGAATGTTGGACTTCTGCACATCTTTTTTAAATGATTCTGACTGATTATCCTTTACATAATCCACTCCAAGAATCACTCTTTCCACTACGTGAAAAAGTGAAAAAGCAATGAACATTTACAAATTCCCTGGGGGACAGTTTTTCCTTTGGCAATCATGTTGATCAGTCCCTGGAGAGGAAAGGAGGCAGGGATCTAGGGGGCTGTGCCATGCTCCCTCCAGTGTGTTCCCAAATGGGAAAGATTTTTTTTAAAGTAAAACCTATCCTTGTAATGGACAAGAGCTACTTTGAAATGAATACGATTTCCTGTATGGTTAAACAAATACAATGATGGCTGTTTGCTCTCCCTCGTCAGCCACCATCCATGTATTGGCAGCCATTCTTGGGAGTCATAAATTCCGTAGTGCTTAATTAATATTCATTAGGCAGGTTGTTTTGTGATCCCCTGAGTAGGTGCAATTTGTGAATCAACCTCTTAGTACATAGCAATTTGTTTGCACATCCTGGTTTCCTCTGGCCCTATGTTTTGCTTTAAGAACTGAAACAGCTGCTTTCCCTGTCATTACAATCATTTTTCATTTTCAATGCTCTCATTCCCTCCGCCCCCCACAATGTGCCTTGAGGCAGCGGCTGTATCTATTTGCATTATTGTTACAAGTTATTAAAAAAAATACCTATTCAGCATTCTTGAATGATAACAAACTGAAATATTGGAATAGTCTTTATTTTGTAAATGAATGCTACTATAGTTGCATTCGTGTAGAAATCAGGCGATTGGTCAATGTGAGCACTCTTTATGCAATGTTGATGAAAACAAATGTTGCCCAACTAAACATGTAATTTGAAATCAGTATACTGATAATCAGGAATTCACTCATTTATTACTGCAGTGCAAATGTTTAGTTTCCTGTAATCAGAAGAGCTTAGATAATGTGGAAATATATTGATTACTGCCTCACACATTGCAACTAGCAATGGTTTAACAGAAGACAAAATGTCCGTTGATACAATGATCATTCAATGTGGTTTAATGTCAATGCACATATTTATACCTGTGTGTCTTGTTTCTGTTTAAATATCATTGCGTTTGGCTACTAAAATGTAAACAAGCATTTGCAGTGCAATCGGTCTCTCCTTTGGGACCTTATAAGTGTTTAGCCATGCATTATATTATCGCACATTACTGCAATGGACTGTGTGGAAGTGATTATAAGTGTGGCATTAGATTAGGCAGTGAACGTGGTATTTGAGCTCTTAGGAGGAGTGGTCTGAAGATCAATACATTAAATTATTGATCTGCCCTTCTCCCACCAGGAAAGCAAAAAACCTGGGGGTGATTATGGACAATAAGCTCTCTTTTGGCGATCACATAAGCTCGGTGGTCTCGACATGTTTCTTAATCCTGAGAATCATAAGGAAAATAAAGTTCTTTCTTCCGGAGAGCAGTCTCAGGACAGTGATCACGGCCCTTATTATGGCACGGATTGACTACTGTAACAGTCTATATTTAAATGCCCAAAAACAGCATGTTAACAGGCTTCAAATTGCACAGAATGCTGCAGCCAGAATGCTAACAGGTACTCCCAAATTCGTCTCTGTAAAGAAGGAGCTAAAACAACTACACTGGCTCCCTGTGAAGCTAAGGGTACGCTTTAAAGCGCTCTGCATGGCCTTTAAAGCCCTCAATGGAATTGGCCCCAACCATCTGAGGCAAAAATTCAAATGGTATGTCCCCGCAAGGAACCTTCGGTCTACAGGAGCGAAACAAGTCCTAGTTCCTCCGATTAAAAAGGCCAGTTGGGGGGGCAGAAGTTTCATCACTTGTGACTCTAAGGCATGGAATGAGCTCCCATTCCATTTGAGGAACTCAGCAGATCTCCTTTCCTTCAGAAGGGGGCTGAAAACTTGGCTTTTCTCACAGTAAAACCCCCATCACTGACGACCAGCAGGTATGCTCAGCGCCAGGACACCCTTGGGTAACCGTGCGCTATATAAGCTCAAATAACATAACATAACATAACTTTAATTACATTTAGAATAAGTGGAGCCTACAAAGAGGTTTGAGTACGTTTCTATAAATTAACATGCATGCCATGCAGTGTTTGTGGTGCACAGAGAAAGAGAAAGGCAGACATTGTTAGAGCAGGGAGGCTTTGTCTGGGGGTCAGGTGTGTAATAGGAGAGAGGAGGGGGTGAAAGACAGTAGGAGAAATACAAGAGAGAGAGAGTGGGGCAATTAAAGTGAGAGAAAAGACAGCATATGATTGGGGAGAAGTGATGGTTCTTATTGTATTTAGGGCAGTGCCCACTGCGATGTAAGGCAGTGATACATGCAATGAAACATACCTGAGCAGTACAGTAGGTTGCGCTAATCGTATAAAACTTTCAACCTGTTAGTGGGAATTGAACTGGTCTGTGTTCGGTAAATCTGATGACTAAGGCTTTGTTATGACTTTAAAGAAAATAAAACCTCTTGGTGTCAAATTTGATTTTTAAAAACCACAGAATTTAATTTTGTGATGCTACAGGTTGGCCTAGATTTTCAAAAACGCACTATGTGGAGTCATTATCATACTCAGTGAATGAGTGATAATATGGGTTCTATTTATGGATGTGTTTGCACGTGTATCATGCAATGTATACATACTGCTTAGCATCTTCTCATACAAACTATAATTCAATTTGTTGCTTCTGAACCAAGGTGGTGGGTTTAAAATCAAAGTACCTTCATCGTAATGAGGACTACTTCTTTACGAGTTTTGTTTGACCTCAATTTGAAAGTCGCTTATTCCGCAGCGGATGTACATACCAAATTACCAGCTGATTGCTTTCAGCATCTCTCTACCAGCGTGGAATATTTAATCAAACCAAGGGTCCAATCAACGCGGCAGAAGAGAGCAGCTGCGTATGCATTAATGTTACCTCACGTTGAAAAGCTGCACAAGGGGTCAGGGTCATGTGACCTCTCGATCCCTCCCCCACAAAAAACACAAAACAGCCAGAAGAGTTGAAGGCGCACTGGGTGACTCCAAGTTGGAGGCTTAAGAGAAAAGGAATCGCTTCTGTTTACCAAAGATAAATGGTGCTGTGCTGAAAAGACATGAGCTGGTTGGATGCTTCAGTTTTCCAACCTGAAAACAACATCATTGAAATTATGTTCCCTCGCACTCTGCGGAACATTTTAGAAAACATATCAGCATTCAGCCTTAGATCCTGAGAATTTTTAGTTGTTAGGATCACTCTGTTTCGTCATCGCATATTAAAGATGTCAACCAATGTCACATTCTTCACAACAGCACAGCTAATTTTCAAGTAAATCTTAAATCGGCAAAATGTATTTATTATTTTACTTTAAGGGAAAATCCGCTTCCAAAACTGGAGAATGACGTATCAGCTAAAAAACACAGAGTTTTCCTGAACTTGGAGCTGTTTGTCTTGGAAGTCAATGCACAACTTATCTACAAGGTCTACTAATCATTGTTATATAGATAAATGTCGCCAGCGCTAAAAGTACTGCAGTACATGGTATGTACTGCCTGCTGCACTTACTCAAATATCTCACTAAACTTTAAAATCCAATGTGAGAGAGGGAGATAATTAAGCACTGTTGAGACCAGGTACTTCGGAAGGGTTAACTCCCGTTAGGTTGATATTTCTACTTGGCTGTGCGGTTTGAATTCTGTAGTTTTACATCAAAATACATTAAGAAAAGACTGAAGCGCAAAGAAGTTAAACGAAATGTCTTTTGTTGCCAAGCAGTGTGCAGCTTTGAACTGTTGGAGTAACAACTTGTAAACATGGATATCTGAATTCATAAATGAAAGTGGTGCTTTTCTTTTAGGAGTCCTGAAAAGACAGCACCGAAGGCCCTGCTTTTATATTACAAGCACTTGCAGTACAATAGATCTTGCATTCGCGAGAAATTGATCTATTGGCATTGTAAATGATAATGGGCAGAAAACAACAAAAAATTACCTCTTCTAATGCACCGTGTGTGGATGTTGTGGGGGCTGGCAGGGAGGGCTCTGGAAGAGAGAGTCAGGCTCAGAGGCTGTTTGCATTTAAAGTGAAAGCGCTTCTACACTTCTGTGTAACGAAGGGAACACACTTCTCATGCGCTTAAGGGGGAGCTCAGGGAAAGCGAGAGGGAGGAAGGGGTTAAGGGTGGGTACATGGTGGGAGGGTGACTTGGAGAGGGAAACAGCAATAAAGCCCTTTAAGGGGCTTGTCTTTAAGCAAAGAGGTGGCTTAATATTTAAAGCTGTTGGAGCTGGAGAACAGGGTGCGAGCCTCGGGTGGGCTGTATCACATAATGATAAATAAACAGCGATCTCGGAGGGGGGTGGGGAGAGACAAATAAAAAAACACAACACACGTGGCGGGGCGAGACAGATGAAATTTAAAAAAACACGGTTGAGACCGGGAAATGTAGCATCTGAAACCAACTGAAACAAACGATGCAGAGAATCGAAGCGGAGAGATGGCTCAACAGATAACGCTGCCGACTTTGGAGCTGGAGAACAGGGTTCGAGCCTCAGTGGGCTGTATCACTTAATGATAAATAAATAAACGGAGATCTCGGAGGGGGGTGGGGAGAGACAAAGTGGAGAGGTGTGGTGCAGCGGCCAGGGCAGCTGACTTCGGAGCACAGGGTTCACGGTTCGATCCCCGGCTCCGGCGGCAGCTCAGCTCAGCACCATGTGACTCTGGGCAATAGCTCACTTAATTTCCACGACGGCCCCCAGCGCCTTGAGACCCGTAAGGGTGAGTAGCTGCGCTATATAAAAACGGACTAAGGAAAATAACCACAACACACGAAGAGGGGAGAGACAGATAAAAAAAAAAAAAAACACAGAGCAATTCAATGTAAATAAGCCAGCCAGCGGAGGACTGGGCATCGGACTGTGGGAGGGGTGGGGGCACGGGAAGAAAGTAGTCTGTGCAGTAAAGGGGCCAGTAGCCATGGAAGGACACAAATGAGGACATAGCTGTCATAAGGAGGGACTAACAAGCTTACAATCAATGGGAAGGCAGCATTTAAGACAAGCCAATGAAAATGATGGGCGGAGAGTGGGCGGAGCTTCCACGAAGCTTCCATGCTATACTGAATACTGCATGCGCTGCAACGCTAGGCTTGACCTAAAAAATGGACTCCAGCTCAAACCATATATGTAGTTGAACAGAGTTTTACAGTCTATTTATTTGGGAGAGGAGATCAGTATGAGCGGCTCGGAGGGTCACCTCTGGGGGGGGAGGGGTTCATGGCTTCTTACCACATTCAACTGTGGTAATAAATTGCATCTAACACTCCGCACATATAATAAAACATACCATCCTTTGGATTTCTGGCAGTTACAGCGTGTAATAACTTTGGAAAATCAATACCCATTTGCTAGGAGATATCAAGGGAAGGGCGCGCCTTATCTGCTATGGTGCAATGACTAGTAGTACATTTCTTGTGGTGGATAGGTTATTAGTGTGTTGATGGCGGGTGCTTAGCAATAGCACTCTGCAGTACAAGTGATAAGTTGTTCAAAATATTGTGTGCTAAAAAGGTAATTTGAGTAAACAGTGAAGTACGAAAATAATCGATGTATGGTTATATGGCTGCTAGGAGAATACAAATAAAAGAACATTTTACAAGCCACAACTTTAATAATATCATGATTTGTGATTAGATATAGAACAAGGTATCCAATGGTAGCTTAAAATGATGTAGTAAGCCACTGAGGAGTCATAAAAAGCACGAGCCATTTTGGCACAGAACTGTGAAGGGATTTATAAAATCCAGACAATATAATTGATTCTTTTATCATATCACAACGGCATTCGTATATATGACTGCGGTGATGCCATGGAAAAATTATTAAACTATTAAATAAGAATTATTTTCACTGGCCTCTGTTTATATTTTAAAAGATGGTTTTATTATATATTATGTATACAAAGCACTTGTTTGTACATTTTCCCGCCACAATTGATAACAATTGCTTCGGATGAGGAGTTTAATGGTGCTTAATTGATCGATCTTCGAAAGATACAAATCTTACAAGTAATTATAGTTCAAATCAATAGACTGAACAATGTGTATATCTTTGCTGTCTGATTTCTAATGTGCCATTGTTCCAATGGAGCAGTCCGGCTTTGGAGCCAGTCGCTCTATGTCTGATAATATTGCAATGTTGCAGTCAATCTTAGCTATTCATGTTGCGGAAAAAGGGCAAGTTGTGTATAATACTTCTATCGATTTTTCAACCGCGTTTAATCATGTGGACCGCACGATTTTATGGCACCAGTTTGTCATCACTGGGCATACCCATTAATCTGCTCAGATTCATTATCTCTTTGTATTCCTTAAAATGGTGCAGAGTATTACTGCGCGGAAATAAAGATCTTTGCCAAGTCATCCTGATATATAATAAGCTAAAGCAGGGTTTTTAGCTCTTTTATTGTTTTCGCTCTATATGTTTGATATTCCTCAACAATCTCGACAATCGAAAAATGTTTCCCCCAAATTGGGGTTGACTACATAATCTTGTTTGGGTCTACAAAACACCTTTGGGTCTACAAAAAGATTTGTAGGATCTATGCTCTGGTGTTTAGACATAATATTGAGTTCAAAATATTCAAACACATTAATATTAGAGAAAAAATAGTGATGCAACGATATTCTGGTATAGAATATTGTTGTCAAGAATATGTTTTTTGGGAGTAGGTAATATTGTTTTAAAGAATATTGTTGTCTTTGATATGTTTTCAGTGATATAGTTGTAAAAAATATAATTGATTAATTATTTAAAATTGTTTTAGTTAATATGTTAATTTTATATGTTAATATTGTTGTTATATCTATTAACTTTTTAAAATATAGTTTTTAATTTGAGGTGATTTAGGGCCTGTCAAGTCACCAACAGGCCGACGGTGGCGGTCCGACCGCCACATTACGATGCTGGTGGTCAGACCCACTTCTGTACAAGACAAGCCCGCAGAGATCTGAACAGGGTAGCAGTCAGAGCTGCGTCCTAGAATGGCGGTGGTGCCGAGGCAGGCACTGCTCTCAGGATTACAAAATACCTTTCCGACAGCCTTTTCATGGCGGGAACACTATGACACTGGAGCATTTCAGTTGTATCATGGGTCTCTTAAAGTTGTTGCACCCTCGGCAGTTGCATTTCTTTCTTAAAGTTCAAGTCAATAGATTAAGGGGTCTATTACAAGTCTGGTGGTCCGAGGACCACCAGACTCATGGTGGCGCAGCAGTGGTGGTCTTGTGACCGCCCCTTTACGACCCTAGTGGTCGTGCCGCCTTGAGACCACTGGCTCCGCCAGTGGCACCTATATGGGTTCCACCAAGCATAAGCATATTATGACTTTCATCACCGCCACTGTTTTCATAGAGGACTTTCCTCCATGAAAACAGTGGCGGTGAGGAAAGAGAGGAGGCCCTGCAGGGCCCCCTTGTCCCTCACGCCTTGTGGATGCACAAAGTGGGGCACAGGATGTGCCCGCCTGTGTGCAAACACAGACTTTCCAGCAAGGCATGGACTTTTCAGTCCATGCCATGCTGGAACTTCCTCTGACATTCCCATTGCGGTGCCAATTTTATAGGCACCACCGTGGGACCGCCAAAGGAAAAGCCCGCCAAATACTTAAAAAGTCATAATAGGGCGGGCGGTCTCCACACGGGTTTGGCGGTACAGCGGCGGGGTGGTTACGCCACCGCACTGTCAAACTCGTAATCGGGCCCCAAGTGTCTCCCTTGATTTAGAATACGGTGGTACCTTGAAAATATATAGAAGTTTTATAGCGAATACGTACTTTGGGGAAACCCAACCTTATCTTTTCTACCAAATTTTCCAAAATATGAAACATTTGTTTTTGCTCCTCCAAATTGGTAATCTTCCCCATAACAGTTTGAAGGTGAGTTGGAAATGGTCTCATGTATATTCTGTATTTTATAATTTGCTTAAGTTAGGCCCTCAAAATGTATTTCATACATTTCACCTCTGCCCTGTTCTAAGAGACTGGAGAAACCGATTTTACTTTCCTTAATTGACCTATATAATATTACTACATATTCAGAGCTGATACAACTTATTACCCACACTCTGAATGAACAAGTATGTTCCCGATATTTACATTTTTTAGGAGCTTTCTTCGGATATTTAAAAAAAAAAATATGATCTCTGTTGAGGTCTAAATCAATTTATTCAATAAACTTGTAAACTTGGCACCCAAATAACATTTACTTATTTGGTACTGCATTGCTTAAAATGTAAGTGAAATATGATGAATGACTCTTTGTGTATTCTATTATATATTTACGTACACACTTCGCAATAATACAACACACCCACTTTACGAAGCATGCTCTGTAAGTAGCTGTGTCTACCCTGAATGTTTGACTTATTCTTGAAGTTCCAGTAGCAAGTCAGTTTTAGGCCTAGACTTAACTATTGTTTATGCATTGAAGAGCTGTGTGAAAAATTACAATGCTGCCTGAATGAAGACATTGCACAGTACCAAATAGTCAAAGACTCTCTGGTATTGCAAGGCTAAGGGTAGAGCTGTGGCACATGGACAAAGGAGCGGTGTCTTGCACAGAACTTGTACGTGATGACAACTGCCAACAAGTAAGCCGCATAAAATTGGGGAGAGGATGTAGCCTTACGGCTAGAACGGTCGACCTTGAAACTAGGGGAACCAGGTTCCAGTCTCGGCAACGACGCTCAACATCCTGTGATTCTGGGCAAATCACTTAATCTCCCCGTGCCTAACAAAAATTGATTGTGTCCTTGTGTAACGAAACTGGTACTCATGTAAAGCGCTCTGATACCCGATATCTTCAGGTCTTGTTTGCGCTACTTAATACGCATGAAAATAGCATGCAATATTCTGTTTGCCCTTTTTTGCGTCTGTTTTGGCATTTTAATGCAAAGCCAAAACATGCTATTTTAGTTGCTTGGCTCTGCTAGGGCTGTTTGCGCTGGCTGTTCCCCATTATGCCCCTTTGCAGATGGGTAAGCTGCAACACTTTTTAGAATAAGGGGGACTTGATTGTACAATGCAACTGATCTGTGAGGCCTGCACAAGTAATAGGTCCAAAATGTACCCTTACAGAGAACCAAGCTCAGCACTGTAGCACTTGACTCTCTCAGGGCAGCAAAGCAGAGCAACCCAAGGCCTAGGCCTACTCAGGGAAGGTGGTGTGTGCTAGCAATCACCATTCACTGGACCGCAATAATAACACTCTATAAATGATTGTTCAGTCAGTGCTTTTTCTTTTCTTTTGTTTTTATCCAGGGGTGCCCCAGTCCCACCTGGGACAACCCCAAGGTATGTGGTGCAGTGGGGGCCATGGGGGGAGCCCCAAGTTTCCTGTGACCCCAGCTGACTCCCTAGCGCTCGGCCTTCTCATCCGGCTGGCGCGGTAGCCGGCAGTCTTCTTCTCCCTACTCACTCCATGTGGACAAGGTACACTCCTTGGCGGCCCTGCTCCCCCATCACGGGCACAGGGAGTTGGAACGAGGCCACAGCCACAGCCATTGGGGGGGGGGGCTGTGACGGTGCTCCTCCTTAGTTTGCTTTTGTCAAGGGCCTGGGGAAGGTGACTCGCCCCCTTCCTTTTTTCTTGGGGGGGGGATGCACAACAGCACTTCCCCTCTTGTTTCTTAGTGGGGGCCTGGAGATAAAGTCACCGGCCCCCTTAGTCAGAAACGAGGCTGGGGTCCCTGGAACTTGAAAGGTCTGGGGAGGGGATCCCACGCACTGCCCCGAGCTCATAGCTCATAAATAGCTGATGAGATTGCGCCGACCCCAGGCCCTGGCCCACCCCTGGGGCAATTTCAGATCTTGCAACAGAGCTCCACGTGCTCAATTTCTTGAAAAAGTTCAAAGGTCGCCAGACTTAAAAAGGCCGTAACTCAGGCCCACTTTGGACTAAATTGGATGATCATGTATAGATTTTACTCCTGATGGCTAGCTCTCTCCACCAGGAGCAGTTCCAGCAGGCCCCCTTACCTCCAAGGTGGTGTAAGTTGCAGGGAGCTGGTTCCACTGACTCCCTGTGCCAACTTTCTCCTTTTCTTGGCCTCTGATGCTCCTCTCCACCTTTAGGGGCGCAGAAGTTCAAATTTTCCCACAACTAGTCCTCATGGGGCTTAAGGGGGCCAGCCTAACTATCCCTTTGAGTGACCGACTAGTCCGGTGGTCAACTATGGGAAGAGTCCTTAGTCCTTTAGGGCATAAGGGGGCTCGTCTTTTCAGGTGTCTATGACTCTGCTTCCATTTAGTTCCAGTAAAAAGTACTCTCTCTCCTTTGTGCAAGAGTTTTTAAATGGGGTGGAAGGTTCTAGAAGCCCTGTCCCAACCCTCCTTCACATCATGTTAGGACAGTTCAAGGTGTGCGCTTACCAGAAGTCAGTGGTCACATCTCTTCTGGGAGCCTCAGCTCTGCCTCCAGCCGACACCACTACCAGGGCCTTTCCCACCAAAACTTGAAAGAGGAGTCCCCTGTGTTAGCCCAAGTTCTCTGGGTTTCCTTTGTTCAGTGATCCTGGGCTGTCAGTGTGACAGCTAATTAACAGTTGCAGATCTTCTTCCGTATCCCTTTCTCATGAGGAGCTGAGGGAAACAGTGTTGATTACTCTTTTTGTGTGGAGAGGACTTTGTTCCTTCAGCTGGGGAGCAGAGTAAATGAACTTGGTGCAGCAGGGTAACAAAGGCCTGGGCTCTGATCCTGAGCTGAGCAAAGCCAGAGAAATATGAAAATTCTGGAGGACACAGACCATGTACATATCTCTGCATACCAATTTCCTCATGCCCGCTAATAATAGAATGCCTACCCAAGGTTAAATCTAACCCTACAGAGTCCCCTCAATAACAGGCTACCAGTGCACAGTTACTTGGCTGTGCACGATGGTAATCTAACATGTGTAGCCCTCACACATGTACACAAATCCACCTAAGCACACGTGTGCACATGTGTTCGTATGTAACCAACCAGGTGCACCTTACCCATGCTGCATTACAGCAACCTTATCTTAACAGGTGGACAGAGATGGTAAGCATGCACAGTCCATTTACCATTTTATTACAGTGGGTGGGATACATGTGATGAGACTCATCCACAGCAAAAAGTTCAAAACCGAGTAATCAGAAAAATGAAAAAAATCTGGGCGTACTAAATGTGTAGAACCCATTTTGCAACAAGAACACAGTAACTGCACAATTTATTCTATAGTCAGTCTCCCTAAAGAATGGATGTAAAAAGGTTTTTGTAAAAATGTGAACAAAACGTATAATATCTTCTAAAGATGCATCTACACGAAGGCATAAATGACACAGTTTGTTATTCTTTTCTAAATTTCACATTGAGCCTTCAATCTAAAGTATTGGAATGCGTGATCGTCTTAACTATAAGAAATTCTTTTTAGTTCTTGATAAAATTATTGAATCTAGATAAGACTGTCTCATAGAAGAATAAGGGCCTAATTTGGAGTTCGGGGGACGGGTTACTCTGTCATAAACATGATGGATATTGGTTCTGCTGTATTACAAGTACTATCGGATATAATGAAATTGTAATACGGCAGATGGAATATCCGTCACATTTGTGACGGAGTATCCCATGTGCCGAACTCTAAATCTGGCCCCAAGTCTGCTGAACATAATTAGAATACTCATGTGAAAGTAAGATCATTTGAAAATGGTCTTTTTAATTAAGTTTTAAAAGCTTGCTTATATTAAACGATGCAATACCAAAGGGGATGATGGACTGGGGGTGAGTGTTTGATTTGATCTAGCGCTCCGTCCATCATCCCCTTTGGTATCGCTTTGTTCGTCCTAAGTTGGCAGGGTATGCCCAGACGTGGGTCCCTTGCTCACTTTGCCACTGGATTCAAGATAGCCTGGCTGATGAGGGTTTTGAACCCGAAACCGGTCCCAGGATGCTTGTTTCCGGTCCAGGGAAGACATGGCTTGGCAGCTTGGGCTGGACTGTTCCCATGAGGCACAGGGTCAGACTGATTTGCATATGGCCATGTCTGAACTGGGGTGGTGGAGTGAGCTAAAGAATGATGATGGAATAAACCCAGATCATTTGACTGGGGGTGAGTGTTTGATTTGCTCTAGCGCTCCGTCCATCATCCCCTTTGGTATCGCTTTGTTCGCCCTAAGTTGGCAGGGTATGCCCAGACGTGGGTCCCTTGCTCACTTTGCCACTGGATTCAAGATAGCCTGGCTGATGAGGGTTTTGAACCCGAAACCGGTCCCAGGATGCTTGTTTCCGGTCCAGGGAAGACATGGCTTGGCAGCTCGGGCTGGACTGTTCCCATGAGGCACAGGGTCAGACTGATTTGCATATGGCCATGTCTGAACTGGGGTGGTGGAGTGAGCTAAAGAATGATGATGGATTAAACCCAGATCATTTGACTGGGGGTGAGTGTTTGATTTGCTCTAGCGCTCCGTCCATCATCCCCTTTGGTATCGCTTTGTTCGCCCTAAGTTGGCAGGGTATGCCCAGACGTGGGTCCCTTGCTCACTTTGCCACTGGATTCAAGATAGCCTGGCTGATGAGGGTTTTGAACCCGAAACCGGTCCCAGGATGCTTGTTTCCGGTCCAGGGAAGACATGGCTTGGCAGCTCGGGCTGGACTGTTCCCATGAGGCACAGGGTCAGACTGATTTGCATGTGGCCATGTCTGAACTGGGGTGGTGGAGTGAGCTAAAGAATGATGATGGATTAAACCCAGATCATTTGACTGGGGGTGAGTGTTTGATTTGCTCTAGCGCTCCGTCCATCATCCCCTTTGGTATCGCTTTGTTCGCCCTAAGTTGGCAGGGTATGCCCAGACGTGGGTCCCTTGCTCACTTTGCCACTGGATTCAAGATAGCCTGGCTGATGAGGGTTTTGAACCCGAAACCGGTCCCAGGATGCTTGTTTCCGGTCCAGGGAAGACATGGCTTGGCAGCTCGGGCTGGATTGTTCCCATGAGGCACAGGGTCAGACTGATTTGCATATGGCCATGTCTGAACTGGGGTGGTGGAGTGAGATAAAGAATGATGATGGATTAAACCCAGATCATTTGACTGGGGGTGAGTGTTTGATTTGCTCTAGCGCTCCGTCCATCATCCCCTTTGGTATCGCTTTGTTCGCCCTAAGTTGGCAGGGTATGCCCAGACGTGGGTCCCTTGCTCACTTTGCCACTGGATTCAAGATAGCCTGGCTGATGAGGGTTTTGAACCCGAAACCGGTCCCAGGATGCTTGTTTCCGGTCCAGGGAAGACATGGCTTGGCAGCTCGGGCTGGACTGTTCCCATGAGGCACAGGGTCAGACTGATTTGCATATGGCCATGTCTGAACTGGGGTGGTGGAGTGAGCTAAAGAATGATGATGGGTTAAACCCAGATCATTTGACTGGGGGTGAGTGTTTGATTTGCTCTAGCGCTCCGTCCATCATCCCCTTTGGTATCGCTTTGTTCTCCCTATGTTGGCAGGGTATGCCCAGACGTGGGTCCCTTGCTCACTTTGCCACTGGATTCAAGATAGCCTGGCTGATGAGGGTTTTGAACCCGAAACCGGTCCCAGGATGCTTGTTTCCGGTCCAGGGAAGACATGGCTTGGCAGCTCGGGCTGGACTGTTCCCATGAGGCACAGGGTCAGACTGATTTGCATATGGCCATGTCTGAACTGGGGTGGTGGAGTGAGCTAAAGAATGATGATGGATTAAACCCAGATCATTTGACTGGGGGTGAGTGTTTGATTTGCTCTAGCGCTCCGTCCATCATCCCCTTTGGTATCGCTATATTAAACGATGGTCATTTTTGAAAGAATTTGCAGACTGAGGTGCTAATAGTCTGCAAGAATTCTGCCTATACAGGTATCAATAAATGATTGAGACATACCAATACGACCAAAGACCTCCTTATGAATTAGTACTTTCAGTGAATCATCAGCTCAAACACAGCTACATGTAGAATAAATAATTTTAATGCTATCTAAGGATACCAAAAAGGGAATGTAATTGACAATGAGGAGTTAAGGATCTCAAACAGAAAAGTTGACGATAAACATTTTATCAAGTATTAGAATTTTTTCATAAGTGAATACAGTAGAGGAATATAACAATGCTGGAATTAGTTTGCAATTCGGAAACACGCTTAATCGTGTTAAATATGCCCTCATTCCAGAAGATAATTTAGAGAAAGGAAAATTCTAATTTAATATATGACCAATGATAACTTTCATGTGAGGATAATTAGTGACATATTCAATCAGACAAGGGTCAATCATACATTTAAAAGTGGGTTTGGAACAGCTGAAGGACATTATCTTGGTTTTGTATCACTTTAAATTTGAAACTGTTCAGCCTATTGAAGTTTTGCTAGCACCCAAGCTGTTTTTGTAAGGCCACCTGCATCATAGATAAAATGGTCAAGTCATCAAGCATACAGGAGGTGGCTAACTCTAGCGTCAGCTAACTTTGAAGGTATGGCATCAGGCTGCTCCCAATAATCTGGCAGGTCAGCCTTGTACAACAAATAACAGGGGCTTAAGAATACATCCCTGTTCCAGACTATTGTCACTAAAAATTTGAGAGGAAGTTCTCTCTCATTTGACAGTTTAACATGAACCGAAGTTTGAGAGTGCAATTTGACCGGGAAATGAAGTAAAGCACAGGTGATCCCTATGAATACAATTTGGCACAACAATAGTTCCTATACACTTTATCAAAGGCAGTAGCATAACTGATAACACAAAGTTCTTACTACTTCTTTTGAATATCCAAGGCCATTAATTTATCAAGTGTGAAACAGTTAGCCCGAAAACCAGTTTGTGAGAACTTAAGCAAATTCTGTTCTAAAGTTCAGTTCCTGGCACAGTACAGTAATAGCTTAGCAAAAACCTTGCTGTCTGTCTCAAATAGAATGATTAGATGATATCTCTTAGGATCAGAAACAATAGCCCATTTATAAACAGTATTTATAAGGAATATAATCATTTCAAAGTTATAAATGTTAGCAAAGTTTAAATTCAGAATAAAGCTCTGCTTCATGGGGCTGACCTTTAACACATCTACTGATATACCTTTTGTTCCAGACACATGCGAAGAAGGGCAGTTTTTGATTAAAGTCAAGATTTCATGATCAGTAATTAAAAAGCTCTAAAGGTTACAGGAAGGATTCAAATATACCACCAAATCATCAAATATCCAAACATTCTAGAGATATAATGTGTCATAAAAAATAAATTATTATCCCACTAATCTTCTCTTTTTACAATACATTTTAATTAATTCAAATACAACAATCTATGCACCAAACAAGTTTTTGACTTATTTAACAAAATCATATAATCCAGTGATTAATACCATCTGTACGAACAGACACATAAAGCAGCTTTCAAGTTCCTTAATGGCAGCCAAGACTATTTCAATATTATCAGCCAGTGTCGAGGGTAGCAGCCAACAAATGTTTTGTGGGAGACACCGCTTCTTTAGGGCCGTCACTCACAAAAAAAAGCTCCTTTATTTTTGTTCCTTTTGTTTGACAAAAACTAATCTTCTTCAGCACTAAAATGCTGTCCTATTTAATTTCATGGATAAATCATTCTTAGTATTCTACCATATAGAAGGGAAATATGATGCTGCTTAGCAGAATCAGGGAATGTCAACAAGATCACTATAGTTTGTTAAGATGTTGTTGATGCTAGTTTCTATCTCTGTTTTGTGAGGAATGATGGGAAGTAGCGGTGGTTCGCACACTATATAGTGCCTTGCTTTCGTTCTCCACTTCAGCCTTACTGTGATGCCTTAGTGTGGTGTTTGGCATGGTAGGCATTGTGATTGGAATGCCAATGGACTAAGCATGCAGTTTTGAGCACTAGGGTGACTTTGGGTCAGCACCAGGTCTTTTCTACTTTTGTGGCTGAGCTCCAGTCATGGGTGTAGCAGGAAGCATCGGGCTTGTGTTTTGCATAAATTATGCAGAGAGCTCTGTGGGTGTCAGTGAGAGTTAAAGAGTTGAATTGAATGTGTCGAAGATGGTTTCAATGTCATCAAAGTGACTGAAATGGAAGGCAGTTAAGCAATCCTATCATGCAATGGGGACAATAATGAAGAATTGGATTGTGATAGTGGGAGACGTGGGTTTCTCTTTCGTAAGGAGGTTTGGGAGTGATTTATTGAAAGGGTAAATCAAAGTTATCTGTCTAGGCGTAAGAGAAAAGGGAGTATGTGGCATATCGTGTAAGATCATGGCTGTGGGTGTCTGCTCTCATGTGGAGGGATGGTAGAGTGAGGTTATCCCATTTAGATGTTTCTTATGGTTTTGGTGCTTTAAGCATCAAGGAGGCTAAAATAACTTAAGAGGGTATTGTCTGAGAAAGAGATGTAGACCGAGAAGATGAAGAGAACATTTCTATGAAGAGTTTGTCAATTCCAGGGTTTGATAGATAATTTGGAATGTTGCATGTAGTTAGGAGGAGCGAGATATTTATTGTGAGAGGCTTCTCAAAGTGCATCATAGAGTGACTGTGAGAGTGAGTTTGCGGATGATGGAAAGGCCACCGCCAGTTTCATAGGGGCAGGTTGAATTAGGATGATGTAACCTCCTGGGATGAGCTCATCAAAGATTGGTGATAATGTGATTGGAAGCCAGGCGATGAAGAAACTAACTCATGCTGCTGCTTATGAAATCTGGTATGCTGGCATAGTGTGTCTGTGCAGGGTGAGATGGTGAGCATAAAAGAAAAAGGTAGATTGGTTGCAAATTGAATTTCAGTTTGTGAGTTGTGAGGGGACATATGTATTAAATAGGTAGGTGTGTGCTTGCAGGGATTATTGGTAACCTGTGTATGATGTATAATAATGGAATTGGGAGTGTTGAGGTGTAAGTATGTACACGCAATAGTGTTTTGCAGGAGCCAATTGTAGTCTAGTACAGTTGCATCAGATGAGCAAATATCTGAACAATGGGCATATTTTTGCTACAGAGCAAATATTCTAGCAAATATTTTAGAAGTGCTAACTGAGATACAATTTTGTCAGAGGGGAGACATACTAACAAATACTTTTGCACATTTCATTAACGTGAATGTTAAGGAGCATAAAATCTTGCAATGTTCACTCAAACAAAATTTTATCAGGGAGCATCATTTCTTCAGATACGTTTAGACTGGAGAGTGGAACTATCACTTTCTAGATATTAATCCAACTTTCAGTTCTAAAATGAACTATCCCCACTGTACTCTGGATCAATCTACATTGTGAAACAAGTTATTTGTTAGACAATGATCCAATAAAAGCCAATATAAAATATGAAAGCAAACAGGCATGGATGCAATGGAAAGTTTACCTGTCGGTGGCATCTATAGGAAGTCCCTCCATTTCAAATCTGCAAGTACAGCCGTAGTCATCCAGATCTTTTGGACAAAGTCCTGTTACACATTTTAATTTATTCACAAAATTAAGCAGAGCAGGAAAATTGGTAAATACTGACTGTAGCCACGTGAAGTGTGATCCCAAGCAATCTAGGAGGAAAGACATAAAACAATTTATTATAAAGTTTTGGTAATACAGAGAGATGTTTATGCTTATAAGAGTAGTTAACAATTATTGTTTTTATTTAATCAAAGATTAACACATTATCTACAGATAATAAAAGAGAGTAAGTCTTGCTATTTCGGTTAATGAGATTACACTGTTAACTACTTAGGGCCTGATTATGAATTTTGGCGGTGTGGGAGCGGGCAGTATGCCACCCCCACGCCCCGCACTGCAGAGATTTGCCAAAGCCTGCCCACCAGATTACGACTTAAAGTGGTCTGGCAGGCAGGCGGCGTGGCGGTCCCGTGGAAGTGCCTCTTTCAAAGGCGGCAGTGCCTTTGAAAGAGGCACTGCAATGGGACCGCAGAATAATTTTACTGCACGGCATGGACTCGAAAGTCCATGCTGTTAAGGAAATGGTGTGCATGCACTGAGGGGGGCACATGTTATGCCCCCCTGTGTGTATCCACATGCAGAGGAGGCACTGGGGGCCCTGTAGGGCCCCTTTTGTTTACTGTCCGCCAAGGTATACATGGAGGAGGTACCTCCATGACACCGCCGGCGGAGAGGAAACTCATAATATGCGCCGCCAAGCATATTGCAGCCTCTGACCGCCTCAACACTGACAGGGAATGGCGGTTTCCAGGCAGTGGTGGCAGTCTAAGGCCGGTCCAACTGCCCAACTCATAATAGGGCTGTCGGACCGCCAGTGCAGCAGTGGCTGGACCACCGATGCCGGGCCCCGGCAAGGCTGGCGGTCCTCGGACCACCAGACTCGTAATCAGGGACTTAATATCCAGACCTATCTTTGAAATAAATTAAGAGAAGCTTAATAATGTTCTTATTATCGTGGCCATAAACATGAGTTTGTTAAGTTGCTGTAGTGATCATTGAAAATGAAGAAGCATAGTGAAGATAAAAAATAGAGTGTGGTTAAAGATAGAATTTTATTGAAAAACTTGTAGCACCTACTACTAACCAGCACCTACCAAAGAGTCTTCACTAGTTTTGATTTGAAGGAAGATGTTGTTGCATGAATTATCCGGAATAACATTTGTTTGGATGCAAAAGTCCCTCACATGATGATAGACGTGTAACCCTGCCCTGAGTGCCCCAGCTGCAAGGATCATTGGAACCCTGGTGCTGAGTTTGTTGTCATCCGCAAACACGGATCGTGTGTATGCCATGACATAGACCTCCCTCAGGGATTGTGGTCTTGGTGTACATGAAGGGTAAACCATAGCTCTACCCTCATGATGGTGAAAGGCTATGTCATTACCAGGAGTTAAGTAGCACGAGCAGTATACATGTAGTTATCTGTAGGAGTGAAAGACCTTTTTACCTGTCACTGGAGTGAGGCCTACAGGCCCACTCATGTAATCTTCTGCTGCTGCCGGCTTAACTCAAATTTGGACTACATCAAGTTAGTATGTAGCGCTGTTCGGTGTGTGTGTGTGGTTGTACGTGTGTGCTGGGTGTATGTCTGCCTGCGAGTGATACAATCAATGGAAGATTCTTAAATCCATTTTGGGCCGTCCAAGTCTGACCGGAGGAAAATGAGGAGATAGAGGACTCCCCCAGACAGATTTGTGGATTGCTGCATTCCTGAGAGCAGGGTGGGACATACACTGCAGAATAAAACAGCCAGGCTCTTTGGTCCACTTCAAAGGGTGCTCTTTGATTCTGAGAGAGGTCACTGGAAAGGTGGGTGGGTACATCTTGGGATGGAGATGGGGCTGATATTAGAATCAAAAAGAGTAGGCTGGGGCCCTGGGGTAAGCTTTTGATGCACATATGTCTGACATTCAGATGTGAACCTCTAGTCACTTCCATGGCTTTTGATGTGGGGTTGTCTGATTTAAAGTCACCTCTGCTGTTACAGACTGCTTTTTTGAGGAAGGGAGCAGCAGAGGAGTGGGCACGCCAAAAGGAAGCAGACACCCTAAAAACCTTCAAAGACTAATGGCCTGATTACAAGTTTGGCGGATGGAATACTTCATCACAAATGTGACGGATATCCTGTCCGCCGTATTAGAAGTTCCATAGTATATCTTGGAATTGTAATTCGGTGGACGGGACATCCGTCACGTTTGTGACGGAGTAAACATGTCTGCCAAACTCGTAATCAGGCCCTAAGATCCTAAATCACATTTGGTTTCTGAAAATGGACTATACGAGGGGGAGCTTGAGGCCCCCAAAATTGTCAACTGTCAAGCAGCCGGTCGGAATTTGTGAGGAGGAGAAGCTCTGCAAGAATTTTACCTGTGACTAGGGCTGGGGACTAAGGCTTGCCACTCTCCCAGCTGTGTGTGGGTACATCACCCAGGGAAGTCCAACACCAGTTACCTTAAAGCCTGGAGCACCAGCACCTGGCTGCTTGGCAAGAACAATCTGTCCTGTGAAGAAGATGAGAACGCTTGTGTGCGAGAACCATTGAGGAATCCTGGCAAGTGGATACCCGTTGCAAGGTGTGAAGAAGCAGCTGCTGCACCAGTTGGCATATCACCCGTGTGCAGATTCAGGTCAGTGACCCTGGATGCCAGAAGGGTTTGCTGTGAAGTTAGCCATTGATCCACCTATTGGGCTGTCGCCTGTGTGCAGGCTAAAGTCATCGACCCTGTATACCAGAGGGGGCGGCTGTGAAGTTTGCATCACTGCTGTGCCAATCGGGCCTTTGCATGTGTGGGTAGTAAAGTTGGTGAACATGTATGCAAGAGGGGGCAACCATGAAGAGTGTGTTGCTGACGTGCCGGTCGGGCCATCACAGGTGTGAAGAGTACAGTTGGCCACCCCGTATGCCAGAGGGAGCCGCAGTGAGGATTCCATTATTGCTGTGCCGAACGGGCCATCGCCTGTGTTTCAAGTAAAGTCAGCTGCCATGAAGACCAAGGTTACCTGGTTTCATCGATGGAGAGAAGAAGGGACACCATCTTGACCTGTGACTGCTCGAGCTCCGCCTAAAGCATTGGAACCTGAGCGATAATGCCCCTACCTCTGAAAACAATCAGAGAAACGTACTGTGTCACTAGAGGAAGTACCATGAACGAGCAGCCACTGCCCCTACAAAGCCAATAGTTCTTCTCACCACCAAGACTAATTACAGGGCAGAAGGGCCATGGGGAACTTGTTCTGCAGAAAGTGTACATGGCCTAGTTGCTCAGGGCAAAAAGGAGATCGGGCCCCAGGACATCAGGAGTAAAAGGCCTCAGCCCCCACGATTGGGGCCAGTAGCTCGTGCTTGCCCTAAGAACCTCTGAAAGAGGTTCTGACACCATTTGAAGAAGGAAAGTATTAAGTTTCATGGATGATGGAGTGAAGTGGATTTTGGGGACAATACAAGAAGCAGTTATAGGTCCATCTTTAAAACTATCAAAGCAGTACATTGCAATATTTTGTGAGGAAATCAAATCATCAAAAGTTACATGGGCTAACCTTGGTAGAATTTACAAAGTATTACAAACTCCTAGTAGCTTGCATGTACGACAAAGGCCTACTTTGAGCAAAGATCATCAATAATTGGCTCATAAATTGTGTATGGCTTTGTTGGAAATGGCCCTTTCTGCAGGCTCACCCCAGACTTGTTGCCTTCCTCCTCCCCTTTTTGCTGAGTTTGTTTTGTTGACTTTAGGATTCTGGGCACTTTACCACTGCTAACCAGTGTTAAAGTGCATATGCTCTGTACTTTAAACATTGTAACATTGGCTTATCCACAATTGGCATATTTAATTTACTTATAAATGCTAGTAGAGTGCACTATATGTTCCCAGGGCCTGTAAATTAAACGCTACTGGTAGGCCTGCAGTACTGATTGTGCCACCCACTCAGTATCCCTTTAAACATGGCTCAGGCCTGCCATTGCAGAGCCTGTGTGTGCAATTTTAAACTGCTATTTCGACCTGGCATGTTAACATATTTGCCAGGCCCAAACCTTCCCTTTTATTACAAATAAGTAACCCCAAAGGTAAGCCCTAGTCAACCCTATGGGCAGGGTGCAATGTATTTAAAAGGTAGGACATGTGCCTCTGAGTATTACATGTCCTGGAAGTGAAAAACTGCTAAATATGTTTTTCACTACTACAAGGACTATCGCTCATATAGGTTGACATAGGGATTGCCTTAGAACACATTTTGAGTGTAATTTCCAATTGGGAGCAGATAGAAAGTTGGAGTTTGGTGTCTCTGGACTCACAATTTAAAATCACAACTTATAGTGATGTCGGATTTTAAACTGTAAGCCTGAAAATGCTACTTTTAGAAAGTTAAACAGGTAGTGCCTACAAGGGATTTGTTTCACACCACAATACGTTTGACAATCTATCTCTTATTTACGTTGTCTCACTATGACAACATAAATCAATTGGAATCTGAAAAAGAAGAGTAACACCCGGATATTGGAATTTATTTCATCAGATAAATTGATATATGCACTGCTCCAATTGATTTGTGTTGTCATGGTGAAACAGCATAAACAAGAGATAGATAGTCAAACATTTTTGGTGTAAAAAAAATACTTGTAAGCACTATTACCTGTTTAACTTTAATTACCCAAGTCCACTACGGTATATTGGGTTGCCCATATCTTTGTGAATACTTTTAGAAAGTTGGTATTTTCTTTCTTGAATCATTCTGTGCCTCTGCCTGTCTCTGAATACATGTCTGGGTTGGGTGACAGGTGGGCTTTGTGCATTCCTTCTAAGACAGTCGCATAAAGGGAGAAAATATGTGACATTTGCATACTGAGGGCCCATCACCAGGCTGACGGGCCTTCCTGAGGTAAATTGACACTTGCACCTGAATATGGCTGTGCCTGTCACCACACAACGAGCTGCATACCTGCCTAGAGTGAGTCTGGATTGCTGTGCTGTAGGAGTGAACGCCACTTGCTACCTGCTCTGCTGTGTTGGCCTTCTGACTGCTGCCTCTTGCCTGGGAATGAGAGGGACTGGATCTGCTCTCTACAACCTTGAACCCAAGATTCTCCAAGGGCTTGTTGGCTTACCTCCTGTTTTCTGAAGCATCAGGGACACAAAAGACTTCTTGAAACTCTGCTGGACTCTGCCATCTGTGAGTCCTACCCTTGTCTGAGGTGCCCCCTCCAGTTGACGCTGATGCAGTGCTGATGCAGTGCTGATTTGATGACGCCACAGTCCAGACTACAAGGTTTGCTGATGATGCAGTGCCAATCCTTCGACACCGTCTGTGAGGCTTGACGACGATGCAGTGTTGAACCTTCGACACCATTTGCGAGGCTTGTCTCCAATGTAGAGACTCGACTGCGTGGAAAATTCCTACTCATTGCGTACTTGATGTCAACTCCTTTCTCCATACAAGGAACTTTTTCAGCAGGCCCTGCTCTCCATCACGGTCGGCCCAATCTTTGGATTTGTATCAGTCGTCGCGACCTTAAGTTACTTTTTGACTGCTAGTGACTACTAAGCACTGTTTTTGCATTTAATCTTAAAAAAATCATATCTCAAGTTCTACTTTTTGGATTTTTTCATTTGGTTTACTGAGATAAATATTCCTTATTTTTTTTTAATGGTGTGGAGTCTTTTGGTAATGTTTTCACTATGATACTGTAATTAAAGTGTGCACAAACACTTTGCACATTGCCTCTTAAGTTAAGCCTGACTGCTCTATGCCAAACTATCAGAGGGTGAGCACAGGTTAATTTAGGTTGTGTACCTGACTTTCCCTTTATTATGGGACATAGATGTCATAAGTAGTGTAAGCCTGTATGTCTTTAGAGATTATTGGTTAGAATACCCAGAAAGGTAGAGGTGAGTTTTTTATGCAGTGCCTCCATAACATGAGAACATGCCTTTTTTGTTTTAAGGACATTAGTGCTGAAAGCCCTAACAATGGGTAAGGAAAAGGAAATATAATCAGACCCACATAATAGGAAGTTCTGAAAAATTATTTTCCATCACATCTTTTGTAAAAAGGCATGGCCTTTGGCGTGAGTGAAGCCTTGCGACGTAGTTACAAGACCACCCTTGACTAGCCCTTATAAAAGTGTTTCAGTTAATGGGTCCATCGTATGGTCTAGATAGACAATTAGATCACCCAGGATCAAAAGTGAGGCCTTTCGACTGCGAGAGGTGCAAGAAAATCTAAAAATGCTTGAATTTACTTTGTGTTACAGGCTAGAGGTCGGTAGTTAAAAACAGATGAACACTCTTCTGGATTGGCTTCCAAATTACACTCATACATTCCCAAGTTAAAGTGTGTTATACTTACCAAAAAATAATGTCACACTTTCCAAATTTTTGAAAACTCCATTGAAGAATGTCATATTTTCTAGAAATAAAAAATATATAATTGAATGATAAAACAATAAGGGCCGTTTCAGGAATGTAGAATTATAATACATAAACAAATAATACAGTGTGACGTATGATACAAACATCCCGAAATATGTTTAATTATGGACTCAATTAATTAGTTGATAAACAATCCTCAATGTGACATGAGCTGCTTTTATTCTTCAGACTAAGGTCCTAATTACGACTTTGGCGATCCTCCAGAGACGCAGCCATGCGCCATCCGCTATAGGACCGCCAAACCCATAATGCGTTCTGACAGCATATCCCTGCTCCTGACCTCTGCAGTAATGCTGCGAGATCCTGGATCCCTGGCAGACGCAGCAGTCCTGTGGTGGTCCGACCGCCACACTTGTAATACTGTGGGTGGGCCTGCAGTGTGGTGGTGGATGGACTGCCACAGTGAGTACGGTGGTACAATGGCTAAAAGTCCAACAACCTGCAGTTCCTCAAGATCCCAATGATTGATGTCTTGCTTGATTTCAGCCCATTTCATGTCTCGTGAATCATTAATTGCGATTGCATTCCTAACTTTACACACTTAAGTGTGGACACGTTTTGTAAATCACAAAACACGATTTTACACTTTTAAATGGATTTACTCACATGTAACATTCCAACAAACTGTTGGTATTTTAACAGCATCTAACAGCAGGTGTCCTTGCCAAAGGTGGTGAACACTCATAAACATTGCACGTTTGTGAGTACTCGAAAATATGTTGCTGGCTGTTTTCCACCCTCATCAGGGTTGCATATTTTATCCTGTAAGAGGGAAAGGCTAAGTCTGCTTCCAGGAAGCGACAGGGAAGGGAAAAAGAACTGAACTGGAGGGGGTGTTTAAGAAGGGGTCTCTAAGCATTAAAAAATATTTTCCTCAAGGAGAATTTTTTTTAAAAAGCAGATGTAAAAGCACTACATTTACACAGTCACATCTCAGAAGGCACTATTGTTAGAGATATTTGATTATTTTGTTTTATTCTATTTTACTTATATAGCGCACACCATAGATGTAGAAGTGACAGGTATAGAGCAAAGCCATTACTTTACAGCTTACAGGAAAGACAGCAAAGATTGTTCTTTCTGGACTTAGAGTAGGTGCAAGAAGTTTGTCCCACCACAACAGTCTTTCACCCGCACCGTCCAGTGCGAGGCAGAACACCCACTAGACATCAGAAAAGAATACTCAAAAGAAGAAAGGGTGGGGGTGGCCTGGTCACGCCCATACCATTTTCCACAGGAGAAGTGTGGGAATGCTGGATGGTAGGCATTTTGTGGATCTCTGCAGATTCCAGAAGTTTCCCTCGCTGAAATGTGAGGAAAATGTGAGATTATTGTCTTATTTTGAGGTTTTTAGGCCATTCTGAATAAGAAACGGTTGTGGGAACCGCGTACCCTTGACTCCCCTAGATGCCTAGTTTTTAGACGTAACCGTGTTTATTATGCTTCTCTGGGTGGTGGGCAAGTCAATGCCCAAAAACTGCAGCAACCCACATCACCAAAATGGGTAAACTTTGACAGCCAGAAAGTGATGTCTCCCGGTTGTGTTTTGGTGTTTTTTTTGTTGAAGGTGCTAAGACCAGCCATGCATGTGGTGATTTTATTGGGAGAAGTGTGGGAAGGCTGGGTGGTAAGAATATTGTGTATCCCCACCAGTGCTTAATTTGAGCCGGGGCTTTCCGGTGCTAAGCACCGGCACTTAATTGGTCTCCGGTGCTCGGCACTGGCACCTAATTGTCAACACCATACATACAACAGTCTACCACATGGTGGCGCTGCTCATCTAATTTAGAGATGAGCAGAACAACGGTTGTTTAGGAATACAATATACATTAAAATTGCAAATACCTGCCTCCCCAGCCATTCCTTTAGCTTTGGGGACCTGGAATAATTTGAACTGTCGCATTTACATGCAAGAGAGATGATTAGTAGTTGTTTTGGCAGCGATGACAAGGGCGATGGGTGGTGCAAGCTGCAGGGGCCTCCCGGTCAGAGCCCTGGCACTTAATATTTTGCAAATTAAGCACTGATCCCCACAAATTCCTGAAGATTCCCTCACAGATATATGAAGAAAAATGGTGATTTCAGCTAACGTTTGAGTTTGCAGGACATTTTGTGTACATAAAAATAGTGATGTTCATGCAAATCACACCACACTGAACTCCCCCTTGGTGTCTAGTTTTCAGAAACTAGAAATGTCTGGGTTAAGTTGGTTTCTACAGCTTGTGTGGGGGGGGGGCAAAGGGTGAAATACTGCAGGTACCCAAATGATCAAAATTGGTCAATTTTCATGGTGAAACCTAGAGGCCTCTTTGTTGTTTTTGGGACCTATTGGTTCGCAGATACTAGGTCCAGGCGCATAAGTGGGGATACTGTTTCTATTGGGAGAAGTGTGGGAATGTTGGATTGTGGGAATTTTATGAATTCCCGGAGTCTCCAGAACTTTCCTTGATAGAAATGTGAGGAAAATGCATGATTTTAGCCAAAGTTTGAGGTTTGCAGGGCAATTAGGTAAGAAAACATGGTGGGATTCATGCAAGGCACACCATCCTGGACTCCCCTAACTGTCTAGTTTTCAGAAATGTCTGGGTATAATTGTTTTTAGAGGAGTACTAAATGTAAGCATAATTTGCTTTCATGTAATTACTCAAAGTTACAGCTAAATCACACAAAATAAATGTAATTACGTGAAATGCAAATCCATCAATTCTCGCTATATTTTAGAGCGAAATGCATCCTTGCAAAATGCATCTTTGCCTCAGTTTTTGCCATTAGGATGCATTTAAACAAAAGCATTGCAAACAACAGCCACTCAGTTCTGCTGTTCCCAGTGTTCGCGGTAGTTTTTCACTGCAAATTGCGCTTCCCCCCAAACTACATAAACCCTTGCTGAATTTGGAATTGTTTCTACTTTTCACAAATGCTTAGCCTTTGGGGGTTCATCCATAGGTTTCAAACATATTTCGACCACACACTACAATTATGTGGAAGCCATAAAAATAGGAAAAACCAATAACCAATTAGAAAAATTTATGTTTTTACAACTCTGCCTGTTACTGAAAGCAGCTCAGCAAACCTTTTTTTGTTTATGCCATGTCTAGAAAGAAAACATACACTTTCTGGCACAGCACTTTTGCCCATCTTTCTAGAGAAATATTTTGGCTCAATTCTTGGTTCCCTCCGGCTGAATCCACAAACCTTGGATAACTTTAGAATCACCAACATGTGGATAAGGCCGCACATTTGACCTAAATAAATTTTGTGAAAAGAAAAGTTATGAAGGGTTAACTACAAAGTGCCCAAATAATAAAAAAAGGCTCAGCTCTGGGACTCTCGGTTGAGCATCTAAGAAGTTATAGACCCTCAAAACTTAACCACATAAACCATGTTCCAGTAGAGAGGACAGATGGTGGCTGCCAATCCAGGCCATTAAGGAGAACCATAAGCATGGATGTCAATTAAACAAAATGTCAGGGGGATTGGAAGTGACATCCATCATACAACCTTTGACCCCAATGACATCAGGAAGGGACATCATTTGACCTTTGACCTGATTACATCCTAGAAAACGATGTCACTGAAACTAACAATCATGAAATAAGTGCAGTGCGTATAATAGATAACACAGATGTTAGAAATGGGGGTCTCAAGTTGGCAGAGGTAGGTACCTTTGTCCAAATAGGGGCCCTTGCTTCTAGTCAGGGTAAGGGGATACACTCCTAAAATAACCCCTGCTCACACCCTTGGTAGCTTGGCACGAGCAGACAGGCTTATCTCAGAGGCAGTGTGTAAAGCATTTGTGAACACATACAGTAACACAGTGAAAACACTACAAATGGACACCACACCAGTTTAGAAAAATAAGTAATCTTTATCTAAACTAACACAAGACCAAACGACAAAAATCCACAATACAGTATCAAAAATAAGGCTCTTAAATGGTAGAAATAGTTCAGTTCAATGCAAGTTGTAAATGCAACACTTTTCTCACAAAGTAACTTAGATGCGTCACGCAAAACAAACAAAAGGGTCGCAGGGAAGGTGATGCGTCAGTTCCTTGCTTCGGGGGAGGCGATGCGTCTGTTCCTTACTGCAGCGCAGGGGACGCGATACATCTGTTCCTTACCGGAGAGGAGGGGATGCATCTGTTTCTTACTGCGTTCCTGTTACGATGCAACAAGATGGCGCTTCGATGCGTGGCGACAATCCGGTGCGATGTGACAAAATGGCGGCTCGATGCGATGCGACGGGCTGGTACGATGCGTGATCTTTTGCAGCCGCACGGCAGGTGCTGCGACGGTTTTCTCGGCGATGCGTTGGGACCCAGTGTGGATGTGGCGCGCTTCTCCCTGGTTGCTCGGCGAGGCGTCGGAACCAAGTGCGGATCCGGCACGCTTCTTCCCCGTGGCTCGGCAATGCGTCGGGAATTGGTGCGGATGCGACACGCTTCTTCCTAGTTGCGTCGATCTTCCAGCTCCCAGCGACAAACAGTCTCTAGAGGTCCTAAACAGCAGCAGGCACCTCTTTGCAGGTTAGAATTCCCAGCAAGGAAATTCAGGGGAGCTGGTGGTGAAGTCTTTGTGTCCCTGAGACTTCAGAACAGGAGGCAAGCTCAGTTTCAAGCCCTTGGAGATCTTCCTCAAGATGACAAAGCAAACAGCAAAGTCCTTTTTCTCCTTTCCTTGGCAGCAAGCAGCCACTGCAGGCCAACCCCAAACAGCAAACAGCACAGGGGCAGTAATCTTCCTCAGCTTCTCCGACTCTTCTCCTTGGCAAAGGTTCCTCTTGATTTCCCAGAAGTGATCTAAAGTTCTGGGGTCTGGGTCCCCCTTTTTATACACACAAATCCTTTGTTTTCTGAAGGCAGAGAGTGTCTGTACCCAGCCCAAACCAGTTCTGTCCTCACTGGTGCAGCTTCCTGGCAGGAGGTGGAGACAGCATTGTTGAAAGCAGACCTGGCCCAGGCAGGTGAAAGGAAATCTCCTCCCCCTACTCTAAATTCAACCCAGGTCTATTCAGCCCGGCCCTGACTCATCAGACTACCGGAGCCGCTGCCCTCCTCCAGCCCCTGTCATTCAAAAGCCAGACATGCAATACACAAACCTAGCAGAGGCACACTGGATGGTTAGGCAAGAAAATACCTACTTTCTAAAAGTGGTATTTTCAAACACAGAATGTAAAAATCACCCACACTAAAAGATGCACTTTAACATTCTGAGTTCAGGCATACTAAACTTTATATTCCTATCTTGTTCCCAGGGTCAGTTATGTTTATAAGATGTTATAAACAAACTGCCCATTCTGGCCTATGGGAACAGATAGCCTTGCAATTGTGAAAAACGAAATTTGCAGTATTTCACTATCAGGACATGCCACACACATCAGGGCATGTCCTACCTTTCACATACAATGCACCCTGCCCACAGGGGTACCTTGGGCCTACCTTAGGGGTGCCTAAAACATAGAAAAGGGAAGGTTTAGGGACTGGCAAGTGTGTGCACTGGCCAAGTCGACATGGCAGTCCCAGACTGCACACAGGCTCTGCAATGGCAGGCCTGAGTCACATTTTACTGGCTGCTTCTGTGGGTGGCACAATCAGTGCTGCAAGCCTACCAGCAGCATTTGATTTACAGGCCCTGGGCACACATGGTGCACTGTACTAGGGTCTGACAAGAAAATCAAATATGCCAATCATGGAATCACTAATCCATAACATCAATTTACAAAGAGAGCATATGCACTTTAGCACTGATCAGCAGTGGTAAAGTGCCCAGAGTCATAAAACCACCAACAACAGGTCAGAAAAAAATACAGGAGGAAGGCAAAAAGTTCTGGGATGACCCTGCAAAAAGGGCCAAGTCCAACAACAGATATTTAGGTAGGTGGGGTCAAGACATGACAGAGGCATAGATATCATCTGTCCAGTTACAACATCATACTTCAAAGTTGGTCATTTGCAATAACAGACTTAAACAATGTGGACGAACCTACTATGCGTATGTGTTACAATCACTAGTCAACTAACGGTAATAATCTCCTGATAGTTGCATCACATATATATCTTTTAACCATATCCTGAGCCGCCAATATTAAAGTCTAAAGGCAAGGATTCTCAGAGATATTTTTAACATAATCAATTCACGTCACATCACATATCTGCACCACACCAGCTCCGCTGTAACCAGGCGTCGTAGCACAACCGGGGGGCACTCGGCCACCCGGTTGGGACCCCTATGATGAAGCATGACACCAACTAGGTAGGTGTGTGAGGGGTCTTTTAAGTACACCTAATGGGTCCATGTACTTACCACACATAGTGATTGTAACGCATACGCATAGTGGGTTCATCCACATTGTTTAGGTCTAGCATTACATTAGGGAGCCGGACGTACCCCCTCTTCTTCTTTTTTTCCCTCGCTCTCTCCTTGTTTTTCCAGCATTTGCAATAACAGCCTGAAATGCCCGGGCACAACTATTGAATGTCAGGGAATTCATCATCTTTGCTCCCCTGTCAATCATCAAGCTTGAATGGTGTACAACAGTCATACTGTGTCATATTATGAATATTTATTTGCTGAGTATTAGGGCTTTCATTGCCCTTATCTCCCTCTTTTATCTCTCCCTTTCTCTCATTTCAAATCTCTTTCTTTCTTGTCAAATATCTGTGTTGCCTATTTGTCTGCACTGCTCTGACTTCACATCTCTTTGGTCCTGTTCTGTCATTGTCCTCTCCCTTGTGTCATCTCTCATATCACCACTCTCCCTGGCCATCTCTTCCTCTTTACTGCATTTTTTCTCTCCTCTCCTGTTTCTCCATCTTGTCATCTTTCTACTATTCCTTTTCTGTCATTTGACTCTGTTTCACCTGTCTTCCCCTCTCTTTTTAAACTGTCTTATTTCCCTGCAGCTGCTGACTCTTTAACATCTATCCCCTTTTCACCTGTCTCCCCCAATAGTCATCTGCTTTTCACCTGACTGTCTATTTATCTACTCTCCCATGCTCTCTCAGTTAAATTCCTCACCTAACTCTTTCTTCTTACTCTCACTTGTTTTCAACCTCTTTGTATATCTGACCTTTTGCTTTCTCACCTATCTTTGTATCTTTTTGGCTCCTACATTTCTCAGCTTTCTCTTGATAACTTCTCTTCTTCCCTTTATACTCTCTTTCTCCTACTTATCTATCCCCCTCTGTCTCTCTTTCAGCTGTCTCTTACCTGTCTGTGTCTATCATTTTTCTCGCTACTGTCTCCACCTCTCTCTTATCAGTTTATAATCTCTCTATTTTCCACCTGTCTATCCAACCAACTCTCTCAGTTGTCACCTTCGATACTGTCTCTTTTTCATTGTTGTCTTTCTCTCTTCTGTCTCCCCTGCTCATTCTGAGCTATCTTTCGTCAGTCTTCTTCTTTGTCACCTCTCACCTGTCTTACCCAATCGGTTTTCCCTCTTTCTGGCTTTTGCAAGTCACTTTCTTGTATGCTTCTGTGGCTCTATTACACCTCTCACCTGTCTCACATCTGTCATAATAGATCTGGTTTTCTCCCCCTTGCATCTTCTGCACTTCCCTTTTCTTTTAGGTAACCAGAGACACTAAGAGATATGGAGACCACTTTTTGCTAGTTTGTTACTTTTCGTTTTTATGTTTTTTATTGTTGTGCCTTCATCCACAGGCTGCAATGTAACATGAAGGGCACCCCACGAGGGAGCCACCAGAACGGCAAATGGTGTACGATTGCAGCATTTTGTTTTAGTGTATGTGTATTACACTGTTACATTACTTTACAAAACAGAAATGTCTCCATTTCCTGCAGGCTACAGGATGTAAACAAAGTTCAGAGAGCCCTGTTTAATTTCTGTTCCTTGCACTACCTTTGCTACCTTTGAGGCCAGGGGTCACAAAGGCAGTGCCAGGGCTTGCATGGGGCAGGCCAGAGGTCTCTGCTGCGACCCCTGGTGACCCCTAAATTATGTCCATGACCATAAACTGCTTCTTTCTGGATAGAAAGGATGAACTAAGGAGCAGCAGAGTCTGGGGACATTGTTTTAGACTGCCCTGGTGCCAAGATCCCTCTCAGATTTACTGCTGTCTGCTTTTCTTCAACAGTAAGGGCAGCAGCGGTCTTTTCCCCAGCTGCCAGTCTCCGTTCCTCAAGGGCCACTGTTGCCTTTTTCTCCTCCAAGCCCTGGTTGCCTGGTCCTCCATAACAGCCAGGACAGCCTTTTTCTGCTCCAGAGTGAGAGCAGTCAATTGTGATTTCAAGTCCCTCTCATCTTTCACGGCCTCCATCTGTAATCATCAAACTTCAATTGGGAAAAACTGTGAGAGGACACCCTGCTCCCAAATTTGAACAGCATAGCAATGATTCTCCTTGTGGGAGATCATTGCTCTACACTAGTAACCCCTTCAACTCTCCCCGGAGGGGATCTGTGCTTGGCGGGCATCGTCTAAGCCCTTAGGTGCTTTCTCATAATCCTCCTTCTTGGATTTAAGACTCAACTTCAGCCTCCTCTCTGTGTACATAGCCTTCATTTTCTTCATTTTCACACAGGTAATGCCAGTCATGGTAGAGATCGCCCTCCATGTTCCCCATAATCAAGGTGCAAAAATGTGATTAAACAAAACAAAAATATGACTCAATCAAAAATGAATCGTAAAGACTTCTTGCCAATAAAAAACACAATGCACATTTTGCCTCTGTGGACTGGGATTTTTAAAATCTCACCTTTTAAAACTGAATAGCCAATGCTGGACAAAGTTCTGACCCACAGCTCACTTTGGGAATAGAGGGCCATTGCCAACATAATAAACACAACGCGGTTAGGTGTCATCACAGTTCTCAGTGAAACTCTGCTCAACCCCTGTTATATATTCCACAAGCAGCAGGAACATCTCCAGAGACATATGTGTTAATTTCAAGCACTACTAAACATTTTGAAGCAAAGAAAACACGCAATGATTGTGGCAATGAAAGGTAGAAACAAGGGGATAATTCAATCAGCAAAAACTACACCAAAATGATCAAAATTGGACAAGGACAACCAGAGATATGATTTCTTAAAGCTGCAAGGCAAACAGCACCTAGAAAAAGTAAAATGCCACTGAAAAATATCAGAATTTGGTTGATCGGGATCTACACATGATTCCAGGCCGATAGTAATGAACTAGAGGTCGGGTAAACTAAGGGTTTACTTCGTCTCTGGGATAGGTTTGCTGCTTCATCCTGACCCAAGGTTTTACCTGCAGACTTAGGTGCTTTTTTGATTCTCAGAATCTATCTAGAGGGAAAGACTGGAAGCTGTAGCCAAACAGGGCTGCATGAAGCCAGAAACATTTACAGCTAGGTCTCACTGAACCCATCTCTTCGGTGCAGCAAAAAGCTCAAACCTTTTGCTCATCTACAAAACAGTACTAATCCCACTTTTCTCCAACGGCTAGAAAGATCCTCCTGGCTACTCCTTTAGCCACCGGGTCCAAAGAGCAAGCATCTATGCACCAGGGCCCACATTACTAGGAGGGCACACTTTCCCTGTTTCCACCACGGAGCACTTTTAATTTAAGCAGTTGCACCAGTGCAAACAGAGAAAGTGTGCCCTATGAAGAATGCGCTGTCCTCAGGGCAGCCGTGAAGTCACACTGCCCTGGGGGCAGCACATTCAAGTGAAATACGAAGCAGCCGCAAAGCCTGCTCCATGTTTCACAGTGCAGGCGGGAACCCGCCTGCATTTTCAAGAGGGATTAGAGTTCCTCTTGCAGGAGGGTGCAGTGAGTGATTGCACAAGCCTGTAGGAGGATATCTGGGGGGTTCATGGGACCCACTTTAGCCCCTCGAGAGTACTGCCCTCAGGGAGCGCACTGATAGTGAGCCACCTTCATGTGACACAATTTCAGTGCCCCCACTAAGGGCATGTTTGCCTCTGCATCGTCATTGGTAATACGACTTGGGCAGATAGGCAAAGTGATTCCCTCATTTGCATGGGGCCCCCTGCAAATGAGGGAATGCCTTCTCACGCTAATGCTGGTGCTACCTGTGCAACATCCCTATCAGTATTACAGAAGTAATACCAAAGTGCCCTGGGGGAGCACAAAGTCGGTGCACACACCCGATCCACCCCAGGGCACTTTCTGTAATATAGCCCCAGGTATCTCTCCAGCAAGGACCCCTGCAGGGACAAGTCCACAACGGTCAGCTGGGCCTTCTTAGAGTAAGGAGTCCTTCTTTTTGTGTCCCTGGAACAGGCAGTAAGGAGGACAACCACTTGACCTTTGGAGAGCAGTTGCAATCCCTTGGTGCCAGCAGCAGTCAAAAGTCATTGGGTCTTCTTTCTTCCAGAAGTTCTTTTTTCCAGATCTTTTCCTCCGGGGCTAGGAGTCTTCCTGAGAAGGTGGTAGTGAGGTGCCAGTCTTATTCTGTTCATCATCCAGTCACTTGATAAGTCACACCAACCTGCCCTTACTATTTTTTCTCCAAAATCCCTCCTTCTTTCTTCAGCACTTCATCTTTGGATAACTGCAAAAGCTCCTAGAAGCTTTAAATCCAGGATGGCTATGCCCTTCCTCTTTATGGATGAGCTCTGGTCCTTTTCTAACCACTCCGCTATTTGGATGAGGTGCCCTCTTCTCTGTCAATGTCCAACTGGCTTTCACTCCTGCTAAGGATACGACCAGAGAGTGTAGAATGGCGCTGAGGATGAACAGGAGCAGTTTCTGTCAGTCTCATTTAGAATTGTTGAGTCAAAAGAAAAAATATTAAGGCTGTAGTTTGTTCTGCCAGCTGTTCCTGTCCCTCTCCCAGATGGCTAATCTCTGTTGACAACACCCTTCCCTTCCTTGGCACAGTGACGCAGGATTTGTCCTCTGGGTGCAGGGTCATTAACGCTCAGCCGGTAAGGTGTATTGAGCTCTGGAGAAGGGATGGTACTGTCTCAGGCAATGCAAAGTACACTTTCCTAAATTGCATTTCCATTAAAGTCCGATGTCTGATTTTACCATCCAGTTAGTTGTTTTGAAACTAAGTGAAAATTAACTTTGGATACTTTTTCTAGAGTTTTCCCAGGTGGCAATATAAACTATTCATTTTATTTCTACCCAGACCTTTCCATGGGAAAATATAGCTTTACCTACATAGTGAAAATAGCTTTTGGACAACTATTCACAGTGAGGGCCTACTATTTTCAATACACAGACTGGCAAATGTGTATTTAGTGTGTACTTAGCTATGTGGGCCTACAAATCACAGTTTAAGAGTGATTTAAATAATATATAACAAGCACTGACAATGCCAATAGGTCCGGCTTTAAAGGAATGTAGGATGGTAATGTAAAGTATTACAAGCAGATGGCATAGGAATAGATATGTATTTGTATGGAAGCAAAAAACTGTAGAATAATATTGGTGTAGGTTAACAGGTCAGAACACAGTTACACTGTCAAGCTAGACCTAAAAATCTTTATAGGTTAATGACTGCCCTCCTTCCATCGGTGCTGCAGCCAGAGAAAAACAACATAAATTATCTAGTTACCTAAGGCACTTTAATAGCATTCGAATTTCAAGTGTGTGCCCCTGAAAGTTGAAGCTTAGGCAGATGGATAAATAAACAAAATGATAACAGCTGCGTGGAGGACACGCACTTTTTTCATGGAAGCACACAACTTCTGCCCAATCAGAACAAGTACTCCTGGCTCCCAACTTGTGGATGGAGCCAAAGCCCCTCTCTAGTGAAACTCACTAAATACTGACTGCACTGTCAAGCCAGACCATAAAAACTGATTTCCTATGGCAAAGGCCCTTCCACCTGCAGTGCTTTTAAATTGCAGCCCAATACAATGGTGCTCTGTGTAGCCATATATTTTTGTGAAATAGGTTGCTATGCCACGGTTTCAGTTTCTCTGCGAAATTACAGTAGCTCTTCTGGAGTGTTACATACCAATTTGGTGAAACCATTTATGCTGTATCATTTATGGAGTAGAGCACAAGCACACACTGTGGCACTGACTGGCAGTAATACAGTTCCAACAATATTACCATTAAGAAAAAGGCAATATAATCTGGGTTGATCACATGGCAAAGGCAACCTTGCAACAGAAGGTTAGATGAATCCAACAAAACCCAGTGCAAGATAGTTTGATGAACTGTCACGTAAGCAAAAGAAAGTGCTTACGTTTTCTGCAGCTTAAAATTGTCCATATTATTCAGCTCTAGGCATTGTGGGTGCAATGTGCATTACATACGAAATCCCTGATTTGGCAGCTCAAGCAAAACTAGCCAAATGGCCACCTTAACCTTCTGACACATCATTGTCATCTGGAACTCAGGTTTAGCATTTGGGGCAGTTATCTCCTGGAAGTGGAGGAGATCTGTGTCCCTTTCTATTGAGGGACATCTGATACTCCCTCCTCAGGAGAGGCAGAGGCATTGTAGGAAAAAGACACACCCTAGCATGTGTCAGGGAGAGTTGGCATTGCACTCTCGAAACATTGACCATAATTAAACGAGTAAAAAGCTAGAATATGTTTGTGCTTTTCCCGTCTCTAATAACAATTTGATAGTGAATTCCGTCAGAGACAAAGTAGGGGGTTACATTTACTTGGGACATAAACCCATGCAAATTACTTCCCTTTCCAGGGGAACTGAGGGGCATATTCTCAAAAACGTGTGATAACTACCGCAAAATCAGTCTAACGCAACTCTTCACATCGCAGTCCATCACGGGAAAACAACTCCGTGTTAACGTGGAATTCACAACACGGCGGCCCCATGCGATAGTCCAACGATAACGCGTCAAATGAACGTGTTAAAACCAACGCAACGCAGAAAAAACGCAAAACACGAACGCGAAAATAGTAGCGATGAGGCCAATCGCGATACAAAAATCAGCAATAACCAGTGAGAGGCCTGCAATTCCCACGCGTAACAAAAAGAACAAGGAGACCCTAGAAGTCAGCGGGGACCAAGGGTTCAGTTATGCTTTACAGAACAGAGGTCCCACACAATTTTCATGTAAAGAAGCAGTGTCACAACTTTATAATAAAAATTGGAATTAACAAATGTTTAAATATTCAGGTAGGTGTTTTAATGCGAAAATCTATAAAACAAGGAACTGATACGTGAGAAAGGTAAGGTGAGCAACCTATACATTCTCAACTCTATACCGCTATCTATATTCTACTGTGGAGTATGAGATGTAACTTCAACTGTGACTTTTGTATTTATATTCACACAAATTGTAAAGTCACTTTTTAAGTCACTTGCCTGGGGTAAGGAAATCGGCTGATTTCCCTCTGCCTTTTCACGGTTGCTCACCTTACCTTTCTCACGTATCAGTTCCTTGTTTTATAGATTTTCGCATTAAAACACCTACCTGTATATTTAAACATTTGTTAATTCCAATTTTTATTATAAAGTTGTGACACTGCTTCTTTACATGAAAATTGTGTGGGACCTCTGTTCTGTAAAGTGCAATTCCCATGCGTCAGGCGGGAAAATGCACAATAAAAGCAGAGTAAAAAAGACGGTGAGATGACAATGTAAGAGCACAACCCCACATCCGTGACGTAGAACAAATGAGCTTCGTCCCGCATCAAATAGGCATCTCCCCACAGTCACAATGTACATTGACATGCAGTCTGCATGTACACTGCGCAAATGCTGAAACATGCATGTAACACACAGTGAAACCGCATCTCACCCTCACATTGCAGAGGGACAAGCAACCCCTCCTGCACACAGACGTGTCATGACCATGAACAATCAACTATGAAAGCGTGGACGAATGCAGGGGCAGTGACTCCCGCTTATGTACATGTTGCCCATGTTGTGGGACATGAGTCACAGGGGGCATCCCTGCATCATGGTGGTACACATCTGACCCCAAAAGGAGCCCTGTTGTCACCTGCAGGACACAAATGGCCGCCAAAATGGAATGAATCTGGACACATGTGAAACGCCGAAGAGTGGGATTCCCTACTAACTGCAACACACAGAACTGGCAGTTCGAATACGTGACACCCTAAACAGCCTCTCTGCCCAGAGGGGACACACCCACCATACATGAACAAATCACAAAATTGATAGCAATACATGTCGCACTCACACTTGTCTGAGTCATGTGCCTGTACAGATGAGAGACATGCACTCAGGGATAGTGTCCTTCGAATGCATTTATTTGCACATGCTGTGCCTATGGTCATTTTGTCATGTCCCATTACTGCCAAGGACTGCCCCAATGTGACGTGCTCATGTGAAGAAATTGTCAATGATGTTGTTCCTACGGCTATTCCTGCTGCGGCTTCAGTGGGGTGTGGTCCACCTGCCTCATCTCCATCATCATCGTCCGGTGCATCTGGCACTTGTAGCCATGGTGCCTTGCTGCTTACACATATGTTGTGCAACACACAACATGCAACGATCATCTTGCACACAATGTCTGGGCTGTACAGGAGCCTTCCACCTGTGACGTCCAGGCACCTGAAACGTGACTTCAACACGCCAAATGTGCATTCCACGATGCCCCTGGTGCGTTTGTGGGCCGCATTGTACTGCCTCTGGGCCTGTGTGTTCGGGGCTCGGGGGGGTGTCATCATCCAAGCGCAGAGTGCATATCCTTGGTCACCTGTGACAGTGCAGAGAGACATGAGTCAATAGTCTGTTCGTCATGATGTGTTGGCGGGCTCACTGGTTCATTGGTGTGTGATATGTGTGACTTTGTTATTCCTGCATGACATGTACTGCTTGTTGCAAATGAGCGGCATCAATGTGTATTACGTAGCCTCAATGCCGCCCCTCCCTCCCCCGAGCATGTTCACTACAGTGCGCAGCGCGGTTGCATCACTTGCACCCCTACGGCACACGATTGTCATGCCTGTCTGCGCATGTCCACAAGCCTGACAACGACACAGTGATGTCGTGCGCTGAAGGTGAACGGACACGTGTGTGTAGGCCAATGGTAAGGACAGGGCAGACACAGATGTAGAGTTCATGCCTGGCTGAACTCGCCATGCAGTCGAGGGTAGACCTTTGGCTCATGCTGCGGAAATAGCGACACACACAACAGTTGGCATGTCTGATCCAGGACCCCGAGCGGGCCTGCGCACCCTCATTTACCCCTCGGCCGAGCCCGTACTCCGGGTGCATGCTACATGGCAACATTGAATGTTGCGTGACGTGTGGCGCCGACACTCCACCTGAGACACATGCATTAGTTACTTCCCTGGCAAGGCCTAAACTTTGCCCCAGACAAAATTGCTTCTTTCGTGTTTTGTGCAAGAGGTTCGGATGGCCCAGCTTAAACATGAGAAAACTTAAAAATTGGCAAATCCATTCCGCGTGTGGAGAGAAAATGTTGAAAAAAAGTTGTATCAAAGGGTTTACAATTTTGGATTATAATGGAATACTTGGATGAACTAGGTATAATTGGATAACAGCCTAACAGGCGACCCTAGCTGTGCGTTTGGTTGGGGCAACAATTTGCCCCGGTTGTGAAAATGTGTCTTACCCAGGTGCCGGTCGGGCATGGCACCAAGCCAAACTGCACGCACTCGGATTAAGCATTGGACAATTTTGGTAAATAAGTACAATATGGTGTGCATCCCTACTCTTGAAAATTCATGTCGAAATTTATGCCCTACATTGGGATAGCACCCACGAGAAAAAGTTAAAGCGCAAAGATGAATAATGAACATTGTGTGATCCCACACGGCAGGCGAGACACCGTGGTTCGTCTTTAAAGACGGTGTTGGAGTTATATGAACTGGATAACCTTCATGAGTATAGAATGACAAATGTATTTTGTTTACATTGATTATGACCATTTGGAGCACTAGAAAGCCATGTGATCAGAACATTTGGATGAAGTTCCCACAACTGTATTGGGTTGTGGGAAACGAAGTTCACTGAATGGAAAAGCACTTTTACGTAGCTTCACTGGCGGGAAATGAGAACACAGCAGACCAATGAGGAAGGAGAATATGTGTTTAAATAAGGGGTGGGAAGAGGGAGAGTATTACCATCTGTTAATTAAGAAATGAAGACGGTTGTTCAGTAACGGCAGTGGCAGGTATGGAACGTAGCGTAAGCACAAGAGTAATGTTGACGGTTTAGCTGGGTGTGAATGGATGTAAGAGTAGGAAAAAGAATATGAGTAGATGGGTATGATGGCGTTGTGGAGGAGTGGTTGGTGAGATTGGAGAGTGAATGCGTTTATTGTTGGAGGGGAAGCACGGTTGTTACGATTGGGTTTAAGAATGGGGGAGAATGATTTGAAAGTGAGATTATGTATGTTAGAAGGGGTGAAACTAAAAAGGAGTGTTGCTTGGAGGTGTGAGATTGGGTGAGAGGCGCGAATGGTGATGGGTTTGATTGAAAGTGATTCAGACGAGAGTTAACAGGAACGGGAATGTATGGAGATATTCAAATGTAGGGTTGGCGGAGTTGTTGTTTAAGGGTTGGGGTGAGTGTGAATAAAGCGGTGAGTGGAAAAGGTGATTGAAAGGGAGGGAGGAGTAAGGACAGAAGTGGGAGTGTCTGGTAGTTGGCAGTTTAAAAGTGGGGTAGTCTTTTGTGAGTGTGTGTGAGGATGGTGGGAGATGCTGATTAAAGAGATGTGAGTTAGGCAGGTTAAGCAGCGCGAATACGCACCACGAATTTATTAAAAGTCCAATGAGGGAATGATCACAGCAGTTACTGGGTGCTAGACAGATGATCTGTTAAGGGAGTAATGTGGGTGGGAGAGATAAAAGTTGGGGAATGTCTGAGAATTCCGCCAGTCTAATGATGTATATTGGCTATGTAGGAATTATTGAAAAGTATGTTAATTCTCATGGAACTTTAAATTCGATTATATAGTAATGTATTAGGATTGATGTGGCTAGATGTGTTAAATGGTAATATTGGTTATTTTATTTGTCATTTTAGTAACCCCTGAAGAAGAGCACCAGTGGCCCGAAATGCATTGGGTTTTATAAATAAACAACACTGCCCCAGACGAAATTGCTTCTTTCGTGTTTTGTGCAAGAGGTTCGGATGGCCCAGCTTAAACATGAGAAAACTTGAAAATTGGCAAATCCATTCCGCGTGTGGAGAGAAAATGTTGAAAAAAAGTTGTATCAAAGGGTTTACAATTTTGGATTACAATGGAATACTTGGATGAACTAGGTATAATTGGATAACAGCCTAACAGGCGACCCTAGCTGTGCGTTTGGTTGGGGCAACAATTTGCCCCGGTTGTGAAAAATAGGCCTAAACTTTACCACGCCCAGAGCCACGTGTTGAATGACCACACCCCTACGCCTTCCTGCCGTACACAGGTCCACTCCCTCACGCTCACAGGGGGCTCCGACACAGCTACATGACCCAGGTCTACCCCACTGCCTGAGTTGACAAGGTTGCGCCCGCTGTACACAGCACAACGTAATTTGGTATGGCCCGGGGCCCTCATGCATTCCACACGGACACACTGAGATTATCTGTGGAACTGGCTACGGGCACGTGCGCCCGGCACCTTTTATTGCCAGGGTCACACGTCCAGTGACGCCTGTGCTGGATGGGTGTTGGGTAGTGTAAGCCACACCTCAGGGGTTGGTTGGTGCTGGCATCAACTACAACAGTGTTCAGACAATCAGAAGAGCAAAGTACAAACAGCAAGGTTCCATGACTTGAGCTGCACAGAGTTGGTGGCCCCGGATGCACAGCGGCCGGCACAGGGACACCGCCACGGGACGGTGACTTGCAATGCACTGAGGTAGGGCCACGAGAGCTGAGCGGGCCCACGTTGATGTCCAAGGAGAGTGTCGCAGAGTGTTACGGGGGACAGTGGAAGGTGCCCATCCAGGGCATGATGCAGAGGGCAGAAGCAAGCAGAAACAGGCAATACGGAGGAGTTGAATGCTACTGTCGCCTTTTTCCCACGATGTCAGTATCAGCTACATGCTGATGCAGACAACCCCCAGGCCATAGACTCAGACGCCACCAGAGTTCAACCAGAGAGTGTCCATGACTCCCGTGGCACAGAGTTAGTGGCACCAGAGCCGGAAGGGGATGCAGACTGCGATGAGGCCTGTACAATGATATAAAGTCTGCAATGAACAAATCAAGACTCAGTTCCAATTGTGTGTCCTACTCGACCGCAGTGGGTGCCGGTGGAAGCGGCCAGCGCGGGGCAACCGCTGTGCAGCCGGCTCCTCCTGGATCTCTAACACACGGCATTGAAATGGCATGTGGAGATGATTCCTGGTTGACGGAGGTGGAGGCACCAGAGCTGAGCGGGTGCTTAGCCAGCGACGATGCCGTGTCCTGCCTGTTACGGACTGTTTTGGATTGGTGTGACGCCTGCTGGACCGCAGTGTAGGCCGGAGGCAGTGGACAGCAAGGGCCCACAGACACGTGTGGTCGGAATGCTATGCACAGAGTTGGTGGCACCACATCGAAGGGAGTATACTGAATTAAACTCTGCAATAACATGTGTACTCTGCCATTGTGTAATCAAGACTCAGTTCCAAATGTGTGACCTACTTGTCCGCTGTGTATGCCGGTGGAGTACGTCAACGACAAAGGAGTACTGCGAGCCTTGCCCGCGGAGGCCGTGATGGTCTGAGGAGGCTGCCAAGGTCGAGGGCCTCTGGCTTGGTGCGGGCACCGGCACGTGGTGGCCCCTCTTGAAGACACGCAGGTGTCAGCAGGTGAGCAGTGTGGCCTGGATGCGCAGGGGCGGACGGGACTGGTTCGGGGACCAGCGGCCGGGCTGCGGCAGGCGCACAGGATCGCAGGCCACACCGCTCACGGCGACGGCGTCGGCCTCGTGGCGGGGTGGGAGGCGCCGCCCTGGCAGACACGTTGGGCATTCCGGAAGAGAACCACACCCAGAGCTACGTGCTTTTTATTCACACCCCTACGCTGGCCTGGCATACGCCGGGCCAGCCCACTCCGCACATGCTTACAGGGGGGGACGTCACAAGCTACATTTCCGAGGACTTCCCCACTGGCTGGGGTGACATGGTTGCGTCCACTGTCCACAACACTACCACCACCAGCAGTATATGTCAACATGGATATGTCTGTGGTCTGCATACTGCAGTCTGTCCAGCACTTCCACGCCACACTTGGCATTGTGTGCATTCTCATTCAGGGGTCACTTGCCTCCTTCGCACATGCCTTGTTCCCACCTCTCCCCACATACTGCTATTGTGTGGCTGAGGTGCCATGCAGTTGATGGCTCATGTACATGGCTAGCCCAGGTTTCTGCAGTACATTGTGCTGTCGTGTTTGGTGGGTGGGCATGTTGTATGTGTGTTTGTAATGTGTGCATTCCCAGGGTTGTGAGTTGCATGATTGTGGAGTTGAGGTGTGTGGTGTGTTCATTTGGTACTTACCAACGAGCACTGCATCTCCGTAGGTGCGATCCTGGAAGCGGCGGTTGATGATGGACTGTCGGAAGATGTATGAATCATGCACACTGCCTGGGTAGTTGGCGACGACATTGGTGAAGAGTCCCCGGTGGTCCACTATTGCCTGCACATTGATGGAATGCGTGTGCTTTCTGTTGCGGTAATTGTGTGCAGTGTCGGCAGGGGGCACAAGTAGGACATGTGTGCAGTCAATTGCCCCCAACACGTGCGGGAAGCTTGCTATGGCGTAGAAGCCTTGCTTGGTCTCCAGCTGTTCCTGCGCAGTGTGGGGGAAGTATAGGTACTGGGGTACCAAGCTGATGATGGCATCCAGGACAGGTTTGAGGAACTTGGATAGGGCTGGCTGTGAGACTCCTCCGACTGGCGGTTGTTGGTTGGAATGTCCCAGAGGCCAACAGGTGCAGCATGGCCAGCAGCTTTGTCTGAGGTGGGATGTTGGTTGTCTGCTGTGTTGGTACCGTCAGCCTGTGGGCAATGATGGTCAGGAGACGGAGGATGGTTGACCTTTTGAGTCTGTAGTGGGCAATGGCATTCTCTGGTGTCAAGTCTGTGAGGCTGGTGCGTTTCCTGAAGGTCCGCTGTCTTTGTCTGCGCTGCCTCCGTGGTGGTCCGGGGGGGCGGGGGGTTTCTGGGGGGGTGGCGGACCTGGGTGTGGTGGCGGTGGGTGTTGTGGCCCTGTTGGGGCTCCGAGCTGCATGATGAGTAGCTCCATGGCATCTGTTGTTCTTCATGTGTGGCTGTGGGCTGGGCTCCCTTTTCTGGTGCAGGTTGTCGTCCGACTTTGCACCAGGTCAGAGCAGGTGTTAATTTCCTGCGGCTAACGCGCCGTATCGTCTGTTTCGTGTTCTCATCGCCGATCTGGCTGGTCGTTGGGAATGTTGCGTTGTGGTGTTGTCGCAGATTTTTGCTCGGGAGCGCCTACTCTGCATCTCATTAGCGATAGTTGCCGGGGTCATCTGTGGCGATGTTTTTTGCGGATGCTTTCGCAAGTAAACTGGTGGTATCGGCTGTTAGCACCAGCTTGTGAATGGGGCGATAATTTTATCGCGACTTTGGCTGCGATAAAGTGCCGTTAACTCGGCGATGGTTCCTTGAGAATATGCCCCTGAGTGTTGTCTTTGGCTGTAGGATTCCGTCAGTGAATTACAGCTTTACTTATCTTTTTGTAATAGGAGGAGGGCACTGGAGGGCAATACCTTCACTTACTCTCTGGCTTCAGCCTCCCATGTTTTTATAACGAATCAGTTACATCAGGCATCAAGTTTTCAGATTAATACTTCCAGGCATCAGGTTTTCAGATCAGTACTTTTCATGTACTAACATTTGCTCCCAAGTCAACATTTACTGAAAAAGGGTGGAAATGTAACTGATGTTTTCAAGTCTACTGTAGTGAACGATGAGATAGATGTGGGTGTGCTAGAGAGCTTCAGAACAACACAAACAGTACCTTTCAATATTGCTAAATAATTGTCAAGCAGTCCCAGGGACATCTTAAGGACTTTGAGTGCCCTGGGCAAAACGTATTTTGGGTGCTCCCTGTTCGGAACAGCTTTGAATCTATGACCCAATTTCGTCTGTTTCATCCCATTTTTGGTCAGGTCACTAACAGTGCACAGGCACACAACCAAATTCTAAATGTTTTTACATCTAATATTCAGGGTTAGTGACGTGTGTTTTTATTATTGTATCACAGCAGCAGCTCACTAATATTAGTGCAAATAATCTCTGTGACACCCTCCCACTTCTCATGTGTGAGGTTCTGTTATTTTCTAAAAATAACTTTTTTTATGAATGTTGCATGAAAAATAAACACAAAATGTCTGTAATAGACTCTCACACATCAGCCACATTATAATAAATTAAAGGAAAACTGTATTTAAAACAACCTGTTTAAGAATTATTCAAGGTCAACAGGGCAAGACTCTCGGCAGAACAGAGCTGGCTCTATCAATGGGCCCCCGTGAAAGGCTGGGGCCCTGGGCCAGAGCCCACTTTGCCCATGCCTTAAAACATCTCTGGAGTCCCCCAAAAATAATTGTATGTTTAAGTGATAACAATGTAACAATCTTTGGCAACAATTGATTCGAACAGCCAGTCATTCTGGGTTACTTTTTAAATAAAAAGAACAGATTTTACAATACTCACTAATATTTCGTAAAGGTACATCGGAAAGATCAGGCACAACTGGAGATGCTCCGGATTCCTGTCCATCTACTTTTCCTGAAAGGGTGAATTGGAGGATGGTTAGGAAAGGGTGGGTCATTCTACACATAACACAACATAATTCTCTCCCACGGCAAGGTACGTTGGAAGGGTGCCATGGGACCTGGTACTAGCAAGGAAAATGCCCCTCCACTCCTTATCTCTGGTTGGGTAGTAAAACACTGTAGTAATCAGGGTTTAGTGGGCTCCTCAGGCCTGTGGATCCACTGTGCCTGCTGCACCATTGATAACAATGCTTCCTTTCAAGGCCTAATTTACAGTAATGATTGAATTTTATCCTTTAGATAAAATTCCAACCCTGTTCCATCAGTATTTTATTGACTGTAACACTAAGAATCATGAAGTTTTTTTTTTTTAAAAAGCTTTATTGAGATTTTTGTACATGAACACAAAAAAAAGGAAATCAGAGACAATTCGGTAATAAATCTGTGAGCATTCCTGACAATATAACAGTACATGAAGCAATCTTGTTACTCTTTTATATTATAATACACGTTAGCTTAAATCCTCGCTCAGCTCAGCTATCCTTGTGCAACATAGTGGTAGCAAACAAAACAGAGAGGCATTACCTATTGTACATAGCCCTGCATCACATTATCTCAGCAGTACAGGCTGTTGCGCAGAGAAAGGGTCACCGAAACACCCTATGGGCCCGTTACCGCCATTATTATCAGTCAGGCAGCGCCGTTAGAGCCTGTTCGTGTGCTGGGACGTCCTTGCTCACGGCGCCTCCGTTCTTGGACGCCAAATATGTTCTGTATAATTCCCAAAAATTCTTCGGGCGATTGCGTGGGGGTAGGAGTTCACTATATGTGTCTGTCTGTGTACTGCAGTATAGCATGTCGCTCGACCAGCAGGCCATAGTGGGGGTCGGGCCACGGGACCAACACATCGCAACCCTACGCCTGGCTATGAGGAGCCCCATATCAACTAGCCGTCTAATAGATTTCGGCAGGCTGAGGGAATAACCCAGTAGGGCCAGCATGGGGTCTGGCGACAGTGTAGTGTCTATGATATCCTCAAGGGTCTTGAAAACCTGAACCCAAAAGTCCGCTATCCTCGGGCAGAGCCATGCTAAATTAAATAATCAACCGGGCAGGCATTGCAGCGCTCGCATTCAGCTGTGGCTCTTGGCCCGTACCTATGTAGTCTCTCTGGGGTGTAATATGCCCTATTAAGGAATCTAAAGTGTACCAACCTATGACGGCCATTTAGGGAGATGCGTTTCGTACTCTCGCAACAATATTTCCACCTTGCATAGTCTATATCCCTCCCTAAATCGACTTGCCATGCTAATCGGGCCTTGGTATAGTGGTTTGCCCGGTAGCCCTGTGCTAATTTATACAATTTGGAGACTATTTTTGCTGGCGACTCCGCTTTGATCAGAAATGTAAGAGCAGCCATCTCCGGCGGTTCTGCCAAGTCGCTGCCCAGAATTTCTTTTAATGCATGTCTCATTCTATGGAATTGGAATCTATTGAGGGCAGTATCATGTCGATCCTGCGCCCCCGTTTGGTCCCACGTTTTCACTATACCCTCAGTAAACATATCTCCAATCTTTGTGATACCTATAGCAGTAAGTGCCCGGGTCACCCCCCGGTCTGTGCATGCAGGTAGCCAACGACACCACTCCAGGGGTGTAAGCAGAGAATATAATATAACTCCAGCTTGTAGCGTCAGAAGATGATGCCATGCATGCACTGTCGAGTTGATTGAGTCTAAAATTCCAGTTCTACGATCCGGTGGAGCAAAAAGTGTAGCAGGAAGTTGGAGCGGGGCTGTCACTACTCTCTCACTCTGAATGTGTGGTGTATCTGCAGGTCCATGTACCCAGTAGTGGGCGTGCGCACTCTGTGCAACCCTATAGTATAGATTAAGATCCGGGGCGCCCAATCCCCCATGTGGTATGGTAGCGCAAGGATCTCCCACCTGATCCGGGCGTGTTTCCCGGCCCAAGCTAATCTGAGTAGGAGGGAAGTGAGCGTTTTGAAGAAGGAGCTAGGGAGGACCATCGGTATATTAGTAAACAGGAATAAGAATCGGGGCAACACTATCAATTTCATGATGGAAACTCTGCCCATTAGCGACAATGGCAGCCGGGTCCATCGCTCTATATCAGTCTCCAGCTTGCTAATGGCGACCCCATACTTTTCTCTAAGTACCACCTCCGAGTCCGTATGGACCTGTATCCCCAAATATCGCACCGGGTCTATCGTCCATTGTAGGGGGAAGTCAGGGATGAATTTGTCCCTGATGGGCGTGAGCGGGAACATAATCGACTTGTTCCAATTTACTTTAAGTCCAGACAGTGCCTCAAACTTAGCCACTTCGTGCAGTATTGGAGACAGATTGCGCTCCGGATCCCTAATATAGAGCAACGTATCGTCATCGTACGTGGATATGATTAAATCATACCCCAAGAAGCGTATCCCCTTCCGACTGTGGTACTCCCGCATCGCGCAGGCCAATGGCTCCGCAACAAGCGCATAGAGTATCGGGGAGAGCGGGCATCCCTGCCGCGTACCTCTAGTGATATGTATTGTGTCAGTGACCATATTGCCAATCTTGATCCTGGCTGTTGGTCTGTTGTAAAGAACACCCAGCATTTGTAAAAAGACGTCTCCTAGGCCGAGTCTCATCAGGACATGGGTCATAAATGTCCATTCGACAGAGTCAAATGCCTTTTCCATATCCAGGAATACAGCGATCGCCTTCACATCTGGTCTTGTGTGTTGAATTGCGCCAAATACTGTACGCAGGTTATAGGTCAAGCTTCTGCTAGGAATGAATCCTACCTGTTCAGGCGCTACGAGTAGCGGTATAAGTGGTGTTAAGCGGTTCGCAAGTATTTTAGCATATAGCTTTGTGTCAACGTTCAATAGTGACAAAGGACGGTATGATGCGCATTCTGTTGGCAATTTATCTGGCTTCAGTATGGTAACGATCAATGCTTCCCTCATGGATGACGGCATTTGGCCGCTTTCGCTTATCTCTTCGAATAGCGTGCACAAGTGCGGGATCAGTATGTCTTGGAATTCCTTATAGAAGGATACCGTTAGTCCATCAGCGCCTGGTGCGCTACCCGCCCTCATGCCTGTCAGTGCGGCTACAATCTCATCTTTCTCTAGTGGGTGTATTAGGTATTCCCGGTGTGAATTAGTCAGCCAGGGAAGTTTAATGTGTGCTAAGTAGTCTAATATTTCTGCATCCAGTCCCTCCGTTCTGGAGGCGTATAGTGTGGCATAATATTGCCTAAACCTATCTGCTATTACTGTTGGGTCTCTGATGGGTATTCCCTGCTCGTCATTAATTTCTACAACTCCCGCTGTTTCCCTGCGCTTTTTTAACAGGGAGGCCAGAACCGAGCCTGGTCTCTCACCTTCCCCGTAAGTGCGGGCCGTCGCATATTTACCTAAGTGTTTCAATTCTGAGTCAGCTGCATTGTGGTATTCATTAAGCAGTTCTTTAAATTCCTCCTGTGCTTGTTCATCAGCATCAGAGAGAAACCTTTTTTCAAGCATCTGGAGTTTGCCTTCCAAATCTGTAAGTCGTTTCCTTAGCGCCCGAAGGACGCCGGAATGTTTGGCCATAGCTATCCCCCTGATGTAGACTTTAAATGTGTCCCACACTGTCGGGAAAGTGTCGACCGACCCTATGTTGTGCGCAAAGGACGTTTCAATCGCGTCAAAGAGTTCTGATTTGAAGACGGGGTCTAATAGTGAATATGGGGGGAATCTCCAAGTGAAAGGTGCTATCTGTTTGCAAGGGGTCTCCAGAGACAACAGTATTGGGGCGTGATCTGAGAATGTACGTCGGAGAACTACACAGTCACGTATCTGAGTAATCAAATCCCCGGAAGCCATCCAGTAGTCAATTCTAGTGTGTAAGTTGTGATACGCAGAGTAGTGTGTGTATCCTCCTTTACCGGGAGAGCGCGTTCTCCAGACATCGTGTAAATCGAACTGCGTCATCGCTCCTATGATTACTCGGGCTGCTGCTGTAATATGCCTTCGGGGCCTCCCGACCTGTCTAGTTGTGGGTCTAGCACACAGTTAAAGTCCCCACCCCATAGTTGGGAAACGGCCCCATAGTTCCGCATCTTCTCAGTTAGCGCTGTGTAAAATTTGGGATTATCATAATTCGGGCTGTATACATTAACTATAAGCAGGTCTAGCCCTTTCCCTCTACATCTCGAGATCACATACCTACCTTCCAAGTCAGTTTCCACTGGTTCCATTTTCAGCCCTGCCTTCGGGTTAACCCAAGTGATCACGCCTCTGGCATGAGATGTGAATCCTGCCACGTGAACATTGCCCAGCAGCCCTCTGCAGTTGAGCATTCTACTGTTAGATGGCAAGTGCGATTCCTGCAATAGGGCTATATCAATGGTATGTCTGGTGAGATAAGCCATTACTTTCCTCAACTTTCTGTAATCATTCAGGCCCCTGACATTCCAGATCAAAGTATTAATCTTACAGCCTAGTGTCTGTGCCATGCTGAATGGAGGAGTAGCTTGTAGCGTGTGGCGCGAATGCTTGGTAGTCTCTCCATGGTGCTATGTAGCGATGTGATTTGTGCACATACCTGGCTATGAGCAGTGCTCCATGTGTGGTATCTATGTTGTGTCTCTGGACCCTCCCTCCCCCCTCCCACGCCAAGCGAACCCCAACCTTGCATTGGCGAAACTCCCTTAACAAACCCTTTAAATTAACAAAATAACCAAAATTTGCTGCTACAATAAGCGCATAAAACAGAAAGTAATCCAAGTTGTGTGTTACACGCGTGGGCAGATGTTGCCCGGGCCCTGTCGCTTCTCACGTGCTTTAGGTGTTACACCTGGTCCTGCCACCATCAGGCAGATATTGTGCATTTTACAAACATTCCAGCTTTGACATATCGGTACCTGAGATCCCCTATGGAGGCTAACCTCAGCATGTCATGGCGTATTAACATTTACACATCGTAACACTTCGTCTCAATACCCCCTAGGGTGCATTGTATACTATCCCTCCTTGCTATATTAACGCCAGCATCTATCTCACATTCACATCTTTAATACATTACCCGCCTCCCCTCCAATAGAAATCTTAGCTGTCCAAGGAGTTAGTCCTTCATTCAGTCCTGTTCTTCCAGGCCACTTCCTTCAGTCTCCGCCTGGGCAAGCGGGGAGTTTTGATGTGATCTGTCTCTCGCCCATTCTTTCAACGCTTTCTGCAATGTCTTTGGGTCCGTGAAAATGCGGGAGCGTCCCTGCCTGGTCACTCGCATTCTTGCTGGGTATAACATGGCATAGTCTAAATTTTGCTCCCGCAGTTGCTTCTTCACCGGCGTAAATTGTCTGCGCGCCTCTTGCACCCGCACTGTAAAGTCCGGATAAAGCGAGATGGCAGAACCCTCGTATTGCAAGGATTGTTTCTCCCCTGCTGCTCTCAGTGCTGCATCCCTGTCTCTGTAGTTTAGTAGTTTGGCGATAATAGGCCTCGGTGCTGCTCCAGGGGAGGGCTTCGGCCCCAAAGATCGATGCGCACGTTCTACTATAAACATCGGCGAGAATGTGTCGCGAACCAGCAGTGTCTCTAAGAGTTTCTCGATAAAGAGCTCCATATTACCCACATTTGTGGTCTCCGGAAGGCCCGTAATTCTTATGTTGCTTCTGCGTGAATGGGCTTCGAGGTCTTCAGCTTTATCCTGCAGGGTTAGAAGCAGTTTCCCCATTTGTTTCTGATCAGTGTTCAACTCCGTTTGGGCTTCTTCCACTTCCGTGACCCTGCGCTCCGTCATGTCTTGTCTCTCCGCCTGTTTATCCATGCATTCAGTAAGACGGTCTACTTGTAGTACCAAGGTATCCAGTTTGCCATCGATGGTTGACAAGCTCTGCTGTAGGCTCTTTTGCATTTCGGCCAGAATGGTGCGGATATCGCTCTGCACAGGCCCCGGCTCCGCTGTCTGTGCATTCAAAGTCTCTTCCGGGTCAGACTCTCGGATCCTGGACTTTCGTTGCTCAAAGTGGAGCTTTGGTTGCAAGTTGTCCACCTTACCCATGGCCACTGTGACTATCTGTGTGCTTCCTTTCCAGCGCTGGGACAGAGTGCCAGTGAGGGCTGGCGCGCCCCAACAGTGCGTCGCTTCCCCAGATGTGTTTAATATTTCTTTGTTATGGCAGGCTGTGTGGTCAACAGCAAAGGCTCTGCCAGTTCATGGGCGCCCGTGGGAGGAGGGGGGCGCGGCAATCCTCCCAGCTATGTCGCTCATTAATGACTATATCTGCGGTACTGTATGTTCTGTAGTCAGGCAAGGTTCCCCATCCCTGAGGTGGGCTCTCCCTGGTGCCGGTATGGTCTTGTGTCCACGAAACCGGCAGGGGCAACGCAATGCCACCAATGACTACCCAATGCGGCTCCACACAGCTGTCTCCTTGGGCACAAGCAACCCACCTCACCACACAGGGGCGCCAGCAGCAGGGCCAGCGCCGCCGAGTCAATGAGCCGCTGCCTCTTGTTGCGGTGACTATGCGGGCTTCTAGGGGCGAGCCTGCGCGGCTGTCCCTGGTCTTCTCTTGCACTCAGCTCGCCGCTGTATGATCACTAATTTAGCCCCCTGCTCACTCCCAGATGGTTCTCCGTCGTGCGCTGGCCCGCACCACCCAGCTGCCCGTGCAGGCAAGGTCCGGTTGGCGTACTGATGGCGTTAAGGGAGGCGCAGGCAATCCGGGAGGGAAGCTATAGCGCTGTCCGGCCGATCGGCGGGATAATATGGGCTCTGAGCGGCACCTATCGTACCCTGGGTCTCAGCACTGGATCGTTCCCGCTGCAGACCGCTCGTGGCTGCGCTCTATTACGCCTCCTCACCTCTGTTCCGTTGCAACGTTCGCTGGTGCGGGGGTGCCCAAAATGGCTGCGTCAAGTATCTCCGTCCTGTGGCAGGCCTCGCCACAGCCGCTGGACAGGACGTGGGCCAAGGGGAGACACTATCTAGAGGGGGCGCTGGTATGCTAGGTCCAACGCTCCCAGCGCGTGTCTGTTTTCTCGGGCGCACACGGGGTAAACCCCCTTCTTGACTGTCCGGGCCTCGGGGCAGTAGCGCACACCCCTCGTGGCCTCCGCGCAGAGGTTCCAAGTTCGCTCAGTCCTGGAGTTACGCTGCCGGTTCTCTCAGCCGCTCCCGGCTCACCGCGGTGCTCCAAATCACCGCGTGTGCGTCTCTTTAATTAATCGGGTAGGCACCGAGTTCGCCGTGACTGCGCTTGGATCAGCTTCACTGGATCACCGGGAACGACAGGGAGCAGCTCCACGTCCCCGAGCACTCTTCCGCCCTCAGCTCCGGTCCTGCCCTTGCGGTCTCCTGGTAGGCCTGCACGCCGGCTGCCAGCACAGGTACTTGCCGATTGTTTTGTCGGGATCTGGAGAGCTCGTCTTGATCCTGGCTCCCTCCGGTGTTATTTCCTGTTTAGTGTTAAGCAGTTAGTCTGCAGGCATGCCGGATACTTGAAGGATTGCTAGATGGCTCGGCGGAGCTTTTGTACTATGCGGCCATCTTGGTCTCAGGCAAGCTCAGCCCCCCAAGAATCATGAAGTTAGGGAGCTTTTAAATGTCGTGTTTTTTTTAGCTATTATAAGTAAAAGTAATACTTTCTATTATATAGTTAATTAAAACCATAACAATTTAAAAGAAAATCAACATAATACAATTAATTTTCAAACTACTTAATTAGCAATAAAATTAGCAAGATTCCATTATTGGAGTAATTTGCACAATATACCTTGTTTAAAGTGCAGAGTGAGTGCATAGATCTAACCAAATAAATAAAATAAAACATAATTACATAACCACTAAAAGTTCATCATCAGTGTAAAAAAATATTCACAATACGAGGTAAGCAATAAATACGCTGAGCTGTTTTATAAGTACAGTGAACCAAATTGCATTGACTCCTAATACCTTTCTGTGTACACCAATGAAACAATACAATATAGAGGGACAAAGTGGTTATTTCATGCTAGAGCTATCACACGTAGGACCACTGGTATACCCTCTTATGCTTAATGCTTACTGGGATTGTCCCTACTGTTTCCTCCGGCATATCCTCTTGAAACCACCCTCTCCAAGGGGGAATGCAAAATGCAAGGGACCCACCAAAATGCCTAACGTAATCTTCGTTTAGGGGACACTTAAAAGTGCAAAGGCATTCTTTCTAAGAGGTTTCTAACCCGATAAATGAGCATCGTCTATCCGGAGAACACCATTCTCCAACTCAGCTCTTACTTACATCTCAACTATAATAAGTAATTCATAATTTGCCATTGCACCAGTACAGATCTGAACATACTGTATTTTTTTTTTTTTTACATAGAGAGCTTTGAATATGAATGTACTGTATGGACATGTGTACTCCCAGTGGAAAACGCATCAACATTTTTACGGCTTGCAGAGCTAGGTAGGGAGGCCTACATCGGTCTGTGTCATCATGACATGTACACATTTGTGGACTACAGAGCTATACGATACAGGATGAAGGATTAACATTGTGGGAAATTGCTGTATTGACGACCAATCATGCAGAACCTACCTGCCAGGTTTAGAATACCAGGACCAGAGGTTTAATATTTCATGAATATTAAACAGTCTGATAAATTGATATAAAAAAAGAATTGCATGGAAAAAGATTTACCTTGGTAAAAAAGAGAGAGGCTCATGGAAAAAAGAGTAGTGGTAGGGTGGGCGTCTGTCTTCATTTCATGCAGCCTTTCGCTGGTGTAGAGATAGGAAGCCAATCAAGGTTCTACGTTGATGCTTGAAAGTAATGCTATCCCTTTACAACTTCAGATGTTATGTCAATGCAGCTGAAATGTTTACTCTCATTTTGCATAATAATTTTATGAAAAATGGTTTTTATAAGATTGTGCCAGTAGGAGAGCATCAACATCGAGGTGCGTGGGGTGGTTAGGATCAAAATACAAGAACCATCCTCGCAACTGAACCATCCCTGCGGCTTTCTCAGGGTTCCTATTCATTTCTGCTTTTTGACTGAGTTTTCGGGATCCCTAATACCTGAGATCTCTCAAAATGCAGGCTTCTGTTTCTTCCTACACCCCATATAATTTGACATTTTCTTTTGTTTCTGGGTTTTTTATGTCTTTGCTAACAGTAGGATCGTGAAAAGTAAACATCTTCTAAAAATATAATTGCATTTGGTGAGAGGTTTCCGTTCCTTAATTTTCAAATCATCTGTTGCAGTCAGCAAAGATGCCAACATGTCTGGGGTGTGGTATTGCTATTTTTGATTTGGGGGCTGAAATGTTCGTGATCATTTAGAACCTGCAAACCTTAGTGTGCATAGTCAGGGGCTCTTGTCTCCTACTATATTGTGTTACATTACAGGTTCCTTCATTATTATGTGTATATATTCCACCACTTTAATTCTCAAGTTTTCTGTAAATATACTTGTCTTTTATTCAAATGTTATTGAAGTGCTCTGCCTACTCTCACTGGACATTCACATCTTTATTGCAGCTATGATAATGTACTTGCACTGCACCAATCCTCATCTTACACCACCTCCCATGAGTTAGGCCTTTACTACTAGTACACGTTAAGTCGGGGTCAAGGATGCTTAGTGAGGTCAACTTTCCCTCGGAAACACTACAGTTTAAGGGAGGTAGCAGACAACTTATATGCCCTCGTGGATAAGCCTGAGAAGCAGTCGGTGATGAAAATGACACAACACCCTACAAGAGGAAAATAGAGCCCAACATTGTAGCCAGTGGAAAATAGATTTATGAGAGAAGAGAGTCAAAGGGAGAGATGATAGTGTAATACAGGGATGGAAGGTAAGGGAGATGTACTGAGCAAGACAGAAAAAACATTAAGAGCTACCGATGAATGACGAGCAAACTGAAGAACGTGTGAGGTGGAAAGGAAACAGTAAGTGTATGTTTGTGAGCAAGGTGGTCTCAACAGAGGAAACAAGTGCAAACAATCCACTCCGAGGGCGTGAATATAAAAAAGATTGTTACGTTGTGAATAGAGAAGATAGAAAAGGAGTAAAAGAGATTACTAAAATGATGAAAGACAAACAGGGTGAAAGTGAAAGAAAACGAATGAGAGGGAAAAACGTGCGATATGGAGAGGAAAACAGGCCACAAAATGCCAAGTGGGAGAGGTGGTAGTGAAGTTGAGGGAAAGTAAAAAATGGATCTAGACCAAGGGTTTGAAAAAGATGAAATGAGAGAACATGCTCTAAAGAGATAAAGTATGAAGAAGAGAGACAGAAAGAGAGAAAACATTTCCAGTGAACAAACATTTGCAAAGTAGTTCCAGAGAGAAGGGGGTGAAGAAGAGACAGTGAAAGGCGGAAGGTTAGAGAGAGGAAAAGAGGTCCAGAGAGCTAGGCAAGGAGTTAAAGACTGCAACAGAAAAAGAAACACCACAGTGAACAATAAGAATGGGTAAGTACTTCATGGAGATTCTGAAAGGAAGAAAAAAGATATGTCAAGAGAAAAGGTGAAAGTGAATGTTAAAACTTCCCTAGAGAGGAAAAGTGAGATCCAAAGAGAACAAGCACTGACAAAGCCAATATGTCTCGCCGTTAGGACCTACTGGCGATGCTGTGCACCATGCGCATGTCTACGAAGAGATGCATGGCATTTTTTACACTCATTGATCCAAGACATACTGGTAAAAATTAAATTAAATAGAAGTAGTACAAAAGTGCTTTTTAAAAGTGGAGGGGAAGGCAGCAATTTGCTGCCTGGCTCTAAAGAAATATATATACTAAAAAACAAGACAGAGGGTTGGAGGGGCAACGGAAGAGCAGTTGAGGAGCAATCAAATATAAATAAAGCTGGGTGGGTGAGGAGAGGAAAAGCAACAATTGAAGGCGAAAGCAACACAGAGGACAGTGGGTGACGCACATGATGGAAACAGCAACATTGTGGGCAAGAAGAGAAGCGCATTAGGGAGAGAGTGATGTGGGGGGAAGGGGAGTTTGGTTGGGGGGCAACACACAGGAGCAGGGTAAAAAGCATAGGAGGGAGAGAGTTGGAAAATACATGCACCCTCATACAGAACTTAACCAAAAAGACAAAAGTAGTTTGATGAGAGTGAGAAGTTAAAGTATACAAGTCAGCCAATCAAATGGATGGTAAAGAAGCTATGCCTCAGTGGAGGGACAAACGCAAAAAGAGCCAACAAATAAGAAGCAAGCAAATGAGAGTGACATTGAAACCAACCATTGGTAAGCAATTAGCGGGCTGTAAGTAAGCACACAATAAGTCTTTCGCAACCAGACAGCTTGTGCTGTCTGATAAGCGAGACCTACAAAGTAGTTCACAGATTGTAAACAGTGGAAAGAAAATGGATCCCATCAAAAACATTGCAAAACGGTTATGCTTCAGGGGAGCGGTGAACACAAGAAGAGGAAGGAAAGCTGGTGAATAAGAAGCAGGCAAATGAGGTTGACCAGAAACCCAACCAGTGATAAGCAATGGGCTGATCCAAAACCCACAGTAAGTATAAATACTGTAGCAAGAGCTAAAGCTGTCTGTAGGTGAAACATAAAAAGCAACTATCAGTCCCTACATTCGCAGTGCTTTTGAATGCCAAAGCCAGGACTAGATAAAGATGTCACATGTTACAGGGGCTGCTAATAGCTATGTGTATCTCACGTTGCATTCAAATATGGGTTTTGTTCTCTTTCTGCTGGTAGGTCACATATAATGGTATAAACTCTTCACTTGTGCCTAGCTGGCCTAAGATCATCATGAAAGCAGGTGTAAAGACTACCAGCTACCAGGTGGTACCTATTATGCGATTGCATCACTTACCCTCCGAGGGAGCATGTGCTGAAGGAGGACATTGAGGTGCGGCGGCGTCGCCCAGTATTAACCAGTAGCTGAGATTAAGTCAAGCATTCCACAATCACTACTTTGTATACTTCAGTGTGATGCCCTCAGTGGGACAGGTATGCAGAGACGTGGATCCTGAACCAAGCTACATCCGGCTGATGAGCTTTAATAGGGGCAAAACTGGTCTTGCGTTGCTTGAGTCCCAGTTCGGCAGGAGCAGGCCTGGCAGTTCTGGCCTGGACTGTTCCTATTGGATCTGGGTCAAAAATGATTTGCATATGGTTGGGTTCAAACTGAGGTGGCATGGTGTTCACTGGGATGCAGACCCGAGTAATTACCAGTGGCTGAGATTAATTCCAGCATTCCATCCATCACTTTTTTGTATACATTTTTTGTATCCTTCCTATGGGGGACACAAAGCACCTGCCTCAAATTCATTCGGGTAATCTCAGATTGGAGCTGCAGTGAGGGCCAGCACACGTATGGGCATCATGAACATTATAGGTCCATCCCAAATGTACCTTATGTGCTAAAATAGCAGCAGCCGAAGCTCCTCATAGCTCTTACCTGGTCCCATGTTAGAAAGATAACATTCAGGTAGTGCTGTGTTTTTCAGCTAACATTTACCAAGCTGGGACTTGTAGATACCCTTTTCCCAATAAAGGTCTGGATCTACAAGTTTAAGCATCTTTAGAGTTGTTGGGTGTAAAAGAAGGACTGACTGGAAGTTGGCCCCGACTTCTGTTTCATATAAATTGTTCTTTTCTGTTTGTATGATGTTCATGTCGGTCCTCGAGTCATTTATACTACAGTCACTTATCAGAAGAAATTGAGTCTTTTTTTAAACCCTAGCGATTGCAGAAGACCCAGGTTCCTTGTGCATCGATAAGAATAGCCACAAATCAGCAGACCTTTGAGAGACTCTCACATGATAACACAAGGGGCCGATTATCACAGGTTCCTTTTCACTGCAGGCTTCGTGTTTAAAGCACCGAATCCTATCTGCCGCTGGACTCAGGAGCAATGAACCTTTTTAGGCCTGTTGTCAGGAAGTAGACAACCAAGAGCTCTCAAGATCCAAGCTGGATCAAGGCAAGTGATAGGAATGTCTCCTTTCAGCTGATCACTCCGCAGAAAATATAGTTCTGACTGGAGATGAGTGGATAATTTTATCTGAGAGCACTGGAGTGCCTAATGGCACATCCCATTGGGTAATACTGGTGCTAAACAGGAGGAGTCTCAGGAGAGGAAATACAAATCTGTAGCAACTACTTACTTGGTGCATCCCAAGAACTCAATTGTCTCTTAATAAAGAGTGCTGTTTTCACCAATTTTCAATGGTACTCAATTTACCAAACATAAATGGAAGAAAGGCTGAGTCAATTTTAGCTGTGCAACCGACCTGCAGGTACCACATACTCTGCTGTCTGTGCGCAACTACTGATAACCTTCCTCAGCAGTCAAATAACAAAGGATTTTTAAAAAGTAGAAAGCAATTACAATGTTTATAACCTGTAAGAGTTCCTGCGGATTTAAGGAGCAAGATGAAGGAAAGGATTTTGTTCCTTTTGTACATCGATTCAAAAAGCCTTTATCCTTTTATCTGACCCATGTAGATAAAAAAGTAACAGTTTGGACAGCACTAACACTCTAAGATCCTGATTACAAGTTTATGCGCTATTTATAGCACCTAACGATACCACGGGGTACATTATTTATCGGGTATGATAAATAGCACCTATTATGAGTGCAGATTTTGGCATTTAACTCACCAAAATTCATACACATTTCCCTGTTAAATTTTGGCAGCTTTAACCTGCCTATATATAATGAAGGTTGAGCTATTTAATACGTAATAATTATTGGATTTGTTAAATACCTCCCAACCTTGCCCAGACAGGGGTTACATACTGGTTGGAATACAGCAACCTACTCGTAATCAGACCTAAATGCTTGGTGAGTTGGTGGCACATAGACCAGGAATTACAATAAAGTCTTCCACCACACCTGACTGTTCCCCTTACTGGTGTACGAACAGTTCATATTTCTATAAAAACCTACCTTGCAGGTGCAGAAGGCAGAAATAACAATATGTTTCTATAAACTCTAAAAAAGCAAATGACTTGTGGGGGGAGGCTGCAACTTGTGTTAGGTGCATGGAATAAAAGGAGTACACCTTTTATCTAATAAAATGTATACGCAACAGAGTAGCAGAGTTGACTAATTTATGCAAGAAGAAAAGGCAAATTGCGCAGCACGTTTTGTGATCTTGATGTTTTATCATTTTTACAGGTTACCACTATCTAGCGTCACATCATTAGTATCAGTTTGACCCACAAATACAGCAATAAGCAACAGAAAGGTGACCAATTAACATTTGCAAAGGACATTCCACTGTGTGCCAGCACGTGTCACTGTTTTTACAAAAAAAAATGTATGGGTTTGAGCTAGAAAGCAGTTATTTTGGTTGAAATCTGCAGATTCTGCAGCAGATAATGGATTAGGTGGCAAACGTAGAAAATCTACACTGATGTGAAAAACACAGTTGCCGCAAAATTGCATAATTCCAGTGGCCCTGACTATAAGCACTTCCTAACATACTTTGAGATTTTCCTCTGGAAAAAAAAAATCATCATAAGGTCAGGGCTAACCTGAAGCTTATTTTAATTGCTGATCAGAAAATGAGGAGATTTAAGGTCTGATTCCAGTGTTGCCCAATAAGGCAGGGCCAAGGGTAGCCTCTCCTTAAGTGGGCGGGGCCGTAGCGCTGCTGTCTAATAGTGCAATGATCCGAAGAGTAGTACATTCTTACATATTATCCCTCGGACACCAAATATTACACATCTCATGCTTCCCTGTATCAAAAAGTTTGAGTCTCATCCCCCTTATCTGGCAACATATTGAGCCTTCAGGAACAGGCCGAGCTCCATTAGGCATTTATCTTTAAATAAATCGAGCAATTCTCAGAGCGCTTAGTGTTGTGATTAAATATGTCCTCGCTCATGTCTTATCCTGCCTCCGTCTCTGCTACAATATGTTGAAACTTTTTTTTAGTATTAAATCTGGTTTTATTGATGGAACACAAGCAGAGATACAGTAATGACGCGCCTACAACCCAGCGGGCCGGCTCACCATCCAGCGTTATATCCGTAGGACATAATGCGAAGTAGACAGCCCCAGTTAACACAGCATGTCGCCTACAACCCATCAGGGCCGGCCGCGTCCAAATGAAAGGGGGGCGGAGGAAAAGGCCTTGTAGTGGAAGCCTTGAGGAGTGTGCCAGTCCCTCGGGAAGCAGGGAGATCATGTCCGTTAGGGGGGTGACCCACACAGGGCCGCAGGTTCTAAGAGGTGTTCCATAATTGAACAAGGATAAAACAGGGAGATAATAGAACACAATAATAACCGCAACCCCAATCACACCCCCACCCCCTCTCCTCGGTGAGCTTGAGAGCAACTAAACGCCTATGTGGCATGCAGAAACTTTATTTTTAAATGAGAAAGACAAAGTGTCAAACCACTTTTCTTCTTCCTGAAAGTCTGAACTCTTTGCCTGTGTAGTCACAGAATAACAGTTCCTTCTTTCCCTCTGACACAGAAGGACTGCTCACGTCTGTAAAGTTAAATAATGACAGCACACTGCTGAAGGCTTACTTTTTGGGATTGTTTGACCTTTTATTTTGGGGCTTTGAAAATAATAGGGGTTTTTTGTGCAGTTTTTAACATCATCTAAAAAATGCCAATTGCTGCTGTCTGCATGAAGATAGATTACGAGGTGCTACTTGTTATTTATACTCGCTCTCTTGAAGTGAGAGGCATCAGTGTTCGACAAAATTTGCTAACACAAACACCCAGCACATTCTCATAGGCCGCCAGTCCACACAAGCGTGCTGTTGAGTTGCCTGTAATAATAAATAGCCTAAGGGAGCTCCAGGCATGGTGGCACAATACCTCTGGGGCTGGGTGCAAACAGGGAAAGTGCGCCCTATTACGCAGAATGCGCCGCCCCCAGGGCAGCCATGAACTTTCGCTGCCCTCATGGCAGCGCATTCAAGTGAAACATGGAGCAGTTGGTTCAAAGCCACTCCATGTTTCAAAGTGCACGCGGCGTGGCACCTGCACTTTCAAGAGGGGAGAGAGATCTCTTGGCAGGAGGGTGCTGTGAGTGACTGCACCACCCACCTGCAGGGGGATGTCTGGGGGATCAATGGGACTCCCTTCCCTCCCACCCCCCATAGGCCTGCCTTTAGGAGGCACACTAAAGGCATTTCTGCCTCAGCGCCCACTTCGGTAATATGGCACAGGTGCAGAGACAAAGTGATTCCCTCATCTGCATGGGGCCAGCCCCCAAGCAAATGAGGAAACTCCCTCTTATTATAGCGCTGGCACTACATGTGCACCAGCGCTAGCAGTATTACAGAAAGGCATGCACAAGCGTCTGCAGCCCCTTCTGTAATACCATTGTGCCCCGGGGCCCACAAAGTGGGCACACACACCCATTACGCCCCGGGGCACAGTGAATAATACGGCCCCTGGTGGCCATGTCGGAATGGACATCAGAATTTTTTTAAAACAACGTTCGTGCAATCGGAGCGCAGAAAAATGAACAGAGTGGCCCGATAACAGCAGCTACTGGGCAGATCAAACAAAAGAAAGAAAAAAACAGCATTGGGCAGTGGCAAGAAGAGCAGCAGGGGCTACATGATGGATCCTGCTGCACACTCAAAGTTGTAAGAGCTCCTGTCTGCGAAAGGAAAAGCAACAAATTATAAATGGAATCATGCTACAAATAAAAAAATGGAAAGACGGCAACTAAATTAAAATAGATTTAAAAGAGTTTAAAAAGAAGGAATTCAAGGCCATGTGTATGTGTGGACTATTTTATTGTAGTCTACATGCACAAAATGGATGCCAGATGATGGACAAACCTATCAGCCAATGCCAAAAGCACGTTCAACAGCAGTAGCCAATGGCTAAAAAGGGGCTGTCCAAAACCCCTTTCAGTATATGTATGCATTATGCATGTATGTATCTGTAAGTTAAGTGATGGCATAAGGCTCTGGCTAGATCGTCAAAGCTTTCTATAGGGAAGTCTCTAAAAAGGGAGATAGTGCACCAGAGAGATAAAGGGTAAAAAAGCCCCAGAAGACGTAGAGTGTACCAAAGAGAGTGAGAATGTGAGGATGAAAGGATGAAAGAGCAGTAGAATGTGAACATTACTGCAAAGCACGAGGGAGAAAGAAATTCACAGAAACATAACCAGTAACATAGATCCACTGAGGTAGAGAAAGCCCTCTCTGTGCACATTTTTCAGCCATTTGATGAATACCCATAGTTTTTCAATTCAGAGGCTCTGCAGATTGGTTGAGTGAGATGTTCATTTAAGCTCCTTGTGAATACAATAAGCAAGTCCTTGTGCCACCTCCCCCTTGCTACAGTTGAGCAGGTCTCCCGACGCTGCCACTGTGTGCCACTCGCTTCCCTCTTCAAGCTTGCCGCCGCCTGCCGTTCCCGCACCTCAGTGCTGATTGAACTGCGGCTGCCCGTGGCCCCCGCAGGGGGCCACTAAAGAGGGCAGCCCTCTAGTGCCAGCTGGGCACCCCACACCCCCGTAGGGGCAGGAACTCAGGGAGGAGTCCCCCAAGCCTGGTCGCAGCGCGATAGGCGAGAATCACGTCCGGGGCGCGAGGACAGGGGGTGGGGTATATAGGCCTCCCCCCACCATCTTGGCGTCCTCTTTCGCGCGCCCGGACACGCCGTCTGCAGCCATGGGTGCTCCCTCGCTGTGCCTCGTCGCGCCGTTTGTCAGGGCGCCGTGTCGGTGATTTTACGGTGAGTCCAGGCCGACTGGGGCGTGCCCAGTGTCCTTTGGTGGCTCATTGGTTTATTTGGTGTACAGCGAGGTGGAGGTTTGAGCCATGGGTGCCTTGCCCCCACGGGACACGCGGTTGGGTCCTTGGTCTTGCGTCGGTGTTCCGATGAGTGAGGGGCCATATGTACGGGCATAGTAAACCTGCTGGGTCGCGGAGTGCCGCCTGTTTTCCCGGCTGGTGGGGCAAGAGAAGGAGCTGCTTGTTGGGGGCCCGCGGACTGGTCGGGCCAGACGAGTTGGCTGGAGGCCTGGGCGGCCTGCCATGTCGACGGTCAGCTGGTGCCCCGGGAGGGGCGGAGGTTACGCGGCCGATAGTAGGAGGATTGTACTGGTGGTGTCCACAGTGCTTTGTGGACACGCTAACCTCTCGGCACCGCTTTGCGGCTGTAGGCAGCGTTGGTGTTGTAGGCGGTGAGTCCGGGGCCTTTTGGGACAATTTGTTTTAGCCTCCTAGGTGATGTCGGGCGGCGAGACTGGGCGGATGGGGGAGTTTGACTTTGGTACCGGTGGACTTCATGACCGGTAGCCCCAGCATCGTTTCTTTTGGGGGCCGCGCGTGGTGCTATATAAAGTGGCGCTTAAAAAAAAAAAAAAAAAACCCACACCACTTTGCGCTCTTGCGGGTGCTCCTCTCCTGGCACGTGCTAAGTGTTGCAGCTGCCAGAGATCTGATTTAAACAGTGTGCTTGGCGCATCTTCTAAATTATGCCCGCTCGTGCATTATTTTGGCCACAGGCGACGCAACATTACAATGCAGGACATGGAGTTATGCGCGCGCATATGTCTTTCAGTTTGTGACGTCTCCTACCACGCGTTTACACAAGACATCAATTGCGCTCGATGCTCTAGAGCGTTGACTGCATGTGATTGCTTTGTGTGTACAGGAACCTTCCCATGTGTGGCCGCTGCGTCTTTACCCTCTCAGGATGTAATCTCTCTCATTCTGATGCCCGGGACCTGTGGCCGCTCGTGCATTATTCTGGCCACAGTCGACGCAACATTACAATGCAGGGCATGGAGTTATGCGCGCGCAGATGTTAATGTCGTTGTTCCTCGCCCCCTCCCCCCCCCCACCGTCACCAACCGGTCATTGCTTGGGGGGGGCATGCATGTGGGGGAGGGGGGGCAAAATTGATCGGCAGTTGCTGCAGGAGTCTGGGCCCTTTGGGCAGTTTGTGTTGTCTCCGGCGCTCCCTTGGGCCGGATGCCCCTGCCTATAGGCATGTATAGCTAGGCCCACAGTTGCCCCCCCCATCCTATTGAAATAAGGATATTAGAGGGGGCAATGTGCCGAGGTAGGATGACGGTCGAGTGCGGCCACGGGCCACTGCGCTGCGCGATCGGCGGCCTACGAGCCTAGCATGGGAGGCCCACGGCATGGGTTGAGGGCCCACGTCATTTTGTATGGCCGTTGTTGGGTCCATGGGCTTTAGCTCTGTGCCGTGGCTCGCGGGCGTGAGCCAGGCCGGCTGCTCTGGCCTCCGGTGCGACAGAGCTATGGAGTGGTTTGGCAGTGGTGAACAGTAAGCAGCATGGTAGGTGGCCATCATCCCTGTCGGTGCGCGGGCCTCCACTTGTGGCACGGACATGCAGTGTCTGGGGTGGAGCGCAGCACTGCTTTGCTCGTCGTAAGTTTATAGCTTCCCCGAAGCTTTCCTGGGGTGCCGTGATCCCTGCCTCTGATGGGCACCAACCCAGCTTCTGCAGGGTTATCATTTACTGCGAGCGTAGTTGACCGTGGGGTTTGTTGTTGGGGAGGTCATGTGCCGCGTTTTCCGCCGATGTGGGTTGTTTGGTGGCCTTGACACACTTACAGAGCCAGGCGCTAGGGTGCCCCCGAGCTCTCAAGGTGGACCTGACACAGCCGCCCTCAGACTGCCCAGGGACGCTGGGGGTTGAGGTCTCTACCAGCAGCAGGATGTGGGCGTTAATGTCTTTTTCGGCAAGTGAATAGTGCATCCCTGCTGCAATTTCAATTCAGGAGGCAGTGTTTCTGCAGGTCGCCGTGATGATACAATGTCACAGCGGGTAGCGCTACTCGATCCCCTGCGTGGAGCTCGTTGCCCACGCTCCAGTGTGTCCTCTGCGTCCGGTACTGGTGCGGCTCCCCCAGCTGCACGCAAAGTTTTCCTTGTGCAGCTCCCTTCCAAGGATTGTTTATGAAGGGATTTGTGAGGGCTAATTGGGGTTTCCTTCGTCGAGTTGGGTGCGGGGGCCTTCGGAGTGCCGCTGACCAGCCTACCAGCTGACGTACCCAACAGACATCTGAACCCTTACACGCTTTGAGCAGGGTGCATGGGAGCAGAGGCGCGCACACAACCAGGTTATCCCATCGTGTCATGGTTCGTTCGGACGGTTATCGCCCAATTACTCTCACCGGGAGAGTTGAGCAGTTTAGCATGTTTACAAAATTTTGCTGCCTACTTGTCCGGTATGGCCTCCAATGGATTTCTGTCCACTGCCTTGGGTTGGGACACGCTGGTAGATGGTCCCTATGTGTCATGGCATCGGGTGGATGGGCTTTGATGGGGATTCGTGCGCCGCACGAGCGCATGCGCACACTGAGCCTGGTTGATCATGCGGCGGGGGAGATTTCTGCGTGGGCGGTCTCCGTACTAGCACTGGGAACTCCGGCCTCCGCGTTGCATGTACTGCATCCTCGGAGTGCTTCGAGTACAGGACAGCTGTTCCTATTGACACTGTTGCCAGCGCCGCATGGGGACTTTGGCGACCACAGTTGCAGTTAGGGACATTCACCCATCGGTGCAGGTATTGTGAAGGAGAGGCGGACATGGGTTCACTGTAGAAGGTACTATTTACTTTTCACTGCTTCATTCAGAACCTAGCTGCACGGTTTTGGTGGCTGGCGGCCCCCGAGCTGAGCGTGGCGCAACTCCTGGCTGTGGCCACCCATCGGTACTGTGTGTCTGGGGGTGGGGACCATGTCGAGTCCCGGTGCCGGTTAGCCACTTTTAGGGCACACTAATGCAGGTTCCTTTCGCCCAAAGTCAGCTGGCCTTGGGCCCTGTTGATGCATGCGTTGGTTTGTTGCAGCACAGATTGTGTTGCGGCGTCGGGCGCAGCAGTTTGTCCTCACTGGCTTCGCCATGCTAGAAAGGAAGGCCAGACACAAGGTTACAGTGTTGATTCTGTTAAGAATGAGGTAGGCTGACCTCAGTTTGGTGAATGTGGCTGGGGTAGGGACGGAGCGCCAGGTTTTCCTTCCGTTCCATTAAGATAGTGGGAAACCACAATACCCCTGGTTGCTCTTCCTGATATTTTCCGGACGGTGGTTCGGGGTAGAACTGTGTGGCAGCAACCAGACACGGGGGAAGTCTGGTCATTAAGCCATGAGCCAGATAGGGTGCTGTTTCCACTCAGCCCATGATTCCGTACTTGCTGCAAAACATTGCAATTAAGAGGGACGCACCTGGATTGGTGAGCGTAGCACATTTCCACTGAAGGCCTTGCTTTTCATTCGCTGTGAGCACAAGGATAGTTGTGCTGAATATGTATGTAACTGGCGCTCAAGTATAGCGTTTTTATACCTTGGCGTAGCTTCATTGCTCAACAGTTTAAAGGAGTGTGGTGCCAAACCTGCGCAAGGATCTTGCGCTGGTTGATTGTCTACAGCCTCTGCTAAACTAGGGGGCCCCTACCCCCACGGTTTGGTCGAGTGTAAAGGATTTCACGGTCCCGCCCTTGATCAGCATCAGCGTGCTTGCTCCTCAATCCGGGTAGCAAGCTATTTGTCCCTGATGGAAGCATTGTTAACTGTGCCCACTGCACTTTCCCTCTCCCAGTTTGAGAGCAGGGGCTTAATTGGTGCAATAATTGGCGGGGCCCACTGCCATGTAGAGCTAACTGTGCCTGTAATATGGCGTAGGTCATGGTATTATGTGACGGGTGCTCATGCAAGGCGCCTCGATACCTTCAGCTGGAGTATGTGCTAGATAGAACTGCATGAGCTGTAGCACAGAGGCACATTGTAGACATGCGTGCGGTGCACTTTGCCTTTTAAGTTGAGTATAGGAGCCATTCCTTTCGCGGGATGGTGCACATGTGGCAGGGTTAGTGAAGCATGAGCGGTAGCGCAGAGGCGCATTGAGCAAATACTTCGTCTGGGTGGCAAACAAGGTTGCAATCTACAAAGCATTTCATCCTTCTGAGGTCGATAAAACGAGTACCATGGAGCTGAGTAACAATAAACATGTTATGCAGCGCCAAGATACCATGGGGTGAACGTGTTACCAGGTACAGGCAGAAGCAGAAATTGTTGAATTTGGTTAATACCGCGGGCTCACCCAGCAGGGTAAGCGAGAGCCCAGCTCAATTTCCACGGGGATGATGGGTGGCACAGGCAGCAAAGTTGACGGCCAACCTGACAACGTTTCTTTAGTGCCGCAAGTGCAGTGGCACTTGGGCCCCAGGAGAGTAACTAGCCTACTAGATTCTTGTTTATGTAGGGTGGCACATTTGTTAATGGTGCAGGATAATTGTTTTACTCTAAGAAACTGGGATCTCATGCCCAGGTACTGTCGTTTTTGGCCGTCTATTACCAGCCCAATGGTGGGAAAGTACAATTTTATATTTACTCTGTGCTGTGTTATGCTAAGTGCAGCTCCTGCCGGCAGGTACGGGGTTGTGCTAACTGAGCGGTAGGACGGTGGCCCGGTTGACCTTGTGAGTTATGTCATCCCTGTGATGTCATGATGAGGTTTGGTAGCACAGGGTAATAGGGGCAGATGGAACTGAGTTTCTCTTGTATGGACGATACGAAGGGTAATCAAAATAACCTTCCACAGTCCTGGTATTTTCGAGTACACATCATTGCAAACCGGGCACGTTCACCAAATTGCTGCAATTGTGCTAGGATCACTACTACCAGAATTTGGCGGGGGGCGGATAAGGGTGGGATTTCATGGGCCCGCCCATGATCAGCATCAGCGTGCTTGCTCCTCAAACCGGGTCAGCAAGATGGTGTCCCTGAGGGAAGCATTGTTAACTGTGCCCACTGCACTATCCCTCTCCCAGCTTGCGAGCAGGGGCTTAATTTAAAAAGCAGTAAGCTGCACAAGAGTAATTCATACTCGGGTGTCTAGTCTGCTCTTCTATGTATGTGCACCAACAAGGTTGCAATCAACAAGCATTTCATCCTTCTGAGGTCGATAAAACAAGTACCATGGAGCTGAGTAACAAACATGTTATGCAGCGCCAAGATACCATGGGGTGTACGTGTTACCAAGTACAGTCAGAAGCGGAAATCGTTAATGAATCTGGTGAATACAGTGGCCCCACTCAGCAGGGTAGTAAGCGAGAGCCCAGAACAATTTCCATGGGGCGGAAGGGTGGCACAGGCAGCAAAGTTGACAGCCAAATTGACAACGTTTCATTAGTCTTGTGGGCTGCTCTGAGCTGAGCATTTGCAGGCGTAAGTAACAGTTTCCGCTACCAGTTCAAAGGTGCATCTTTCACCAAGTTACCCAGATCACTGGGACAGGAGGTAAGGTGGGCTGGATATCTCTTGCTTCTACCTGCATTGGCACATCTTGTCAGGAGTGATTGTCAAAGGGATTGCACTTCAGCCAGGCATTAATAGCACCCATCCACACCAAGCCGAGTGTTAAGGTCACACTGGGCCCCATTTACACAGCCCAGTATCAGGCCCTTGTGGGTCAGTGCCATGAATTACTAAAGTGAACTGAACAGGAGGCGCGACCGTGGGTTACGCTAGCAGAAGTTTGGGGAAGAGCTAAACTCCACCCATGGTCATGGTGTAGTCTTCAGTAAGTTGGAGTGTCACTCTTAGTTGACCAGGGGTTCGATGCTACACGAGGGCATCGCTGCGGCCAGAGCACTGTCTTTGTGTTTCCCAGAGGGGCAGCTAGTGAAGGCAAGGATCTTCCCAAACCTGGCACCAGAACACATTGTAGTCAGGGCCAACTTGTCTGTTGGGTGACTTGGGTAGGCACCATGTAGTTGTCACTCCACGAAGGGGTGAATTGTCTCCAATAGTGGGCACAATACATATGCGTGTCTGTTTGTGGTATCTCCTAGCGGACCCACTGACGGTGTACTGCAGCTAAACAGGGGACTGGGAAGCTTGGTTTCCGTCACTGTGGCAGGTTTAAAGCATCCAGGGTAGGAGAGGCACAGCAGGTACTGTGCATCTGTGATCCGATGGCAGTTAGGCAAGCGGGGTGCGCTGCGTAAGTTGTAATTACATGAAAGGGTGAGGTGTCTCCAGTAGTGGGCGCAAGACATACATTGTTTCAAACCAGCTTCGATACCATTAAGGTGTTCACCAGGGTAGCAAGCAAAGGGGTTTGTGCATAAGTATGGGCAAAGGGGCGAAATAAGTGCACCCCAGAACTAAGGGCAGTTGACTATGATCCTGCAGTTAGGCGCAAACGCCCGCCCGGTCAGCAATAGATGCCACGCTGGGTGGTGACGCTGTCAGCCAACAGTGGCTGCCGTCCCAAGTAATGGGGACACAAGGTGTCAAGCACAACAGGCTACCATGTAAAAGAACATTTGGCATGTCCAGTGATCAACAAAAAGCTATATTTAACTGAGCAGGTAATTTTCCACCGCTGGGGTTGCCCTGGGGTGGGCAGTGTGAACACCCCTGCCCCCCTATCCAGGGGCCCTCGCAGGGAGGGTTCTAGCCTGTCGACTTTTCCTGCAGTTAAGGTCAAATGCCCTGCCCGGTTAGCTATATCAGCCTCACTGGGCGGGGGTGCGGTCAGCTAACACATTGTGCTGCGTCCCCAAGAAAGGGGGAACAAGGTGCCAAGCACAAAAGGCAAGGCGAGCAGTGTGAACCCCCCTTCCTATTCGGGAATATTCTGGGATGAAGGGCAAAGTAGGACTTAGCCAATCCTTAAAGTTAGGCACCATATGGCAGCCAGTGCGCACTGTAATCACACGGATTCTCTAGCTGGTATCCCTAGGGGGTTCACCACGAAGGGAGCTGAGCTGTCGAAATTCCTATAAGAATTAAGGGATGCACGGCAAGGGCAGGAGGGCACCCTGGCTCATCGTCACACACGTCTAGTTATGGACATTCCTGTGCGTCATGAGTTAGAAAGCAAATGGACGGTGCAAAGGTTAAAGTATAAGCCTTCTCGCCCGAATAGCCAGAAGTAGGCAGGTGGGTGTGGGAGCGGTCTCCCAACAAGCGGGCAGCTGTCCCTTAAGTGGGGACACAGGTGCGCTAGACACACCGTCCTAGTAGGACGGCAGCTAGGTGAGCTCAGCAAATTCATGGGGCAATGTGAGCAAGGGAATCTGATCTGCCCCGCCCAGAGTTGGCACGGGGCTGGTTATGTATGTGAAGTAGTGGAACTTTCCCACAGGAGGGTGGATAGTTTTTGGCACAAATTCACAGGGCAGAAGGGCCTTTGTGTTGCATTAGACACTAGCTGATCCAGGCTATCGGCAAGGGCTATTGTGATACAGATGGGGTTCATCTATCACCAGTGGGAGGGGTCTCTTCCCTAGCTTTGCAGGAGGCCTGGAAATGAGAGGTTGCAGGTAAGAAAGGAGTTTTGGTGGGGGGGCTCTGGCGGCGACGGTGGCCACCTCCAGAGCTGTGGCGGAGTTACAGGGCGATCTGGAAGCAGAGGGGTACAGAAGGGTACCTCTGCGCGGCACCATGGTGGGTGCCAGAGCCAAATCCTAGGAGCATCATGGGAGGTTCCTAGAAAACCGTGTCGGCGCCCCGTTAGTCCTTCGGGCGGTTGTGGGCCTGAACAACCGGGGGGTTTGCTATGCTACGCTCCGCCCTGAAAGGGGCGTGAGTAATAAGGAACCATGTGTCACGTGATCCGGGAAGAGGATCACCAGAAGTGGCAGCACAGATGGGGTTCGCCCCAGTGCTGCTTGGCTCATCAGGCGGGCAGGCGGCCTAGAAGGTTGCCTGCCCTTGGATCGCCCGTAAGATAACCCACCATATTACATAACGGTGTATGTAATAAACCTGCAGCAATCTTTACCCAAACAAGAAATGTGTTGTGTGATTATTTATGAGCATGCATGTTACGTTGGAGGGGTGGGGTAGGTTGCCAATGCTGGTACTATGCGGCTGCCCGTGGCCCCCGCAGGGGGCCACTAAAGAGGGCAGCCCTCTAGTGCCAGCTGGGCACCCCACACCCCCGTAGGGGCAGGGACTCAGGGAGGAGTCCCCCAAGCCTGGTCGCAGCGCGATAGGCAAGAATCACGTCCGGGGCGCGAGGACAGGGGGAGGGGTATATAGGCCTCCCCCCACCATCTTGGCGTCCTCTTTCGCGCGCCCGGACACGCCGTCTCCCACCCTACCGCTTACCCGGCGTGGTTCGTGGCAGGCAGGAGGCAGAGAATGTTGTAATGTTGTCTTTTTCGTTGCAGGCGGAGTTACAGGGCGATCTGGAAGCAGAGGGGTACAGAAGGGTACCTCTGCGCGGCACCATGGTGGGTGCCAGAGCCAAATCCTAGGAGCCTCATGAGAGGTTCCTAGAAAACCGTGTCGGCGCCCCGTTAGTCCTTCGGGCGGTTGTGGGCCTGAACAACCGGGGGGTTTGCTATGCTACACTCCGCCCTGAAAGGGGCGTGAGTAATAAGGAACCATGTGTCACGTGATCCGGGAAGAGGATCACCAGAAGTGGCAGCACAGATGGGGTTCGCCCCAGTGCTGCTTGGCTAATCAGGCGGGCAGGCGGCCTAGAAGGTTGCCTGCCCTTGGATCGCCCGTAAGATAACCCACCATATTACATAACGGTGTATGTAATAAACCTGCAGCAATCTTTACCCAAACAAGAAATGTGTTGTGTGATTATTTATGAGCATGCATGTTACGTTGGAGGGGTGGGGTAGGTTGCCAATGCTGGTACTATGCTGTTTTAGCATGTTGCCAGCATAAGTTTTGTTTTGTTCCTGAGTTAGCCCTTTGTTTAGTTTTTAGTTAGCTCGCATTACTGTTGTTCTATTCTGGGGAGTTTAACCCTTTGTTTCCTGTGTAGTTTAGCATGCATACCGATCATTACTGTTGTTTTGCCTTTTGTCTTGCTCTTTTTCCTTTTACTGCCGTGCCGCCCACTTTCCCACCGCTCCTAACCTCCTGCTTCCCACCACCCAGGACTTACTTATTGGAGGCCATAGTCTGGCTGTGCAGTGGCCGTGCCAGCAGCATGCCTGATGTGCGCGGCCAAAGGCAGGCCCATCCACACCTGGACCGCACCCAGGAACCCTGGCCATCCTGCCATCCACCGATACACCACTGCAGAGCTCCTAGCACTCAACCCCAGACGCAGCAACAGCAACCGCTGCATCACATCTCCTTGATTCACCTGCAACTCCAGACCTCCTGCCCACACAGAAACCTTCGCCACACCCACCTTGCTGACCATGGACACCCTGGAACTGCTTCACTACATCCTGCTCAAAGCCCGATCCCTCTGCAAACACGCCACCAAAATCTGGGACACCATCACCACCCTCCCCCCTGATGTGGTCTTCATCCCAGAGACCTGACCCAACCCCTCCTTCACCCTCGACACAGCAACGCACAATGGCTACAAGATGATACAAAGGGACCCCACCAACAAACATGGAAGAAGCATGGCCATCATCCACAAAGAGACACTCCGTTGCAAAACCTATCATGGAACACCTCAACTTCCAGCTCCAAACTTATGGCAGAACGACCATCAGAGGCACCCTTGCCTACAGACCCCCAGGACCATGCCCCAGCTTCTGCGACGCCATCCCTGAATATATTGCCCCCCCTAGCATCTGACTCCAAACACTACATCTTCCTCAGCGACATCAACTTCCACCTCGATGCCTCCAGAGACACCAATTCCTACAACCTACTGGAAAGCATGAGCAACATCGGCATCATCCAGCTAGTCATGGACCCCACACACTGCACAGGACACACGCTGGACCCGATTTTCACAGAGTTAAGTATGGTCATGTCACTGAACTAACCTGGACCGACCACATCATCGTCCACTTCACCATCGCAGGATCCCATGGCACCACCACCAAGCCCCCGCCCTGCCCACCACAGCTGGAATGAAGTGACTGAGACCCAATGGACTGATGCCCTCAATGCCACCCAACCCGATAGCGCAACCATCCTGGAATGAGTCATCAAGAATGTCTCCGCCTGGATCACCAACTGTGCCAACAGAGTCACCCCCATTAAGCCAGCCAAGACCAGCAGAGCCACCAAGCAAGCCAGCTAGTACACACCAGAACTCAGGACCCTTGAACGCAACTGCAAACAACTGGAAAGAAGGTGGCGCACCAACAGAAACCCCACAAACTGAGCCAAAATCAAGTCAGCCCGCAATAAATACCACCAACGCCTCAAGGACACGAAAAGACATGCCATAGCAGACCGCATCGAAGCAAGCACGAACCACAGCAAGGAACTCTTCAACATCATTAGAGAGTTCTCCTGCCCGTCTGCTGCTGAAAACTCAATCCCTTCCCAGGAACTCTGTGACACACTGGAGAACTACTTACATAACAAGATATCTACCATCTACAGTAACTTCGAACCCCAACCCTATGATCTCCTCACACCATCGGATGCCACCAACCCGCTCACTGCATGGAAACAGCTCATCACGAGCGAACTCAAGAACTATCACCCCATCTCACTGCTCCCTTCCCTGCCAAGGTCCTTGAGAAGGCCATCAACTACCAGCTCACCAAACACCTGAAGAGAAACAATCTGCTGGATGCCTCTCAGTTTGTCTTCTGTGCCAACCAGTGCACCAAAACCGCCTTGATGGCTGCCACCAATGACATCAGAAACCTCATCAACCAAGGGAAACAGCGGCCATGATCCTCTTCGGCCTCTCTGCAGCGTTCAATACTGTATCCGACCACACCCTCATCAAGAGGCTACACCACATCGGGATCCTGGGAGATGCCCTCAATTGGATCGCATCCTTCGTCACAGGACACACCCAGAAAATCTGGCTACCACCCTTTACCTCGGTGCCCAAGAGCAAGATCTACAGCATCCCTCAAGCTTCATCCCTCAGCCCAACCCTGTTCAACACCTGCATGACACCTCTGACTGATATCGTCAGAAGCAATGGCCTCAAAATCATAAAATACACAGGTGACACCTAGCTCAGCCTCTTACTCATGGAAGACACCCCCACCACTAGAGCCAACTTCCACAATACCATGACGAATGTCGCAGACTAGATGAAGAACAATTGTTTAAAGCTCAATTCAGACAAAACGGAAGTGATGATTTTTGTGAACAACACCTCCCAGTGGGACAACACCTGGTGGCCCACGAAACACGAACCTTCACGACAGACCATGCCCGCAACCACAACATATCCTGGACAGCAAGCTCACCATGAAACGCCAGATCAACGCAGTCTCATCCACCTACTTCCACACCCTCTGCATGCTCTGAAAGATCTTCAGATGGATCCCTGTCAGCACCAGGAAAACCATCACTCAAGCCCTTGTCACCAGCCGCCTGGACTACGGAAACGCACTCTACTTTGGAATCACCACCCAATTCCTGAAGAGATTCCAGACGATATAGAACTTAGCGGCCAGGCTCATCCTCGACCTCCCCAAGCAGACCCACATCATCCCCAACCTGAGGAACCTCCACAGGCTCCCTGTCTAAAAAAAACGGCAATCCAAGATACTGACACACACCTACAAAGCCCTCCACAACCAAGGACCAGCATACACCAACCACCGCCTGAACTTACACCGACCTTCAAGACACCTGTACTCCACCTCTCGCGCCCTCGCACAAAGTTCCCACATCTGCCAAAGCCACAGTGGTGGTCGTTCCTTCTCCAACCTCACTGCCAAAACATGGAACAACCCCTCCCTTCACCTTCGAACATCACCATTTCTCACGGAATTCAGAGAGGGACTCAAGACCTAGCTGTTAAACTGAGCCCAGTGAGACCTCAGCACCTGGATACTCTCCCAGGTGAGTAGCCGCATTCTATAAATGCTGATTGATTGATTGAATAAACTCTAGGGGGCTTATTTACAAGCCCCTTGTGCTGCTAGTACGTCACTTTTTTGCACATAAAAAGTGATGCACCACCAGCGCAAGGGGCTTGTAAATAAGCCCCTTGGTGGGGGAGATTTCGTCAGAGCAAAATTGCTGGATTGAGAGCACTGGAGCCTGATATTGTTTACTTCAGTGAAAACATGTTACACTACCACTCACCATGATTAACTGTTCACACTGTCCAGCAGTGAACCCTCCTCATATTCCAACATCCCCCACCTGTACTACCTTCTGCCCATCAGGCACTGGAATGCAGAGAAACTCAGTTAAGTGATCTTCCTCCATTTCCCTAGAGTATGCCGAGTACGCATTGACCGTGAATTCCACCCAGAGGCAACCTGTGTCTAAAAATCCCTGTGCTAATTGACTAAGACATACTCTGTAAAGGAATTAAGGCAAGAACTTCTAACATGCTTCAATCCTAATGTGAGCTTAGTCTGCAACCCTGATGTTAATCTTAACACAGAATCAGAAAGCTCCAACTCCACATAATTAACTCTGCCAACCCACCTATTACTCTAAAATGTAACTAAAGAAATCAAGGGTGTTAAAAGATTAGTAAAAGAGCATCCTTCAGTGCAAATGGATGCAATGAGCATAAAGCTAGCAGAATTTATTTCTATGGCAAATGACTTAAGGAGCTCCAAGATTAGGATAGTGACCTTTAATGGGAAAGGGATAAATGCCAAGATTAAAAGTAAAATGATTCAACATGAACTGCAGACTCTTCATCCTGACATAACATGTTTGCAAGAGAACAGGATGGCAGACAAGGATACATTACTATATAAGCACCTAAGTGCCAAACACATATTTGACAGCTCCACTAGTGCCTCATTTATGGGTTTCAGATACTGACAAGTGAGCCTTTTAAAAGTAGGAGGTATTATAGTAGCAGGGAATTTTAACTGTATCTAATCATTGAAACTCAATAAAACCATTCATACATCTCGAAGTAGGATGGTTAAAGTCAACTATTAGTGCAATTAAACAGAACTTGAAATTAGTGAACCCATGGAGATGGCGGAATCCAACTGCTTGAACATATTCTTATTTTTCCACTGGTTCATAATCAAAATTCTCGAATCAACTGCTTTTTAGTCTTTACTGGACACGATGAAGGCTAACATCAGAGGATTTATTAAAGAATATAATGAGAGCATTAAATGGACACATGTGAATGAGGTGTAGGAGCTGCACAAGAAACTAACCGCTCTACAACAACATCAAAACTTAGGGGGTCATTACAATAGCGGGCTGATCGCCACCGGCCGTATGGCGGTGGCGATCTGCCTGCCATTTTCCTCCGCCCGCCTACCATTTCCCGCCGCCAAATCACGATGGCGGTGGGGACGCCGGCAGACGGAAAGACCGTCCGCCGGTTTTCCGCCGGTCGTACAGGTGACCGGGCGGAAAAGGGCGCAAATATGGTGGCGGTGTCTACAAGACACCGCCATCCATATTATGATGGGCGGCGGTGCAGGGCTTTCCATGGCGCCCGTTGCGGGCCCCCAAGATGTTGGGGGGGTGGGGGGTGCACATGGGGGGTGTCTATGGTACACCCCTGCATTTGCATGCACAAGGTGGCAGACACCGCGCGGTGCCTGTCACGTTGTGCATGCAAATGCGCAACATGCCTTTTTTGCATTGCGGTGGGTGCTGCTGACAGCACTGCCCGCCGCAATGTAAGGAATGCGGGATGCGCCCGCCAGTGTGGCGGGCGCATCCTAATTCGAATAGCGGGACCGCCGCACACGTGGTGGGCGGTCCCTTTTTCCGTTGCGATGGCGGGCGGACTTTGTCCGCCCGCCATCGTAATGGACCCCTAAGTCATAAGGGCATATTATAATAAATGGGTAATTTAGCAGGAGATACAATTAGCTGGTTCTAGAATTAAGACACTGATTAACTCCAACCATATACAGTCGGACATAACAACTCATTATAATAGATTTGTATAAGCTGATAAGGTGGGGACCTATTGGACTGCCCAGGTCAAGAATGGCAATAGAGAGTCTAATATAACTGAAATAGTCACTGTTCAAGGCCAGGTAGTTTCAGATAATTGAACATTAACAAGGAGTTCCAGTCTTATATCAGTTGCTAAATACCACACAATCTCATGATACTACATTGCCTGAAATTACTCAGTTATTGACCACATGTAATCTTTCTATGCTATCCCAGTAGGATTAGATAGATCTGAGTACTCCGTTCACAACCGAAGAAATAGCTCAGGCTATTAAAGCTACTCCTACAGGGAATGCTACTGGCCCAGATGCCTGACCACTAGAAATATATCAGCACATTTTACCTATGATGCTTCCGTTATTTCATATATCAATTTAACATTTTTAGCAAAGTAGACTCACGTAATCTTCAAACTCTGCTAATTTTATGGTGCTTTGTAAAAAGATAAACCACTTCAATAAGTTTGTCCCGTCAAGTTTTGCTGCTCTGCCTATAACATCTATACCAATTTTTATTGCAGCTAGACTTAATTCCAAAACTGAAAATTTAAGTTCACTCTGGCAACATGGTTTTATACCCCTATGAGATACCACAGCTCGTACTAACTTGGCTGTGGTACTAATTGACTGGGCAGAAACCACACAGTCCCCTGGATAGCTAATCGCACACAATGTTAAAAAAGCATTTGACCGGGTCGAATGGCCTTTTCTATGGGAGGTAATCAAATAACTGGGAGTTCCCAAGAGAATATTGTTGGGATCTGGAATGTTTTGTGTGGGGCTCAAGGGTAGTTTCCTGCATGGAACATGTAATGTGGGGGAACCTCAGTTGCTGCCGGGAGCTGGAGGGCATCGGACGGAATCAAGATAATGGCAACTCACCCTGTATCTTGCTTCCTTTCAGTGGCGACGAGTTGTCTATTGCCTCCAGCATCCTCTTCAGAAGGACTTCTTGGTACTGCACACCCGGGATCGCCTCTTGTGAAACGTCTCTCTGTTGGAGTTTGTCTGGTGATCTACCTCTGGGCAGGCGGTGATAAACTTATGGCGTGAATTGTCTTGTGACCGAGGTCATGAGGAGGCAGAATTCTCTGCTGCTGTGTTATTTCGGGCCAGGCAGGAGTTTTGTGTGATGGTGCGTAGTGGGTAATCCTCGTTGTCCGCTGTCACTGTCATGTGCGGCACAGAGGCCTGAGCGGGGCCGGCGAGCCAAGTCGCCTAGCAACTAAATTCCTGCATTGCCTGGCTGTGACAATTTATACAAAATGAAGTAATGTAAGAGTAAAAAGTGAAGTTGAAAAAGTCTTTCAAGGTGGAAAAAATAGACTGTGGCATTCTTTCTTCTATGGGCCTGATTATATGTGGGTCTATTAATTCTGACCCATGAGTAAACAGGGATTTACGCATAGGTTGCAATTATGAGTTTGGAGGTATTGAACGCATCCAATAATTATTGCATGCGTTATTTAACTCAAATTTAACAGGGGCAAAGCTTACTGTATTTACGTATCATGCAGATTTTGGTGCGTTAAACACCAAAATCTGAATGTTATTTACCACAAACTCATAATAGGTGTTATTTATCACACCCGCTAAATAACATACCCTGTGGTATCATTTTTTATTAGGTGCATTAAATGGATCACTGACAAAATATCGAAGGTCAAAAAATCGACCTACAAAAATATCGCAACAAAAATATCGATGTCAATAATATCGAAATCCTATCTACAACATGGTAAGTACAAAAATATCGAGAAAAAAATATCGATGTCAAAAATATCGTTAGCAAAAATATCGTTTTGTTTTTGTTAAAAATAATATGTAAAATAAACTAAATAATACTTATAATTAAAATAAACATAGTTAAAAATATTTTATAATTTTTAAAATTAATAAGTAACATATATAATTAAATTAAACATTAATTAAACATATACATATAATATATATACTTACTTAATAATCAGTTTGAATAATTATTTTAATAAATTTTAAATTATTAAAAAATATTATAAATTACAAATACATCTATACACATAAAACAATAACATAAATAAAAAAATTATAATTATGTATAACAAATTAAAAAAATGTAATTTACTTTTAATATTTTTAAAATTAATTATATACTATATTAACTAAAATAATACAAAAATATTAAATAGCATAGGGAATAAAACTACTATTACAACCCCCAAAAAACAACAGTAAGAAAAATGTTGGATAGCGTAGGGGTAAAAATTACTATTCCCACTCCAGAGAGTGCAACAGTAGGGAAAGTGTTGGATAGCGTAGGGGTAAAAATTACTATTCCAACTCCAGAGAGTGCAACAGTAGGGAAAGTGTTGGATAGCGTAGGGGTAGAAATTACTATTCCCACTCCAGGGAGTGCAACAGTAGGGAAAGCGTTGGATAGCGTGAGGGTAAAAATTACTATTCCCACTCCAGTGAGTGCAACAGTAGGGAAAGTGTTGGATAGTGTAGGGGTGAAAATTACTATTCCCACTCCAGAGAGTGCAACAGTAGGGAAAGTGTTGGATAGCGTAGGGGTAAAAATTACTATTCCAACTCCAGAGAGTGCAACAGTAGGGAAAGTGTTGGATAGCGTAGGGGTAGAAATTACTATTCCCACTCCATGGAGTGCAACAGTAGGGAAAGCGTTGGATAGCGTGAGGGTAAAAATTACTATTCCCACTCCAGTGAGTGCAACAGTAGGGAAGTGTTGGATAGCGTAAGGGTAAAAATTACTATTCCCACTCCAGAGACTGCAACAGTAAGGAAAGTGTTGGATAGCGTAGGGGTAAAAATTACTATTCCCACTCCAGAGAGTGCAACAGTAGGGAAAGTGTTGGATAGTGTAGGGGTAAAAATTACTATTCCAACTCCAGAGAGTGCAACAGTAGGGGAAGTGTTGGATAGTGTAGAAGTTACAAATAACATACTTATAAATAAATTTTTTTTTTAAATAATTAATGAATTATTAAATAACTCAAAACTATTTACCAATACCAATAAATAATTATTAAAAACATAATTACCAATAGAAAATTTATTAACAATAAAGTAATAATAAATACCAACAAATAATAATTAATAAATATTAATTACTAAATAATAAATATTGAACAATAAAATATTTTTAATAAAAAACATATAAATTATTAAAACTTAATTACCAATTAACTATTAAACAATCAAATGCTTTTTTATACCAATAATAATAATAATAATTAAACATTAATTATCAATTAATAAATAATTCTTAATATATTAATTACATTTATCAATAAATAATATTTAATAATATTTAATTACCAATTAATGATAAAACAATAAATTAATTTTTAGAACCAAAAATTGTAATTTTAAAAATGTACCTATTAATAATTAATATCCAATAAATTAATTATCAATACCCAAAAATAAATTTAATAATTACTTAATTAGATTTCAATTACTTCCAAAAGTATTCCCCTATAAACGCACAACACACTCCAATGATAAAATAATACACTTAACATAATGATCAATTAATCAAGTAATAAAAATTAATAACTAACTAATAATAATTAATTACCAATTAATAATAATTGATTACCAATTATCAATTAATTAACAATAATATAATTATCAATACCAATTAATTAAAATAAATTATAAGTTAATTACATTTAAATTACATGATGATCAATTAATCACTTAATAAAAATTAATCACCAATTAATAAAAATTAATTAACAATTATTAATTAATTAACAATTATATAATTATCAATAACAATTAATTAAAATAAATTATAACTTAATTACATTTAAATTACATGATAATCAATTAATAAAAATTAATAACCAATTAATACAAATTAATTACCAATTATTAATTAATTAACAATAATATAATTATCAATACCAATTAATTAAAATAAATTATAACTTAATTACAATTAAATTACTTCCCACCCTATTCCCCTATAAACCCACAACCCGCTACAGAACTTAAACGCAAAAAATAATTAAAATTAATTTATAATTCCTAAAAATTAATAATTTATTTAGTATAATTAAATTACTTCCCACCCTATTCCCTATAAACCCACAACCCGCTACAGTACAAAAAAAAAATTAACTTAAAATCTTTTTTTATTAACATATAAAAATTGTATACATATATTTTTAAACAAGTAGAACACTTAACAAAAACACATATAACACATACATATTAAAAACATAACAAAATACATAACAATAATACAAATATCGATATTAGTAACATCGATATTAGTAACATCGATATATTTGATTTCGATATTACTAACTTCGATATTATTTACATCGATATTAAAAAATTCGATATTACTTACCTTAGGGTCGATATTCTGTCCATCGATATTCTTCACATCGATATTCTGTCCCTTCGATATTTTAACTTCGATATTATTGTATATCGATATATTATTTTCGATATTTTGACTGCTCACCGCATTGGATGACACCTAACCTCATAATCAGGCACCTATGTATACTGAGTCTCGTTATGAATATAGGTAAAATGCTAAAAATTAAAAATTGTAGAGGAGAAAAAAGGTATATAGGGAAAAAGGGGCAAGGGGGACTAGGAGAAATAATAAGGAAGAAGGAGGGTCACAACATCTTATGGAGCAGGTTAGGTCGAAGAGGAGCGATGAAGGAATACGGATTTAACAGCAAACAAGTAGTTAAAGGAGAGGGTCAACAAAAATCCCCCCAAAAAGGGAAAAATGAATAACAATAAAAAATAGAGGAAAAGGGAAAACAGAATGTGCTAGTTAAAAAGAGTGAAAAACCAACTGCAAGAGAACAATATTTCTCTAAGAAGGGCTTTCACCAGTTTGGTTTCATCAACTGAAATCCATTCTAGGTGAACATTTTTCCATAAAGGGTGCTACATTTTGTCAGAACACCTTTCTTCGCGTCTTCAGGATATTTTTTAGAATAACATAGAACCACATTCTACACTGGCTGGCTCCTTCTCTATATGGACAAGTGGAAGGCATGCATAAAAATATGTCCCCATAGTCCAAAGATTTCGATAAAATATATGTATATGTACATTTTGATAGAAGTGCATGAAACCCTTAGTGTATTCTAAAGAAGTACAACTCCCTGTTGAGTTAAGTAGGAACCTTAGAAAACAGTGTGATGCTAGGCTGACATAAGATTTGAAATTACTTACCTCCCAAACAGGGATGACATATTTAATTAATTACAGGATTTGCTTTTAGAGGCAATCGGACAGTGCAGAAACCAGCACAAGTGAGCACAAATATATGTCTACACCGGCTAGGTATATACCTGAGTGTCCATAGCATACTGAGACCCAACCAGCCATCGCCCGAGATGATATTTACTAGAGTAGTGAGTTTTCGGACCTAGGAGAATCAGCAGCCCTCATCCTGCTCAACCTCTCTGCGGCCTTCGACACTGTCTCCCATAACACCCTCATTAGAAGACTCCAGGAGATTGGCGTAAATGGATCTGTTTCTTCCTCACAGGAAGAACCCAAAGGGTCAGGCTGCCACCCTTCACATCAGAGACCAAGAAATTGATGCTTGGAGGCCCACAGGGATCATCACTCAGCCCCACCCTTTTCAACATATACATGACACCACTCGCCAACATCATGCAATCACAAGACACGACTGTCATCTTCTACGCCGATGACACCCAACTCATCCTCTCCCAGATGGACAAAACAACAACTGCCAGAACCAACTTCACCAACTGCATGACCCTAGTAGCAGAATAGATGCGAACCAACTGCCTGCAGCTCAACTCTGTAAAGATGGAAGTACTGGTCTTCTGGAACAGGACCTCCCCATGGGACTCCACCTAGCGGCTGTTGGAGCTAGGACCAACACCCACAGACCACACAAGAAATCTAGAGATCATCCAAGACGACAAGCTCAACATGACGGCTCAAGTCAATGCAATGTGTAACTCCTGCTTCCACATCCTACGCAAGCTGCTAAAAAGCTTCAAATGGTTGCCTCAGGACACCAAACGAACTGTCATGTAAGCACTCCTCACCAGCAGGCTGGACTACGGCAACTCTATCTACACCGGAATCTCCAAAGAACTCCTGCACAGACTCCAGCCCATCAAAAACACCACTGCAAGACTCATACTTGACCTCCCACGCCGCACCCACATCACACAGCACCCCATTCACAAGCGCAGCTGATTCAAACTTCTTACGCACACATATAAAGCCTTACACAACACAGGACCAGAATACCTGAACAAACGCATACACTTTCACCAACCCACCAGACACCTATGCTCTGCCTCTCACTCACACACATTCCTCGCATCCACAAAAGCAAAACTAGAAGTCGCTCATTCTCCTACATTGCACGACCTTCCTCAACACATCAGAGCACCTCCTCACTTCTTCAGTTATAAAATAATCTGAAGACCTGGCTCTTTATATAAGGACCTTAGGGACCACAAAGCTACACACTTGTCTAGCGCCTGGATACCTTCTCAGGTGATTAGAGCGCTATACAAATCAATAAAACATAACATAACATTGATGATCTCCTAATGGGGCAGTGGTGACAAATGGTGGCTCACATTGATTTTGGTGCAGTAACACCCAACTCATGATAGCTAACACTCAGTTCTTCACAACTACTTCTCAGTGGATGCCCTCTTCTATCCACCCCTATGTCCCATCTTTATCTGTTTGTGTCATGGTCCTATTCCACTACCTCTACTCCTCTCACACAGTCCATAGCAACCATTTCCAGATGACTATGCATCAACTAAGTCCTGACTCAACTCCTGACTCCTGACTCATCAGCCCAATGCCTATTGGCCAGTACAAGGACATTATCTGTTTTGCTCTGTCTGACCCTTCACATTCATCACAGCTCTTCTCTCAGGATTTCTTCCCTGACTCCTGATTGAAACTTAGGGGTCGATTCCGATTCGGGCCGGAAAAAGCACCGACCGACTCGGAGCCGGAAATTATACCGACCGACACGTACCTGTGGCGCCCGACACGCCAAGTACGATGCAAAGCGCGCAAAATCCGACCGACACGTACCGAACCCAAGCCGAACGACCGAGCCGCACGGAAAACAGCAATCCGGCCGGAAAAACACGCGAATCGAACCGACCGACACGCACCCGGAACAAATCCGACCGAAACGTACACGCAAACTCCAAACCGCAAAGTACGATGCAAGGCGCGAAAACCACGACCGAGTCGGACGGAGGACAAGCCGCACGACCGACACGCATACAAAACCGAGCCGAAGCAACACAAAACACCGCGACCGACGCGTACGCAGCATAGAAAACTGCACAAACACAGTGTGAACGAAACGGAGAACACCGTACGAGACAAATGCAGGGTCCGACTCGGTCACAAGAACGTTTCCAACATGCACAGACAGTACAAAGGAAAAATCACAAAAAAAAAGGCCAAACAAGCAATTACAAAGCCAATAAATACTGGGGGGGTGGGGACAGAGAACAAAGACACACCCACAACTCCACCCATATAAAGGACACAAATCACAACCATGATCCTTTGCAAATGCCATTCCACTGCCAGCACCCAAGAGACAGCAACCACACACCCACAGCTCATCCCTCACACAAGCCACACACCATCAGCACACCAACAAATACCTACCTCACATACACCCAGCAAAACACACACTCACACACCCTCACCTGCACACCAACACACACATCACTCACCATCACCACCCATCACCATGCCCCCAAGAAGAATCACAAGTTCCTAGATTGTGAATTGGAAGTCCTGGTAGACGAGATCCTCAGGGTAGAGCCACAGCTGTTTGGCACACTAGTCCAACAGACCCCCATCTCCCAGAAAACCAAGACGTGGGAGAGGATCATCAACAGGGTGAACGCACAATCACCATGTCTGCGCACAAAGACCGACATCCAGAACAGGTGGTATGACGTGCGCAGGAGGGTCCGGGAGCTGCTCAAGAAAGACTACCTCCTGAGCCAATACACCGGCAGTGGCCCTCCTGCCAAGCCAGTATACCTCAGGCCCTGGGAGGAGAAGGTGCGGGCCATCCTTCCGCCAGTGAGCGTATATGGACTAGAGAACATCCCAGAGCCTGGTGAGTACACAACAAATGTACACAATATTCTGCCACAAAACACACACACATCACTGTCAAGGGGAGAGTCAAACCATGCACTCATAGCAATTACACAGCAACCAGAACAGAATCATCCCAAAATGTGTATGTCAGTCAGACAAACACAACACATGCCATCAAAAAAGTTACATCCAACCGTGCCATCACATGTACAAACACAACTACAACTACAGCTAGGCAGTGGCACAAATAGAACTAACAAACACATCCAGACATGTAGCCACCACAACAACACCAACACACAGTGAAGACCACTGAAAGGAAGGAATTCTGTGTATGCTGGCCAAGTCAGTGTAGCCAATAGCATCATGGGAGTCGTAGTCACACATATTGCCCCCCTACAACTGTCCCATCAACACCACCATGAACCATGCGCACATCACAGGGAGTGGAGAAGGACTCACAAGATGGCTGACACTGGCAACTGCTGTGGGGAGCACAAGGCCCTGCTGGGAACTGTGCACCAACAAACAGCAGGACACCACTGACTGACATCCTGAGAGACAACTTCCACTCCCTGCAATGCAAGCACATTCCATGGTGGGATATCTGTCTGGCTGGGTGGGAAGGAGGACTTGCAGCACTGACCATAGTCACAAGCACCTCCCCTCACAAACCCCTCAACACAAACTCCACAGAACCCACCTGGTAGAATGCAATGCCTCCCATCCTAACTCAAGATCCCACAAAGAACCACCACCCTGGGTTATGTTGTGTGAAGCACAGGGACACTCTTGGGACTTTTAGCCAAACAACTGCCAGGACAACACTCCCAGCCATCCTGTCAGCACAGCCAGCCCACCCCACAGGGAAGCAGAGTCAAAAGGAAGGAAGCATGGGCATGCTGGGAAGGGGGTGGAGGCAATAGCATGATGGGAGTCGTAGTCACAGCTCTACATCCCCCACCACATGGCCCAGCAAGCTCACACTCACGCATGCACATCCCACAGAGAGTGGAAAGGCCCATCAAAGATGTCTGACACTGTTGCTGTGTCGTGGGGAGCACAAGGGCATGCTGGGAACTGTACACCAACCAACAGCAGGACACCACTGTCAGCCATCTTGCCATTGCTCTCACACCCACACATACTGAACTCCCCACAAAAGCAAATAAGTATGGGAATGCTGGCAAGTGGGGTGGAGGCAATAGCATGATGGGAGTGGCAGTCACAGATATTGGTCACCCTCACAACTGGCCCATCAACACCACCCTGAACCATGCTCACATCACAGGGAGTGGAGAAGGACTCACAAGATGGCTGACACTGGCTACTGCTGTGGGGAGCACAAGGGCATGCTGGGAACTGCACACCAACCAACAGCAGGACACCACTGTCAGCCATCTTGCCATTGCCCTCACACCCACACACACTGAACTCCCCACAAAAGCAAGTAAGTATGGGAATGCTGGCAAGTGGGGTGGAGGCAATAGCATGATGGGAGTGGCAGTCACAGATATTGGTCACCCCCACAACTGTCCCATCAACACCACCCTGAACCATGCTCACATCACAGGGAGTGGAGAAGGACTCACAAGATGGCTGACACTGGCTACTGCTGCGGGAGCACAAGGCCCTGCTGGGAACTGTGCACCAACAAACAGCAGGACACCACTGACTGACATCCTGAGAGACAACTTCCACTCCCTGCAATGCAAGCACAGTCCATGGTGGGATAACTGACTGGCTGGGTGGGAAGGAGGGCCGGCTGTCAACCAAATACAACCATTGCAGACCATGTTCACACCCCAACAAATACATAGAAATGCCCAAATAATGCAGGACAATGTGCCACACCAAAATCAACCCCTGACTGTGATGACTTAGGACAATGCAATGTACAGGCCCGCACCCAGAGGCACAGTCACAACTGTCAGGTGTGTCAACCATTGATGCCTGCAGAAACATAACATACATTGTGTGTGTCTCCCAAAAACAGGTGATGATGGGGACACAGCAGCAGACGCTGAGGAGTCCCAGTCCCAGGCTCAAGAGGATGCGGAGCTCACTAGTGTCGTACAGCCTCTGCCCTCCGCGGACGAAGAAGACCAACCTGGCACATCCGGTGCAAGTCTACATGCAGCACCAGCAGGACCACCAGCTGCAGCACCAGCAGGACCACCAGCTGCACCCCCTGCACCCACCCCTCCAACGACTGTCACCACAAATACCATCCCTGCCGACATGGACAGAACAAGGAGCAACACCAGCACAGGGACCCTGGACCAACCTGGGGCCATGGACACCACCACCACCAACAACCCCCAAGGTGGACCAGGGTCATCTGTGCGTGCCACTGCACGCACTGCACATGTCAGCAGGGGTGGTGGGAGGGGTGGGAGACAGAGGTCGCTGCTTGCAGAGGTTGCTGGTGTGCATGATGACCCACAACTGGTACGCATAGCTGATGCGTACCAGTCCAGCACCGGAGACCTCAGCCAGGTAGTGGGGCTCCTCAGAGACATGAAACAGCAGCAGGCTGCCCATCATGCCCGCTTGGACTCTCACATGTCCCACGTGGAGTCACACATGTCCCGCGTGGACTCACACATGTCCCGCGTGGAGTCCAAGTGGGATGCACTGCATGAGATCACGGCGGTGCACAGGGACATTTTACAATGCCTCCGCCAGATGAACAGCAACCAGTCCACACCTCCCTGTGTGCCAACAACATCTGGTGCTGCCCAAACTGCAACTGCCACAGGGAGGGAGGATGACTCTGGCGGAGAGTCCCCTGCACCGCAGCAGCCTGTACTTGAGGGGCCCCCCCAAGAAGAGGGGTCGTCCGAAGAGGGGCAAGTGAGAGGCCGATGGCCAAGCGCAACTCCCAGGAAGCCTGAACCTGTTCTGGATGTTCACCTTTGTGCACAGACTGTTCACCCTGTTGACGGCAACACTACTCCAACACATTGCATGGGGAGTACAAGTTGGACCAATGTCTCAGACAACTGTGGCCCCGATACTGGGGATTTTGTCTACCAGGACTTTCAATTCACCTAGGAACTTCTGATTGCAAGATTTATGTACAGCACTACCCATCCTATGCACTATTCACACAAATGTATCACAATAAACACACTAATACACCATACTTGCCTCTGTTGTGATTCCAACGTGGGTGCTGTTATGGGGATGATGAACTGCAAAATTACACTGTGTATGCGAACTGCAACAGCAAGTACAACACAGGCATGTGAGTAAAGGCAACGTGACACATATGAGGGAGACACACCACAAGGGCTACACAACACATACACACCTAGGCCATCTGACTCATTGCCTACACTGATGTTGCCAGGGAAGACGGTGCAATGCACAGACACCACACCCATTCCCAGTTGTAGTCAAGTAGCCCACAGGTGCAGTAAGCAAATGGCAGTCAAATGTGTGACCACAGACAACGCACATCACAAAGTGAAGCACAGGTTTATTACACAGTTGCAACATGTCATAACCACTACAGATGCAAGGTAATCCCACCTGGCAGCGGGCACACAGTCAACAACTGTAGACGGAAGGAAGTCCATGGGTGTGGCGCACATCACCTGTAGGGACACAACAGCTACCACCCTGGAAGTGCAATCACGTCGTCGGTGGACACAGTTGACCAAACGAATCTGAAAGTACCCTGTGAAGGACAGAAATGACACACAGTCAAAAGCAATGGAGAACAGGACAGAACAGCAAAACTCATGCACAATACATGTTACAAGATACCCACCCAGAACCAAGTTAGCATGTCAACACTGTTGGGGAGTACAGCCCACCTGTAAGCACACATCGCAACACACATCCTGTCAAGTAGCCCATGGACACACTCCAACAGCACCAGAGCACCACCTACACATATCATGCCAACTCACATCATTGACATGACACCTCAGGATACTCACATTCAGCAAAAGAAGTTGGTGATGAGCTGTGTGTGGACATCACCCTCATCATCATCATCATCATCGTCACTGGCATCGTGGTCCAGGCCAGGATCCTCCACAGATGGCGGATGTTGGTCATTGTCATCCTGGATGAGAGGCAACTCCTTCCGCACTGCCAGGTTGTGGAGCATGCAGCAGACGATGATAATCTTGCACACTTTCGCAGGGGCATATGGGAGGGACCCTCCGGTCTTGTCCAGGCAGCGGAAGCGGCTCTTCAGGAGACCAAATGTCCGCTCAATCACTCTCCTGGTCCGACCATGTGCCTCATTGTAGCGCATCTGGGCTGGTGTCACAGGGTTCCTGAGGGGTGTCAGCAACCACGGCATGTTGGGGTATCCCGAGTCACCTACGGACAGACAAGTGCACATTAGCTGACTTGGAAAAGTGGGCGGAATACTACAGATCAGATCACACACAATGGCACAAAGTCAGTACACACCGACAAGCCAGGCACGCTGGTTCTGCATCTGTGCCATCATCCTGGGGATGCGACTACTCCTCATCACAAAGGCATCGTGTGCTGAACCAGGGAAACGGGCACACACGTGTGTGATGGTCATATCTGCAAGACACACCACCAGTGCATTGACCGAGTGGTAGTGCTTGCGGTTCCTGTAGGCCTGCTCCTGGGCCTGTGGTGGTACCAAAGCCACATGTGTCCCATCAATGGAGCCAATGACATGCGGCATCCTCCCCAGGGCATAAAAGTCACTCTTCACGTCAGTGAGTCGTCGCAGTCTAGGGAAATAGATGTACCGGTTCAGGAATAGCAACATTGCCGCCAAAACATCGCGGAGCACACGGCTCAACATGGTCTGTGACATCCCACCAGCAGTCGCCACAGTATGTTGGAAGGTACCGGTGGCAAAGAAGTGTAGGGCTGCCATCACCTTCACCTTGGGGGTCAGCGCTGTAGGATACGGCCGGCCAGGCTGCAAATGTGGGGCCAACTGCACTGCCAAATCCTCAATCAGCTGCCTGGTGAAGCGGTACCATCGGATGCTGTCCCGTTCCACCATCGTTGCCAGGTCTGGGAATGGTCGATGGACAGCAGGAGCCTCTGCAGTGCAGAGGAGAAGTAAGCAAGATTGTCAGTCAGCCCACATATGCGGCATTGAACACACTCAATATCCCAACATGCATCATTATGAGGCACAACTACATGAAGTGTGCAGTTCCGTAAGGACATGTATGGTACATACATGGCCAACATCTGTCATCACGGTCCAACAAGTGGCATCAATTAGTCCCAGGTTGGCCCATTGGATATCATGAGGCCGTGTCACAGTTCCCATCTCCTGCTGCCGTGTCACAATCACCCCCCACAGTGACCTGTGAGGACAGATGTGCCCCAGGCATCACAGCTCAACGACAGGTACATTCCCAGGGACCCTGTATTGCCACATGGACACTGGCATTACATGGAGTATCATGTATACACCACAGCAAAACAACCATGACCCCCACAGGTAGTGGTCCCACTTGCCACGGCAGGACAGACATGGACGTCTGTGACACACACACGCACAACATCAAAGTCCATGCACACACAACGTGGATGTGGAGACTGTCTCCCATTGTGCACATGAAATCAGAGACATTGTAAACACTACATGCACACAGACTGTGGAGGACCATCACTATTGTGCCACTGGGACACCCTGGCTCAAACATACCGTCCCACATGGGACTCACGGGGTATGTGACATGACATACACATACACCACCGTGAAATGTGACCATGGCACATGCACAGATATGAACAGTTGCACATCACAGTGGTCATGTACACGTAACACCCAGGATCCTGTCCCCATGAACACGTGCACAGCCTGGGGGTGGCTGCCCCCAGGTGACACCCACAGGAGAACATGTACACCAACATACACACAATAGGAAATGCAGCCTTACATGCCTTAACATACAGCTTGGACAGGCTGTCGTGTTGTAGGTGTGCCCCTCACTCCCTGGGAGCTATCTGTGGCTGGCATATGTCCATCTGAGACAGGCATGGTGACATATGCCAGTCACTTGTACCTCTGTACGCGTTGTACTGTAATGGACCGATCGGTGCCCCCGGCCGGCCCATTGCATTCAATGTGTGCGGGTACGCGTTGTACCCCTGTACGCGTTGTACTGCAATGGACCGATCGGTGCCCCCGGCCGGCCCATTGCATTCAATGTGTGCGGGTACGCGTTGTGCCCTGTACGCGTTGATCAGCAATGGACCGATCGGTGCCCCCGGCCGGCCCATTGCATTCAATGTGTGCGGGTACGCGTTGTACCCCTGTACGCGTTGTACTGCAATGGACCGATCGGTGCCCCGGCCGGCCCAATGCATTCAATGTGTGCGGGTACGCGTTATGCCCCTGTACGCGTTGATCAGCAATGGACCGATCGGTGCCCCCGGCCGGCCCATTGCATTCAATGTGTGCGGGTACGCGTTGTACCCCTGTACGCGTTGTACTGCAATGGATCGATCGGTGCCCTGGCCGACCCATTGCATTCAATGTGTGCGGTGCACGCGTTGTGCCCCTGTACGCGTTGATCAGCAATGGACCGATCGGTGCCCCGGCCGGCCCATTGCATTCAATGTGTGCGGGTACGCGTTGTACCCCTGTACGCGTTGTACTGCAATGGACCGATCGGTGCCCCCGGCCGGCCCATTGCATTCAATGTGTCGCGGTACGCGTTGATGCCCCTGTACGCGTTGATCAGCAATGGACCGATCGGTGCCCCGGCCGGCCCATTGCATTCAATGTGTGCGGGTACAGCGTTGTACCCCTGTACGCGTTGTACTGCAATGGACCGATCGGTGCCCCGGCCGGCCCATTGCATTCAATGTGTGCGGGCACGCGTTGTGCCCTGTACGCGTTGATCAGCAATGGACCGATTGGTGCCCCCGGCCGGCCCATTGCATTCAATGTGTGCGGGTATGCGTTGTACCCCTGTACGCGTTGTACTGCAATGGACCGATCGGTGCCCCCGGCCGGCCCATTGCATTCAATGTGTGCTGGTATGCGTTGTGCCCCTGTACGCGTTGATCAGCAATGGACCGATCGGTGCCCCCGGCCGGCCCATTGCATTCAATGTGTGCGGGTACGCGTTGTACCCCTGTACGCGTTGTACTGCAATGGACCGATCGGTGCCCCCGGCCGGCCCATTGCATTCAATGTGTGCGGGTACACGTTGTACCCCTGTACGCGTTGTACTGCAATGGACCGATCGGTGCCCCCGGCCGGCCCATTGCATTCAATGTGTGCGGGTACAGCGTTGTGCCCCTGTACGCGTTGTACCGCAATGGACCGATCGGTGCGCACCCATTGACAATGGCCTTGCCTGGCAACGGACGCGTTTTCGAATTTCGAACGAGTCGGTTGCTGGAAATTCAGTTGGTCACCCACAACAATGTTGCAAAATCATGTATGTCATGAAGTTGAAGATTTGAAGGATGCTGTGGGCGTGTATTGGTGCTGCTATTCCATGGATTGGCCAGATTCAGAAGATGCAAACGACTTGGACCTATCACTTTGGACACAAGGGACAGTATCTGACTCTCCAGCACATATATATTGCTGGCTGTTCCCCTGAGAGCTCACTTGCCTGCACTACATGCTCCAGGACGACATCTGCCACTGCACTGCTGCTGTCTCTGCCCCTCTGGACCCTGCAATGGCACGTACTGTGGAGAGAGCCCCAGCCTTCAGCCTTGAGGAGAACCAGGCCCTGCTGGACAGCCTACTTCCACAGTACAGGAAGCTGTATGGGACACCAGGGGAGCAGGTGAGTGTTCTGTGCACTGCCTTTCTGAATGTGCATTTTGTCTGACTAGCAAGGCTGAAAGTCTGCACGCCCCTGGCTAGCAGGCTCACTGAGTAGTTGTCACCCCCCATAGTGTGTAGTGACATGCACTGGACAGGTATGGTGCAGTGACAGTGCATTTGAACAAGGTTTTACTTCCCATGCAATGATACCATGTAGTGACGTCTGGCAAAGTGTCCATGGGCAGCGTTGCACTGCCTGTGTACATCATGTGCCCCTGTGAATGAGACATGTATATACAACTGTGTCATGCACGGATATGTTGCATGTGTAGTAATGGCCTTTTCACTTTGTCATCCTGACAGGTTAATGCCCATCGGAAGCAGGAGATCTGGAAGGACATCATCCGGGCTGTCCGGTCCGTGGGGGTCTACAAGGGCCGGATCCGCAACTTCCAGAAGAGGTGGCAGGACCTTCGGGGCTGGACCCGGAGGATTGCACGGGTCCAGCTGAAGCTGTCGCCTCCTCGCAGGAGGGGCGGAACACGGACCCTGACCCCCCACATGCTCCAGATCCTGGCGGTGGTGTTTCCAGACCTGGATGGGCAGCTGAAGGCCAGGCAGCAGCAAGGAGGGGGTGAGTCAAAGACTGCACTGTGAACTCTGTATTACATGCTTTGTGCCCTCCTCTGGCCTGGTTCAACTGCCACAGTGCAGCAGTCATGTTGTCCAGGAGCCATGTCCCTCTATTGTGCACTGCCCACTCCTCATCTGATACCCAGGTGTGGCCCTTACATTCAGGGAATTGTGTCACTTGGGACTGTGTCCTTGCAGTTTGCTTCACTAAAGGTGTGGGACAGCATCTGTTTCCCTAACTCTGTTGTGGGCATCATGGGTGGGTCCATTGTTCACACAACGCCTGTGTTCGGACATGTAATCTGCGTGTTGCTTTGATATGCGGTCCACTTGCTGAGCTGAGCCACCACATGTGCCTGGGGTATGTGGCACACGCCCATGCAGCGGGTGGGAACAATGTTTGGGCCCCAGGAGTGTGCAGATTACGTGTGTCACACATACATAGCCAGCTATCCACTGTCCAGGGCTCATCCCTCATTCATGTGGGGCAGGACAGTCATGCCTACTCCAGGCCATGCAATGCACTCTGTACTCCCACTCCCGTGTATCAGCTGACACATTGTGCGTAGTGATTTGACCCCTCAGGTGTCTGCCTCTGTGTCAGTGTGCTGTGGATTAGTTGCCAGGACTGATGGGGTGTTTCTTGGTAGGGGCTCAGCATGCCACTGGAGATGTGACCATAGGAGACGATACTTGTGTGTCACATAGGTGTTTGATCAGCTGCCCGTGCAGACTGGGGTATGCGAATGTGAAGTTCAGGCAGCTGTTCCCCATTCACAGCAGATTGTGAGGGGCTCAGGTTCAGAGGGTAGTGTCACAGGTCTCCCATATGTCCAATCGGTATGACCTGGACAGATGAGGGTTAAGATGATGTGTTGTGTGGGGGATGTACATGTGCACTTGTGCAGCTCCAGGACTTGCATTCCCCATGACCTACTATTGTGACACAGTGCAGAGTGTTGTTGTCTGGCTGCCAAGTCATACATCACTGAGACAGTGATGTATGACTTAGCAGTCATGCCTCCGCCATGGCATGTGTCTACTTATTGGTGATCCTGCAGGGGAGTGATATGTGCTACATGCACACCATTGTGGCGATGGCTATCAGGACATGGGTGCATCATGGTGTCTGTCGCTGGTATGCATCACATGCATTTCCTATTTGACTCTGGGCATCCCTTTCATCCGGAAACCTGTACTGACTCAGTGGCAAGAGTTGTGATGTGTGCATGTCCACATGCTACACCGTGTCCTTCTGCACTGTCCAACTACTGTGTAGTTGGTGCATGTGTCCACACTGGGGTGTTGCTATCCAACAGACACCAGACAGATGGGTGCAAGGCCATGTGGGATGTGAGTGCCATGGTTGGCATCAGACTGACAATTGGCTTCTCATGTTCAGTTAGGGCACTTTTAGCAATGTACAACTAATGATGCCAGGGCTTGCTCTGTAATGTGCTGTGCTCACAGTGGTGTGTGCGTTTGGTGCAGGTGACTGATGTCTGTCTGTTTCCCCATTGTTTGCAGATACATCCACGGCCACGGAAGGGGACAGCTCCACGGACCAGGAGGAGCCGGAGAGCCAGACTGGGTCAGCAGCCGAGGAGTGGTCGGAGGGACCCAGTGGCACGGAGGGCGAGGGGAGCCACACCGAGGAGTCCTCAGCACCATCCACCTCAGCTGAGGACCAGAGCAACTCGGAGGATGACTCCCTTATGGAGGCGGGTGTCAGCAGCCACCACACCCCAGCTAGTGTTGCTGTCCCCGCCACCACCAGCACCACCACCGCCCTCCCATCGGCTCCCATTCCCCAGGTCCGTGGAGGCTCCCATGTTCGGGAGCGTGTCTCCTTTGGGCCAGGCACCGCACCCCCTGCCCCTGCTGCCCTGAGTGAGGAGTCTGTGTACCTCCTTCGCCAGCTCCATGTAGGGCAGACAGCCATGCTGAGTGTCCTCCATGCGCACACCGCTCTGTTGACTCAGCTGGTGTCGTTCATGGAGGGCATCTCATCGGGCATGTCTGACCTACAGAGGGGCAATAGGTCCATGGACTCCTCCCTGATGGCAGCAGTGTCCCTCCTCAGACAGTCCCTCACCCCTCCTGCCTCTGCTCCATCCACACTCCCCAGCACCTTACCCGTCCCAAGCACACACACACCGGCACAGGCACACACCAGCACACACACATCCAGCACACAGACACACACGCCGCAAACAAAACGCACACGCACGCACAGTCAGGGGACTGAAACCAGACTCACAGGGGATGGGGCCCTGGAACACACACACGCATCCACGAACACTGCACAGTCCTCAGTTGCCTCTCCCTCCAAAACACCCTCCCTTGCCTCACCTGCAACCCCAAAGACCCAGCGCCTCTTCCTCAGTGACCTCGGCCTCTTCCCCTCCGATCCAGCTGCTCCAGCATCCAGGGGGAAGAGGAAGCCCACCCACATGGAGCAGAGTGCCCCTCGCCCCCGGACACCCTCCCCAGGCGCAGACAGACTGAGGCCCCCACCCGCAAGTCCCCCGGAGTCGTAAGAGCAAGACCCCGCCGCCGCCCTGCAGCTCAGGCACCAGGTCTCCTTCCTCCATCCCTCAGGCCCCCACTCCACAGGTGCCCCCACCACACCCTGCCCCAGGTTCCCCCACCCACAGATATACCATCCCCAAGAGGATCCGGCCTTCTCCCCTGCCACTTGCTCTCCCGGCACCACACACCCCGCTGCGCTTGTCTGTGCCACTGATGTGGTGAGGGTGTCCTCCCCTCTGTCCAGCCCACCTTGCCTGTTCCCCATTCTCCTCCCCTGGTGGTAGGCACTGCAGTGGAGTCCACTTCCACCCTGTCTGACTTGGGCACTGCAGTGGCGGACCTGTCCACTCCATCTGCAGGGTCCACTGCAGTCGTGCCGGCACCCACAACATCTGAGTCATGCCCCCCAGTTGTGCCGGCACACACCATGTCAGACACCTCCACTGCAGTTGTCAGTGGCTCTCCAGCACCCACCACCCCTTCCCTGCTTCCTCCTGGTGAGCCCTGATCCTGTCCCTGCGGTGCCTGGCCTGCCCCCCGGTTGCCCCTCCTAGTGGATTGTCCCTGGTTTTGTGCAGGCATGCGTAGGGTGACATCTGCCACTGTCACCAAGTTTGGACTTTGACAATGGACTGGCCATTGGCCTTTGTGTTTTTTCTGGACTTTGTTTTCATTCCACACATATGCTGAATAAAGCAACTTTCTGTTCTCTAGTGCTTATGCTTCTGATGTACATGTTGTTGATGATGCTAACCATGCCCTTGCTGCAGTGATGGTGATATTTGGTCTCATGATAATGAAGTGTTACTGTGCAGGAACCCATGTGGTCCAGGGGGAATATGTCCTATCCTGTGGTGTATCCATGTCATCCATAGCAGCATCTGAGGGTGTCATGTGTTCAGTATTTGGCAATGGGATTTCCTACTTAGATTAGCTATTTCACATCTGTGGCTTCCACCCCTGCACATCTGTTGTGCCTGCCATTGTTCAATTCGTCTACTTCCCTGACCGTGTGGCCATCTCCACTGGACATGCAGGTTTGGGCATCAATGGGGAAGGACTCATCCGTGTAGTCAGTGCAACATTGCTATACAAGTGTGTTGGATCTGTGCTGATGATTCCGTTGGCACTTCCATGACCAGGCTGATGTGACGGGAGCCCTCATTTGGTGCTAATTGTTGATTGTGTGACCAAGTGCTCAGCTGACATGATGGGGCCCTACTGAGGCAACATATGGCACAGCTTTCCTCACACAGGAGTGGAGTCCCCTCATGGCAGTGTGTACTCCTGTGACATTGCCTGCGCCCAAGGTGTGTGTTGTATGTGCATGTCTGTGTGTTCACTTCCGTTTAGCTGTGCATGCTGTGTTCCCTAGTGTTGTACCTGTTTGTGATGCTTGCTGAGTTGACCTATGTTCCCCCAAAGTCTTCTCCCTGGGTTCTCTGTGATGTGGGTGCATGGCACATTACTGGTCATCAGGGTGTCACCCATAGGTGTGTTTGCTGTCAGGGCTGAGTTTGTGTGCAGACGCAGATGGGTCACAGTCAGGTTTCCCCTTGGCACTTGTTGTTTGCCCCTGTCATGTGATTTCCAGTTTGTGTTATCTTTCAGTGATTGTGACACGTTGTGTGTGTGACTGCTGGCACTCCTCAGGGTCCGGGCTGCAATGTTGGTTGTTGTCTATGTGTGTTCTTTGTGGGTGACCTTGGCTTCTTCATTGGTGTGTGACTGTGGCTGGGATCCCATTGGTTGGTGTGGTATTGCCGTCATGTCCATGTACAGCATAGTGTGCAGTGTGTCAGACATTCAGGAGTCTTGTTGAGTGGCCATGTGTGATGTGTTTCTGCACCTTGGTTCCCACCCACCACCCTGGAATAGTCATGGGTGCATGTGCAATGTCACCAGTGCATGTGTGCTTCACTGCTGTACATTGTTGGAGGTCGAGGGGTGTGGTGTTGAGTGTGTGCAGATGAGAGTTGTTGCCCGGCCAGGCCCCTGCCTCCATGTTGGCCTTGGCTTACTGGCCATGCTGATTGATTTGTGCTTGTGTAGGTGTGATGGTAGTTTGTTGCTCAGGACACATGACTGTGGTTCACAGTGTGAACCACATTTAGCTTTGTCATCACAGTGGGATTGTAATGCAGCCCAGGGTCACCACATTGTGGGGGCCCTGGGGGTGGTGCTGTGGTGTGTCTGTGTCTTGCTGTGACAGTTGCTGTTCCTACGTGCCTGTGTGACATGTGTGATTTGTGCTCCCTCTCATCTGACAATGCCTGCTTGCCCACATAGGGGATTTGGATCCATGAGTTACCTTTGTGTGGCACTGTATGCACATCTGTATGATTGGTATTCAGGTCTCCTCATGTGTTGTGTGGTTGCCTGGGGACACTGGCACCCCCCCTCACCTGTTGTGTATGATGTGCAGTGTGGGTCTGCCTGTTTGTGTTTGTGCATCTGCACCACTGCATTGGCATATCTTGGGTGTGCCATTGGCTGTATGTAGTTTGGTGGGTTTCCCCTGCTGTCCCTGGGACTCCTAGGTCATCGGTCAGCACAATGATCATGCTTTGTGTGTCCCATTGCTGCCATGGTATGGTATCTGTTCACCTCACATCTGCAGTCTCCACAGGGTATCTGCATTTGTGTGCCCATTGGTGCAAATATGTGGGTCTGCATTCTGATGGTCACTTCTGTCATTGTGTCATTGATGAATGTTGACAGTGTCAGCCCCCATGGGTGTTGTTTGTCTGCACATGGCCAAAGGTATGTCTTATTTGCACTGCAGTATTTGGCTCACCCAATTTATGTTGCAATGGGACACATACACTACTTTGCCATTGATGTGTTTTTTGTTCTGTGACCAGGAATCATCCATGCAGTTTGGCAGTTGCAGCTCTTTCTTTGTCAACACTTACCTTTTGGTCACTGTGATGATGGGGGTTTAGACCCCATTGCCACAATGTTCAAAAGGAGCTTCAGCTATGGACCCCACACTTACCTTTTGGTCACAGTGATGATGGGGGTTTAGACTCCATTGCCACAATGTTCAAAAGGTGCTTCAGCTATGGACCCCACACTTACATTTTGGTCACTGTGATGATGGGGGTTTGGACCCCATTCTAACCACAAAAAGCTGCTCCTAACTGAATTGCCACTACGAGGTTTGGGATGTATTTGTAAGTGAAGGCATCTCACAAAAAGTAACGGACTGGTCTCACACACCACCTGGTGTCATGCTTCATCATTGACCAGTCCTCGCCCTCTAAAACCTTGGTTTGATAGAGGGCGGGCATACACCTGACGACAGGGATGCACTTCTAAACTAAGTGGGGGCCCATAAACAAAAAGTGTGGTTAAAAAACATTATAGTTATCTTAATCGTGTTTTTAATGTTAAAGGTAACTATATGATATTAAAATCAAGTGACGGTATGTGGGGGAATTAATGTCCCCTATCCGTTATGTGAGAGGTCAACATGTTTCTGCCTTAATGGCCCGCTTGGGTCCAGGGCATTCGTCAGGACCTAAAAAGAACATAGAGGGCTCCGTTCTTACCAGCTAGTGGTAAGAGTAAACCACTGTGTGGGCGTGAGCACTGCCACACTCCACAACTTGATGGCCTCTAATCTCCAAGCCTGTAAAAGAGAAATTGATTGAGAGAAATATATACACTGCCAAACCTTCTAAGTAGTTGAGAACTGAACGCAAAACATGCATTGTTTCAGAAAAACATAAGTGACTACTTATGTGACATGTGACACTCTATTTGTGTACATGAAATCAAATAAAAAAGTGAGAATATAAATCTCACTGTTCTTACCCTAGATACCAAAGCTACTTGCCCCATGGGAGGAGGGGAGGGGAAACCCCTGTAGTCAAACCCTGTTGAGAAACCATGGTACACATTTAAAATAATTCTCAATAAGAAAAATAATTCTCAATAAGAAAAATAATTCTCAATAAGAAAAAGAAGAAAAAGGGAAAAAGGTAGATGAAAGAACAGTTTTTTGATCTGTGGCAAAATAAACCTACACATGCAACACCATCTGCCTATCAGGTAATTGAACAACCATACATTCAAACAATTCTCATTCACACCCTTACTGCATCAAGGGAAATTTCCCATGTGGATCCTAGGCGACTGCTCCCGGTCCTCCCTGATGAAGAAATGAGGTAAAGGAGGTCGCGCTATATATAGTGCACTCTATCACACTAATTATCACCAAATGGTTAACAGGTGCTGATAATAATCATGTGATTTTTGGTTTCCTGTGTCACAAGAAAAGGCAGCCTGACCTACCCATGGCGATCGTATGCACATGCTCAGAGTGAACTACAGCTAATCAGTAGGAAAAAGGTTTGTGACTTCCTGTGTCTATTGAAACGAATGCCTGATTCTAAAATGGCCGTGCATGCTTGCAAACAAGGAAACTTTCCTTTTCAAGTTTCTACAAATGCTCAAAGTGGCGAAATGTACGCGCATGTACAATGCTGTAAATACGCGTATGTTCTATACTGTTTTAAATAGCGCGCGATAGAAAATTGCGCGCGATAAAAATTGTGTTCATCCTCAAAGTGGAGAACAATGAATCTGCCAACCACGGTCAGAAAAAGGGTGGCGTGGTGGGGGGGGGGTTGGTTTGCAGGAATTAACACCTCACCCTTGGGAAACATAAATAAAAAAATTTATTATATAGGGGGTATAGTACTCAAATATGCACAATGAGGGTTTGGACCCCATTGCCACACTGTTCAAAATGTGCTTCAGCTATGGACCCCACACTTACCTTTTGGTCACAGTGATGATGGGGGTTTAGACTCCATTGCCACAATGTTCAAAAGGTGCTTCAGCTATGGACCCCACACTTACATTTTGGTCACTGTGATGATGGGGGTTTGGACCCCATTGCCACACTGTTCAAAATGTGCTTCAGCTATGGACCCCACACTTACCTTTTGGTCACAGTGATGATGGGGGTTTAGACCCCATTGCCACAATGTTCAAAAGGTGCTTCAGCTATGGACCCCACACTTACATTTTGGTCACTGTGATGATGGGGGTTTGGACCCCATTGCCACACTGTTCAAAATGTGCTTCAGCTATGGACCCCACACTTACCTTTTGGTCACAGTGATGATGGGGGTTTAGACTCCATTGCCACAATGTTCAAAAGGTGCTTCAGCTATGGACCCCACACTTACATTTTGGTCACTGTGATGATGGGGGTTTAGACCCCATTGCCACAATGTTCTGAATGTGCTTCAGCTATGGACCCCACACTTACATTTTGGTCACTGTGATGATGGGGGTTTGGACCCCATTGCCACACTGTTCAAAATGTGCTTCAGCTATGGACCCCACACTTACCTTTTGGTCACAGTGATGATGGGGGTTTAGACCCCATTGCCACAATGTTCAAAAGGTGCTTCAGCTATGGACCCCACACTTACATTTTGGTCACTGTGATGATGGGGGTTTGGACCCCATTGCCACACTGTTCAAAATGTGCTTCAGCTATGGACCCCACACTTACCTTTTGGTCACAGTGATGATGGGGGTTTAGACTCCATTGCCACAATGTTCAAAAGGTGCTTCAGCTATGGACCCCACACTTACATTTTGGTCACTGTGATGATGGGGGTTTGGACCCCATTGCCACACTGTTCAAAATGTGCTTCAGCTATGGACCCCACACTTACCTTTTGGTCACAGTGATGATGGGGGTTTAGACCCCATTGCCACAATGTTCAAAAGGTGCTTCAGCTATGGACCCCACACTTACATTTTGGTCACTGTGATGATGGGGGTTTGGACCCCATTGCCACACTGTTCAAAATGTGCTTCAGCTATGGACCCCACACTTACCTTTTGGTCACAGTGATGATGGGGGTTTAGACTCCATTGCCACAATGTTCAAAAGGTGCTTCAGATATGGACCCCACACTTACATTTTGGTCACTGTGATGATGGGGGTTTAGACCCCATTGCCACAATGTTCTGAATGTGCTTCAGCTATGGACCCCACACTTACCTTTTGGTCACTGTGATGATGGGGGTTTGGACCCCATTGCCACAATGGTCATGGCCTGCTTGCATTGTGGGGGCCACACACATATATGTGTGGCACATGTGCTAGGAGGTCACATTGTATGTTCAAAGTCATGTTCGGTGTTGTAGGCATTTGACACAGTCTACACACGCTTGTCATGGTGTTGGGGGGATGTCTTTTTCTTGCATTCCCTAGGTTGTGGTGTGCTGGTTGTGTCATGCATTGTCCATCCTATGAGTGGGGGTGGTAGTGGTGGTAGGCATCCAGCCCCTCCTGCGTGAGGGTGGTAGTAGTGGTAGGCATCCAGCCCCCCCTGGGTGAGGGTGGTAGTAGTGGGAGGCATCCAGCCCCCCTGGCTAAGGGTGGTGGTAGGCATCCAGCCCCCCTGGGTGAGGGTGGTAGTAGTGGTAGGCATCCAGCCCCCCTGTCTAAGGGTGGTGGTAGGCATCCAGCCCCCTGGGTGAGGGTGGTAGTAGTGGTAGGCATCCAGCCCCCCTGGGTGAGGGTGGTAGTAGTGGTAGGCATCCAGCCCCCCTGGGTGAGGGTGGTAGTAGTGGTAGGCATCCAGCCCCCCTGGGTGAGGGTGGTAGTAGTGGTAGGCATCCAGCCCCCCTGGGTGAGGGTGGTAGTAGGCATCCAGCCCCCCTGGCTAAGGGTGGTAGTAGTGGTAGGCATCCAGCCCCCTGGCTAAGGGTGGTAGTAGTGGTAGGCATCCAGCCCCCCTGGGTGAGGGTGGTAGTAGTGGTAGGCATCCAGCCCCCCTGGCTAAGGGTGGTAGTAGTGGTAGGCATCCAGCCCCCCCTGGCTAAGGGTGGTGGTAGGCATCCAGCCCCCCCTGGGTGAGGGTGGTAGTAGTGGTAGTAGTGGTAGGCATCCAGCCCCCCCCGGGTGAGGGTGGTAGTAGGCATCCAGCCCCCCTGGCTAAGGGTGGTAGTAGTGGTAGGCATCCAGCCCCCTGGCTAAGGGTGGTAGTAGTGGTAGGCATCCAGCCCCCCTGGGTGAGGGTGGTAGTAGTGGTAGGCATCCAGCCCCCCTGGCTAAGGGTGGTAGTAGTGGTAGGCATCCAGCCCCCCTGGCTAAGGGTGGTGGTAGGCATCCAGCCCCCCTGGGTGAGGGTGGTAGTAGTGGTAGGCATCCAGCCCCCCTGGCTAAGGGTGGTAGTAGTGGTAGGCATCCAGCCCCCCTGGCTAAGGGTGGTGGTAGGCATCCAGTCCCCCTGGGTGAGGGTGGTAGTAGTGGTAGGCATCCAGCCCCCCTGGGTGAGGGTGGTAGGAGTGGTAGGCATCCAGCCCCCCTGGCTAAGGGTGGTAGTAGTGGTAGGCATCCAGCCCCCCTGGGTGAGGGTGGTAGTAGTGGTAGGCATCCAGCCCCCCTGGCTAAGGGTGGTAGTAGTGGTAGGCATCCAGCCCCCCTGGCTAAGGGTGGTAGTAGTGGTAGGCATCCAGCCCCCTGGGTGAGGGTGGTAGTAGGCATCCAGCCCCGCTGGCTAAGGGTGGTAGTAGTGGTAGGCATACAGCCCCCCCTGGGTGAGGGTGGTAGTAGGCATCCAGCCCCCCCTGGCTAAGGGTGGTAGTAGTGGTAGGCATCCAGCCCCCCTGGCTAAGGGTGGTGGTAGGCATCCAGCCCCCCTGGCTAAGGGTGGTGGTAGGCATCCAGCCCCCTGGGTGAGGGTGGTAGTAGTGGTAGGCATCCAGCCCCCCTGGGTGAGGGTGGTAGCAGTGGTAGGCATCCAGCCCCCCTGGGTGAGGGTGGTAGTAGGCATCCAGCCCCCTGGCTAAGGGTGGTAGTAGTGGTAGGCATCCAGCCCCCTGGCTAAGGGTGGTAGTAGTGGTAGGCATCCAGCCCCCCTGGGTGAGGGTGGTAGTAGGCATCCAGCCCCCTGGCTAAGGGTGGTGGTAGGCATCCAGCCCCCTGGCTAAGGGTGGTGGTAGGCATCCAGCCCCCCTGGGTGAGGGTGGTAGTAGTGGTAGGCATCCAGCCCCCCTGGGTGAGGGTGGTAGTAGGCATCCAGCCCCCCCTGGCTAAGGGTGGTAGTAGTGGTAGGCATCCAGCCCCCCCTGGCTAAGGGTGGTGGTAGGCATCCAGCCCCCCTGGGTGAGGGTGGTAGTAGTGGTAGGCATCCAGCCCCCCTGGGTGAGGGTGGTAGTAGTGGTAGGCATCCAGCCCCCCTGGGTGAGGGTGGTAGTAGGCATCCAGCCCCCTGGCTAAGGGTGGTAGTAGTGGTAGGCATCCAGCCCCCTGGCTAAGGGTGGTGGTAGGCATCCAGCCCCCCTGGGTGAGGGTGGTAGTAGTGGTAGGCATCCAGCCCGCCCTGGGTGAGGGTGGTGGTAGGCATCCAGCCCCCCCTGGCTAAGGGTGGTAGTAGTGGTAGGCATCCAGCCCCCCCCGGCTAAGGGTGGTAGTAGTGGTAGGCATCCAGCCCCCCTGGGTGAGGGTGGTAGTAGTGGTAGGCATCCAGCCCCCCTGGCTAAGGGTGGTAGTAGTGGTAGGCATCCAGCCCCCCTGGCTAAGGGTGGTAGTAGTGGTAGGCATCCAGCCCCCCTGGGTGAGGGTGGTAGTAGGCATCCAGCCCCCCCTGGCTAAGGGTGGTGGTAGGCATCCAGCCCCCCCTGGGTGAGGGTGGTAGTAGTGGTAGGTATCCAGCCCCCCCTGGGTGAGGGTGGTGGTAGGCATCCAGCCCCCCTGGCTAAGGGTGGTAGTAGTGGTAGGCATCCAGCCCCCTGGCTAAGGGTGGTGGTAGGCATCCAGCCCCCCTGGCTAAGGGTGGTGGTAGGCATCCAGCCCCCTGGGTGAGGGTGGTAGGCATCCAGCCCCCCTGGGTGAGGGTGGTAGAAGTGGTAGGCATCCAGCCCCCTGGGTGAGGGTGGTAGTAGGCATCCAGCCCCCTGGCTAAGGGTGGTAGTAGTGGTAGGCATCCAGCCCCCCTGGCTAAGGGTGGTGGTAGGCATCCAGCCCCCCTGGCTAAGGGTGGTGGTAGGCATCCAGCCCCCCTGGGTGAGGGTGGTAGTAGTGGTAGGCATCCAGCCCCCCTGGGTGAGGGTGGTAGTAGTGGTAGGCATCCAGCCCCCCTGGGTGAGGGTGGTAGTAGGCATCCAGCCCCCTGGCTAAGGGTGGTAGTAGTGGTAGGCATCCATCCCCCCTGGCTAAGGGTGGTAGTAGTGATAGGCATCCAGCCCCCCCTGGGTGAGGGTGGTAGTAGTGGTAGGCATCCAGCCCCCCCTGGCTAAGGGTGGTAGTAGTGGTAGGCATCCAGCCCCCCCTGGGTGAGGGTGGTAGTAGGCATCCAGCCCCCCCTGGCTTAGGGTGGTGGTAGGCATCCAGCCCCCCCTGGGTGAGGGTGGTAGTAGTGGTAGGCATCCAGCCCCCCTGGGTGAGGGTGGTAGTAGGCATCCAGCCCCCCTGGCTAAGGGTGGTAGTAGTGGTAGGCATCCAGCCCCCTGGCTAAGGGTGGTGGTAGGCATCCAGCCCCCTGGCTAAGGGTGGTGGTAGGCATCCAGCCCCCCTGGGTGAGGGTGGTAGTAGTGGTAGGCATCCAGCCCCCCTGGGTGAGGGTGGTAGAAGTGGTAGGCATCCAGCCCCCCTGGGTGAGGGTGGTAGTAGGCATCCAGCCCCCTGGCTAAGGGTGGTAGTAGTGGTAGGCATCCAGCCCCCTGGCTAAGGGTGGTGGTAGGCATCCAGCCCCCTGGCTAAGGGTGGTGGTAGGCATCCAGCCCCCCTGGGTGAGGGTGGTAGTAGTGGTAGGCATCCAGCCCCCTGGGTGAGGGTGGTAGTAGTGGTAGGCATCCAGCCCCCCTGGGTGAGGGTGGTAGTAGGCATCCAGCCCCCTGGCTAAGGGTGGTAGTAGTGGTAGGCATCCAGCCCCCCTGGCTAAGGGTGGTAGTAGTGATAGGCATCCAGCCCCCCTGGGTGAGGGTGGTAGTAGTGGTAGGCATCCAGCCCCCTGGCTAAGGGTGGTAGTAGTGGTAGGCATCCAGCCCCCCTGGCTAAGGGTGGTAGTAGTGGTAGGCATCCAGCCCCCCTGGGTGAGGGTGCTAGTAGGGCATCCAGCCCCCTGGCTAAGGGTGGTGGTAGGCATCCAGCCCCCTGGGTGAGGGTGGTAGTAGTGGTAGGCATCCAGCCCCCCTGGGTGAGGGTGGTAGTAGGCATCCAGCCCCCTGGCTAAGGGTGGTAGTAGTGGTAGGCATCCAGCCCCCTGGCTAAGGGTGGTGGTAGGCATCCAGCCCCCCCTGGGTGAGGGTGGTAGTAGTGGTAGGCATCCAGCCCCCCCTGGGTGAGGGTGGTAGTAGGCATCCAACCCCCCCTGGCTAAGGGTGGTGGTAGGCATCTAGCCCCCCCTGGGTGAGGGTGGTAGTAGTGGTAGGCATACAGCCCCCCCTGGCTAAGGGTGGTAGTAGTGGTAGGCATCCAGCCCCCCCTGGCTAAGGGTGGGAGTAGTGGTAGGCATCCAGCCCCCCGGGTGAGGGTGGTAGTAGTGGTAGGCATCCAGTCCCCCCTGGCTAAGGGTGGTAGTAGTGGTAGGCATCCAGCCCCCCCTGGCTAAGGGTGGTGGTAGGCATCCAGCCCCCCCTGGGTGAGGGTGGTAGTAGTGGTAGGCATCCAGCCCCCCCCTGGGTGAGGGTGGTAGTAGTGGTAGGCATCCAGCCCCCCCTGGGTAGGGGTGGTGGTGCGCATTCAAGCCCCTGTGTGCATATGTGGCATTGGTGATGGGCATCCCGCCCCTATGGTGCTGCTGTTGCTGGTGTAAGTATATTCTGCATCCCTCTGTGTGTGTGTGATGTGTCGTGTACGTGTTGTATGTGTTTTGTGGTTGGTGTCTGACTTACCTTCTGCGCCGTACGCGGCCGTGCCTGTTCCGGTAGTAAATGTAGAATATTGGTATGATCGGGACGAAGGGATTCATGGTTGGTTCGTGTCGTTCGTCCTTCTCGTTGCTTCGCGTCGTCCTCGTCGCTTCGCGTCGTCCTCGTCGCTGGCGTGTTCGTCTCGTAGCCGTGTATTGTGTTGTGGCGCGAATCGGAGCTTATGTGCGCCTCTCCCGGATGCTTTGACGTGCCGTGCGTAGCGACGGGTTCGGCGCGTACGGGAAGCGCATCGTACTTGTTCGGCCGGACGGAGCTGCATTTTCCCTTCCGTGCGACTCGATTCTGCGTTTCCGGATTCGCCTCGGTCGGAGTACAGGACCTGTATTGGGTGAGTACGGCTCGGCCGGATTCTGTGCTGTTGTGCGCATCGTACTTACTCGTTCGGTGTGCCGTACGGATCGGTCGGGAAACAGGCATTCGCATGGCTTTTTTCCCGACCGAATGGTATTGGGTGCGCCTCCGACCGAGATCGGAATCGGCCCCTTAGTGTTGTGAATCAACTGCCACTGAATTAAACACACACACTTCACCCTGAACTAAGAAAAAACAAACAATAATTATTGGGATCAGAGATGGATATAACAAATATGGTTTTTTTGCCCACGTCACAACCTCTGTGGTAGAAGAGTAGTCACAAAGCTAACAATGAAGTCACAAATGACAAAGCATTGGCAAACCTACTAGGTATCAATTATTTAACCATACATTGGCAAAGCAATTAAGAATGACATGTAACTGAAAATGCAAGCCAGATGTATTTGCTTACACAATGTATGTTCACATTGCATGCTCCATCCAACTAATTACCAAAAGGAAAATGCTCCTATTCGTCTCTTTTTTGCGTGGTCACCCATACTTTTTGCTACATTCTATTGCTGGTTTTTGGACTCAGCAGATTGGAGCACTGCTGTCCAGTGCCCAGTGTATGTGCTCTGACCCCTAAAGGCATGTTGATTTGGTATACACCTAATTGGCATGCTTAACTTACCTATAAGTGCCTATTATATGGTGCACAATGTACCATACCAGGACCTGTAAGTTAAATGTCACTAGTGGAATGCAACAACTAAAGTGACAATGCAACCCATGACTGCAGGCCTGTCACCAGTAACTTAGCTGTGCAGTTTTAAATTGCTAATTCGACCTGTCAAAACAAACCCTTTTTGAGAGGCCCAAATCCTCCTTTTAAATATTAATACATCACAACTAAGTAAGCCTTACGAGACTATAAGGCAGGGTGCCTAATATATAAAAGTAGGTTATTAAAATGTAATGTCAAACATGTCTTTACATTGATAATGCCCTTACTGTAGCAGAGTTAGCTGTTCCATAGGATTGTATTGGGATACTTTATTAAAGACAAATACAACTAAGTCTGCCTAGGAACCAGATAAAAGTTAATTCTTGGTCTTTTTAAAATATTTATTACAAATCCAATTCATTTGTAAAGTTGGATTTGTAACACATATTTTACAAAAGGTACTTTTAAAAAGTTACCTTTAGCCTTCCTAAAGCCCCTGATTGCCCATTTGTCTGAGTTTCCAGTTGTCACCCAGGAGCTGAATAGCTGATTGAGTATGTGTGGATTGGGTCCAAGAGCTGGGACAAAGACCTTGAGTGTGGAGAGAAGTTGACCTTTTCCTGACAGGATGGACTGGAGCTGTGCCCAGCCCAATGCATATCTTCAAAGGATGCCTCCCCCATCACTGGCAGATATAGTTCCCATCTGTGCCTGCCTCCCTTTTGTCTAACTAGCCAGCCAGGCACCAATCCCAGTGGGAGAGGAGCTACCCCAAGAACTGGCTTTGAGTGACCACAGGAGAGAGTTTGATCCCTCTAGGGTTGGCACAAGAGCTCTGCACAGTGAAAGAATAGTTCTGCTATTTTGGTTTTAGATATAGAGGGGCACAGATCCCAGGATAAACCCAACAAGTCTATCGAGCTCAAAAAAAGTGAGTCGTAAGGTACACATTTTTACCGGGTGAAGTCACTAAAATTATCAGGCAGGCAATGGACTTTCCTTGTGCATGAATTTTGAATTTCTCATGCTCAGATTTTTCCCACCAAAAGTCAAAGGATGCACCAAGACTTCATTCGACAGCTATCCAGCCTTGTGGAGCCTTTCTCAGCCACAGCCTGCTGCCTTACACCACTGAGGATTTTTGACTTCAAGTTCGGAGACTAAGGGGCTGATTTCGATGTCCGTCGGAAAGCCTCCGACCGACAGTCAGATTCCCCTAGACCGTGTCGGAACCCATCCGCCCGACTCGGTCAGAAATAATTCAGATCACGATGCTCGCGGTTGGAGGAGGAACTGTTCGGTCATTCTGAATCGGTTCCGACCGGCAATCAGAGAATACGAGTCGGACGGAGGCGATGCGTACAGCTCTATGGACCGACCGACCGATTGTGATGTCGGATTCTGACAGCCTTTCCGACTCGGTCTGTCCGACACAAAAAGGCTGTTGGAAACTGAATTTAGGGGCCCCTAGCAGGCCCTCCTTCATCCTGAGCTATCCGATTTGGGGTCGAGGGAGTACCCAAGGGACCCCCCTGTGAAACCATGCACAATGTGGCAGGCACCATGGGGTGCTCACCCCAGGGTGCAAGGTTTTCCACAGACCCCCATTTTCCCCACAGGAGCCTGTGTTGTTGGTCGGAACACAGGCTCCCATTGAAGTCAATGGAAGTCCTTCCGAACGGGGTTCGAAAGCATCATAATTGGACGGGCGGAACCGCCGGCCGCGAGTCGGTCGGAACCGAATCCAACAAGGAGTCGGGTGGTTTTGTTTCCGACCGACATCGTAATGAGGCCCCAAGTTAGAATGTAAAAGTAGGAAATTGGGTTACTGGTTGAGTGGGGCGAAACCCTACACAAGCAGCCACCACAATTCCTGTCAGGTTAAAATCACAAGCAAACCCCAAATTAATCTATGCTTAATCCACTGGTAACTTGACACAAAAGCAGTCAGACTTGACTTTGAGACAAGTGTTTATGCAGCACTTCAAATAGTAATTAAGTGAAAACGCAACACAGGAAAAATCCCACACCAATTTAAAAAAATAGATTCAAATTTAATAAATTATTTGGGATCAAAATGACAAAAATCCAATCAGTAGAACTGGAGATAAGCAATTTTAAAGATTTATGTAGACGTAGTGCTTAAAAGCACAAAGGGCCCACTCTGGTTTTCTGTTCCTGCTGGACTGGGACAAAGTCACAAGATCAGTCCGACCGCAATGGAGCATGGGCCGGAACCAGGGACCTAGTTAGGCTTGCTGAACCAAGTACCGTTGATCCTGGTTGCGGAGCCTTCTAAGGTCCTGTGTCGGAGAACTGTCGCACAGAGGTGGTTCCAGGCTCTAAGGCAAGATCTTGCGTTGAGGATGCACCATGTAGCTGCAGTTCCTAGGAGTTACGAGGCCCTGCATTGGGGATGCGTCACACGGCGGTGGTTCCAATGCAAGGCTGCGAGGCAATGTGTTGAGCTGTATCCATTCTGCTCCGACCACAGCTGGGCTGGCAGATCACCTTCAGGTCAACTTCTAATGGTCCAGGACTGGGGTGGCACCACTTTGGGGGGCAAGACTCACAGTAGTCAGAGCCCAGGTGAAGGGTTCAAGATGGTTGCAGCCTTTTCTGTCTTTGTGATGTGCAACTGTGGTAGGTGACAGCTCTGCCCACTATCAAGTCAGAGATGGCCTTTCTGTCAACGCCTATTCTCCCTTTGTATCACTGTCTGTTAGCAATAAACAAAGACCAACTGCCAGCTCCATCTAGTCATGTGACCAGCCGCGGCCCATGCAGGTAAGAGCGGTGGGGTCGGGTGGGGGGATTTCGACAGACAACGGCGAGGGAAAATGAATTATTTAATTATTTTTCCGTCGTCGTATGTTGAAATCCCCCCACCCGTTCCCACCGCTCTTATCTGCATGGGCCGCAACTGCATGTGACTTATTTATCAGGCATCAAATGGCTGAGATAAGTAAATGGTAACTTTATAAAAGTGGCATTTTCAGAATTGTGACTTAAAATCTGACTTTACCATTAAAAAGGGATTTAAATTACAATTTTTAAGACAACAAACTTGACATTCCTACCTGCTCCCAATTGAAAGTTATCACTTATTAAATATAGTAAGGAAGGAACCCAATGTTATCCTATGAGAGAGTTAGGCCTTGAAGTAGTGAAAAATGAATTTCAGAGTTTTTTGTTTTCAGGACATGAAAGTACATGTCAACGTTCTTAATGAACTGTACCCTGCCCTATCTGCTGTTTAGGGCCTACCCTAGGGGTGACTTGTATATATTAAAAATGAAGGCTTTGACCTGGCAAAAAAGTTTATTTTGCCAGGTCAAAATGACAGTTTTAAAACTACACACATTGGTTGGAATGGCGGGTCTGAGGCATTTTACAGAGGCTACTTATGTACGAGGCACAATAAGTGCTGCCGGCCAACTAGTAGCATTTAATTTACAGGCCCTGGATACATGTAGCACCACATTACTAGGGACTTACAAGTAAATTAAATGTGCCAATCAGGTGAAAGCCAATTCTACCATGTTTATTGAGAGAGCACAAGAACTTTAGCACTGGGTAGCAGTGGTAAAGTGCACAGAATACTAAAAGCCAACAAAAACGGGTTCAGAAGACAGGAGGGTGAAGGCCAAGTTCAACAGTAAAACATCTGACCATGATGAACCTTGTCTCTGTATCTGACCGATGCTCCATCGTGCCTAGCTACCAGTGTAGCATGACCAATTGCCCGTGGTTGGCGCTTAGTGCTTTTTGGTGCTTTTTTTCATTAAAAATTTAAAAATCATATCTCTGGATTCCCTGTATTGGATTTTTGTTGATTTGGTGTTATTTTGTTCATTACATTATTCTTGAATCCTATAAATTGGAGTGTGATTTTTATTTTGTTGTGTTTTCAACCATTTTACTGTTTTGATACTTCTAAATGCTTTAAGCTTTTTCTTAAATTAAACCTGTCTGTTTTGTGCCATAGCTACTAAGCATTGAGCTCAGGTTTAAATTACTGACACCTTTACTGGACCTAACAAGAATAGTGCAATTATTATATGTGGTGGACTATCGTCCACCCGAACTAATAATTCACTTTCTCTCAATGACCATTTTCTTACTCTTCATCTACAAAACTGACAAAATTGACAGAATCAGAAATTACAGAAAAAATCTCTCAGCCAGATATAACATTTACATGGCTTCAAATATTTGAAAAGCTGAAATCAGCACTTTCCTGTTGCAGGCTGCAGTACCTTAGGCTGATACTAGAGGTCCTAAACCACAACTCTTGACCAATGTTGCTCCTTTTGGATTTCTAACCCAAAAGTGACTTGAAGCACCTTTTAACTACAGTGAATGTCAGCACAATTCTAGGTTACACCCAGTGAACTATGGGGCATATGTACAAGCCCCTATCGCCACGGGAACGTCACTTTTTGTGACGTTCCCGTGGCGATAGGGGCCTTGCCTTATGTACAAGGCAGCATTAAGCCACTTAACGTGGCTTAACGCTGCCTTGTACATAAGGCACCCTTTCACGCTATGTGTAGCGTAAAAGGGGCGTGCAGTGGGTGTTGTGATGGGTGTTCCACCGCAACACCCATTGTATTTGACGCTGCCCCCTATGTACAAGGGTGGCGTACATAGGAGGCAGCGCTAAAATTAAGACCAGGAAAACCCTGGTCTTAAGTTGGCAAAACGAGGAGAAATGCATTATTTCACCTCGTTTTTGCTTTTTCCATGTGTGCTGCCTTGTGCAGCACACATGGAAAAAGCAAAATGCCATGGTTTGTTTATGTACAGGAAGGTGTCCCTTCCTGTACATAAACAAACCTTTTAGAAAATGCCATTTTGTAACTTTCATGTGTGCTGCGTGAAGCAGCACACATGAAAGTTACAAAATGGCATTTTAGGATTGTTTATGCGCAGGAAGAGATACCTTCCTACACATAACCAATCCTCCCCTGCACACAGACACCCTTGCACTCTGGTGCAAGGGTGCCTGCGTTGGCGCTAAGTTGCTAAACTTAGTGCCATTGCAGGGGGAAACGCAAGGCTGCACCACATTCTTGTAAATATGGTGCAGCCTTGCGTTTCCGAAGTGGCAGAGCGTGTCGTTAAGCCCAGGAGGCCAACGACACGCTCCGCCACTTCTATTGTACATATCCCCCTATGTTTCCTCTCCCTTTGTCCTGCATACATGTGCCTATGATGTCCCCGCACATACTTTGCTTCTGTAACAATTGCAATTCCACTGCATACAGCAAATTACACTGCTTTCTCCACATCATCATATTTTGACCCCTATCCTTCCTGCTCCATTCTGCACGCTCATCCCACTTTACATCCAGAGTTCCACAAAAAACAGCACATTCTACCAAAGAAGAGTAAAACATGAGGGCAGTAATACCCACCAAACAAGGTTCTTAAAGATGAGGGTCATGGAAGACCACTTTTTACAAAAGTAACAATAAGGATTTGAGAGGAAGAGGATATAGTGGAGTGAGGGTCTCCTTCTGAGTTGCCTAGAAAATAAAAAAAATAAAAAACTGGAATAGGTCTCCTCCCCAGCCGTCTTGTCAGGGAGACCCTCTAACTTCACACCTAGGCCTCTTTTGTCCCTATTTTGTAAATACACAAAATACCACAGTTGAGCCATTAACAGTCATGTGACCCTGGACACTGGCAGAAAGGCACATTTGGTTTTGGCAGAAAAATTCAAACTTCCATTAAAGAGGATTGTAAATTACAACTCAAATGAGTGGAAGAAGTATTTGCTGATTTGTGGTTCACCCTGACAAGGATTCTGCTTCATAATTGAGTGGGGCTCTAACACCCCTCAATTAATAATCTACTTTCTTTCACAGCAGTAAGTGGAATTGAAGATGATATAATAAATAAAAAAGTAGCCATTAGAACATGAATTTCTGGGTTGCACAGTTGTGGCCATTTTTTATTTTAGGCAAATTGAGCAAAAGGTGTCCAAACTGTACATTTTAATGAATGTCTTTTGCACAGAAAAAAAATATTTTACAATATTGATACCTTTAAAATATTCCAATAACTGACTAACCTTGCTTCTGTATTTTTTGCACTTACCTGTGCAATGTCAGAATTTTCTCTGCGTAAAGTTCTAGATGCTTGGGCTCAGATTTATTAAGCCCTTGAGTTTCTATTGCGTCACGCAAGGCAATGCAAGGCAACACAAAAGCTTAAGTGATATGTACTAAGCTATGCAAAGCCACATTCGAAGCCACCCCCCATATGCCTGCCTTTAGGAGGCACACTAAAGGCATTTCTGCCTCAGCGCCCACTTCGGTAATATGGCACAGGTGCAGAGGCAAAGTGATTCCCTCATCTGCATGGGGCCAGCCCCCAAGCAAATGAGGAAACTCCCTCTTATTATAGCGCTGGCACTACATGTGCACCAGCGCTAGCAGTATTACAGAAAGGCATGCACAAGCGTCTGCAGCCCCTTCTGTAATACCATTGTGCCCCGGGGCGCACAAAGTGGGCACACACACCCACTACGCCCCCGGGGCACAGTGAATAATACGGCCCCTGGTGGCCATGTCGGAATGGACATCAGAATTTTTTTAAAACAACGTTCGTGCAATCGGAGCGCAGAAAAATGAACAGAGTGGCCTGAGAACAGCAGCTACTGGGCGGATCAAACGAAAGAAAGAAAAAAAACTGCATTTGGCAGTGGCAAGAAGAGCAGCAGGGGCTACGTGATGGATCCTGCGGCACACTCCAAGTTGTAAGAGCTCCTGTCTGCGAAAGGAAAAGCAACAAATTATAAATGGAATCATGCTACAAATAAAAAAATGGAAAGACGGCAACTAAATTAAAATAGATTTAAAAGAGTTTAAAAAGAAGGAATTCAAGGCCATGTGTATGTGTGGACTATTTTATTGTAGTCTACATGCACAAAATGGATGCCAGATGATGGACAAACCTATCAGCCAATGCCAAAAGCACGTTCAACAGCAGTAGCCAATGGCTAAAAAGGGGCTGTCCAAAACCCCCTTTCAGTATATGTATGCATTATGCATGTATGTATCTGTAAGTTAAGTGATGGCATAAGGCTCTGGCCAGATCGTCAAAGCTTTCTATAGGCGAGTCTCTAAAAAGGGAGATAGTGCACCAGAGAGATAAAGGGTAAAAAAGCTCCAGAAGACGTAGAGTGTACCAAAGAGAGTGAGAATGTGAGGATGAAAGGATGAAAGAGCAGTAGAATGTGAACATTACTGCAAAGCATGAGGGAGAAAGAAATTCACAAAAAACATAACCAGTAACATAGATCCACTGAGGTAGAGAAAGCCCTCTCTGTGCACATTTTTCAGCCATTTGATGAATACCCTGAGGGGCATATTCTCAAGGATTTATCGCCGAGTTAGCGGCACTTTATTTCAGCCAAAGTGGCGATAAATTTATCGCACCAGTCACAAGCTGGTGTTAACAGCCCATAACACCAGTTTACCCGCGATAGTATCCGCAAAAAACATCGCCACAGATGACCCCAGCAACTATCACTAATGAGATGCAGAGTAGGCGTTCCTGGGCAAAAAGCCGCGACAACACCTATGCTCAACATTCTCAATGACCAGCCAGATCTGCGATAAGATCACAAAACATGCGATAAGGCGCGTTATGAGCAGGAAATTAACACCTGCTCTGACCTGGTGTAAAGTCGGACGGCAGCCTGCACCACAAAAGGGAGCCCAGCCCACAACCCCACCTGGAGAACAACAGATGCCATAGAGCCACTGAACATGCGGGCCGGACACCCAAGAGGGCCCCAACACCCACCACCACCACCCCCAGGACCACCCCCACCCCCCCGGACACCCACCGCCCCCCCCGGACCAACACTGAGGCAGCGCAGACAAAGACAGCGACCCTCCGAAAATGCACCAACCTCACAGACCCAACACCAGAGAATGTCATTGCCCACTATATGCCCAAAGGGACAACCCTCCTCCGCATCCTGACCACCATTGCCCACAGGCTGACGGTACCAACACAGCAGACAACCAACATCCCACCGCAGACAAAGCTGCTGGCCGTGCTGCACGTGTTGGCCTCTGGTACCCTCCAACCAACATCCGCCTGAGACAGAGGAGTCACACGGCCAGGCCAATCCAAGTCCCCCACAACGGTCATGGATGACATCATCAGCTTGGTACCCCACTATCTATACTTCACACACACTGCGCAGGAACAGCCGGAGACCAAGCAAGGCGTGGCAATTGACTGCACACATGTCCTACTAGTGGCCCCTGGCGACACTGCACACAATAAGCGCACCAGAAAGCGCACGTATCCCACCAATGTGCAGGCAATAGTGGACCACCGTGGAATCCCTGCCAACGCCGCCACCAACCACCCAGGCAGTGTGCATGATACCTGCACCTCCCGACAGTCCATCATCAACCTGCGCCACCAGGATGGCACCCACAGAAATGCACTGCTCGTTGGCCAATACCAAATGTATACACCACACACCTCAACTCCACAATCATGCAACACACAACACAGGAAATGCACACGTCACAAGCTCACCTACAACATGCACACCCACCAGACACGACAGCACAACTCACTGTGGGACACTGGGCCAGCCATGTACATGAGCGATCAACGGCATGGCACCTCGGACACACAATAGCAGAATGTCGGAAGAGGTGGGGACCAGGCATGTGCGAAGGAGGCAAGGGACCGATGAATGAGAATGTACACAATGCCAAGTGTGGCGTGGATGTGCTGGCCAGACTGCAGTTTGCAGACCACACACATATCCATGTCGACACACACCGCTGGTGTTTGGAGTGTAGTGGACAGTGGACGCAACCATATCACCCCAGCCAGTGGGGAAGATCGCAGAAATGTAGCTTGTGACGTCCCCCCGTAAGCGTGAGCGGAGTGGACTGGCCCGGCGTACGCCAGGCCAGCGTAGGGGTGTGAATAAAAGGCACGTAACTCTGGGCGTGGTCCTCTTCCCGAATGCCCAACGTCTCTGCCAGGGCAGCGCCTCTCACCCCGCCACGAGGCCGACGCCGTGAGCGGTGTTGCCAGCGATCCTGTGCGCCTGCTGCACCCGGGGACGCTGGTCCCCGAACCAGTCCTGCCCGCCCCTGCGCACCCAGGCCACAATGCCCACCTCCCGACACCGGCGTTTGTCGAAGAGGGCCCACCACGTGCCGGTCCAATCTCCAAGCCCGAGGCCTGCGACCTTGGCAGCCTCCTCAGACCATCACGGCCTCCGCAACACAGGCCCGCAGTACTCCATTCACGTTGACGTACTTAACCGGCATGCACAGGGGACAAGTAGGTCACACATTTGGAACTGAGTCTTGATTACACCATGGCAGAGCACATAAATCATGGCTGAGTGTATGTCACTATACACCCTTCGATGTGGTGCCAACAGGTCTTAGTGTTACATCACAGCCGCAAGATTCTGTGGGCCCACGCAGACTACTGCTCTCGGCCTACGCTGCGCTCGAGTACGTCACAGTATTGGAACTGAACATCGATTATTCAAAGGCAGAGTACAAATCATTGCACGCAAGGAGAGGCATAAGAGGATGACGCGTTGCATTTGGGAGGAAAAAAGGATCATCGTTACGGAGGTGATCGAACACTATCGACAACTGCCCTGATGTCACTAACTCTGTGCATCGCGAGCCTACGACACGTGGCTGTGGCCCACTGCTGACCGCTGCCTCCGGCCTACACTGCGGTCCAGTAGGTCACAGAGTCTTGATTCGGCAATGCCGGAGTACATATCAGTGTACCGGCATCATCGCAGACTGCATCCCCTCTCAGTCCCGGTGCCACTAAGTCTGTTCCCGGACATTCATGGACACTCTCTGGTCGTACATTGGTGGCGTCTGAGTCTATGGACTAGGGGGTAGTTTTCATCCTCATGCAGCTGATACCGAATTGGTGGTGGCAACGAGGCAGTCGCTGTCCACTCCTCCATTTGCTGCTTCCGGATAGCTTCTGACCTCTGCATCATGCCCTGGAGGACACCTTCCACTGTCCCCCACAAACCTCCGCCACATTCACCTTCGACATGGACGAGGACCCGCTCAGTCTGCGTGGCCCTACCTCAGTGGACCGCAAGTCACCGTCCCGTGGCGGAGTGCCTGTGCCTGCTGCTGTGCATCCGGGGCCACCAACTCTGTGCAGCTCAGGTCAGGGACCCTGTCTGAATGAATATTGGATGACCTCTGTGACGGTGGTCTTGGGGTCATCGACGCCATGTGCATGTGGCCCTGCGCTGTCCGCTGCCTCCGGCCTCAATTGCGGACCACCAGGGCTCACACATCAAATCCAGTCCTGACCGGCCCGGATGTCGCATCACCGCAGGAGGCACACGCCACCACGCCAGGGCCAACTCCAACCACATCTGCCAGAGTCGAAACAGTGGTACTGGCAGACTAACGGAGTTGCTCAGACCTGTCGTGGATGCCATCATCTGCCTGATGCCCTGCTCAGCACTCCAGGTGCCACTGACTCAGTGCACCGCAACCCATGGACCGTTACTGATTGAGTTTTGTGCTGTGGAGAGGTTCCGCAGCAATGTCACCTCAGGCAGTGTGGGGGACCTGGGACGTTGATGGGGAAGTTGATGCAGGTCTAACACACCCCACTGCATCTGCATCAGGAATATCCCGAATGGACACAATCCTAGTCATTTTCATCACATGAGCGCGCTCAGCTCTAGTGCCCCAACCTCAGTGCACTGCAACTCACGGACACTTCTGTTTGTATGTTGGGTGACCTCTGTACTTGCTCCGGCTTCCTCCATGTTGCTCAGCAGTTGACTCTGTTATGCAGGTGTTTTCTGTTTCCATTGCACTGGTGTACACTGTTCAAGTTGTTGCCAGCACCAAGCACTCCGTGCGGGCTGGCTTATGCTCACCCCACACACATCCAGCACAGGCGTCACTGTACATGTGCCCCTGCCAATAAAGGGGCCGGGCGCACGTGCCCATAGCCAGTTCAACATAATATCTGCGTGTGTCCCTGTGGTCTTGTTGTATGCATGAGGGCCCTGGGCCCTACGACATTACATTGTGCTGTGTACAGCGGACGCAGACATGTCACCGCACGCAGCGGGTTAGAGCTTGGACATGTGGCTTTGTCATCACCCACTCAATTCGTAAGGGGAGTGGACTGTGCCGTTGTACGCAGAGCCAACGTGGGTGTGTGACTGATATGTGCGTGCCCCTGGTCGTGGTCCTGTACTGGGAATGTGCATTTGCATGTGTCTCTATGGCAGTGTGGGTCTCCTTTGTGGGGTGTAGGTGGTCCCTGAAGGGTAATTGACACCCACGTATGTGATCTAGTTCGCCTTCCATGGGTTCGGACCACACACGCACCTGTTCGGCCACCTCCTTTTGGCGTTCTGACACCTGGCATTGGGGTGCCATGTGTGGGTAGGTGAAGTGTTGTGAGCCAGCCATGCTTGCGGGTGCTTCATGCTGTGTGGTCTGTTGCAGGTAGCTTGTCTGCCCTGGTCCTGGTGGTGGGTTGCGTGGGATGTCCATGGGCTGTTGTAGGTCGTCGGTGTCGAAGATGTGTTGGTCGTCTCCTGCATCACTGATGGGTTGTCTGGTCTGACCTGCTGGAGGTGTTGTTTGTCCCTCTGCAATGTGAAGGGAGATGCATGTTGACATTGTGTTGACATTTATGTTGGCGCATTGTTCTTGTAGACATGCAGACTGTGTGACAATGTACATTGTGACTGTTTGGGCGGTGCTGGCAATTTGAGGGGGGACAGTGGACATTTGGACTACATGACTGATGTGAGATTGTACCCGTACATATGCATCTCACAGTTCCCTGCTCTGTCAGATGTGATTGGCCTGTTTCTGCGCATGGGCGGACCCAGTTGTGTCCCCTGCTCTGCAGTGTCGGTGTTGCACTTTGTGCCACTATGTCATGGGATGTGCTGTGATTGCCATGTGTGTGTGCTGCAGTGTGCCACCGGGATAGGGGACATGACCGTGGGTAATTGTGGGTGTGCAGTGTGCCACATATCGTTGTGCATGTGTGCCATTGTGCCCATCTCCCCCCGTACCCCCAGTCCCTGTTGGTTACTCACCCTTTTGTTGTTGTGTCAGGTCCTCTCGAGCTGTGTCCGTACTCCCACCTCCTTGCACCGTCTCCACACTGATGACTGGCCTCCATTTCCTCCGGCTCCTCCTGTGGCGCCGGACTCCCACCTCCTGTCGCCGTTGCTGCCTTCCTGTTGGCAGCGGCTTGGGGCCTGGCTTAGGTTTTCACGTCATGCCAGCGCCTCTTTGCCTCCTCCATTGGCCTCCTCGACACCCCGGCTGCATTCAAGGTAGTCTGATTGTGGGTCAGTTGCTGGTAGTGTTCTGTCACATCCGTGACGCTGGTCTTGTTTTCCTACGGACTGCACCCCGTCTTCCTCTCCCTCTTCTCCTTGGCCTTCCCCGACCCGGTTGGTCCTTGCTGGTGGTCTGTGGGGCTTGTGGGGTTCGCGTTGGCCTCTGTGTCGGTCAGGGTGCATCCATGTTGCTACGCACTTTGGATTGTTTCTGGTGTGTTGTTTTTGTTGCTTTCATAGTGCATTTTCCCACCAGACGTGTGGGATTTGCAGGCCTGCCGCTGGTTTTCGCTGCTTTTTGTATCAGAATTGGCCTCATCGCAGCTTTTTTTGCTTTCGTGTTTCGCATTTCTGCGGCGTGGCGTTGATTTTTACGCGGCCATTTGACGCGTTATCTGGTGACTATCGCATGGTACCGCCGTGTTGTGAATACTTGGTTAACAAGGCGTAAATTTCCCGCAATAGACTGCGATGTTGGAGGTTGCGTTAAGTAACTTTTGCAATGGTTATCACACGTTCTTGAGAATATGCCCCATAGTTTTTCAATTTAGAGGCTCTGCAGATTGGTTGAGTGAGATGTTCATTTTAGCTCCTTATGAATACAATAAGCAAGTCCTTGTGCCACCTCCCCCTTGCTACACTTGAGCAGGTCTCCCGACGCTGCCACTGTGTGCTGCTCGCTTCCCTCTTCAAGCTTGCCGCCGCCTGCCGTTTCCGCCCCTCAGTGCTGATAGAACTGCTGTTTTAGCCTGTTGCCAGCATAAGTTTTGCTTTGTTCCTGAGTTAGCCCTTCGTTTAGTTTTTAGTTAGCTCGCATTACTGTTGTTCTATTCTGGGGAGTTTAACCCTTTGTTTCCTGTGTAGTTTAGCATGCATACCGATCATTACTGTTGTTTTGCCTTTTGTCTTGCTGTTTTTCCTTTGACTGCCGTGCCGCCCGCTTTCCCACCGCTCCTAACCTCCTGCTTCCCACCACCCAGCGCCCCTCCCTCCACCCAGGAATTTCCTATTGGAGGCCATAGTCTGGCTGTGCAATGGCCGTGCTAGCAGCATGCCTGATGTGCGAGGCCAAAGGCAGGCCCATCCACACCTGGACCGCACCCAGGAACCCTGGCCATCCTGCCATCCACCGATACGCCACTGCAGAGCTCCTAGCACTCAACCCCAGACGCAGCAACAGCAACCGCTGCATCACATCTCCTTGATTCACCTGCAACTCCAAGCCTCCTGCCCACACAGAAACCTTCCCCACACCCACCTCGCTGACCATGGACACCCTGGAACTGCTTCACTGCATCCTGCTCAAAGCCCGATCCCTCTGCAAATACGCCACCGAAATCTGGGACACCATCACCACCCTCCCCCCTGATGTGGTCTTCATCCGAGAGACCTGACCCAACCCCTCCTTCACCCTCGATATCGCCACAGCAACGCACAATGGCTACAAGATGATACAAAGGGACCCCACCAACAAACATGGAAGAAGCATGGTCATCGTCCACAAAGAGACACTCCGTTGCACAACCTATCATGGAACACCTCAACTTCCAGCTCCAAACGTATGGCAGAACGACCATCAGAGGCCCCCTTGCCTACAGACCCCCAGGACCATGCCCCAGCTTCTGCGACGCCATCCCTGAATTCATCGCCCCCCTAGCATTCGACTCCAAATACGACATCTTCCTCATTGACATCAATTTCCACCTCGATGACTCCAGAGACACCAATTCCTACAACCTACTGGAAAGCATGAGGAACATCGGCCTCATCCAGCTAGTCACCGACCCCACACACTGCACAGGACACACGCTGGACCCGATTTTAACAGAGTCAAGTATGGTCATGTCACTGAACTAACCTGGACCGACCACATCATCGCCCACTTCACCATCGCAGGATCCCATGGCACCAGCACCAAGCCCCCCCTGCCCACCACAGCTGGAATGAAGTGACTGAGACCCAATGAACTGATGCCCTCAATGCCACCCAGCCCGACTGCGCAACCATCCTGGAATGAGTCATCAAGAATGTCTCCACCTGGATCACCAACTGCACCAACAGAGTCACCCCCATTAAGCCAGCCAAGACCAGCAGAGCCACCAAGCAAGCCAGCTAGTACACACCAGAACTCAGGACCCTTGAACGCAACTGCAAACAACTGGAAAGAAGGTGGCGCACCAAGAGAAACCCCACAGACCAAGCAACCATCAAGTCAACCCTCAATAAATACCAGCAACGCCTCAAGGACACGAAAAGACATGCCATAGCAGACCGCATCGAAGCAAGCACGAACCACAGCAAGGAACTCTTCAACATCATTAGAGAGTTCTCCTGCCCGTCTGCTGCTGAGAACTCGATCCCTTCCCAGGAACTATGTGACACACTGGAGAACTACTTACATAACAAGATATCTACCATCTACAGTAACTTCGAACCCCAACCCAATGACCTCTATGACCTCCTCACACCATCGGATGCCACCCACCCGCTCACTGCATGGAAACAGCTCAGCACATCCATCATGAGCGAACTCAAGAACTATCACCCCATCTCACTGCTCCGTTCACTGCCAAGGTCCTTGAGAAGGCCATCAACTACCAGCTCACCAAACACCTGAAGAGAAACAATCTGCTGGATGCCTCTCAGTCTGTCTTCTGTGCCAACCAGTGCACCAAAACCGCCTTGATCGCTGCCACCAATGACATCAGAAACCTCATCAACCGAGGGAAACAGCGGCCACGATCCTCTTCGGCCTCTCTGCAGCGCTCAATACTGTATCCGACCACACCCTCATCAAGAGGCTACACCACATCGGGATCCTGGGAGATGCCCTCAATTGGATCGCATTCTTCCTCACAGGACACACCCAGAAAATCCGGCTACCACCCTCGGTGCCCAAGAGCATGATCTACAGCATCCCTCAAGCTTCATCCCTCAGCCCAACCCTGTTCAACACCTGCATAACACCTCTGACTGACATCGTCAGAAGCAATGGCCTCAAAATAATATCATACACAGGTGACACCTAGCTCATCCTCTTACTCATGGAAGACACCCCCACCACTAGAGCCAACTTCCACAATACCATGACGAATGTCGCAGACTAGATGAAGACCAATTGTTTAAAGCTCAATTCAGACAAAACGGAAGTGATGATTTTTGGGAACAACACCTCCCAGTGGGATAACACCTGGTGGCCCACGAAACACGGACCTACACCATCACGACAGACCATGCCCGCAACCACAACATCATCCTGGATAGCAAGCTCACCATGAAATGCCAGATCAACGCAGTCTCATCCACCTACTTCCACACTCTCTGCATGCTCTGAAAGATCTTCAGATGGATCCCTGTCAGCACCAGGAAAACCATCACTCAAGCCCTTGTCAACAGCCGCCTGGACTACAGAAACGCACTCTACTTTGGAATCACCACCCAATTCCTGAAGAGATTCCAGACGATATAGAACTCAGCAGCCAGGCTCATCCTCGACCTCCCCAAGCAGACCCACATCATCCCCAACCTCAGGAACCTCCACAGGCTCCCCGTCTAAAAAAACGTCAATCCAAGATTCTGACACACACATACAAAGCCCTCCACAACCAAGGACCAGCATACACAAACCACCGCCTGAACTTACACCCACCTTCAAGACACCTGTACTCCGTCTCTCACGCCCTCACACAAAGTTCCCACATCTGCCAAAGCCACAGTGGTGGCCATTCCTTCTCCAACCTCACCGCCAAAACATGGAACAACTCCCTCCCTTCACCTTCGAACATCACCATTTCTCACGGAATTCAGAGAGGGACTCAAGACCTAGCTGTTAAACTGAGCCCAGTGAGACCTCAGCACCTGGATACTCTCCCAGGTGAGTGGCCGCACTCTATAAATGCTGATTGATTGATTGAATAAACTCTAGGGGGCTTATTTACAAGCAGTAGCGGCTCCTGGAGGGAGTGCTGCGGGCGGTGAGGCGGGGCAGGGTGGGGGTAGTACTCCGGCTTACGGCCGAACTGAGTTAGGTACATAAAAATAAATAAAACAAATTACATTGAGCGAGCTGCATCGCAATCGGCGATGCAGCACACGCAATGTAATTCGTTTTATTTATTTATTTATGTACCTAACTCAGTTCGGCCGTAAGCCGGAGTTTACTAGCCCCCACCCTGGCCCTCTCCCGCCCCACCCCACCGCCCCGCAGCACTCCCTCCAGGAGCCGCTAATGTTTACAAGCCCCTTGTGCCGCTGGTACGTCACTTTTTTGCACATAAAAAGTGATGCACCACCAGCGCAAGGGGCTTGTAAATAAGCCCCTTGGTGGGGGAGGTTTCGTCAGAGCAAAATTGCTGGATTGAGAGCACTGGAGCCTGATATTGTATACTTCAGTGAAAACATGTTACACTACCACTCACCATGATTAACTGTTCACACGGTCCAGCAGTGAACCCTCCTCATATTCCAACATCCCCCACCTGTACTACCTTCAGCCCTCAGGCACTGAAATGCAGAGAAACTCAGTTAAGTGATCTTCCTCCATTTCCTTAGAGTATGCAGAGTACGCATTGACCGTGAATTCCACCCAGAGGCAACATGTGTCTAAAAATCCCTGTGCTAATTGACTGAGACATACTCTGTAAAGGAATTAAGGCAAGAACTTCTAACATGCTTCAATCCTAATGTGAGCTTAGTCTGCAACCCTGATGTTAATCTTAACACAGAATCAGAAAGCTCCCACTCCACATAAGTAACTCTGCCAACCCGCCAATTACTCTAAAATGTAACTAAAGAAAACAAGGGTGTTAAAAGATTAGTGAAAGAGCATCCTTAAGTGCAAATGGATGCAATGGGCATAAAGCTAGCAGAATTTATGACTCAACAAAGCCACATGGATGATCGCTTGACCAAGATCAAGGAGCAAATAAACTTGAATCAGTCGGCTTATGATTCTCAGTTTCACGCCTTCACCCAAAAATGTGAGGACTTAGAAAACAGATCATGCCACTTGAACATCAGGATTGTACTAGTCCTTGAGGGGGCAGAAAGTGGCAAAGTGAATATGATTATTGGACAACTCAATTTTTACTTAAATGCCTGTCTACAGATTTGCAGGAATTTAAGAATATTCCTTTACTTTCTATTGCACGAGCACACTGTATTGCTTTTGCCACCCCCCAAAAAGACAGTGGAAGGCCACATACTATTCTGGTCTGCTTTTAGGATTTCAGAGTTAGAGAGTGGGTACTAGCAGCAGCCAGACAAACAAAACCATTGGACTCTGACCAAGGCTTTAAATATTTTATTTTCAAGGATCTAGCATGGGAGCCACATGAAATTGTGATTTTCAGGCAATTGTTTCTGACATTTAGAGGGCCAAAGCTACGGGTTAATTATCAGGGCCAGTTCTGTCATTTCTCAGAGTCTGAAGAAGTGCAGCAATTTATTACTCAGACTCAGATTTAGACCTTGGACTTGAGCTCGGTCTTAGACTCACAGAATACCCACTTGTTTAACTACGATATGCTATGGTGTTTTTTTTCTTCTCTTTTTTCTCCTTTCCCTTCTTTTCCTAGATGTGCGAATCTAGATAAAGTTACTAAAAAGACCACGGGCGGCTGGGTATATGTGCAACATGGCTTGCAATTATCACACTCAGGGTAGGGAAGTGGAGGGGCTCATCTGTTGGTTTGAGGGGTGGCAGAAGAATGAAGCAAATGTTTGGGGCAAACAAAGGGAATGGAGATGGGGCTGAGGTAAGAATGCATCTAGAAAACTCTTAGGCAGATGTTCAATATTTCTACGATATGGCAAATGACTTAAGGAGCTCCAAGATTAGGATAGTGACCTTTAATGTGAAAGGGATAAATGTCAAGATTAAAAGTAAAATGATTCAACGTGAACTACAGACTCTTCATCCTGACATAACATGTTTGCAAGAGAACAGGATGGCAGACAAGGATACATTACTATATAAGCACCTAAGTGCCAAACACATATTTGACAGCTCCACTAGTGCCTCATTTATGGGTTTCAGATACTGACAAGTGATCTGAACTAAGCAGATGGGCCTTTTAAAAGAAGGAGGTATTATAGTAGCAGGGAATTTTAACTGTATCTAATCATTGAAACTCAATAAAACCATTCATACATCTCGAAGTAGGATGGTTAAAGTCAACTATTAGTGCAATTAAACAGAACTTGAAATTAGTGAACCCATGGAGACGGCGGAATACAACTGCTTGAACATATTCTTATTTTTCCACCGGTTCATAATCAATATTCTCAAATGAACTACTTTTTAGTCTTTACTGGATCACTAGGCCAATCCTCTGTTACACACCATCCTATATGAGCATCAGATCGTACCCCTCCCTCTCTAGATGTTAGTATTGAAAATGTGACTTTTAACATTTCCAAAGTACCTACGACAAGATCATTGTTTTTACCCAACTGCAGAGTTCATTAATCTTAATCTAGGGACGGCAACAGTACAAGTGCCTGAGACACGATTAAGGCCAACATCAGAGGATTTATTAAAGAATATAATGAGAGCATTAAATGGGCACGTGTGAATGAGGTGTAGGAGCTGCACAAGAAACTAACCGCTCTACAACAACATCAAAACTGAGTCATAAGGGCATATTATAATGCATGGGTAATTTAGCAGGAGATACAATTAGCTGGTTCTAGAATTAAGACACTGATTAACTCCAACCATATATAGTCGGACATAACAACTCATAATAGATTTGTATAGGCTGATAAGGTGGGGGCCTATTGGACTGCCCAGGTCAAGAATGGCAATAGAGAGTCTAATATAACTGAAATAGTCACTGTTCAAGGCCAGGTAGTTTCAGATAATTGAACATTAACAAGGAGTTCCAGTCTAATATCAGTTGCTAAATACCACACAATCTCATGATACTACATTGTCTGAAATTACTCAGTTATTGACCACATGTAATCTTCCTATGCTACCCCAGTAGGATTAGATAGATCTGAGTACTCCGTTCACAACCGAAGAAATAGCTCAGGCTATTAAAGCTACTCCTACAGGGAATGCTACTGGCCCAGATGCCTGACCACTAGAAATATATCAGCACATTTTACCTATGATGCTTCCTTTATTTCATATATCAATTTAAAGATTTTAGCAACTAGACTCACGTAATCTTCAAACTCTGCTAATATTATGGTGCTTTGTAAAAAGATAAACCACTTCAAAAATGGGTTTGTACTGTCAAGTTTTGCTGCTCTGCCCTTAACATCTATACCAATTTTTATTGCAGCTAGACTTAATTCCAAAACTGAAAATGTAAGTTCACTCTGGCAACATGGTTTTATACCCCTATGAGATACCACAGCTCGTACTAACTTGGCTGTGGTACTAATTGACTGGGCAGAAAACACACAGTCCCCTGGATAGCTAATCGCACACAATGTTAAAAAAGCATTTGACCAGGTCGAATGGCCTTTTCTATGGGAGGTAATCAAATAACTGGGAGTTCCCAAGAGAATATTGTTGGGATCTGGAATGTTGCGTGTGGGGCTCAAGGGTAGTTTCCTGCGTGGAACATGTAATGTGGGGGAACCTCAGTTGCTGCCGGGAGCTGGAGGACATCGGACGGAATCAAGATAATGGCAACTCATCCTGTATCTTGCTTCCTTTCAGTGGCGACGAGTTGTCTATTGCCTCCAGCATCCTCTTCAGAAGGACTTCTTGGTACTGCACACCCGGGATCGCCTCTTGTGAAACGTCTCTCTGTTGGAGTTTGTCTGGTGATCTACCTCTGGGCAGGCGGTGATAAACTTATGGCGTGAATTGTCTTGTGACCGAGGTCATGAGGAGGCAGAATTCTCTGCTGCTGTGTCATTTCTGGCCAGGCAGGAGTTTTGTGTGATGGTGCATAGTGGGTAATCCTCATTGTCCGCTGTCACTGTCATGTGCGGCACAGAGGCCTGAGCGGCACCGGCGAGCCAAGTCGCCTAGCAACTAAATTCCTGCATTGCCTGGCTGTGACGTGTGCTGTGCGGAGACCTGAGCGGCTTTGAAGAAGAGAGAGGCCTGCGAGCTACTTGCCTCACAAATGTATCCCAGCGTTGACTGTCTCGTTCCACACGTCATCGCCTCCACGTTCAACCAGCGTTGTTCCACATGTAAGGTAACGTTACGCTACCTTGTTTAATTCAGTGCTCACAGCCACCTGACGAAAGCATCGCACACTCGGTGATGCGCACACCTTTGATGGCCCCGATTTCTTCACAGATGATCACCTGATGACGGAGTTGCGCACTCGGTGATGTGCACATCCTTGGCTGGTAACTTTTTATTTCAAATGTTTTCTTCTTCAGAAATGTTATGTACATACAGTTATACACACACCTGGGCACAAAAGTGTGTATTATAACATGTAGTGTGTGCATACTGTGACACTCATACCTGTCTTCTGTTATCGCCTTGGTGGCAAGGGAAAATTAGCTGCATTAGGTCTATTTGAACATTATTATTTATTTTTTTCCAAGTCACTTTTGTGTTGGTAGTGGGCAGCAACTCACCCACGCACCGCCACCCAATGGATCGTGTATGCAACAATGGAAGGACACGTTTGATGCATGTTTAGAGGCCATTGATGGTGACACTTCTACTTCCAAGAAGAAAAAAGCTCTGTTAATATATAATTTAGGTTCCGAAGGAAGGAATATTTTAAAAACATTACCCCTAGAGCTGGTGAGCACCCATGTGAGTGGTGGAGACGATGGTGATTTACTGATAGTTGATGACTGCATCCGTTATTAAAATGTTGGACAAGAGATTCAATCCCAAAAGAAATGTAGTGCTTGAGCGCCACAAGTTTTTGCAACATGCTCAAATCCCTGGTAAATTCATTGACGATTTCGTGGCTGCGTTCAGAACTCTAGCCACCACCTGCAACTACAGAGAGTTCAGGGATGAAATCATTCGAGATCAATTAATTGAGAGAACATGCAACAGGAAAATCCAAGAAAAACTATTATCTATACTGTTCGAGTATCCGGATTTGGAAACCGCACTCTCTTTAGCTAGAAGCATCGAACACCCGCCAGCTCCGCTCTGCCGACCTCGCCCTCGCCACAGTCCCCCGCATCCGAAGAGCGACCTCCGGCGGCAGATCATTCTCCCACCTCGCCGCCAAGACCTGGAACACCCTCCCCATCCACCTACGGCAGACCCAAGACCTGCTGACCTTCAGAAAACTCCTCAAGACCTGGCTTTTCGAGCAGTAGCAGCATTCCCCACCCCCCAGCGCCTTGAGACCCTCACGGGTGAGTAGTGCGCGTTATAAATGCCATGATTGAACACTCTCTGTTCTGTGTGAAAGAAATGAGTGGAACTGTACAGTCTGGGGAGGTTAAGCTGATCAAAGCGAAACATAACTCAAAACCCATGAGGGGGTCTAATGCGGGTTCTGTGCGAAATCCTATGCCGTATTCATCCAAAAGCAAAACTGAGAAAGGGGAACGTTCATGTTTGCGTTGTGGGAGTGTTAAGACTATTGAGGAAGATCTTGTTGACTCGGATGACGAGAACCATGTGTTGTTGATGCTATCTTCTTCACCTTCACAAGCTGAAGGAGTAGTTGAAATAGCATCCATAGCAGGGTTGCGCAGGAAGAAATCTCCTGCTTGCAAGGTCAGCGTGAATGCTAAGGACTTTGATGGATTAGTTAGTGTTCAATTACATCAGTCTAATATCAGAATCTTTGCTTATGGTGGCAAGAAAGTGGAAGTTCTTGGGAAATTCATGGCCAACCTAGTGTTTGGTGAAATCTTGCTACCAGAACAGTGTATGTTGTTAAAGATGGTGCGAATTTGTTGGGGTGGGAAGAGCAAGGGGAGCTTGGAATTATTTTGGATCCTAACTATCCAGACATGGTTTTGTCAAGAAGGGAAGTTAAGCAATTCTATTTCATGCCCCCATCAACTCCACCTGACGATGGTGTGGTTGGACATTTGATAGGAAATGAATGGATCCAGAACTATCCCGAGGTGTTTAGCGGGGAACTAGGGAAACTAAAAGGATTTCAACATCGCATTATTCTCAAGGAGGGAGCAAAAGCAGTAGCGCACAGAGTACGCAAGGTACCATTGAGTCTGCAAAAGAAACTGAAGTGTGAGTTGGAAAGATTGTGTGCCATAGGTGTAATTGAGCCCACTGAGGGGTCCGAATGGATGGCTCCCATTGTTTTGGCACACAAAGCCGACAAGTCCTTGAGGATGTGTGTAGACTTGAGGGATCTCAACTCTAACATCTTGGTCGATCTCCAACCCCTGCCTAACAACAATGAGATGTTGGCGATTTTAGAGGGTGCCAAAGTTTTCACTTCTCTAGACATTTCCTCAGTCTATCATCAAATTGAATTGTGTAAAGATTCCAGGCATCTCACATCTTTTGTAACACCTGAAGGGGCCTATTGCTACATACGAATGCCGTTTGGTCTGGCATTGGCTTCTTCAGTGTTCCAGCGTTTGATGGGAAACTTATTTAAGAACACTGTGGGGTCGTGTTTTTCCAGGACGACATTCTTATACATGGAAAAACTGAATCTGAGCATGACGACAGGGTCAGACAGGTGTTAGACATTGTAAAGTCAAGTGGGTTGACTCTGAGGATGGATAAGTGTAGGTTCCTTCAAGAGGGGGTGGATTACCTAGGTCACCACATCTTCTGCAAGGGGGTGGAACCTAAATTGAAAATTTTAGAAGCCTTCCAAAGCGCACCCACACCTTTGAACAAGGACCAGCTCTGCTCCTTTCTGGGCTTAGTGGAATACTATGCCAAGTTTGTGAGCAACTTTTCAGACAAAATGGGATGTCTGCGCGAGCTCTTGAAAAGAAATGTCAAGTATGTGTGGAATGATGAATGTAGCAATAATTTCGAGCTCATAAAACAGGAGATTGTTCAGGCTCGTCCTGTTAAACTATTCAACATCAATGACCGGTGCATTATCTCCACTGATGCTTGTAATGTTGGTTTAGGTGCTGTTCTAATGCAAAAGAGAGGTGACGGACATGAAGAAACCATTGCTTTCGCCTCTAGAACATTAAGGGGGGCGGAAAGCACTTATTCCACCATCGAGAAGGGGGCCCTAGCCTTGTGGTGGGGCGTGCAGTATTTCAGAATTTGTTTGTGGGGAAATGAATTTGTTCTAAGAACCGATCATAAACCTTTAATTGATCTCTTCACCACAAGAGGGGGCGGAAGGGCCACTCTGCGCATTGCAAAGTGGCAGTACAGACTGCAGGAATTCCATTATGAAAAATGTGGCAGGGGTAAAAATAATGTAGCTGACTGCTTGTCCAGGCTACCCCTGATGGAAAGTGAGTGTAAGGTAATGTCTGATAATCTGGAAATGGTTTGTGTGGTAGGTTCCATGGAGGATACCGTGAAAGGTGCACTTTCAGAGCAAGAATGGTTGCAAGCTATGTCCAATGATGATGAGCTCAAAATGGTTGAGAACTTTGTGGCCTAAGGGTGGCCCAACAACAAAGACTTGTCCTCTGAGTTGATTCCATATAAGAGAGTTGGAGAGGAATTGTCCATGGTTGGCGGGATTCTACGTAGAGGTGGCTTGTTAGTCGTTTCGGTGTGCATGCGGAAAGAAATCTTGGATTTAGTCCATGAGGGGCATCTTGGAATTTGGGCCATGAAACGCAGGGTCAGGGAAGATTTCTGATGGCCTGGTTTGGACAAGGCTGTCGAACACTATGTACTTGACTGCTTTATACGTGTTCTAATTGACAAGTCGCAAGTAACGTATCCCTCCCCCATTGATCCGGTTGCTGTGAAAAACTCACCTTGGTGCAACCTGGCTTTTGATGTGGCTGGACCTTTTGGTGTCTTTTGGAGCCCACCGAAGTATGCATTGGTCCTAGTTGATTATATGACAAAAGGGCCGGAAGTGAGGTTTGTGGATAGCGTCAATTCATTGACTATCATAAAGTTTTTTTAAGAAGGGATTTTTAGAGAGTGGTCTCCTGAGGAACTTGTGATGGACAATGGTACACAATTGGTGTCCAGAGAAATGCAGAACTTCCTCAAGGAAAATGCCATCAAACACATTCTCACCTCCCTTTATCATCCCCGCAGCAATGATCTTGTGGAGTGCATGAACCGTGTAATCAAGGAACATTTGCAGCCGGCTTTGGTTAATGGGTTACAGTGGAGTTTGGCCATAACCGACATGTTGTGGTCAGTAAGGACTACCCCTCATATAAATACAGGCATGGCTCCAATTTACGTTGCTCGGGGGAAGGGTTGCGGGCTCCAAGTTGAATAAGGATTGGATGTCCAGAAAAGGTGTCGATCAGGAGAAATTAAATAAAGCAGTTGATGTAAGAGCAGCTGTGGAGGCGAAGTACAGCGCTGGCACCGACAGTATTATAGCTCTTCCTGTTGGTATTGACGACTGCGTAAGAGTCAAGAGGCCTGGTTGTGTCCGTAAAGGGGTGTCACTTTTTTGGCACCGGTGAGGGTGAGAGAAGTGAAAGATCGCGTGGTGGTGTTGGAGAATGGGAAAGCATGGAATAAGTGTGCTGTTTCTGTGGTGCCTGAATCCAAAGTAAGTTACGTGAATGGAAAATGGGTGTTCACCTGGATTGCATTCGTGGGGGGAGGGTTCCTTCCAGAGTGAGGGTTCCTCCGACTAGATTTCAAGATTATGTCATGCATTAGACCCAATGACTCTTTCTTCTGTCAGGGGTCACAACCCAAATCCATTTCCTTTATTGTACCTGCATTCTCTGTTGTTATTGTTCTCTCAATTGTTGTGACTTTGGGTGGAACAGGGTTGTGGGGTACTATGGCGTAGCGTGTTTTTTTTAGTAGTAAGTTCTTCTGCCGCTAGACTTGAGTTTTGTCCATTTCCGTTTTCTTAATTCATATTCACTGTTTTCATAGTCTACTAATTTTCTGTTGCTTTGTGAAGGAAGGGGGGCATGTTGGGATCTGGAATGTTGTGTGTGGTGCTCGAGGGTAGTTTCCTGTGTGGAACATGGAATGTGGGGGAACGGCAGTTGCTGCCGGGAGCTGGAGGGCATTGGATGGAATAAAGATAACGGCAACTCACCCAGTGTCTTGCTTCCTTTCAAATATACAATGATAAAGATGAATTATCAACACCTATTAACTAGGGTTGTATTAACTAATGGCCAGATGTCCACAGAATTTTGTATAACTAGATGAACTCGATAAAGCTGACTCTATCCCTGTGTTTATATGCTCTACATGTGGTGCCAATAATTTGCCTACTTCAGGACAATCCTATAACTGAACCTGTTTGTACTCCCCACCTGTCAATTAAACTCATGGCCTGTGCAAATGATCTGTTACTAGTTACACCGAAAGCTGCACACACTTTAATGTCACTTCAAGAAACTGCATGTTAGTTTGGTAACTTAGCAGGAAACAAACTGAGGGGAAATTTTATCAGAATGTCACGCAATGCAGCGCAGCAAGTACCCTTGCTGCGCTGCACTGCTTGACAAGGAAAGGGCAGGAATGCACTGTTTTAAAGCATTTGGCACTTTCCTAACTTTTCCCCTGCCATGGCACACAAAGGGCTGCCTAGCGCCAACGTATGGACCCTTGCACCATGGTGCATTTGGGAGATGGTGTCTCCAAGCCAAATGCTGCATTTTAAAGCGCAGTGTGGTTGTATGTACTACACTATTTCGCAATTCGCTAAAAAACAGCGTTTGTGACTGCAAAATAGTATTTTCCTATGTGCAAAACCCCTTTTCTCTTCAAAATGTCTTTGCAACTTATAAGCGATGTTGTGGCCCATTAGAACTAGCAAATAAGAGGGGGCGTGAGAGGGGCACCCTCCTCCTATTTAGGAACTGCAAAGGAATTTATCAATGGTCTCTGATTACAATTGTGCTTGCAAACCATTGATCAAATACCAAAACCTTCAAAGGAAGATACCATAACTTCAAAGGGGGTCATATCTGATTTGTAAAGGAAAAACTGTCCATGTCGGATAGCGCACCCTTTTGTGAAACACATTGGTCTCAATAAGGAAACATTTCTTTTTTTTTAAGTGCATCATCTGTCTCTTTAATAGGCATGGTCTGCTTTTACAAAAAAGGTTTCCCATTTGCGAAAGAATATGCAAGGATAGTGATCTGCTGCTCCTTTCAGGCCACCATCCCTGCATTCACACCCATTTTCAGGGGGTCACAAATTACAACCTGCCTATTCAATATTTATTAGACTGATTGTTTTACGACCCTTGCAAAGGCAACACCATACCCGTTCGAAAACCAGTATGTCTGCAAAAGCAAATTCTGGGTCCTTGTACTTCGTCCCTATATTGCTGAAGAAAACTATACTTTTATGGGGTAATAAAGGTAAAGAACAAGACACTCTTTCAATATTTCCAATGGAAAGTCGTAATCATTATTAGAGTGCACCAGCAATAAGCCCATTACCTCTTGCCCAAAATCCTCAGGCTAGTGTATTTTATTATCCAGAGAAACACTAGTTCCTTATGTCAGTGGCAGGTTCTGCATCAGTTTTAGTTTGATGTAGTAGAGTACAGCAGTGTATTCAGCTGATTGCTTGTTGACGTCTTTGGCTATCTTTCCTGAATTCATGTATTTCACAGCCTCTAAGAGCACCCTTTTTGACATTTATAATATTGTGACACTCCACTTGCAGGGTGATAATTGAGAATTCAGCCTTTTTTTCATGGAGTCTTGTGCACTTCTAGTATAAAAGTAGTTTCCCAATTTTACCAACTTTCATTGTATATTATTGTGTATAAATTAAAATGACAATTTATACAAAATGAAGTAATGTAAGAGAAAAAGTGAAGTTGAAAAAATCTTTCAAGGTGGAAAAAAATAGACTGTGGTATTCTTTCTTCTATGGGCCTGATTATATGTGGGTCTATTAATTCTGACCTATGAGTAAACAGGGATTTACGCATAGGTTGCAATTATGAGTTTGGAGGTATTGAACGCATCCAATAATTATTGCATGTGTTATTTAACTCAAATTTAACATGGGCAAAGCATACTGTATTTACGTATCATGCAGATTTTGGTGCGTTAAACACCAAAATCTGAATGTTATTTACCACAAACTCATAATAGGTGTTATTTATCACACCCGCTAAATAACATACCCTGTGGTATCATTTTTTATTAGGTGCATTAAATGACACCAAACCTCATAATCAGGCACCTATGTATACTGAGTCTCGTAATGAATATAGGTAAAATGCTAAAAATTAAAAATTGTAGAGGAGAAAAAAGGTATATACGGAAAAAGGGGCAAGGGGGACTAGGAGAAATAATAAGGAAGAAGGTGGGTCACAACATCTTATGGAGCAGGTTAGGTCGAAGAGGAGCGATGAAGGAATACGGATTTGACAGCAAACAAGTAGTTAAAGGAGAGGATCAACAAAAATCCCCCCAAAAAGGGAAAAATGAATAACAATAAAAAATAGAGGAAAAGGGAAAACAGAATGTGCTAGTTAAAAAAGAGTGAAAAACCAACTGCAAGAGAACAATATTTCTCTAAGAAGGGCTTTCACCAGTTTGGTTTCATCAACTGAAATCCATTCTAGGTGAACATTTTTCCATAAAAGGTGCTACATTTTGTCAGAACACCTTTCTTCGCGTCTTCAGGATATTTTTTTAGAATAACATAGAACCACATTCTACACTGGCTGGCTCCTTCTCTATATGGACAAGTGGAAGGCATGCATAAAAATATGTCCCCATAGTCCAAAGATTTCGATAAAATATATGTATATGTACATTTTGATAGAAGTGCATGAAACCCTTAGTGTATTCTAAAGAAGTACAACTCCCTGTTGAGTTAAGTAGGAACCTTAGAAAACAGTGTGATGCTAGGCTGACATAAGATTTGAAATTACTTACCTCCCAAACAGGGATGACATATTTAATTAATTACAGGATTTGCTTTTAGAGGCAATCGGACAGTGCAGAAACCAGCACAAGTGAGCACAAATATATGTCTACACCGGCTAGGCATATACATGAGTGTCCATAGCATACTGAGACCCAACCAGCTATCGCCCGAGATGATATTTACTAGAGTAGTGAGTTTTCGGACCTAGGAGAATCAGCAGCCCTCATCCTGCTCAACCTCTCTGCGGCCTTCGACACTGTCTCCCATAACACCCTCATTAGAAGACTCCAGGAGATTGGCATAAATGGATCTGTTTCTTCCTCACGGGAAGAACCCAAAGGGTCAGGCTGCCACCCTTCACATCAGAGACCAAGAAATTGATGCTTGGAGGCCCACAGGGATCGTCACTCAGCTCCACCCTGTTCAACATATACATGACACCACTCGCCAACATCATGCAATCACATGACACGACCGTCATCTTCTACGCTGATGACACCCAACTCATCCTCTCCCAGATGGACAAAACAACAAATGCCAGAACCAACTTCACCAACTGCATGACCCTGGTAGCAGACTAGATGCGAACCAACTGCCTGCAGCTCAACTCTGTAAAGATGGAAGTACTGGTCTTCTGGAACAGGACCTCCCCATGGGACTCCACCTTGCGGCTGTTGGAGCTAGGACCAACACCCACAGACCACACAAGAAATCTAGAGATCATCCAAGACGACAAGCTCAACATGACGGCTCAAGTCAATGCAATGTGTAACTCCTGCTTCCACATCCTACGCAAGCTGCTAAAAAGCTTCAAATGCTTGCCTCAGGACACCAAACGAACTGTCATGTAAGCACTCCTCACCAGCAGGCTGGACTACGGCAACTCTATCTACACCGGAATCTCCAAAGAACTCCTGCACAGACTCCAGCCCATTAAAAACACCACTGCAAGACTCATACTTGACCTCCCACGCCGAAAACACATCACACAACACCCTATTCACAAGCGCAGCTGATTCAAACTTCTTACGCACACATATAAAGCCTTACACAACACAGGACCAGAATACCTGAACAGACGCATACACTTTCACCAACCCACCAGACACCTATGCTCTGCCTCTCACTCACACACATTCCTCGCATCCACAAAAGCAAAACTAGAAGTCGCTCATTCTCCTGCATTGCACGACCTTCCTCAACACATCAGAGCACCTCCTCACTTATTCAGTTATAAAAGAATCTGAAGACCTGGCTCTTTATATAAGGACCTTAGGGACCACAAAGCTACACACTTGTCTAGCGCCTGGATACCTTCTCAGGTGATTAGAGCGCTATACAAATCAATAAAACATAACATTGATGATCTCCTAATGGGGCAGTGGTGACAAATGGTTGCTCACATTGATTTTGGTGCAGTAACACCCAACTCTAAACAAGGACTCATGATAGCTAACACTCAGGTCTTCACAACTACTTCTCAGTGGATGCCCTCTTCTATCCACCCCTATGTCCCATCTTTATCTGTTTGTGTCATGGTCCTTTTCCACTACCTCTACTCCTCTCACACAGTCCATAGCAACCATTTCCAGATGACTATGCATCAACTAAGTCCTGACTCAACTCCTGACTCCTGACTCATCAGCCCAATGCCTATTGGCCAGTACAAGGACATTATCTGTTTTGCTCTTTCTGCCCCTTCACATTCATAACAGCTCTTCTCTCAGGATTTCTTCCCTGACTCCTGATTGAAACTTAGTGTTGTGAATCAACTGCCACTCAATTAAACACACACACTTCACCCTGAACTAAGAAAAAACAAACAATAATTATTGGGATCAGAGATGGATTTAACAAATATGTTTTTTTTGCCCACGTCACAACCTCTGTGATAGAAGAGTAGTCACAAAGCTAACAATGAAGTCACAAATGACAAAGCATTGGCAAACCTACTAGGTATCAATTATTTAACCATACATTGGCAAAGCAATTAAGAATGACATGTAACTGAAAATGCAAGCCAGATGTATTTGCTTACACAATGTATATTCACATTGCATGCTCCATCCAACTAATTACCAAAAGGAAAATGCTCCTATTTGTCTCTTTTTTGCGTGGTCACCCATACTTTTTGCTACATTCTATTGCTGGTTTTTGGACTCAGCAGATTGGAGCACTGCTGTCCAGTGCCCAGTGTATGTGCTCTGACCCCTAAAGGCATGTTGATTTGGTATACACCTAATTGGCATGCTTAACTTACCTATAAGTGCCTATTATATGGTGCAAAATGTACCATACCAGGACCTGTAAGTTAAATGTCACTAGTGGAATGCAACAACTAAAGTGACAATGCAACCCATGACTGCAGGCCTGTCACCAGTAACTTAGCTGTGCAGTTTTAAATTGCTAATTCGACCTGTCAAGACAAACCCTTTTTGAGAGGCCCAAATCCTCCTTTTAAATATTAATACATCACAACTAAGTAAGCCTTACGAGACTATAAGGCAGGGTGCATAATATATAAAAGTAGGTTATTAAAATGTAATGTCAAACATGTCTTTACATTGATAATGCCCTTACTGTAGCAGAGTTAGCTGTTCCATAGGAAAGTATTGGGATACTTTATTAAAGACAAATACAACTAAGTCTGCCTAGGAACCAGATACAAGTTAATTCTTGGTCTTTTTAAAATATTTATTACAAATCCAATTCATTTGTAAAGTTGGATTTGTAAAACATATTTTATAAAAGGTACTTTTAAAAAGTTACCTTTAGCCTTCCTAAAGCCCCTAATTGCCCATTTGTCTGAGTTTCCAGTTGTCACCCAGGAGCTGAATAGCTGATTGAGTAGGTGTGGATTGGGTCCAAGAGCTGGGACAAAGGCCTTGAGAGTGGAGAGAAGTTGACCTTTTCCTGACAGGATGGACTGGAGCTGTGCCCAGCCCAATGCATATCTTCAAAGGATGCCTCCCCCATCACTGGCAGATATAGTTCCCATCTGTGCCTGCCTCCCTTTTGTCTAACTAGCCAGCCAGGCACCAATCCCAGTGGGAGAGGAGCTACCCCAAGAACTGGCTTTGAGTGACCACAGGAGAGAGTTTGATCCCTCTAGGGTTGGCACAAGAGCTCTGCACAGTGAAAGAATAGTTCTGCTATTTCGGTTTTAGATATAGAGGGGCACAGATCCTAGGATAAACCCAACAAGTCTATCGAGCTCAAAAAAAGTGAGTCGTAAGGTACACATTTTTACCGGGTGAAGTCACTAAAATTATCAGGCAGGTAATGGACTTTCCTTGTGCATGAATTTTGAATTTCTCATGCTCAGATTTTTCCCACCAAAAGTCAAAGGATGCACCAAGACTTCATTCGACAGCTATCCAGCCTTGTGGAGCCTTTCTCAGCCACAGCCTGCTGCCTTACACCACTGAGGATTTTTGACTTCAAGTTCGGAGACTAAGGGGCTGATTTCGATGTCCGTCGGAAAGCCTCCGACCGACAGTCAGATTCTCCTAGACCGTGTCGGAACCCATCCGCCCGACTCGGTCAGAAACAATTCCTCGCGGTCGGAGGAGGAACTGTCCGGTCATTCTGAATCGGTTCCGACCGGCAATCAGAGAATCCGAGTCGGACGGAGGCGATGCGTACAGCTCTATGGACCGACCGACCGACCGATTGTGATGTCGGATTCTGACAGCCTTTCCGACTCGGTCTGTCCGACACAAAAAGGCTGTTGGAAACTGAATTTAGGGGCCCCTAGCAGGCCCTCCTTCATCCTGAGCTATCCGATTTGGGGTCGAGGGAGTACCCAAGGGACCCCCCTGTGAAACCATGCACAATGTGGCAGGCACCATGGGGTGCTCACCCCAGGGTGCAAGGTTTTCCACAGACCGCCATTTTCCCCACAGGAGCCTGTGTTGTTGGTCGGAACACAGGCTCCCATTGAAGTCAATGGAAGTCCTTCCGAACGGGGTTCAAAAGCATCATAATTGGACGGGCGGAACCGCCGGTCGTGAGTCAGTCGGAACCGAATCCAACAAGGAGTCGGGCAGTTTTGTTTCCGACCGACATCGTAATGAGGCCCCAAGTTAGAATGTAAAAGTAGGAAATTGGGTTACTGGTTGAGTGCGGCGAATCCCCTACACAAGCAGCCACCACAATTCCTGTCAGGTTAAAATCACAAGCAAACCCCAAATTAATCTATGCTTAATCCACTGGTAACTTGACACAAAAGCAGTCAGACTTGACTTTGAGACAAGTGTTTATGCAGCACTTCAAATAGTAATTAAGTGAAAACGCAACACAGGAAAAATCCCACACCAATTAAAAAAAATAGATTCAAATTTAATAAATTATTTGGGATCAAAATGACAAAAATCCAATCAGTAGAACTGGAGATAAGCAATTTTAAAGATTTATGTAGACATAGTGCTTAAAAGCACAAAGGGCCCACTCTGATTTTCTGTTCATGCTGGACTGGGACAAAGTCACAAGATCAGTCCGACCGCAATGGAGCATGGGCCGGAACCAGGGACCTGGTTAGGCTTGCTGAACCAAGTACCGTAGATCCTGGTTGCGGAGCCTTCTAAGGTCCTGTGTCGGAGAACTGTTGCACAGAGGTGGTTCCAGGCTCTAAGGCAAGATCTTGCGTTGAGGATGCACCATGCAGCTGCAGTTCCTAGGAGTTAGGAGGCCCTGCATTGGGGATGCGTCACACGGCGGTGGTTCCAATGCAAGGCTGCGAGGCAATGTGTTGAGCTGTATCCATTCTGCTCCGACCACAGCTGCGCTGGCAGATCACCTTCAGGTCTACTTCTAATGGTCCAGGACGGGGGTGGCACCACTTTGGGGGGCAAGACTCACAGTAGTCAGAGCCCAGGTGAAGGGTTCAAGATGGTTGCAGCCTTTTCTGTCTTTGTGATGTGCAACTGTGGTAGGTGACAGCTCTGCCCACTATCAAGTCAGAGATGGCCTTTCTGTCAACGCCTATTCTCCCTTTGTCTCACTGTCTGTTAGCAATAAACAAAGACCAACTGCCAGCTCCATCTAGTCATGTGACCAGCCGTGGCCCATGCAGGTAAGAGCGGTGGGGTCGTGTGGGGGGGATTTCGACAGACAACGGCGAGGGAAAATGAATTATTTAATTATTTTTCCCTCGTCGTATGTTGAAATCCCCCTACCCGTTCCCACCGCTCTTATCTGCATGGGCCGCGACTGCATGTGACTTATTTATCAGGCATCAAATGGCTGAGATAAGTAAATGGCAACTTTCTAAAAGTGGCATTTTCAGAATTGTGACTTAAAATCTGACTTTACCACTAAAAAGGGATTTAAATTACAATTTTTAAGACAACAAACTTGACATTCCTACCTGCTCCCAATTGAAAGTTATCACTTATTAAATATAGTAAGGAAGGAACCCAATGTTATCCTATGAGAGAGGTATGCCTTGAAGTAGTGAAAAATGAATTTCAGAGTTTTTTATTTTCAGGACATGAAAGTACATGTCAACGTTCTTAATGAACTGTACCCTGCCCTATCTGCTGTTTAGGGCCTACCCTAGGGGAGACTTGTATATATTAAAAATGAAGGCTTTGACCTGGCAAAAAGGTTTATTTTGCCAGGTCAAAATGACAGTTTTAAAACTACACACATTGGTTGGAATGGCGGGTCTGAGGCATTTTACAGAGGCTACTTATGTACGAGGCACAATATGTGCTGCCGGCCAACTAGTAGCATTTAATTTACAGGCCCTGGATACATGTAGCACCACATTACTAGGGACCTACAAGTAAATTAAATGTGCCAATTAGGTGAAAGCCAATTCTACCATGTTTATTGAGAGAGCACAAGAACTTTAGCACTGGGTAGCAGTGGTAAAGTGCACAGAATACTAAAAGCCAACAAAAACGGGTTCAGAAGACAGGAGGGTGAAGGCCAAGTTCAACAGTAAAACATCTGAGCATGATGAACCTTGTCTCTGTATCTGACCGATGCTCCATCGTGCCTAGCTACCAGTGTAGCATGACCAATTGCCCGCGGTTGGCGCTTAGTGCTTTTTGGTGCTTTTTTTCATAAAATATTTAAAAATCATATCTCTGGATTCCCTGTATTGGATTTTTGTTGATTTGGTGTTATTTTGTTCATTACATTATTCTTGAATCCTATAAATTGGAGTGTGATTTTTATTTTGTTGTGTTTTCAACCTTTTTACTGTTTTGATACTTCTAAATGCTTTAAGCTTTTTCTTAAATTAAACCTGTCTGTTTTGTGCCATAGCTACTAAGCATTGAGCTCAGGTTTAAATTACTGACACCTTTACTGGACCTAACAAGAATAGTGCAAATATTATATGTGGTGGACTATCGTCCACCCGAACTAATAATTCACTTTCTCTCAATGACCATTTTCTTACTCTTCATCTACAAAACTGACAAAATTGACAGAATCAGAAATCACAGAAAAAATCTCTCAGCCAGATATAAAATTTACATGGCTTCAAATATTTGAAAAGCTGAAATCAGCACTTTCCTGTTGCAGGCTGCAGTACCTTAGGCTGATACTAGAGGTCCTAAACCACAACTCTTGACCAACGTTGCTCTTTTTGGATTTCTAACCCAAAAGTGACTTGAAGCACCTTTTAACTACAGTGAATGTCAGCACAATTCTAGGTTACACCCAGTGAACTATGGGGCATATGTACAAGCCCCTATCGCCACGGGAACGTCACTTTTTGTGACGTTCCCGTGGCGATAGGGGCCTTGCCTTATGTACAAGGCAGCGTTAAGCCACTTAACGTGGCTTAACGCTGCCTTGTACATAAGGCAGCCTTTCACGCTATGTGTAGCGTGAAAGGGGCGTGCAGTGGGTGTTGTGGTGGGTGTTCCACCGCAACACCCATTGTATTTGACGCTGCCCCCTATGTACAAGGGTGGCGTACATAGGAGGCAGAGCCAAAATTAAGACCAGGAAAACCCTGGTCTTAAGTTGGCGAAACGAGGAGAAATGCATTATTTCTCCTCGTTTTTGCTTTTACCATGTGTGCTACCTTGTGCAGCACACATGGAAAAAGCAAAATGCCATGGTTTGTTTATGTACAGGAAGGTGTCCCTTCCTGTACATAAACAAACCTTTTTTAGAAAATGCCATTTTGTAACTTTCATGTGTGCTGCGTGAAGCAGCACACATGAAAGTTAGAAAATGGCATTTTAGGATTGTTTATGCGCAGGACGGGACACCTTCCTACACATAACCAATCCTCCCCTGCACACAGACACCCTTGCACTCTGGTGCAAGGGTGCCTGCGTTGGCGCTAAGTTGCTAAACTTAGTGCCATTGCAGGGGAAACGCAAGGCTGCACCACATTCTTGTAAATATGGTGCAGCCTTGTGTTTCCGAATTGGCAGAGCGTGTCGTTAAGCCCAGGAGGCTAACGACACGCTCCACCACTTCTATTGTACATATCCCCCTATGTTTCCTCTCCCTTTGTCCTGCATACATGTGCCTATGATGTCCCTGCACATACTTTGCTTCTGTACCAATTGCAATTCCACTGCATACAGCAAATTACACTGCTTTCTCCACATCATCATATTTTGACCCCTATCCTTCCTGCTCCATTCTGCACGCTCATCCCACTTTACATCCAGAGTTCCACAAAAAACGGCACATTCTACCAAAGAAGAGTAAAACAGGAGGGCAGCAATACCCACCAAACAAGGTTCTTAAAGATGAGGGTCATGGAAGATCACTTTTTACAAAAGTAACAATAAGGATTTGAGAGGAAGAGGATATAGTGGAGTGAGGGTCTCCTTCTGAGTTGCCTAGAAAAAAACACAAAAGAAAACTGGAATAGGTCTCCTCCCCAGCCGTCTTGTCAGGAAGACCCTCTACCTTCACACCTAGGCCTCTTTTGTCCCTATTTTGTAAATACACAAAATACCACAGTTGAGCCATTAACAGTCATGTGACTCTGGACACTGGCAGAAAGGCACATTTGGTTTTGGCAGAAAAATTCAAACTTCCATTAAAGAGGATTGTAAATTACAACTCAAATGAGTGGAAGAAGTATTTGCTGATTTGTGGTTCACCCTGACAAGGATTCTGCTTCATAATTGAGTGGGGCTCTAACACCCCTCAATTAATAATCTTTCACAGCAGTAAGTGGAATTGCAGATGATATAATAAATAAAAAAGTGGCCATTAGAACATGAATTTCTGGGTTGCACAGCTGTGGCCATTTTTTATTTGAGGCAAATTGATCAAAAGGTGTCCAAACTGTACATTTTAATGAATGTCTTTTGCACAGAAAAATAATATTTTACAATATTGATACCTTTAAAATATTCCAATAACTGACTAACCTTGCTTCTGTATTTTTTGCACTTACCTGTGCAATGTTAGAATTTTCTCTGCGTGAAGTTCTAGATGCTTGGGCTCAGATTTATTAAGCCCTTGAGTTTCTATTGCGCCACGCAAGGCAATGCAAGGCAACACAAAAGTGATATGTACTAAGCTATGCAAAGCCACATTCGAAGGCTCTTCATGGCTTAAAAATGCTGAGTAACGCAAGGCAGCACAAATGACTGCCTTGAGTTACTCTACTTTGGGAAGGCATTCCATTGGTGGAGTATGAGTTTTCCCTGCATTCCACCCATGGATTTCAGTACATTTCCAAATTCACTAAGGGTAGTAAACCTAGGAATGCGTCAAAATGGAACGCCATCCCAATGAAGGCTTACAAGGAGAAATATATTTATTACTCTTTGTTAAAGAGCAGAAATATGTTTTGCTGTATCCTGCAGTAAACAAAGAAAGAGGGAAAAGCCTCTTGGGATTGCTTTTGTGCAGGAAGGTGTTCATTTCTGCACAAAAACAATTCAGCCTGTAATGCAGGCACCCTAGCAACATGGTGCAAGGGTGCCTGAGTTGGCACTAGATAGAGAGCAGGAATGTGCCATATCTTAGTAAATATGGTGCATTTCTGCTCTCTGCATTTTACGCAGCGCAGCAAGTTGTCTTACTGTGTTGCGTCAAATGTTAGTAAATCTGGGCCTTAGTATTTCAATCACACATTGAAAAGCAAATAACTATGGCAATTTTATTTGTTAAAATGGGGCTTAATTGACTGGCAAATTAATGTGTGTGGATTGCTGAGTGGCATACAGTAAGACCAAGTAAATGAGTGAATAAATGCTTGAATGAATAGGTAAAGGCATGACTGAATAGATCAGACTATATGAATGGATGGGTGTGGGATGGATGAATGAATGTGTGAGTGACTGCATGAATTGATGCTGGATGAATTCGACAGTGCATGGGTGATTGAGTGCTTGGATCACTGAGTGATGAGCTAGCACGCAGATAGTTGAACCTATAATTGTTGTGTGCATAGATGGCTAGATAAATGGCCTACCCTTCCACACGCACCTTTGAATTCATCTCTGAAACTGGGCTATCAGCCGCCTAGAAGCCACTACAACAATTTGAACCTCTAACCCACCACCCTCAACCCCAACAACATCAACCAACCAGCAAACATCAGCTGAACCATTACCTCCTGGTCTCCACTCACCGCCCTGACCAACTCAGCCATCATGTCTTCCATCCACTTCGGGGCACCCACCGACCCCTGCCCCCATCCCCTCTACAACCTTGCAATGAACCCAATCAGCACACAACTCACCAGCATCCTCAACACCTCCATCTCTACAGCAACCTTCCTGGACAGATGGAAACGTCCAGACGTCAGACCCCTCCTAAAGAAAACCTCCACCGACCCCAGCAATTGCAAAAACTATCGTCCCATCTCCCTTAGAAAGCAATCAACCAGCAGCTCACTGAATTCCTGGAACAAAACTACCTACTGGACGCCTCACAATTAGGATTCTGTGCCGACCACAGCACTGAGACTGCACTGATTGCCACCACAGATGACATCAGAATACTCTTCGACCACGGAGAAACTGTGGCCCTGATTTCTTGACCTCTTTCCGGCGTTCGACACTGTCTCCCACAACACCCTCATCAACCGACTCTACAACATAGGCACACAGTAAGACGCTCTCAAGTGGATCGCCGCCTTCCTTACAGGATGCACACAGAGCATCCAACTGCCTCCCTCCACCTCTGCCCCCAAAGACATCATATGCAGCATACCACAAGGGTCATCCCTCAACCCCACCCTGTTCAACATGTACATGATCTCCCTCGCAGACGTCATCAGATCCACGGACTCAACATAATCCCCTACGCAGATGACACTCATTTGATCCTCTCAATCACAGAGGATCCCTCCAACTCCAAAACCAACTTGGAAACACCATGACCAACGTAGTCAAATGGATGAGAGACAACTGCCTCCAACTCAACTCCGACAAAACGGAAGTACTGATCTTAAGGAAGAACACCTCTGCATGGGACCACAGCTGGTGGCCTGCAGAACTCGGGCCTACAGCTACACCGACCGACCATGCATGCAACCTCAGCATCATCCTCGACAGTCAACTGACCATGAAACAACAAGTCAACACATTCGCCTCCTCCTGCTTCAACACACTGCATGCTCTGCAGAATCCTCAAATGGATGCCAACCAACACCAGAAAGACAGTCACTCAGGCCCTCGTAACCAGCCACCTCGACTACGGCAACACCCTCTACCCTGGCATCTCCACCCAGCTCCTCAGAAGACTCCAGACATACAGAACACAGCAGCCAGACTCATCCTGGACCTCCCCAAACCAACCCACATCGCCTCCCACCTGAGAGACCTCCACTGGCTCCCCATCCAGAACAGATGCCAGATCAAGATCATCACACACGCCTACGAAGCCCTCCACAACCTAGGACCTGCCTACATCAACCATTGACTGAACTTCCACCAACCCACTAGACACCTGCGCTCCTCCTCACTCGCCCTTGCACACACCCCTTGCATCTGTCGCAGCTGCAGCGGTGGCCGCTCCTTCTCCTACATCGCTGCCAAGACCTGGAACGACCTTCCCCTCCAATTCCGTACAGCCCACTCGCTGGCAGACTTCAGAAAGAGACTCAAGACCAGGCTCTTTGACAGAGATACATTGTCCAGATACCCCTAGGGATGACAGTGTTGCACTTTACAAATGCTGATTGATTGACTATCAGCCACCTATTCAACCCTGTACAATTCACACTCCCATGCATCATCCAAACATCCATCCATCCACCAACAAAGTTCACCTAAGCATTGATTTATCAACCCACATGCATGCAATCATGTAGTCACTCCTGCATCTATTCACAATCATGCATCCATGCATCATCAACCCATACAGCCATCCAGAACCCATTTACTTGTGTATGCACGCACACATGTACACATGTAATATGTGATTGTATGTGTACCTTCATTGTTACTTCATTGTTGTCTGTGTTTGCATTTGTCTCTCTGTGTATGTTGCTTGAATGTAAATTGGTCTAAATAATTTGTGAGTGTCAAAGGTTTCATTAACTACAACATGAGACATGTCTAAATCACAAAAATAGCAACATTTACAAAGCTACATAATGCACAGAAATGCTTCTGATACTTAAGTGTAACGTTATTCTATCGGAAACTATCATTTCATATGAGTGGACATTATTGGTACGTAAAATATATTAAGATGTGTACTTAATAAAACAATGATTTGTTTTTGGGGGCGCTGTGGTGGTACTGATTAGTCTCCGTTGCCCTCTTTCTGTTTTTACAGCTAATGTGAGTGAAAGGGGAATGATGGTCAGGTGAGGGCTAGAGCTCAGGTTGTGTCCAACTTATCATTCATCATTGCCTCTATTTTTGGGTTGACTCTTTTCCCCTTTCTATGTGAAGGTTGTAATGGTTCCGAGAGACAACTTCAGCCTTCTCTAGCCAGATCTAAAAATCCAATCTCTAGACTTGCACAAGCACTCCCAGTTATCAGTGCTGTGAATTGCTTATATGATGGAAATATGTTGTCCTGTACCCCTCTGGATACCCTTAAACATTTTTGCAGAAACGCTGAAGACTTATCACCTTAAGATCGTGTGTCACTCTCTTGATCATTTCTCATTTTTATTGTTTTCTGCATTGGTCTGCTGGTTGATTTACTTTGAATATACCATGTTTGATTATACAATGTTTGCCAACCACTCCTTTATTCGTTTCACAAATTATGTAGTGCATCCCCACATCAGGATTAATTTTGACCAGTGTACAGGGGTAATCTCTAGTTGATCCCTTCTCTGCAGTGCTCAGCGTTTTATTGGTGGCATCAATCAATCAATCAATCATGTCACTTATAAAGCGCACTACATACCCGCGAGGGTCTCAAGGCGCTGGGGGAAGAGGGGGGTGGTGCTGCTACTGATCGAAGAGCCAGGTCTTGAGGAGTCTTCTGAAGGCCAGTAGGTCTTGGGTCTGTCGGAGGTTGGTGGGGAGGGTGTTCCAGGTCTTGGCGGCGAGGTGGGAGAAGGATCTGCCGCCGGCGGTCGTTTTCCGGATGCGGGGGACTGTGGCGAGGGCGAGGCTGGTCGAGCGGAGCTGGCGGGTGGGGGTGTAGAAGCTGAGTCGTCTGTTGAGGTAGGCTGGTCCGGAGTTGTAGAGTGCTTTGTGTGCGTGGGTGAGGAGCTTGAAGGTTATCCTCTTGTTGACAGGGAGCCAGTGCAGGTCTCTGAGGTGGGGTGTGATGTGGCTGCGTCGGGGGATGTCGAGGATAAGACGTGCAGAGGCGTTCTGGATGAGTTGCAGCCGTCTCAGGAGCTTAGCCGTCGTTCCTGCGTAGAGGGCGTTTCCGTAGTCCAGCCTGCTGGTGACGAGGGCCTGGGTGACTGTTTTTCTTGTTTCGGTGGGGATCCACTTGAAGATCCTGCGGAGCATTCGGAGGATGTTGAAGCAGGATGAGGAAACGGCGTTGACCTGCTTAGTCATGGAGAGGGTGGGGTCGAGGATGACCCCTAGGTTGCGTACGTGGTCGGTGGGTGGCGGGGCTGTTCCCAGTGATGTTGGCCACCAGGAGTCGTCCCAGGCTGAAGGGTTGGAACCAAGGATGAGGACCTCCGTCTTGTCCGAGTTCAGCTTCAGGCGGCTGGTCGTCATCCATTCGGCGACGGCCTTCATTCCTTCGTGGAGGTGGGCTTTGGCGGTGTGAGGGTCTTTGGTGAGGGAGAGGATCAGCTGGGTGTCGTCGGCGTAGGAGATGATGTTGAGGTTGTGCTGTCGGGCGACGTGGGCGAGGGGTGCCATGTAGATGTTGAACAGCGTTGGGCTGAGGGAGGAGCCTTGGGGTACGCCGCAGATGATCTTGGTGGCCTTGGATCGGAAGGGGGCGAGGCGGACGCTTTGTGTTCTGCCGGAAAGGAAGGATGTGGTCCAGTCCAGGGCCTTCTCTTGGATCCCGGCGTCGTGAAGGCGTGTTCGTAGTGTGTGGTGGCAGACCGTGTCGAAGGCAGCTGATAGGTCCAGGAGGATGAGGGCTGCTGTTTCTCCGTTGTCTAGCAGGGTCCTGATGTCATCGGTGGCGGCGATGAGGGCGGTTTCGGTGCTGTGGTTGCTGCGGAAGCCGGACTGGGAAGGGTCCAGGATGTTGTTCTCCTCGAGGTAGCGGGTCAGTTGTTTGTTGACGATTTTCTCGGTGACCTTCGCGGGGAACGGGAGCAGAGAGATGGGTCGGAAGTTCTTGAGGTCCTTGGGGTCTGCCTTGGGTTTCTTGAGTAAGGCGGTGATCTCGGCGTGCTTCCAGCTTTCCGGGAAGGTTGCTGTCTCGAAGGAGATGTTGATTATTTTCCGGAGATGGGGCGCGATGGCTGTACTGGCTTTGTTGAAGATGTGGTGAGGGCACGGGTCTAGCGGTGAACCGGAGTGGATGGTGTTCATGATCTCGCTGGTGTCCTCGTCGTTGATGTTGGTCCAGGAGAGCAGGCGGTTGGTGGTTGTGGGGGCAGTGGTCTCGGTGGTTGCCGGGGCGGTCGTGGTGTTGAAGCTGTCGTGGATGTCGGCGATTTTGCGGTGGAAGGAGGTGGCCAGTGAGTCGCACAGGTCTTGCGACGGCTGGATGTCGTTGGTGTTGCAGCTGGGGTTGGAGAGTTCCTTCACGATGTGGAAGAGCTCTTTGCTGTTGTGTGCGTTGTTGTCTAGGCGGTCTTTGAGTGAGGCCCTTTTGGCGGATCTGATGAGGTGATGGTGATTGCGGGTGGCGCTCTTGTGGGCGGCGTAGCTGTCCGCTGTCCGTTCGTGGAGCCAGATCTTCTCCAGTTTTCGGCATGTTCGTTTGGAGGCCTGGAGGTCTTCGGTGAACCAGGTGGCTTTCTTGCTGGTGTGGCTGTTGGGCGGATTCTTGAGCGGGGCGAGGGTGTTGGCGCAGTCGTCGATCCACTGTCTGAGGTTGCGGGCGGCGGTGTCGGGGTCGGAGGGTTCGGCGGGTGGGCTCAGGGCGAGGGTTGTGGTTAGCTGGTCTTCCGTGACTCTGCTCCAGCAGCGGCGAGGCATTTGTTCGGTGCGGTGGTGCGTGGTGGGCTTCCTGTAGGTGAAGTGGATGCAGTGGTGGTCAGTCCAGTGGGGTTCGGAGGTGTGGTTGAAGGAGACGTGTGGGCTTGCGGAAAAGATGGAGTCTAGCGTGTGGCCGGCGGCGTGGGTGGGTGTAGTCACGAGCTGTCTGAGTCCGAGGGTGGCGAGGTTGTCGATCAGGGTGGTGGAGTTGGTGTCCTTGTTGTTCTCGAGGTGGAAGTTCAGGTCCCCGAGGAGGATGTAGTCCGTGGAGGCGATGGCATGTGTGCTGACGAAGTCAGCGATGGAATCGCTGAACTGTGGTCGGGGTCCGGGGGGTCTGTAGATGAGGGTTCCTCTGAGGGTGGTGTTGGGATCGGTGTGGATCTGGAAGTGCATGTGTTCGGCGGTGCTGAGGGTGTCGTCAGTGTTGGTTGAGACTCTGAGGGTGTTCCTGTGGACGATGGCGATGCCTCCTCCGACTCCGTTGGTGCGGTCCCTGCGGGTGATCTTGTATCCGTCCGGGATGGCAATGGCGATGTCGGGGGCTGAAGCGGGATTCAGCCAGGTCTCCGTCAGGAATGCGACATCTGGGGAGGTTGAGTCGAGAAGGTCCCAGAGTTCGATGGCGTGTTTGCGTGCGGAGCGGGTGTTGAGGAGGATGCATCTTAGGTAGTTGGGTTCTTTCCTGGGCGGTGGTTTGGCGGGGCGGGTGCTGGCGAAGCTGCAGTTCCGGCAGGTGAAGGGCCCTTGGGTGCGCTTCGGGGTGGCCTGGTAGCAGGCGTGATCTTTTCCGGGGTTGAGTGCATGGAGGGTGCTGGCGTCTGTTGATGTGGCAGGCGCGGGTGATGCCCGGATCAGGGGGTCTGGCGCTGGGCGCGGCCAAGGCGCGGACGGGCGCAGACGGGCTTGCCTTAGGCGCGCCGGCGGCGCGCCGGCAGTGCAGCCGCTGCGCACGTCCGCTGCGCAGCCGCGCAGCGGCCGCCATAAATGGGGAGGTGGGAGGGAGGAGCAGGGAATGGGGCAGCGAATGGGCAGTGAGGGGCGGGGCCGCAGAGCGCAGCGGCGGGAAACAGGCACAGAAAGGAAAAAACGATCACAATCAGGGGCAGCAAGGGGGCACAGAAAGGAAAAACGATCACAATCAGGGGCAGCAAGGGGGCACAGAAAGGAAAAACGATCACAATCAGGGGCAGCAAGGGGGCACAGAAGGAAAAACGATCACAATCAGGGGCAGCAAGGGGGCACAGAAAGGAAAAAACGATCACAATCAGGGGCAGCAAGGGGGCACAGAAGGAAAAACGATCACAATCAGGGGCAGCAAGGGGGCACAGAAAGGAAAAACGAGCACAATCAGGGGCAGCAAGGGGGCACAGAAAGGAAAAACGATCACAATCAGGGGCAGCAAAGGGGCACAGAAAGGAAAAACGATCACAATCAGGGGCAGCAAGGGGGCACAGAAAGGAAAAACGATCACAATCAGGGGCAGCAAGGGGGCACAGAAGGAAAAAACGAGCACAATCAGGGGCAGCAAGGGGGCACAGAAAGGAAAAAACGAGCACAATCAGGGGCAGCAAGGGGGCACAGAAAGGAAAAAACGAGCACAATCAGGGGCAGCAAGGGGGCACAGAAAGGAAAAAAACGATCACAATCAGGGGCAGCAAGGGGGCACAGAAAGGAAAAAACGATCACAATCAGGGGCAGCAAGGGGGCACAGAAAGGAAAAACGATCACAATCAGGGGCAGCAAGGGGGCACAGAAAGGAAAAAACGAGCACAATCAGGGGCAGCAAGGGGGCACAGAAAGGAAAAAACGAGCACAATCAGGGGCAGCAAGGGGGCACAGAAAGGAAAAACGATCACAATCAGGGGCAGCAAGGGGGCACAGAAAGGAAAAAACGAGCACAATCAGGGGCAGCAAGAGGGCACAGAAAGGAAAAAACGAGCACAATCAGGGGCAGCAAGGGGGCACAGAAAGGAAAAAACGAGCACAATCAGGGGCAGCAGCAGGGCACACAGACGGAGCTGTGTGGTGGGGGAGCGACCTACCAGTCAAGGTCAGGGGGCATAACACAGGAACATTCATCGCATCAACATCATAAAGAGCTTCAGTTTCAATGTTTTTCACACAAAATATAAAGCCACCTGGGAACAGATTTGTTAAATAGTGTTTCTGTGCTGAACTATATAAGAGAGTCAGAACATGATAATATGACTCCAAAAAAACATGAAAACAAAGGGGCATATTATCAAGAACGGCGTTAAAATTATCGCCGGTTTAGCGGCAGAAAACTGCTGCTAAAGCGGCGATAATGGGCTTGATAATATGCTCTGGAGAATTCCAATAGAAGCCCATGTTGACACCAGAACATGGGCTTCTATTGGAATTCTCCAGGGCATATTATCAAGCCCATTATCGCCGCTTAGCGGCAGTTTTCTGCCGCTAAAGCGGCGATAATTTTAACGCCGTTTCTTGATAATATGCCCCAAAGTATCTTCTTTTTTCCAAGGGGTAGTGAGAGTGGGAAAGGTTAAGTGGAGAATATGTAACCTATGTTTAAAAAAGATTGTGTAGGGCAACATCCTGTCAGAAATCCACCTGTCACCTAAGGGGAAGAATTTTGAGCATAGCAAAGGTGCGAAATTTCACTGTAGTCTTACTAAAAATGTCCATTAACATGGGGATACCTCCATTCAAGTCAAATCTTGATATTTTAGGAAAGATTGTCAAAAAATATAATTTCAATTTGCACACCGAACTAGAATGACAATGGACAATGGCCTTGGACGTTCAAAAATGACACGCAGACATTCGGTGCAGAAATGAAAACACGAGCCTTTAAAGTCCTTTAATCAGACTCTTTCTCCTATAATAAATTATGTTATTTTTAAATGTTAAAACATGTGCAAGTCTAATTCATAGTTAATGTGACTAATTTAGATTTTACCTTTAGAATGTGTTTTTAACTTACAATAATTATTAAACATATGTGCAGTGGTAGTGTATATTTTGTATTAAATGAACTTGACATTTTAAAAAAATGCACAAGAGCAGTGACAGCTAAAGAGAACTTGCTCGGAAGAAGCTTCATTTGACCTTGCAGATAACAGTAGCAATGTGCTGTGAAATGGAGATGCTGAGAATGTACTGTTAGTAGCTGGTAGAATGTTATCTTAAACAGAGCTCTATTCATAAACTGACTTAAAGGATCATTTATTTGCTGTAGAGAGACAGAGCACACATATTTTAAAATGCATTGCCACAATATGTTTCTAATGTTTTTCCTGTTTAAATAATGTTTTTTCTTGCAGCTAATGTAATGTGTTGAATTAGAATAACATGTTTCTCTATCAGAAGGTTAGGAAATTAGATCATTTTAACAAAGTGATAGCCATTTCTTGACAAATGACGTGTTGACAGGAAGATGTGCCCTTTGGAGAATGCTGGATTTCCATTTGAGGAGATGAAGAAACATGCCATACTTTATGCAACATTTATAGATTTAAAAACACATTCCTAGAATAGGAGCTTCAGAACTAGAGGGGAGAAGACTGCCTTAGATGAGAACAGAATGGAACAGAACTAGAAGGGGAGACTGACTTGCAGACCTGAGATGGAGAGGGACGACGGAGAGGAGATGCAATGCAGATTTTGATTCAGACGAGAGCAGGGAAGAAGAGAGAGCCCTTTAAACGGAGAACAGACTCCGCTGGTTTGGGGGAGGCAGAGCAGAATGACAGGCTTTGTGTCCTTTTGACATTTATTAAAACCCCAAGCTTTATGCTTTGACTCATTGGCCTTACCAAGTCTTATTTACTCTATACTTTATTTTCACTTTATGGGAAACTCTGCAATTATTAATTACTGATTTATTAGCTTCATGCTAATCTCATGCTTGCCTTTATTTTTTAACTCCTCATGGGTTCTGACTGACATCATTTGTGCCCAGTTCTTAGAAGAAGGATTCTTTCCTTAATGTTTATTATAATATGATCTGCACTAATTTTTCTATTATCAATCCTGTAACCTGATTGATATTTGACTAATAAATAAAGACTCAGAGAAACCTCTATCTTGAATTATAAAATAAAGCCCTTCACAAACTCATCATTGACTCAATATAAACGGGCATATTTACAAGCCCCTTGCGCCACTTTTGCGTCACTTTTCCCATGTTAAAAATGACGCAAAAGTGGCGCAAGGGCCTTGTAAATAAGCCCCAAAGTATTTAATAGTTGACAATGCATAACCTGTGTGTTCTATTTTAGTTATTGCTCCTTCAGAAAACAGCGGCAAAGGTCCACTTTCTTGAGGGGAAGCTATTTGGATTTCCAAAGGACAAAATATGTAAGCCGGGGTGTTTAGTCTAAAATGCTCATTTAGTCAAATCCCCATGAACTTTCCCGCATATGTGAACATGTAAAACTGTAATTTAGTAATAAGATTTACCAAATTAGTTTTCACAATTACAAGTATCATACAAATATATACAGTTTTGAGTTTTCAGGAAAATTATTTGGCCAACAGGTAGATCTTACGAAGAAAAAAAGTCTTCTGATGGTGGTTTTGCATATGTGCAGGTATAGGGACAGTCTGACCACATTAACCCTATATACTGATGGAAGTCTAATGGTCCCCACTTGCTGCACCAAACAGGTTCGAAACCAAGTCCATCATTTAGAAAGTCAAAGAGACCGCCATCTTCGGCTTATCTGACTGACAAGCTCACCATCTCCAGTAGCCCTGGGCACACACACAGCCAGAACAGCATCAGATTGGAGGGAAAGAAATGCAATTGCAAGAAAACAAGTCCACAAACCTCATCCATCTATTCACACAGTATATGGAACAGCATCCTTGTATCCATCTATACCTCCCTAATCCTGCTGTATTGTAGGAAGTACTGGAGAAGCACCTATTTAAAAAACACTTCATTAGTATGCATTAACAGTTTACGGCCCTGACTACGACCTGTGCGTAATCACCTGTTTATGCACGGGTCGGAATTACGAGTTTGGCTGTATTTAAGGCATCTGATCATTATCAGATGCATTAAATGCCTCAGCTATAGTTATATTTCAGCAGGTTAAACCTGCCGAGATCTAATAGGGGAAATTGTAAAGTATTTACACCAAATTCCAAACTTTGCATGTTAGGCCCTACAAACTTGTGATATGTGTTATTTATCGCACACGATAGCCTGTGGTATCATTATTTATCATGTGCAATAACTATGGTTTACATATTTTTAGTAATTTAAAAGAGTACAATAGCCGCCACCTACATCCACTGACCGGTGGCGAAGGAAACAATGTTCAACACAAACGAAAAGGAAAGATAAAGAAGAAGAGAAAGATGGGCCTAAGTCTCCTAGGGTGAAGGGGCAGCGTAACATTATAGTCTGCTGTTGCCATCCTGGGCGGGTTGCGGTGCCTACTCGCTTAGTTATCTGCGGGAGGAGGTTCTTTGGTGAGTCTTAGTACCCGGAGGTTTCTTGGGCAAGTCAGCTCCACAAACTCTGTGGATAAGAATTTTAGAGTAGTTTCCCAGGTTTTGTCAAATTTGGGAAGAGAGTGTGTAACGCCTGCTGTAATCTTTTCCATACCCAACAACTCCCACAACCTATATAACCAATCCAGCCGGATCGGCACCTCTTCTGTACCCCATCGGGATAGCAGCACCTGTTTAGCCGCGCCTAGCGCTAGGGTGATCACTCTCCCTCGGCATGATTTTAAGAGGATAAGTAATAGCATTGGGGAGCCCTAACAATACATAGCTAGGGAATCTGGGAATTTCGGTTTGGTGTATGTTGTCTACATCGTTTAAAATCGAGTTCCAAACTTTTTGTATCTTTGGGCAGTGCCACAGGATGTGTGAGAGGGTGCCCCGCAACCCGCATCTAGGTCAACACTGGCCATCCCCTCCCGGCCTCCATCGTGCAACCCTAGCGAGGGTATAGTACCAGTAGTGTGCTATTTTTAAAAACATTTCCTTACCCGCTGTGCTGCATGAGGATGCTCTGGCTCTGTGTATAATGTCCCGCCACTCCTTGGGGGAGAGTTCATGCTCAAACTCTGATTCCCACCGGTGCTGCGCGGGAGACTTGTTGCTCTGTCTGGGAGTGTTCAGGAATACATATATATCCAACAGCAGGCGTTTGTCTGAGGTCCGGGTAATGAACCATCGCTCAAACTTGATGAGTGGGCGGCTAGCATGGGGGAGCACCTGTGGCTGGGTCACCCAGTGGTGAAGGGCGAGGTATTGCCAGTAAGCGTTCCCAGGAACTCCGAAGTCGGAGACCAAGCTTGTGGACTCCATCACCCCCCTTTCGTCAAACAGATTCCCAATTCTTTTGCAATTAGCTTCTTGCCAGCGTAAGTATCAATTTCCCGTCCGTGCCAGAGGGAAATCCGGATTCCCAATAAAAGGAAGTCAGCGGTGACATAGAGGTCGAGAGGCCACACTGTTCCTGCACTCTATCCCACACTCCGAGGGTGGTTCGCAGGACCGGGGGGACATATACCCCAGTGGACGGTGTCGCTTCGGAAGCCTAGGTACCTTCCAAATATGCATACCCGCTATCGAGCCGTCGATAAAGCACCAGTGTTTCTCCGACTCCAGCTTGTACCACTCAATCATGTATCTCAGTTGCGCCGCCTGAAAGTAGCGCTCCAGGTGCGGGACACCAAGCCCACCCTCCTCCTGTAGCAAATATGTCCGGTGTTGAGCCATCCGTGCTCCCCCCATATATAGCTCCCAATGAATTGTTGCAAGTGGTCCACCAGCCTAGGTGGGGGCCAAAGTTGGAGAGTCTGCATTATGAACAGGATACGCGGCAAGATGGTAATTTTAATGGCCGTCAACCTGCCCAGCCACGACAAGTTGTGCTGCTTCCAGCTTAAACGTTCCCCCTGATCTCAGCTAAGAGTGTGGTGTAGTTTGCCTGTGCTATTTTGTCGAGCGCTGGGAATATCTGTAGCCCTAAGTAAGGGATGCCGTTGGAAGCCCACTTAAATGAGAACTGTGTCGCCAGCTGCTCTTGCATATTCTTAGGGAGCGTCAAGCTAAGGGCCTGAGTTTTGTGGATGTTGACCTTAAAGCCCGAGGCCCGAATAAAAGTTTCGATCTCACTCAACAAGGGGGGTAACAAGGTCATTGGGTTCCTAAGGAAGAGTACTACGTCGTCCGCGTAAAGCGATATTTTATGTTCCCTATCCCCCATTCTAATCCCTGTTATGTCCGGGTTTTGACGGATTCTCTCTGCGAATGGCTCCATATAGAGCGCAAAGAGCAGAGGCGATAAAGGGCACCCCTGCCGTGTCCATCCCCCTATCTTAAAGGGTCTTGAGGCAACCACGTTCACCCTAATCTGCGCCTGCGGGTTAATATAGTTGAATCCACCCAACCCATAAAACGGTCCCTGACACCGAATCTGCGTAACGCCTGTTTCAGATATGGCCAATGGACCCAGTCGAATGCCTTCTCGGCATCCACCGAAAGTAGCACCGCGGGCTGTTGAGTGCGCTGGGTTTTGTCTATGAGATGACACATCCTCCACGTCCCATCGCTGCAGCCGCGCTCTGGAATAAAACCCGATTATTCCGGGTCTACCAACCCTTGCATATGGGGCATCAGTCTAGCCGCTAATATGATCGTAAAGATTTTCAAATCGACGTTAAGTAAGGATATGGGGCGGTAGGATGCACAATCCAGTGGATCTTTGCCTGGCTTCGGTATTACGACCACCTCTGCCATGGTCATGGTATGAGTCAGGGTTCCGGTATCGCTAAAGGAGTTAAAAAGGCAGACCAAGAGTGGGGCTAGGTCGTGGGCAAAAGTCTTATAGAAGTCAGACAGAAATCCGTCTTCCCCAGGAGCCTTCCCGGGGGTGAGTCCTCTGATCGCTCGTAGAACCTTATCTAAATGGATGTCAGTGTCCAGTGATGCCACATCATTAGGGGGGAGAGGGGATACCTGCGCATCCCACACCGCCGCCTCCGGGTCCAAACAGTCTGCCAAATAGAGGCCTGTTTAGAAGGACTCGAACGTCGCTGCTATGTCAAAGTCTGCCCAAAGGGACTCCCCCATCGGGCGTCTGATCTCTGCAACATGGTGCGCATGTGTTTGGGCGTGTAGCAGGTTAGCGAGGAGCTTCCCGGGCTTGTTTCCCCCCTTTGTAGTAGCACTTCTTAGTGCGCAAGAAAGAATGCTCAGATCGATCATAGTCCAGTGCTTTTAGCAGCTGCCTGGCCGCATTGAGCTGTCACCTAATTTGGACGGCACCTGTGCGGCGGTGCACCCCTTCCAACTCCCTGACCTGCAATTCCAATTGTTACCTCTTTTCTCTTCTATCCCTATTTAGGCCTGCGGCGATTGCTAGGAAGCGCCCTCTGATGACAGCTTTCAGAGTATCCCATAGCAGGGAGACTGAAGTCGAGCCATTGTCATTGAGATCCAAAAATGCCTGCAATGTAGCCCGTATCTCCCTGATATTGGCCTCATATGTGAGCAGTTTATGGTTTAGCCTCCACTTTCTCTGTCTCGGGGGCCCCCCTCCAATTGCACCACCAGCGAGATTGGTGAGTGATCCGAAAACCCAGATGTCCCTATCACCACTTCACAGGTGTCCCTCGTAATCCGTGGGGAAGTTAAAAATAAATCTATATGTGCATAGGTTTGATGGGCTGCCGAGAAATACGTATATTCCATATCGTTGGGATACTGGTGTCGCCTGGCATCCGTCAGTCCCAGATCCCTCAATTTGTGGAGCATGGAGTCCGAGAGATCCCTGGAGTGACCCACTCGCTGCGCGGATCGATCTAGTTGTGCATCTGGGACTATAATAAAGTCTCCCCCCAGGATAAGATCCTCATCTGGTGATTCTAAGATTGAGTTCAGTGTGTCTCTAAGGAAGGTTTCCAGGTGGTCATTTGGGCCATATAAGGATGCAATTGTGTATGTGTAAAACCCTACGGCTATCCTCAGCGCTAGCGCTCTGCCCGGTACCTACGTGTGCAATCCCAGGACTGAGCCCACGAAATGCGCTGTGAGTAGAATTGCCACCCCTGCTTTTTTCCCCGTTGTAGAAGAGAAAAACTGCCTGTCAAACCATCTGGAGCGTAGGCGCTTCCAGTTAGCTTTTAGTAAATGGGTCTCTTGCAAGAGGCAGATACCGCAGTTTGACTCTTTCAACAAGGCAAGAAGCGTGCGCCGCTTGACCGGTGAGTTAAGGCCCCTCACATTAAGGCTCAGTATCCGCACCCTATTAGCTGTCATATGGTCTGTCTGGAGGATCTATTCGAAGCCCTGATATGGGTGTTACGAGTGACTCTCCCCAACCCGGCCTCCCTCTGGTTCCCCCTCCCTCCTCCCACCAACGTTTACCCCTGGCTTGCAGCACCCCTACCCCTACCCATCCACCGCTTCGCTGTACCTAAATGGAGGCCCACCTCTAATAATAAGGGGGTAATCGCACAACCCCTAGAGTAGAATAGAAAGGAAAATAGATAGATAGAAATGCAGAACTGACAAATTGACCAAACCAGGAGGATGTCCTCCAATGAATATTACGCATAACATCGTGTTTGGGTCCATGTGGCCTACGGTCGGTTAACATCTCCGGAAAAGGTGAGCATCTAGCCCCCGGCCTATATCGGTTGTCCTCTGGACCCCATCATCAATTTGCCAAGTCAAGGGGCACAGTTTGCCTACAGGTTGGCACGCGCCAGTCTCTGTTAGGATCCTTCCGTTCAGCACTGTCTGTAGCTGTCGGAGCAGGGCTTCTTTCTCCTTCTGGCGTTCTTGTTCCATGGGTTTTACATGTTTCCCTCTGCCAGTCCTCTGGCGCCGCCTCAGACTTGTTGATCTCTGGGTTGACCTATCCTCCAGGTGACCGTTCCCGGGCTCAACCTCATCCAGAGCCACACCAAGGGCCTCCTGGGCCTCTTTCAGGGAGCGCACCGTCCGCAGCTCTTTATTCCAGACGAAAGATAATCTGAAGGGGTGCCCCCACTTGTAGCGTATTCCTTTCTCCCTAAGAAAGCTCGTGGCTGGCTTCAGGGCTCTGCGACGCTGAAAGGTAAGGGGCGAAAGGTCCTGGTAGAGTCCGACCTGGAGGCCTTCGAACACGATGGTGGCCTTGTCTCTGGTGGCTTTCATTATGACTTCTTTCTGTCTGAACGAATGGAGGCAGGTGAGAATATCTTGCTGTTGACTCGGGCCAGACGCCAGCTTCTCGGCTCGGTGCGTACGGTCCAGAATGATCTTGCTGTCCCCCAGCTCCGGGGCTGCATGCCTGAAGAATCGAGTCACCCAGTCCTCCAAGTTCCCACCATCTGCGTGGAGTGGCACACCTTTTAGGCGGATATTGGACCTCCTCGAGCAGTTTTCCAGGTCCTCCAAGCAAAGGTGCAGCTCTTCATTACGGTCCCTGAGATCTAGTAATTCTCGGACTTGCTCCGTGAATTCCTCGTCTCTATGGTCCCCAGCTTGCTCCAGAGAGTCCACCCGGTCTCCAATTTCCTGGACGTCTTTCTTGAGTTGCTTAATGTCTGATGCGACATCCTGTCTGAGGGCCGCAAAGTCATCTATTAATGTGCCAAAAAGCTGTTCAAGGAAGCCTCGAGTGATCGGCTCCGTCAACTGACCACCTAACACCTCCTTGTCGTTCTCTGGGAGCTGAGTCGTTGGGTGTTCGGGCACCGGAGCTTCTGCTTTTTTAGAGGTCGGCTTCTGTAGGAGGTCCTTAATCATGGCATCCTTTTTCGTCCTGTGAGTGGACATCTTGATGGGCCCCTGCCCCAGGCCCAGGGGGCGGGCACGGTGGCAAACCTGACTCCGGGTCCCCTTTAGCGATGTAGACTGTGTGAGTGCTTCAGACCCTTTCCAGGCCTTTGCCCGCCGAGGCTTCACCACTCTATGTCATTTGCTCCCTTGTGGCCACCAGCCCGTCCCCCTGCCCCGGAGGGGTGTAATCGCTGTCGGGGTCAAGCAAACCAAGCTGCACACCTGACCTCCAGCCCCTGACCTGATGCTCCCACGCAGGCCCCTCTATCTCAGGGGCCCTCCCCGGCCAAATCCTGCTCAGGTCCTTCCCTGTGGCTCTGCGCTGGGCCACCGCGGGTCCTTAAACACGGCCTGGCTCCTCTTAGATCTGTGTGTGGAGGCAGTCCTCCCTTATGGCCTAACCCCCAGCTTCAGGCCCAGTGAACTCAGTCCAGCCCCTTGGCAGACATAATGGCCGCGACTGGCAGTTCTCCTCTCTGCCCGCCCTTGGCCGCCGCCAAGTTAGGCTCTCACTGACTCCAAAGGCGACTTTCTGGCAGATGGGGCACTCAAGCATCAGAACCGCTCCCAGTCTTAAGGAGGCCCCACGTGGGCTATACGGAGGGGCACCACTCGCTACCCCGGACCGGTCCGGCCTCCCGCTCTCACCTCTATGCCGGCCCGGGCCGTGGAGTCGCTGGCCCAGCACTCACCGCGCTCGGTCGTCACGGGACAAACCGGGCTATTCCTTGTGCCTCAGCCGGGGATACGGATCGCCAACACTGCCACACTTCTCCAAGCGCTGCCTTCAGTCCGGGCCCACCACTCACGGCTACGAGTGACGTGCTCCGCTGGCTTGGGCGCAGCCTCCCTCAGGCTAAACTCCTCTCCCGCCACCATCAGGGCACCGCAGGGGTCTCATCTTGCCCCACGCCGCTTCCGCAGCGGCAGTCTCACCAATGGCGCTACGGACACCAGCCCGCACCACCAGCGCTTCTTCCCCCGCAAATCGCTCGGCGAGGGTCTGGAGCGACTGCAGGCCGGTGTCTCGTCTCGCCGCTCCTTTGCGAGGCTGGGACCACGGTCACCGGGGTTTCATCTGCCTCCACCGTGCGCCAGACAAGGTACGTGTGCCATGTGAAGCTGTTTGGGGGTCCCGGGGTGCCTTTAGTGTAGCTTTATTCGGCCGTGGCGAGCGGAGCTCCTGGAATTCACTGCTGCTCCGCCGCCATCTTGGCCATGCCCCATGTGCAATAACTATTATTTCATCTCGTAATCAGGTCCTACATCTGCTATAAGAAGCCAGCTGCATCTCCAGTCACTCATTGGCTGTATCTCTGCCTCTGACACTATACACAGCTCGAATGTGTTGTGGCTAAGTTTGCACAATGGAAATGCTCTATATATAAATAGATACATACATACATACATACATACATACATACATACATACATACGCACACAGTACACAGTATGATAAAGGCCATGAGAGACAAATATCATTTTCCACCATGTGCTTTGTAAGAATGCACATTGCTGTCAGTGGTAGGAAGTCTCTAGGCTCACACCACAGATGAACAAATAAAGGATGCACTTTAATGATATCTATTTCCACATTAGCAGACTGACAGGCGTCACTAACACAAGACAACACTACTTAAGAGATACCAGCTGTATGCATATACAGAAGCACACGGGGCAAGGCAAACATATATGTTTAAGTTCTGAGTGGGGTTCAAAACAGGGTGTAGGTAAAAGAAAATCAATTGAACCCAGTTAGGTATATGGAATTCCCTAAGCGCTCCCATCATACCTCTACTAAAAGCACCAAATGAACAGAATTCATGTAAATAGTCTAATTTTTGGTGACATTTATCTTTTGGAATTGATACTGTCAAATATAGCAAAACAATTTCCAGACTACAGCTCCAGGGCAGGCTAAGAATGCAACTGTTGTTCTCCCTGGTGGACACCTGTCACCTCTACGCCCCACATTGTGGGTCATCAGCAGGACAGAGAAACAGGCATATGATATGGTAAAAGTGCGAGTGCATATTCATTTCATTCTCTTTTCTCATCACACACAGCATATTTTTCATGTTTACCTTCCCCTACATCTTCCTGAAACATGGGCTAGTTATCCATAAGCATTGCACCACTTCTGTCTCCTTGAAATAGGCGTACATTTAGAAATGCAAGTAGTGTTGGAAAAGTTGATGCGCATGTTTGCGACTAATTTCAAAGGTGTGACTTTGAGCTGTACTTCACCAAATGTATACTTCTTTGCTACAGTTTACATTTGTGGCTGTGGAAAATGGGACCACCTGGTGGATTTTCCATGGCCACATTGCATCTACAACTGGAAAAATCTTAATGAACTTGATGTGAATCCGAGTGTGCACTTTCCATTGACGTGTGCTACTTTGTATGCATGCACGTTGAAATTTGACATGGAGCTAATTTAGAGGTAAATGTTGTGGGGTAAGACTATAAGATCTCAGGACGACCTTTTTCTTTGAGAACCAGTTACCGTGCCTTTCCAGAAGTGGCGGATCGGCTGTGCCCATCGTTTGGTGAATTGAAGTGGACCTCGAAAAGGCCTATACCCGTTGCATTGTTGTGTTAACATTTGGGGTATTTTCGGACCTATTGACCTTTGGGAGGAGGGTTAGGCATTCCTCTTACAGCATTTCTTGGGCTTCAGTGGCCAGCATCATAGCAGTCAAATTGTTTTTGGTACTTGGGTATTGTTTTGTGATGGGGATACATTGCCAAAGGGGATGGGGGTACAGTTTTTTCAAGCAGTTTTAGAGCCATACCAGTTTCTTTACATTTTTGCAATTTTATTTTGTTTGAGCCAAGAAACAAGGAGGAGTTTTACGAAAAACAAGGATAACACCCAGTGCTTCAGTGGCTAAATCAGACCAAACTGAAGATGCATTGGGCATTGACAGCCTTGCAGGTGAGATCTTGAGATGCTATCACGGATCTCTAGATCAGTAGAGAGGAAAGAGGTCTGCATTCAGCAGGATTGCCAACTTACACTGTGCCAGCATGTGACATGTGGTATGATGTCAAATCACATGGTGAAGAGGCACAGTCAGATGATGAGTTGAAAACCCTTGCACAAAGGTGGTTTCCAACTGAAGTAGTAATATATTAATGAAAACCTTCCCAGGGCATGGGAGGTGGCACCAGATGAGTTCCTTAATGCTGAGGGGAAGGTAACTGCGGTAGTTTATGCAGTCCAGGGAGTCCAAAGCCCCACTCACCATGGCCCGGCCGCACACCAAGGCCATGCCCGTTCTCTCTGTAATCTCACACTGTGAAAAATATTCTTAGATTGGCACGTCTGATTCAGCATGATATTGAGACTAGGCCGGCAGCTGGACCAAAAGTGGGCTTGAAGGGTCAATTTCTGTTAGGGCCACTATGAGGACATCGGTGTGTTTTAGGTGAAAGTCAGGGGTGTTGGTGATACGTGCACCCAGCACACATGATAAAAGGTGCCACCACCAAAGAGAGGAAGGGGGTAGGGATGGAAAGCACTTAAACCCCAGCACAGCGAGAGAAATGGATCAAGCAAAAGGAAGAGCAAATAGGCAGCAGCTATGATATGATAATATTAGTAAATCCCAACACTAAGCATCTAGTAAGGATATTGGGGCAGATTTACAAGGAACTGACGCATCTGCATAGATGCGTCAGTTTCCTTGCGCCAGCGTCAAATGTCCTTGCGCCACTATGGATACGCTGTATTTACAATACAGTGCTCCATGGCGCAAGCATTAACAGATGCGTCAGAAATTCTGACGCATCTGTTGGCCCAAAAGTCACGCATTGCTGTGTCGCAAGCACAACGCAACTCCAGCAATGCATTTTGAGGCCTATACTTACTGTACTGCGTCACTCCTTACACCTGCTTCAAGCAGGCGTAAGGTTTTGATGCAGTGGCGTCCTAAAAGTGGCGCAGTGAAATTGTGTAGATTTCACTGCGCCACTTTTACAAGGCCTTCCTGCATGGGAACGCCGACCCTACATACATTGGGGCATATTTACGTTCCCTGGCGCATCCCTGCATATCAGCAGGGATGCGCCAGGGAAAATGCGTCACGCAAGTTTACCCTTGCGCCACGTCCGATGCGCCGCATTTACAATGCGGTGCATCGTGGCGCAAGGATAAGCAGATGCGTGACGCATCTGCCGGCGGAAGGTTGGCGCAGTGCTGAAGTTGTGCCGCAAGCGCGACGCAACTCCAGCACTGTTCCAACCTTCCCTATCCCTAACATGGTGCGTCAATCCTTACGCCTGCTTGAAGCAGGCGTAAGGATTTGACGCACCAGCTGCCGGAAAAGTGACTGCGTGAAATCTTGTAGATTTCACTACGTCACTTTTCTGAGGCGTTCCTGCGCCGGAACGCCCCCTGCACCAGTACGCCCACATGAAACCTGACGCAGGTTTCATGTGCGCAGGGGTTTACTACGTGACGCATCTCCCTAGATGCGTCACGTTGTAAATATAGCGCAACGCGGCGCATGGTTTGCGTCGCCGCTGCGTCACATGCGTGACGCAACGGCGGCGCAAAAGTGGCGCAAGGGGCTTGTAAATATGCCCCATTATACCTGACGCAGGTATAATGTGACGCAGGGCTTTACAACGTGACGCATCTCCCTAGATGCGTCACGTTGTAAGTAGGCCGCAATGTTTGCGCCGCCATTACGTCAAAAAAAGTGACGCAATGGCGGCTAAAGGGGCTTGTATATCTGCCCCATTGTGTGTATATATGTATACTGATTTAAAGCTTTGCACAGCATTGTATTCGCTGACAGATTTGCTAGGCCACAGTAGGCACAGGAACTATGATATTTTGTGGTATACATTGCACATTTTAGCAGGTGTAACCTCATTTTCAACCTTGGCAAAGGAAGCGGGTTTTGTGAGAAGAATAGAGTCAGTATTTGTTGCTATGAATGTTATCCTCACTTCAAGGCCGTTCATTGCTTTCTTGGAAGCAAAGTTCCGGACACCTGCATGTTAGATACATGACTGTTGAAACGAATGAATTGCTGTCACATGATCCTTTCACATTGACTTGCATTAGGTGAAAATGAATATATACTAGATTAAACTTTGTATGTTTCAGTGCACTTCTCCAACTGACCATTTTCTAGTGTGAGCCCCGGGGATTTGAAATGATAATTGTTTTCCATATTTTTGCTTTGCTGCCTGCTATTTTGCATTAAATGCTGCTTGGACGTGTTATGTTTTATTTTTAACACCCACCAAGTAGCTGCACTTTCATCCATGAGTAAGTTACACTTTGAGTGGCCTTGCATTCCCCTTTCGGCTGAAAACAGTCAATACAGGATTACTAGTGGTCGGTGGGCCATCGGTGGACGTGATAATGCCTGTGCGCGCACTGGAAGCCACGTGCATGCTGGAGGTACAGCTTGCTGTGGCCCCCCTCGCCTGCTGCACCTTCCCTACTCAGAGGTAGAAGCTGCAGTGCAATTCTGATGACTGCCCTCATGTCTGTTTGCTCACTATTCCTTTCTACTTGTTTTTTCTGCTTCCATGACCATGGGGAGCTATTTGGAACCTGTTGGCAGGAAAACATGCCTGTAAGTAGTGAGAGAGCCAGTAGCAGAGGAATCTAGGTAGTTGGTGGGGCTCTGCCTAGTTAGTGTCATTTGGCTGCTCACTTTTCAGTACCAAGTCTGTGAATAACTGATGATTGAACTGTCTGGAGGGGAGGGGATGATGTGGAGTTGTGATCTCCCCTCCCATGCACTGTGGGTTTTATTAAACCAAGCCCCATTTCTGGGCACCATCATCTCTAACATGCTAGTGTCATTGAACATTTTATGCACCTCTTGACACATTTTGATAGTTTTTAAATGCACTGGCTAATATTATTGTTCTGTCACTGCTTTACTGGGGGCGATTGTTGGCTTTGGGTGTGGGCATGAGAAAAAGAGTCAGGGGTGTGAAGGATTTATTACGACTGGGCTTCGAGACCATCAACTTATCCAAGGACATCAGAAAATGTTCTGCCAAGGAGCAAGAGTGTAAAAATCACAGCTGCATATAGAAAGGATTGCTGAATGAAATGGAGCAGTCAGATGAAAGGGAGCGGTCACCCAGGAAAGAAACTGCCCTCCACATTCCACATTTACTGCCATCTTAAGCGCAGCCAAGAACACGGCTGCGTTTTGCTTTTTCAGCACAAAAGTACACCTTAGACCTGAAAGGCGTCTTTTGAGTTCAAAATCATTTTTCCCTCCAGTCAGAGACTGGAATATTCGGTCCCTGGTAAACGATGCAAGGAATTTAGGGGCATATTAGCAAGACCGGCGATAAAATTATCGCCGTTTTAGCGGCAGGAAACTGCCGCTAAAACGGCGATAATGGGCTTGCTAATATGCGTTATGGAATTCCAATAGAAGCCCAGGTTAGATGTCCTGCACATCTAACCTGGGCTTCTATTGAATTCTATAACGCATATTAGCAAGCCCATTATCGCCGTTTTAACGGCAGTTTCCTGCCGCTAAAACGGCGATAATTTTATCGCCGGTCTTGCTAATATGCCCCTTAGTTATTACCAATGTGCATGGGGCATAACAAGGAGACCCCCCAATGCACTTTGGGGTAACACTCTGTTTGAATTAAGAAACTGGAGTGCAACATGCATATTTGTGTGTAGAATTTGAAATATGTAAAAAGGATTATTGGATCAGACTGGGCAAACTGTATTGTGAGAAAAGTTGCACTTTACAGATTGTCTGGGGGGAGTAGAGCAAGAGACCCCCTACCTTCAACATCAGCTGTGTTTATGAAGTTGCTTGTGTAAACATTTAGATTTGGACAGCCACTTAGAATTTCTGCATTTCTTCCCATACGGGACCCTGAAGTAATGCCATTGCACCACCTCTTTTATAATGGCTGAACGTCTGCACCACAAATCTGCCCTGTGTTTCTTCTGTAATACGTCTGTTATCGTGACTGTTCTTAATTTTTGTAATACTGAAAAATCTGAATTGGTCAAACCCCAGCAACATTTGTTTCTCTTCTATTTTTCAAAGACTAGTGTTTGGAAGCAGAAACATTCCTATTCTTTTTTTAAATTCAAATTATTTATGCTAGCTTATTTTGTCCCTTTGGAGGCAAAAGCCAGATGGAATAATGCTTAATAAATAGGAAATATGATTAAAATGGTGTGGTGCTTCCTCACTAGGGCCGGGATTTGCAAAGTTTTCACTCTAAGCTGTGCAACAACCAAAGTTGCTGCGGTGTGTGAGAGGGTTAGAGAAGCACAGGGCCATATTTATTAGGATATAGTGCTGTCCATCTCTCTCACTAGTGGTGGCGACAATCAGGCTTCCTAGTACCACACACATACCTTTGCAGCATAGTGCAAAGGTGTCCGCATCATGTCTAGTATAGGTGTTGTACTGGAAAAGTAGACTTCCGGTACAAAGTACACTAGACTTAGACCAACTTTTAAACTTTCCCACTGTGGATGTGCTGTTTAGTGCTGTATAATGCAGCACACATGCTAAGTCGGAGAAGTTAGGAGAAACATAAACTCCTTTTCTCGCCAGCCCCAAAGAAGCATTATTGGTGCAAACTCTGTCTACTAATGTTAGTAGGTTTTGGTTCACGTCAAAACCCATGGAAGGTGTCCGTGGCACAGAGTAATGAAAAGCAGCGCAAATCTCTGCTTTGTGTTAGTTTCCTGCAGCTTTCCACCACAAAACCTATTTTGAACTTGAAAATACATTCCAAATAAACATTTTTGGCCAGTTTGCGTCACTTGTACAAAGCAAACCCAGCATAAAATGTTAGTATATCTGCCCCCTCCCCAGTGTTTATGTGTGAGGGAATCTTCCATATTTTACTTGGTCAAATCCACAGGACTGGGTCCCCAATAAAAAGGCCTCAAAATTACAGGTTCTCATACAGGAATAGTTGCAGAAACACTAATTCTTTCATGTTGTTCTATATTCCACACTGGGCTTTAGGGGATTTACTTGTATTCCCACTTCAAATACAAGAGCCTGATGTTACCCGTATCTTTCTTATTAATGACACTGGGTGTGGCATTACCATCCCGTAGCACCAGGCACTCTTAATTAGGGCCTTCGGGGGCTTCGCGTTTATTATTGGCTTTGTGTTTAATATTTATTCTGATTCTGTGAACCACAATGCATATTTTACAAAGGCAAATCCATTTTTGCCCATTTAGGCAACGCTTAGGTGCGCAAAAGCTTAGTAAATCGAGGCCAGAACATTTTTCTCCATCTTTCGAATTTGACATTTGGCATAAAATAAATCTCCCTAGTATGATGTGTGTTTTTTTAATGCCATCAAATTATATTTTTGCAACGTAATACTACAAGACAAAACCACACTGCAAAATAATGTACATAGATACATAGTACTGGTTGAATAGACCAACTCCACATTTACTGAGCCTTACTGAACTCCTTGTTAGATTGCTGCAACCCTTTGTTATGCTTCCAACAGAGTCCCCTTGTGACGATCCCTTTTTCATCCATCCAGCCCAAGGTTTTCCATTGCTAGGACCTCCCTGATGCACCATTCTACCTTTCTATCCAGCTCACCTTTAATTAATCTGGCCTGGGCGAATTCAAATTATGTCGGCATAAGTTGAGTAACTTTGGGAATTTTGTATTATGCTTATTATGCGAAATCCCGAAAATTAAGCCATTATGCCACCAGGGGTAATTGTATGCAATTTGCTGTACAAATTTAGCAGAACTTGAGCGTCTGTTGATCTCAGTGCTTTGTTTAAATGCACTGTCGACAAAAAATTGATGCGAGGGCACATTTTGCTCGAAAATATAGAGCAACATGATAAATTCGACTTTCGGGTAATTACGCATAATTTCGCGTACTTTTGTAGAAATTTCACATAAGTACGCACACTGCGCACAGACACGGCGGTTCCTGACTCTTTCGCTGTGTCTGGTTTGAGTACATTACTTATTGGTGAACTTATCTCTTGCTGCTTCTACGACCACATCAGTGCCACCATCCACAGTATTACTTCAAATAACATCCTCACCCACTAAAGTACATGTGCACAAGCAGTGGCGTAACGAAAGTTTAAGGGGCCCCCCTGCAATGTACACGAAGGGGCCCCCCTCCAGATTTAATCCGGAGCGCTCAGGCCTGAGTACTGTGCTGAGGGGGCCCCCTGCAGCTCGGGTCCCCCCCGCACCGCGGGGGATGCGGGGCCTGTGTTACGCCCCTGTGCACAAGAGGTCCTTCCAAAAGCACGCACGGACGTGCTTTGTGTCCTAATTCCTCCATCCTTGAAAAGCGCAACCGAGAAGACTCAGGGGCAGATTTACAAGCCCCTTGCGCCACTTTTGCGTCACTTTTCCCATGTTAAAAGTGACGCAAAAGTGGCGCAAGGGGCTGGTAAATCTGCCCCTCAGGGGCTTATTTACACGCTCCTTGCGCCGCCGGTGCGTCACTTTTAAAATGGGAAAAGTGATGTACTGGCGGCGCAAGGGGCTTCTAAATGTGCCCCCTCAGTACATTGCGATAAAGTAAAGCGCTTCCATGTTCTGAGTTACAAATCAGCACGATTCAGGTGACTCTTCACGAAATTAGAAACAGAGGGGCTTATTTACCAGCCCCTGGCGCCACGGTGCTTCACTTTTAATATGGGAAAAAGTGACGTACTGGCGGCGCAAGGGGCTTGTAAATAAGCCCCAGAGTTTTCCAATTTTTAACTTTACTTTTGAAAAATATAAACAGAGTATGAATGTTGAATTTTATCATCTCAAAGCGTCTTAGAAATAAATATGTTTAAAAAGAAATGACAAATAGCAATCTTTTATCTAGTTAGCAGGTAGAAAAAAATGCAAGCCACCTACAGCTCACAAATCATCATTACTTTGATTATGATTAATTAGCCCATTCTTTAATTCTATGAATAAATGTATTTTCAGCTTTAAATATGCAACCTATTTAATTAGGCCTTATTGGAAGCTGTTTAGAGCTGAACTATGATTACAAACGAATGTTGTCAATTAAAGTATTGATTATTAGATCGATAGTGTTGGCAGTGTAGATCATACTGATGAAGCCTGGTCATACCTCATTCATAATGTGTGTATTTTCATATGTGTGTAAGTGGTAGTTCTAAAGAAGAAACCTAGCCAAAAGGCAGTGGAGTGCTGTTCATGTTCAAAGACAAGCATAAGGTCAACAGGTTTGTGGATGGTTAATGCACTCTGATGCAGTGTTCTTCAAAGAGGTGAGACTTCAGCTCTTTCCTAAATTGGAGCAGTGTTGGGGCGGTCCTGGGATACAGGGATGTTGTTCCAAGACAAATACCCATATCATTGCTGCAGACCTCTACAACTGCTTGTCATGGCCTGTTGATGTTCAAAGGATATACAACCATGCAATTAAAATGCAACACTTCCCCGTGGTTTGACAGAATACAAACATGTAAACAACCCCCTCCCGGATGATAAGATCCCTCAGGGGTGTCGAAAGTTGGTCCAGGAAGGCCGGTGTCAAACATCACTTTCAGGACAATCGCTCTCTACATAAATCATTTACATGTAGAATCCTTGTCTAAAAATGCATTATATGTGGTAACCTGAAAATCTGTCATGCACCCGGCTATCCTGGACAGACGCTGGACACCCCTTGCTCAAAGCCTTCAGGAGGCTGGTCACAGAACATGCACTACCCCTTAGAGATGTCCCATAGAAAGAAAGGAAATATGGACATGCTCTGACTTACCAAAGTGCAAAACCATCAACACACCCGCCAGCTGGATAACAATCATTGTCTTAATCCAGAGTTTGGACACTAGCCCCCGAGCAGAAGCTGCCGCCTGCTGAATTAAGTACAGTGGGACAGGACACATTTAGTTATTCCATTCACAAACGCAATAAACTCGAATGTTTCTTCACTTTTTATAACTTCTGGGCACGAATTTAGGTCGACAAAAAGGGTTTTAGGAGATTGCACTCCAGCTAAAGAGGGCAATCTTTGCTATTCTGGTGTAAAGGGGATGTCCATAAATACAGGACATGGCCCAGAACAGAAAGGCTAGAACTAAACTGGAATAAAGAGAGCCCTAGAACTCTGAGAAAGGCCTGCCTGCTTCGTATACACACCTAAAGTGACACCTGCCTCCAATACGAGAGTGTAACAAACACTCAAACATCCTTTTCTATCATTACAGCACTTAATATTATGTAACTTAAAAAGTAACTCTTTACTGAAAAAAATCTAATGTATGCACACGAATATCTGAAATGCTTTAAGTCGCACTGATAAATTACCTACTGCTGCACTGACTGAGATTTTAAATCTTACCACAAACAAAAACTATATGGGGATACCAATGATTCTCTCCCGATTAATGTATAGCTTCTTACAAAATAATACACATTAGTGCTTTTCTGCAGCCTCACTAAAGAGCATAAAAATGCCAGCTGTGCACGTTTTCCATATGTTATGGCACCCTAAGCTCTCCTAAATATTCTATACGTCTTTAAGAACCCATGAATATGAAGAGAGGCTTACCTTCAAGATCACTCCTAGAAAGCAGTTGGACGCAGGACCACTGATGGCGCCTAGATTAGTCCTTAGTCATATATACCGCCCAGGAGTTGTATGATGCCCATGTGATTGCTTCCCTTGTCTCCCCGCTGCAGCACTTCAACGTTTGTTAATTAATGCCTCCCTGGGCTCCCCGCAGGCCACAGCACTTATCGCAGGCTCAATCCCCAAGCAGGATGCATGTATGGCATCTATGTGAAGGGGCCCTTTTAAGAGGAGCGGGCAGTGCACTGCTGCTTGACTTAATGTTCAGCTGCTAATTACATTACAATTGGTTGATTGTAGTGGGTCCTCCACGACAGCGACGTTTTGGAGGCTGAAGATCAGCTAATAATGTTAACGAGTGGCGAGCAGGCATTTGCTGATGACAGACAGGTGAAATGTATATAGCTACACAGGGCTGGGTGACCTCGCCACTGACATGATTGCCCTTGAGCGACCTCTGCCAGTGTATTATGGGATTGCCCTTCCCTCCATCAAGGCCCTTTAAGACTGAGGCAGTTCTTGCGCTCAATATAAGGCACACCAGGCATGTGTGGCTAATTTTAATTTAGTCCTGGTAACATTTTGAAGCTGTAGAAAACTAAGTGAAATTATAGTTAAACACTGCGCCATTGTGTATGTGAGTAAAAAATGAAATATAATAACATGGTCTAAAAGATGATTGTACAAAGTTTCTTGCTGCAAAAGAGATTCATTCTGTAAAAGACCATAAAACAACTTGAGATATTATAGAGATTAAAAACAGGGTTGTATGACATAGGCACGCATGGCTAAACCCACTGGCGTAACGAAACTTGAGGGGGCCCCCCTGCCTGGTTCGTGGAGGGGCCCCCTCCGGACTCAATCAGCAGCTCTCCGGACAGAGTATTGTGCCAAGGGGGCCCCCTGGAAGTTGGGGCCCCCTGCACCGCGGGGGCTGCGGGGGCCTGTGTTACGCCACTGGCTAAACCACACGTGCCTCTACAACGCTGTCTGAACAAGGCATGTTTCTGAACAACACAATACTTTAGCACACATGCCTTTACCACACAATTTTGTGGTAAAGGCATGACTGGTAAAGGGATATGAGTGGTAAAGATCACACCGCAGCCCCCCGTCCTGAGCCCTAAAAACCACTCGACCCACCCTGAGCCCCAAAAACTACCCCGACCCCACCGTGCCCTAAAAACGTCCCCAACACCCCCCCCCCCGAGCCCAAAAAACTACCCCAACCCCCCAGAGCCCTAAAAACTACCCTGACCCCCCGAACCCTAAAAACTACCCTGACCCCCTCTGAGCCCTAAAAACTATCCTGACTGCCCCAAGCCCTAAAAACTATCCTGATCCCCAGCCCTAAAACAACCTGACCCCCCGAGCCCTAAAAAAACCTGACCGCCCCAAGCCCTGAAACCAACCCAACCCGAGCCCTAAAAACTACCCAAACCCTTAAACCCGCCCCCCAACGCCTAAAACCCGGCCCCAGCCCCCTTTCCAGACTGCGTCCTCTCCCGATGCTTCCTCTTCCTGTGCGCGCCGATCCCAAGATCTAGACTGCACACTGCTTTTACCACACTTATGCGTGGGAAACTGCACGCGTGGCTCAGCCCATGTTGTATAGGCCCTTTCCATAAAAACAGTTTTCAAACATGTCCTGAATTTTACCAGTGTGGGTTCACTATGTAGGTAGAGAACAAGGGTATTCCATAGCTTAGCCGTTGAACCCCAACTTTGTACCAATGCCAAGTCACTTGGATTCATCCTGGACACTGAGGCCCGATTTACCAAAAAATTCACGCAACACAGCGCTGCAACTAAAGTTGCAGCGCTGTATGGAAGGGTTTCTGTTTTATTCTCCTCCTGCACTGGCGCACTTTTGACTGCCATGGCGCCAACGCACACACACTTACACTATTGTGCAAGGGTGTGTGTGTTCTATAAGGGATTGTTTTCGTGCTTTGTATGTGCGGTGTACAATGCAGCACGCATGTAAAGGAGGAAAAGCAATGAGAAACAAAAACATTCCTCCTTGTTATGCCTGCCTCGAGAATGTTTGCAGATAGGGAGTTGCTTCAAAACCTGTGGGTGGTGCATGGGAATGCCCATGTACCACCCACCGCCCAGAACCCTCCCTTGATGCAAAGTTATGCAAAGCAATGCTTAGCGCAACTTTGCGTTCATTTGCAGATTCCAGGGAAAGACTCTGCATTGGGTTTGTGTTACAAAAGTAACGCAAAACTGACGCAAAGCATTAGTAAATCTGGGTCTGATGCACCTTCATGTAACACACTGTGAAGTAAACCAATATGGCCTCCTACCAGCTATCTCTTCTGAACAAAAATTAAACCACTCCACCCAGAAAAAGGCTTCCGAACTACCATTCAAGCACTCATACTCTTGCCTCTGGGAGATGTCAAAGCCCTGCTCAGGGCCCTCTGAGACTTCACATTGGTCCCACCATGAGGGCATCCTGCACACCACAATATGACTCAACAAAGACCTGCCCACATCACAACCACCCTGAGAACTTCTCCTAGGCTCGCCTTCCATCTATAAAGCCATCACAATGCAACCCCTTATCTGGAAGGCAAGCTCAGCACCTGTGGTGGCTCTCATCACACCCGCAGCCAGGACACCATCAAACTGACGATGAAGAAGTGCATGAAAGAAAAAACAAGTCAATAGGCTTTTTCACTGTTCACCAATGATCTAGAAGAACATCCATCAGTCAATCACGACTGCCCCAATTCTGCTTAAATTTAGGAAAGAGACGAAGAAAACACGAAGAATACTACATCACAACAAAGTAATAGTAAACCTGCCCAACTTAAGTCAAGCTTTAGCTCCAATCACTGATTAACTGTATCTTTGCCTGCGATGCGTACAGCATTTTGCTGCATTTTGCAGGTTCACGTTATACAGATTCCACATACTTACATGCAAGTCTGAAATGCAACTTCATAAGGTAACAGAATGCAGACACAGTGCTATTATATAACAGAACAAAACAATAACACAGCACAGACATAATAGGACAAACACAATACAATATAATAACGAAAATTTAACACACCATATAAGCGAAAACAAAGACAACAACTACACAATTCAACACAATAACAATCCACAAGAACACAATAAAACAACACGAAAGCAAACCTACACCACAATACAACAGCTCTGCAAAACAGCAACAGAGCACAGAAATAACATTCCAGAACAAAGCAAAGCACTAGACTAAACTTGAATTCAAATATTGAAAACAGAGACATGAACAGTATGGGGCCCTAAAGAACAGTTTGTGAGGGAGCGAGGGGAGTCTTTTCTAGTGAAAGCGGTAGTGTCCAAGTGTGCAGCTTTGATCTTGTTCATTGAGACTGATTGGAGAAGTACAGACACCTGTTCATAATGGTTACTGCCAGCTCCGTGGGCCAGTGTAAGATCTGAGGCATGCCACATTGTGTTTTTGGCAAAGGTTGGGTAATTTCAGAGCTGTAAAATACTGTCTTCTTTGAGCGCTGCCATTTTAAGGTTGATGGCTGGTAGGATCCAATGCTTGATGAATTTATAGCCATTGAGTGAAGAATCAAACTGATTTTGTTATTTACAAAAACAGTCAATATCCTGAGCAAAATGTTCATGTAAATAAAGGATGTCCACAAGAGCAACGATGTACTTCTAGTCTTCTTTTCTTTATTTCCTTTAGAGAACCGCCAAATCAACTTCAAACCAGCTGCCAACACGTGTTTCGTCTGTTTAGGAATAGCCACAGACTTCTTCAGGGCTAGGTGATTAACATAAGAGAAACCATAATGATAAAATGGTCCCAATTACTATAAGTTCCTAAGTGATTAAAAACGTAGAGGAAAATTCAAAAGAAATTTAAAAAATCAAAATGCTGTGCCCCAACTCAGGGGTCAACAACTAGAGAGGACCATCAACCTAGTTATAATCAAAGAGTGTACACAAACCACCAAAAGTGCTCAGAAGACCCACACCACAAAGATACAAATACACATCTCTATAAAAGACATGGGTAGAAAAGAGTGAATCAAAAAAGTAAAGTAGGTAAAAAAACGGATACACGTCGGGAAAAGTGCCAAGCCTTTCAGAGAACTGGAACAGTGAGTATAGAAAGACCTATCTCAATCATACCAACAGAGAGTTAGTGTAAATGGTAAACTCACCAATTAATCAAGTAGTAGTGAGTGTATATGGCGAATACACAGAAAAACGCTTATGAGCATCATCTCGATAATATCCACAATCTAGATCCAAACTAGAAAAACAAGAACGGCAGAGCACAGTATGTCAGCTGTTTGCAAGAATTCGTAGAGAGTCCAAATGCTATGCATCGCCTCTTGCACTAAATACTCACTTGTCAACATAAATATCAACAAACAACCGGTTCAGAGGTTGTCCCGAAGCAACAATAAAGGGTAAAGTGCCAGAATCCAAAAGTTACCTGCAAAAAAATTGTATATATTGGCACTCAGTATCAACATCGAAATGCATGGTGCCAGTACTCATAAGTAATATGGTAGCCTCACGTGTGACAATCACACTAAGTAAATACCAAAAAACCCCTGACCTCGACTGTAAACGAAGTCCCACTCATAACCAATTGGTAATGATAACAGAGGCACAAATACAACCTCCGATACACAACAAACATGCCCTACCAAAGTTACTAACTATATTCAAAACGCTTATGTATTGAACAAGTGGCATGGGTATACACAATAACTGAATAACAACTAATTATCAACATAATCTTGTATCTGATCGCCCACTATTTAACCAATAACGGCATGTAGTTAATATCAACCTCACTTGTTACACAAAAAGCACCATAGCATTCCCATAACCGAACAACATTTTAACTGGCGCGTAACAATAAAATAAACCGCAAACCTTTAAGAGATTATATAAGAAGAAACCGGCTCTACCTTAACGTATCTTGTAATGGCTGGAGAGTACTCCATCCACACAGCGTCTAGTACCTGCGCCATGTCCCTGCTCATTAAATACCATTTCGGGCATAAAACATAGAAGAGGGACTAACCCTTCGTACTGGCGCCGAGTTTCGATAGAAACCGGCCGCCATCTTAGAGTGGCTAAATTCATATAGTAACGAAAAGTAAACCATAATCAGGCGTTTAGGAAGGAAAAACCCAGCATTACTCACACCAAGTCAGTAAGAAATTTATAAAAGCGTATCGGTCAATTAGCAGAACGAGGTCATTCATACTATACAAATATCAGACAAATAAACCTGATTTTTGACATATAAAACAGACCCTATCACAGACTCATACAAGTAGCCAAGCGTCAATACTAGATATGATACAACAATAATCAGAAAATTATATTGCCAACACATATAATGCATAGGCTTCATATACTCACTGCATCCCATCTCTAATTAAAACCAGATTCCAGGATATGTTAGTATATTATGAGAACAGTATCCAAAGCATGGAAAGTAATATGCAGGATAGTTGAATGGTGAAGTATAATAGGGGGAGGAGAAAGGAGCAACTGCAGACTACAGGGCATAAATTACAGCAAACTGATCAGTACACATAGGGTACCAAAAGTATAAATATTTCCACAGTAGGCAAATCCAGTCGTGGACATGGATATTAACTTGAGCACAGTCCGTCGCTATAAGTATATCCATCCAGTACAGCATAAGCACAGGTCATGAATGTAACATAAACCACCACGTCATATGGAAAATTTGATATTTGTAACAAATCGCACAATTAGAATTTAAATTTTAAATGGGAAAACATCAAGCAGTAGGGAAGATCAGTCCATATACATGTTATAGGGATTCATACACTAGCAATAGGAAAACACAGTGTCATAGAGAATATTTTCGCACAGGAAAACAGATCAGCTACCCAAAAAATATTGAAGTTCATTGTCGATGTTAAGCCCTCTGTCAACTGCACGTAACTGCATGATCCAACATGCCTCCCTTTGTCGTAATCTCAATTCGCGATTACCACCTCTAACATCTGGTTTTACATGTTCTACACCGTGATATTTAAAAGACAGATGTGTGTCTTGAGTCTCACATCCAAGCGCGTGCACAGCAATCGGATATCTGATATCATTGTTTTTCAGCGCTCTAAAGTGTTCGGATATGCGATCTTTCATTTTTCTAATGGTGCTGCCTATGTAAATTTTCTTGCATTTGCAAACGAAAGCATAGACTACATAGGTAGTAGTGCAGTCAATATGTGAGGTTATTGTATAGGTTCTTGACTCATTATAGCTAAACTCCTGTATGTTATGTACAGCAAACCTACACATACTGCAATTCCCACATTTGAAAGAACCTATCCCATGTCTATGTAACCATGACTGACCCTGTTCACGCACCCTAGGGTAGCTAGGACTGAGTATGTTACGTAATAAGTTGCCTTTACGGTAAGTAATCATAGGATGATTCTTTACATATGGTCTCAGGCTAACATCTGATGTAAGTAAGAACCAATAGCGTTTCAAAATTACATATATTTTAGATGACCAAGGATGGTAACTAGTCACTAATCTCACAGGGGCGAAAGCTTCCTTATCAGGTGTAATCATGGTTTTCAATGTCTGTTCCCGAGTCAAAGTGGTGATTCTCTTTTTGGCCTTATGTACAACGTCAGAGCTGTACCCTCTGTTCAGAAATCTTAGTTCTATATCATTGACACAGTTCACAAAATCACCCTCCTCACTACAATTACGACGAGCTCTGTACATCTCGCCATACGGAATTGAGTTAACTTGTGATCTAGGGTGTGCGCTACCCGCATGTAGCACTGCATTACACGATGTAGATTTCCTAAACATCCTACTGCAAATCAGGCCCTCGTGTATATACAGTTCTACGTCCAAAAACTCAATGCTGCAGTAACTATGTGACATGGTGAAAGACATGTTGTAGATATTACTGTTCATATAAGTAAGAAAGTCCTGCAATTCCACCAGACCTCCTTTCCATATCAACAGACAGTCATCAATGTATCTTCCATAGTAGCAAATATGTTCGTGCCAACAAGCACCGCCCGGGCCCCAGACATGCGCCGCCTCAAACCACCCCATAAAGAGGCAGGCAAAGGACGGCGCAAATCTGGAACCCATCGCGGTCCAGCAGATCTGTTTGTACCAATTATCGTTAAACATAAACACATTGTGCTCCAGAACAAGTTGTGCCATAACCAAAAGCATCTCTGTATGCTCAAACAATTCAACTGGCCTCTTGAACAAGTAGTATCGCAGCGCATTCAACCCATGGTGGTGACTAATGTTAGTGTACAATGACACTACATCAAATGTTACAAACATCATATCTGCCTCCCAGGTATATCCATTTAGGATATTAAGGACATGCTTAGTGTCCCTAATGGTAGATGGTAGGTTAGTGACGTATGGTTGTAAGAACACGTCTACGAACTCTGAGATTTTCTCGGTTGGCCCCCCAATCCCCGAGACAATCGTCTCCCTGGCGGTGAAGTGGCATTCTTGTGGATCTTCGGTAGAGTATACAAACATGGGAACCTGGGTCGATCAATTAGTAGATATTTATGCTCGTCATCATTAAGTATACCATTTGTATGCCGAGTCCTGAGTTTACTGTTGATAATGTTTGTAATCTCAAAGATCGGATTATATGTGAGTTCTCTATACCAATCCGGGTTCCTCAATTGACCCATGACCTCAGCATCATATTTGCATTTGTCCATAACCACTATATTTCCACCCTTATCTGCTTCCTTAATGATAAGGGTATTGTCATTCCTAATCTCTCTCAAGGCTGTACGTTCCTTATAAGTAAGGTTTCTGCAATTTGAGGGTAAATTGTTACATCTCAATTTGCCTTCCCATCTGTCTAGTTCACCATTTACGCTTTTGTAAAAAGCATCAATATTATTACCACTTGGCATCTGTGGAGTCCATCTTAGACTTAGCTTTCAAACCACTGTTAGTACTCACATTGGTGCAACATTCTAGATCTTGCAATACCTGGTGTATAGTAATGGGATCATTTTCATTCTCTGTGGTTGACAATAAAAGTTGTGTATCATGGATATCCTGTATAGACATTTCACCATACGTTCTACTATGCTCTATAGGTTTATTGCTCATAGCATTAGTCGAAAAGAATTTCTTAAGTTTTAATTGTCTAGCGAACTTGTAGACATCAATTTTCACATTGTTAATATCACAATAGTCAGTGGGGCAGAAATGCATACCTTTGCTCAAAACTGAGATCATATCACTCGTTAATGACTTGCTAGATAAATTGATGACTTGTATATTCATGTTCAAATTCACCTCTTTTGATTGACCTTCCCCAAGAGCGTGTGTGCATGCCCTCCCTCTCTCCTGAGTTTTCGTCCCCCCCTCTTGCCTCTCTTTGTCTTCCTCTTGTATCTTCCCTCTGTTCCCTCTGTCTCTGATTGAAATCTTTGTTGCCCATTCTCATCCGTTGAACCTCTTTTAAAAAAGAATGGTTGCCAGTCGTTTCCGTAGCTGTATCAACCGCTCCCTCATCACCACTGCTCGACATATTACTTGAGGAAGTTGCACTAAGACCACTAATTGATGCTGTTTTACCTACTACAGTGTCCTGTCTGATCAGGTTATCAAAACGTTTTGCGAAGGTAAAAACCCTCCCATTCAAGTAATCTTGCTCATCACGTTTAAGTTTACGAGCTTTTCACTGCTTGATATCCTCCTCAAATTTTCCCAGTACTTCCTCCAAAATTGTGTAATTCTTTTTGGTACCTTCAGCTAAATTTAAATCCGCAACTTCTTTTTCAAGAGTGTCAACATCATTTATAGCCTTAGTTACTTTCTTTTCACTCAAGAGGTTCATTAATCTCATAGAATTACCCACTAATTCCGTCTCCCATGCCAACATCAAGTCCTCCTCTAGATCGTCATACGTGGGGAAAAGCTGGGAACGTAGCCCACGAGATATCCTGTCCAAACGCTGATATTCTTTCAATGTAGCTCCATCCCACCACTTGCTAATTTCAGTCTTTTTTAATCTTTCTAATCTGATAAATTTTGCTTTGAGACCTTCATTGGGTTTAGCGTTACCCTGTGTGATAGCTCTGTTAACTGAAACTCCAGCATGGAGATTTTTAAACAGGTCCTCTGCTACCTTATTTCTGTTATTTCTTGAACACATCTCCAAACAATTAATGACCAATTGGCCTAGGTCAACCAGCTGCAAATAACCCAAACAATGACAATAACAATAGCACAGATGGTTGGGAAAATGTCTTGCGCTTAGTTGCCAACAGTGTATTCTTAAATCAGACTGCTCCAAGGATATTACTGATGGCCAGTGAGTGCAGTGAGTGTATGAAGCCTATGCATTATATGTGTTGGCAATATAATTTTCTGATTATTGTATCATATCTAATATTGACGCTTGGCTACTTGTATGGGTTCGGTTTGCTTGGTCCGTGATAGGGTCTGTTTTATATGTCAAAAATAAGGTTTATTTATCTGATATTTGTATAGTATGAATGACCTCGTTCTGCTAATTGACCGATACGCTTTTATAAATTTCTTATTGATTTGGTGTGATTAATGCTGGGTTTTTCCTTCCTAAACGCCTGATTATGGTTTACTTTTCGTTACTATATGAATTTAGCCACTCTAAGATGGCGGCCGGTTTCTATCGAAACTCGGCGCCAGTACGAAGGGTTAGTCCCTCTTCTATGTTTTATGCCCGGAATGAAATTTAATGAGCAGGGACATGGCGCCGGTACTAGACGCTGTGTGGATGGAGTACTCTCCAGCCGTTACAAGATACGTTAAGGTAGAGCCGGTCTCTTCTCATATAATCTCTTAAAGGTTTGCGGTTTATTTTATTGTTACGCGCCAGTTAGAATGTTGTTCGATTATGGGAATGCTATGGTGCTTTTTTTTGTAACAAGTGAGGTTGATATTAACTACATGCCATTATTGGTTAAATAGTGGGCGATCAGATACAAGATTATGTTGATAATTAGTTGTTATTCAGTTATTGTGTATACCCATGCCACTTGTTCAATACATAAGCGTTATGAATATAGTTAGTAACTTTGGTAGGGCATGTTTGTTGTGTATCGGAAGTTGTATTTGTGCCTCTGTTATCATTACCAATTGGTTATGAGTGGGACTTCGTTTACAGTAGAGGTCAGGGGGGTTTTGGTATTTACTTAGTGTGATTGTCACACGTGAGGCTACCATATTACTTATGAGTACTGGCACCATGCATTTCGATGTTTATACTGAGTGCCAATATATACAATTTTTTTGCAGGTAACTTTTGGATTCTGGCACTTTACCCTTTATTGTTGCTTCGGGACAACCTCTGAACCGGTTGTTTGTTGATATTTATGTTGACAAGTGAGTATTTAGTGCAAGAGGCGATGCATAGCATTTGGACTCTCTACGAATTCTTGCAAACAGCTGACATACTGTGCTCTGCCGTTCTTGTTTTTCTAGTTTGGATCTAGATTGTGGATATTATAGAGATGATGCTCATAAGCGTTTTTCTGTGTATTCGCCATATACACTCACTACTAGTTGATTAATTGGTGAGTTTACCATTTACACTAACTCTCTGTTGGTATGATTGAGATAGGTCTTTCTATACTCACTGTTCCAGTTCTCTGAAAGGCTTGGCACTTTTCCCGACGTGTATCCGTTTTTTTACCTACTTTACTTTTTTGATTCACTCTTTTCTACCCATGCATTTTATAGAGATGTGTGTTTGTATCTTTGTGGTGTGGGTCTTCTGAGCACTTTTGGTGGTTTGTGTACACTCTTTGATTATAACTAGGTTTATGGTCCTCTCTAGTTGTTGACACCTGAGTTGGGGCACAGCATTTTGATTTTTTAAATTTCTTTTGAATTTTTCTCCACGTTTTTAATCACTTAGGAACTTATAGTAATTGGGACCATTTTATCATTATGGTTTCTCTTATGTTAATCACCTAGCCCTGAAGAAGTCTGTGGCTATTCCTAAACAGACAAAACACGTGTTGGCAGCTGGTTTGAAGTTGATTTGGCGGTTCTCTAAAGGAAATAAAGAAAAGAAGACTCGAAGTACATCGTTGGTATTGTGGACATCCTTTATTTACATGAACATTTTGCTCAGGATATTGACTGTTTTTGTAAATTGTATGTGGACTTATTGTCTGCAAAATTATTGATGGGGGATGGCCATCAGTAATATCCTTGGAGCAGTCTGATTTAAGAATACACTGTTGGCAACTAAGCGCAAGACATTTTCCCAACCATCTGTGCTATTGTTACTGATTTTGTTATTAATGGAACTGCTGTATTTAATAATACTGTGGTGATTATTTGATGACAGTGCGTATTTTTTGTTAATAAAACTAAAATTAAAAACAGTGCTAAAATATAATGATGCAACCAAGGATAAATTCTTACCTCTGCCTTTTTTGTGACAATGCCTCATACCAACGCTCATGGCCTTCATTTACACTTGTTGCAAAAAGGGAGACACTAAACAGGAAGCATCGGAAAGGAAAAATTTTCCTAACCATGGCCACCTTTGACTCACCATTTATAAACCACAGATAGCCATGGGTTTTCCAATTATTCCTCCAGGGAGTCTATGCAGAGGTAAGTATCGAAGCATGTTGATTTTGGAGATGTAAGGAAGGCCGAGCTCTCCTACCTAGAGCCCGTTTGGAATGTGGACCGGCATGCTGTTCCGGCTGAACATACCTGCTTGATACTCATTTTAACCATCAAATAAGTGCTTGGAGGCCTTCCTGAACAGAGTACTATATTTCAGTAATATGTTGATACACAGGTATTCAGTATGCACAAGAGACCTTATCGATATAACATGTTAAGAAATGAATCAATCTTTCTACGGTGATAACCTACAATCAAAGCAGAAATAATGAGATTGTATGAACATGTAAACACATCAGCTGGAAAAAAAAATTAAAGCCAATTTGTTATTGAAGTCTGCATGTTCATCTGGAGGAAAAAAGACTCAGAAAAACTTCAGCTTAACCTGACCGACAGTCTCTGCCCTGCAACTCATTGTACTCAAATGTCTATGCCTCGCATAAACTAAATTTCAGGTAGCACAAAATGATACAGAGATCAACACACAATCATCTCATTTAAAGTAATAAAAATCATTAAATTATTTGTTCTGACACACACCGTGTGTGCACACTCCCACGCATGCACACCTCACGACCAAGCATGTATTATAAGAAAATGGGGTATTAGTTGGTGATGTGAGTTCCTTTCCAAGTAAAAAGTCCAAAATCATATTAGGTCCAACACACAAGTTCAATAATTAAACCTGGACTTAACACATCAGAGCTATTGCACAGAACCAACAGGCTTTTCTTAAGGAAAAGTGTGTAAAGTATTTAGCAGTATCAAAACAGTTAAAAAGTTAAAATACAATACAATAAAAATCCAACAACCAATTTCTAAAAATAGAGAATATTTTAATTAGAAAAATGAAACAAAAAGTAATAAAATCCAACACGAGGAGCCAAAGATATGATGTTTTGAAACTTTAGGCCAAAAAAGTGGCAAGAAAAAGTAAAGCCGATCAGAAATCACTTGACCTAGGCATGATTTCAGCTAACCACAATAAAATGGAGGTCGAATTCCCCAAACAGATCGTTCTGATCAAACATTTTACCTTGGGACTAAGGGACAGCTTTATCAAAGGGTTGTGTTGCCCATTGTGTCATGCAAGGTAACACAACGGCAGCGCAACACTAAAGTCAGATTTACCAAGCCATGTAAGGTCATCTTGCATGGCCATGCGGTATTGGTAAATTTGAAGTAATACAAGGAAGTGCAAGTTGCTGAATAATGTTACTCTGCCCTGGGGAGGCTTTCCATAAATAGAGTGTGGGTGTTTCCACGCATCCACCCTTGGATTTTGGAGCATTCCCGGATTTACCATGAGTTTTGTTATGTTATGTTGTGTTATGTCATGTCATGTTATGTTGATTTGTATGGCGCCGTTTATCACTGGTCAGGGTATCCAGACGCTGGAGCAGGAACGTTGGCCAAGCAGAGCTCCTAGTTGAACAGCAATATCTTCCGTTTCTTGCAGGAGTTGATAAGTGTAGGAGCTGTCCTGATGTGTTGAGGAAGTTAATTCCAGTTTTGGAGGCGATAAAGGAGAAGACACGCCCTCCTGACTTGCTTCTGCAGATGTTGGGGACATGTGCGATGGTGAGAGAGGTAGAGCGTAGCTGTCTGAAGGTCAGTAGAGTTGAACTCGGTCGTATGCTGGTCCATTGTTGTGGAGGGCTTTGTAGACATGGATGAGCAGCTTGAATTGGCAATGTTTCTGGATGGTTAGCCAGTGTAGTACAGTGAGGTAGGGGGCAATGCAAGCGCTTCTGGGGACGTCTAGGATGAGTCTGGCGGCATGCGTTTTGGATAGTCTGGAGTATTTGCGTGAGCTGGTTGGAGATGTCGACATGGAGCATGGTGCTGTGGTCGAGGTTGGTGGTTATGAGGGCCCGGGTGACCATGTATCTTGTGTGCGCTGGGGGCCATTTGAAAATGTTGTGAAGCATTCTAAGAATGAGGCAGCAGGATGCAGCCACAGTGTTGACCTGTTTATTCATTGTGAGTTTGTCATCTGTGGTTTCTGGCATGGTGTGTGGGGGTGAGTGTGGGATCTAGATCGGATGGCCAATAGGAGGAGTCCCATGTAGAGATCTTGTTTCCGAAGATCAGGATCTCCGTTTTGTCTGTGTTGAGTTTAAGGCAGTTCTCTCTCATCCAGTTGGCCACGTTGGTCATGCAAAAAGGGAAGATAGTCCTGGTGGTGGTGTTTGCATCAGCGAGGGTGAGGATGAGCTGAATGTCGTCAGTGTAGGAGACAATGTTGATGCCATGGGCTCTTATGACCAGGGTGAGTGGTACCATGTACATGTTGAACAGGGTTGGGCTGAGGGAGGAACCCGGTGGGACTCTGCAGACGAGCTTCTTGTGTTCAGAGGTGTAAAGGGGGAGTCTGACTTGTGGAGTTCTGTTGGAGAGGAAGGAGGCAATCCATCTCAGGGTGGGCCCTAGAATTCCTGAGTCCTGGAGTCTGGCAATGAGGGTGCCATGGGAGATGGTATTGAAGACAGTTGAGAAGTCGAGCAGGATGAAAGCGTATGTTTCACCTCTGTCCATGATGGACTGGATATTGTCTGTTGTTGCCAGGAGGGTGGTTTCCATGCTGTGGTTGCTATGGTACCCTGACTGGGTGGAGTCCAGGAGGTGGTGCTGTTCTAGATGAGCGGAGAGTTGCCTGTTGACCTCTTTCTACAGGACACTGGATGGGAAAGTAAGGAGCAAGATGGGTCTGTAGGTGCTGAGTTGTTTCAGGTCTGCCGAAGGATTCTTCAGGAGAGATGCAACTTCTGCATGCTTCCAGCTATCCTGGTGGGTTCTGCTATGGATGGAGGAGTTGATGATGGTGGTGATGTTGGCGCTGATCAGTGTTCATTTCAGGTTGTACATGTGGTGAGGGCAGGGGTCTGTGGGGGACCCTAAATGGATGGTCTGCTTAATTCCTGTGGTATCGTCTGTGATGAGTGGGCTCCAGTTTGTTATATGGTGGGCGTTCCTAGTGGTGATAGGAGGTGGTGTGATGATGTCTTCTATGGTGGGTAGGGGTGCAAAGTTGGAGTAGATCTTGAGTAATTTGTTGTGAAAGAAGTCAGGGAGGTCCTTGCAGAGGTCTTGTGACGGGATAATGTTGTTGGTGGCTACCGTTGGATTGATGAAATCTCTGACAATGTTGAAAAGTTCTTCACCGGAGTTGGAGCAGGATTCAAGTCTTAGCACAAGGGCATCTTTCCTGGCTTCTTTGTTATGGGCATGGTCCCTTCAAAGTGCAGATTTGTAGGCATCTCTTGAGGTGTTATCTCAGCTGGCTCTCCATCTACTTTCTAGTTGTTTGCAATAGCGCTTGAAGTCTCTTAGGTCTTCCGTGTATGAGCATGCTAGATCGTGAGTTCTTGTTTGCATGATTTTCTTCAGTGGAGCCAACGTGTTAGCGCAGTCTGAGATCCAGTTGTTGATAGTGGTTAGATCACTCGGTAGGTCACCTGTGAGGATAGGCTGGTTGGATCTGAGGGTGTGGGTCCAGTCCACCTCTGCTATGTTGTTCCAGTTGCGACTGATGTTGATGGCTGGTTTTTGTTTGCTGGATTGGGGCGCATTGATATAGAAGTGTATGATGAAGCCGTCCGTTCATGTGAGCGGCATGAGGTGGCTGAAGGTGATCTTGGTGCTGACTGTGGATCTGGGTCGAGCGTGGCCCGGCAATGTGAGTTGGGCCTTGTACGCGCTGTGTGAGTCCAATGTTGTCGAGGCTTTCTAGGAAGGCAGTGGCGTTGTGGTCCGTTGGGTAATCGAAATTAATGTTCAGGTTGGCGCGCAGTAAGAAGTAATTGGATCTGATGGCGATGGGAGAGATGAAGTCGGTGAGGAGGTTACTGAAGGTGGTGCAATGTCCTGGTGGTTGATAAGCGAGGGTGTCCGAGATGGTTGTGGAGTGGCTGATATGTAGTCAGAAGTGCATGTGTTCGATGAATGTGGTGGGTTCGTCTGTTGTGGTTGTGCAGGTAATGGTGTCTTTGTGAATGATCGCAAGACTTCCTCTGGGTTTGTGGTGCCTGTCTCGGCGGACGCTCTTGTAGCCTGGAGGAATGGCCTCAGCAATGGCTGGAGTGGATGATGGCTTGAACTGGGTTTCGGTGAGAAAGAGGATGTCTGGGGAGTGCATGTCAATGAGGTCCCAGACCTCGGTGGCATGTTTGCAGAGAGATGCCAGGTGAGGTGTGTGCAGTGGGTAGAGTAGGAGTGGTGCTGCAAGAGAAGCGTCAATGAACACGTGAGAAGTATCCTACAGTGTGATGTGGTGGGGAGCGGGGGCAGCAGTCATGTCGGTGTCCAGTGTTCATTGATACCAAGTCGGATGAAGTGTAATGGTGGCAGTGGTGGTCGGACGAACCAGGGTCTGTGGAGCTGGGCACCGACCAGGTGTGGATGTGCGCAAATGGACTTGCCTTTGGCGTGACAGCTGCGTCACTAAGTAGGTCCTAGGAGGAGGAGGAGTGTGGGGGCAGGGCTAGGTAGCGGTGGGAATCCGCAGGCGGAGAAGGCACAAGTGGTAGACCTGGGAATGAGTGGTAGACCTGGGAATGCATCAAAATGGTATGCCAAAATGCTGTGTCAAAATATTACGCCTTACCAAGGGAGGCATAACAAGGAGAAATATCTTTATTTCTCCTCGTTCCTTCCTCTTACTATGTGTGCTACATTAATGTGACCCTTCCTGCTCAAAAACAATCCTGTCTGCAACTCGGACACCCTTGCACCATGAGGCAAGGTTGCCTGCATTGCTGCTAGGCAGTCAAAAGTACACCAGCACAAGGAGAGCACAAAGAATGTGTCATATAATGTTAAATATGGTGCATACCTGCCCTCTCCTTTCATGCAGCGCAGCATGGTGTCTTGATGCGTTGTGCTGTTTGATAAATCTGCCCCTGAGCATCTGTAAAGGAAGCTGAAATCCTCCAACAGGAGCAAGATTGAAGGTTGTGTCTGCCGAAGTACTCTCAAGTTAGATAGCTGTTGTATGAAATCGGTTTGGAAGCTGTTGGTTTTGGCTTGAAAATGTTTGAGCGTGAAAATTAAAATTTCGTGACCACTGAAATACTCTCATTGGTCAGATACTTTTCACTCCTTCACCCAATCAAGATTTTTACCTTCAGACTTTTTTGGAGGTCAAAATCCTCCAGCAGGGCAAGCCTGGAAGTTGTATCTGACAAGTCCTATCAAATTTGGACAATTTTGCCTCAAGGTACCACTGATGCTACAGAGTTCTTGGATGTCCAATAATTTTCTAAGCTCCAACTTTTCATGCTTATTGGAGCAGTTTCTTCATAGACTCTGATTCCAAGTTGGTTGGGATCGAGATGCTGTGTATCACACCTGATTAATAACAATGCCCTCGAGCATGTTATTTCTTGGGTGCGATAAAGAGCATCTATTAATGTGTTTATGGGGAATAAGATGCAGATTTGGGTGCTGACCTCACCGAAATCTGCATGGTACAGTAAATACAGTGCACTTTTCCCCGGTTAAGTTCCGGAAGGTTTGATCTATGAAACTTTAATGAAAGGTGAGATATTCAACACACTCTGTAGTTATCAGATGCGGTAAATGCCACCCAATTTGAAATTCCAATTCATGCACAAAGAAGGACTTACACAGGGGTTGGAATATTCCAACCAACTTGTGATAGTGACCGAAGGCTCGGAGGACCTCAGGGACAGCACTTATAGGCCAGGACTCAATCCAGCAGTAGCCAACAGTAGGGTACACATTGCTACTGGTCAGCTGGTCACTCCAGGTAAAAGGTCTCTTTCAGCTTGTTGTCTCCCTTTATTCACACAGGAGTTCAGCCAATATACCCTTGGAATCTCCTTCTCGGTCCTGTGGAAGCATATCCAGCCTCTCAGGTCTCCACCCAGGACACAACAGCAGGTCCAGTCCTCTTCTGGTCTTCTACAAGTCTGCAACAAGTTCTGATGAGTTGGAGATGAGGCACCACTTTTGTAGGAATCACTAGCCATTGGGTGGGTGTGACTCTGTAACAAAGTTCCCAAGGGCAACTCATCTCTCTTTTGCAGCATATTATGTTTGCCATTCTGCAAGCTATCCCACTGTGCACTATTATGAGTTATATTATACCCAACATGGTAGAACATGTCTGCCTTTGGAGGTGGCTACTGTTCCAGCCAGTGGTGTGCCTAGGAAAATGAGCAATCCCCTCTTCCACAACCACACAAAAATGGATCTGGAAACAGCTCTCATTCCTGCTGTTATGTTGCCAAACTGGCTACAGTTAGCCCTGGGATGTAAGGGCTTCTTTCCCCCTCGTCTCACTTTACTGAGAAAGGCCAAGCATCCCCCAGGTTAATAAAGTTCTGGATCCTTCCTGCCAAAAGGCCCAAGCCATTATTTTCGCTCTGGGAGCAGTTTTCACACCTCGTTAAGGGAAAAGCAATGACATCGGCAGCTGGTGGTAGGCTAATGCCACCACCAATTTTTTTTCGGGTATATTTATTAAACATCCTACCTTACCAGCAAATTGAATGTTTATCAAGTATTAAAACTGTGGTCTAAGATTAACAAACATTTTGCATTGGGCTTGTGTCACAAAAGTGATGCAAACCTGCTCTAAATGTTTCGGGGGGATTTATTTTCCAGCGCAACACATGTTTTGCACTGGAAGGTTGCCTGAAAGTAAGGCAAAGCAATGCATAGTGCTACTTTGCATTACTCTGTGTCAAGGGGTGTTCCAAGGATTTCCATGCAGGTTCCCATGCAACCACACATGGATTTTGACGCAAAACCCTATCTACTAACAATAGTAGACAGGGTTTACGCCCAAAAATACTGCAACTTGAAAGCAGGCGTTTAAAAGGAGAAATGCTTTTTATTTCTCCTAACTTTTCCCACTTTGCATGTGTGCTGCACTGTAGTATTTTGCAATGGAAGGGAACCCTTTCAATACAAAACCTATGCTAGACTCACAGAGACACCGTTGCACTATGACATAAAGGTGTGTGTGTGGCGCTCAGCAGTCTAATTGCACGCCAGCACTACGGAAAGAGCACGATAGTGCCATATCTGTGTAAATATGGCTCTTTCCTTCTCTGCCTCTCACGCAATGCAATGCAGCAACTTTGGGTGCTGTGCTGCGTTAGGTGAAAGTTTTGTTTATGTGGGCCAAAGAGATATAAAGCAAATGCACAGACAAAAAGCAGGAAAAAATCCTTTCCTAAGAAATAGAATAAAAAGATTCTGTTTCCTCAGGCCAATATTATTTTGATAATTCAATGTATAAAAAAGGAGAGCAGGATCCTACCAGGTGCTCACCTGTGTAGTTTTGGGCAGTGTTAAACCTGACATCCTAAATGTGTTGTCTACCCCCAAACTTTTTGCTTTCACTCCTCCTACTTTCTGAATTTGTTTTGTGCTATTGGACTCTGTGCACTTTACCACTGCTAAACAGTGCTAAAGTGCTTGTGTTTTCATCATAAAACAAGGTAATATTGGCCTACACCTGATTGGTACATTTAATTTACTTATACGTCCTTAACATATGGTACTACATGGTAGCCAGGCCCTGCAAATTAAATGCTACTAGTGGGCCTGCAGCACTCATTCTGCCACCCAATGAGGTAGCAAGTTAAACCTGTCTCTGGCCTGCTGCAGCAGCCTCTACTGCAGTTTTAAACTGCCATTTCGACCTAGAAAAATAGTTTTACCAAGCCTAAACCCTCCTTTTTAATACATATGTCACTCCTAAGGTAGGCCCTAAAGGCCAACATGGCAGGGTTCATTCTATTTAAAAAGTAGGTCATGCAGGATTATGTTTTACATGTCCTGGTATTGAAAAACTCCTAAATTCGTTTTTCACTACAGTAAGGCCTATCTCTTCCATTGGATGACATCGGGTTACCTTATTACATTTAATACGTGCTAACTTTTGATAAGCACTTATGGGTGGGGCGGAGCAGGTAGAAATGTTATGTTCTGACTCAATTGAGTTGTAATTTAAAATCCTCCTAAATGATAAAGTCGGATTTTAAGTCACAGTTCTGAAATTACCACTTTCAGAAAGACTGTGAATAGCTTTGCTGTTGGATTTTGTGTATTCTTCCCATACAATGAAACAATTGGAGACTAGCCAGGATGGTTAGGGGCTGAGCTGTTCCCTGCCCCCACTTGCACTTCAAAGGGGGTTGCCTCCTTATTGGACTTGGCCTCTGTGCAGGGTCATCCCCAAACGTTTTATAATTTTCCCTCCTGTTTTCTGAATTTAGCTTTTGGTGGCATTAGGACTCTGTGCACTTTACCACTACTAACAAGTGCTAAAGTGCTTGTGATCTCTCATTTGAACATGATAAAATTGGCTTACACCCAATTGGCACATTTAATTTACTTATACGTTCCTAGTAAAGTGATACCACTGGGACCCAGGGCTTAAACGCTACTAGTGGGCCTGCAGCACTTATTGTGCCATCCACCTACATTTCCCTTTAAAACATGTCTTTGGTCTGTAATTGCAGTGTATGTGCAGTTTTAAACTGCTAATTCAACCTGGCACAATAAAGCTTTTGCCATGCCTACACCTCCCTTTTTAATTCATATGTCACCCCTAATGTTGGATGTAAACAGCCAATAAAGCAAGGTGCATTGTATATAAAAGGTAGGACATGTGTTCTTAGATTTTACATGTCCTGGTAGCAAAAATCCCCCAAATATCAATTTTCATGACCGTGAGACATTCTTCTCCCATTGAAAAACATTGAGTTACATTATTACATTTAATAAGTGCTAACATTTGATTGGAAACAGGTAGAAATGTCATGTTTGGTCTCAAAAGAATTGTAATTTAAAATGCTCTTTAATGGTAAAGTCAGATTGTAAGTCACAATTCTGATAATGCTAAGTCCTAACCATTTGGTGCTTGAGGCCTTTGTCCTGGGTTACATGACTGTGAATAGCTTGGCAGTTGAACTTTGTGTATTCCTCCCAGGTAGTTAGTCAAAGGGGGACTAAGTGGTGACAGGATGGGTGGGGCGGAGCTGTTCATTGCTCCACTTACATTTCATACGGCCGCCTCCAGCACACTACAAAGGAACTTCATACCAGCCTTTTTTCCCCCTAGATCATTTGGAGCCTAGGCAGGGGAAGGAAGGAAATTTCCAGAATCCAATGTGGGGAAGTAGTTTTTCTCACATCAAAGGCTGGCACCAGGTATAAATATTAGACCCTCAAACTCTTCAGTACACTCCTGGACCTGTGTAGGACACGCAGAAAGACTGCTGTGTACTTCAGAAGACTGCCATGCTACTTGAGGCCTGCTTTGTACCTCAGAAGACTGCCCTTCTGCTACTAGAGGACTGCCCTGCTCCTTGAAGACTGCCATGTACCCGCAAAGGACTGCCCTGCTGCTGTGACTCCACGGACTAGTATGCTGGCATCCTGTGTGATCTACAAGGACATACCCAACTCTTGAGACCTTAAACAGTGCACTTGGCCTATGCCGGGAGTGAGTCCTGACCCTCCTGCCCCCCTGTGGTGACCAACTAGTCCTGGACCCTTAGATGTTGTGATAAAGGTGCATCTCCAGCCAAAACTTTACACCACAAAGTGGCCTGAGAGCCGATAGAAGACTGAGACCTACCTGCTTGCCGGTCTTCCTGATTTCACAGTACCTTTTCTGCAGCAATAAGTCCTGTTCGGTGGGACACCCCAGAACGGATATCCAGCCTTGTGAAGCCACATTGGCTTCAGCCTACAGCTTCATCCCGCTGGAGATTTTTGACTTTCAAAAAAGTGACAACGTTCGAACGTGGAAATCTTAACAGCAACTTCGCCCAGCCGTTCCCCGATAATGCCACCTCCTCATTAGACACCGCTGGCTGCCTTGCCCCTCTGAACTTTACATTCTCAGAAATTGTTTTTAAAATTTCTTCTAACTTCGACGGTAAGCTGAGCCCTATCCACCTTACGTAGCTGAACTGTCCTCCATCACGGTCTGCCTTAACTTTTGACTTTGCCCCTGTCTTACATGATCAGATATCCGCGGTTGGCGCTTTGATCTTTTAGGCACTATTTTTCACTCAAAACTTCAAGAATGCATAACTCTGGTTCTACTGATTGGATTTACTTTGTTTTGATGTCATTTTATTTATTAAACTATTCTCTATTTTTCTAAATGAGTTTGGGATTGTTTGTGTTTTCACTTTATTACTGTTTGTGTGCTGCACAAATACTTAACACAGTGCCTCTAAGTTCAGCCTGACTGCTTTTGTGCCAAGCTATTAGCAAGTTAAGCACATGTAAATTAGTGACTTTTGTGATTCACCCTGACAGGGATTGTGGTTGTTGCTTGAGAAGGGTTTTCATCCCCAAAAACCAAGAAGCAAGGTTACCTACGTTGGCGCTAGGCAGTAGTTTGTGAGCCAGCGCAGGCAAATAGCAGGAATGCACCGTACAATGTTACATACTGTGCATTCCTGCCCTCTCCCAGTTCATGCAGTGCAGCAAGTTGGCTTGCTGCATGAAATATTGATAAATATAGGCCTATGTTTTCACCAAAGGTGCTGCGCTGAGTTGCATGAAAGGAAGAGAGCAGAGACATTGCATATTTACTAACATATGGCACTGTTTCTCTCTACAATAGTGCTGGAGCACTTTAGACTGCCTTGTGCCAATGAATAGTGCAAGTGTGTGTACGTGATATCAAGCATAGGTTTTGTACTGGTTCCCTTCAATACAAAATCCTATGCTTTGATGAGGTTTAACAGTGTTCCAACTTTGTATGGGAGCTCTACAGTAGATGCAAAGTTGGAAAACCTTTCTCTGTTACGCTTGTCTCAAGGAGGCATACATTTTTAATGCGAGTACCTGTCTACCTTTTCTAGTAGTAGGGATTAACATCAAAATCCATGGGAATGCCCATGCTCCACCCATGAGATGCCACTCTAGCCCAAAGTAGTGCATTGGGATACTTTCAACCTGAAAAAAAGTTTTTAGCTGGAAAGTAAATACCAAACTTACATTTTGTAGTGGTTTGCATCAATTTTGTGAGGCACAGCTGGTGCAAAGGATTAGTAAATTTGCCCCCTAGTATTGAAAGCCATAGTGGTAATTCAGGCATCAATTACAAGCCCAAGCAGTCATCTCCATTTATGGCCACACCATCAGCTGGCTCCACTGGAACAGGATAGTGCCACATCCACCCCCATGCCAGGGCGGGAAAAGTCACTAGGCATTATTCACTCTGCTTTGTTTTGTTGAGATGCTGAGCAATATATTGAGCGATAATGAGATGCTTTTGCTTAATGTTTTTATTTATTTATTAAAGTGTCTTCAATCAATCAAGTGGCTTGTAAAGCGTGACTACGGGAGACATCAGAAAAAACCACAGTACGGAAACCGCCCTCCTCGCCGCAACAGACGACATCCGCACCCTACTGGACAAAGGAGAAACAGTAGCCCTCATCCTCCTCGACCTATCAGCGGCGTTCGACACAGTCTCCCACCGCACCCTAATACGCAGACTCTACGACGCAGGAATCCAGGACAAGGCCCTCGACTGGATCCGCTCCTTCCTCTCCGGCAGGACGCAGCGGGTCAGACTCCCCCCTTTCCTCTCGGACCCCACACCTACCACCTGCGGAGTCCCCCAGGGCTCCTCCCTCAGCACGACGCTCTTCAACATCTACATGGCTCCACTCGCCCCCATCGTCAGAACCTAAGGACTCAACATCGTGTCATACGCAGACGACACCCAGCTCATCCTCTCCCTATCCAACGAGCCCAACACCGCCAGACGCAACTTTCGAGAAGGCATGGAAGCCGTCGCCAAATGGATGAAAAACAGCTGCCTACAACTAAACACCAACAAAACAGAAGTACTCATCATGGGCCCAAACCCCGATGCCTGGAGCGACACCTGGTGGCCCCTCGCCCTCGGAAACCCGCCAACCCCCACGGACCACGCACGCAACCTGGGAATCATCCTGGACTTTGAGCTCAAAATGGACCGCCAGATCAACTCTGTCTCGTCTTCCTGCTTCCACACCCTCCGCCTCCTTCGTAAGACCTTCAAATGGATCCCCCTCGAACACCGAAAGACCGTCACTCACACCCTGGTCACCAGCAGACTCGACTACGGCAACGCACTCTACGCCGGAATAAACAAAAACCTCACACGCAAGCTACAGAACATACAGAACGCCGCCGCAAGACTGGTCCTCAACCTGCCAAAACACTGCCACATCTCCCAGCACCTGCGCACACTCCACTGGCTCCCTGTCGAGGCGAGAATCACCTTCAAGATGCTCACCCACGCACACAAGGCCCTCCACGGCACCGGACCAGCATACCTGAACAGCCGACTCAAATTCCACGCACTCCAAAGGACCCTACGATCAGCCCAGCTCTCCTACGCAGTGGTCCCCCGCACCAGAAAGACCAGATCGGGAGGCCGCTCCTTCTCCTTCCTCGCGGCCAAAGCATGGAACGCCCTTCCGCTCCACCTCAGACAGACAACATCGCTCCCCATCTTCGCAAGAAACCTCAAAACCTGGCTCTTCGACAGACCCCCTCCTTGATGGATGGAACCTGCACCCCACCCCTTACTGCCTTGAGACCCTTACGGGTGAGTAGTCGCGCTTTAACAAACCCCTGATTGATTGATCGTTTACATCGAATGCGCTACAACGCATTCCATTACAACACGAACCATTACATCGCAAGTCGTTACAACGACTTGCTGTAGGGGGCAGAAGGTGTTGGATTTATAATCCAACATCTTCCCTGCTGTAGCAAAAACTGGAGTAGGAATAGTAATTTATACTATTCCTAAGTCCAGCGCGCCCCCTACAGCAAGTCGTTGTAACGACTTGCGATGTAATGGTTCACGTTGTAACAACGCGGTCGTTGTAAGGACTGCGTTGAAATGGAATGCATTGTAGCGCATTCGATGTAAAGAGATACATTCCTGACTACTCACCCGTAAGGGTCTCAAGACGCTGGGGTGGGGGGAATGAAAGCAGATCTGTCGCAAGGCCCTGTGGTTCAGTCGAAGAGCCAGGTCTTGAGCTCCTTCCTGAATTGGGGCAGTGACGGTGATTGCCTCAGGGGGAGAGTCAGGGTGTTCCAGGTCTTTGCTGCGTGTCTTAAGACGGTAAGGAAATATTATGCCCTTTATTCTAGTCATTGTATGTATTTTTTATCATGACATTTTGTAGGAAATGGTGCATACTTTATGGCTATCATTAGCTGAATAAAGATGATTTGACAGCTGGCAAATAAAATTCCAGCAAGAGAGAGAAAAAAGGGCACCCCAAGCACTGACAAAACCAAAGCACCAATCGGATGAGGAAATTATCTGAGTTACTAGCCAGCAAAGCTGTTCCCCCTTAATTACACTAAAAATAGCATAAGTCTGAGTTAACCAGGAAATCAGACCAGCAAAGTCCACCACCTCCACCTATGGCATTGGTACAAGAACCTCCCAGATGATGACTCAATATTCCACAATACACAATGAAGGGAGCATTAATCAGAAAAGAGAATAAAGAAGGGAAACTTCAATCCTATTAGGAGGACCAAAAGAGGTTACATATTTGAAGGATCCTTGTTCCTTTATTTTCCAGCCAAAATGTTTATTAAAAGTGAGAAACTGATTAAAGCAATAACAGATCATAGTTGGTGAATAATGAAAACCTTAATAAGATGGTCACTCTTTTTGTGCATGGCAATGTCCCCTGTTATACGCATGGAGCCTGTTGTCATCTGCAACTCTCCACTTGATCAATGAAAACAAAGTACAGGTATCTCAAAATAGTTCTGGTGTAGTCACACTGTGGTGAGGACTACCCTAAAGGTAAAAGGTATTGACATGCTACAATAAACCAACATGAATTCACTGACTTTAATAAATCTAGTCTGTCTTGTGAATCTAAAGGAAAGAACATTTCTTAACTTCAAGGAGGAGCTTCATAAAAAATTAACTGGTCTAGACCAGCTGCAATAGAAAAGTCAAGACCACAACCAAACTAGTTGTCTTAAACTGCTATTATACAGTCAACAGTCATAAAAGACCATTTCAATATGATAACTACTCCCAAGTTAAAGACTGTATAAGTGTGGAGGCTTTATGCACGTAGAGAAGGCGCTGTGAGAGCGTCCTTACAACAATCTATATTTCTCTGCAGGCCATGAACTTTCACATTTCAGAGTGGTGGTTTTCAATGTCTCTGTGTCCTCTGCCATGACATTCCCCTTTCTCCATTCGTACTACTGGCTCTCAAATTCTTGTGTATATGGTCATTGGTGGAGGTGGTGACAAATGAAAGAGCACATCACTCCCACTGGATTCTAAGAACACTATTCAGTGGATTCTGACAGATTCCCTAACCCACATTCCAGCGTGAGTGATCGATTCTGACACTACTCTTTCTCAGCTCTTAGACGTTATAACTACATTGCATCAGCTTACTGAAATCAGAGAGTAGAATTATTGAAACGTCTGAGTTAGGCAGTATTAGAGCCCAGATCTGAAGAAAAGAGAAAAAGAAGACGTGCATACGGTATGTGCTTCTACTGTGAAAGGTCAGGTCTTTTTGTAAAATATTGTTGAAGGAAACCTAGGGCCTATAACAGTCAAGCATCAGTAACACCCTTGGAAGCCTAAAGACTACTTGATAATGAATGGAGCTGCCTTGTCGAGTGAAGAAATTAAGGGCCTGATTTTGACTTTGGTGGATGGTGTTAGTAATGTCGCCATGGCAGAGTACTTTACTTCCACCGTGGCGAGCACTGCACACTTTCATTTTTATTTCCCAAAACAAAATCCCAAAGCAGGATTTGTTTTTGGAAATAAAAAATGCAATGGCCTGCTTGCCATGGGATTTTTCACCCATGGCAAGAGGGTAATTGAAAAGTTTTTAACTTTAACATAATGCCACGTTTTGGATGGTTTGTAAAAGTAAAAACTGGCCTGTGTTTGCCGTTTTTAAAATGGACGGGTGGATATATGGCCAAACCTCCGACGGCCCTTACTCTTCCGGGCCTCCGAAGGGTTATGTTTGCAGATGTTTGCATTAGGTTGTGATGCTATCCTTAAAATGTGATGCAATTATAAATTAGTTGTTCTGTGTCTGGATACTATATTGCACTCATTGAGCCTCATTTTATATTTCTGTTCTCTTTTGCCAATGTAGGTAAACCTGCATAGCCATTTAAAAAGAGGTAGAATCAAGTTTGGCAAATTGTTTTTTTTACGGGGAAAATTTGTGTAGCAGCGGAGCAATTCCAGTACAGTGAACAATACAGCCAAAGTATAAAGTATATTACTCACATTATTGCTGCTCCCGCATTACACTGGTGAGGGACTGCATATCCCACCTATTTTCCTTGGATCCCAGTCAATCAGCATTTACAGCTTACAAATTTAGAGCATATAATGTTCTGCATTTGCACATGTTCAGTTCAATAATTTCAGACTTATAACTTTGCTATGTCAACAGACCTCTCCATGCATTTTTTGGCAATGTCTATTCCTCTCATGGTTGATAATTGCTGCAGCATCTGCCCAGTTTAGAGAGGCTGTGGCACACCAGTCAGTGGTTTCTATGAGCCCCAGCGGAGTTGTCAGTTATCTCACTCAGTCAATCAGTTAAGTGTGGTAAATTCTTCTCCCTCATACATGGATGTACTACAACGACACCTCTAATATCAGTGAATAAGCTGGAAAGATATGGAGGTGTGTTCAGATGTGTAGCTTTGTAGAGTATTACACCTATTTCAATTTGATTCATAGCTTAATGGCAATTCAATGAAGGCTGTCTAGGACTGATGTGATGTAATCGCTACTAATTTGGCTGTGGAGGTTAATTTGGCCATTTACCAAATCTAATCATAAGTGTTAGAGATCAGGTCTCTAGTTGGCAGAGGTATGCATCCTGTCCAGATAGGGATCACAATCCTAGTCAGGGTAAGTCACAACACAACCTAAATTATCCTGTGCTAACCCTCTGGTAGCTTGGCACAGAGCAGGTAGACTTAACTTAGAAGGCAATGTGTAAAGTATTTATGCAATAACTCATACAGTAACTCAGTGAAAAAAAAACACAAAAAAGACTCCACAGCAGTTTAGAAAAATAAAGTATGACTTTATAACTAAAACAAGACCAAAACGACAAAAATCCAATAAGTGCAGTAAAGCGCTTAGAAGCAAGTAGCACTAAAAAGAATAATTTAGGTCACACAGGACTGTGGCAAAAAGTTAGGGCCGGCCATGATGGAGCTCCAGCTGGCTACAGGACCCACACAGGCCCCAGTACAAAGAACAAACATATTTCCTTGTCGCAAACTGCAAGATGTATTGATCTTCTCCACGCAGGGAAAGCAATGCATCAGTTCCAAAGACAAATGCAGGAGTCGAGAGGCGTCAAGTGATGCACTGGTTTCGGCTCGCAGTCGAGGTGATATGTCGATCTAACCAAGCTGCAGCGATACGCTGTCTGATGCGTCAATCTCTGGAGGCAAAGCGCTGGTTCTGAGGCGATGCGTCGATTTTACTCCTGCAACTGGGTCAATGCGCCGCTTCTGCTACACGCAGGCAGGAGATGCGTCAAAATCCATGTTGTAAGTACCTGGGCCACTTCCAGTGAGTCAGGAGCAGGGGTAGAGACTTTGATTTCCCTAAGTCTCAAGCAACAGGAGGGAAGCCAACAAGCTCTTGGAGGTCACTTTGGAAGAAGGCAGAGTCCAGCTCTCCTTTAGCAAAGTCAGAGAGCAGCAGGCAGCAGAGCAACAAACAGAAAAGCAGGCCTTCCAGTTCAGCAGTCAAGTTCAGTCCTTTGAGCAGCACAACAGTTCTTCTGACAGAGATTCAGTGTATGTCCAGAAGTGTCTGATTTATTGGGGTCAGAGCCCCAGTACTTATACCCAAATGTGCCTTTGAAGTGGGGGAAACTTCAGAGAGCGGTTTTGAAGTGCACAGTGTCCCTATCAAACCAGTCGTCTCTGTAAGACTATCTGTGGGATGTAATCAGTTCTTTGTGTGGGCTCAGGCCACTACCGTTTGAAGTGCAAGTGGTAGCCCCTTCCTACCTTCCTGCCCAGGAAGAGCAATCAGAATGCAAAGGTATGTAGACGGGTACTCAGCCCAACCTAACCTTCCTATGTTTTTGGCTGTCTGGAGGGAATGCACAAAGTGTAACTGTCACACAGCCCAGACCTGTATTGGAGGCAGGCTGCAAGGCACACAGAGTAGTAAGAGCTGAGAAATGTCCACTTTCTGAAAGTGGCATTTCTAAAATAGTAATGTTAATTCAGACTTTGCCAGTAAAGAGGATTTATCATTACCATTCCAAAGATATGAAACATGATGCAGCTACTCCTTTCTAATCAAGAATTACAGCTTGCAGGTATTTTAAGGAATTCCCAATGCTAGCTTATGAGAGGAGTGGGCCTCACACAAATTTAGATGTTTGTCACTGCCCCGACATGTAGAACTTAAAAGTACATGTTGTACCTTTAACTTACACAGCACCCTGTCCTTTGGGTTACCTAGGGCCTACCTTAGGGGTGACTTATGTGTAAGGCTTGGCAAGTAGTTTTAAATGCCAAGTCAAAATGGCAGTAAACTTCACACACAGGCCCTGCAATGGCAGGACTGAGACATGGTTAAGGGCTACTTATGTGGGTTGCACAATCAGTGCTGCCGGCCCACTAGTAATATTCAATATACAGGCCATGGGCACATGTAATTCACTTTACTAGGGACTTCTAAGTAAATTAAATATGTCAATAGAGTATGAGCTAATGTTACCATGTTTAGGGGAGAGAGCACAAGCACTTTAGCACTGGTTAGCAGTGGTGAAGTGCGCAGAGTCCTAAAAACGAGTACAGAAAACATTTGGGGGGAAGACCGTCCTAAGGCTGTCCGTTCTAACAATAATGTAACTTAGAATGCTGGCAGCTGTTCTTGGACTGTTAGGTAAAAGCAGATGCTTACAATTTTTTGAGTGAATTCAGACGAAAGTTGGCCTCCTTATCTTCTCTTCATGAGTGGGACTAGTGAGAAAAAAGAATCCAATGTAAAACCTAAGGAACCGGAAAGACGAACGTACAAAACTCTTTTACTTTTAGTTTCTCAAGCAGCTCTATATCAATATTGTTTTTGTCTTTGGGTTTATGGAGACGAAAGACATTATTCTGGGTGTTCAAAGTGAAAAAAGTGTCAGCCACTCATGCTTGATGTTTGGTGTAACCAATAGGAGGATGTTTTAAGTAAAGCCTTGAGTCATTAGCATATTGGTCTTAGTTGTTGTAAGAGGTGAGTTGAATAGATACACATCATCCTGCTAACATGTGCTTCACTGCTCAGTGTCCCATTCTGCACCTATGCTCCCATCATACAATATGTAACTTCCCACTTCCACGGGGCGTGGCTTAGCAGGCTGCAAAATGGCCGCACCTTGAGTGGGCTCTGCCGGCCAAGCCTAATATCCTTCAACATCCTGCAGGCATCCAGCACATCGCCACTTCAAACTTGCCGCATCGCCACTCACCAGCTCTTGTGGAGTGCTCTGTGCCGTTTTCCGTCTTCCTGGGCTGCTGCTCAGTCAAGATTTGCCGCTGCTGCGTGCCCCGGGCCTCGGTCCGGTGGTGCGCGCGGCCCTCCATGCCCTCCCGTATCCGACAGTGAGGTCCCGATTGTGACCAGTTCCTCTACCAACGCAGCATCCCAACTCCACGGACATTGGAGCCGGTAGGTGACGCTGCTGCGGGTGTGCTTCGCGGCGGGGCTGGGGACGCGCTCGTCGTACCGCACGGCCCAGCCTTCGCTTCCCCAGGCGCCTACTCTCCTCTACTGGCGCCCGCGGCTCAGGCTTCCTCCATCGGGCCGGGCTAGGCGGGCAGTGCGCCCTCCTTGACTCCCTCGCTTTGCGCGGCCCCCCGCTTGCCGTGTCCTCCGGCTCCCCAGCGACGGCAATTGGCGGCTGTTGTCTCAGCCCTGCAGGCCCTTGGGCTCCCCTGCTGAGGCGTACTCAGCTTGCCGGGTGTGGCACCTCCCCGGAGACGGCCGAGCGCTGCGACCCCACTTGCTGCCCTTCAGCTCATCACCAGTTGCCGTGGGCGGCGGACGCCCTTACCCGCCGGCCTCCACAGGCGGATCGGAGTACAACACCAGCGCCATCAGTCCGCCCTCTCCTTGGTCCCGGCCGAGGCACGGCCCGCCGCATTGCACTGGCTGCGTCCATATCGGAGTACAACACCAGCGCCATCAGTCCGCCCTCTCTTTGGTCCCGGCCGAGGCACGGCCCGCCGCATCGCACCGACTGCATCCATATCGGGTCCACTAGCCCGGCCTCTTCTCCTTCTCAGGGCCCAGCCGCCCGCTACTTGCTAGTAGTACCAGCTTCTTCGGTGCTGTGGTTCCCTGAAATCTCTTTGGCCACATTTACAGTGGTGTAGGCACCGGCTTCGGTTGCTGTTCCTGCTGCCCGGGGCGAATCACTCCGGCCAACCCTTCCTTAGCTGGACTCTGCTGCCTTTCCTTTACCTTGGATGGCTGGCTGTCTGTCTGCGGCGGCCGCCTGGCGCCGGACCACTCGCCCATTGGATCTCCTCCTCTCTCACCTCTAGCCCACCCATGTATTGTGCTGAAGCTGCTCGTCGGGCCCCTCCTGGCACCCCTCCTCTGCTGGCTGGCCGCACCTTGAGTGCGTTGATCTTTCCCTTTCGCGTGCGACCTCTCCTCTGCTATCTGGCTGCTCCACTCTCCTTTTACCTCTGCCATGGGAAGAACTGACCCCAAGCAGCCCAAAATCACCTTCGACCAGCGCCGCCAGACGCGTCAGGAGGGTGCCGGCGCGGACGGAGGTGACCCGCCGGCTACATCTGACATGGCGCAGTCCCGCGAGGATGACCTGAAAGCAATTATGCTTGATGTCAAATCCACAGTCACCCCTTTAGCGACGCAACTGGATCAACTGTCGGCCCGGCTGGACACAGTGAAGGCCCGGGTTGACTCCCACGATGCCCGACTCCTTCATGTTGAGAACAGGGTGTCTGATGCGGAGGATGCGGCTACCCAGGACCGCCAAAAACTACTGCAGATGGACAAGCTGCTAGCAGTTATCCGCGACAAAGACGAGGATTTGGAAGCGCGCTCACGTAGAAGCAATCTTCGTATCACGGGAGTGCCCGAGTCCACCAACATCTCTCGCATGGAGGACTACGTGGAACAGCTGGCTCGGGAGCTCTTCGGAGACGTCCTATCACCGGTTTTTATTGTTGAGCGTGCCCATCGTTCCCTTGGCCCCCGTCCAGCCCCCGGCCAGCCGGCCCGACCCATCATAGCCAAAATACTGAACTTCAGGGCCCGCAATGCCATCCTCCGGGTGGCCAGGGAAAAAGGGGACATTCGCCATCAGGGCAACAACCTCTCGTTTTACCCGGACTACACCGCCGCAGTTCAGGCAGCACGCCGTGAGTTCCTGCCGGCCAAACGGATCCTACAGAAGCACGAGATCTCCTACTCGCTAGCGTATCCGGCCAAACTGCGTATAAAACAAGGCACAAAGACCCTCACCTTCCCGGATCCAAGAGAGGCGCTGGCGTTTGCTAAAAAACTCGACAAGTCTCATCGCTCTTCGCCTGCTAACTCCCAAGTTGCTGGAGCTGACAACCTTAGTGACAATGATTGACATATATTTTGAGTCTTATCTCTGTATCCTTTGAATTGTTTATTCGTCTGGTTTATTGTCACCCTCCTTTGTATGGCTACCACTTGCATTCCATGTGGCCACTGCTTGGGCTCTTATACAGCCCCCTCTGGGCCCTTTTTAGTGTCAACTATGCACTCTGGGCCTACAGCTATGGTGGTTTCTGTAATCTTTTTGTTTTAGGTATCTGCCTGTGCCATTGGCTTGGCCACCCTGTCTTTCCGACAGGGGTGTCCGCTGGGCGACGCCAGGCCCCCAAGGGATGATTCCCACTTTGGACATTGACTCTTCCCTTCCTAGTTGTGGGTCCCTGGGGGGGGTGCGGGCGGTATCTCAACCTGATTGGGGGTTGGTGTGGGTTGGGGGTGGGGGTTGGTTATCGGATCTGCTGCCTCCTTCTGAGGCGTGTTTGTTTTTGTTAGTATCTATTGTTTTTCATTTGGTTATCTCATTGACATTCTGCTTGCAGCACAACACTGTCACACACGATCTTCGCATTTCCACGGCGCTCCGCTTAGCGCACTGTCCTAGGAACACCCTCTCGGGAATGACACACATTGCCATCCTTCCTCTTATGATCCGTGCTCCTCCCGTACAGGTCAGCTATTTACCTTGGCCTGCTCCAGTCGGCCCCTTTCCTTCCCCCACACTAGCGTATTGCTTACTCTCATTTCCTTCGGCTCGCACTACCACACGCATCTACTCAGGAGCCCTGGCCACACTTCCTGCACTGTGCTACACCCTTCCCCACACTTTAAAGAAATGACAGACACGGTATTTTGGACATGGAACGTCCGTGGTCTTAATGACCACCGAAAAGCTCGGCTAATACATGCACACCTCATCCGGCACAAAGTAGACATCTGTTTGTTACAAGAAACCCACCTGCTACCTGCATCGGCCACCAGGCTGCTTTCCCGACATTGGGGGGAATCTCACTCCTCTTTTTACTCCAACTACTCTCGGGGGGTGTCTATTCTAATACGTAGGGGACTCCCTTGGCAAACCACCCAGGTGATCTCTGACCCCGATGGGCACTACGTCATCCTCCATGGCTCCCTTCAGTCCCAACCATTGACGATAGTGGCGGTATACGGCCCTAACGTCGATGACCCAGATTTTTTTGTGCAAATTTGGCATCACATCTCATCCCTTGGCCCTGCCGTGCTCCTCTGGGGTGGGGACTTCAATGTGACACTTTCTACAGTCTTGGACTGCTCTGGCCCCCATGTCTCCCACCCACGCTCCGCAGCGCTCCTGCGCTCCATTCTTGACGACAACTCACTGTACGATGCTTGGCGCCACACGCGGCCTGAAGCCCGCGAGGGCACTTGCGTCACCGGGACTCGTGGTTGTTGGTCCCGGCTCGATCTATGGATCACCTCTCCTGATATCCTATCCTGGCTCATCTCTGTCGAACATATGGCGCGCACTCTATCGGACCACGCGCCGGTACAGCTTAGTCTTCGTCTTCCTCTGTCCCCTCGGCGCGCTTTTACCTGGCGACTCCCCCCGAATGCACTTCGAGACACTGTTTTTTGTGACGAGATCCAGACCGCGATCACAAACTATTTTGAGCTCAATGAGGGCTCCGTTGACTCTCCCTCCACACTTTGGGAGGGATTCAAGGTTGTTGTACACGGTGAATGTATCTCGAAACAATCCGGGGTCTTACGCTCCATTCGTAGTACTCTTGACAAACTTGAATCAGATATTAAATCCTTGGACTCCCTCCATTCTCTTCTCCCCAGCTCAGACACACTCACTCGCCTTCGCGAGAAACACACTGAATTTGCCAAGGAGGCCGACAGAGAGCTCTCATTTCTTGGCAGGGAAGCAGGTGCGCGCCGCTTCGGTGAGGGCGATCGGCCCGGAAAAACCCTGGCCAACCTACTTCGCTCGCCCCGTGCCGCATCCTATATCACAGCGCTTCAAGATGGTGGCCCCACTCGGACTACCTCCCCATACGAAATCAAGGCACGCTTCTCGGACTACTATACGACATTATGCTCCGCGGGCTCCACCCCCTCGCGCGAGGTCTTCACCCAGTACTTTGATACCCTCGAGCTTTTATGGCTCAAAAACCATCACCGAGAATTCCTCGACGAGCCTTTCTCCAAAGAGGAAATACTCGCCGCCATCAATGGTATGCCTGGCGATAAGGCCCCTGGCCTGGACGGCTTGCCCGTCTCTTTCTACAAAACATTCGCTCCAACTTTAGTACCGCACTTGGCTGCCATGTATAATGATTCTCTCGAGAGCGGTCACCTTCCACCGTCACTCCGCGAGGCTATGCTAACCCTTCTCCTTAAGCCGGACAAGACCCCCGAACACTGCGATTCCTACCGTCCACTGTCCCTTATTAATACGGACAACAAATTTTTTTTGCCAAGCTCATTGCTTCGCGTCTCCTTCTTCTCATGCCACTCATTGCTCGCCCTGATCACTCCGGCTTCATTCCCGGCCGCGCTACTTCACATAATCTTTGGACCATCTTTTCTGTCCTCCATCAAATTAATCCAGCTCTCCCCGCAGTTGCCGCCCTTCTTGACGCCACCAAGGCCTTTGATACCCTTGAGTGGCCCTTCCTGTTCTCTCTCCTCCCACGTCTCGGTTTCAGTCCACGATTTATACGCAAAATCTCACTCTTATACACTTTACCCACCGCCCGTCTTCGTATTATTGGACTAATATCTGACCCTATTCCTATCTGCCGCGGTACCCGCCAGGAGTGCCCGCTCTCACCCATGCTCTTTGCCATCGCAATGGAGCCGCTGGCAGCTAGACTCCGGCAAGACCACACCCAGAGGGGCATCGGCTTCGCAGCCCGCGCCCTCTTAGTCTCCATGTACGCTGACGATATTATGCTTTATGTCCGCCACCCTCAGGAAAATCTCAGCCCTCTGGTACGCGAGATCATACGGTTTGGAGGCTACTCTGGAATCCTGGTGAACTGGAGTAAGTCGGTCCTCTTTCCTCTCACCGACGCCACTACGCCATTCACCCCGGACTTCCCCTTCGTGTGGGCGTCCGGTCCTACTCGCTATTTGGGAATCTGGCTCTGCAGGGACGTAGATGACCTCTGGAGGGCTAACTTTGGTCGTGCGATGGACTGGCTCGAATCCAAGATCCCCCAGTGGAGCCGGCTTCCCCTGTCGTTGGCCGGCCGCATAGCTATTGCCAAGATGGTGGTCCTCCCCAAATTTTCATACCTTTTTTTGAACATCCCTGTCCCCCTCACTGCCCACTTTCTTCGCAGGATCCGCTCGCTGATTATCTCTTTAATTTGGGCCGGTAAGCAACCTAGGATTGCGTATGACACTCTTACCCTCCCGATGTCGTGCGGTGGCCTGGGTGCCCCCAACTTTCAGCTTTACGCATTGTATGCTCAAGCTAGTTTTTTACACTTTTGGATTCATCCTACTCCGTTCCAGCCGCATGTGGTGGTCGAGGCTGACCTCGCTGCCCCGTGGCCGCTTGCCACCACCCTGTTCGCCCCTGCCAAACCCCTTTGCACCGAAATAGACACGGTCGAGACCTTGCGCTGGGCCTGGGATGGTCTGCGCCATCTGTCTGGTGCTCCGGCGCTCTCAGCAAATAAGATGTCACTCGTTCAGCATCCGGCTTTTCCTCCTCTTCAGCCCTCCAGTATGTCTAAGCATGCCACTTGCCTGGGGTTGACTACATTGGCGGAGCTCTATCCCGGGAACACATTTTATTCCCCCGCTGACGGTTCCGGTCCCATGGACACTCTACTTTTTTTATCAGCTACGGGCTATCTGCAGGGAGCTGCACCCTTCGTTCCCCTCGCCTCTCCCCTCGATGACCGCTCTTGACTTTTTGTATTCATCTCCTTCCCCCCGGAAGTTGGTTACCAAATTGTACGCCCTCACACTGGCCGCCACCTCTATCTCCACTGATCGCGCTCGAGTGGCATGGGGCGAGGATCTTGGTGTTGATATCTCCAACGCTGACTGGCTTTATTGTTGCAACCAGACGAAGCGATTATCCTCGAATTATCGCCTGTGCCTAATCCATTTTAAATATTTGCATAGGCTTTATCGTACCCCTGTTCAATTATATAAGCTGGGACTCATTTCCAGTGACAGATGCCTGCGCTGTTCCGCCCCTGCGGCGGATTTCTCCCATCTCGCCTAGTTATGTCCAGAGGTCTCTGACTATTGGCGTGAGGTCTGTATTGCGATTTCCGAGATCACTTCTACACCGGTTCGGCCCGACCCCCCGCTTTGCCTCCTAGGCTTTGTTAAAAATTGCCCAGATGCCTCCCGTCGCCTGATTGCTATGCTGCTGGTCCTCGCGCGGCGTAGGGTGTCCATGTGCTGGGGGCGCAAACCTGCCCCTAAGTTCGGCCAATGGCTCGAGGATGCATCACGTTGCCAAACCCTCTTATCTGAATTCTGGGACCTTATGCCGGCCAGATCTCATCCTCTGGACATATGGGGGCCCCTAGTATCATATCTTCACGCTCATACCCCTCACCGCCAGACTGCCTCTCCCGCGCTTCCCGCCGGCACTCCGCCCGCGGCGGCCGCCGGTGACGGCCAGTAACCATCCATTGCTCCGTTCTCACCCCCTCTCCGATCCGGCCCACTCCCTCTTCCATAATTTGTCTGAGATGTATCCACGGATGCTCACTGTCCTGATGTGCATGAGTAATGTCTACTTCAGTTGCTGCACTTTGTTGGTCTGTGTCATTGGCCTCTCTTCATATCCTCAATCGTTGCTTTGTATACGGTGCTCTGATTTAATGCAAGATTGTAATGTGTCTATGCTATTTTGTCAATAAAGGTTTTTGGGAAAAAAGAAAAAAAAACTTCCCACTTCCACTGCTAATTACATTATAAATGACATATTTTGTGCCTAGATACGCTGTACCCTGGATATTTTCCTATGCCATACCACGCCCTTATTTTGTGGTTCACACTAATGTTACACATAAAACACAAAAGTCAGGAATCCTAAAGTCCAAATAGCAAATAATGCAAAAAAGCAAACAGCACAGCAAAAGATCAGAGACAATTGTCTTTTCAACTCACCAGGGCTCTCGCTGGAAACGTTCAGTTAGAGCATAGAGTTAGGGGAGAGAATGTGGCCTAACGGCTAGGGCGGTCGACCCCGGAGCCGGGGAACCGGGTACGAGTCTTGGCAGGGACGCTCAACATTCTGTGATTCTGGGCAAATCACTTAATCTCCCCGTGCCTAACAAAAATGAATGTGTCCGTCTGTAACGTGGCTGGTGCTCATGTAAAGTGCTCTGATACCTTCGGTTCTAGTTAGCGCTATATAAAATTCCCCCAAAAAAATATAAAGTTAAATGTACAGAGAAATTAAGCCAATATATGTTTTCTATCAATACAAGCCAATATAGGTCAATCATGTGACATAAACATGTTACTCTCAGTGAAAACATATCTAATGCTCAGGTGTCAGGATCTTCTCCCCAAGGAAAGGCTGAATGTCCTTGAGGAGAAGATGACATTCATACATGAAATACTATGCTCGTCATTCTTCTAAATCCCACTTTCACTTGCCAAATTCGAAAGCGGGACTATGCCTTCAGGAAATATGCACTTGAGCCATGAAAAGCAGCAAACACATTCAATGCCATGGGAAGTTCAATCTACTATAAAACATATCCAGTGTTTATTATAAAGTATTAGTATGTTCTTAGTTATATATAGGGTGATTAACACTGTGCTATAAATGGGGTTATGAACATGGTACAGGCAGTATTTAGGTTTTCACACTAACTACCTTGGCTTGTTTGAGATGGGAAAAGGGGCCGAGAATGGCTATTAAAGAACTAAATCTATTTTAATTAATCAATCCACTAAGTATATTGATAAAGATGGATGGCAATTAGTTAACACATCTATACTAATGAAGTCTAGTGCAATGAACAGCAAGTTATGCAAGAAGTGTACGCCCGCAGACCTTAAGTCAAGCATGCCATACAGATAGATACAAGAATAAAAGTACAGTCACCAATTTTCACAGGATTCTATGCAAAATATTCTATAACTATGACAGAGAATAGGAGGGAAGCATTATGCAAACGTCCCTGGTGAGCACCCAAAAACAGAGGGACAGTGTTTCAGGGATGTGAGATTTAATACAAAGATTGATGAATCTCTACAGTTCTTTTACAATATTCAGTACACTGGGTATGTATTTAAGGTCTATCTTAAAGAAATGTTTCAATGTTCTTATAATGGACACCATTTTAAAAGATGATATAGATGACACTGAGCTTACTTACTACGTATTCCTCAAGTGATATGGTAGACTTTTTATAATCAGGTTACATGCCTTTAATGAAAATGCAATGGATTAGTTAAGTGTGGAATGAGAATGTGGTTTGTGAGAATATGGTGACCTCTTCAAAGATCCATATCCCCAGTGTATAAAGTAAAAGCTTGCCTATAAAAAATTCATAAGTTGTAGTAACAATAATGTGGTTCATTTAAGAAGTGCCTCTAATATTCAGTACACACATATGCCAGGAACCTTGATCATGGACAAATTGTAATGCAAATGAATTGAGACCTTATGCATGACATGAGTAATTGTTTTGGACATTATGATTCAATGATTGTCATAATGTAATGCATCTGTAGGTAGGCACTATGAAGAGAATCGAGAGCTGTATGTGAATATTAGTGATTTAGACAATGAACATGCTTTAACCTTTTAGGTTCAACTATACTCTATAATATTGTAATAGCAATATATTAATCTGGGGTCATCACTATCCAATTTGAATTAGCTATACTTTCACTGCTCAAACCTTGCATGAAGTGTAGCCTCATGCTGTATTTTAAACATTTTAAACATTTTCATTGTGGTTGTAAGCCTTTCCTTTAATTCATAGTTCAGTTTGTACCGTTGTTAATATATTATTAATATTCTATATGCATGTGAATGCTTAAGCCTGATCCCATAATAATCAGTATCAAACCTTTGCATATGCAATGTACAATTGTGAATTCAGAAATTCACAGCGTAGTGGAATTTCCTCTTTCACACATGTATGGTGATTGACAGGGTTACAGGTGGTTCTGATTGTGCTTGTTGTAATCACAATGGGTAGTTTTATAACCTGGAAAGGCTAAAATGAACTCTGATATAGATGAGGGCGGCCTTGAGTACTCTCTCTTATACTCGTTAGTATAATCAAACAGTAACATTAATTCTAACAAGGAATGGGGTAGGATTTATCCTGTTTAGTGGAGTATTAACAAAGTGGTTCATCCATGGGTGAAATACTTTTCAAGTGAAGAAACAAACTAAAAATTGAAACTGAAAAATCCACATTCGTGTTGATTTCTCAATGGTAAATTTCCACATAGTAAATAATCTCCATGCAGAAATCTTATGCATCGGAATACTAAATGAAACTTACAACTATTGGAGAATTCTATTAATGCCCCTGAGATCATCCTAGAAGTTGGTATTGTACTCAGGATGAAATGTATAACTTTCAAAAACATGTATTTGTGAAGCTGAACCTGTGCCAGTTCCTTTAGTCTTTATATTTGGCTGCTCTTTGGATAGGTGGTATGGTACATGCCGAGTAATTGCAGTACCGCATGTGAGATGTTTCCTCTAATACCTGGCACTGCAAAATATTTAATGGGCTAATTTGTTGTAAATTAGTTCAATGACTTTTGTGGTCATTTAGAGCTTGGACGACAGGGTAGTCTGCCACACACGTGGTGGAATACCCTGTCCACCAAACAAACAATCCACTCACTCTATTTAGAGTAGGGCCAACCTCCATATTTCTTCCAGAAGAGCCCCCACTGGCTCTGTCGACTGGATCCTTACACCAAGGAGCTGATAGACATTGGACCATTGGTGCAAGAACCGCACACTATCTGCCCTCATTTAGGGATTTTTATTTTTTGTTTTGGACCACCACGAAACTCCCAAGTTGTAAGGGTCATTACTTTTGCTTTATTTTGCAAAAACAAACTTCCAGTTTGGGAGTTAGTTTTTAAAGGGAGTTTGTTTTGAAAAACAAAATAGTTTGCTGAGTGGCTGCATGATAAATGGTGGCCACTCAGTAAACCTGTAGTGCCTTCAGAGGAGCTGCCTTGGAGGGGGCCCTTCTGAAGGCAGAGAGATCACCACCATGTAGGAGGTGATCTCAAATATGGTGGACTGTAGTATGACAGGGCAGTGCAGCACATGCCTCCACTGTCCTGGTAGAACAGAGCAGAGCCCGCCAAACTCAAAATAACCACATAACAGCAGTGTTTATGCTATGGAAATATAGTATAATAATACATTATAGGTGCAATTCTACACTATTGTTAAGTATGATGCAGTAGAGCTTTCCTTTAAGAAACCCGTGCAATCCAAATTATACCCTCCAAAACCCTATTGCAAAAAGAAGATGAGTGGATGTTGGTAAAGTAAAGACAAAAAGGATGTGATTTGTGTCTATCATGCTCATGGTCAACTTGGTGCATCAAATAATACGTATTTATTGAAGCAAGGAGTAAAAGGCGACAGTAGTACACTGCTTTAAGTAATAGCTCAATCAAGGTTCAACTGATTAGTTTAGAGTCCCATGTATGAAACAGGAATAAACGTGTAGTATCAACAAAGATAAACGGGAGAGTATTTACGTCTCAAGGTAGGTAGGAACTTATCACACATAGGGGGCAATACATCGATTTATTGTTGACATCATTTTGCATGTGCTCCTGTCCCACTCAATTACATCTATCACTCTTTAGTTTTGAATCCCATGCATATTATTGCTCCTGTCCCACTCAATTATTACCATCTATCACTCTTGGGTATTGAATCTCATGTATATTATTGCTCCTGTCCCACTCAATTATTGCCATCTATTACTCTTGGGTATTGAATCCCATGCATATTTTATATAGCCTCATAAAACACATGTTGCTCTTGTTTTTTGTTGTGCTTACTGGGCTTGAATGCCATACACCTCTGTGATTGCTTTCATCTGTTTCATGCTGTTTTTAGGTCTGGTTTGAAAGCAGTTACCAGTTTTTTAAATGCATATAGGGTGGGCATCAGCTCCACACAGGAGATCTTTTTTTTCTTGCCTCATGCTATTGGCTGTTTGTTGCAGGAATCTGCTTCCAGGGAAGTGCTTGCATTGCAATGCATAAATGAGTATGTTACATTCCAAAAGTACAATGAATCATCGCAAATTAAATTTTGTATCTCCTTTCAGAATTGTATACAGAAACCAGTCACCATTTTCTTTGAGATTTTCCACTGCAACGGGGTTTTTATGATTTAGTCAGGAATAAAAACGCAAGCCAGATCTTTTGGCTTTGCCACTGCTTGTTACTCTTCTTACCTTATGAGCTGAAATCTCTTGGAGAGTTCAGCTGTTTTGCACTGTGATGTTGTCTCTCAGGTACCTGCCCTAAGAGTAATTGGAGCAGGACCATTATTTGTGAGTCACAGAGGCCTAAGGCTGCATGAGACTGTTGTGAGGCTTATGGAAGAGCAGCAGGAAGAATTCTCATGCTGAGAGTCCTCCAACAAATTCATGTGACTTCTGGAATATGGCTTTCCTTTACACTGCACATCTTCTGATTGTGTAGTTGTCATCTTTAAGAGCTTTACATTAACACTGACATCACATCCTTGTCACTTAGGCTTCTGATTTAGGGTTCACAGGTGACATGACATCCTCGTTACATGCCATTAAAGTGATGCAATGTTCAGGCTTTGTTTTCAGAATGTCATGAATATTGAGCCCTGGGCCCTGCAATTCTGGTCTCCAGAAGTGGCGCTACTTTTAGGGCCTGGAGCCTGTCACTTTTAGGGTTGATCAAAGGTTTCCTGTCTTTATACGTATGTGAAATGGGTATTTCTGGTCTTCTAAAACATTTTTATTCTGAAAAGACTCCAAAATGCTGCAATACACCTACACTTGTGTCTGTGACATCGGAACTGTCTAGCATCAGTAACCCAGCAAAGAGAATTTGAAAATGTTTGCATGACGTTCTACTTTTGCTAAAATGTCTGCGGGTGAGCTTCTAGTGGCAGACCTCTGCTCTGTTACTTTGCTTTTGAAACTCAGAAGCATGTGTACAAGCCCCTATCGCCACGGGAACGTCACTTTTTGTGACGTTTCCGTGGCGATAGGGGCTTTGCCTTATTTACAAGGCAGCGTTAAGCCACTTAACGTGGCTTAACGCTGCTTTGTAAATAAGGCCCCCTTTCATGATATGCTTAGCGTGCAAGGGGTGGGCAGTGGGTGTTGCGGTGGGCGTTCCACCGCAACACCCATTGATTTTGACGCTGCCCTTTATTTACAAGGACAGCGTAAATAGGAGGCAGCGCCAAAATTAAGACCAGGGAAAACCTGGTCTTAACTGAAATGGTTTATTTCTCCTTGTTTTTGCTTTTCCATGTGTGCTGCCTCGTGCAGCACACATGGAAAAAGCTAAATTCCTTGGATTGTTTATGAGTAGGAAGGTGTCCCTTCCTGCACATAAACAATCCTTAAAAAAAAAAGACCTTTTGTAACTTCCATGTGTGCTGCATTAAGCAGCACACATAGAAGTGACAAAATGGCATTTCAGGATTGTTTATGTGCAGGAAGGGACACCTTCCTACACATAAACAATCCTCCCCTGCACGCAGACACCCTTGCACTATGGTGCAAGGGTGCCTGCGTTGGCGCTGCACTGCTAAGTGTAGCACCAGCGCAGAGGGAAATGCAATGGTGCACCATATCCTTGTAAATATGGTGCAGCCTTGCGTTTCTGAAGTGGCGGAGTGAGGCGTTAAGCCATGACGGCTAACGCCCCACTCTGCCACTTCTTTGTAAATATCCCCCTCACTTTCTTATTACCTTAAGCTATCAAAGACAAACGTTCTAGAGAAACCACCCAAAGACCTTACTGTTTCCCAAATTTTAGCAGAGCGAGTCTAGCCATAGCAAATTTTTGCTTACAAAATTTCATTACATAATATAACACCCAGTCGTTTCCTCTTTTTTTAAACATCTTTTATTGAAGCATGCATCATCACATTATGCATACAAAATAATCAGACAAGACAGGCTAAGGTAGAAATAATATGAGAGACTTCCCAAAACGTGGATAGTTATACAGAATGGGGATTGGGCTCATTGTCCTCTAGTTTGCATGAATAAAATAAAGATAACATTGGCATCTTACAATAGTTTGACTTGATTTCCACTGACAATGAACAGTTCCTTCCAGAATATCTGCACAATTCCAAATGTCTACCAAATTTCCCAGTAGTAACAGAACCTCCAGCAATTGACAGTTGTGGCTGAAAAAAAGTCCCTCAACCTGGTTTGTCAAGGAGACCCATAAGCTAAAGGTGTGTAACCGAGCCTTGCAAGAGTGAAGCATCATACTGAATATAACTCAAATTGTGTTAAATCAATTGAACCTAACCTTTTACTTTTTGAGTATGTGTTCCAATGTCGTAGTTATAGGTATTAAAAGTGGTTGTGTCCATCTAGATTAAGCGCCAGTTCAGATTGAGGTTCCAGGTTAGCAATTCTTTTAAGGCACTATTCGGTGGCCCTCTTGTGCTTAGAGTGGGGGATGTTAAAGGTTCCTGGAGTCATTCCTGACCCCAATGGGATAGATGGATCCAAGGCATAAGCTTTCAGGTAGACTGCCAGGATCCAAATAAGCATGTCTGCTTCAGATGGGCCCCATGTTGCTGACACTTGACTGGTGGAAGGTATGAGGGATGAATGATGGATGAATCATAATGGACAATTTCGGCGTACCTAAGTACCACAGAAGCATAGGGCAAAGGCTAGTAAGAGCCTCAATTGCATCTCAGCACTTGGGATGGTCTGTTACAGGTTCAGTAAGTACATCTACCTCAAAGTAACTGGTCGAATTCAGTAAATGAAGTCCTGTCCTAAGTAAACATAGGTGGCATTGTTTATGTACAAAAAAAAATAAACAACTCGAAGGTATGTAAGAATAACTAAGATACCTAAGGTTTCATTTACACCTGAGTAAAAATGTACCTTTTTGAGAACTTTCCTCTGCAAAACTCGACTTTAACTGGAAAGCAGCCCTAAAGTAATGCTACTTTGCACCAAGGGGGTGTCCCATTCGTGGTACATGGGAATTCCCATGCAACTACCTATGGATTTTGATCCAACTATACTAAACTACTAGAATTGGTAGTCAGCAATTCAAAAACAAATTCACCTCCTGGAGCATTCTTTAAATGTCTTCAAACTTTTCAGATTGTGGTTGTGTTCTACATTATACAGCACACATACAAAGTGGAAAAAGTTATAAAGTATGTTTACAGATTGTATTTTGTATGAAAAGGTCACCCTTTCAGTACAAAACCTATGCTAGATAGCACGTAGACACTGTTGCACTATTGTGCAAGGGTGTGCACTTGGCTCATGGCAGCCTAAAGTGCACTAGTGCTAGGGGTGAGAGCAACAGTGTCATATTTTGGGTAGATAAGGGACTATCCTGCTCTCTCCCTTTCACGCAAAGCAGCACAACATTTGCTGCACTTCATGACTTCCTAGTAGATATGCCCTTTAGACCTGATTTGCTTGTGACACAGAAGGAGCAGCAGGATTGCCGGATCAAAGGAAAGCACACTCTGGATATATCAGAATGGTAATGAGTTAACCAGGCCCTAACAGCTGTTAGAAAATTATGATTTCATGTTGTTGATCCCCAGAGCCACAGCCAAAGTCCAGTCACTTTGACCTGCTTAGTCATTCTTGAAAGGGGCCCCCTTTCTCCAGGTGTGAAATACTGTTCTCCCACCTGCTTCCTTTGGACTACAGCCAAGAGCATCAATTTCTTCATAAGTTATAGACCTTACTTCTAGTCAGTCCTAAAGCTTCTAGTTTGATAGAGGCAGCTTCCATGGAACCAAGTCACTGATAGCAATGGGAGGCAGGCTCAACTATACACTTGAGCCAATGCCTCACCACAGTTAAGTCCACTAGTCAGTTAGTTCTGAAACAAGATGCACATTTTCTCCTTTTTGACTACTATAGGAGGTTAACTGGTCTGACCCTTGATAAGCATGTCAAAGGCTTGAATACAAAGGAAGTAGGATTCAAGGGTTAAGAGTATCCCAGTTGGATAGAGGCAGCAAATTCCCCTTTTCTTGTCCAGTCGTGTTCTCAGGCTCTTGGAAACTTTACCTATAGTAACTACTAGTCAGTGAGTAATGATAATGTTTATCCCAATGCCAAAAAAGTTCCTCCAGTGAAACAAGAAATTCCAGTTGTCTTACTGCAGACAATTCATGAAATCCCTGCTCTGGTGGTCTTTCTGCTGTGAGGCGGGAACAGGCCATTATCAAAGAACTTCCTCGAACAGAGTTTGCATACTGTCAACATGTCAACTATCCGAGCCTCGCATGGTCCTTGTGATGCCATCTACTGTTCATGTACACTCCACTCGCCCACATTCCAAGATAACTAATAGTGGATGGCCTGTAATTAATTCCTTCCGCTTTCCTGTCAGCTGCCTATTGGCAGGCTAAGTCAATCTTTTTGAGAAAGCTGAACTAAAATAAACACCATAGAGGCTTTCAGGTGGAGAACATCATGTTTTTATAAAATCACATTTGCAGCATACTTAACAAAATTCTATGTACATCTTTGACTTAGATTTTTACTAAATATTATAACAGTGCACAGATGACTTCTGTAGCTGCTCCTCAAGATTTCTAAAAAAATGATGACTTTTTATAGGAAGTAAGCTCCAGCGATATTGTATTATACAGTGAAGTAGGACTATTCATCCTAAAACTACAGGGACATGCTAATTTCAATATTGGCTTGTCTCCCATTTATCAGTATGCATCAAGCTCTAGTGAGCTCCAAAGCAATGCTTGGGAGAGACTGAATTATAGTAAAACGTAGGCTGTAACACATGTTAAAATTGTTTATTTGGACTTGTGCTGAGTATGATGTGGCTAAGGTCCCTTAGGCCTGCTAGCTTAGTCCTGCAATCACAATGTTGGTGGTGTAAGATCATACTGCAGCCCACACATGACATTTGTTTTTTATGCCACTGCTACACTTTCTCTGCCATACTGTGGTCTTACTGTGAGGTCAGATAAGACAAGGAAATGTAACATTTGTTACCATGTTTTAAGGCTTGGTACACATGCACTCTGTGCTGTTTAGCAGTCTCCAAGTGTCCTGAGTCAAAATGCCAGCACAATTAGGCAGGAAAAATTGGGGAACCACACATAAATATGCACTTTCCTAAACATCATATATATAGAAACCGTAAGAGTAGCCAGCATAGTTGCAAGCTACACGAAACAGATTACATGGATGGACAAACCAATTTGAGCATGCATATAATAAGGTGAGGCCTGTTGTTGGTTACAGTGGTGATCTATCACAATGATAACACATCTCCACCTTGAAGCAAACTATCAGTCTAACACCTTATTTACAAACCCTAACTTAGAAAATATTGTTAATATGAAGTTTCATATTTTTTGGACAGCATTGAAGACAGTGATGTAACTGGACTATTGTTAACACAACATTGTGATGTATTTGTTCTTAGCATTTAATCTCTGTACATGATGAATGCTATCACTTTCTTACTCCTGTTCCATTTTGTTCTAAATCCATTTTTACAATGCTGTGTCACCCTCTCTGGGATCTAGTCCATACTTTTTAAAACTTAAATAAATAGACGGAATTTAACATAAAAGTGAAACCTTAGCAGTGTACTGATCATATATGTTTCACTTTACAACTCAGAAACGTGTAATGAAGATTCCACAAGTTCCTTTCTATAATCTTTACAGACGGAACAAAAATGTGAGCAAGATAGACTTTCATAATAATGACACAGTCAATTAAAAAAAAGGAAGCAGTAAATCTGGATACACTTTTGGAATCCCATTAGTTCAGCCAGAATGGCACTCTGAAAAGGGTGGCCACACAAAATTGAATGCTCTTTCTGACTCCTGTTAACTTTACTCTCCAATCCAGCTTCTCACTATCTCTCGTCCTCAACCGTTTCACTTATCATACATTTCTTCCTTTCTTTGAAATCCTTTTTTTTATTTTTTGTCTGTGATTCTCCACTGAAATCGCTTACTTTCCATAGAGATTTGGGGCTTGTGGCACCAATTTCTACATCATTGGCATGTTCAAGAAGATTGAAGCATTCTGTGTTTTTAGAATGCTTGGGATTTTTCTCAATTTTACAAGTAGGCTGGAAACTTTTGGCAAGTCATCTCAGCAGTAAATTTCTCCAAGGCTATCCTTACATTAGTGTAATGGCTGGGCACTAAACACACGATATGAGCTAAGTTAATTATTGTCCATATATTTACAAAAAGATATGAGGCATCTGAATTATCCCTTCAATATGTACTCCGGTTAAAAGTATACATTGAATCAGTCTATGAATAAAAAGATTAGCCAATACTACACTGTTTAAGAAAATTACTTCAAGTTATTTTATGTTATATTTATTTCCTTTTTACAAGTTACACAACCAGTTGGCACATTTGTACAGCATAACGTTTATGGTTACATTTAAAATGTTTTAATGTTTATTAATAGTAAATTTAATTGTTTTAAAAGTCATTATATAATGTACATTACACAAAAAAGTCATTAAATTATTCCTTGGAAAATACTAGAAAAGTCTAGATACATTTTCAGGAGAAGGTAACGTTCAACTCAAAAGGCTTCTTTTCATGTTTATCCTCTGGATTTTAGATTGATCTGCAGATATTTGTAAGACATATTTGCTTTAAGGCTGTAGGGAGAAAAGAAAGAATCAGTGTTCTCGGCATTGACTATATCGATTTGATGCAAAAAGGGAAAATAATGTCTTTTGCAATTATAGAAATGCCAAATGAAACAGAGAATCTTGATATACAATTGCTTTTATAATATATAATTGCATAGGGTGCGAGACAGAAAAAGTTGGAAATCTAAGTAGTGTAAGTATCCTCAGACAATTTGCTATATTTCCATGCATACTCTAACTCCTGTTACTTATTCCTAATGCTTTTCTACATGGCAGGTATTTTTCAGAAGAAGTTATTTTGGACATGTGCTCCCTGGAAAGTATTTTCCCATGAAACACCTTTCCCTACACTCAAAGAAAATGTGGATGTGTCCTTTACCCATTCTCATGGTGGGGACATTCATAATGGTTTTGAAAGAGATTTACATTTTGAAAGGTAGGAATTCCCATCAAATCGTTTGTGAATGTCCATAATTTCTTGAGTTTGTGGGCACTCCTTGCATTTTGCATGTTCATCATGACTCAAGGTTTACTCCCCAAATATTTTCCCTTCTTACTCCATCAGTTTCTCCAGACATAAGTTGAATTTGTGGTTTGAAAATCTAAAACCCTGATTCTGTGAATAAACTTTTTAATTTCTGAACCTTTCGCATTTCTGTAGTACTAAGGTGCATAAAATTTGTTTAGCGGTCCCATGATTACTTATATTGTTGTCACTGGCATTTAGTTATTGTGCAGTGTTTGCTTTCCATACAGAAAACCTATTTTGATACATAGAATTCCTGTGTAGCAACAATTCATAGCAATAGGTTATTTTATGAGCTGAATTTTTGTTTTCCTTTACTGCCAACAAAGTGTTTGGTTTATTGAAGGTTGTACTTTGAATCATTCATCTAAATATATAAAATGATGTTTTTATCTATGCATGCATTAAAACAAACATTTTAATACCTTTTTCCAAAGAGAACTGGGTGGTATTTTGTAAACTGGGGCCTTCACTCTATTCAACTTGCAGCACATTTGGAATTAAGGAATGTGACCTAATATTTGAACAGACGCGGTCCATGCAGGTAACAGCGGTGGGGACGGGTGGGGGGGGGGTGTATTTTGAGGGATGATGCCGAGGGAAAATTAAATAAATAATTAATTTTCTCTCATTATCGTCCATCGGAATCCTCCCCACCCGGACCCACCGCCCCACCACTGTTACCTGAACGGACCGCGGATGCATTTGAAGGGTGACATTTCCTGATGTACCTATGATTGTGATATTGTAGGCACTTGAGGGAGTATTTGGGGGGCAAAGCGGGTCAAGTTCAAGGAATTCTGAAGCCATCTGTTAAGATGAAAATTGATTACAGATACTGTTGTGAGTCCCCTTAAGGACTGCATTCACCTTCACAGATATTCTCTGGCAGAGTGAGGGTATTTGAGATTGCACTGCGTCAAGGTAGACAGTTCCCTGAGACGCTCCAAATGTATGACAGTACAATGGGATGAGCTGTGGTGGAGCTCTGCCTAGGTTCTTGTAGAGATTTGGGACTGTGTCACAATTTTCAATGTCATTAGCATTTCCAAGAAGATTCAATAATTCCGTATTTTAATACTTGGGAATTGTCTCAAATTTAGTAGCAGGCAACGATAGTTTAGCACTGTGCAGGACAGAACCAATGATTTTGATATCATCTTCGATGTAGAGTTATTTTTTATTTCACCTCCTATGATTTGATGTCTGTAGAAGCAATCTGGCTCACCTTTGTATGGGTGCAATAAATGGATACCTAGAATTGTCTCAGTATATAGATGTGCCTGGATCTAAATGTTTCTCTTGGGTATCTAAAACACAGTCAGACCCCAGGGACCAATTTCCAAATCAAACAGCAGTTTGCACACAAAATTACCACTGCACACATGTAAATTCCCTTCCTGAATAGCAGAATCAATATTGTAGGTTGTACGTTTTATATATCTGTGAATGTGAATATTCCATTATTATGATGGAATTTCTTCATTTGTAAATGTAACAACAGTGTAAGGTTTATAGGGTTTTTAGGATGGGCCAGCTTAAAACTAAGTGAACGCATACAATCTTGAAATTCACATACCTCTGGCATGTCGTTTCTGATGCTAAACACACAGACAAATTTACTTCTGTCAAAGGCTGGAGTAAATTAGTTTCGAGGGTGGGAATGTGGGGTAAACATATTTTCGCTGTTGTAAATCAAAAAGAAGATAAAGTACAAAGGCACATTTGTGTCAGATTTAAACATGCAGAATTTCGCATCTGGTGGAGAAAATGTGACTACTCAAAAGAAATCTATGAATCTATCAATGTCAAAGATTTCCAGGAGTATTTCTAAACTCAAAATTAATTACAAATTTTTTCCAAATGTAGCAGTAATCATGCTTGCTCAAATTCTCAATCTGAGCCAAAACTTTGGGAATATGGTCCTCACAGCAGTGCTGGAATAAATGGGGAACCAGCCGGATCCCGTATCTGGCAGCTTCTATTGAGCCGGATCGGGGATCCATCTGACCCTAGTGAAATATGCTAAATTTGCAACAATGTGATGTGCCAACACGGGACACAATTTAGCAGTAGTGAATGTTGTCTGCTTTCTCTTCAGAGCAGCAACATGCAGGCTTTTTTATATTCTCTTGAATTTAAAAGGTCCCAGCCCTCCTTTTGTTCGAGTATAATGAGAGCTATCTACAGCCCAACACCTAGATGCCGATACAATTTTTAAATAAAGGCACGCATTTTGTTATCACTTCACAAATACTTAAGAGAAACTATGATTTGGAGGCAAGCTTTTGACTTTGTACATCCCCTATATATAAGAGAAATGCATGCATTTTTGGAATGCCAGATGTATCAGTATTGTTAACACGGGTGGATTCAAATCCCCACCGCTGCCACCAATGTTAGAACTGGGGGTCTCTAGTTGGCTGAGGTAGGTACCTTAGGCCAAATAGGGACCCTTGCTTCTACGTCAGGGAAAGGAAGGACACCTTCTCAGATAGCCCCCGCTCACCCCCTCGGTGGCTTGGCACGAGCAGCCAGGCTTATCTCCAAGGCAAATGTGTAAAGTATTTGCAACCACGCTCTCAGTAACACAGTGATAACACCACAAATGGACTCCACACGAGTTTCATAGAAAAACAATTATATGTTTATATAAAAGATATACGATGAGACCACACGATAAAAATCCAACATATGCGTAGTTGTAATATTTCACCTTGCCGGTTATTAGGCCAGCAAGCACTGGTAGGTTCTTGCAGTATTAATGAGCCATTCTCAATGATCTAATGCAGTCCTAATGCAATGCTATGCAGCTCGTAATGCAAGAATCAGGCAATTCGTAATGCACCAATCAGGCAGTTCGTAATGCGAAAATAATGCAATTCGTAATGCAACAATCAGGCAGTTCGTAATGCAAAAATAATGCACTTCGTAATGCAACAATCAGGCAGTTCGTAATGCAAAAATAAGGCACTTCGTAATGCAACAATCAGGCAGTTCGTAATGCAAAAATAAGATACTTCAGCACCGATCGCGGTGCTCTGGACGGTCTCTACGCCACTCTTTCTGACTCGCGGTCAGCTACTGCCAAAATATGCCCCCAACACTGTTCTGATGGAAAACAAAGTGCAGCTCCACACTCCGGCCCCGGTACTGCCACTCCTCGGCAAGTACGGGCCGCGATACGGACTTGAGCGGAGGCTCGCGCTGCAAAGATGGGAAAGGCCGAGAGCGTTTCTCTCGGAGCCTGCACCCTGTCCCAGGCGGCGACACACGCACGCTCTCTGAGCGTTACATGGGGGGTGTGATCTCACTCTCCTCGCGACTTGGGCCTCCGGTGCGACTTTGTTGATCTTGGGCAGTGGAACTCGGGGCCCCCCCCCGACGGGGATGGTTCAAGGTTCCTCCTTGGCAAAGGCAGGCCCGGGCCGGCGGCACAGCTCCTCTGGGGACGCCGGTCTGGGCTGATGGCAATGACGATCGCAGCAGCTCTGGTCACGCTGCTCGATCGAGGCAGAGAACAAGACTGCTCTGGGACACACCGTCACGGGGCAATTCCTCACGAAGGTCTCAGGCTGCAACAGGGCACACGCACACAGCGTCGCTGAGACTCACTTGAGCACCGGGTGCACACGATCACAGGGCCATCCTTACGAAGGTCTCAGGCTGCACGAAGCACACGCACACAGTGTTGCTGAGACTCACTTGAGCTCTGGGTGCACACTATCACAGGGCAATCCTTACAAAGGTCTCAGGCTGCACGAAGCACACGCACACAGTGTCGCTGAGACTCACTTGAGCTCCGGGTGCACACGATCACAGGGCAATCCTCATGAAGGTCTCAGGCTGCACGAAGCACACGCACACAGCGTCGCTGAGACTTCCTTGGACTCCGGGGGTGCACACGATCACAGGGCAATCCTCGCGAAGGTCTCAGGCTGCACGAAGCACACGCACACAGCGTCGCTGAGACTTCCTTGGACTCCGGATGCACACGATCACGAGGCAATCCTTGCGCAGGTCTCAGGCTGCAAAAAGCACATGCACACAGCGTCGCTGAGACCCACCTGGAAACTTTTATGTTCCTGAGTTTCCACAACAGGGAGCCAGCTCTCCTCGGGCCCTTGGGGACAAGTTACTTCAGGACACAGCACACAGCAAAGTCCTTTCAAGCAGGGGGACACAGCACACAGCAAAGTCCCTTAGCCTCTCCTTGGTTAAATCAGCAAACTGCAGGCCAGCCCCAGAACACACAGCAAGGGTCAGTCCTTTCCTTCAGTCTCTTCAGCTGTTTCTTCCTTGGCAGAGGTTCCTCTTGACCACAAAGTAGTTTCAATCCTTTTCAGTCTTGATCAGTCCAACGTTCAGGGGTTCCAGCTCTCATTGTTATACCCCTAAATGTCTTTGAAGTCTTTTTGTTCAGGGGGGCACTGACCCCTGTCTGAACCAGTTCTGGGTGTCTCCCTGCCAGTGACACCTTCTTCCTTTGATAGTGGGGGTCTGGATCTTCAATCACTCAGTAGGAGATGGAGCCTTGGTTTTATGGCAGCAGCCCAGGCCTCTTCACCTCCAGGGGCTACTCCTCCCCTCTACACTCCAGATGCAGGTCAACCGTGGCTGTCTCACCTACTCCCCTGGGTCAGGACATTTCCAAGATCCTATCACATTCAAATCCAGACAGTCAATCCACAACCAGGCAGAGACACACAGAATTGTTAGAACAAAAATACCAGCCACTTCTAAAAGTGTGGTTTCTAAACACACAATGCAAAAACCACCTTCAGAAAAAGATGTGTTATTAAATTGTGAATTCAGGCACACTAAACTTCACCTCTCCATCTTAAGCCTATGGGAAGATAGGCTGGAAACATATTACAGAGCCTCCCTCATTCTGTCCTATGGGCAAGATGGCCTTGCAACAGTGAAAAACGAAATGGAGAGTATTTCACTGTCAGGACATGGTACACACCTTAGTACATGTCCTACCTTTCACATACACTGCACCCTGCCCAGGGGTGTACCTTGGGCCTACCATAGGGGTGTCTGAAGTGCATAAAAAGGGAAGCGTAATGCCTGGCAAGTGGGTGCACTTGTCAGGACAACAAGGCACTTTAACAAACTGCGCGCAGGCACTGCAGTGGCAGGCCTGAGATCTCTTTTCAGGGCTACTTATGTGGGTGGCACAATTAGTGCTGCAGGCCCACTAGTAGCATTTGTATTACCAGCCCTTGCACACATAGTGCACTTTACTAGGGACTTTACTAGTAAGACAAACATGCCAATTATGGACAACCAATTACCATTACACTTTACACAGGGAGCACTTGCACTTTGACACTGATCAGCAGTGGCAAAGTGCCCAAAGCATCTAAGTTGGCAACACCATGTCAGAAAAAAGGTCTAGGGGGAAGGCAAAAAGTTTAGGGAACTTTAGCCAAAAAGGGCCAAGTCCAACACGTATGTACAGGTATTTATACATATAATTTAAATAGCACTTCCTATTTTTTTTAATGTAATACTGTTATAGAGCTGCTCATCCGAATGTAGGCTGCCAGAGAGCTTTACATCACATGCACACATTATACATTCACAATAAATCATACAAGCAGTAAATCAATGTACAGGATGTTACATAAGACAATGAGGGTTTCAAAGTATAGGAGTCATACAGCGTCTTTTTTGTTAGGTATTATATGTGAAGATTGCATGTCTCGGAGAAGCACATAGTCAGGATTTAAAACATAATGCAGTACTTGGGGATGCTATACTAATAAGACTTTATTACTACCCAAAGGAACCCTATTTAGCAGCCTTATATTAACATATTGAGAAAAAGCAAAAAGGTTTCAAATCCATCTCTGGCAGTTTGGGTGCAGGTCCGTGATGCCAGTCATAGCTCACTGTGCTATATAACAAAAATTGCAATTTATGAACTGCAAGTTATAAAAAGGATCTCTGTGTCAAAAGCAGTTACCCATTTGCCTATCTACATAACATAATAATCTGTGCGGGAGACACATTAACAACCTATGCTACTTTATGAGTCAAATCCTTGACTAGACAAAACACAGGTGTCTCCAGCAAGTGCTTCAACCACCTGAGTTATTTTACCAATTATTATTCCCTGAGATTTAATGGGCACACAAAGCTCTCTGCAGCAATTGCATTACCAACATAAGATATTTTAAAATGTAGCCAATGCAACCAATTAGGCCAAAACAGATTTACTGGCACGTTTCTCCTTGTTGACAATTTCTTTTTTGTGGCAGAGTTTTAAAAATAAATAAATGTATAACTTGAGTGTCAGACTGGTTTTCTTGACTCTGCCCCTTGCAACACCACCCCCTTTTTGTTGCCACACCTTGGCCCCAGTTTACGAATTATTAAAGTGTTTCTAATTCCTGCACTGCCTCACAGTTTGTGGATATTGCACTCCAACTTTGCCAATATGTGCGTGTGAACATGTGGGGAGGAGAACCAGTGGCTACAGCAGCCGACCTTGTCTGACAGTGCCGGATTAAACCCTGTGGAGGCCCCTAGCCAGTCGAAATTTCGGAGCCCCTTTCACAAATGATCTCCTAATACCCAATGCACTAGATCTTTTTACAAACTGACAGCTGCCAGAAGATGAGCTTTTAAGAGACAAACTACTATGTGAATTTGATGTCTCTGCTTTATGTACTTAAATTGTTAATGGATACATCACATTAATACAGTATATTCTCTATAGTCTTTAATGTAAAGTTTTAGGGGCATATTATCAAGGGCTTTATCGCCCTATCAGCACTTTTTGCAGCTGTCGCTAACAGGCGTTAGCGACAGCTTTCAGGCGTTAGCGGCCGGGATTTACATCGCCTTGCATGTCAGCGATAATTATCGCTAATGACATGCAAGGAAGGCGTTCCCTACTAAAAGCGACTGAAAACAGTCGCTAACACCACTAACTCCTATTAGCAAGGCAGGCGAAGCGATAAAATAATTCGCGCTAAGCGCGTTTATCGCTAGATTTTAACACCTGCTAGTGAGGATGACTTACCTGTTTAAAGTATAGGAGGTGGATTCTAATGCTGAATCCACCTTACCGTTAATGCGAGAATATCGCTGCTTTTCCAGCGATATTCTCACATTTTGCCGCTATCGCTGGAAATTTTATCGCTATGGAGATAAACCTTGTTAATAGGGTGTTATCTCAGCGATATTTTCCAGCGATAGGCGGCGTTAAAATAATTCGCGCTAAGCGCGGTTAGCGATAAATATCGCTATTCCTTGATAATATGCCCCTTAGTTTCTTTGAGTTGATTCATTTTTTTTCTATCTTTTGGAAACAATATTTAAGAAAGCTTGCTTGTAATTTTCTTTTCAGATCAAATCAATATTATTTTGATTCATTGTTACTGGCCCCTAAAGGGAGTGGGGCCCATAGGCTGGTGCCTACTTTGCCTATTTGGTAATCCGGAACTGTCGGCTGAACATCCTGTGATTGAAGGCAAATTACTTAATCCCTGTGTGCCTAACAAAGAAATAAATATATAAAATTGCAGGCTCTGTTGTAAAGCGCCCCACTGCTCTTGGGCCAGGTTTGAGCTACAAAAAAACAGCAAAGAATAAATAAATAAAACGAAAGATAATGCACTCCCACACCAATGGTATATATATATTAAAAAAGTACTAGGCCTCACACACACTGGTCTGAGTACGAGGCAGCATTTTTCGTGCTCATTAGGGAGAGGCTATTTTTACCTGTCAGAAGGTGGCCTGGAATCTAATGCAGAGGTCGCCCTGTCAAAAACCAACTGAGGATGACTGTTTCTAGTTGAAGGAATGAGGAAGAAGGCTGAATCTTTCACCGATGGAGGCCCACAAGCAGGCCCCTTGTAGCGTGATCAGGCAGAGACAAATTAGAACACTGATGCTCGTAATTGCAGTCAAAAACTGATTACTAAGTCGGCCCTACAAACAAAAACACTGCCCTTGTGTTTTAGCCAGAAACTCGAAAGGCGCAGCGGGCACAACGGGGCAGACAAACCATGCATGAAAGCTTCACAGGAATCCCGACAACAAAGAGTTTCAAGAGAAACCGAGGCACGTATTAGCATCAACATTATTTTCTTCAATGGGCAGGATTCCGCCAATTACAGCATTTTCGGCATCGTCTACTGGTGTGCTTTTCTTAAAAACATGCCCCTTTCAGAGGGGTTAGCAGGAGCATTGCAGATACTGTGACCTGTTCCCACTGATTCTATTCTAAAAGTGGCAGAGATGAACATCTGAGTAACAGAGAAGAAATTAATCCTTGACACCTCTCCATAAACAAAACAATACCTGAGAAGGATTATTTTCTATGAGTTCTTTTTATTTCTGTTTTTCTACAGCATGGACATAATTCAGAATGATGTTAGAGCACTTTAAAAAGACAAGTGGCAGGGAATTTGTTGGGTGCAGCAAATACATAAATTTACTGATGACAATAAAGAAATAAGGCTATACTTTACTACACAGGGAGGATAGAGGTATTTAGTAGATTCAAAGAGGACATGTGCCAACATTAAAAGTTCAAGGGAAAAATACATAGTTACATTGCTGACGTGGTGATGATACAGGTATAGACATTAATGATCCGATTTACAAAAGAATTGTGTTGTGCGCTCTCCTGGCTTAATACTGAATTCTTGGAATATGCCTGGAGTAATAATGCAGTTTATTTCTGGTATCCAAAAGATAACCAGGATTACCAGAAGGGGAAGTCAAAGCTAAATCTTCGAGAATGCGATGTAGTTGTTACAGCTTGGATTCCTGTAGAGAAGGAGATGAGAGGAAAAGCAAAGAATGAGAAGAAATGGAAACTAAGGGGCTGATTACGATGGCGGGCGGACTTGGTCCGCCCGCCACCGTGGCAGTGATTGGGACCGCCCGCCAGACATTCGGCGGTCCCACCACTGCTATTAGGATGCGACCGCCATACTGGCGGGCACATCCTGGGCCTTTAACATTGCGGGCGGTGCTGCTGGCTGCAGCACCGTCCGCAATGTGAAAGGTGCTTGGACCGCATTTCCCTGCACCACGTGGCAGGCACCACGCGGTGCCTGCCACTTGGTGCATGGAAATGCAGGGGGGTACCATGGGTACCCCCCAGTGCAGCGACCCCCCCCCACATGGGGGGCCCACAATGGGCCCCCAAACCCAATCCCGCCAGCCTTTCCATGGCCGCATCGCCGCCATGGAAAGGCCTCCTGAAACCCACATCCTAATATGGCGGACGGTGCCTGCTAGGCACCGCCACCATATTAGTGGCCCTGCTCCGCCCCCCAGGCAATCGGAGCGATTTCAACCGGCAGAAAAGTGGCGGACGGACTTTGCGTCCGCCGCGATACCCACCGCCATCCTAATATGGCAGTGGGTAATTCTCAATTTGATGGCGGAACGATCGCCACCGCCGGCCCGGCGGTGGCAATCGTTCCGCCATCGTAATGAGCCCCTTAGATCTCAAAAAGGAGAGAAGGGGATAGTCGCATCGGCATCGCAAAGGAAAGTTGTGGGTGTGTCATGACCCCATAATCACGATGTAGTAATACAGGTAGGAGCTTTCGATGATTCTTAAAGGTTTCAATAAGAGGTGCTCACCGAGATGGTTTTGGAAAGAGACAAGTAAAGGGTCTTGCTTGATGGCAATAGGCATAATGTTCTAGATCTCAGAAGTAAAATCCAGAGGAGAGAACTCTGTTGCAGTGTGAGGTTTCTAGGCGTAAACTGTTGACGCTTCGAGGTATCATGAGCCTGCCTGAGAACCTGAACTTGTTCTTAGAATTGTGGGGCATTCTGAGTTTTGGAAAAACTCCTGTGTGAGGAGGACTTATTGTGCCACTCACTAAAGCAGCCTTTTAGAACATGTGTGAGGCCTGCCACTGCAGCCTGTTGTGTGGTTTTAAACTGCCATTTCGACCCAGCAAAACAAACCTTTTGCCAGGCCTAAACCTTACTTTTTAACACATATAAGTCCTCCTAATGTAGGCCCAAAAGATTCATAGGGCAGGATGAATTGTATTTAAAAAGTAGGATCTGTGTGCTTAAGTTTTACATGGCCTATCAGTTAAAAACTTCTAAAGTTGTTTCCATTGGTTTAAGGCCTAACTCTCCCATTGACTAACATGGGGTTACAATATTACATTTCATAAGTGATAACTTTTATTTGGGAGTAAATAGAGATATTGTGTTTACACTCAAATTGATTGTAATATAAAATCATCTTTAATGGTAAAGTCGGATTTTGCGCCAGATTTCTGAAAATACCACTTTTAGAAAGTTTGCATTTTCTTTTCCTAACCATTTGTGCCTACTACCAGTACCCTGAATTACATGAATGGCTCTGCTGTTGTGTATTCCCTCCAAACAGTAACAAACATGGAGCATAGGTGCGGACAGGGTGGGCCATCCTGGGAGGATGACTAGGAGGAGCTGCACCAAGCCCCACTTACACTTCAAAGGACTCTGCCTCACACACAGACAAAGGGAACTGACACCAGGCCTACCCTGTCCTTTTTCACCCCACAGCCATTACGGGGGAAGGGAAGAACGTTCCACAACCAGATGTGCGGGTAGTATAGGGAATCCCCCATTTCAAAGTCTGGCACCTGGAATAAATATTGGTCCGCCAGAGCCACTCATCAGTACACTCCTGGACCTGTGGACATCAATCAATCAATCACAGAATTTGTAGAGCGCACTACTTACCCGCGAGGGTCTCAAGGCGCTGGGGAAAAAAAGGGGGGGTGCCGCTACTGGTCGAACAGCCAGGTCTTGAGTAGCCTCCTGAAGGTCAGCAGGTCTTGGGTCTGTCGTAGGCTGAGTGGAAGGGTGTTCCATGTCTTGGCGGCGAGGTGGGAGAAGGATCTGCCGCCGGTGGTTGTTCTTCGAATGCGAGGGACGGTGGCGAGGGAGAGGTTGGCGGAGCGGAGCTGGCGGTTGTGGACGTAGAAGAAGAGTCGTCTGTCGAGGTAGGCTGGGCCGGTCTTGTGGAGTGCCTTGTGTGCGTGGATGAGGACATTATAGAAGAAGCAATTCCTTGCCCCTCCCTGGAGGACTGCTCTGCTGCTACCAGAGGACTGGCCTACTGCTTGAGTACTGCTTGGCTCTCTTAGAAGAAAGACTGGACCTGCTCACTTCATAACAGGCTAACCTGATGACTCCAAGGGTCAGTTGGCTGACCTCCTATCTGAGGTACTGAGATTCAACAAGTTTCAGAGGCCTCCCTGCAACTGCCCAGCGGACCTGCTGCATTGAACTTGTATGGACCTGCAACTGGACCTCCCTGAGCCCTGTTGGCCTCTGCTGGAGTGAATTCCGGATCCCCAAGCAGTGCCTCCCCACATGCTCCCATTGTGAAGAAAGGTAAAATCCTGAAGTTTTGTACTCTTTGCAACTGTGAACAGATCCGTTTGCAACGAGACTCTACCGCCCATGCCGGCCGCCAATGCGAAGCTCAGATGAACCAGAATCTTTGCGCTACAGTGACCACCAGCGTTGACCGTCAATGCAGGATCTGCACTTAACTCTACAGCAACGACAACCTGCATTGATTGCCATTGCAAAGCTCCAGCAACGACCGTACAAAACTCCCGACTGGCTCTTCATGCTACAGCGATGACAGCTCTCGTCGCCCGGCCTGCTCTTTGCACTACAGCAACGACCATCCACGATGCTCTCCCTACTCCCCACAGCCTCTTTAACCATGAAGGAACTCTTCACACTGGACTTTGAGAAGGTAACTTTTTCAGCGGGGCTAACCTGGAAGTTGTGACTTTCCCCAGTCTAACAAACACCAGATAACCGCAAGTTGCACTTTGTGTTTTAGGATGTTACATCTACCTTAAAGATTGAAATTGAATATCTTGGTTGTACTGCTTTGATGTTTGTTGTTCTGGTATTATTTTATTTATTGAAATACACTCTATTTTTCTAAATTGATGTTGTGTTTTCACTTTATTACTGTTTGGCTCTAAATTTACTGCTTTGCGCCAAGTTATTAGAGGGTTAATTTAGTGACTTTTGAGGTTCACTCTGACAAGGATGTTGTTGCCTGATCTGGGTTTCCACTGCCCTCGACCAAACACCCAATTTCTCACATACCCAATTAGTCCAGATAAGACTGAAATTTCCTAGTGTGTGTGATAGTTTTGGAAGTTGCATGAAGGAGGGCTAATAAAATGGCTTTTCAACTCACAGGTAGGCCAGTGAGAATGGATATGTCATATTCCAAGCAGGAGATTACAAGCTTCAGGATAGTTTGTTTAAAATCCTCCTAAGGGATGAATTTTGTGATGGATTTTACTATTTACCAGGCATTCTTAACTTTGGATATTCTATGAGGAGCTAAGTTAAGTTTATTGTCCAGAATGAAGCTTAGAGACCTGGTATTGGGTATAATCTATTTGAATTTGTATTATTGTAATTATTTTAGCACTTTTAACAAAAACAATGATCTCAGAGCATAAACCAGAATCACAAAGTTAATTTTGCCATGACATGGCAACCTAGGTTGCAATACTATTGATTAAAATGTTTTGCTGTTATTGGAAGGCCAGAGATAAATTGTACTTCATGTCAGGAACTGCCTTTTTAAATTGTGAGACTAAGTCTGACAATACCTCTTTTAACATGCATGTAGGAGAGAGGAACTGGTTGATCTTTTTTCTAATTAACTTGCATAGGACTTAAAGGATAAATCAATGTTATTTTAGAGAAAATTATTTTTTAAGAGAACCACGACTATCAGTAGTCTAAGAAATGTGGTTGTTAGTTAAGAGTGATGAGAGCCCTACTCCAGTGATAATCACAATGATTAGAGTGAACCACAAAAGTCACTAAATAAACCTGTGCTTAATCCTCTAGTAGCTTGGCACAAAAGCAGTTGGGCTTAACTTAGAGGCAAGGTGTGAAGTATTTTTGCAGCACTTAAACAGTATTAAAGTGAAAACACAACAGAAGAAAAATCCCAAACCACTTCAAAGAAACTTTTAATAACTAAAATAACACCAAAATGAGAAAAATCCAATACACAGAACCATTGATATGAATTTTCAATGTTTTCAGTGGAAATAACACCCAAAAACATATAGCACCAATCCTGGTTATCTGAGTGTGCTGGATTGGGTCGGCGGCGGTGCGAAGAGCTGGTCGACTCTTGGTACTTTGCATTGATGGGAAATGTAGGGCAAATGTAGTTGATATGAAGATCTCCAGACAGTGAAATCTGGGGTCCGTATACGGAAAAGTTAATTCGGCAATGGGATGCCAGTCCCACGTTGGCTTCAGTGAACCTCGCTCACATTCGCAAGCAGACCGGGGATGGTTCTTTTAGAAGTGAAAAGTCCAGACCCTCGTGTTTTTCATCTAGAGACCAGTTCTTACAGTTTCAGTGTTGGAGGCGTACACTCCAAAACCAGCCAAGGATCCAAGACTTGGCAGGCACCTCTTGGAGGTTAGGGCTCACTCCAACAGAAGCCAGCAGCAAGGTTCAGGCATGTCCAATTAGTAATGGTTAGCTGGGCATTTGCAGGAAAAGGCCTCTGGACGCTTGTTGGGTCCCTGTAACTCAAACAGGAGGACAACCAACTGATCCTTGGAGTCACTTCTGGGGTCCTGGGTTCAAGACAAGCAGGTACAGACAGACAGGCTTCAGACAGCAGAACAGCCCTTCATCAGAGTCTCCAATGGTCCAGGAGTGTTCTGATGGGAGGTTCTGAGCATGCTCCTTTCATACCCATTGCCAACCTGTGTGTGGGGGATACCCCCTTTGTCTAACCCTGACCTGATTCTGGACATTTACCCCTTTTTCTGGAGTTGGATTCAATCCGTCAAGGGAAACTAAGGACAGGCAGCCCCAGGTGTTGGCTGCAATTGCCAGTGACAAATCAGGCATTTTAGAAGTGAGGAAGGTGATCTAGGACACTGGCAGAAAGGCACATTTGGTTTAGATTGACACATTCCACTTTCTAAAAACAGCATTTTCAGCTAGTAATTTAAAATCTGACTGTACCATTAAAGAGTATTTTAAATTACAATTCAAATGACCAGAAGAAGTATTTCTGTACCTGTTTCCAAACTGAGGTTATCACTTATTAAATGTAATAAGGTAACTGAGTGTTAGGCTATGGGAGGCTAGCTTTGCCACAGTGAAAACGACTTTGAAGATTTTTCACTGACAGAACATGTACAGTTTTAAATATACATGCCCTACTTTTCAAATACCATGCACCCTGCCCTATGAACCATTAGAGCCTGAGGCAGGAATGACTTATAAGTATTAAAAAGGTAAGTCTAAGCCTGACAAAAGGATTATTTTGCCAAGTAGAAATGGCAGTTTAAAACTGCACTACAGGCTGCAGTGGCAGGCTTGAGACATGTCATACAGTGCTACCTTTTTAGTGGGCACAATGAGTGCTTTAAGCCCACTTGTAGCATTTAATATACAGGTACTGGGTACATGTAGTACCCTTTACTAGGGACCTATAAGTAAATTAAATGGACCAATCATGTGTATACCAATTTTATCACGTTTAAAAGGGAGAGCACAAGAACGTTTCCACTGATTAGTAGGAGTAAAGTGTGCAGAGTCCTAAAGCAAACAAAAGCAGGTTCAGCAAAGGAAGGCAGAAATCTGGAGTGGCCCTGCCTATAGTGCCAAGTCCAGAGTGAGGAGTTTAACTGATCAACTAGATAAGTTCTTTCATTGTATTCAATATACATATTAAGGGTGTTTGAAGTTTCTAAGCCTCTGGTCTTGCAAATCGGTGCATTATTTTTTAAATCTACATGTAGTACACAAAGAGTGTAGCCATTTTTATTTAAAGAAATGGGGCCTCTCAGGTCAACAGGTAGACTAACAGTCCTCTGAAGTACTCGGCAAAGACTGTAGAGATCCTTCTGACCCAATTCAACTGTTAGACCTACCTTCAGTAATTTCCTTCTGGACTGGCCAATCCATTCTGTTATCCCTTCCCATTGGCACCTATCCTGACCCCTTCAAATCCCTTCAGAGTTTGGTTGCCCTTCCTGGCTCCTATTAGTGTTCCATGGTGGGGTGTAGCTTCATAGATGCCATTTCCTGCTCTGAGATATCCAGTCTGGGATATAGTGGGGCAGAAAATGTGTTAGGAACTAGTGGAACATGCATAGTTTACAAAAAAAGGAAAACTAAATGTTCCCATTGATACATACTGTGGAAATGCAATTTTGAATATGAACATCATAACTGGAGGTACTGCAGTGATGGCCTTTAAGGATTCATTAAGAATGTTGTTAGTTTTTCTGATCTTAGCATATTTGAACATAGGTTCCATTTTAGCCATCTATTTGAGGATAGTAGTAAGAGTGGAATAATGAAGTGATCAGCGCAGTGAGATGAAATTGGACCTTTAATTTGGATGTGGTGAGGGGGCGCAATAATGAATATAACAATGAATCCAGCATGCTCTGTAGGTTTTGGGGCAGCTCGTCTGCCCAGGTCACTGCCCATTCCCATCGACAGGACCCCTGGTCTTCCTCCCACCCACATATCCCCATCAGTACTCCCCTGAGACCTTTAGCGCCCAGAACGCCGGTCAACTCTCCCTGCAATGCTGCTGCTCCTTGATGCCCAATATAGAAGGTGATATAGAAGGTGCATTCTTCTGCACCATTTGCCATTTCACATGAACTTTCCGGCACCCACCTCACTCCCTCATGGACCTCACACACCCAACACTCATGAGCACACACAACTGGCCCCCACTACACCCCTCCCCTCCCTGTCCTGCATATTCCTCAACATTCACTCCCTTACAAAATAAACAATCAAAATTTGAGATCTGCTACACAGCTCACCAGATCTGCTATCTGCTGTCCACTCACTGGATCTGCTATTCCCGACCAAAATCTAGCCTATTCCCGTGTTAGTCCCCGTCATTTCCATGGCTATTTCCTCCTGGATACAAGATTGCAAGACAGGCCAGGACAAACAAACCCAGAGGCAGAATCATTATCATCTTCAAATAACCCATCCTGTGCTCCACCAACATGGAAATCACTAGCCACATGGACCACTTGAACTTCAAAATTCTGACCACTGCTAACTATACCACGAGCGGCAACTTCAACAGCACCATTGTGGACCTCGTTGGCCCCCGGATCCTCGACTACAACATCTTAATCTACCTTTACAAACTCAGCTACCACCTAGACGACCTCACCAATCCCAACACGACTACGGGTGGGCGATAAACTCCGCTCTGCTGGTGGACTTTGCAGAATTTGCCCACTCTGCATTATGCTTGTAATGCGGAGGTCCGGAAACACTCCACCAACGCCGCGTGGCAGAGTTTTTTATCTTGCACAGCTTGCTAACGTTAAGTTGGTGAGCGTGAGGAAAACTGGCATCCCCTTGCACGATTTTCAGGGGCTAGAGCGTCACCGGGTGAGATTTTGTCAACGAGGGTGGTCACAGGCGCTCGCGACTGATGGACGTGAGAAAGCTGCTGCTCAAGTAGAGAATCTACTAAAGCGGCAGCAATGAATCAGCCCCCTGGCATGCCACATGGTGCCGTTTGCACTTTTTGCAGCATGGAGCAAGCACCTGATGGTAAAAATCAGCATGAGCAGCGTACTGATTTCCACCCACTTGCAAATCTCCGCTGAATCTTGCAGATTTTTTATGTAAACTCTGCGAGTTCCACCCACCCATAAATACGACCAATCTCCTCGAAGACCTATTCAACCTTGGATTCACCCAGAAAGTGGAAGAATCCACATATGCAGCCAGACACCTACTGGACCCCATCTTCAGCAGTTTCAGCAACATCACAGTAGACAAGCCCACACCGATCAGCTGTTCCAATCACACCCTCATCAACTTCAGCATACCCATCTCACACCACCGCAGAAACACCATCATCAAATCTTCATGATAGTACTGGAACAAGGTCTCAGAAGCATCCTGGTCTTCCAAACTCCTATGCCACTGGCCCAACAGTGGGGTTAGCAGGAGCATTGCAGATACTGTGACCTGTTCACAACAACAACCTCCCCAATTCAATCTCCAACTTTAACGCTTGGATCACCTGCTGCACAGATAACTTGGTTCCTCTCAAAGCCAACAAAGCCATGAGAACCAGACTGCATGCAAGCTGGTACACAGAAGAACTCAGACTCACCCACAGAAGAGCTCAGACTCACCAAACATCACTGCAAGCAATTCAAATGCAGATGGAGACAACATCAGAATGACACTGACAAGAGCTGCTACAATTCCACCCTCAAATGCTATCATCATCAAATCAGAGCCACCAAACGATCCACGCTCACTGACTGTATCGAAAGCAGCACCAACAGCGGCAAGGACATCTTTGCCATAGTGAAAGATTTCACCTCCTGGCAGCAAGCTCTACCCGCGTAATCCCCTCTCAGGACCTCTTCACCCAGGAGTCCCTATTCTTTAGCAACTACACCAGCATTTTATAAAAACGTTGTGCCCCAACCAGACCATCAGAACCCTGCCCATCTCTACTAACAGCCAGACCGCCAGGACCATCTGGTCCACCATCACCACTCAAGAGACTTCAATGACCATGCAGTCCATACACTTCGAAGCACAGTCGGATCCCTGCCCTGAACACATCTTCAGCAAAGGACTGGACCTCAATAGCACAACCCTCACTCTGATCCTGAATGACTCAATAATCACAGCCACCTTCCTAGACACCTTGAAACACGCCATACTCCTCCTCAAAAAACCCTCAGCATACCCAAAGACTCTAGCCAAATACCGGCCTATCTCCCTGCTACCCCATCTGGCAAAAGTCATGGAAAAGATGATAAACGCCTAGTCACCAACTTCACTGACAACCACCTCCTAGACACTACTCAATACGGATTCAGGCCCAACCACAGTACAGAGAACGCCCTCATTGCTGCCAAGGAGGACACCTGGATGATCGTGGACACAGAGGACGACTTGGCCTTCATCCTAACAGATCTTTCCTCAGCCTTCAGTCTCCCAAACCATCCTTGTCCAATGACAGCACGAAGCTGGCATCCAAAGTCCTGCACTTCGCTGGATTTTCTCCTTCCTGAGAAGCCGCACCAATTGAATCATCCTGACACCCTTCCCCTCGGACGCCGTCAACCTAATCTCTGGAATTCAACAAGGATCCTCACTCAGCTGCATTCTGTTTAACAACTCCTGCATGACCCCATTCTCTGGCATATAAGCGCAAATGCAATCAACAACATATCCTATGCTGATGACACCCAGCTCATATTCTCCTTTTCCAATAAGATGCAAAACACCCTCATCATTCTCTCTGCCTGCATGACCAAAGTCTTTCAGCTGCCACTGAAAACACGATTTATCCCCCCCAAACTCTCTGCGACCCCCATTCCACTAACCTCACCCCCCCTCACCCATACCGACGCCACCAACACCCACCGACTATCCGACTGGAAACCACTCTAAACCCAAGACACCATCTCGATCATGAACTCAATTCACTCTGGTGCACCTACGGACCCCTGCTTACACCACATCTACAACACCACATCTACAACCTAGGGAGAGAAAAAATGAGCAACAACCTAACAGACATCCTCAACACGACCATCACCACAGCCATTGTCTCCGCCGCATGGAAGCATGCAGAGGTTAAGCCTTTCCTGAAAAAACCATCCGCCGACCCCAGCAAACTAAAGAATTACCATCCCATCTCGATACTCCCCTTCCCAACCAAGGTCATGGAGAAAGCCATTAACCACCAGCTCACAGAATATCTCAAACAGAACAACCTTGTGAACACCTTCCAATCAGGCTTCCGGGCCAATAACAGCACAAGACTACCCTGATTGCATCCTCGACCAGGGGTAAAACAGCAGCCCTCATTGTCCTTGACCTCTCTGCAGCCTTCGACACTGTCTCCCATCACACCCTTATCACCAGACTCCACCACGTAGGCATCCAACACAACGCTCTCAATTGGATCGCTTCCTTCCTCATAGGCCAACGACACGCAGCTCTTCCTTTCTTTCACCGATAACACCACCAGAGCCAACTTCCAATACACCATGCCCGACGTTGCCAACTGGATGAAAGCCAACTGACTAAAACTCAACTGGGAAAAGACAGAGGTACTCATCTTCGGAAACAACTCCTCCCCCTGGGATGACTCCTGGTGGCCTGCCACACTTGGCCCGCACTTTCTCCTTCCAACCACGCACGCAACCTCTGAATCATCTTGGACAGCCAACTAACCATGAAGAACCAAGTCAACCCTGTCTCCTCCCTCTGTTTTCACACCGTCCCCATGCTCCGCAAAATCTTCTGATGGATCCCAATATCCACCAGGAAAACAGTCACCCAAGCCCTCATCACCAGCCACCTCGACTGTGGCAATGCACTCTATGGCGGAACCACCAAGAAACTACTCAGCCGCCTCCAGACCATCACCATCACCCACCTCAGAGCCCTCCACTGGATCCCCGTACAGAAAAGATGCCTCTTCATGCTCCTGACTCACGCCTACAAGATCCTCCACTACTCCGGACCTGCCTACATCAACCACTGCCTTATGTTCCATCGACCCACCAGGGAGCCCTGCTCCACCTCCCTTGCCCACACACCCCACATCCGCCGGAGCCACTGTGGAGGTCGTTCCTTCTCCTTCTTTGTCGCCAAGTCCTAGAACGAACTCCCCCTTCACCTGCGCACCTGCCCTTCTCTTAAGGAATTCAGGAGAAAGCTCAAGACATGGCTCTTCGACCAAGGACTTCAGAACAGAACCTAGCACATGGAGAACCCCTGGGGTGACAAGTCGCGCTCCATAAGAACCACCTGATTGATTGAAAACCAATTGCTTCAAGGTCAATACAAACAAGACAAAGTAGTAATCTTCAACAAAGACACCTCACTCTGGGACTCCACCTGGCGGCCTGCCAGATTTGGACCGACACCCCATGCAAAGAACCTTGGTATAGTCATCGACAACCAACTCACAAGTGAATGCAGTCTCTGTCTCCTACTTCCACACACTCAAGATGCTCAAGACTATATTCAAATAGCTCCCTACCAACACTCCCAGAACTATTACACATGCCCTCGTCACCAGCAAACTTGACTAGGGCAACCTACTCTATGCTGGAATCAACACTCAACTGAGAAGAAGACTCCAGACCATACAAAACTCAGCAGCCAGGCTCACTGTCAATCTCCCACTCCACACTCCCATCACCCCACACCCCAAAGAGTTCCATATGCTCCCGATATGCAAACAAGCACTCTTCAAACTCCTCACTCACACATACAAAGTCTTACCCAACATTGTCCCCTCATACCTCAACAACCGCTTAAACATCCACAAACCTACCAGACACCTTCGCCCAGCCAGACTCCTACTTGCACACACTCCCTGCATACACAAAACCAGATCCAGGGGTTGTGCCTTCTCCTACCTTGCTCCTAAAACTTGGAATGACCTGCCCCTGCACATCAGATCCTCCTCTTCCTCAGTTCTTGAATTCCGCAAGAAATGGAAGACCCGGCTCTTTATCTAGCCCAGACGCTGGCTTTGCCCATACGGCTCCTGCTTCAGCACAATGATACCCTCTCAGTGAGTTGTGCACCACACTAATACTCTTTTCATGCATAGTACTGAAACATGGCACCATACTAGGTGGCACCGTAAATGTGCTGCCTTACTTCCCCTGTAGTCAGTTCATATCCGTGCTCTGTGAAGTGTTATGGATGATGTTGTTTGTGAGCTTAAAACACTTTATTATACTCAACTAAAGTGTTCCATTCTTTAATGCATTACAACCTAGATTCAGAATTGGAAAGGTAATGGACTTTGAGGTAAATGGGTCATTAGGTCGGCAAATGCAGGCATGTTAGACATTTTTGCATGGCCAGGGAAAAAACATCATGCCTCACCCACATGTCAGTTTCTAGCACCATCAGTGATTTACATCCTGTTAGCTGCCACTAGTAAACAGGGTAGGTTTGCTTCAAAATTTCGAAATAAATTTTGCAGCATCAGCATGGGGCCCAGAATCTGTGGGCCTGGGGAATAATGCACCTTGCAACCACTTGTTCTGATGGCCGTTTGGGAATCTCTAAAACACCTGGGGCAAGATTTATCAAAGTATTGCGTTGCCCTTGCATCACGCAAGGTAATGCAAGGTAGACAACTCTAAAGTCAGATTTACCAAGCCACTCAAGACCACCTTGCGTGGTCCTGTGGTGTTTGGTAAATGTGGGGTAATGCATGGCAGTGCAAGTCGCTACCTTGCGTTACTCTTCCCCAAGGATGCGTTCCATGGGAGAGACGTGGGTGTTTCCACACATCCACCTATGTATTTTGCTGCTTTCCTAGATTTACCATGAGTGGTAGACCTGGGAATGCGTCAAAAAGCTATGCCTTCCCAGGGGAGGCGAAACAAGGAAAAATATCTTCATTTTTCCTTGTTTGTTCCTCTTTCTGCACAAAAACAATCCTGCCTACAACGCATTCTCCCTTGCACCATGGCCCTTGCACCTGTTCACGCGGCACAGCAAGGTGTCTCTCTGCTTTGCATGGAATATTGATAAATCTGCCCTCTGGTTTGCTAGTAGGGTATGGCTATGAGGCTTTTCAGCATTCATCACGTTCCCCCCTGTTAGACGTGAAAGGTTTAGAGTGGTCTACCCCCCAACTTTTTGCTTGACTCTCCCATTTTTCTGACCTCATTTATTCTGTTACTAGGACTCTGTGCACTTTGCCACTGCCAACCAGTGCTAAAGTTATGGTGCTCTCTCCCCTAAACATAGTAATATTGGTTTACCCCCAATTAGCATATTTAAATTACTTATAAGTTCCTAGTAAAATGGCACCCCCTGTACCCAGGGCCTGTAAATTAATGCTACTAGTGGGCCTGCAGGACTCATTGTGCCACAAACTAAAGAAGCCCTTTACCCATGTCTCAGGCCTGCCACTGTTGAGCCTGTGTGTGCAGTTCACACTGCCATGTCGACCTGGCAAAATAACCCTTTTGCCAGGCCCCAACCTTCCCTTTTTATACACATATTTCACCTGTAAGGTAGGCTATGGACAGCCCAGAGGGCAGGGTGTGATTTATTTAAAAGGCAGGACATGTATTTTTAAATTTTACATGTCCTGGTAGTGAAAAACTCCCAAAGCCGTTTTTCAGTAATGCAGTGCAAAACCTATCTCTCCCATAGGCTAACATTGGGATTACCTTATTACATTTTATAAGTGCAATTTCCATTTGGGAAGAGGTAAAACCCCCAAGTCTACTGTCTCTGGAACCCTAATTTAAAATCCTAACTTATAGTGAAGTTGAATTTTAATTACAATTTGGGAAATGTCACTTTTAGAAAGTACTATAATCCCTTGGGGCACAGACAGCCTGCCTGAATAAGATACTGCAGTGGACAATATAAGAACTATTCCACTTCGAAATAAGTCTATGCAGTGGCCCCCAAGAGTGTTTATTTACCAAGAGTTTCACGAATCACCAAATAATCATGATCCATTATCTCTAGTTAGGGTTAAGAAAAGTTGACTGGTATTTTCAACAGTGTTTCACAAATGTTGTGTTTAATTGCTTATGAATGTCTTATAGTTATAAATTACATTTGCTGAATTTGGCACATTTTTTTTGCGTTACAACAACACTTGTGTGAATTAGGAATTACTGTATTGAAATTTGATGTTATAGTTCTGTGTTTAATGTTCATGCATTGGCCAAAAGCATAGTTATATGCTCATGTATAGTGATAAAACATAATGAGGCCCTTGGATGACAAAACAATTGCAATACAGATGATAAGAATTTTCAAAAATAGTGTGAATAAAACAAGGACCAACAGTTATAAAGATTACAATTAGATTAACATTTTTTACATTTCAAATGAGGCCCAATCTAGTTTGTTTATAAAGGCCCAACCCCCATTTGATATTCAACTTTTAGAAAGTTGGCATTTTCTTACTTTAGCCATTTGGTGCTGCTTGTCTCTGACCAGTCCGGGGTGGGTGACAGCTGGGCATTGTATATTCCCCCCAGACAGCCACACAAAATAGGAGCGTAGGTGTGACTTGATGCATTTTGTAAATCTGCCCTTACAAGTGGTGCCACCACAGTCCTGGGCCCTTGGAAGTTGACCTAAGGTGCTTGCCATAGCAAAACCCATGTATCCTTTGTCGAACCAGCGCATCACCACTATTGTGTGGATCAGAACTGGCACATAGTCCCATTGTGTGCATCACAACTGATGCATCACTCCTGTTGCGTGACTCACAACTGATGCATCGCTCCTGTTGCGTGACCTGAATCGGTGCATCGCCTCTGCTGTGTGGAACGGCCCTGATGCATCGCCTTCGGAACCACAACTGTGTGGCCCTCATCCCGGCGCAAGGGCTTCGCATCTCCATCGACAGCATCCTCGATGATGACGCCGAATTTCTGCATCACAACTCTTCTCTCATCGGAACCGACACATTGTTGCTGCTGCGCGGATCAAGACCAGCGCATCGCCCCCTCGTCATGGATCAACACCGATGCGTCACTTCGACTGCACCCTGCATCCCTGACGTCAGCGCAGCTAAGATCAAGGTACTTTTGTTCAGTGGGCCTCACTGGGTCCCTGTATCTGGTCCTCGCTCCATCGATGTCCGCCTGAACTTTAGACTTTGTCCAATCCAGTGTGACCACATATTTCAAGTACGCGCTTACTTCTTCTAAGCACTATTTAAAGTTTATTCTTTAAAAATTCATATCTCATGTTCTACTTAATGGCTGTTTTGGTCTAGTTTTATTTATTAAATTAAGTTCTTTTTTAAACTGTTGTGGTATTTTTTTGTTAGGTGTTTTCACTGTTTTACTGTTTGAAGTGTTGCACAAATACTTTACACACTGTTTCTAAGTTAAGCCTGATTGCTCTGTGCCAAGCTACCAGAGGGAGAGCAAAGGCTAATTAATAGTTTGCTTGACACTTCCCCTGAATAGGATTGTGGTTACTGTTTGACTAAGGTTCATACCCCAGTCAACCAACAACTCACTTTCTAAAAATCCCTTTCTTTATTGATTACATGAAAAGCATATTTTATGGAATGTACTACATTTTCATAAGACCTTACAGTCAAGGCTGGACTGTGGATAAAAAGCAACCCCACATTGCAATAGGCAAACAAATATGGCAGGAGAGTAAGTGGGACTCCTTTATAGGAAAAAACAATATTACCAAAGGATGCTTATACAGTACATGTTTCCAAACATAATGTAAGAAATTGGAGTTTTAGCTGAGAGGGTGAGAACCCACCTCAATAAATAATCACAGTCTTTGTCAGGGTGAACCACTAAAGTCACTAAATATTCCTGTGCTAACCCTCTGGTAGCTTGGTACAAAGCAGTCAGGCTTCAGTTAGAGGCAATGTGTAAAGTATTTGTGCAGTACTCAAACAATAAAGTGAAAACACAGGACAAGAAAAATCCAAACTTATTTAGAAAAATAGAATGCATTTTAATAAATAAAGTAATACCAAAATGACAAAAATTCAATAATTAGAACCACAGATATACATTTGTGAAGTATAAATTCAAAAATTGCTCCAAAAAGCACAAAGCTCCAATCACGGTTATCTGGCCATTCGAGACTGGGTCAAAGTCAAAAGTTAGGCTGACCGCGATGGATCGACGGTCAAGTACAGGGACTAAGTTGGTACCAGTAAAAAGTTTACATTCTGACTTAGAAACGTTTACAGAGCAAAAAGTGGTAGTCGACGAGTCGTTGGCAGGGCAAGCTGCAAGCTGGATCTGAAATGACTCAATGAAAACGGGTTGCTGCAGAATGGAGTCACGGTGCGGTCGTCTACAACAGTGGGAAGCTCCAGGCAGTGAAGTCAGTACCCAGGAAGGCATCAGCATCGACTGGAAACTGCTCAGAAAGTTGGCAAAGAGTTCCTAAGTCCCACTTCTTGCAGTTTCGGGACAGGAGTAGTACACTCTAAAACCAGCCATGGGTCCAATACCTAGGGTGCACCACTTGGGTGTCAGGACTTACTCCAGCAGAGGCCATCAGCGGGGTCCAGGGAAGCTCCAGTTGCAACTCGTCTTCTGGGCAGTTGCAGGGAAAAAGGCCTCTGGAAGCTTGTTCTGTCCTATAGTTCAAACAGGAGGTGAGCCAACTGATCGTTGCAGTAACTTCTGGGGTCCTGCATTCAAGGCAAGGAGGTGCAGTCTTCAAATACCTAAAAATAACTCCTCTTAGTAAATATTAAAACAATAATATCAACACTCCACAGACAATCAATCTTTCTTCAGTTTAAAAACTTTCACAAACAATTGTAAACACAACATAATCAACTACCACAAAGGTTGAGAAAAATATATTGCGTTAATCTTCTCACTCTTCTATTTATGTCAATCTGTGTTTCTGATTTGTAATTGTAACAGGAATTTCTAAAGCGCGACTATCACTCCGAAGGAGTATCTTGGCGCTGTGCAGACATAGATGAAAAAGGTACAGGGTAGTCCGAGTTGCCTTGGGGAGACTAAAAGGAGTTAAATGAGAGAGAAGCATAGAGAGTCAGGCTCCGAAAATCCAAGTCTTTTAGGGATTTCCTGAAAGAAGCTTCAGATTGGATGAGACAAAGTTGGCTGGGGAATGAATTCCATGCTTTTGCCCTTAGGACGGTTACTGATCTACCTCCTCTAGTTTTAAGTTTGAAACAGGCAGGTTTTAAGAGATTAGCTGAGGTAGATCTAAGAGTACGTGTGGTGATATAGGGCGAGAATCTAGATCTTAGGTACACAGGTCCAGTGGCCCTGAAAGCTCTAAAAGTGATGACGGATATCTTAAATAGCACTCTTTTGTGTATGGGTAACCAATGCAACACTTTTAAAGCTGCGGTGCTGAGGAGCGACGTGGCAGCTTGAGTACCAGGCGGGCTGCTGAGTGTTGACGGTCTGAAGTTTTTTGGTACCTGCATAGAGGCTATTGCAGTAGTCAAGCCTAGAAGTTATTAGAGCTGCTGTGACAGTTTTTCTTGCGGTGGCTGGGAGAAGGTCAGGGATTTAATCAGTTGAAAACACTTCCCTGCCACTGATGGAACTTGCAGACAAAAGGATAGGGTAGAATAAAATTTTACCCCAAGATTGTTTGCTACCTCCACCGTATTAGGTGGCAGAGGGGTATTTAGTGGCCACCAGCGACTGGGGGTGAAGGTGCTGGCTTTGCCTAGGAGCATGATTTCAGTCTTTTCCGAATTGCACTTCAAGTGATTCTGCTTCATCCAATCAAAGACATCTGTGAGACAATGTTGGAAGTTTACTTCAGCATTGGTAGATTGTTTATCTAATTTTAGAATCAGCTGAGTGTCGTCTGCATAAGATGTAGTATTGATGTTGAATGATGATATCAGTTCTATAAGTGGGGCCATATAGATGTTAAACAGTACTGGACTCAATATAGATCCCTGCGGGACACCTGTATGCAGAGGTTTCATGGCTGACTGGTAGGGCCCGAGCGTGGTTACTTGCTGACGGCCTGTCAGAAATGATTTGAGCCAGGCCAAATCCAGAGGGGAGTTGCCACATGCGTTGAGGCGATGTAGAAAGATCTCATGGGAGATGGTATCGAATGCAGCTGATAGGTCTAACAAAAACAGTACTGCATTTTTCCCTTCGTCCAAGGGGGATTTAAGGCTCTCCGCGGTATGTAAAAGTGCTGATTCTGTGGAGTGTATTGGCCTAAAGCCTGATTGAGTTGGAGATAGGGTGTTTGTGGTTTCTAATAAGGTCGTGAGTTGACTGTTGACTATTCTTTCAGTAATTTTACTGAGACAGGTTAGTAAGGAAATGGGCCGGAGATTAGAAAGGGTGGTAGGGTCTACCAACTGTTTTTTCTGGAGGGGCTTGACTGCCGCGATTTTCCAGTCTGAGGGTACCTCTGCTAGTGAAAGTGATGCATTGATTATACTATTTATGAATGGGTTCACCGTGTCCACAATGGGGTGAAGGATTTTTGGGAGGCAGGGGTTAAAGGGGGATCCTGATTTGCAGGAGAGGATAGTTTGGCGGGATTGTTCCGTATTAATCCTTTGAAATTAATGTAGGTGGTGTGCTTTATTCTGGGCTTTAGATGCAGGGTTAGTGGTGAGGGAGGTATTTCCTTAAAGTCGGCATGAATATTTTGAATTTTCTGTTCAAAGAAATCCGCTATTTGATTACAGAGAGACTGTGAGGGAGGGATTTCTCGTTCGAGTGCTTGGGATGCGTGAAAGATTTCACTATCTTAAAGATAGTTTTTTGGTCAGAGTCAGCTGAGGCAAGTACTTTGGAATAGTATACTTTCTTCTCTAGTCTGATTAGGCGATGATAGGTTTTTAAGGCTAGTTTAAACTGGGAAAGATCTTCTGATTTATAGATTCTTCGCCATCGGTGCTCGAGCTGTCTACATTGGAGATGTTGATCTATCAATTTTCGTGTGAACCAAGCGGAGGAGGATTTGATGATGGGGTTTTCCTTTTTGGGTTGACTGGGGGAGTTAGAGTGTTACAGAGTAGGGACATCCAAGAGGTAAAATTTGTGAGTCCCTAGCTGGGTCACCTGTTAAATTGGGTCTGAGGTCTAGAGCTATAGTATTGAGATCAGGGTTGATTAACATTTTGTTCCATTTCCGGACCATGGTGGGAGGGCCGCTAGCATGATTCTGTATGATGTTGGTGGAGTTGTGATTTATCTCAAATGAGATACACCAATGGTCCGTCCAGGCCATTGGTAGTGGGGAGTTGATTTTGAGGGAGTGGTAATTGGAACATATTCCATCCAAGGTATGACCAGCGCTATGAGTGGGGGAGCATACTAGCTGTTCAAAACTTAGGGTGTTCAGTGTGCCTAGAATGTTTGTAACTCCTGGTTCATTTTTACATTCTAGGTGTAGATTGAGGTCCCCAAGGAGAGTAAAATTGGAGTACCTGAGGATTAGAGGGCCAAGGGCGTCACCCAGCGAATCTAGGAATTGGGTGCTTGAGCCTGGCGGGCGGTAGACTAGGGCTCCGGGGAAAGAAGTAGACCCATTGATCTGCAGACAGAAACCTAAAATCTCTGCCCCTTTAAGATCAGTGATCTCCAAGGAGGAGCATTGGAACATATTACGGTAGAGGATTCCAAGCCCCCCTCCACATAAATCCAATCTTTCTTGTCTGTGTATGGAGTACCCTTTAGGAAGGGCCTGTGCAATGTCTGGGCAACACCACTCCCGGAGCCATGTTTCTGTAACAAACAGAATATCAAGATTCTGATCCAGGATCAGATCATGAATGTTCTGGGAGTGCTGGGGGAGAGATCGTGCGTTCATTAGTCCTCCTAGGAGTGATTTGGGGAGCCTTGCTGCTTTCTTGTTGTTCTATATAGGGGTTAAGTGCATGTTTGCATTTCAGACATGTGATGGGTCCATTCCAGTTCTCCTGATGCAAGTAATTGTTGCAGTTCTGTGGGGCTTTATTAAAACTTAATAAAACATCTCTTGTTAGTGGCGTACCTGATTTAAAAAGGGCGTGGCTGGCACTGGCCGCAATCCGGATGCGGACGGGCGCAGACGGGCTTGCCTTTGGCGCGCCTGCTGCGCACGTCCGCTGCGCGTCTGCAGTGGCAGGCACATTTTATATTGAGAGTGCCGCCAACCACTAGACCGCAGGTGGACAGGAAGTGCCTATACTTCCGGTGAGACTACCGGAACTCTACTCCGCCTCGACGGGTGTCTGAGCTGAGGGCCGGTTTTAAAAAAATGCGTGGCTCTCAACCTGAGAGCGGATGGAGGAAAAGGAACTTGCTGCATATTACTGGAGTAAGCAGGTGAGTGTGCATACAGATTCAAATTCAAGACATAGACAATTCAAAAACATAACATGACTAAAAACTCCGAACAGCAAAGAAAATCCTGTACAGCCCCCCTTCCTGCACTCCCTCCAACGTCTGGTGTGAGAGTTAGTTTAAAATATAATAAAACAGATTGTTAAAAAGCTAAGAGTTGTGTAGAACACAGGGAGAAAGGCAGCAGAGTACCTATCTATGTCTGATTTAAATAGAAAACAGCACATTTGGCCCGGTTTGACTTTTATCGGAAGCACTGACGAGGTGAAGACCATGCTGCAGTGTGAAGACTAAGGTATGTACAGAGGCAGAACAGTGGGGCAACAGTTTGAGTTTTCACAATTCCCCAAGAAGAGTGTTCCCTCTTTACTCTATTGACAGGATGGCAGGGTTAGTTTAATTGCTATGGCAGTGAAAAAACAGCCAGGAGAATCGTTAGACAAGACATTTGGCTGGGTTATTAGATCCTAAGCATTGATAAAAATATATATTTTTAATAATTTTAGTTGATTGGAGGTGAAGTAGCCTAACACCACAGAGTGAGATAAGTGGATTTCCTCCAGAGAAGGATAGGAGAAGACCATATGATAAAGGTAAAGGGCACTGTTTGGGGTTAATGGAGGTGAATGGGTATACCATTGTGCCTAATAGGAAATATGTTGATCTTACCGGGTTGGGTTACTATACATCTTCTAGTGCCCACCATCTGGAGGGATTGGTCCCCACAACTTCTTAGTAAACAGCAACCCCCCACTGCCCCCCAGATAATTAATTCTAATGTTGATTCTGGGTGGCCAACATCTCACAAAATACTGAGGTGAGAAATTGTGAATATTATTATGATATACCCATTATTTGTGTTGAATAGAATGGGCTATCTGAGTGGTATTATGCCATTTTGTAGAACTGCATTGAGGCCTATCCAGTCCGTCCTGAGATGAGATTTAGGGGATCACTTGGAGCCTAATCCAGCTCTTGGAGAAACAAAGTTGACTAGACATTGTCCAGTCTTTGCTGATTGCATAGTGAGGCAGTAGGTGAGCGAATAGGATTATACAGTGTAAATTCCAATTATTGTGTACAAGTTAGTATGTAAAGTAGTAAGTTAGAAAGGTGAGAGGGGCTACGAGTACGTCTGATGAGATGAATGGTTAGGTGCATGAATACCACGAGAAGGTGGATGGGTAAATAGGTTTTTATTTAATACGTTGATCATAGAATACATTTTTAATTAGCTTTCAGAATTGTTGTATAGGATTGATTTTGATGTGCCAATATTTTGTTTGTGAATTGTTCCGTACATGATGCTATCATCATTTTATAAACACATTTTCATTGTATTTTGTTATAGATGTAATGTGAAATTGCACTGGGGAGGAGAAATGTATGTATTAGTCCTGAAGCGAAAAGTGTTGATGGATTCTAAAGGCTCATTCTATTGTGCACTGATGGTCCTTACATGTTATTAATGATATTCATGGACACTGAGTGGCATAAATAATAGAAGTGTACTTACTGAAAGACGAAATGTGTTGTCTCTAAATAGTTCCCTTTAATCATATATATATATATATATATATATATATATATATATATATATATATATATATATATATATATATATATATATATATTCACTGAAAAAACCATAGGTTTTAGGGACAGTTATAGTTACTTGGACATTGCACTCGTACAAAACCCGTGAAATTCCCCGTTATAGTTAGTTCAGCTAACTATAACTCGCGCCCCGCAATGCACTGCTGATGACGTCACATATTACATCACTCATGACATGGTCAGTGACATCACTGATGACATCACTGATGACATCTCAAATGACATCACTGATGACATCATCCAGTGACTGTGTGTTTCTCTAAAGTTTAAATATTTTTAATATATATAGGAAAAGACGTATTGAAGAATGAGTGGGTGTGTAAGTGTCTGTATGGATGATTTAGTAGGTGCGTGACTGACTGTTAAGTGAGTGATTTAACGTATCGTACTGAATGCATGGGTTAGTGACTAAACTGGATGAATGTCTGTATCCGTCTGTCTGTTGCTGTGTAAGTGGCTGCATGTGTTTGTGAATAGCTACATGAGTGTCTATATGAGTTATTGAATGTTTGTCTGAGTATCTGTATGGGTGCCTGAGTGTTTGTGTGGGAGGGGTGTCTGCAACTCTGTGCATAGATGTGTGAGTGGGTGATTCACTGGGTGGATGGTTTCAAGAGTGCATCTGTGATAGACTGTATGGGTGGGTAAGTGTGTGTAAGAGTGTGTTAGTGAGTGAATGTATGTCCCAGTGGTACATGTGTGAGTAACTACATATGTGAAAGGCAGTATATATGTGTGTTGGAGTATATAAATAGCTATAAGCAAGAGTGAGTGATTGTGATAGTGGCTGTATGGATGAGTGTGTGCTTGTATCAGTGATTGTATAAGAGCGTAACAATGTGCTACTATTTGTATGAGTAAGTGGGGTGGTGTGTGTATAACTGTATAGGTGAGTAAATGGTAGTGTGTTTAATTATTTGCATGACTGACTAGGTGTGTGAGTACCTCTATGGATGAGTGGCGGTGTTTGAGTGTCTATATAGGAGTATGAGTGCATATGATAGTCCTGTACTGAGTGACCGTAAGTATGAGTGACTGTACGGGTGAGTGAGTGGATGTGTGTGTGTAGACCTAAGAATCAGTGAGTGGGTATGTAGTTATTGGTGTTGGAGTGTCTATGGTTTTGCGAATGGCAGTCTGTAATTTAGAGTGGGTGTATCAAAGGTTATATTAGGGTGTGAGGAGGTGCATCAGATTATCACGTGGATGATGTCATCAGTGATGTCATTTGAGATGTCATCAGTGATGTCATCAGTGATGTCACTGACCATGTCATGAGTGATGTAATATGTGACGTCATCAGCAGTGCATTAGCGGGCGCGAGTTATAGTTAGCTGAACTAACTATAACGGGGGAATTTCACGGGTTTTGTACGAGTGCAATGTCCAAGTAACTATAACTGTCCCTAAAACCTATGGTTTTTTCAGTGAATTTCAAAGGTTTTTTAAATGCTAATTTGTAACTATAACGTGTCTGAAACCTATGGTTTTTTCAGTGAATTTCAAAGGTTTTTTAAATGCTAATTTGTAACTATAACGTGTCTGAAACCTATGGTTTTTTCAGTGAATTTCAAAGGTTTTTAAATGCTAATTTCTAACTATAACTTGCCTGAAACCTACGTTTTTTTAGTGAATTTCAAAGGTTTTGTAAATGACAATTTTTAAATGTATTAATTGTTATTTTAATTTTTTTCATACTGATTTACTACATTTTTTGAAACATTTTTTTTACATATTTTATTTTTAAATTACATTGTAATTACATTATACATTACATTACAAAAATACTTTCTCTTAATGAATTACTTTAGTTTAAATACTTTGCAGATAGGCAATAGACTTTTAAGTACAGTAGTTACAGTTGTTGCAATGGGCAACACATTTTCAAACACAATGCAACATTCAGCTCAATGTGAATTTCTAGTTAAATGCAATTAGTTACTTTATGGATTACTTTTCTAACCACAGGACTGGATCCTAGATTCAGTCCTGGTACATCTCCTGTAAACAGTTGAGTAAAAGCGTTTTGGTTACAGTCGTGATTTTTAAGGAATATTATTGTATTTTAAAAGTTGTCACTTAGAAACTTTTTCTCATAGAATCACCAATGTTATCCTATGGAAGGAAATTCACTTAGCAGGTAAAAACTGTTATCGTTACTTTTTCTTACTCAGTGTTGGATCCTGGATCCAGCACTGGTGCATCTCCTGTAAACAGTTGAAAGAATGCGTTTAAGTCATACAGGCGATTTTTAAGGAATATTTGTAGTTTGTGAAAATCAACACTTTGAAACTTTTTTGCTGAAAACCAGTCAATGTTAGCCTATGAAGGAAATTCAAGTTACCGGTAAGTACGGTTAAAATTACTTTTTAGGATCAGTACTGGGCTGAAACATGCAGCACTGAGGTCTCTCCTGATAACAGGTGAGTAAATCGGAATTCGTATTTCGGCTGATTTTAGAGGAATATTTTAAAGTTCCAAAACTCCACACTTAGAAGAATTTCCAAGTGAAACCAGTCAATGTTAGCCTATGGAAGGAAATTCAAGTTACTGGTAAGTACGGTTAAAATTACTTTTCAGGATCAGTACTGGGCTGAAAGATGCAGCACTGAGGTCTCTCCTGATAACAGGTGAGTAAATCGGAATTCGTATTTCGGCTGATTTTACAGGAATATTTTAAAGTTCCAAAACTCCACACTTAGAAGAATTTCCAAGTGAAACCAGTCAATGTTAGCCTATGAAGGAAATTCAAGTTACCGGTAAGTAGGTTAAAATTTCTTTTCAGGATCAGTACTGGGCTGAAAGATGCAGCACTGAGGTCTCTCCTGATAACAGGTGAGTAAATCGGAATTCGTATTTCGGCTGATTTTAGAGGAATATTTTAAAGTTCCAAAACTCCACACTTAGAAGAATTTCCAAGTGAAACCAGTCAATGTTAGCCTATGAAGGAAATTCAAATTACCGGTAAGTACGGTTAAAATTACTTTTCAGGATCAGTACTGGGCTGAAAGATGCAGCACTGAGGTCTCTCCTGATAACAGGTGAGTAAATCGGAATTCGTATTTCGGCTGATTTTAGAGGAATATTTTAAAGTTCCAAAACTCCACACTTAGAAGAATTTCCAAGTGAAACCAGTCAATGTTAGCCTATGAAGGAAATTCAAGTTACCGGTAAGTACGGTTAAAATTACTTTTCAGGACCAGTACTGGGCTGAAAGATACAGCACTGAGGTCTCTCCTTATAACAGGTGAGTAAATCGGAATTCCTATTTCGGCTGATTTTAGAGGAATATTTGCACAATGGTGAAGGGAGGGGGCGGGGCCTGAGGTGACATCTTTGCAAACGCGCCCCGTGGCGCGTTTTAAGTTGGGGGATTAAGTTCCCTTGAATCCTGAGGGTCCCTAGGGGCCAACTAGACCACCAGGAACCTCCAATATGCGCCAGGGGCTGCGTTGCAGAGACGTGTAGAGAGGCCACACCCCTTTACACCTCTCTGCAACGCAGCTCTGTGGCGCTTTCTGGATGTACCTGTTGGGCTAGTTGGCCCTCAGGGACCCTCAGGATTGAAGGGATTTAATTCCCATCTTAAAACGCGCCACGGGGCCTGTTTGCACACAAGTCACCTGAAGCCCCGCCCCTCCCTTCACCACTGTGCAAACGCGCCCCGTGGCGCGTTTTAAGTTGGGGGATTAAGTCCCCTTGAATCCTGAGGGTCCCCGGAGTCCAACTAGCCCACCATATACCTCCAAAAGCACCACAGAGCTGCGTTGCAGAGAGGTGTAAAAGGGGTGTGGCCTCTCTACACCTCTCTGCAACGCAGCCCCTGGCGCATACTGGAGGTTCCTGGTGGGCTAGTTGGCCCCCAGGGACCCCCAGTATTCAAGGGGAATTCGTTCCCCCTCTGCAAACGCGCCAGGGGCGCGTTTGCAGAGTGGTGAAGGAAGGGGCGGGGCCTGCGGGCCGATCGTTTAAAAAAAAAAAAAAAAAATTGTCCCCTGAAGGGGGCTGTGTGGCCCCCTTCCTTTTTCCTGTTTCTATGCCCTGGGGACCCCATCCCCCAGGGCCTTACCCCTTTTTAAAATTTTTAATTTAATAAAAAACGGGAAGGGGGCCGCGTGGCCCCCTTCCCTGGGCCTGTATTGGCCTCCGGGACCCCATCCCCCGGGCATGGCCTCGTTTTTCTGTATATTCTTTGGAGGGGGCTGCGTGGCCCCCTCCTCTGGCCATTTAAGGCCCCGGGGACCCCATCCCCCGGGTCCGGCCATTCCGTTTTTTTTTAAATTAATTTTTTTTGGGGGAGGGGGCCGCGTGGCCCCCTCCCGGGCCACTACTTGCCCCGGGGACCCCATCCCCGGGGCCTGGCCTCGTTGGGGACTGTGGGGGTGTCCCCAATCCCCCACAGTCCCGCCGGCTCCCGCGTCCCTAGGGTGCCGGCATTGCTTACACATGGGGAGCAGCTAACATGCTGCTCCCCATGTGTAAAGCAATCGCTTTGGATATTGGAAGAGAGAGCAGGTTTCCTGCTCTCTCTTCCAATATCCAAAGCAGTTTGCAATGACAGGACGGAGCCGCGAGGCTCCCGTCCTGTCATTGCAAACAGCAGTGTCCCGGGGTAGGCACCCCGGGACACTGCAGGAGCCGGCCCTGGGGGTGGTGGTCCCCAGGGCCATCAAGGGCTCCAGGAGGGGGCGCGCGGCCCCCTCCCATTCAGTACACAGCCCCGGGGAGGTGGTGGTCCCCAGGGCTCTGGGGTCCGTAACGGACCCCCATATTAAAATGTTTAGTGTCCCGGGAGGTGGTGGTCTCGGGCGTGTGGGGGCTGAAGCCCCCCACACAGGTTTAATAATTTTTTAAAAAGTCCCGGGAGGAGGTGGTCTCGGGGCTGCGGGAGGGCTCAGAGCCCTCCCGCACCATTTTTTAAAAAGCCCCGGGGGTGGCGGTCCCCGGGCTTGGGGGCCCTTTGAGGCCCCCACACATTAAATTATCCTCCCACCATGCCCCCGGGACTTGGGCCACCCGGGGCCATTAACATCGAAGCGCTGGAGACCGCGCTCGATGCTTCCGGCAGGATTCGCGCACCCTGAGCGCATCCTGCCGATTTTAAAATTTTTTTTTTTTTTGCCCAGGGGGTCCTTGTGGGACCCCCTGAGCAAACCTAGGGGGTCAGGGTGTTTCTACCCTGCCCCCACTTGTTTCTGTCCCTCGGTTCTACCGAGAGACAAAATGGCTGTCAACATTTCCTGAATCGGAATGTTGACAGCCAGCTGACAGCCAATTAACATGCAGCTCGTGATCGGGACGGTGCGCGCAGGGTGCGCTCAGGGTGCGCGAATCCTCCGTGCCCATAGATATATATGTACTTTTACTTTTTGATTTTCTCAGCAACTACTGAACGGATTTACACCATTTAACAAAAAGGGTTCTTTCTGAACCAAGAACTACCTCTTTGCCAAATTTGGTGTAATTCCGTTCAGCAGTTCGGGCTGTAGCCGTGTCTAAAGTTTCCTATGGAAAATTGCATGGGGAAAACACGCTTTGGGACCCCCTTTTTCTCGGCCCCCGCTTGACGAATCCCCCGAGACTTTCAGGGTAGGAGCGGACCGGAGCGCCCACAAAGTTTGAAAATTTTGCGAAGATACGTCAACCGGCAAGAGAGTTATTTCAAATAGAATGTCGTGGATTTCCTATGGATAATAGGTTGTAACTATAACTATCTACTGGCGACCGCCAGTAGATAATATATATATATATATATTATATTCATGTGATTTTATGATTTTTTCTAAACCTTTGTGATATGTGATATTCAATTATGTTGTGTTTATGATTGATCGATTCCAGGTGCTGGCTTCAAATAATAGTTGGAGCCTTTTCTGTCTCTAAGGATCGGATGAGGAGGCCAGACAACTAGCCCTTGAAGTCACTCTTGTGGTCCTGGGATCAAGAAGCAGGTCCAGTCCATTCACTCAGGCAGCAGGGTGTAGTATCTGCACTGCATCCTTCACAGCCTCTAATTTGTTCCTGTAGAATGTTCATATTGTTATGATGCATTAGAATGTTCCCTGACTCCCTGATGTCAGTTGAGAGCTGAGGCTGAGCGGGTAGGAACCTGCTCCTTGTGGGGTTCATTGGATCCATCTTGTTCACTTCATATTCATTCTCCTCAAATGTACTTACCTGGAATAAACCTGATTATCTACCACTCGGATTGAATACTTGATTCATTACCCATCACTACACAGGGCAACAGAGTAGTAGTCCTTCTTGCAGGCAGATCAGCACTGCTGTCCTTCTGAGTCCTCCACAGGTCGAGAGGTGTACTGAATAGTTGGGCCTGAGCGTCCATTATTTATCCCTGATGCTCTCTTTGAAATACAAGAAGGTTCTGGAGGTTTCCACCAGCAGAGGTGTTTGGAATTTCATGCCTTCCTGCCCTGGCCCCTGCTTGTCCGGGGTAACAATAAACCAGTGTCAAACCCTTTGTGACTGTGCTCAGGCAAAGCCTTTGTGATATGCAAGTGTTGTAGGTGACAGTTCGTCCTCCTCATCATCAGTGAATAAAAGAGGGTTTTAAATTACAATTTGACATTCCTCCTGCTCACAATTGAAAGTCAGCGCTTATTAAACGTAATAAGTTAACCCAATGTTATCCTATGGGAGAGGTAGCACTTGCTGTATTAAAAAACAAATTTAAGATTTTTTCACTACCAGGACAAGTAAAAGTTAAAAAGTCCATGTCTACCCTTTTAACCCCTTCCATGCGCGGCCGATTTTCGCCCTGTGCGAGGCATTGCATTGAGCGGACGGGTTCATGACGAGCTCAGCTCGTCATGCGCACACGAGCACTGCGCAGCATGACGAGCTGAGCTCGTCATGAGCATGGAAGGGGTTAAATACACCAAACACTGCCCTACGGGCAATTTAGGGCCTACCCTAGGAGTGACGTATATGTATTAAAAAAAAAAGATTTAGGACTAGAACAAGGTTTATTTTGCCATGGCAGTTTAAACTGCACATACAGACTGCAATGGCTGGCCTGAGATATGTTTAAAGGGCTACCTAAGTGGGTGGCACAATCAGTGCTGGAGACCCACTAGTAGCATTTAATATACAGGTCCTGGGTACATGTAGTACGATTTTACTAGGGACTTACAAGTAAATTAAAAGTGTCAATTAGATGTAAGCCAGTTTTACCATGTTTAAAGGAGAGAGCACAAGCACTCTAACTCTTTAGCACTGGTTAGCAATGATAGAGTGCGCAGAGTCCTAAAAGCCAACAATAACGGGTTCAGAAAACAGCACGGTGAAGGCAAAACATTTGGGTTTGACCCTGCAGAGAAGGCCAAGTCCAACATCCTGTCTTATGATCCTCACTTTGGCATACTCTACAATATAGGAAATGCCTCTCATATGTCACACACATTAATCTACTGAGCCACCAGTGTTATATTTGGGAAGCACACGTAATCTTACAGACATATACACTACTGTTGCCAAGGCAAAATATTGCTCATACCTACTGTGTCAACCTCTGAAATATAGCTTGTTTTTATATGTTGGAAAATTGACCTTTCTTCAGGGTCACCAGAGATTTTTGTCTTCTGTTGATTAACCCGTTCTTTGTTGACTATATGACTCTGTGCACTCTACCTCTGTTAAAACAGTGGTAAAGTGATTGTGCCCTCACATTTTTAAACTTGTTAAAATTAGTATACACCTGATTTTCATCTTTAATTTACTTATGAGTCCCTAGTGTACAGTACTACCTGTACCCAGGGCTGGTAAATTAACTGCTACTAGTGGCTGCAGCACTCATTGTGCCATCCACTACATTAGCACTGTAAATCTTGTCCCCAGGCCTACCTTAGCAGTCTGGGTGTTCAGATTTAAACTGCCATTTCGACCTGGCAAAATAAACCTTTTTCAGGGCTAACCCATCCTTTTTAATATTTATATGCCAACCTCAAGTGGTGCCACCCCAGTCTTGAACACTCGGAAGTGGGTCTGAAGTTGTTCTGCCAACGCAGCTGTGGTCCTGTGAACAGAACCGACACAGAGCAACACATCACCTTGCACCTCCACTCAGAACTGGCAATGCACGATGCATTCCCGATGCAAAACTTTGCATTGCAGCCCACGGTCACCTCGGAAGTGCCATTGCATGATGCATCCTCGAAGCAGTCCTTCGCATCGCAAGTCCCTCCTTGAAGGCATCCTCCATGACAACGCAGGACTCCACATTGCAGGCCCGCAGCTTCCTTGGTATTGGTGGTGCACGACGCCTCTTCGACGCAGGACTTTGCATTGCAAGCCCTGTGTTGACCGGCATCCTCAATGACAATGCAGGACCTCACATCTCCACCTCGCAGTTCCTCGGAACCGCCACTGAGCAACGCGTCCTCGACGTGGGATCACGCAACACTCCACAACCAGGATTTAAGATACTTTGTTCAGCTGGCCTAACTTGGCCTCTGTATCCGGCCCCCCGCTTCATCGCAGTTGGCCTGAATTTATGACTTTGCGTCGGTCTGGTGCGACCAGGTGACCATAGTTGGCACTTTGTGCTTTTATGCATTATTCTCACTTGTATCTTTAAAACTGCATATCTCCGGTTCTACTGATTAGATTTTTGTCTCAAATAATTTATTAAATGTTTTCTATTTTTCTAAATTAATGTAGGGTGTTTCTTGTGTAGTGTTTTTACTTTATTACTGATTGAAGTGTTGCACTCATTTTATGGCAAGACAGGAGGCTAGAATTATGCATATTACTTTTATTTACCACTTCTGAGCAGCAAACACTTCAAAGAATTATCAGAATTGAACTTCAACACCAGACAATTGAAAAAGAACTTTAAGCTCCCATTTGATCCTGCTGTTCGCCATCTACTCCCTCTTTTGTTTGCTGCTTCTGAGCAGATAAGTACTCTATGTGTTATGTGTAGATTTAAAAAAAATATGTTTGTCTAGAGTGTTTGTTTCTGGAAAAAGGGCCCAATTTTCTACCAAAGGCTTTGGGGATTGAGTGTGTTTAATGTATTTATATATCTATGTTGTAGCTTAATTTAATATTTTAAAACAAGTAGTTTGTATAATAGTCAGGCAAATTGTTAGTTTGGGAAACTGTAATTTATTTCTACAATAGTTTTGACATATTTTTGGTTAACACAGAGTTTATTGCTTAAGGTGCAGAATTGTAAGATTAGCGCTTACTGTTGCCTGCATGTTTCTTTCGGCCCCACAGTGCGCGAGCTGTACAAGGAGATATGAATCTCCATGGGGGGAGCTTGAGGCTTGGCTGCAGAGCAGGCAGCCATTTTCTAAAATAATCAGAGGGTGCATCATGTACGTTTCAACGTACAATTGCTAGACATTTACTGAGGCGTTTGGAGGATGGTGAAATACATCTCAGTTTATTTGAAGTATGCATCAAGGGCGAATCTTTTTTGCAGAAATTAAACTTCATGAACTTAAGCAATTGCAAAAAAATAGGGAGTTTGATTTGTAGACGCCAATTTGGTTTGGACTCTTTCAGAAACAATGTGACCGAGTTCTTTCTAATGACAGTTGGGCTTGTTGCTTAGTTTTTAGGTTGGTGCTAGTCAACCCTTTCTGCCGTTTTAGTAACGGGAGGTGCGCATCACATTTTTAGAATTTGACTAGTTTTGGAGATAGTGTAGCTGCAGTTTTGGGTGTAGATTGTTGAGGAAATTAATTTGAGTCATGTCTGAAAAGAAGATTAATATTGTGGAGCAAGGGTCCATGATGACAAATATTTTAACAGAGGAGATAAGGAGCTTGGTCCAGGAAACTGGGAAAACAGCCATGTCTGGTAGGAAGAGAACTCATGTTGATGAGGAGGAAGAATATTTTTCAATTTGTGAGGGTGAGGAGAGAGCTCAAAGAGGTTCAGGGGACAAATGTACTGGTAAAAGAAAGCATCCGGAATCCAGTGCTGAAGGACGAGGAGTCCCAAGTGGCTCGCTGAGAGTGGGTGTACATAGCAACATCAATGGGGCCGATTCACAGAACTAATCTGAGACAAAATCCTAAACTTACTACTTTTGGTATTCACAGAATGCATTTAGTAGTAGTAAAGTTTGTAGTCCTAACTTTACTACTATTAACTTAAGACAAAATCCTAAACTTACTACTTTTGGTATTCACAGAATGCATTTAGTAGTAGTAAAGTTAGTAGTCCTAACTTTACTACTACTAACTTAAGACAAAATCCTAAACTTACTACTTTTGGTATTCACAGAATGCATTTAGTAGTAGTAAAGTTAGTAGTCCTAACTTTACTACTACTAACTTAAGACAAAATCCTAAACTTACTACTTTTGGTATTCACAGAATGCATTTAGTAGTAGTAAAGTTAGGAGTCCTAACTTTACTACTACTAAATGCCTTCTGTGAATACCAAAAGTAGTAAGTTTAGGATTTTGTCTTAAGTTAGTAGCAGTAAAGTTAGTAGTCCTAACTTTACTACTACTAAATGCCTTCTGTGAATACCAAAAGTAGTAAATTTAGGATTTTATCTCAGATTAGTTCTGTGAATTGGCCCCAATGATGGGCGGGATATCCCTGCTGATGGTGTGAATAATAATGATTGGGATGAATACATATTTGATTTGAATTATAAAGATGATTTGGAGGATGATTTTGGAAGTGAGAATAGCAGGAGCAAAGGAGAAAAGATTGTGGTTGATCCCTTTGGTCAAAAGTTGTTTGACCATAAAGAAATACATCATTCTAGAGGATCCGACTGGTTGCCTATGAGTCATGTGGCGGTCTACATTAGGCACTGATAAGGAGACCTCTGGAAAACTGTGAACGTAATTTAATGAGGGCAGAGTGTTCACGCCGTGTGATCAGGGATAAGGATTCACTGACTACGAATCTGGACCCGGAGTTAATTATATATATGTTCAAGTTAGGAATAGATCCTAGGAAAGGACTCGAGAAATCTTTAAAGCAATGTGAGGACAAGCTCCTTACTACTTTAGGCCCTCATGCAAGGATGTTTGACATGGTGGAAGAGGTGTACCTAAAGGGTACGGATTTGGATTTTTTTTGTTGAGAGGCTGGTGCCAGAGAGCACTTTGCTTCTTAGGCAATGTGAGTGCAGGACTGATTGCCGAAAGGCACAAGGCAGTTTTGCTTTGAATAAATCCAAACTAGGAGATTTTGCTCGTAAAGAGTCTAGTGAAGATCCCAAAGGCTTGCTTTTTGGTGAAGGGTTTGTCAAAGTCTTGGGTAAGTACGTGCATACATTTACTGCTTTAGACAAAGCTCAGTTTAATATGTGCAAGGTGTTTGGTGGAGCTAGTAGTTTATATGGCAGGGCTGAGAGGAGTGGGCAACCTCCCATCCGTAGCTTCTATAGGACCCAGAGTATTAACAGTGAATTCTTCAGAGGATCCCAGAATCAATATGCCTTTTCTCCTCAAAGAGGAAGGGGAACCAGATCTAGAGTCGCAAGAGGACGAGGGCAATCAACTTCACCAGTTTCAGGTGAGTACGAGTATGAGGATTTGTACTGGTTTTATCCAAGGAAAGGTGGTTGGAAGGTTGAGACTTTTGTAGACACATGGAAAGGGATAACAAGCGATTCTTGGGTGTTAGAGGCTATTACGGGTTACATAATAGAGTTCAATTCTGTCTATGTACAAAGACAGAACCAAGAGAGATGTATTAGAACGAAGAGCAACAAAACATGGTGAAGGAGGAGATAGAGGGTATGCTTCAGAAAGGAGCAGTTATAAAAGTAGAGGAGAATCAGATTTGTTTTGTGAGTACGTTATTTCTAATAGAGAAGAAAGACAAGGGATGGAGACCTCTGATCAATTTGAGAGATCTAAACTATTATGTGACATACAGACATTTCAAGATGGAAGGCATTCATCTGTTGAGAGATGTTTTACAGGATTCAGCTTGGTTAGTAAAGTTGGATCTGAAAGATGCATACTTTATGATACCAATGTCAGAGAGCAGTCAGAGATTCCTTCAATTCAGGAAAGGTCATGTAAACCAGTTTGTTTGTCTACCATTCAGCTTGTCTTCAGCCCCTTGGTGTTTCACGAAGGTGATGAGATCGATTGTTGGTTTTTTGAGAGAAAGAGGGTTTCATATGATTGTGTACTTGGACGATCTTCTGATTATGAATCAGGATGTGACATTGTTAAAGTCACAGTTGGAAATTGTGAAGGTTATGTTGGAATCTTTGGGTTTTCTGATAAATCTGGAAAAATCAGCTCTGGAGCCTTCTCAAGTTTGTAGTTTTTAGGCTTTGTGGTGAACACGGTCAAAGGGCATTTATTATTCCAGAAAATAAGATAAAGAAAATTCGGCAGGAAGTAAAGTCTTTAGTGAGGAAACAGATGGTGAGATCGAGAGATTTGGCACGGATAGTAGGTATTTTATCTTCCTCTATACAGGCAGTCAACGCCGTCTCATCCTCGTGCTTCAACACCCTGCGCATGCTCCGCAAGATCTTCAAATGGATCCCCACTGAAACCAGGAAGACCGTCACCCAGGCACTCGTCACCAGCCGACTGGACTATGGGAACACCCTCTACGCCGGAACCACAGCCAAACTTCAAAAAAGACTCCAGCGCATCCAGAACGCCTCCGCACGACTCATCCTGGACATCCCCGACACAGCCACATCACCGGACACCTGAAAGACCTGCACTGGCTCCCCGTCAGCAAGAGAATCACGTTCAGACTCCTCACCCACGCACACAAGGCCCTCCACGACCTGGGCCCAAAGTACCTCAACAACCGCATGACCTTCTACACGCCCACCCGCCAGCTACGATCAACCAGCCACGCCCTCGCCACCGTACCACGCATCCGCAGAACCACCGCCGGAGGAAGATCCTTCTCCTACCTGGCAGCCAAGACCTGGAACTCCCTCCCAACTCACCTTCGGCGAACCCAGGACCATCTCTCCTTCAGGAAGCAGCTCAAGACCTGGCTGTTCGAGCAGTAACTTACCCCCTCCCCCAGCGCCTTGAGACCCTCCCGGGTGAGTAGCGCGCTCTATAAATGCCGTGATTGATTGATTGATTGAAGGGGCCTTTGCACTAGAGAGCTTTTCAACGGTTGAAGACTTGTGGTCTGGCAGATGGTTTGTGGTACGGGGATTGTGTACTAATGACAGAGAGATGAGAAAGAAGCTAATTTAGTGGTTGCAAAATTTGGAAGCCTGTAATGGGGGAGCAATTTTTGGTACAAGGCCAGATTTTGTGTTGGAGACAGATGCGCGCAACTCTGGATGGCGGGTAAACATGTTTGACTCAGGAAACAGGTAGAGTTTGTAGCAGGATGGAATAGATGGAGCATTTAAATTATTTAGAGGTAAAAGCAGGGAGTTTTGCTTTGCAAAGTTTCAAGTTTCTGTTCAAAGGAGTTCAGTTCTTCTCAGAATGGATAATATTACAGCAGTCACTTATATAAGGTGGAAGCCGATCAAGGAAGTTGACAGAGATTGCAAAAGACTTTTGAGGATTTTGTCTGAAACACAGAATTGCTTTACATGCTCAGTATCTGCCAGGAGAGCAGAACGTGGTAGCGGATTGGTATTCAAGGAATTTGGTAGATTTCAGCGATTGGATGCTGAACAGAGTGGTTTTTTGGGAGATTCAGAGCTGGTTAGGTCCTTTGGAGGCATTCACTCAGAATTGGAAGGAGAAAAAGGGATATGCGTTTCCCCCATTTGCTATGATACAGGTGAGAAGGCAAGTCTGTCAGATAGTGTTGGTGACTCCTTTTTGGATTTCCCAAGCGTGGCTCCCTACACTATTGGAGATGGTGATGGAGAAGCCATGGGAACCTGGGACTCGAAAGAGATATAGGGGTTCATGGCCAGTTTGGTTACGTTGGTGCGTGGCAAGGGATTTGGATCCCGTGGAGGCTGATGAGATGATGGTGTCAATTTTTTTAGCAGATTTGTTGGAGAAGCAATTGTCATACAGAACAATTAATTGTTACAGATCGGCAATTTCTGCAGGGCATGCATTGGTCCAGTGTGTGTAGATTGGTAAAAGTCCAGCGGTGTGTAGAGTAATGAAGGGAATTAGGTTGAAAAGACCTCCTAAGGCAAACTATAATTCCATTTGGGATGTTAATTTGGTTTTTAAGTTGTTCAAGAGATGGCCTGCAAATACGTTTTTGGGATTGAGAGAATTGTCTTGGAAGTTGGCGACTTTGTTATGCATAGTTTCGTTCAGGAGAGTGTCAGATGTAAGAGCATTGGATTTTAGTTCAAGGTTTTATAAACCACAGGCAGTGATGTTTGAAATCTGGAGAAGATCTAAGACTATGGGCCCGATTCTGATGCGGGTTGGAAAAGCTTCCCGACCGAATCGGTTGGGAAATGGTTTCCGACCCACTCGGATCGGGAAAGTCCAACCGGCGGAGTAGGATGCATCCGGATGCTTCCAGATACGATTTGGTTGAACTCCCATTGACTTCAATGGGAACATTTGTTCCTAACCGCATCAGAATTGGGCCCTCGGTCGGGAAGACACGTTCCCGATCCGATTTGGAAGGACCAAATGCCGTTAGGAGGCCTTCCTAACCGCATCAGAATCAGGCCCTCGGTCGGGAAGCTTTTCCAACCCGCATCAGAATCGGCCCCTATGTCTATGTCTGTTTTTTATCCTATGTTTGATGCTGTCTGAAACTTTGTATTATCAAATGTCTGAGGGAGTACGAAAGCAGGGTTTTGGAGTGCAGAGGTGATGGAGTAGATCAGTTGTTGATTTCGTATGTTAAACCTTATAAGGGTGTTTCTTCAGCGAATATTGCTAAATGGGTAAGGTCAGTTATTTAGGAGGCAGGTTTCAAATTTGATTTTTTTTACAGCACATTCTGTTAGGGGTGCTATGGCTAGTTAGTCCTATGTGAATGCTGGAAGGTTAGATGAGAACTTAAAAGCAGATGATTGGTCTAATGCAGAGGTTTTCATGAAGTTTTATTTTAAACCTATAAAGCATGTAGCAAAAAACGTTATAGAAGGCATTGAACATGCATAATGCTTACCTCCTGTCTTGCCATAAAATGTTTATTCTCATAGATTTACTGCGTAGAGAATCATGATTTTATTAAAGACAAGGAGGCTAGCATTATCCCTCTGTCCCACCGTGGTTTAGGGTTTGGAGGAGTTGGGGATGTATTTTTATGATTTATCAGGAGAGTTTTTTTATGAATAATATTATAATAATAAAATTTATTTAGGATATATTTTTAGTAAAGTGCATACTTGAGAGAAGATGTGATAAGGAAAGTTAACATATAAAGGATTAGTTGTTTGTCTAAATAAAGTTAGTTTTATTATTTACAGAAAATTAGGATTCGTTTATGGACATGAGTTGGTGCAAGCTAATGATACATAAGAGGTTACATTTATTACAAGGGGAAGAATGGAGAAGAAGGAAACAAAAGAGGGAGAAGATGGTGGATGGCAGGATCATATGGGAGCTTAAAGTTCTTTTTCTATTGTTTGGTGTTGAAGTTCTATTCGGATAATTCTTTGAAGCGTTTGCTGCTCAGAGGTGTTAAATAAAAGTAATATGCACAATGCTGACCTCCTAGTCTTTAATAAAATCATGATTCTCTATACAATAAATCTATGAGAATCGACATTCTTTACACTTTGCCTCTAAGGTATGCCTGGCTGCTTTGTGCCAAGCTTCCAGACGTTTAAGCACACGGTAAAATAGGGTTTGTTTGTGACTTCACCCTGACAGAAATTGTGGCTGCCGCTTGAGTAGGGCTTCATCTCCCTCCACTAACCTGTAACCCAATTTCCCAAACTAAAAATACTTGAACTGATTATTGCTGAATTTTCCACCTGGTGGAAAACGCACATTCCTCATTTTAACATATTTGAGAAAATCTGCAGCTAAAAGCCGGATATTTACTCTAAATAGAGCAGTGGTCCAGGAGCGAATATCTGACTTTCAAAGACAAGACTTTAGCATTGGGCCCCCAGAATTTTGAATAGGACCATTAATGCATTCTTCAACTGCTTTTTCAACAGACTTTAGGCCTTAACGCACAGGCATGGTTAAAACCCAGCTTTGGAGAATCTCAGTAGGGGCAGTTTATTATCTTAAATATTGCGATAGAGAAGAATGGGTGTGTTAGGTTCTCTTCCATTTCCTTGATGTATGGAATTCCGGTGCGTCAAGGGAATGGAAGGAGCTTCAGTGGTATGGAAGGAACTTCAGTGGTACGAGTATTCTGTGGGGGACAGTTGGAGGATGTGAGCTTCCAGGTCGGAGCGCACTTGATGTCCTGTTGACTTCAATAAAGATATTATCTCATCTAACCTGCATCTGCGACTTCCTTACAGGGTGCAGCCAAAACAATTATCTCAATTTACTTGCCTATATTATAATTAAAAGACGTTCCGTTATTATTTATTCATTTTGAAGTTTTAAATAGCTCCTTTGGGCCTACTACAGTCAGTTCAGTATTCAAAATTGATTTCTCCTGCTGCACAGCAAAATGTTGAATTTGATAAGGCAAATTATGTGCGTTGTACAGCAGCCATCCAATAATATTCGTGCACTGACCTATTGGTCTCCTAGGGGCATGTTTACAAAGAATTGACATAGGGCAGAGTCAGGAATGGCTGGCCTCTGATGTTTTGATGGGAAGGGATCATGCAGCTGTGTCTGTTGGGGCACAGCTGAGGCTCCCAGGGATGTTTTTTTAGACCACTGAAAGCTACCATTTAAATGTCCAAGAAAGTTGTGCAGGAGGGTTGGGGTAGGGATTAATGATGTGGCACTCTAGTTTTGGCCTGGGTTGCCTGGAGTCTAGAACCTTGTTAGGAAAGTTTGTAATTTTTTCTTCTATCCTTGGGACAACATGCCAAGTCTACCTAACAAAGAAGACAACGTGGTCAATACTTGATGTGAGGAAACATACTTCACTAGGCTCTTGTTGGCCGCCCTGCATTCTCATTTACCCTGGCAGTGATTGCTGTCTCTACCACATGAAAGTCATAAATATCATCTCCACGAGACTCCAGGCAGTGAGTGGTCCCTATTCTGGGGACCTGTTGTTAACTTATTCATGGTACGTAGCTGGGTGATCCCCTGATACAATGGAGAATGAATTATCTGCATATTGAGAGGACTCACCAGTGAGTACCCGCTCTGCTAGAAACTTAAGCAAAAGTATTCCTGTTGAGTTATTGCATGAGAGAGGGGGGCTCCAAATAATCATCCATAACTACTGTACAGGTCATCTCAGAGCTCATTTATTTGCAGTTCTTTGGATGGAAATTGAGTGACCCTGGTTTGCACAGTGATTAAAACAACATAAAGGAAATAGTAGTGCTACTTTGCTCAGGTTTGACTGTACACGTGCAAATGAAATTGGGCATCACCAACCATCTTTCATGGTGCCACTTCCAGCTTTGCAATTGATGAAGCACCCTGTTTCTCCTTTTTGTTGCTTAAACTGCAGCTTCGACATATATTGACTTTGGCTGCTGGCAGGAAACGGTATGGCATCAGAACTCAACTGTAATAAGTTATGTCCATTGAGCAACTAAATCATTTGTTTATAACAGGTGACTAGCAACGTCACAAATCAACTATAATAAGGAAATTAGAGAGGGGCTTTTTGTTGGAAAATGTGTTATTAGAAGTGGTAAATATGCATCTACCACTGGCAATAAGGCCACTAACACAGTCTAGGGCTCAGAATAGGTCTCAGAAAATTATTCCATGCTCAATCCTTGGTAGCTTTGCTGCAACCAGGAAGGCTTACCTTCAGAGACAGGTATGTAAAGCATTCAAAAAACACCAATTCAGTAATAAATTAAGACACAAAACTAACCCTGGGCGTAGTTCGCGAAGTAGCGCTACGCGAAGCTACGTGAAGTGCACCTCGCACTACGCGAGCTACGCGAACTGCGTAGTGCACTGTGCAAAATGCTGTTCGCACTGATTGCACAGTGCCGGATGCTTGTCCGCACTGTGCAATCATTGAAAACGGCATCTTGCACAGTGCGAGTTGAGTCTTACTGCCGCTCGAGTAGATTTTTACTCGAGCGGCAGCTTTCTCAACGCGGACTGGTAGTTTCTCATCGCGAGCATGCGCAACCACTCGCAATGAGAAACCTGACCTCCCCGCGTTGAGAATCTCGCCGGGAGGTTTATTTTCCACGCTCGCGATCGGCAACTTGATGTTGCTGATCGCGAACGAGGAAAAAGTCTCGCCGGTATGTCATTTTGCTTGCTCGCGGTCACCAACTTGACGTTGAGGACCGCGAGCAAGCAAAAAATGACCGCTACGCTACGCGTGTTTGCACTGTGCTACGTGCAATTTGCGTAGTGCGAAGTAGCGCAAACTTCGCAAACTACGCGAGCGTAGCGTAGTGCTTTGCCCAGGCTTACACAAAACACAATCAAAATCCAACTTATAAAAATAGACAATATTTTTATCTTTAAAATGACACCAACACGACAAAAATCTGCCAGAGTCACTTGAGGCTGTCCACCAGTCTGGGTTTAGCAAGGGTTCGTCGGCTTGACTTTCGACGAACTCCCGGTCAAACTCTGGAAGTCGGACCTCTGGAACATTTCAGCGGGATGAACCAGCAGGGCAGGCCGCCAAGCGGTTGAAGGTCACCGGCTTGGCTCTCCAGGTGGAGTCAGTCCACTTATGCAGCTTTTTTTCAAAGTTGCTCCAAACTTCTCCAAACTTCTCGAATGTCTTCCTGAAGTTCCTCTGGGGGTCCTAAAGTGTCCAAAACATACTCCAAGTTTCTGGAAGCTCCAAGATGGTCCTTGAAAGTTTGGGACTTCAGTTTGCACAATCCACCTGAACAAAACCCTTTCAAATCCACTGGAAGCACTGCAGGCTGGGGATTCTTGGTGGTGATGGTCCAGGTGAGCTCTGTTAACCTGTAGCTTGCAGGGAGTCCACTCTTTATTCCTCTTGAAGCCAGTTAGGTCCACATTTGCAGTCAGTCAGAGTGCAGGGCCTGGTTGGTGCAAATCAAACTTCCAGCATGGACCCTTCTTCTTCTCTTAGTTTCAAGCAGCAGACCGGAGAGGCTCTGCCCCTCTCAGAAACTTATTCAGTGTTCTCTGGGGCCAAGCAGGAGGGCGTTCCTGTCCAATGATGTACAGGGCAACACCCCAGAGCATGACCACTTCCTCCAAAGTATGGCACAATGGTCTTCCAGAGAGCATTATTCTTCCAAAATTGAATATGGCTGAAATCTCAGCAGAGGAGCAAGAACTAGCTAACCCAACCTCCAATATGGCTCCTTTCCATAGCTCTCCTCCTCCTGGCATCTGAAAATTCCTTCCTTAAGCCTACCATCTGGCTGGGTTCAGAGTCGATGGGGGATAGATGGACCTGGCTGTCTCTGCCTGACCCCTTCTGCCTTTGACGCTGATGCTTTACGACCCCTCCACCCTGCTCTGGCATTCCTGTGGACAAGGGTCCTCTTACAAGAGATAGCCTCTCTCCCTGAATGCCACTTATCACTTCATCAAAGCAGCCTAGCTAATACTCTTAACTCTGACCAATCAGCGGAGACCACAGGAAGGCTGTAGTTTGGCTTACAGACAAGAAAGTCTTATAAATTATTTTCTGTATACTTCAGGATAAATTAAACAATAGCATATTGTTGAATTTATAAATAACATTCTCCTAAGTCCTTGAATGGTATTTTCTTTGATTTCTAGCATTAGTTATGAGCCCATAAACTGTTGCAATGTTAACCTATGTGGCTGGGGATCTACAATGGGGAAATGAAATGTCCAATTTCTCCAACATCAGTGCCTATACAACATCTTTTATACGGACCCTGCTTATAGCTACATGACCCTCCCCCTGGGACACCTAGGGGACACCTTAGGGGTTCTGAATATGCAAACATAATGTAGATCCTCACTCCACAGTGCTCCTAGCAGAAAAGCTGATTTTGGGAAGCACTTACTACAATGAGGAAGTGAAATGTGCAATTTCTCTATCCCCAGGGCATATAAAACATCTTTTATAAGGGTCCTCCTTATACATACATGGAGATCGGAGCCAAGAAGAGGAACAAGATGAGAGAGAGAAGCATAGTCAAGATATAAATTTGACAGAGTAAGGGTGGAATGAGATTAGAGAGACTTTGTGGGAGAGAGAAGAGTAGGACATAGACTGAAGAGAGGGGACAGAATGAGGGAAAGTGGAGCAGAGAGGAAATAGAGAAAGAAAAGTGGGATTGTAAGGAAAAGCAAGGATAGAAAAAAGTTTTTAAAAATGGGAGGAAGGCAGTAAGGACAAGCTAGGAGATCAAGTAGAAGTGGACAGAGATAAGAAAAGGTGCGAGGAGGAGATAATAGTGGCATGGAGATAGCAAATTGAGAGGAATTAGAGGTAGAATGATAAGGACACAAGGTGCAGTGACACCCATGCCCAGGGGTGCAAGGAGCCCTCTGTCCCCCAGTAATGGGTGTCTTTTAATACCAACCCAGAGGAGTGTGTGAGTGTGTGGGGGTGTTAATTTTTTACTGGTTTGCATTAAGGCCCATGGCACCCTTACTATGCCACTGATTTTGGTAGCTTGCACTCCGCACATGCTTGTATATTAAGTTGTTGTTTATCTTCAGTGCGCACAGTCTTAGCTGCAGTGCACGAAGCACCTTTATTGCCGCACATAGAGAAAAAGAATTAGAGGGAACATTGGTTACCACTAGTAGGCTAAGAACCAGGGGGGTGCCCAGGGCAGAGGATGACTTTGCAACACTTTTATAATAGGATTGAAGGCTTCCACGCATTAGAAATTGATACTTTAAGAAAATTACTTTTTTTGCGTGATCATCACAATTTTTTTCAACATTTTATTGCTCGTTCTCAGACTCTGCACACTGGGGTACTGCTGTCCAATGCACAGTGTTTGTGCTCGAATCCCTAAAATGAGTAAAGATTTGCTAATCCCTGATTGTGATATGTATCTCTCCTGTAAGGCTACAGCAGATGGTGTAGAAACTACACTCATAGGATGGAAAGTTAAAAATCAACTGTGGACTGCAGCACCTATTGTACCCTTCACTAGTGTGACAAGGAACAAATGACTTCAGGCATACAATGTAACCTGACTGCTGTAGTTTAAACCTGCAGTCTGACCTGTCAAAATAACCCCTTTTATAGGGGAAAACTTCCATTTTAAATAGTAGTAAGTCACTCCAAAGGAGACCTTGTATCCCACATGGTGGGGTGTCTAGTATTTAAAAGTAGGAAATGTAGACATTTGATGTTGGAAATGGCATGTCCTTGCAGTGACAAGCCCCCAAATGCTATGAGAAAAACTAGAGTTCAGATTAATAATTCTGCTATCTCAGGTTTGGTTCAATGACTATGTTTAAGATGTATTGAAAATCCAACTAAATCCAATTAAATGGCAAAATGTGTTTCTATTAAATATTTAGGAAAATTATGTTTTATAAAGTTACCTGTTCCCTGCCTCAAGCTCCTGAAGGCAAATATGCATTAGTCTGCCTGCAGCATCCCCTGGCAGTGCTTGACCTTAGTGAGATATGAAAACTGTTCCCATAACAGAGACAATGACTGAGGCCTGGTGATAGAGTGGGCTGAGGAGGTAAGTGACACCTGTCAGACCAGGAAGATCACAGAGGGTTCAGGATTTTAATTTATTTCAGAGGAGCAACGGTGAGGCTTGCCCAATCATTGTTTAGTGCATGGAAGGACCAGGGAGGGGGGACCCTTTGATCAGAGGACACGTGGTAGTCAGCCTGGCTTCGTCTCTGTTGGTAGGAAAGGGTGGGGTGGCCCCAGAAGCAGCTTGATGTAGCTTAGAAGGAGGACACTGCTAATTTCCCTAAACACACACCTGACTGGCTCCCTTCAAGGGCAGAAGGTCTCTGCTATCTTGGATTTCTCTTACTCTGGGGTAGTTTGAAGTACAGCTAACAGAATATGGAGTAAAAATGGCTAGAGTTGCCCCGGGGAACATTTGACCTATTGTTTAGGGAGTGCCCCCCCCCCACTGTAGAGTACAAAATTGGACTGCACCACCAACTCCTCAGAGCACTTTCTGGAACTGCAGAGGAACGGAAGAATACTGAACATCCTCTCTGAGGAGGCCTGAAGGGCTGGGCCTGCTTCCCTTGTACCCAGGACAAAGAAGTGGACTCCTAGGGTTGGTTGGTTGACCTCCTGTGTGGCTACAGTATACAACAAGGTGCAAGAGGCCTTTTTCTTGAAGTGTGCAACTGACCATTAGCAACTGGATGACATCCTGCTGATTGCCACTGCTGGAGTGAGCTGTGGCCCCTATACACTGTTCCTGAGCACCTGGGAGCCTTAGAATGGATCAAGTGGAACTCTGAAAAGTTGGGTCTTCCAAGACCTTCTCTTGTGCATCAGTGGGACCACGCAGCAAAGGTGTCATATTTTGGCTTGACTTTGTCAGATACAGCTTCAGACTTGCCCCACTGGAGGATTTTGAGCTTCATAAAAAGATTGAAGTCCACAGGATATAATGCACATGTAACAAGTCAAAAAGGATATCTGTCACATTTGTGACTGAGTAGCCCACCCTGTAAATGCAAGGCCCTAATTGAAAAGTTAGAAATCATGAGTAGACAAAGGCGTGCAAAAAAATATCTGCCCGACAAAAGGACTTTGTTGGCTACAAAATTCAAATGCGCTTTTCCCGCCAAACCAATAACTTCAGTGGCTCTTTGACTTCCAGAGGACTTGAGCAGATATAGCCTGCAACTTTGCCTCCCTGGAGGATTTCAACTTCCAGAGACTCAGGGCAAGATTTATATGCTGGCAGAAAGGGTACTCCCTTTTGGTGACAGAGCACCCTTCCGCCAACATAATGGTCTGTCTGCACAATTTAAATGCGGGTGAATCTTTTGTGTAACTGCGGCAGAGACAACTCCGCCTCCACTCAGTGCTTTGAGTGTGGTTTGAAATGACTGACTGCAATGGAAATGGGGGCAGTCTAGGAATTTCTCCAGCTGCCAGATGGAGTAAGGGCTATTGGAGTTTGACCTGTATGTTCGCCTTCCTACTTTAGATGGGTGATCATACAGGTCAGTGTACACTAAGGGGCAGTGAAAACTGCAAAATGCTCCCTTGCCATGGGAGTTAATTTCCATGGTGTGGATGCATTGTTTTTTTGTTTATTTTCATACACAAAATCCTGCTTTGGGTTTTGTTTTGGAAAAAAGAATTATAACTTTGCCGTACGGCTCCTTCATGTTTTACGGAGCCATACGGCAAAGTTACAATACATTGGTAGGAACGGCCTTTACGACAGTTTCTGTCCATGGTTGAAATGTCTGCCGGGCTGACGGACAGTTCTAAGTTTGGTCATCAGGACCTCCTCCAGGACGATGGAGTAGTTTACTCCATTGCCCTGGTGAAGGACAGCTCCACCTCCGAATCTTAAATCAGGACCCTAAGTTAGAAAGTAAAATATTTGACCAAAACAATCACGCTTGGTATATCCAACCTGGGCTCCAATGCCATCGGCCTGAAATCATGCCTAGTTCTTGGTCAATCGTGAACCGTGACTATAGATTGGCACTTTAATTTTTCTTGGCACATTTTGCCACAAATGTTTAAAAATCCATATCTCTGGCTTCCCTCATTACATTGGATTTTTGTCATTTTGGTGTCATTGTGTTTATTATTTTTTTCTATTTTTAGAAATTGGAGTGGGATTTTTATTGTGATGTGCTTTCGACTTTTTTACTGTTTTGGTACTTCTAACGGCATTACACATTGTCTCTAAATTAAACCCTCCTGCTCTGTGCCATAACAAACAGGAGTTGATCCCAGGTTTAATTCACTACAACGTTACAAATTCAAGGGGGTTAAACTTAATTCCTGACCCAAGCAAGTGAAAAATATGTAGAAGTACCTGCAACTGTTGTTAATACTTGCAGAATAGTATTGACAATGGGCTGTATGGCAGAAAAGATCTCAAACATTGCAAAATATAATTGAATTGGGTTTTAAATTAGAGCATTGTGATTGAGACCAACAGAAATAGCACTATGATGTGGGATGTGCTAACCAAAACCATCTGGTAAAAGTACCTAGTCAGGGCCCGAAAAATCCACTCGCCCACTTGGCGAACAATTTTTGGACTACTCGCCCTTTCTGGGAGCTGAAACTCCTCTAACTTCAGTCACAGAACAAAAAGTAAATGTAGGAAGATAAACTGACTTTTGACCTTTGTCTCAGAAAGCAGAGTAAATAGGACAAGATAACAAGATTTAAAGCCATCTTTATTGCTCACAAAGTGAAAGAGCAATAAAGACGCCTTTAAATCTTATCTTGTCACATTTGCTGGCTTTCAGAGACAGAGGTCAAAAGTCAGTTTGTCTTCCTTTATTTATTTTTTCTTTCTGTGACTGAAGTGAGAGGATCTTGTAAAGTGAACTATGAATGCATGTGAAATGAGAGGCTGTAAGATGTCAGGCTTTTTTCTAACACAACACTGAAATAGCTAAGTGAACTGTTCAAACATTTCAAATATATTTCACTAGTTATGAAGACACCTTTTTATAATTCTGTGGTAAACAAAAATATTTTTATATGATCAAAACAAATTAGAACACTTTACTTGGTGATGTGCACATTTTAAATATTTTTGCTTAAACCCAATTTCCAAACATTGTTTATGCACTATTATCAGTAAAACTACATGTTAGTGGGAAAGTTTTGTGGCCACTTCAATGGAAAATATGCTATCTGAAAATGACAGTGCACTACATCATGCTTTACTAATTTATTTATGAAAAGTGAGTTTTTAAACATTAACTGGGAATTATTACTGCTCCTGCCCAGATGACAATGCTATTAGTAAACTTAGAGGCAAGCCAGAGATTATGTGTACCCTATATATGTGCTCGATTCTTGTTATACATGGAGAAAACACTTAGGGGCTCATTACAATATGCCATCGTTACAGATTTGGGACCGACTGCCTATGAGGCAGCCTCCCCACAATCCGAATCACGATGCGACCGCCACCACGGTGGTCGCATCATCTATATTTTGCATTGTGGCAGGGATGCGGTTCAGCAGCCCCCGCCACAATGCAAGATATAGGGTGTAGACACATCCCTGCACTACGTGGCAGGCACCCTGCTGTGCCTGCCACATGGTGCAGGGATATGTAGGGGGGCACCATAGATGCCCCTAGGGTACATCTCCCTGCCCCAGGGAGTAAGGGGGTCCCGCTACGGGCCCCCAAATCCATTTCCGCCATTCGTTTTGCTGCGGTTTGTCCGCCGCAAAACAAACTGAGGAAAGGGATATCATAATCCCCACGGTGGTGCCTGCAAGGCACCCCCGAAATGTTTGGCTATGTTTCTGGTCCGACAGGCGGTCGGAAAAGGACCGCCTGTCAGAACTGTGGTGGGCGGTCTTTACGACCGCCACACTTACCCAACGATTCCCCCCGCCATCATAATATGGCGGGGAAAAACAGCAGTTCGATGGCGGAAGGCCCGCCAACGACCGGCTGTCGGTGGCGGGCCTTCTGCCATCATAATGAGCCCCTTGGTCTAGTAAATAAAAATAGTTTTTTTGTACAGCTGAAATAGTGAACTTGCATATTTGAAGGTGCTCTCTTATGTGATAATAAAGAAAAAGGCAGCTCCATAAGACAAAATATTTGCCTAGGATCACACAATTTGAGACCACTTCAAGGGTCAAGTAGATTACAGTTAGGTCAGGTACATTATCCAAGTTACTAGACCTGCAGGTCTAGGAACATTTTTATGATTTTCCAAGCCCTGTTAGATTTGGGTAAGGGTAACAGAGGGGTTCACAGGTGAAGAAACCATCAGAACTGAATGGAATGACACTATCATATTAATATGTAAGTTGTCGGAAAGATACTCTTGAAGTGGGCTCATTTGCCTTTCGGCTAGGTTCTCACTGTACAAATACAGCATACATACACACATATGTAACAATGATTGTGGACAAAAACGTGTAAATAGTAATGACTTTGAAATGTTGAAATTGTAAAACAGCGCAATTTTAAAAAAAGGTTTGAAAACAGCTTGAAAAACAAAGAATGTCAACATAGAGTTGTTTGTTTAAGATTACTACAGAAAAAGCACACAGATGTAGCTCTTTAAAATGTTAATTAGATTCATTTGCATTCCATCTAGAAATCATTTAGTTACAGTTACATTTTTCATATTGGTTTGTCAGCACATATTTTACTAGGTCTTATATGATAATCAGGATGCAAAGAAATGTAGTTGTTATAACTGCTTACATTAGGCCACCAGGTTAGTTAATATTTTTATGTTTTAGAATTAGGTTAAGTGGTTTTATAAACAATTTAAGAGAATTAAGAATGTTATTACTTACTGTATGCATGGACATTTCTTTTTGCTCTCTCACAGATGTAAGTTGCATGTTTCAAGTACCAGGAATAGTTTTGAACACAGTACCTAAAGATGTAGTTAAAGTTATTGAGGGTAGCCTGCAGCATACTGTTATTATATTAGTTTAGATTAAAACATTAATTATGTATGTTTAATGTGTGTGATTTTTACACATATGTGCTTAATTCACTTTCTTACACCCATTTTTCATAAATGTATACATTTTTGTAATTGGGAATATTATCTGGCAATATTATTTTAGCCATACAACAAATTCAAAAATAGGCCTCGTAGCATTAGAGCAGTAGTTTTGAGTTGCTGAGAAGGAGTCACTTGCTAAGCTAATCAATTATACTAGTTATGACTATGAACCAATTTCTTCCTGTATTATTTTCTTTTTATGCTGATTCTTTACAATATCCTATTTCAATAACGTGTACCTTTAACTACATTCAGTATAAATTATTCTTATTCTGGAAATGAACTATTTTGTGTCTGAACAAGATACGTCTTAAATATTTTATTAGGATTTTAAAACCATTCTAAATATCAGATTGAAAGATTCTTAGGTGGCTGCAGCCAACACACTTTTCAATTGCCTTTAAATCCCTGCAAACAAATAAAGCTAAAATGATTTTTGAAAATCAAATCAGGCAAATATTGCCCCAGAGATATGCTTAAATAGATTGCAATCAGCCTGTAAAATTGTTTAACAATTTTAGTTTTTATGTATTGTTAACTTTGAAGAAGGAGCAGCGAAAAATGTTTAGAAATCTTGGTGTGCTGTTTAGTTACATTTTGTTTATTATTATAGACAAGTTAATTTTGAACAATTAATAGGTTTATTTATGCTCTCTAAAAGTATGTGATATGTTTCATGTTCTCCATAACATGGTATAACATGGGATGTCCATGCCATTCTAGACCTGATTGGGGCCAAAGCATATGTTTTTTATTCAATGCCATTAACTAAAAGATAACCAGCGATACATTTAAGGGTACCAACATGGTTAGCTCTAAGGTTAAGTGTTTAACTTGGGTGTTAAGGTTTCTTTGTAATGTTATTGAGTAAACAGTAAAAACCCAGCTGAGAACCAACAACAGTGCAAAATCCACTATACTGCAGCTTTTCTGTAGCAACAAATGCATTCTGTGAGGAGTAATCTTCGGAGATCCTTACTATATGAATCACCATCTGAAATCTGCACTTGTGGATTTCACTTTTTGTGTACCGAATTGAAACTTGGATATGCACATAAGTCCAAGCTTTATTTGAAGAAATATGCTTTACATTACCCTCATAGGTTTGTGTTAAACAGGAGGATAGAAAGGAAATCTCACATGAACGGGCTGGTGTTTGTTTAGTTCATGTTTCTGAGTGAATGCTTATAACAAGATAATGTATGTAGATGAGGGGTGTTTTATGGAGCAAAAATCCTTAGAGGCTGCTATTTAAACAATAACACATTGTACTTGAACTGTGAATTTGAGTGCCTGCATTTAAATAAGATATTTACTGATTATTTGTGTTGGAGTTGCATTATGCTCTTTTTAATATTGAGCACTCTGTTGTTTGGCAAGCTATATGCTTATCTACCTTCAGAATATAATTACTTCAAATACAGCTTGGAATTAAAGCAGGTCAGCAAGCTCAAAACTAGCTATTTTAAAATTGGGCATTTAAACAGTTTTTTTATGACCTTTTCACAGACAAAAATATATGCACAACAAACAAAATGCCACCATCCTCAATAAATATACATTATAAGAAAAATATGTGTAGGGGCCATTTAAAATACCAGAGCTAATGTGTCTGCTAATTATCATCACACACAAGGACCCAAAGAAGATGCATGTATTACAAAGACATAGTTTACAAATGTTTAGCATGTAAATAAAGCAAAGTTTACCTCTTGGATTCCTTCCTTGGAGATCTTCTTTCACTGACACAGAGGCACTGATGAAAAAATCTACAAAGTTCCATCACACAAGGATTTATGTTTTGAATGAGAAGCATAACTGGAGGGGCAGTCACTGCTATTTCTTTAAGGTTTGCCTGCAGACATCCTAGAAGAGACATAACTCTGAACTAATGGGTGCGATTGCTTTAGTACATCCCTGTGAATAGCACATTATGCCCATGGAACATGCTCTAACATACACAATGTCTGATAAAATATTTATTTTCTATAGCGTGTATTTCATGGTTATAGTAAACCTCAACAATCCATGTTCAAGGTGGTAAGTTAAAAACATACAAATCATAGCAATTATCAGCACACATTTAGGTATGATTTTAAGGTTTGTACTTAACTCACAGCAAATGAAATCAGTTATATAACATACAATAGAAACACAATGCACCAGATCACAAAACATTTTTACTGGCGCTATCATTTGTCCTGCCTGGTGAGTAAGGCAGTGCTTGGTTCAAACTTCTTTTGCAACTGGATTATATAACAGTTTTGTGAAGGTGGTAAGGTGTGAAAAAATATTTAAATGAAAAGTTACCTGTTTAAAATGCTCATGATTTTGGGTGGTTTAAAACATGTAAATGCACACCTGCAACTTTTGGTATGCAAAGAAATGTTGACATACTTTTATTTTACTCTTGAACTGCAATCATCTTTGTCACTTTGGTGAGAAGAGGAGGCAAGAGTGATTGCAACTCATATACTAAAAATAATCACGCATTACGGCTGATGTGGTCACTGATTACTAACAGGTGCTGACAATGGAAGCACTCTGAAAATTAAAAATCAGGACAGGAAAGGTGTAATGGAGTAACTGCACACACTAGCATATGAAGGAATCGAGTAATACCAGCGGCGGCCGATGAAGATAAGCACGGTGAGGCAGTGAGGCGGTGGGGCGGGGCAGGGTTGGGGGAAGTCATCGGATAATAGAATAGGCAAAACTAAATAAATAAATAAAACCTATTCGTCATCTCCCGACTTCCCCCGCACCGCACCACCGCCCCACCGCCCCACCGTGCTTGCCTGCACCGGCCTTGACTGAGTAATACAAACATATTTGGAACAGTCCAACAATGAAAGTTTAAAAGAAAAGTGCATTAATTAGAGTTCCTCGAAAAACAAATGTTTACCTTACCACTCCTAAGGATGGTAAGGGACACCCACTGCAGCTCTATTACATGACACCATAAATTGGTAAACCATGCTGCAGATCATATATAAAGATACACTTACCATGCTCAGTTTATGTGATGCGCCCCTACATGTTTACAATCACTAGGATGTATTTACTGTAAATGGTTAACAGTTGATAGTCGTTTTAAATGCATATGGCCCTGAAATAGTTTCTATTGTGTAAAAGTGGGAAAGCATCTACTAAACTCAACACAAGAATAATTAGTCTGTGAAAGCAATCTAGTCATCTTTGCAATGCCAGTCATATTTGGCCAGTGAAATGCAATTTAATTCCATCTCTGAAACTACTACAAAATATGTAGTATATTAGAATCTGTTTGTAAGAAATTGTAGTATTAGTTGTGGGGGTTTAGAACCCACCTCCAAGGCTGGACTAGCAGTACTGGACATCGGTCATTTCCCCAATGCTGTATAATCGTCACCACCCCCACCATTCCAGCCTCCTGGGGAAACTTTGTTTTGAAATTTGTTACGAGTTTAAAAGCACCCGCTGCAGAGCTCCTTGTATAAGCAGCAGTTTTCAGGCAATAATAAAAGTGTCAAGATGTCTGTGGTGATTAATGTTCCTGCTGGAGAGAGACTGGAGCTTTGTTTAGGGGCAGTTTTGACTCATCTACAGTAGCACAGATGTTTAATATGCATGCTGCAAAGAACATGTATCATACAGATAACAGAACTATATTTTATATGCATAGCTCAGTGGGTTACTGCTTTTGTCACAGATATTCTTTTGTGACTTGCAGTTCATAAGTTACAATTGTAATATAGCACAGTGAGCTATGAACTGCCATCAAAGAGCTGCATGCAAACTGCCCTGCTTAGGGTAGAACGTTATGTTTTTCCCAGTCTTTCATTATCCTAATGTTGCTTAAAAGGGTTTCTTTGAGTAGATATACATTCTTATTAGTAAAGCCAACCGCAACCACTGCGGTACGTTTTAAATCCTATGTTTATGCATCGCCAAACCAAGCACTCTTAAAAAATGCCTATTAGTATGCATGACACGTGACTCCTACACCTTTTGTTCCCCTTTGTCTTATGTAACATTTTCAATACACTGATTTACACAATCATTGTCTCTGTATGCGTGTGTGTGCTGTAAACTGATCTACAACCCTCCACTGGTATGAGAGGTGCTATAAGGCAAATTAAATACATGTAAGGGGCTATGGAGAGTGGAGAGGCACTGTTGGAGGGTGACAAAGAAGGACCCCAACAATGATTGTTGCATTGTCAGTCATCAGTGCTAAAGATGACCCTGACCCTCCCTCAGCGAGAAGCCCCCTGCCCACAATGTGTCATGAGCTGACTATGTATTCCAGATCCGACATTAGAGGCTCTAGGGGTAATGAATGGCCAGTATGAAGGACTAAATTGCCTTTCCAGGTTTTATTGTATTAATCACCTAATGATTAGGTAGTTGAGGAATATATGTAATGTACATCATTGCAATACAAATTGTGGTGTGATTAGAGGATGACATGACATGATTAACAAACTTTGTCTTCCTTGTTAATACATCAATACAGAAATTACTTTGTAACATGCTCACAGTGTCTTTTTTTCACAATGATAGCGTGACTCATTGAATGAGAGTCTTAACTGCACTTTGACGTTTTATATGAAGACTTTCCAATTGGACCTATAACCCACACACATGAGAAAATGCTTAATTATAATTGTTTAGGTGGCTGGGAGTCTTGGTGCACTGTAAGGTCATCATTTTATTTTTCTATGCTTTAAAAGCTAATACAGTTGAATATATAATAAAAATTGTGTTGTAGAATGTACAGTTTTTGCCATTTTTTCCTGAATCTGCCTTATAGTGGCCTTATAGTGGTCAGGCTTACTCACTCTCTTCGCACGGTGTGGGGGTGGTCTGACAAAATTTGCCAGGGCTGCTTTCTTTTCCCAGTCTGGCCTTGCCCACCTCAAATAATAATCACAATCCTTGTCAACGGGAACCATAAAAGTCATTAATTAAACCTGTGTTTAACCCTCAGGGTCCTGAAATACCTAGCTACAGTGACATGGTGATCAAAGTTGAGGTTTTGAGCTAGCCAGACTCCTACATTTTTCACTCAGGGCTTCGGGTGAGGACAAGAATCCAAGGAGTCGGGTCGCCAGGCAGTGGACCTAATAATAGGTTGGTTACCCATTACTATCACCTCCTTCTTATCCCCACTGAGCTTCAAACAATTGAGGAACTTCCACTTCGCCACCTCGATAAGACAGTTTCAGGTGAGAAGTTCTTTCACTTGGATTTTGCAATAGTGTGACGATCAGTTGCGTATCGTCCGCATATGTAATAAAAGTGATCCAAAAGCTTCTATAATATCCAGAAGGAGACATATATGCACATTATCAATATTATCCTATTCTTTGGCTCTATCACTTTTAATTTACTCATTGTTTCTGTATGTTCTATTTCACTTTCATTTGGTAGAAGTTCATGTTTTAAGATCAGTCAGAGAACGGAAATTACAATACCGAGTATCTTTATGTTCATTTTGAAGTTCCCAACACCAGTGAAAAGCTATTTAATCACTTGTAATTGATGTCTAAATATTAGACAGAGCTTTTAAGGGAGTTTTTGATTTGTATTATGCCTCGTTGTGGTAGCTCAAGGAACTTATGCTTCCATGGCAGAGATCTGTTTTGGCCCCATGGTCAGAGATTCAAATCCTGGTGGAGCCACTATGCATTTCTTCCTACAGAAGTTTATAAAAGGAGTACCATGGTGCCACTGGCTATCAATAAGCATGCATTATTTGTAAATATTGCCAAAGTATCTGCTTCGGTTAACATGGGCACTGAGAATACACCTTGTCAGAAAGTGTACTATTAATTAGGGTTCGGCTAATAATTCGGGAAGTGGGTATCTTACCAACTTAGTAATTTGGGTAATGGGAAATTCCCCAGAGATATATGTGTTATGTTTAAGCATTATTAACAATTTTAAAGTAACAAAATATCAATATAAAGTTCCCAAATCAATTTTTAAAAATAGAGGAATTTCAATTAACAAAACAATTAGCAACGGTTAGGGGAAACCAGATAAATTATTTTTTTAAGTTTTGTGGCAAACAGTGACAAGAAAACACAAAGCATCAATGTAATGTACAATAAATGTATCAAATGAAAAAGTTCCAAGTCCTTCAGTGGGGCAAGCAAGAAATGGAAACTGACGATGGTCCCTTGAAGTCAGTTAGACTGTTGTTCAGCTTTGGCTGAAACCCTTGGTTTTGGCACAAAACGTTCAGAGTGAAACAAAGCTGAATTCCTTAGCCATCAAGGTCACTTTATGACTGGGATAGATTTGCTGCCTCTCCCCAGTCTGCAGTTTTACCTTTGGAATTAGTAACTTTTTTGTTCTTTATATCTACCAGTGGGACAAAGATTGATGTTGTAGTCGAGCAAGGCTTCACGAGGCTGGATACCTTTTTGAAAGCTTCTGCTGAACCAGTTTTCAGCGTGCCAAAATGCTTTGAGTGGGACAACATGTTTTTCCTGCCTACAGAGGGTGCACCCTCCTGCTGTAATCTTGTTTTATGGGACATTCCCACCAAATCCCACTTTTTTCAAAGTGCTACATAAGTTTCTTCTGCTCACACCTCCAGCCATCCGGCCACTAGGTCTCTTTCCAACCAGGTCCACTCCTCAGCAGTCAGCTGTGCCTCCTTGGAGTCAGGAGACCTTATCCCGTTTGTGTCCCTCTAGCAGGTAACAGTAGGCTAGCCACTTGATCCTAGAATATCAGTTCCAGTCCCTGGGTGCCAGCAGGAAACAGGAGTTCTTGAGTCTTCTTCCTTCCAGCTTTCAGATATAGTTGCCTTCCTGAAAGATGCTTTTTCCCAGGTCCAGTAATGTTCTGAGGAGGTGGTGGTGAGGTTCCAGTCTTAGCTTGTGTGAGACAGTGATTACATCAGTCCCTACGTCCATTCCTGACTACTTTCTTGCTGAATTTCCACCTCCTTTTTAGCAGCATTTTCTCTTTTGGTTTGCTGCAGACCTTCTCATTGTACTTCAACCAAAATGGCCCGAGCGATATTCCACCTGAAACAGATCTGGACCTTCCCCTTGCCACTCCAGTCTTGAGAGGAGGTATATTTCCCGTTTTAGGTGCTGGAATGGATATTCCTTCCTGTTGGGGCGGGGTGCAGGAAGTATATGGCTGCTCCGGGAGTCAATGGTAGTAATTCCTACGGGAGACAGAGCCAGGGTAGGAGAAAGGCCACTCACCTCGCCACTTCTAATTGAGCATGAGCGAAGCGCTCTATATCAAACCCGTCAGTCCTTGACCCACGTAATACGGGGTCTCGCAACAACACAAGGTGCCACTTAACCTTGTGCTATCAAGCACGGCTGGCGACTTAATTAATTTGCCTAATATACACACCAGCCCTGCAGTAGTGTAAGACCTTTTAGGAAATGTACCTGTATGGTCCTGATGAATTGCCAATAGACCCTTTAGGGGCTGACCTGGCAAGAAACATGTTGACCAAACAAAACTAAATAGCACCTCTGCTCTATAGGATCATTGTCCCCGATATGAGCAACACTGTTTTTACTTAGGTTAGCGAGCCAGGATTAATAAAATGTACTTAATAAGAGTCTCCCTAAACCTATTTGAAAATTCTTCACTCACTACACTACACACCCCAGTTCACATACCCTCACTCACCAAACGGCTTTATCAAAAGAACTCTGCCAAAGAGCCCCTTCGCAGGTGCCCTTCAGGCATTGCAGCACCGGCCCTACGAGGAGCACGCCCAATGATGAAGCATGACACCTTTCGGGGTGAGCGAGGGCACTTCCTCCACTTGTAGGTTCTCACAGAGACCTGACCACCACTAATACCCTTAGGAACGACACACCCAAGTATTTTGAGTAATTCCTAACTGCCACACATCGCATTTCTCAGTCAAAAGATGAGCTGTAAAAGTTGTCCTTTTTTCAATAAGCTGCCCTGTCCCACTTCAACTGGCTAATCGATGCTGAGTGACCAGATGCTGACAACATGCCTGGTCCCTGCTGCCAGAGACCAAGCTATTGTCTCCTAGAAGGAGTAACATTAAGAAGTCAGCCAAGGATGTGTAGTGGGCAACTGGAACAGGGCTGAAAGTCAAATCAGTTCTAGACCAGTTTACTCGCACACAGCACAATGTACATGTTCCTAAAATAACTTCTCCGGTATAGTTATCAGAGATCTACTTTCACAATTGAATTAGATTTTTTAAATCAAGTCAGAAATAACTTTAATAATCACTCTAATATTTTCCCATGCTTGGATATGAAATAAGTAATTTTATTCATAACTAGGTCTGTTAGTGGAAATGGTTCTTTACCTGTACAGTAAATTTGGGGTAATGGTTCACTGTAATGGACTATCATTCCCAATGTGTAATATGCCATGTTTTAATATATTAAGTCCCCAGTTCTGTGAGCTTCTAATGTGCATTTAAGGGGTGATTTAGCAAAAATCTAAAAAGAGTGTTTCTACAAGGCAAGCTACTTTTTTTGCCATGTGTTACTCTAGTACTTTTAAACTACAGCTCAGCCAAAGCATGTGGGTGGTGTAAATATACACAGCAACTTGCAGATGTGATTTAACATCTAAACCATTTGTGCACTTCTTGCGTCAACTTAAACGGCCCTACTGGATAAAACTAATTGTCTGAAACCAAATTTATGTTACAGTTTTACGGTCTGAGTACACACACTGTGCACTGAATGTCAGTGTCATTGTGCACAGGTTCATATTAACAGCAAAAACTAGCCAAGTCACTGTGTATGAAGTTCCGCTTTGATGACCTCCAGATTGAATGTAATACATTTAAATGGTCATGCAATACTGTTGATACTAGGGAGGTTTACTGTACACTATGTTCATTAAATGCTGCAGAAAATGATTCCCATATGTTATTTGCCTGCCCAGCATATGCCATATCAAGGACAAAATGGATCAAACCTATCTGTCGCAATATGGGAACCATAAAATGGTAAGCAGACATAATATCGATGTTTAAATATCGATATACCAGAATATCGATGTTTAAATATCGATGTGGCATAATATCGACCTGCAAGAATATCGTCGACCAGAATATCGACATGCAGGTAAGAAATATTGTTTTACTTAATATCGAAGTTAGTAATATCGTTAGTAAAAATATCGTTGTTAATAATATCGAAATATATTTTAGTGTTCTGTATTTTAGTATGTGTTAAAAGTATGTGATTTAAATATTTTGTATAAGTATAGCTTATTTTTTTAATGTATGTTTGAAATTTTTAGAAATAATTAATTTTATGATAATTAAGTTTTGCGTATTTTAGTTCTGTAGCGGGTTGTGGGTTTATAGGGGAATAGAGTGGGAAGTAATTTAATTATAATATATTTATTAATAATTTATAGAAGTTATTAATTAAAAATAATAATAATATTGCGTTTTAATTCCGTAGCGGGTTGTGGGTTTATAGAGGAATAGGGTGGGAAGTAATTTAATTATAATTAATTAATTAATAATTTTAATTAATGTATATTTTTGTATTTAATAATTTATATTATTAATTGTTTTACTTAATTTGTTATTAATTGGTTATTAATTGGTTATTAATTATTAATTATTACTTGGTAAATATGTTAATTGTGTCATTTTTTAGGGGCGGGTTGTGGGTTTATAGGGGAGTAGGGTGGGAAGTAATTTAATTATAATTAATCAATTAATAATTTTATTAATTAATATTTATGTATTTACTATTTTATTTTGTTAATTGTGTTACATAATTTGTTATTAATTAGTTATTAATTGGATATTAATTATTAATAATTAATTGCTAAATATGTAAATTGTGTCATTTTTTAGGAGCGGGTTGTGGATTTATAGGGGAGTAGTGTGGGAAGTAATTAAAATGTTATATATTTTTTTATCTTTTTTATATACTTAGGGGCCGATTCCGATCTCGGTCGGAGGCGCACCAAATACCATTCGGTCGGGAAAAAGCCATGCGAATGCCTGTTTCCCGACCGATCCGTACAGCATACCGAACGAGTAAGTACGATGCGCACAACAGCACAGAATCCGGCCGAGTCGTACTCACCCAATCCAGGTCCTGTTCTCCGACCGAGGCGAATCTGGAAACGCAGAATCGAGTCGCACGGAAGGGAAAATGCAGCCCCGTCCGGCCGAACAAGTACGATGCGCTTTCCGTACGCGCCGAACCCGTCGCTACGCACGGCACGTCAAAGCATCCGGGAGAGGCGCACATAAGCTCCGATTCGCGCCACAACACGATCCACGGCTACGAGGCGAACACGCCAGCGACGAGGATGACGCGAAGCAACGAGAAAGACGAACGACACGAAGCAACCATGAATCCCTTCGTCCCGATCCTACCAATATTCTACATTTACTACCGGAACAGGCACGGACGCGTACGGCGCAGAAGGTAAGTCAGACACCAACCACAAAACACATACAACACGTACACGACACATCACACACACACAGAGGGATGCAGAATTTACTCACACCAGCAACAGCAGCACCATAGGGGTGGGATGCCCATCACCAATGCCACATATGCACACAGGGGCCTGGATGCGCACCACCACCACCACCCCTTCCCAGGGGGGGCAGGATGCAAACCACTACTACCACCCTCAGCCAGGGGGTGCCAGATGCCCACCACCACTACCACCCTTACCCAGGGGGCTGGATGCCCACCACTACTACCACCCTTAGCCAGGGGGTGCCAGATGCCCACCACCACTACCACCCTTACCCAGGGGGCTGGATGCCTACCACTACTACCACCCTTACCCAGGGGGCTGGATGCCCACCACTACTACCACCCTTACCCAGGGGCTGGATGCCTACCACAACTACCACCCTTACCCGGGGGCTGGATGCCTACCACTACTACCACCCTTAGCCAGGGGGTGCCAGATGCCCACCACCACTACCACCCTTACCCAGGGGGCTGGATGCCTCCCACTACTACCACCCTTACCCGGGGGGCTGGATGCCTACCACTACTACCACCCTTACCCAGGGGGCTGGATGCCTACCACTACTACCACCCTTACCCAGGGGGCTGGATGCCTACCACTACTACCACCCTTACCCAGGGGGGCTGGATGCCCACCACTACTACCACCCTTACCCAGGGGGCTGGATGCCTACCACAACTACCACCCTTACCCAGGGGGCTGGATGCCTACCACTACTACCACCCTTAGCCAGGGGGTGCCAGATGCCCACCACCACTACCACCCTTACCCAGGGGGCTGGATGCCTACCACTACTACCACCCTTACCCAGGGGGCTGGATGCCTACCACTACTACCACCCTTACCCAGGGGGCTGGATGCCTACCACTACTACCACCCTTAGCCAGGGGGTGCCAGATGCCCACCACCACTACCACCCTTACCCAGGGGGCTGGATGCCTACCACTACTACCACCCTTACCCAGGGGGCTGGATGCCTACCACTACTACCACCCTTAGCCAGGGGGAGCCAGATGCCCACCACCACTACCACCCTTACCCAGGGGGCTGGATGCCTACCACTACTACCACCCTTACCCAGGGGGCTGGATGCCCACCACTACTACCACCCTTACCCAGGGGGCTGGATGCCTACCACTACTACCACCCTTACCCAGGGGGCTGGATGCCTACTACTACTACCACCCTTACCCAGGGGGCTGGATGCCTACCACTACTACCACCCTTACCCAGGGGGCTGGATGCCTACCACTACTACCACCCTTAGCCAGGGGGTGCCAGATGCCCACCACCACTACCACCCTTACCCAGGGGGCTGGATGCCTACCACTACTACCACCCTTACCCAGGGGGGCTGGATGCCCACCACTACTACCACCCTTACCCAGGGGGCTGGATGCCTACCACAACTACCACCCTTACCCAGGGGGCTGGATGCCTACCACCACTACCACCCTTACCCAGGGGGCTGGATGCCTACCACTACTACCACCCTTACCCAGGGGGCTGGATGCCTACCACTACTACCACCCTTACCCAGGGGGTGCCAGATGCCTGTCACTACTACCACCTCTACCCATGGGGGCTGGATGCCTACCACCAACACCACCCCCACTCATAGGATGGACAATGCATGACACAACCAGCACACCACAACCTAGGGAATGCAAGAAAAAGACATCCCCCAACACCATGACAAGCGTGTGTAGACTGTGTCAAATGCCAACACTGAACATGACTTTGAACATACAATGTGACCCCCTATCACATGTGCCACACATATATGTGTGTGGCCCCCACAATGCAAGCAAGCCATGACCATTGTGGCAATGGGGTCCAAACCCCCATCATCACAGTGACCAAAATGTAAGTGTGGGGTCCATAGCTGAAGCACATTTTGAACAGTGTGGCAATGGGGTCCAAACCCCCATCATCACAGTGACCAAAATGTAAGTGTGGGGTCCATAGCTGAAGCACATTTTGAACATTGTGGCAATGGGGTCCAAACCCCCATCATCACAGTGACCAAAATGTAAGTGTGGGGTCCATAGCTGAAGCACATTTTGAACATTTTGGCAATGGGGTCCAAACCCCCATCATCACAGTGACCAAAATGTAAGTGTTGACAAAGAAAAAGCTGCAACTGCCAAACTGCATGGATGATTCCTGGTCACAGAACATAAAACACATCAGTGGCAAAGTAGTGCATGTGTCCCATTGCAGCATAGATTGGGGGAGGCAAATACTGCAGTGCAAATAAGACATACCTTTGGCCATGTGCAGACAAACAACACCCATGGGGGCTGACACTGTCAACATTCATCAATGACACAATGACAGAAGTGACCATCAGAATGCAGACCCACATATTTGCACCAATGGGCACACAAATGCAGATACCCTGTGGAGACTGTAGATGTGAGGTGAACAGATACCATACCATGGCAGCAATGGGACACACACCATGATCATTGTGCTGACTGATGACCTAGGAGTCCCAGGGACAGCAGGGGAAACCCACCAAACTACATACAGCCAATGGCACACCTAAGATATGCCAATGCAGTGGTGCAGATGCACAAACACAAACAGGCAGACCCACACTGCACATCAAACACAACAGGTGAGGGGGGTGCCAGTGTCCCCAGGCAACCACACAACACATGAGGAGTCCTGAATACCAATTATACAGATGTGCATACAGTGCCACACAAAGGTAACTCATGGATCCAAATCCCCTATGTGGGCAATCAGGAATTGTCAGATGAGAGGGAGCACAAATCACACATGTCACACAGGCACGTAGGAACAGCAACTGACACAGCAAGACACAGACACACCACAGCACTACCCCCAGGGCCCCCACAATGTGGTGACCCTGGGCTGCATTACAATCCCACTGTGATGACAAAGCTAAATGTCGTTCACACTGTGAACCACAGTCATGTGTCCTGAGCAACAAACTACCATCACACCTACACAAGCACTAATCAATCAGCACGGCCAGTAAGCCAAGGCCAACATGGAGGCAGGGGTCTAGCCGGGCAACAACTCTCATCTGCACACACTCAACACCACACACGTCGACCTCCAACAATGTGCAGCAGTGAAGCACACATGCACTGGTGACATTGCACATGCACCCATGACAATTCCAGGGTGGTGGGTGGGAACCAAGGTGCAGAAACACATCACACATGGCCACTCAACAAGACTCCTGAATGTCTGACACACTGCACACTACGCTGTACATGGACATGACGGCAATACCACACCAACCAATGGGATCCCAGCCACAGTCACACACCAATGAAGAAGCCAAGGTCACCCACAAAGAACACACATAGACAACAACCAACATTGCAGCCCGGACCCTGAGGAGTGCCAGCAGTCACACACACAACGTGTCACAATCACTGAAAGATAACACAAACTGGAAATCACATGACAGGTGCAAACAACAAGTGCCAAGGGGAAACCTGACTGTGACCCATCTGCGTCTGCACACAAACTCAGCCCTGACAACAAACACACCTATGGGTGACACCCTGATGACCAGTAATGTGCCATGCACCCACATCACAGAGAACCCAGGGAGAAGACTTTGGGGGAACATAGGTCAACTCAGCTAGCATCACAAACAGGTACAACACTAGGGATCACAGCATGCACAGCTAAACGGAAGTGAACACACAGACATGCTCATACAACACACACCTTGGGCGCAGGCAATGTCACAGGAGTACACACTGCCATGAGGGGACTCCACTCCTGTGTGAGGAAAGCTGTGCCATATGTTGCCTCAGTAGGGCCCCATCATGTCAGCTGAGCACTTGGTCACACAATCAACAATTAGCACCAAATGAAGGCTCCTGTCACATCAGCCTGGTCATGGAAGTGTCAACGAAATCATCAGCACAGATCCAACACACTTGTATAGCAATGTTGCACTGACAACACAGATGAGTCCTTCCCCATTGATGCCCAAACCTGCATGTCCAGTGGAGATGGCCACACGGTCAGGGAAGTAGATGAATTGAACAATGGCAGGCACAACAGATGTGCAGGGGTGGAAGCCACAGATGTGAAATTGCTAATGTAAGTAGGAAATCCCATTGCCAAATACTGAACACATGACACCCTCAGATGCTGCTATGGATGACATGGATACACCACAGGATAGGACACATTCCCCTGGACCACATGGGTTCCTGCACAGTAACACTTCATTATCATGAGACCAAATATCACCATCACTGCAGCAAGGGCATGGTTAGCATCATCAACAACATGTACATCAGAAGCATAAGCACTAGAGAACAGAAAGTTGCTTTATTCAGCACATGTGTGTTTAAAAGTGAAAGTCCAGAAAAACACAAAGGCCAATGGCCAGTCCATTGTCAAAGTCCAAACAGGGTGACAGTGGCAGATGTCACCCTACGCATGCCTGCACTGCACAAAACCAGGGACAATCCACTAGGAGGGGCAACCGGGGGGCAGGCCAGGCACCGCAGGGACAGGATCAGGGCTCACCAGGAGGAGGCAGGGAAGGGGTGGTGGGTGCTGGAGAGCCACTGACAACTGCAGTGGAGGTGTCTGACATGGTGTGTGCCGGCACAACTGGGGGCATGACTCAGATGTTGTGGTTGCCGGCACGACTGCAGTGGACCCTGCAGATGGAGTGGACAGGTCCGCCACTGCAGTGCCCAAGTCAGACAGGGTGGTAGTGGACTCCACTGCAGTGCCTACCACCAGGGGAGGAGAATGGGGAACAGGCAAGGTGGGCTGGACAGAGGGGGAGGACACCCTCACCACATCAGTGGCACAGACAAGCGCAGCGGGGGTGTGGTGCCGGGAGAGCAAGTGGCAGGGGAGAAGGCCGGATCCTCTTGGGGATGGTATATCTGTGGGTGGGGGAACCTGGGGCAGGGTGTGGTGGGGGCACCTGTGGAGTGGGGGCCTGAGGGATGGAGGAAGGAGACCTGGTGCCTGAGCTGCAGGGCGGCGGCGGGGTCTTGCTCTTACGACTCCGGGGACTTGCGGGTGGGGGCCTCAGTCTGTCTGCGCCTGGGGGAGGGTGTCCGGGGGCGAGGGGCACTCTGCTCCGTGTGGGTGGGCTTCCTCTTCCCCCTGAATGCTGTATCAGCTGGATCGGAGGGGAAGAGGCCGAGGTCACTGAGGAAGAGCCACTGGGTCTTTGGGGTTGCAGGTGAGGCAAGGGAGGGTGCTTTGGAGGGAGAGGCAACTGAGGACTGCGCAGTGCTCGTGGATGCGTGTGTGTGTTCCAGGGCCCCATCCCCTGTGAGTCTGGTTTCAGTCCCCAGACTGTGCGTGCGTGTGCGTTTTGTTTGTGGCGGGTGTGTCTGTGTCCTGGACGTGTGTGTGCTGGTGTGTGCCTGTGCCGGTGTGTGTGTGCTTGGGACGGGTAAGGTGCTGGGGAGTGTGGATGGAGCAGAGGCAGGAGGGGTGAGGGACTGTCTGAGGAGGGACACTGCTGCCGTCAGGGAGGAGTCCATGGACCTATTGCCCCTCTGTAGGTCAGACATGCCCGATGAGATGCCCTCCATGAACGACACCAGCTGAGTCAACAGAGCGGTGTGCGCATGGAGGACACTCAGCATGGCTGTCTGCCCTACATGGAGCTGGCGAAGGAGGTACACAGACTCCTCACTCAGGGCAGCAGGGGACACAGGGGCAGGGGTGCGGTGCCTGGCCCAAAGGAGACACGCTCCCGAACATGGGATCCTCCACAGACCTGGGGAATGGGAGCCGATGGGAGGGCGGTGGTGGTGCTGGTGGTGACGGGGACAGCAACACTAGCTGGGGTGTGGTGGCTGCTGACACCCGCCTCCATAAGGGAGTCATCCTCCGAGCCACTGTGGTCCTCAGCTGAGGTGGATGCTGCTGAGGACTCCTCGGTGTGGCTCCCCTCGCCCTCCGTGCCACTGGGTCCCTCCGACCACTCCTCGGCTGCTGACCCAGTCTGGCTCTCCGGCTCCTCCTGGTCCATGGAGCTGTCCCCTTCCGTGGCCGTGGATGTATCTGCAAACAATGGGGAAACAGACAGACATCAGTCACCTGCACCAAACGCACACACCACTGTGAGCACAGCACATTACAGAGCAAGCCCTGGCATCATCAGTTGAACATTGCTAAAAGTGCCCTAACTGAACAGGAGAAGCCAATTGTCAGTCTGATGCCAACCATGGCACTCACATCCCACATGGCCTTGCACCCATCTGTCTGGTGTCTGTTGGATAGCAACACCCCAGTGTGGACACATGCACCACCTACACAGTAGTTGGACAGTGCAGAGGACACGGTGTAGCATGTGGACATGCACACATCACAACTCTTGCCACTGAGTCAGTACAGGTTTCCGGATGAAAGGGATGCCCAGAGTCAAATAGGAAATGCATGTGATGCATACCAGCGACAGACACCATGATGCACCCATGTCCTGATAGCCATCGCCACAATGGTGTGCATGTAGCACATGTCACTCCCCTGCAGGATCACCAATAAGTAGACACATGCCATGGCGGAGGCATGACTGCTAAGTCATACATCACTGTCTCAGTGATGTATGACTTGGCAGCCAGACAACAACACTCTGCACTGTGTCACAATAGTAGGTCATGGGGAATGCAAGTCCTGGAGCTGCACAAGTGCACATGTACATCCCCCACACAACACATCATCTTAACCCTCATCTGTCCAGGTCATACCGATTGGACATATGGGAGACCTGTGACACTACCCTCTGAACCTGAGCCCCTCACAATCTGCTGTGAATGGGAAACAGCTGCCTGAACTTCACATTCGCATACCCCAGTCTGCACGGGCAGCTGATCAAACACCTATGTGACACACAAGTATCGTCTCCTATGGTCACATCTCCAGTGGCATGCTGAGCCCCTACCGAGAAACACCCCAGCAGTCCTGGCAACAAATCCACAGCACACTGACACAGAGGCAGACACCTGAGGGGTCAAATCACTGCGCACAATGTGTCAGCTGATACACGGGAGTGGGAGTACAGGTGTATTGGATGGGCTGGAGGAGGCATGACTGTCCTGCCCCACATGAATGAGGGATGAGCCCTGGACAGTGGATAGCTGGCTATGTATGTGTGACACACGTAATCTGCACACTCCTGGGGCCCAAACATTGTTCCCACCCGCTGCATGGGTGTGTGCCAGATACCCCAGGCACATGTGGTGGCTCAGCTCAGCAAGTGGACCGCATAACAAAGCAACACGCAGATTTCATGTCCGAACACAGGCGTTGTGTGAACAATGGACCCACCCATGATGCCTACAACAGAGTTTGGAAACAGATGCTGTCCCCACCTTGAGTGAAGCAAACTGCAAGGACACAGTCCCAAGTGACACAATTCCCTGAATGTAAGGGCCACACCTGGGTATCAGATGAGGAGTGGGCAGTGCACAATAGAGGGACACGGCTCCTGGACAACATGACTGCTGTACTGTGGCAGTTTAACCAGGCCAGAGGAGGGCACATAGCATGTAATACAGAGTTCACAGTGCAGTCTTTGACTCACCCCCTCCTTGCTGCTGTCTGGCCTTCAGCTGCCCATCCAGGTCTGGAAACACCACCGCCAGGATCTGGAGCATGTGGGGGTCAGGGTCCGTGTTCTGCCCCTCCTGCGAGGAGGCGACAGCTTCAGCTGGACCCGTGCAATCCTCCGGGTCCAGCCCCGAAGGTCCTGCCACCTCTTCTGGCAGTTGCGGATCCGGCGCTTGTAGACCCCCACGGACCGGACAGCCCGGATGATGTCCTTCCAGATCTCCTGCTTCCGATGGGCATTAACCTGTGAGGATGACAAAGTGAAAAGGCCATAACTACACATGCAACATATCCGTGCATGACACAGTTGTATATACATGTCTCAATCACAGGGGCACATGATGTACACAGCAGTGCAACGCTGCCCATGGACAGTTTGCCAGAAGTCACTACATGGTATCATTGCATGGGAAGTAAAACCTTGTTCAAATGCACTGTCACTGCACCATACCTGTTCAGTGCATGTCACTACACACTATGGGGGTGACAACTACTCAGTGAGCCTGCTAGCCAGTGGCGTGCAGACTTTCAGCCTTGCTAGTCAGACAAAATGCACATTCAGAAAGGCAGTGCACAGAACACTCACCTGCTCCCCTGGTGTCCCATACAGCTTGCTGTACTGTGGAAGGAGGCTGTCCAGCAGGGCCTGGTTCTCCTCAAGGCTGAAGGCTGGGGCTCTCTCCACAGTACGTGCCATTGCAGGGTCCAGAGGGGGCAGAGACAGCAGCAGTGCAGTGGCAGATGTCGTCCTAGAGCATGTAGTGCAGGCAAGTGAGCTCTCAGGGGAACAGCCAGCAATATATATGTGCTGCAGAGGCAGATACTGTCCCATGTGTCCAAAGTGATAGGTCCAAGTCGTTTGCATCTTCTGAATCTGGCCAATCCATGGAATAGCAGCACCAATACACGCCCACAGCATCCTTCAAGTCTTCAACTTCATGACATACATGATTTTGCAACATTGTTGTGGGTGACCAACTGAATTTCCAGCAACCGACTCGTTCGAATTTCGAAAACGCGTCCGTTGCCAGGCTAGGCCATTGACAATGGGTGCGCACCGATCGGTCCATTGCGGTACAACGCGTACAGGGGTACAACGCGTACCCGCACACATTGAATGCAATGGGCTGGCCGGGTGCACCGATCGGTCCATTGCTGTTCAACGCGTACAGGGGTACAACGCGTACCCGCACATTGAATGCAATGGGCCGGCCGGGCGCACCGATCGGTCCATTGCGGTACAACGCGTACAGGGGTACAACGCGTACCCGCACACATTGAATGCAATGGGCCGGCCGGGTGCACCGATCGGTCCATTGCGGTACAACGCGCATAGGGGTACAACGCGTACCCGCACACATTGAATGCAATGGGCCGGCCGGGTGCACCGATCGGTCCATTGCTGTTCAACGCGTACAGGGGTACAACGCGTACCCGCACACATTGAATGCAATGGGCCGGCCGGGTGCACCGATCGGTCCATTGCTGTTCAACGCGCACAGGGGTACAACGCGTACCCGCACACATTGAATGCAATGGGCCGGCCGGGCGCACCGATCGGTCCATTGCGGTACAACGCGTACAGGGGTACAACGCGTACCCGCACACATTGAATGCAATGGGCCGGCCGGGCGCACCGATCGGTCCATTGCGGTACAACGCGTACAGGGGTACAACGCGTACCCGCACACATTGAATGCAATGGGCCGGCCGGGTGCACCGATCGGTCCATTGCGGTACAACGCGTACAGGGGTACAACGCGTACCCGCACACATTGAATGCAATGGGCCGGCCGGGTGCACCGATCGGTCCATTGCTGTTCAACGCGTACAGGGGTACAACGCGTACCCGCACACATTGAATGCAATGGGCCGGCCGGGTGCACCGATCGGTCCATTGCTGTTCAACGCATCCCTGTACAAGTGACTGGCATATGTCACCATGCCTGTCTCAGATGAACATATGCCAGCCACAGATAGCTCCCAGGGAGTGAGGGGCACACCTACAACACAACAGCCTGTCCAAACTGTATCATAAGGCATGTAAGGCTGCATTTCCTATTGTGTGTATGTTGGTGTACATGTTGTCCTGTGGGTGTCACCTGGGGGCAGCCACCCCTGGCTGTGCACGTGTTCATGGGGACAGGATCCTGGGTGTTACGTGTACATGACCACTGTGATGTGCAACTGTTCATATCTGTGCATGTGCCATGGTCACATTTCACGGTGGTGTATGTGTATGTCATGTCACATACCCCGTGAGTCCCATGTGGGATGGTATGTTTGAGCCAGGGTGTCCCAGTGGCACAATAGTGATGGTCCTCCACAGTCTGTGTGCATGTAGTGTTTACAATGTCTCTGATTTCATGTGCATGGACTTTGATGTTGTGCGTGTGTGTGTCACAGACGTCCATGTCTGTCCTGCCGTGGCAAGTGGGACCACTACCTGTGGGGGTCATGGTTGTTTTGCTGTGGTATATACATGATACTCCATGTAATGCCAGTGTCCATGTGGCAATACAGGGTCCCTGGGAATGTACCTGTCGTTGAGCTGTGATGCCTGGGGCACATCTGTCCTCACATGTCACTGTGGGGGTGATTGTGGCACGGCAGCAGGAGATGGGAACTGTGACACGGCCTCATGATATCCAATGGGCCAACCTGGGACTTATTGATGCCACTTGTTGAACCGTGATGACAGATGTTGGCCATGTATGTACCATACATGTCCTTACGGAACTGCACACTTCATGTAGTTGTGCCTCATAATGATGTATGATGTGATATTGAGTGTGTTCAATGCCGCATATGTGGGGTGACTGACAATCTTGCTTTCTTCTCCTCTGCACTGCAGGGCTCCTGCTGTCCATAGACCATTCCCAGACCTGGCAACGATGGTGGAACGGGACAGCATCCGACGGTACCGCTTCACCAGGCAGCTGATTGAGGATTTGGCAGTGCAGTTGGCCCCACATTTGCAGCCTGGCCGGCCGTATCCTACAGTGCTGACCCCCAAGGTGAAGGTGATGGCAGCCCTACACTTCTTTGCCACCGGTACCTTCCAACATACTGTGGCGACTGCTGGTGGGATGTCACAGACCATGTTGAGCCGTGTGCTCTGCGATGTTTTGGAGGCAATGTTGCTATTCCTGAACCGGTACATCTATTTCCCTAGACTGCAACGACTCACTGACGTGAAGAGTGACTTCTATGCCCTGGGGAGGATGCCGCATGTCATTGGCTCCATTGATGGGACACATGTGGCTTTGGTACCACCACAGGCCCAGGAGCAGGCCTACCGTAACCGCAAGCACTACCACTCGGTCAATGCACTGGTGGTGTGTCTTGCAGATATGACCATCACACACGTGTGTGCCCGTTTCCCTGGTTCAGCACACGATGCCTTTGTGATGAGGAGTAGTCGCATCCCCAGGATGATGGCACAGATGCAGAACCAGCGTGCCTGGCTTGTCGGTGTGTACTGACTTTGTGCCATTGTGTGTGATCTGATCTGTAGTATTCCGCCCACTTTTCCAAGTCAGCTAATGTGCACTTGTCTGTCCGTAGGTGACTCGGGATACCCCAACATGCCGTGGTTGCTGACACCCCTCAGGAACCCTGTGACACCAGCCCAGATGCGCTACAATGAGGCACATGGTCGGACCAGGAGAGTGATTGAGCGGACATTTGGTCTCCTGAAGAGCCGCTTCCGCTGCCTCGACAAGACAGGAGGGTCCCTCCCATATGCCCCAGCGAAGGTGTGCAAGATTATCATCGTCTGCTGCATGCTCCACAACCTGGCAGTGCGGAAGGAGTTGCCTCTCATCCAGGATGACAATGACCAACATCCGCCACCTGTGGAGGATCCTGGCCTGGACCACAATGCCAGTGATGATGATGATGATGAGGGTGATGTCCGCACACAGCTCATCACCAACTTCTTTAGCTGAATGTGAGTATCCTGAGGTGTCATGTCAATGATGTGAGTTGGCATGATATGTGTAGGTGGTGCTCTGGTGCTGTTGGAGTGTGTCCATGGGCTACTTGACTGGATGTGTGTAGCGATGTGTGCTTACAGGTGGTCTGTACTCCCCAACAGTGTTGACATGCTAACTTGGTTCTGGGTGGGTATCTTGTAACATGTATTGTGCATGAGTTTTGCTGTTCTGTCCTGTTCTCCATTGCTTTTGACTGTGTGTCATTTCTGTCCTTCACAGGGTACTTTCAGATTCGTTTGGTCAACTGTGTCCACCGACGACATGATTGTACTTCCAGGGTGGTAGCTGTTGTGTCCCTACAGGTGATGTGCGCCACACCCATGGACTTCCTTCCTTCTACAGTTGTTGACTGTGTGCCCGCTGCCAGGTGGGATTACCTTGCATCTGTAGTGGTTACGACATGTTGCAACTGTGTAATAAACCTGTGCTTCACTTTGTGATGTGCGTTGTCTGTGGTCACACATTTGACTGCCATTTGCTTACTGCACCTGTGGGCTACTTGACTACAACTGGGAATAGGTGTGGTGTCTGTGCATTGCACCGTCTTTCCTGGCAACATCAGTGTAGGCAATGAGTCAGATGGCCTAGGTGTGTAAGTGTTGTGTAGCCCTGGTGGTGTGTCTCCCTCATATGTGTCATGTTGCCATTACTCACATGCCTGTGTTGTACTTGCTGTTGCAGTTCGCATGCACAGTGTAATTTTGCAGTTCATCATCCCCATGACAGCACCCACGTTGGACTCACAACAGAGGCAAGTATGGTGTATTAGTGTGTTTATTGTGATACATTTGTGTGAATAGTGCATAGGATGGTTAGTGCTGTACATTTATATTGCAATCAGAAGTTCCTAGGTGAATTGAAAGTCCTGGTAGACAAAATCCCCAGTATCGGGGCCACAGTTGTCTGAGACATTGGTCCAACTTGTACTCCCCATGTCATGTGTGGGAGTTGTGTTGCCGTCAACAGGGTGAACAGTTTGTGCACAAAGGTGAACATCCAGAACAGGTTCAGGCTTCCTGGGGGTTGCACTTGGCCATCGGCCTCTCACTTGCCCCTCCTCGGACGACCCCTCTTCTTTGGGGGGCCCCTCAAGTACAGGCTGCTGCGGTGCAGGGGACTCTCCGCCAGAGTCATCCTCCCTCCCTGTGGCAGTTGCAGTTTGTTCAGCACCAGATGTTGTTGGCACACAGGGAGGTGTAGACTGGTTACTGTTCATCTGGCGGAGGCATTGTAATATGTCCCTATGCACCGCCGTCATCTCTTGCAGTGTGTCCCACTTGGACTCCACGCGGGACATGTGTGAGTCCAAGCGGGCATGATGGGCAGCTTGCTGCTGTTTCATGTCTCTGAGGAGCCCCACTACCTGGCTGAGATCTCCGGTGCTGGACTGGTACGCATCGGCTATGCGTACCAGTTGTGGGTCATCATGCACACCAGACACCTCTGCAAGCAGCGACCTCTGTCTCCCACCCCTCCCACCACACCTGCCGACATGTGCAGTGCGTGCAGTGGCACGCACAGATGACCCTGGTCCCCCTTGGGGGTTGGTGGTGGTGGTGGTGTCCATGGCCCCACGTTGGTCCAGGGTCTCTGTGCTGGTGGTGCTCCTTGTTCTGTCCATGTCGGCAGGGATGGTATTTGTGGTGACAGTCGTTGCAGGGGTGGGTGCAGGGGTGCAGCTGGTGGTCCTGCTGGTGCTGCAGCTGGTGGTCCTGCTGGTGCTGCATGTTGACTTGCACCGGAGGTGCCAGGTTGGTCTTCTTCATCCGAGGAGGGCAGAGGCTGTACGACACCAGTGAGCTCCGTATCCTCTTGAGCCTGGGACAGGGACTCCTCAGCGTCTGCTGCTGTGTCCCCATCATCACCTGTTTTTGGGAGACACACACAATGTATGTTATGTTTCTGCAGGCATCAATGGTTGACACACCTGACAGTTGTGACTGTGCCTCTGGGTGCGGGCCTGTACATTGCATTGTCCTAAGTTGTCACAGTCAGGGGTTGATATTGGTGTAGCACATTGTCCTGCATTATTTGGGCATTTCTATGTATTTGTTGGGGTGTGAACATGGTCTGCATTGGTTGTATTTGGTTGACAGCCGGCCCTCCTTCCCACCCAGCCAGTCAGTTATCCCACCATGGACTGTGCTTGCATTGCAGGGAGTGAAAGTTGTCTTTCAGGATGTCAGTCAGTGGTGTCCTGCTGTTGGTTGTTGCACAGTTGCCAGCAGGGCCTTGTGCTCCCACAGCAGTAGCCAGTGTCAGCCATCTTGTCAGTTGTTTTCCACTCCCTGTGATGTGAGCATGGTTCAGGGTGGTGTTGATGGGACAGTTGTGGGGGTGAGCTATGTCTGTGACTATGACTCCCATCATGCTATTGCCTCCACCCCCTTCCCAGCATGCCCATGCTTCCTTCCTTTTGACTCTGCTTCCCTGTGGGGTGGGCTGCCTGTGCTGACAGGAAGGCTGGGAGTGTTGTCCTGGCAGTTGTTTGGCTAACAGTCCAAAGAGTGTCCCTGTGCTTCACACAACATAACCCAGGGTGGAGGTTCTTTGTGGGATCTTGAGTTAGGATGTGAGGCATTGCATTCTCCCAGGTGGGTTATGTGGAGTATGTGTTGAGGGGGTGTGTGAGGGGAGGTGCTTGTGACTATGGTCAGTGCTGCAAGTCCTCCTTCCCACCCAGCCAGATATCCCACCATGGAACGTGCTTGCATTGCAGAGAGTGCAAGTTGGCTTTCAGGATGTCAGGCAGTGGTGTTGTGCTGTTTGTTGGTGCACAGTTCCCAGCAGGGCCTTGTGCTCCCCACAGCAGTAGCCAGCGTCAGCCATCTTGTCAGTCCTTATCCACTCCCTGTGATGTGAGCATGGTTCAGGGTGGTGTTGATGGGACAGTTGTGGGGGTGAGCTATGTCTGTGACTATGACTCCCATCATGCTATTGCCTCCACCCCACTTCCCAGCATTCCCATACTTACTTGCTTTTGTGGGGAGTTCAGTGTGTGTGGGTGTGAGAGCAATGGCAAGATGGCTGACAGTGGTGTCCTGCTGTTGGTTGGTGTGCAGTTCCCAGCATGCCCTTGTGCTCCCCACGACACAGCAACAGTGTCAGACATCTTTGATGGGCCTTTCCACTCTCTGTGGGATGTGCATGCGTGAGTGTGAGCTTGCTGGGCCATGTGGTAGGGGATGTAGAGCTGTGCCTACGACTCCCATCATGCTATTGCCTCCACCCCCTTCCCAGCATGCCCATGCTTCCTTCCTTTTGACTCTGCTTCCCTGTGGGGTGGGCTGCCTGTGCTGACAGGATGGCTGGGAGTGTTGTCCTGGCAGTTGTTTGGCTAAAAGTCCAAAGAGTGTCCCTGTGCTTCACACAACATAACCCGGGTGGAGGTTCTTTGTGGGATCTTGAGTTATGATGTGAGGCATTGCATTCTCCCAGGTGGGTTCTGTGGAGTTTGTGTTGAGGGGGTGTGTGAGGGGAGGTGCTTGTGACTATGGTCAGTGCTGCGAGTCCTCCTTCCCACCCAGCCAGATATCCCACCATGGAACGTGCTTCCATTGCAGGGAGTGGAAGTTGTCTCTCAGGATGTCAGTCAGTGGTGTCCTGCTGTTGGTTGTTGCACAGTTGCCAGCAGGGCCTTGTGCTCCCCACAGCAGTAGCCAGTGTCAGCCATCTTGTGAGTCCTTTTCCACTCCCTGTGATGTGCGCATGGTTCATGGTGGTGTTGATGGGACAGTTGTGGGGGTGAGCAATATCTGTGACTACGACTCCCATGATGCTATTGGCTACACTGACTTGCCCAGCATACACAGAATTCCTTTCTTTCAGTGGTCTTCACTGTGTGTTGGTGTTGTAGTGGTGGCTACATGTCTGGATGTGTTTGTTAGTTATATTTGTGCCACTGCCTAGCTGTAGTTGTAGTTGTGTTTGTACATGTGATGACACGGTTAAATGTAACTTTGAGATGGCATGTGTTGTGTTTATCTGACTGACATACACATTTTGGGATGATTCTGTTCTGGTTGCTGTGTAATTGCTATGAGTGCATGGTTTGACTCTCCCCTTGACAGTGATGTGTGTGTGTATTGTGGCAGAATATTGTGTACATTTGTTGTGTACTCACCAGGCTCTGGGATGTTCTCTAGTCCATAGACGCTCACTGGCGGAAGGATGGCCCGCACCTTCTCCTCCCAGGGCCTGAGGTATACTGGCTTGGCAGGAGGGCCACTGCCGGTGTATTGGCTCAGGAGGTAGTCCTTCTTGAGCAGCTCCCGTACCCTCCTGCGCACGTCATACCACCTGTTCTGGATGTCAGTCTTTGTGCGCAGACATGTGATTGTGCGTTCACCCTGTTGATGATCCTCTCCCACATCTTGGTTTTCTGGGAGATGGGTGTCTGTTGGACCAGTGTGCCAAACAGCTGTGGCTCTACCCTGAGGATCTCGTCTACCAGGACTTCCAATTCACAATCTAGGAACTTGTGATTCTTCTTGGGGGGCATGGTGATGGGTGGTGATGGTGAGTGATGTGTGTGTTGGTGTGCAGGTGAGGGTGTGTGAGTGTGTGTTTTGCTGGGTGTATGTGAGGTAGCTATTTGTTGGTGTGCTGATGGTGTGTGGCTTGTGTGAGGGATGAGCTGTGGGTGTGTGGTTGCTGTCTGTTGAGTGCTGGCAGTAGAATAGCATTTGCAAAGGATCATGGTTGGGATTTGTGTCCTTTATATGGGTGGAGTTGTGGGTGTGTCTTTGTTCTCTGTCCCCACCCCCCAGTATTTATTGGCTTTGTAATTGCTTGTTTGGCCTTTTTTTGTGTATTTTTCCTTAGTACTTTCTGTGCATGTTGGAAACGTTCTTGTGACCGAGTCGGACCCTGCATTTGTCTCGTACGGTCTTCTCCGTTTCGTTCACGCTGTGTTTGTGCAGTTTTCTATGCTGTGTTTTCTAGTCTTTCTATGTGTCGGTCGCGGTGTTTTGTGTTACTTCGGCTCGGTTTTGTATGCGTGTCGGTCGTACGGCTTGTCCTCCGTACGACTCGGTCGTGGTTTTCGCGCCTTGCATCGTACTTTGCGGTTTGGAGTTCGCGTGTACGTTTCGGTTGGATTTGTTCCGGGTGCGTGTCGGTCGGTTCGATTCGCGTGTTTTTCCGGCCGGATTGCTGTTTTCCGTGCGGCTCGGTCGTTCGGCTTGGGTTCAGTACGTGTCGGTCGGATTTTGCACGCCTTGCATCGTACTTGGCGTGTCGGGCGCCACAGGTACGTGTCGGTCGGAATTAATTCCGGCTCCGAGTCGGTCGGTGCTTTTTCCGGCCCGAATCGGAATCGACCCCTTAGTTATTGCTATTTTTTAGTCTTAATAGGGTGAATTAATTTATTACTAATTGTTTTTAATTTGATTGTTCATTGTTATTAGTTAATTAATTAATTGTTAAGCAATTATGTTAATTGTGTCATGTTTTACAATATTGGTGGTGTCATTTGTAGGGGGATTTGGTGGGAGCTAAATTATTTTTTATTATTTAAGTATTTATTAATTAATGTTTATTATTTTGCTGGAGTGGAAATAGTAAATTATTCCACTCCGCTATCCAACACTTTCCCTACTGTTGCAATTGTTGGAGTAGGAATAGTAATTTTATCCCCTCCGCTATCCAACACTTTCCCTACTGTTGTACGTGTTGGAGTGGGAATAGTAATTTTATCCCCTATGCTATCCAACACTTTCCCTACTGTTGCACTCCGTGGAGTGGGAATAGTAAATTATTACCCTCCGCTATCCAACACTTTCCCTACTGTTGCACTTGCTGGAGTGGGAATAGTAAATTATTCCCCTCCGCTATCCAACACTTTCCCTACTGTTGCACTCCCTGGAGTGGAAATAGTAATTTTATCCCCTCCGCTATCCAACACTTTCTCTACTCTTGCACTCCCTGGAGTTGGGATAGTAATTTTATCCCCTCCGCTATCCAACACTTTCCCTACTGTTGTACCTGCTGGAGTGGGAATAGTAAATTATTCCCCTCCGCTATCCAAGACTTTTGTACTGTTGCACTTGCTGGAGTTGGAATAGTAATTTTATCCCCTCCGCTATCCAACACTTTCTCTACTGTTGCACTTGTTGGAGTGGGAATAGTAATTTTATCCCCTATGCTATCCAACACTTTCCCTACTGTTGCACTCCGTGGAGTGGGAATAGTAAATTATTCCCCTTCGCTATCCAACACTTTCCCTACTGTTGCACTTGCTGGAGTGGGAATAGTAAATTATTCCCCTCCGCTATCCAACACTTTCCCTCCTGTTGCACTCTCTGGAGTGGGAATAGTAATTTTATCCCCTCCGCTATCCAACACTTTCCCTACTCTTGCACTCCCTGGATTGGGAATAGTAATTTTATCCCCTCCGCTATCCAACACTTTCCCTACTCTTGCACTCCCTGGAGTGGGAATAGTAATTTTATCCTCTCCGCTATCAAACACTTTCCCTACTGTTGCACTCGGTGGAGTGGGAATAGTAATTTTATCCCCTCTGCTATCCAACACTTTCCCTACTGTTCACTCCGTGGAGTGGGAATAGTAAATTTTTCCCCTCCGCTATCCAACACTTTACCTACTGTTGCACTCCCTGGAGTGGGAATAGTAAATTATTCCCCTCCGCTATCCAACACTTTCCCTACTGTTGCATTTGCTGGAGTGGGAATAGTGAATTATTCCCCTCCGCTATCCAACACTTTCCTCCTGTTGCATTTGCTGGAGTGGGAATAGTAATTTTATCCCCTCCGCTATCCAATACTTTCCCTACTGTTGCACTCGCTGGAGTGGGAATAGTGATTTTATCCCCTCCGCTATCCAACACTTTCCCTGCTTTTGCATTCCCTGGAGTGGGAATAGTAATTTTATCCTCTACGCTATCCAACATTTTCCCTGCTGTTTTAGTTAATGTAGTGTAAAATGTTGTTTTGAAAATAAATAATTATTTTTATATTTTAATTTATTATATATATATTTTATTTTTATATTTATGTTACAGGTATATCTATATATATATGTGTATTTATAATTTTTATTATGTTTCTAACATTTTATAATTTAATAAAATAATTATTTATCAATATTATTAAGTAAATATATATATAATAATTTTTATATATGTATGTTTAATTGTTTTTTATATTACATTTATTATTTATAATTGTTAACATTTTTTAATAATTCTAACTATGTTTTTATTAATTATATTTATTATTTAATTTATTTTATATTATTTTTAAGACATTTAAAAAAAAAACGATATTTTGAACAACGATATTTTAAACAACGATATTTTGGTTTCGATATTTTTGTACTTACCTTTGTAGAGATAGGATGTCGATATTCTTGACATCGATATTCTGTACACGATATTTGTGTACCTCGATATTCCTGTCGTCGTTATTCTGTCAGTGATCCCCATAAAATACCTAGAATCATTAAGAATTTTAAAGACAGATATGTCCCAGCTAATTGTTTTCAGTCTAAGCAGAAATCTATTTGCTGTAAACCTAGTACACAAGGGGAAGGGCTTGAAATTTTAACCATTAGTTGATTGATTTTATCACCAATTTTAATTCTGTATTATTCACATGTATGTGTGATGAGTTAAAAACCTGTATTTATATGGTACTTATTACTGTAATGTGTTGTACAATTTTATCTTATTGTATGCTTTTTATGGGCTTTTTAATCGAAATAAAAGCTAAATATGAACAGCAAAAATCAAATTCAGAGAAACTTGAAATATGTGAGGTGACCACACAGAAAAGGCGGATTTGCTACAAACCTCTTATGTTATCTCATTCTTTAACAAAACAACACATCTTACATCAGTACTATCTTAATTTATATTGATTTTGCAAACTCAGTACAATCAGAGCTATGACAAAGAGGTCATGATCTCTGCTCCTTTTATCCTATAGACGTGCAGTAATTGGGCTGCTTGCAACTCTTGATGCCACTGCATTAATCTGCTCTGCTATGAAAAACCATATTATATGTATATATATATATATATATATATATATATATATATAATATATATATATATTTGGTTTTTCATAGCACATATATATGCATACATATATATGTGTGGGTGTGTGTGTGGGGGTGTTAGTGTGTTTAAATTGAATTATGTATCTTCTTCAGCATATTTACTGCTGCATTTACTCGAAATGTCTGTTCAGTATTCTTGCATTTAAGGTATTCAATCAATAAAGACAAGTAAATGTCATGACAATGATGCTTCCGGAGAGTTTTAGTGCCATCCCAGCCATTACCCCAGTATAGACTTGAACACTTGCAGAAACATAAGTATGGACTTCATGTACCCTGGTAGACTGCTGACTTGATCTGCTGGTGTAATAGGATCTGGTAGCACTGAATACAGGGCAGATGGGAACATTGACTGCTTTTTTAAATTTTGAGGGTTAGTCATGCATTTCACTGTTCTATAGATCAACTAGCTTTTAATAACAATTCTCAGATCGCCAGAGCTTTTCAATTTTCAGTATACCTCTGTCTATTCAGCTGAGAGGCATCTTCACTCTGTTCTTTGCCAATCATCCCTTCCCTCTCACAGATCATTCCCTGCTCCACTGCTCCCCACCACCTGGGTCACAGCTCCACTAATCTTTTGCTACGCTTTCTCCTCTGTGTAGGAGTAAGCTGGAACAGGTAATCTGTGTGTCCACAAAGATATTTTTGTTTAATAGGCCAGACCCAGTACCCAACCACCAATGCTCATAGCCAAAGGCTGCAAACAATAGGGTTGGGTCCTGACAGAGGCTTGGTAGCAAGGCCTAGCCACAGGTCAGACCCTGTACCCAACCCCACTGTGCATGATCAAAGATTTTTGCAGTGGGAGTTGACTGGGTGCAGGGCCACAGGATAGGCCCAGCAATCAAGCCCTGCTCTTAACGGCCAAAGGTGGTGCACAGCAGGGGTTGGCTGCTGGCATAGGGTGAAACCCAGGTCCAGATCCCACACCCAATCCCTGCTGTGCATTGCCAACATCTGTCCATACTATGGCAATGGCAAGTTTAGCAAGGTGCGAAATTGTAGTGGGTATACTGTTTAGCACGGGTATTGCCTGATGTCGGAAGGTCAGGAAAGAATTTATTCTGGTCCCCTTGAGTGACTCCTTTTCTTTCACAGGAAACAGGAGTTGGGAGTCAGACATCTTCTTTCAGGTGAGCCTTGCTCTTCAGTTGGAGTATGCACAGGTTTAGAAATGTTCTGAGGAGGTGGTCTTTGAGCCGATTGGTTATTTTGTGCACTAGTCAGTGATTGAAGAAATTCTACCACCCAGCACCATTTTCTTACAGATCCCTGCCTCCTTCAGCACTTACTATTTGCCTTACTGTAACATAAACCAAAAACATCTGTTTAAAGGTGGCAGAACCCTGGCCTGTTTTTAGATCTATAATCACTCCCCTATTAACATCAGCTTGCCCCCCATCTGCAGTCTCAAGAAATATACTGTCTCATAGGACTCCAAGCCAGGTGTAGAAGCCCAGTACTGGCCAAGGCTTCGAGAAAGAAATAATGGTAGGCAAGGCCAATGTGGGAAAGAAGCGAGCGCAGAGGCAAGCTCCGTTGGGTGAATAAAGAAATGCAATTTCTGTCACATTTTACTGCCAGAGCTGTATGTTACTTGATATTGTGTGCCCCATGTCGGTTCTTCCCACTCTAAAATATTGTTTTTCAGTTGTGTTTATTAATAAATGTACAATTTAATTGTTATTTGAACAAAATATCTGGGGTTACATTTTTCCCCAGTAAACTAGTTATATAACTTGTTGAGGGACCCTTGATCCTTAAAACTATTTTTACATATTAGCACCCTGCTTTGTGAGCTTACAAAGCACACTTAAACGGACAACTTATTGATATATGTTAGGATATTTCTACATGGAAGTCCCTTTACCTTGTTACATGTCACTGAAGGGAGTTCTAAACTGCAGCCCAGCCAGAGCCCAGTGATCATATATGTGGGTGGTGTAAATACACACAGCCCACGTATCACAATGAAACGTCTGTGCATTTTAGGCACCACATACAAGGAAGATAAATTGGCATAACAGGGTTACAATGTATAGTAAATGCTTTTGGGGAGCACAGGCCCTTTACCACTGTTTATCAGGGTAAAGTGCACAAAGTCGTAAAGCCAGCAAAATCAGACAGGACACAATAAGGGGACTGTTAGAAATGGGATTCTGGTTGGCTGAAGTATGCACCTAGGCCAGGCTGGAACCACCACTCTAGTCAGGGTAAGCTAGATACACACTAAAAGATAGCCTGTGCTCACCCTCTGGTAGCTTGGCACAGAGCAATCAGGCTTATCTAAAGAGGCAATTCGTAAAGTATGTGTGTAACACACACATGCACAGTAACACAATGAATACAACACAAGAAAACTGCACACATGTTTAGAAAAATAGGGAAAATTCACCTGGGTAAAAGAAGACCAAAATTACATAAATTCAATCAGTAGAAGTCAATATATGAATTATTAAAGACTAAATGCAAAAACAGTGCTTAGAAGTCACTAGCTGTCAAAAGGTTACTTGAGGTCGGGAGGGACTGAAGCAAATCCAAAGTTCAGGCTGACCATGATGGAGGGCAGGCCAGCTACAGGACCTATGCAGGGGACACTGAGAATGTACCTTGGATGGAGCAAAGCGTCAATGCTGAGGGCTTGCTGCGTCAATCATTTCCACGTAGTTGAGTCACTGTGTCATCATTGAGCTTTGCTAAAGTGAATGCAATGCTTTGTTGTCGAGCTGCGCAGAGCGTCATCGTTGGGCTGTGCAGGCTGTAGAACCGTTGTCAAACAGCCTCTGCGTCGGCATCAAAGGGCAATGAGTCAGTTCCGATCAGCGCAGTGATGACAATGCTTTGGTTTTGAAGAAAGCAACTGCAGAACCCACTTCTGAGGCCCAGAACTTGGACAAGGCACCTCAGGCAAGGGCAGGACTCACAGACAGCAGAGTGATGTAGGGGGTGACTTCAAAGCAGCTCTCTGAAGTGCACAAGGATCCCTTTCAACCCAGTCCTGTCTGCCAGGATATCAGTGGGGGTAAATCAGCGCTTTGTGTGTGGGCAGGACACTACCTATTGAAGTGTAAATGTAAGCCCCTCCCATTCCTCCCTGCACAGGAAGACTCATCAGAAAACATATGAATGCAGATGAGTGCTCAGAATGCGGATGAGCCTCACCTTTTTGTGTGTGTGGCTGTCTAGAGGGAATGCACAAAGTGTAGCTGTCACCCAACCCAGACGTGTATTGGAGAAAGGCTGTAAGGCACAAAAGAGATAAGAGCAGAGAAATGCCCGCTTTGTAAAAGTGACATTTCTAAAACAGTAACGTTAAATCCAACTTTACGAGTAAAGAGGATTTATCAAGATCGTTGCAACCATATGAAACATAAAAAAGCTATTCCTCTCAGATCAGGAATTGCAGCTTAAAAGTGTATTAAGGAATTCCCAATGCTGGCATATGACAGGGGCAGGCCTCACAGTAGTGAAAAATGAAATAGGCTGTTTGTCACTACCAGTACATGTCCTGGCTTTTACTTACATGGCACCCTGCCTTTCGGATTACTTAGGGCCTACCTTAGGGGTAACTTACATGTAATAAAAGGGAATTTAAGGCTTGCAAGTTGTTTTAAATGCCAGGTCGAAGTGGCAGTAAACTGCACACACAGGCACTGCAGTAGCAGGCCTGAGACAGGTTTGAAAGGCTATTTCTGTGGGTGGCACAATCAGTGCTGCAGTCCACTAGTAGCATTTGACGTACAGGCCCTGGGTTTATGGCATACCACTTTACCAGGGACTTACCAGTACAACAACTATGCAAATCAAGTATACAGCAATGTCATCATGCTAAGGGGAGAAGCACATGCACTTTAGCACTGGCCAGCAGTGGTAAATTGCTCAGAGTATTAAGGCCAACAATAATAATCAGCAAAAATGGGAGGCCAAAGGCCAAAATTTGGGAGAGAGTTCACCCTAAGGATGAAAGGTCTAACAAGGACCACGGCAAAACTGCGGTCATTTCTCTTTTTCTTTCTCTGTCTCTCTATACACACCCACCCACTCCCACACACACACACAGACACCTACACCAACCCACACACACAGATACACATATTAATTTGTTATCCATTGTTTTGGGAAAACAGGTAGGTGGCCTAAAAACGGGAGGAATACTTCCACAACATCAACTCCATATTGGTGTGTGCCTTAAAGCTATTGCTTTCTATCTGAGAGGAGTTCTGCTTCCTAATCTGAGTGCACAGTTTTGGAAACTACAACCTCTTCATTTGAGACCTATGATGCAATGCTTGAACTGTTTTGAAACTGTAATCGTAAATATTCCATTGGAAAAACAAGGTGTCAATTTGAGGGGAGTTGATTCGATTGTTCAGAGACCAGCAGTCGTTTTAAATTGCAATGCAATTGCTAATGTTAAAAGTGGCTTACTTTGAATCTTCATTTGTGCTGACACATGTATTGCAACCAAAGTGTGTGGGATTGCCAGTGTCATCAATTGGATGTACCCAATATCACTTCACAAATCTATTCATACACTGCAGCTACACCTTCGACTCTGCCTTTGATGCCATACACATCTGCGACTCCTACAACTTTGATCCTCAACTGCATTCTTGTGTCATCCTCATCTACAGTTGGTAAGTATCAGTATCACTCGAACTAGTTGCAACATCTCTGACTTTCCTGATGCAAGTATGATTTTCAAAACATCATTAACTCCACCCATGGATTCCATTTTCAAGGGTGCAGATTTGAAAGTTTCCATCTATTTCAGACTTTAAAAATTTCAGCAAAACAAGAGTAAGAGAATCGGTAGCTGCTGCTGTTTGCCTGTATAGCTTATTTTGCTTTTTAATTCCTCTTAGGTTTTTGCACCATGCAGCATAGTCAAATTAGATATACAGCTTGTGCTTGGCTTTTTCATTTATCAATGCACATAAATTTATGTACACATATCTACACTAGAAATATTGCCCTCTCAATCCACGGATAACGGGTGCATTGCATTTTCTGCTTCTGTGCGCCCTCTGCATTTCAATTGTTTATGTATTTCAGTGCACATTTCTCATTCATAAATGTGTGCTTCCTTTATTAATTATACAGGCATAACATATACCATTTGTTTGATACTGCATCAATTGCTCACATTTCATGTATTGTTGAGAATTACAATAAGTACAGAGTTCAGTCAATATATGACAAAATTGATATACTATTTTATGCATTTTGCATCATTAATCACGGGGTCTGGCCTTTTATAATAATCAGAAAAAGTGTATTTTCGTCACATTTTTGGGGAGAGACCGCCAGCTTTCCTTGGGAAGTTTTTGCATGCTGTGTACTGCAAACATCTTTAGTAAAGTTCATGGGCTCTCGGAGCTCGCCATTACCTGTATAATTCCCCCCTATAGTAGCTGATTGGCCACAATTTAGTTACTCAGCAAAGGTATGTAACAGCGGGCAGGAGAAACGCTTTTAAGAAAATAGTGCTCCGAGGCTAGAATTAAAACGTAAGGAGTAGCAACACATGTAACAGGGGGTGTCCTCATGGGAGGTAAGAAGAAGAGAAAAGGCGGTACTAAGGAGGGACTACTAAGCCTATTGACAAAAGAAATGCCAACATTTACAAAGGACAGTGACAGGACCCAATTAAAAAGATGGGTGGAAAGTGGGCGGAGCTTCATGCCCATATCCTGAATACAGCATGTCTCGAAGGGACAGCGCAAGCGCAGCCTAGGCGAGACCTAAAAATGGAAGAGCAGTTTGAGCAATACTTGTTTGCTATCTGAAGCTTTGGAGTAGGATGCTATGGTCCACTAAGTAGTATACTGCAAAAAAGTCTACAAGAATTAGGGCTCCCATTTGTCTACAGTTAAAGGTAGATGCAGGAGAAGGGTTAATTACTCTGTTGCAGGAGTCCAAAAAGAAGCATGGTTAAGAAAGGGAAAGAATTTCAACAGCAGCTACACATCCACTAGTAAAGTGGCCAGCAAACCAATGTTTTGCTCAACTTGGTAATTATTTCAACACACGGAGTAGGTCATTTTTAGGTCTGGCTACAGACCACTTTAGCTAACAGTATCTCATGTTACCACTAAATACCCTATATGACACCCGACACAACACAACATACACAAACTGGGACTTTTGGTCAGCTTCATTCAGTCACTGGCCGTTTTGGCAAGCACCTTCGGTCACTGGCCAGTTTGGGCAAGCACCCTTAAGGCATTGACTTTGTGGGCTGTCACAGTCTGAATCGCATATTACAGATGTTTCCACATAATCCCTACATCCAAAAAGTAGTTCCTCCCTTGCCTGTGCTGCTGGGCGTTCATGTGAAAAAAATTAGAGCACCTGGCAGCTCCCGCAATACCCACTTGGCCTTTTACAGAACTCACTAATTTGTCTGGTGTCCGTTCTTGTGGCTTACCACCTCCCACACTGCTGCCTTCTGATGCGATCCCCCATCCAGTCCCAGTGTCATAGCTAAACCCGCTCCCTTCCTATATTTTGCCTTGTTTGTCATTGTTAGACTTGGCATCTTTTGGCGTGTTTCCCCTGACTTTTTGCTTTCTGACCTCCCGGTTTTGACTCTGTTTTTGCTGGTGTAATGATTCTGCGCACTTTCCTCACTGCTGTCCATTGGGAAAGTGCAAGTGCTCCTGTATAAAATGTGTTATGGATTGGCGTTTCCATGATTGGCCTATTTGGTTTATGTGTCAGTCCCTTGTAAAGTGCACTGTGAGTGCCAGGGCCTATAGACCAAATGCTGTTGGTGGGCTGCAGCACTGGATTGTGCCACCCACGCAAACAGCCCGTAAAGTGTAACTCGGGCCTGCCATTGCAGAGCCTGTGCGCAGCCTGGGGCTGCCATGTCGACTTGGCAAGTGCGCACACTTGCAAGTCCCTAAACCTTCCCTTTTCTACATGTTAGTCACCCCTAAGGTAGGCCCAAGGTACCCCTGTGGGCAGGGTGCGTTGTATGCGAAAGGTAGGACATGCCCTGGTGTGTGTGGCATGTCCTGATAGTGAATTACAGCCTAGTTCGTTTTTCACTATTGCAAGGCTACCTGTTCCCCATAGGCCAGAACGGGCAGTTTTGATTATTACAGCTTATAATCCTAACTGACCCCGGGAACATGGTAGAAATTCGAGTTTAGTATGCCTGGACTCAGAATGATAAAATGCATCTTTTAGTGAAGTTGGTTTTAACATTCTGGGTTTGAAAATACCACTTTTAGAAAGTGGGTATTTTCTTGTCTAACCATCCAAGCCTGCCTCTGCGAGGTTGTGTATTCCTTGTCTGGAGTGTGAGTGACAGGGGCTGGGGGATGCCAGGAGACAGGGTGAGTCAGCACAGGGCTGAATAGCAAGATCTACATGTAGATGGGTGGGAGGAGTTGCACCTGGCCCTGAATAGGACAGTGCCTTCCCTCCACAATGCTGGCTCCACCTCCTGTGGTGCGTCTGATGTCCCTGGCCTACTCTCTGAAAGAAGGGACGGAGACTTGTCAACAAAGTGCTCCAGAACTGGTTTGGACTAGGCAAAGGCCTCTCTGCCTTCAGAGAACAAAGGGATTTGGGATATAAATATTGGGGCCCTGACCCCATGAATTTAGATCTCGCTGGAATCAAGGAACCTGCCAAGAAGAAGAGCTGGAGAGCTGCCAGGAGGAGTACTGCCCCTTTGCTGAGTTATTGCCTTGTTGGGTTGGCCTGCAGTTGCTGCTTCTGCCTTGGGCAGTGAAAGGACTGAACTTTCTACAAACTTGTGCTGAGTATCTCCAAGGGCCTGAAACCGAGCTGGCCTCCTGTTAAGAAGTCTCAGGGACTACAAAGACGTCACCAGCCTCTGGGTACCGCTTCTGGAATGCTGTTTCAGTTGCCACAGAGGAAGGGAACTGCAACCGACTCCGTCAACCGAGTCCACCCCTGACCGGTGACCTGTTTGCACCGCAGACCGCATCGCCCCGCTTCGCATCGCAACCCTGGTCTCACCGTAGGCGACGTCCGATGCCGTCAACACCGAGCCGCTGCTTGCACCGTGACCTGTGGGCACCGCAGTTCGCATCGCTTCACCGAACCAGCCGGACCCGACCGACGCGGTCGCTGCAACTGGCTCAACAGTCGTGACCGCATCGCATTTGGGGCACCGCTCGCACGTTCGCGACGCACCGCTCCGACTCGCACCGCTGTCCGACGCCAGCTCCCGCACTCCGGCTTGGCCGCCTGCATCGCAACCTGTCAGCACCGCATCGTACACCGTCTCGCCCTGCACCGCACGCCTTGGACTCACCGACTCCGTCTGCACGACGCTCATCGAGCCGCTGCCTGCACCGCATCGAGGGACACCGCACCTTGCACCGCAACCGCGACGAACGCCGACCGGCTCGTACACTCCGTGCCCGCCACAACGAGAAAAGGTACTGTGACCGAGTCTGTTCACGACTCTGCTGGCCCGTATCGACGCGGTCGGCTGGAACTGTTAGACTCTGTGGTTTTCAGCATCGCGGTAGACTCGGACGGAGCTACCGACTCGTACTGAACTTTGTTTTTGAACTATTCCTGCAAAGAAGAAGTTACCTTATCAAGCATTCATTTTTAAAGTATAGTATTGTGGATTTTTGTCGTAATTGGTCTTGTCTTAAGTATATAAAAATATTGGTTATTTTTCTAAACTGGTGTGGTGTCCGTTTGTAGTGCTTACACTGTATTACTGTTGGTTATGTGCAAATGCTTTACACACTGCCTCTGAATTAAGCCTGACTGCTCGTGCCAAGCTACCACGAGGGTGAGCAGGGGTTACTTCACGAGTGTAACACCCTTACCCTGACTAGGAAGAAGGGTCTCTACTTGGACAGAGGTGCAAGCCCTTGCCAACTAGAGACCCCCATTTCTAACAGTCATTTACGGCCCTCGTATATCACACATTTGCACATCTGCTTAGGCCAATTAGTTATTATTCATTTCTCTCACTGTAATCACGCTCACAATTTTTATTTTTCTCAAAATAAACACTATTAATAGAACATAAAAGCTGTTCACAGCCCTCTCCATGAGAGAGATCGGGGTTTCGACATTCCAGGCAGCAGAGCAGGACAGCTCCGAATGGAGCCATCCAAGACCAAGGGCAGTCAGTCTTATAATATGCTGCACCATAGAGACATAACATAGTCTTATTTCACAAACATTTGAAAGATTTATGAAGTACAGTGGCCCTTATTATGGCAATACTTTGGATCCCTAAAGACTATCCATGCAGGGGTACTTAAAAATACACCTTATAGAATACATTGCCTGGTTTCATAATACACTTTCTGCTTAGGTTCTTGCTACGATTCAACTCCCGTTTGCAATTATTTTGTTTCATTTATACTGCACCAGCACTTTAAGTGGGATGAAAAAACTGGGAGGGTCTCTCAACTAGGCGTGGCCGATGTAATTAAGGGTGTGGCTTAAGAACACGTCAGCTGAAAATCTGTGCTTAGCACAGTGTGCCCTCCGACTGGTACTTTGCTGCCACTGTCATTCCATCCAGATAAATAATACAACAAGTAACATCACGCCTACAACAAGCCAGGACTATTGGCTTTGTCAATGGTTGTTATTTGCATAGGATAAATAAGCAACAACTATGGTTTTGTTGTATATAATATTGAAAATGATTCAGTTCTGAAATGATGAGACTGTAAAAGAACTATAACAAGTCTCTTTGGAGTTACATCAAAGGCAGCAAAGGGCCCGATAGGGACCCGTCTCAGCAACTGCTTTTTAGAACTGCCGGTGCTAAGCACCGTCAAGACCCGGCCCACTTAAAGCCCTGTTCTGCACTAAACATGGCTTGAAATAAAGCCTTTTAAAAATGTAATTGTGGATTCCTTGCGTGCACCCCTGTGGCGAAAGGCTGCTAGAACTTACAACAACAATATATAAATATATATAGCGGTCTGTCATTTTATGTGCCTGATAAGCATTATCTCCAGGTAAGCTGAGTCGGGATATGTGCGTCAAAACTTGTCTGTTCCTTCTGTTCAGAATTGTCAAGTTGGTTCAGACTTGTACTTGCAAAGAGTCAAGAAGGATCTACCAAAAATGTATCACTTAGTGCAAGGCCCAGCCCTCTCCTTCACTGCAGCAGTATCAGTTCTGTTCTGTTCCCTGCCCTCTCTTAGTGTCACAGCTAGGCCCGTCATCTCTTACCACACAGCCGCTTGCGCTATATCCGCCATTGCAGTGTTGGCACTGGTTAAATGTGCGTCTCTCTTGCACTGGGTTCTGTGCATTGACAAATGAGACACTTCGATGAAGGTTTCAATAAGCACCTCAGAACCATTTGACTGTTTCAGGATGTGGTCTGTCAGATTTGGCTATGGAGCATTTAAGGCAAGCGCTTTTAGTGTCACTGCTATGTCTTCACACAGGCTGGAAAGACACATTCACTCTTACATCACTCCTAAACAAATGAGTTCATTGGGCACTTTTCACTGCACAATTCAAGGAAAAGTTTCAAAATCGTGGACAAAATGCAACCCTGACGTTCAAAGTGGTCTACGAGGACAGCGCGTCGTCCTCAGCCTTCCTACAAAGAAAGATTTGAACACCTGAACATTAAAAAATACTGTCTTTCTGTTGCCGATTAATAAAACTGAGAGGAACCGAGCAGTAGCATGTCCTGCACTGGTAGAGCTGGCTTTCCAACGAGGGTGCAAAACACCAAATTTTGTTTTAACTGTGTTCAATCCTGCAACTTGTTTATATAACTTCTTGACATACCTGAACACACCTGACACCCAGAAATAAAGACTAACTAAAGGCCAAGCACATTGAAAGGCATTCAACCAAACAGGTCCATACCGGGCACATACAAAAATAACAACGTGTCATTCATTTAGTGCGTTCTACCTCAGTGGGGCCCTTCACACCGCTGTGAATACCTGCTCTAGTCCAGATGGTACTGCCAAACGCTACAAATGCTTTTATAATGATGATTAGACAGCTTTGACAACATTTCCCTGTATTATTTTTACCGGGAATATACCCAATTACCTGCCTGCTCTCCCCTCACCCTGACATGTTTAATTGATATTTTAGGTTCCCAATCATTCCTCATCTGCTTTACACCACCAGTGACACAGCCGTGAAGCTGTTCATTACAAGTTTGCCAGCTCAGCTCGGAAAATGCCATCTCTCACATCAGGTGCAAGGTCCAGGTCCAACGCTCTGGTACTCCTGCTCACAGTCTGTGTTTGTCCTCTAATCCTAGGCATTCATTAACATTTGAAAGATTATGTTTTTCCTGCATAACTCCTTTTCGTCATTCTCATTTCTCAGTTTTAATTTTCACAATCTTCAAATTCTTATAGCACACTATCCAATTTAATTGACCGGAAAAGGATGAACAGTATGTTGGCCCTTTAGAGGTTCAAACTTTTGAGCAGCATGTCACAAAGGCATCAGCACTGAGAACTTAATTTACCAAATGATATTACTGAATTTTAACAAACAGGGAGGGCTCACATTGTGCCACAGAAACTGCATATTTTTTAACTTTTTATTTACGGGTCACTTTTCAGTCCCTTTGAGCCCCTCCAGGCTATTGGCAAATAGGACAATAATGCGCAATGATTATCAAGAATCCGCTCCACTGATGTTTTTACAAAATAGCTCTTGCACATCTTACATGCTCTCCGAGGTCTGTGGGACCTCTGAAGAGATCAACGACAATGTGCAATGAACATGTGCTTGGAAAGGCAGTCTCTGCAGGCATGAGCAGTGGCACATCCAGAGGGGCACGCTGCTCCCCGACAGTGTAGTATGGATGACTCCGTGTGAATAGGACACAGCGTTTTCAGCCTGCAGGTATCGAGCACCAGTACTCCTTTTGGGGACTCAGAGAAAAAGAAAAGGGAGAAAGAAGGAGGAGAAAGATCAGTAAACAGTGAGGAGTTGAGAAATCAGGCAAGACAAAGAAACTGCAGGGGTGAGAGAGGAGAGGAAAGAGAAAGGAACTCTAGGGTGGTGGATGAAAGAGGTAAGAAGTGGTATTAAGACATGGCAAGCTTGATATTAAGCACCACAGCTTTCAGCAGGACTGGTGGCAGACTCCTAAGGAAAACGTTATGTCCCCTACCACTTTTTTGTAACATAAACCCTGCATGTAATCAATTGAAGACAATTTAATTTACATAGTCTGTGGTTACCCTGAAAACTTGGCACTGATCCAGCCCATGTAGATGCCCCTGATTTAGTACTTGCTTCTGCTCTGTGCACAGCATAGGAAGCATGTTGCAAAATACTGTGCTCACTCCTCTGCAGAAGAGAAGAGTAAAGAAAAGGTAGATTTCTGTGTGCTGTCTTAGGCCCCCGTGTACTGCATACAAAGGTGTACAGGTTTACAGTACATAAGGGTCTATTCGTGAAAACATTTTAGATTATGTAAAGTGGCACTCCTAGTACTCTTTTACACATTCTTACATGGCTTTGTAAATTGGCCCCAAAACATCTAAAATGGGAATACGATGGATATATCCCATGAATATTCATATGCAGTTTAGTACAGATAGAAATGACTGTGCCCTTCTTGCACTTTTACTAATAGGAAGTTGGACTTTTCGGGGTTGATTCACAAAGGCACACAAGAGTGCATGAAATAGTACTACTTCCTCTACTCATAAATGCCTTTATGAACTGGCCCCTTAGTTGGTCTCACTGGGGACCATTGTAATACAGCTTCTTAAATAAAAAATAGAATCACAATTACAATTAGAGTGATACACGTTTAGTGATGTAAAACAATGCTACATGCCATTGATTACTCTTGAATGCACCACCATCAAAACAGAATTTTCCATATCCAGGTGTAATTGTGTTTCTTTGCAGCTGCATTACAGAGGGATTCAAGCAGGGGAGTATCAATATTGTTGTTACAACAGTCACGGTTGCATTTTGCCAGTGGCTCCATATAAGAAGCTTAGCACAGGAAGAATCTTTGCCTAATCCCCGTAATAACCCATTGTTGAACTCCGGAGTTTATTTTTACCTCTTGGCATTTTTCTGAACGAGAAGTTTATCCTCTCCGCCAACTTGAAGATTCATCAGATCCTGAGCACAAAAAGGTTCCCTCATGCCGGCTGCACCTGTGCCCGTGTTTTCGCCTATTTATATTTAATTATAGAATTGATTACTCCTATGAAAAGGCCTCCGGCAAACGCTGACGAGTGTAATACGTTTCAGGCAAACAGGGCGGCTTTGTTTCTGTCTGAATGCCACACACACTTTGTGTTCCGCCTTCACTCATGTTATTCGATAGCAGGGGTCGCGCGGGGGCCGCCGGGATTAATGATATCCTGCTGAAATGTGCCCGAACGCTCCAGAGATGACATGGAGGTAATTCAAAATGGCACCCAACGGCGACACGGAAATGAAGAGCATGTCGAGCGGGAACAAGGGATCACAAGTCTTCATTTGTGCCTCTGCTTTAGTGATCGCTCTGGGAGAGTAGAATAAGGCAATAAATATAGGCAGGCAAGCTGAAAGCAATTAAATAAAACAAAAACACAATCCCAATCCCGGTCACGAAGGAGTCTTAACGGCATTTTGGCGAGGAGGTGGGTTCGCATCCCATCCTCGTCGCCAAAATGTTGTGGGTAAAAGAAGTCCAGATGTAGTCAAGTAGAAGGTTACAACCAGGTGGTTTATTAAGTCCAGTTACAGATGATGAAGAAGGTAAATAAGATAGCTGATAGCTGATAACCCCACCAGGGGCAGCCTCCCTGCTGCTCAGCCTGCGCACACCAACCGACACTCAGCACATCACCAGGCACCCATGCATTCCATGACATCACCAAGCATTCCAACACTCATCCTGGCTGAGCAGTAGGGAAGATGTAACTAAGGGAAAGGAGAGGCGACAATTAAGCCACAACACTGAGTCACAAAGATTTTGCTGTGACTTACTCTGAGTACTCCTGACTTACTCCTGCGGTCTAGGAGTAGACCAGTACTAAGGCCTGAGTACACCTGGCTTACACCCCGAATGCAAGAGTACTATAAGAATAAGTCGCTACATAGCAAACAATTTGCCGATTGGAGCCCCTGTGTATTGTTACGCTGATCAAAGCTTCACAAGCTCCCCATGCTGTGTACAATGTGACTGTCATGTATTGAAATCAACTGAAGAATAAATGATGGACTGTGTCTGAAATGAGAACCGTTTGGGTCGGATTCACAAAGATTCTGCTGCAAGTAGATGTGACTCACTCTTGGAGTACTCTTTGTATTCTGGAGTAAACGAGGAGTACTCCAAGAGTAAGTCACTCCTACTCACAACAACATCTTTGTAAATTGGGCTTCAACGTTGCTTTACAAAATAGAGTACAGCAAATTCTTGAACAAATGCTTTCAAACTGCATGAACTCCAGCAATATTCAACAAAAATTGTTTTCAGCACATTCTTCGGCAAAGTGGGAAAGTGACGTTTATTTGCCAAAGGCTGCTCACGATAGCCCTCATTCTATCAAAAGTTCACTCAGCATTTCATGCTGACAAGCCATTTGCAACGAGGAAGCTTTCTCTGAGTCTAAAGCAGAGATCGTCAAACTATTTTGCACTGAGCCCCTCCTTAAACAAAATGATTTGCAGTCAGGCCCCCCTCGAAAAACTTGATGGCAATTATTGGGGTTGGAGCAGGGCTGATTGCAGGGGGCGTGGATCATCAGATCATTTCAGGGTTGCGTTTATGAAGCTAAAATCAGCACTAAATGCGAGACTTATAAAAGAGCAAACACATCAAACATAACAGAATTGACCAAAATACTAATCCCCATTATTGGGGTTTTGTTAGCCCCCTGCACATCTGGGCCCCAATGCAACTGCACCTGCTGCACTAGTGATAGCTGCAGCCCTGGGAAGCAGGTTGTCTCCTCTTCTTCTTTTCCCCTCTTCCCCATCATGCTTGGCCATTACTTCAGAATTGTAACAGGCTATCTGCTCCTGCATGTTGCGTCACCCCCTTTTTGCGGTAGGTGTGCCAGCAAGGAAAATGAGCTTCCATACCCCATTTTGTTAAAGTAAGACCTTCATAATTGTGATGCAGTGGGCCCTCCAGACCCCTGGGCCCTACAGCAGAGGTGAGGGGCTCTGGTGCTGATAATCAGAGAAGAAGGATAGGGAGCTAAAGAAGAAACATGCCTTCTCACCCGGGTGCCCACTATCTGTAAATGTGCACAAAAGGTTAATCACCAAATATATAGGCTGTTCTGAAGTTAGTATAGGCTTTAATTGATGCTTCATGGTGACAAATATTAATTATTTTTGAGTGGTAATATAAGGGTGGTATCTGGAGTTCTGGACTGCATCCTTTTAATGACACTTAAACATTTTTTTGCACTAGATACAGTCTGATTACTTATCACTAAATGTATATTTTTAAAGCACTTGTTTTATCTTAAACACTGCGTCATTTTTCAGCAGCCTATTTTATATTGTTTAACACAATTTTTAAATAATGACATATTTACAGTGCTTTCTAGCACATGCTGGCATCTCCTAGCACTAAAAATAAACAAGCCACTATTCCTCACTGCACTAATCAGGATTTGATTCGATGACTCCATGGTCTCACGCAGACACAAATCCATCTGCAGGGATCACATTAGCAGACTGAGATTTCATATTCTAAAAGAGTACATCCCACAGATTAGATTACAGTGCATTTATCTTTCAGTAAAAATGTGTGTGTATTATTTTATATGCAGTTACCTGACAGTGAAAACATACAACAAAAGGCAGAATATTGAGTTCGTTTTAGCCATGTCTTCAGCCCCTTCTCAACACTCACGAGCCCTGCCCTATAGCACGCGGTATTACAGTTCTCACTCGTTTGTTATGTATTTCAGCTGCATGTAAATGAACACAGCCAATAAACGCACCATTGGCACTTCCAGGCCATCTTCATTTACAAGTAATTGAAGACGCTTTTGTGACACCCCTCCCCCAGGGAACACAGCTACGGACCCCCAGGGGGAGCACCCCACAGCCTGAAAATTTCTGGTTAAGGCGCTCGATGTGAGTGAACCCATAATGTGCGCTATGTGTGGTAACTCCTGTTGCCACACAGATCACAGTTATGAGGTTAACATTTTTTATCGCACCTGGGGGCAGATGTATCAAGGATTGCATTTGCGATTCCTTAATAGCGAATTTTAGCGAATTGCTATTAAGGAATCGCAAAATGCTATGTATGTAGGAATCGCAATAATAATTGAGATTCCTTAATATTCCTTAATTGCGAATTGCCTGAATTTAATAGGGGGAACATCGCGTGCAATTACGGGGACATTTGTGCAGTAGGCACCAAAATCAATACGCCATGCCTCATTTCTTGGACTTAACTCATCATAGCCAATAATTAGCACAATCCGATAAATTCCAAACACCTCGGTGTCGGATCAGAAACCTGCTACTCGTAGTGAGAGCTTTAAACTAGGGTGGTGAGAATATTGGAAACTTTGCTACTGCCCACGTTATGAACTACCTTTTAAAATTTCAGCAGATTCATGGACTTCTTAAAAAGTATCCTGTAAAAAAAGTTTTGGCATGACAGTTCTTTCTCTCAAAAACTTTTTTGAGAGGGAAACTTCACCTACTGGTGAAATTGTTTAAGATCCACAAACTTTGTGATCAACTTTATACAACTCCACTGTTTTGGTACAACTCGAGCTTGAACATGGGATATACAGATTGATGCTGCCAATGAATCTGAGGATGGTGGTAAGAGTGGGAAGAACTTGCCAAATATTTGTTGAGTAACTGATAGAATAGTTGAACACGTCTTTGGTAGAGTCCAAGCATGAACAGCGAGCGAAGCAACTACAGTTTAAAAGTGAGGGACTCATTTCTGTGGCAAGACAAATGAGGCGCTGCAGCATGTTTGCAGCTTCACAGTTCACTTTAGACATGTCATTGCAGCTTCCAGAAAGGTGATCATTCCAAGCCCCAATGAAGTCTTGCTGTACACAAGACCATGCTACTGAGCCAGCCCTTAATTCAGGTTCAAGGCCTTTTACAACTAGTATAATCATCGACATTGGTCTATGATAGATTCCATGCTCTCATCCAAGTAGCTTATGCTTTCAAGTGGCCTCCGAATTCAGGTCTAGGTGTGTTTGTGGTCTAAGGAACCACCATGTTTATTTACAAAAGCCTTTGCAGTGAGTTGCCTGTGCACAAACATATTTTAAGCCATACCCCCTGCAGAGAGGAAAAAATAACTCTTCATTATCCAATCACGACTATAATGTCAAGTGGCCATCCCTAGATTTGATTTAGGCAGTCACAGCGCTCGTTTTGTCACGACTGGATTATTGTAACGGTCTGTATTTGAGTTTACAAAAGAAACATCTTAACAGACTCCAGATTGTGCAAAATACGGCAGCAAGACTGCTAACGGGCACTCCCAGGTTCGTCTCAGTGGGAAAGGGTCTTCGAGATCTCCATTGGCTTCCAGTTAAACAACGGGCACTGTTTAAAGCACTGTGCACGGTCTTTAAGGCCCTGGTGGGCAGTGGCCCAGCCTACCTGAGACAACGATTACATTGGTACGTTCCTGGAAGAATGCTACGTTCCTCGGAAGCAAAGCTAGTGATCATCCCCCGAGTTAAGAAAGCCAGCTGGGGAGGCAGGAGTTTCTTTTATTGTGCCGCCAAGGCCTGGAATGATCTTCCTGTGCATCTGAGAAAGGCCACGGATCTCCTTTCGTTTAGGAAGGGGTTGAAAACCTGGCTCTTCTCTGAATAATCTTTCTCTCAGGACACCCACTAGGTAGCGCTTAGCGCCAGGACGCCTTCGGGCAACAGTTGCGCTCTATAAGCTTCATTAACATAACATAACATTTCTCACATGCATGTGACTATTTTTATATGTATCAAGGTCCCAGAACTCTTAAGCTTTGAGAGCCATGTGTGAGAAGCTCAGCCAGTTCTATTTTTATTTCTTTCCATTTTGGTACTTGTAGTCCAGCTTTGATAAAGGGATACAACAGGACTTTAAGTCCCAGAATGGAAAGCAAAAGATTGACCCAGATGGGCTACTCGCACATGGACCTGAGAAACTAGAAATCTTTGAGAACCTGTCTTCTGGAATGCACTCCCTATGACACTAGATGATAGCCCTGGCGGTGTCATTTCAGGTATGTTTCAGTGTCGACTCTTTCATGACATCACTCCAAAATTCTGCAGCACATAATACTGCAGTGAGACAGCATGAATGTGCTACACCAGTGCTGTGGTACACTCACATTCATTTTGACAGGTCAGGTTCCCCATAAAGGCATTTCTTTGCACTGTTCTTCAGCAAGTAACAGGAATATGTAAATCTGTTGAAGGATAACATGATCATTTCAACGTTGCATTGAAAACAATCTCTTACAGGATAATATATATAATTTTACAAGCTGAGTGTGTTTCACCCATTTGTATTAAACATCCACAGAGCTCCAACAATTCACCACCATGACCATCGGTGCGTTTATTTCCCACTACTGAGATGTATTCGTATCTTGCACCATTAGCCTAATATTCAGCTTGCACTGGTCCCCCAAACAGTGCTGAGATACTATTGGAGATCCCAAAATGTACCCTCTCCAGATACTGAACAAATCAGAGCCTGTCCAGTACAGCACAGTGGAAACCTACTATTGAGCCATTGACTGGGCACTGGCAATACACCGCTACTGTGATTTGAAGCATATCCTGGTTTAACAGTACTAAAATCTAGGCATGGCTCTCAGAATACACTTCTGTCTACAACCACCGATATATCTAGACAACCACTGATATTCCTAGGCAAGGTATAGAGTGCACACCACTTCAGCAATCCACTTTGCTCTTCTAAGGTGCGTATTATGGAAAATGACATGCTTCAAAGGAATGTGTCTATCCCCAAGAAGTGGGTTCAGTACCTCTCAAACAGAAATATAGTTACAATTCCACAAAAGCACTGCTTCCCAGCATCATGCAATACTATTCCAAATTGAGATTTCACAATAACTCTTATACCTCACACCACACTAACCATCACCATGCATAGCCACCCCAGAGCTCTCACTTGGCACCTCTGTCTACCTGACACAAGATGTCAATGGTATCTCAGCACTGAGGTACTGACACCCATCTTCAAAATACACTGAATGCATTTCAATGGAGAAGGAATGGGGTTATTAATTTAGGAGGGGGTTCAACTACCAACTTAAGAAATCATCTTTGGTTAGGTCAAAACACAGTTCTGCTCAATCCCTGGTAGCTATGACATATGCAGGAGACAATCGTCAGATAAGTGCTTGCTAAGCTCAAGCACTCAAAAGAGTTTAAAAGTAAAGAACACAACACAGTATGATTTTCCAACCAGTTTAGAAAACAGAAAAATGCAGTGATCAAGAAGACACCAAGATAATTAAACTAAACTAAGGGGAACCAGAGATATTATTTTTTAAAGTTTGAAAACAAAAACACCAAGGAAAACTAAAGTGGCAATCATAAGTCACTTTTTGTTTTGACTGGGATTAAGGTGCAATTTCAGACTAACTGCGATGGAGTGGAGGTTAGATACAACTAGCGAGTAGCCCCAACCAAAGTTTTCACCCTCGGGCTTCTGAAATGGAAGTCAACATCTTCCATGGGGCATGGTCCAAGGTTATGGCCAGTGAGGGCCCCTCAAAGTCAGATACAGCATTGTCGAGTTCCCTTGATTTTGTAGCCTCCAAGTTCACCTTGTGGGTTAAATAGATTTGTCTCATCACCCTGGTCCAAGGTTTTACCTCTGTACTTAGTCACTTTTTTTGGCACATGGTCCAGCTGAACCATTTTTTAATGCAGCAAAAAGCTCTGATGAGATAAACCTAATTTTCTTGCCGCCCTTTGTTGTGATCTTACTGGGCATGCCTCAGCAGCTTATCCTGGTTCTACGAAGATGAAAAATGTTCATGTTTTTAAGTGCTGGAAGAGTTCCTTCTCGTCAGTCCTGTAGTCCCAGCTCCTTGACTCCCTTAGCAAGGCCTCTGTTGGACTTGGCCCTTTTTGCAGGGTCATCCCAGAACTTTTTGGCTTCCTCCTGTATTTTTTCTGACCTGTTGTTGGTGGTTTTATGACTCTGGGCACTTTACCACTGCAGATCAGTGCTAAAGTGCATATGCTCTCTTTTGTAAATTGTGTTATGGATTAGTGTTTCCATGATTGGCTATTTGATTTACTTGTCAGACCCTAGTACAGTGCACTATGTGTGCCCAGGGCCTGTAAATCAAATGCTGCTGGTGGGTTTGCAGCACTGATTTTGCCACCCACAGAAGCAGCTTGTAAAATATGACTCAGGACTGCCATTGCAGAGCCTGTGTGCAGCCTGGGACTTCCATGTCGACTTGGCAAGTGCACACATTTGCCAATCCCTAAACTTTCCCTTTTCTACATATTAGTCACCCCTAAGGTAGGCCCAAGGTATCCCTGTGGGCAGGGTGCATTGTATGTGAAAGGTAGGACATGCCCTGATGTGTGTGGCATGTCCTGATAGTGAAATACTGCCAATTTCGTTTTTCACTATTGCAAGGATATCTGTTCCCATAGGCCAGAATGGGGAGTTTGTTTATAACATCTTATAAACATTACTGACCCTGGGAAGAAGATGGGAAAATAACGTTTAGTATGCCTGAACTCAGAATGTTAAAATGCATCTTTTAGTACCCGTGATTTTTACATTCTGTGTTTGAAAATACCACTTTTAGAAAGTAGGTATTTTCTTGTCTAACCATCCAGTGTGCCTCTGCTAGGTTTGTGTATTGCATGTCTGGCTTTTGGATGACAGGGGCTGGAGAAGGGCAGCAGCTCCAGAAATCTGATGAGTCAGGGCTGGGCTGATTAGGCCTGGTCTGCATTTGGAGTGGTGGGAGGAGTTGCACCTTCACCTGAATAGGGCTGTGCCTGCCTTCCACAATGACGGCTCTGCCCCCCTGTGGTGTGTCTGGAGCCAGGGCTCACACTGACAAAGGAGGTTGTTGTGCACTTGCAAAGTGCCCCACAGAACTGGTTTTGGCTGGGTACAGATACTCTCTGCCTTCAGAGAACAAAGGATTTTGGTGTATATAAAGAGGGGCCGAGACCCCAGACTTTTAGATCACTTCTGGGAAATCAAGAGGAAACCTTTGCCAAGGAGAAGAGCCGGATAAGCTGAGTAGGAATACTGCCCCCGTGCTGTTTGCTGTCTGGGGTTGGCCTGCAGTGGCTGCTTGCTGCCAAGGAAAGGAGAAAAAGGACTTTGCTGTTTGCTTTGTCACCTGCTTGAAGAAAAAATCTCCAAGGGCTTGAAACTGAGCTTGCCTCCTGTTCTGAAGTCTCAGGGACACAAAGACTTCACCGCCAGCTCCCCTGAATTTCCTTGCTGGGAATTCCAACCTGCAAAGAGGTGCCTGCTGCTGTTTACGACCTCTAGAGACTGTTTGTCACTGGGAGCTGGAAAATCGACGCAACATCGAAGAAGCGTGTCGCATCCGCACCTGTTTCCGACGCATCGCCGAAGAAACCGTCGCAGCGCCTGCCGCGGCTTGAGAAATCACCGCACGACGCATCGGGTGCAACAATCTCCGAAGTCCGAGATCACTGCACTGATCCCGACGCAAGCCTGCTGTGCGGCTGCACGAAGCCACGAATCGTACCGGATCGATGCATCGCATCGAGGCACCAAGACTGTCGCATCGTTGGGGGACGCAGTAAGAAACGGACGTATCAATTCCCCACGCAGTAAGAAAACGACGCATCACCTCCTCTCCGGTAAGGAACCGGCGCATCACCTCCCCTGCAGTAAGGAACCGACGCATCACCTCCCCCGTAGCAAGGAACCAATGCATCACTGTTAGATTTGGGGGTCTCTAGTTGGCAGAGGTAGGTACCTTTGTCCAAATAGGGACCCTTGAGTCTAGTCAGGGAAAGTAGGTACACTCCTGAAATAACCCCTGCTCACCCTCTTGGTAGCTTGGCACGAGCAGACAGGCTTAGTTCAGAGGCAGTGTGTAAAGCATTTGCGAACACATACAGTAATCAAGTGACAGCACTATAAATGGACACCACACAGGTTGTATATTTATAAAAATAGGTATACTTTATATAGATTTATCACAAGACCATAAACGACAAAAATAATCCACAATACTGTCAAGAATGCTTAGTTCTGATCAAAAAGGCTTAATTCAAGGTTCTGTGCGAGTCGGTAGCCTCCTCCGGCTACGGCGATGTCAAGAACAAACAGAGTCTAACAAATCCAGCTGACCGCGTCGAGATGGGCCAACACAGCGTAGACAGACTCGGTCACAGTACCTTTTACTTGAAGCGGCAGGCACGGGCGTGTGAGCCGGATGGCTGTACGTCGCGGTCGCGATGCAAAATGGAAGCGTTGCAGGACGCGTTGTCCCTCGATGCGGTGCAGGCAGCGGCTCGTTGACGTCGTCGAGACGGAGTCAGTGAGACCAGGGCCGTGCGTTGCAGGGCGAGACGGTGCTTCGATGCGGTGCTGGCAGGTTGCGGTGCGGCGACGGAGCCGGATTCGGGAGCTGGCGTCGATCAGTCCGGACAGCGGTGCGAGTCGGGCGGTGCGTCGCGAAGCGTGCGAGCGGTGCCCAACTCCGGTGCGGTCACAGGACTCGAACTCAGCAACAGTGACCGTGTCGGTCGGACCAGATGGATTCGGTGTAGCGAGGCGTTGCAAGGTGCGGTGCTCACAGGTTACGGTGCAGGCAGCGGCTCGTTGACGGAGTCGGGGAGACCAAGGCCGTGCGTTGCAAGATGCAGGCGTTGCTCGATGCGGTGCCACCAGGACACCGAGCCGGTCGGGAGGGTCGGTCACAGCTCCCTACCTCTGTAGCCACTGAAACAGAGTTCCCAGCAGCAATTCACAAAGGGGGAGAAGTCCAATGGTCCTGGGACTTTGATCAGGGGGCAAGCTCTCTTCCAAGCCCTTGGAGATCCTTCACAAGTTGATGAAAGTCACAGCAAAGCAAAAGTTCCTTTCTCCTTTCTTTGGCAGTCAGGCAAACCACTGCAGGCCAATCCCCAAGCAGCACTTCAGGCTTAGGGATAGTCTCTCCTCAGTTTCTTCTTGGTTCCGCTCCTCAGCAAAGGTTTCTTCTTGTTCCCAAAAGTGATCTAAAGTTCCTGGGTTTGGGCCCCAGTACTTATACTCCTTTTCTCTTTGTTCTCTGAAGGCAGAGAGGCCTTTGCCTAGCTTAAACCAGTTCTGTGCAGCTTTGGAGCACTCTGTGTACATGTCTCCTTCTTTTCCTTTCAGAATGTGGGGCAGGGTACTCAGACGCCCAGCAGGAGGTGGAGCCAGCATTGTGGAGAGCAGGCACAGCCCTATTCAGACCCAGATGCAACTCCTCCCTCCACTCTGGATGCAGATCTCTCTATTCAGCCCTGTGCTGCCTCACCCTGTCTCCTGTGGCCACCCCCAGCCCCTGTCATGCACAAACCAGACACACAATACACAAGCTGGCAGAGGCAGGCTGGATAGTTAGGCAAGAAAATACCCACTTTCTAAAAGTGGTATTTTCAAACACAGAATGTTAAAACCAACTTCACTAAAAGATGTATTTTTATCATTCTGTGTTCAGGCATACTAAACTCGAATTTCTACCTAGTTCCCTGAGTCAGTTTAGGATTATAAGATGTTATAATCAAACTGCCCATTCTGGCCTATGGGGAACAGGTAACCTTGCAATAGTGAAAAACGAAAATGGCTGTAATTCACTATTAGGACATGCCACACACACCAGGCATGTCCCACCTTATCCTTACAATGCACCCTGCCCGTAGGCCTACCATAGGGGTGTCTGATATGAAGAAAAGGGAAGGTTTGGGGACTGGTAGGTGGGTGCACTTACCAAGTCGACATGGCAGTCACAGACTGCACACAGGCTCTGCAATGACAGGCCTGAGACACACTTTACAAGCTACTTCTGTGGGTGGCACAACCAGTGCTGCAAGCCCACCAGCAGCATTTGATTTACAAGCCCTGGGCACACTCAGTGCACTGTACTAGGGTCTGACAGTAATTCAAATAAGCCAAACATGGAGTCACTAATTCACATCACAATTTACAATAGGGAGCACTTGCACTTTGGCACTGATTAGCAGTGGCAAAGTACCCATGAGCATCTAGTCCAGCAAAAACATATCAACAACAGTGGAGGCATTATGAAAAAATGGAAGGGAGACCCACGCCAAGTATGCCAGGTCTAACAATCACCTTCCCTGCGTGTAAGATACCGATGCATCACCTTCCCTGCGGCCATTTTGTTTGTTTTGCGTGACGCATCCCAGGTACTTTGTGAGAAAAGTGTTGCATTTACAACTTGCGTTGAACTTAACTATTTGTTTTGTCGTTTGGTCTTGTTTTGGTTTAGATAAAGATTACTTATTTTTCTAAACTGGTGTGGTCCATTTGTAGTGTTTTCACTGTGTTACTGTATGTGTTCTCAAATGCTTTACACACTGCCTCTGAGATAAGCCTGTCTGCTTGTGCCAAGCTACCAAGGGGGTGAGCAGGGGTTATTTTAGGAGTGTATCCCCCTTACCCTGACTAGAAGCAAGGGTCCCTATTTGGACAAAGGTACCTACCTCTGCCAACTAGTGACCCCCATTTCTAACAGCCTCGTCTTCCAGCAGGGCCTTTTTCTTCAGGTGGGGTTTTGCCTGGTCCAGGAATGTTCTGCGGAAGTGGTGGTTGAGGTGCCAGATTTATCGTGTGCACTAGCCAATGACTGAAAATGCTACCAGCCAATCCTAACTAATTTCTCATAGAACACCAGCTTCTTTTGTAGCACTTCCTCTTTTTCTTACTCAAAGCAGAGTCCCTGTTTCAAAATGGCAGAACCCGTCTACCACCAGGAAGATCTACCTTCAGTTCCTTAGCCACTCTCGAATTCAGATGACCGCTCCTCTTTTCTGGCAGTGTAAAAACGGGTTTTCTTCCCTACTGTGACTGGATACTGACAGTCTGGGATGGTCCTGGGAATGAATAGGAGAAGCCCTCTGTTGGAAAACGAGGCAGTATCTGTGATGCCTTTAGGGGCTGTAATTGCAATGCATTATAATGATCAACAAATGTGATGAGTACTGTCATTCTAAAGTGATGCTTAAACATGTATTCTTGCTGCTGCGCTTAGGTCAAGAACAATCCAGACTGTTAGCCCCTAAGATGTAGAGGTGTATCCTGTATGGTCAGTGGGAGATGCTCATTCAGGATTATGTGTCACCAGGGCAGGGGTGCCTATTTTAAATGCTTGTTGAGGTAATGGGGTGGGTCGCCACTGGGATGGTGCCAGTGCGCAGGGCCCTCGCTCCAGGTTATGTTCAACTAACTGCATTAGGGGGCAAGATGATGTGCATACATGGGAGTGGTGGTACTAGACCCCTACCCTCCTGCGGGAGGGGTGGAGATGTTATGCAATGTCACAAAGTAATTCCAACAGCTTATGTATATTTGTAAATTGGTGCATAGTATTGAGTAGTGTGTGTGTTTAATAAATGTACTCTTACTTTTATAAAGCAAAGTACAGACTGGACAATCAATTATTGAGTGTTATTACTGCGCACCGGTAATGGCGATTACTAGCCCACACCACCTCCCTTGAGTAAGCCTCAGACTGCTCTGCAACGCTACCCTCTGAGAGTCAGGCGCTACAATTGGGTGTTTGGTTCCCAGTGAACGACGAATGTAGACATGTTATTTGTGCAGGCCTCACAGATACTGCCTCGTTTTCCAACATTGGTGTCTAGCGGCGGGAAACATAGTATCCCATTCTGGTGCGCATTTATAGCATTTGATAAGTCCAGTTTTGCCACACGTTACCTATGCAGTAATGAGCAAATGGAAGAGCACAAGGCTCTGAGAAGGGTTCAAAGTTTTGGTTATGTGAACTAAAAGTATGGGAAAGGAAAGCCCCGCGCACATATATGTCATGTGAAGATATTATGGTTTAAATGTAAACTGTATTGATATGACTGAGTTATGTTGATTATCATCAGATTACACAAGATGGCCGCCCGGCGAGGGGCTCCGGTCGGGAGCTCCTGGTCAGTGATTGCCGTTCTGGCCTAAAAACCCCTTTTCCCCGTAATCTTCTCCCGTATCCTGACAGCGGACACTGAGAAGACTTGGCCGATGCCCGGTGGAGCCGCTTGGTTCGGCTAAAGAGGAGTCTGGCCCGAGTTTCTCCCGCAGCCGTCACCTACCCAGCCAGACATCGGGGCATGGCTTCCTCATCCCGCTGATGCCTCTCTTTCTGCCTCTGCCGCCTCCCTTGGAGCTAATCGCCGCAGATTCCTGATGACTGTCCAGCCTCAGCGCAGCTCTGGCACCTTCGGATGGCTCTGGATGGCGTTGGATTGCTCTGGGGCGTGATGCCACTCTTCTGGGACATCGAGACGACTTGGCCGATGCCCAGTGGAGCCGCTTGGTTCGGCTATCGAGGAGTCCGGCCCGGGTTCTCCCGCGGCCGTCACCTACCCAGCTGGACATCGGGGCATGGCGTTCCTCGTCCCGCTGCTGCTACTGTTTTCCCCCTCTGCTCCCTCCCTCGGAGCGAGACGCCGCGGATGGCTGAAGATGGGGCCAGTCATGGCGCAGCTCTGCCTTCTTCGGCTGTCTGCCAGTCCTCGCTGCTGCCTCGATGCCTCCCCATGCTGGCCGCCTGCCTGGATGTGCTCCGCCTTGTCCCCGACTTCTGAGACCTGAGAGACCTTTTTCAGGTGTGGGGGTGCGGGAGCCACGACCGGCGGATTGCCTACACCGATGCCCCAGTGGTCCCGAGCCTGCATGCCTCTTCTCCCTTCCACCCGCCTTTGATTTTGGAACTGCGTCCCCCCCTTTGACTTTTTTGCACTCAAATCCTGCTCCCTGGTTCGTATCTATGGACTTTCTGACTTTTCGACTTTTGCCCAGCCCGCCATTTTGTTGCTGGCCACCGTCGATTCCCAGGACCCGGACCCACCATCTTGTTCGACCTCTGTCCTTTCCCCCTTTCCTCCGTTCTCCCTCTGACGATCCTCAAACGTTTTTCTCCCTCTTTCTGGTCTGCCTTAACTCCATCCCCCCCCTGGTTCCCTCCTCTCCCCTCACCCTCTCTCAGAACACTACTTTTGTCCCCCGCTACCTCTCTCCCCCCCTATGATTTTTCCACTCTCCTTGTCAATTCCGTGTAACTTATGTCTTCAAATTACTGTACCTTGACCTTATGTTAATCGCTCTGATACCTTGACTTTTGAGTCGAACGTTTTCTCTTTTTGCCCGACTGCCTTTACTCCCTCCCCCCTCAGGTTCCCTTCCTCCCTCCCCCACCTATTCGTTTACTCATATTCTTGTCCCCCCTTTCCTTCCCTGCCTCTTATGATTTATCATTTACCTTGAAATCTCTGTGAAAAATGTTTAAATTATTATTCTTGTAACTCGCTGTTGTTCCTTATGTAAAGCGCTCTGATACCTCCGGGTCTAGCCAGCGCTATATAAAACTCAATATAATATAAATAAATAAATAAACATGTGCTAGCGGGATGGTGCTTTCCAGGAAATGATTGCATACAAATGTTCTAAGTTAGATAAGTAATTTATAGAGAGGGACCCCTTGTAGCAAAAACCAGGGGAATAGGGTACTACCGGCAGGTAAGGAGAAAATTCCCTTGGTGAACAATTGAGTTGTGTTTGCCAGGTTACTAAGTTCCCAGCTACAAAGATAAAGCCCATGTGTTAGAATATATACAATACTACATATAAACAAGCCAAATACAGAATATATATTAAAAATGTGTTTTATTAAAACCCAGCAATAGTAAAAATTAAAAACCACATCGAAGTATACACTAAAAAACAAATTCATATATCATTGACAATTTATATTTCACAAACATTAAAAGAAAACCTATTCTTACTAAAAGACAATAATCACATTCACCTCTGATTTTAGTGCTAGAGAAGAGAAGCCTATGCCTCAGTTGAATGTACCAACAACACACAATTGACAGAGAGACAAATACAGACAATAGGTTTTGTCATTGGATGACACATCCGGGTTTAACAATAAAAGCAAATCCTAAGTACAATCTTGTCGTCTTATATCTATAGGGTAAGCTCTTCCAACAGATTGTGCAAAATGCAGCGTCGACGCGTTTCGATGGTTTGATTTTAATATCCCATCTTTATCAAGACCATTTATACGTCTCTCCTTTTTAGGCACTGATTGGTTGCCATTCAATTTTAATCCTATGGGCAAATACAATATGTTAGTTTACATATTATAAGGCAATTGATTGAACTCATGTATTCTATACTACATTCTTAACAATTCGTCCTTTCATTCATCATTCCTACTACTGTAAACACATTATCCAATCACTTCATACTATTGAAAGAAACAAAATATGTATTGGCACTAAAATTTATTGCACCTTTTTATCCCAACATACACATTCTATCAAATGGGCTTATTGAAAATAATGCCTCTTATTGATCCATAGACCTCCTTATCTGGTACAACGAAAGAAAGATATTCCCTATCTCGCCCACTTAGCCAGACAGATATAGTGAGAGATGGATAACTTTTTTAATTTTTCTTAATTTTTCTTAATTTTACCTTATTTCATATCATTGAAGCCTTGGTCCATTAGATTGTATGGGTATATTCTCATCCCTTGCTTCGAGGGGGCTATCTAGTATATGTATACAAAATATATATAAACAAACCATATCTAGACATATTTTTGCGGGAATAAATTAAATTGTATATGTCAGCATGATCTAAATCTCACCTCATGGGCACAACGGTTGAATTGTGCTAAATGGTTACTAGGCCACCCCAGTTTTTTCCTCTCCAGTACCGCACAGCCTCACCGTATATTTTCTACAATTTTCACAGGGCTAGAATCTAAAAATAATACACTAATATTAATCCTGTTCTCAATTTTTAACATGTGGATATTTCATTTTTCTCTTTACCTTACTTAACTAATCTAAATAATTACCTGTTTAAGGCTTTTATTATGTCCTTCAACTTATAGTTGATTACAGAATAGCATCCCTCATAATATCGAGGTCCGTTATTATAGGATCCTTAGATTTTGATCTGAAAATAAAAGACTACCATAAGTCCCACTACTGACTGGAAGGAAAAGTTTTGTATGTATTTTTTATTACAAGATTGTGATCAAATTACCATCAAACCCGCAGATAAGGGCGGGGGGGTTGTAATTTTAAGTACTGTTGATTATGAGAATAGAATGAGGACATTACTAAATGTGACAGATCACTATAAACGTGTCCCATTTACTATGATTGACGTTTTAAAAAAGGATGTAGCACAACTCCTAAATAGAGGGAGAGAGGAAGACTGGATCTGTGAGAATGAATATAAATTTCTTTTCAACAATAATCCCATTATTCCGGCCATCTACGGGCTACCTAAAATACACAAAGATTTAGCAAATCCACCAATGAGACCCATTGTGAGTAGCCTGGGCTCACTTCTTGAACCACTCAGTAAATATGCTGATTTTTTTCTAAGACCACTTGTCCAAAGACAAAAATCATATCTTAAAGATACAGCCCATACCATTTCGATTTTCGAAGGGCAAAGCTTCGACAGGGTGACCCACATTTTGGTCACCCTGGACATCGAAGCTTTGTACACGAACATTCCCCAAGATGACACCATAAGGGTGATGTCGTCTATATTAGACGAAGAAGACTTGAATGGTGGTCATAAAGATTTTATTTTGAGCTGTATCAGGATGGTTTTGAAAAATAACATCTTTCTTTTCAAGGATGAACTCTACAAACAAATCAAGGGGACCAGTATGGGGGCCACCTGTGCCCCTAGTCTGGCTTGTCTGTATGTAAGTGATTACATACAGACAAGCCAGGCTGTGCGGTACTGGAGAGGAAAAAACTGGGGTGGCCTAGTAACCATTTAGCACAATTCAACCGTTGTGCCCATGAGGTGAGATTTAGATCATGCTGACATATACAATTTAATTTATTCCCGCAAAAATATGTCTAGATATGGTTTGTTTATATATATTTTGTATACATATACTAGATAGCCCCCTCGAAGCAAGGGATGAGAATATACCCATACAATCTAATGGACCAAGGCTTCAATGATATGAAATAAGGTAAAATTAAGAAAAATTAAGAAAAATTAAAAAAGTTATCCATCTCTCACTATATCTGTCTGGCTAAGTGGGCGAGATAGGGAATATCTTTCTTTCGTTGTACCAGATAAGGAGGTCTATGGATCAATAAGAGGCATTATTTTCAATAAGCCCATTTGATAGAATGTGTATGTTGGGATAAAAAGGTGCAATAAATTTTAGTGCCAATACATATTTTGTTTCTTTCAATAGTATGAAGTGATTGGATAATGTGTTTACAGTAGTAGGAATGACGAATGAAAGGACGAATTGTTAAGAATGTAGTATAGAATACATGAGATCAATCAATTGCCTTATAATATGTAAACTAACATATTGTATTTGCCCATAGGATTAAAATTGAATGGCAACCAATCAGTACCTAAAAAGAGAGACGTATAAATGGTCTTGATAAAGATGGGATATTAAAATCAAACCATCGAAACGCGTCGACGCTGCATTTTGCACAATCTGTTGGAAGAGCTTACCCTATAGATATAAGACGACAAGATTGTACTTAGGATTTGCTTTTATTGTTAAACCCGGATGTGTCATCCAATGACAAAACCTATTGTCTGTATTTGTCTCTCTGTCAATTGTGTGTTGTTGGTACATTCAACTGAGGCATAGGCTTCTCTTCTCTAGCACTAAAATCAGAGGTGAATGTGATTATTGTCTTTTAGTAAGAATAGGTTTTCTTTTAATGTTTGTGAAATATAAATTGTCAATGATATATGAATTTGTTTTTTAGTGTATACTTCGATGTGGTTTTTAATTTTTACTATTGCTGGGTTTTAATAAAACACATTTTTAATATATATTCTGTATTTGGCTTGTTTATATGTAGTATTGTATATATTCTAACACATGGGCTTTATCTTTGTAGCTGGGAACTTAGTAACCTGGCAAACACAACTCAATTGTTCACCAAGGGAATTTTCTCCTTACCTACAAATGTTCTAAGCCATATTGTACACCTTTGAACCCTAACACTACATGCACTACATCTGCATGGGGAGGGTGTCTCCTCAAGAGATAGGGACAGCAACTGATATCTACATCACAGATGGGGGTGTAGGGGTGGATTGACCTTTGTGGGGGACAGGAGAGGTAGGGGTCCTGGGAGATTCCTGCGCTTTTTAAGGGCAGGGAGGGTTTCCACTGAAGGGGCCCCAGATATCCTTCCCCCGCTGAAAGTTTTCTTGCCATTGGCGCAGGCCAAAACCACTGGAAGGGTGGGGCAGGAGGTTTCTTTACCCCGGGTAGTAATACCCCAGTGGTTCCCATGGTGGAGGACCCCAAGAAACTTTTCCCACGGTGGGAGGAGGGTGTGGTAGAGTTGGGTGTCCGGCAGGCCCCCCAGGTTAACTGGTGGGGAAGGTGAGCAACCCAGGGGTGGCCCCTGGGAGGGGGTGGCCTCAAAGGAGGGTAGGCCTCAAGCGAAGGTGTGTAGTGGTAGCCCCTAGGTACACTAGGTGGGCTAGGTAACTGACCCAGTGGAGATCTGAGAGGGGGTGATGTGCTCCCTGGATTCCAGGTGAAGGGTTAGGGGTGGACTCTGAGATGTCAGGGTCGGGTAGGTGGTTACCCAAGGAAGCAACAGGATGTCATTCTGAAGCTTGTGTGTGAACCTGAGGTGGTGGCTGGGGCGATGCCTAGCCGGTGACCAGTCAGGTAGGTCCTGTGGGGCTTGGACCCCAGGACCAGGAGCATGGGGGTGTTCCCCTAGCTCGCGGCAGGAGGTGGACTTCTGCAAGGTAGTACCACCCTGAACAGGTGGGGCCCATCTTAAGTGAAGGGACCCTGTGTTTCCCAAAGGGGTGGTGCAGGCCTAGCCGGGATCCTTAGGGTCCCTGGCTGATGGAGGTAGTACCGCCCTGAAGACAGGCGGGGCCTATCTTAAGTGAAGGGACCCTGTGCTTCAGGGGAGGGTGGTGCAGGCCTAGCCAGGATCTTTAGGGTCCCTGGCTGAGTGTGGTTGTACTACCCTGAAGGCAGGTGGGGCCTATCTTAAGTGAAGGGACCCTGCTCTTCAGAAGGTGTAGTGCAGGCCATCCAGGGATCATGAGGGTCCCTGGGCGGTCTCCCAAGGCGCTGCAGGGAGACCGGGGAGAGCTATGAGAGGTGGGCCTGGGTGTAGCTAACTCGGGGCCCACAGGCTCTCTAAGGGTACTCCGGGAGGAGAGCGCGCCTCTCGGAGGGAAGGGTGCATAGGCCCTGTTCTCGCAGCGGAGAACAAGGAAGGGGTCTAGGTTCCTGGGGTAGTTTCGGTGTGGAGCTACTGATGGGGGAATGAGCTGTAGGTTGTCTGACGAGGCACCCTCAGGCAGTGTTCTTCCCTGGCACTGCCAGTGTGGTAGTGAGGCCGGTCTGAGGTCCTATCAGGGAGCCAGGCCAGTGGCCAAAGGTGCTTTTCTGTATGGGGAAAGTACAAATGGCTGTGCTTTCTTTAGGGAAGCCAGTCATCCCGAAAGGGTGGTGGCAGCTTAATGACCCCAGCGGCAGGGTGAGGGTCCAGAGAGGTTGCATCTTTGGGGTGCAAGGACCAAACGGAGAGAGGGGACTGGTTGGAACAAACTCGGGAAGGGAGACCAGCTAGTGACCCCGGGGATGGGATGTAGACCTATCCCAGAAGACCGCATCGGTGCTGAGGCACTGTACCCTTGTCCAGAGAAGGGGTAGGCATAGTGTTGCATGACCAAGGGCAAAGGTGGGCCTAGTTAGGCTGAGTCCATGTAGACCATGAGTGACCTAGAGGTATCTAACCTAGAGCCCGGAGGGTTCTTAGGGTAGTCTGGGATCCCTGTCATGGGTGGAGGTTTCATGGATGGGAGGAGTAGGTGGGCTGAGCGAAAAACTGGTGAGTAAGGGGGTCTGGTCAGAACCCCTTATAACTAGTTATCGCTGACTACGTGAAGAATGTAGAGTGGCTATTTCTTCCCTGTAGGAATCAGCTGGGCGCGGCGTGTGTTAGAAGGTGGTTCTGACACTCTGAGCCGCCCTGATTTTTCGCTTTTTGAGCACCTATTTGTCGAGCTTTTACTGTGGGAGAGCCTCATAAGTTGGGACTCACCCACAGTGAACTCATGATGAAAGAGACTGCATGTGGATTTTACTGGTGTCCCCCTAGCTTGACTAGGCCGGAGTAAGGGGCACCGGGCTGGTTACATGCAGACACATGTGTACAGGCGTGTGCACATGTGTGCGGGCTGCGCAGGGGAGATTCCTGGCGTGCGCAGCCCAGGAGCAGCTACAAAGTGAATGGTGTGGCAGGACATATGCAGAATTGGGTGGTGACATGGAATAGGCTTTATACAATGGGAAGAAACATTTGAGGGAAAGTCAGTGTGCTTTACTGTTTTCACTCCATTACTCCCCTATGAGGATGGGGAGCACATGGGCTAGTTTCACTTTCCTAAGGCCTACAAGTTCCAGACACGCATTAAAGTCCACTGTAACTGGTGTGAGAAGAAGTATTCTGCAGAGTCCAAAGTCATATTTGTACTGCTTTTGGGTCATCTGGAAATGTCATATTTCTCTGAGTCAGCTCATAACCAGGGCCTGGCAGGCTGGATTAATGACCTTCCCTCCAAGAGCGAAGGCCTCCTCTCCAAGAAGAGAAGATGGGTGGAGCTACAGGCTAATCCATCAGCAGCTGTCACCTGGTACCAGGCACCAAGCTGCATACGGGAGAAGGCAGTGCGGGGGAAGGGGCTTTCAGAGACCATGTGGCAGGAGACCCCTGGACGACGCCATCTTGAACCAACCCAGAGGCCTGGGCAGGAAGGAGGGAGCAGGGGCAGTGAAGTGATGTGTCGCTGTTTGATAGGACAAACAGAGACTTCCTGCCAGCCCTCTCCCCATTCTTTAAAAAGTGTTTGCACAGGAAGAGGAGCTCTCTCTGGGGTGTGGTCTGCTGAGGCAGAGGGTGCTGGAGCCTGGCGCAATGGGCAGTTGGAAGGAGGAACCACCTGACTGTCCCAGGATCCTGAACAGCGCCAGGAGAGGAGCCCAGGACCAGTGAGCAGACGCCTGGGCCTCTGCGCAGGAGAAGAGAGGCCCAGGAGGAGAGCCAGGTGAAAGGCTGGCACAGGGAGCCAGTGAAGACAGCTCCCTGCTGAATGCACCCTCCTTGAGACGAGGAGGGCGAAGGAAAGTGCTCCCAGTGGCTGGGGAGCGCCACCAGGAGCAAGAAGAGGCCCAAACCAGGAAGATCGGACCCCTGGGGGCTGAGATATGCCCCCCAGAAGGTAGGCAACCTTTGACCTTTGGCCAACCGACGACGAAGCATGTGGGGCTCCGCCGCCGGTCCAGAGAATGCCCCCGGGGTGGGTCAGGTCCTGGAGGCTGCCCCCAGAAGAAGTAAAGTCGGGGTGCGCCGTCGCGCACCCCATGAAGGTGCCCTCGCGGGGTGCCAGGAGCCCACCCTGGCCCCCGCTGAAAATGAAGCTGGGGAGCGCCAGCACGCTCCCCGTGAAAATTTGCAGGGGGAGGGACCCGGGATCCCAACTCCGGGCCCCGTGTGAGGAAGGCGGAGGCGGCGGAGCGCCGTTGCGCCCCCGCGAAGACGAAAGTCGGGGAGCGCCGTTGCGCTCCCCGTGAAAATATGCCCAAGGGGCCCGGGACCCCATCCCCGGGCCCCGAAGAAAGAGAAGTCGGGGAGTGCCGTCGCGCTCCCCGTGAACTGAGGCCCTGAAGACGAAGAAGAGGTGGTCGCGGGGTGCCAGGAGTCCACCCTGGTCCCCGCAGAAGAGGCGAGTCGGGGAGCGCCGGCGCGCTCCCCGTGAAGCTGCTGAGCGGGCCCGGGACCCCATCTCCGGGCCCCGAAGTGTGGAGGGAGGACGGGGAAGTGCCGTCGCACTCCCCCGCGGCTGCCAGAAGGAGGGGGGAGTGCCGCCGCACTCCCCCGAGGCCAGCGGGCCCAGCGCGGACCTCCGTGTCTGCCCGCCGGAGCGGGCAGACCAGAAATGTGGTGCCAGCTCCCGTGGCAGCACGCGAGGGTGCTGGCCGTGCGGGGAGCCTGAGGGAGCCACCGGGGGTGGGCTCCCCAGGTGGCTCTCCAACGCAGAGGCATTTGGGGGTCCCGGGTGGGACCGGGACCCCAAAACGAGAAGAAGAGCGGCCGGGGCTGGGCTCCCCGAACCGCATAGAAGCACTCACCTGGGGGTCTGGGTGGGACCGGGCCCCCCATCGAGAGCGGAAGAGGCGGCGGGAGGCCGCCAGCAGCGATTGCGGCTCTCCCCGAAGCAGAGAGGGAGCCGCTGCTACAATATGCACGGGGAAGACGAGGAAGTGCCCCATAATGCCTTGCAGGCCCGGACCGGCCTGCAAGGGCAAACAGCGTTTTCTCTGCTCGTGGTGGCCCCAGGAGAACGGGGTCACCACTAAACATGTGGCAGGGGGAGCTGCAGGAGCAACGCAGTCTCCCCCAGCACGAAAACGGAAGTCCCTCCCTAAGTCTCATGGGGACTCAAAGGACTAACCCCTCAAGGGCTCAGCCAGGCTTTATCAGCATCCCCATGGCTGGAACTTTTGTTCTACAGTTGGGGGTGCCTCAGGGATTGTCTCAAGGAGTGAAGGGCTGAGTTGGGGATGTCTGGAGAAGGGCATCCCCTGGAGATGTAGAGGTGTAATTGCACCAGAACTGCATTTACTAACATTATTTCTTTTAGAGGGACTGAAAGTCACATGTGTAAGGTGAAGTACCTGTGTAAGGTGATGTCATAACCAAATGGGGTTATGTTGCTCGACATTCCTGCTAGGGTATCCAGCTGTAATTGCTTAATCCTGTGATTTCATCTGTGATGCCTTTAGGGGCTGTAATTGCAATGCATTATAATGATCAACAAATGTGATGAGTACTGTCATTCTAAAGTGATGATTAAACATGTATTCTTGCTGCTGCGCTTAGGTGAAGAACAATCCACGCTGTTAGCCCCTAAGATGTAGAGGTGTATCCTGTATGGTCAGTGGGAGATGCTCAGTCAGGATTATGTGTCACCAGGGCAGGGGTGCCTATTTTAAATGCTTGTTGAGGTAATGGGGTGGGTCGCCACTGGGATGGTGCCAGTGCGCAGGGCCCTCGCTCCAGGTTATGTTCAACTAACTGCATTAGGGGGCAAGATGATGTGCATACATGGGAGTGGTGGTACTAGACCCCTACCCTCCTGCGGGAGGGGTGGAGATGTTATGCAATGTCACAAAGTAATTCCAACAGCTTATGTATATTTGTAAATTGGTGCATAGTATTGAGTAGTGTGTGTGTTTAATAAATGTACTCTTACTTTTATAAAGCAAAGTACAGACTGGACAATCAATTATTGAGTGTTATTACTGCGCACCGGTAATGGCGATTACTAGCCCACACCACCTCCCTTGAGTAAGCCTCAGACTGCTCTGCAACGCTACCCTCTGAGAGTCAGGCGCTACAATTGGGTGTTTGGTTCCCAGTGAACGACGAATGTAGACATGTTATTTGTGCAGGCCTCACAGATACTGCCTCGTTTTCCAACACCCTCCATGGCATCTCTAAGTCAAAAGAGGTAGTGCTAAAGCTACCCTCTGCTCGGCAAACTGTTTCTGTCAGTTCCAAGGTAGCAAATCCCTGATAAGTCAGCAGCATTTAACATCCATCTGCTGTTCCTGGGCTCAGTAGCAGGTGATTGTTCCCTGAGCTAGAGTGGATAACATTCCCAGCCAAGGATGTGTATTCCAGCTCTTGAGGTATGATGAATGGCAAAACTGATTTTAAAACACTTCTAACTCAGGCAGCCTAAGATACATTTATACAAAGTTGCTTTTCCACTTACGTTATCAAAAATCTGAATTCATAGTTAAATCTGAGTTTGAAAATTAAGTAAGAACAATGCTATAGCATATTCCTAGAATTTTTAGCATATTTCCATCTTTACATTAACCATAATATGTAGTGTGCCCTATTTTCATATATATTTCTTATTAGGTAACTAAATCAATGGGAACATGGGTATGAAGTAAAATTTTGGCAACAATGATTCTCATTGGTATCATTTAGGAAAATAGAATAATCAAATGGGAGGCAAAATATAATTGTTGCCAAAATTCTGTCTTCATATATTAGCACCTTGCCCTGAGGACTTACAAGGCACACCTTAAGAGTGACTTCTGAATATACAACATTAGGCTTTTCCTATGTCACAAAGGCACTTTTTCCTGCCATATGTCACTGTAGGCGCATTTAAACTGCAGTGCAGCCAGAGCACAATGGTGCTCCTTGCAGATATATTTTTTCGTTATATATGTGAGCGGTGTAAATACACAGTGTGGCCCACATACGACATTTGATTTGAATGCCATAGGTGCATTTTCTGCACCATTTACAATGGTCTCACAGGACAGATAAATAGGCCAATTGTGTGAGATCAATTTTAAGTTCAGAACATAGGCACTGCGGTACTGAACAGCAGTGGAACTGTGCACAAAGTGCTAATACCAAAAATAGGGTCTTGATAAAGGCAAAACATCTGGGGTGACAATGAAAACAAGCATTTGCAATGCAATAGGTCTCGCATTTACGCGAGTTTAAGTTAGTGGCATTGTAAATGACAATGCCTTTTATTTATGTTTTAAAAACGAAAACAAAAATAAAAGGCATTGTCATTTACAATGCCAATAGCTCAAACTCGCGTAAATGCGAGACCTATTGCATTGCAAACGCTTGTGTGTTTAGCTGTCACCATAACACCAATCTGTGTACATGACAATACTGTGATCTCTTATTCTGCTAAGTGCTGTAATCATTGTGACAAGCCTGTATGACTCGTTCCCTCTTTCTTTCTCCATTTTATTTAGTTGTAACATCTAACATGTATTTAAAAAAAATACATTTAGAAAAAAGTAGGGGCCGAACTTTCTTCCTGGGTCCAAGTGCAACAATAAGGTGTTGTAGGTACAGGGCTTCAGATACAGTTGCGTTGCAAATATGTACCAAAATAGAATGGCACCCAATGTATGGACCTTGGAAGGGTGAAAGGCTGGGTTGGTCTTAATAGAAATCAAAGGCATCATGACTTGCAAGTCACTCTAGATACCAGATGAATGCTGAACTCACTGGCACATATTTCTTCCAAATGACTCATTTTCGAACTTTCTGATGATGTCAATGATGGCATGCACAGCTAAATATGCAAAATAATGAAGAAGCAACTCTAGTACCCTACATAGAAAATGCTCCAAACGATTGAGCTTAAGTTCGAGTAACAAAAATTACCCACTGCAAACTTAGAAGTGTTATTGCGCAAGAAGTACGCAAACATAAGGCACTCCTTTTATTTCTATACTGAAGCAGTGCCTAATTGAAGAAGAAAATCTGGTTGGGCGAATAAGATGTGTTTGCTGAAAAACAACGATACCAAAGAGAAGTGACACCATATGTATTCCTTTTGTATGCAGGCTGTTTGGCTAGCACCAGCAGCGCCGGTGCCACACAATGTGAGGGGCACAGATACCACACAGAATCTACACGGTTCACATTCTCGGCTTCCCCCAAGAAAAGCGTCAGAATCTATTAAAATTATTGCCCGCTGATAGCAACAGCGACATGACAAATCACAGGCCAAGAGGCAAGATACCGCCGAATGTATCGCGGCCTACGGGGGCCTGGCCCATTTGCAAGCAAATGATATTGTGCGGATCTGGCCTGCCCCGCGCGCATGACAAAGTGATGCAATTTCAGCCGTGGAGCGCGGGACGCGGCGTCAGATGCCACGGACTCATGCTTGGAATCACCAGGGGTCTTAAAGGGCGTCTCCTGAAAAGCCACGAATAATTGCAGTCCACTCACCCCACTGTACTCGATTATTCTGCACTCCTTATCTCCAGGGTCCGGGCACCCGCAAAGAGGCAGAGGGGCTTGCTTTGCAACAGAAACAAATGGTGCAGAGAATCGAAGGGAGGAGGTGGCTCCTTCCTTCCTTCCCTCTTCGTTAAAGTTTCTCTGGCGACTTTCAGCGCCCTTGAATTAGGCAGTAGGTGGCGAGACGGCGAAAGTAAGGGAAAACAAGCAGTGAAAAAAAGAGAGAGGAGGGGGGCCTCCGCGATTCCCTTGCGGGAGCGAGCAGCAAGGCGCGATAATTGATACCATATGGCGCCAGCTGCTCGCTCCCGCAAGTGAATCGCCAAACGTGCACGCGTTGCCATTGAAGGCAATGGAACGCGTGCACGTTTTTGGCTGAAAAGCCGAATCGATTGCAAAAGGTCTTTTTGCCTATGCAGCGCAAGCGCACTGCGTAGGCGAGACCTAAAAAGTGAACTTCCTACAAATGGACATCTTAAGCACATCCTTCTTTCTCAGGACATAGATCATTGCGCTAGGCAGCCAATTGTGAGCAAGTTCAGAGGAAAGCACAGGGATGTGTCGTATTGCTGTAAATACGATGCACCCCTGCACTTTCCTAATGATGCAGCTCAGCACAGCAAGATGGCATGCAGTGCTGCATCATTTTCTTGTAAATATGCCCTTAAGTTTAGTTAAAAAGAGTCACATATGTGAACATAGAGCAACGCTAATGCTGTAATTTGCATTTTTCTTTTGATTGCATTTGAAGAGCATGGCCTGGCTTTCAGAATACCTTGGGCAACTACTACATATTTTCAATTTGGCACATATGTTAATTGTATGCGTTCACCATAGCACTCTGTGTTTTGTCACGATCCTCGGCGCTGCTCTAGACTGCTGATCACTTTGTTAAGAATGCTTTCAATTGTCGTTCTGAGGTCTGGCTAATAGCACAGCTATCATTATGCCTTATGTGATCAACAGAAAAAGAGCTTTAAGAAGCTCTACTGAAGAGGGGCATTGGATGCTCCTACATTTTGATTCCCAGAGTTACTAACAGATCTATCTGCTTGGATTGGTCAATCATAGGAATCTTTAGGATTGTCAAAGACTGGGATTCCCTGTTACAGGTTAGCAAGTTTTATTCTTTCATCATCCTTTGTGCTTCCTACATAGAATGCATTAAGATAAAGTACTTTTCTCCCACATTTTGTTTAAGGCATGCCATTGTGGTCGCATTCTAGTATGAATTAGCCTAGTTGTTGCTAGGGTCACTAAAATTATGTGATTCTGTCAATCTACATTTTTCTCCACATAATTATAGATGTATTGCACTTGCCACACAGTCCCCATCTGCTGCAAAAAAAAAGATTGCGAAAATAAATTTGCTTTTAGCTCAAACGAACTAAAAGTTTCTAAACAAAAGTCCCACACATGGTGCAACGTAGTTGCAGACCACTTTCAAAGATTAACTCGTCAACATTTAGTTGCCGATTGCTGTAGTCAGGTGTTAAACTGGAAGCAATGAGATGAACCCTTTGCTCAGTGTTGACCTCCTTTTGTAAGATGAAGTCTCACCCACATGAACACCCACCACACGGTAGCTGGTGCTATCTAGTGACAACATGGAGAAAATATCAACAAAATGTAGAGCATGTTTTATGATGTTGTGCACAAACTTTGGCAAAAACTCACCTACCCGCAAATACAAACTACTGGACTGATAAATGATATATGCATGCAAGTAGAGACCAACTAAGAGTTGGCAATAATAGGATATGTAGGAACAATTATCACTTAAAACTAGAGCAAACAAGCACGAGATGCTACAATAGCACCTATCACCACAACGCTTTATATAATAAAAGCAACAACGCCAACAGTCACACACAGCACACTGTACAGACAGTACAAACTTGTCAATAACACTCAGTGGTTTCCAAGCATCAGTGGTGTACCAGAATGGAAACATGTAAGCAAGGAGAAGGCACAGGAAAAGATGAGGGATCCTTAGAGTTTTTACTCCACAGATGAGACACTTCAACCAAACAAACAACAAATTAGTGACAATATACTGCTCCAATTAGGCAACAATATATGTGAGACTCTAGGAGACATTGAAGAAACTGTATCCATGTCAGTATACCACATTTACCAATATTGTGTAACTATTATACTTCTGTGCCACTGGTGCCTTCCAACCAACTGTAGAAGCTACACAAAGAATGGCCATGCAAGTGGATTTCCCACCTCTACTAGTGACATATACTACCCAGGTGCAAGTAGTTACACTAAGAAATGATGAACAGATATAGGGAAATCGTCAGAATCAGAATGTGTGCGTCATGTGTTATTTAGCACTGTAATTTCGCACCCGACTGTGCAAGGTACCCTGGATACAATCAGACTTTGGAATAGAACACATATGATGATTGTAGGAAATTAGGTTACTGGTTGGGGGGTAAAACCCTACTCAACCAGCAACCCCAATTCTTGTCAGGGTGAAACAAAAGTAAACCCCAGATTAACCTGTGCTTAACCCTCTGGCAGCTTGGCATAAAAGCAGCTAGGCTTAACTTAGTGGCAATGTGTAAAGTATTTATGCAGCACTTCAAACAGTAATAAATTCCACACCAATTTAGAAAAAGAATAACATTTAGTAATTTATTTGAGACCAAAACCACAAAAATCCAATCAGTAGAACTGGAGCTGTGCAATTTTAAAGATTTAAGAGAAAACAGTGCTTAGAAGCACAAAGCACCAACTGGGGTTATCTGGTCCCGCCGGGCCGGGACAAAGTCATAAGTTCAGGCCGATCGCCATGGGACATGAGCGAGATGCAGGGACCAAGTTATCCCTGCTGAACAAAGTATCTGAAATCCTGGTTCCGCAGCATTGTGACATCGCACATCGAGGATGTGTTGCAAAGCATTTTCAGAATTGTGACACCAAATTCGACATTTCTAACTGCTCCCAATTGAAAGTTTTCTCTTATAAAATGTAATGTTAACCCAATGGTATCCTATTTGAGAGGAGGGCCTTGCAGTAGGGAAAAACAAATTTAAGAATTTACCACTACTAGGACATGTAAAAGTCAAAATTACATGTCCAATGTTTTAAATGCACTGCACCCTGACTTATGGGCTGTTTAGGGCCTACCCTAGGGATGACAAATGTATTCAAAAGGAAGGTTTAGGCCTGGCAAAAGGTTTGTTTTGCCAGATCGAAATGGCAGTTTAAAACGGCACACACTGCCTGCAATGGCAAGCCTGAGACATGTTTGACAGGCTACTTAAGTGGCTGGCAAAATTAGCCCTGCAGCCCAACTAGAAGTATTCAATTTACAGGCCATGGGTACATACAGTACCACTTTACCAGGGACTTATAAGTAAATTAAATGTGCCAATTGGGTGTAAGCCAATATTACCATGTTTTTAGGAGTGAGTACACACACTTTAGCACTGGTTAGCCGTGGTAAAGTGCACAGAGACCTAAGGCGAACAAAAAGGAGCTCAGCAAAAATGAAGGAGTAAGGCAAAAGGTTTGTGGGAAGACCATGCTAAGGCTGACAGTTCTAACAATGATGAGTCATTATTATGCATGAACCTGGCTAGTGTGAGAGAGAACAAGCAATCACCTCCCTCAGGAATAGAGTCAAGTCAAGCAGAGTTGATGCAAGGATATCGTGATACAACCATTTTTCAATATAGGCAACTGCAAACAATATGACAACGCATAAGTATGTCAGACCTACCATTACATCCTTGTAATAGAATCATACCTATACACAAGTTCAATCTATCTATAATCCTATTAGGAAATTCCATCCACTGAGGGCAGAATATTCCAAATTAAAAAGGGAGAAACAGAAAGGCAAGCATTGGAATGTTGAAGCAGAAGGTCTGTATCAGCAATTTCTGGCCTTTGGGCACTTTAATGTCTTCAATGGAGCTCCCAACACTCCAATGTTCTAATAAACCTTTCATATCCTACTGTCTTGCCTCCCCCTTTTTTTAAGCAAAACCCGATGTGCATTTTCGAAGGGTAGAAAGTGATCATTTTCCACTACTGATGCGTTTACTTGGTGATGGTGCAATTGTAGAACTTTTTGAAGGTGTAGAGGGCTTTAGTGAGCTAGCAAAGAGACTCCTTAAAAAAAGTTCAGTTTATTGCATATAAATCATCAGCGTGGTCTCAACAGATGCTAGAACACTTACAGGTATTGAGAGTAAACATTCTAAAATGCTTTATTGCAACACATTTGTTCTGACGCTTAAAGATACTAGTCGAGGCCCTCTAAGAGTAGCACAGCCAGTAATATGCTATACATACGGGTTTGTGCATTTCTGCTTTGAGGAAAGAAGGTAGAGTTTAGATATATAGTAGGCTCCTCAAACTCACGGGGAACAATATTTTAGATTTGCGGGATAAAGAAAAAATACAGACAATTAGTTTGGGCGGCTGGAAAATTGCACTCAGTCATTGAAAAAAATGAAGGACATATCAAAGTCAAGAGACAACAGATGATTCTGGTCATTTGTGAATGTCAGAGACAAGACTGATTTCCAAAACTCAGCAATCTGTGTTTGTGCAGCTGGCTGGATTAGACATGGCAAGACTTTATATCTAGCTCCTACATCAAGACTTGCCCCCTGTGACCTGTTGCCGGTCAGTATGAAATTCTGACATCTTTTTGTCAGTTTACATATGAAAGAATAGCAGACCATGAAATACCTAAGGAATAATGGTACTCCAGGACCAAAAGGGCTCTCAGTTCCTTTTTTTTAAATCACATATTTAATTAAGTTTGAGCTGGTTTCCTATGACTTCTCATTCTGTCTGCTCTGACACCTGGATCTGGAGGGAGATTGTGCTCCTTCTTCTATTTAAAAAGAGCAATGTGGGACATACAAGAAATTATCATCTTTTGATCTTCTAGATGTGGACACAAAGACATATATCAGGCTTAATATACAGAGTTTAGAAAGCTGGGGGATAAGTTCATTTTCTTCACTGTAATGGCTATGACCTATGCTTCTCAGAAGCTTTTTTCCTGCCTCTCCTGGGGCACTTGGAGGTCCAATTCTTGGCATCTTCTTCTGAAGGGGACTTGGAGAAAGTGAGGGTTGCCCTTCTTTTTCTTGAAAAAAGAGATGCTAAAGGCTATGACACTGATGATGCAGCAAGCTCAAACTCCGCTACTGCTCCGACTCTATGTGTGTCAGCCTTTTTGTCTTGTTCTGTTTGCTCGGACAATGCTATCACACTCAGCCATGATGGACCAGTGATTTTGATGGAGATTCACTTGATCCAGAACACTTCCAATGTTTTGCTGCCCAGAAGAGGGTGTATGAGGAACACTGATTAGGACACTTTGGTCAAAGACCAAAAATACTTTGATACCACACTGTGAAGTGCTGGTGATCTTTCAGACTTGTCACTGGTCACTTTCTTGTTGCAAAGTTTTTCTTTGGATGCCATAATGAGTTCTTCTTGGTTAGCCAATATCCGTAGTCAGGAAATTCATGATAGTGGAATGATTTGAGTCTCACTGAGCTCCGAATCGTCTTCGTGAACGCAAGAAAAAATAAGAAGTCCAACTTTCAGGCCTGGATGATTTCCTACCACAATATCAGTAATAATTAGTTATAATATCTGGGGCTAAACAGATATCTGGAACTCTTCGTAGGACAACATGTAGACAGGCAGAAATCGACTACATTCTGAAACATAATACAACACTACAAGACGTCCCACACAGCATGCCAGTATGCACTAAATTTGAGAAATATGGGAAAAAAGCAGAAAAATCTGGGGGCCAGCCAGAGTCCCAAAAGCTTTCAGAAGTGTAATAGAAATAGTGACAAAATCAATACTAGAAAAATAATATCTATGTCCTACACAAAACACAATAAGGTTCTTCAAACATTGGAGCAATATGCATTCAATTTTGTTTAAAAGTATCATTAATAATATCGGGGCCAGGGCACCTTAAGTTCACGTAGGACTCACAAGAGTAGTAAAAGCAATTTACAGTGTTGAATTTTGTTGTACCTAGCCTACCTATGGAACAAAAAGGCCTTCCACATCACACCACCAGGCAGTGAAATAAACAAAAATGGAAAAGTAAGTAATATGTTGAAGGCAGTAAGCCACCCCCGGGCACTGATCAGAGCAACAGGGAGACTGGCACAAACACACACACACAGCCCCCAAGGAGCCCATAAATGCTAAGGAGAATGTAAAAACTGCAAAACTAATCTAAAAAATAAAAGAATAACATCCATGATCTGCAGATTACCACCAATCTCCAAACACAATAGCATAACATTTAGAAAAGAATCAGTAAAATATCTACAGGCTCCGAAAAGGCATGACATTGAAAGACATGATTTTCCTTCAGTAGTCAAATTTGAAATCAAGAGTTAAAAAACAACAGAAAGGAGTCTGAAGGCCAGGATGCCGAAGTTACCACTGTATAGTATAGTAGTATCTATGTCACTTTCTATGTAAACAAACTTTGGCCAAGCCAATATGCCTAGGATTGGCAACAGAACATTTGTCTTTGTCAATGCTTTTTGTCTAAGACAGCGCATGTGCTATCTCTTGCAAGACATTTTGTTAGCATACAGTTGCCTCAGAGCCTGCCCATTGATTACCATTGGTTGGCTACATTGCAACTCTCATTTGCTTGCTTGTCATTTGTTTGCATGTGCAGGCTTCACTTCCACTTCTTGTGTTTGTCCCTCCCCTGGTGCTCAATTATTGGGCGCTACTTTTTTCATTTTGTTTAAGCACTTAACTAGATTGCATGTGTTGCTGTTGCCCTTCCCATATGCTTCCGGCTCACCCTCAACAATATTTTTTTACTGGCATGGTTCTTCCTCCCCAGTTCTACATTGTGCTCTCTCTCTCTCACCTATTTGCTCCTCCACCCACCTGTGCCCTCTTTCTTTCTCCCCCTACTCCTGCACCCTCCAAGTTGCTTCCCCCACACATTCGCTCAGTATTGATTCCCCCACCTGCACCCATGTATTGTTTTTTCCCCACTTTCATGCTGCTTCGCATTCACGCCATCCATGTTAATTCTCTTCACAAGCACCCCATACGTTGCTTCAAATTTTCCCAGACTCTCCGTGTTGCAGCAGGGCTACAATTATTGTCAAAGCCAATAGGTCCCAAAGGTGCGATCTATTTTCTTTGCCAATGCCTGTTTTGTTTAGAATTAGTTGTAGCAAAACTTTAGTATAAAAAGCCATTGAAAGATGACTGCTTATGCATATGTTATGACACACACAGACACACATACACACACACACTTACAGTCACACACACACACACACATATACACACACACCCATATATCTGCACAGATGGCATCTTTAAATATTTGTAACTTTTATGAATTAATTCAAAGATAACCATCTGTGCAGCACAGATGAGAGTATTTTTCAATGGTTTGATGCCCACTCACAAAGAGCAACACCTGCACTGCCTTCATAGGATGCGGTGCACAGCAATGTCTGGGGAGCTGCTGTTCCCTTGCAAAATAAAATAATTAAAAAAAGGAAAATATTTTTTTTTAAAGAAACCATAGTCCCACAGTAAACTGAGAGGAAATATTTGATGTGTTATTGATATCTTTGCACTTTGTTAGGCTAGCAGAAGTGGGCTGGCCAACTACCCCATGATCTATGCTGTGCATAACAGAAATCTGAATGACACTAAAACAGTCCAATGGATGAAGAGGGCTGACTGAAAAGTCTGATTGGTAAATATGTATCAACATGTATGTTTTAATTAAAAATAAAATGTTTTATCCAATGCCAGGAATCCGCCAGGGATAAAGTGAAAAACTAAATTAAATCAGAAAGTATGTGATAATGCTACACAAATGGTGTGTCAGGGTAAATATCCAGGCAAAAAGGAATTTCATTAAAAATATATGAATGACAGAATATAAAGACTTGTACATCTGACTAGTTTATATAAGTCAAACAGTGAATGCTGCCTTCACAGTGAATGCAGCACTAATTTGGTTTCACATTTCCAGTTAGACTTTTTTCTAAAACCAAGACTCATGTGAGGTGATCAGTTTAAGCCAGTCGTCTTCAAACAGTGTATTGCCCAGACCACCTGGGCAAAATGTTTCTGACTAAAGGACTCCCCTCAAGTGGGGATTACTTTAGGAGAGTTTTTTATGAGGAACAGTGTGAAGAAGTTTCTTCAGAACTATTTACATTGGGATTACACTGGGGCAAGAGAGGTACAGGAATAGGCCATGCTAGATCCCTTATTGCTGACTCCTGCATTGCTTTTATCAAACTCTGCAGTATCCCTCCCCATCGCCTGAATTCTGATAGTCTCCCCCTACTTACCCCTACAGCAGTCCATCTATCCTTACTTCTCTAATACTCCTTTATCACGCAAGGCTCCTGCAACATATTCTCTTTATAGAATTCTGAAGTATTTATTCCTTCCAGGCTCCTGCAGCGATTCCTTATTCAGACCTGGCAAGTATCCCCGGGCCATGTGTGACCAGCTGCTGCGTTCGTTCAAAACCTTTTTCTGCATTTTGGACCTTCTAGGACAGGTTTTCAATGCAATATATATAGCTCTAAGTCATGCAAATTCAGAACCTACGCAAGAACTGCTACTCACACATGGATCTAAGAAACCTGACAGGGTTGCTTATCCCAGGCTTCTCTAGCTCGCCTCAGTCCATGTTCCTGCATTGCCCCCTACCTCCCGGATTCTGGAGCTCTTACTTGCTCCTGGATTATTCACTTCTCTCTTCCTCTGTAATTAAGTAGCGCCCCACTTCTACTATCTCCTGCACACACCCCTTCTTCAGTGCTCCATTCCCTGAGACATCTGCAGCATCTCCTTCTAGGATTGCTTCCTTTCTCAGAGAAAAGATACTGGCCAGTTGCACATGTTTTGGGGTTCTAGAGGGAACAGTAACTGGTGCTGCAACAACAGTCTGTGTAAAAATCCCCATGCCTTTTAAACAAAGCAAGTCTGCCTCTATTATATTTTTAAAACAGGTAGGAATAGTCCAAACAGCACTGCCATTGTTCTGCTGTATTTATGTTTATCTTGTATGTGTTGTTTTCAGTTCATATTTCAAAGCACAAAATATTGAATTGTATTTCTTTTATTGAAAATACCTGCCACACTGGTAAAATACAAGTCTGCTGGCAGCCCTTCCCTCTTCTACAGCATTCCTTCCCTCTGACTACCTGCACCTCTCCTCCCTGCGGGTTCTGCACTGCTCCATTGTATATTTTTCACAGGTTCACAGCTGTTTTTGCAACACAAATATAACTTCATATGAAAAAAATTGAAAGCAATTCACCCTCCCCCCATGATGCTGAATACATTTTCTCAATCATTGTGTGCATAATGCTTGTTTTAGGCTTGTTTCTACAGGCAGTTCTGCTTGTTTTCTTTTTCCACCCAATATATTTTCAGTTAAACAATATTGAATTTTTTTAAATGTGGTGGCATGCATAAAGATGGAGTCTTGGCCCTTTAGTGATATGGGCATGCCCCTCAGTTTAAAAGCCTCTGCCGTAAGCAAAACAATCTCAGGAAAGAGTGTGTAATACACTTACTGGATTAACAAGAGATTATGCTGGCATAAACAAATACGTTGAGGTTTTATATGGATGTGAATGCGTGGATGTTTGAGGTTTTCCCAAGGAATTGTGTATACAGTTTGTTGCAAACAAAATTGCGTGTTATGGCTGTTAAATTACAATTTGATGCAATGGAATGCTTTCCAAAATGTTTCTTGTAGGAAAATGACCCTTTTTGCATGCTCAGCCCCTCTTTTTCTAGATTATATAGCTGTAATTTGGACTTTGCACACTAGGACACAACTGTCCAGTGACCAGTGTATTTTCTCTGACCCCTAAAAACATGTTGAATTAGTATACACCTAATTGGCATATTCAATTTACATGTAAGTCCCTAATATAAGGTACAAATTGTACCCAGGGGCTGCAAGTTAAATGTCACTAGTGGACTGCAGCACATATTGTGCCACCACTAAAATCAGAATGCAAAACATGACTGCAGGCCAGCCATCAGTAACTTGGCCATGCAGGTTTAAATTGCACATTCAACCTGCAAACTCCTTTTTACAGGTATAAACTCTCCTTTTAAATATGAATAAGTCTCTCCTGAATTAGCCTGAAGAGCTCATAAATCAGAGCGCATGACATTTAAGAGTAAGATATCTAAACATTCAGGGGCCGATTCTGATGCGGGTTGGAAAAGCTTCCCGACCGAATCGGTTGGGAAATGGTGTCCGACCCACTCGGATCGGGAAAGTCCGACCGGCGGAGTAGGATGCATCCGGATGCTTCCAGATACGATTTGGTTGAACTCCCATTGACTTCAATGGGAACATTTGTTCCTAACCGCATCAGAATTGGGCCCTCGGTCGGGAAGACACGTTCCCGATCCGATTTGGAAGGAGCAAATGCCGTTAGGAGGCCTTCCTAACCGCATTAGAATCAGGCCCTCGGTCGGGAAGCTTTTCCAACCCGCATCAGAATTGGGCCCTTAATGTTAAACATAGCCTTACAATGACAATGCCTTAAAAGCTATTTTCACTGTAGCTGTTCCATACGAAAGCATTGGGATGCTTCATTAAAGTTAGTAAAGTTATTTCAGCCTAGGAGCAAAATAAAATATTCATCATTGAACTTTTTAAAATATTTATTACAGATCCAATTTTTTGGCAAAGTCAAACGTAACAAAAGGTACTTTTAAAAAGTTGCCTTTAGCCAACATAAAGCCTCTAGAATCTCATTTGCCTGATCTTCCAACTGTCTCTCAGGAGCTGAATAGCTCCTTGATTAGGTATGAATTGCCTCCCAGAGCTGAGTCAAAGGCCTTGGATGTGGGGGAGAGGTTGACAGGATGGCCATCTGGGCTATGTCCTGGAAATTAATTAACTTCAAAGGATGCCTGCCCTGTCACAGGCAGTTGCAGCTTATTATCTTGGCCTGCCCCCCTTATTTTCCATCTAGCCAACCAGGCACCAAACCCAGTGGCAGAGAAGCTTCCCCTAGAACTGTTTTGAGTGACCATAAGGGAGGGTTTGCTCATTTACTTAGTCATACCTCTAGGATGGGCACATGAGCTCTGCACAGGGGAAGAAAGGTTCTGCTGTCTTTCTTTTAGGTAGAAAGGGGCACCATGGAATTCTTTGCAGTAGGGCATACAGAAACTGCTGCAAAAGTGGGTAGGATTACCCTTGGGAACTGTTTCCTTATTGGTCCCCCCCCATCCACCAGCTAGTGCAAGGCATAAATGTGGCACCTGTGGGCCTCTTCTTCAGTACACTACTGGACATGTGGAAGACAGAAGAAGGACTTCACCAGCTGTTGCAACCTATGAGGAGAACCCTAATGGCTGGGACTACTTGCACTTGTACCCAGGACAAATAAGGGTCAATTGGCGGACCTCCTGTTAAGTTACAGGGACCCAAAATCTGCAAGAAGCCCACGTTCTTGAAGGAGCCAGTTGACCAGTTTCAACTGGACCTGCACTGGACTCTGCTGGTGACTTCCGAGGAGGGACACCTGCCGCCAAAGTGCTGTTCTAAGGTACTTGACCCTTGACTGGTCTCAGAGTGTACTCCTTCTGCCTATTTCTAAAACCTGGGACTTAGAGACCTATTAGTAAAAGTGCAAGAAGGCACAGTCCTTTCCATTTGCATGAAATGTACAAAGCGATTCCATTAAGATTCCGAGTATAGTCCCTTTTTAGATGTTTTGGGGCCATTCAAAAAAAAGGATACGAGTAATTAAAAGAGTCCTAAAGGAATACTTCTTAACGTACTTCAAAATGCCCTCATGTGCAGTTTCCTTAGTTTCCATATTTAATTTTTAAATAGGTTCACCTAGGAAGCATAAGTGCAAATATCACATACCAAATTTAAAAAACTATTTTCATCTGTATACCTCAGTGCTTCTCATGAAGGCAACATCATTAGTTGAACATTTATCATTGTGAGACAGTTTTATGCTGTACGGTGGAATAACCAAGCCATGGTTTCTAAATTATACATTCAACACAGCATTTTCACTCTGGAAAATTCTATCAACTCTATATATTTTGAAATAATCATTCAGTGGAGAAAACACATTAGATATTTCAATCCAAGAGCACTTTTTAAAAGACATTTTGAAATGCACCACATTAAATTAATGTAAATACATTTCTTAACTATAATGTGGCATGTTCTTGAAAGTGAAAGGTATTACACTAAGAGAATTGCTACATTTTTCTAAACATATAAATAGTGCATTTTCTGAGACGAGACTACAAACAAAACAAATTAATAACACATGTCCTATGGTGGTGCGTTTATCCTCAAAAATGCAATTTAATTTGAGTTAAAATAATTTCATTCAAAAGTCAACCTTAGAATCGACACCACTATACCCCGACTCCACAGAGAAAATATAATTTCAAGTACATTCATGCATTTTAAATGTCTCTCAATATCATTGTTTTCCAGCTAGGATAGCTGCCGATTCAACAGTTACATAACTGCAAACGCAGAAGTGGGCGTGATCGTATAAAATAGAGAAAATTCCCTACAGGTTAGTTGGTATTTGAACAAAAAATCAAATTGTAAATATCGGGAGGCAGAAATAGCCACAAAAATATATATCGTTTTTTCAGGTAAGTATCTCGTTAAGAGTACTGTTGTTGTAAATTTCGTTTTAAATAATATAGTTGTAAAGAATATCATTTTTTAATTAGTTAAATGTGTTTTAGTTTATATATTAATTGTGTGTGTCAGTATTGTTTGTATAATTTTTTTTAATTTTAAGTGATTTAGATTTTTTAATTTAATTGTTAATAGTAATTAATAGTGTCGTATCGGGTTGGGTTTGTAGTGGGAAGGTAATTATGTAATAATTAATTAACAATTAATGTATAATTTATTATTAATTATGTATTTGATTAATAATTATGCACATTGTGTAATCATATATTGTAATGATATTTTAGGTGCAGACTGCTGGGTTTGTCGGGGAGTAGGCTGGGAAGTTAATTAGGTAATAATCAATTAACAGTTAATAATTTATTATTAATTATTGAATTGATTATTAATTATATACATTATGTAATATTGATTTATTTTAGTTATATTGTAGTTGCGGGTTGCTAGGTTTGTAGGAGTGTACAGTGCGAAGTAAAATAATAATTAATAATTATTAATGTATAATTACATATTTAATTGATTAATATTTATGTAAATTGTGTAATCATGATATATTTTAGTTATATCTTATGTGTGGGCTGCTAGATTTGTAGGGTTGTCGGGTGGGAAATTAATTAATTAGTAATTAATTAACAATTTACTATTAATTGTTTACTAATAATGTAATTGTTTATCAATTATGTAAATTGTGTTATACTTATTAATTGTCATTATATTTTAGGTTGAGTTGCTAGGTTTGTAGGGATATAGGGTGGAAAGTTAATTAAGCAATAGTTAAATAAGCATTATTGCTAAAATTAATTATTACATTGTTTATGAATTTTATAAATTGGATAATTTTTTTTTCATTCTTACATATTGTATATGTTAAGAATAATGTTTATTTATAGTGTTTTATATTTTTTCTAAATTTATAGGTTTATTGAAGTATGTAATGTGTTTCAAGTGAAGTAGTTTACCGACTGTTGCTTAGGCTGGAGTGGGAATAGAAAATCTTATCCCTCCGAAGTCCAACGCTTTCCATACTGTTGCACAGACTGGAGTGGTAATAGTAAAGTTTACCACTCCGAAGTCCAATGCTCTCCCTACTGTTGCACAGACATTTCAGTGCGAATAGTAAATTTAACAGCTCAGAAGTCCAACACTATCCCTACTGTTGCACAGGCTGGAGTGGTAATAATAAATGTAACCCCTCCAAAGTCCAATGCTTTCCATATGGTGCACAGACTGTAGTGGGAATAGTAAATCTTTCCCTTCTGAAGTCCAACGCTTTCCCTACTCCAGTCTGTGCAACAGTGGGGAAACTACTGTTGCACAGACTGGAGTGGAAATAGTAACTATAACCCTCTGAAGTCCAACGCTTTCCCTACTGTTACACAGATTGGAGTGGGAATAGTAAATCTTACCCCTCTGAAGTCCAACACTTTCCCTACTGTTGCTTAGACTGGAGTGCCAATAGTAAATCTTACCTCTCTGTGTAAGTGGTGTATGGATGTGTGAGTGGGTATGTGAGAGACTGTATAGATGAGTGAGCGGTTGTGTGAGTTTTTGTAAGGGTGAGCAAGTGGCTGTGTCAGTGGCTGTATGAGTAAGTGAGTGGCTGTGTGAGTGGCTGTATAGGTGAGTGAGTGAGAGAGTGCATGAGTGGCTGTATGGGTGAGTGAGCAGGTGCATGAGTGTCTGTATGGGTGAGTGTGAGGGTACATGAGTGGCTGTATGTGTGCGTGAACGGATGTGTGAGTGGGTGTATGGGTGAGTGAGTGGGTGTGTGAGTGGCTGTATGGGTGAGTGAGTGGGTGTGTGAGTGCCTGTATGGGTGAGTGAGTGTGAGAGAGGCTCTATGGGAGATTATGTGTTTGTCTCAGTGACTGTTTAGGTGACTGATACATGTGTTAGTATCCGTATGAGTAAGTGAGTGGGTGTGTGAGTATCTGTTTGGGTGAGTGACTGGTTGTGTGATTGCCTGTACGAGTGAGTGTGTGGGTGTGTGTGTGGCTCTATGCATGAGTGAGTGGGTGCATGAGTATTTGTATGGCTTTGGGAATAGGTATGTGAGTGGTTGTGTGAGTGGGTGTATGAGAAGTTGTATGGGGGTGTGAGTGGGTGTGTGAGTGATTCTGTGGATGATGTCATCCGTGATGTCATCAGTGATGTAAATTGAGATGTCATGAGTGATGTTATCAGTGATGTCACTGACCATGTCATGAGTGATGTAATGTGTGAGGTCATACGTAGTGCATTGCGGGGCGTAAGTTATAGTTAGCTCAGGTAACTGTAACTGCTGAATTTCTATGGTTTTGTACAAGTGAAATCTGAGCCTAACTATAACATAAACTTTTTTTAAATCCTATTTCTTCACTATAAGGACCCTGTAACCTTTGGTTTTTTAGTGAATTGTTACGTTTTTTAATGTTATTTTCTAACTGTAACCTGTAACCTTTGAGAGTGAGTGTGAGAGTGAGTGCATGACTGTCTGAGTGGGTGTGTGAGTGAGTGTTTGAGTGTCTCACTGGGTGTGTGAGTGGGTGTGTGAGTGTCTGAGTTCTTCTGTGAGTGAGAGCATGAGTGCCTGAGTGGGTTCTGCTCATTTTATGCTTGGTTTATGCCTTTTTTCAGGTCAGTTATGACCTTTATTTTGCCTCTTTCAGTTCATTACTGAGATTATTTTTCCTCTTTCTGCTAGGCCTGGGTGGAGCTCATGGAGATTGACTCTGCAAAATTCCGTGGAGTTACCGAAAAACTCTGTCAAATTCCGTGGAGTTCAGTGAATGGGTGGAGTATTGCTCCGTCACCTCTAATTAAGTCCCCTTGGATGCTGAGAGTAGTTAGGGGCCAAGAACCGCTATTGTTGCCAACAGTAAGTCCCCCACAGCGGAATTGCTGAGACCTCGTCGCAGGCCCCGCACCCTTTCTCAACCACTCTGCAATCGCGCCTCCTGGGGCACTACTGTTTGGGGGATGAAGTCCCCTTGGCTGCTGAGGGTCCTTGGGGGCCTATTGGTGCCACCAGTAAGTCCCCCACACCGTGATTGCTGAGACCTGGTCGGAGGCCCCACCCTTTTTCTCAACCATTCTGCAAACGTGCCTCCTAGTGCACTACTGGTTAGGGATAAAGTACCCTTGGCTGCTGAGGACCCTTGTGGGCCAAGAACCCCTATTGTTGCCCAGTGGCGATCCGTGCAGGTAAGGAAAGAGGGCCGGGGTGGGGGCAGGGCGGGGGTGGTGGGTGGAAGTCGACATATGACACGATAGTGAAAATAAAACCACTTACCTTGCGCTTGCCGCATCGCCGACTCGGCAAGGTAAGTGGTTTTATTTATTTATTGCCCCAACCCCTGCCCCGCCCTACCGCGCTTACCTGCACAGACCGCCACTGTTCTTACCACCAGTAAGTCCCCCACAGCCAGACTGCTAAGACCTTGTTGGAGGCCCTGCCCCTTTTCTCATCCACTACTGGTTGGGGGATGAAGTCCCCTTCGCTGCTGAGGATCCTTAGGGGCCTATTTCTGCTCGTTTTTGATCTTTATTTTGCCTCTTTCTGCTCGTTTCTGACCTTTATATTGCCTCTTTCTGCTTGTTTCTGATCTCTATTTGGCCTCTTTCTGCTCGTTTCTGATGTTTATTTTGCCTCTTTCTGCTGGTTTCTGATCTCTATTTCGCCTCTTTCAGCTCGTTTCTGACCGTATGTTGCCTCTTTCTCCCCTTTTCCCCAGGACCGCACGGGGAACCTCAAGGCCCCCACAGTCCCACCCAGCTCCCCGCCTCCTGCGGGAGCCGTCATTGCTCTCACAGACAGGGAGCTGTTAAACATGCAGCTCCCTGTCTGTGAGAGCAATCCTTTCATCTGTTTCCCTGCCCACTGTCAAGCAGGCAGGGAAAGAGATGAAAACTCCACTCTCAGCAAACATATTTGCTCCGACTTGGTGGGAGCTGTCAAAACTCCAGCCAAGTCAGAGCAAACAGCTATGTCCCAGGGGAGGGCATCCTGGGATGTAGCAGGAGCCGGCCCTGGGGTGGTGGTGGTCCCCAGGGCCATTGCTGGTCCCTCTCTTTTGATCTGCACTGGTCGGCCCCAGGGAGGTGGTGGTCCCCGGGGCCGCACATGGCCTTGGAGAGGGCGCGCAGCCCCCTCCCAGTTTTTTAAGTGATTTGGCCCAAGGGAGTACGTGGTCACCGGGGGGGTCCATGCGGCACCCTAATTCCTTTTATATTTTCCCTGGGGAGGCGATGGTTCCCGGGGCTTCTACAAAGCCCAGGAAGGGGGGTCCATGTGGTCCCCCTCCTGCTATAAAAATAAAGTCCCGGTGAGGTGGTGGTCCCAGGGGTTTCCCACTCCAATTAAAAAGATAAAGTTTCGGGGAGGTGATGTATTTCTTAGGAGGGAGGCCCTGTTCGTCCCTCTCCTTTTTTCAAAAATGCCCCTGAGGCCAGGCCCACTCAGGGGCTCATTTCAAAACAAGTACAGGAGACCACGCTTGCTTTTTTTTCAATTTACACCGAATACGTGTATCCAAAATGTATACTTTTAATTCCCAGCAGGGTCCCTGTGTACCCCATCACCACATCAAGGGGGTCAGAGTATTCCTTATCTGCCCACTTTTCTTTATTTTAAACATTTTTTGTGGGAAGCCGAGTTCCAAGATGGCTGCCAACACTTCTTGGTTGAAGTGTTGGCAGCCAATTAGATTACAGCACAGGTACTGTCAGATCTACCAAGGTTTCGCGTCCCTAGATATCTATATTTTTTGCCCTTTAATATCTCTGAAATTATTAAACGGATCTACACCATATCACAAAAAGCATGCTTTCTGGACAAAGAGCTAGCTTTCTGCCAAATCTGGTGTAATTCCGTCCAGTGAATTGGGCTGTAGTCTTGTTCAAAAAATGAAAATTCGCCATAGACATTGCATGGGGAAAATGTGATTTGGGACCCCTCTATTTTTCTTGGCCCCGCTTGATGGATCACCACGAAACGTTTAACACAGCAGCTGAACCGACTAAATATATGTTTTGAAAATTTAGTGAAGATTCATCAAGCAGCGTCAAAGTTATTGGCAAAACAAAACACGCTCTTCAAATGAAAACTTTGGTCCTAACTATAACTCCCTACCGGTGACCGCCATTAGGTAATACATATGTATATATATATATATATATATACTGTTAGACCTGGCATCATTGGCGCGGGTCTCCCTTCCTCTTTTCGCTTCTGACCTTTTATGTTGGCTGGGTTTAGATGCTCTGGGCGCTGTGCCACTGCCAATCAGTGACACAGCGCGAATGCTCCCTGTGCAAAGATAACTGTATGAATTGGGATAATCATAATTGGCTCGTTTGGTTTACCTGTCAGTCCCTAGTATCAGTGCACTGTGTGTGCCCAGGGCTGGTAGACCAAACACTGCTGTTGGGCCGGCAGCGCTGATTTGCGCTACCCACCGAAGCAGCTTTCAAAGTATGTCTGTGTAGCATGTTCTAATAGCGAGTTACCCTCCATTTCACTGTTTACTATTGCGAGGCCACCCGTTCTCATAAGACAGAATGTGCAGGCTGAGTATTACATGCCTTAATCCTACCTGCCCCCAGGAACCTGATAGGAACGTCGAATTTGATATGTTTAAGCTCAGAACATTGAGATGCATCTTTTAGTAAGGATTATTAGCGTAGCTCGTGTTCGAAAATGCCTCTACTAGAAACGAGGTATTTTCTGGCCTGAAGCTTTCCTGTAGGCTTTTGCTAGCGTGTGTATTTGCCGTCTGGTTTTGGAGCGGCAGGGCCAGCTGGGTCAGACCTGGCTGGAGAGAGAGATCAGCATTTAGAGTATGAGGAGGGGTGACTCTTTGATCCGAGCAGGGCCGTGCCTGGCAAGGTGAATGATGGCTCCATCTCCCACTGGGCGTCTGATAGCAGACCCCCGCTGAGTGCTCGCACCCTTGCTAACTTTGCATCACCGAGATTTGTCCCGTGAGCCGCCGCAGCCAAGAGAGGGCTGCCGCCGCTGAGTGCTCGCACCATTGCTAACTTTGCATCACCGTGATTTGTCCTGTGAGCCGCCGCAGCTAAGAGAGAGCTGTCGCCGCTGAGTGCTCGCACCCCTGCTAACTTTGCATCATCGTGATTTGTCCTGTGAGCCGCCGCAGCCAAGAGAGAGCTGCTGCCGCGGAGGGCTCGCACCTTTACTAACTTTGCATCATTGGGATTTGTCCTGTGGGCCGCCGCAGCTAAGAGAGAGCTGCTGCCGCTGAGTGCCCACATCTTTGTCAACCTTGCACCATCGTGAATCGTCCCGTGGGCCGCCGCAGCTAGGAGAGCGCTGCTGCCGCCGCGAGCCCACCACGGAGCTACACGACGAGAGTCATCGCCACCACCTGCCCGGGCCGCCGCAGCCGCGTGCCGCTGAGGGCCCGCCTGTCCCGGAGTACCCGAATCGTTGCGAGTGCACTTTGCGGACCACTGCCATCGAGAACTGTGGTCGCTGGGAGTCCGCCTGTCACCGTCTCCGCTTCTTCGAGAAGCTACGTACTGTGTCCCCGTCCAACGGCAGGTATCTGGTGCGCAACGGGTCGCATAGACCCAGGCCTTGAACTCAGTCAGTACCACGTTCTGGTGAATACGTATTGCCTTTTTTAAGTCCCTACTGATTTACATGCATGGTGACTGGTTAAAACGCTTTTGAGAGTCTCGTACTAAACCTTAGATAAAGATGCTATTTTTTCATATACCTACTTGAGTTGTGTCCTTTTGCGGTGTCGTTACTGCCTTATTGTGCATGGTCATAAATGCTTCACACACTGCCTCTGAGATAGGCCTAACTGCTCGTGCTACGTTACCACAGGGTTGAGCAGGGGTTATCAAAGGGGGTAGCCCACTTGCCCTGACTTAGGAAGAAGGGTCCCTATTTGGACAGTGGCGCCAGCCATTGCCAACTAGAGACCCCCATTTCTAACATATACATATATATATATTCACTGAAAAAACCATTGGTTTCAGGGACGTTATAGTTAGTTGGACATTTCACTCGTACAAAACCAGAGAAATTCCGCCGTTATAGTTAGTTGAGCTAACTATAACTCGCGCCCCCGCAATGCACTGCGTGGCCTCCAAACACCTTTTAGCAATCCCACTGTGTGGGATTTACTGGAGGTAACAGGAGGGGTAGTTAGCCCCCAACGTCAACCTTGGGGGCCAACTACCCCTTTTATTACCTCCAGTAAGTCCCACACAGCAGGATTGCTAACTTGTTATATCAGGCCCCGCCCCCTCCCTGCACCACTGTGCAAATGCGCCCCCTGGTGCATTGTAAGTTGGGGGATTAAGTCCCCTTGAATCCTGAGGGTCCCTGGGGGCCAACTAGCCCACCAGGTACCTCCAGTAAGCACCACAGAGCTGCGTTGCAGAGAGGTGTTCCGAGGCCACGCCCCTTTTTACACCACGCTGCAAACGTGGTTTCTGGCGCGGGAGCCCCAGCGCGAATTTGGCCGATTGTTTTTTTTTTTTTTTAAATGCTTTTTTTTTGCCCTGAGCAGGCCTAGGGGGTCAGGGTGTTTGTACCCTGCCCCCTTTTCTTGTTTTTTAACCTCTTTTCACTGTTTTCTTGTGACTCGAGTCACAAGATGGCTGCCAACACTTCCTGGTTTGGAGTGTTGGCAGCTAATCAGAGTGAAGCTCGTGCCCGGGAGGAGTCGCGAACCCTCCTCGGTGCTCAGATATCGATATTTTTCTTTTTCTAATTTCTCAGGAACTACTGAACGGATTTACACCATTTTAAAAAAAAGGGCTCTTTCTGAAACAAGGGCTACCTTTTCACCAAATTTGGTGTAATTCCGTTCAACAGTTCAGGCTGTAGCTTTGCCTAAAGTTTCCTATGGAAATTAAAATGGGGAAACCGTGTTTTGGGACCCCCCTTTTTTCTCAGCCCCCACTTCAGGAATCACCCCGAAACTTACAAGACAGGAGCTGACTGGAGCGCCCCACTAGTTTTGAAAATGTCGCAAAGATTCGTCAAACGGCGCCAAAGATATTAGCAAAACAAAAAACGCTTTTTGAATAGAAACGAGGTCCTAACTATAACTACCTACTGGCGACCGCCAGTAGGTAATATATATATATATATAGAGTATTTTTACTATGTCTATGGTGTCAGCTGACAATCCTTCACGTGGTACACTGGTATCAAATAAAGTTGTTTCACTCACCCGTCATGCGCTCATGTGATCAAGGCCACTGCGTTGGCCGAAACGCGTAATGACCGCTTTGCACCGCAAAAACTTTAAGAAATAAATACGATATCTCAACAAGCAGAGTCAGCTCATTGGAGTGTCCGTTTCTCGTTGTGGTGCCTGCATGCATCTATGAGCGTTAATCGAGATATATATATATATATATATATATATATATATATATATATATATATATATATATGCATATATATATATATCGAGCACTCCGCTTTCATACAGTTCCTCAAACCGGAAAAGATGGACACAGACCACCATTAAACGTGCTGATAATTTTTATTTTCGTACTGTCCGCCATAATGCGTTTCGGCCGCCCACGTCCTTGATCACATGACAGTACTGCATTGTGGGATCAATCTATATAAAGTGACATGTGCGTTTAACTATGCATATGAAACCAGAAGACAGACTGCTTACACATCTGAATCAATAAATACATAAATATATAGATATGTACTTGTAAAAATCATTGGTTACAGAGATACATACATAGATATGAAATTGCATATAACATATGGCACGGTTTAAAATCATGGTAAAATACCTTATAAAAATCTGTGCTATTTGTGTTTCTCATGTTGCATTATATGATGACAGCTTGTCTTATGTACAATCCACTTGGCATGTAAAATGTTAGCATAAATGCCCCTTTTTGTACCCCTGTTGTATCTATTGTTTCAACTTATAATTGAGCAGTCTACAGTGTTCCATTAAAAGTTTCAGAAGAATAAAGTGCAAACGTGTGTCACCCCCTTAGTAAACAGCTTAAATTACTATAAAGTGCCTCAGTGCATTGTAGTGCTTAACCTTATTCAAAGCAAACACAAGGAGATGATGGATAGAGCGCGGAATCTTTTCAGACACTCACCCCCAGTCACAGATCTGGGTTGAATCCATCATCGTTCTTTAGCTCACTTCGCCACCCCAGTTCAGACACAGCTATATGCAAATCAGTCTTGACCCTGTGCCTCATGAGAACAGTCCAGCCCGAACTGCCAAGCCATGTCTGCCCTGGACCGGAAACAAGCATCCTGGGACCGGTTTCGGGCTAACAGCCCTCATCAGCCAGGCTAGCTTGAATCCAGTGGCAAAGTAAGCAAGGGACCCACGCCTGATCATACCCTGCCAACTTAGGGCAAACAAAGCAAACACAAGGAGATGATGGACGGTGTGATGAAACTTTTCAGACACTCACCCCGTCACAGATCTGCGTTGAATCCATCATCGTTCTTTAGCTCACTTCGCCACCCCAGTTCAGACACAGCTATATGCAAATCAGTTTTTTTTTTTTTTTTTTGTCCTCATTTGCCTCAAAGCCCCATTGAACAAACAAGTTGTCCGTACCAATACTCGATCGTTCTGAGAAGGATAGGCATTAGATTCGAATCTCGTGAGAAAGCCCACCTAAAGGTACTTTGACAAACTTGGATGTCACTAACCCCGGAGAGGGGCAGGGGTAACTGTTTATCTAGGCCCACAAGAGCCTGGTGGACATTGTCGTTGGCGATCAGGATATATGGGGGTGCCCAACATAGTCCAAAGAGTATCCAGGAAGCATAATCATAGGACCCAAAAATAATTAAGACAAAAATATACCTCTCATTTAAATTAGGCTCTTCTCCACTTTAGCAGCAGGTCCCAGAATGCTGTCTTTTTCCTGCTACAAGCTCTAGACAAGTCCATCTTGGATGTTTCAAAAAGCAAAGCCAACCACTCAGAATGCATGGGAGGGGAGGATTCAATCCAGCGCTTGCATATTTGTCTTCTGGCTAGCAAAATAGCATAAAATAAGAAGGATCTTGCTGGTCCTGTGACTTGTTCGGTGAGGCCAAAAATTATCAAAGCCAGGTCTATATGAATTGGGAAGCCCAGAATATCCGCCAAAGACTTCCCAACTTCAACCCAAAAAACTGCGATGGCAGGACAGTCCTTGAACATATGTATATTCGAGGCTGCAACCAACCCACATTTCTCACAGCTGACAGGAGTCCCCCTCGCAAATTTATTCAATCTCAGCGGAGAGAGATAGGCCCTATGTACGCTGAAGAGGTGGTTTCTCTTTAACCAGGCAGGTTTTACTATACCGAAGAGAGTCTTAAATGAGTCCTGCCATAGTTGCTCACACTGTTCATTTGGTAAAAGTTCGCCCCATTGTTCATCTGCGAGCTTGAATTCACCATCCACGGCCTCCTCCATAGACCAATACCAAAAAGAAACCTCCCTTCTCCCCGGTGGCCTGGCTACTAACTGGTGTTCCAGGGTGTTACCCCAGCCAATGGGATTCTTCAGGCTATGTTGTGTTTGGACCCAGCTCTGTAGCTGAATATACTTAAACTTTGAAAGGCCCGCACCCACTCTTTCTCTAAGTTGCTCCCATGAGATAAGTGTACCCTCATAGGCCAGGTCTCCCCAAACCATCAGACCAGCTTCTCTGAGAGGTAAAGCGAGCCTGTCCCTCAAGCATTCAGGTACACCCGGTGAATCCCAGAGTGGGGCTAAACTTGAAAAGTAATTAAGGCCTACAAGACGCTTTAATCTGGCCCATGTTCTAACCATTGCCTGGAGGACTTTGAGTCTAACCTTCTTGAAGAATTTGGGTTCACCAAATTTAAACAGAAAGCCCTCTTCAGGCAGGCCAGCTCCCCTTAACATAGCCAAGAACATACCTCCAATCCCAGTGCTTTCTGGCATTTTTAGCAGCATCCGAGAGTGTGATAACTGGAAGGCCCAGGCATAATATTGTAGATCAGGAAGAGCAAGACCACCTTTCTCTCTCCTACTCCTCAGCTTCTTCCAGGCTATTCTGGTAGTTCTATATACCCAGACAAAAGAATTTATGGCCTGCTGAAGTTTATCAATAGCTGATTTCTCAAAATGTAGGGGGATTGAAGTAAAGAGAAAGGTTATCTTAGGAAGAACCTCCATTTTAACCAAATTCACCCTCCCAAGAATAGTTAAAGGGAGATGGGTCCAGGATTTCATCTGTCTCTGACACTCCCTTGACACTTGTGCTAAATTAACTTCTGAGATTTTACCTATGTCCTGGACAATTCTAACGCCCAAATATTGCATACTGGGGCTGACCTGAAGCTGACTCCCCTCGAGGTTCCACGTCATGACCTCAGTCTTCCCGGCATTTACCTCATACCCAGAGACCTGCCCGAATTCCTGTGCCAATCTGTTCACCGCCGGGAAGGTTGCAGCCAAGTTTGTGGAGAGAACCAGGATGTCATCTGCGTACAGGGCCACCTTCTTTTCCCACTCTCCATATTTAAAGGGCATAATGCTAAGATCTTCCCTGAGCCTCTGGGCAAAAGGCTCGATATAAAGATCGAAAAGGAGAGGGGAAAGGGGGCATCCCTGCCTGGTTCCCCTGGTGATCTTGAAGGGTTTGGTCAGATTGCCATTGACCAGCAGCCTGGCTGATGGATCTTGATATATCAGCCGAATGGTCTGACAAAACGTCTTGCCCAAGTTAAATTTCCCCAAGGCTTCCGACAGGTATACCCAATTGACCCTGTCGAAAGCCTTGGTAGCATCAAGTGTCAAGGCCGCGAGAGGAAGTGAATAAGTAGAGGCAATATCTATTGCTCCGATAAGGTCGTAAGTAAGGTCTGATAAATGTCTACCTTTAACAAACCCCTTCTGATCAGTGTGAAGGACATCTCCCACTACTGACCCCAACCTAGTCGCCAAAATCGTAGTGAAGATTTTATATTAAAACTCGCTGGATTTTTACCAGGTTTCAAAATCAGAATGACTGTAGCATCATTCCAAGACTCTGGGGGCTTAAGGCCGTCTGATAAGATCTTATCAAATATTTGAGTCAAGACCGGAATTATCACCTCGCCCAAGGACCTATACAATTCAGCTGGAAGCCCATCGGGCCCTGCGGCCTTCCCTCTCTTACAGGTAGTTATAGCCTTCCTTACTTCTTCCTGCGTGATGTCCTGTTTTAAGTCTTCCTGCTGTTTAGGACTCAAAGATGTCAATGTGGTCCTATCCAGCCAATCTTTAGCCTTGGGCCTGTCCACACCGCAGTCTTCTTGATATAGATCTTGAAAGAAGTTAAAGAAGGCCTTGCCGATTTCTTCATCAGAGGATAAGGCCGGTCCCCCATTATCTACGGTGATTTCCCTGATCTGATTACGAAACCCGTCCACTTTTGCCTTCCATGCCAGAAGTTTTCCTGCCCCTTCCCCGTACTCAAAATGGGCGATCTTGCTTGCCTCCCATCTGCGCATAAGCCTTGTTTGAAGAATACTCTCCAACTGCTCCTTTACTTTACTAAGTTTACCCAGAGCTTCTTGCTGCCTTCCCAACTCAACCTGACCATTAAATTCCACCTCTACTACCTTAATTTCTGCCTCTAAAGATGCAATCTCCCCTCTATACCTTTTGTTCCTAAAGCTCACCCGACTGGTAATAAGGCCCCTTAGGAACGCTTTGAGGGAGTCCCAGACCACGGTAATCATGGCTGAGCCTAAATTAACCTTCAGGAAGTATTCAATCTCCCGGGTTAAAAAGCACATCTCTTCCTCCTCAAGAAGTAACGTTCGGTCAAACGACCAAACTCTGGGCTGCTGGGCCTGCCCCCAGTCAAGGTCTAATAATATACCTGAATGGTCTGAAAGATGTGACGGCAAATATTTTATATCTTTGACCTTGCCCCTTAAAAGATGGCTAACCAGAATATAATCAATTCTTGATTTGTGTCGATACTTGTTGTTACAGTATGAGACACCCAGCTGCTGACCTGATCTTTCTCTCCAAATGTCGCAAAGGCCAGTTTGCGCCATCATAGTCTGTAAATATGTCCTAGATTTAGAAGGGACGGCTGCTCTACTGCTTACAGATTTATCAAGAATTGGATTCAGAACTATATTATAATCACCGGTCATAATAACCGGATCTGGAAAATCTAGAAGATGTGAAAAAATGGTCTTAAGAAAGGAGGGGTCATCTTGATTTGGACCATAATAGCCAATTAAAGTGAGCAGGAAACCCATTAAGGTGACCTTCAGTCAATCAATCAATCAATCAGGGAATTGTAAGCGCGCTACTCACCCGTGAGGGTCTCAAGGCGCTGAGGGGGGGGGTCCGCAGATCTGTTTAGCCAAAGACCCAGGTCTTGAGGGTCTTCCTGAAGGTGTTCAGGGAGGGGGCGCGTCTGATGTCTGCCGGTAGCTCGTTCCAGGTCTTGGCTGCAATGTGAGAGAAGGATCTTCCGCCTGCTCTGGCTTTGTGGATGCGCGGGGTTTCGGCCAGTGCGAGGTTGGAAGATCGGAGGTTTCTTTTGGGTACGTGGAAGTTGATTCTGTCGTTGAGGTATTTGGGTCCGTTGTTGTGTAGGCATTTGTAGGCGTGAGTGAGGATTTTGAAAGTGACTCTTTTCTCCACGGGGAGCCAGTGGAGACTTCGTAGGTGTTGGCTGATGTGTTCGTGTCGGGGGATGCCGAGGACGAGTCTGGCGGCGGTGTTCTGTACTGTCTGGAGTTTGTGGAGTAGGGACTTGTTGATGCCGGCGTAGAGTGCGTTTCCATAGTCCAGTCTGCTGGTGATGAGTGCGTGCATGACTGTCTTCCTTGACTCAGTGGGGATCCACTTGAAGGTCTTGCGGAGGATGCGGAGGGTGTTGAAGCAGCTGGAGGTGACGGCGTTGACCTGTCGGTTCATGGAGAGTGATGAGTCGAGTACGATGCCGAGGTTCTTGGCGTGGTCTGAGGGGGTAGGTGGGCTTCCGAGGGCGGTCGGCCACCAGGTGCTGTCCCATGCAGAAGGGGTGGTACCGAGGATGAGGACTTCTGTCTTCTCGGCGTTGAGATTCAGGCAGCTGTTGGTCATCCAGACTGCGACGTCTTGCATTCCTTTCTGGAAGTTGAGTTTGGCAGTGGTGGGGTCTTTGGTGAGGGAGAGGATGAGCTGGGTGTCATCGGCATAGGATACAATGTTGAGGCCGTGTTGTCGGACGATGGCTGCGAGGGGGGCCATGTAAATGTTGAAGAGGGTGGGGCTCAGTGATGAACCCTGTGGGACTCCGCAGGTGATTTTCGTGGGGTCGGAGAGGAAGGGTGGGAGTCTGATCCTTTGGCTTCTTCCGGTGAGGAATGATCGGATCCAGTCCAGGGCTGTTCCTTGTATGCCTGCGTCGTGTAGTCTGACGACTAGTGTGTGATGGGAGACGGTGTCGAAGGCCGCTGATAGGTCGAGTAGGATGAGGGCTGCGGAGTGGCCTTGGTCCAGGAGGGTGCGGATGTCGTCTGTGGCGGCGAGTAGGGCGGTCTCTGTGCTGTGGTTGCTTCGAAATCCGGATTGGGACGGGTCGAGGACGGCGTTTTCTTCAATGAATCGTGTCAGTTTCCTGTTGACTGTTTTCTCTGCAACTTTGGCTGCGAAGGGGAGGAGCGAGATGGGCAGATAGTTCTTGAGGTCGGTGGGGTCAGCTGTGGGTTTCTTGAGCAGGGGTCTGACTTCTGCGCGCTTCCAGTCGTCTGGGAAGGTGCCTGTTTTGAAGGTGGTGTTGATGGTGCATTGTAGTTCGGGTGCGATGGCGGCCACGGCTCTGTGGTAGATGTGAGGGGGGCAGGGGACGGTGGGGCCCCCCGAGTGGATGCTTTTCATGGTCAAGGCGGTGTCTTCGGCCGTGATCGGTGTCCAGTTGGAGATGGTGGGCTGGCTGGTGTTTCTGGGGGGTGGGGGGCCGTCTGTGGCGCCTGGTGGATGGTCGATGAAGTTGTCGTAGAGGTTTTTGATCTTGAGGTGGAAATAGGTTCCAAGCTTGTCGCAGAGGTCTTGGGATGGGGTGATGTCTGTGGCTTCGCTGCATGGGTTGGTGAATTCTTGAATGACACTGAAAAGTTCCTTGGAGTTGGTGGAGTTGGCCAGGATTTTGTTGTGGATGAAGTTCCTTTTGGTGGCTCTGATCTGGTTGTGGTAGTCCGTCATGGCGTCCTTGTAGGTGGTGTGGTTTTCGGTTGTCTTGGTGTTTCTCCAGTTCTTCTCCAGGCGTCTGCAGGTGCGTCTGGCTTCTTGGAGAGCGGTTGTGAACCAGGCGGCTTTCCTGGGGCGTTGTCTGTCGGGGTTGCGTAGCGGGGCAAGCTCATCTGCGCAGTTGGAGATCCAGGTGTGGAGTTCTCTGGCTGCGTCGTTTGCGCTGTTTGCGTCGGGTGCCCAGGTGTGGTTGTCTCGGTTGAGGGTTGAGTTAAGTTGCTCGTCGGTAACCTTGCTCCAGTTCCTTCGTGGTGGGCGTGGGGCTGGTTTGGGTGGCTTGGGTTTGTTGATGGCGAAGTGTACGCAGTGGTGGTCGGTCCATGGCGGCTGCGTTGTGTGGCTGAAATGGACGCTGTTTCCTGCCGCGAAGATGGGGTCGAGGGTGTGTCCTGCTCTGTGGGTCGGTGTGTTGACGAGTTGTTTAAGTCCGATGCTGGCGAGGTTGTCACGAAGGATAGTGGAGTTGGGGTCGCTGGGGTTGTCGAGGTGGAAGTTCAGGTCTCCAATGAGTATGTAGTTTGTTGAGGTGTTCGCGTGGGGTGCAATGAAGTCGGTGATGGTGGAGGCGAAGGGTGTTCGGGGGCCGGGGGGTCTGTAGATGAGGGTTCCTCGGAGTGTGGTTTTGGGGGTGGTCTGGATCTTGAAGTGCAGGTGTTCGGCGAAGGGGAAGGTTTCGCTGGAGGTGGTGAGGCGGAGGGTGCTCTTGTGGGCGATGGCGAGGCTCCCTCCTGGGTGGTTGGGGTGGTCTTTCCTCTGGATCTTGTATCCGTCTGGGATGGCGGTGCTGATGTCGGGGGCGGAGGATGCGTTGGTCCAGGTCTCTGTGAAGAAGGCGATGTCGGGCGAAAGAGAGTCGAGTAGGTTCCAGATTTCCATGGCGTGTTTGTGTACGGAGCGTACGTTGAGGAGGATGCATTTTAGGGTGTCGCCGGTGCTGGCGTCGGCGGTGTTGGAGGCCGGGGTGGCGGTGAGGGTCTGGCGGCAGTGGAGGCAGGAGAACTGGCCGTGGGTCGTGTTCGGCGAGGCCTGTTGGCATTCTCTAAGTCTTCCAGGGTTGAGTGCGAGGAGGGTGGTGGTGTCGTAGCGATGGGTAGTGGGAGGGCCAGGGTTCCTGGCGCTGGCCTCGGTCGGATCGCGGACGGGCGCAGACGGGCTTGCCTTTGGGGCGCCGGCGGCGCACCGGCGGCGCGCCCGCTGCACGTGTCCGCTGCGTGACCGCACAGCGGCCGCCATTAAGTAGGGGAGGTGGGAGGGAGGAGAGCCTGGGAGGCGGGAGCAGGGGAATTCCGGGGGAATTCGGGGGAGGGGCCGCAGGGGCAGCAGCGGCGAAAGGCAAAAGGAACAGGCAGGCACGAGAAAATAAAAACAGTGGTGGAATTAGAGCAAGACACAGATGGGCACAATAACAGTGGCACAACAGGGAAAAAATTAAGAAAAAAAGCATCTGAGAAAGGTTACGGTGGTTGGAGGCAGTCTGGTCCCAGTTGGAGCGGGCAGCAGGCGCAGGAGCGGGCAGCAGCCTCGAACCTCCCAAGGAGGAGGTCGGGGTCTGGAGGCAAGAGACGGCACAGCGGAGCAGTGGGGAGAGAGTGGACCTAGACCGAGGATCTTCCAGATGATGTAAGATCTGGGCATTTACTTGTTTTTTAAAGAGGATAAGAACCCCTCTGATGTTAGCAGTCTGGCTTGTACAGATGAAGGAGTCCACCCATTTGTTATTTTTTAAAATTTCATTAGTCTCTTCCTTAAGGAGGTGTGTTTCCTGGAGGACAATGACCTGCGCGGATGAGTCTTTTAAATATTGCAGAATCTTAGCTCTTCTAGATCTCACGCACAGGCCATTGACATTCCAGGACAGTATCTGAATTATTGTCATGGTGGTCTAAATCTGAGACCCCAGACCCACTCAGAACCGGGAAACGACCAACACCAAGTCCATCGAAATCTAAGAACAGCTATCTGGGCTAAATTTGAAGCGAATGAGTTTTTTTTAATGTTTTTTGCCCCCGCGCTCTCTAAACCCCCCCCCCTGGAGAACCCTTCCCCCATTAATCTGGACATATATAGTCCAGGTGTTGCACCCCGGAACGACCTATCTCTGTCCCGTCCTAGTGTATATAAAATTATATAAATCAAGAAAAAAGAGATTTGAACCCCATAGAAGAAAATTAGTGCAAATAATAATAAACATATAGTACTTTGGTCCTCCTCTGTACCACTAATACTAATTGTATTTAGGCGCAAAAGAGAGGAAGATACAAAGATTCAAAGATAAAGGCCAGGCTAGTCCTCCCCATTCCCCAAGGATATAGATCTATGGCTAAGGAACCTCCTTTCTGATGTTATCAAGCAACTCGTATGCCTCCTGAACTGTCCTTATGGTATGCATTTTATTATTATGCATAACTTTCAGGAAGGCAGGAAATTTCAGCTGAACAACAGCACCGAATTTCTCAAAGTCATCCATCTTCCTGCCTAGTTCCCACTGCCTTTCAAGGGTAGCTCTAGAAAGGTCTGACCGAATTTCAAAGGAGAAGTCTCTGGCCCTTAATGACTTCGCCTTTAGCGCCAAGTTGAGGATCTTCTCCTTAAGTGAGTAGGTAAGGAAGGTGACAAGAATTTTCCTTGGTTTGGTTCTGTTAGGATTCCTGTGAAATGGGTCCCTATGGACTCTCTGAATATCATTTCTCAGGATAGCCTCTGACTCTTCGAGCTGCAAAGATTCTTTAAGCAGTGTAATGATGTAAGATTTAAGGTCAGCCCCTTCGCTCACTTCTGGAATATTCAAAAGGCGAAGATTATTCCTACGAGAGTTGTTCTCCAAAATCTCCATCCTATCACGAAGGGCCAATTCCTCCCTTTTTAACAACTGAATGTCAGCTTTCGCAGCCCACAGGTTATCTTTTAGATCTCCAACAGTGTTCTCTAGGGTCTCAGTCCTGGTGTTTAAGAGGTCCACCTTCCTCTCCAGTGACTCACAAAAATGTCTTATCTCCCCCTGATTGGCAGCAGACACCGTGAAGCCTTTCTTTATATCCTCTGATAATGTAGAGAATAGAGCTTCCAATGAGGCTACTGAGGACCCACTAGGTTCCTGAACCCTCGAGCTTTTATCCACTCCCCTGCTATCTTGTCCGCCAATTGCCTCATGACTCTGAACAGCAAGGTCGATCACTTTGTCCAATGCCGCCACAGGCGTACTCTCACTGGCAATAATTGACAGACCTGCCTGTGGAGGTGAACCACTTACGGGCTCCATACTAGTAGTGACCGAATTTGTAGCAAGTTGCCCCGTAGAACCCCTACTCAAAGCCTCACCTTTCCTTGAAATATCTAAAACCTCAGGTAATTCCCTGAAATATGACCGTAAAGAAGGGGTGACCCTGATTTTTATATCCAAGGGGTTGCTTTTGGCCCTCCCAGGCTTAATACTTCTGCCTTTAAACTGGTACGTTTGAAAAGCAGAGCTGTTGGTGATTATGGCTGCATTTGGTGAGCTTCCCGAAGCTTGATTTTTAGGCTGCTCCTCAGCGAGCTGTTTACTAACATTTACGCTCACCTTTGCTTTCCCAAGTCCTGGGGTGGCCCCCCACGCTTCTTACTCTTCTTGTTGCACCCCCTTTTCACCCCAGCAGAAGCCGCTCTCACCTGTGCTGAAGGGCAAACCTGAGCCTCCTGCGCTCCCTGGGTGACGCCCAGGATTACTGTCTCACCCCCCTGTGATTGTCCAGAGGGGATCTCCAGCGACGACCTCCCCAGCACGGAAGAAGCAATGGAAGGAACGGTAGACCCAGAGGCCGGCTCCTGCTCAGCCCCGTCGTGCCTCGTAGGATCCAGGAAGCGGCTGATACTGACGCTGCCTCCCCTGACCCGGAGGAACCCACGAGCTGCTGCTCTACGGCCCCTCCTAAGCTCCAGGGCGGCCTCAAAGCAGCGCAGTGGGCAAGACGAAAAGGAAGTCCCGGGTGCACCCGCACACATCCCCGACTGACGTACCATGAAGGCTCAGAAGACTATCTCCGGAGCGATATGCTGGCGGCTCAAACCGCCCAGCGGTAAGGAGGTAAGGCAGGAAAAGTTACAAAGTTACAAAGGGTGAAAGGACGGGAGACAAGCGTTCCGGGTGCAAGCGGCTGCTCAGCTAGCAGTCTCCATGTTCTCCTCTGCAAACCAGTCTTGATCTTGTGCCTCATGGAAACAGTCCAGCCCGAACTGCCAAGCCATGTCTTCCCTGGACCGGAAACAAGCATCCTGGGACCGGTTTCGGGCTAACAGCCCTCATCAGCCAGGCTAGCTTGAATCCAGTGGCAAAGTGAGCAAGGGACCCACGTCTGGGCATACCCTGCCAACTTAGGGCGAACAAAGCAAACACAAGGAGATGATGGACGGAGAGCTGAAACTTTTCAGATACTCACCCCCAGTCACAGATCTGGGTTGAATCCATCATTGTTGTTGTTTAGCTCACTTCGCCACCCCAATTCAGACACAGATATATGCAAATCAGTCTTGACCCTGTGCCTCATGGGAACAGTCCAGCCTGAACTGCCAAGCCATGTCTTCCCTGGACCGGAAACAAGCATCCTGGGACCGGTTTTGGGCTAACAGCCCTCATCAGCCAGGCTAGCTGGAATCCAGTGGCAAAGTGAGCAAGGGACCCACGTCTGGGCATACCCTGCCAATTTAGGGCGAACAAATCAAGCACAAGGAGATGATGGACGGAGCGCTGAAACTTTTCAGACACTCACCCTCAGTCACAGATCTGGGTTGAATCCATCATCGTTCTTTAGCTCACTTCGCCACCCCAGTTCAGACACAGCTATATGCAAATCAGTCTTGACCCTGTGCCTCATGGGAACAGTCCAGCCCGAACTGCCAAGCCATGTCTTCCCTGGACCGGAAACAAGCATCCTGGGACCGGTTTTGGGCTAATAGCCCTCATCAGCCAGGCTAGCTTGAATCCAATGGCAAAGTGAGCAAGGGACCCACGTCTGGGCATACCCTGCCAACTTAGGGCGAACAAAGCAAACACAAGGAGATGATTAACGGAGCGCTGAAACTCTTCAGACACTCACCCCCAGTCACAGATCTGGGTTGAATCTATCATCATTCTTTAGCTCACTTCGCCACCACTGCTTATTCAGACAGCAGCAGTGTTCACCTAAAATAATCCATATTATCCTACTCCAATTCCCTGCAACAACACAAACTCTTAATCTTAAATTCATTGATTAACGATGACTACTCTCCACCTTATTTCCTAATTAAAACTATATCAAAATGTAATGTTAGGTAGTAGTTTTATATCATGATTGTATATACAAATTGACCTGATGACAGCCCTATTTCAAAATTACAAGCAAGTATACAGATCTTCACTGGTATTGAGGCCCCCGGTAATTTGCTCTCTAATTCTAAAATGTAACGTGTTTCCAATTTTCATAGCATGGCCTGTCTGTTACCTCCTCTCCTAGGGTATGTGACTGCATCCAATAAAAAATATTTAAGATGATTCAAATTATTATCATGTGTCTCCTTGAAGTGGCGGGCTACAGGGTAGGTGGTTTCGGAGTTAGTAATGGCCCTGATATGTTGCGATATGCGTTTAGGGGCTTGTAATTTGGTACTCACAACGTACCGAAGTCCACAAGTGCATTCCAGCACATAAACTACATAATCCATTTTGCATGTAAGACGTTTGTTGATTGTCTTTGCTCTGTCACAAAATGGGGTTAAATATGAGACTTTGTTCTTCCCAAATTTGCATGCCCTGCAAGTTGTACACTTAAAGAAGCCTTTTCTAGTGGATAACCACATCCCCACTTCCCCTATTTCTGGACTGCTTTTCACCAAAGCATTGCTCATGGAAGCAGTTTTCCTGTATGTGATAGAGGGTACTTTGGGTAAGGAATGTCCTATAATAGGATCATCCAAGACTATTGGCCAGTTACGTCTGATAATGGTCTTCAATTGTTTCACCTGTTTGATGTCTACATCCTGTGTTGTCTGTGAGGAATGGTGTGCTATCTGACCTCTGGTATTACTAAACAGTAGCTCAGATCTGCTGCGTAGATTTGATTTTACTATTGCTGTATCAATTGTTTTGCTGGAATAGCCCCTTGCTAGAAATCTCATTTTGCTTTCAAGTTGCATCTTAGCTAGATCAGCATCGTTACTGCATATCCGCCTCAGTCTCAGCATTTCCCCATAGGGTATGCTTTGAATCAGATGGTTAGGATGGGAACTAGTGGTGTGCAATACCGAATTCCCTGCTGTTTCCTTACAATGTAAAGAAGTCACTATTCTATTATCTACGATGCAGATCTCTACATCTAAAAAATGAACTGTATGTGAGCTTACTGTTGCCGTAAATTTCAGATTGATATCATTCTCATTAATCATGTAAACAAACTCCAAGGCACTTTCCTTTGTGCCCTGCCAAACGATAAACAAATCATCAATGAATCTTAACCACGTTACTACATGTTCATTCAGTGTGGCTCCATATTTGACCCTGAGGACCAGCTCCTCCCACCAGCCCGATGTGTAGACACGCATAGCTGGGAGAGAAGCTGGCTCCCATGGCAACTCCCCGTAACTGCTGGTAAATCATGAACAGATTGTTCTCCAAACAAAACAAGGTCATATTGATTACCATCCTACTATGTTGTGAAAGGCAGATCGGTCTATTGCTTAAATAATATTCCAGTGCTCGAATGCCATCTTTATGTCTGATGCTCCTGTAGAGCGATGTAACATCTAGTGACATAAGAACATATTCTTCCTGCCAATCTATATCGTGTATCCTCCGCAGGAAGTCACTCATATCCTGGATATAGAACGGAATGCCTCTCACATATTCCTGTAAAAAATAATTAATGTAGCAGGATGTGTTCTCCAATAAACCATTGCATGCAGATATTATTAGTCTGCCTGGAGGCCTACTTGGGTTCTTATGGACCTTCGGTATGAAGTAAATTACCGGCATAACTGGATGCTAGTTTTTCAGATACTTGTATTCATCCAGATTCAACAAGCTGGCGCTTTTCCAGGCCAATAACCTTGCATTGAGTTCATTATATGTAAGTTTGGCCACTTGTGTGGAACTTCTCTTATAACATTCGTTATCATTCAGCTGGGATAGTGCCTCCTCTATATAATCTCTTTTTAGCCAGATGACAATGTTCCCACCTTTGTCCGAGTTCCTAATCACAACTTGCTTATTCTTCTGCAGTTTGGAAATCGATTGGCGATATTGCCACTCTTGACTAGTGAATTTGGGTTTAGTTCTCTGGAGACAATAATTCAATTTCTTTATCTGAGCCACAACCTGTTTGTTAAAAATATCTAAAGAATCGCGGAGCATGATTGGATTCAAAGTAGACTTTGGCTTAAAGGGTGTATGAGGTCTCGCAAATGTATCTACAGAGGATGAAGCGGTTAAGTCTGTGACCTGTATGGTTTCCTCACTGATACAGCCTTGACTTGAATTTTCATCCTGCAAATCATTAAGGTCTTTGATAGCGGCATGTCGCCAATCGTCAGATTCATTATGTCAGGGGGAGTATCCACAACATGCCTTATACTTGTGTTGCTGTTGGCTCCCTGCAAAAGATGGAATTTGCTCAACTTCAATTTGCGTATAAATTTGAAAACATCCGTTCTTGTCTGCGTTTAGTTGAAACTCCTTTCCGGACAGAATGACACGCCCAATGATAGTAATTGTAATTCGACTTCATTCAAGTCAACTTGTGACAAATTTATTATAGCTTTAGCGTCCGGAAAACTTGAGTTCACTTGCGTCTCCACCTGAATGTTGATTTTTTGTTTTTCACGTTTGCGGCTTGATTTTCTCCTTTCGCGTCGTCTTTTATTTCGCCTCTTAACTTAAGTTTAACTGAGACAAATTCCTAACTTTACGACTTTCGGTATTCACAAAGGGCATTTAGGAGTACTAAAGTTAGGATGGATTCCTAACTTTACTACTCCTAAATGCATTTTGTGAATACCGAAAGTCGTAAAGTTAGGATTTTGTCTCAGATAACTTTTGTGAATCGGGCCCTTTGATTTTATCCTCTTCCCTGCGCAATGTGCCCATCATCTCTTCCCGATATATATATATATATATATATATATATATATATATATATATATACATATATATATATAATCATACACCTATACATATATATGTGTGCTTATATAACTATATATTTATATATAGTATTACATTATTTTAGTGAGATTTATTCAATGTACAATATATCAATGGTATGTATTAAAATATGTACGATTTACCACTTTAAAATATATATATATATATATCAGCATGTGAATCCCAAAGTATCCAGCCACAGCGGCACAACACGAGGGCACAGACTCCAAGGCAGTGATGATGGCAAAGTGTCTTTATTTAAGTATCAATGTCCAAAATGACGCGTTTCGGCCGCCAGACATGCGGCCTTGTTCACATAGTGCACTGCATGTGAAAGGGTGCTTTATATACATAGGTGGTGAGTAGTAGTCTTTTTACAGTGTTTAACATTTTACCACATGAGTTGGCATTTTTGCTACAGTGAACTACTTTACTGTAGTGATAGTTTACTGCTGCAGGTGAGTCAGCAGTTATCCAGGCACTGTGCAGTATATCTACATGGAGATAGAAGACATCTGTAACGCTTGTGTGTGTGGGAAAGTATGAGTGTTAGAACGGCTGTGCATATTGCAGAAGTTGCCTGACTATGTGTTATGCGGCGCCACTGCGTTCGCGATAAGGTTTCATGAGTCCTAAAGCCGTGAAAATACGAGGTAAATGCGGAGATCACGGTAAGTAACCCGTGTGTGAATGGAGTGTCACAATGGTCGGGCGTGATCTAACTCAAAGAGGCTGAGTATATTTGGGCAGGCTAACTATTGCCAAGTGTACACTCATGTATTGAAGTATATCTTATGCCGGGTGATCTATTCTACCTCAGTGGGTTGTGCCGTTTGCGGTATATTAAATTAAAATAAATTAAATTTAAAAAGCCCCACGAAAAAATATATATGCCAGCCATAATGTGTTTCTTACCGCTTGGTGCCATGTGTGGGAAAAAAATGTTAAAAAGTCAACTGGTACTACTCATACATGGGTGCTAATAATGTGTTATGTGAAAGGGAGGGGAGTGCTGGGTTAAGAGAGTGAGACTATGTGTGAATACTAGTTGGCAAAATTGGGCGGAGCAGTATGGTCCAATGTGTTCAATAGATATTCACACACAGGGTATATGTGTAATCAAGAAACTACAATTGTTTCAATTATTAACAAAGCCCACTTAACACAATCACGCGTGGGTTTTCATAGTAGTAGGTTACAAATGTCATGCTCAAATCAAAGTATATTAAGTCATATGCATACAAAACATAAGTTAATCAGTGTACTGGAAAAGAAGTTAGGTTATACAAAATTCATGGCACAAATGCACAAATAGTATAGGGTTTCAGAGATGGGAGCCAAGGTTACAGACAGATGTAGTTCTGATTTTTCTGAGATGTTTTAAGTGGGTTCATGAATTTAATTAGTTTAAGTGGACACCATAGGCCTAAATGCTATTAGATGATATGAGATGTTTTAGTTCAAACATCCTGTGTGACCCCGTTTTTTAGGAAGTTGTGCATATCCTCACTGATGTTCAGTCCTGCGGGGCACTTAGTATTGAATGCAATGATGTATTTGCTCTCTAGTTGTCGCAGGAGCTTCTCCCGGTTGCCACCCCTCATAAGTGCTGGTATGCAATCAATCACTGAGTAATGTAGATGGTTAAGGTTGTTACTGTGCTTTTCCTTGAAATGTCTCGCTACAGGGTATGCTGAGTCGTTGTTGACTATGGCCCTGAGATGTTGTAGGATGCGTTGGTGTACTGGTAGCTTAGTGCTGCCAATGTACCAAAGGTTGCATGAACAGACAAGCAGATAGATAGCAAACTCAGTCTTACATGTGAGGCGATGTTTAATGATGAGGGGATTCTGTCTGAAAGCTGAATCTACTTGGGTAATGTTTTTACCAAATTTACAAGCCCTGCAGCTATTGCATTTGACAAATCCTTTGGTATCTGTCAGCCAGTTACCTTTCGATATGACCTCTGGACTATTTCTCACCAGGGCATCGTGCATTGAGAATGCACGCTTGTAAGTAATATCAGGCTGGTGTGTCACTATTGGGCCTAGGATGGGATCTGATCTAATGATGCCCCAGTGTTTGTTAATGACTGATTTGATGTTGCGGGCCTCTGTGTTGAATGTTGTGATGAGCCTGGTAGTGATACTTTGTTTCTGCTCTAGAATGGGGATGTTAGTGTCAACTTCGCGACCTACTGTGAGGAGGTCTTCCCTAGGAATTAAGTTGGCTCTGTTCATGGCTTTTCTGATGTTGGCTATGGAGTAACCTCTAGCTCTAAAGTGTTGGAATGCATCTTCCTGACATTGTGTTAGATCAGTGGGTGAGCTACAGATCCTACGCAGGCGTAGCATTTCTCCGTAGGGGATGCTTGCAATAAGGTGTTTAGGGTGAAAACTGGTGGCATGAAGTGTTGAGTTCCCTGCCTTTGGCTTCCTATGTAGTTTAGAGTTCAGTTTGCCACCTCCCACAAATAACTCTACATCAAGGAATTCAATAGATGTTTTACTGATGTTGGCATTGAATTCAAGGTTGAGGGTGTTTGAATTGATTGTTTCAATAAACGCTTTTGCACTGATGGTGTTTCCCTTCCAGATGACGAAGACATCATCTATAAACCTTAACCAGGTGATTACATTGTTATTCCAGGTTTCGTGCAGGTGTCCCCTTAGAATCACCTCCTCCCAAGCTCCTACATGTAGACAAGCGTAACTCGGCGAAAAGCACGCTCCCATGGCCACTCCCCTTAATTGCTGGTACACTTTTTTGTTGAATAGGAAGTAGTTGTGGAACAGACACCATTCAACAACAAATTTCATTGCACGCGCTGCATTGCCAAATGCGATGCAGCGCGCGCAACGAAATTCGTTTTATTTATTTATTTGTTTACTTACCTCTGTTCGGCCGTATGCCGTAGTTTACTACCCCCTACCCTGCTCCTCCCCCGCCCCGCCCCACCGCCCCGCAGCACTCCCTCCACGAGCCGCTACTGGGGTCTGGTAGTGGGATGATGCTGTGAATGACAACATTGAAGAGGGGTTTGCTTCTGTTGGTTACTTTGTTAAATGAGGCCTTCTAGAAAGTAGATTAGGGTGAGTTCTTGTCTTCGTATGGTGCGCTTGTTCTTTGAGAAATCGTGGGTGTACCAATGTGGGAAGGGGTTTGGCTTCAATGGCCTTTTAATTGGTTCATTGGGTTTTAGCTTTTTTCTGAGCTGTGTAGAATTCCTTGATCCTGCTTTGACATCTGATGAGATTTGGTGGGTATTTGAGAGCTTGATGAACTCCTTTTGAAGGGCATTCCTATTAGAGTCTTTATAGAATTAGTGAGTGTGTTTTACTCTTGTTGTTGGCGGTGGTATATGAGTTGTCACGTGGCCCATAAGGACATTGTCGTTTTTCACTGCTTGCTGCTTTGCACAGGTTACTATACGTCTTTATTTTTTGCAATATTTTCAAAGACTGCTTTCACATGAGAACTCATCGCTGTGTTCACTCTCTGCATGTTCCTGGGATTTTGACTGAACATTATGTGCAAGATCGAACAACAATGCCCCTTGTTATTTTGTTCTGGCCAGTCCTTAGCCCTAAGACAAAACATACAGATGCAGCTGTTGTTTGGACAGCGTACTTGGGTTTTTATTGGGGTGCACGAATAGGTAACACACACTTGGAGAGGGATCTTTCCAGGGAGATGAGCGCACATGATGTAGATCTACCATCTATAGGCTAAGGTATGGGGTCTGCTGACAAAGCCCAGAGATCTTCTATTATATAATAATACTTCTTCTTAGCAAGGGGAGGGAGGTTAGGCACTATAGTCCTTTCTCCATTGTCTTTTTATGATGACATCTCCCTTCATGATTTATGGACTGACTGCTATGCTGACAATATTTGTACTATGCATTTTCCTGCTCGTTGTGCACATATACTGCATGTTAGGGCATGTTAGTTAAAATAAATATTTTAAACTGTTTTGTGTCTCCATCAGATCTTACAGTGGACGAGTACAAGAAAGTGAGCGAAACGGTGTGTCTTGTTACTGCGATTCCTGAGAGAACTGGGAGTGTGTGTTCTGGGGTGTCTAATCATTTATTTCTCTGGGAGTGAGTAGGAGAACAAGTGAGACACTATAGCTAGTCAGTCCTGGGTTCGTGGGTACTAAGATGGTGGGAAGACTTAGTCCCTATACACCAAGGTCCCATTTCCTGCGCATAGTTCTGTATTTGTGTAGAATCTCTGCAACAGAGTTTGCAGTAGAAGATGAAGAAGGAGATGGAGTAGTGGTCAATCCTGTCCCAGGCCATGGAGCTTGCACAAACCTGATGATGAGTCAGTCATGATAGGATAAATTATGTTGCCTTTGGAATTCATGAGTTTGATAATGTGCTGCTTGAGTTCCTTGAGGAGTGCCTCATCTAATTTTTTCATTGCCTTGGTGCTAGAGCCACTGTGGAGGACAAAGTCTCCAAAGAAGAAGGGGTGAAAGCGATGAATGGAGGCAATGGAAACATAGTCTGAATTGTCCTCGTTTCAATTTTGTTGGATCAGGGGATTCTCTAGGTCAGCTAAAAGGAGGCTGTGCATGATAAGGAGAGAGGGAAATGACTGGCAATGATTTTGGTGTTAGTTTGTCCCTGATAGTGCTCGGCCAAATAGACTTGTTAACAGCATGTCCTCCTGTCTTGAGTGTGTGGTCCATGTTTTTCATGTTGTAGGTTGTAGGGATGAGGATATCAAGATTATGCAGGCATAAGGGTCTGACCCAAGTTTCTTTGATGAAGACTACATCTATATTCTGATGTATGATTATGTTAGCTATTTCAAGGCCATGAATGATTTCAGGTAGAACACGGATGAGCATGAGTTGAAAGGGTTATATACCCTAGGTGGTGTGCGTGTGTGTTCATGAGAGAAATGTGAATGCGATTTTTGGTGCATGAGGAGTGCCATTGAAATGTAGGTTTGTCTGTTCTGGATGTGAGTGTGTGTTGGAAATTTGCCCTTTCTGCAGCGGCACCCCAATTTTTCTTGTCTTTTTGCTGAACCCTATATTTTCTGGCTTTGGAACTCTGGGCACTTTACCCCTGCTAATCTGTGGCAAAGAGCTTGTGCTGTTCCTTTCAACAGAAGGGTCTACAGCACCCATTGTGCCATCCACTGCAGTGACAATGTAAAAATGACTGCAGGTCTACCACCAGTATTAATAAGTCATCCCTAAGTAGGCCTTACTTCTTCTAAGGCAAACTGGATGGTACTTAAAAGTAGGACATGTAAAGGTTTAATGGTAAACATGTCCTTACAGTGAAAATGCCCTAAAAGCTATCTTCACAGTCATTTGGTTGGCTGTTCTATAGGAAAACACTGGGATCCAGTATTAAATACTTATTCTGCATCTCGGGAATGGCACTAGCTAGAAAAATAATTAATTTACTATTTTTAATTGGCATTAAAAATCTAATTCATTGGTGGAGTCAGATATTGCCTAAACAATATGGAAAAATAACTTTTCGAAAGTTACCTTTGCCCTGCCTAAACTCCCTTATATCTAAATCTGCATTTTGCTCTCAAACTTGTGCCAGCCAGTAATTACTGTTTGAATAAGCATGAATGAGGTGTGAACGTGCTCCCAGGAGCAAACAATAGCCTGACCTAAATGGGCGGATATGACCCATCTGAACTAGGGGTGAGCGTAACATGTGCAACCAGATTATTACCATGTAATTACCTCCAATATGATTAGTATACTTGGTGGAAGGATAACCTTTTTAATAATATAAAGGAATTATCCCATCAGCAACAAAATTTAAATGTTAAATATCTATCATTAAATATGACATAAAAAGTTTGTCAAAGATAGGCAATATAAATATAGTCCTGATCCCTTAGGTCTCCATTTACCTTTCCACTTTAATGTACTGCCATCAAGTGTGAGTAGCAACATTTTCACTTTTGAAAACTTAGCCATCAAACACAAACTAGAGTAAGAAAGCAGGTATACATGGTTATACAAGTCACAAGAGCAGTTTAGTATATTAGAGGATCTGACTTCCAAGATTGCATTCATCAACAAACCACCCGACAAAGGTAGCAGACTTAGCTGCACCGATTGCACACATTGAGATTTGATTCCAATCCACTAACCAAATGCACAAGAAGTGATTGACAACTGATCCCACATTGGAATTAAAAATGCAGATACTTGGAATGACTAACTTTATAGAGTAGGAGGGTCAGTGATTAGAAATGTCATGCCAGATTTACTAAGCTATTTAGTGGTCGCAAAGCTTACAATTCAAACCACACAGTTTGCGACTGGTAAGTTATTTTTTTTTAAATGTACTAAACCCAATCTGTGATTTGGTAACCGGTTACCGAATCACAAAATGGGTTTAGAAATGCATTTCAACTTGCAATTCGGAAACTGCGAGTTTAGGACGTTCCTTCCAAATTGCCATTCATATTGCTATGTATCAATAGTTTTGACTTCAATGTCACAACCCGCTTGACCCTGCACCCCACATATCATGAAGCTGGGAGAGAAAATAATCTTCCCAATTTTTGCTAAGGACACTCAATCTATCCTTACAAACAGGTTTAGTACCACTCTCCTGGAAGCACGCCGTAGTTAAGCCTATTCTAAAAAAAGGAACTCTTGACCCTCAGCAAGTCTGTTTTGCTTTGGTAATATTTATGAAGACTTATTTTAGATTACATTTTTGTATTTATTGATGAGTTACTGCATTTGAATGGGAATAGGGTGGAAACTGTTTCAATACGCATTTGATAACTGTTTACAAATTGTTTATCTGATGTTTACACTTTAATTGAGTAATTAGGTTATTAATTATGTATATTATTTATTTGATACATTATTTATAATATTTTATATAAATTGCAAATTCTTTTTTAATTGTAATTAGTTCATTAGATTATGTAAATTATTTAACTGTCTGCGGTAATTGATGTAATTCATTTTAATGTATTACCCTTTAATGTTTCAAACTATTCAGTATTTTTATGGAAATGTGTTTCAAGTTGTGATTTTTTATTATTAGTTTTATTTTTTTATGGGTTTGTATGGGTGATAGGGTGGGAAGTGTTTAAATATATACATGTGTAGTGTTTTCATTGTAAATATTTTTTTATTGGTAATTTTGATTTTAATAAGTATATATCTTATTAATAATTATTTAAGTACATTTTATGAATACTTAGTTTCATTATTTGTACTTTTTAATTAGGATTGGAAATAGAAGTCTGAACCTAGCAAAGTCCTGCACTTTCCCTACTGTGACTTAGGTTGGAGTGTTGATAGTAAATTTGACACCTTCAAAGTCTAACATGTCCTCTGCTGTTGCTTAGGTTGGAGTTGGAACAGTAAATCTCACCCTTCCAAATCCAACACGTTCCTTACTGTTGCTCAAGTTGTAAACAGTAAATATGACCCCTCCAAACCCCAACTATTTCCCTACAGTTGCTTAGGCTGGTTTGGGAATACTTAATCTGGCCTAACCTAACCTATCCTGAGGTAGCATAGCTTAGCTTGTAAAGTAAACAGATTTTGCCTTGTAGGCTTTTAAGAACCATTGAGTACTACCCGAGTTTCCTTCAAATCAAACCCTTCATGATCATTTTTCTCATTCTCAGGGCATGTTTCAATAATCGGTCGCCAAAAATGTGACTGCTGAAACTAAACTTCCCCGGATGTCATGGTTGGTGTTATTTTTATTTAATATACTTCCACAGGAAGGAATAAAGAAATATCCTATAGCCTTGGAATTAGATTTTACTATACAAGCCATACCCTTTTGCACTACTTCTTATATTGCCCCTGCAAAAGAAACTAGATATGAAATGCTAAACTTCACCTGGATGTACTAGTGCTACAGAGGCGACTCCTCCGTCAAGGCGAAGGAGCGTCGCCCCACTGCTCTCTGAGCAGTGCAAAAGGAAAAATAAAAAATAAAAATGATAATAACACAATGTTATTTTCAATTTATTTTTCAGTCCTGAGCCAGTCTAGGGCGGGCGGGGCTGGGCTATAATGATGGAGCTGGGAGGAGGAGTGGTGGGCAACATAAGTGCGTTTGTTGGTTTGGCAGGCCGTCTTAGGCCGGTCAAACCGACATGCACACTTAGCATTTCTCCAACTCATGCTGTGTTTCACAGCTTGGTGAAGAACAGTCCCAGGCTCACAGGCACTGTGTGAGTGGCAAACCAAGCTGCTCAGACCAATTGCAGCGCTGCTCTCATGCTGGTAACAATATTACCCAAACACAAGGAGATGATGGACGGAGCACTGAAACTTTTCAGACACTCACCCCCAGTCACAGATCTGGGTTGAATCCATCATCGTTCTTTAGCTCACTTCGCCACCCCAGTTCAGACACAGCTATATGCAAATCAGTCTTGACCCTGTGCCTCATGGGAACAGTCCAGCCCGAACTGCCAAGCCATGTCTTCCCTGGACCGGAAACAAGCATCCTGGGACCGGTTTCGGGCTAATAGCCCTCATCAGCCAGGCTAGCTTGAATCCAATGGCAAAGTGAGCAAGGGACCCACGTCTGGGCATACCCTGCCAATTTAGGGCGAATAAGCAAACACAAGGAGATGATCGAGGGAGCGCTGAAACTCTTCAGACACTCATCCCCAGTCACAGATCTGGGTTGAATCCATCATCGTTCTTTAACTCACTTCGCCACCACTGCTTATTCAGACAGCAGCAGTGTTCACCTAAAATAATCCATACTATCCTACTTCAATTCCCTGCAACAACACAAACTCTTAATCTTAAATTCATTGATTAACGATGACTACTCTCCACCTTATTTCCTAATTAAAACTATATCAAAATGTAATGTTAGGGAGTAGTTTTATATCATGATTGTATATACAAATTGACCTGATGACAGGCCTATTTCAAAATAAAAAGCAAGTATACAGATCTTCACTGGTATTGAGGCCCCCCGGTACAGGGTCAAGACTAATTTGCATATAGCTGGGTCTGAAGTGAGGTGGCGAAGTGAGCTAAAGAATGATGATGGATTCAACCCAGATCTGTGACTGGGGGTGAGTGTCTGAAAAGTTTCAGCGCTCCGTCCATCATCTCCTTGTGTTTGCTTTGTTTGCCCTAAGTTGGCAGGGTATGCCCAGACGTGGGTCCCTTGCTCACTTTGCCACTGGATTCAAGCTAGGCTGGCTGATGAAGGGTGTTACCCAGAAACCGGTCCCAGGATGCTTGTTTCCGGTTCAGGGAAGACCTGGCTCGGCAGTTCGGGCTGGACTGTTCCCATGAGGCACAGGGTCAAGACTGATTTGCATATAGCTGGGTCTGAACTGAGGTGGCGAAGTGAGCTAAAGAATGATGATGGATTCAACCCAGATCTGTGACTGGGGGTGAGTGTCTGAAACGTTTCAGCGCTTCGTCCATCATCTCCTTGTGTTTGCTTTGTTTGCCCTAAGTTGGCAGGGTATGCCCAGACGTGGGTCCCTTGCTCACTTTGCCACTGGATTCAAGCTAGCCTGGCTGATGAAGGGTGTTACCCAGAAACCGGTCCCAGGATGCTTGTTTCCTGTTCAGGGAAGACCTGGCTTGGCAGTTCGGGCTGGACTGTTCCCATGAGGCACAGGGTCAAGACTGATTTGCACATAGCTGGGTGTGAACTGAGGTGGCGAAGTGAGCTAAAGAATGATGATGGATTCAACCCAGATCTGTGACTGGGGGTGAGTGTCTGAAAAGTTTCAGCGCTCCGTCCATCATCTCCTTGTGTTTGCTTTGTTTGCCCTAAGTTGGCAGGGTATGCCCAGTCGTGGGTCCCTTGCTCACTTTGCCACTGGATTCAAGCTAGCCTGGCTGATGAAGGGTGTTACCCAGAAACCGGTCCCAGGATGCTTGTTTTCGGTCCAGGGAAGACATGGCTTGGCAGTTCGGGCTGGACTGTTCCCATGAGGGATCACTGACAAAATATCGATCGCACAAATATCGAGCAGACAAAATATTGTGGACAAAATATCGACTGTCAAAATATTGACTCCTATCTCCAAACAGGTAAGTACAAAAATATCGAATCCAAAATATCGTCGTTAAAAATATAGTTAGTCAAAATATCGAATTTTATAAATCTATTAAAAGTAATGTAAAATTAATGAAATAATAAATAAAATAAAGTAAAACATACTTAAAATTAGTTACATTACTTTAAAATTAATAAATAATTATTTTAAGTAAAAAAAATCTACATACATTTTTATTTTTTAATACATACATATATTAACATAATAATATAAAATAATAATCACTACTTTCAGCGTAGGATAGCGGGAGGGTAAAATTTACTATTCCCACTCCAAAGAGTGCGACAGGAGGGAAAGCGTTGGATAGCGTAGAGGTAAAAATTACTATTCCCACTCCAGAGAGTGTAACAGTAGGGAATGAGTTGGATAGCGGGAGGGTAAAAATTACTATTCCCACTCCAGTGAGTGCAACAGTAGGGAAAGCGTTGGATAGCATAGGGGTAAAATTTACTATTCCCACTCCAGTGAGTGCAACAGTAGGGAAACCGTTGGATAGCGTAGGGGTAAAAATTACTATTCCCACTCCAGAGAGTGTAACAGTAGGGGAAAGCGTTGGATAGCGGGAGGGTAAAATTATTATTCCCCCTCCAGTGAGTGCAACAGTAGGGAAAGCGTTGGATAGCATAGGGGTAAAATCTACTATTCCCACTCCAGTGAGTGCAACAGTAGGGAAACCGTTGGATAGCGTAGGGGTAAAAATTACTATTTCCACTCCAGAGAGTGTAACAGTAGGGAAAGCGTTGGATAGGGTAGGGGTAAAAATTACTATTCCCAGTCCAGTGAGTGCAACATTAGGGAAAGCGTTGGATAGAGTAGGGGTAAAAATTACTATTCCCACTCCAGAGAGTGCAACAGTAGGGAAAGCGTTGGATAGCGTAGGGGTAAAAATTACTATTCCCACTCCAGAGAGTGCAACAGTAGGGAAAGTGTTGGATAGCGGGAGGGTAAAAATTACTATTCCCACTCCAGTTAGTGCAACAGTAGGGAAAGCGTTGGATAGCGTAGGAGTAAAAATTACTATTCCCACTCCAGAGAGTTCAACAGTAGGGAAATAGTTGGATAGCGGGAGGGTTAAAATTACTATTCCCACTCCAGAGAGTGCAACAGTAGGGACAGGGTAGGATAGCGGGAGGGTTAAAATTACTATTCCCACTCCAATGAGTGCAACAGTAGGGAAAGTAATATTTTACTAAAAATAATTATCAATACTAATAAATATTATTAATAACACTAATTACCAATTACAAAATCTTTAATAATTAATTTATTTTAAATACAATACATATTATTTATTACAAATTAATTACCTATTAATAAATCATTAACAACCAATTAATAATCATTACCAGATTTGTATAAATATTTAAATAAATACCAATTAATATTTAATTACCAGTAAATTAAGTATCAATACAAAAAATATTTTCTATAATTAACTAATTACAATTAAATTACTTCCCCCACATTCCCCTATAAACCCACATCCCGCTACAACTATTTAATTAATAGAATTAACATAATTACCAATTAATCAATAAAAAAAAATTACCAATTAATAAAATGTAATTACCAATTAATAATTAATTAACAATAAATTAATTATCAATACCAATTAATATTTATTAATATGTACTTAATTTCAATTAAATTACTTCCCACCCTATTCCCCTATAAACCCACATCCCGCTACAACTATTTAATTAATAGAATTAACATAATTACCAATTAATCAATAAAAAAAATTACCAATTAATAAAATGTAATTACCAATTAATAATTAATTAACAATAAATTAATTATCAATACCAATTAATATTTATTAATATGTACTTAATTTCAATTAAATTAATTCCCACCCTATTCCCCTATAAACCCACTACCCGCTACGGAATTAAATTATGCAAAAATGAAATAACATAAAATTCATTGCTTTTAAAAAATTAAACATACATTACAACAACTAATATACACTTTTAACACATATACTAACATACAATACACTTAGAAAGAATTCGATATTATTAAAAATTCTATATTTTTTAATGCCTATATTATGTACTTCGATATTTTAACAATCGATATTACTTACCTTAATTTTGATATTTTTAACGACTATATTGTGTCCATTCGATATTATGTCCATTCTATATTTTGGACTCGATATTTTGTCCATTCGATATTTTTTTTTCGATATTATGTCTATTTACCCCCATGAGGCACAGGATCAAGACTGATTTGCATATAGCTGTGTCTGAACTGGGGTGGTGAAGTGAGCTAATGAACGATGATGGATTCAACCCAGATCTGTGACTGGGGGTGAGTGTCTGAAGAGTTTCAGCGCTCCGTCCATCATCTCCTTGTGTTTGCTTTGTTCGCCCTAAATTGGCAGGGTATGCCTAGACGTTGCTCCCTTGCTCACTTTGCCACTGGATTCAAGCTAGCCTGGCTGATGAGGGCTGTTAGCCCGAAACCAGTCCCAGGATGCTTGTTTCCGGCCCAGGGAAGACATGGCTTGGCAGTTCGGGCTGAACTGTTCCCATGAGGCACAGGGTCAAGACTGATTTTCATACAGCTGTGTCTGAACTGGGGTGGCGAAGTGAGCTAAAGAACGATGATGGATTCAACCCAGATCTGTGACTGGGGGTGAGTGTCTGAAACGTTTCAGCGCTCCGTCCATCATCTCCTTGTGTTTGCTTTGTTTGCCCTAAGTTGGCAGGGTATGCCCAGACGTGGGTCCCTTGCTCACTTTGCCACTGGATTCAAGCTAGCCTGGCTGATGAAGGGTGTTACCCAGAAACCGGTCCCAGGATGCTTGTTTCCGGTTCAGGGAAGACCTGGCTTGGCAGTTCGGGCTGGACTGTTCCCATGATGCACAGGGTCAAGACTGATTTGTATATAGCTGGGTCTGAACTGAGGTAGCGAAGTGAGCTTAAGAATGATGATGGATTCAACCCAGATCTGTGACTGGGGGTGAGTGTCTGAAAAGTTTCAGCGCTCCGTCCATCATCTCCTTGTGTTTGCTTTGTTTGCCCTAAGTTGGCAGGGTATGCCCAGACGTGGGTCCCTTGCTCACCTTGCCACTGGATTCAAGCTAGCCTGGCTGATGAAGGGTGTTACGCAGAAACCAGTCCCAGGATGCTTGTTTCCGGTTCAGGGAAGACCTGGCTTGGCAGTTCGGGCTGGACTGTTCCCATGAGGCACAGGGTCAAGACTGATTTGCATATAGCTGGGTCTGAACTGAGGTGGCGAAGTGAGCTAAAGAATGATGATGGATTCAACCCAGATCTGTGACTGGGGGTGAGTGTCTGAAAAGTTTCAGCGCTCCGTCTATCATCTCCTTGTGTTTGCTTTGTTTGCCCTAAGTTGGCAGGGTATGCCCAGATGTGGGTCCCTTGCTCACTTTGCCACTGGATTCAAGCTAGCCTGGCTGATGAAGGGTGTTACCCAGAAACCGGTCCCAGGATGCTTGTTTCCGGTTCAGGGAAGACCTGGCTTGTCAGTTCGGGCTGGACTGTTCCCATGAGGCACAGGGTCAAGACTGATTTGCATATAGCTGGGTCTGAACTGAGGTGGCGAAGTGAGCTAAAGAATGATGATGGATTCAACCCGGATCTGTGACTGGGGGTGAGTGTCTGAAAACTTTCAGCGCTCCGTCCATCATCTCCTTGTGTTTGCTTTGGTAACAGTATTACCAGCATGAGAGCAGCATTTTGATTGGCTTAAGGGAGTCTGGAAGCCTGTGTGCTGCTGGGAGTCAACAGGAACAGAAGAGGACGGAGGAGAGGCAGTAGCCGGCAGGTAAGTCATCTTTTTTATTTTCGTCCCCCGCTCTGCCTCACCACTTTTGTTTCATAGCAGCCGCCCCTGTGGAGCTCTACAACTACCTCTATTCTGTACATCAGTTCTCCAATAATACTGTACCGTCCCAATGTCAAATTGCATTATTTGCATATTTATATAAACTGACTATGCTTAATTAGTTGTATAATAGATCGATGAAACATCAAGAGATTACTAAAAGCCACTAGAGGTACAATAAGCCATCATGCGGTTCCTGTCAATGAGTTAAAAGTTTGTCGGACAGCTCCACCAAATATAACAGCTGGTGGCAAGACGTTTAACTTTTTTTGTTTCTTCAAACAGAAAACCCCAGAGCAGATTTTGTTTTTGAGAAAACAAAACCTAATGACCCCAAACACACCATGAGTTTTCTCCCATGGTAATTTCAACGTTTTTACTGTCCTTTACTACCAAGTTTTTCACAGCGATAAGGAATAGTAAACACTGGCCATTTTACCACCCACTCTAAATCAGTCAGGCGGTCGAGTGGCCAAACCTCTGATGCCACTTCCTCCCTCAGGCTGTTGTAGGAGTATGTCAGTGACAGAGGCTAAATAGGCTCCATCCATGACATACTTAAAGTCCACCCAACTATAAATTTGGTGGGCGGACAGTCAGTTTGGCAGAGAATACTCCTTCGCGGTTGCACCAAACTCCAAATCAGCCCTACATATCCAAAAGTCCTCATGCGATCCACTGAATCAAGTAAAACAACATATAACTGGTTAACACGAAATACTTGCTTTTATCCTGCTCTGGAAATAAGATAACTGCACCTTTAATAGTTACATTCCTAAATTTTTTTTATATGTTTTTGTTCATATTAGAACACCTACAACTGCAGTCTGTGAATTCATCCTGCAGAGGTGGGACTTCTACAGTCCTCTCCAGCAGCATGGGTGACGGTATGCTACTTTACACCTTCTGCTCAGTTTTGGAATTTGTTTTGCCAAATGGTTTGAAATTAAATAAAAGCAAACACAGCAGCCTAACCCCCCATTTCGAGGCTCGCAAATCTCCAACAGGCATGGACCGTGGGAACCCACAGCAGGACCTTTTTAGGATTCACCTGCACAGCTTGGGAAATATCTTGTATTTAATATATCTTAAAAGGGGGCTCTTATCAGTTCCCAATGTTGAATTACTGTATTCATTCGCTTTTGTGTGGAACACTTTTTTTTTCGTTAACTTCCCCTGGCTGCACGCATTTACGATACTTCTACTAAAGCTGTTCACACTGTTTAAGCCCCATTCACTGTCAAGATAAGATCTCTTCCCACGGAAAAGGCAGACAGCTTCTAACAGTACGCTGGAATTTTTGCTTTTTATTACTTAGGGGCTGATTGCGATGTTGGGCGGAGACATCGTCTTGGTCTGACACCCGGTCAGCGGTCCCGACCGACTAATTAGGATGCAACCGAACACTGTTCGGTCGCATTCCTATACTTTACAATGGGAGCATGTATTCAGGCCTGAATGCATGCTCCCATTGTAAAATAGGAGGTGCAGTTCATACCTGCACCCCGTGGCAGGCACCGCAAGGTGCCTGCCACGGGGTGGAGGGATCAACGTGCCCCCTCAGTCTCCAACCAGAGGCCGTGCACCCAAGGGGGCCCTGCTGGTGCCCCCCAAATTCGAGTTCCAACAGCCTTTCTGTGTCGGAAAGGCCGGCACTGACAGGCTGCCAAAACCCGACATCGTAATCCCGGGGGCGGAAAGAGCCGTCCTTGGGATTCCTGGCCGCATTCCGACTGGTGGACGGGCTCTCCGAGCCCATCGGAAGCCAGTCGGAATGGCCGCTCGGATTCCTTTCCGACCGCCTCCATTGTAATGAGGCGGCCGGAAAGGAATCTGACCAGCATATTACGATGCGGTTGGAAAGGCTCTGACCGACGGTCGGAGCCGTTTGCGACCGCATCTTAATCAGGCCCCTAGTTGTGTACAGCAGATGCTTTAGTCTTAGAAACTTTGTGGCATTTCCTATTCATGCCTCAGTACCTTTTTATTTGCACTTTGTAGGCATTATTGGATTGATTTTTTCAACTTAATCCATTTGGTCATTAAGATCAAATTCTAAATGTTGTAATAAACATTGCACATTAAAAATAAAGTTAATTTACAGTCAGCCACAAGTGCAGTTACTTTACAGACAACAGGGTCATGAATTGAATGGTGCAGTAGCACCAGGCCCAAAAATTGTCAGAACTCCTCTAAACACATAATGTTGCGATTTTTGACTACTTAACAGGCAGTCACAATTGCAGTTACCTTGCAGTTAAAAGGGACTTGATTTGAATGGTGCAGCAAGTGCAGTGGCACCGGGGCAAAAAGCTCTAGGGACCCCACTAAACACAGATTATTGCTAAAATGTAAAACTAAACAGGCAGTCACAAGTGCAGTTACCTTGCAGACAAAAGGGTCATGAGTTCGATGGTGCAGCAGGTGCAGTGACACCAGAACCAAAATCTTTAAGCACCCCACTAAACAACTATAATTGCTATATTTTACTACTAAACAGGCACTCACAAGTGCAGTTACCATGTAGACAACAGGGTCATGATTTTAATGGTGCATCAGGTGCAGTGGCACCGGGCCCAAAATTTGTCAGAACTCCTCTAAACACCTAATATTGCTATATTTTACTACTATACAGGCCGTCACAATTTCAGTTACCTTGAAGTTGAAAGGGGCTTGATTTAAATGGTGCAGCAGGTGCAGTGGCACCGGGGCCAAAAGTTGTCATAACTCCACTAAACACCAAATATTGCTACATTTTACTACTAAACAGACAGTCACAAGTGCAGTTATCTTGCAGGCAACGGGATCATTATTTGAATGGTGCAGCAGTTGCAGTGGCACCGGGCCCAAACGCTGTCAGAACTCCTCGAATCACCTAATATTGCTATATTTTACAACTAAACAGGCAGTTATAAGTGCAGTAATCTAGCCAGCATTAGGGTCATGATTTTAATAGTGCAGCAGGTGCAGTGGCACCGGGAACAAAAGCTCCAGGCACCCCACTAAACACCTAATATTGCTATATTTTATTCCTAAACAGGCAACCACAAGTACAGTTACCTTTCAGTCAACAGGGTCATGATTTGAATGGTGCAGCATGTGCAGTAGTACCTGGCCCAAAAGTTGTCACAACTCCTCCAAACACATAATATTGCCATATTTGACTACTAGACAGGCACTCACAATGACAGTTACCTTGCAGTTAAAAGGGACTTGAGTTGAATGGTGCAGCAGATGCAGTGGTACTGGGGCCAAAAGCTCTAGGGACCCCACTAAACCCAGATTATTGCTCAATTTTACTACTAAACAAGACAGTCGCAAGTGCATTTATCTAGCAGTCAACAGGGTCATGATTTGAATGGTGCAGCAGGTGCAGTAGCACCCGGACCAAATGCTCTAGGGATCCCACTAAGCGCAGAATATTGATAAACTTTACTACTAAACAGGCAGTGTCAAGTGCAGTTATCGAGCAGGCACTAGGGGGGCCATGATTTCAATTGTGCTGCAGGTGCAGTGGCACCAGGGCCAAAAGTTGTCAGAACTCCTCTAAACACCAAATATTGCTGAATATAGCCACTAAATAAACAGTCACAAGTGTAGTTAATTTGCAGGCACTAGGGTCATGATTTCAGCGGTGCAGCAGGTGCAGTGACACCAGGGCCTAAAGCTCTAGGAACCTCTCTAAACACCAAATATTGCAATATTTTGCTACTAAACAGGCAGTCCCAAGTGCAGTTACCTTACAGGCAAAAGGGTCATGATTTGAATTATGCAACAGGTGCGGTGGCACAAGGTTCAAAAGTTGTCAGAACTCCTCTAAACACATAATATTGCTATTAGATCAACTAATTCTCTTATTTCCCTCTTTTATTTCATTTTTCAAAATGTTGCTATTACTTACCCGCACTATACCACTAGTAACAGCACAAGATATTGCCTTTTTGTACATAAACAAGTCATAACACTTTAACAGGCTTTCTGTAACTTATATTGTACAACTACTCGTCAAACTACAACTGACAACAAAAAAGAGCTTATTATTAATCACATAGGCGAAACCTAATACATTTACCAATGCTTGTTCAGGGAGTGTACTCTTAAGTGGAGACAGCTCGAGCAACAATCCCTCACTGAGTCTCTCTTTTGGCAGAGTGATAACGTTTTCTAGTACCTTTGTGCAGTGTTCAGCAGATAGGTGTAGTGTTACCACACACATTTAGGTCTCGCCTTGGCAGCGCATGCGCTGCATGCGCTGTCTCAGCAAGACATAAAGTAATCTGTATGTTGGGTGAAACTCCGTGTATTTTGTCATACCTCTTGCGATTCGTTTAACTGTGGCATTGCTGTTCTTATCTTGCTTTCTGTTGGCTGTTGATCCGATAGTAACTTCCGTGTAGTCCGGAAACAGCGGCGCCTAACTACAGTTTTCTTCCGCTCGCACTTGTTTAAATAACTGTGAACATACTTTACCAGCACAGCGCCTGTTTCACGAGCACCGCGCTGGTTTTACTTTCATTCTTGTGTCTTTTCCCAGCTGCTGCATCCCACTTTCTCTGCTCTCCCTCCCGAGCTGAGCCGTGCCTTTCGCAGCTCATCAAGATCTGCCCTTCCACATTGCCACACTCCGGGCAGCAGCCACACTCGTCTAACACCGCCCCAGCCAGGCACCCGGTGGGTGTGGGGCAAAGTTCCCGGGAGCATTCTCCACAGCTGCCCCCTGCCCGCAGTAGCCTTAGCCAGCCCGTGTGCTGGAAGGCGGGGATGCCCTGAGAGCCGTGCAGGACGATTACCACTGCTTTTAGGAGGTGCAGTTAAGTGGTGAGTTTGGCCCACTGAGAATGGTAAAACAAACGTGCACTGCAGCGTCTGCAAACTCCTGTGTGCGGCATGAAGCACCCCTCGTCCTCGTCTCCCTTCTCACTCCACGTTTTACCTCGGCCTCCTGTCTCTCTCCACATTTTACCTCTGCCCCCCTCCTCCTCGCCTCCCGCCTCTCTCCACATTGGAGATGGAGATGGAGTGATTTGCACACATTCACGGGATGTGGAGCTCACACCGGGACTCGAACCTTCATTTCCGCCGCTGCGCTTTGTTTTATTCCCCACCTCCCCCGAGTTGCACTGTTTCTTTACTTTTCAATGCGTGCCCATTTTTGAAGCATTTTGTAGGCTGAAACGTATCCCTTACCTGGCTGCGGACACTGCACTCTATATTTGAATGAGCATCATTCAGGGTCGTACTGAGAGACAATAAGCCCGGGCACCAAAATAAAAGTCGTTTCACCAGAAGATAGTTAAAGAAAAGTAGCCCACATTTACAAATCAGAGCAGTTTTGAACTTATAATGGCACCATGTCTAAGTATTTTGCAAAATACGGGAGGCTGCTTGCATTTGTGCTTGCTGCAGGCAAAGCTTGTGGTTACATCAGGGAAATCAAAACTAAGAACCGGCCCATTAAACCATAAAACGCGCCCACAAACAACCAACATAAACAAGCATTTGCAATGCAATAGGTGTCGCATTTACGCGAGTTTGAGCTATTGGCATTGTAAATGACAATGCCTTTTATTTATATTTTGGTTTATAAAACATAAATAAAAGGCATTGTCATTTACAATGCCACTAGCTTAAACTCGCGTAAATGCGAGACCTATTGCATTGCAAATGCTTGTTTGAGCATGGTATTTATTGCACCCGATGAAAACTGACTCCGCGAGAGCCAGGATTTAGCAGGTGCGATAAGTAGCACCTATTACAAATATTAGGGGAATAACAAGATATATTTATGAAAACAACAAGTGGGGTAAATGTATTTCATGTCGAAAATAATCAAATTCTTTTTGTGTTTAATCAAAGGGGTTTGGTGGTGCTTGGGAGGAAAGAAAAGCCATTAAATTGTTCAATATTGTGTTTTACAAGAAGGAGTGGTTGAGCTCAGGCAAAGCAATTTCTGCAATTATAGAGCCCGATTCATAAAGGGCCTCCATACCTGTGGCGGAAGTCCCGCTGTTGTGGGGGGGGGGCTGCACTCATAGCGGGACCTCCGCATTGCAGTTTCTCATTGCGGAGGTCCCGCCACCACTGCGGGCCCTCCGCCATAACTGCAGGGTCTCCGCCATGATTGCGGAGGTCCTCTGTGAATCGGCCCTATCTATTTAGCTGCTGGCCACAGAGAAGGGATGGTATATTCTGGGACTTGTGGTCTTCCACGTGACTTCACTTCCAGCGTTCAGGTGTTGGTACCCAGTAAGACCCCACTGTATTCTGGTAGTTGTAGTCGTTCACATCACATCACCATGGTGTATGTAGTTACTTGCACTCTTTAACATCAAAAACATTTCAGCAATTATGTGTTGGAACCCTGTAGAACTCCAGAGTATTCTGGCACTAGTAGTTCTTCACATCACAATCTTACATATTGCTCAGTGTAATGTCGGTATTACTTTACATGTAAGCAATCTCCTTTTATGTTTCATGTTTTTTTTTACCAGTCTTCAGAAGAAAACTCAAACCAAGGGACAGGTGTAAAATATGATTCTTTGATCACGCGTATTAAGGAACATTGGAAGCCCGGTGCACTGAATCAAGTTGAACATAAGACGTCAAGCCTTACCTGTTTTCTGACGGTAGCGGCTGCTGATAACATCACAGGGTTAATGAGAAGTACTCATGGCGGTGCAACAAGAGACATGTGAGAGGTCAGGCTCAGAGGAATCCTGGGCTGCCTTTATTCACACAAAGAGCACTTGGTATTCGGTAAGAAGGACTCAGAGGGAGGAGAGTCGCTGACTCTTTGAGCTGGGCCCGTAGATGCGCCCTAATAAGATCTCAGACAATCTGCGCTGAGTGAAGGACGATGGGTCAGATTGCGCTACCTGCTTCTATCAACACACTGTCTACTCTCGGTTAACGACGATGTATTTTGTAGCCAGGATATACTCGATTTTCTAGAACAAAATACATTTTCAGACTATGTATAGATGATAGAAAACACTATGGGGCAGATTTTCTAATTTTTCATGCAACGCATCATGAATTAAAGAGAGCAGAAGTGTGCCTTATCTGATACAATATGGCACACTTCTGCTCTCTCCTAGTGCTGGAGCACTGTGCGCTGCCTAGCACCAACGCAATCACACTTGCGCCATGCTGCAAGGGTGCCTGAGCTACAGGCAAGATTGTTTTTGTGCAGGATGGGAGACCTCAATGGACAAAAAAGATCCTTAGAGGCATATCCCTCAACCATAGATTGTTCAGAATGGAGCACACCTCGAAAGAGGAAGTAGCAAGGAAAAACAAAGGTATTTCTCCACGTTACGCCTCTGTCGTCTAGGCGCACCACTTTGCCGCAAACCCAGGTGTTTGTAAATCTGGGTTTGCATCAATATACATGGGTGGATGCATGGAACACCCATGCTTCACCCATGTAGTGCCTACCCAACACAAATTAATGCAAGGCAGTGCTATTTGCTGGGTTGCGTTAGTTTGTATTTACTAAACCAAATCGACTTTGTGTGGCTTAGTAAATGCGAAAATTGATTTTGCACTGCCACAAAAGTGATATAACCCTGACACAAACTCTTAATAAATTTGTGTCTAGGTTTTTTAAATGTGGGGTGCAGTGTAGTGTTTTTATTTCCTCTACTTCCTGCACACATTTTTTAATAGTGAAAATGTAACTAACTGCCTTATTTTGAGTGCAGTAGTAATAATAGACACAAAAAATCACCAGTGCAAACATGGTTTGAACAAGGAATTGGGTTGGATTTTTCAAATAATACTTCGTGATAATCAATTTGGACTAACAAGCAAAATATGTTTTTGCACACAGCATTAACCCTACTGCATATTTCTACTCAAACACGGTCCTCTAGCCATAACATTAATGAAGATGCCCGTGCTGAATGAGGAGTGAGAACTATTTGCAGAGTAAAAACTATGCAAGCACAACAACTGTTCACCCGATTGTACGCTTTCTGGATAACTAGGTATTAGGCCTTAAATGTGTAAAACAAACACTGGCAAAGCCAATGAGTCTGACATTGGTTCTCAGTCTTTTGGCTTTGCCAATGTGGTTATGTTTTATCATTCTGTTTGCAAAACTTTATTTTTAGGGAGTTGACGGTCCCTCATCAATTTAAATAAAAACATGGCTAAAAGTAAAAATATGTTTTTGGTCTCAAAAAGCACACATGGCAATAGTAGCCCTGGAATGTAAGGAAAATACTTATTTGTGGATTTTCTTCTTTTGACAGGGCAGAATTCCATCCCTCACAGTAGTTACTCAATAGTCCAAATGGGCTAACATGCTGCCCCATGCTGGGGTGGGCGGAAGAAAGCTGAATGAAAAATAACAGACCAATGATAGAAAATGGTTGACTGAAAGCCCTTATCATTAAGTATATAATAAATAATTTTAGTAAAATCAAAAGGTCTTGGCTAATGTCAAACTGAAATAGTATTAGCCGTGTCTTGTGATGTATTTAAAAAAGCCATATTTTAAAAAGGCCACAAAAGCTCTGAAATGTTCTATCTAGCTCTACGTAACATCTTCTTAATACATGGTAGAGTTAAGTTTCGGGTGAATGGTGGCACTTTCGACCCATCCTAATTTTTATAAATACAGGGAGTTCCACTAATGGCTATTCAATAAGTTTAATCCCTGGTATGTGATCTAGAAGCTAACCCAAGCTAACCCTTCCACAACACATACTGCCCTTTCTCTCTCTTGAAATCTAACATTTTGTCAGGACGAGGACACTGATGTGCAATATACTTATTACGTGTTAATATGATCCAATTAAAAGTTTGATATAGGTACGTAAATCATAGCTCTTCGCACCTTCTTCATCATGGGGGCATATCGCTTTTGACAGCATTGCTGACACCCGTATAAATGGAAGATAACTCACTTGAATGTGTGTACGTGAACGGCGGGGGCTTGACCTCCTCTGTAGCATGTGACGGTGGTCGAGCTGGGAGACTCCCTGTCATGAAAAGAAAGAGTCATAAAAAAAACTTGGAAACACTGTGATACAAGGTCGACGTAAAATCTACTGTTCACATTCAGACTGGAGTTTACAATGAGGGACATGCATTGGCCAGTACTTAATTTGAGTCGTGGTTGCTAGGGGGTGGGGAGTCACTGGCACTCCTTTTTGGGGACCAGCACTTATTTTTCCTGATCAGACATTTCCCACGAGCATGTGAGTGCAAGATCAAGTGAAACGCACAACAGGTAAAGAAGGAGGCAGAGAAAGATGGAAAAATCGTCACTAAGGGAGAAAGCAGGAACCTGCAAGAGTGAGATAAAACTTGGGCAGGGGGCGTCACCTGCGACTACTCCATACCTGTAAGAAATTGTTTTTTTGTTGCAAAGGATGTGAGTCCTGCGCAGCAATAAGGGCCTTATTATGACTTGGTGGTCCTCCGGCGGCACCGCTCAATCCGCAGGAGGACTCCCAAGGCCGTGGTGCGCCCGCCTGCTGGATTACGAGTGTAATCCAGGTTGGGCGGGTGGTGCTGAGGCGGTCTCATGGCAGTGGGCTGTTAGGCTCATAGGAGAGCTGTTAGAAATGGGGTTTCTGGTTGGCTAAGGTAGGCACCTAAGCCAGGCAGAACCCACCACTCTAGTCAGGGCAAGGACGCTGAAGATAACCCCTGCTCACCCACTTGGTAGCTTTGCAGAGCAGTCAGGCTTATCCCAGAGGCAATGTGTAAAGCGTTTGTGCATCACACTCACACAACAGTGACACCGTAGGCACACCACAAAAAAGAGATTCCACACAAGGTTATATAAAAATATCCTTTGTATTATTCACAAAACATATTAGATCCCAATCACATAAATCACTGTACTACTAGGCACTTGTCATGACGTCACATAGATTACATCCATTACTTTGCCAATCGGGCAATTGTCATAACAACCCCAGCAGTGCGTTACAGTAAGTACTTGTAAAGTGCACACATCATATAAATATCATACTGACATTGTACCTCACTGTACCCGTGGTGCAAAGCCTGGCAATGTAACACCCCATACATATTCACATCAGGGCATAGCATATAAGAATAACCAGCATCACATGACCATGAGTTAGAACAACAGTAAGAGCGGCACCTGCACTCCTATGAGGGTACCTGGTGTCCTTGTGTCCTTCCCGTAGGCTTCTGGGCTACGTGCCCGCCTACGACAGGGAATGCGGTAATTCTAGCGCTGCTGTGAAAGCACCAAGGTATGTTCACGGGGAAGGCCTCACCGGGCCCTACACTCCTTAGACAGGGCCCGCACGGCTGCCCGCAAGACTGCGGCACAGCTGGAACCAAGTTGGGCAGGTCCTGGGGCGGAGGCGTTCGCTTCCCTGCAAGGCTCCTGGGCCTAGCACTCTGCCAGCAGCCTTCTGCCCCTAGCGGAAGAGCAGCAGAGCCCGCCCGCCTTTTCCTTACCCGCTGACGGGCGAAGCTGCGGTACCTTCGTCCCAGTCTCCTTCGGCTGGGGCAAAATTGCAGCATGTCCCCTTATAGCCCACCTCGATCCAGGCAGGCTCCTCCCGGGTCACTGTGCCAATGGGAGCTCCTGCGGTGGTGGTGGCTGCCTCTCCTGAGGCTCGAACAGCTGCTGTGACTTCCCGGTCGGAGCCCTTGTGCTTCCAGAGATGCCCGGGGCTATCCTCTGCTCCGGCTGGTTGCCAGGCAACGGGGGTCACGGAAGACTGCACTGGGTGCTCCCTGCAGGGATTTCCATTCGGCGCTGTGACTTCATCTCTCTGCGCAGTTGTACTCCTCTGCGCCCGCCGCATTTGGAGAGTGAGCCCACGTCTCAGGCTCAGACAATAATCAGAGTGCTCACCACGCACTAGTTCATAGTGCTCCCTCTTGGAAAGGGAAGAGCGCTCCATGTACTGCACTTCACACGTTTGGGCCACCAGCAAAGCACTTCCCATGCGCTCTGATCTTGGACAATACAGCACTCTGCCTGTCTCCATCATGGAGACAAGTAAAGGGGAACATGAAGCGCTCACCAGCGCTATGTTTTCTCCAGCACAGAGCAGCCCCAGGAGCAGTCCACAGCGATCCTTTTGTGCTGGGCTCCTTTGAGAGCACTGGGGGCACACAGTTTCAGGAAAGCAGGCAGCAGGCCAGCACACAGGGCCCTTGGGCATAGATGCAGTCCCTCCAGCAGATCAGCACACAAGGCAAAGTCACGGTGGCGGTTCCCTGCCAGCACAGCAATCCTCTGGTTACAAGTCCCACGCAGTGTCTTCTCCATTTTCATGGGGTCACAGCCCCTGTATTTATTGTGCAAAAGTCTTTGTTCAAACACAAATTAGAAGTGCACAACAACCCCATTCACATTTTAAGGCCTGGCCCCAGACACACCACACCGGGGCGAGACAGCCTGGTAGAAGGCAGGCACAGCCCTATTCAGGTGCAGATGCAACTACTCCCACCACTCCAAATGCAGACCAGGCCTATTCAGGTGCAAGGGAATCTCCTCCCGCTACTCTAAATTCAGCCAAGGTCTATTCAGCCTAGGGCTGAGTCACCCAGGAAAGTCAGGACACACCTCAAACCCCCTTGTGACTGGCTGGAGTAAATGCACATCCTCTCCTCCTGTCAGTCAGAACCAGACGGTCAGTACACATCCAGGCAGGGCACAAAGACTCATAAGTACACAGAAAGGCCCACTTCTAAAAGTGCCATTTCTAAAATAGTAATAATAAATCTGCTTTCACCAATAAGCAAGTTTATCACTACTATTCCAAACATACCAAACATGGTCATGCTCTCAGATCAGAAATTACCACTGAAGCACATATCAAGGAATTCCCAGTGCAACCCTATGAGTGGGCAGCCTCACAGCAGTGAGAAACCAAATAGGCTGTTTGTCACTACCAGGACATGCCACACAGTTAAGGCACATGTTCTCCCTTTTATCTACACAGCACCCTCCCCATAGGGCTAGCTAGGGCCTACTTAAGGGGTGACTTATACGTGGTAAAAGGGGAGTTGCAGACGTGGCAACCACTTTACATGCCACGTCACTGCGGCAGTAAACTGCCCGCGCCGGCCCTGCAGTGGCGGAGGCCTGGGACAGGTTGGAAAGGCTACTTTGCTGGGTGGCGCAAGCAGCGCTGCAAGCCCACTTGTAGCATTTAATTTACAGGCGCTGGGTATATGGGATACCACTGTAAAGGGACTTACAAGTAAATTAAATATGCCAAACAGGTGTAGACTAATCTTACCAAGTTTACCAGAGAGAGCACATATACTTTAGCACTGATAAGCATGCCACACCGTGCAGGAACGTGGGTGCAATTACAGGGGAGCACAACATGCGCCCCCTGCATGCACCTCCAGACCCCTTGGTTGTCTCTCCGCCATCCTTTTCATGGCGGGCTCACCGACATGAAAAGGGCGGTGAAAAGGCAACTCGTAATATGCTCGGTGGTGCCGGCAGCAGCATCGCCAGCATATATTCAGGCGGGTTGTAGACCGCCGGGCCAGAGGGATCCTTGGGGAATGCCATACTCTTAATAATGCGCTAAGTCTGCAATTGTCTTTTTTGCTGGGAACCAAGAACCCCATTGTCGCACTTGACTCTCTCTGAGTAGCAAAGCAGAGCTGTCCAAGACCTACTCAGGAAAGTTTGTCAATAATGCATTTAACATGAAGCATTGCAGTTCAAACCAACTTTAAACATGTGTCAGAGTCTTTCTTTACTTGCTTTAGACCACATAATGCAGCCATATAACTAGCCAGAAGGGATCCCTGCACTCCTGAGCTGATGATGAGCCTAAAGCTCCAGCTCAGAGTGCTTTAGAAACAATGAAAACCATTCTTGGGGTCATGGGCACAAGATCCCAGGAAACGTAGGGTTGGTAATTGGTAAAATACACCCTGCAGCCCCCCATAGCATGTTGATGGTGCCTCTGCCCCTCCTTGGTGCACAACAATTACAGGAAAATATGCCTCTTACCTTAGCTGTACAGCAGCGGCCATATTTTAAAAGGCAGGCATTGTTGGTTAACACTCTCAGTCCAGTTACCGTGAATTTATAGTGAGTGAGACTCAGGTAGTAGAAACTCTTAAAGGACTAAATGGGCAGACCTCATTTGGTACAAAACCACACTACCTGGGACATGTAGAAGTGAGCAGGTTGGAGACAAGACCCTGGAATATCAGCAACACAGGGGTAGCCAAATAGGCACAGAAACTTGAGCTGAGCTGTGACTACAGCCACAAGGTGATAAAGGAGCGGATCTGACAAGACTCATTTTCAGCTAAGAAAAAGGGCTGGGGTGGAGTCCAAGATCAGAAGTCATCTAAAAGGAAGATGTGCTTATGAGATTCTCACTATTGTCATCATGGTAGTGTAAGGAAGGAAATCTGTAGATTTGAGATCCAAAATAAAATGGAAAATGAAAGAATGATTGTTGTGGCACGGGCAATATCTTGTTAAGGTAAAAAGGGCAGAATAGCTCCCTGAGATAGCCTTCTGAGGAGCACAGTGGTCTAGGTTAGGGCACGATCCTTTGGGGGAGGGGGGGAGGGAAAGCTTGGGCAGATTAAGACATTGACATTTTGCAGACCTCTAATATAGGCAAATGTGGACGATTCTCCAAAGATGCAGGGGGAGTGAAATTTTGAAACAGTGTGTGGCAGTATCGAGTTTCTAGGGGGGCAAATCTGGTAGTAAAATATATGGAATCCCTCAACTGTTTTCACCTCTTCTAGTTTAATCCAACATGCCTACCAATCATTCTATTCTCAGTTATATTGCTAATGGAAATTCACAGCCTATGTTAGGGTTTTAAGTGGAGCTGATCCTTCCAAGCAAAAATGACTGCGACAAAGGCCTGTAAAAGGCTCAATATCCAATTACTTAACTTTACAGTCAAAATACTGCTGGATTTCTCAACAAAGATGGTAAACATCCTTTAAAAATAATCTAAAAAACAATCCATGTCAGTGATGCAGTACCGTTTTATATTTTATGATTTACTCCCTCCTATATACCCCTAAGAGTATTTGCTGTTCTCAAAATGTGTTTTTCAAGATGTGCCTCTGTAGTTTTTTTATGTAGCATATGACTTTTGTATAATGCATATTTTACCGGTGTCTGGGTGAGTTTAGGTTATAGGTGGAGTTTGTGAAGGTGCACAATTGAGAGCTCTGCAGTTGAGGCTGAAGGCAGTGCAAGCTTCTCACAATGCGTGTCAGTGGGCCACCAGTCTACGTGCATATCGAATCCTTGTCCTGTCTGCAGAGCACACTGAGAAATGGTCACAAATGTGCCAACTGTAATTGAGGAAAAGTGTTTGAAGGCGGTATATAGCTGTTATATAGACAGCGCCAAAGGAAAAGAAAATACAGTGCTTACAGATAATTGGGTGGGTAGTGTGCACGGAAGAGGGGATGGTGAAGTGGAGGAGATGAAGAAAGAAAGTTGATAGTGAAAAGATGGTGCTGATTTGAGAAAGCAGTGGGGAGAAAAAGGGCGTAAATGTCTAAAAGTGAAAGTCTGCACAGGAAAGTCATATGAAGGAAGTAAATGAGCCCACTACACCTTACACAGACCTTATTAATGTTTAATTCATAATCTCATATTTTCATAATTAAAACGCTTTTAATTCTAATTATTGACAACAAAATCATTGTTGTTACACAGTTGTATGAAATGCTTACAATCATTGGCAACACCAATAGGTGTATGTCCGTTGTTTTTTTATGTCTGGGTGAAATAACAGAAAACTCCTTTTGCCCTCAATGCCACCTCAGTTTGGACCCACCCATGTGTAAATCAGTCTTGGCCCTGCTCCACTTGAAGCAGTCCAGCCCAAACTGCCAGTCCAGGTCCAAAAAAGGTGAAAAATATGGGGTGGCCAAACAGAAAAGTGGACCTGCTACACCAATGAACATATGAATGTTTTTTCACACAGGCTAAACACATCTGCCTTAATTCAGGTGCACACATTATAATCAAAGTTAAAAAAAACAAGATAACCACAATAACAGGCAAATCTAATAAAAACCAGAGCACAAGAATTCCAGTTTGGTCAGTGCCCAAGAAAGAACTAGATTCCAAACAAGAGGAAATCTGTTGGTTTACCACTCTTTCAAGAATCTTGATGGGGGAAAGGTAACAGCAAGATTGGATGAAAATTGCTCAGAAAGAACTGTTTGAAAAAGCGACACGTCTAGGTGAGTGTATATAAGGTAATAAACTTATGTGAATAGTACCAACAGTCAGACAACAACCACCGCCCTTGGAGTCTTCCCCAGCTTTCTTCATCCAATATTCTACCCCACCATTCCACTACAAACATTCCATTAAGAGTAAAACCCAACACTGTTGTGTTAGCAGAAGGTTTCTTAAGTATTGGCAGTTCTGAAGCTTTCTTTCTAAGCTTGAAGAACCAAAGAAGTGGCTAGGGATTTATTGCAAATGGCCTTAAGCATGCTGGCCACAGGAGACGTGGCCAGTCTTAGAATCATAGGTGGACAAGGATCAAAAGGGAATCCAGATGAAATAGTTGCCAGACAATTCTCATTAAAGTCATGTGAAAACCAGTCAGGGATGACCTACTGCCTGCTACAATGTGGAGAATCTCCGAGAGATGGAGTAGATGACTTTAATGAATTGCAAATAGAAGGAATTTTGTCATCAAAGAGTCAGAAAGATTGTCAGGGAGGGCTTGAGAGGATATTAGGGTAGTCATTAGACAATAAAGGGAAGAAAGCAAATGAGCCACCCTGAAAATCTCTTTGGTCGCATTATGAGACTGGACAATTCTGCCCTTACAAATGTCTTTCGTAAGAGCATTGCATTGTCCATAATTCAAATTTCGTAGAAGGTGGATAATCCTTGTACCCTGCTCTCTCCAGGTTTTGTTATTATGGATTTTGGCTTCCTTAATTGTGTTTTTGCCTGCTGAATGATGAGTACAATAAGAAATGCAAGTGGACAGAGATGCTTTATCATGAAGGGCAAGAATGATTTTGCTATTAAAAACCTCAAAGTCATCTTTCAGTACTGAAATGGGCAAAAAAGATGTAGAACTTTGGACCTCAGAGAGAGCATTAAAAAAGCTCTCAGCAGATAGTTTAGACTAAGCAGACTATTAGCTGACTTAACATGATTATTAATTCAAGTACAACTCTCAGGTAGGAAACATTTAAAGGGGATCATTAAATGATCAGGCAAAGCCAGAGGAATAGCTGTATCACAAAAGCCTGTTCCTTCATGAGCAAAAACAAGATCCAAACATTGCCTTTATTTTTTGGGCCCAAACCTAATTGACTAAGATTTAAGTCAGAGAGAGAATTGATTAAAAGATCAGTGTCTGGTTTCGTGGGCACATCCACCTAAATGTTAAAATCTCCAAAGTATGAGTAAGTCAACAATAAAGGAGCTCCCCCTCTTAATTTGAAACCAGGGACTGGAAGTGCTCTTCAAGGGTCATTTGTCTGGGCTCTTGTTCTCATGGACACAAACAGCTAGAGAAGGACCCCCATTCTGTGTAGAACCAGCTTGTCAGTTGGGAGTGGACTGCATTGGACACTTTGGTAGTCCTGAGTGGAGATAGAGATCAGGAATGCAGTATCTAGCATCTTCATATCTTCATGACATTAGGACTCATAACTGGAAGAAGAAGTGTCAGAGAGATCTGCCTTTCCCTTGGAGCAGTGACCCGAGTTCCCCAGAATATTGGCAGGAAGACTGAAAATATTCAAGTGCATAACCCTGAAAGGTAACTCACTTTGCCCCTGCCCTCATGGCCTCTGAGAGGCAAAACAATTTGCTGTTAACATTAGTTGCCTTTGGTGCAAGAGTGTGTTCCAATGGTTGTTTTGGTAATGCACATTGACTAACATTGAATTTTATAAGGCTGTGGGCCATATTATCAAGAACGGCGATAACATTATCACCGCTTTAGCGGCAGGAAACTGCCGCTAAAGCAGCGATAAGGGGCTTGATAATATGCCCTATAGAATTCCAATAGAAGCCCAGGTTTGATGTCCCTCACACCAGAACCTGGGCTTCTATTGGAATTCTATAGGGCATATTAGCAAGCCCCTTATCACCGCTTTAGCGGCAGTTTCCTGCCGCTAAAGCGGCGATAATGTTATTGCCGTTCTTGATAATATGGCCCCATGTTTGCTAAGGACATTTGTTTGACTTTTTTCACATTCATATCTCCAACTCCTTTAACCTGATTTTAATGTGTATTGTATCATTTTGTTATTACAGTTTTCTTTGTTTTTCTAAATTTGTTTGGGGCATTTATGTTTGCTTTACTACTTGAAACTGGATCACTGACAGAATATTGGGAAGAAAAATATAGAGTGAATAGTATATCATGTCAAAAATATGGATTACCAAAATATTGATAAGAGTGCAAATAGATAAGTACAGATTTACCGTTCTCAACTCCACATCTACATACCTTGAAGATGTATATATTGACAAGGTATATGTGGAATTATATAATAGTCAAACTGTGCTTACCCATAGGAACTCACCTTCACAATATTTGTGTCCTCGATATTCTTTCTCCAATATTTTGTCTAAACACCCTTTAAACTATCACATTTCTTTGGGGTAAGACCTCCTGCTTGTGCCACAGCTAGCAGGGGTTAAACAGAGATTCATCAATGAACTGTTTTGTAACCTGCCAAAAATATTGTTTTATTAAGTTGGTAGGCGACCCCCATCTAAATCAATAATTCTGTTTTTAACACACAGTCTAAGAGCCAGTCAGAAAATTTTAAATATCCTTATATCAGGTACATCAGTAATATGACATTTCAGATATTAAACTCTGCAAATTCAAAGTTCTTACCCTTTGCCCTAATGTTACTGTAATTGTTAATTAGCAGATGTAATTTGCTATTTATTCTAAATGTACTCACCCATAACAGGAATGTTTGTTGAAGCACTTGATGTTTTTCTTTTAGATTCACTTCTTGTTGATTGTGGAATTGCTGTCCCTGTAAACCAAAATGAAGGAGACTATAACAACTTGTTTCAATAAAGTGCTTCATAGCATAGGTCTGCCATTTTTGAGTGCTGTAAATAATGGATTTTACTACTTTCCAGTTTAATCATACTTAAGTAACTGACCTTAGAAGCAAGGAAGGCCGATTAGACCTTATGGGGATTCAGAACTTTGACAGTTATATTACAGCAGATGAGCGTTATGAAAATGATTAGGATATATTTATAAATAGGAACTTCAAATGAACAAAATAGGCTATTAATTAAATGTTCTTCAGTGGTATTATATTTTTCTACTTTAAGGAAAATGCATGCATGTATACTCCATATTGTATACCCACTACCCAAATTCAGGATGTTTTATTGTAAATAACAGCCTCATTCTGAGTACCACAAGAATTCAGGAAGGAAGCATTAAAATTGGTGTGTGTGTGTGTATGTGTCTAACCATAAGGTTGTAAATCCATTTGGAATTTTTCCATGAGATAAATTCTCTTCTTTCTCTGCCCCAAGCAGACTGATTTACTGTTAGGAACAGTCTTGATTAGGGGTGCAACTAGATCCAATATTTTTGAGGCAGCTAAGATTCTGAGTGGTGGAACGGAGCCGTCTTCTAAGCTTGAGTCACAGTCACCTGTTAGAGCTCCCAGTTAAGTGTTTTGTACTCCAGTTTCTGGGACAATCAGTGGGTAGGTGTCTTCTAAAATACACTGGGGCCAGATGAATAGGGTTTAAAGCATCTTTTACAAGATATTAGGATGCTTTAGAAAAATGGTAGCCAGTGAAGAAGTTTAAGCACATTTCTGTTCATACTTCATTTACCAGCATGCAATGCCTTTACAATACTTGCAGAATAGGATGTTAGTACACAAGATATTCTCTTGCTGTCAAGGATCTGTCAGATAGGTAGGGCTACCAAGCCTTGTTTTGTCGACCCCCTTAAATCTTTTAAATGCCAACGTGTTAGTACCTTAACTTGACAGATTATATGTCATCTCGTTTTAACATATTAACCTGCATGGACAAAGGATAGAACCAGACAAAATAAGCATGGTTTAATTGACAGAACAGAGGTACTTATAGCTGATATTGCAATCTACATGGAAATATATTCCCCTTGCCAGCATAATTTGTCATTTGACTTTGAGGTGGTGTCAAACGTCGATGACGCTAAGCTCATGGTTTCTTTCCAAAAAGCTAACAAGGAGCTCATAGAGGCTTTTAAATCCTATCTCATCTTAGTGGTGGATTGGTAAACAAGCATTGGCATAGCCAATAGGTCTCGCATTTGGGACCTTATAAGTGTTTAGCCCAGTAGTACCTGCTACCGGACTTGGGTGGTGGGGCAGGGAGGGCGGAGGGGTGGGGGGGGGATTAGCTCGGGGAAATGAAAAGGATAACATTAAAAAAAAACACTGACCTGAAAACGGCCGGTGTTGCCGCTGACTCTCCTTGGATCCTCTGCATCTTCTTGCCTTCTTCCTGCCTGGAGGACAGTAGCAGGAAGCACCCAGGCTCCCAAGCTCCCCTGACCAATCACAACGCTGCAATGCAGCGTTGTGATTGGTCTGAGAGACGTAAATCGGTGCTCAGACTAAGGTTTGGAGCCCGAGGCATGTTGTCCCCCAAGGCTGTAATGCAACCTGGATGGAGCACTTGCGCATGACTGTTTTGGGCGGCACGAGAGGGCCGGCCGAAATGTCATGCACACTTGGAGTGCCACCGCTCCTCCCCCTGCAGTGCTCTGGGTCACGGGGCACAGCCCCGCCCCCAGGAAAGAACGGAGCCACAGCAGAAGGAAAAAGAAAATGATAATAACGTCACATTATTATCATTTTTTCCCTTTTTTCATTGCTCAGAGAGCAGTGGGGCGACGCTCCTCCGCCTTAGCGGAGGAGCCACCACTGGGTTAGCCAGAGCTATTGGCTTTGCCAATATATTAAAGCTATGTTGTAGAGCATTGTAGCTGCTATGCAGCATGTGGAAAAGTTATAATAAAAAAGTGTTATAACAACAAAACAACAACAATAATAAAAACAACTATGCATGTAGGGATAGCTATACAGCAGAAAACCAGCTGTTGGGTAACAGGGTGTTGTGTATCATGAGAGTGCTGAGAGAAGGTAATAGATCATGTGTATCAAGTGCGCGTTTTCACTTTTTAATTACATTATGTTTACAATTGTATCACATTCACAATTTTTAGCACAGGGAAAGTAGGTGATCTGCCCAGAATTACACATTTTCAGGTCAGTTACTAGGAGATGGGGCTAAACATTCAGGTCCCCAAAACAGCAGCTCAGCATCTAAATAATAATAGTAATAATAAGAATAGGAAAAACAAAAAAATATATAATATTGTCATTAATCCCTTGCAACACTGATAACCGTGTTCTCCTGAAGTGTTTGAAAGGTGCAAGCGAACATCCCTAGGCCTTGCTCAACACTGCTAAAGGAAAGCCTAGGCCGGTACTCACTAGTTAGTTGTCCTGCAGCTGCTGCTCCCCAGGCATGGAGAGTCCTGAGCCAGGCTCCTCCTAGCCCAATATTTGCTAGAGAACTTCACATTGGCGAACCGCATGGGCTCTCGCTGCTGTCAGAGAAGGAGGGGCTCTCGGGAGGACAGGATGCTGTGCCGGCGCCGGGAGTGATGAGCAGTGCCTCCCCATGGCCCATATTTATGCGAGAGCCTTGGCACTGATGGAGCGCAGATTAAGCTGCAGTCAGTCATTTGAGACATCTGATGCCTCATGCGATATTAAACTTTAGGAAAGCATGTGTTATGTTTCACTGTGAAACAGTTTCCTGTACAATGTTCTCGTTCTCGGGCAACATGCAAAATAAAGAGAAAGAACATCATGCCCTTGCTTTTAAATGTCTTTAAATGTCAGTCAGGTGGCGTTTTATATGCTCATTCTGGGGAGCCAAATAATGTTTCTTCTATGGTTAAAGGTCGTATTTATTTTTCATACACTATAAACAAGGAATCACCTGGGGAAAAGTGTCGCTTAAAAGCAGCTAGACTAATCACGTTAGAGGAATGCACTGTCCTGTACGTGTTTTCCTGGCTGATCCCGCTAGAGGATTGGGGGCGGCCTCCCCTCTGAAACAACATATTGGGACGCACCGAGGTTGCTGCATGATTAAAGAGGTCAGATAAGCCGCATTACATGACCACAGAACTTGAGCCTTCGGCATAAAACATACCAGAAGGAAGAACGACTGGCCCGTGCAGCAGTAAACAGGAGCCGCCTGCGGGAGGAAATAAGGCTGCAACAGAATGCTGAGAGGAGGAGCGCATGAGACCTCCGGCAGCTGCTGTCCTCACACCGTGAAGATAAGAGATCAGCCTCGATCTTGGCGCGCCTCCAACCATGCCCAAAATTCATTGAAAGGCACACAAACCAACAAATGGAAAGTGCTGGGTTTCGCCTTAGCCCACAGAGGGATTACAGCATGCCATGCAGAGCAGCGCATGCGTGCTGACTCTAGGCTCGACCTAAAAAGTACTGTGTGAAGCTTAACTCTGAGATATGTGAGATCATAGTTTTGTGTTGGACCGCTTTCGGCATGGTCCAGTAGATGGCGGCTGATAGAACTAGGAGCGCCACATACTCCGACTACCACAATAAGGAATTTGGGGATTTGTAAGAAATTGGTTTTCTGGTTGAGGGGGATGAAACCCTACTCAAGCAGGAATCACAATCCTTGTCAGTGTGAAGTCACAAGCAAACCCCAAATTAACCTGTGCTCAACCTTCTAGTAGTTTGGCATAGAGCAGTCAGGCTTGAGAGGCAATGTGTAAATTATTATGCAGCACTTCAAACCATAATAAAGTGAAAACATAACACAGGAAAAATCCCACACCAATTTTGAAAAATAGAGTAAAATGTAATAAATAATTTGACACTAACACAACACAAATCCAATTAGTAGAACTGGAGATATTCAATTTTAAAGATTTAAGTGGTAATAGCACCAAAAACCCACACGCGCCATCTGTGGCAATCTGGTCACACGAGACCGGGTGAAAGTCACAAGTTCAGGCCAACTGCGATGGAGCTTGGGCCGAATACAGGGACCAGGTTAGACCCGCTAAAAGAGATGCCTTCAAGTCCAGTTCAACGAGTTCTGTTCACGGTGTAAGGAGCCCCGAGGAGCAGGGAGAGGGTCAGGAGTAGCCATCGAAACAGCGCAAAGAGCAGGCTGGGCATTGCAGACTGTCGTCGCTGTAGCACAAAGTTCCTTTCGGCATCTCATGCAGTCCTTGCTGCAATTCGCATTTGTGGTCCCCGCGAGCAGTCAATGCTGTAATGCAAAGAGTTGGTTTATCATAACTCCGCATTGTTGATTGGCACCGGTGGCAAGGGTTTGGCTCGTGAAGAGCCCAAAAACTTCAGTGGAGCTCAACTGCGGCCACACCAATGTTCTAGGACCTATGGGGCACAACTTGGGGGTCAGAAACACACTTCAGCAGAGGCCAGCAGGGCTCAGCCAGGTCCAGTTGCCAGTCCAGGCAGCAGGTCAGCTGGACAGTTGCAGGGAGCCTCTGGAGCTTGTTATGTCCCTGTAGCTCAGAACAGGAGGCCAGTTGGCTGAACCTTAGAGTCACTTTAGCCAGGGTTGAAGGGTGCAGGCCCAATCTTCCTTCTCAGCAAGCAGGGTAACAGAGCAGCAAAGTAGCAGGGCAGCAGAGTGGCAATCCTTCTGTCATCAAAGCAGCACAGCACTCCTTCTATAGTATCCACAGGTCCAGGAGTGCACTGAAGCGTTGGTGTCTGAGATTCAATATTTACACCTGGTGCCTGCTTTTAAGTGGGAGAAGCTTCTAGGGGCTTCCCTTTGAAGTGCGGAGGCTTCCTGCCTCCCCTGCCCTGACTCCAGACTAACTACAGGGGGTGTTCAATTGTTTGTGTGAACCAGGACACAGCCTATTCAGGTGTAAGTGGGGCTGTGCCTAGCTCTGCCCTCCCATGCTGCCAGTGGTGGTCCATTCAGGCACACCTGAGCTCTCTATTGTGTGTGGCTGTCTAGGAGGAATACACAAAGACCAACTGCTAACTCCTCCCAGTCATGTGGCCCAGAGACAGGCTGCAGGCACTAAATCGCTAAGGCAGGAAGATGCCAACTTTCTAAATGTGGAATTTACAAAATTGTAGCCAAAACGTTGACTGCACCATAAAAGACGAATTTTCATTACAATTCTGAAGACACCAAACATGAACTGTTTACCTGTTACAATTTGGAAGTTTCAGCTTATTAAATGTAATAATGTAACTCCAAAGTTATCCAATGGGAGAAGCAGACCTTTCAGTACTGAAAAACTAATTTCAGAGTTTTTCACTACCAGGACATGTAAAGCTTAAAAGTACATGTCCTACTTTTAAACAACATTACACCCTACCCAGTGGAGTGTTAGGGCCTACCTTAGGGGTAGCTTATATGTATTAAAAGCAAAAAGAACAATTGATTGTCAGAATGTTGAACAATGTGAAACATTCACCGCAGTACAGAGACCTGGGCCTAAATCCAAGTGGGAAGGGTAAACCCAGACGTGGGTCCCGTGCTCACCGCGCCACTGAATTCAAGCTAGCCTGGCTGATGAGGGGTGATGCCCCTTGTTTACAGTCCAGGGAGGACCTGGCTTGGCAGTTTGGGCTGGACTGTTCCCATGGGGAACAGGGTCAAGACTGATTTGCATATGGCTGGGTCCAAACTGGGGTGGTGTGGTGAGCAAAAGAACAATGGATTAAACCCAGATCTTCGTGACTGGGGGTGAATGTTTGCATTATTCAGCATTTCGTTCATCATTTGTTCCTTTTGCTTTTATATGTATTAAAAGGGCAGGTTTGAGACTGGCAAAAGGTTTACTTTGCCAAGTCAAAATGGCAGTTTAAAATTACACACACAGGCTGCAATGACAGGCCTGACATACGTTTAAAGGGCTACTTAAGGTGTATTTCCCAGAAGTTGAGAGCTGAATTATTGGAGCTAATTACATGTTGCACAACATCGCCGTACGACAGGCTTACATATAGATCTTGCCCCTGATCTACACCCACATCCATTTACCCGGGGTAGGGTAGAGAATAGAGATCAGGTTTTTCGGGTGTGGGATTAGATAGTTAATTCATTTTGTTCTTTAGCTGCTAATTTGGTTGCTGCATTTATGTGGTTGGACAGTCTCTTGAAAATGGTAAATGATAGACTACTACCACACTCTCCATATATACTATTCTGAGACAACTTTCAACATGGCTGAGACACAAGATTAGAGGGTTACCCCATTCGTTGATGAGAAATTGGACATTACTAGGGAGGGGCCTTCCAGAAGTAGCTTCGGCCTTATGAGGGTCCAGAGACCGAGTTGGGTAATGCTGTGCTTTCTCAAATCTGGTGCAACATTGCCACAAGCTGCAATGCAGTGATTTTCCCCACATAGTGGGCCAAGTTCTGCCACAAGCACTGGTAGGACCTTCATCGCTGGGCCTGAATACAGCTCCAGGACATTATGGGCTTGTACTACCAGACACATTCTACCACTTCTGTATGACATCACTGTGCAAGAGAGTCCCAAGAGCAGTCTGGCTGACCCTCCATGCTCAGCTGGAAGAGTTTGAGAGGCAGACTGATGGGAATCATATTTAGTTTTAAATATACATTTAAGTGCACAGGTGTTTTGAGAGTTGTGTCCTGTCATGAGTTTAGTTTGAGCTTTGTTCTAACCTTCTATGTTATATTCAACCAGTGCTATTTGTGTTTTCAAAAGAGTGAAAGTTAAAAATTACTAACATGGAGGTATAGTAGTCATTTTTTTGGATTGACTAATCATCTGAGCTTGACATTTTGAAAATGTTTTTCAAGTTTTATAGTTAATGAAAGCTTTACAGTTAAAACTCAACGTTCACATAATAAGTGTAAGAAATTGGGTTATGGGTTGGGGAGGAAAGCCCTACGCAGGTAACAACCACAATCCTTGTCAGGGTGAACCAAAAAAGTCACTAAATTAACCTGTGCTTAACCCTTTGGCAGCTTTGCACAAAAGCAGTCAGGCTTAATTTAGAAACAATTTGCCTCATTTATGAGGTTTTCGCACAGGGCAGCACCGCAAGGAATCTTGGGGCACTGCCCTGTCTCAAAACAAAAGGGCAGGAATGCGCTGTATCTATGAAATACAGCACATTCCTGTCCTTTTCCCCTGCGCCGGCACACAATGGGCTGCCATGTGCCAACGCAGACACCCTTGCACCATGTTGCAAGGGTGCCTGCGTTGTGGAGATTATTGATTTTGTGCAGCAAGAGACACCTTACTGCACAAAATCATTCAATTCAGGCGATTTCCTCTTTCTATGTGTGCTGCAGAATGCAGCACACATAGAAAAGGAAAAACAAGGAGAAATGAAAACATTTCTCCTTGTTGCACCTCCCTAACGCCACCCATGGGGTGGTGTTAGATTCTGACGCATTCCAAGGTTTATGATTTTTCGTAAATCTGGGAATCCTTCAGATTCCATGGGTGTTGTGTGTAAACACCCACAGCAACACCCATGGAATGCCCCTTTCACGCAGTGATCTGCGTGAAAGGGGCAGATATTTACAAGGCTATGAAAAGCCACTTAAAGTGGCTTTACGTGGCCTTGTAAATATACCACAGCACATTGCGCCACCGGAACGTCAAAAAAGTAATGTTCCAGCAGCGCAAAAGTGCCGGAAGGGGCCTCATTAATGAGGCCCAATATGTAAAGTATTTCTGCAGCACCCAAACAGCAAGAAAGTGAGAACACAACACAAGAAAAATTCCAAACCAATTTGGAAAAGTAGATTCAATAGACTAAAGTTTATTTAATAAAATCACACCAAATGAAATAAACCCAATCAGTAGAACAAGAGTTATGAAATTTAAAAGTTTTTAGTAAGATCTAGTGCCGAAAGGATCAAAGCGCCAATCACAGATATCTCATCACGCAAGACCAGGTCAAAGTCAAACGTCAAGGCCGACCGCGCTGGAGCACAGGTTGGATACAAGGGGTGGATTCGGGCCCGGTCTAGGCTTACCTTTGAACTTAGAAAAGTTTCTGAAGAAATGTTACTGAGAAGGTAGAGTTCAGAGGGGTAAGGCAGCAGGATGTGTTAGAGGAGGAGGAGGAGGAGGAATCAATACCGGGGAGCCACAGGACAAAGTCTTAGTGAAGCAGTCTTATGCGTCCTTGACGTTTCCTTATGAACATATAAGGTAAAAGGACATCAAATCAGACTACACTAGTTTGGTTATATGTCTGTATGTGTTCTTAACAAACCTTGACATGGTAGAAAGTACACATTTCACCCAGACAAATGTCACAATGTTGGTTGTATCTGTGTCATCAATCGAATGGCTTGATGCTTTCACAGTTCTTATAAAAAGATATAGACATCTGGGTCTAATAACAGACATGACAATGATTCTACATAAATCAAGAAAGATGGCAACTTCCATTGTTTGTGAGTGGGAAGATGGCGACCTCCATTACTAAAGATGGAGTCGAGGCCTACATAAGATGGAGTCGGACCTTAGGAACTTTACGTCAAGATGTGAACATTTTCACAGACCTCAAGAGACTTCTGTGTAATTTACTGGTAATAAATGTGTTAATGCTTCAATTTGGGATAGCTTCACATTGTCTCATGCTCTATTTCTTATGCTCTACAGATTGGCCTATTTTCGTGGTTCTAAAATAAGATCTTCCAATATTGTTAAAGGTATTCCTTTGTAAGCATCATATTTTTGCATGCTAGTTAAAGCCATTATGAAATGCTCCTTCCTCACCAATCACACCCAATCAGTCATCTTGCTCCCTATACCTCGAGGACCGCTAACCTCATTTGTGGAGTATCCTCAGGATCTTCTCTCAGCCCCATGCAGTTCAACGCCTACATGACATGTCTTGCAAACATCATTCGGATCGACGAAATCAATATCATCTGTTATGCTTACGATACTTAGATCATCCTTTCCCTCACCGATGAAATGTCAAGCACCTGGTCCAACTTCACCTCCTGCATTTCCGAAGTCGCCAGTTGAATGAAGATTAACTGTCAGAAACTTTACACAGACAAAATGGAAGTTATAGTCTTCAGCAAGGCTATGCAACTCCACCTGTTGGCCAGCAGATCTCGGGCCAACACCCTGCCCAGCAACCCAAGCCAAAAACCTAGGAATAGTGATGGACAACCAACATGCAATGAATGGTCAAGTCAAGGCAGTCACTATTCTTGTTTCTACACCCTCAAGATCCTCCAAATAAATCTTCGAATGGCTCCCGATCGACACCTGCAGAAGTACCATCCAGGCCCTCATTACCAGCAGAATAGACTATGGCAACACATCCTACATCAGCATTAACCCCCAACTGACCAGAACACCATACAAAATGCAGCAGCCAGACTCACTCTCAGGCTTCCAACCTGCATGCACATCATTTCACACCTCAAAAATCCCCACTGGTGCCCCATTAACAAATGAACACAGCTTCCAACTCCTCAAGCACACAAGCAAAGCCCTGCACAATCTAGGACCCTCCTACCTCAACCGTCGCATTCTTTTCCACACCCCAAACAGAAACCTCTGCTTGGCCATCCTCTTGCTCTCACAAATCCCCAACACACACTAAACCAGAGACAGTGGTCGAGCTTTCTCATTCCTCTCTACTAAAGCCTGAAGTGATCTCCCCTTTCACATCAGAGCTGCATCCTCAGTCCCTGAGTTCTGCAAGAAACTGAAGACATGTCTCTTTACCTAGACCCCGGGTATGGTCAGCGCAGTCTTCTGTTATTAGCACCAGGATACCCTCCCAGGTGAGTTGAGCGCTCTACAAGTACTCATCACATAACATAACATACATTGATCTCATATATAGTGCACTCTACTACGAGTTTCTTGAGGCTTAACAATAGGTGTTACTTGTCCTGACAATGTGAAGTGCAGCTGGCACACATATCTATGCATGTGGAACAGGCTACAGTTCTTTACAATCCCAGAGAGAATTTGTGGCCCTAACTATAGAGTGCAGTTACCTCTCAGGCTATGGAGGTACGGATGTAATCCTACACTGCAGCAACGGGATTGAATTACTGAGCATGGGCACCATCTTAGTGCCATGAAACCTTAGATATTTTTTGAATCAGTGCAGTAAACAGGGCACCAGAAGGCCAATACGAGCAGAATTCCCTCTTCCCGGTAGGTACACCAAGCTGCCAGCTATGCAAGTTGGGTACTGTGGTGTGGCAGACCTAGGCTATGTTGCACAATGACCAGCAGTGATGAAACTCCTTCTGAAAAGTTCCCACCTCTCTCTTTGCCATCAGTGTGTACGGCTTTAGGCTTTCATTTGATGTGTATTGTACACTCAGTAGGTCGCTGTGGTTCGTCTGCATCAGTATTTAAGGTCAGTGTGTCAGTGGGAGTGCATGAAGACATGTAGTGAAGGAATGGCTTCAATGTGTTGTGGGTACACTTGACAAGTGACTGCCTTCAAACAGGTATGTGCATTTTAAATATGGAAAAGAAAAAACAACCATCAGTTCCTAATATAAAACAAAAAGTGTTTCCACTTATATACAAGTAAGTTGCAGGAATGAGCCTGCGCAAGACGCGGGTGCACCTTGATGCCAACAGGGGTCTGATCACACATGACAACACAAGTTGAATCTTTATCCAAGAAATGGTTAAATGCAAAGGCTTGAAGGCTGGGCCTGCACCCAGGAGTGGCAGCACACAGAAGCTTTTGGGAGTCTGAGCCTGGGCCCTAGAGCTGGTTGCACTTAGAGGATTAAAGGGACCATGTCACACACTTTCACCAGAAACAGAGCTGGCACCTTTGAGGTGGCAACACACAAGAGCTTGAGCCAACACCCTTGAGCTGAAAATTAAGGACCATGAAGGCTCACAAAGTGGTATGAATCCAGCAGTCACCCCCCTGTCCTGTCCCAAGATTCCCTTATACTCAGGTGCTCCCCCGGGCCCAGGACTAATCGTATCATCCTATAGGAACACCAGACAGTGTCCAGAGGCTTCACTTCCCAGCAGCTCTAGTACAGGGCTTTTCGGAGCCCCAGGTGAAATGACATTTTCCTGTTGCGTACACTCTCACATCTTTTTTGAGACCACACTTCGCCATCTGGCACCCTGTTGTGGCAATTTTTCATAGTACCCAATGTCAGCAGCCTTGTGTGGCCTTAATATAGCTACAGCGCAGGGGTCCTAGGCTTTGAGTACAGAGATGGGACTTGCAACCACTCCCGGCGTGGCCCTAGCCATGAAGAAAGAGTTATTTTTGTTTGTTTTTTAGAATTTGCTTTCATCGATTGTATATTGAGAAATTCTCCTGAAATACGGTATGCACGAAATGCAAACTTACCCAACAAATTCTCATTGTTCACTTTAAATATTCTGGCTCAATGGGTGAGCTTAGCTTCTGCTTCTCATTTCCGATTTTAGCTTGAAAGTAGAGTTCTTTCCTGCTGTTAAATAAAGCGTTGTGTACTTTCTTTCTCTGCTATTGTTTTCATGCCCCCCTAACCTCCCCCAAGATCAGCGGTAGTAAGGGTAGTGAGGGGATACAAAAGGCAAGCCTTGTCTTGCAAATGCTTTTCCTTGCTCTCCTATTTGACAACATAACACATATATTTATAAAACACACGTTCACTCCTTTGACTCTGAAGGATGAAAGATTGTGGCAGTGCTTAATTTGTAAAACAAGAGGTGCTGGGGCCCAAATATTTCTCAGAAGCCCTCCAACGCTGCTGCCAAATGGGGTTAGGAATAGCAAGGCTATATAGTTTTGATTTCACCTCATTCCTCTTACATCCACTGATATACTCTCCCTGCCCCTTTACTTAACTTTTGCAAGGTTTCTTTTTTCATTCTTGCCTTTTCTTTTGTGACTTATTTGCCGTCTTTCTAATCATTTTCTTCTCTGTTTTGCTGCCTTTCTCTCTCCTGGGTCAAATATGATTGTTAAATATAAATCCCCCCAAAAAGAGTCCCTGTGGGTCCCACCTGAAACTACCGGCTCAAATTAAGCACTGAGTTCACGAGTACAAACACAGGTTTCTGGAGTGGATGCATTTGTCCACTGAGCAACCAGACGCAACATTTGTGCCCACGAAACATTCCTCCTAGAGAATGCATACTGCCCCTTAGGGCGGCTTGCCCGCCTGTGAAAGCTTTTAAAGATCACAAAATATTGTGCAGAAGAACGATTCACACCAGTAAGGGACGGCTTGTAGGTTTTAGACGAAAAGTAAAGAACACAATTTATCCTGAATAGAGCGGTTTAGAAAATGGAAAACGAGACAGAACATCGCCTTTTTTTAATTGACTGCACTAAGTTTTACGCCCAATCTTCCATTGAAATACAACGTCGCTATATAAACATTAGATTAGCGCCTCAGAGATCCTCAACAGGTTCAGAAATTAGAGTCTAGACAAATGCATCAGTTTAAATCCGAAGATAATTTCTTCTGTGAATAAAAAAGGCGCCCCAAGATGCTATCATAAATGCAGATAGTTTGTCCCTTCTGAGTGCTGAAGAGGAGTCTTCCCTTAATGACAGCGATGATGATCAATTACCATCTCAATTATCTCTTCTTCAAGGGAAATTACCAGAATTTCAATTAATCTGATTCCGTAATGTCTAATAAATCTCCCTGCTGTTTATTAATCTGTTTTGCAATTATCCAATTTCAGCAATTGAAACCATGATTCGGTAACCATAATTTGAAGTAAATTACTAGCCCATTTTATATTTCATACAGCCCACACGTCACTGATAGAAAGGTTAAAAATGTGCTTTAGATAATTGTAGGTACTGTGTGTTACATACTTTAAAGGTTTACAAGTTGTTATAAATAAACACAAAGGGGCACATGCATCAAGGTAGGCTTTGCGATTCCTTAATTGCGATTATTAAGGAATCGCAATTAAGGAATCGCAAAAGCCTATGCATGTAGGAATCGCTATAAAAATAGCGATTCCTAAACATTCCTTAATTGCGACTCGCTAATTGCGAGTCGCAATTAAGGAATACCTCCCATTAATTCCTATGGGCCTAGAGGCCCATAGGAATGAATGGGAAGACATTCTCAATTAGCGATTCGCAATTAGAGAATCGCAAATTGAGAATGCAATTTCAAGGGTGCCAGGGTGTCAAAATGACACCCTGTTGCACCCCTGAAATTGTGATGTGCACCCATGTTGCAGACACACATGCCCCAAGGGCATGTGTGTGTGTAACCTAAAACTTTAAAAATGCATTTTAGAGCATTTTTCGAAGGTATTGCAAATTACAGACAAGTTTGATTTGTCTGTAATTTGCGGTCCCAAATAGCGAAATCGCTATTTGAAAGTGCTTCTAGCATTGCATTTAAGGAATCGCAAATTGCGATTCCTTAAATGCAATCGCAATTTAGGAATTCGCAATTAATTGCGAATTCTTAAATTGCGCATAGGAAACACTTTCATGCATCTCCAAAGGCCAATTTGCGATCGCAAACGGCCGATTTTTGCGATTCGCACCGTTTGCGATCGCAAAAACCTTTGATGCATGTGCCCCAAAGATTCTTTTGTCGAGGTGGCATGTCTCTGCCAGTAAATACCAGAGGATACATCACAAGGACAGAAGAAAGCTGGGCACCCTTCAGCAAGTAGGTCTAAAAATTATAATTGGTGTAAAAAGGTAGAAAGAGAATTATTTGGTCTGTTAATATTGAAAAAGTCGATGTCAATATGAATAACGATACATTAATGTATAAAAACGAAATGGCATCTTTATTGACAAACTCGCCCGTTGTTCACTTCACGTCAACCCCGACTCAGAAATACGTAGTTAGGCAGGCCCTGAGACCCAGGCCAGAAGTCACTGATTGGGAGGTCACAGGTGGCAGGTGGGGTGGCACATAGCCACCAGACAAGCACGTGAACAGGGAATCCCAGATCAATCCCACAGATAGGAGCAGTGACACCACATTAGGAGGTTGGCACCAATAAAGCACACATGACCGGTGGGGTGCGCACGTTTCCCAAACACCATAAAGTCAGATGCCACATGAAGGTAGGAACACATTGCCTATCAGGACACAGCACACACAGTACACAAAGTGATTATGCACTCTCTATGCCAGACATCTGGACACATTACACACTGGCCGCATTGTGTCCACACAAGGTCAAGGCCCACCTGGATTCCTCATCCAATACATTATTTATGGCTCCAAAGACAGAGGTTCACATTCCTCACCTAAAATAAGTCACCAAAACTGTTTTATTGCATTAAATGAACAGTATAAAAGCCTATGTTAGACCGATTGCAAACTGAGACAGTCCTCATACCCTATGCCTGTGACTGTGCTCCTGGCCACATTGTTTAATGAAATTAACTGTTTCTGTTTTACCAAACGCCTATTGACTCTTGTTTTTTCAAGGTATTTCATATTCAAGTAACAGGTCTACTTTCAGAAAAAGCATCATCTGTGACTTAGCTATTGGCTTAGATAATACATGCACTACTATTTTCTAATCACAGGTAAATATGTTGAAAATTGGAATATAGTTGTTATTAAAGTACAGTGCAAATTTCTGAGACTAAGAATACGAAGGAAAGAAGAAGGAAAAGATAGAGAGAAGGGAGTTAAGATGGGGGAGAGACTGACAAAGGCAGATAGAGGGAAAGAGGGTCAAAAAGACAAGAGAGAGAGGGACAGAAATAAAATAAGCACCTGAGAGAGCGAGCAATACAGAACAAGAATGATAGACAGAGGTAGAGAAATAGAGTACGAAAGAGAGCAAGAGAGTGAGCTGGTAACAGGATATCTATCTATCTATCTATCTATCTATCTGTCTGTCTGTCTGTCTGTCTGTCTGTCTGTCTATCTATCTATCTAGCTATCTAGCTATCTCATGATAGGATAAAGTGCCCACTAAAGTAGTAGGATATTGCAAATTATGAAGGAGTTGTGTGGCCATATAGGGGAACAGGCCGAGTTTCATTATGAAGTCATGGAACCCTGAGGTGACTTGCAATATCCGTTTAATGTATGGCAGAGGGTATTTAGTTCCATGTTATGCATGGTCAGTTCCATGTAATGCCTAGTCACACATCAACATTCCGCCACACCTCTTAAATACTTTTGGGGTCATATTTATCAACATTTCACACAACGCAGCAAGACACCTTGCTGCGCTGCGTGAAAGGGTATTATACAGCGCATTCATGCTCTCTGCCTGCACTGGCCCACAGACATCAGCCTGTGTTACTGGCAGGATTGGTTTTGTGCAGGAACAGACACTTCTCTGTACAAAAATAAACCTCTGAGGCGTTTTCCTATTCTGCAGCACACATAAATAGTGGAAAAAACGAGGATAAATAAAGATATTTATCCTTGTTACGCCTTCCTTGGGGAGGTGTAGCATTCTGATGCATTCCCAGGTAGTTTGCCTTTTGGCTACAATTACCCGATCCATTCTTCAGTTTGCTGCAGATCTGGGTGTCACCCACAAAAAACAAGCAAAGCTCGGAAATACAGAGTGGTGGCCACAGCTTCCTGTTTCTAAACTGTGCTCCCATTGGTTGTAAACATTTAGCATCATCAGTAGGTACAACAATCGAAGCATTCACAATTTGCTTGTAATAGATAGCTGATTTCCTTGGTACCTACCTGGACTATGAGGCGCTTTTGTTGGAAAGATGTATGTAGTCTGAAGTGTAGGATGGTCCAAAAATGGCTTTTCTGCAATTGAAATGTCATTGCTTTCGAAAGCAGCATTCTCTATCCATGGTCGCACTCTTGTAGAGAGGATTTCATAGCCCTTTGGAGCCACTGTATTATCCCAGGCCCATAGAGGCCCCTTTGTAGCTGACAGGTCTTTCTCTGCAATGCCGGTGTCATCGGGCCACATTGGCAGTTTTGTGATGGAAAGTTTCTGTCCCTCGATAGCAAGTGTCTTGGCTAGTAATGGCTTACTTGTGGTAGACATTTCATACTTTTCTAAAAAGTCATTCTCCACCCATATTGTTTTATGAATCAATAAAGGTTCATGTCCTTCTGTAGTGACTGTCTCAGCCTGAGAAAACACTGGGATAGAGGAAAGGTCGGGCACTTTCGAAGAAGAAACCTGCATCCAGGAAGCAAGCCCCGTAGAAGAAGTCTTCTGTCCCTCAATAGCAAGTGTCTTGGCCAGTAATGGCTTACTTGTGGTTGACATCTCATACTTTTCTAAAAGGTCATTCTCCACCCATATTGTTTTATGCATCAATAAAGGTTCATGTCCTTCTGTAGTGATTGTCTCAGCCTGAGAAAACACTGGGATAGAGGAAAGGTCGGGCACTTTCGAAGAAGAAACCTGCATCCAGGAAGCAAGCCCCGTAGAAGAAATCTTCTGTCCCTCGATAGCAAGTGTCTTGTCAAATAAAGGCTTGCTTGTGCTTGACATCTCATACTTTTCTAAAAGGTCACTCTCCACCCATATTGTTTTATGCATCAATAAAGGTTCATGTCCTTCTGTAGTGACTGTCTCAGCCTGTGAAGATATATAGGAAAGGTCGGGCGCTTTCGAAGAAGCAACCTGCATCCAGGTAGTAAGACCCTTAGAAGAAATTTTCTGTCCCTCGAAAGCAATATCCTCTGGCATTTTTGTAGCTATCTCAAGCTTGTCAGAATCAATATCTTGCCCCCATGAAGGAATTCTCGTTGAGAAGATGTCCTCTTCTTTTAAAGAAACATCAGTTGCCTCGGCAGGAGCTGCTTTTGAGGTGGTATCATGGACACTTAATGAATCACTTTGCTCCCCCAAAGTTGTGCTGGTAGGAAGGTATTCTGGCTTAACTGGAATGACATTCTGTGTCCATGTAGGTACACCACTGACCGAGCCACCACTACGTTCTGTAGTAGCATTCTTCTCCCAAGAAATACCCAGAGTAACCATCTTGTGTGCTCCTGACTCAACATACTCTTCCTTCAAAGGGACACTTGTAGCTGCAAGAACAAGGACATATCATTAAAATGTATTTGATCATTTGAATAGAAAACTATATAAAAGAGAATAAAACTTTGTTAAAAATACACTGCTGTACCGAGAGATATGCTTAGCTTAAATTATAATGACCTGAGAATAGTTCCAGTGTCAAACCAGTGTTCCTTTGAAAGCACTACATGAACAAATTTAAAAAGTGGTTCTGGTGAAAAGAGTTGGAAGATGCAAACCAGAAATGGTTACTGAAATGCACAGTACACAATATGAAAAAGAGGATGTTTTCAGCACATTTTTAGGAGCTGCTTGTCCAAACTTCTGTAGGCTGTTTCTCAGTCAATGTTAAAAGTTCAAGTTAATATTTCACAGGGAATTGGATTTCATAAAATGTGGATCATCTCTATTTGTGGTGTGCAGTTCATTTTGTAACTGAACTGCACAGCTTACCCTGACAGTAATTTCTAACAAAAGATGATGGTTGGAGAAGATTCTTTTCCACAAAACATTTTCTTCCTGTAGGACATTTAAAGCAATGGCGAATGGTGAATGTAAATGCTTCCTCTCATATTTCATCTAGGAATGCATTGCTTGTCTATCCATGATTTCAATAAAAATATATATTTTAGAGACATGATAAAATAATAGCCAAAAGGATGCGAGGCTGCAGGGAAGAGACAATAAGTGCAACAGGACACGTTCATGTTTTTGGTGGGTAAGGGGAATGTGCATGCCTGATGAGGATGTTGGAGGTGGTGACAGACAGGCTGGGGATCCCTTTGATGGCAAAAAAGTCAGAGGGTCCTACGACCAGGTTGACATTTTTGGGCATTGAGTTGGATTCAGTGGCAATGGTTTCACGTCTGCCAGAGGACAAGTTGGAGGTTTTGTTTTGAATGTGTTGCTGGACGAGGTAAATGCAAGCTGTGGCTCATGCAGAAGATTCTGGAGTATTTGAACTTTGCGTGTAAGGTATTTACCCGGGGGAAGGCAGTTTGGAGGAGTCAGCAAGCCACACCACAGAATGCAGGTATCCAGATGGGTGAAGGAAGACTTAGGAATGTGGAAAAAAAATTTGAGTACGATATGGCTGATGAATGAATGACCCACTGAAGGAAGGTGGGATGGGAGGTTTTGGTGTGTTGGTGTTTCCCGTGTTGCTGGTGTTGAAACTTTGGGGGGGAAGAGCTGCAGAACATGGGAGTGGCAATTGCGTCGGACAATGTTGCAGCGGTGCAAGACTTGACAGGATGAGTGCACAGGATGTTTGAGTGAAGAGGATTTTGAGGGAGCTGTTATTGCAATGTCTGGAGAGGAACATTCTCTTTTGAGCACAGCACACTGTGGGGTGGGAAAATGGCGTGACTGATGCACTCGCTTGTTTTCAGTTGGCGAGGTTCCATGGTTTGGTCCCGGATGGAGCAGAGGTGGGACTCAGAATTCCAAACAATCTGTGGGATGTCAGACTGTGAGTGCGTATCTATTGGTGAAAAATATGATAGCTGCCTCTTTGAGGAGGATGTGTCGACAGGCCTGAAGGGTGTTCCTGCAGTCTGGGATGAGACACTGGAGGAAAGGCTTCCAAGGATGGGGGAAAGAAGAGGAAATATGTTGGCGTTTGTGATGAGGCAGGTTGGGAAGGGCTTAACGGTGACTATTGGGCGAAGATTGTTAGGGGTAACATTCTATGGGATGATGAGGTGGGGGTATGAACCCTGAGGAGGAAAATTGGGCAGCAGATTGTTCGAGGGATCATCCAGAAGGCAGGGCAGGATATCCAGACATAGGAGACCAATCCCCATTGGATTCCTGCGGTGGCATGTGAGAGTTGCATGTGTGTCTGCCTCAGAGGCTCAATTGTTCAGAGTACTGTTCGCGTTGTTGTTTTTCAGTCTGTTTTGGGTATCTGAATTTGTGAAGAGTAAAAAGGGACCTGTGATTATGATAGACAACATTGACTGTAATGTTTAGAAATTTAGCTGATGAAGTTCAAAACGGATCAGAAAGGGAAAGGTGCAGTAATAAGACTGAAGCTTTCAGGGGAGAGGAAGGTGTGCCCAACAGTGCAGTTGCACAGTTTTTTGGGCCTCTGGGCTATGGCACAGGAGTGATCTTCTGGTGTGAAGACAGGAGGGACATGCAGACATGGCAGGAATTATGTGTCCTCCAAAAATGGCTGGCTCTAGCAGGGCCTCCTTCATAGGGGTTTGGCACTCATTCTTTCCGATTTGAGGTATCCTTGGAGGGTTTTGGCTGGGATAGAAGAGGATGGGCTGAAAGGTATGGGTAGGTGGAAAAGCAACTGTGTCTGGTGCTATATCAGGAAAGAGTTGAAGTAAGGGGATGTGCTTTCTTTGACAGGTGTGATGAGTGCAGCATGCCATCGCTGGGATATTTGGATTTGCAGGCACTCCCTGGTGAAATGGGAATGGCTACAGGCTGAAAAGCAATTTATAGGTGACCAGCCGGGGCTGGACAGGGTTGTTGCAATGGTGCACTGGCATGGCCTGGGAAGCATGCACTCGAAGCAATTCGTGCCGATTCAAGGCAAAGGATGGTGAGCCGGAGGCAGTAGTGATCTACCTGGGGGGAGAACCACTTGGTACAGTCCACAGTGCTAAACTGATCATGACTAAGAAATGTTGAGAGCGGATTGGGGGAAAACATTGTTTTAATGGACTCGGCTGCAACCCAGGAGTATGTGCCAGGGAACCCAGAAACCAGCAGTGATCAATAGGGCATGGAAGGAGATAAATAGAGAAATGAGTGGTTTCTGCAGGGAAAAGAGAGTGATGGTGATTTCTCATGAATAGATAGTTTTTGAGTCACTGTCTTTGTTCTGTCACAATGGGGTTCACTTGTCTGATCTGGGGAGCAAGTTTTATGATGGAGGAGTTGACAGGCACACTGGAGGAATGGGTAAAGGAGCTTGTGTGGGACAGAAATTACACCTCTGGGGTGGATCATTCTGGTGGCGGAGAAACGGAAAACTGGAGAGCTGATTAAGTGCAATTTGGAGGATGGAAGGAAGAATAAGGAAGACCTGTTTCAGGGAGAAGAGCCTCGTCAAAGGGCAGCCAGGCTCAGCAGGGAGACAGTGGATTCCTGCCAGAGGACCACAAGGACCCATGTTAATGTTTAAAATGCCGCTCACAGACACAGCCACAGCCAGCCTGCAGGGGGACTTCAAGCCCCAAGATCCGTAGCGGCAGGAGGCGCCGACGTCCAGTTTTCGCGCCAGGAGGTGCTTAAATCCGCTTCGTGGCTCCCACAGCGCAGGACGCGTGCGGGCGTCCGTGGCCGGCTAAGGCCGGGCAGGGCTCACCCTCTTGGCTGGTGGGTTAGTTGGACACTTGGAGTTGGCTATTTTACTGTTTTTACCCGTTCTGACAAGACCAGCCATCGTGGACGTTGCCTGATCATTTGCAGTCTCAAGGTTCTTTATATTGACTGGTCCTAATCACGTAGGGGCTGGGAGTGCACTATGGGCAAGAGGAAAGCTGTGGAGGGTGGACTGGGGGTAGCCCATAAAAGGAAAGCAAAAAGGAACTCAGTGAGGGGCAGCCCCGTTGGTAAAAAAAGGGGTATGTGATCGTGTCGACAGCCTATTATCAGAATGTGAGGTCTTACTTGACCCAGTAGTCTCAAGTAAGCCGTCGCTACCTACTGTTCAGTCCAATGCTAGTAATTATGTTGACCCAAGCGCATTTCTTCTATGTTCAAGAAGTCCCAAGGCCTAAATCCGGGCTCACAACAGTTAACTTCATCTGTGCCCACTCCTAATCGAATTGCTTGTGACAATACTGCTCTGACACTCATAGAAGACTTTCCTTGCAATAACAGATTTACGGTGCTACAGGCCCAGATTCACCCAGCCCCGGGTGCCCCCCTTAATAACTCGGACAGCTGTGTAACAAACGAAAGCAGGCTGAACGGCCTATCATCCGAGAGTCAAGGGTATAGCCTGGACACTGTACCTACTACTATACAAATTACCCCAGTGGTCCCCATGTCTCATGACTGGCACTGTCTCGGGTATGGACTCCTCCTGCAAGCCTCCTGAGATTCAGTTATTAGATCTGGTCCAGGTAGTAAAAGATCGTAAAGCCCTTGTTAGTAGTCTTTCGGACTCCTTGTCCATGGCCCTATTCGAGATACATCAAATGAAAAAGCAGATGAGCTGTCCTCTCACAAGTCCAGTAGTAGTCTGGGGGGGGGGGGTAGATGGTGGAAGACCAGTTAGAGTGTTTCCTGAAGCCCCGTCAGAGGGGGTTGCTGGACCTATGAGGGAGGAGCCCACAATCACTACTACAGCATCAAATTGGGCAGCCGAAGACAGTGTACACGAGAGGAGTTGGGTACAGGGGAGGCGGCGCGCAATATCGCCCAAACTTAGACTCAGCCATAGCACTCCATCATGCACCTTATGTCCCTTGGATAAAAACACCTAACCCCATTAGAAACATCCCTAAGGCCACTATAAAGGCGAAGGCAAAAGTGGCATATCTAACAGGCATCCCTAAACTCTCATCTGACACCCGGAAAGAGTACGAGACCATCCTAATTAATAAGAACATCCAATGTATCCGGCACGTAAGAGGGTGCCGGTCAATCATTGGGGAGGATATCAAAGGGGCTTATAGACACCAAACCAAGGGTGGTCCTACTGATGCCATAGTACTTACATTTTCTGATCAAGATCTGGTTGAAAATTTGGTGGCATTCGATTTACGTACTCACCATCTAACTAATTCCAACATCCGTATTAAACATTCACTCCCTGAGCTAATCTCATCAGTTTCCCCTCTTCCTGACAACTTATCTGATATTGGATCTTCTCCCCTTCGGGAAATTGACTGACTACTGTACTCCATCTCCTGTGCAGGGAAACAAATTTCACTACTGGCTCAGGAAAGGAACCTTATCTCTCAACCAGCAAGCATAGTTCCAGATGACGTGCATGCACTCAATTCAACAGTTTCTAGCCCCAGTGGATACTCCGAGGAGAGATCCCTAATAGAGAAGTTAACTAGTGGGGCTGGTACTCATTGTGCATCCTCACTTGTATTAAACCAAACATCTTTCACGTCATGGAACATTGCAGGGCTTAGGTCCAAAACTGTCTCTGAGAATTGGAACAATTTTATAGAGCAATATGATATTTCCTTGTTTCAGGAAACGTGGTCTGTTGCCCTGGTTTTTCATCCAGGATACCTTAATTTTTATATTCCAGCTATTACTGGTAATAAGGGGCGTCCTTCAGGGGGACTAACGATATGGATTTGTCAAAGTATTGGCCTTTCGATTCAGGAGCTCCCCACAGGCAACCCCGATATTTTGGCCATTTGACTGTTGTGTAGTCCCACTAGCATCCTTGATATTTACAACATATATGCGAGAGGGGCTAGAGGTGGGAGGAAGTCTAATACTGTTGATGCTGTAGACAAGCTCTTAGGAGCGAGATCGGGGGAATCCTCGATCATAATAGCAGGTGATTTTAACACAACATTTGAGCCGTTGGACTGGGACCATAGTGACTTCTCAGAAGATGAGGATGCTGTCTGGGGTATTCCTAAATTGGAGTTAGACCCAATAAAACGGTGGACTGAAGCAGGTCTGCAGTTAAAGACACTCTGTCTAGAGAGAGGCCTTAGGGCTGCTAATGGTAGGACCACATCGGACAGAATAGGGGCCAATACATTCAACAATGGGTTCCATACTAGTCGAATAGATTACCTCCTCATAGATTTAACCCTATGGCACACACTAATCGATATGGCGGTTATAGAACGAGATGAGAGTGATCATAATCCACTCTCCTCGTCTTTTTCTCTCCTGCCACTAGACGAATCAGCTCGTCCAGTTAATTTAGTGTCTACTAGAGACGTAGTGGTTAGTAATGACATGAGGAGAGTTAAGTAGTCTAAAATTAGCAGTGATCCGGAGGCATTGTCCATGATTGGTAGGGAAGTTGATGAGGCTATTGTTGCACTAGAGACCATTGCTGCTAATGCTCAACCGGTAGGCCACACTACCACCACTACTACCACCATTCATGTCTCGCTATTTGACAAAGTACGGACCCATTTTTTGACACCCTGAAGTAATAGAAGTACACTTAAACAAAATCGACAAACTTGGTATAACAAAGAATGTAGTGATGCTCGTAAATCCCTCGGGGTAGCAATTAGAATTCGAAACCCAAACTCTATTAGGGAAACAAGGAATGCATATAGAATTGCACAGAGTAAGGCTAAAAGGGAGTGGGATGAGAGAAGATGGCAGGAATTGAAGGGAGCATGCTTGAGAAGCAACCTGCAACAATTCTGGGCACTTGTAAAATGGGGTAGTGGGGCATCTCCTTCCCCACCCGAAAATCATGTATTTTCCTGAACCTCCACTAAATATACCTAGCGACCAGAGGTGTCTAGTGTTTGAACCCTCAGAAGTAAGGGTTGCTCTTCATGCCATTATGGGGGGTATTGATACTATACCCGCATATGTTTTTCTACATGATAGGGAAAAGTGGTGCAGGTATATTGCGCTGCTAGCAAATAGTCTGGCCCAGGGTGCCCCCATTCCTGAATCGTGGAAGGGGCTGAGATAATACCTTTCCACAAGAAGGGGGACAGATCGCAGCCTGCAAATTATCGGCCCATTAGTCTTATCGATTCAATCCAAAAGGTGGTGGCACGCCTTGCCCTGGGGAAGGTACAGGAATGGGTTGACAATAATAGTATCTTAACTCCTCATCAGGCTGGTTTTCGTGCCCATATTAGTACAGTGGATCAAATTTTTAGATTTATTTTGATTTACTGGCGGACAGTGGTGTTAGGTAAAGGCAGTATGTACGCAGTTTTCGTGGACTTAAAAAAATCTGCCTTTGATTTAGTTTCCCGTGGTAAATTATGGGAGGTGCTGCGGGATTTGGGTATGCCGGCCAATCTGCTAATCTTTCTAATGCGCCTGCACGAGAGCAATTTTGCCCATATACGCTGGGGGGCACAGGGGGAAATCACAGAGCCATTCAAGGAGGAAAAGGGAGTGCGCCAAGGGTGCGTCTTGGCACCCACGTTGTTCTCTCTTTTTATGAACGAGGCAGCTACATTTTTAGCCCAAACACCCACTGATGCCCCTACCCTCGCTGGCTCCAAGGTCCCAATTTGTATGTTTGCTGATGACACCCTCATCATTTCCAAGACCCCCTGTGGATTACAGCATGCATTGGCTTTGTTTGAAGACTTCTGTGACTTTAGAGGGCTTAAGATCAATGCAGATAAAACAAAACTTATGTCTTTTAAAAAACACCGATCATACAGGGGGAAAATCATGATGGAGGGGGTGGCTTTAGAGGAGGTCGATGCGTTTACCTATTTAGGCGTCACCATGGAGAAAAGAATGAAATGGAGTCCCCATATTGATAAAATGACTCTAAAACATAGGCAATAAGCGGGTGCCTTAAGTAAAGAATTTCGCCTCTCTCTGACCAAACCTGTAAGCCCTGTGTTAGAGATTTATAATGCTAAGGTGATTAGCTCAGTTTTATATGGTTCGGAGCTGTGGGGGTTTGGAAATCTTGTGCAACTAACTACTGCTGAAAATAAGTTCTTTCGTACAATTTCTAGTCTCCCTAAAAGCACACCCTTCCTCCCATTGCTTAACGACATGGGAAGGCACTCTGTGGCAGATTTAGCGAGGCTTCGCCCTTTATTATACTGGCGTAGGATTTGGGTCACACCCGAGTTAACCACCTATCAAAGCGGCTTAAGGGATGTTCTAGATGCCGACTGCCACCATAAAATAAGCTGGCTTAGAGATATTAAGGGGACATTGTCTCTAATGGGCCTGGGAAATATGTGGGAGAACCCGGCTAACCTAGTGACTATTCCTAAAGCTGTATTGAAGAGTAAATACTGGGATATGGTGGGGCACAATCGTAGTAGATCGAGTGACAGTTCAACGCTGACAGGGAGGTTCTTGCTAGTTAAATCCTGCCCCCATCTTGAACCATACTGGGATACTATCTCCAAGCCCCTTGACCGTAAACTCTACTTCCAATTCAGAGTTGGTACTTTGCCTATAAATACCTTCACAGCAAATTGGTCAGAAGCGGGAGATAATAAGTGCCCTTACTGTGCTGATCACGCAGAAACGTACCAACATGTTCTTTTTGTATGCCCTGCCTACGCCACTCCACGGAAGATTTGGCTTGTGCCTATGTGTAAGAACCTGGGCACCAGGCAAAGCAGCGAAGCTTTAAGAATCTTGAGGACTGATCCCTCGCTTCGATATGCTATTCCCTTAGCCAAATATCTAAAGTGGGTTTGGTGCATCAGATCAAAAACTGCACCAAAAGAGAACAATCTAGCACCTTTGCCACTAAGTTCTCCCTCCGCTGAAGCATCAATTTGATCTTTGTATGGCGTTATTGAATCCCACTGTCTATACTTTTATCATTTGTATTTTAGCTTTGTTTACTAACTTTTAACTTTTTTACCAGTTTTAAGTATGTAGCTCTTATGAAATATTGACTGTATTGACTTGATACATTGCACAGATTATCCTATTTTAGTTGGATTATCGTGCGTTTTGAGGATTGTGCCCCTTCGAGTTGTGGGATTTTACTACATTATACATCATGCTTGTATTGCATGGTGTATGTTATATGAATTTTGTGGTGATACCATTGATGAAATTGCCCACTTTTAATCCTTTAAGATGTATTGACAAATCATGTTTGTTTTATTACCGTTGATTTATAGATCAAGTTTTAGTCAAATTTTGTATATTGTGTTGTTTTCGCTTTTATGACAATATTGTCGAAATAAAGCTTTTTGAAGTGAAGTGAAGTTTAAAATGTTGTGTGTGGTTTTTTCATGGAGGTCACAAGGAGAAGTTGGGGAGGGAGTATGTGGGGGGTTGGGTTAGTGTAAATGTTAGTCATGTTGGCAGGAAAGAGTGAATGGCTGAGCCGAAGGGTTAGAGTCTCAGCTTGCTCTCAGTAAAGTAGCCTTTTGCACTCAAAGCAAGTAGAGTAGCATGATCATTTCTTCACAAATTTTGTTTCTGATTATAGATACTTTTAAATTACTTCTGCACTTGAGGAATGAGCAGTGTAGAATGTATTGTGTGTTATAATGCAGACGGTTATCTGCTGCAACGTTTGTCAGTCAGTCTTTAGGCCAATTAGGTGCAAGATATGATATTTCCACTACTAACAACTTAATAAACAATTGTGCATCTTTGAATCTTTTAACAGGGTACTAGGTGGGGCAGAATAGGTCCCCCTAACCTCTGGTGGGCCTCTAGAGCTGTATGTATGGGGACAGAACCACCGGTTGATCACTGGGAAGGACAGAGGTTCCATTTGCGTAAGCTGCCTCTGTATGTTGAAGGCCTAAGCTGCCTCTGTATGTCGACAGCCTATAGAAATACCATCCGAGCAGGAATATGCGATGGTAGGACAAATCCGAAGGATTTGGCATTATTTAGAGCTGCGCATTAAAGTACAATTCTCCAGTTTTTGGAGCAAGCTCCCATTTTGAAGGAAAATCTGTTGGCATAATTTCCCCTACATACTATCTCTTTGATATAAGAAATTACGTTGCCCGGGCCATCAATGAATTTAACATTTCCTCTAAAAATGAGAGGATTTTAAGTTACAAACCAAATATTATCCAGCCCCCCAGTATGGTAGCAGAGCCAAAGCTCAGTGGGAAATAGGGAGAAGTGGTCACTTGTCTTGTCTTTGCTTACTCCACCATTATACAACTGTCTTTTAATGCAACCAGTTGTTTCCAAAGGTTTCCAGGTGCACTTCTGTAGAGCTGCGGCACACATCCCACTAGGCCAACTACTCAACTACAGTGAAGAAACCTCTAGTAAAAGTTAGGTTTATACATTACTTGCATACTTTTAAGGGTCCACACGTCCACAGTAGATTCCATTATAGTTTCTATATCTTCAGCGGTAGTAATCAAATTGGGAAGTACTGATTCTACATCTATGAATGGAAAATGTCAAATGAATACTGTTTATGTTATAATGCAACAAATTGATTTTTCAAAGGTATATGATAATACGTTAACAGTTATGTGAATTAATAGATAACATTGTTCGAAATACAACTACCACTAATCATACATAACATAGCACAGGGGCCATTTGTGTTGACCTTGGAATCAACAATTATTTTTAATCTTATTTCGAAGTCCTTGAATACAGTGAAACATAAATTCAAAATGCATGACTCTGTACTGTTGGGTAAAAAGTCAATTATTTTTACTCTAATTACAACTATGGGCTACTTCTGCTTCTGTTAATTCTCTCTTTTGGCCTGTAACACAATTCACCAGTTGGCAGTATTTGCCCATGCACAAATAGCACATGAGCAAGTTTTCCATGTGCAAATGGAGTACACAATGCTATTTGCCCACAACTTTACAGTAGGTAAATCTTGTTGGCAAATAGCGCAACAATTCCAGATTGTTCACCCTGCAACCTACCTTGACACTGCCTCTTTCACATCACCCAGGAATTATTCTGCAGACCCTGTCATCATTTATACTTATATTACACATGATGACACAGAGCAATGTGAATTTGCACACCAAAGCTCTATACACCCTGGCATGGTACACTCTGACAATGCAGTTTCTTACACTGCATGCATAGTCTAGCAACCTATGCTCACTACAGGCAATGCCCACCCAACTCTGGGGCATATCTACAATCAACTGGTGGAGCGCTGTGTTACTGCAAAATTGGTGTCGCCACGCTCCGACAATTTTAAAATGCAGTGATGCGCCGCCTTCGCAAGAATGCGGTGCACCTCTGCGTTAGCTCTAGAGCTGGTGCAAAAAAAGCTGCTAGTGCCAGCACAGGCAGCATAGCGCCATTTTGCTAGGGTGCCTGCGCTGGACACCTTCCTGCAAATAAACAATCCTAACAGGCGATTTGCTCTATCCATGTGTGCTGCAGAATATGCCACATGTGGAAAGAGCAATATACGAGGAGAAATAAAACTTTTCTCCTCATATCGCCCGTTTAAGACCAGAAATACCCTGGTCTTATTTTTGGTGCTGCCCCACCCCTTGTAAATATGGGGCACCGTAAAAAAGCAATGGGTGTTGCGATGGAACGCCCACTGCAATACCTATTGCCTGCCCCTTTCACGCTAAGTGCTACGTAAATAGGGGCTTTATTTACAAGGTTGCGTTAGGCCACGTAAAGTGGCTTAACGCCGCCTCCTAAATAAGGCAAAGGAGTTAACTCCACCAGAACGTCACTAAAAGTGATGTTCTGGTGGTGTTAAGTCCTTGTAAGTATGCCCCTCTATGTCTTAACAGTTCACATCCTGTTAGTGCTTATGCTGACACTGCTGACCTGCACAAAGCCAATGTGACACTCTCCACCATAACACTTTGCACTCTGACTCTGCTTACCCAGGCCCTGCACATGCAGCAATGCAGAATATGATGGCTGCAGACCACACTCTGCCTACTGCTAATGCATAGCTAGACAATGCACGCCTTGACACAGTATACTGATACTGCCCACTGTGGCACTGGCCTTGCACACCCTGGCAGTACACACCGTGATCTGGGACAGCATTACAATAATGATGCTAACGCTAGATACTCTATCACTCCTCGCTGATGCTGTCCATTATGACATGACCTGCCATAGCTCCCCCCACACTTTGCTGCCTACCCTGACAACAGACATTTTGACAATGCCCATTGCCCCCTTTTAAATCTTACACTAACACCAGTGTTGTTGTAACACTTTTACGAGTGGGGGTGTTGGCCTGTGGTTTCAGCTCACTAAAATCATGTAGGTTTTGCAAATTTAGAGTGTTACTGAATGAGCAACTGAGTAACATCTTTGTGCAACAGTGAGAAAACGAGTGTGTGTTTCTGTGTGTGAGAGAGAGAAAGAAAAAGTGAATGCATTGGTCCCCCAAAGACATTGTTTCTATGTATGTGTGCATGCATGTATTTGTGAAATATCTGATATTGTGTATCATCTTTAACACTGAGCAAATTCTCCATCAAAATGATACCTGTGTGCCGACATAAATGACCACAAACAACAACAGGAAGGAAGGACGCTGTTGATGGTTAGTTTTAAAGGATGATTTGATGAGGAGTTCATCTCATGCACACAGTTAGCAGCATTTACCATAATATATTATTCCTCTACCACTGGAAAAAACATTTACTGTCCCATCAAAAACCTTTTGTTCCAGGTGGTAATGTGGATACACTACAGGAAAGGTTTATAGGATAATCACATCTTTTCCATTTAACAAAATTGAGCCAAGACGGAAGTCGCATCCATCATACATATGATGTCAGGAGAAGTAACATCCATCAATAATACAGAGTTCGTTTTAAAAAATAATTACACCAACATAAGAAATATGGTGTCAGAAATAATACTGGCATCGTAAATAATAATATAGTAGCTCTCTGCAATATGATAATGTCACTCTGATTAACTGAGGCCTGCTCCTCTCCACAGAGGTTGGTATATGCCTACAAACCTGAATTCCACCTCCCCTCCCCCATCATTCTGCAAAGTGAAATAAAAGTGTAGTTGAAGTGTGTTATGCAATTTGGCGTGTCATACCTACAACTGTGTTTGTGCTTACCAGTATATATTTTTACAAAAATTGGTAGCGTATGGCCTTATTGACAAACGAGTTTTTAAAAACAGTTTGCTAATTTTCATTAACTTCTTATTAATGAACAAGTCCTCATTTTATTTTATTCTTTGTAGCTCCCATAGATGTGTCGAATTTGTAAGCAATATATTCCCTACTTTATAATCACACAGGTGCTACATATTTACAGTTGTTTAGTCCATTAGGATGGGAGGACCACGAGTTAGCTCTTAACCAGTCATCAATTTGCTATTTAATAATAAATAGTGGTAGTTCAGTGGGTTTGTTTACCTGCAGCTCAGATTGCAAAATAGACCAAACTGGAGAAAAAACAAACAGCCTAGATGAAAGTCAGCTGCATTAACATAGCTTAGTATACCATGGTGCAATGCAATGAAACATACCATAATATAACAACACATGAAAAATATATTGATATCCCCAGATGAAAGTATTTTAAAGAAACACAAAGGGTAAGGGTGGAGATCACTGGCCTAAAATACACTGCTTTATGGGTTTGCAATGCGTGAATTTTAATTTATAAAGGGGCTATTTTAAAGAGCACTGATACATGATTGAGATGTTAGTCTTGTTCATAACGCAAAGGTAAAATTAATTCCTCTTGCATTATTTATCCTATTTAAAACATTAGTTCCAATCATATTACAGCAGTAGGATGCCTGTGGGGCCTCGTTGTAAATAGTGTAACTTCCAGAAAGGGATGTAGAAAATCGTTATTCGCATTTGAGTGTGGTAAGTCAGCTTTCACACGACTCCTCCTTTCATCCTCCTCAGAGACCAGCATGAATGCAATTAAAGTCGCAAAATGGCATCTCCTTTCAGGTAGACAAAAGTAAAGAAAGCTCTACACATTAAAATAGTATGCAGTGGTCTGTAAGAGATATTGTATGAATATTCAGCGAAGGCTGCACAGAAAAAAACTGTTCAAAGGGTTGGCCCCGATTTTGTCTTTTGTCCTGCTAAAGTGTCCACATGTCTGGGATGCTGCAGCACCTTCAGCACCTCTGGATCCAGCACCACTTACTGACACTGCACACCCCGGAAAGAGTCCAATGACAATGTACTTCAACCGGACACTGCACACCATGATACTGGACAACCTGGTACCGCACATTAATAATGCTCACTGCCATTGCACAGTGGCATTGCCCACCATTACTTTGCAAGCCCTGACAATGCAAACCATGACAGGGGAGACCATGCAACTGCAGACTGACACTGGCTCTACTCAGTCATTGCATCATGGCGGAAGGGTGTTGATAGAGCGCTTTCAGCACTCTAATTTGTAGGGGTGCACTATACTCCTGATACAAACGCACTCATATATATTTTTGTCGTGTGCAGTGTTTTACGATTATTAAGATGCATTTATTCACGTCATATTAGTATTAAAGTGAAGTGAGCACCTTTAAGTAGGATTTTGTATGTATTAGAATTATAATTCCTGTATGTGTAATGTGCAGGATGACGTATTCATATAATGTAACCATGTTGAGTTAAGTTACCCGATTTGTAGGCCTAAATTGTAGGTTGTTTTGAGTTTCGTTCCTCCTTAGCTGCTCAAGTATTAATTAAATAAATTCTGGTGTGCTCGAAGACAGTATGTTCTCATCCTACTGCAGGTGCAGGAATTCGACCTCGTTATTCTTAGATTTAAGGAGATACCCGGCATGTCTTTGAAGAAGACCGAAAGGCGAGAAGGGAGGACACCTTCATGCTTAGCCCATCTGGGAACCAAGGCCACTGGAAGAAAAGTCAACTAATTAAAAGCTTCTGTGGAAACTTATTGAAAAATGTTGCAAGTGGAAAAGTTTAACACATGACGTATTGTGAGCTGATTATCGTCTTTTTGTATGATGCGCAGGGACAGACTTGAGAGACTTCTACCAGCTTTCGGAGGAGAAGGAGCATCTTAGAGCGAGCTCCATAGCTTCGAGCTATCAGACCCATTTTGACGTGAGTACTTCTCAGGAAGTCAACCTTTGGGATATGATACAAGGGAGATAGGTAGGATCCTCATTGAGAGTAGAGTAGGGAAAGATTTTGCTCCTTCTTAAATGAAAAGAGAATTGGAATCCGCTTCCATTCTTTGCTGTATCTTGATTTTGGAGTTCATTATATTATGCCTTCTGTGCCGAATGACCTATATTTGTAAAATCGGCTCTGTATTGATTTTCTTGTACCTCTATGCTCTAATATTGAGGTGTGTTTATATTCAGTTATTTTTGGCCTTATAATAAATCCCAAAAACTTAAAGTCGGAGTCTGTGGTTTATTACAGCATGACTAAATCGAAAGTATGATCTTGAATTGTTTTTCTCCCTTCTACCACTTTTAGCAGGCAAATAAAAGACCCTCTGCATTAAATCTAGTAGGGAAAAGTAGGAGTAAATGTTGGCGTAATCAAATGGTAGCAGAGGATGGTTTGCCTCTAAGAGTGAGGGGAGAAAGAGAGTAGGGGTAGGGTCGGAAGAACACTAAGACCCCGGACACAGAGTAGAAGACAGTGGACATAGATGGAAGTCGGCGGACGTTGACGGTGCGGCGGAAACAGTGGTAGCGTGAGTATGAAATTGTGTGGTATGTTAGATTGCGGTGATGAAACATTTGTGTGATGTCTTGCGGAGTTGAGATGTATGTCGAGTGATTGTGAGGTTATTGGTTTACTGGTTCGGACACATGAGAATCAGGAAGTTTGGTTAGCGGACTCAAGAGAAGTCCAAGATCCCGGGATAGTCTTGTATCTGTAATTGTCTGATCAAAAAATGTGGGTGTCGTGAAGCGCTATCGATGATCCACTTGTGATAGGGAACTTTGTGTGAAAGGAGTACGTCGCGATAGTAAGCCTCAGGTACCGGGGTGAACTATGGCGATTAAGTGACCAATGCAGGTCGGGGGTCACAGCGGATGACTGTTCTTGTAAGAGTGTTCTATTGATCTCCTGGAGGACGGACAATTACTTGTTTATGTAACTATAAGTTATTGTGACTGTGTTAGGAACAGTTACTTGGTTTAATAGCTTTTGGATATACAGTTACTTGTAGTGTGAATGTGTGAGCGAGTAAAATTGTAAAGGAGGGTGAGCCGCTGCAAGGAGCGAGTAGTGACGCCAGTGTACGCTGCGCTGGGATTGGTCGGTTGGTGTAATGCCGCGCTGGGATTGGTGGACATTCGTTCGAAGCTTAGTATTGATTTGGAGGGCAGACAGTCGATTTTCATTTTCATTTTCAGGGTGTTGCGGGATTTGTGTAGAGGTGATACAGGAGTGGTGACACGGGTAGGAGAAGATGCTCCGCCTGAGGATACACCGGTGCATTATCTGGCAACTAATGTGGGACTCCATACTATAGTTTGGCTTCAAAATTGGCATAAAATTACAGAAAAAGAAGGGGAATTGGCTTTTCCTCGTTATGGGTCGTTTCGTATGGAGGTGCTGTATCAGCTAAGAGGAGTGATGTCTGCTCTGAAACCTCTGCCTAGACCAACTCAATTTGAGGCATTGGATGCTTGGATGAGAGCAGCGATGGCAAAGAGAAGGGAAGCTTCTCAGGGAAGAATGAAAAAGGCAATGAAGGCATATCAGGATGCCAGGTGGGATGCACAGCTGAAGAGATGGAGAGTAGACACCATAGACGGAGAACGATTGTATCCATTCCGGTTATTAGAGGAAGCGTCTAAAGGGCAAAGTAAGACATAAGAGGAAAGTGATACAGATGACAGTTTTCTAGAAAGATTGCTATCAGAACGTCCTCCACCCGATGACTCTAGATTGGAGGCGGAAAGAACACAGCAACCAGAAGAAATTCTACGGGTGAGACAAATAGGTTCAGAAGATCAGAACACAGGAGTCAGGGGGAAAGTCTCAGTGGTAATGAGGAGAATCCCAGGAGGGTCTGGGGGGATAGGATACGCAACTTCAGAATCAGGAGAGACTGCCTGTAACATGCAGTTACCAGAAGCCCTTTCGGTACCAGTTACTATTGGACCGGTGGTTTGACTGTATAACCCCAGAGGGAGAACAAGGGAAAGTCAACAACAGACAGAACAAGGTGAAGAGACTATATCTGGAGGGAGTCTTACCATGAGTGAGACAGGCATGGCTCAGATACCAGTGGAAGCCAGTACTCCACTGCCAGCTACGGCTGATCCTTCAAGGATGGACAGTGGGTCAGAACGAAGACGAACAGGGGCTTTAGCAAATTCTGAGTCAGCCATCAGAATGTGGGTTCCACCAGTGAGGGAGTCACAGATATTGAATGCCGAATTGGGGTTGAAACAAGAAGCACCTAGAGTACCTTTCTGGCCACAGTATGTGTGTGAGGGTAACCATTGGAGAAGTCGAAGCTGTGAAAGAGAAAGTCGCCCAGTTGTGAGGATGAAGGAGAGTGAGAGTCCAAGGAGAACACAAAGTTGTGACAGGGAGGAATTGGGAAGTGAAAGAGGTCAGAAGGTTTTACATGTTGCAATAAAGGCACCATTGATAGATGTGGTAAGATTAAAAGCAGAAACAGATGAAGTCCTAGAAGGGAATCTGCCATGGGAAAGAATCGACACATATAATTCAAGTGAATTGCTATTTGTAGCTAAGGATGTTACTAGGAAGGCAAAGCGAGCTCATGATGCATTGTCTCAGTTGGCACGAAAGTATGAGGTAGATCTAACAAAGACTAAAATGATGCAGGGAACTTGCAGATTGCATTATACGGATAAGGAATTGGAAGAGAAGCGAACAACGGGATTAAGAGCACAGATTAGGGAATTGGTGATAGGGATAAGAGCATGGAGAGCCTTAGACAAATGGGAAGAGAGGTGGGTCAAAAAGAAAAGTGTCAAGAAAGGAATAGGTGACATTCTGCCTCCGGCTGGAGGGGCAGGATCGGCAGGACATTACCCTTTGAGAGAAGTGCAAAATGGGGGGTACGTTCATGTGCCTTGGAGCAGGGGTGATTTGGCACCATTCACTAATGATTTTCCTCGGCTGAGGGAAAAACCAGCTGATTGGTACAAGCAAATAGATCCGTTTGTCAAGATCTCGAAGGTGCTTTGGATTGATTTGAATACTTTGTTTGATATAGTGGTCCCAGGAGATTTATGGACGGCGTGTAAAATTGCCATTGATTGGCCCGCTGTAGAACCAGCCAGAGATCCGAAAAATCATGGTCCTTCTCCCGAAGTAATGAAGAAATATGAGCAAGTGATTACATGGTTACAATCCAAGGTAGCTCCACAAATGGTCGATTGGCTCAAAATCGATCATACTACGCAAGATTCTAAGGAATCGGTACATGCCTATTATGAGAGACTTTTAGTGGCTTTTAAACAGCATAGTGGATTGGATACAATTGAGCAGAAAGATATCGGACAGTTTGTCTCAAAGTTTGTGCTAGGACTAAGATCTGATGTTAGCTTGATGATACAAACACATTTGATATGTTGGCAGAATAAGACGGTGGATGAAATCCTACGTTATGCAAAATACTGTAGTGATCAAGTAGAATCGGCACAAAACAAATTGAAAGACAAGTTGATGTTGGTGCAGTTGAGGAATGCCGAAAGGCGTGATCAGATGCAAGGAGTTGGAGGAGCGATGGGTCGAGGAAGAGGAAGAGGAAGTGGTAGAGGAATGGGTCAACAGATGGTAACCCAACCTGGACAAGGAAGAGGTAGGGGAATGGATGTAGGTATGGGAGGTGATTGGGTGGCGAACCAAAAGAAGGTCACTGCTTGTCATTATTGTCACAAAATCGGGCATTGGAAGCGCGAGTGTCGATCGAATCCAGCCAATCAGTTGCAAATTGAGGGAGAGGGACAGATGTCAGAGACTTTGAATACTGTAACTAGACCTAGGTCTATGTATGGGGCAGGATATGAGCCGCAAATGCAGATTCCTCAGCCTCCGAGGATACCTACTCATAATCAGGTGTATCATCAGATGCCCTATTTTGAAATACGAGACAGATCTGAACAACCACAAGATCTCTATGAGTGTCAGAGCGAATGCCGGGTGCAGGAAGAATGCCCTTTGGATGCGATCCTGGAAGTAGATCAGAATGGGCCGTTTGTAGACACGGAGGTGAACGGTCACCCTGTTACCTTCTTGTTAGATACTGGAGCTGCGCGCTCCACTGTAAGAACTGAAGAAGTCCCAAATTTGTCCCTGTCAGGACAAACGATCCAAGTGGTGGGAGTTACCAATCAGAAAATGACTAACCCATTGACAAATGAGTTACCTGCGAGGATAGGACCGTTTCGAGACAAACATCAATTTGTAGTTTGCAATTCAAGCCCAGTCTGTCTATTGGGACGAGACCTTTTGTGTAAACTAAATTGTACCATATCTTGCACTCCGAGGGGTGTGGAGTTGCAAACCTGTGATGATGATGCTGATTTTAAAATGGCTAATATGAGCTTGTGTACGGAAATGTTTGTGGTTCTTACGATAGAGGAGGTGCCACATGATTTGAGAGATTCGGTTGCTCCAAAAGTGTGGGATTTCACGGGTGAGGAGATAGGATTGATTCGAGGGGTCGAACCTGTTGAGATACAGGTCAAACCAAATGCCGGACTTCCACGAACTCCGCAGTATAAATTAAGTCCAGAAACTGTGGCTGGAATAAGACCTGTAATTGAGTCTATGATTGCACAAGGCATTCTCAAGGAGATACGAGGAAGTCCCTGTAATTCACCTATTATGGGACTACAGAAGCCTAGCGGCAAATACAGAATAGTACAGGACTTGCGTAGAGTTAATGACATTGTGATTCCATGTTGTCCCGTGGTACCGAATCCAGCTGTTATCCTGTTCCAAATACCATGTGAAGCAGAATGGTTTACAGTCATAGATTTATGTCAGGCATTTTTCTCCATACCATTGCATGAAGACAGCCAGTTTTTATTTGCATTTAGGATGGACCATCGTGTGTTAACATGGTGTAGAATCCCTCAAGGGTATACAGAAAGCCCCTCTATTTTTAGTCAGAGTTTGAAGAAGAACCTTGAAGGGCTGATGATGCCCCAGAACTCAGTCCTAGTGCAGTATATTGATGATCTTCTGGTCACCTCAGAGACTGAGGATGCCTGCAGAATTGATACTGTGGCTTTGCTGAATCATTTGGCAGACAATGGACACAAGGTGTCTCCGAACAAACTCCAGTATTGTCTGAATGAAGTACAGTATTTAGGTCATCAGATTGAGAAAGGGAAACGGAGGGTGTCACCAGATCGCATAGAGGCGATTCTGCAAATGGGAACTCCGAAAACACAAAAGGAAGTCCGCATGTTTTTGGGAATGGTCGGCTATTGTCGACAGTGGATCCCAAATTTTTCCTTGTAAGCAAAGCCACTGTTGAAATTGACTCGAAAGGACATTAGCGATCCGGTACCATGGGATGATGACTGCCTGAGAGCCTTCCTCGACCTGAAAGAGAGCCTATGTCGCGCTCCAGCTCTGGGAATGCCGGATTATAATAAAGCGTTTTCGCTTTTCTGCTGTGAAAGGGAGGGATGTGCGTTAGCGGTCCTTGTACAGACACACGGAGATGCTCGCAGACCAGTGGCTTACTTTTCAGCTACACTAGATCCAGTAGCTTCTGCGTTGCCCGGATGTCTCAAATCCGTTGCTGCAACAGGTGTCAGCATTGAAAGATGTGAAGGCATAGTGATGGGTCATCCGCTTACTGTTTACGTGCCTCATTCAGTAGAATTGCTAATGACACGAACTAAGACACAGCATTTAACGAATAACAGACTTACAAAGTATGAGCAGGTTATATTGGCTTCTGAAAATGTTACTCTGAAACGTTGTACCACCTTGAATCCTGCTACATTGTTACCTCTTCCGCAAGAGGAGGAAGAAGATTGTGAAGAGCATGACTGCCTGGATGTTACTGAACTATCTACCAAACCCAGACCTGACATTGTTGATGAACCTCTGCCCAAAACTGATTTGATTCTTTTTGTTGATGGTTCATGCTTAAGAGACAATGAAGGGTGTTTCAGAGCAGCGTTTGCCGTGTGCACCATCCTGGGGGTGGTGGAAGCTGCCTGTTTGAAAGGAGTATACTCTGCTCAGGTCGCTGAAATTATTGCTTTGACACGTGCCTGTATCATTTCAAATGGAGTGCGAGTGACTATCTATACAGACAGCCAATATGGGTTTGGAGTGGTTCACGACTTTGGCCAGTTATGGTCACAGAGGGGATTTTTGACATCTTCAGGATCCCCTATCCGTAATGGAGAATTTGTGCGCCAATTGTTGGAAGCTTTGCAAAGGCCCAAAGAGATAGCTGTAGTAAAATGTGCAGCCCATGGAAGGGGAGAGGACTTTGTTACTAAAGGAAATAACTATGCCGATGAAGTAGCGCGTTTTTGTGCTATACATGCTTGTGTTTTTAATGGAACATATGTAGGAGCAAGCACAGAAGAGACTGAGCTCAGCATGATGTTAGCTGTAGCCGACACTTGGGATGAGGTAAAGCGACTGCAAGATGAAGCCTCAGAGGAGGAAGTTGCATCATGGGTCAGAGCAGGCTGCGAAAAGAGAGAAGATGGTATTTGGGTGTCAACAGATGAGAGAACAGTCTTACCTAACTGTCTATTGAGCCCAATGGCAAGACAGATTCACGGAGTGGTTCATCTAGGAAGAGATGCCATGGTGCGAGTGTTCAGGCAAACTTGGTTCAATCCACGATTTCGTGTGCATGCTGAAGCGGTGTGTCACAGGTGTGTTACATGTCAACAAATGAATGTTGGAAAAAGAACTGCGGTTGCAATAAGTCATATTGGAAGATCAGGAGGGCCTTTTAATAGGATACAGTTGGATTTCATTGAGATGCCTAGGTGTAATAGGCTGAGATATGTTTTGGTGGTAGTGTGTATCTTTTCACGTTGGGTTGAAGCTTATCCAACTAGACGATGTGACAGTCTCACAGTGGCAAAACTGTTGTTGAGGGAACTGATACCACGCTTCGGTTTCCCGACCTCAGTGGAGACAGATAGAGGAACACACTTTCATAGTGAAATCATGAAATTGTTATGTACCGCTCTAAACATTGATCAGAGATTGCACTGTAGTTACAGGCCTGAGGCATCTGGCCTTGTGGAGCAGGTAAATGGCACAATCAAGATGAGGGTGTCAAAGGTTTGTTCGTCAACTGCACTGAAGTGGGCAGATGCGCTCCCATTGGTATTGATGAGTCTGCATAGTACTCCTGATAGGAGGACAGGACTCTCCCCTCTAATGGGAAGAGCTATGCGATTGCCTATGGTGCCAGCTACAGCATTGATAAACATCACAGATGATTTGGTTTTGGATTATTGTAGGGGACTGGCTGATGTGGTTAATTCTGTGTCCCACCTGGTTGAGGCTGCGACTGCATCCACCTCGAGAGACCTGCTGCATGATCTTAACCCTGGTGACTGGGTGCTTGTTCGAAAGCACGTGAGGAAGAGCTGCCTTGACGCTCGCTGGCGAGGACCATACCAAGTGATCTTGGTGACAAGTACAGCTGTGAAGTGTGGAGGCTTACCAAACTGGATCCACGCTTCGCATACTCGTCATGTTCCAGAACCGGAGGAGACAATGATTCCTCTTGCTGAAAGTGCTACAGGAAATGAAGAATCAGGTCAAGTCGTAGAGAATTCTTGACGGGGCTGAACAACCAACCGAGCAAGAAAAAAGAGATTTAGCTGCTCCAGAGTTGAGTCCAGATCCGGAAATAGACGAAATTGCAGAAGTGAACTTTGAACCAGATCAAAGTGAACGACCTGGTGCAGAAGGATCAGATCGAGAGGAGGAGAGAACAGGTGCAGTAGCAAAAAAGTGGCCAACAAGAAGAGAAAGGCTGAACATAAGGCTTGCATCTGAGAAAAAACTCGCTCCAATTCCTAAAACGTCTGAATCAGATCAAAGTGAAACTGAGGAGACACCGGATGGTCTAAGACGATCCAGAAGGGAGAGGGTACCGTCACAAAAGTACGCCTCTCCTGAGTGGACGTACCTGGCTGCAAATGCAAAATCCGAAGAATTCTGGAAGGTTGGGGACTGGTACAGTGAGTTACGGAGGGGACACCCTCATGATTGAAATTCAGCTGTTGGTCCCTGGAGTTGAAGCCTTTGGACTCCTAACTTTGACAGTCCCCGAGCCACCAAGGCTAAGTGGTTTGCGCTTTTTGATTCATAACCAGGTTGCTTTTCCCACATTTGGTCGACAGGCCACTGCACAGGAACTGGGAGAGATTCGTGCAGAAATTCTGCAGCTTGTTCTTACTATGCTTGGATCTAATATCATTAATGATGAAGTTTGAACTCTGAAAGAAGAACTCATTAGGCTTAGAAAGAAGATAACTTAGACCCGAGTGGAAGAAGATTTAAATTAGGGACTTTCAATAGAAGAAGAACTGAGGGCTAGGGCTGACTACATCTCTTCAATAGGACATAGATACTGGACTGAACATTGCAATAATCGAATGGGAAAAGACAATAATAAGACACTGAAGATACCAAGATAAGGCACGAAGAAAAGAAAAGAGACTTTGATTTGTTTGCACTTCAAAACTGAAGGTGGTTAAAAATGGAATCTGGAAATCCAAGACGCAAGCAGAAATGCATAATTGGTACCCTTATCATTGTGGTACTTATTGTCATAACCTTGGTGATTATTACATCCTTGGTGGAGTCACACGATGCCGAAAAGAATGGGGAACAGACAACACTTACCCCACCTACTTCAGAGTTTGAAGAGGGTGCATCCGCAAAAGATAGAGAAATGATTAGGGAAACTAGTCGGATGCTACATATAGATTTGTCCAAGGGTGATTTCACGCTGAATGCATATGCCCGTTTGCTGTATGAGTATGTTGATACAATGAAAGCGAAAGATTGCTATGTGTGTATGCAACTGCCAGCATCCGTAGAAGAAGGCATTCGATACCATCACTTACCTGTGACCTATGGCATTACATGCAGCGTGTTATTGAGTATGTTTTATAGTAAGGCACATTTTGAGTACTACTTCTCCAATTATGATGTGGTACTCTCAGAGGTTCCAGTTCTTAAATACATGAATAAATATGATTACTATAAGCCAGTAGAAAGGATGTCTGCATATTTTGTGCCTACTATTACCTTAGATACATCTTATGCCCATAGACACAACTTGACCTGCATGTTAACTGACATTGAAAAGAAGTTTGTGGATCAGATAGAGGATCGACATAGGCAGACCTTATTTAGACCAGATCCGAAGCACAAGTTGATCCCATGGACAAAGGAAGAATTAGATCATAAGGCAAAGGGGAGTTCTGGTCCAATAGCTTTAGATTTCCAACAGAAAGGAAGACTGTGCATTAGACACCCATCCACATACTATGACAAAGTATTTGTAGGTGAGAGTGATTGTGAACACATTTTCTTGATTGAAGAATCCATTAGAAAGGCGCTGTTGGATAAATTGACCATAGTGCCAAACGTATACTTTGTGTGCGGGAAAAATGCTTATGTGAAATTGCCCAAGAATTGGTATGGGACATGTTATTTGGCTGTAGTATTTCCCAAGATCTTCCATGTGGATGATTTATGGCCTTTAGAAGGGAAGAGATCCCATAGAGGAAAACGTGGTGCAAGTGCTGGAGAAATTATTGGGGATGTATTTGGAGCTATGATACCTAGTTTGGGTGTGATTTTGAATGATGTGAAGATTAGAAAGCGGGCAACTCTGCTGAATAAGCTCTCTGTGAATACGGCCCAAATCCTATTACTTGTTGATGGGGAGATGGTTTCGATAAGGGCTATGGTTCTTCAAAATCATCTTGCTTTAGATGTATTACTAGCAAAGGCTGGAGGAGTCTGTAAATTATTGAAAGTTCAACAGTGCTGTACTTATATTCCTGACAACAGTCGGGATATAAGGAAGTACATTAGCAATATTTCAGAGATACATCAAGATTTACGTGATTTGGCCTCCGATGGACTCTGGGAACACATTGGCAAGGGATTTGGCAAAATAGGAAGCTGGTTTGGAAATATGGGACAAGGAATAATAGGATACATCTTGAAACCTATTATAATAGTTGTCATTTGTATAATTGTACTGTTGGGAGTCATTAAGGCTTACAAATGGCAAAGGGCACGACATGCTGAAAATTCTTTGAAAAAGCGAGAGCAACAATTAGAACGACTGCAGGACAGTCATTATCTGCATCTGAAAGGGTTGGAAATATGTAGGCAGGGACGGCAAGCTACAACCTCTGTTTAGATCGGTCTCTTTTACAAGGAGAATTTATAAGAAGGGAAAAAGGTTGGTGTTATGACACTAGTCATCAGAGGGGGAACTGATAGAGCGCTTGCAGCACTCTAATTTGTAGGGGTGCACTATACTCCTGATACAAACGCACTCATATATATTTTAGTCGTGTGCAGTGTTTTACGATTATTAAGATGCATTTATTCACGTCATATTAGTATTAAAGTGAAGTGAGCACCTTTAAGTAGGATTTTGTATGTATTAGAATTATAATTCCTGTATGTGTAATGTGCAGGATGACGTTGTATTCATATAATGTAACCATGTTGAGTTAAGTTACCCGATTTGTAGGCCTAAATTGTAGGTTGTTTTGAGTTTCGTTCCTCCTTAGCTGCTCAAGTATTAATTAAATTAATTCTGGTGTGCTCGAAGACAGTATGTTCTCATCCTACTGCAGGTGCAGGAATTCGACCTCGTTATTCTTAGATTTAAGGAGATACCCGGCATGTCTTTGAAGAAGACCGAAAGGCGAGAAGGGAGGACACCTTCGTGCTTAGCCCATCTGGGAACCAAGGCCACTGGAAGAAAAGTCAACTAATTAAAAGCTTCTGTGGAAACTTATTGAAAAATGTTGCAAGTGGAAAAGTCTAACACATGACGTATTGTGAGCTGATTATCGTCTTTTTGTATGATGCGCAGGGACAGACTTGAGAGACTTCTACCAGCTTTCGGAGGAGAAGGAGCATCTTAGAGCGAGCTCCATAGCTTTGAGCTCTCAGACCCATTTTGACATGAGTACTTCTCAGGAAGTCAACACGTGCTGACACCTTTGGGATATGATACAAGGGAGATAGGTAGGATCCTCATTGAGAGTAGAGTAGGGAAAGATTTTGCTCCTTCTTAAATGAAAAGAGAATTGGACTCCTCTTCCATTCTTTGCTGTATCTTGATTTTGGAGTTCATTATATTATGCCTTCTGTGCCGAATGACCTATATTCGTAAAATCGGCTCTGTATTGATTTTCTTGTACCTATATACTCTAATATTGAGGTGTGTTTATATTCAGTTATTTTTGGCCTTATAATAAATCCACAAAACTTAAAGTCGGAGTCTGTGGTTTATTACAGCATGACTAAATCGAAAGTATGATCTTGAATTGTTTTTCTCCCTTCTACCACTTTTAGCAGGCAAATAAAAGACCATCTGCATTAAATCTAGTAGGGAAAAGTAGGAGTAAAGGTTGGCGTAATCAGTGTCCTAGTATTGTACTGAAACTGCACAATGGTGACTCTGCTCACACTGACACCTGACCACTCTAATAATACAGACACTGACACTGCAGGCCCCGATAGAGCATATGATAAAAGTGGGTTCAATCACACTGCCCACCCTTACACTGCACACTAAACCTGCAGAAACTGGCCCTGCACAATATCTAAAGACATTGTTCACATAGGGCAATGCCTTTTATGATACTGACTGCTGTTTCTTTGTATATTTAAAAAAAAGTACAGTGTTGTATCTGTCCGTCACCCAAGTTACTTGCACTGTAGGAAATACTAGAACATTGTAGAATAGTCTAGAACAATGGGACCTTGCAGTCATGAAGTTCTAGAATGTAGAGTGAGGAGCCTGCGAGCTCCGTAATTGGCAGTTGGTATGCTGTCGCTGAGGTGTATGTAATACAGTGCTCAATTTGTGCCGGTGCTTTCCGGTGCTTAGCACCAGCACTTACTTATCAGGGCAAGGTCTACACATGGCTGCGTCTGCACATCACTTATGGCATTGATGATAAGTCTCGGCATGACTGCTTTATTGAGCAGAGTGTTGTTCTCGTCTCCTGACAGAGTCCCGGTGAAGAGTGTTGCGGCTGTGAGAGCTGCCTAAGCCAAGATTCATATTATATGATGCTGGCCGCGGCCCTTGGTTCAGTGTTGCCGGTAGGCGGGAGTAGGGACACTGATTGGGCTGGAATCTGGATAAATTTGGTTCTGCGGGGCTGCGTGCGCCTGGCAGCATGCACAGATTTTTTTCAGATTGCCACGTGACGACCCGGCTCACCCGCGCGGCCGCCGCCTCACCCCACCCACGAGTCATAGTCATCCTGACGGCGTTGAAGAGCAGAGGCACAGGCCACCAGGCCTGCTATACTACATCCACCACCACGAGTAAACCGTAAGTGCACCATTGCCATACCAACGCTGCTTTTTAATTTTTTGAGCGTGGTGGCGTGACACCGGTCACCGTGGTGGTAGCTCCGGCTCCACAAGATTCCATAGATGCACTGCAGTGCCCGCCCTGGCCTAGTAGCAGCCCGCGGCCGCCGGCGTACACATTATAATTTAGGGCCAGGGTTAAGTTAAAGGCCCTGCCCGGCCCCTGCCCTGAAGTATCCTTCCTAAACAGTTTACTGCTTAAGAGTGGCTAAATGCCATGAAAAGCAGAATGTTGTATTGGCGGCAGGCAGCACACGCATAATTATATTGTATTTGAAATATGCTAACCAAGTTAACTTGCCATTTCGAGCAAGTTTTACGTTGAAATATTCCTTCAAGGACCTCATTCTACTCTTTTTACCACCCGGGCCTTATGACTTTGAATATATATGCAGCATAAATATTTGTGTGTTCACGGATGTGACGGTTTCTGTTCTCCGAACTCTTTTTTCAGCATGCCTGTGTTTGTACAGTGCCTCAAACAAGCTCTTTGACGCATTCACAAGTATGAATGTTGCTGCTATATGCAACAAAATATACATAATAATGTGAATCAAGTAGAATCAAACCAGTAAAATTGACCATGTTTGAAAGTACCATCGCTAGAATCTATGTATATTTTAGATTTACAGCTGCCACCCTTTGCAACGCTACTTTAGACTTTCATACATATTGTTAACCTGTAGAGAGCAAATCAAGTTAGAAGGCAATAGAACGCAGTGCGCAATAGTGGGGAGGGGACTTATTCTGAGGGTTGTGCAGCAGGGCTTTAAGTGGGATGAAATAACTGAGGGGTCTCTCTTAGGGGCATGGCCGATGTAATTAAGGGCGTTGCTTAAAAACACCTAAGCTAAAAATCTGTCCTTGGCATAGTGCGCCGCCCGACTGGTATTTTGCTGCTTCTGCCAGTGCACCCAGATATATAATACAACAAGTAACATTACACCTACACTGAACCAGGACTATTGACTTTGTCAATGACTGTTAGTTGCATATGCTAAATAAGCAACTACTATGGCTTCCTTTTATATAATATTGAAAATGCTTCAGTTGTGAAATTATGAGACAGTGAAATAACTATAACGAGTCTCTTTGATTTTACATCAAAGGCAGTTAAGGGTGGCACTGCTGCAGAGTTAAAAAAAAAAAAAGTTTCACCCTGAGGATGAGGGTAAAAATGGAGAGCCCAATAGGGACCCGTCCAGACACCTGCTTTTTAGAACTGCCTGTGCTGAGCACCGGCAAGACCCATCCCACTTAAAGCCCTGTTGTGCAGGAGAGGTCATGGATAGGGGAAGATATCAAGGTGGGAGGGAGAGCTATTTCGTCATTGGGTATAAAGGCTCGAGTATTAAGGCGGGTCTTTATCGGTGATTGTGTGCTTCTTTCATTATCAACTGCAGGACTGATGTGGATTGTTTGATATGCGAGAGCATGATGTTTCAGTTTCTGGGCTTATAAATTGAGGTGGTCTGCCTCTTGTTTCTTTTGTTTTGCATTTCTTGATTTTGAGTCCGGCCGTATTGTGACTCCATGTGTGGCACTGATCTCTTGAGATATGATTTGATTACTGAGAGCTTTCAACCAGATAACAAGGATAAGCATAACCTTACACTGCAACAAACCAAGTATACCTTTTTTTTAATTATTGATGGCACATTTGGTTAGCAACACCCCTAAACCGATGAGCTCCAATTACTGTGAAATTCCTTTGGGACTGTTGAGCATATTTAACAGATTAGCATAGTTAGCTTGCAAACACATGTTGCCTGACTTCAGAATATTCCATGTGGTGCTTTTTCTTAAAATCAATTAAATTGAAGGGTTGTGTGTTTTGCTGTTAAAATTATGAATATATGTACACAATTTCTAGAATCCTTATCTTGTCTGTGTCTCATGTTTAGATTGCTCTGACAAATGCTCATTTGCTACAGCATGTAAAATACAAAATAGGCAGCAGAGAAGCTTGCAGCAAACATTTAAAGCAACCCTTTAAAGTTTGCTCTAGGTTGCCTCTTCTCCTCACAAGGTGTGCATGTCACATTCATTTGAGAGGTTTGGAATGCCCCAATACCTGCAACAGGCACACATTTAAAAGGTACACATCTGTGGTGTATCTGCATTGAGTTTATGAATCATATTTCGTTTTGATATGCACCTGATCATTACTGACTCTGAGAGAGTGCCAGTGGCAGAAATACGCTCCAGGCTGCAGTGGCACCTGGACCCTGGGTAAAGGGGCAAGTGACAGATGCCCATTTGTCATACTTGCACTGGTGACCTTTGCAGTATTGTAATGCAACTGATAGGTTCTCCACTTGTTAGCTGCCATAGTGGGGTTGTCACTACACAGCTGGCTGTCTTTTATATATTTCATCTGAATTTGTCAAGGAAAAGAGGTCTCAATACAGTCTATTGTTTAACCCCTCGTCTATTTTGTGAGAAGTATCTGTGTCGGATGACATCTCTCTTGTAATAAGTTACTTCCTCCAGATTTCAGACAATGCAGTGACAAAGCCCACAGTTAGCAAGCACTATAAAGACAAGTTATCATGTTTTATGGTTCTAATATTTAAACCAGTCATATAATAACACTATATAAGGTGAATTGTCTAGGCGCAGATGTTATTCACTTATTTGCTTCAGAGTCGGAAGGCTCCCTTGCTGAAATTCAGATCGGGTATTACATCTGACTTTCAGCAGTGCCAGTTGAAGATGTAGGTGGGGTCAATAGAGTAAGTGGGTGGAGCCAGTGGAGGAAGTGGGTGGAGCCGGGCAAAGTGTGTGTGGCCTCCGACAAACATTTGCGCACCTGGACTTCATATTTTACAAATTAAGCACTGATGTAATAAACCCGATGCTTCGCTTCACTCTCTGGTTTGCTTATTGAGTCAGCCTCCTATCTTGAATTGGACGCTGGCGGTGAGGACGGGATGTGGCCAGGTAAACCTCAACACGCAATTGATGCGGCAGGAAAATGGAGTGGGGCCACTCCCAGGAACTGAAGGGTATTCAGGGAAGTACCATGGTCACATGACTGAGTCCAGGACGTTGTATCAAATGAACTCTGGTACACAGTGAGTACATTTGTGGATGGTCACTGACTGTGAGCCTGAGTAGCGAGTAAGTGGCCACTTGCGGCGGTCGCTGTAGTGACGTAACGGTCGTCCCTAGCGACCCCTGTTCTCCGCATGAGTTATTGACTTGGGAGAAAACTGTGTGCAAAAGGGGATATGGTGATTTTAACCTCTCTTGAGCATGCTGGCCTTTTCAGAGAGAGTTAATTGTCTGACACCACTCTTATCCAGGGCACCTGGCAACACCAATCAATTGATCAAGAACCACTCATTAACAGCTTAGAGCAGTTTAAAAAGCAAACATCTGACAACTAAGAACACTGGCTGTCTAAAGATCCATCTTTTTAAGGTTTAGTTATGAATATGGTTCTCTTAACTAGACTGAGAAGAATTTTGAGTTATATAGTCCCAATTAATCTCCTTGTATTAAGTACTACAGCTACTGCCTCTATTCTGCAACATCTCTATGCTAAGCCCCTAATCTCTACTAAATTTCTTTTAATATATGTATGACATTGTTTTTCATTATGTGATATTGTCATTGACTGTTCTTTATAAAACGCTGCTATAGTGGTTTGTACAGGAGCGCTATGAGAAAAACATAAATTAATAAATAATTACATAAATAAAGTCAATCTGCTAACTGTAATTTTTTTCCCTGCTAGATATTATTTTCAACATCTGCTAGGTTTCACAGATTTTTGAAAGTTATATTTAAATGTTTCGTTTTACTCAGCTACTAGGTCATTTCAAACTTTCTTAAACTGCATCCCTTTTTATAGTCCTGACTCTGTCCTGCAACTATCTCTTGATTTCTACAGTAACTTGCTGCTGTAGTCATTCTAATACTCAAAATGTCTACAAAAACTGCCATGAGAGATCATCACAACATTAGACTTCTAGATCTAAAACATAAGACCAACTGAATGCCCTACACAGTGTTATGCCTCATTACAATAGCATTGAAGGTTCACAACAGGTAAAAAGAAGTCCTAAGCATGCTCAAAAACAGACTGAGGCCAGAGAGGTGGATCGTGTGGAAGACTGCATACTGGTGACTGGGGCTGAGATACAGGAGCTAGGTCACCCTGTTTAAGGAATCCAATCAGATCAGCAGAAGGACTGAAACCAAGAAAATATAAGCAGCCAGGTAGAAGGAACAACATGCCTCACAACATCTTGGCTGTACACTTAGTTCCCTCAGCCTATTTAGGTGCTCCCTGCACCTTTATTTTGTTCTTCCAGTTTCCTTGGTGCTTCCATTTCTCTCTGGTTTCATACTTCATAGAAGCTTTTGCTTTAACCTTGGCTTTTGTTCCCCTGATTGTTGCTCTAGATACTGTGGCTTGACGGCATCTCCTGTGCTCCAACGTTTGGGGAAGATCTCTGGATACTAACTGCTAACACTTATCGAGCATTAGTCAAATAACATTGGGATTGTGCTATAAAGTGTGCACCCATATGTTTTCTATGTCTAATATTAACACTATTAACACTATAGTTAGGCTAGCAGTACCAGTGGTGAGTGCGGTCTCTAACTTTTCTGAGAGAGACTGACCACACTCGCAACCTCGGCGTAAGCCTGGACTGCCAACTGACCATGAAACAACAAGTCAACACAGTCGCCTCTTCCTGCTTCCACACCCTCCGCATGCTATGAAAGACTTTCAGATGGATCCAGTAAACACTCGAAAGATCGCAGCATAAGCCCTCATCATCATCCGCCTCGACTACGGCAACACGCTCTACACTGGTATCTCCATCCAGATCCTCAGAAGACTCCATACAAAACAGAACACAGTAGGCAGACTCATCCTGGACCTCCCAAAGCGTATCCACATCTCTCCTCACCTCAGAAAACCTCCACTGGCTCCCTATCCAGAAAAGATGCCAGTTCAAGATGCTCGCTCATGCATGCCTGCAAAGCCCTCCACAAACAAGGACCTTCCTACATCAACCACCAACTGAACTTCCATCTTCCCTCAAGACACCTGTGCTCCACTTCACTCGCACATGTCCCCCGCATCCATTGCACCCACAGCGGGGGGCCGCACATTCTCCTACATCGCCGCCAAAGCCTGGAATGACCTCCCCCTACACCTCCGAATGGCACCCTCCCTGGCAGTCTTAAGAAAGCAACTCAAGACCTGAATTTTCCATGCAGACACAGCAAACTCAGCACACAGATACCCCTACGGGTGATAGTGCTGCGCTTTAGAAATGATTGATTGATTGAGATAGAGAGAGAGACATGTACCCATGCGAGTCAAGTCATCCAACTCCAGTGTGGACCCTGCAGCTACACATCATCCACCCCTCAGGCTGCAGTTTTTATTTGGCAGATAGTGGTTGACTACCATCAAAGTTTATTCCTTCCACCTTTCCCTCAACATTCCTGAATCATGGTACTCATGTGGTCCTTCAAAACATACCACAAACCATTTAACACAATGCCTTCATTTCTGGTTCTGAATTCCCAATAATTAAAAAACACTTCAGCAGTAGGTCCTGTGAAATAAAATAAAAAAGTAATGTTTTATTTCAATCTGACTAGGCCTGTGAAACTAAAAAACGTAATTTGTTATTCCAATCTGACTAACAATTGGGCTGATACTTTCTCCTCTTTTTTATAATGTCCAAATACATTACATTCCCTGATGTAAAACATATCTCTACAAGTGGATACTCTATGCAACCTTCTGAACTGCACCTAAGAATCCATGACAATAGCAAGATTATAATACAATTATAGAATATCACCTTGCAAAATTTCACAACCCTTTTTGAGACAACTGAAAGAGGGCTATGTATCACAGAACCTTTAACCTGATCACACATTATGTCCTGTCCATACCTTTCAAAAGGCAAATCTTCAAAAGGTGCAATATCATTCTTGAATGCAACTGAGTACAAAAGACTAATATCACCAACTGGAGTTCATTTCCAATACTAAATTTTAGAGTCCCAAATAACCATGAGCTCTCTTTTGCTGTTTGATCGAATATGGACATTATACCCAAATTAACTTCTCACTCTTAAAAGCAGAGATCACTCTTCATATTGTGATTCTCTTCACTGACTGATATTAAGGGCCTCTCAATATCCATGACTCCAGATGAAAGATAGAATTCGGAAACGGTTGCTCAACTAACAGCTGATCCTGATTCAAACAGCAATAAATCCAGTTGGAAACAAGACCCCACTTCTACCACAAACTACTGGGAAAAAAAACGAGCATCTTTATTCCATCCATCTGCTTTTGTTCATACACCATAAATGCCTTTCCTGTACAAATGATTATGCTCAAAGAGATGGCTAAATATAGAATGGATTCATTCCAGGAAATATTTCTATTGCTAAATGATATGAAACCTCTCTCGCATGACAACATGAATCCTCCGATAGCTTGCAGCTACCTCCCCAACCCTTGCCCAAATGACCGCACTCCTCCAGATCTCTCTATCCTTCAGAAGATTAATAGCAATTTAAATTTGAAATTTCACCTACAAAATGAAATCCTTGACTTTAACTACTGTATAATTAGAGATAAGTATAATGTAATTTCCATGCTCAATGAAATCTCTAACCTCAATCACAATTTGGACAATATGGGTACAATTGCTCTCTTCTTAACCTTATCAGTCTCACAGGTAGATACACTGACAGATTTAAACTTTTATCAGCTCAGATACCCAACATTTTGATCTTTAGAACAATTATAGTGCTGCTGATAAAATTCTAACTTCCATTTTCGCTATACCCTTGGCGACCAATATAATACCAATTTCAGGCCTTGATATTTTGAAATGGTGTAAGTTGGAGGTCAATTACAAATAGCACAATTACTTGCTGAGGAATAAATCAAGAACGGGAGAAAACCAGGGAGACAAGATTTTTTGCAATATAAATTGTATTAGTGCATTTACATATTTGACATATTCAGTTTCATATGATCAAACATATGCTCGTGAAGTATTGTGACGGCGCAAGTGACACGTGAGGTAGTATGTACAGCGACGGTGAAGGGCGCAACGAAGAACAAGTGAGGTTTAAAATTATACAGAGTTAGGATAACCAAACAGTAAATGATAATGAATACAAAAGTAGACTTTTACAGCGGAACTCTTGGCGCTCCCTTCAAGGATACCCCACTTGATTACTTTTGTATTCATTATCATTTACTGTTTGGTTATCCTTACTCTGTATAATTTTAAACCTCACTTGTTCTTCGTTGCGCCCTTCACCGTCGCTGTACATACTACCTCACGTGTTACTTGCGCCGTCACAATCCTTCACGAGCACTTGTGCACAGTATCCAACAGGTTACATGTCATTCAATGTAACGCAGTGCAACCCTTTGATATGTTTGATCATATGAAACTGATTATGTCAAATATGTAAATGCACTAATACAATTTATATTGCAAAAATCTTGTCTCCTGGTTTTCTCCGTTCTTGATTTATTCCTCAGCAAGTAATTGTGCTATTTGTAATTGACCTCCAACTTACACCTTTGAGACATTGTTGTATGTTACAGATGTTTGCCCTAGTCTCCTTAGGGTATATGGGCTACCTCCTGTAGTCTGATACTGTTGATATTTTGAAAGTCACTACTGTACCTACCACATAAAGGTCCAAAACCATTGGTCACAATCCTAGAATGACTTGCTTTAACAGTACGACATGTACCAATAACAACTAACTGCTAAATCAGCTAATGCATGCACTAGTATAGATGTAGATCAGATGCCCTCCGACCCTGATTCCAAACCAACATCTTGAACTGTTGGGCCTCACAGAGACATGGTGCACCCTGTCATCTCAGCATTTGATCAACCTGCTGCTTCGCCCTGGAAATTTGATATTACATAAGGACAGACTAAAGAGAAGAGGTGGTTCTTTTTTTAATAAAAAACATCATATATAAAAAATTGGAAAAAACAAATAAAAGCACCTCTTTAGAATACCTATCCATTGAAGAAGCTTCACCACCTGCTAAACATTTTCAGCTGAACAACAATTCTACCTACATCTCCCTAGACCAAAAAAATTAATTAAAGACGAGCTGATTCCATTGGACCCAGAACATTAAAATCTCCTCTGGTGGAGAACATCTTCCTTTGAGAGTTCAAACTTCATGGGGAAAATGATGATGTACCATTTAGCTATTGAAATTCTTAATCTGAAGAATTGAATCTGCTCCTGGTCTGCTCACTACAAAGGTTCTATCCTTGACTAAATATTGCCAAGAAGAATCTCTTTCAGGCACTTAACCCCAATAAAACACTTGGGGCTTATCAAAGCCAGTCTCCTTTTCTGATTACCTTCGTTCCACTGATATTGATAAGTCAACTAAATAAAACAGAGATAATGCCAACAGGCACAATATAATTATTTATGAGTCTAGACGTCCTCATTGCTGAAATTAAAATGCCACCACTCAATCATATTCATGCACAGTAATACAGCACCACTTCTCTTACTCTAGTATAATTAACGTACTGTTATCTTTAATAAACTGGCTTCCTAGATAATTCAACAAAGAAGCTCAAAGAGGTCTTTCATTAGGACCTTTATATCTGACACAACGTAACACTCAGATGTGTTTAACACTTATGGAGATGCTTTCCAACATCAAATATTCTGCTCAAACTCTTTCTTTGAGGTCTGTATTTACATCCCACCACTTTAAAGGTTTACCAGCCATCAGTCCTTACAGGATGGGTTGGTCCTAGCACCAAAAATAAGGGGGTACTTTGGAAGTAGCGTTGATACCAGTAGTGTAAGCTGGCCTGTCTCTAGCAAAGGCAACAAGCAGCGCCCTCCTGTGAAAAGATTTGACACCAGGATTTTATTTCACAAATTAAAAACTGAATTCCTGAAGTAGTTTTTATATGTTTGTCTAGAAGAAGAAGAAGTGTGCATAACTGTTAGACCTGTCAGCCATAGGGTGGTTTTTGTTGGCATTAGGACTCTGTGGACTTTACCAGTGCTAAAGTGTGCATGTTAACTCCCTGAAACATGGTAACATTGGCTTACACCCAATAGCCATATTTAATTTTCTTGTCAGTCCCTAGTGAAGTTGTACTACATGTACCCAGACCATGTAAATTAAATACTTCTTGTGTGCCTGCAGAACTCTTTGTGCCACCCACTAAAGTACCCCCCTAAATATGTCTAAGGTCTGCCATTGTAGCCTGCGTGTGCAGTTTGAGCTGGGATTTTTACTTTTGCCAGGCCCAAACCTTCCTTTTATTAGATATATCACCCCTAGGGTTGGCCCTGAACAGCCCATAGGGAAGGGTGCAATGTATTTAAAAAGTGGGACATGTACTTTTAAGTTTTACATGTCCTGGTAGTGAAAAATCCTTACATTCGTTTTTCACTAATGCAAGGTCTACCTCTCCCATTTGATTACATTGGGGTGAATTATTACATTTAATAAGAGCTAAACTTTCAGTTGCGAGCAGGTCGGAATATGGAGTTTGGTGTCTAAAGAATTTTAATTTAAAACCCTCTTTAATAATAAAGTTGGACTTTAAATAACACTTCTGAAAATACCACTTTTGGAAAGTTACTTACGAGACAAAAGTGTTCCTGGAGAATTGTGTTGAGACTTGTTCTTATTACTTGAATTGGTCCAAATTGATCCACAGACATTAACCGAACTTTCATGTATAAATGACATAAACCTTTTTTATATACAGCTATGTTTTTTATATAAAGAACTTTTCAATTCATATTGTATCAATCTTAATTGCACATAAAAACATTATATTTGAGTCAACAGTACAGCAAATAATGAGTACACCAATTAATACACCTACCAATGCTCCCTTCAGATCCAAATCTCTAAATATCTCCAGTTAACAGGATCCAAAGTAGTGTGAAAATCCTCCTAACTCTATGGGTACTAAAGACACACATCCTCGATGATGAGGCAGGACTCTGCATCGCAGCCCCACAGCTGCCTTGGAACTGCCACTGTGCAATGCATCCTCGATGCAGGATCTCGCTATGCTCCAAAACCAGGATTCAAGGTACTTTGTTCAGCGGGTCTAACTCGGTCCTAGTATCTGGCCCACGGTCGATTGCAGTTGGCCTGAACTAGTGACTTTGTCCCAGTCCGAGGCGACCAGATAACCACAGTTTTGTGCTAATAGGCACTATTTTCACTTAAATCTTCAAAATTACATATCTCTGGTTCTATTGATTGGATATTTTTTTTGTTTTGGTATCAAATAATTTATTAAATTTTACTCTATTTTTCTTAATTGGTGTGGGAGTCTTTTTGTGTTGTGTTTTCACTTTATTACACTCTGAAGAGCACCATAAATACTTTGCCTCTAAATTAACCCTGACTGTTTTGTGCCAAGCTACCAGAGGGCTGAGAACTGGTTAATTTATGGTTTGCTGGTGTTTCACCCTGACAAGAATTCTGGTTGGTGCTTGAGAAAGGTTTCACCCCCCTCAACCAGGAACCCAATTTCCTACAATTACCATGATCAGTTTTCAGATGTTCCCTAAGCTCGGCAAAAACCCCACATCAGGAAAAATAACTGTTAGACCTGGCATCCTTGGCATGGTTCCCCATACTTTTTGCCTCTACCTCCTGTATTTTTGACACTGTGCTGGAATTCGTTTTTGCTGGTTTAGATGCTTTGGGCACTTTGCCACTGCTGATCAGTGCCAAAGTGAAAGTGCTCCCTGTGTAAATTGTTATTATGATTGGTTATCCATGATTGGTATATTTGTTTTACCAGTAGGTCCCTAGTAAAGGGCACTGAGTGTGCCAGGGCTGGTAATTCAAATGCTACTAGTGGGCTTGCAGCACTGATTGTGCCACCCACATGAGTATCCCTAAAATGATGTCTTAGGCCTGCCACTGCAGTGCCTGTGCGCAGTTTGTTAACTGCCATGTTGACCTGGCCAGTGTACCCACTTGCCAGGCCTGACCCTTACCTTTTCTTACACATTGGACACCCGTATGGTAGACCCAAGGTACCCCCCTGGGCAGGGTGCAGTGTATGTGAACGGTAGGACATGTACTAGTGTGGGTAACATGTCCTGATAGTGAAATACTGCCAATTTCGTTTTTCACTATTGAAAGGCTATCTTGCCCATAGGACAGAATGGGGAATGCTGTGTAACATGTTTACCTGCATATCTTCCCATAGGAGCAAGATAGAAAATTGGAGTCTGGTATCCCTGAACTCAGAATTTATTAACACATCTTTAAGGAAGGATGGTTTTTAAATTCTGTGCTTGAAAATAGCACTTTTAGAAAGTGGCTATTTTCTTGTTCAACCTTTCTGTGTGCCTCTGCCTGTTTGTGAATTGACTGTCTGGTTTGAGAGTGACAGGGGCTGGGGTGGCTCCAGGAGTCTGGGTGAGTCAGCACTAGGCTGAATAGACCTATCTGCATTTGGAGTGGTGGGAGGAGTAGCACCAGGGCCTGAATAGGGCTGTGCCTGTCTTCCACAATGCTGGCTCCACCTCCTGCGGTGTGTCTGATGGCCCTGGCCCACATTCACAAAGGAAGAAGATGTGAACTGGCAGAGTGCACCCAGAACTGGTTTGGACTGGGTCCAGGACCCCTCACACATAGAGAACAAATACTTTTGGGGTATAAATATGAGAGCTGAAAACCCTGAAAGTTAGACTACTTTGGAATCAAGAAGGAACCTTTGCTGAGGAGAAAAGCTGAAGAGCTGAAGAAGAAGTACTGTCCAAGTGTGTCTAGGGTTGGCCTGCAGTTGCTATTTCTGCCAAAGGAAGGAGAAGGACTTTGCTGTGTGCTGTGTCCAACTGAAGAGAAGTCTCCAATGGCCTGAGAAGAGCTGGCCTCCTGTTTCTGAAGTCCCAGGCACAAAAGGACTTCACCCCCAGCTCCCTGAACTTCCTTGCTGGGCGTTCCAGTCAACCAGGAGGGCCTGTAACTGTGTGTGAGGCCTTTTTGCTGGTGGGAGCTGGAAGCGCGACGCAACGAGAGAGAAGCATGATGCCGCGGCGGCAGCCGCTGTCGAAGCGTGTCGCTGCTGTTCGCCGTCGCAGCCACAGAGGGTGCCGTCGCATCACCGGAGAAGCGTGTCGCAGAGCCTGTCGCGGCTCAGAAAATCACAGACTTCGATGCACGGCCGTCGGGCGTGCACGCATCGCCTCCACGTTGTCGCATCGCAACAAAGACGCAATTTTGTCGCATCGCACCGGATCGTCGCAACGCATCAAGGCGCCATCTTGTCGCATCGAGACCGGAGCGCAGGAAGAATCAACGCATTGCCTTCTCTGCGCCCCTTTTGTTGGATTTGCGTTATGCATTCCAGGTACTTTGAGACTAAAGTGTCGCATTGATCATCTACAAGTTTAGTTCTGCAAAAACCCTTTTTAAAGACATTCTACTGAGTTTCTGTATGTTGGATTTTTGTCGTTTTGGTCTTGTTTAGTTTAGATAAAGATATTTTATTTTTCTAAACTGGTGTGGTGTCCATTTGTGGTGTTTTCACTGTGTTACTGTGAGTGTTGGTACAAATACTTTACACATTGCCTTTGGGATAAGTCTGTCTGCTCGTGCCAAGCTACCAAGGGGGTGAGCAGGGGTTATCTAAAGTGTGTATCCCCCTTACCCTGACTAGAAGCAAGGCTCCCTATTTGGTCAAAGGTACCTACCTCTGCCAACTAGAGACCCCCAGTTCTAACAATAACAATGTGATTTTTTGCCTCCCAGTTTAAAAAAGGATATAGGCCGCCCGCACCAAGAAACTGATCTTGAAGGGGAAATCTGTTATGTGTTCTCTCTTCAGTGCCCAACAAAAACATTTAGTACAAGATCAGGCAAAATGCCACTCTTGGTTACATTTCAGTCCACAGACTTTATCTGAAATATCAACAGGACAGCAATTTCAATTCATTTTTGCTCTTTACTCAGCACATATGGTACCTTTTCAACTAAATGCTGAACAGAGAAAAGGGCATTTGTTCACAGTGTGCGCACATTCATAACCGTAGAAAGAAAAATCAGGTATGCATGGACTGAAAAAACATCAGGAAAAATGAACTGCAACAGTGTGGTTTGAAATAGTTCTCAGGGGCATAATGGAAGCCCCCACAGCCCATGTGGCGCAGGGAGGGCCCACACCGTTCACCTCAAAGGGGGCCCCCTTGTGCTGGCCACCTGCTAACAAATAAAATACTGGGAAGCAGCAAGGCAGTTAGGAAATGGTTAATGGGGGTCCCCTAACCTTATCCTTCAGTGGGACTCCACTCATATTACTTTGCAGGGGGCCCCCTGAGGTTTAGTTACACCACTGATAGTTCTTCATACACATTTACACATGGCTGGACTCAATCACTGTATTCGAAAACACCAATTTAAAATTGTTTTTGAATGTACAAAATGCCCTTGTGTGAAATAGGATCTTCTTCGGACCGTGGTCAATCTTTCTACATGTTACCAAACATGCAATTCACCAAACTAGGTGATACAATGCATTATAGGATACAGAACATTCATGGTTTAAAAAAAAAGTGTAACATGATGTTTCCATTAATAATAGTTTCAATACAGTGAGTGTACCAGAATGTAACTTTCAAGATATATTACTAGAATAAGAGTAACCTTAATAGAAAGATTTGCTCTTTAGCTCAGCAGTACTATTATCACTCCTCATATTAACCATTTTTATTTCGGGTGTAGTAAGAATAGCTTTGCTAACACTTTAGAAGGTTGAATCTTCTCATCCAAGATGGCCACTAGGCCACTTTGATATGATGGTTATGTTAAATCAGTGAATTCACTCCACAATAGGTATATAACAAATGAGATGAACTACTTTTTGACCAGTCACCAATGGAAAATAAACAATGCAATACATAAAACTGTAGAACATGGGTGACGATTCACTCAAAATGTAAAAGACAAGTCGAACAAGCCATGGCTATGGGGTACTGACCCAAAGAAGCTAATGACTGAAAATGGTAGAGCCAAACAAGATAATGACTGTGTGCTATGTGTGCTGATGACATAAATTCTGGCTGACAGGAACCAGCTGTATGTTGCTAAACCTACAAAAAAGGCTTTCTTTTAAAAGAAGAAGTATATTTTCTTCGAAATAATCTTATCATGAGCCCAATATGCTACCAGCTGTGGATTTTTCGACCAAACTGTGTTGAAAATTAACTTTATCCAGACTCGAAAACAATTATAAGATTTTATATTGCAAGTAGTATTTCAAATTAAGCACAGGGCTGAAACAAGGTAATATGTTGAACAAATCATTGCCGCTATATTTCTTGCTAAACTGAATGTGGAAATCATTTTACTTAGAATAAAAATATAAACTCACCAAGAGAAGCCGAGTCATTGCGAGGAAATGTGTAATTAATAACGGGAGACTTCTGTGTCAATTCCCATAAATCAGACAGATTTCTTCCTGAAAAATAAGCACAGAAAAATAACTAACACAGCTAAACAATGACATATATGTCATTGTAATTTATTCTGTTCAGACTTCACTTTCTTACCTGTTCTGCCTGTCATAACACAGAAATAGATGCAGTCTGATTCATTGCTCTGACTCACTGAAACAACAAAAACAAATCACCTACTTTTTATTTGCACACAATGTAATTTAATTACAGACTACTTTTCTGCATTGTAATCAATTCTGACTTCAGGTAAATGAAAGAAGTGAGATTGTTAAATTATGCATATACACATCTGTTGCAGTTTCAACTATAATTCTCAAATTCCCTATTGGTTGTGGGCAAGGCATTACTGGAAGAGCTTTCATGTGCTGCAAGACCTGCAGTAACACTTCAGTTCAAGAAGAAAGACAGCAAGTAAGAGACTGGATACGATGCGGAATGAACTGTGGTTAATACACGCTATAATACATTGGATTCTGCAGTCCCTGTAATAAAAAACAGTCTAATTTCTTTATAATCGGATACTTCTGAGGCGCGCAGTCGCCGATTATAAAGAAATTACATCAGAACTCAAATGTAATGACTTATTACAATCGAGAGTTCTGACACGTCTGCTGCCAGATCCGAGTTGAAGGGCGGGTCAAGTCACAGAGCATAATTAAAGCTGCTGTTTAAAGAAGGGAAATTAAATTTTGCTTTCCTTTCTTCTGCTCTGTTTTTGTACCTTACAGTGACAAGCACAAAGAAGATATTTATGGCAACATGTTAATTTTTTGCATTCATCCCATAATTATAGAAAAGTTAGTATCTTTCTGCATGTTTCTACACAATCCGAGCTACTGCAGCTTTTTATTTTAAACTGACTTGAATTAAACTAATTCTAAGATCTTTTGGCAACAAATATCTAACAGCTTTTTTTATGTGTTTAATTTTGTACTAGAGATTCTACTTGTAACCTTCATATTTGCAAACTGTGATCTCTTTCATATGAAAGAGCTATGTATCAATGACTTAAGTGGTTGTGGGAAAAGGAATGGTGCAACCATGTGTTATATGGGATAAGTACCCCCTGCCGTACATGATAAGGATATTGCAAGTCACATCAGAGTTTCATAACCTTATAAAGAATCCAGCCTTCGGCCTCGTTCCTCTATATGTTCATAGAACTCCTCGATGACTTGCAATATCCGTATAATGTACGACAAAGGGTACTTTATCCCATATTAACTTCACTAATACATCAGCCTATAATCTAAACCAAGTGGGCTCTTTGGACTGGGCCTGATATCCCTCCAACAGCATCCACTGCACTCGTATTTAGGCTATGCCCAGCAGATTTTCAGCGCATTGTGGGGCCTTTGATCAGGTCCAACACGCAATGCCCCAACTATCATAGTATCTTTTCTGATGTCATCAGTGATGCTAATGTGAGCAACATTGCCTCCAATGGTGTAATTTGACATATAATTTGTGACATCATGTGTGAAGTCATGAGTAATGCATCGTAGAGGGAAAATTACGGATGTGTAACTAAACATAACTGTAAAAATATAACTTAATGCAACCATTTTTCAGTGAATATTTTTGGTCTTGTTAAGATATTCTGATGCTCTATGGTTCATCACATTAGGACTGTTAGAAATTGGGTTACTGGTTGACTGGAGTGTGAGCCCTGGCCAAGCAGCAACCACAATCCTAGTCAGGTTAAGGCACAAGCAAAGTCCAAATTAACCTGAGCTCAACCCCATGGTAGCTAGGCACAGAGCAGTCAGGCTTAACTTAAAGTCAATGTGTAAAATATTTGTGCAACACTTTAAACCTGTGAAACAGTAAAAACACCACACAAAAAGGATCCCACACCAGGTTAGAACAATAGAGCTGGATTTAATAAATAAAACAAGACCAAAACAACAACAAAAATGCAATCAGTAGAACCAAAGTTATGTATTTTTGAAGAATAAACTGAAAAGTAGCGCCTAAAAGCACAAAGCGGCAACTGCGTCTATCTAGTCACGCTGGACCGGATCAAAGTAAAAAGTTCAGGCCGACCATGTTGTAGTGCAGGCCAGATACAGTTCCAGATTAGCCCCGCTGAAGTTTTACCTTCTCAAGTTTTGTGCCAAGGGTCCCGTTCGTTTTGGAGAGCGTCACAGGCGGTGGTCGGCGTGGGGAAAGAGCAGGCCGGACATCGCAGACGGACAGGCTGGAGCTTCGTGTTGGTGGTCCTTCATTGGCGATTGCCGCTTGCTGTGCAAAGAGACCGGCTGGCGGAGGCTCGAGATGATTTTCGGTGTAAGCAGCATGGTTCTGGTGCAAACAGCCCCGTTTGTGGTCTAAAAAAACCAAAAGGTTTGATTTCAAGAGCCTGAACAACTCAAAGGGCTACACAAAGATCACACCAAGGGTCCAGGACGTGAGAGGCACCACTTGGGGGTCAGGAACTCGCTGTAGCTGGGTCCTGGAGCTGGTTGGGGAGCCTCTTATGTCCCAGAGGCTCAGATCAGGTGGCCAGCAGACTAGCCCTTTGAGTTGTTCTGGGGTCCTGGATTCAAGATGAAGTTGCAGGTCCAGTTTTTCTTCCCCAGGCTAAAGGGCACCAGGCAGCAGGCCAGCAGGGCAGCAGTTCCTTTAGAGCGGCAGTCCAGCAGAGTGGCAGTTCTTGTAGCAGCACAGCAGTCCTTCTTCCTGGCAGAGTATTCACAGGTCCAGCAGTGTACTGAAGGGTTGGTGTCTGAGGTCCTTCCTTTATACACAGTTGTGCCTTTAAAGTGGGGAGAAGCTTCTAGAGGCATGCCTTTGAAGTGCATAGATGCCCTGCCTTCCCTGGCTCCAGCACAGCCGGTACCAGCTCCTCCCTCTCCTCCTGCCAGTGATGGCCCATCCAGTCACACCTAAGCTTCCCATTGTCTGTGGCTGTCCAGGAGGAATGCACAAAGCCCAACTGCCAACTACACCCAGTCACGTGACTCAGAGACAGGCTGCAGACACCAAAGGGCTAAGGCAAGAAAATGCCAACTTTCTAAAAGTGCCAGTGTCAGAATTGCAATTTAAAATCTGACTTCACCATAAGTTAGGATTTTGAATTGTGATTCCAGAGCCACCAAACATGAACTGGTTATCTCTTCCCATTTAGAAATGACACTTATAAAATGTAATAAGGCAACTCCATTGCTATCCTATGGGAGAGAGAGGCCTTGCAGTAGAGAAAAATGAATTAAGGTGTTTTTCCTTACCGGGACATCTAAAACTTAAAAGTACATGTCCTATTTTTGAAACACATTGCACCCTGCCCTCCGGGCTGTCTAGGGCCTACCTTAGGGTGTATTAAAAACAGAAAGTGTGGGCCTGGCAAAAAGTTCACTTTGCCAGGTCGAAATGGCAGTTTAAACTTCACCACCAGCCTCTGCAATGGCAGGCCTGATACATGTTTAAGAGGCTACATAAGTGGGTGGCACAGTCAGTGCTGCAGAGCCACTAATAGCAAAACGCGGCGGTCTGAAGGAAAAAGTTAGTGGATGACCCTGCAAAAAGTGCCAAGTCCAACAAGGAGTCATTTTATCACACTCATTACATTCTGGGGGGCAGATTTACAAGAAATTGCCCCTTACCTGCGCCTCCATGCGAAACCCTTGCCCCACCATGGATGCGCCGTATTTACAATACGGCACACCATCGCGCAAGCATTGACAGATGCGTCAGAAATTCCGACACATCTGTTGGCACAAAAGTCATGCATTGCTGGAGTCGTGTCGCAAGCACAACGCAACTCCAGCAATGCACGGGGAGGACTATTCCCAATACACTGTGTCACTCCTTACGCCTGCTCCAAACAGGCGTAGGGTTTTGACGCAGTGGCCTCCTAGAAGTGGCGCAGTGAAATCTTGTAGATTTTAGTGCATCACTTCTATTTGGCTTTCCTGCGTGGGAACGCCCACCCTGCATACATTATACCTGACGCAGGTATAATGTGGCGCAGGGCTTTACAAGGTGACGCATCTCTCTAGATGCGTCACCTTGTAAATGGGCCGCAAGTGTTGCAAGGGGCTTGTAAATCTGCCCCTAAGTATCTTTTAATCATATGCTATCACATCGGAAGTCCCTTTACTTCACAGAAAAGTTTTGTAAGTAATGCATATAAAATACAGTGGCAGTTGCTATGGTGTAGTCATGGTTAGGTCAGTGTTTCCATAGGAAGAGCATTTTTTTGTTTTGCTAATAACTTGGGAGTAATTTGCGATTCTTCACAAAACTTTCCCCCAAAAAATGTTATCCATCCCAGCTCTTTCCTGGAAAGTTTTGGATCCGTCAAGCAAGGACAGAGAAAAGGGGGAGTACCAAAATGCATGTTCCCCATGCAAATTCCCATATGAATTTTAAGAAGCGTATAAGAAAAAAACAGCTTAACAGAATTACACAAAAATGTGTCAGCACCAATAGTTTTCCAAGGAAGCATGCAAATCACAAATTTAAAAAAATAGAGCGATTTGACTGGCCAAGAGGACTTTTTTCATGTCAGTCGTGCAAGACCGAGCAATCTGATTGACTGGCTGAACCACAAACAGAGATGTTACAGCTGTCATTACAGGTCATGGAGACTCAGTCCCCGTTTCCTAAAACTACAAAAACATGATGATGATATAAGGGGATAGGGTAGTGGTACCCTAACCCACATATAGTTATGGGGGGCTAGGGGGACTCCATCAGCTCCCCCCCAAAAATGTAAAAACAATTTCATCCCGTGGTGGGCCTGTGGGATTCTCACAAGATCATACGGGTTCGTACTGTATCCAGCAGGAGTACCGCTCCACATAGCCATTGCCCTGTATTCAACCCTTCACATGTAGCAAAATCTCTTGTGGTTAATCAACCACAGACAAGTGGACAAGTACCTGTTGCACACAGTCTTGGCCATTTGCCCAACTCTTCACTGAGAGCCCACTCCCTCCAGACACCAAATGCCAATTAGGAGGCAAAATCCCTGCTACTCACAATCTTCTTCCTGTACCAAACCCTTTGTGGATAGCCAACCTCTTGTGGGCAACCAATCGCACATGGGTGGGCTAGTATCTGCTGCATATGTTTTCCACCCTGTGCACAACCTTTCACGAACAGCCCACTCTCTCCAGTCACAGAAGTCCCATTAGGTGGTTAAGACAGCACTACACACAGCCTTCATCCTGAACCAAACTGTACGTGGACAGATGACCTTTTGGGGGCTATGAAACTCACATGGGTGGCCTAGTAACTGCTGCACATGGTCTTCACCTATTGCACAAGCGCCCACAGAGACCCACATCCTCTGAACATTCAATCCTCATTAGGTGGTCAAGTCCCTACTATGCACAGCCTTTGCTCTGTACCAAACCATTTGTAAGTACTTGATCACTCATGGCCAATGCAGCATAAATGAGTGGGGAAGCCCCTGCTGCACACAGTTTTTGCTGTATGCACAGCTTGCATGGAGAACCCAATACCTTCAGACACTGAAGGCCAATTAGAGGCTAAACCCCTACTACACACCGTCTTTGCCCTGTACCAGACTCTTCGCGGATCGCCAATCTCTTGTGGGCAGCCAACCACATACTGTTGGGGTAGCACCTGCTGTACATCATTTTTTGCCCTGTGCACAACCCTTTACAAGGAGCCCACTCCCCCCCGGCACACAGGCCCCATTAGATGGCTAAGCTCCTACCACACACAGCCTTCACCCTGTACCGAACCCAATGCAGATAGTTTATCTCTCGTGGGCTATAAACCACACACTTGTGGCTTAGCAACTGCAACTCATTGTCTTCACTGTGTGCACAATCTGTCACAGAGAGCACACTCCCTCCTAGACTCCCAAGTCCCCTTAGGTGGCCAAGCCCCTGCTATGCACAGCCTTCACCCTGTACACAACTCTTCACAGGGAGCCCACTCCATCCAGACACCCTAGCCCCATTAGGTGGCCAAGCCCCTACTACGCAAAGCCTTCCCCTGTACTGAACCCTTCACGGATAGTCGACTTCTCGTGGACAACCATCCACACATGGGTGGGCAAGTACCTTCTGCACATGGTTTTCACCCTGTGCATGTCCCCTCATTAGAGAACACACTCCCTCTAGACACTCAAGTCCCCTTAGGTGGCCAAGCTCCCACTATACACAGCCTTCGCCATGTACCAAACCCTCCACGGGTAATCTTCCTATCATGGACAACCACACACAAATGGGCTAGTACCTTCTGCATAGGTCTTCGCCTTGAGCACAAACCCCCACAGAGAGCCCACTCCCACCAGACATCCAAGCCCTATTAGGTGGCTAAGCCTCTCCTAAGGACAGTATTTGTCCTGTACCAAACCCTTCACAAATAGTCAACCTCTTATGGGCTCCTAACCTTACATGGGGCGGCAAGTTGCTACTACGAACAATCTTTGCTCCTGTGCAGAGCTCCTGATGGAGAGCACTCTCCCTTTAGACAGTGAAGCTCTTTTAGGTAGTAAATTCCCTATAACACACAGCCTATGACCTGTACCAATTGTTTTGTGGGCAATGAACTCTTGTGGGTAAACAACCACACATGGGTGGTGAAGTATCTATTGTGTACAATCTTTGCCCTGTGCACAACACCTTACAGAGAGCACATTACTTCCAGAAAACTATGCGCAGGCTTCATCTTGTGCACAATCCTTCACAGAAAGTCCACTCCCTCTAGACTCATAAGCATGCTTGGGATGCAAAACCCCCTACTACATGCAGCCTTCACTGATAGGTGACCTCTTGTGGGCAGCCAACCAGACACGGATGGGATAGCCCCTGCTGCGCATGATCTTTACTCTTATGTACAACCCCTCATGGACAGCACACTCTCTTCAGATACTCAAGCCCCCCTAGGTGGTGCATTCCCTACATTAGGCAGCCTTCAGCCTGTATCTAACCCGTCATGGGTGGCTGACCTCTTTTGGCAAGCAATCACACATCGATGGGTAAGTATCTGCTGCACACAGTCTTCGCCATCTGGACAACATTTAAGGAAAAACCAGCTTCCTCCAGATAGAAAAGCCCACTTAGGAGGCTAACCCCTACAACACACAGCCTTCAAAGTGTTCAGAACCATTTGCAGTTATCTGACCTCTTGTGGGTAGCCATCCCGACACAAGTGGGCAAGTTGCTACAAATTGTCTTAACGCCTATGCACAGCTCCTCATGGAGAGTACAATTCCTCTAGACCCCTAGCTTCCAGAGGTAGTGAAGTCCCTACTACACACAGCCTTCACTATGTACTGACCTTTTAGCGGGTAACACACAACAGACAGGTGGGCAAGTATGTCTGCACACATTATTTGATGGCCAAAGATCTACTATGTACAGCATGCGCTCTGTACCACACACTTTACGGATATTTGACCTCTTGTGATCAATCAACTAGACATGGGTGGGTAGGACCCTGCTGCTCAGACTCTTCATCCTGTGCACAGCCTTTCATGGACAGACCACTCCCTTCACACAACCAAGCCTCTTGGATGATGAAACCCCTAATAAGCACAGTCTTTGCCTTGTGGATAGTTGGTCTTTTAGGGGCAATCAACCAGACATGGATGGTGAAGCCAGTCACAGTGTTCACTGTGTGCGCTAACCCCTCATGGACAGCCACTTCATACAGACATACAGATACTGAAGTCCAGTAGATTGCCAAGTCCCTACTGTGCACAGTCTTCAGCCTGTACCACACCCTTTGTGGATATTTGGCCTCTTGTGAGCAGCCAACCACACACAGGTGGGTTATCATATCTGCTGTGCACAGTCTTTGCCTTGTGCACAACCCCTCATGAACAGCCACTCTCTTCAGGTACACAAGCCCCCTCAGGAGGCCAAACCCCTACTAAAAACAGCCTTCACTGTGTACTGAACACTATGCAGATAGCCAATCTTCTGTGGGCAACTAATAATAAGTGTGGGCAAGCTGCTGCTGCACACAGGCTTCACTCCTATGCACAACTTCTTATGAAAAGGCAACTCCCTCTACACACTCAATCTCCTTTAGGTGGGGACGTCCCTCCTACACACAGCTTTCGCTCTGTACCAAACCCTTCACAGGTAATCGACATCTCATTGGTATTTCACCAGACATGAATGGGCAAGCCCCTGCTGCACTCTTGTTTTTTCTGTATATAGCCCATTATGGACAGGCCAGTCTCTTTAGATACTATTTCTTGAGTCTATGGCCTTTAGCGGTTCACAATAATGACAAATATTTTGGCATAACTGAAGGAAAAATACTTTGTCTGTTGGATATTTTTACAGCGCTTTCAGTGTGTATGTGTGCTAGTAACTACCACATACACACAGTAAAACCTTGGAAAGCTACTCACTTCTCAGGAACAACGGGCTGTAAAGCTCCTGAATGTTCCTGGGGTCTGTTTAGTCGTCTGTTAGAACATTATGCGCTTATAGAATTGAATGTTCTTATAGTTTTAGATGCCATCATAATAGCACCTAACAGACTTTAAAGGCCCTCTCCCTTCTTCTAAGCCCTCATTTTTTCACTTGGGCAAATTTCTTTAGAGTGGGCTTTTTATGGGCAGTATATGGTACTACTGTAGACTATAAGGATATATAAGTACATTATGTTATCATTTAGCAGAATGTTCTTATATATATTTATAGTTTTCATTAGCATGCTATTGCAATTATTAAAGTGCTAATTTAATGTTACAAGTGTTTGCATTTTGCTTACACTTAGAACAGTAGGCTTACATTTTATTGCTATGCATAGACTGCTATAGCACACTATTACGATATTGTAACATAAACAGACCGACATGACAAACAACATTTCAACTTAGAGTTGGAGTTTTAAGAATTCTTTTTGTCGATGGTCATGCCCCAACTTGTCCGTAATAGATGTACTTGGTTCACATATGACAACTATCTTCATGTACCTGCTGCAGTAGATGAACATATTGCTGTGTGCAGAGTTGACATCCTCCTACCTCTGGAGTTGGTACAGCACCTCATGGTTGCACAGAAGGCACAACAGAAGATGTAGATGCCTTCTCCTTGTCTCATCATTGCTCGCTTGAGCTAGGTGTCAGGTATGCCACGCATTCAAACGATGTTTTATGCCAGAAGTACCAAAGGAATATTTCTTGCCAGTAACTCTGCAGAACTCCTTCCATCAGAGATTACAGGTGACTATCCTGGCAGATACATTCTTCTCTCTAGAGAGACAACAAATAACTCCTGCTCCTCAAGTCTATGCTCACCAGATGCCATTTGATTAACAGCTGAAACTCCCAAAAATTGGAAGTCTCAAAAATAAAAGACCAGGGCACAGCACAAGATGTGGGCACACCCAAGTGTTAATCCCAAATGAGGTTAAATCGGTGGAAACGTCCTGTAAATGGAGCAAGAAAGTGATTTCAACTATCAGAAAAATCAAAGCATTGCATACTGTAGCAACTCTCCATATTTATTCATTTTAGACTTAAGCTCCACTCTAAAATGTACCGATGAATGGTGAAAGTCAACAACTCCAGTGTGCATCCTTAAAACCCCCTGCAAAGAGGCTTAGAGACAATGTCCACTTGATGCAATAACTTGCTTCAAGCAAACTTCTTGCACACCTCTCATTAGGAACAATTGACTAAACAAGAGGACATTAATGACATTGAAAAAAGAATACAGTTTTCAATATTCCAAAATCTTATGCAATATTCCCTACACCTAGTGAATAACACTCAGGCCTCATGGTTCTATGACTTCCGCTGGAATATTGCTGTACTTATTGAAGGTCAGTCAAAAAAACTCAAAAATATTATATTCCTTTAATTTGTGACACTTCTAAATATTTTCTAGAAAAACCATGGGGCAGATTTACAAGCCCCTTGCGCCAATTTTGCGTCATTTTTCCCATGTTAAAAATGACGCAAAAGTGAAGCATAGGAACTTGTAAATCTGCCTATATATATAAGAGTGATGTTATACACCACTCTGCTAGTAAGAACTTACTTTACATTAAAAATACCCTTGAAATTCACTAACAAAAACAAAGGTTAAAGCGACGTTATAGTTAGGTATGATAATACCATCTTTATGTTAGAAAACCCCCTAATATTCACTGAAAAAAACAAAGCCTAAATTGAAGTTATAGTTAGGTATTGAAAAAGAGCATAACTTACTTAAAATAAAAAATAACTGAAAAAACAAAGGTTAAACTGACCATAGAAAATACATTTTTTGTTTTCTTAACAGCTTAGGCGCTGTTTGTCAAATCTGCACAAAACGTTCCCAAACAAATTAATTAATTTACTTTGTCTCAGTCATAGAATGTTTCGCCCTGATCCATCAAGCAAGGGCAAAAAAATTGCACGGTCCCAGTAGTGCGATTTCCCATTTTAAGTCCAGTAGGACAGTTGGCTCTCTGAAACAGAAAAAAATGGCTGAACGGATTCACAGCAAACGTGGAACAACTTAACTCAGAAAGTGTACTTCTGTGATTTGATGTAAATCCTTTCAGCTGTTTTTGAGAAATTGGCAATTAAAGAGGGGCTCGAACTGGGCATGAAGGATTAATGCTCAGGAAAAGGTAGAGATATCTAGACTGTTGGTCCTCTGGTACTCCTATGGTATGGTACTGTGGTTCTCCTGCAGTGAAAAATTCCAAAAATACTAGAACCTGATTGTTGAAGGAAGCGCTCTCTCCTGTTGGTCATTTCAGTATCATAGAATTGGTAACACAAGAAAACGTAGAGGGGGACATAGGAACTCACCCTCTCAAAGACCATATGCAGCGGGTCGGCCAGTGGCTGCGCACTGCAGGGGCTGGTTACCTCTGATGGGTTAGGCACATGGCCTGGTTCTGCAGCCAATATCCAGTGTGCACAACTGAAGGCCATGTGTAGCAGGGGTTGGCCACTCCCTGAGTGGCCAGGTTACTATGTAGCTAATCCTCACTGCACATGGCCAAAGGTGGGGCTTGAGTGCTCACCAGGGGGTTGGGCAAAAGGAAATGCCACAGGTCAAAGCAAACACAAGGAGATGATGGACGGAGTGCTGAAACTTTTCAAACTCTCACCCCCAGTCACAGATCTGGGTTGAATCCATCATCATTCTTTAGCTCACTTTGCCACCCCAGTTCAGACCTAGCTATATGCAAATCAGTCTTGACCCTGTGCCTCATGGGAACAGTCCAGACCGAACTGCCAAGCCATGTCTTCCCTGGACCGGAATCAAGCATCCTGGGACTGGTTTCGGGCTAACAGCCCTCATCAGCCAGGCTAGCTTGAATCCAGTGGCAAAGTGAGCAAGGGACCAACGTCTGGGCATACCCTGCCTGTGACTGGGGGTGAGTGTCTGAAAAGTTTCAGCGCTCCGTCCATCATCTCCTTGTGTTTGCTTTGTTCACCCTAAGTTGGCAGGGTATGCCCAGACATGGGTCCCTTGCTCACTTTGCCAGTGGATTCAAGCTAGCCTGGCTGATGAGGGCTCTTAGCCCGAAACCGGTCCCAGGATGCTTGTTTCCGGTCCAGGAAGACATGGCTTGGCAGTTTGGGCCTAACTCTGTTAGGTGTAGAAAGCATATGCTATGTGCAACATTGACTCTATACCATACACTTCACGGGTAGCCTAGTTTACGTTAACAATTAACCACAGCTATATGGGAAACCCTCATTGCACATGGTATTCAATATGTATTCAACTGTGCAGAGAAAGACAAGCCGCCAAGATATTCAATGTCTGTTACAAAATGAATGCTTTACTACCGACAGCTTTTATCTGTATTAAATCCCTCTCAGTCTCTGAACCTACATTGAGAAATGAAGTTGATATGAGTAGAAAAATGGGTACTGTAAACTGTGTTTACTCTATGGAGAGAGTTTACTCTGTACCACACTATTTTCAGACAGTGAAACTCTCATGAGAAAAACACCACAGAGTATTAAAAAAGTATCAATCAAAAAGAACAGTGTACACTCTATAAAACACTTGTAAAAAAAACACTATTCGCTTAAAACAACCAAGGTCTGAAGGTGCTTAAGATCATACTACCTACAGCCATCATACTGTGGTTAAAACATTACAGATAGCCCATCTTCTGAAGCGAAAGAAGCACATGTATATAGGTTAGTACCTGGTGCACACAGACTTTTATGTTATGTAGAAATTGCCATGCTGAGACAATTCTGTCCAATAACTCAAGGCTGCTTGCAATACTTATTAGTATCTACTACGCAGAATCTTTGCCCTGTTGGAAACTTTTTTTGTAGAACCAAAAAACTTATGTGGAACATACTGGACACAAGTCACCAACTGTCATCGGCACACAGAGTTACTCTTCAATACATAGATTTATAATGTGTTCGATACGTCTACACACCTATGATGCATTAGAAGTACATGAGGTTTGTAAACGCTTACACGCATTAGCTGGACACAGGCTGTACAACATTATGTAGAAAAGTAATATAGTAGTTACCCGCCACTATGTAAACTATAAAACAAACAACCACACTTGTTGGAGATGTCATGAGTGATGTCATAAATTATGTCATAGAACGTGTCATGAGTGATGTAATATGTGAGATCATAAGCAGTGCACGGCGAGGCGCAAGTTATAGTTAGCTTGAGAGAATGTAGCCTTATGGCTAGAGCGGTCAACCTCGAAGCTGGGGAACCAGGTTCGAGTCTCGGCAACGACACTCAACGTTCTGTGATTCTGGACAAATCAGTTTCATCTCCACGTGACTAACAAAAAAAACAACAACAAAAAAAAATGAATGTGTCCTTCTGTAAGGAAACTGGTGCTCATGTAAAGTGCTCTGATACCCGATGTCTCGGGTCTAGTTCGCGCTATATCAAACTCTAAAAAACAAACAAACCTATAACTGGTGAATTTCTGTGTTTTTTTTTTTTAGATCAAAATGTTTATGTTATCACTGGCATATTCACCTAACTATAATATTAGTTTAAACTTTTGTTTGTTTTTTCAGTGAATTTCTAGGGTTTTTTCAAAACAAAACCAGATATTTTTATCACACCTAACCATAACTTTACTTTAACCTTTGTTTTTTGCAGTGAATTTCAAAGATTTTTTTTAATGTAAAGTAATATTTTCTTACCATATGTAAAGCCAACCCCCTCCCCTGAAGCCAACACCCCCCCCCCCGCTGCCAACGGCCAAAGGTCGTGCATGACGGGGGGTTGCGTTGTTAATTGGGAAAATGTTTTTTAAGAAGCCCTTTTCTGTGAGAGGGACGTGCTGCTTTTGAAAAATGTTTTTACTATGGGAACACATCGGGTGAGCATGCAGTGAGACAAGTGGGACAGCTTGCCCTTTGCAAATCAGTTACTGCCCCCTCTGGGGTCTCTGTAACTTTTCCTTGTTTTGTCACCACAATTGCAGGCACAAGCAAACGAAACATACAAATATGTTTCACATTCATGAGAGGCCAGCCCTGTTCATTGTGATTCAGAATGAGTTACAAAAGCCCTTTTGCGAGTGCAAAATGCTTAATCAACTCACAAAAGGGGTTTGTACATGGTCTTACATCACTCTGAGGTCACAGTCTTGGTCAGTTTGCAAATCCTAGGGTTTGTGACTGTAAAAGGCTTTAGAACATCTGGCAGTAAATTATTGTCATCGGCTCTATTTGGTAAAATGTACGAGATCTTCTTTGATCAGAACAGATTCACTTATGATGAGCATTTCTTACTGTTGTCTGTATCTTTGAGATTTCATCTCAGATTAAGCAGTCTTGGATTTGTACTCACTGAGTAAAGAAAATGGGACGAAGGAGTTGCCCAGAAGGTAATGACAGAATACGTCTTGTTAACCTTCTTTGCTATTTAGGCTATTTTCTTTTTTTTTCAAACCATGATAATCATTATACTCGCAATTCGGGAACAGTTCTTTCACAGATTCATTAGTTTGATATATACAGGTTGAACGATTGGTTAGACGATCTTTTGCAGTCTCTCCAGAGGAACTAGGAAAAGAAGCCCTTATGGTAAGGGGGTGGCAAGTTAATTTTAGGATAATGTGCTGATTGTCTGACTGGGAATGGTTTAGGTAATTGAGTATGGAAAACTATGTGGAAGATGACCTAGAATTAGTCTATTCAATATTTGGGAAATTGGATAATATATCAAAGGATACCATAAATGTGAAAAACAAGTTTACTTTAAGCCAATAATATGTGCATTTTCATCATCGTGGTTTATGACCTAGATAGCATACTATGTTCAGCATTTAGAATTCATTTGGACATGTTGCAGACTTAACATTTAAATGAATATGAACATTTCACATATTACAAAGTAAACAAATTGTAGCCTCATTTCTTCCCAGCCTGAGCTAAAATGGTTTTGCTAAGTGAGGTCAAATGTAAATATTGCATTGTAACACGGTACGTTGCCCATCCTTTAAGGGTAAAGTTGATAAAGTTCCCTATTTTTGTCCTGCTATCTTCATTACAAGAATCATTAATCTGGTTGCAGGAGGTAAGATGGATGACGCAAAATCTATTTAAGTTAAATGGTTCGAAAACAGAAATCTTGGCCCCTTTGCGGCAAACAACAATCTGGAGCAATCCTTTCTCGCCTTCGTCACTAGGCCAAGAACCAGAACCATTGCACTCGGGAAAAAGTTTGATGTTCACATAGATCAATACCTTACAATGGAGGATCAAGTTAATTCTTTTGTAAAATCCTGTTCCTTTCTGATGCGAGTCTTGAAAAGGATAATAGATCTGTTCACTACAAATCAAATAATGTAGATCTTCAATACATTTGTGCCGTCAAGATCCGACTATGGTAATGCCATGTACCTCACACTTAATTCCAAAACTGTATAAAAACTTCAGCAGAATACTGCAGCTAGAGAAAGGTATTGAAGTTAAAAACATTTTATTCAATGGAATCAAAGCTGAAAAATCTGCACTGGCTTCCAGTAGCTCAAAGAATTAATTTCAAATCCTTATAGATTGTGCATAAAGCCCTTTATGACTCCAAGACCAATCCCCTAGAAGGAAGATTTACCTTCTATGAACTCAAATAGACTCTGAGGTCAGAGGGATGTTCCTCTTAAATTCCCCAAAGTTTAAACAAATGAGTTTAGGAGGCACAGCATTCTAATTGCAGCCACAACATGTTGAAATACTGTCTTTTGAATTACTAAAAGAAATTACACTTTTAAAATTCAGAGAGCTACTGAAAACATGGCTTTTTTCTGCTATGCAATATAGAGATACAAAAGGGGATGATGGACGGAACGTTTGAGCCAATCAAACACTCACCCCCAGTCAACTGATCTGGGTTTAATCCATCATCATTCTTTAGCTCACTCCACCACCCCAGTTCAGACATGGCCATATGCAAATCAGTCTGACCCTGTGCCTCATGGGAACAGTCCAGCCCGAACTGCCAAGCCATGTCTTCCCTGGACCGGAAACAAGCATCCTAGGACCGGTTTCTGGCATTCCAGCCGTCATCAGCCAGGCTTGCTTGAATCCAGTGGCAAAGTGAGCAAGGGACCCACGTCTGGGCATACCCCCACCAACTTAGGGTGAACAAAGCGATACAAAAGGGGATGATGGACGGAACGTTTGAGCCAATCAAATATTCACCCCCAGTCAACTGATCTGGGTTTAATCCATCATCATTCTTTAGCTCACTCCACCACCCCAGTTCAGACATGGCAATATGCAAATCAGTCTGACCCTGTGCCTCATGGGAACAGTCCAGCCCGAACTGCCAAGCCATGTCTTCCCTGGACCGGAAACAAGCATCTTAGGACCGGTTTCTGGCATTCCAGCCGTCATCAGCCAGGCTTGCTTGAATCCAGTGGCAAAGTGAGCAAGGGACCCACGTCTGGGCATACCCCCGCCAACTTAGGGCGAACAAAGCGATACAAAAGGGGATGATGGACAGAGCGTTTGAGCCAATCAAACACTCACCCCCAGTCAACTGATCTGGGTTTAATCCATCATCATTCTTTAGCTCACTCCACCACCCCAGTTCAGACATGGCCATATGCAAATCAGTCTGACCCTGTGCCTCATGGGAACAGTCCAGCCCGAACTGCCAAGCCATGTCTTCCCTGGACCGGAAACAAGCATCCTAGGACCGGTTTCTGGCATTCCAGCCGTCATCAGCCAGGCTTGCTTGAATCCAGTGGCAAAGTGAGCAAGGGACCCACGTCTGGGCATACCCCCGCCAACTTAGGGCGAACAAAGCGATACAAAAGGGGATGATGGACGGAACGTTTGAGCCAATCAAACACTCACCCCCAGTCAACTGATCTGGGTTTAATCCATCATCATTCTTTAGCTCACTCCACCACCCCAGTTCAGACATGGCCATATGCAAATCAGTCTGACCCTGTGCCTCATGGGAACAGTCCAGCCCGAACTGCCAAGCCATGTCTTCCCTGGACCGGAAACAAGCATCCTAGGACCGGTTTCTGGCATTCCAGCCGTCATCAGCCAGGCTTGCTTGAATCCAGTGGCAAAGTGAGCAAGGGACCCACGTCTGGGCATACCCCGCCAACTTAGGGCGAACAAAGCGATACAAAAGGGGATGATGGACGGAACGTTTGAGCCAATCAAACACTCACCCCCAGTCAACTGATCTGGGTTTAATCCATCATCATTCTTTAGCTCACTCCACCACCCCAGTTCAGACATGGCCATATGCAAATCAGTCTGACCCTGTGCCTCATGGGAACAGTCCAGCCCGAACTGCCAAGCCATGTCTTCCCTGGACCGGAAACAAGCATCCTAGGAGCGGTTTCTGGCATTCCAGCCGTCATCAGCCAGGCTTGCTTGAATCCAGTGGCAAAGTGAGCAAGGGACCCACGTCTGGGCATACCCCCGCCAACTTAGGGCGAACAAAGCGATACAAAAGGGGATGATGGACGGAACGTTTGAGCCAATCAAACACTCACCCCCAGTCAACTGATCTGGGTTTAATCCATCATCATTCTTTAGCTCACTCCACCACCCCAGTTCAGACATGGCCATATGCAAATCAGTCTGACCCTGTGCCTCATGGGAACAGTCCAGCCCGAACTGCCAAGCCATGTCTTCCCTGGACCGGAAACAAGCATCCTAGGACCGGTTTCTGGCATTCCAGCCGTCATCAGCCAAGCGATACAAAAGGGGATGATGGACGGAACGTTTGAGCCAATCAAACACTCACCCCCAGTCAACTGATCTGGGTTTAATCCATCATCCCCTTTTGTATCGCTTTGTTCGCCATAAGTTGGCAGGGGTATGCCCAGACGTGGGTCCCTTGCTCACTTTGCCACTGGATTCAAGCAAGCCTGGCTGATGACGGCTGGAATGCCAGAAACCGGTCCTAGGATGCTTGTTTCCGGTCCAGGGAAGACATGGCTTGGCAGTTCGGGCTGGACTGTTCCCATGAGGCACAGGGTCAGACTGATTTGCATATGGCCATGTCTGAACTGGGGTGGTGGAGTGAGCTAAAGAATGATGATGGATTAAACCCAGATCAGTTGACTGGGGGTGAGTGTTTGATTGGCTCAAACGTTCCGTCCATCATCCCCTTTTGTATCGCTTTGTTCGCCCTAAGTTGGCGGGGGTATGCCCAGACGTGGGTCCCTTGCTCACTTTGCCACTGGATTCAAGCAAGCCTGGCTGATGACGGCTGGAATGCCAGAAACCGGTCCTAGGATGCTTGTTTCCGGTCCAGGGAAGACATGGCTTGGCAGTTCGGGCTGGACTGTTCCCATGAGGCACAGGGTCAGACTGATTTGCATATGGCCATGTCTGAACTGGGGTGGTGGAGTGAGCTAAAGAATGATGATGGATTAAACCCAGATCAGTTGACTGGGGGTGAGTGTTTGATTGGCTCAAACGTTCCGTCCATCATCCCCTTTGTATCGCTTTGTTCGCCCTAAGTTGGTGGGGGTATGCCCAGACGTGGGTCCCTTGCTCACTTTGCCACTGGATTCAAGCAAGCCTGGCTGATGACGGCTGGAATGCCAGAAACCGGTCCTAGGATGCTTGTTTCCGGTCCAGGGAAGACATGGCTTGGCAGTTCGGGCTGGACTGTTCCCATGAGGCACAGGGTCAGACTGATTTGCATATGGCCATGTCTGAACTGGGGTGGTGGAGTGAGCTAAAGAATGATGATGGATTAAACCCAGATCAGTTGACTGGGGGTGAGTGTTTGATTGGCTCAAACGTTCCGTCCATCATCCCCTTTTGTATCGCTTTGTTCGCCCTAAGTTGGCGGGGGTATGCCCAGACGTGGGTCCCTTGCTCACTTTGCCACTGGATTCAAGCAAGCCTGGCTGATGACGGCTGGAATGCCAGAAACCGGTCCTAGGATGCTTGTTTCCGGTCCAGGGAAGACATGGCTTGGCAGTTCGGGCTGGACTGTTCCCATGAGGCACAGGGTCAGACTGATTTGCATATGGCCATGTCTGAACTGGGGTGGTGGAGTGAGCTAAAGAATGATGATGGATTAAACCCAGATCAGTTGACTGGGGGTGAGTGTTTGATTGGCTCAAACGTTCCGTCCATCATCCCCTTTTGTATCGCCATGCAATATAGAGAGGCAGTATATGGTAGCAATATTTCTAGTCAGTAATTAATTTAGCACCAGGGTACCTCCGGGTGAATGATGCACTTTATAAATTCCAAAAATAAATAAATACATAAAATTCTTTCCTTCTGTACTGTTTTCTTAAAACACGGGTACTAATTATTTCTCCCAGAAGACAGAACTGCCTTGGAATATGTAAGGAAGAATGCTTCCTCTCCTTGGACAAGCACATGAAAATTACCCTCTCTGACTTCATAGTCAGATCATTGCTACCATGGTTCCATTCATTTCTCTCTAATCACAGTTGAAAGGTCAGGAACGCATCACTTGAGTTGTTCACACATCCAGTCTCTGATGGCACTGCTTAAGAATCAGCCCTCTTTTGCCTTTTGGTCAGCATCTTCATATTCCCCTAGGCTTAACTCCTTTAGAAGCACTCTGTGAGCTTTCAAATGTACGCCTCTGTCTTGACAATGTGACCAAACTTGCCTGGGCCACATGTGGGACTGGATGAAGGAGGGTTACATTTATATGAATGGTACCAAAACAGAGATTTTACTGACCGGAGTTCATAGGCTTTGACTTAGGCCCCAAAAGAGGAACTAAATCAAATCTGTGCTTAAAGCACATCACTTGCTTCCTGTCTATGCCAGGATTAAATGTAGGGTTGTATGCACATTTATATAACCACCCAGGTTAAAAGCTGTGTATACCTGCAGACACTGGCACCACACTATGTATCAATCAAAGCCATTATTTCACTGTCCACCCATTAGATCAATCAATGATCATTCAAGAGGATGAAATGTGGAGGAAGATCACTGGGCATACAATGTGCTGAAATCTGGAATGCCCTTGAGATCCAAACACCACTGCCTGTGGATGAGAAAACATTTGACAAAGTAGCTGTTCATACTTGCAGCCAACTCATTTCAAGATAGACTAATGTCAGGCACAGTTTACAACACATCTTTCTAGACTCTAACCTCCTACAAAATTTCTCTCTGCATTCCTTCAACTATTTGCAAAGCACTCTGAGTTAACCAAAATGAGAAAAGTAGCTCTTACTAAAACTTCGTAATAAATAGATGAGTAAAACATGAACAGGCTAACAACTCAATGAACTATCTGCCTGATTTGGATAAACACAATCCTCAGCACACGTCTTTTAAGTAATATGCAATTATCCAATTTGTTTTAGTCAAGCATAAATGATACAGAGAAATTTTCGAGCTTGGTTTCTTTTCTTTATTCTCTTTGTTCTTGCATCAGCCAACACGTGTTTCGTTGCACAAAGGAATTTTGTCCAGCGACTTTCTCAAGGCTGTATGTACAAAACAAACACAAGCCCTTTGTAAAATTACCCAAAACAGGTGTATTTAATACACCCATCAAACCTCACCCGTGTGCATAGCGGTATTCTATACGAATTTCTGCGGCAAGCACAGGGATCTTTGCCCAAGAGACCGTGCTCATTCCAAAGCATGATAAATAATAGGTTGTTAAACGTAGGCCATCAGAATCTCGCCCCGTATATTAAGTGGTGATGGAGAAAACCAATAAAAAGGTCCTGATTGTCGGTATCTATCTGCGTGCACCCGGTGTGTGTGCACTGATCAATACGTGTCACGATTAAAAAAGCACGATCACCTCCTGTGTCACACACACTTGAGGACCTAGTGCCAATTACTAGGTGACGGTGAGAGCGAGCAAAATCAGTGCAATAAGTGTGGTGGCTTTAAAATAAATCCCAAATCACTCCTCACAAGTAAAAGATCAGAAATACCTTACAAGAGTCCAAAATGTTCCCTGAAAAAACCCATAACCTATTTTAGTATGCACTATTAAGAGTAGACCGGTTCACCGATTTGGAGTTTAGGGACGGGTGTGTACTCCATCATGACGACAGAGTAAAGTACTCCATTTCCCTGACAGGCAAAGTTTTTTTTTTAATATTCCCAAACAAAAACCCAAAGTGGGATTTTGTTTTGGGAAATAAAAAAATCAATGCTCCCCTCACCAAAGGAGTTTTCTTCCATGGCAAGGGGAGCATTTTGTAGTTGTCGATGCCCGTCACCACCAGGGTTTACCTGTAGGTGACGGACAGTGAAAACTGGCCATGTGTTCACCCACTCAAATTGGGTAGCCGAACCACCAACAACCCTTACTCTGTCGTTGGAAGTTTATGCCAGCGAGTGAGACAGAGTAGTCTTTGTTGTTAAACTGGCCATGTGTTCGCCCACTCAAATTGGGTAGCCGAACCTCAAACAACCCTTACTCTGTCGTTGGAAGTTTATGCCAGCGAGTGAGACAGAGTAGTCTTTGTTGTTGACATAATCAACTTCAATTATGCAGATGACCTCCAACTCATGTTCTCAATTGATAACTCCCCTGATTCTATAAACAATTTTCAATCTATTATGCTTTTCATCCAGCAATGGATGAATCTTAATCATTTAAAACTTAATCCCAGCAAAACTGAATTAATTTTGACAGGGGGAGCTTGCAACCCATGGGGTCCACAATATTGGCCTAATAATCTGGGACCTCCCCCTACCCCCTCAACCTCAGTAAAAAGTTTAGGGGTTACAATAGGCAACGACCTGTCCTTAAAAGCACATGTTGGCACAGTGGTCTCTGCCTGTTTCCTACAACTTCGAAAAATCAGGAAAATAAGTAGGTTTCTGTCCCACGCTGCTTTGGTCCAAGTGGTAATAGCTCTTGTGCTGTCTCGTCTGGACTACGCAAATGCCACCTACTTGGGACTGCCACTTGGCCTCATCAAACGACTTCAGCTGGTGCAGAACCAAGCGGCTCGAATGATACATAATCAGCCCAGATGGCAGCACGCCTCACCCCTCCTTAGGAAGCTGCACTGGCTCCCTATTCCGCAGCGATGTGCCTTTAAAGTCGGATGTCTGGTGTTTAAATCCCTAAACGGCCATAGCCCAAAATTCATTGACAATCTTGTCTCTCGTTATACCCCCACTCGGAATCTTCGTTCAGCTCAACTTCACCTTTTGACAATACCCACCTTTAAACTGAAACGTCAGGGGGGCTGCAGGTTTGCGACTTTGGCCCCACGCCTGTGGAATTCCATCCCCCTGGAAATTAGACTTAGCACCAATCTGCTCCTATTCAGAAAATCTCTTAAAACTTGGTTATTCACACAAGCTTATGAATAAACTGTTCCGGATTGGCACCTACCTAGTCTCCAGCGCCATGAAACCAATCGGTGAACGAGCGCTCTATAAGTCACAACTAAGATAAGATAAGATAATGAAGGTCCGCCTGTCTTTAAACGAGGCGGGCTAAACTTCAGTTTGGCGAAGAGGGTATGCCGTCACTGTTGCAACAGAGTACCCTCTCTGCCAAATTCTAAATCGGCCCCTATATTTCTATGCCATAATGGATCTTTAAATCCTGAAATATAGATATTCAATTCATCGAGGTGTACTCCTAATAGCGCAACTCTATGAACTTTTGTTTTTGTAGAAAACTGATTATACCTAAATGAAAGATGTCTCTATTTAATTGATGACTTCTTTTCCATACATTGGCAAGCTACATTCAGAGAACACCTTGCAGAGATATACATATTTCACGTTTTCACATTATGACCTGCGAGACACTTCCTTGGCACCTTTCAAGGTTGTTAGGAAGTGTTGTTTCATTACCCATCATTCTCTGTAAAATCTACTGGCCCAAGCGAAAAATACTTCAAAATGTACGTTTTGTGAAGACCAACTGTTATTGTTCAGAAAATTGTTGAAGCAGGATCAACGCAAAATTATTCACTGCACTCTGTGGATATACATACATCTTCAAAAGTAATAAATGAATATAAAAGCATATATTTTATCTGAAGCAGCATTTCTTCACAAAGTAATTGCATCTGTCATTTGAATATTAACATTCTTCCTTAGAGGCACCTCTGTTGGGCAGAGTTCTGCTCCTTGGAAATTAAGAAACATCGTGCCAACTGGAGATGTTTATTCTAATGCAAAATAAGCATACACTTGGGGCAATTCGTGCCTATTTAAGTACTTTCCACAAAATGTTACTGTCACTGATGATCAAACTCACCAGCGGCCATGTTTACAATATAAGCTTTCACAGTCCGCGAGGGCTCGCGCCTCTGCCTTCCTTTTAGGTACGTGATCTATAAGTCACACATACATGGCAACGCACACAGGCGTGTTTGCATGCACATGCACGCTGTCTGAACTTAGGAGCACACATGCTAAATATGTTTACCGATATATTCGTGAGCGTCGTATGTTCACATATATACTCGTGAGCACTGTTGATCCTCTCAGGGCTGCTGGTGATGAGGTTCTATGTGCCCGACCTTTACCAACCTCACCTGCATCACATTGTTGTACTTAAGTACATGCAGCATTGTTTCTTCGGCATGGCGCCTCGATGTGAACCAATGGCGCATTTTTTAAACCCAAAATAAATCCACTAATATGGTACAACATAAGCAAGCTAATTTGCCTTAAAAAATACGATGGCATCACAAAGAAGAATGGTTGTTTTGGGTGAATTGATGCGCAGGGTGAAACCAACCTGAGACAATGGACGTTGACTTGAAAATTTCTTTTAAGTAACTGGTAGAATTTCCAATGATATCAAGGAGTAATGCTGTAAAATCTAGAAACAAAAAAATAATGATCGGTATTAGTATTACTTGGTTGACATAAATGTTTAATTAGGAACTGCAATAGCAACTCTCTCAAAATGGCTGAAAGTATAGATCTAGAAAGAGTGTTTTTTAAAGGTCTGTCCACTTTTTGCATAGGATGCAGAGCAGTAATACATTTTCGAAGGAATTGGCCTAATGGTGTCACATCCTGAATGTTAATTGGACAACTGGTAGATGAGTAAGAGCTGAGCTGCCATGAGAGAGCAGGTTGATGTTCAGGAATAAACACAGGCATTGACTGATGTGTCTAGAATAAAGATCAGGCATTCTGCCCAGCCCAACGAAGATGGATCGGACCCTTGTTATGTGCAGGTGTGGAGGATCACACACTCCTGTGGGTGTAAATAACATGCACTGGTAGAAGGGAAAGGACAGCAAACGTGATGAATGGGAACGCTCAAATTAATCTAAACCACTGCTATTTATTCTGGGCGCATTTCATTTAATCATTTTTTAGGCTGTCTCTGTCACTAAGGTCGGTTGACAAACATTTGTAATTGCACAAGCCTCTAAGAACACATAATGATATATCAAGACAAACGGGGAAGCGGGCAAACATGCCATAGCGGGAGTCACAAGAAACTAGGGCCAGACACGGGTCGCCGATTTCTACAAGATGCAAACAGGCAGGGGCGTAACAAAGGCCCCGGCAGCCCCAGCGGTTCGGGGGGGCCCGAGCTCCAGGGGCCTGTCAGCAGAGCTCCTAAGTGTTGTCGGAGGGGGCCCCCTTCATGCACTTTGCAGGTGGGCCCCCTCAAGTTTCGTTACGCCACTGCAAACAGGCCTGTATACAGTTATTCGGATCGCTAAGTTATGCTGCTACTGTTGTAAGCCGGGAGTAGCTATTCCCGACTTGAGATTAAGCCTGGGCGTAGTTCGCGAAGTAATGCTTCGCGAAGCTACGCAAAGTGCAGTTCGCACTACGCAAGCTTCGCGTAGCACTACGCGAACTGCGTAGCGCACTGTTCGCAATGATTGCACAGTGCCGGATGCTTGTCCGCACTGTGCAATCATTGAAAACGGCAACTTGCACAGTGCGAGCTGTCTTTTACTGCCGCTCGAGTAGATTTTTACTCGAGCGGCAGCTTTCTCAACGCGGACTGGTAGTTTCTCATCGCGAGCGGTCGCGAGCATACGCGACCACTCGCAATGAGAAACCTGACCTCCCGCGTTGAGAATCTCGCCGAGAGGTTTATTTTCCACGCTCGCGATCGGCAACTTGATGTTGCTGATCGCGAACGAGGAAAAAGTCTCGCCGGGATGTCATTTTGCTTGCTCGCGGTCGCCAACTTGACGTTGAGGACCGCGAGCAAGCAAAATGACCGCGGCACTACGCTACGCTACGCGTGTTTGCACTGTGCTATGTGCAATTCGCGTTGTGCGAAGTAGCGCAAACTTCGCAAACTACGCGAGCGTAGCGTAGCACTTCGCCCAGGGTTACTTGAGATTCCATTTGCGGGTTTCAGCCCTGAGGAAGTCGAAGGGTGATTGGCCCACGTGTTTCTCGAAGGGTGATTGGCCCACTAACGAAACACGTGTTGGCTGGCAGAGGAATCTGAATCAATTAAAGAAAGGATTGGAGAACATATGGACAACTGGGTGACTCTTATTTTGTCTTGATATATCATTGTGTGTGCTTAAAGGCTTGTGTCAATTGTTTTGGCTTTGTTTGAGGGATACAGGGATGCCATCCCTCCTTTTTGCATATATCGTACAGGGGAGTGATTCAGTTATGGGCTCAGGAGGCTGGAATCAGTACATAATTAATCTTAGAAGAGTGCCTCCAAGACCATCAATCAAGTCTTTCTTTGATTAAAGGAACCAAAAAATTGTTCCTTCGGATGTCTGTGGTTTGACCTGCTATAATTAATGTTTCTTAGCAAACATGTGCACTCAGGTGTATCACGCCTGGGTGTATTATTGTTATAAATCTAAATAGAATGAATCAATCTACTTCTTTTTTAGACTTTTACTTTTTTCATTGCTAGTTTCTATAAAAGAACTTTTTACAAGGCAACATTATAGATATAGTGATAACATTCCCAGACACAAATGACAGGGGACAAAACTTGTGTGAACCAAAAACATTACATAACATCACTTGTTGAGTGTATGCAAAGAATTAATCAAGGAGCATACAACAAAACACATAAAATTACACATCAAATGTCCTTCATTGTCGTATTGGTGGGGCAATTATCACTTCAATACTCTACTTAGTAGTGCCAAATGTCGCTACTTGGCCCTATTGTAATTGGGGTCAGTGCGTGTTTTCACTCGGACCTCAGATCGCGGCAACAGCAACAGAGTAGACAGAGCCGGAGCGGAGGATACCGTTGGACTCGAAGGGCGCGGTAAAAACGCTTCTAAAACCACTTGCGGCTCCGGCTATTTTACTCCCGCTGACTACATTTGCTGATTTCATCACACAGTAACCAACGATAGCGTAGCAGACTGGACGACTGACGCCAGCAGGGAGCGGCCGCAGCCGGAAAACGATTCGACCGCTAATCATGATTGAGTGCTGTATGCTACTGTGAGCCGCCGCTGCCGCCGTAAGTACCGTGAGTTGCCGGTCACCAGTATCTAAGCTTGACGCTAGTGAGCACCGCTGTATTTCTTCCTAGAAAATCTCTCTGTACTCTGCCATCTTGTGCTCCCCTGTGCTCCCTTGTGTGCTCCCCCGTGTTCCCCCGTACTAGCCAGTCAGCTTAACTCAGCAAATCGACATCTCTGGCGGACACGGTGAAAGAGGAACTTACCCTGGTTACCCTGGTGCATGTTGAATCGAGTGACGAGGGGGTGACTAGGGGGAGACTAGGGAGCCCTGGAGATTTGAGCCAGGAGAATCGCCCAGAGCTGCCTGGAGACCGAGAGGAGGCGATTTAATAAGCGCCCGAAAAGAGCCTAAGGGCTGCAGATTGATTGCAAGACTGGGCATAAAGGCATGAATGCAAGGAAGAGGCTGTAGGTGGCAGGGTGAGACAGTGCATTCGCAGCTGCAGATTAGAGCCTTGACTTGGAGTCTTCACAGTCTGTGAAGCATCAGAGTGCTTGCTTGCACTTAGACCTTCTTAGTGCTCTCGCCAAGATTTACTCCCACCCATCTGAATCTCCAGTCTAGCGGACCACCGGACCATTGCAATAGAAAAAATACATCAACGCTATTGAAATATAATCTATCAATCCTCTCTTGAGCCCTAACGGAGGCGAAATTCTCAGTTGATTCTAACTTTGGTCCCCACTGAATGATAAAGCAGCATGGCCTATAAACGATTACGGTCCCGGACTATACATATGAAAAAAGTGGGCACAGCACGAGCACCAGTTAACTATAAGAGCACCTGTATAATGGCCCAACATGGAGCACCGGTACTGACAGAGAAATCTTTAATAACAAATTTCTTCTCACTTACAACAACACCTACAACTACAATAATCATGGATATTCCCAAAAAGTCTCTTCATGAGGATCAGTTAGAACAACTTGTAACTACAGTTGAAGAAAAAGTTGGTACAAGAACGGAGGGCTTAGTCTCCAACCCCTTCTTCTTAAGGATGTAGCTCTCCAAAATGCCCAATTGTTGGACCTTTCGAAAATCCATGATTTAACAACGCTCCAAGAGTCTAAAAAGACTATGAATCTCCCGCCTACTAAAGATCTCCAAGGGATATTTGCTAATACAGAAATTAAGGAAGGCCTCGGACAAATTGTAGCAACAGATTTCACTCTTCCAGACTTCAATTTCAATTCACCTACTCGTGTAGATATAAAAGATGCTCAAAAACCGCCAGTACTTATATTATCTAGCACACCGAGCAACTTGCTAGAGCCAGAACATAACTTTTTACAATCTCCTGAGTTCCCGTCGTTTATGATGCCGCAATCAGTAAACAGATACGACCCTGTATCAAGCACTATTCTATCACTGCAGAGAATTATGGACTCTATATTAACACTCTTGGAAAAGAACTTGGAAAATTCGGATCAGATTCTGGAAACTCAAACTGGAATCCTTCAATATCTTGTAGACAAAAAAGGAAAAACAATCAACTGAATCTAATCAACCTGTTCAATCGACACACCCGCAATCTTCTATTCTTCAGTATGATGCAGGTGGAAAAGAGAAGTGTCCCTTAAAATTCTCAGTCCCTAGCATTTCCCACTACACGAAAACGGAGCAAAGCAGAAGGAAATTCAGTTGGAAAAAAACCAAGTGCAACAGAATCAAAAAACAAATCTCCTAAATGGTGATGAAATCTATTCCCTTCGAAAATTATTCAAAGAGCGTTGCCCAGTAAGTGTTAAGGGGAAAGTTATTCAAAACCCCATACCCTTATTTCCAATTTTTCATGTAAAGGAACAAAAACTGGTCTCTCCCCTTCTCGAGTAATTGATGTCAGAGGCTCAGGGAAACCTCAATCTGGAATCAATCATTTCTATCTGAACCCGTAAGAACGCCTCATAAAAAGGAGAAATATAAGATTGGGCAAAATAATAATAAGAAACCGACAAAGAAAAGAGCTAAACGGAGAATATCGAAAAGAGCTCCGTGAAAAGTAAAATTCCTTCAAGCGAGCCCAATTGAACAAGAAGGGGAAGAAATCAGCCAAGTCAAGGACAGTAGTTTCGGATCCCTCAATATCGGTCTGCAGTTACCGCCAAAAATTCCTTTATTTGAAAAAAATGACAGAAAAGTCTTAGATCCGTTAGCACCAAATTTCTCATCAAAATGTTTAAAATCAAATGAACATTTTATAGAAGAAAAATGCATTTATCAGGACTTCCAGGATGACTCGAAAGCCCAATTTCAAACCTTTTAGAATTTATAGATATATTTCCTAGTGGCAATTGCCCATTAAATCGAGGGAGAATAGTTGAATTGTTGCATAAGATCAGATTACTCCAGTCTTTAACTGCAGGAGAAATAAAATTAGTTTCATTCCCAGATAAAATGATCTGCTCAGTGGTTCGCGTAGAATTCTGGTCAAATGTAGTTCCAGCTATTATAATTAAGGAACAAGACATTCTTCATAAAAACGGTTTTGATATCGCCATGGTTAAAAGGCCAGCTCCGCATGCGACCAGATGAGGGACGCTAAAGAAATAATAGACATCACTAGCAATAATCCTAACCAGCAGAGTAGGGAAAGTAAAGAAAGAAAGAACATTCAAGACATCCCTCTGCAGATCTCTATAAAAGATGGAGTTCGGCGTTTCGGCAATGGAACTGACTCAAGACAAAAGCAGTTACCAGACGAAAATTCTTGGGCCTGGATAGCGGGATCGCTGAACAGGAACAAGCTGGGCAAGGATTTGAAATTGCCTTTTTAGCGATAGCCATTCAATAGTATCATGGAACATTGCGGGAAAGACTACTGACAAAAGGATTTCTATTCTGGAATATTCACCCTCTATCGTGTTATTGCAAGAAACATGGTCCTTGACAACCTTCTCTCAAAAAGAATATTTTGTGTTTGTTAAAGCAGCAGAGGCCTCTAGAAGAGGACATGCAAAAGGAGGCCTTGCAATTCTATTGAGAGAAGAGATAGATTGGGACCCGGAAGAAATTGAGCTTTCGCTCCCTAACGTCCAATGCATTAGCATTAAGTGCCGGAAAGAAAGAAAGGAGCCTTTATCTAAGCTCTTACTTTTTAATGTATATTTCCCACCAGGAACCACAAAAGATCAAATCTTGACTAAAGCATTCAAGGAAATCGAATCAATTCTAGAAGTAAGGGGATATCCTTTGATGATAATGGCTGGGGACTTCAATGGAAAGATTTCTAATACACTAATCAATAATAGGGGATACCTCCACAAGAAGTAGCCTGTTCAATACCAACTCCCATCTTCCCCGATAAAATAAAAGCAGATAAAAGAGGAAAATGCTTTTGTCATCTATTGAAGCAATCAATGGTGTTATAATAAACGGAAGAATAGATGGTGATATCCCGGCGGCATACACCAGACTGGGTCCAACTAAGTCTTCAATCATAGATTATTTTATCTGTAGTTTAGGCCTATTTCCGAAGGTCCAATCGCTTTCTACTAAATATTCCTATGAAAGTGATCATGCATCACTTTCCATACAAATTGATATATATACTCAGTATACTTCACCGTGGACACTCCGTTCTTATGAAGGGCGAGCAGTTGTAGATCACAAAACAGGAAGGATTCATTGGAACTCCAAAACAATAAGTAAAATAAATCAAATAATCTCCCAAGATCTGTTAACATCTGTGAGTAAAGTAAGCAATCCTATAAACAGATTTGAAGCTACTATACAGTCGGTAGTTGCCTCTCTCCAAGGAAACACTGCGAGACGCAAAAATGATAAAACATGTAAAATGGGAAAACATGAGGATAATAATTCTCGACAACTAAATAAATTGACTAGAATTCAATTTCACTCTTTCTGTGTGATAAGACAAGGAGAAATAAGGAAACTGAAAAAATTGCACCAACGGAAAAAGGAGAAAGAAAAACAAGCTCAAAGAAATCGTGGTCTGGGTCGAGCATCCAATTAGCAGTAAAACATAAAAATAATAAGTCTTTCTGGAACATAATCTCTGCACAGATGGGGATACGAAAAACTGCTCAAGCGATTCCAATATCATCGTCTGACTGGGAAAAGTATATTCTAAGGCTTTATAAATCTAATCATCAGCATCCCATCTTTCCCAGACTGGATCTAGCACTGAAGAATCAATCTGAACAGGAACCAATGATAATTTCTGCTGCACAAATCTCTATTCTGATATCCTCTGCCAGGTCATCAGCAGCGATGGGACCAGATAAGATCCCGATTATAGTTCTACAAAAGAATGCTGACGACTGGGGTAAATTCTTAGCCCCACTCTTCCAACAGTGCTCGAAAAGTGGGAAAATACCAGAATCTTGGCGGGGGAGTGTGGTGGTTCCTCTTCTAAAAAAAGGCGCAAGAACGAATCCTGCAAACTATAGACAAATAGCCCTCCTCGATGCCACTGGTAAGATCTTCGCTGCTTGCGTTTTGGAACACTTAAAAGACTGGGCTTTCTCGAGAAAAGTGATCCCTATGTTTCAGGCTGGGTTTCGCCCAAAGCATTCTACATTGGACAATATTGCTGTGTTCCAAACAGTGCTTGATAAGTATGTTATGTTAAATGCTCAAATTTTATATTGTGCTTTTATTGATTTTTCGACTGCATTCGATAGCGTAGATAGACTGACTCTATGGAGAAAATTGGCAAATATGGGGATTCCTAAAGAGCTTTTAACAATAATAATCTCCCTTCACACATCAACGTGGTGTAGAGTCCAAATGGGGGAGAAAAAGGTCTAACCAATCCTATCCCTTCGCGGAATGGGCTGAAACAGGGATGCTTATTAGCTCCCTATTATTCTCCATCTATATTAGCGATCTGCCAGGGCGTCTTTCTCTAATTAAAAATTATCCTCCTAAATTAGCACAAGTTGATATACTGTGTCTATTGTATGCCGACGATATCGTTATACTCGACCATACCCCGATAGGTTTGCAAAGAACCCTGAATGAACTAAATCATTATGCAATCGAAAATTTTCTGTTGCCAAACATTACCAAAACTAAAGCACTCCCTTTCAGTGGCAGAAGGAAGGCTTTACCTTATACATGGTCGTTAGGAGGCGAACCGATCGAGACAGTAAAAGAGTATGTTTATTTGGGCCGTATTTTTACTTCTAATTTACAAGATACAGCCCATCTCCAACACTTAAGTCGGAAGGCAGAATCCCATGCCGGGGCTTTACAGAGACTGTACCTTTCCACGGGAAATAGACATTTCACACCAATGTTGGAGGTTTATGGTATCAAAATCCCTCCGATTTTATCATATGCCATGGAATTCACACAAATTAAAACATGGCAATCTATAAAAGTAAAGGAGGGAACCATACTCCGGAAATTGTTAAAGTGTCGCACTCGGTACCAGTCCAAGCACTTCGTCTCGAGTTATCGGTAACGGGAATTTCTGCTAGAGTAATTGCAAATATCATCAGGTGGGCATACAACTTATTACACGCAGCGCCAGACACCTTAAGGCATCTGTTAAAACTGGAGACTTTTAGAGAGGGTATACTTTTAATAGGAATTTGGAAAAAGCCTTTGAGGTTTCTCAATGTACTCTCATGCTCCTACAGGAGTGGTCTCCAGCACACTTGAAATTGTTTTTAAAACATTTGGCCCCTAGAATCAGTTATGAATTGGATAAAGAGCATTGCATTCAATTGAAGCATTATAAAGTGTTTGCAGAAAACAAAGAATTTAAATCCTTTGCTCCCTATTTACGTTTTCAATTAGAGCACGGGGTAAGGCGTTGTATCCTACTCTTACGTTTGGGTATTCTCCCTTTAGCAACATTCTTAGCCAGCTGGGAAGGTACAAATAATCCCAGAGGCATATGTGAGTTATGCAAAGGTGGCCGACAAGATTTGCCTCATATTTTACTAATCTGTCCTAATGCGAGTATAGTAGCGGCACGACGTCGTTATATAATTCCAATTCAACTGAAGTATAATGCACTCTTGGCCCAAGATTTAATTATGTTGTGTAACTCTCCAGTAAATGAATTTGTTTGCCATAACCTGTATAAGTTTTTTAAAAGTTTTCTAAAGCTGTTCTAAAGTTAAAACGCCTAATCAGAAGTTTTTATTTTTTATTTTATTTTTATAGAATGTTGTACGGGTAGGCGATAGAACATTGTTATGTCCCATTCTATAGTGTGTCTTAAAAGCAAAATGCTGTACAGGTAGACGATAGAATATTGTTACTGCTCCATTTTTTAGTGTGTTTTAAAAGTAAATGTTTTATCATTTAATCACTTTAAATTTAATAATAACAATTTTATCCTTGTATTTGTTGATCTCAGTTGAGGTCTGAATCAAATAAATTTACTTACTTTGACTTACTTTGACTAATTGGGGTCAGAGCATAGATTTGTAGCAGGATGAAATCATAAATTCCATCTCCCATAATGCACAAATATATGCGCAAATGAAAACAATTAATGGTAGCTCTTAGCCCCGTGTGTGATTGCGCCGACGCGTTTCGACCTTTGTGCTGGGCCTGTAGTGTATTTCGGAGAAGTTCTTCTTCAGGGCTGTACCATTTGTGGACACTGTGTGGATGTTAAAAAAGGACAGTTCTTATCTGTTGGTTGTCTTTGTGTACCCTAACTTAGTGATGTTTGGGCTGGGTACCACATATCATTAAACTTTGTGGGGAGACATGCCGTTGGATCAGCTGGTTCTTAAATTCTTTTTGAGGCGTCTATCGGGTTTCTTTATAGCAGGCTCATGTTTAGTCGTGAAGTCCTGCATAATAGTGGACATGAATCAGGGGTGATGATTATTCTATAGGATGTGTGAGTACATGTTCCTATACGTTGTTCTGTTCAAACAAAGAGGAAAATCCTACCTTGGAGTATATTTTAATGTGGGTGAACCTGTACAACTTTTGTTTTGTGTGAGGTGTACAGGTTCACCCACACTAACATACTTCCCAATTGGTGCCTGAACACATGAAATATGACACAGTTCCCTTTGATCTCCAGCAGGACCACAGAATGCAGCGTTGTGATTGGTCTGAATGCCGTGACACGGTGTTCAGACAGGGGCTGGAGGGGTGGGCATGTTCTCCATGCAGGCTGTAATGCAGCCTTCATGGAGAACAGGGAAAGTGCGCATGACTGGTTTGGGCAGCCCAAAGGGCCGGCCAAACAGTCATTGCACACTTAGGAGTGGGCAAACCACTCCTCACCTGCTTCGAGAACAGAGCAGCCCGCTTACCCGCATGAACACTAAAAGGATAATAACTCTAAGTTATTAGTATTTTATGTTTCTACTTGGCACTGCTTAAAAGCAGTAGGGCGACGCTCCTCCGCCATAGCGGAGCAGCCGCCCTGGATTTGCTGAGCATTGGCATGGGGTGCCTTAAGTCAGAAATCTGTCTGTCCTACAGCACTGACCTCTGGGGGCCATACATAGGATTTTGGTCTTTTGGAGGTGAGATCAAAGGACATTCTGTTTTAGTTGGGTTGAGTTTTAAATGGTGGTTGGACATCCAGCTATGAATCTTTAAGAGTGCATTTGAAAGCAGGGCAACGACTTCCGGGGATGAGATTTTATGGCATGACACAGAGGCTAACATTATGCAACTCTCCTTTATTGCCCAGCTCACAGCAGCAACAATTGAAGAGAACATGACTCTTCAAGAAACATTCTAACACAGTATACAGTCTATCAACGCGCAGCCATCTTCCTTCTTTGTTGCTGCTGCTCACAAGATAAGTACCCCTCATTTACTTCGTGCTTTTTGTGTACTTTACATTTAGTTTGTATGATAATTAGCTTTATATGTCATGTCTTGGGTTTTATAGACCCTACCATGTCATCCTTTGTTTGGCTGTACTCTGCGGGGGTTAATCTGAATTTCCTTTTGTTTTTCTTTGTTGCCTGTTACCTCCCTTTCCCCTGGGACCCATTGATTTGATCCGATTTACCACGGCAGACCCCGAACCCCCCCAGAGGGGGGGTTCGGGGTTAAGCCGTTAAGCCGGTTTTAATCATACCTCCTCCGCGTTGCTTGAACATGCACGAGTTGCTAGGAGGGTCAACCGATAGACTCCCATGTCGGAGGAGCTCTCCCGTAATCGACTCCGACGTAGCCGACACTGTGCAACACTGTGCCCTGCTCTCGGGCTTCGGGACCGCTTTTTAACGCGTTCAAGGATAGCAGCAGGTCTCCCATTACCGCGGTTATCCTCTATTTTAGCAAATTAGCAAAGGCGCCTGATCTGTGCCATTAGAGGAACATAACTTAGCGGAGTCACGCACGCCGATTACATGCGTGACTCCATATTGTTTCAAACCAAACTAAGCATGACCTAACACAGATTAAATAAAGGAGATTAAACATGCCTTTTTTCGCCTTGTTGGTCACCGTTACCAGGCTACGGTGACAGTTACAGTTTGCAGCTCCCTCACACGATCTGCGATTAGCTGTTGGCCCCTTATCTCGACATTTACTCGCATTTACTCAGTATTAGTCACACAAATAACCTTGTACCAGCTATTATTTCCAAAGAAAAAATTAATATTGTAGCTACTATCTCCCCAAAAAATTAATATTAGTATACCTTCTTTGAAATAAATAGCCTCCTGTTAACCATTACCAACCCCTGCCTAACCATGTCAGTGACAACCCCTGAATTAAACCTTGAGGGGAAGTTGGAGTTATTAGTTAATAAAGCTCTAGATAAGGTAATTGGGTCCCTTGACGATATCATTAATAAAAAATTAGAAAACCTATCTGAAGCATGGCCTACTACAAGCTCTCACCACGGTGAGGGGTCAGATGGGGCAAGCAAGGCCCCAAGGAAAAGGACTGCGGCCGCGCCTCCTCAGAAAGCGGCAAAAAAGTCAAAAAGAATGTAAGCGGCCTCCTCACACTCACTAGGCGGTGACAAGAACAATGCCTTGGGTATCACGGATGGGCAAGAAATAGGCCCTGAGCTCCCTATCCCCATCGATAGCGATGAGGCACTTGATGCAGAGATTGACCTTTCATACTCCTCCGGCTTTGATACTGATGCCGAGGAGATGGAGGGCAAAAGATTGGAAAGCTCTGATGAGGCAGCTAAGGCCTCGGGATCTAAGATGGGCATCATTGACCCTTGTGGGAAAATATGTTTGACCCCCTACTAATCAAACACCGCTTATCTCCGGAATGAGCACCCTCACCCCACGTGGTGGACTACCTTTCCTTCTGGCTGAGAAGGGAAATCCCTAAGGAGGTCAGGTCCAGACCACGTTCCAAATGCCCACGCCCATCCCTCCCTCCCTGACAAGGTAGCCATGACCCCTGAGCTGGACCCAAAGGTGGTAGCATTCACAGCTAAGGGCTCAAAAGATCCTAGTAAGGGAATTGATAAAAGTCTTAAATCCTGCCAGGACCGCCTTCTGGACATCATAGGCCCCTTAACTAAAATATTTGAACTGGCAGAGAATGCCTATATTGGTGAAACACCAATTGACCCCAAAGAGCTTCGCCAATGGGTCCAGCGGACCATCTGCCTTCTAGGCAATGCTAACACTGCTATTTCCACTGAGTGAAGAAGGGGTGTACTACTTAAGATAGATCCCAAACTCACGGAACTAGCTAGTAAAAATGGAGGACCTAGTTCCAAGGACTCCTCTTTGGAGAAGATTTCATAAGGGAAATGGCTAAATATGTCGGTGCATTTAGCTCCATCCAGAAATCACAAAGGGACATCAAAAAAGTGTTCCAAGATAGGGTTTTTGGCAGGGCCGGGAGAAAGCGGGGTCGATTCCCCGGCCGTGGCCAAACCACATCAAGACCCTTCCTGGGCCGCAGTTCTAGATTTTCGCAACCAAGCTTCTCCACCCAACAATCCTTTTTACCGCAAAGACAGCAAAGCCGCGGAAGACCCTTTAGGAGTGGCCGAAGACAGAGAGGTTTCTCCACAGGTAAGAATCTTGAAAGACCCTTCAGATACCCCTACAAAGGTGGGAGGGAGATTAGCCCTTTTCTCTGGGAATTGGAACCTAGTGACACAGGACCCTTGGGTCCTAAGTACAGTCAGGGGATACAAGATAGAATTCATAGATACCCCCACTCAACCCCGGTAGATGTCCTTTTCAGAGGAAGACAAGAAACTAGTTTCCCAGGAGGTAGAAGAATTAATAGCCAAAGGGGCAATAAAAGAAATCTTAGAACTGGGTTTCGTCACCAACATCTTCCTCAAAGAGAAGAAAGACAAGAGACAGACACCAGTTATAAACCTAAAGAACCTAAACGAATGGGTAACATACCACCACTACAAAATGGAAGGGATCCACCTTCTAAGAGACGTTCTAAGAAAGGGGAACTGGCTTACAAGACTAGACTTAAAAGATGCTTACCTCACAGTTCCGATTTGGCCCCCACACCAAAAATATCTCCAGTTTACCTGGGAAGGAAAACTCTGGGAATTCTGTACCCTCCCCTTCGGATTGTCATCGGCCCCTTGGTGCTTCACCAAGGTCTTGCGTCTGGTGGCAGCTTGGCTAAGGGAAAGAGGTGTGAGACTATTAATATATCTAGATGATATCCTTCTAATGGCCCAATCAAAGCTGGTAGTATCACGCCACACAGAACTCACGATTCGCTTACTAGAACATCTGGGTTTTGTAATAAACACAAAGAAATCTTGTACAATACCAACCCAGGAGATGCAGTTCCTGGGTTTTATGGTAAACACCGTAACAGCAGAATTGAAACTTCCAGGGGAGAAGTTAAAGAAACTCCGCAAAGAACTCAGAACGATTCTGTCACAAAAGGAATTCCCTTTGAGATTGCTAGCAAGGATCCTGGGTCTCCTATCTTCAATGATCCAAGCCATTTTCCCAGGCCCCTTATACTACAGAACTCTACAGAGGCTCAAAGCCAAGACACTGAGAGCGACACAGTCCTATTCCCAAGTGACATCCTTAGACCAAGTATCAAGGAAAGAACTCCTATGGTGGCTGAGGAATGCGGAAGCGTGGAATGGCAGAGCCATCTTTGGGGAAACACCAGAGTTGATAATAGAATCAGATGCGAATTTAGAAGGAAGGGGTGTGAGATGTGGCAACTCATCAACAGGGGGTTGCTGGACGTATCAAGTGAAGGAACTGCACCTCAACTGCTTAGAATTACTAGCAGGTTCATTTGCAGTTCGGTGCTTCACTCAGAGTTCAATGAAATGTTGTGTGATGCTGCTCATGGACAATGTTTCAGCAGTGCGATACGTCAACAAGATGGGGGGACCCCACTCCAAGGGCCTTACAGAAATAGCGAAAGGTTTCTGGGGTTATTTTTTAAACAGAGGGCTCTCAGTTATAGTACAACACATTCCTGGTCTAAGCAATGGTGTGGCAGACTGGTTTTCCAGGAATTTCAGGGGCTCCAGCAATTGGAGACTAGACAGAGGTATATTCATGACCATTCAGGACAAATGGGGGCCCTTCGGGGCAGACCTCTTTGCGGACAGAATTAACACACAGTTGAAGAACTTCTTCAGCTGGAAGCCGGACCCTCAAGCCCGAGGAGTAGACGCTTTCCTGCAAAACTGGAAGGGTCTGAAGCCCTATGCCCTCCCTCCATTTGTCATGCTACCATGGCTCCTCTTACATGCACGCTGATACAGAGAGAGTCTGGTAGTAATAACTCCCCTTTGGAAATCTCAGGCCTGGGTCCCAGTCATCCTGGAGATGAGCATTGATTTTCCCATCCTAATACCATCTTTCAGAGAAATACTCTTAGGCCCAGAAGGAGAGTCACACCCCCTTATAGATCAGGGATGACTAGTTCTTCCGGCCTGGAGGATTTCAGGTGACAATGGCAAATCCCAGGGCTTTCGCCAGATGCTTTCCGACTCATATCTGAGTCCTGGGCCTCTGGAACAAGGAAGGCCTATCAACGGGCATGGAACAAATGGGTTCGCTGGTGTCTTCAATGACACTACGATCCCGTTTCAACTGATCTAGTTTATGTCGTAAACTTCCTTTCAGAATTATTTACATCAGGCCTAAGTTACAGAACAGTCAACGTTTATAGATCAGCCATAACCGCAGGACACTCCTTGGTTGATGGTGTCTCGGTGGGCCAAAACTTACTGACTAAGAAAATTATGAGAAGTATGTGGGTCCTAAATCCACCAACTACGAAATACACTGCATTATGGGACGTTAGAAACATCTTACAAGTTATTTCTTCTTGGGGGGATAATTTAGAACTGTCTCTTAAACGTATTTCTTATAAACTTACTGTCTTGTTACGCCTGGTGTCCTTCAGACGGACCTCAGATGTAAAGGCGTTAGACGTCACTAGCAGGGCCTACCAACCTGAAGGAGTTTGCTTCTATCTCAAGAAGAGAACTAAAACTATGTCGTCTTCTATCTTCTATCCTTTCTTTCCACTGAATGAAAGTCTGTGTGTGGTGAAATGCTTAAAAGAGTATGAAAAGAGAACTGAAAGCTTGAGAAGCGATACAACTCAACTATTGATTTCTCACAGTTGGCCACATAAAGCAGTTTCCTCTCCTACACTTGCGAGATGGGTGAAAAAAGCTATGAGTGAAAGTGGCGTGGATGTTTCTATCTTCGGAGCACACTCCCTTAGGGGCGCTTCTGCCTCCAAAGCTTTTATTTTAGGAGGAGGACTCCAAGATATTCTTAGAGCCTCAGATTGGTCGAATGAAAGTATGTTTAAAAACTGCTATTTTAGACCAATCACAAATGTGATTGACAATGTACTTAATACACTTTGAACTTGCATAATGTTAGCCTCCGTGTCATGCCATAAAATTTAGGTTTTTCACAGCCTGGGGGTTAGAAAATCTGGATTTTCTTAAAGACATGTTCTCTTCAATTGTTGCTGCTGTGAGCTGGGCAATAAAGGAGATTTGCATAATCTTAGCCTCCGTGACTTTAATAAAATCCAGATTTTTTACCCACCAGGCTGTGAAAAATCTAAATTTTCAAGTATATTTGGGTGTCGTCAGAGTAGAGGTAGAAAATAATCCCAGAGTTTCTGAGAATCACACATAGTGGTTCTAGGTAGAGGTTAAAGAGGGTTGGGGAGAGGATTGAACCTTGAGGGACCACTTGGTGAACACTGACTGGTATCAAGAATGAGTTGCCAATTTTCACAATTTGGCACGGTTGGATAGGTAAAAGGAGAACCAGTTGAGGAAAGTGCCTCCACATCCCATACGTTATTCAAGAATACAAAGAAGGTATCAATGGTTGACAGTGTTGAATGCGGTGAATAAACCCAGGAGTATCAAGAGGCAGGAGTTGCCAGAGTCGAGGATGCTAAGGGAGTCCTCAACTATTTGGAGAATTGCAGTTTCTGTACTGTGAGCCTGGTGGAAACCTGATTGGAGAGGGTCTAAGAGGTTGTTTGTTCGAATCTGTGTGGCTAGTTGGGATGCTACGCAACTTTCGATGACTTTGCCTAAAAATGGGAGTGTGGAGACTGGGCGGCAGTTGTTCAGGTTCTACTGGATTGAGAGGTTGCTTTTTCAAGTGCAGAGTGATTTTAACCATTTTTATTCATTTTGGGAAGAGGCCCTGTTTGAGAGAGGAATTGACCATGGTGGTCCATATGGGGAGTAGGTGTGTGGCCAGATATTTGCTGATAGAGCCTGGAATGGGTCCTGATGGTGGTGATGGTTTTACTTTGGAGATTGTTTATTGTAGGTCCTGCTCAGAGATTAGAGAGAAAGAAGACCATGATTGTAGTGCCTTGCATGGTAGAGACTCCAGTCATTGATGGGAAGCGAGATATCGATGTCTCTAACTTTTTTATCAATTAAATCCACAAAGTCGTTGCAACGGGCCATGGATGACTTGGGAGCCAAAGTGATGGAGGGGTTAGTAGACTGTGCAATGACGTTGAACAAGCACTTTAGTCAATTCATTGCAGAATTCACGAGGATTTGGCTCTGAGGATTTGGTCTTTGTATTGTTTTCTCGCTTGTGAAGCTTTGTGAAGCTTGGTCATACTTGGTCATACACAGAGCTCAGTGAGCTAGCCGATTTGTAGAGCACGCCAGTCAGATAGAAATAGTGGGCAACATCTTTAGAATGCAAACTGAACAAAGTAAATAATCTTAAATTGCTGTATCAGTAACCAGTATAGCGCGGATATGCTGTATACACGTGATCAAAACTTTGGAGACCGCATGACAGTCAAACTGCCATATACCACCTTAGTCTCTAGCTTTGCATTTCCTCACACAATTTAAACATGTATATATGAATGTAAACATATCTATAACACCTTGGTTTGTTGTTGTTTGAAGAATCAATGTCCAGGTAATTTAGTTTACTCATGCAATGCAAATTAATTTTCCTAAAATGTGAACTAAAACAGATGATTGAGGACTTACCAGTCAAGTCGTTGGTCCTATTATTTAAACAGTAGCAATACCTCATGGGGAACTTGTTGTGGTCCACACTTTTTATATTTGAAACTGAAAAAGAATCACGTGACAAACATCACTGACAGGAAAGAATTGCTCACCAATAATCCTTGAATGGTTTAGAAAAACAAAAGGTACCTACTGTTATATATAAGGATTGTAACTTTGTGAAATGCAAATGAGCTGTAGGAAGTAATACTCAGGAAAGAGAAGAATTTTTGTGTACCTGTCGAAAGAATAAACACATACAATGACATTCAAGTAACACAATGCAAAACAAATGTTTCAACAGGTGCAATCAATTGCAGTCTGAACTCCAGATGGAGTCGTCAAGAATACTCAGTCTGGAATAGGCTGTCCAGTGATGTTTCACAGGGTTGTACTGGACTATCGAGAAATTATGCAGTGCCTGTCTGCAAAGTCAGTGTTTGGGCCGGTTTTATGGCCGCCTGTGAGCATGTTTTATGGTCTGCTGGACCGTTTTAAAGTTTATTTCCCTGATATTATAACAAATATTGCCTTCAGCAAGTACAGATGCCTGCAACCTTCCATCCCTTGCAAAACACTTATACAGTGTGTCTTTACAAGTTCAAAACTGCCCAATTTTGCAAACCTGGGCCACTTGTTTGGCTATCTAATTCACTAAGGGGGAGCCACTTTTATTTTGGAGCCCAGGCCTATTTTCTATCACAGTCCGACTCTGATGTTGCACATCGCAGGCCGAATGTACTGACTGATCTAGACACTGCCCTCTAATAGCTTTAAATAGTTGTAGGCAGAGACAAGGGCAGTTACTTTTCCCTGAGCCTGGTGCACTAATTGTACACAGGACAAAGGAGCAGTGTGCAATCAGAGCGCGTGGCCTATCTGATTGACATTCACTAGGTAAGGTGAGGGATGTAGGCTCTCATGGGCTTTCGCAATATGCGTACATTTTGATCCATGTCCCGTAATGATACATTGGTCACGATGTCAGAAACATTGGGTAACTGGGAAATAGGCTGTAAGGGGACCAGCCAGCAGTCCACGGGGCTACTATGTGCCCTCTCATTTTCCTGCATGAGCCCACTGTGCCTTCCTGCCAGTGTTCAGTGTCAGCAGACTGGTGATGGCTACTCTGTGGTGAAATGTGTATTGCTTCCAATCAGTGAACAAAGGGCTTGGGTGTGGGGAGATGTTTTCCGCCCTAACAGGATGATCATATGTGCTGTGCCCAGGATTTAGTTAACTTCAAAGGGTGCATCCACTGTCATAGGCAAACGTAACTCACATCTAGGCCTGCCCCTCCATTGTCCTGCTAGACAGCCAGACACAAATCCCAGTGGGAGAGGGGCTGTCCCCAGAACCAGTATTGAGTGACCACAAGAGAGGATTTGTCCATTAACATAGCCACACCTCTGGATGAGCACATGGAGCTATGCACAGGGACGGAAAGGCTCTGCCATATTGGTTTTAGGTAGAGAGGGGCACTGTGGGATAGTTTATAATAAAATACACAAGGAGTGCTGTACAAATGGATAGGGTCATCCCTGGAAACATTTACTCCGTTATTTAGGTACTGGCCAGGATTTTTACCCAAACAAGGCTAGCAATGGGCATAAATGTGGCATCCATAGTACTCTCCTCAGAACACCTCTGTACCTGTGGAAGACAGAAGAAGGACTGGACCTGCTGTTGTGACCTTTGAGGAGACTCCCAAAGACTGGACCTGCTCCCACTTATACCTAGAACTGTGAAGTGCACTCCAAGTGTCAGTTGACTGACCTCCTGTCAAAGTACAGGGACTCAAAAGCTGCAAGAAGCCCACTCTCTGAAGGGCCCAGGTGACCAATTCCAACTAGACCTGCCCTAGACCCTGCTGGTGGCTCTTTCTCCTGTAGTGAGTCCTGACCTCCAAGTGGTGTCCCTAAGGTCCTGGGGCCCTTACATTTGTGTCAGAGTGTACTCTTCCTGCCGAACCCTTAAGGCTGGGTCTTGGGAAGTTTTTCAAAGATTTCTGCCTGTGACTAGGACCTATCTGCAAGTCATTCCACCAAGGACGCATCGCCAGTGGATCTGACTTCACCATAGCTCCTCCTACGTTCCTCCGAAGCAGCAAATCTGATTCATGAGCCCAACGCCAAGCAGCATTTAACAACATCAACTAATCTCTGGCTACAGCCTGCAGCCTTGCCCTCCTGAAGGAATCCGATTTTCTAGAAAATGGACTAAAGGCCATATGTGCAAAAGTATTTTTGTGGTTGGAAATGGCTTGATTCGCAGAATAAGGCTGTTTCCAACCTCAAAAATGCTTTTTCAAATATGCAAAGCATAAATTACCATTCAGTAACATGTTACCAAATCAATATTTGTATTTAGCTATTCAGTATTTGGAAGGGACGTGTTCGAAATACTGAATTGCACTGCTAGGTTTGAATGTTTTGCAACCAAATTATGGTGGCAAAACATTCATTTTTTAGCTACACCTCAAAGGTGGTGGTAACCATTCACAAATGGGACGGGGTCCCCATGGGACGCCTTACCCTTTGTGAATGTTAAACAAATATTTTTCAAGACCAGGCAGTGGTTAAAAAATGAAATCTAATAAGGCCATTTTATTTTTGGAAAAGCATCCCGTTTTCCTTTAAGGAAAATGGTCTGCCTTTAAAAAAAATAGTTTATTAAAAAGCAATCACAGTTTATTAAAAAGCAATGCCCGCAGGCTACCATCTCTGTGATGACTACAGTTTCTAATGGGTCGCAAATTGTTTGTGACCTACCTTATTAATATTCATGAGGTAAGTTGAATTGCGACCTACTAGAAAGTACAATTTCAGACTTGTACATTTTCGGACATTAGTAATTGTAATCCCTATATTTAGTACTTATGGCCTGAAATCTGAAGGTAGGAATCACCAGAGCTGATGCCGAGCAGCATCTCATTAAAACTGACGGCTTCCTGGGAGCGAACTCCAGACATTTCCTACTCTGAGCTTTTCCTGTCTTCATCGACAGCTTTCCTGAGACCTCGTCCATAGCCAATTCTTCGTTGACAGCCTTGCATTTGTATCCAGCCTGCTGCCTTCCTCTGCTGAGAACTCTACCTTTTCAGAAGAATTCCTAACTCCAAAGGTAATTCTGTGACCTGCCTGGGCTTTGTATCTGACCTGCTATCCATCGGAGTCGGCCTTAAACCTTACTCTTTTGCTGGTCTCACGCGACCAGTTGCCCCGAGGTTGGGTGTTTGCACTTTTTGATGCTCAAATTTAATTCAAACTTTAAAAATTCATATCTAAGATTTCCCTTTTGTATTTTTATTGTTTTGGTCTCATTTTGTTCATCAAAATAGCCTCTATTTTCATAAATTGGAGTGGGATTTTTATTGTGTTGTGTTTTTGACTTAGTAACTGTTTTGGTACTTCTCAATGCTTTACACATTTTTTTTTTTTACATTATCCCTGTCTGCTCTGTGCCACAGCTACTAGGGGTTGAGCTCAGGTTTAAATGACTGAAACCTTTATTGGACCTAACAAGAGTAGTGCCATTATTACTTGTGGTGAATGGCCATCCACCCCAACTGATAATCCACCTTTTTACACAGACTTTTAATAAAATCACAAATTTGCAAAAATCCCATGAAATAATCACAACAGTCATACTTTTCCATGAGAATGTCTACAGCACCACACTCACTCATGTAGATTGTCTAATCGGATGACATTCATTTTGGGCCAGTATGGCAATAATGATCATTTGCATGTGGAGCTTTTTCTCTTTTTCCACAGGCATGTTCTCGCTGAAAACAACTCTCTTTCTGCACCCTGTTCAATTTGAAAATATTGCTTAACTTTCCCACCCTGGAACCTAAATTACTCCTTATTTATGCGGGAGTGTTCTTTCACGCTGTTCAAGGGTGTGAAACACCATATAATGGTCACAATTTGTGTGGGCACAAATGTATTCAATGCCAGTACCCTACCCTCGATAACACCACTGTCCCTCATTTTACCCTCCACAAGCATAGACTGACTCATTTGGAAAAGTCGTCCAGTTCTCCAAATCAGTACACTTTTCTATATGAGTGTACGGATATGCATTCTTGTAAATCTTGAATCTAACTTTTTGTGCACACTCCACTACAAGTTCCCAAATCCTTTTATTTCAAATATAAATTGTATTTGGCTGGCATTGGTTTTCTAGCTTTGAACTTAGTAGTCACTGGTCAGCTGTTTTATAGGGCCTGATTCAATTTGCTACCCTATTTCCTGTTCTAATAGCCAGTTTACAGTATAAAGATTGTCAAGATCTCATTTACTCATTGCACAAGTTGCATGCCACACTATTTCCATATACTCTTTTTTCAATGCACCTCTTTTTGTCTGCCAATGAGTGATTCAATAAGAAATACACTAATTCAGCTGGTTCTTAAACTTCTTGAGAGACGTTGAGATGAGTATGTTATTAAGTATCACTGTAATCTCATCACGTCGTTGTGGATGTAGTGATTCTTCATGAACTAAGTAAACACTGTTCAATACCATTCGTTGCTGCAGAGGTAGCCAGGCATTCTGGTGGGTCGCTTGCATGGCAACGAAGTAAATGTATTCATTCCTCTGTGATGGCGTGCAAGAGATGCCAGCCTAGTCAATATTAGTTACATTACGTGTTTAAGCTCTCACAGAATTCATGTACAGAGAGGTAATCAGTTTACCCATTGATTTTTGTGTCATTCATCAGCCACTGGTTGAATGTAACTGTTGTTTATGTCATATGTAGTCTTGCTAGTGCACTAAGGCACATTGCCATTTCATTGGTACCTCAGATAGATGACTCTTTATGGGAAATAAATAAATAAATACTCAGAATTGTAGAGCGCTGCTAATCACCCCTGAGGGAATCCAGGCGCTGTCCATTAAGATTAAGTGAATTGCCCAGAATCACAGGAGGTTGAGCCATTGCCATGACTCGAACCTGGATCCCTCAGGTCTAAAGTTGGCAGCTCTAGCCGTTACACCACATCCTCTCCCTAGGAAAATGCCTGCCCTCTTTTTTTAGGTCTGATAACAGCACAGCTGTCTCAATCCCAACTTGTATGAATTCTTTAATATATCCACAGAATGAGCGGGCTTTGGCTTGTGGAAAATAATTTCAAAATCACATTTTAACTTGCAAGCCATATTAGAATCGTACCTTTAGAATATGTTTAAACTGCTGCAGAAATGTTTTCACATAGAAAATGACCCGTAGGAAAATGTGCCTGTTTTCATAAAATCAAATAATCTTTTAGTGCATTCATTAATATTGCCAAACAATTTAGAAATAAATAAAATCTAGGCCTTTTCTTTAGACTCTTGCCCTTAGCTTAATAAACGTTCACTTAGAACATTTTGCCTAGCACCAGCATCTTGCTCAAGAGTGTGCTGACTTCAAGCCTATGTTTCTTTAGACTCATCACACCATATTAGCTCTGTTATATTGGACAATGGGCTATGCTGTGACTGTTTGAATTAATAACGATTTAGATATATTTTATGTATGCCTCACCAGAACATTATTTCTAGTTTTGTCTCAGCATATTCGACTTGCTTTGTATTCACAATGGACATTGAGCGCATCTTCTAGATTAGGTAAGAAGGTTCTCATGAGAACTTTCATCAATGTTGCAAATGAACGATACATTGTTCTACTATACACTAGCGTGAATGTTTACCGTGGGAATCGAGAAGCATCGGAAGATGACAACACGATCGGATGAGCGGTTTTCATTGGAGGAGAGCTACTAACAGTTTCTATGTCTAATCCATTGTTGTGTGATTTCATATTAATGAGTTTTCAAAGCTAGTCAGACTCAGATTTGCACTCTCACTTGACCTTTGCTTGGGACTCATTTTGAGACTAGAGACTTGACCTACTCTTTCGCCCTGTTACTCACAGCGACTGGTAAAGGTGACTTTATTATCTACCCATCTAAACCCTTTCCTGATCAATGCTACTACAAAGATCTTTCCTCCTTTACTGAAATACTGATGGTTGCTATTGCGGCTGTAAGGAACTAAGCTGAGTTTCCAAAATGACTCTTTATGAGAAGTTCTATTTGCTCTTTTCTGAAAAAGGAACTCTTCATGGGTTCTAACCTAGCGTAGATTAGGCTCTTAGCTAGTTTAGTGCCAATTTCCCTTTATGGAACACTTGTATTGATTTATGCCTGCCACTAATCAATCTTTTATTGTTCAATATTTCTGTAAACTGACTAATCGGAATAAAGATGACAACAACAATACCAATCCTTTAAGATAAATAAAGGTTTTGAAAACTTTACCAACCTCTCATCATTGACTGAACATTAAGGGCCTCATTTATGAGAAGTGTTGTATCGCTGCGTGAAAGCAGCGATGCAACACTTCTCAGTGCGCTCTCCTTGCAACATGATGGATGCGTCATATTTACTGTATGACGCATCATGTCGCAAGGAATGACAGATACGTCAGTATTACTGATATATCTGTTGGCGCAAAAGTGGCGCATTGCTGGGGTGTGTCTGAAAACAGACGCAACTCCAGCAATGTGTCCTTTCACATGGGGCAAGCACCATGTGAAAAGGCCTGCGTCACCCTTACGCCTGCCACGAGGCAGGTGTAAGGTTTTGACGCATTGGCGTCGTAGAAGTGGCGCAGTGAAATCTTATAGATTTTACTGCGCCACTTCTACGACCCTTTCTTGCCGGGGAATGCCCACCCTGCATACATTATACCTGAGGCAGATATAATGTAGTGCAGGGGTTAATGAAGTGACGCATCTGCCTAGATGCGTCACTTCGTTAATATGGCGCAACATGGCGCATTATTTACGCCCCTGCTGTGTCACAAAAAGTGATGCAACGGCGGCGTGAATGTGCCACAGGCCTTCAAAAATAAGGACCTAAGAATCTAACAGTTGATTATGTATTCATGACTTGCATTTTCGTTCCAGCTCCATTCAAACACGGTGGCAAAGGTCCATTGACCTAGACAGGAGCCATCTGGATTAACAAAGGACGAAATCTGTAAGTTGGGTGTTGGGTCTTAATGACTTCTTGGAAACTATCCTGAAAGAGTTCCCGCAGGCCCTGCCCAGAGGAGTATTACTCTCTAATTTCATTCTATTAATAATTTGCTACAGCATTCTACCTCATATGGGGTGTTTGCACTGCAATGCATGAAGGACTATTTTACACTTCAAAACTACTCTGAATCATCACACAATGATGTCTTTATTTGTGCTTATTTTATATAGCACGAACAGGGTCCACGGCCATTAAAGTGATTTACATAAGCACCTTATTACTTTACATAAGGTCAAATTAATTTTTTGGGTAAGGAAATATTAGGTGCTGTTGGAAATTGGGTTACTGGTTGAGGGGGTAAAACCCTTCTCAAGCAGCAACCAGAATTTCCATCAGGGTGAAATTCAAGCAAACCCTAAATTAACCTGTGCTTAACTCTATTAGCTTGGCACAAAGCAGTCAGGCTTAACTTAGAAACAATGTGTAAAGTATTTATGCAGCACTTCAAACAGTGATAAAGTGCAAACGAAACACAAGACGAATCCTTCACCAAGTTAGAAAAATAAAGTAAAATTTAATAAATTATTTTAGACAAAAATCCAATCAGCCGAACTGGAGAGACAGAGTTTTAAAGATTTAAGTGAAAAAGTGCTTAGAAGCACCAAGAGGCAACTATGGTTATCTGGTTTTGACAGGCCGGGACAAAGTCACAAGTTCAGGCCAACCACAATGGAAGGCGGCCATGATGCAGGGATCAAGGTAGACCCACTGAACAAAGTACCTTAAATCCTGGTTTGTGGAGCGTTGTGAGATCCTGCATTGAGGATGTGTTATGCAGCGATGGTCCAGAGGAAGCTACGGTGTTGTGATGCAGAATCCTGTGTCTTTGTCGAGGGCGCAATCGACGAGGGGCTCGTGATGTAATGTCCTGCGTCGAGGATGTGGTGCGCTGCAGCAGTTCTGAGGAAGTTGTATGGCAGCAATGTGAAGTTCTGTGTCATCATCAACAATGCCACCGATGAGGGGCTCGCGATGAGAAGGCCTGCATCGAGGATGCGTCACGCCGCGGTGGTTACGATACGGCTAAGAGGAGATGTGTTGTGCTGTATCAGTACTGCCCACAGGGCGTCAGCTCAGCTGGCAGAACACCTTCAGGCCCACTTCCAAGGGCCCAAGACTGGGGTGGCACCACTTGCGGGGTAAGACTCAAACAAGGCAGAGTTCAGGTGCTGGGTTTAAGGTGGCTGGAACCTTTGATGCTCTAATCAGGAGGTCAGCCAACTAGTACTGCAGTCACTCTGGTGGTCCTGGGTTCAAGATGCAGGGCCAGTCTTTCTCACTCAGGCAGCAGGGCAGCAGCACAGCAGTCCTTCTGAATCTTCTACAGGTACAGAGATGTACTGAATAGTTGGGTCTCAGGGTTCAATTTATAGATGGTGCCCACTTTGAAGTAGGAGAAGGTTCTGGAGGTTTCCACACCCAGAGGTGTTTGAAATTTCCTGCCTCACTGCCCTGGTCCCAGCTTGTCTGGGTCCACAAAAAACTCATGTCAACCCATTTGGGAGTGTGCTCTGGGAGAGCCTTTGTGATGAGAAGATGTGGCTCAACTGCCAGAGCTGCCAACTTTGGAGCTGGGGATCTGGGTTCGAGTCTTGGCATCAACTCAACTGCCTCTGATTCTGGGCACATCACTTAATCTCCCTGGGCCTATGGACAGTGCCTGGATACCCTCACAGGTGATAAGCTATGCTCTACAAATCAGAGCATTTAGTTATTTATGAGTAAGTGTGGTAGGTCACAGCTCCTTCCCCTCATCAAGCCAGAGAGGGCCCATCCTGCCGGCACCTATTCCCCTTTGTCTCAATGTCTGGGAGCAACACACAAAGACCAACTGCCAGCTACACCTTGCCATGTGATCCAGGATAAAGACTGCAGGAACCAAATAGTTGGGACAAGAAAATGGAAACTTTCTAAAAGTATCATTTTCAGAATTATAATTTAAAATCTGACTTAACCATTAAAGAGGGTTTTAAATTGCAATTTCACCAAACTTGACATTCCTACCTGCTCCCAAATGAAAGTTATCACTTATTAAATGTAATAAGGTAACTCAATGCTATACTATGAGAGGTAGGCCTTGCAGTAGTGAAATGACTAATTTGAGAGTTTTTCTGTACCAGGACAAGTAAAAGTTAAAAATACATGCACAACGTTTTGAATACACTGCACCCTGTCTTGTGTACTATTAGGGCCTACTCTAGGTGTGACTTATATGTATTATAAACGGAAGGCTTAGGCCTGGCGAAAGGTTTATATTGTTAGGTCGAAATGGCAGTTTAAACTCGCACACCCAGTGTAATGAAGCTGGTACACCGAAGTAGGTTGGTGATGCAGTTTTATTCAGGAGTAAGTAGTACGGAGAGTACGTCCTATCCACACAACGCTGGCAGCATCAACTGACAACTCAGATTGGAATGTACACGAAAGGAAGGGAAGGATTCTGGAATGAAGAACACGACGACACGCAGGTCATCTACACTCAGGTTAGATCATTACACACCTCCCCCCCTTTATGAAGAAGAAATAGAAATGAGTTGAAAGGATGAAACAGAGAAAGATAAGAGAAAGAAGAGGGGAAGAATAAGAAAAAGAAAGAGAACTTTAAAGAAAAACAAAATCATAAGATAATCTTAATGTAAAACAAAATCATTACGTTTTGTTGGCAGCTTTCCAACACGCACACTCTTTCTAGACTTCGGCAAAACATTGGGAGGACCATTGCAAGTGACCAACAAGTTGCGAACGGGAGCAATTCTATTGAGGTTCCAGATGCGACCATCACATAACTTGACAGCATTCAAAAACAGTTTTTTAACCACATAAGTTGGGGGAAATTTTGAAACACCAGAAGATCTTTGTGGAAGGCAAACTCTCACTCTGTCACCCACACGCACACGAGTGTGAGTGACAGCATGTCTAGAGTCAAAGTATGCCTTCCTTTTAGCAATCTTCAAATCCTGACTGGCTTGCCATGAAGTTGTACCTTGAGACCCTGTACTAGAACCAAGGCCTAAATTCACCCCCTCATTCAAACTGGGACCCGGACTTCTGTTTCTCATCCATGCCTGAAACATACGGGTATTGGGCTTCCTACCGCGACAAAGTTCGAAGGGAACCTTAGACGTGGTTGAATGGGGCGTTAGGCGATAGATCATAACTTTTTCCTGGATTTCTGCCTTCCAATCTTTGTTCTGAGATTTAGCCATTTGAATGGAGTCTTTCAATACGCGGTTGAACCTCTCTACCATTCCGTTAGTTTCAGGATGATAGAGAGCGCAACGCTTGTGTCTGATCCCTTTCTCAGTAAGATAGATCTCCATTTCTTTAGAAACTAGCTGGACCCCGTTGTCAGTAAGAAGACAATCAGGAAACCCCTCACGGGAAAAGACCTCGTCCAGAAATTTGGTGACATCTTTAGTCTCGATACTGTGACTGATTTTAACCTCCGGCCACCTAGAGAATAGATCTATTAAGACTAGGACATAAGACTGACCAGAGCTACAAGAAATCGGGCCTAGAAGATCTAGGGCTACTTCTTGCCAGCAGCGTGTAGGGACCTCTCGCATAGCCAGGGGTTGGGTTCTAGTTTTGTCAATTTTATCAGAAGAATTACATTCTTGACAGTCTCTCACCATACGTTCAACTAATAAATCAATACCACCAGAAGTGTAAACGAATTCTCTCTTTCGTTTTAGAGATCCCCTGGTGTGCCTGATGAGCTTGTTGAGTAATTTTCTCTCTGAGGGGAAGAGGTGGAACTAATCTAGTGCCTCTCCGAAGCAAACCTGAGGAGACAGACAACTCATGCCGTACATTCCAAAATGTCTTCGTCTCTTCATCAAGGCTTCTTATCCCCTTCCAACCCTCTGACACTAACTTACAGACCTTGAGAATAGTGGGATCTATAGTCATGGAAGTTCTCCACTCATCTTCATTCAAGACACCACCCGTGACCTCACAGACTTTATAATCATCATCCTCACATGACTCTCTTGACATATTACTCCAGTCAACTGTGTCATTCGTTACAAGACGGGACAAACAGTCCGAAACTTTGTTTTGTGCACCAGGAATGTAATGAACAACAAAGTCATAGTCTTATAAAGCTACAATCCACTTGGTGATCCTTGAAGATACAGCATCAAGACTGTTTTTGGTGAACAGATCCTTCAAAGGTTTGTGGTCGGACTGTACTGTAAAGGAGCTTCCCCAAAGGAACTTTTTAAGTTTTTTAATCGCCCAGAATATGCAAAGAGTTTCCTTCTCTATAACAGAATATAGAAGCTCTGGCCCAACGAGAGCTCGTGACAGGAACGTTATAGTTGTCTCGCGTCCATCTTTCACCTGTTTGAGAACAGCCCCTTGCCCTTTTGAGCTGGCGTCAGTGACAAGAATGGAGCAAGCAGAGGTATCAAAGCTGTGAAGAGAAGGAGCTTTGTTCAAGGCTCCCTTAACATCATCAAACTCTTTCTGGCAGTCTGGTGACCAGGCAAACCTTACCCCTTTTTTGAGAAGGGTTCGGAAGGTATAGGTACGAGAGGCAAATCCAGGAACGAACTTGTTATAGTATTCAGCCATCCCTAGGAAGGTGACTAATTCATCTCTGGTTTGGGGTACAGGAAGATTATCAATGGTTTTTACTAATTGGTCTTTAGGTTTGACTCCTTCCTTGGATAGCTTGTGACCTAAGTAATCGATCTCATGAAGGTTGAATTTGCACTTACTCTCACGTAGCGTCAGGCCACGCGATTTGAAACGTTCTAGTACAGCTCTGAGTCTCTCGTCATGAATACTTTGAGATGAGCCATGAACTAGGACATCATCTTGATAGATCTTGATGCCAGGGAGACCCTGCAAGACATCCTCCATGGCTCTCTGGAAGACCGAAGCTGCAGAATTGAGACCAAACGGAAGCCTTGTAAATTTGTAAGTACCGAAAGGCGTTATGAAGGCAGTGAGGTTCTGGGACTCAGGGTCGAGCTTAATCTGGTGATATGCGGCCCTGAGATCAAGGGTAGAAAAGACCTCAGCACCACCCAATTGTGTCAGCATTTCTGCGATGTTGGGAAGGGGATATCTGTCGGATTGAGAGAGCGAAAGTCCACACAAAGTCTTACCTCACCTGAGGCCTTTCGGGCAAGAACCACAGGGGCTAACCAATCACTTGCCTCGTTTTGACAATGATACCTTCTTTGAGCAATTTTCGTAATTCATCCTCCATGGAGTCTCTCAGGGCTAAAGGCACACTACGAACTTTACAATTTACTGGGATGGCGCCCTGTCTCAAGATGATTTTGTGGGTGTAATTGGATAAACAGCCCAAGCGTTCGTTAAAGACTTCTTTAAACTCTGAGCGTAAACAGTCTACTTGAACGACTTTGGTGAGTTTGTCATGAGTACAAGAAGAAGCATGGGAAAGTGTAGATAGCCCTTCAGGAGATTCTTCCCTCAATATTATGCAAGGATTACCACCCGGAACTAACATGACCCCGAGATCAGCCTGATGAATCCAACTCACTAAACTGTCTCCCTTAGTGGAGATGTATATCTTCCCAGCGGTAATTTTTTTTTTGAACTCAATGTCACTTTCAAAGTAACCAAATAATTTGATGGGTTGTCCACCATAGGCAAGAGGTTTTATGTCAGGTTTAAATACCTTCACCTTACCCAAGAGAAACATGTCATAAAAACTCTTAGGGATTAAAGTGATTTTTGCCCCAGAGTCGAAAAGCATATTAACTGGGTGACCATTTATCAGAACACTGTCAACTGGACTTAGACACTTAACTTGGGAAACTTCTGCTGAAATCTCACCACAATGTAGTTCGTCTGAACTAGAGTCAGTTTCATCTTGTATCCATACCTCCTTAACTCGTTTGTTCTTTTTATTCTTTTGTAATCTGCAAGCTTTGGCTATGTGCCCCACTTTCCCACAATTAAGACATTTGGCACTTAATGCAGGACAAGATTTGTCATCAGCTAGATGGCCAATTTTATCACAACGGTAACACCTTCCAGGAAATGGTTTTCTTTGCCATGAATATTGAGACTCAACACGTTTGAAGACAGGTTTCATGATTTGAGATTCATCTTTTTTGAAAGGTTTGACTTGTGAGACCGCTTGTACCTTCCCACTTGAAGTAGTTGCAGAGCCATTGTCTTTTTTAATGACTTCGACGCAGGCCAAGGAGTGCTCGATTTGTTTGGCGATAAAGATAACCTCATCCAGTTTAGGATCATCCTTTTGCCACAGTTCGTCATTTACTTTTTCCATGGCACAACCAAGCATAAACTGATCGTGTATGCGTTCTTCTAAGGCACCTCCAAACTTGCAAGTGGAGGCAAGTTTGCGTAGATGAGTTACATACACCTCCACAGACTCTTTAGGTTGTTGATTTCTTTTTCCAAAGTGATAACGTTCTAGGACTGTGCTTATTTTGGGTAAGTAATGTTTATCTAATTTCTTTAAGCAAATCTCGAACTCATTGAGGCTGTCAGATTCTGAGTCACCGAGATCAGGTAAGTGTTCAAAGACTTCTTGTCCTTCAGTGCCTAAGCAGTGTAACAACAGTGCTGATTTTCTCTCGGCACTGAGTGACACTCCACACACTCTGGCGTAGGTAAGGAAGACTTTCTTCCATTTTGACCAGCGTATAGTAGGTTCACCAGGGTTAGATAAGAAAAAGGGAGGTGGTGTTACGTTTTGCATAATAAGAGTAGAGATAATATGAAGCGGTAAAGAATTTTAACTTCAAAAGTGTGCAAGTAAGGAGTTGTGCTAGTAAGTATTTGAAGGGAATGATAACAAAGTATTTAAACTGTGCCCATCTGTGTCGAAGAAAAAGTGACAGACAGAACGCAATATTTCAAGCTGTGCCTATCAGCGTTGAAGGAACAGTGACAGGCAAAATCAAGTACTTTAAGCTGTGCCTATCAGCGTTGTAGAAGCGGTGACAGGTAAAATGTAGGGTTTAAGCTGTGCCTATCAGCGTTGAAGGAAGGGTGACAGGCAGAACAAAGTATTTCAAGCTGTGCCTATCAGCGTTGTAGAAATGATGACAAGGAAAATAAACTGTGCTTGTCAGTGATGTGCAAAGAGAAACAGAAGTGCTGCCAAACAACAATACAGGCTTCGTCAAGTGAAACTTTCACAGAAGCGTTTCTGATTATTTTGGAAACAGGCAGGTAGAGCAAAGCGGGAAGACTTGCCAGGAAACAGGTTTGCTCCGTCGCGCTTGCTAATTGTTAAGTAACACAACGCGCATGATGGCGTAGAAGTCAGGCATGCGGCAGAGGACGGAAAGGGTTGCCAGGGAACAGGGTTGTTTCTTTGAAGGCGTCTTGTGTTGCTAGGTTTCTACCTCGCGCTTCGTGGTTTCTCAGTAACGCAACGCGTTTGATTGCGTAAGGGTCAGGCATGCAGCACAAGACGAAAAGGGTTGCCAGGAAACGGAGTTGTTTCTTGAAAGGCGTCTTAGGGTGCTAAGCGACATGCGTCATTGACGGGTTGAGGTGGAATCTTACGCGAGACACGGTGAGCGCGAGCGTGGGCTGAAATCACTGTAATATTAAAAGATATTCTTTTTTATATAAGGAAAGGCAGCGTGAGGTAACATAAAAGGATAGTAGGAATGCGCTGCACAGTACCTTTATCGTTTCTTGCCAGAAGAGCAAGTCCAAGGAAAACCGGTCTGTAGTCGACGTGTTGGAGAATGTGTTAGGACGTCCGTAGAAGTTGTGAGTCTGTTTCAGGATCGTCGCCAGTGTAATGAAGCTGGTACACCGAAGTAGGTTGGTGATGCAGTTTTATTCAGGAGTAAGTAGTACGGAGAGTACGTCCTATCCACACAACGCTGGCAGCATCAACTGACAACTCAGATTGGAATGTACACGAAAGGAAGGGAAGGATTCTGGAATGAAGAACACGACGACACGCAGGTCATCTACACTCAGGTAAGATCATTACACCCAGGCTCCAATGGCAGGCCTGAGATATGTTTGAAAAGGCTACTTAATTGGGTGGCACAATGAGTGCTGCAGGCCCACTAGTAGCATTCAATTTGAAGGCCCTGAATACATGTAGTACCACTTTACTAGGGACATATAAGTAAATTAAATGTGCCGATTGGGTGTTATCTAATTTCACCATGTTTAATGGAGAGAGCACACGCACGTTAGCACTGGCCAGCAGTGATAAAGTGTGCAGAGACCAAAATACAACAAAAACGGGTTCAGAAAACAGGAGGGTAAAGACAAAAAGCTTGGGAATGACCCTGCAGAAAGGGCCAAGTCCAACTGCCTTCGCCCGGAGTCACAGGATGGCGAGTCGATGCCAGACTGAAACATGGTTCCCCAGTTCCAAAGCCAGCAGCTCTGACATTGCATACACAAACCAGTTGTTTTTGGTTTTCTATTACAGCAGGCTTTTAAATGTTTTAGTTAGGCCTCAAAATGCAAGCCAGGCCTATTTGCTTTGCTTGCTGTTTTGTGCCTCTATTTTTAGAATGCTGGGCCCAGAAATATATTTCTGGAGACTATTGATTTCTTTGACCAGTCAAAACTTTAAAACATGCTCTTAAAATTCGCAATCTACATTCAGAATTGTGAAATATCCTTGTCTTGTTTTTAATAACTTAAGAGCCTAAAAGGGCTTAATGCTCCGTTAATGCACAATTTCAAAAGTAGTATTAGAAGTGAGCTGAGACGAAAATATTGATTGTTGGAAGACTGGCTCTTAGGTAGCTGGAGAATTCCCGTCTGCAAACCAAATTGTCTTTGGCAGAGTCAGCCACAGGTCACGAATGACTGTGACAAGCTCTTAGGGCTCGGGAAGAGCCAGCCACATAGCAGACACACCTCTTGTAGGTCAGAAGGGCAGAGCAAGGATAGTCACATGCGAGATGCACTTTGTCTGAGAGGTAAAGTTACTCTTTGAAAACGTCCATAGGACTGGAGAAATTATTCATATGCCAGACACAACTCAATAAGATAAGTCGGACTGGAAAAGAGTCAGCCACGTTGTTCACCTCTGACACGAAAGAGGGGTGTGAAAGAGTCAATCACACATTAGGCTGCTGTCAGCCAGTCTGGCACTACAGATGTTGAGTAGTGGCATGTCAGATACACCTCAGAAACGGCAGTAGGGCCATTGTAGTGTGAAATTCATGCCACACTCACCTATCACAGAGCACAAGGGTGGGAAACTGTAAGGCAATCACCAGGTGCAGTTGGAACAGACCAGCACGGCTGGGCCATTGTAATCCATATTTCAGGAACTCTTCTATTTAATAGTTTTACTTTATCGACGTTTTTGTGAATGTACATCCATCGCCAATGAATTAGGACAATAATGATTACATGAAACTCTAAATCACAATGCACAAATAACATTAGAGAGAGACCTGTGGCAGAGTTAGTCTGATGGCAGGCCCATTTCTGACACTTCAGTAGTGGAGAGGAAGAATTAGAAATATGCCAGGTGCCCTGTGACATCTGAAAGTACAGTGGGACTATCGCACATAGCCTACAGTAGTGCTTAATTTCAGCCAGTGGTTTCCGGTGCTCGGAACCAGCACTTTATTCTCAACACAGGCTGTAATAACAATCCACCACATGGTGGCACTGTCTACCAAATTTTGAGATGAGCAGACAAACAGGGTTTAATAAGGTAACACACATTATAAATTAATAATATCGGCCACCAACGCCCTCCTCATAGATTTAGGTGGCCTGGAGTAGGCAGAATTGTCACACCTGTATAAGTGAGATGGTTATTAGTCATGTTTGGTTTGTCCTTGGCATCACTGGCAGGGACAATGGGTAATGCAAGTTGCAGGGGCCTTCCGAAAAGGGTGCTTTTTAGGTCTCGCCTAGCGTTGCAGCGCATGCGCTGCTCGCTCGGCGAGATTTATTGTTAACGAGGAGTTTGAGAAGAGGGCTTGAAGCCCCGCACCCTATTTCCATTGGCTGGCATCACCGTTTATGGTAAACGGTGGGCTGCCATTGGAATTAGCTGTTTGGGTTGCCTCCCTTTGGCTTCCCATCCGGACTGGGTCGCCTGCTTTGCTGCTGTCGCAAAGCACTTTCTTATCTTTATGGGGCCATGTGTTTCTAATTAGCGTGGAAACACATGGCCCCATAACGCTAAGAGATCGATGCTTGTTATCCCTCCCCTCAAAGCGCTCTTTTTGTTGTCTTTGTGTACTTGAGCACGTGTCGTGTTTCAGGTCTATGGTGGGTATGCCGGCCTGTCCCTGGCGCTTCAGTCGTACACGACCACCAGCAAGGCTCCGTTTAATGGGGCTGTGCGTCTTAATCTCCATGTCTGTCCAGCTGCAGGGTTGACTGTGGCGTTACAACCAGAACTGCACAATTTGGAATTTGAGAACCATGATTGAATCTGGGCGTGCTCAAAATCCTGTGATTCTGGGCACATCACTTCTCCCCGTGCCTCAAAACATGAATGTGATCTTGTGTAATTTAACCGGTGCTCATGCACAGTGATCCAATATCGAGTTTGCGCTATATAAAACTGCAATAAACGCTACTCCATCATGGTTTTACATTTGTTTTCATCTTGTTGGTAGGCCTGCTGAGGTTGCCTTCCGTCCTGGCTAATCTTGCTTGTAGTAGCGTGCGCAGAGCTCTGGGCCTCTGTGTGGACTGACCTGCACCAAAACTGACTCAGTGTCGCTGTTAGTTGTCCCAGTCCCCCAAAGATGCAGGGGCACAGCCGGCTACGGCATGCTTTTACTGCCAGTGTTGTGTGTGCTGCGTGATCACGAGTGCGTCAGGAGCTGTGGTCCCTGCTGGGTTCCATCCTCCTACAGGTGAGAGCCAGGGCTTTAAGTGGGCTGGGTCCTGCCGGTGCTCTGCACTGGCAGTTCTATAAAGCAGTTGCCAAACCGGGTCTCTATCGGGCTCTCCATTTTTGCCCTTGGGGTGAATTTTTTTTTTTCCTCTGCAGCAGTGCCACTCGTCACTGCTTTTGAGGTAACTTCAAGGAGACTCGTTATAGTTCTTTCAGTCTCATCCTTTCAGAACGGAAGCATTTTCAATGTTATATACAAGGAAGCCGTAGTTGTTGCTGATTTATCTTACACAAACAACAATCATTGGCAAAGCCAATAGCCCTGGCTTGTTGTAGGTGTAATGTTACTTGCTTTATCAGTATTATATATCTGTATGCAATGACAGAAGAAGCAAAATACAAGTTGTCGTACACGACCACCAGCAAGGCTCCGTTTATTGGCGCTGTGCGTCTTAATCTCCATGTCTGTCCAGCTGCAGGGTTTACTGTGGCGTTACAACCAGAACTGCAGAATTTGGAATTTGAGAACCATGATTGAATCTCGGCGTGCTCAAAATCCTGTGATTCTGGGCACATCACTTCTCCCCGTGCCTCAAAACATGAATGTGATCTTGTTTAATTTAACCGGTGCTCATGCACAGTGAGCCAATATCTTTGTGTGGAGTTTGCGCTATATAAAACTGCAATAAACGCTACTCCATCATGGTTTTACATTTGTTTTCATCTTGTTGGTTGGCCTGCTGAGGTTGCCTTCCGTCCTGGCTAATCTTGCTTGTAGTAGCATGCGTAGAGTTCTGGGCCTCTGTGTGAACTGACCTGCACCAAAACTGACTCAGTGTCGCCGTTAGTTGTCCTAGTCCCCCACAGATGCAGGGGCACAGCCGGCTAGGGCATGCTTTTACTGCCAGTGTTGTGTGTGCTGCGTGATCACGAGTGCGTCAGGAGCTGTGGTCCCTGCTGGGTTCCATCCTCCTACAGGTAAGAGCCAGGGCTTTAAGTGGGCCGGGTCCTGCCGGTGCTCTGCACTGGCAGTTCTATAAAGCAGTTGCCAAACCGGGTCTCTATCGGGCTCTCCATTTTTGCCCTCGGGGTGAAAAAAGAAATCTTACCTCTGCAGCAGTGCCACTCGTCACTGCTTTTGAGGTAACTTCAAGGAGACTCGTTATAGTTCTTTCAGTCTCATCATTTCAGAACGGAAGCACTTTCAATGTTATATACAAGGAAGTCGTAGTTGATGCTGATTTATCTTACACAAACAACAACCATTGGCAAAGCTTGTTGTAGGTGTAATGTTACTTGCTTTATCAGTATTATATATCTGTATGCAATGCAGGGATTTAAGTGGGCCGGGTCTCACCGGGTCTGAGCACCAGCAGTTTTTTTAAGGAGGCCTCGAAACGGGTCTCTATCGGGCTCTGTTTTGTGCCCTAGAAAAGCGGTCCGGTTTTTTTCCGGACTGCAGTGTCATTTTTTCCCCGGACTGCAGTGACAGCAGGCACATCGATGTGCGCGTGCTCACACTGCTCACTTCTCACTAGAGGAGAAGTCACGGCATGACATCATGCCAGGTGAGCGTTGTAGGGGAAGGGAAATCCTTTAAAGAGAGCCATTTCTCTCTGGATTTCCCTTCTCGAAACTCAGGAGCAGCAACATTGTCGTGATGTCACCAGGTCTTTAAGAGGAAGCTTTCTCAATATTCTATATAACAAGCCATAGTTGCTGCTTATTTATCTTATGCAACTAACAACCATTGACAAAGCCAATAGTCCTGACTTGTTGTAGGTATGATGTTACTTGTTGTATCATATATGTGGATGCAATGACAGAAACAGCAAAATACAAGTCGGGCAGCACACTATGCTAAGCACAGATTTTTTGCTTGCCTGTTTTTAAGGTACGCCCTTAATGACATTGGCCACGCCCCTTTGAGAGACCCCCCAGTTTTTTCCTCCCACTTAAAGCCCTGATGCAATGACAGAAGCAGCAAAATACAAGTTGTCGTACACGACCACCAGCAAGGCTCCGTTTAATGGCGCTGTGCGTCTTAATCTCCATGTCTGTCCAGCTGCAGGGTTGACTGTGGCGTTACAACCAGAACTGCAGAATTTGGAATTTGAGAACCATGATTGAATCTCGGCGTGCTCAAAATCCTGTGATTCTGGGCACATCACTTCTCCCTGTTCCTCAAAACATGAATGTGATCTTGTGTAATTTAACCGGTGCTCATGCACAGTGATCCAATATCTTTGTGTGGAGTTCGCGCTATATAAAACTGCAATAAACGCTACTCCATCATGGTTTTACATTTGTTTTCATCTTGTTACTTAGAGGAGTCGAGCGAAATGCTGCGCATGGGCGGACTGCTGTGCCACTTCTTTTCAATCTCCTAGTACTTGGGCCGGCTCCTCGGGCGTCGCTCCCGGCCCCAGCTGCACGAAAAACCTCTTGTGTGCCTGCGCAAGTAGCCGCTCTTCCTCACACTTTTCAGGTTACTGCTGCTGCACTTTGACTCCAGGGAGCACTTCAGCTGCATGCTGCCGATCCTCGCTGCCCCCTGCTGCCCCACTGCTGGGGTCTTTAATGGTGCACTCGTGTGTGCCCCCGACCGAGGCTAACAGAGGGCACCTTTACTCCAGCACTGCAGCGGTTCGTATTCCTCGAAAGCGTTTGCCTCGAGGTTAACTGCAAACGTGAAGCACTCTTCAAAATTTCACCTCGCAACACGCTGTTTATTTGCAGTCTGCACCCATTATTGTGTGCCACTGTACTTGTGCAAATTAACAAAGCAGTGCTTTCTTTTAGCTACATAAATAAAAACATTCCGATTTTGAAACGCAACGGGCACTTTATTTTCAGGCCACATTTACGGGTGCTTTTTGTTGTACATGTTTTGTGTTTAGCGCACTATTCATTTATTTATAGCCTGTAAGATTTATTGCTCAATGTTTCTCATTTTTGTGCTGGAATGAGGGGAAAATGACTTAATTGGCGTTAGATCAACCCCGATGCGCAGCGGCAGGGCTGTTTCAGAGGTCTCCCTTCTGTTGCTCTTGCCCCCACATCTGTGCTTTTATGGCTCTCTCGCCAGTGTGCATCTCTGCTCCCTGCACTCCCCCCACATGACGGACCTGGCATGCTGTCCTACTCCTCTGTATTCTTTCTGCTCTGCCACACTTTTCACACACAACAGCTATTTATTTTCTCACATGAGCGCCTGCCAAGCTGGGCCTCTTTGCTTCACTAGGTTGCTCTTTTCCATAAATGAGCTCCCTGCCGAGATTTATGGCTGCGTCTGCTACTCCACCCTCCTACAGTGAGCCATTAGACTTCACATGTAATGTCACCAGGGCAGTGTCATAAACCCAGCACACTAGCAGATCAAGACTTTGTATTTAGATTACTGTGCACTTTGTATGTCTGGGTTCTAATCCTATTTCAAGAAACATGTTTAGAGTTTGCATTTTAAACATTTGAAATTCTGCTGAAGGTTTATTAATTAAATCTGCATTTGCCACCTAAATTATGTTTAAAAAGTTATTTCTTTTCCAAGTCATGGGCAAGGGATGGTTTAAAGTGCTGCATCCAAATTGTAATATCACCTGAAACCCTTCATTTAAGTACTCTTTCTGGCAGCATCTCCAGGATCTGTGTTTATTTATTTTTTGGAAATGTTGTGGCGGTTTCTGTCTGGTAACTTTGCATCCAACAACTTACTAAGGCTAAAACAGGCCCTGCAAACACATATAATTTTGACAGTCCTCCTGCAGCTGTTTTTACCGTTATTGATAAAGGATAGTAAAATACATTCAATATAGCCTTTGCATATACGTGCACATTAATTATTGCCACCTAATTACACTCTACTAAATACCAGATAAATACATCCCACATAAAACCACAATGCCACATAGCAACCATCCATACAAATACACTCCACACCATGCCACATAATTCCCATCAGCATAATTTCACTCAAAATACCACACAGTTCCACGCCACGCAATTCAGCTCCACACATTTCCATTCTGCACCACATAATTCAACAACAAACCACATAATTCAAATCAACACACTTAGACAACAAATGCATCCAATCCACACCTCAAAATTCAACATCATGTCACACAATTCAACAGCTCACCACATAATTAAATTCCACTACATACCACGCCACAAGACAACATACCAATACACATATTTACACTCCATAACACTCAATCCCATTCTACATAATTCAAGTTAATTTAATACCACATAATTACTATCCACATAATTCCACTACACAAATACACACACACACTATTCCACCCCACACAATTCCACAACTAACAAGTTCAATCCAATCCATATAATTAAACTCCACACTACATACATCCACTCCATAAACAAAAGACATTGTCATTTACAACAGTATTAGCTCCAACTTTCACTAATGGGAGACCAATTGCATTGCAAATGCTGGTGTTATTGTACTTTGTGGCAGATCTGCTCCACTGTATCTCTTGGGGCTCTACAAACAAATTTGGTGATGAAGAGTAAATTGTATTTTTCTTAACAACTTTTTAATTAAAAAGTTCTTCTCTTTAATTTCCTGTAATTCCCATAGTTGAAAAAACAAGCATTTGCAATGCAATAGGTCTTGCATTTCGCGAGTTTGAGCTATTGGCAAGTGGGCTGCTGGATGCTGTTGGCGTAGGAGTGGTTGATCATAAGAACTTGCAGGAGGCACATGTGAACTCTCATTCAACGTTGTGTGGTGCAGTGTGGCAGCAGTGCGGTGAGCGGCAGCCAGGCCTGAAAGCACAGAGGAGTGCAGCACGGTAGCGGGGCTTGGGACAGAACCAGGATCCCTGGTGCTGGATACGGTGCAGGTGCAGATAGGCGCAGCTGTGCCTGCTGCACGCATCCTTTCATCATCTGCCATTAAGTAGTTCGTGGGAAAGAGGAGGAGTGCAGGGTGCCGTGGGCGGGAAACGGAAACCAGTTATGTCACTTCCTGTACGATGGATGATCGGAAATCCAGTGACGTCCCTTTCTGTGCAGATGGTTGATAGGAAATTAAGTTCTCTTTGTAGGTTTCTTCTACTGCCTAGATATAAGCCCTCATTTATTCCCCATGCTTGCAGTGCAATACAGCAGGTTACACATTCACACTACACATATAGCCAGCGCACCTTTGTGCATGACGGCGTTTACATGCATGAGCACATTGAAGCTTGGTACAATCAGACTATAGCATTAGTTCTGTATTGAAGAGATAAAAGTTGGAGAGATTGTGGCTCTTCTCGAGAGTACATATGGAAAGATAAACTCTTTTCAAAGCCTGCGTTCTATACGTTTTATCTTGAGTAACACAGATGCAGGCCATGGAACTGCTAAGCTCGGAGTTTCATTATTGCAAAATATCCAAGATAAGGATTGACTGAAAACTGGTAAATATAAAACTTTGCATCACTTTGCAATCAACACGAAGGTGTGTTATTACCATGAGTGCTTGGCGCTGTACCTGTGTGCGTTCCATCAGTGCTTGGCGCTGCACTGTAATGGCATTCTTGTAAAAAAAACATCTCTGGGGTAAAAATCTTTCACAACAGGGCACATAATTTGACAGATTATTTTCCCCTTCTTACTACCATACTCCCGTCGGTGCACTGTAGTCACCAGCAAGCCACTTTCGTCCTCATGAGAAGGAATGATGGCAGCCGTTTCACCAACTCTCTGAGGAATACGGCTGGGTTTGGCAGGTACCATGCATGCAGTCGGAACAACTCGCAAAAAAAAAAAAAAAAGCATTACAAATGCAATAGGTCTCGCCTTTCATTAAGTTAAAGCCATTTGCTTTGCTATACAATACCATTAGCAAAGCAAATGGCTTTAACTTAATCAAAGGCGAGACCTATTGCATTTTCAATGCTTGTTTTGTTTGTTACAAAGTAAGTTATCTTCACATGCATTGACAAAGAAGACATGTTCGGCTTTTATAGAGTGCAATGGCACAGAGGCACCATTTTTAGAGTATATTGGTACTGTGGGACAAGTGCCTGTGTGTTTGTACACATGCAGACAGAACGAGAACCACAAATAATAATAGCAAGACACTTACCTTCTTCCTTGTACATAGATAGATAAAAACACATGCAAGTGCAATGCACTTAAACAATACACCCATATTCATCAATAAACATAGCTAACAAACATACAGAAAAAAGTGCACTCCTGTGTGTGTCGTGAAAACTTCACTGTTGATGGCATTGTGGTATCTGTTAGGTGTGTGGATGTGTGTGCCTGTATAAGAGTGTAAGTGTGTGTAACACTTGTAATTATGAAGTCTATATTGCGTGTGCAAATTCAGGGCCAGATATATTATCCATTTTGTCAGTTGCAAACACTCCAAATCTGAGTTTGCCACTGTAAAAATAGATTTTTAAAAGTACAAATCCCATTTTTGGACTCAGGAAAGTTTAACCGACTCCTAAAATTGGATTGTGACAGGTTACTGCTTTGATATTTGGACGGAACATTTTGTGGACATCCTTCCAATTTCCAGAGGGGTGTGCAAAGTGTCAATGGCTTTCAACCACAGGCCCACTGCCAACCCAATGAAACTTTTTTAAAGACAGGAAACTTTTTTTTAAATGGAGTCCTTTTTTCTTAGAGGAAAACATTCTGCATTTAATAAAAACTTATCTTTATTTACACAAAATCATAGACATGTTGGTCTGCTGTCCCTTGCAGGATGCAGGAATGGCCGGCGTAGGGCAGTGCGACTGGTGCAGCTGCACCTGGTGCTGACCTTGGGGGAAGCTGTGTTTAGAAATAATATGCGTCTTAAAGCACCTGCTGCAGAATTCCTTGCATGTACAGCAGTTTTCAGGCAACAATAAAAATGTCAAGATAACGCAGGTGATTAATATTCCTGCTAGAGAGAGCAGAGCTTTGTCTAGAGGGAGTTTTGACTCATCATAAAGTAGTGTGGAGGGTTAATATACCTGCTGCAAAGAACATGCACCATGCAGATGACAGAACTGTATTCAATGTGGATAGCTCAGTGGGTTACTGCATTTGATACTTTTGTTACAATCCTAACTTAACACACTGACCTATTAACTGTCATCATAGATGCAGCAAACTGCATGGTACAGGTTAGAAAGTTTTGTCTTTTCCTCAGTCTTTCATTATCCTAATGTTTCTAAAAAGGGCCTGTTAAAACAGAAATATATTCTTATTAGTAAAGCCAATCCCAACCACTGTTGTACCTTTTATATCCTGAGGTTGTGCCTCTCATGACCAAATGCTCTTAAAATATACTGCCTACTAGTATGGATGGCATGTGATTCCTACATCTTGTTATCCTCATTGCGTTATGTAACATTCCCATAGACTGATTTACACATGCATGATTCATTGTCTCTGTATAATGTGTGTGTAATGTAAAGTGCTCTGATACCCTACCCGGGCATTAGTAGCTCTTTAAAACAAATGAAATGCCTGTGAGAAAGGAGCTATGGAGAGATGAGGGACACCGTTGGAGGGTGGTAGTGAGGGGATCCGTGAAGAAGAAGGTCATTGGGGGGGGCGGCAAAAAAGATTGTTAAACCGAGCGCTATCAGCATTAAAGCCAGTCCTGCTTGCAGGCCACCATCCCTGTGACTTGTGTCTAACGGAGTGAGTCTCAATTTGTGACCTCTAGAATTAATTCACCTATCATTTATTGGAATGTACACATTTTATCAACCAAGTTAGAATAAATGAGTAATTTTTACCAGGACATTAGTGCAAAAACAGGTATAAGTGGGTTTTTTCCGCAAGTTATCATGAGTAGATTGCAAATTCTGCTCTTCAAGTTTTCCACTTGTGACCACTGCCATTTTGCCGGTTGTAACAGCACAAGGAGAAAGTAAAAAACATGAAATGCAGTGCCATAGCTGGTTGAGGATGTTATTCCCCATGTTTAATGCCACGGTATTAACTAGGCACCAAAATGTACATGCTGCTTTGCCTAAAACCTACGGAGAGAGGGTGCTCTTTCAATGCAGTTTAGACCAGGTTCTAAATAAACCCATACGTTGTAGTGGCGGCTGGTATTGAATGAGCATGGCGGGGTGGGGGGAGGTGAAAAAAAAACCACACATACCTCTTCTGCTTGGCTGCCGTCTCTCCTCTGTCCTCTTTCCTCCCGGAAGCAGAAAGCACACAGGCTCCCCTAAGCCAATCACGACGCTGCTGTCACCAGCATGAAAGCAGCGTCGCAATTGGTTTGAGCACCGTGGTTCGGCGCTCAGACAGGGAGTGGGAGCCTGTGCATGTTCTCCACCCAGGCTGTGCAATACAGCCTTGTGGAGAACATGCTAAGTGTGCATAACTGTTGGCCAGCCGAAGACGGATGACCAAACCGTCATGAGCACATAAGTGCATCAACCACTCCTCCCCCTGCTGGCTGTGATGACAGCCAAGCCCCTCCCCATCCCAAAACAGGCTTCAGCATGGAAAAATAAAATGATAATAACAACCTGTTATTATCATTTTAGTTTTCCACTGCTGAAAAGCCCTAAGTAACCCTAAGGGCAGGGTGCCATGTAAGTAAAGGTAGGACATGTGTGTGTAACCTTTACATGTTCTGGCAGTGACACACCCCAAATTCGTTTTTCAATCCTGTGAGGCCTACCCCTCTCATAGGCTACATTGCAAATTCCTTAATACCCTTTAAACTCAAATTCCTGACCAGAAAGGAGCAGCTTTTTCACGTTTCATATCTTTTGAATGGTAATGCTAAATCTTCCTTACTGGTGAAGTTTGATTTAACATTACTGTTTTATAAATGCCACTTTTAGAAAGTAGACATTTCTCTGCACTTACTGCTCTGTGTGCCTGACAGCCTGTCTTCAATGCATGTCTGGTGTGGGTGACAGCTATACTTTGTGCATTACCTCTAGACAGCCACAACACAGGAAGGATAGGTGTGCCTGGGTACCGATCTACATACATCTGCATTCTGATGGCCTTGCATGGGCAGGACAGAAGGGAGGGGCTAACACTTCACTTGAATAGTCAGTGTGCTGTCCACACATAAAGGACAGATTACCCGCCACAGATATCCTGGCAGACAGGACTGGGTTGAAAGGGATACTTGTGCTCTTCAGAGAGTCACCTCCACATCGAAGGCACTTTTGGGTATAAGTACTGGATCTCTGATACCCTAAAATCAGACACTGTTGAACTTGTAACTGAAGCTCTGCCAGAAGAACTGCTGTGCTGCTTAACCCTTCAGTGCTCATGACCGAACGGTTCCGTCATGAGCCATGGTGAGCATGTGCTGAAGATGGAACCATTCCATTCTAGCATCCGCCCATGGGGGAAGAGTTTCCGCTGCCACCCTGACCCCCTTCGGCAATCCCATGACGTCAGAACAGACAGCGCCTGCCATCGTCATGAAGAGCCGCTGGACGCACTGGAAGCCATTTGCTTCCAGCGCATCCAAAAAGCTGGTAGGTTTTTCCTACTGGGGGAGGGGGGTTCTGCATGCACAGAGGCATCAGGGGAAAGAGGTTTTCCTTTCCCTGATGTCTCTTTGCAGGGCATTCCTGCTGCCCTATCATTTTTTTTTAAACATATTTTATTGAGTTTCTTCCCTCAGACAATTGAATTATACATTTACATTTATCATCATACTCTCACTCCATTATGGGCATCTTAACACCAACCAATGTTACTAACGAATAGCGGGTATTCTCAATATCTACTCTTCCTACTCCTACTCTTAGCCGTGCCCAGTTCTTCCCTATCTTAATCCTAATGCTTAGTTCTTTCGCATTCCGCTATTTGTCATAGTGGCACATGTTTCCAGCTCTTTCCTGACAATTGTCTGCCCCCCCTCATAACACTCCCCTTCCTCCCCCCGCCACTGGTGTGTCCCTAACAGCATGTCTTAAATACTTTATACCACCATGTCAGTAAGCTAGCCTTAATAAGCGTGTCTCTGGGAGTGTGCGTCTCATGCACCCTTCTGGTAACACTTTCGCTCTTCCTCTTGCATCTCTCTCAGTACTCCCATACGAACCCCAGTCGGTCTGCTGGGCTGCCCGCCTACACTTCCATCGATGGCTGTCCCTCTTGCCCGTCCACTGAGTCCCCTTCTGAGTCCTCCTCCGGTTGCCGTAACACTGCCACCAGTGCCTCCCACGCTCTCGCCCTGTCCAGGCTCTTCTCATTCTTCGCTCTCGTCGCTAGCCGAAGTCGTATCATACTCTCACTATTCGCCCATTTAATAAATTCTAGCTTCCAGCTCTCAACTCTGGGGCCCTGCTTATCCTTCCAATGCCTTGTCAATTCCCGCTTGGCGAGCAAGAGCCCTAGATCTATAAATTTACTCGTGATTTTCGTCCTTGCTGTATGCGGAAACCAGTGAAGTATGCAGACGCTCGCTTCTGGCTCTAACTGCCTATCAGTCACTCCGCACAGTGTATCTACCACATCCGTCCAGTATCCCCCCAACCGCGGGCAACCCCACATCATGTGCATAAAGTCCGCCCCCTCCGAAGTACACCTAGGGCATTTAGCCGTGGTCACTTGGAAGTACTCATTTATCTTAGCTGGTGTTAGATAAGCCCTATGCAGTACGTAGTGATGTATAAGTTGAAATCTAGCATTGCGCGTGCTCTTCCACGCATTTTCAACTATTTTAGCCCAGGCAGCCTCCGGAATATCCTTACCTAGATCCGCCTCCCATTTTCCTCGTAAACGATTCAGTGGGAGAGCCTCGTCTTCCAACATTCGCCTATATAGACATGTGATAGCTTTAAAGGTCCCCGCCGCCATTACCACATACTGGCACGCAAGTGCGGTCGGGGGTTCGGACAACCCTCCTCCCCAGTGACGCTGGACGGCCGCCACGAGGGCCGAGTGCAATAAGAAGTCACCTCTGCGGAGGTTATATCTGTCTCGTAGAGCCTGATACGACAGAAGGACCCCATCTTCATAAAGATCTCCCATCACCTGGATCCCCCTTTCTTCCCACACCGCCAATGCAGACCAATCCCCCCCGTGCGGTAGTGCTGTACACATGCCCAATGGAATCTCGGGCGCGTATGGTCGGCGAGCCCCTCCCCGTCGCTGACTACGGTTCCAGCACAACCGAAGCGTCCGCTCCTCCTGTGTCAGTGAACAAAACCGCAACCGCTGCCCCAGTACTACAAACGAAATCACATGTCGTGGTATCCACCGGCCCAACGGGCCATCCGGGCCCCGGAATTCCCCGCCACTGCCTGCGTAAACCATTGGAGTTGGGCCGCCGAATAATACAATTCAAAATCTGGAACCACCCATCCACCCTCGGCCCTAGATCGCATCAGCGTATCCAGCGCCACTCTACGTCTGCCAGTTCCCCATATAAACCCCACCATCAGTGACCGCAGCGTTTTAAAGGTCGATCTCGGTATCCAAATCGGTAGTGTTCTAAAGTAATACAGCAGTCGGGGCAATACCACCATTTTCAGCAACGCTATACGGCCCGCCACCGATAATGGCAGCGTGTTCCAAAACTCCATGTTCCCTCTGACCCCACGCAGCGCTCTGCCCACGTTACCTTCCAATAAATCGTCCTGTGTATGGTAGATACTAGTGCCGAGGTAGGGCAAACAGCAGGGCTCCCATCGGATGCCCTCAGTAAAATCCGGGCGTATCATCGTTTTCCTTACCGGGAATAAACAAGTCTTCCCCCAGTTCACTCGGAGCCCCGAGGCCACCCCAAAATCATTCAGTAGCGTCTTAGCCCCGCACAAACTACCCTCGGGATCGGCCAGATACATAAACAAATCATTTGCATAAAGCGAAATGTAGTGCACATCATTGCGCAACTCCAGGCCCACATATGACTGCCCAGTGCACTCACGGATCGCCAGCGGCTCCATTGCCAAGGCAAACAACAGCGGGGAAAGCGGACACCCCTGCCGCGTTCCCCGCTCAACCACATAGGCGGCTGAGATTGTCGCTCCCGTTCGCACCTGGGCCGTTGCTGAGTTATAAAGAAGCTGGGTCCACTCCACAAACCCCTCTCCCAGACCCATCAGTCGCATAACCCGAAACAGGAACGGCCATTCCAAACTATCGAAGGCCTTTTCTATATCGATAGAAAGGATCACAGCTTCAGGTGCGAGGTCATCTCCCCCTGCTAGGATGCGGAGCAAGCGTCTCACATTCCCGGCCGTATTCCACGTGGGGATAAAGCCCGCCTGATCGACATGGACTAATTGCGTCATGTAGGGCAAGAGTCGGGTTGCTAGGATCCTACTCAAGATTTTATAGTCCGTCGTTAGCATGGATAGCGGGCGATACACCGTCATATCCATGGGATCTCGCCCTGGCTTCAGCAATGGAATGACAATGGCCTCTCGGGTAGTCACCAGCAGCGTTTTAATCTGCTGTGCCTCCCGGTAAAGCGCTAGGAGCCTCGGCGCCAGTCTGTCAATGTGGGCGGAGTAGAATTCAATAGGCAGGCCATCCACCCCTGGTGTTTTATTGCGCGCCATACGCCAAATGGCGCTTCGGATTTCCCCAACCGTAATCTCCCGTCCCAGCAAGTCTGCCTGTTCTTTCTCCAGTTGGGGCAGTAATACCCCAGCTAGAAAATCTTCGGTTATGTCCTCCTCTCGCAATAATTGGCTACGGTACAAGTCGGTGTAATAATCCCTGAACAAGCCGTTAATTCCCTGTTGCGTGTATACCACATCTCCCAGCGGGGACATCAATCCCACCACTGGCGTTCCTCTGGGATTCGGATTGGCCAACCACGCCAACAAAGCCCCAGATTTATCCCCTTCAGCATGGGTCTTGGCACAAAATTCCTTATAATCAAAGGAGCGCAAGCGCTCCAGCTGCGCCGCCACTTCCTCTCTGGCTTCCAGAAGCTCCCCCTGCCGGTCTTCATGCTCAGGGCGAGCTTTCTCTACTGCCCGCAAGCGATCCTCCGCGCTCAGCACGTCGGCCAGCAGCGTCTTCCGTACCCCTACCATTTTGGCTAAGCAGTATCCCCGGACCACTGTCTTAAAAGCATCCCACTCAATCGCCACCGAGGAGGCCGACCCCACATTCTCTTCAAAATACTGGGTGATAGTCTCCCCAAGATCCGCGCAAAAGGCTGTGTCTTCCAAAGTTTCGGGTCGCAACCGCCACGTCGGTATTACCGCCCTGTCCTGAACCCACCGCAGCTGTACCAACAGCGGGTTATGGTCCGAGATTGTCCTGCTCAAATACTCACTAGTTATAACTTTAGCATGGACTTCCGGCGTGCATAGCATTGCGTCCAATCGGACGTGCAACTCATGCAGACCAGAGTAATAGGAGTAATCCCGTTCCTCCAGGTGATGCGCCCGCCAGGTGTCGACCAAGCCCCAATTATCTTGCCACGCCCGCCTTGCTCTAGCCAGTTTATGGATCGGAGCATCCATGAGCGGCGGGTGAGATCTATCCATTTCAACATCTGCCACAGTGTTAAAGTCCCCTCCCATCAGCCACGAACTAGGCATAAATGGCGCCAACTTCCCAGACAGCTTACTCAGAAACGAAACCTGATCCACATTGGGGGCGTACACACTACACAGCGTCACATCCACACCATTCAGCCGGCCCGCTACAATCACAAACCTCCCGTCTGCGTCCTCCAAATGTTGTGTCATCTGAAACGAGACCCCAGCTCTAATCCAAATAAGGGCCCCTCTAGCAAACGCAGAGTAAGTTGTGTAATATAGTTGCCCCCTCCATCTTCGCTTCAGCGCGAGCCCCTCGGCCTTATTAAGGTGAGTTTCTTGGAGGAAGGCTATCTGGGCCCCACGCCGCATTAAATAAGCATGTATTTTATGACGTCTTTGCATGGTGTGAAGCCCCCGCACATTCGATGTAATACACTTCAAGTCATGTAACGTCCCCATGTGGATATCTGATCCCGCTCCCTCCTTTGTCCTCCATGCCGAAACACACCAGTGGTTCTAACTGACCCAACAACCCCCCCCCCTTCCCCAACTCCCCTTCCCCAGAACAGGCGCTACAACATTAGGACCCATCCAAACTGTTAATTGAATTGCTCCTCGGTGAAAACCAGGAAGCCACACCCACACCAACTTAGAGGAGGCGGCCCGGGTTTACTGTGTCTCCTCACTCAACGCGCTGTGCTTCCGCGTCAACCCCCCATGCAAATTAAGTCCACCCCATTCGAGGCTACAAACATCGGGGCTACGCAGATCAATATCTATCATCGTATACAAACCCCCTAACCCACCATGCACACACTCTAATGGGAAATTATCCAAGCCCCACAGCGGCAGTAGTATGTCCCCCTCTCGCCTTATCAACTCCTGCACTCAACAGCCCCATCATGCGTCTACAATCTCATCAGCTGTTCCAGCTGTCACTTTTGGCATGAGTACACTCCCTGCGTCCGATTCTTCTGTGTCCGATCGCTGAGGGTCCTTCTCCGAGCCTGAGTCCGCCAGGGACGATAATCGCGTTTCTTGGGACAGTGTCGTAACGGCCTGTAGGGCCTAGGTCCGCTCCTTCTCTACCTGCCTCCCCGTGGGCCCTCGGATCTTGTTCCGATGCTGACGGATGCGCCGGGATCTACGTGGTTGCGGACCCTCCGCTTGCACTCGCTCTCCACGTCCTGCTTCTCCAATACCCGCTTTATACCTTTCCAACCAGTCCCAGGCATCCTCAGGGCTCTCATGGAAGATTGTTTTACCGTCCATAACTATCCGTAGTCGTGCCGGGAACATCAAGGAGTACTGCAGGCCTTCATCCCTGAGTGCCCTCTTAACTGTCAGAAACGAAGCGCGGCGGCGCTGAACCTCAAGAGTATAGTCTGGAAAGAGCGTCACCTTGCTGTTGTCAACAGTATACAGGCCCACCGTCCGGGCCTTCTGCAACAATAGGTCTCTATCTTTATAGTGGAGCAATCTTGCCACCACTGGTCTGGGTGGACGCCCAGGGGCCAATGGCCGGGCCGGCACTCTATGCGCACGTTCCAAAGTATAAAATGGAGAGAGGCCATCAGGCGCCACTTCCCGCCGCAGCCAGCCCTCTAGGTAGTCCACCATATTTGTCCCTTCCACTCCTTCCGGCAGTCCCACTACTCTGATATTATTCCTTCGGTTCCTCCCTTCTGCGTCTTCTGCTCTTCTCTCTAAGGTCCGCAGTCGGCTCTGGACGTCCACCAATTGAGCCTGCATCTCTTTGTGACTGGGCTCCAAGGTTGCAACCGCAAGCTCTGACTGCTTCACTCTATCCGCGAGCTTGGCATGATCCGCTCGGAGCAGGCCCAGGCCCTGCGCCACCTGCGCTATATCCAACTGCAACGCTTCTTTAGTGTCTGCAATAGCCTTGAGAATTTGGTCCACCTGCTGCTGCTGCATGCCTTCCGCTGGCTGCGTAACTTCTCTTTGCTTCTCTGCGGGGCCCGTTTCATCTTCCCGTTCAGGGGTCGAGCCCCCCATCTTCCCTTTAGGTTTCCCCATGAATTCAGGGAGACCGATTCCCCGGCGCGGCCCGACTCACCGCGACCTTCAGCTGCAACAGCAATCCGCTCCCATGCTACTACGCACTATCCTGCCTCCGAGGAGTGGCCTCTGCTCCTGCTGGGTGCCTGTTGATCAGCCGGACCCTGCTGTTCTCCTCCGATTCGACTAAGGTACTTCCTCCACCACGTAGGGATATGTCCTCCTCTCCCCCGGGGGGCTCAGCCCTCTGCCTTCCACTGTTGTTCCACCAACTCCACTGGGACCGCCGATCCAGCGGCTGCCTGCTTCTGTCACTGTCATTCAAGGCTCATCCTGGCCGTATCTCAGTGGCCACCCCTGCCAGTCCAGCAAAGCACTGCTTTCACTAATGCAGAGTCACCCCCCCGATAACCTTAGGGTGCAACTCGCCCAAAGTACATACCACTGGCCAACGTACTGCAGTTCAGGGGTGCAGCGCGAGCTTCCCCGATCTCAGCCTCGGATCACCACCTCCACTGTTCAGCACCGCAATCACCAGGCCCAACTGCTCCGGAAATGCATGTTCCACCCGGGGGTCTCATGTCTGCCATGTGTCTTCACCACTTCCTGCGGTCTCTGCCCAGGTCACCTCCTGCTCAATCGCCACCATCATCTCTCATAATCTGACAGCCAGCCCTGATCCCGCACCGGAGCCCGCTCCGCTATAATTCACACCACCTCCATAATCGGTCTCCTCGCTGTCTTCGCTAGTGACCGGCCCAGGGGCCCCACTTTCCGTTACCTCCTGCTGCCTCTGCAATAATGTACACCAGTCCGGCGAGGGCTTGGCTCTAGTTGATTCCCCCTGGGCCCCGCACCGCTCCGCAATGCCCCCAGCTACGTTGGCAGTCTCTCAGGAAGGGCCCACGGCCGCGGCTACACTACCGCCTCGGCGCCACCTCGCTCCACCAGGTCCGAGTCAGCCGACCAGCAGCGCATCAATCCTGTCCGCAGGGGGACATCAGCGCTCTCCTCTTCCCCAGTGCGGCCGTCCCCGAAGGCTCCGAGCCGTGCTCCCCTCCACTCTAGGGCCCGGCGTCGTACAGGGCCGCCAGCTCCGCCCCCTTGGCACCGCCGCAGGTTCTCCGGTCTTCCGACGGCACCGCGGCGGCGAGACCCAGATTAGTCCCGCTCAGTCATCCAGAGCAGGTCGCGGCAGCCTCCGACGGCGCCTGGCAGCCTCCGATGGCACTGGGCACTACGTACTCGCAAGGGCAGCGGCGGTTTCTATCTCGCGCCTCCACCGGCCGATTCTCCGCTCCCGGCGTCACCCAGCGCTTCGCTGGCGCTGCTGTGCTCTCCCTCAGTGTCTCACCACCTGTGCAGGCAGTCAGGGGTCCCTTTTCATGCCCCTATTCAGGATAATCACCGGGGTTAGCACGGAGCTCTCAGCTCACGCACCCTTCCTCATCGGCTCCGTGGCCACGCCCCCTTCCTGCTGCACTATCATGCATGGGGTCGCAATCGTGCAGCAGGAATGCCCCCACTAGCACTAGGGATTTTCTTTTAGTAAATGGAAGTGACTCCTTGGGCAAGGGTCACTTCCAAAGGGGGGGCATTTTGTGTTCGGCCATTTTCTGCCCCTCGCTCGGGACAGATCGGGCCGATTTTGAGGCCCATCTGCCCTTGGGGGGGGGGGCAGAAAACACCACTAGCACCATGGAAATGAAAGCATTTTGTATGGGGGCAATCCCTTGGGCAGGGAGCACCCCCATTGTGGTATAATTTCTTTCAACAACTTGTGGCCATTTTCTGCCCCACTGGGGGTGAATCGGCCCTATTTGAAGGCCCATCTGCCCCCTGGGGGGCAGAAAACCCACTAGCACCATGAATTTTGTCTTATTATGTTTGGGGGCGGTCCCTTAGGCAAGGATCGCCCCTATTGGGGCTGATCATTTTTTTTAGGTACTTTTGCCCATTTTCTGCCCCCCGGGGGGAAGATCGGGCCTATTTTAAGGCCCATCTGCTCCTGAAGGGGGGGGGGAGAAAAAGCACCAGCACCAGGGATATTTTAACAGTATGCTTGGGGGAGGTCCCTTGGGCAACGATCGCCCCCATTGGGGGTATAACATTTTTAAATACCTTTTGGCCATTTCCTGCCCCCTGGGGGCGGATCAGCCTCTATTTGGAGGCCCATCTGCCCCCTCGGAGCAGGAAACCCACTACCACCAGGCATATGCATATATATTCATGTTTAGGGGTGGTCCTTTGGGTAAGGGTCGCCCCTATTGGAGCTAATACTTTTTAAAATTTCTTTTGGCCATTTTCTGCCCGCTCGGGAGGTAGATCGGCCCTATTTTGAGGCCCCATCTGCCCCCGGGGGAGAAGACAATCCACTATCACCAGGGATATGTATATATTTATGTTTGGGGGTTGCCCCTTGGGTAAGGGTTGCCCCAATGGGATGGAGCATCGGTTCTTATTTACTTTTGGCTGTTTTTCTGTCCCACTTGGTGGCAGATTGGCCATATTTGTAGGCCCATCTGCCCCCAAGAGGGGCAGAATACCAGTAGGCACTAGAATAAGTTTTTGTGTGTGTCCGGAGTTCGGCTGGCAGTGTGTGTACTAGCATTTGGGTAGTGACATAGTGTGTTATAACGTTAATTGCTATATTTCTTGTCATTTGTGATTGTAAAGTTTTATTTCTCATTTTTATTCTAGTTCAAGACTTTTACCCTTTTGACTGATGTTCCAGGTTGCGGTTTCGTCACTGGTAGTTCTGCAGGTTGTCTAGTTGCATGTGTTTGGTAAGAAAACGTTTTTTGTACTATTTACTCGAAATGAGTATCATTTCCCTGCATTAATGTATTTTTTGTAAATGGTGTAATGATAGCAGTATGTTAAGCTTATGTTTTATTGTGTGTGAAAATAGTTTTGCATTTGTGCATAATCTGTATTGTGTTGTCTTGTGAGTAACATTCTAGTGGGATATCAGCTTTTGCTGTGTCTCTGCAGAGTAGGTGCAGGTTAGTCTAGCTGTCTCTGGCAAGTGAGTGGTATAGTTTTTGAGTATAGAGATCTTTGTGATTGTAGTGTGGTTTGTGGCCTCATTGTCTACATTGCTAAGTTAGCTTAGGCCTGGCTGCCATGATGCCTTTTTTGCACACGTTACTCTGTGACTTTGTTTTCCAGACTCTGCTAGTGCCCAGCTATATTAGAACTGTCTGATTTTTTGCCTTTCACCTTTACTCATGTTCCCTGTGGGTTTCGTCTGCACACCATGTACAAGGTCGAAAAACAACTTCCCTTGTTATTGCTGATCTGGTCAGCCCCTTGCACTTAGACATAACACACAGTACAGCTGCATTGGAGAAATTCGTGTGCTTTTAATATTGTGATCTCGCTGTTTGGGACACTTGGAGAAAAACCTTTCCAGGGAGAAGAGCTGTGCATGTCTGATGATGTAAACCTTGCATCTAGATATTGAGGTATGGGGGTCCGCCTGACAAAGCCCAGAGGTCTTCTATTTTTATAATAAACTAGTTAATAGCACGGGGAGGGTGGTAAGGCCATTTAGCCCTATATCCACTGTCTTTATAAAATGCTGTCCCCGTTTGCATTCTATGGAATTGTAACCATGCTTATTATTTTATCATTATGCATTATGCTGATAGTACTGGCACGTGTACTTTATCTTAGAGCACGATAGTTGAAATAAACATTTTAAACTATACTGTGTCTCTTATTACGCACGTTGTGGACAAGTATGAGTGAGTTATGAAAGAGTGTTCTTGCTCCCGCGAGTCCTGAGAGAGACCGTGTTCTGGGTTGTCTAATCATTGGTAGCTGCGCTGCGAATGAGATGCTAAAGCTAGTCGGACTCGGATTGTGGGTACTAAGGGGCATGGTTGGCTCACCACTATACTCTGAGGTCCTATTATCCTGTGCATAGCTCTGTGTATGTGCAGAATCCCTACAACATGGCGCCACCAACGTGGGGCTTCTTATCTGCAAGACGCTTGAGTAGTGCTTGTGCTTGTCCACGACACCCTTCGCATACGCTTCCGGAAACGTGTGCGAGGGAAATACCTCCTATATTGATGTTTTTATAGGTTCTTTCAAGCTTGAAGTTATTAAAAGGTGTTTATGTTAACCCTATATTGCGCTGCCACCCATTAGGTTATCAAACATTTCTGGTCCTAATGGCGGATATAAATATACCGGCACACAGCCGCGCTGCGCTCCGGGCTCATTTATTGGCTTATGGAGTGCCCAACGCGGGTGTCGCACTCATCTTTGTGGTGCAGGCTGACCCGGCTCACCACTTTGAGGTGTTTTATTCTTGGGTCACTTTTCCGGCAGTGGACGGAGCTGACGACTTGTTTCATGTGTACGCTCCCACTGCCCTACCGAATGCTTATCGGCCTTATCAGGCTCTTGAAGTACCACTTACGGCATGGCAACACCGTATTTGGTTTAATGGCGCCCTCCCACATCCGGTCACCTCGGTTCGTTTAGGCCCCTTATCAATAGATGGGGCCACTTGGCCAGTCTTGGCCGGGTATACCCCACATCCGCGTCATTTGACGCTTGCGGTTGATGAACTGCGTGTCTTGCATACGTCTTTGATATGCGTTCACAGAGCTTTGGTACAGTATGTTACAGGCAACGTCCAGGGAGCCCCTCCTGGAGTTGCGGCACATCCAGCTGGACTGGGCGGTGTAACCATAAGTCCCGTCATGGTTAATTCAGTGATGGGCAAGCGCTCACAAAATAAGGATGATTTGCCTTATTGGCTTGCAGAAAAATTTGACCAGCTGGAGGCAGTTTTTCCTAATACTTCTCCTGTGGATAAACACAGGATTTTGACGATTAGTTTGCCGAAAGACTTAATTCCCGAGTTGGCAGAATGCAACAACTGGGGCAAGGTATTCGCAGCAGTGTATGCGAAGTGTTTCGGCACCCCTTCCATGACAGTACTCCCCTCTGTAATTAAACGAGTGCAGGATGAACATGGCCCTGAGGCGGCTGTGGAATTGGGGATGAGACTGGTGGGAGTGTTCGATGTAGTGGCTGATCTAATCCTTGCGAACGTCAAGGGTGATGCAGTTAACTTTCAAGTAGCTAATGCTTTTGCTTTAGTCCCAGAACCGGACAAGCCACGCGAATTACCGAAAATTATTGCTCAGGCTTATAAAACCATTGGCCGCAATAGTTTGGGAGTTAAGCCTTTTGCCAAAACGCAAACTCATTCACAGCCACAACAAAAAACTCAGTCTGAGAAAGATGAGAAACCGTTCTTTACTAAAAAGAGCTGGAGGTTGAAGAAACAGGGTAAGCAACAGAAAAAACCAGGGTCGCGTGCTGGATCCCCGGTTTCCGTATTTTCTGAACGCACTTATGATTTGCGCGACAGAGCGAGAATTAAATCTCCAGAGAGATTTCAAGTCCCTGATCTGCATTCTCCTCGTTCTTCACAGGCACCATCGACCTCCCAGACTGATGGAGGAGATCGCCAGGATAGAGGCAGGGGTCGTGAGGCTCCACAGGGACGAGACCAACCTCGACAACCAGTCCGGGGAAATCAGAAGAATTTCCACGTTCTCGCCCACAGTTTCAGAAGAAAAAGTTGCAGCTTTAACAGCGAGGTATGCCACAGACGGTGAGAACGAGACTCCTGAATAGGACGTGGGCAGTGACGCTGCTAGACAGCGCCGCAGAAGTTACCATAGTGCGGGAGGCACTGCGTCCTCATGTGGAGGCGACAGCAACTGATACATTCATTACTGTCGAGACAGCTGACACCTGAGTGGCACCCCTGACAGACTATTTAATATTGTCATTCAAATTGAAGGTGACATTGAGCGTGTTATTAAAGGGATTTTTTGGGAGAATCTGACCTCTTCATACGACATTTTGTTGGCAGAGGCGGATTGGCCGCCCCCATTCGTACTTGCTGCTCGTAGAGGGGAGGAGGTAATCCTTCCGAGCTTTTCTCGTCATGTCCCCAAGGACAAAGTGGAGGCTCTTGCAGCTGAGTGGGCTGTGGCCCAGGCCCCGGCACTGTACCGTAATCACGTGGGCTGGGATGAGGATTCACCCTCCCATGAAATACCATTGCGGTCTCTGCCGCAGCCACAACCCCAATATCCCATCCGGCGGGAAGCTAAAGGTCCCGTTTCAGACATTCTGACACAGTTAGAATATCAAGGAGTAATTGAAACATGCGTATCACCAATGAATAATCCCCTTTTTGCGGTTTCTAAACCCGATGGTTCGTACCGCCTAGTTTTGGATTACCGACATTTGAACTCTCATTGTCGGACCTTTGCGGTACAAAATACCCACAGTTCTGCGCTTGTAGACAGTCTTGTTCGTAAAAAATATAAAACGACGCTTGACCTATCTAATGGATTTTACACGCACAACTGGTCCCCGGAGTGCAGCCAATGGAGCGCTTTCACATCCGGTGGAAAATAATTCAAATTTCGGCGTTTGCCAATGGGCTACAAGAATAGTCCGGGTGTCTTCGCCGCCCTTATTGTCTCTTTGTTGGACAGCATAGACCCAGATGCGTGTTCGTACGTCGACGATATCTATCTGACAGACGACGAATTATGGCCGCATCTTTCCAGTGTGGACCGCATTATTCTTGAATTTGCGGTCTTAGGATACAAATTTAATTTTGCCAAATCTCACATTGCTGAATTAACCGTTTTGTTTTTGGGCTATGAGCTCAACAATGAAGGTAGGGGCTTAGCTCCCCATTTCTTGGAGAAGTGCGCACTTTTGCGCCCTCCAACCACACTGAAGAAGCTTCAGTCATTACTGGGATTTCTAAACTTCGGGCGTACTTACATTCCCGAATATGCCCAGCGTATCAAGCCTCTATATGCCTTGATACAGCCTAGCTTTTCGAAGTCATGCTGGCTTCCTGAGCATTCCTCTATACTGCACTCTTTGCAGTCTGATCTACTTGAATCTGAGTTCTTGTTGACTCGTGATAACCACACAAACCTGGTGATTAGAATTGTACCAGGGGCAGTGGGTTTCACGTACTTAACCTTTAACGAAGGTGACACAGTACCTCTTGCATACAAGTCGCATCTTTACACTTCGGCGGAGTTGCGCTTTTCCTCTGTGGAGAAAGTATTGACTGCAGTGCAAATGGCGATTCTAAAGGAACGCGCACTGGCACAGGGAAAACGCATTTTGGTGGTAACACCATATCCTGCCCTTGAGGCAGTGACGAAGGCAAGTGTACCAAACTCTAAGGCTTTGCACCCCCATTGGATACAATGGGCTACCTCTTTGACGTCCCCGGATGTCACTTTTATCTTTGATTCCTCTCTTCAGACACAGGAGTTCTTACAGTATGAATTTGTTCATCCTCCTCCTCTGTCTTTGCTGCCGCTTGAGGAGTACAAATGTATCATTTACACCGATGGTTCGGCGCAACCGGCCACGGGTTCTAAGCATGCTTATTCCACAGCATGTGCTATTGTTGCAGGTACTATGGTGAACGGAGAGTTCAAGTCGAGTGTAGTGCACACACAGGCACTAGGAGACAGTACTGCACAATTGGCCAAGCTTCGTGCATTGGTGCTCGCACTTGAGTTTGCGAATCCAGACATGACGACTCTTATTGTATGCGATTCTTATTACTGTGTTCAATCATTTAATGACAACCTCTTCTTTTGGTCGCAAAACGACTATAGAGATGCTAAAGGCAGCACAATTAAGCATAAAATGCTTTGGGTTCGAGTGGCAGATCTTAAACAACGTTTGCCTCTCACACAGGTGATTCACAGCCTTGGCCACCAGCGTGTGGGCGCACACGCTGTCGGTAACAGTTTGGCAGATGAAGCTGCCAAATCAGCAGTAGCCACGTGCACAGTAGCAGCAGTTACAAGATCCATGACTAAAATAGATAATGACATTTTGGCAGCTATTGCTGCAACAAAGGAAGGTGCTAATTACCCACGGAGTTTCCCTTCCAAGTACTCTTATCACTTAAGTCCCAAACAGGTTCCTTACGTAGGAATTCCAGACGTTGGTGATCGGCTGATTCCCAACGCGGACCGCAGACCTTCCTTGATAACGGCCGCACACGAAGGCTTGGCTTCGGCCTATGCTGGCGTGTCTGCGACTGTTTCCATCTTGCAGCAGCGTTATTGGTGGCGTGGTTTATATAAACAGACCCGTACTTATGTGCTTTCTTGTGACGTGTGTCAGCAAATTAACACTTCAACGGTTACACGACCACCACAAACACAGCTCTGCATTTCTAACAAACCTTTTGGGTGTGTTTACCTGGATCACTGCGGTCCATTTTCTTCAGACACTGCATATAAATATATCTTAGTTGCAGTAGACTCGTGCACACGTTTCATCTGGGTCTGGCCACAACGGAGTGCTGACGCTCGAAATGTCATCAGGGATTTGCGTGTCTTTGTGGGAATTTTTGCCTGTGGCACCTTCCATTCCGACCAAGGTCCAGCGTTCGCCTCTAAGGCCTACAAGGACGCTATGGGGTCACTGGGGGTGCGGGTGCAATTTTCGTCTCCATATAGACCTGAGGGTAATTCAATTGTGGAGCGAATGAACCGTGACTTAAAGCAATCCTTGACAGTTAGAGTCTTAGGTACTGGCAGGAACTTGCTTGCCCACTTGTATAGCATGCAACGTGCACTTAATAATCTCCCTAGAAGATCTCTGGGTGGGCGTACCCCATACGAAATGCTTTTTGGCATACAAATGTTTGTGCCAGACCTTGATGGTCTAGACATGGCGGCAAAAGCCGCAATCTTTGACGTAGATAATCATTCTACTATGTTGCAGGACTTACAAGTGACCCGTGACAAACTTGCTAACGAACACTTGCCTTCAGCCACTGACGCTGCGCTGCAGATTCCGGTTGCCGGCTGGCTTCCGAAGGTTGGAGATCTGGTCCGAGAGAAGGTGGAGAACAGAAAAGAATTTGGCCCCTCTTATCTTGCACCGGTTCCAGTCCTTGGCTTGAAGGGTACTCGTACAGTCATCTTACCACCGATTCCTGGTCGCAAAGACAACAGATACATCTCAGTGGACAATGTCAAGTTACAACGTCTGGCCGATCCTGAATAGCGTGACACCTGCGGTATCATGTCCAGCCATTTCACGGACTCCTGTTTGTGGCCCTCCATCTTACACAGACACTGATGTTGCCATTGAGATGGTCGATTTGCCTGATTGCCTGCTCGACTTCCCGGCTTCCTCCTGCAACGAGGAGACCGAGTATACCTATCCCGCCACCGAGTCGGTGGCTCATTTACCAACAACACCACTGAGCCCAACCCGTTTTTCCTTTGATTCGGATTCCACCTCATCACTTATCCCGTCCAGCTTCAGTATTTTTGTATCCTGGTTCAGAGACAATTTTTTGGTCCCACCATGGACATACATCTGGTTGGTACTGTTCCTGATTTTTCTGTTCATGTCCATTGGCTTTGTGACAGTTTTTTTCTTGCTCATTAATGGTCATTATTTACCTAAACGCTCTGCGGTGAACTGTGTCGCTGGAACATTAGCACCTCATTCTTCCTCACACATCATGAAGCGTGACCACACATTTGTGAACATTTCAGCTTTTCCAGTCGCTGATGGCATCGTATGGGATGCGGTAAATTTCCAAATTCATGGACCAACTGAGATAATTAATGTACCAAATGTCCTCCGTGTTTCAATGGGTGATGTCGTTAAAAGTGATATTCATTCCGACGATTGGGATGTGCATGCCATTGAATCGTTATTTTCTGATTTGAAATATTATGCTGCTTTTAATGCTGAAGATCTGTATTTAAATTCTGCAAGTTATGCTGACTTATATTGTTACCAGCATTGGGGCAACCATTTTCTCCATAAACCAAGTGCTCTTCGGGGTCCTTTTAATTACACCCAATGGGAACATTGTCCGACCCCTTTGCCAGGTAGCTCCCAAACTCTTAGGAGTAAATTTACTTACTTTACAGACTTTGATAGATCAAACCCTGGGTCCTATTATTTTAAATTGAACACTTCGTCCGCTCAGAAGATCATGTTGACCCACACCAAATTGCTATATTCGGGTTCCTTTTTGAACACGTTAGCAGTGGGTGGTTATGAACACTGGCAGGACACCATTGACTTAAAGTCTATTTGGGGCACTAAATCATGGCAGGTCCGAGGTACGGAAGCCTTGCACCGTGCTTGCCTAATCCCGGCCCAGATTTTATTTTTAAATAGTACGATCTATCAAACGACCTGTTGGGGTTTGGCTACTTCTAAACAATTGAATGCACCCTCCATTGCCACATTGTCTTCCACTCCCAACGACAGCTTGCATTTTAATATTTCCCTAGCCAATTTGCAAGCTTTGTTTCAAAACAATTTGTTTAATATCTCCACGATTGTTCAGTCACCCTGGTTGGCTTGGCCCATAGCATCCAATGCCTGCCACCTGCGTTTTCATGACTCAGCTCCTGGTTACAAACAGGATAAGCCAGATCCGAGGTTTCCTGACTCTCGTACTGTTACAACATATTCTGTTGGTAAACTGTGTAAACAGTGGTTGCAGCACTCTTCATTAGATTCTGTAAAAGAACATTTATCCCTCCTATCAGGCAACATTGATCTGTCCGATTTTGTTCTGGGGCCTCGTGGTCCTCGACCTAAGAGATTCATTTATGAAACTTACAATGAACTCTGGAAGCTTTCACAAATTGAAGCTGCTTCCCGCTTACGGGAAATCAATCAGGCAAATCTAGAAAAAGTGCTTGCTGTTGTTGACAATAGTATTAATACCCTGTCTTCCCGCATTTACACATTAGAGAATATTGTTTCATCTGTTGTTGATATTGTACAGGATGATGTGTCTGTGTTATATCATGGTCAGAATCAATTGCGTTCAGTAATGCAGTTTGCATGGACTTTGCAAACACTGAAAATGGGTAAAGTTCCTTGGCATATTTTAAACACGTCTGCTTTATTCTTGCCCTTTAATTTAACTGAAAAACAGCAAGTCATGTCCATGAAAGATGCAACATACACCCTCTTATATATCGAAAAGATAGAACCGTTACCATTCTCTGTGGCGGAGTTGGACTCTGCAGTGTAGCTAGTACACGGGGTTATCGCTTTGCCTTTTTCTTTATTTGAATTCAGTTCATGCATGAAGCATTATCCTGTTGGCCGTTTTCAGCCTTTAGGCAGTGCCTTCTTGCATGAACTTTGGTCCCTGCCTTTCATGTACAAATGCCTTATGGACGGAAAAGAGGTTTTTCTCACAGGAGAGTCTTGCGATTCTACAGTGGGTCATTCCCTCATTTGTAAAAACATTAAATTGCACGGGGCTTGTAATCTTTCAGCTCCGAATCTTGCTTGTGTTTTGAAGGGCATTCCGGCTCCTGTTATATCACCTACTTTCACTGTGCTTGCAAATGGTAGCTATCTCCTTCTGAATAATCAGGACTGCTGTGGAATGCTGGCCGGCAACCCCTATATTGTAACAGTTTCCCACGGGTTGTGTGCTGCAAAAATGTGCTTTTTCCTCCCCCGCACGACATAATAGATAGTTCCATTTGGCCTTCCTTTCCAACTTTGAAGGCATATTTCAATAAATTGAGCAGAATAAAGGCGCTATTATTGAACCAGGAGGTTATGCTCACATCCGCACAGGAGACCTTCATCCTCCAGGTGGCTAGTACCCACAGTGAGATACAGGCCCTTTTGAACACGAACCTCCCACAACATTTCGGTGAGCTTATTCTCCGGGCTTCAATGCGTCTAGCACCGAAGGTCTTGTGCACTTTTTTAAAGTTGTGGGCTCTGGCCTTGTTACCTCTTTTTAAGCTATATTTGGTGTAATACCGGCTTTTATTCATTCTATTTTTTCCAGCGTCTTTGGCGGCTTTCCGTTGATCCTCGCCTTAGCGGCTGGTATATTGCTTTTGGTCTGTTTGCTACACAATGGCTGCACTTCCTGGGGGCCTCCTCGACCACAGTCGACTCCGGATGCTCCGTGAACGCATGCTCATCGGCTTTGGCGTCCTACCATTAGCGACACTTGGTGTGTCCTATAAACTTTCTTTTCGCTTTGCGTATTTCACTTGCGTGCAACCTGTGATGTCTTGCTTAAGATGTCCTTTCTCTTGGTCCTTGGATATTTGCCTCTCCAATACGTCTCAGTCGGACCCGGATTTTGGCCGGTTGATGGGCCCCTTAGTGGCCCATGAACAGGAATGTTCCGGCACTGGATTGATGGCGCGTGCGGCTGCACTTGGAGTTTTGGTGCAATGGGATATCTGGGCGGCTGCTCAGAATCTCCTACAAAGAAGTTATATTGAGTATCACGCAAGTTGGCCCGCAATGCTGATCACTGCACCCTATTATGAGGAACATGAATGCAGTTTTGATTTGTTGGACTGGATGGCATCTCTTTTTTCAGACGATACCAATGATGTCCTCTTGGAAGGTGTGGCAGTTTTCTGCACCTACACTCTATTGGATTAGGGGCCTTCGCTTTCAGCGGCCTGCATTTCTGGATTTTTTTTTGTCCTGACAAAATATTTTTTTCTCATTCGCTGTCCTTCATGGGAACTTTTCGCAAATAGACGTTTACATTCTGCTCCATCTCTTTGAACTCTGTTTTCATCCTATGTCTTGTCCGATGGACTGACCAGGGGAGGGTGTAGTGTGGTTTGTGGCCTCATTGTCTACATTGCTAAGTTAGCTTAGGCCTGGCTGCCATGATGCCTTTTTTGCACACGTTACTCTGTGACTTTGTTTTTCAGACTCTGCTAGTGCCCAGCTATATTAGAACTGTCTGCCTTTTTGCCTTTCACCTTTACTCATGTTCCCTGTGGGTTTCGTCTGCACACCATGTACAAGGTCGAAAAACAACGTCCCTTGTTATTGCTGATCTGGTCAGCCCCTCGCACTTAGACATAACACACAGTACAGCTGCATTGGAGAAATTTGTGTGCTTTTAATATTGTGATCTCGCTGTTTGGGACACTTGGAGAAAAACCTTTCCAGGGAGAAGAGCTGTGCATGTCTGATGATGTAAACCTTGCATCTACATATTGAGGTATGGGGGTCCGCCTGACAAAGCCCAGAGGTCTTCTATTTTTATAATAAACTAGTTAATAGCACGGGGAGGGTGGTAAGGCCATTTAGACCTATATCCACTGTCTTTATAAAATGCTGTCCCCGTTTGCATTCTATGGAATTGTAACCAAGCTTATTATTTTATCATTATGCATTATGCTGATAGTACTGGCACGTGTACTTTATCTTAGAGCACGATAGTTGAAATAAACATTTTAAACTATACTGTGTCTCTTATTACGCACGTTGTGGACAAGTATGAGTGAGTTATGAAAGAGTGTTCTTGCTCCCGCGAGTCCTGAGAGAGACCGTGTTCTGGGTTGTCTAATCATTGGTAGCTGCGCTGCGAATGAGACGCTAAAGCTAGTCGGATTGGGATTGTGGGTACTAAGGGGCATGATTGGCTCACCACTATACTCTGAGGTCCTATTATCCTGTGCATAGCTCTGTGTATGTGCAGAATCCCTACAACATGATAAAGCCAGACTTTGTTTATTACTTATTTTGCACAGTGTTGGTTGTTGTTGACTTGTTTGTGAAGTCTCCTTTCTTAGTAAGTATTATGGCTAGCCACAGAATGACTGCTCAGCAAGTTGTTGGTATGCTTTTCGAGTCTACCTCTGACCATGATTATGAGACTGACTGCATGTGAGGCAGAGGAGGGAGTGGAAGATTCTAAGAGTGAATTTTCTGTCCGAGAGAAATTATCTGATGATGAAGCCACTCTCAGTGCAGATGAAGTGCCTGTTTTAGAGGAAGACATTGATGTGCCAACAGTGCAGCAAGAAGCATCTGGATTTCAGCCTGGGGCTGCAAGACTTCCCATTTGAAGAGCTGACCTCTGGATTGCCCCAGACATGGTGCAGCTGGTGTTGCTTGCCTTAACTGGTGTCCCAGGGTGTAGAGTGGATACTGAAAACGTTTTGCCTATACATTTTTTCAGTTGTTTATGGCCGATGTATTTTTGGAGGCGATTATTGAGCAGACTAATTTGTATGGTGAACAGTATTTGAGGGACAACAGTGCCAGACTTAGGCCCCACTCTAGAACTACCCGGTGCACTCCCACAAATCTGGATGAGTTGAAGAAGCTCTTGAGTTTAACTTTTTTGATTGGTTTGATAAGGAAGCCATCAATGTCTTCATATTTGTTCAGTAGTCCATTGATGGCAACGGCTATATTTCCTGCAATCATGAGTCATGATCGATATTTGCTTCTGCTTCGGATGCTGCATTTTGTCGATAATGGTTTAGCGTTACCATGAGTTCACCCTGATTGTGACCGTCTTTTTAAGATTCGGCCTGCCCTTGATCATTTTGGTAGATTGATTTTCTGAGATCCATGCTCCAGGGAAAGAAATAGCTATGGATGGTCTTGTTCAAGGGCCGCTTGTTTTTTAGGCAGTATATTCCCAGCAAGAGGGCACGTTATGGAATTAAGATGTATATGCTGTGTGAGAGTAGGACTGGATATGTCTCTAATTTCAGGGTGTACACAGGTAGGGATTCCAGGATTAACCCCCCTGGTTGTCCGTCCACTTTCGGAGTTAATAAGAAAATTGTGTGGGAACTTGGTAGAATTTTTTGAAAAAGGTCACCATTTACATGTAGAAAACGTCTACAATGGTGTGCAGTTGTTCAGGGAACTGGTCGTAGTTGACACAATTGCTTGTGGCACAATCCACTCTAACCGTAAAGGTTTCCCAAAATAAATGTTTTATCAAAAGCTTGAGAGGGGGCAGTGCTTTGTGTAGTGATGCATCTCTAGCTGTGAAGTGTGCAGACAGGTGATATGTCTACATGCTGACTACCATCCATGATGAAAGTACTTCACCTGTGACTGTTTGGAGTCAGGTTGCTGAAGTGCACAAACCTGTGTGCATTTTTGACTATAATAGGCACATCGGTGGTGTTAAGAAGTTGGTTATCCATCTTTTCCACTTAGCAACTTTTAATGCTTTAGTTGCGTTCAAGAATTGTTCTCCAGAGTCATGAATGACTTTTGTTAAGTTTCAGGAGTCTGTGATAGGCAGCCTTGTTGTAGTGGAGCAGGCAAATGTTCCTATAGTTGGAGTGGTGGAGGATGTGACTAGATTGAAAGATCGCCACTTTGCTCATCACATTCTTCCCACACCCAAAAAAGACTTTCCCAGTAGGAGATGTAGAGTCTGTATCCGAAAAGGTGCACGGAAGGAGAATCGTATGTACTGCCCCAACAGTCCTTCTAAACCTGCGCTGAGTGTGCCTGCTTGTTTTAGAATGTACCACACGAAAAAAGAGTTTTTGAGAGCATCCATGAGTGTTAAAGTGAACTGTCTGGTCTGCATTATTTTATATTTTTTGTTCAGTTTCAAGGTTGGCATTAGTGTGATGTATTAAGTTACACTGGCACTTGGGTAGCAGTGTGTGTGGACTGGCGTTTGGCTGGGGGTGTGCGTGGGCTGGCACTTGGCTGGCGGTGTGTATTGACTGGCGCTTGGCTAGTGGTGTCTGAGTAGTGACTTGCTGCTGGTGGTAGCCAAACACCAGTCCATAAAATCCGTCAGCTGGTGTGGTTGCTGTGTCAGGTATGTGGGCATATGAAGGTGATGGGCCCTTCAATGGTGCTGTCTGTTGATGTGAGTGTAGTAATGTGCGGGCCCGTGGCTGCGGTGTGAATGGTTTTGTGTGTGTCATACGTATGAAAGGTGTATAAATGGCCTGTAAAGCGGTTGGTGCCTTGTCGCGGCTCCACAGCTCACGAGCTGTTAGTTACTGGTTCCCTTTTTTTGTCCTTTCAATTATTAACAGTGCTTTTCATTTTTGTGAAACTCTTGTTAATAAAATTGTATATATTGAACCATCACTCACCCTCGTGCCAAATCCAACCCGTATGTGTGTGTACTGGAGGAATAGATGGTTGTGGAGTAATAATTGTCTTTTCTGTCTTTCAATGGCAGGGTATACATTGTTTCTTTTTGTGAATGTTGCAATGTGTTGATTCCCCATCTGGCAGTGTGAATGGTCTTGTGTGTATAACATACAAAAGGTGTGCGAATGGCCTGTAAAGTGGTTTGGGCTTTGACGCTGCTTTACAGCTTATAAGCTGTGAGTTACTGGTTCAGTTTTTTGTCCTTTCAATTATTAACAGTGCATTTCATTTTTGTGAAATCTCTTGTTAATAAAACTTTATATATTGAACCATTACTCACCCTTGAGCCAAATCCAACCAGTATGTGTGTGTGCTTGAGGAATAGATGGTTTTGCAGTAATAATTGTCTTTTCTGTCTTTCTCTTTCAAGGTGTACATTCCCTCTAGGGAAAATCTACCAACTCTAGGTATTTTTGTAAACTCTAGGTATTTTTGTAAACTAAACAACCAGGGGAGTACACGGTGGTGTCTCTCTCCAGGATCCCAAAATGTTTTCTTACCCACAATGTCCTGCAAACCTCAAAATGTGACTTTTCATATTTTCCTTGCATTACTATGCCATAATTTTCCAGAATCAGAAAAAACCCACAAATGTCCTACCTCCCAGCATTCCCCTAGGTCTCCCAATAAAAATGGTACTTCACTTGTTGCAAAACCAGGTCGTTTTGTGATACATAACTTTGATGTCTCCACAATATGTTTTGGGCCCTTACCTACCGCAGGTACTTAGCCCACCCACACAAGAGAGGAGACCTGGGGAAACGCTGGGTGGTAGGAAATGTTTGTCAGCTCTGTGATTTCATGACTTTCCCACACAGAAATGTGAGAAAAATTTGATTTTTTTTTCAGCTAAATTTGAGGTTTGCATGGGATTCTGGATAGGAAAACATTGGGCATCCATGCAAGCCACACCTCCCTGGACTCCCCCGGGTGCCTAGTTTTCAGAAATGTCTGGGTTTGGTAGGTTTTCCTAGATGGGCGCCGAGCCTAGGAACAAAAACGCAAGTGACCGCCTTCAAAGACTAGGTTGTTTCATGATAGATAATTTTGATGTCTCCACCATACGTTTTGGGCCCTTCTCTGTCGCGGATACTTGGCCTACCCACACAAGTGAGGTACCATTTTTATCGGGAGACTTGAGGGAATGCTGGGCGGGTGGAAGTTTGTGCCTCCCTGCAGATTCCAGAACTTCCCACCACAGAAATGTGAGGAAAATGTGTTTTTTTCTTTTTACTAAGTTTGAGGTTTGCAAGGGATTCTGGGTAACAGAACTTGGTGAGAGCCACACCAGTCACCCTATCCTCTATTTCCCTAGGTGCCTAGTTTTAAAATATTTACAGGTTTGCTAAGTTTCTCTAGGTGCCGGCAGAGCTACAGTCCAGAATCTACAGCTAGGCACATTGCCAAAAAAGGTTCAGTTTTCACTGGAAAAATGTGATGTGCCCACGCTGAGTTTTAGGCCATTTCCTGTCACAGGCACTAGGCCCATCCACACAATGGAGGTACCATTTTTATCTGTAGACTTGGGGGAATGCTGGGTGGGTGGAAGTTTGTGGATCCCCGCAGATTCCATCACAGAAATGTGAGGAAAATTTGTTTTTTTTTACAAGGTTTGAGGTTTGCAAGGGATTCTGTGTAACAGAACCTGACAAGAGCCACACAAGTTAGCCCATCCTGGATTCCCCTGGGTGTGTAGTTTAAAAAATGTACAGATTTGCTAGCTAGGCTTCCCTTGGTGCCGGCTGAGCTATGGTCCAAAATCCACAACTAGGCACATTGCGAAAAAAGGGTCAGTTTTCGATGGAAAAATGTGATGTATCCTTTTGCAATTTGAGCCATTTCCTGTCGCACGCACACAGCCTACCCACACAAGTGAGGTACCATTCTTATCGGTAAACTTGGAAAAATGCTGGGTATGTGGAAGTTTGTTCCTCCCCGCAGATTTGAGAACTTTCCATGACAGAAATGTGAGGAAAATGTGCTTTTTAAAACAAAGATTGAGGTTTGCAAGGGATTTTATTACAAGAACGGAGGCTACATTATGCATATTTCTTTTAATGCAGTCCAAGCAGCCGCATACATCACAATATAAGAAGGTTCCAGAACAGAAGATTAGAAACAAATAAAAGGCATGAGCCATCAACAATCTGCCTCTTTTAAATGCGGCTCCGAGCAGATAAGTTGACTTTATTTCTACTTGCTAATTACTGTTCTTCTAATGTTACCTTTTCATGGTATCTTCCCTGTGGGTTAACCCCCGGCCCCCCACCCCCAACCCTGCCTCCTTACCGATCTCCAATTTATGGAGATCTCCTTCCTGCCTTTTCCCTAACTTTCACCGCATGGGCACCTTTCTGTTAACCTTTGTTAGCTGTTAGCCCTTTTTAACCATAACACTCTCTTTCCTTGATAACGCCCTTTATTCAAGGCCCAGGTAAGTATTCCCCGTTTTATCGCATTTATGATTTTATTGTATTTATGATAATTTGTTTATTATGCACGTACCCTTTATCAGCGCAATCCCAGTTTTTCCTCGGTCGCCAGCCTTTGAGTACATTCTGACTCAATTGAAGCACGGGAACTGCCTCTCTCCCTCCGATGCAGGCCACGGGCTCCAGCGCGGTCCTGCATCGTGTAAAGGATTAGAGGAAGACTCCTTGGCAACGGAGACGCCGCGTCCTCCCGTTGCCAGGAGCCTTTCTTCCCCGCACTTCGAGCCGGCCTCCAGCTGATCGCATTGACGATCGTGCTCGAAGCCCAACATCACCATAGCAACAGGACAGCAGCTGATCGCGAAAGCACGCGAGCGTCAGTTGCTCGTTCCTCAAATCGCGATCAGCTGCTGCCATCTCAACGATTACCGCAAGTTAAAATTTAATAACTCCGATATATAAAAAAAAAAAAAGGGGAGAACGATCCTCTTACCATTATTTTGGCCTTTTAACTACCATTTAAACTCAGCACTTCTATTAACTTGAGAGGGGAAACCTGCTTTAACTTTGTCTAACCCCTAAGCAAATACTCTCTGCACTGTTCCCCTTAACTCTCAGACCTGAGCATTAACAACTCCATCCCTACGTGCGCCATGTCTGACTCTGATTCAGATGACGCTACCGCCCCTACTCCTAATATAGACAATGAAGCTTTTAAAAAAATCTTACATAAAGAAATGAGGTCCTGTATGATTGAGACCTTGAGTCAAGTCATGTCCTCCAAAAGGTCACTCCCCACTGAGGAGGACGAGGTTACAGAAGTCCTGAACGACGATATCACCGAAGTAAGGGGTAAAAGACTAAAGAAAAATAAAAACATCGATCAAGTGACCCCTGAGAGCACAATGGGAGGTCCTAGCACCTCATCTAATCGTGGAGGTCTTAGCCCCTCAATTATTAATGGAGGTCTTCGCACCTCGAACTCCCTGGGTGTCCCTCTAGCCCGGCCAAAAAGGTTAGGGTTAAACACTCGCCGCATATTTTGTTGGGCCTTATCCAAGGCCGTAAATGTCGACACGTACTTTCCCAGGGATTTTATAAGATCTTCCCCGAAAAGTAACCCTTTGGAATTTTGCGAGGGCTCTCTGTCCGCCATATCACTGAGTTTAGATTTGATTTTGGTCAGAACGACTCTTCTTCTCTCGGCATTGAGGCTTGCGTTGGCATTGCCCAGTAGTATTAATGCTCTCTGGCTCCAGCCCCTGATTAGGTCAGTATTAAGAGGTGTGCCATTGATGTGGCTTTCCTCAGCGGAATCTATGATTCTGGCTAAGGGTCCCAGGACGTCGAGGAGACGGTCCTGGCAACCCTTGAGGGATCTTTCCATCCCTTTTATTGGATCCCGTCCAAGCTTGAAAAGGAATTTAATCAACTCCGGGTCCAAGTTAGGAGTGTGGCAGGTCTTGTCTTCAATTGCGGGTCTTGAGCACTCTGCTCTGAGTATGTTCCGAGTGTCTCTCTCTAGGAGGTTTCTCAGCCATTTTTTTATGAACTTGGCCACGTGGTCTTGTGGCCACCACTCGGAGTATCTGGTCGCAGGAGGAGTCCTCTCACCACATAAATTACTTGGAACTAACAGCTAGTCTTTACGCCTTGATGAGCTTCAAACACTCTCTCCAGGGCAGGTCAGTCATCTTAAAGATGGACAACATGTCCGCGGTAGCATATATAAATCGTCTAGGAGGTACCAAATCTGCGGACCTCTCGAATTTAGCCAAAAAACTGTGGATGTTCTGTCCCGGGGAAAACGAACATCTCTGCGTACTGGAACTCGAGGTTCCTGTTAGATCACAGCGATTGGAAACTCAATGTTTCCGTGTTCAGGACCCTGAACAGGATTTGGGGAACCCTAGAGATAGACCTATTTGCGAGCAGACTAACCTTTCAACTGGAAAAATATTTCAGCTGGATGCCTGACCCGGGTGCTCTAGCAGTGAACGCCTTCCTCCAGCCTTGGAAAGGAATCAAAGCGTACGCCTACCCTCCCTTTGCCATGATCCAAAGAGTTCTACAGAAAGTGAGACAGGATCAGTGCTGCCTTGTCCTAATAACTCCCTTCTGGCCATCTCAGGCCTGGTTCCCCACCACTCTAAAACTAGCTTACAATCCCCCCTTCTTAATTCCTACCCAAGAGAATCTTCTAACAGACGTAGATGGAGGTGGTCACTCACTAATTCAGACAGGGAGTTTGAACCTTCTTGCTTGGAGAGTGTCAGGAGATCCAATGAAATCTCAACAGCTACAACTCTCCTCGAAGAGTCTTGGGCCCCAGGCACTCACTGCAGATATAACAACATATGGAGAAGCTGGGTTCGTTGGTGCCTGGAAAGGAACCTGGATTCCTTGGAGGCACCTATTGTTGACATAGTAAACTTCCTTGTTGAACTGTTTGATAGGGTTCTCAGCTATAGAACTATCAATTGCTATAGATTGGCTATCTCTGCTGGTCATACCCTTGTCAACGGTAAAACTGTTGGTAAAAATGTCATTGTTTGCAGAGTAATGAAAAGTATTCGTCTAAGAAGGCCTCCTAAACCCAAATACGAAAGTCTCTGGGACGTTAAATTAATTCTAGATCTTTTCTCTAACTGGCCGGATAATACTCTCCTGAATAGGAAATATCTTTCCATTAAACTTGCTACTCTACTATGCTTGATTTCCTGCCGAAGGGTCTCTGATGTCAGAGCCCTGGAGGTGACAAATAGATCCTATAACATGTTTGGTGTCAAATTCGAGATATTTAGAAGAACTAAGACTATGTCTGATTCTATCTTTTATCCACGTTTTGACTTATGCCCAAAACTTTGTGTAGTAGATTGTATGAGAGAGTATGATCGCAGAATGTTTGATTTACGTGCCCAGGGTGCGAACCAGTTACTTATATCCTTTGTTAAACCCCATAAAGGTATTACCTCGACCTCTATTGCCAGATGGGTTAAAACTGTCATGAATTTAGCAGGTATTGACCTAAAGAAATTTTAAAGCTCACTCTCTTAGAGGTGCTATGGCCAGTAAATCTCTCTGGTCTGGAGGTAAGTTGGATGACATTCTCAAAGCGGCCGATTGGCCGAACGCTAGCACTTTTGTATGGCACTATTGCAAACATATCGAACATATGTCTGATGTAGTCTTACAAAGCTACCAACATGCATAATGTAGCCTCCGTTCTTGTAATGAAATTCCGATTCTCCTATTACCATGACTAGAGAATCTGGATTTCTTCAAAGACACAGAGGCTGACATTAAACCACCCACCCCACCCCATGGATGGCTGGGGCTTACAGTGAATAAATGTTCATTTCTATTACCTCTGTTAGAGATGTATCATAATTCATTTAATAACTTGTTAAGATTTATACTATGCTTTTTCTTCAGGAGGTATTTACTTCTCTCTCTTTTCAGGTAACCCTTCATAACTGCGAGGCGCCTAACCTTTGGATCCTTCGGGATGACCACCTGAGAATCGTTTAGAAGATACTGGGGCATATTAGCAAGACCCACGTTAAAATTATCGCCGTTTTAGCGGCAGGAAACTGCCGCTAAAACGGCGATAATGGGCTTGCTAATATGCGTTATAGAATTCCAATAGAAGCCCAGGTTAGATGTGCAGGACATCTAACCTGGGCTTCTATTGGAATTCCATAACGCATATTAGCAAGCCCATTATCGCCGTTTTAGCGGCTGTTTCCTGCCGCTAAAACGGCGATAATTTTAACGTGGGTCTTGCTAATATGCCCCTAAGTTTTGTGGACTTATTCTGTACTCTACCACATTTAAAAGAGGCAGATTGTTGATGGCTCATGCCTTTTATTTGTTTCTAATGTTCTGTTCTGGAACCTTCTTATATTGTGATGTATGCGGCTGCTTGGACTGCATTAAAAGAAATATGCATAATGTCAGCCTCCGTGTCTTTAATGAAATCCAGATTCTCTAGTCATGGTAATAGGAGAATCGCAATTCTGGGTAACAGAACCTAGTGAGAGCCACACAAGGCACCCCATCCTGTATTCACCTGGATGTCTTGTTTTAAACAATGTACAGGTTTTCTTGGTTTCCCTAGGTGTTGGCTGAGCTACAGTCCAGAATCTACAGCTAGGCACATTGCGAAAAAAGGGCAGTTTTCACTGGAAAAGTGTGATGTGCCCACGTTGTGTTTTAGGCCATTTCCGGTCACGGGCACTAGGCCCAACCACAGAAGTGAGGTACCATTTTTATCAGGAGCGTTAGGGAAATGCTGGGTGGGTGGATGTTTGTGGCACCCCGCAGATTCCAGAACTTTCCATCACAAAAATATGAGGTAAATGTGTTTTTTTTTTACAAGGTTTGAGGTTTGCAGGGGATTCTGAGTAACAGAACCTGACGAGAGCCACACAAGTCACCCCATCCTGGATTCCCCTGGATGTATTGTTTTAAAAAATGTACATGTTTTCTAGGTTTCCCTAGGTGCAGGCTGAGCTAGGGTCCAAAATCCACAGCTAGGCACATTGTGAAAAAAGGGCAGTTTTCACTGGAAAAATGTTATGTACCCACGTTGCATTTTGGGCCATTTCCAGTTATGGGCACTAGGCCCACCCACACAAGTGAGGTACCATTTTTATTGAGAATCTTGGGGAAATGCCGGGTGGGTGGACGTTTGTGGCTCCCCACAGATTCCAGAACTTTCCATCACAGAAATGTGAGGAAAATGTGTTTTTTTTACAAGGTTTGAGGTTTGCAAGCGAGTTTAGGTAACAGAACCGGACGAAAGCCACACAAGTCACCCCATCCTGTATTCCCCTGGGTGTGTAGTTTTAAAAAATGTACAGGTTTGCTAGGTTTCCTTAGGTGCCGACTGAGCTAGGGTCCAAGATCCACAGCTAGGCACATTGTGAAAAAGGGTCAGTTTTCACTGTAAAAATATGATGGGTCCATGTTGCGTTTTGCGTCATTTCCTGTCACGGCCACTAGGCCTACCCACACAAGTGAGGTACCATTTTTATCGAGAGACTTGGGGAAATGCTGGGTGGGGGAAATTTTGTGGCTCCCCACAGATTCCCGAACTTTCCATCACAGAAATGTGAGGAATAGTAGAACAAGTGTTATTACCAATTGAATTTCTATGCATTTCTGCCTTCCAAATGTAAGAAAATGTGCAAAAAAAGAAGTCATTTTGTAAAATGTCCTCTAATTCACATGCTAGTACAGGTACCCCCAATTTCGGAGATGTGCAAATAACCACTGCTTCTAAACTCTATATTTTGTTCCCATTTTGGAATTACATAGGGTTCCTTGATACCTATTTTTCACTCTTTATATTTTACCAGATTAATTGCTATATACCGGGTACACAATGAAAAACCATTGCAAGGCGCATCTCAGTTATTGACTCTGGGTACCTCGGGTTCTTGTTGAACCTACAAGCCCTATACATCCCTGCCTCCAGAAAGGTCAAACAGACCTAATGGTAGATTGATTTCAGAAATCTACCATAGTTAGAAGAAGTTAAAGGTGAAAACATTGGCACAAATGTCTGTTTTTTTTAACTCAATTTCAATATTTTGTTTTATTTCAACTGTTAGTTTCTATAGGGAAATCTTGTATGATCTACACAAATGACCCCTTGCTGAATTCAGAAGTTTGTCTACGTTTTGGAAATGTATAGCTTTTTGAGATCCATTATTGCCTTCACACCCATTTCTACCACTAACTGGAAGGCGGTTGAAAGCACAAAAAATAGGAAAAATAGGCTATGTCCCAGTAAAATGCCAAAACTGTGTAGAAAAGTTTGGTTTTCTGACAAACGCCTGCCTGTTCCTAAAAGCTGGGAAGATGATGATTTTAGCACCAAAAAACCTGTGTTGATATCATTTGCAGGGAAAAAAACACACTTTCTTCTGCAGATCTTTATTCCAATTTTTCTATAAAACCTAAAATGTAGCTGTATTTTGTCAAATTCTCGGTTCCCTTCAGGGTAATCCACAAACCTTGGGTACCTTTAGAATCCTCAGGATGTTGGAAGAAAAGGACGCAAGTTGACATTGATACCTTATGTGGACAAAATTTATAGGGGCTTAAGCGCAAACTACCCCAAATAGCCAAAAAAGGCTGAGGACGTGGGGGGGGGGAGGCCTAGCAGCGAAGGGGTTAAAGAACTCAACTGGACAGCTTTTCTGTTTGTAGCCCAGCTGCCGGCTGCTCTCTGACTCTGCTGAATGAGAGCTGAACTCTGCCTTCACTCCAAGTGATCTCCAAGGGCTTGTTAGTTGCCTACTGTTGTTTGAGACTCAGGGATATCAAAGTCTCTACCCCTGCTCCTGTGCCTGCCTTACTGGAAGTGGCACAGATACTTGCAACACAGAGTTCGATGCATCTCCTGTCTGTGTGTAGCAGAACCGGCGCATTAACAGGTTGCAGGAGTAAAATTGGCGCATTGCCTCGGAACAAGCGCTATGCATCCAGAGATCATCGCATCGGACCGAATTTTGTTGCCCCTGCTGCAGCTTGGTAAGATTGACGCATCACCTCGACTGAATGACAGTAACCAGTGCATCGCTCGACACCTCTAGACTCCAGCACTCATCTTCCGAACTGACGCATCACCTTCACTGTGTGGAGAAAATTGACGTATCCTGCACCTTCAGGCCTCGACATTTATACATCTTGCTCTTTGCGACTAGGAAATGTACTTTGTTCACCGGGGCCTGCGTGGGTCCTGCTGCCAGCCAGCGCTCCATTGCGGTTGGCCTGAACTTTGACTTTGCCATGGTCCAGCATAAACTAAAGTAAGCTTTATAGCGCTGCTTGCTTCTAAGCCCTTTTTTGCATTTGTTCCTTTATAATTCAATAACTCAACTTCTATACATTGGATTTTTGTTGTTTTGGTCTTGTTTTGTTCAGAATATAATATTCTATGTTTCTAAACCTGTGTGGAGTCTTTTTGTGGTGTATTCATTGTATTACTGTGTGAGTGTGTTGCACAAATACTTTACACATTTCCTATTTAGATAACCCTGACTGATCTGTGCCAAGTTACCAGAGGGTAAGCACAAGTTATCTTTTAGTGTGTATCTAGCTTACCCTGACTAGAGTGGTGGTTCCTGCCTGGACTGGGTGCATACCTCAGCCAACCAGGAGTCTGATTTCTAACATAAACTAAATTAGAGAATTTCAGAATTTATTATATGCGTTTAAGACATAGCACTTTTATAAGAACAGCCAGTCCATTCTTTTAAAAAGAGTTAAAAAGCGCTGCTCTGCACCAGCACACCACTTCATTAAATGGACCCTAATGCTGGGTGACATGGTGACATGGTTAGCAGCATCTGTCCCACTTGAATTAAATGCTAGTATTTATATCAATAAATGTGACCATGAAAAGAATCTCAGAACTTCTAATTGCGTTGGACACCAAGCAATGTTCTCCACAAGAAATGCTAGGATAACAAGTGTAGTCGGTAACTCACGAGACTTGGGGTATTTTTCTTCTTTTTGACGATGTGCAACATTTAAATGCAAAACATGTCTTCTAACACATCCACTGGAAAGTGTTTATTACCTTTAAGAGCTGTATTAAACATTCCATTTACTAAATCAGTGAGGTTAAAGGCAGAAAGGTCAACAGAAGCAGCAGGCAGCTCTGAAAAGAAAAAGAACAAAAATAAATTCACGCAACTGCGAGAGATGCAGAGTATATAAAGACAGTTAATGCTTTTGATTCAAGAATAAAGTGAATCATCATATTGGCATAGTAGGCATACCCTTATAGCTCCACATTATTGCTAACAGTTTTGCTAACTGTATCTCCAGAGGATATCATAAAAACGTATTTGTCCTGGGTACAGGAGGGGGCAGGTCCAGTAATTCAGGGCTCCTTTCAGGTCATCACAGATAGTAGGTACAGCCCTTTTATGATCATCTGGCGGTCCAGAAAGTGTTCTGATGTCTGTGCTTGGTGGTGCCTCATTTATGCCTGGAACCAGCTAGTGGGTGGGGTGACTCTTGGGCACTCCCTAACCAATAGGGTAAAAGTTCCTAGGACCTACCACCTTTACTACAAACAGGCCCAAAATGCCACCTGTCAGGGCATTTTCAAGATGGAGGAAGTCTGGGTGTGTGGGAGTGTTATAGAGAAATCACCCGTATCCTCCCATACTAAAATCTAGCTTGAAGTAGACAATGTAACCACAACAAACCCAGAGACAGACATCTGGTATGACAGAATCAGAGGACTTCAGTACCCAGGCATGGGATTACCCAAGCATTGCCTTGTCATCCTGTTCTCTCCCTTTCAAGTGCATCCCAGTATTACATTTAGCGGAACAGACTAGTCAAGAAGGAACTGACGGTGTGGTGCCACATTATACCCAGCCACCACTCTGAATATTCTCTGGAGTTCAGAGAAGTCACCTATGCCCATACAGGTCAGCCTATTGTTTGCTACTGGGAGGCTTTTCACACCTATTTTACACCTATTCTCAGGCTAAGTACAGGCTGGCAGTTGCTGACAAATTAATGCCAATTAACATCCAAGAACTTCAGGCAGTGAAAAGATAACTTTCTCAAAGTTACTTTTCCTTAATATTTATTAAAAGCCTGTGTTCGCCATTAAATTGGATTTTTAATGACTATTAAAAGTAATGGTTTAATCACATGCCCTTTCTTGAGTTAGCAGTATTAGTATTTTAATACGATTTCTGGTTTTCTAAATAGAACAGCTAGGCCTGTCACAGTGAAATGGCTTTTAGGGCCTTGTCACTGTAGGGACATGGCATTATTAGTTTTCTACATGTCCCACTTTTAAAACACATGCACCCTAGCTTGAGAGCTACAAGACGTACATAAGGTAACTTCTTTAAAAGGGAAGTTTTTATCCGTCAAAAAGGGTTATTTTAACAGGTCACACTGCAGGTTTTACATTGCAGCAGTCAGGCTACACAGGGTAGGCCTGTAGCCCTGTTTGCACTGCCATTTGTAGTGAATGGGACAATTGGTTCTACAGTCCACAACTGCCATTTAACTTCCAGGTTTTGGGTGCCATTTCTACACCATTCACTAGAGATTAACAGGCAAGTTAAATGTGTCATTTAGGAATAAGACAATTTAACTATTTTTAAAGGGGGCAAAGGCACTCTAATCCTGGTTAACAGGGGTAAAGAGCACAGAGTTCTAAAGCCAGTAAAGTAGATAGGGCAACAATCTAGGGTGACTATGCAGAAAAAGGTGTATTCTCTCTACAGCCTATATGTTAAACTGTAAGTCTTTGTAGATTGATTTTAGAGCCGACAGTTTGTGGAGATAAAGTTATGTTTGAATAAGGGTAGGTTTATTTGTCTCATAAGTGCAATGTGTGAAGGAACCTTCTTCAGTTCTGAAGCAGGGTCGGAGTGGCCTGTAGGGAATCAGGCAGTGCACAATGGGCTGGACTGACAGACCAGTGTGTGAGCAGTTTATGGTCTGTTTGGGGGCCTGTTTTATGGGCCATTTTTTCCTCTGGTATTACCACAAACATTGTCTACAGCAAGCACAAATTCATGCTTTCACTCATATCCGGCAAAACACCTATACAGCGTATCTTTACAAGTTCAAAACTGCCCTAATATGTAAATGTGGGCCGTTTTTTAGCCATCTGATTTACTAAAGGGGGCCACTTTTATTTTGGTGCCTGGGCCTATTTTCTGTCCCAGTCTAACCCTGTTCTGGAGGAATGTTTTTCCTGAGCTTGGGTCCTGCCCGCAAGAAGGATTGATTAAGAGTTTTTGTATTCTAAATTTTGGAATTTCAAGCACCAGTTTCTGCAGTTACTTTTGTCTCCTAGAATATGTACTTTCCTTGGTACGTATCTTGGGATATTAGCATATACAGTATTATGGGTTATGCATGCTGCACTGAATATGCATCATTTCTCAAAGGAGAGGAAAATTTGAGATTTCAAGCCGTGAGTTGTGCTTTGTAATCTTTGTGCTTGTAATTAGTCCTGCTGCTGAGTTTCGTCTTACTTTTAGGGACAATATTCTTGATTTTGGATTTCCACTGACTAAGACTGATCCACAGTACAGACTGCAGATACCTTAAAATTGGACTATCATTTGCAGATCTTGTACAGAAATCAGATATTTGACTGTGTAATTATCTTTAAGCATTTTTTACAATCTAGTTATTACGACCCAGTACTGAGAGTTCGTTGTGAAGTATGAAACCCAAGGATATCGCTTTGCTTACTACAGTTGATCTTATTCATCAAGCATTTGATTTGAGTATCCATTTGTAGGGAAGAGTTATGTTGTCACTGTAAAAGAGTAGGAATTCAGTTGTGCCAGGATTGTGTTTTAGCAAGTTTGAGTTATTGAGAATGCTTCATTAGCTTGGCACTATCTTGATCAGAGCAAATTTTGAGAGAGAGCTAAGTATCTTTAGCATATTGATAGATATTAATGCATAGTTCATATTTTTTTCATTGTGGGGTTCAATATATACATAGCTAGTGCAGCGGCTAGGGAAAACGGCCTTAACAATGCGGGCTCAGCCACATGTGCCATTTCCCTGCAAGCAGAACCAAACATGCCTTAACCACCCTTATGCCTTAACAAGGCATATGGGTGGTTAACGCAATGTGCAGTCTAGATGCAGACTGAATGGGCGGGCACAGGAAGAGGAAGGATCTGGAGAGGATGTAGTGAGATAAGTGGGACTGGGGCCGTGTCTTGGGGGTTGGGGGGCAGTTTTTCAGTGTAGGGGACAGTTTCTAGGGCTCAGGGAGGCTGGCTGTGGTTGTGGTAGTTTTTAGGGCGTGGGGTTAATATTTAGGGCTGATGGCAGGGCAGGCAGAAAAGGGGACAGTTTTAAGAGCTGGGGGCAGTTTTAGGCCTCAGGGTGGGTGGAGGGCTGGACGGGGTACTTTAGGGATATAGGGGACAGTTTTTAGGGCACAGGGCAGAGGAGGGTGGTGTTGGAGTAGTTTTGGGACGTGGAGTTAATTCTTAGAGTTCAGAGCAGGGGGGAAAGGGTCAGTTTACAGGGCGGGGGTATGATCTTTAGCATGCATGTCTCTTTACCCATCATGTCTTTACCACAAAATTGCGTGGTAAAGGCATGCGTGGTAAAGACGCGGTCGTGGTTGAGACCGAGTGGTACAGGCATACGTTGCTCAGGCATGCGTTGTACCATCATACAACCCAGTGGCTAGTATCATCATGACGAGATGGCCAAGTATAGAAGGAGAAATTTCTCATCCTAACTGCATAGGACCTGTTTTCAAGGTAAGGCATTGAGCATTTAAAGAAAGTGAATTCCTCGCCGATTCATTTTTCTCAGAGTTATAAGAAAGTTAGTTATTAGTTGGGTTGGATGGCAGTCACTGCAGGTACTAAAGTCACCAATCTGTTAGGTTCTGTCAAATTTTTCAGTATTGTAAAACTGAGCCCAACCTATGGTAGCTATAGCACAAAGCAGACAGGAGAAACTTAGAAAAATGTGCAAAGCATGTAAAAGTACCAAAACAGTAAAAGATTCCAAAACATAACCCAATAAAAATACTGTTTCGATTTATAAAAACAGAGAAAAGTTTAATAAGCAAAAGGACACTAAGATGACAAACATCCAATATGGGGAACACAAGATATGATTTTTAAGGTTATAAGGGAAAAAAGTGGCAAGAAAAAGTTGCGAGCCAATGATAATTTATAGTCACAGTTCACCAAGACCCAGGAGTGCGATGGAGCTCGGGTCAGATGTACTAAGTAGGTTCATCTTGGTCAGAGATTTCTACCTATGGACTTAGGGGCCAATTTGTATATTGGCAGATGGAGTATTATCTGTTGGCATGGGGACCACCATGCCGAGGGTACTACGCCCACCGTATTTAGATATGTCTGTCAGGCCAGCGGTCATATGTAGCATTTCCAGCAACTGCTGTCACAGCGGTTCCTGGAAAATTGCTGAGAGTTTGACGGACAGCTCTGTCAACAAGACAGAGCCTTTCCTCAAACATCCAAGTTTTTTTTTTTTTTAAAGCAAAACCCCGAAGCGGAATTTTGTTTTAGAAAATAAATTAAAACAATGCACCCTCACTATGGGAGTAACCTTCCATTGCGAGGGGGACATTTTGCGTTTTTCCACTGACCCTTACAGCCAGGGTTTTCCTGGTAGTGACGGGCAGGGAAAAGTGACCTGTATGTCTACCTATCAACCTATCAAAATTCACTGGACGGACACACAGGTCAACCTCCAATGGCCCTTAGATGGCCATAGACGGAGTAGTTTCCGCTGTCGTTACACTACAGATCCACGCATATTTTAATAGAGAGGCAGACCATTATGTTGGCAGAAAGTGTACTCCGTCGCCATTGCGATTGAAGACCCTTTATGCTAACTTATAAATTAGGCCCTTAGTCTCTGAAACAGAAGCTAAAATCATCCACCGGGGCAAGGTTACAGGTTGCATCCGAGAAGGTAAGTTATTTTCAATTTTCTAGGAATATATTAATTGACCTTCCCATATTCCATGCCTGTGCCCCCACCAATCATATGTTAAATGTCCGTTCTTCTCCTTCTGCCCTACCTGTAGTGCTTCAAATTTGATTTCACTCACTTCTCACATGTGCCTCACATTTATATGCTGAATTTATCACATGTGCTGTGCTTCACTATGTCTATAGTCACAGCTTACCAAAAAGTTTATTTTCACAAATAACATAATTGATCATTATTTGGAATCAAGTTTTAGTTTATTACTTACTTTTGACAGACTTGAAAAGCCCCAGGCCTGCACTCCGCATACAGACTAAAATACATGTTAGATGAAAACGAAAAGATGACGGTTTCTATAAGTCAAAATATCTACTGTGACATTAATAACTAATTTGTAATTTACTCTCTAGGATCACCTACATTTTTCCCTGCAACGTGATACTTTATTATTTGAAGTTTTTGAATCCTCAAACTATTTTGTATTTATTATAGTTATTATCCTTTTCTGGTTGTTGAATCTTATTATTCAACAATTGTATTTGAGAAGCGTTTCACGAAAAAGCATAGCCATTGAACAAGGTCCTGGTGAACCCCTCTGTTTGGGTGAGAAAAATTCAGAGCTGGAAAATTCATGTTACGCCAAGAGAATTCCTCTTGTTGGACGGACACTTTTCGGCCTTCGCCCTGTCAAGACTTATATGTTCTGACTTTAGCTCTTTTATGGAGCACAGAATCCACCAGCGGAAGAAGGTTGCAGGCTGTACCCGATGACAAGTTCCAGGAGGCCAGACACTTTCTCACTGAGGTCCACTGAAACAGAATTGCTACTGCAGAGATGCTCCAGCAAAAGACACACAGAAGATGGGCGGAATGCAGAGCAACTCAAACATTCACCCCCAGTAAATAGATCTGGGTTAAATCCATCACTCATTTGCTCACCATGTCACCCGAGTTTAGACCCAGCCATATGCAAATCAGTCTTGACCCTATACCTCATGGGAACAGTCCAGCCCGAACTGCCAAGCTAGGTCTTCCCTGGAACGGAAACAAGCATCCTGGGACCGGTTTCAGGGCATGAATGAATGAATGAAATGAAATTTGTAAAGAATGAAATGAAATTTGTAAAGTGCGATGGCTACCCTAAGGCCTCCCAGTGCTGCAGAGCGGCACAGCCATTGGACGGGCAAGTGTGAGAGTTAGACCCCATTTCTGAAGAGGTACTCATCAGCCAGGCTATCTTGAATCCAGTGGCACAGTGAGCCCGGGGCCCACGTCTGGGCATACCCGGTACACTTAGTGCGGGAAAGCAAAAGACACACAGAAGACGGATGGAATGCAGAGCAAATCAAACATTCACCACCAGTCAATAGATCTGGGTTAAATCCATTGTTCTTTTTCTCACCGTGCCACCCCAGTTTAGACCCAGCCATATGCAAATCAGTCTTGACCCTGTGCCTCTTGGGGACAGTCCAGCCCGAACTGCCAAGCCAGGTCTTCCCTGGACCAGAAACAAGCATCCTGGGACCAGTTTCAGGGTACCACCCCTCATCAGCCAGGCTAGCTTGAATCCAATGACACAGTGAGCCCGGGACCCACGTCTGGCATACCAGGCGCACTTAGGGCAGTAAAGCAAAAGACACACAGAAGATGGATGGAATGCAGAACAAATCAAACATTCACACCCCAGTCAATAGATCTGGGTTAAATCCATTGTTCTTTTGCACACCACACCACTCCAGTTTAGACCCAGCCACATGCAAATCAGTCTTGAACCTGTGCCTCATGGGAACAATCCAGCCCGAAGTGACACGCCAGGTCCTCCCTGGACAGGAAACAAGCATCATGGGACCGGTTTCAGGGCATCACCCCTCATCACCCAGGCTAGCTTGAATCCAGTGGCACAGTGATCCTGGGACCCACGTCTGGGCATACCCGTCGCACTTAGGGTAGGAAAACAAAAGACACACAGAAGATGGATGGAAAGCAGAACAAATCAAACATTCACACCCAATCAATAGATCTGGGTTAAATCCATTGTTCTTTTGCTCACCATGCCACCCCAGTTTAGACCCTGCCATATGCAAATCAGTCTTGACCCTGTGCCTCATGGGAACAGTCCAGCCCGAACTGCCAAGCCAGGTCCTCCCTGGACCGGAAAGAAGCATCCTGGGACCGGTTTCAGGGCATCACCCCTCATCAGCCAGGCTAGCTTGAACCCAGTGACACAGTGAGCCCGGGTCCCACGTCTGGGCATACCAGGCGCACTTAGGGCAGGAAAGCAAAAGACACACAGAAGATGGATGGAATGCAGAGCAAATAAAACATTCACGCCCAAGTCAATAGATCTGGGTTAAATCCATCGTTCTTTTGCACACCACACCACTCCAGTTTAGACCCAGCCATATGCAAATCAGTCTTGACCCTGTGCCTCATGGGAACAGTCCAGCCCGAACTGTCAAGCCAGGTCCTCCCTGGACCGGAAACAAGCATCATGGGACCGGTTTCAGGGCATTACCCCTCATCACCCAGGCTAGCTTGAATCCAGTGACACAGTGAGCCTGGGACCCACGTCTGGGCAACCCGGCGCACTTGGGGCAGGAAAGCAAAAGACACACAGAAGATGGACGGAATGCAGAACAAATCAAACATTCACCCCCAGTCAATAGATCTGGGTTAAATCCATCGTTCTTTCGCTCACCATGCCACCCCAGTTTAGATCCAGCCATATGCAAATCAGTCTTGACCCTGTGCCTCATAGGGACAGTCCAGCCCGAACTGCCAAGCCAGGTCTTCCCTGGACCAGAAACAAGCATCCTGGGACCAGTTTCAGGGCATCACCCCTCATCAGCCAGGCTAGCTTGAATCCAATGGCACAGTGAGCCCGGGACCCACGTCTGGGCATACCAGGCGCACTTAGGGCGGGAAAGCAAAAGACACACAGAAGATGGATGGAATGCAGAGCAAATCAAACATTCACACCCCAGTCAATAGATCTGGGTTATCAATCAATCAATCAATCAATCAATCAATCAATCAGGGGTTTGTAAAGCGCGCTACTCACCCGTGAGGATCTCAAGGCGCTGGGGGGGGGGGAGCGGCTCCGGATCAGTCAAAGAGCCAGGTCTTGAGGTCCTTCCTGAACGTGTGCAGGGTCGGGGAGCGTCTGATGTTCACAGGGAGCTTGTTCCAGGTCTTGACCGCGATGTAGGAGAAAGCTCTCCTGCCGGTTTTGGTTCTGCGGATGCGGGGGACCTCGGCCAAGGCGAGGTCGGCAGAGCGGAGGCTCCACTTGGGTACGTGGAAGGATACTCTCTCGTTGAGGTATTTGGGTCCGATGTTGTTGAGGGATTTGTAGGCGTGGGTGAGGAGTTTGAAGGTGACCCTCTTCTCAACGGGGAGCCAGTGGAGGCCTCGTAGGTGTTGGGTCATGTGCTTGTGACGCGGTGTCCCGAGGACGAGTCTGGCTGCGGTGTTCTGGATGGTTTGTAGTTTGCGTAGAAGAGTTCTGTTGATTCCGGCGTAAAGGGCGTTGCCGTAGTCCAGTCTGCTGGTTATGAGTGCGTGTGTGTCGGTCTTTCTGCAGTCGGGGGGGATCCATTTGAAGGTCTTACGGAGGATGCGAAGGCAGTTGAAACTAGTGGAAGCGACAGCGTTGATCTGGCGGTTCATGGAGAGGGAGGAGTCAAGGATGATGCTGAGGTTCCGAGCGTGGTCTGTCGGGGTGGGTGGGTTCCCGAGGGCGGGGGGCCACCAGATGTTGTCCCAGGCGGAGGTGCAGGGTCCGAGGATGAGGACCTCGGTCTTCTCTGAGTTGAGCTTCAAACAGCTGTCTTGCATCCAGGCTGCCACGTTCTTCATTCCTTCCTGGAAGCAGAGTCTGGTGTTTTCGGGATTCTTTGTGAGTGAGAGGATGAGCTGGGTGTCGTCGGCGTAGGATACGATGCTGAGCCCATGCTGTCTGCCGATGGCGGCGAGGGGGGCCATGTAGATGTTGAAGAGCGTGGGGCTGAGTGATGATCCCTGGGGTACTCCGCAGTTGAGTTCCGTGGGTCTGGAGAGGAAGGGAGGGAGTCGAATCCTCTGGGTTCTGCTGGAGAGGAAGGATTGGATCCAGTCGAGGGCAGCTCCTTGTATCCCCGCGTCGTGAAGTCTGGCTGCGAGAGTGCGATGCGAGACGGTGTCGAAGGCTGCGGAGAGGTCTAGAAGGATGAGGGCCGCAGTGTGTCCCTGGTCTAGTAGCATGCGGATGTCGTCAGTGGCGGCGAGGAGGGCGGTCTCGGTGCTGTGGTTGCTGCGGAATCCGGATTGGGAGGCGTCTAGGATGGAGTTCTCTTCGATGAAGGCGGTCAGCTGGGCGTTCACGAGTCTCTCGGTGACTTTGGCCACAAAGGGGAGGAGAGAGATGGGCCGGTAGTTTTTCAGGTCCCTTGGGTCGGCCGTTGGTTTCTTGAGGAGGGGTTTCACCTCCGCTCGTTTCCAGTCGTCTGGGCAGATGCCGGATCTGAGGGAGGTGTTGATCATCCGTCCTAGTTCGGGTGCGATGACAGCGGCGGCCCTATGGAAGATGTGCGGTGGGCAGGGGTCCGTAGGGGCTCCTGAGTGAGTTTTCTTCATGGTCGTGGTGATGAGTTCCATGGTTGCGGGATCCCAGGATGTGATGGATGGCTTATCAGCGGCGGTGGGTAGGGGGGTAGTGTCTGGTGCTGGTTCGCTGAAGTTGTCGTAGAGGGCCTTGATCTTCAGATGGAAGTAGAAGCTGAGCTTGTCGCAGAGTTCCTGGGAAGGTGGGACGTCTGTGGCTTTGCAGGTGGGTTTTGCGAACTGCTGTATGACGTTGAACATTTCCTTGATGTTGGTCGCGTTGGTCTGGACTTTGTCTCTTATGAAGGTTCATTTGGTGTCTTTTATGCGCTGGTGGTATTTCTTCAGGGCGCTCTTGTGGTTGTTCCGTTCTTCCGTGGTTTTGTGGTTTTGCCAGGTTTACTCTAGGCATCTGCAGGTGCGTCTGGCTTCTTTGAGTTCTGTGGTGAACCAGGCTGCCTTCAGAGGGCGTTTTTTGGTGGGGTGGCGGAGGGGTGCCAGCTTGTCGGCGCAGCAGGAGACCCAGCGGTGAAATTCCCTCGCCGCGGAGTTGGTGTCGGTCGTGGCGCTGGGGGGGCTTTGACAGAGGGTGGTGTTGAGGTGTTCCTCTGTGATCTTGCTCCAGTTCCGTCGTGGCGGGCGCGGGGCGGGCTTGGCTGCGGTGGTGGTGTTGAAGGTGAAGTGGACGCAGTGGTGGTCAGTCCAGATGGGATGGGTGGTGTGGCTGAACCGGATGTTGGTTCCTCCCGTGAAGATGGGGTCGAGGGTGTGACCAACTCTGTGGGTGGGCGTGTTGACGAGCTGCTTCAGTCCTAGATTGTCGATGTTGTCGAGGAGAGTGGTGGAGTCGGGGTCGTTGCTGTTGTCGAGGTGGAAGTTCAGGTCCCTGAGTAGAATGTAGTCCGTGGAGGTGATGGCGTGGGGTGCAGCGAGCTCGGCGATGGCAGTTGCGGGCTGGGCGCGAGGTCCTGGCGGTCTGTAGATGAGGGTGCCGCGTAGCGTGGTCCTGGGGCTGGTCTGGATATGGAAGTGGAGGTGTTCTGTGTTGGAGTGGGGGTCACTCGTGCTGGATGTGGAGAGTCGGAGGGGGGTCTTGTGTGCGATGGCGAGTCCTCCTCCTGGGCGGTGCGGGCGGTCCTTTCTCTGGATCTTGTAGCCGTCGAGGATGGCCGTGGCGATGTCAGGGCCGAAGGAGGCGTTGGTCCAGGTTTCCGTGAAGAAGGCGACGTTGGGCGAGAGGGTGTCGATCAGGTCCCAGATTTCTACGGTGTGACGGTGCAGGGAGCGTACGTTGAGAAGGATGCAAGTCAGGGTTTCGTTGGTGCGTGCATCAGCGGGCCTTCGGTGGCTGTGGGAGCCTTGTCGGTGGTGAAGGATCTGCGGCAGGGTCCGCACGAGAACTGCCCATGGGTGGTGTTCGGCGAGGATCTTGTTCAGTCGGCGTGTCTTCCGGGATTGAGTGCATGGAGGGTGGCTAAGTCGTAGCGGAGAGGCCCTGGAGGACCAGGGTTCCTGGCGCTGGCCACGGTCGGGTCACGGACGGGCGCAGACGGGCTTACCTTAGGCGCGCCCGCTGCGCGCGTCCGCTGTGCAGTCGGCATTAAGTAGGGGAAGGGGGCGGGACCAGCGGTAGGGTGACTGTGTGCCTCATGGGAACAGTCTAGCCCGAACTGACAAGCCAGGTCCTCCCTGGACCGGAAACAAGCATCATGGGACCGGTTTCAGGCCATCACCCTTCATCACCCAGGCTAGCTTGAATCCAGTGACACAGTGATCCTGGGACCCACGTCTGGGCATACCCGGCGCACTTGGGGCAGGAAAGCAAAAGACACACAGAAGATGGATGGAAAGCAGAACAAATCAAACATTCACACCCATTCAATAGATCTGGGTTAAATCCATTGTTCTTTTGCTCACCATGCCACCCCAGTTTAGACCCAGCCATATGCAAATCAGTCTTGACCCTGTGCCTCATGGGAACAGTCCAGCCCGAACTGCCAAGCCAGGTCCTCCCTGGACCGGAAACAAGCATTCTGGGACCGGTTTCAGGGCATCATCCCTCATCAGCCAGGCTAGCTTGAATCCAGTGACACAGTGAGCCCGGGACCCACGTCTGGGCATACCAGGCGCACTTAGGGCAGGAAAGCAAAAGACACACAGAAGATGGATGGAATGCAGAGCAAATCAAACATTCACGCCCCAGTCAATAGATCTGGGTTAAATCCATAGTTCTTTTGCACACCACACCACTCCAGTTTATACCCAGCCATATGCAAATCAGTCTTGACCCTGTGCCTCATGGGAACAGTCCAGCCCGAACTGTCAAGCCAGGTCCTCCCTGGACCGGAAACAAGCATCATGGGACCGGTTTCAGGGCATCACCCCTCATCACCCAGGCTAGCTTGAATCCAGTGACACAGTGAGCCTGGGACCCACGTCTGGGCAACCCGGCACACTTAGGACAGGAAAGCAAAAGACACACAGAAGTTGGATGGCTCCAAGCAGCAAAAACCTGATTCCTTAGCCCAATGAAGTTGCACCTTCAGCAAATTAGCATGGGTCAGTGGTCTCAGCCTTCCAGGCCTGGAAGTCTAAAAGGTTTTTATGTCCCAACTTTTCAGAGGTGTTAGGAGAAGTCCAGTTACACACAGCCAAGGGTCCCAAGACCTCAGGAACTCATGGGGTCAAGACTCACTCCAGCAGAGGCCACAAGCAGACTGCAGTCCAGATCCAGTTAAAACTGGCCAGGTGGAAAGTTCAGGAAAAGGACTCTTGCAGACACAGAGGAGGTCACTCAACTGACCCTTGGAGTCCACTTCTTGTCCTGTGTACAGGTAGGTGCAGGTCCAACCTTTAAGGTCTCTTCACAGGTCTTCAACAGTAGGTGCAGTCCTTTTTCTGTTTCTCCACTGGGTCAGAATGTGCTCTGAGGAGGTACCTTGGTGCCACATTTATGCATGGCAGTGGTTGGGGTGAGTCCTGGTTCCTTCCTAACTAATGAGGTAAACGTTCCCAAGGGCAACTCTCCCCACTTTTGGAACAGTTATTTGTTGCCCTGCTGCAAACAACACCACAGTGTTCCTCACTCTCAAAATCCAAGATAGGAATTCTCTTCTCCCCTTGCGCAGAGATTGCGTGCCCACCTAGAAATGTGGCCAGGGTAATGAGCAACCCCTCACCTGTGACTACTCAAACTGGTTCTGCTGGTAGCTCTCCTCCCACTGGATTTAATGCCAGCCTAACTAAGGGGACAAAGGCTGGTCATGAACAGACATCACCTGATTTTAACTTGTCACATGGCAGGACCTCTTGAAGGTAATTACGCTCATGGTTTTCACACTGTATTAAGATCAAGTACTTGCTGGACGGTTGCTGGAGAGCAAATGCAAATTAACTTCCAGGAGCTTAAGGCAGGGAAAATATAACTTTCTAAAAGTTACATTTCCTAAATATTTGTTAAAAAGTTGACTTCACCTTTGAAGTGTATTTTTAATAAATATTAAAAAGAGTTCTAAACTTGAGATAAGCAGGATTAATATTTAAATCTGTACTCTAGTTTTTTCATAGGACAGCCTGGGCCTTCCGCAGTGAAAATAGCTTTTAGGGGGGTTGAAACTGCAGGGACATGGTGACATTGAATATCTAGATTTTTAAGTACAATGCATTAATATTGAAAAGGAAGGTTTTTCCCGTCAAAAGGATTTGTTTGACAGATTGGGCTGAAGATTTAAATGACAGCAGTCAGGCTAAATTGCTAGGCCTAAAGCCATGTTTTCCTTCTCACACTAGTGGATGACAAAAAAAGTGCTGTGGGACAGAGGTGATGTTTTACTTTCTATGCCATAGGTTTATTTTCTACATATACTAAGGCCTAATCAGAAAGTTAAATAAGCCAATTAGGCGTTAGCTATTTTCACCATGTTTTAGGGGTCAGATCACATGCACTTGGGCTTGAACAGCAATGACTGACAGCACAAACTCAAAAAACTAGCAGCACCAGTCCAACAATGTGGGAGTGACCACGAAAAAAGTGATACTTTCTCACAAGAGTGCATTGAGAAGGTGCTTGTGGTCAGACTATACCAATGGCTGGTGTGAGTTGAAGAAGTACTAGGAATCATGACTCTCTTCCGTGTAGAATTTTAGTGTGATACTGATAACGTATTGGATCTCTGTTTCAGTGCTTCTATGTTTTCTGAAACCTGACTGGTTTGAGACTAGCATGTTATTGTATTTGATATGGTATTGTATTTATTTCCTGACCACACTCTCTAGTGTCTTCCCCAAACCTGGTAAGCAAGCTGCAGTTCTGAAATAGTTGAGCTCATCAACGTCTACAGAAAGGTTTTAAGCAGGGATTTGTTTTGTCCCTTGTTAAATCTTGCCTATAGCAGACCTATTGTATCCAATGTACACATAATGCAATTTTTGGTCTGCCCCTTGCTCCCGGTTGAATTACCTTCACCCCTTTTCTTGTGTTTGACTTGTCCAAAGAAGAAATCTGCCTCACTGTGTTTTGAATGGATGATTTGCATCCTTCCAATGCTGACATCGGTTGCATTACCAGAAAGCAACCGTTTTATAAATAGTTTTTAAATAATTCATAAATGGCTACCTGTAGATGTGCATTTGTGTAAATGCATGCAGAGAGACCATCTTGGAATATGATTTCTTAAAGCCATCCAAGATGGCTGCTGTGTATGTGCACAAATGGGTAGACATCTTACACTGGATTTTGCCAAAAACAAAGGCAAAATCAAAAAAGCATTGCCAGAGCCAGTAGGTCTGTGTCCCAGAGTAACAGGCGAGACCTATTGGATCTGCTAACCCTTATTTAAGCTGTGAGTGAACATACACATTTACAGTGAGCAGCTTATAAGTGTGATCCAGTAATGAGCATTGTTGGTCAGCAAGGTTCAAGTGAAATAAATTGGGAAGGGTTATCATCACAAGATGATGGTTGTAGATGTTTTTATTATTTTTTCCTAGAGAGTTAGCTCAGATGGGTTCAAAGAAGTACCATTCAATTATACATTTATCATATATTAGACATGGCATCCTTGGCGTGGTATTCCCACAAACCTTTTGTCTTCACCCATCCTGTTGTGCTGAATTTGTTTTTGTTGATCGTAGGAGTAGGATTCTGTGCACTTTACCCCTGCTAATCAGTGCTGAAGTGTTTGTGCTCTCGCCTAAACCTTCAATTTGAGTAAATATGTTACCCCTAAGGTAGGCTCTAGTCTAAAGGCTCAAAGGTCAGGGGGCATTGCATTTAAAGAGTAGGACATGTGTGTGCTCACGTTTTACATGTCCCTGCAGTGAAAAACTCCTAAAGATGTTTTTCACTATTGTAAAGCCTATCTCTCCCTTCGACTAACCCAGGGTTACCTTATTACATGTAATAAGTGACAACTTTAGAGTAGGAGCAGAGGACGTTGTGCGGTGTACATTACAAATGATTGTAATATAAAACCCTCTTTAACAGTGAAGTCGGATTCTAATTTTCAATTCTGAAAATGCAACTTTTAGAAATATGGTGTTTCTTGTGCCAACCATTTGTGCCTTCTGCCAGTGTCCTAGGTCATGTGACTGTGAATAGCTTTGCTGCTGGGGTTTGTGTATATCTTCCAGTCAGTAACACAAAGGGGTTAGTTGCAGACATGATGAGTCATCCTGGCAGGGTGAATGGGAGGGGATGTACCCAGCCCTCTTACACTTTAAAGGGCATCATCTCCTGCATACACAACCTGACACCAGGCCTGCCTGCCTGCGTTTTGTCAATCCCAGACATTTTGGAGCCTTGACAGGGGAAGAGGAAGAACTTTCCAGACCCAGCTGTGGGGGTAGGACAGGGAGTCCTCCCACACAAAGGGTGGCACAATGTATAAATATTGGATCTCCAGAACCACTCACAGAGAACTCCTGGACCTGTGGAAGTTACAGAAGAAGGACTGCTGTGCTGCTTGGAGGGCCTCCTTGCTGTCTGAAAAGAAAGACTGGACCTGTTTGCTTTCATCCGAGGCTAACCAGAGTGACTTAAATGGTCATTTGGCTGACCTCCTGTGTGAAATCAACCTAAGTTGCATTCTGTAAGTCTTGTCCTATCTGCCAGGCCAGTGGGAAGTCAGAGGGAAAGCCGAAGGCTCCCCTGCTCCCCCTTCCTCTCATAGGCACACCCTTTGAGAGGGTGGGCATCAACATTGCTGGTCCCCTGGTTCCCAAGACTGCCCTAGGCAACATGTTTATCCTGGTCTTGGTGGACAATGTCATTTGGTACCTGGAATCCATACCTCTGAGAACAATGTCTATCCCTTCAGTGGCCAGGACACTGATGGAGATCTTTACCCGGGTGGGTTTTCCCAAAGTGGTGGTGTCCAACTGAGGTACCAACTTCATGTAAGCGGATAAGAAGTCAATGTGGGATAAGTGTGGAGTAACCTAAAATTTTTCCACACAGTACTGTCTCCAGACCAAAGGGCTTGTTGAGAGATTCAAGAAGGCCTATCAGAGACTTTGAGGTGGAAGCGGGACGCCTTCTTTCAATACCTGTTATTTGCTTATAGGGAGGTACAACAGAAGAGAGTAGGTTTCAATCCCTTTGAACTTCTGTATGGCCACCGTGTCAGAGGAACTCTCAGTCTTATGAAAAAGGGGTGGGAGCAAGCTCCCAAGAAACCCCCAGGTTGTAGTGAGCTGCATGTTGGCTCTCAAAGGCCACTCTGGTTGAGTTTCAGCCTTGTCAGAAAATGTAGGTGCTGGAGCCAGTGGCCCTATGAGGCAATGGAGCGCTAGGGGGAGGTCACCTACCTGGTATACCTCAAGACTCCTAGGAACCCCTTAAGTGAACCTCATGTGAGCTGCCTAAAGCCACACTTTGAGAGATCTGGGGTAACCATGCTCCTGGTGATGGATAATGGGGTGGAAAAGGAGAGCAAGCCTTTCTCCAACCTCCTATCTTTCAAGAAGCAGGATGGGTCAGTGGAAGGAGCTGTCCTTTCCCCTACCCCGACCCCTGAGCAACAGAGGGACTGTCTCTACTTGCTGGGGAGGCTTGCCTCACTATTCTCCCTTACCCCAGGGCTCACCACGTGGTGCATCCATGATATTGACTCTTGGAACAGCATGTCTGTCAAAAACAAAATATACAAGCTGCCAGATAAATTGAGAGCCAGCATTAAGGAAGAAGTCTTTAATTAAGGAAGAAGTCTTTAAGATGCTGGAGTTAGGAGTGATTGAGCACTCTAACAGTCCTTCGTCCAGTCCAGTGGTTTTGGTACACAAGGCTGGCCTACTGGGTGCCACCCCAGAACTCCTATTCTGTGTGGACTATATGAGGCTCAATTCATTCACAAAGACTGACGTTCATCTCATCTCGATGCTGATGAGCTTATCGACTGGTTAGGATCTGGCATGATCCTGGGTACTTTTGACTTGACATACAGGTACTGCAGATTGCCTTAACCAAGGGAGCTAAGCAGAGGTCTACAGTATCCATCCCAGAGGGTCATTTCCAATTTTTAGTGATGCTCTTTGGGTTAAAGAATGCTGCTGTCACCTTCCAGACACTGGTCAACTGCGTCCAGCTGGAATGGAGGCTTTCAGTGTTGCCTATCTACATGGCATTGCAGGCTTCAGCTCCAGTTAGTAAGACCACCTTGTTCCACCTCCAGGACATGTTTCAGCACTGCAGAAGGCAGGCCTGACTATCAAGGTCAGTAAGTGCCAGATAGGGTAGAGATCTGTGGTCTACTTGGGCCATCAGGTCAGTGGGGGCAAGGTGCAGTCCCTCCAGGCTAAAATTCAGACCATCTTCCCTTGGTAACCCCCCCAAGACCCAGACTGAGGCAAGATCCTTCTTAGGCCTCGTGGGGAACTACAGGAAATTTGTCAAGGTGTAGGGCACTATTGTTGTCTCCTTGACAAAGCTGACTTCTAAGAAGTAGCTCAGTCAGGTGATCTGGACGGAGGCATACCAGGATACTTTTGGCACCTTAAAGGAGGCCATGTGCACCCCATCAGTGCTTAAGGCACCCCTAAGTCCACTAACACATTTATTGTCCAGACAGATGCCTCAGAGCACAGCATAGGTGCTGTGTTCTGACACCTGAACGAAGAGTGCTAGGCCAACCTACAGCCTTTATCAGTGGGAGGCAACCTCCCAATAAGCAGAGATGGAGTACTATGGAAAGGGAAGACTTTGCAGTGGTCTGGGCACTGAGGATGTTGAGAACATAAATGATTGGGACTCACATCTGATTTCAGATGGACCACAGACCCCTTAGATGCTTAATGTAGAAGAGGAGTGAGGATCCAAAACTGTTTAGGTGGTCCATTTCCCTACAGGAAATTGGACTTTATGGTGGAACATTGCCCCGTAACTGACCACGCCAATGCTGATGGTCTTTCCAGGTTCTTCCGTCCTGGTGATAAGAACTCCCATGAGGGTGGGTAGTACTCCCTACTTTCAGCTGGGGGGGTACATGCTAGACCTGGCATTCTTGGTGCGATATTCCCGCAAACGTTTAGCCTTCACTCCTCTTGTTTTCCTGAATTTGTTTTTGTTGACTGCAAGACTCTGCACACTTTACCACTGCTAACCAAAGCAAAAGGGCTTGTGCTCGCCCCTTCAAACATGATAATATTGGCCTACAAAAAATTGGCACATTTAATTTACTCATAAGCCCCTAGTAAACAATACTGCCTGTACCCGGGGACTGTAAATTAAATGCTACTAATGGGCCTGCAGCACTCACAGTGCCACCCACTAATGTAGCCTTTTAAAACTTCTCAGGCCTGACACCAGAGCCTGTAGTGCACCTTTAAACTGCCATTTCAACCTGGCAAAATAAACCTTTTGCACGTCAAACCCTTCCTTTTTAATTCATATAAGTTACCCCTAAGGTAGTCCCTAAAAGTTCACAGGGCAGGGTGCAGTTTATTGAAAAAGTAGGACATGTATATTTACATTTTACATGTCCTGGCAGTGAAAAAATCTGAAAGTTGTTTTTCACTGTTGTAAGGCCTACCTCGCCCACTGACTAACACTGGGGTATCTTATCACATTTAATAAGTTATAACTGTGGTTTGGGAGGAGATAGAGATATGCTGTTTACATTCAAATGAATTCAAGTTTAAAACCCTGTAATAGTGAAGTCAGATTTTAGGTTACAATTCTGTAAATAGCACTTTTAGAAAACTGGCATTTTTTTTGTCTCAATTAATTGTGCCTCCTGCCAGTGTACTGCCAGTGTCCTGGGTCACATGACTGTGAATGGCGCTTCCGTTGGGTTTGTGTGTTACTTCCAGACAGCAATGCAAAAGGGGCTTAAGTGTGGACAGGATGGGCCATCCTGGGAAGATGACAGGGAAAGGCTATACTCAGCACCACTTACACTTCAAAGGGTTTTGCCGCCTGCACACACAACCTGACTTCAGGTCTGCTTGCCTTTTGCCACTCTCAGACAGTTTGGAGCCGTGACAGGGGAAGAGGTAGAACTTTCCAGAAACAGATGTGGAGGTAGAACATGGAGTCCCCCCACACAAAGACTGGCACCAGGTATAAATATTGGACCTCCAGAGCCACTCATCAGAAACACGCCTGGATCTGTGAAAGTTACAGAAGAAGGACTGCACCTGCTGCCAGAGGACTTCCCTAATGCTTAGAGGATCGCATTTCTGTTTGAGAAGGAAACCTGGACCTGCTTATCTTCATCCCAAGCTAACCAGAGTGACTCCAAGAGTCAGTTGGCTGATCTCCTGTGTGAACTACAGGGACACAACAAGCTTTAGAGGCCTCACTGCATATGCCCAGCTGACATGCTGCACTGGACCTGCCTGGACCTGCAACTGAACGTGCCTAATCCCTGCTGCTGGAGTGAGTCCTGCTCCCCAAGAGGTGCCGGCCCAAGTACTTTGACTTTTTGGCTGGCATCAGTGTGTACTCCTCCCTGCCTAACTGATGTAGCACGATGCAACTGAATGCAGGACTTTGCTTCACAGCACCCCGCAGCTCCTGATCAGAACCGAAGTCGAGTGATGCGAAGCCTCGCATCAAGGACATAAGGTACAACTCTTTGCGGGACTAACTTGGTGCCTCTATCTGCCCCCCACTCCATCGTGATTGGCCTGAACTTGTGTCTTTGTCATTGTGTGGCATGACCAGTAACCACAGTTGGCACTTTTTGTACTATTGGCGCTATTTTTACAAAAAAACTTCAAAAGTCAATATCTCCAGTTTACTAATGGATTTTTGTCTTCTGGATTTATTAAAATGTAGTCTATTTGTCTAAATTGGTTTAGGATTTTTCTTGTGATGTGTTTTAACATTATTACTGTTTGTGTGGTGTACAAATACTTTACAAATTGCCTCTAAGTTAAACTTTAAGGACCTTAAGGCTTCGGCCCCTCTCAACCAATAAACCAATTTCGTAAAAGCATTCTGCTGTTTTTAAGCTGAAACGCCCAGCAGTATATCTGAAAGTCAGGAAGATCCAAACCTCCCACCCCCACTTTCCGTCTCAGCTTTTTCCATGAGAGGCGTATTCCTCTACTTGCCCATATGAAGGAAGAAATCTTCCCCTGCAGCTTCAGAAGTGTTTTCTTTTCGAACTGCAGCGGGGTATTGTCAAAAAGAAAGGTGAGTTTTGGCAAGATGGACATTTTCACCAAGATAACCCGACCGTATATCGTGAGTGGGAGGTTCTGCCATCTTTTTAATAATGCGTCTATCTCCTTTCCTACTCTTTCCAGATTAACTGCCGCTATCTTCCCAAGGTCCTTAATTATTTTAATCCCCAAATATCTCAATTTCTCCACGCATTTTATTTCTCCACTGTCCTGATTCCATATCATTACTTCTGTTTTTTCTTCATTTGCCGCATATCCCGCCAGTTTACCAAATTCCCTTACTTCCGCCATAAGATGAGGTAAAGTTGATACTACGTCCGAAGTATAAACCATAAGGTCATCAGCATAAAGCGAAATCTTCCTAGAATATGTCCCAACTTTAAAGGTTTTAATCTCTTCATTTAGCCTCAGACTTTGAGCAAAGGGCTCTATGTACAAATCAAATAGTACAGGAGACAAAGGACATCCCTGTCTTGTACCTCTCTCAATTCGCACGGGAGAAGACAGGCAGTCATTAACTAAAATCTTTGCTGTTGGAGCTCCATAGATTTTAAAAATAGTGTCTATCAGATTTCCACCAAAACCAAAATGTTCTAATGTGGTCTTTAAATACTTCCAATTGACACGATCAAATGCTTTTGCAGCATCTAGTGTGACAATTGCGAGAGGAACATTATGTGTTATAGCTAAATCTATGGAGCCTATCAGGGAAAGATTAAGCTCATTCATGAACCTCCCAGGTAAAAAGCCAGCTTAAAAACAGCAGAATGCTTTTACAAAGACCTGATGACTCTCTAATAGGTGTTATGTTTAAATCTATGCTGGTGGGCCTTCCTGAAGAGGGTTTCTCTTATAAATACTGGGTTCCAAAATATTTCAAAAAAATAAGATTAAAATGTCTCCAGTCAGCCGCAAGAACATGGTACGAGATAAGATCGGTCCTAGGGGTACCTTATTACAGCAGTCTGTCCCCTATATGGGATTCTCCAGGTACTCCGGAATGTCTATTAGATAGCTTAGCAAAACCACTGAATAAGCTAGAGGTTAGGCAGTGGGGTCAACTGATAAATGATGGACAAAAGTTAACTTGGAGCTATTGGTCTGCCAAGACAAATGGGGCAATATCCAGGTTTAAAATTTATCAGATCAACTCCTGGCTCAAGAGTCAGGCAGGACTGGAAAGAGTTTCAAAACAAATGGAGATGGAACTCCAGATTGCAACGGCAAGGAAAAAAGAGGTGGCACTATGGTACCAATTTCTTCTGGACGCAGATCTGGCAGAAATGAAATCACCACATTGCGTATGGGATGGATGCTTGCCGAACACGGAGCTGGCAGATTTATGGCAAGTATCTTGCGCTATACTTTATCTGGTGGTTAAACCTGCTGCTTTAAAGAAAAACCACTTCTTTACTTTGTATAGAATCTACTGGACCCCAAAAAGGCTGGGAAGGATAAAAGGAGGCACAGATCTGTGGTGCAAGCGATGTGGCAGCGGAGATGCTGACGACGTGCATATGTTCGCTAACTGCTCCAAATTGGGAGGATTCTGGTCAGCAGTGGGTAAGACCATTTCGCGCTCCGTGGGTGTCAACATAGAGGTAAGTCCTGAGTTAATCATGTTTGGGACATCCCAGGAGATTAAAGACAAGCACGACCTGCAAGTAAACTGCCACTATCTGATTTTTTACTTAATATTATTGGCAAGAAGAGAAATCTGTAAACTTTGGGTCCATCCGGAGGCCCCGTCCTTGATGAGTTGGAAGAACTCTGTATTGTTTTTTAAGGAAACTGATAAAAGTAGTCTTGGGTTTTGGAATCTGTTAAAATTTGAAGACCGCCTTGTCCAATGATTATACCCCTCTCATTTCAGTAACTGGGAGGGCAGTTTAAGGATCGAAATAACCCAGTAATTCTGATTGATTTATATCCGATTTCTTTTTGGCACTCACGAAGGGCTCATCAACTAGTGCTAATCGGTGGTGACATGAGGACAATAAAAAAATAAATTAAAAAAAACCCAATAAACCAATTTCTCACACCATGAAACTCATGCATGCATCACGAGGATTGCCTTTCTTACTTTTTATGTCTTGTCAGAGAAGAATTTAGCAAACTGTTCAAATTAATTTTAAGAGGTATCAAGGGTGGTCAGATGAGGTGGTTAACCAACAGTTCTGTTGACCATGAAGAATAATGTTTTTGGTTTGTTGTTTGCTTCCTAGGATTCTTGCTGGAAAAAGTTAGTTTTAACTTTAAGTAGGATTTTCATATGTTTATTTTGACAGGTTTAAGATCGTATAGTGACTATCTTTGTCTCCAGACCCTTTCCGATTTTCTCACTGCTTTTCCCTCCTCATTGGGGTCTATAAAGATCCTTCCTTCACATTTGTTTTAGAATTCTCTATTTCGAGAACAATTGGTACGAGTTCATGAAGGGTTAACAGAGCAATGTCTGTCAACTGGTTTACATAGCTATTATCCAATTGAAACATCAATGTATTTGCTTTGCTTTCGTACGGGCTTTTTAGTCCAAAGTTCTGCATTTCTCCATTTCAGGAAGAAATGATCAGTTTATCATTTTGTGGCAGAGTGAAAGAGAGGCATTGCAAAGGAGATCTACCCTTGTCTGTTTGATCTTCTTCCCTCTCGATTTCTAGGGGAAATTATGGTGAAGCATAACAGAAGAAGGTGCAAGGAGGTGCCCAGGCTGGACTTGGTGCAGACATGGCTTGTCTACTCTCAGTAAAGGCACCAGTGGTGGCTCGCATCTGTGTGTGGGGGGTGTGGGGCATGCGCAAATAAAATAAATAAAAAAAATGAAAACACTTACCGGACACGGCGTCCACTCCGGAACTCTTCTTTGCTCGACTGCACCAGCAAACTCCATGGCCCAATCCTGGCGCTGCTCACATGCATGAGAGCAGAGCCCTGATTGGAGGGAGTGGCCTCTCTCAGCTCTCCTCAGGGGGCTGGAGGCCTGTACTCGCTCTCAACCCAGCTGTCTTAGGATAGCTGGGTTGAGAGGTTTAAAGTGCACATGTCTGGCTGGCCGTCTCAAGACGACTGGCCAAAGAGACATGCTCACTTTAAACAGTGCACAGGCAGCCCTCTGCCTTCAACTCCTACCTGCTGCCACTCAGCATGCCCTGCCCCGCCCTGATCCTCGGTTCAGGACGGGATGATGAAAAAGAAAATGGTAATAAATTACCATTTTATTCTTCATCTCTGGGGCTTTGGGGGGGATGCTCCTCTGCTCCAACGGGGGAGCCGCCCCTGAAAAGGCACAAGATGCCTAACCTGCCAAATCAGTGTAAATTCGTCTTCTTAGTTGAGGCACAAAGGGTTAAAGCTTCCCAAGGTGTTTAACAGCATTGATTACAACTTTTGCACCCATTCGGGAAAGCAAAGGCAGTCTTACACAACTGTTTTGCATACGGAGCAATAAATAACTAAATAAATAAAAATAAATAAATCTAAAGGTGTCTCCCACTCACCTCAAGTTAATTCAGAAACACTCCCCAACTGCGAGGCATTCGCGTCCTATTTCACAACAAAAACTGAAAACATAAAGACAGACCTACTGAATGACCTATCAGCCCTCACCAAACCTCACATGATCGCCTTAAGGACCCCCCTCAGGAACCCGCTTAGTTGTTCCGCAAAGCTCGACCTCAAAAACAACGCAGACTGGTCCTCATTCAACCTCTACAGCGAAGAAACTATTCTAAAAAACGCTTACGGCCTTAAATCCCTCCAATCACTTCTCTGACCCACTCCCAGCATCCCTCCTAAAAGACTTCATACCAACGTTAGTGCCTCTATGGACCAGGATTATAAACACCTCTCTGCTACAAGGAACCATCCCAGATATCCTCAAAGCTGGTCAGGTTTCCCCCATATTAAAGAAACCATCGGCTGACCCAGCAGACCTAAATAACTATCGCCCTATATCCAACATCCCTACCCTGGCCAAATTACTAGAAAAATGTGTTCACACGCAACTTACCTACCACATTGAGCACTTCAACCTGCTCGATAAATTCCAATCTGGCTTTCGATCAGGGCACAGTACCGAATCCGCCATGAACCACATAATAGACAACGCCTTAAAAATACTGGACCAAAACAAAGCCTGTTTACTAATCCTACTGGACCTATCCTCCGCCTTCGACACCGTCAAACACGACAATCTATTAGACCTCCTGAAACATAGAATGGGTCTATCGGGAACGGTTCTCAACTGGTTCACTTCCTTCCTTCAAAACAGAACACAAAGATTCAAGACCAATCAATCTCTATCCAAACCTACTCCTGTCACTTTAGGAGTACCCCAAGGATCTTCCCTCTCCCCGACACTCTTCAACTTGCTCATGGAACCACTCACCGAGCTTCTCAACTCTTCAAAGGTCCAATACCACATGTATGCAGACGACACACAACTCTACATTAAGGTACACTCACTTGAGGACATCAAGTCCCTCAACTCAACGCTCCAAAAAACGCAGACCTGGTTGGCAAATAACCACTTAAAATTAAACACCCTAAAAACAGAATTCCTCCTAATAGCGCCCCCCAGCCAAACAACCACCATCATGGAATGGATGAAGCACCTAACAGCACTCGACGGCCAACCGCTCATGATCGATTCTGCCAAATCGCTAGGCATAACTCTGGATAATAAGCTAAATATGCAGAAGCACATCAGCGCAGCAACTAAAGGAGCAAACTTTCAAATGAACACCTTAAGAAGACGGAAACCCTTCATACCCGCAAATGACTTTAAACAGGCAGTCCAAACTCTAGTAATCCCCAGAGTGGAATATGGGAGTGTCGCTCTCTGCGGCCTTCCCAGAACAACGACAGCCCCACTAAGAGCATCAATCAACGCAGCCGTCAGACTAATCACAGGCTCCAAAAGAAACTGTCACATCTCCCCTGACTTGCGTGCCCTTAACTGGCTACCCTTTGATGCCAGAATCCATTTGAAAATCGCCTGTATGACACACAAGGCATTGCATCACAAAACACCACGATACCTTGCAGAGAAACTAGTACCATCGGGTGGCAACAGAACCAACAGGAGTTCTTATAACCTTCTACTGAAACCACAACGATTTACCAAAAAGAAAACTTGTAACCGCTCCTTCTCAGGAATGGCCCCTAGGATTTGGAATGCCTTACCCCCAAAAACACGACAGAACCCTCACGCGGCATCCTTTAAACATTAAGTTAAATCGATTCTCCTGGCCAAATTCACTTGAACTATTAGATGCAGGCTTGTAGATATTTGCGATGCTGGAACAGTTACCATTGTTTGAACTAATATAACCAATAATATTTTGTTTGTATATGTCTATTTCCTCTATTTCCTTTATTTGTTGTAAAGCGCTCTGATACTCGCTTGGGTCTTGTCCGCGCTATATAAAACCGTCAAAATAAAAAATAAATAAAATAAATAAAAATAATGTTAAACAGCATTTAAAAAACTGTTAAATAGTAGATATGAAAGCAGAACCAAACTTGTTAGAATCTCTAAAGGTTATCTGTATATATTTAACTTCCAATACTCAAGAGGTTATCTGATCCACTAACCTGTAGGCATCGTATGTGTCTGTGTGTCCGATAAAACGAACACAGTGGCTGGGGAAAGATGAACGCCATTTTGTAAGTGCCTCACATTTGTACAGGAACTGGCAGCACACACCCACAGGCAAAATAAGGAGTTAGACAATTACAAACAAAGACTTCAGGTACTCCAAAAGGGGCCAGGTTTGTGTTATGGCTCAGTCCTGTCACTGGTGTCATATGCACACAAGCGAAAATGCAGTCGTTTACACAAACATATAAGAGGAATTAGTCAGGTTTACTCGCATGAGACTTCAGTGTATTTGCAAATCGAGAGGTTAAAAAGGAAAAATGTTCAGGCATGCAAGCATTCATATGGAATCATTTACGCATGCACTTGTAGCTAATATGTCTTCAAAAGTACAGAAATTCCAGCTGAACAGCTGTTGTGATACACCGCACCTCTAACATATTTTTACATGCCTTCGTTTTTCAAAATAGTTGCTTCCCACCTCCAATTCCACCCTACAAAACATATAGAATTGGTGCAGTTATAGAGAACCAACACTCCATTAGTTCACATAGAGTGTATAAAGCAATTGTATCTTAAATTCGAACAGAAGTGTTCATATCAAGGCGACGGAAAAAGTCTAATACCTAACATTCATTAAAATCCTTTATTGTTGTAACACTAAAACATCTTATTTTAACATGCAAAACAGACCACCGCGTTTCGTTCCTACATAGATGGAACTTCCCCAGGGCAGTTGCGTTCCTGAACCCAAGGTTGTAGGCCAGGAAACCATGGGGCTTATTTACAAGCCCCTTGCGCCACTTTTCCGTCATTTTTCCCATGTTAAAAATGACGCAAAAGTGGGGCAAGGGGCTTGTAAATCTGCCCCTATGTGTGTGAGACTCGTAGTTACGGAAGAAATGATACTGGGGTGTGAATGGAATGGCTCAGTACAAAATGCTGGATTTTTACTTATTGTGGAATGATTATTAGACGCAATTGTACTTGTGAGGGGCTTCTTTCGAATTAAATGGATATCTACTAATATTGAACTCTACGTTCAGGAATGATGTTCTCTTGATATGGACTCTTCTGTTCGAGTTTAAGAAATTATTGAATTATACAATTTAGCTATTGAAGTGTTGCCTCTCCATATCTGCATTATGCCTTATAAGTATTTTATTACACCAGAACACTGCTGACATTTCATACAAAAAGCATCAGGTGTTTGGCATAAGACATGACCTCAATGATTAACAAATTACTCACAATTTGCAATCCAAGAAAAAGATTCACAAATGTTTGTTATACACAGTTGCCTGCATGCTTTATTATTGCCAATGAAGTATAAAAAGATTCCTCATACCTGTCGAGGCCAGTATTGCTACTCTTTTTTCTCTTTGTTGGATATCATTCATGCTTGAAACTGTAAATATACAAAAACAATGTAGCAATTTATATGAAGAAAATTCTATATCCTTTCCTTGTAAATAATTTATTGTTCATGGCTATAAATATAGAAGTAATGATGCAGCCAGCAAATGCGATTTTGAGACTTGCCGAATTTCAATCCTGTAATATGCATGCACAGCCATACAGACTGATGCATCACTCATTGAAATGTTTGAACACTCTTGTGTTGATTTTGTCACTGCAAAGAATATTTAATTTAAACTGCAAATATGATGCCTAATTTCCAGTAAAAAGACGAAATCTTTATTTTGTCATCTGTTTAGTGAACGGGTTTTGTACACTTTGGGGGATATGTACAATAGAAGTGGCGGAGCGAGGCGTTAGCTGTCATGGCTCACTTCTGAAACGCAAGGCTGCACCATATTTACAACGATATGGTGCAGCCTTGCGTTTCCCCTTGCGATGGCGCTACACTTAGCAGTGTAGCGCCAACGCAGGCACCCTTGCACCATAGTGCAGGGGAGGATTGTTTATCTGTAGGAAGGTGTCCCTTCCTGCACATAAACAATCCTGAAATGCCATTTGTCACTTTCATGGGTGCTGCTTAATGCAGCACACATGAAAGTCACAAAATGGCATTTTTTTTTAAGGTTGTTTATGTCCTGGAAGGGGGACCTTCCTGTACATAAACAATCCATTGCATTTTGCTTTTTCCATGTGTGCTGCACAAGGCAGCACACATGGAAAAAGCAAAAATGAGGAGAAATAATGTATTTCTCCTCGTTTCGCCAACTTAAAACCAGGTTTACCTGGTCTTAAGTTTGGCGCTGAATGTAAATACTCTAGGGCTACTTCAGACCATTAAATCCCTCAAACCATTATGAGGTGAAAAACAAACTATAGTGACACTAGAAAATTAGAAAAATTGAGATTTATTTATTAATTTATCTTTTTCTTATTTTTGGGTAAGTATAAAAACATGTATTAGAAGTAAAAACAATTCATACAGAGACTAACAAATGTACAACATTCTGACTACATTCATTCAAAACCACAAACATACTATAAACACATGATCATATTGATATATATGATTTTTTCGTCAAACATGATAAAATTTATAAAGACTATGGCGAACAAACAAGCAGCAATAGCACTATGATGAAAAACAAGCTTTTTTAGGTGGTTTCCAAACTGACTCTACGCGCGTTTCGACAGAAACACTGTCTTCATCAGGAGTTCCACCGCAGAATGTTGTGCTCAAGTCTATCCAGTCTATGCAAACAAATGAACTGTATAAATAGTCCAGGTCAGAATAGAATATTGTATCATAAAGAGTTTATACTCGTCATCCACGATGCATCTGTGGAATTCTTGTACAGTTAGTAACCTTTTTCAAAGGAGAAACGTTTTAATATGATGGCCGACTCCTCAAAAAAGAGGCCCTACTCGATAAAATGTATCCAGCAGGACAGACGAGCTGCTAGTCCTTCAGATGGTTAAAAATGGATACGGTATCAACGATCCAAACAGGTTGGCAGCTCTAATCTCTGTATAACAGCCACCCGCCCCCTATGTACGCTGCTCTTGTACATAGGGGGCAGCGTCAAAATCAATGGGTGTTGCGGTGGAACGCCCACCGCAACACCCACTGCCCACCCCTTTCAGGCTAACCATAGCGTGAAAGGGGGCCTTATTTACAAGGCAGCATTAAGCCACGTTAAATGGCTTAATGCTGCCTTGTAAATAAGGCTAAGCCCCTATCACCACCACAACGTCGATAAAAGTGACGTTGTGGTGGCGATAGGGGCTTGTACATATGCCCCGTTGTGCTTACTGTGCTTGCAACCGCCAACCACGAAATCCGTAGTTATTCAAGAGTAACGTAGAGCACCTGCTACGGTTGTTTGTAGGGTTGATTTTAGAAATTCGAGCCTGCCAGACAGCAAAGGTCTTCTCCCATACCTTTTGAGGATGAATTTAGGAAGACTGAACTTGAATGAATGGACAGACTCCAAGGGTTCTCTGTGAGATACATTAATAATTTTGCATTGATTGTAAGCCCAGTGCCCACTAAAAGCCTGTGAGACATAGACAAGATCTTGTTGGATATGTAAAGAGTAGGTGATTGAGTCTCTGGGTCATGTGATGCGCATCATCTGAAACTCCCCACCCCAAAATCAGCAAAACCATAATCTCTAAAACATACCATGAAAGCCATAACCACAAACTTTCGGAAGGGAGAATGGACCATACTTGACATGTGGTAACAGGGCGGTAAAAGTGGAGTGCTGAAGGGTTCACCCTGAAATATATAAGGAGCATTGATGGCAAAGAAAATGTGTGGCAATGATTTCTTGGTAATATGATTGAACTAATGGACTTCTTTCAAAGGAGTAGTTCTTATTTCCAGTTTATTGTAACTGCAACAAATGATGGACGGAATGCTGAATGATTCAAACATTCTCCGCCAGTCAAGAGATCTGGGTTAAATCCATCGTTCTTTTGCCCACTTCGCCACCCCAGTTTAGACCCAGCCATATGCAAATCAGCCTTGAGCCAGTGCCTCATGGGAACAGTCCAGACCAAACTGCCAAGCCAGGTCCTCCCTGGACCGGAAACAAGAATCCTGGGGCCGGTTTCAGGGTATGTCACCCTTCATCAGCCAGGCTAGCTTGAATCCAGTGGCACAGTGAGCAAGGGACCCACGTCTGGGCATACCCATCCCACTTAGGGGGAAAAGTGTAACTGCAACAAATGATGGACGGAATGCTGAATGATTCAACCATTCTCCCCCAGTCAAGAGATCTGGGCAAATCCATCGTTCTTTTGCCCACTACGCCACCCCAGTTTGGACCCAGCCATATGCAAATCAGTCTTGACTCTGTGCCTCATGGGAACAGTCCAAACCGAACTGCCAAGCCAGGTCCTCCCTGGACCGGAAACAAGCATCCTGGGACCGATTTCGGGGTATGTCACCCTTCATCAGCCAGGCTAGCTTGAATCCAGTGCCACAGTGAGCAAGGAACCAACGTCTGGGCATACCCATCCCACTTAGGGCGCAAAGTGTAACTGCAACAAATGATGGACGGAATGCTGAATGATTTAAACATTCTCCCCCAGTCAAGAGATCTGGGTTAAATCCATCGTTCTTTTGCCCACTACGCCACCCCAGTTTGGACACAGCCATTTTTCCAGTTTATCCCATAGGATCCCAAGATCTTAAAACTTACATTAGTCTAATGTGTTATCCTAAAACAATTGAACATTCCTATTGGTGTTTTCAGGGAGACATGGGGCCTGAATTAGAGTCAGTGGTAAAGGGAATTCCATGTTTGCAGATTGTCAGCTGGTGGAATTATCAATAGCAGATTAACCCTGAGGTAGTAATAATTCCATTGGGAGGTTCTCCACTGGCAGAGTATCCTCCAGCGGATTATTTATGTCTTGCATCACATGTCGGATGATTTGTTGTTACTATCCTACACCACATCAGGCCCATATATGTGATGCGCTATGATAGTTAATCTGGCACAATATCACACATCAGAAAAACGAACAATCTGAAGTAAGTGAGCTTCACCAAAGGCTTTGACTTAGACCTTTGTTGCTTCAGTGAGGATCTGACCTATTGTGAGAATCAGTGCCTTTGTTTCTGTAACTGTTCATGCCTGGAAGGATGAAAGGAGTCTCTGAAAAATGTTCCTCCTTTGGGTGGACTTTCCCGACGTTTGCCACAATAGAATCAGTCAAACAGCTGATGAAAATAAATCTCAATTGTATTTTGATGTGGGTTAATGAATCTATTTCCGTAACTGAAGATAAGCCTTTTAAATTAACATATTTGATTGCATGCTTTTTCTCTGTGTTTAGCAGTTGGCTCATATATATGTGTGGTCACTGGTCAGAAGCTTACAGAAGAGTGCACAGGTGATACTGTGGAAGTTGAAGTTTCTTCACTATGCATACCTATGTGACCATGTGAATGTTAGTGATGTCTGTCTGGATAGACTACTGAATGCAAGGCATATTTAGATGCATGTCAGCATGTGAAAGATGAGATCAGAATGGCTCACTGCCACTTTGGGCAGTAGTTACTATTGCCCCGGTTACTTACCGGTAATCTTCCTTACTCCTAGTGTAGTCTTCCTCACCACAGTAATAATGTAGTGAGCTTCAGCTCCCTCATAGAACTCTCCAAGCAAATTAGCGCTCTAGCCTCCCCTATCCATCCCTAACATGGCTGACCTCCTTCACCCCTGACCTACCATAAGAGGAGGCATGACCCACCCAACTTCCTGTTCCTCTAGCAAGCCTCATTACCAAATGGATGGGAACCCTTGTGGCGAGGAAGACTACACTTGGAATAATGAAGATAACCGGTCAGAAACTAGGGCATTACCTCCTCGTACATCTTCCTTGCCACAGTAATAATGTAGTGAGCATATACCAAAGCCAAAGAAGCTTCATGATGAGTAGAAAAAAACACCAGAAACGAAAATGCGAGACACAAACACAGTTTAATCCAAACAGCAAGCAGAGGAAAAAAAAAGCTGCGTGACATGTGAGCGACAATCAATCAACGGTCAGTGCCAGCCTGCAGGACAGACACTGCAAAATCCCCAACAGCTGAACCTCCAAACACCACCCTATAGTGGTCCATGAACATGTGGGGAGAAGCCCATGTAGCAGCTATACAAATGTCTTCTATTGAGACCCACTTTAAAGAAGCCCAGGAGACAGAAATACTATGGGTAGACCTCCCCTGTATCCTGGATGAAACCTCCGACCCCTGAGATTCATACGCCAGAAGAATAGTCTGTTTAATCCACCTACTCAAAGTGGAAATGAACAATTTATGACCAGACCTCACGGGCCAAAAGTGACAAACAAAGTAACATATTTGCAAAAATCCAAGGTTCTCTCCAGATACACCAACACCGCCCTTCGTACATTCAACAGATGAAGACATGCGTCCACCCCAGACCGAGGCTCCAGAGAAACAATAGGCAGGGCAACCTCCCTGGAACGATTAGTCACTGAAGGGATCTAGAGCAAAAACTTCAGATCAGACCGCAGGACAATGCGGTCCAGCAACACCCTCAAGAAAGGAGGAGACCGTAAAAAGGACCCCAAGCCCCCAATCCTCCCAGCCGACACAATGGCTATTAATAAAGCAACCTTCATGGTTAAGAACTTGATGTCAACTACCCACAAAGGCTCAAAAGGAGCAGCCTGCAGAGCCTGCAACACCAAGGGGAGATCCCAGGCTGGGGCCGGACAAATCACCCGAGGACACTGAAGAAAAAACTACGCACAAACTGAGAAACCAAAGGATCTAACTCATCCAAATGGGGACTCCAGAAAGCCCGCAAACTGCCCACTGAGCCCGAAGGGTAGAGGGAGCCAGGCCCAACTAAAAACCATCAGACAAAAAATCCAGGATTGATCGGATCAACCGAACCAGAGAACAGCCCCTTAGTGCCACACCACCTAGAAAACAACCCACAATAAGACCGTAGTGTCACTGGACACCTGGAGCTCTGAATCAGGTCAACCACCTCTGCAGAGCAACCCCTAGACAACAGAGTCACCCTCTCAATAGCCAGGCCTGAAGATGGAGCCACTGCAGAACACCTGCCAGTAGAGGGGGACCCCTCAGAGGATACAGATGGTCTGGAATCGCCCAACACTCCTGAACTGCATGCTCCCTCAGCAGAGGGTACCACAGGTGCCAGACCCAGCCAGGCACCACCAACTGTAGAAAAGCTTTCTCCAGGTGTATTTTGCACAATACATCACCACAAAATAAAATGATGGACGGAGTGTTGAAACTTTTCAAACACTCACCCCCAGTCACAGATCTGGGTTTAATCGATAGTTATTTTGCTCACCATGTCCTCCCAGTTTGGACTCAGCCATATAAAAATCTGTCTTGACCCTGCTCCCGATCGGAACAGTCCAGTTCGAACTGCCAGGCCAGGTCCTCCCTGGACAGGGAACAAGCATCCTGGCTTTGGGTCAGGGTATCACCCCATATCAGCCAGGCTAGCTCGAAGCCAGTGGTGCAACGAGCAAGGGGCCTGCGTCGGGGAATACACTTGGCCACTTAGGGCAGACATAGCTCCGGAGAAGGAGTAATCATGCACAAGCGGGGCAGAAGAGCATTGTCCATGTCGGCAAATAAGTCCACTTTGGGACACCCACATTCTTCTGCAACACATAGAACACCACCGTCAATAAAGAGATCGAATTCATTCGGGAAAGACCCTGCTCAGGCGGTCCACCACGCAAAATTCTCCCTACATAGCCAGCAGAGACAACACATTGCTCTCTGCCCAGGTCAGAATCTCTTGAGCCAGTAGCCACAAGGACAGAACCCGGCAACCCCCCTGATGATTGAGATAACACATCACCACCTGATTGTCCGTCCGGACCATCACATGATGCCCCCTGAGGGCCGGCCCAAATTCCTGACAAGCCAGCTGAACAGCCTTCAGCACCCTGAAGTTGGAAGAACAAGCAGCTTGTAGGCGATCCCACTTTCCCTGAACAGACCAGGAATCCAAAGTGGCCCCCCAGCCCAGCTTGCTGGCATCCATGGTCACCACCCGGGAGGAGAACACCTGAAAGGGGAGAACCCTCACAAGATGGACATCATCCAGCCACCACCGCAGGGCTTCCCGGATCTGAGGGAACACCATTACCGGAAGATCGTAAAGGGCAGAACAAGTGGACCAATGGGACAGGAGATGGTTCACTAACGGGTACATGTACAACCGAGCCCATGGTGACACATTGATTGCTGCTGACATCAGGCCCTGTAATCTCAACAACCGATGCACTGGGGCTGAATTCAGTTTGAGCAGGCAACCTAGTTCTCTCTTTATGATCGCTCTAGTGTCCGCGGGCAGAAACACCTGCCCGTGACCATGTCCAGGTGACCCCCAATGGACACCTGGTCCTGGGTGGGAACCAGATGCGACTTCTCGTGGTTGATCAGAGAGCCGTGGACCTCCAGAATCTTGTAGACCCTCTGAATGTGAAGAGTCCCCTTGGAAAAAGAAGGGGCAGAATTCAGCCAGTCATTAAAGTACGGGAACACCTGAATCCTCTCTCTATGGATGAACCCAACCAAGGAAGCCAATGCTTTGGTAAAAGCCTGTGGGCTGAGGACAATCCAAAAGGCAGTACCTGGAATTGAAAATGCTCTGGACCTACACAGAACCTGAGGAACCGCTGGTAAGCTGGATGAATTGGCACATGCAGATAGGCATCGAGCAGATCCAATGACGCCACCACTTTCCCCTGAACCAGCAAAGGAAAGATTTCCTGCAAACACATTTTAAACTTAACATAGGGACAAAAGAGTTCACCCACTTTAAATCCAGCAGAGGACGGAAATCCCCTGATGCCTTCCTTACCAGGAAGAGGATCAAATAGACACCTTGACCCCTGTGAGAAGCAGGAACCGGACGCATGGCACCTTTTGCGAGAAGATCCTGAATGCCTGGCAAAAGAGCCTCCCTCTTTGCGGCAGCAGAGGGCAATGGAGTGTGAGCAAAAAACTAGGGATGCAGAGAATTGAAAACAACCGTATCCCTCCTCAAGAATCCTCAAAACCCACTGGTCAGAGATCGACCCCCTCCAAGTCTCCATGAACTTCGACAATCGACTTCCCACAGGAAGCTGACTGTTGGAACCTCCGGAAAGTCAGGCCTTAGACGAGAGGTTGGACCCACCATCGGACTGCTGAGACCAGGATTTGTGAAAGAAAGGGATTCTCCGGTCGCGTCCCGTCCCACGAAAGAAGAGGTTAACCCAGGAGCAGAAGGCTGACCGAAGGCCCTCTTGTTGCCGATCCGAACATCTGCATCCCTTCACAAATTCCATTATGCCCGGAATGCGTGACGCACCATGCCCCAGAGTCGCAAACAGCCGGCTGCCCTACCGCAGCCTAAAACCTAAAAAGACTGAGCAGTTCAGACTCGCTGGCCAGCCAGAACACCAGAACTGACAGAGCCCTCCACACGGGCGGCCACGCCGAAGCAGAAAGCAGCACAGTGGCCCATGGCAGACCCGGCGATCCTCCACAGGCTGGCGTAACCCTGTCCTGACACGAGGACCTGTCGAAATACAGGAGCCCACTGAAGCAGGGTTTTGCACACACGGTAAGAGCCAACTATGACAAGGCCTCTCAATATGCTGGGAAAAAAACAAATACACAACATATCTAAATATATATCTCAAAAAGAGCCCGCACAGCAGGACTTCCTACTGGGCCTCTGGGTCTGCTACAGCATGACCTCGCCCCACTTACCTGTGACTTGCTTGTAGAGTTTGCAAAGCAGAACCAATAAAAACAGGAAGTGGAGTGGGTCATGCCTCCTCTCATGGTAGGTCAGGGTGAAGGAGGTCAGCCATGTAGGGAGGGATGGGGGAGGCTAGAGTGCTGATTTGCTTGGGGGGTTCTATGGGGGAGCTGAGGCTGACTACTTTATTACTATGGTGAGGAAGACTTACGAGTAGGTAATTCTAAGTGTAGGACAAACACATTAGCTTGACTCAGGTCAGCAGGAGTAACAGCAACCCAGATTTCCAAAGACGACAACGGGTTATGCTGAAAGAGGAGGTGGCACTGTTAGTCATTGTGGTGGGTTTGAGTCTAGGTGGTTTCAAAGCTCTAGAGTGATGAATGAGTTGGGAGGACCGTGGAGCTAGTCGGGTCTCCAGTGCGAAAGAGTTAAAGGTTGCTTCTAACTTTAAGAGTGGAAAGGGTTGTGGTGATGATAGGTGAGGGTAACAGGGACAGCAGTGTGATGACTTAGATGGGTACTTAGTGGGGGATGTTAGCTCGAGATGTTCCCCATCATGGAATGAGTTTATACGTTACAAAATGTGCAGGGGCCTCAGTCTGTAATAGAATAGGTCATTTGCTAGTATGCAAGTATGGAGCTCACTATACAAAGTCATGCTCACGTTTGTGACCCTTCCTGTGCCAGTTTCCCAGATCTGTTCTCCACTCAAGCTGTCAGGGTACCACATTCCGTCTTTAGTCAATTATGAATCTACATAGCTTAAGGAAAGATGTGAGTTGTGTGTTTTTAACAGATGCTCCCTGTTATGGCAGACTATGAGGAGGGTTAAACCCCAATGTGGATTACTTGCTAAACCATCATATCTAATAAAGCTATACCACTTAAAATGTAGTGCAACCCAATGTCAGTATTCAGATGTCATTATCCTCAGGCAGCAATGCAGCTCTGTATCGACCGAGGATAGTGTTTACCTGATGGTAAAGTGCACAGTAGTGACAGGGTGTTAGTGGCAGATATCTAAAAAACACAGGTAGAGTGAATAGGTGTTTGCTACAGAACTAACCACTCTACTTATATAAAGGTGCAATTTGTAACAAAGCCGCATATAACAGTAATTCAGGTTTTTAATTCAAAGATTTTACCTGGTTTTACTTTGGTTAGCTTTTAGTCATTGGCTTTCTTCACTTCAAGATAGCCAGAATGTTGGGAGTATATATTCTCCTGAGCTGCAAGGATACTGTCGGATATTGGAGATGGGGAAAATGCAATGAGTGCTCAAGGCAGTGAAACATTCTAGTCCTCTAAAACTAGAAAATACACCAACCCTAACCTGCAACTTAGAATTGTGCCTCTGAGTTCTCACGAACATACCCTACTCCCTCAGATACAATGCACCTATCCAGCGCTGGTGCATGTTCACAGTCAATACTGACATAGTTATTCTGCCACAACATGTAGTGATGTTGAGTGTGTCTGCATGGGCCATTTTCTCAACTCTGGACAAGTGGTCCTACAGCTGGCTGCAGTAAAGACTGTGAGATGTCTACTATAGACTTAAAGCCCGGAGTAGTGGGCTCCACCGGCCATTAAAGGCCCGCTCCAGCGTTAAAGGCTCGAGCCACTAAGGAGGGCTCTGAGGCTATTAGAACAATTCCGCCACAGAGGGCATAAAAAGATTTATAAAAACAAATGCCTTACTGAGCCCGAGGGGATTGAAATCCACTTGCGCTCCTTGAGGCCTTTGTTCACAGCAACAGCCGTGAAAAAACATTGGAATGTTGGAGCTCCAGGCTTCTACCGGCCATTAGAAGCCCGAAGCACTTTGTTTTCAATGGAGCTCCCAACTTTCCAATGTTCTAATGACATTTTATGTAGTACCCACCAAAGCCATTGTTTCAATGGTTTATATTAAGCCTGGGCGAAATTTAAATTACATCGGAGTACTTGGAGCAATGTCAGTAATTATCCATTAGTCTTCTGATGTGAAATTACTGAATTTATACAATTATTTCAGCTTGAGTAATTAAGAGTAATATGGGGCAAAATCCAACAGCAGGAGCACAGAAACAACAAACTAAGGGGGTCATTAGGATGGCGGACGGACTGGAGTCCGTCCGCCATCCTGGTGGAGACCGGGACCGTACGCCATACATGCAGCGGTCCCGCACACCAAATCAGGATGCGACCGCCACCATGGCGATCGCATCCTGCCATTTAACATTGCGGCGGGTGCTGCTGACTGCAGCACCCGCCGCGATGCCAAAAAGGCAGGATGTGCATTTCACTGCACTACGTGGCAGGCACCACACGGTGCCTGCCACGTAGTGCTGTGAAATGTAGGGGGGTACCATGGGTACCCCCCAGTGCACCCACACCTCCCCTCAACACAAGGGGGGCCCGCAACGGGCCCCCGTAACTAATCCCCACCAGCCTTTCCATGGCGGTATCGCCGCCATGGAAAGGCTGGCTGTAGCCAGCATCATGATTTGGTGGACACTGCCACCATTTTATGTTCTCTGGACCGTCCGCCAGGCAATCTGTATGATTGCTTTTGGCAGACCAGTGGCGGACGGTCTTTGCGTCCGCCACGGTCTGAGCGCGATTCCCTCCACCATCGTAATGTGGCGGGGGGAATATCGCGGTACGATTGCGGAAGGACCGCCACCGCATGGCTGGCGGTGACGAGCCTTCCGCAATTGTAATCGGCCCCTAAGAGCGAGCTAGAGGCTGCCGGCTACTGCTGTTCATATCCTTTAGCATTTATTGCTGTTTTCTTAGCACAAAATGCGTCCTCATTGTAGGCATAAGGGTGAATTTTGCACTAAGAAAACAGCGCTAAATGCTGGAGACTACGCTTCTCACACAATTACTCATAATTCCAGTAATTTTGCAGTAATTTATGACAAATTATGCTAGAGAGAATAATACCATTTACACCCACCCCTAGTTTACCCAAATGTTGTACTGTAGAAATGGTGCTTCGTCTCGCTGAAAGTGGCCCTGTTCTCTGAAATGTAACAGTCCATTTATAAACTAACTTCAAGTGCAGATACCATGGGCATCCCAGAAATGATTTTTTTATAAGATTTATCAGCTGTCCAAGTGACAGGTCTGCGCCTAGCCACCCAATGTTGCAACACTATCTATTGTCTGAGTGTAATAGAATTCTCAAAATGCATTGTTCAATTTCTAAAAATCACCTTAAACGGCTTGAGCAACATCTAATCCTTGAAATTTAAATATATCTTGTGAAATGAGTCTGAAAAAAGGTTCTGTCTTTAGCCGTAAAAAGCACCCCCATGGCCTTGTCAAATTTAGTTACAATATCTCTTTAAAAATGTGTTTTTGTTCTTCCAGTGCCAGAACATTGCTAGAGTCTCTCCATTAATTTGAATTTCATCTTGCCTGAAACCTGACTTTTAAATAGCATAATCCTCGCATCTTTTTGTCTCAGCATCATCTATGCATTGGTACCCGTTCTCTTCCGCACATGCAAGAGTACTCCAGGATGATTCTGTTGTCATACAAAGCTACGACTACAGGCACCTTCGAGTCCTTGTCAAGTTTAGTTGCAATATATCTTTAAAAATATGTTTTTGTTCTGTCAGTACCGGAACATAGATAGCTGCAGTCACAGCATTAATTTAAGTTTCTTCTTGCATGAAACCCCTGTGAAATAAAAGTACCCTCGCAGCTTCTCCTCTCTGTATAATCTATGCAACGGCACCCACTTTCTGTCATCTTTGAAAGCATATTCCAGGCTGCTGCTGCTGTGATGCAAACCTACAATAGCAAGAACAGTGTGTAACCAGACAAATGTATTCAATTTCGAGGATTTAGATGAACTTTTGATTAGAAGTGAGAGAAAATGTAAAGTTTCTTACCCCACAATTTTTGAATTTTTTGTAAGCTTTATGACGTTTGCAAATTTGTCAATAAAAGAGGACTTTTTCTGTAAGGTACCATGAGAAATTACAGCAAAAAGAATTCTTTTGTGCATTAGAGTCCGAGAAAGGTGAGAAACCAGCAACTTCGCAACAATAAGTTGCATTACAATACAACACCACCTTTGCAGAGTGTGCACTTTTGCCACCTTAACCCAACTTTGCAGAATCTACTCAAGATCTCATAAAAAAGTGGTAGCTTTGAATTTCTCAAAACTAGTTTACCTTAATCTGTGAATTAGCACTGCAAAGTTTACGAGTATAGTTTCTTTCTAGGAGGGGTTTGATGGGGGCGGGTGTATCACTGCTTCTTTAAGGATTGTGTTTTGTTTGCTCTTTTACATAGCACAAACTTGGCCTAAAGGCATCAGAGCATTTTACTTGAGCACCAGATCAAATTTACATTACACAAGGTTAGATTTTTTTTAAGGCACAGGAAGATTAAGTGATTTGCCAGAATGACAGCATTTTGACCCGACTCAGGGACTCGAACCTGGGGGCTCATTATGATGGCGGAAGGACCGCCACCGCCGGGCCGCAGGTGGCGTTCCTTCCGCCATCACATAGTGATTTACCCACCGCCAAATGGCGGTGGGTACCGCGGCGGACGAAAAGTCCGTCCATCGCTTCTCCGCCGGAGGCAATCGCACCTGCATTTCCATGCACCAAGTGGCAGGCACCGTGTGGTGCCTGCCACGTGGTGCAGGGAAATGCGGTGCAAGCACCTTTAACATTGCCGACGGTGCTGCAGCGAGCAGCACCGCCCGCAATGTTAAAGGCCCAGGACACATCCTAATTGCAGTGGTGGGACCGCCGCATGTCTGGCGGGCGGTCCCAAACACCACTACGGTGGCGGGCGGACCAAGTCCGCCCACCATCGTAATGGGCCCCCTGGTTCCCAGATCCAAAGTCAGCAGCTCAAGGCCTTAGGCCACATCTTCATCCTTAATTTTTTAAACTACCCCTGAAGAAGTGGAGTCATTGACCACTTGAAAGATATCCAAGACCAGAACTGTCACACTGTTTGATCTCCCAACCTCTGCATGGACAATCAAGGAACAAACTTACAATTGGAAAATGCTACGGCCAGGTTTAGCATATAAAGGCATTTGAAATACTTAAATATTATGATATATGCACATCCGCAGATCAAAGGAGCTTTTTTCTTATAGAGATTGCGACTGTAAAACAGACATCAAAACATATTTAAGGTATACTTCCAGATAAAGGTGAGAAGGGGCAATCAATATTCATGTAGTGGATTAATGCTAAGATGTTGATGTGGGAAATTGGGTTTTGGTTGAGAGGGGTGAAGCCCCTTCTTAAGCAACAACCACAATTCCTTTCAAAAGTCAGAAAATTAACCTGTGCTGCCCCCTGATAGTCTGGCACAAAAGCAGTCAAGCTTAACTTAGAGGAAATGTGTAAATTATTTTTGCAGCACTCAAACAGCAATAAAGTGAAAACACAAAACAAGAAACATCCCACACCAGCAAAGCAATGTTTAATAGATATAATGACACCAACATTAATTAAATCCAATCAGTACAACCAGAGTTATACATTTTTAATGTTTTTAGTGAAAAATAGCACCTAAGAGATCAAAGCGCCAACCACGGATATCCAGTCATGCTAGACTAGGGCAAAGTCGAAAGTTATGGCCAACCGCAATGGAGTGCGAATTTGATACACATGTTGGATTGGGCCCAGCCTCTGCTTACCTTCGAACTTAGAAGAGTTTTTGAAAAAAAATGTCTAAGAAGGTAAATTTCCGTAGGAAAATACAGCTGTCTGTGTCCGAGGAGGAGGCGTCATTGTTGGGGAGCCACTGGATTAAGTCACAGTGTAGATTTCTACATTCGGACTTTGTCACTTTTTTGGAAGTCAAAAATCTCCAGTGGGACAAAGCTGCAGGCTGTAGCCAACGAGGGCTCCATATTATTGTATACCATTCCAAAGAGGAGCCATTGAACAGGATTTGCTGCTGTGGTGAAGACCATAGCAGGAGTTACAGTGAAGTTAGGTCAACTGGCAATGCACCTCGGGCGGGCCAGCAAGCAGGTAGGTTCCAATCTCGGTTCTCAGAGCACCTTTTGGCTGAACATTATCCAAGTCCTAAGTTTTGGATTTGGGCTATCTCAGCACCTTTAGCACCACTTGCAAGTAGCTAGGACTGGGTGAGCACCTCTTGGAGGGTCAGGTCTCACTCAGGCTAAATCTTGGTGCAGGTACAAGGTGTTTTGAGCCTTTTCTGTTCCTAAGGCTCTCAGGAGGCCAGCCAACTAGCCCCTGGAGTCACTCTGGTAGTCCTGAGTTCTAGAAGAAAGCAGGTCTCAAGCAGTAAGGCAGTCCTCTGAGGGCACAAGGCAGGCTTCAAGCAGCAGCGCAGTCCGTTTGCAGCAGCAGGGCAGTCCCCTGAAGTACCCAGCAGGCCACAGGCACCAGCGAAGTCCCCTGAGAGTCCTCCACAGGTCCAGAAGTGAAGGTCTGAGCATTCTATTTTTATACCTGGTGCCAGCTTTGAAGTGGAGAACACTTCTAGAGATTTCCCAAGTTTTGTTTTTGGGTTGTTTGGGCACCTTTAGCACCACTTCGAAGGATCTAAGACAGGGTGGGCACCTCGTGAAGCGCAGGACTCACTTCTGGCAGAGTCCAGGTGTGGGTTCAAGGTTGTTAGAGCTTGTTTTGTCCCCGTAGCTCAGATTAGGAGGTCAGCCAACTGGCCATTGGAGTCACTCTGGTAGTTCAGGGATCAATCAGAAAGCAGGCCTCATGCTGCGGGACAGTTCTCTGAGGGTACAAGGCAGACTTAAAGCAGTAGGACAGTCCTGTAGTAGCAGCAGGGCAGCTCTCTGAAGGACAAAGCAGGCCTCAAGCAGCAGGGCAGTCCTCTGAAGTACAAGGCAATCCTACTGGGGGGTCTCCGCAGGTCTGGAGGAGACTGAAGAGTTAGTCTGAGGGTCTAATATTTATACACTGGTGAAGTGGGAGAAACTTCTAGACTTCCACTCAACTTCTGGTTCTGGAAAGTTCCTGCCTCCCTTTCCCAGGCTCCAAGAGGTTTGTGGAGATAAACAATTAGTGTCAAGTTCTTTGTGAATGTGCCAGAGACAGCCCCTTTGAAATCGAAGTGGATCAAGGAACAGCTTCACCCCTCCCATCCTGGCAGGATGGCTCATCCTGCCAACATCTAGCCCCCCCCCCCTTTGTCTCACTGTCTTGGAGGAATACATAAAGGCCAGCTGCCACTCTATTCACAGTCATGTGACCCAGGACACATGCGTTATGCACCAAATGGGTAGGAAAAGAAAATGCTAACTTTTTAAAAGTGACTTTTTCAGAATTCGGACTTAAAATTCGACTTTACCATTAAAGAGGGTTTTAAATTACAAGTCGTTTACAACCAAATATGACATTTCTACCTGTTCCCAATCGAAAGTTAGCTCCTATTAAATGTAATAAGATAACTCAATGTTATGCTATGGTAGAGGTAGCCCTCACAGTAGTGAAAAATAGATTTGGGAGTTTCTCACTGCCAGGACATGTACAACTTAAAAGTACTTGCCTATTCCTTTTAAATAAAGTGCACCCTGCCCTATGGGCTGTTTAGGGCCTACCTTCGGGGTTACTCATATGTATTAAAAAGGGAATCTTAGGCCTGGCAAATGTTTATTTTGCCAGGCCAAACTGGCAGTTTAATGTTTCACACAAGCTGCTGTGGAAAGCCTGAGGCATGTTGTAACGTGCTACGTAAGTGGTTCTGCAGGCATACTAGTAATATTTAATTTGCAGGCCCTGGGTAAATGTAGTACCACTTTAATAGGGAGTTATAAGTAAATTAAATGTGCCAATTGAGTGTATGCCAAATTCATCATGTTTAAAAGAGTGAGCACTTTAGCACTGATTAGCAGTGGTAAAGAGCACAGCGCCCTAAAGCCAACAAAAATGGATTTCAGCAAACGGAAGGTGATATGGCAGAAAGTTTCGGGGAAGACCACACCAAGGGCTGTCAGGGACTTTGCAGTTTTTAATATTTTCTATACAAGAAAACTATATATAAACCCTTAAACATTGGAGTGGGTCATGATTCATTTGGTCTCTACTAGGGATGCTGTTCAATTTCCTACTCATTTTGCTTCACAATTAAGACTTGGGGGTAGATGTCAAACATTTTGTGCTTGGTTAGGGTCACAAAAGTGACGCTAACCAGCACAAAATGTTTTTTTACTAATTTACTTTCCAGCGCAAAACTTGTTTTGTATTGGAAAGTACCCTGCAAGTAACACAAAGCAGCGCAAACCATTGCTTTGCGTTACTTAGCACCAAGAGGGTATTACATGCGTGGTACATGTGCGTTCCAATACAACCACCCATGCCTTTTGACACAAAACCCTATCTGTAAACTATTGTATACAGGGTTTAGCGCCAAAAATTAACGCCACCTAAAAGGAGGCGTTAAGATGAGAAATGTTTTCATTCCTCTTTTCTTTTCCTACTTTGCACTCGTGCTGCACTGTGCAGCACACATAAAAAGTGGGAAAAGTGTTTGAACATGTTTAGGAATAGTATTTTGTACACGAAAGACACCCTTCCTGTACAAAAGGCATCCTAGACTCAGGCACGCGCCAAGGTATGTGCCTGGCGCACAGCAGCTGAAATCAGCGCCAGCGCTAGGTAGATGGGAGGAGAGAGCCATATCTCTGTAGATATGGTGCTCTCCTGCTCCCTCCCTGTCACGCAATGCTGCGCAGCATTTTTGGCGGCTGCACTGTGTTGCGTGACTTCTTTGAAAATCTGCCCCTTAGTCTAATTCTGATTCTGTACTACTCCCATCACTTAGAGCCTTTATGGCAAATTATTTCTGTGAATATTAATACGATTACTATTGCATTTGATTTTTTCTTTGGAAGAGACCTCACAGACAAGGAATGGGACTACGCCCTAGAGTTCCCCAAAAAAGTGTCCCGCAATGCTAAATTTAAATATATTCAATATATGGTCCTACGTAGAGCGTACCTCACGCCGCACCGCCTCAACTGCATATTCCCAGACGCACAGATCTGTTGTCCTAGGTGTAAGATGCCAGATGTGGACTTACCTCACATGTTATGGAACTGCCCAAATTTAAAGAGGTTCTGGACAATAATAGGCGATATTCTGCAGGATACAACAGGTACCTCAGTCTGGGACACAGCGGAAAGCTGCCTCCTGGGACTACATCCTTGCCCGAAAAATCAGAGAACACAATATAGATTCGCGGATATGGCCATACTGCTGGCGAAACGTGCCATCACCATGAGGTGGAAGTCTTCCTTTCCCCCTCAGGTGCACACTTGGCACACGGAGATGGTCCGTTAGGGGTGGGGTGGGGGGCGGAGAGTGCCACCCTTCGACGGGAAGAACAAAGGGGGCAGCGTAAAATACCCATTTCTATGGAGTGGAACCAAATGCTGGAAACACTAAAGGCTATGGACGTATTAGAACCCATCAGTGCTCAGACTGTATAAGACCTCCCCCCTGCAGGCCGTTGAGTCAAGACAGCACCATCTACAAGTATAATAATGTCCCAGGAAACTACACCTTATGTACACACCAAGTAAAATGATGAAACCTGCAAGAATATTATACAATTAATCATAAGTCATCATATAAAAGAGTGAGCCAGTTTGGGGGGTGGGGGTACATTAAAGGGAAGTTGGGTTTGATGATTATGATCTGTAATCGTATGTCTTACTGCAAAATCATCCAAAACTACATATGTATACAGTTATTATACCCATGAGAAAAATGTGTTCACAGAAGATGGGCCATACTAGTAATAACACTGTCAATGTATTAATATGCAGAGACCTGTCAATAGGTCACAAATGTAATGCCAGACGCCTATTGTAAAATGTAAGACTATCATAATTGCTTGCACTGTTTCCTAACAATAAAACCAATAAAAATTGTGTTAAAAAAAAAGAAGATTATTATTGCATTTGATTTTTTCACATTTCTGTATTGCACTTTAACCTTTAATAAACCTACATATTTATTTCTAAATTTTAATCTTGAACTCCCTTTTGAGTCAATCCTTTCTTATTGACTTATTTTGAAATGCTGGTTTGAATCTTGTCTCTGGACACATTACCTCCTAGATGTTGAGGTTCACCCCGATCTACCCAATGTTATTGCATATTTTATATGGGTCAACTGTCAGGACATGTAAAACATAAATGCAAATGTCTTACTTTTTAAATGCACTGCACCCTGCCGTATGAGCTTTTAGGGCCTATGTTAGGGGCAGATCATCTGCATTAAAAGGGAAGACTTATGCCTGGTGTGAGGGAAGGGGCCTCTGTCTTCTTCCAATCTGCCGCCACGGCCATCTTGGCCGCCCCGAGGCAGAGCCACATTACTGATCGGTCCCCTTGCGTCTGGTGCTTCAGATTGGAATCCTGAATCCCCAGGAGTGTGTGTTCTAGCGTGTCTGGAATCGGGTAGCCTAAGATCTGTTTGATTTGTGCTAGAACCTCCTTCCAGAAGGGCTTGATGTGGGGGCAATCCCACCAGATGTGCCTAAAATCGCCCAGCTGCTCGCATCCCCTCCAGCACCTGTCCGAAGTGTTAGGGAAGATGGTGTGAAGCCTCTGGGGGTGCGGGTACCATTCGTACATAATTTTGTAATGGGCCTCCCTTAAAAACATAGAGCGGTTAAACTTGGGAATATCCCTATATAATGAGGACCATTGTTTCTTCTGTAGTGGGGTGTCCAAGAGTGTATCCCAGAACCTTTGGTGTCTCGGAGTGTGTGGGGAGCCCTGCACCTGTATGAGGGAGTAGAGGAAGGAGATGGTTCCCTTTGAAGAAGCCCCGGACTGGGCAAATTTCCCAATGGGAAGTAAATCCCTGGTGGCGGCCAGCCGTATCTGCGGTTGAAGAGCCCAGTGTTTAAGCTGCATATAGTCGAATTCCTCAGCTGGTTGAAGCTGAAAGGCCCGGGAACATTCCGGGAAGGAGAGCAGTTTCCCCCCCTCAAACAAGTGAGAAAGCATAAGGCAGCCCCCCTCCTGCCAGGCCTCGAAGGGACCTTTCTGTAATGCCGGGGGAAATTCGGTGTTGAAGTGTATGGGCGTGTATGGGGAAGGAAAGGTGGTGAGGGGAGTGGTTCTGTTCAAAACATCCCAGACCTCCAGGGTGGTCGCCATGGGTGTGCTGATGTAGGCATTGCGTGGACGATGCTGTTTGTGTCTCCACAAGAGGTCCCAAATCGTTCTCCCTGTAATTTGTCTATCCATGTGGAACCAGAGTGTTTCCGACTCTCGAAGGGACCACTCCGTGATCACCCTCAGTTGGGCTGCCCTATAGTATCCCAAGAAGTCAGGTAAAGCCAACCCTCCCTCCTCCCTCGGCCGCGTCAGTATTCAGTTGGAGAGCCTTGCCCTCTGCCCCTGCCAAATAAACTTGGTGATCATTGTTTTTAATTCGGAGAAAAGCGCCCGGTCCATGGGGATCGGAAGGCCGTGGAAGAGATACAGTAACCGCGGAAGAACGTTCATTTTTATAGCGTTTATCTGCCCTATCCATGAGAGGTAGGCTGTCCACCATCTGGCAAAGTCCGCTCTAAGTTGGCGCAGCAGAGGGGGGTAGTTAGCCCCATAGAGGTGCTCCAGCTTGGGGGTGAGTTTTATGCCCAAGTAAGTAATGTCTTTGTGGGCACTACGGAATGGGGTCGCACCCTCAATAGCTAGCATGGTATCCCTAGGCACTGTAAGGTTAAGGAAAAAGGACTTCGAAAGGTTCACCTTGAAGCCAGAGGCCTGTTCATAGGAGGTGAGTTCAGCCTGTATCGCCGGGAGAGAGGATTGCGGTCTCGTGACTGGCAGAAGTACATCATTCGCAAAGAGGGATATCTTGTGTTCATCCGTGCCAAATGGGACTCCCCCTATGTCCGGGTTGGATCGCATGCGTTCCGCAAAGGATTTGATGCTGAGCACAAATAGGAGTATGAGGGGGGATAGGGGGCAACCCTGACGGGTGCCCCGTGAGAGGATGAAAGGTTCCGAAGCAACCCCGTTGACCAGGACCTTAGAGCGCGGCACATGATAGTTCGCTCTGACCATTCCAATAAAAGTCTTGGCGAAGCCGAACCGACGCAAAGTACGGGTCATAAAGGCCCAGTCCACCCGGTCAAAGCCCTTCTCCGTGTCCAGCGCGAGAAGGACCGTGGGTATTGCCTTCCTTTGCGCTTTCTCAATGAAATGGATTACTCTTCGTAGGTTGTCATGGGTTTGTCTCCAATTGATAAAGCCTGCTTGATCGGCCTGCACCAGGAACGGCATGATGTTTTCTAGGCGGGTGGCCAGAATTTTTGAGTAGAGCGTGGCGTCCAGGTTTAGAAGCGCTATCGGCCTGTAATAGGCGCAGTGAGAGGGGTCTTTCCCCTGTTTGGGGATGACAGAGATCAGGGCCTCGCCCATCGAGGGGGTCACCTGATGAGAAGTAGCGATATCATTGAAGAGCGTTACCAGGCGGGGGACGAGTTCCGGAGCGAATGTACGATACAAGTGGGCGTTAAGGCCATCTGGGCCATGCGCTTTTTGGAGCCTAAGCGAATCGATCGCCTTTTGAACCTCCTCAGCGGTGAAGGGGCTACTCAGCTCCTCATTGGTGGAGGCAGGCACCTGAGGCAGGGCGAGGCCCTCCAAATATTGGTCTTGGGCACGCGTGTCTGGATGGTCCACCATGTACAAGGAGTGATAGAAATCCCCAAAAGCTTTAGCCTTCCCTGACTCGCTCTGGTGGAGGACCCCTTCCCCATCTTCTATGCACTTGATGTAGTTCTTCTCCTGCCGGGCTCGTAGCTGGCGTGCCAATAGCGAGCCCACCTTGTTCCCACCCTCATAATTACAGGCTTGAAGGCATAAAAGAGTCTTTTTGGCCCCATTAGTGTAGATCGCTTGGAGTTTCCCTTTAACCTGAGTGACCTTACGGAGGGTTTGTACCGAGGGGGAAGACTTATGGTCATTCTCTGCGGTGCGCAGATCACTCTCGAGAAGGAGGCGTTCTCCCTTGCATTGCGTCTTAAGCGCGGCCTCTAATTCAATGCATTTCCCTCTAATGACCGCCTTGAAGGCGTCCCAATTGTTGGCTAGCGAGGTGTGCTCCGGGTCGTTGAGGTCAACGAAATCTGTGATTGCTTTTCTTAGCTCGTCTCGGAGGAGTCTATCTCTGCACAGGTAGTTGGGGAAGTACCACCTGGCAAATTTGGAGCGGGGGCAGGCCAGTCTAAGGTTAGCTCTTGTGGCGCGTGGTCCGAGAGGCAGATCGGGTGGAACTGGGTGCCCAACACAGTATAGAGAAGGGACTGACTGATGAAGGCATGGTCTATCCTGGAGTATGTCCTGTGCGAGTGGGAGAAGAAGGAATAGTCTCGGGTTGTGTGATGGGCATTGCTCCACACATCTACCAGGCCCAACCCCCGTAAAGTTGCTTGAAGTGATTTGCTGAAAACCCCCCCTGCTGCCCTAAGAGAGTGTGTGGTGTCCAGGGACGGGTCCCATACCAAATTGAAGTCCCCAAGCAGTAAGATGTCGCCTCTTGCGAACCCCCCAGAGTAGATAAGAAAGAGTTGAGGAAATCATGCTGCCCTGTGTTTGGTGCGTAAATCGCTGCAATCGTGCACGGTCTGCCCCGTATTTCCCCCCTTACCATCACAAACCTCCCCTCTTTGTCCATTTTAGTGTCGTGGTGAAGAAAGGGGGTAGAAGTGTGGAAGAGCAGCGCCACCCCATTATGTTTGGTGCGTGCCGAAGAGCAAAAGACCTGAGGGTATTGTAGTGTAGTTCCTATTTCCCTAATAGGCTCTGTGCATTGGAATAATATACCCTATAGGTTTGACATAGGACTGAGGTCAGTATGTCCCTATCGAGTATATTAAACTTAATTACTTTGTGCCAGCTAGCTCAGAGGCCACTAGAAACTCCTTGTAAACAAGAAGGGAGTAGTTTCTGGCAACCGCATAAACATGACAACTTTTGTTTCCCTTTAGAATCGGAACACTCTCAGAATCGTGGAAACAATAGATAACAGTTTCACTCAGCTAATCGTGCATGCTTAGTTTCTTCAGAGTTACACAGAAAGAAAAGACGGGCGTTTCAATAAAAGGATTTATTGAACAGTCTTGTTTCTCGTGTAAGAGATATGAGCTGTTATGATCACAAGACAGTATGCAAGATATATAATGTACAGCGTAAGCAGTAGAAAGAAATAATACTGCGCTAGCATTATCTTTTAGCTATGACACATATATTTAAATACATAGAATAACATAAGTTAAAAATGCGAGTACTCATACGATGCTTCTCTAAGCTAGTTCTACCCCAGTGTGCCTAACCTAACCTAGGTGTAGGGCAAGGTAAGAAGTAGGTGAAGTATTCTATAGTACAGTATACTAAGAGTCTGATATGCTAAGAGTCAAGTATGCCAAGAGTCTAGTATGCCAAGAGTCCCTCTAGGTTCTAGTCAGCTCCATACCTTGAGAATGAGAGAGGTGGGAATCTCTTTCCGGATCTTCGAACTCTAACACCCCGTGAAGGGAGTCAGAAGACTGGAAGCTGGATTCTCTGCGAGCGGGGTTGACAGCGTCTCTTCTCAGTGCGTCAGGCCGGGATACGGGCTCCTCTAAAGTCGAGGTCTCCTCTAACTTGCTTGGGCAAGGGAAGGTATATTTATACCTGGAAGGTGCCTTGGAATGTTTGCATTGACGTGAAGTCGGACAGAGGAAGACGTCAGGAATGAACCCTTAAGGAATAGCGGTTCATGCATAATAGATAAGTTCTTGGAGAAATCAATAATCCTGTGCTAGGGGAACTCCCAAGAGCTTAAGGGTCTGGTTTCTAAGAACTTGTTGTGACGTTGGGGTGGACGGATGTCGGTGACCATGCCTGTATTTGGAGTGCATGGCTAATGCCTAAATAAGGACTGGGATTTTATGCCTATATAAGGGCAATACGAATTGTGCCTATATAAGGACATGTTTCAGGAAAACCTATATACGGACACCTAAAGCGGAATACAACACCCACTCCACTTTCGAATGAACGAAAATACTAAATGCTAAACATTAAACTTGAGTACCACATGTTGCTAAAAACATTTCTAAAAGCATATTAAAAGAAGTTTTTAAAAGAAACTGTTGCTAAAACATGTAACGCAATAGGTACTGTACATTTTTTGAAGCATTTTTTCATTCTTAAGCATATATTATAAAATAAAAATGCAACATGAATGAATAAACAGAAATATACGAATCGGTTGACAAGTTTTCAAAAATCAAAGCCATTTCATAACTTGGTAGTAAATGAAATTATAGTAAAAATAAGGTGACAGTGTGTCCCTGGAAGTATTCAAAGAAGTCTGTTTTATATGAATAGTTCTACTGTAAGCAGATTGAGTTGCCATGTATTTTCAAAAAATAAAGGAAAAGAAAAATAGTTCAATTTGAGGAAGAGTTCCAAGTTTTGAAAATATGGAGGCCAAATTCATTGTGTCCCTGGTACACTGTGAGCCGAATCAAAGTCAGTGTATGGGTCTGGTGTAAACAGGAAATCATCTATTTCTGTAGATAAAATATCGTCTACCGATGTTGGTGACATTTGGAACACCTCGTTCAGAAGGTTAACTGCACAGAGATGAGAAGCATCACCTTCAGCATAAGATGCCGCAGCAATGTTCGCGTCCGTTGTTACCTGTGTGCCTGTTGATCCATCTCGTACCTCAGCAGCTGCAGGAAGCGTCTGTGAGATCTCAGTGAATGCCGTCATCAGGATTGGTAGCCTCTGGGGACAACACAGAGCATGGGCCGTTATCGGGTCCAGCAGAGTATCGATATCCGTTGGCATGACTGATGGGAGTGTTAGACAGGTGTCTAGCACGCATTCTTCATCGCAAAGCAGGCAGCGTAGAACAGGTAAGATGCCAGATGCCAGATTGGTCTAAATGACAGAAACCATGTTGTATTAAATTCCCGTAGACGAGGCATGCCCAAAAGTTGCACTATGCGCTCACGGCACTTCCGTTCTAGGAGAGTTTTCTCCACATCGCTCGGAGTGACGCCGGTGAATAGGCTTGCCATAGCGTAGTAGTAGGAATAGGAACAGGATTCCTGCAACATGTGCTAGAATTAATGGCACACCACCAAACACCGAATGTGCAAAGTTTGGGATGATTCCGAGGACTGCCTGGAAGGGTGCTAACAGTCCTGAACAGATGGTCTTAAATACATGTACAATCCCGCTCGTATCAGACATGTTTAAGATACGTCCCATCATTTCTACGAAATGTATAGGGCAGTTTGTACGAATTAAAGCCTGTATCTCAGCCGAAGTCCTTGCAATTTGAAGATCATAAGTTTCTTTGGCCGAGGTCAAAGGCACGGTCTGTTGCAAAAGCATGGCTTTCATTCTGCTTAAAGTATCAAAACGTATATAAAAGAAACATTCAATGAAGGCCATAGAGGCGACTCCCTGACTGTCTCTGTTTGGGGGAACAATACTTGCATACAGCAAGTAACCCTGGAGTCTACCGTTACCAGATATGGGATTCCTGGCAACATGCCACAGCAACTCTGATCATTCAACATGAGGTAACTCCCATTATAAAGTTGGCCAAACGTCGGATTAATCACAGCAGCTGGTGTACCTTGCAGGTGACAGGATAAATTTGCCACAGAACCATTACAAGCCCCGTGCAAAGAAATGTCCTGACATATGAGAGAACCGCTTAATGCCTTTTCACAGTTTGTACCGCTTAGAAACACTTCTCGATCCCCACTCCAACATCTGTATTCATAAGGTAAATCCCAGGATGTCTTAATGTATTCTTTACCCAACCTTTCATACTTGCCTGCTTGCATTTGTTTGAGGCAATACTGAAAATGAAAAGTAGTGACAGGCAGAGTTATTTTGCCATGGATAAGCCATTCTGTAGCTGGTTTTTCTGCCACTGTGAATGGTAATTTTTCCAGTTTTTCAATGCTCAGCACTGTATACTTTGCTCCCCTTTGTGCCAGTTCGATCTGTTTATCCGTTAGATTGTATTCCGAAAACAGAGAAGACGTGTTGATAAAACGCCAAGGCACATAGCCCGCACACAAAGATTGCAGCGTCCAGCCTAATAACATAATAGAACGCAACTGAGATTGGCCTTGTTGTAACATGGCTAAATCTTGTTCCAGTATGTCAATAGCAGAGGATAGAATGTTGTCCAATGAATAAATTCTGGATGACAAAGTTGTTAACAAATTGTCGACCACAGTTAGAGATTTCTCTAAGTTAATACGATCAAGTTCACGTATTCTTTCTGCGGCCTCTGCCTGTGAAACCTTCCATATTTCATTATAAGCAGCATAAATGCCGGCATATATGAAACGTTTTTGACGCGGTTTTCTTGGTCCTAGAAAGAAATCCCTAAGGTCTGCGTCTACTTTAAGTAAAGATAAGTGTTGTTTCACATCCTCAAGTGTAGACTTTTGTAACCAGTCAAGGCACAGTTTTCCTACACTGTGGGGCCGATTCCGATTCGGGCTGGAAATCTCCCCGACCGAGCCGGACCCGGAGAGATTTCTGACCGAATCGGACCCGTGCAGTCCGACCGAACGAGTACGATGCGCAAGTATGCCATCGTACTCGAGTTGGTCGGACTCCCATTGAAGTCAATGGGAGCCTGTCGTACAACGCGTACGCGGGCTCCCATTGACTCAATGGGTGCGATGCGAACAAGTGCGCCCCCTACAGCGTGTACGCGGCGAAGCGATTCGTGCCGTACACGCACAGGTAGGGGGGACCCATGGGTCCCCCCTGTGTGCGACTCGCGCGGCTACGCGTCCAGGGGGGTCCGACACGGACCCCCAAAGTACGGCTCCGACAGCTCTTTCGAGCCGGAGTGCGCGGCTCGGTCGGACTGCTCGCGGCGCGCATCGTACTTACCCGGCCGGGGAACGTCTCCATTGCGCGGTGCGAGTCGTGTCCGTGCGAGTCGGTCGGTGCGGTTCGACCCGGGATCGAGTCGGTCGGAGCGGTCGGGACTCCCGGACGAGTCGGTCGGCGAATACGCATCGTACTCGCTCGCCCGGACGCGCGTACGGATCGGTCGGGAAATAGGGCTCCGAATCGGATCCGGTTAAGCCGAATCCGAATCGGAGCCCTACCGGCCGAGATCGGAATCGGCCCCTGTATGTTGTTACTACCCCCCGATGTTGTCTTTGAACATATCGTGGGTCTGGCCTATGGATAGTAAAGCCCTGTATTTTATTCAGGAATCTTTCTTGACAGATGTTTGTGTCTGTGGGCCAGAGCAACCATTTTCTCCAATCAGGATTTGTTCTGTTGTTTTGTAGTATTGTGTCTACTGTGACCGCTCCCTGTGTAGTGCTATTACTTGCAGGTGTTGGTACAGAAGGTGTGTTCATGTCTTTGATCTTAGCTAAACCAAGGCAAGACGTTTGTTGCACAGTGTCCTTCAAAAACATTATTTGATGTGGGATGATACATGCTCTAAACAAAGCTTCCATCCCTTGCACTTGCCAATCTTTAGAACCCCAGACAGATTTTGTGTCAATTGTGTCTTTCCAAAAGTCGAATCCTTGTCTAGACAACTGGGTAATAAAGGCTGCAGAATAAATCTGTTTTGTATTAGTTAACATAATTTTCTGACCTGTTTTGTTTATATTTTTATAGTAAAATGTTTCTGGATCAGATGTATTGTACCCTGAAAAGTAAGGAAACTTACTCGCAAATGTTTTTGAACTACCCTTTGGAGGTGTAGGACAATGTTCCCATTGGTTAAATTTAAAAACATTTCTAGGTGTTGCAGATTTATGCAAGAAATGATGACCATAGTGGTTGTAACAATAAAGTTGTTCATAGTCTGATGAACCCTCTAAATATTCATTGTTAGAGAACGCAGCAGACCTTTCTAGATCAGACATCATGTCATTTACAGTCTCAAAGTCCCAATCATCAGAATAGGTACTGGAGGTAATAAAGTCACTTAATGAAATTTTAAATAAATGTGGAATCTTCAAAAGTTCCGTGGGGCCGAATACATCGAAATCGGTTTTGTTCCAAACTATACCATCCTGTATAGGAACGGCTGTGATGTTCACTGCTGACAAGTCTCTTGTTTCACGATGGGAAGATTTGTGTGGTTTTAAAAGTAAGTTCACATTTTTACTTTCAGTGTCCATACGAATGTATCTGCCATTTATAAGCATGCTGATAGTCATAACCAAAGCTAGCCAAAGCAGAAAGAAAAATATTCCAGAAATAATCCATAGTTCATTCCATGGTGAAACCAGATAAGTCTTTTTCAGGAAATGAAAAAGGTCTTGTACTTGCTGTTTGAACGTTTTTGATGCTGGCGTCATTTCAGGTTCACTTGGATCCTCAGAAAATGTATCAAAGTTAATGAAATAGCCAGAAGCAGTTCGGTCAATTGTTGAAATTGCATCAGGATTTGTTGAAATCGCTGGAACCAGTTGATCACTTGTTACGTTGGTGTAGACAGGTGTGTCTGGACGAACTGTTACTTGAGTTTCAAGAGGGATGAGTTCCATAGCATTGTTGCTTAGTCCTTCATCTGTTACTGCTGAATTCTCGATGGTTATGAGTCTTTCAGTCTGTACCTCTTGGATAGTAGCGAGAGGAGTGCGTCTGCTACTAGGTCGGAGCCACGAGGCCTACTATTTAGTATTGGCCACATACTGTGGTTTGATGAGGTCGATTGACACAAATCTTTTCTCCTTTTTTCCAGCAAGGGGCGGCAGAAGTACTGTTCTTGTTCCGTGGACAGCTAGGACAGGTACTGGTTGTCTGTAAGAAGGTCCAAATTCCTTCTTGTCCGCAATCTTCTCTCTGACTAGATCCCCAACTTCTGGGATCCAGACAGGCCTTGCTGGGACTGCCGGTGTTTCCCCAGTGGTGGTTGGCTTCAAGAACACGTTGCTTTGTTTCGATCTTAGTTCATTTAGATCCTGTAAAACAGCCAAACGATCTTTGATATCAAAGGGTTTATTTTCCACCACTGTGCCTTTACATTCGAGATCAGGAACCCACATTCTTGTCCCAAATAGGACCTCATATGGAGTGACCCCCCTAGAGAACTTCTTGGCAAATTATTTAATGAGCGTTGGACCCCATAAAGATGTTTGACCCACCCATCACCCGAACCTAATACTCTAGCTGTTATAGACTGCTTTATGTCCCGGTTTTTCCTTTCCACAACAGAATTTCCCTCAGGATGAAACGGAGAGGAGTACCACAATGCTACGCCCAAACTGGCCATGGCTTCTTTGTAAGCCCAAGAGCTAAACGCAGGGCCCTGGTCAGAATGTAGTGTGCCAATTGCGTATGTGCCGATAAAGACTCGCAAATCTTTTATAACAGTTCGAGCGTCAGCCGAGCGCTGAGGCCACATCCATAGGAACCTTGACTTAGTATTTGTGGGATTGCATTTGTCCAAAAGGACGCCTGCGCATAGATAGTCTAATGCTGTCTAACAATGGTGTCTGTACTGGGCAGGCTATTTCGTAGTCTGGTGTCTGATGGCGTTCTGCATCACGCTGTATATTGCAGTCTATGCAGTCATCGATGAAGATGTGAATCTGTGTATTTATTCCAGGCCACCAGTACATCTCTTTTAATGTTAATATTGTTTTAGAGATCCCTTGATGTGACAGACCCTCCCCCAGATGTGCTTCATAAATCAAAGCTGCTCTACGTTCCATGTTTGGAATTACCCTATCCCCCACTCCAGGGATTCGAGCAAAAGGAACGTTGTTTGCATCAATTACATAGGAGTACTTTAGTGGAAATTTCTTTGGTAACGCTGCACCACTGCCTTTGCTTGAAGCATTGACAGCCAACAATATCTCACTGTCTATTCTTGTTTTTGAACGAGTGATCGCAGCTACGGAAGCCGTCTGAACAGCCCCCTTTGCGGCTTCGTCAGCCTATGAATTCCCTGCAACGTGAACGCCATCACGTTGATGACTCAGCGTGTGTATCACGTGAGCTTTTGGTAGTTCGTTTTTTAACTGAACTACTTGTTCCCAAAGCGTTTTATGCTTTATTGTGCCACCTTTTGCATCTTTGAACCCGTTTTCAAGCCAATTCTGTATATATTCATTATACGACTGAACACAGTAAAAAGAATCGCACACTATGAGTGTGGGGAATTCGCGATCTGTATTTTCAAGTGCCAGTTTGAATGCTTGTAGTTCAGCTCGCTGAGCTGTGCAATCTCCTGGAGATTGAGTTTTAGTGACCATTGGTCTGAAGTTACCATCTTACATGCAACCTTTAACGATTGCGCATGCTGCACTGTAAGCTTGCTTACTCCCTGTAGCGGGTTGTGCTGATCCGTCAGTGTAAATTATGAATTCGTACTGATCGAGAGGCAAAATTTCAGTGGGCAGATGACATTCATGTTCATATTGCAGGAACGCTTGGGTTTTTAAGTCAGGATCAAAAACATATTCAACATCTGTTGCAGCAAGAGAATTAACCCATTGTATCCATCTAGGATGTAAAGCTTTTGCATTTGGGATGCTCGCTTTTGTAACCGCCTCTAAGGCTGGTACTGGGGTTACGACAATAATGCGTTTTCCTTGAGCTAGAGCTCTTTCTTTTGCTACAGCGGTTTGAACTGCTGTCAGTATTTTTTCAGTTGAAGTGAAGCGCATTTCTGCTTGTGTATACAAATGTGATTTGTATGCTATTGGTACTTTTTCACCCTCATTAAATATTAAATAGGTGAATCCGCATTGTCCCGAAATTATTTGGATCACTAAATTGCGTTAATTTACGTGTGTTTGTAAGTGATTTGTTGCTAACATGTTAGCTTGGAGTGAACGCAGGATTTCTGTGTGTTCCTGTGTCCAATGTTTGATTGAAAAATCAGGTTTGATTAATTCGTAGAGAGGTTTGACCCTTTCTGCGTAATTTAGAATGTAAGGAAAAGGACATTGAGATGGGCAATTCTGGATTTTTTAAAGTTGAATTTATAGCCCTCAGAGGCGAAGCCCAGTATAATGGTACTCTCCCTGTTCAAGTACCTATCCAGGTCATCGTCTGTCAGATAGATGTCATCGACATATGACAATGCCTCATTATCATACATTTGTAGTAACTCTGTTACCCTTGCTGAGAATAACCCCGGGCTGTTTTTGAACCCTTGTGGGAGTCGACAAAATTGACGCTGGGTCCCCATTATTGAGAAAGCTGTTAAGTACCTGCTTTGAGGTGCTATGTTTTGACAAAAGAAACCATTTGAAATGTCCAATGTGGTTTTATATTTTTTGCGCACAATGTTATTCATTAATACTGTACTATGTGCATTTTGCACTGCAAATGTTTTGGAACAAGTGTTCAAGTGTCTGTAATCCAAAACTAGACGATATGTATTGTCTGGTTTGGATACAGGAAACAAAGGATTGTTCATTGAGGAGGTGCATGTTTCAATCACCCCTTGGTATTCAAGTTGATCTAAGATCTCCCTGACTTGTTTTTTAGCTTCTTGCTTTATTGGGTACTGCCTTTGTGCAGTAGGTTCATTTTTAGATGTATTTTGTGGTGAGGTGAGTCCTCATCCCATCCTACATGATTTTTATATAATGCTGGGGCCTGGGCAACTGCCCATTTCCTGGCATAAGTATATTTTAGGTGAATTGGAATATGGTCGGAGAAGGCTGGCATAATAATGTCCTCGCCATGTGGGCACTCCCTGACAAAATTTGGTGGCCAGTCTTTTTCTGCTAGAAGTATATCATAACCCCTTGACAGTTTTTCCCAAAAGATTGCTTTCACTTGTCTTGGTATGTCTCCCTCCATTCGGAGTGTTATTTCATATAACTTTTGTGGAGTACTAACCCTGGTGTCTACAGTCTCTACTGTGATATACTCATTCAAATCCACTATCTCCAGAAGTTCCTTCAGGTTCTGGCGAGCTATTGTTACTTCTGCTGCACTGTCCAGCATTGTCTGAGCCCATTCTCCGTTCTTGAGCTGTGTTCTCAGTATTCTCGGCATGTCTGATCTTCAGACCTGCTACCTTCTTTTTTGAGAATTGAGGTTTTGATTTATTTTTCTGAACGTGTTTCTCGTCTTTGGATTTCACGGGTTCTTCTCTATGTTCTGACCGTCCTCTTCTGTCTGATGTCTGTGACGATGTCTGAAAGGTACGAGAGGAACGTGTATCAGTATCTTGATTTATCCCTATCCCTGAGGTTATACCTCCTTTCAGAGGGCTCCTTTTGAGGAGACCTACCTCGGGATTGAGAACGAGTCTCTCTTGAATTTTGTTTATTAGTTTCCCACTTCTTTGTAGAAGATGTAGGACTTTGTTTAATAGAGTCCTTCTCAGGACTTTCAGATAGTTTTGGCTTCAATGGTTTTCCACCCAAACTATCTCTGCCTAATTCTGCATAAGATTGTTCTATTATTCTGGGTAGTTCATTTTGATGTTCTGTTACATCAAATTCCCTTAAGCGTTGGCGGATCGCCACTGATGCTGCCTCCCCTTTAATATTAGATAATATTATTGTTGAGACCTGGTCGAAGTTTTTCAGTAATTTCATACCTAAATTCAGAGCAGGTTCTGCCCCGTATTCGTTTTGAATTTGTTTCAGGACATCTGGTATTACTGCAATTGATGGAACACCATGAGTTTTAGTATTGATGGCAGCAAAGACTGAGCCCCAAGTGGTGCAGTCTTCCAGTTGTGGTGTGATCCCCATTGGTAAACAGATTGTTAGGATTCTGTGTTTCTCATACGGGCTAGTATTTGGAAATACTGCTTCGATTTGAGTAATTTTTTGAGCTATCCAGAATGGAATTTGTTCACGTTTTGTGGGCGTTTTACCCATGACTGCGTGTAAAGTCTGTGAAGTAATTTTTAGTGTATTCCCATGTAGAGGGGTTTGATTGGGAATGGTCAATGGTGGTTGGACTGTGAAAGTCTGCATGACATATTGGACTAATTGTGTGTAAATGTTTATTAACTCTTGTAGTTGAGTAAGTAATTCCTCGTCTGACATTATATCGAGGTCAGGATGAGGTGTGTAGCCGGCTAGAATCGGCCATGTTGCTCCTGGTCTACCTAGTGGACCGAGCCTGGTAATGTTTCTGTGATGTTTTAGGGCGCCTTTAAACCAGAGATGATGCTCCTGGTAAGTTAGTGGAATCTCAATATCCTCGAAAGGAATATATTCCTCTGGTGGTTCCTCTTCTTTGAAGAAGTGAAACACTCTTGTTAATGGATTTGATTCTGGGAATACTATCCATTGAACAGAATACCTCTGTTTGAAATGATTCGTGTGCCTCTATCACGAAAACTGCTCTACCACCTATTGGTGATAGGCCGTGTTTTATAAGTTTTAGAGTGATGGCTCTCCTTAAGTTTGGAGTGATGTCTATAACACCCTCCTCGGTTTCATGTAAATGGGTAAAGTTAAAAGCTGTTACGACTGGGTCAGCCGCAGCTACACCGTCCTCGGTGCCATTATCCCCGTGTATGGACATTTGTTTTTTGAAAAATGTAGAACAAGTTTCAAGGAAACAAAAGATAAGGTGCACAATATTTTGGAACACTGTATCCTTCAACGTTGAACATACCAAACAGCTAATATATAGTTTTTTTTGTCCTATTTAGCTTTGGCGGATACTTAACCCTACCCACTCCAGACGTCTTATGGACTATGTGAGTAGGGGTCTCTGAGAAAAGCACAACTGAGTTACTCAGTATCTAGCATTAAATTACTGCCTTACCAAATGTTTGGGCGCCATGTAGTGTAGTTCCTATTTCCCTAATAGGCTCTGCGCATTGGAATAATATACCCTATAGGTTTGACATAGGACTGAGGCCAGTATGTCCCTATCGAGTATATTAAACTTAATTACTTTGTGCCAGCTAGCTCAGAGGCCACTAGAAACTCCTTGTAAACAAGAAGGGAGTAGTTTCTGGCAACCGCATAAACATGACAACTTTTGTTTCCCTTTAGAATCGGAACACTCTCAGAATCGTGGAAACAATAGATTACAGTTTCACTCAGCTAATCGTGCATGCTTAGTTTCTTCAGAGTTACACAGAAAGAAAAGACGGGCGTTTCAATAAAAGGATTTATTGAACAGTCTTGTTTCTCGTGTAAGAGATATGAGCTGTTATGATCACAAGACAGTATGCAAGATATATAATGTACAGCGTAAGCAGTAGAAAGAAATAATACTGCGCTAGCATTATCTTTTAGCTATGACACATATATTTAAATACATAGAATAACATAAGCTAAAAATGCGAGTACTCATACGATGCTTCTCTAAGCTAGTTCTACCCCAGTGTGCCTAACCTAACCTAGGTGTAGGGCAAGGTAAGAAGTAGGTGAAGTATTCTATAGTATGGTATACTAAGAGTCTGATATGCTAAGAGTCTAGTATGCCAAGAGTCTAGTATGCCAAGAGTCCCTCTAGGTTCTAGTCAGCTCCATACCTTGAGAATGAGAGAGGTGGGAATCTCTTTCCGGATCTTTGAACTCTAATACCCCGCGAAGGGAGTCAGAACACTGGAAGCTGGATTCTCTGCGAGCAGGGATGACAGCGTCTCTTCTCAGTGCGTCAGGCCGGGATACGGGCTCCTCTAAAGTCGAGGTCTCCTCTAACTTGCTTGGGCAAGGGAAGGTATATTTATACCTGGAAGGTGCCTTGGAATGTTTGCATTGACGTGAAGTCGTTCAGAGGAAGACGTCAGGAATGAACCCTTAAGGAATAGCGGTTCATGCATAATAGATGAGTTCTTGGAGAAATCAATAATCCTGTGCTAGGGGAACTCCCAAGAGCTTAAGGGTCTGGTTTCTAAGAACTCGTTGTGACGTTGGGGTGGACGGATGTTGGTGACTATGCCTGTATTTGGAGTGCATGGCTAATGCCTAAATAAGGACTGGGATTTTATGCCTATATAAGGGCAATGTGAATTGTGCCTATATAAGGACATGTTTCAGGAAAACCTATATACGGACACCTAAAGCGGAATACAACAGTATGCCCTGTGTTTCAGTCGGTGTTCCTCTTTACGGGGAAGGTGCGTCTCCTGGAGGGCGGCAATTTTAATCTGGTGATCATTTAAGAATTTCCAGAACTGCTGCCTCTTGTTAGGGGTGTTAAGCCCCTTCACGTTCCATGTCTAACAGTTAATCCCCATCATTTGTCAGCAATGCCAGGGCGGCTAGGCCCGCTCGCCCTCCCCTGCACATTGCCCATCATGGTCCCCCCAGCCCGCGACCTAGTAGTGAAAAAAGCATGGTAGACCATGACACCTGAAAACCAAAAAGAAAAAAGGAAGAAGAAAATGGACCTTATCCAACTTAGTCCAAAAACTTGCACTCGGGGGTCCTCAATCACAGAGGAGAACCTCATTTCGAGCATTGTCTGGGGCGGACAAATTCCGCCGCCGAGGCCCAATAACAGTTCCGTATGTATCGAAAAAAGCCAGTAGCTAGCAAGCTCTTTGGTTGTTGTGGTCGGCATGGTAAGTTTGAACCTTTCTCCCCACCACGTTGGTGTAAGTGACAGCGTGACTAGATCCAGACCAGGATTATCTCAGTGACCCCATCGGGGCGTGTGAACCACTGGACTGCCCGATCGACTCAGGCGAAACAAAGCTCTCTAGTCGCCATAAAACCAGGAGTTCCTCAACCCACAGTATTTTTGCTTGGTCTGCGCTGCTGAAGCCAAGGGCCACCCCCCCCCTGCTTCCTCGGGCCCGTCGACGCCTCCGCTCTCCTCTCCTCCGCTGCATGTGTTGTTGCTGGCACCTCAATGCCCAGGATAGTTGCTGCCTCCTCTAGGTCCGTGCAGTGATAGTTCTTATTGTCCAGTGTAAAAGCAAGCCCAAAGGGGTATGTCCAACGGTACCTCACCTTGCGTTCTCTTAAGGCTGCAATGATGGGTCGGAATTGTTGACGCCGGGCGAGTGTGGCTTGAGCCACGTCTTGGTAGAGCGAGCACTCCGTGTTCTGAAAGGATACCCTGTCCAGGGCTCGTGCTTTCTAGAGGACCATCTCCTTAGTTTTAAAGGAACTGAATTTTGCCAGTACATCTCGGGGCTTTCTGGCATCTTCTGGGCCTCGAGTCCCCACTCTGTGCACTCTCTCTAGGCGGACCTCCGGTGCAGAATCTCCGAGTACTGTTGAGAAGAGCCCCACCATAAAGGCCTCCAAGTCCAGGCCCTCGCACCCTTCCTCCAAGCCTCTCACACAAATATTCTCCCGGTGGGAGCAGTTTTCAAGGTCTTCACAGCGGAGCACTGTGGCTTTCAACTGTGCGCGAAGGTCATCGGAGTGGGTCTCCAAGGGTCTCATGCGGTCCTCCAGTTCCTGATGTTTTGCCTCCAGGTCAAGCGCGCGGGACCCGATTGAGTCGACGTCAGATTGCAGAGCTACCAGCCAGCTCCCCATTTCTGCCTTGAATGCGCCAAAGGAGGCCCCTATGTCGGCCTTGATATCGTCTCTGAGTTCCTGCTTGAATTCCCGGAGCGAGGACATCAAGTCCTCTCTTGTGAGCGCCATACCGTCGTCCAACCACGATGGTTCGTCATTAACTGCCCCCTTGTTGGCGGGGGAGAAGAAGCTGGAGACCCTCGAGGGCTGTGCCTTTTTGGGTGGCATAGGGACCTTCACCCACCTCCTGTGCGGGCTTTCCTCGCCTTGGGTAAGGACGTGGGGGATTAGGCGCAGCAGGGACTCTCCAACTTTGCTCAGTCGAGCCGTCCAGGTGAACCTTCCGACACAGGTAAGAGGGGCTCAGCGGCGAGGAGGCAAGAAGACGTGGAGACCAGGGCTCGTCGCGGTGGAGGGGTGGGCATGTAGCGAGTGTCCCGCCACTTCTCGGGTTCAGAACGGATAACGCAGGACTAGGGTGCTCAAGTGGACTAGGGACCCCTACTTTGCTTCTGGGACAGTTATGGGGTGTTCAGAGAGCCATTGAGAACAGCAGCAGGTGCAGCGCCCCCCTGGACCACAGGGGGGCTCCTTTGATTGGCGCCTCAGCCCATTTCCTCTATGTCACCAAAGAGACTCTCACCTCTGGGGCAAGCAGACAGAACAAGCTTGGTGTGGGCTGGCATTTGCAGCAGGACCCCCCCTCGGGGCGTCGACCGACCGTTGTGTTGGGGGAATGCATTGAGGGCGAGAGACCCTCAGCCTGGGCCTTCTCACGAGGCTCTGGACCGGTGCCTGGCCGCCGCCATCTTAGGGTCAGGCACCATGTTTCTCACACTCCTTCGGCGGGCTGTTGCTGTGCAAGGGGGGGCCCCCCGCTCCTCACCGCTGCTGTCGACTGCCGCCGGGCAGGTCTCCAAGCATGACCGACCCCCCGGGGGTCCCCGCTTCGTCAGCCAGAGTCGCCGGCGGGAGGGCGCTTCTTCCCGCGTGGACGCTGGTAGTGCCAGGCGCTGTCAACTCGCCGATGCTGTCAACCCCTGGGGGCTGAACGAACGGGACCTCCAGCACCCCCAGTCCACCCACTGATCGCGGGGTTTTTAGCGGGTCCCGCTGCTCCGGCTAGAGTCTTCAGTGCTGGACAGGGTGACGGCCGCCATCTTAATACCCCGCGGGTGCGGGTGAGATAAATCTCTGCCCTCTCACATCACACCGGGGGGACTGTTCTTGCTCTTTTATCGCCTCCTCCGCTCCCAGGTGCTTAGGGCGAGCCGTCCAGCCGGATTTGTGGCATTTGGTGAGCTTCCAGCTACTAGTTTGTAAGGGCCTGGCACGGAGCCAATCGGATTTACGTCCGGTCGGCCATGAAGGTTCTGTGCTTCATCGATTTGTTTATTTTTTTTTTAAAATTATTTAAAATATATACATTTTTTGTAATTATTTTTAGTTTAAAAATAAGTTTAAAAATTGGATAATTTTGCATTTTTAAATATTTAAATTTATTTTTAATTTAGAATGTAATATATATATATTTTATTTTTTTGAGAAGGGGTGTCTCAAATTTTAATTATAATTTTTTTAATAATTATAATTTTTAATAATTTTTTATTTTAAATATTATTTTAAATTTTTTGTGACAAATGTTTAAATAAATTGTGTTACATTTTTAAATTTGTTAAAGAAATGTAAATTTTTATAAATTATTTTTTTTTGTTTTAAAATTATTTTTTATTTTTATATATTTTTAATTTTTTTATTACGTAGTATTTTTATATTTTTTTGTTTTGGATTTAGGAATAGGAAATTTTTTAGGATTTATTATCCAGCACTGTCCCTGAGTTTAGTTGGTTCTGTAGTTGGAATAGTAATTTTTTGGGGTTTATTATCCAGCACTTTCCCTGAGTTTAGTTGGTTTTGGAGTTGGAATAGTAATTTATTGGGTTTATTATCCATCACTTTCCCTGAGTTTAGTTGGTTTTGGAGTTGGAATAGTAATTTATTATAGTTTATTATCCAGCACTTTCCCTGAGTTTAGTTGGTTTTGGAGTTGGAATAGTAATTTTTTGGGGTTTATTATCCAGCACTTTCCCTGAGTTTAGTTGGTTTTGGAGTTAGAATAGTAATTTATTATGGTTTATTATCCAGCACTTTCCCTGAGTTTAGTTGGTTTTGGAGTTGGAATAGTAATTTTTTTGGGTTTATTATCCAGCACTTTCCCTGAGTTTAGTTGGGTTTGGAGTTGGAATAGTAATTCTTTTGGGTTTATTATTCAGCATTTTCTCTGAGTTTAGTTGGTTTTGGAGTTGGAATAGTAATATTTTTGGGTTTATTATCCAGCACTGTCCCTGAGTTTAGTTGGTTTTGGAGTTGGAATAGTAATTTTTTGGGGTTTATTCTCCAGCACTTTCCCTGAGTTTAGTTGGTTTTGGAGTTGGAATAGTAATTTACTTGGGTTTATTATCCAGCACTTTCCCTGAGTTTAGTTGGTTTTGGAGTTGGAATAGTAATTTATTATAGTTTATTATCCAGCACTTTCCCTGAGTTTAGTTGGTTTTGGAGTTGGAATAGTAATTTTTTGGGGTTTATTATCCAGCACTTTCCATGAGTTTAGTTGGTTTTGGAGTTAGAATAGTAATTTATTATGGTTTATTATCCAGCACTTTCCCTGAGTTTAGTTGGTTTTGGAGTTGGAATAGTAATTTTTTTGGGTTTATTATCCAGCACTTTCCCTGAGTTTAGTTGGGTTTGGAGTTGGAATAGTAATTCTTTTGGGTTTATTATTCAGCATTTTCTCTGAGTTTAGTTGGTTTTGGAGTTGGAATAGTAATATTTTTGGGTTTATTATCCAGCACTTTCCCTGAGTTTAGTTGGTTTTGAAGTTGGAATAGTAATTTTTTGGGGTTTATTATCCAGCATTTTCTCTGAGTTTAGATGGTCTTGGAGTTGGAATAGTAATTTTTTTTAGAGTTTATTTGTACATTAAAATAAGAAAGGAGACGTATGTTAGTTTTTATTGTGAACATTTTTATTTGCAAATAAGTGTTTTTTTTGTTCAAAAATAAATTGTTTTAAATTGTTTTTGTTATAAAAATTTTCACAATATTAAAAACATGATTCAGAAATTTTGATGTTATTTAGATTTTATTAAAGAGTATAATATATTTTTAACACACATTTTTTATGTACAATTGTAAAATTAAAAATATGTTTTATATACATATTTTTTTAACAGTTTTGAAAAATGGTACATTTTTTGGAACTATAGGCATGTAACAGTAAAGTAAATATATTTTAGTACTAATTTTATTGTTTATCATTTTTTATGACAAAAAGTAAACATTTGTATATGTATACATTTCTTTTTAGATGTTTTTAATAAATTTTATATAATGTAATTTAAAAAAAAATTATATAATATGTATTTTACAAATTTATATTTTATATATTTTATAATATTATTTATAATAAAATATTATTTAATATATTGAATATTTTACAATATTTTTAATACATATATTTTTATCATATTTTTTTAGTAAACATTTTCATATTGTTTGCACATTTACAGTACATGAAACAAACATACATTTAAATATATTTTATATATTATATTTTTTGCTAATATAATATTTGATATATATTTTTTTAAATTGTATACTTTTTTGAACATTTGATTTTTTTTTACAATAAACAAAAATATATATTTAATTTTTGGGAATTTTTTATTATTTCTTCATTCTTGTCTATGGGGTGTCAGTCTTTTTTTCATTTTTATTATGCGGCCATTTTTTTCTCATTTCCTCACTTTTCTGTGTATCTGTTTCGGCTTTAGGTCATTTTGGAAGACAGAACCTCACGGTTAGGAGCTGTGTTTCGTCAGTTAAGGTAAGTTTAATTTAATTTATTTTTAAGGTAGTTTTAGGGTAGGGGCGAGGTAGTAGTAGTGTAATTAGATTTGTTAGGACGTTATTTGGTCGTTTATTGAGTAGTTAGGTGTTGTTTTGGTAGTTTAGTGTTTTATGTGTTTGACGTAGTGTTGGATAAAAGTAGAGTGTTATGTAGTGTTAGTTATGTGTTGTTTAATTCTGTTATCTTGTATTTGATGTTGATATTGATGTGTATGGGTTTGTAAATGTTATTGTGGGAGGGTGTTCTTTTTTCTTTACAGGTTTTCTGTTTTGTGAACGGATGGTGCTAACGACACGTTTATTTTTTTTTAAAAGGCAAATGTATTTTGTTTTTTAAAACAAGTTAATTTACATTTCCTTTTATTTTTCTGGTTTGTTGGAGCGTTTTCTTTTTAGCTTCTTTCCGGGTTTTTGAGGGTTTTGTTATTGAGAGGATTGCGTTGTTTGAGCCTTTTTTCTACAGTTGTATCTTTGCATTTTTTTGGGGCTTTATTTTCGAATGGATTCGTCTGTCGATTTATCTACTATGGATTTTTTCGTTTTCGAGGATCCTCTACTGCAACATAACTGTAAGTAATTTTTTATTATTATGGGTGGGAAATGTTTTTGGTTACATTGGTTTGTTTGTTTCTTTTTATTTTAATAATTATATTTTGTAATATTTTTATGTTCGTTTTTAAATTGTAAATGACATAATTATAATTCTTAATTTAAAAAAGTGTAGAATTATGTTGTTTAAATGTTTTGTTATTTTAAAATGCTTATTATGTTTAGCATTGTTTTTTTGTTTAAAGTATAGATTTAGCAATCATGTCTAAGGGGCCCATTACGATGGCGGGCGGACTTTGTCCGCCCGCCACCGTAACGGTAAACGGGACCGACCTCCAGAGGTGCGGCGGTCCCGCTGTGCCCATTAGGATGCGACCGCCACCCTGGCGGTTGCATCCCACATATTTAACATTGTGGCGGGCGGTGCTGTAAGCAGCACCCGCCACAATGTTAAATATGCATGTTGTGCATTGGCATGCACAACGTGGCAGGCACCGCGCGGTGCCTGCCACCTTGTGTATGCCAATGAAGGGGGGTACCATAGGTACCCCCCAAGTGCAGGCCCCCAACCCCCCACCCCCCAGGGGCCCGTGATGGGCCCCCAAAGCAATCTCCGCCGGCCTTTCCATGGCGGCATCGCCGCCATGGAAAGGCCTTTCTGAATGCCCATGATAATATGGATGGCGGTGCCTGCAAGGCACCGCCACCATATTGTCTCCCTTTTCTGCCCGGTCGGCAATCCAACCGGCGGAAAAGCGGCGGACGGACTTTCCGTCCGCCGCTGTACCCCCGCCACGCTAATGTGGCGGGGGGTAAATGGTGGGCGGGGAGTTATCGCGGGCGGATCGCCACCGCCGGTCGGGCGGTGGCGGTCCGCCCGCGATATTAATGACCCCCTAGGTATTCTAGCCCTTTGGTGTTTGGAAATAGTCGAGTTTTGTGTTTTAGGTATTCGTACATTATTTTTGTTTGTTTACTGAGTTTAGGGCCGATTTTAGTTTGCGATTGCTCTAGCCATAGCTCTGTTCTTTTTTGATAGCTTCTATTAGTTTTTGTAGGGTTGGTTGTCCTCTTCCTTATGTGGCTTGGAAGGCATTATGTAAATCAATTGGGGTGGTGGAATGCACACCTTTGTATTCAATCAATTTCTCTATGCTTAAACCTCAATTTCTTCAATGCTGGAGCGGCGTGCAAGCTTGATAGCGCTTCGCCCAATGCGCTTGAAAAGTACACACCATCAAAGGGGACCCGGGTTCGGTCCCCATACAAGCTGCACAACCTTCTTTTCACCATATAAATGAATCCAATGAATTAAACTCTTTGTTTTATTCTTCACTTTTAAATTTATTTTACTCTATTTCTTGTCTCCTGTTTTTTCAATTTTTTCAATTCATTTTATACATTCAGCTTCCCTTTAAAGGGACTTTTTAGAGCACAGGGGAGTAACGTTTCCACAAGTCACGATATTAAAATCCAATGCATTTCAGGAATTGTTCCCTTCGTCAGGGATATCTAAAATACAAACAATACGTGAAAGGACAATCAGTATTCTCATCCCATTCCTCACCTGATTAACAAGCATAAAACACTACATACTTCATGTGAAATCTGTCACGTCCGTTCCTAATTCTGTTACAAAAAGTGTCGTGCACATATACCCAACATTTAATCTGATGTTCACATAATATCTCAAAGCCAAGATTATGCAGAATTCAACCACCAACAACCTCATCCATTGAACCCCCGTGTTTTTAGCTGCGCTGTCACCCCTGCAAAAGATTCTGCCCTTCACCCCGTCTTACTCAAATACCTGTCTTTTACTAACTATAATTCCTCCGACAAAAATATACTTGCCGTGACTGATGTAATCATGCTGCCTCGTACTTCATTAAACCTTAATTCAAACTCCTTGCAGCGCTAACTCGCATGTTCAACACCCTCGATATTACACCTTCATAACGTCTCAACTCGAGCAAGCGACACCATTAACCACAGCAGCTTCATCTTTCTGCTCCGGGCGTGCTTCATCTTCTTAAATAACGGCTATCCCGCTAATCACACGTATGTCTTGTTAAAGTAACACTCCACTGAATTACACCATGCACTCTTCCCCTCGACTTAACTATAAATACTGCATTTCCCAGCATGCAACAAGGTTTCTCACGTCTAAAATGCCTAATCACCCGACATTTCCCTGGTATTAAACAAACCCTATTAATTGCACCTTATTAATTGAATTGGTGAAAACAATATTCATAAACTAACTACAATATTCGTAAGGTATCTGTGTTTCACGTACTCAATACTGCAAAATGTAATGTTAATTCAGCAATATGCCCAATTTCACGTGTCCAATAAAAACATACAAATATACAAGTCTCTTGTGTTTCCTTGCTGATCATCATGACTCACGACTGTGTCAACCTCCTCTGTGCTGTAGATGTTATTTCTCGCTGTACATTGTCCCATCTTCATTATTATCCATGTTAGAACTGCTCCATCTTTATTCTCGGGTGCAAACCAACCGGAGGACGAACATCATGTAATGTAAATCAATTGGGGTGGTGGAATGCACACCTTTGTATTCAATCAATTTCTCTATGCTTAAACCTCAATTTCTTCAATGCTGGAGCGGCGTGCAAGCTTGATAGCGCTTCGCCCAATGCGCTTGAAAAGTACACACCATCAAAGGGGACCCGGGTTCGGCACGACACTTTTTGTAACAGAATTAGGAACAGACGTGACAGATTTCACATGAAGTATGTAGTGTTTTATGCTTGTTAATCAGGTGAGGAATGGGATGAGAATACTGATTGTCCTTTCACGTATTGTTTGTATTTTAGATATCCCTGACGAAGGGAACAATTCCCGAAATGCATTGGATTTTAATATCGTGACTTGTGGAAACGTTACTCCCCTGTGCTCTAAAAAGTCCCTTTAAAGGGAAGCTGAATGTATAAAATGAATTGAAAAAATTGAAAAAACAGGAGACAAGAAATGGAGTAAAATAAATTTAAAAGTGAAGAATAAAACAAAGAGTTTAATTCATTGGATTCATTTATATGGTGAAAAGAAACTTGTATGGGGACCGAACCCGGGTCCCCTTTGATGTTGGAAGGCATTATGCCATCCTTCCACTGCGTTGTTAGTTTTAGCTTTTTGAGCTAGAGTGCGATTGTAGATGTTCCACCAGGGGATTTGAAATTTTGGTTGTCTACGGTGCCCTGACCTATGTAGCCTTCCTACCCAAGTGTCTTCAAAGTAGTCTAGGAAGGGAGTTAGTTCAGTTTTGTTTGCTTGACAAAAAGGGCTTTCAAGAAGTATGTTATAGTGGTTGGCTACTTCAGTTGTTGGTACATAGGCCAGGGCTATTAATTTTTTTATTTGGTCGGCAAAGTTGCTAATGGTGGCGTGATTTATACTTAGAGTAGATTTTTGGAAGTGTCTCCAGATAGCTCGGTTGAAGTGGTAATAGCAACCTTGTATTGCAGTGTGTGGGTATATTTTTAAAATTGACTGAATCATTGCTTGTTCAAAGTCAATGATTATTTTTGGAGGAAAGTAGTTGTCGGTGTATTGTTTTAGTATTGTAAGAAGCTCTATGTAGGTGGTGTTTTGCTTATTAGAGAGTAGTGCGTATATGAAGGGGATGTTATTGTCTTCATATTCGCCGTGGATGGTATATAGTTGGTAAAAAGGCGTGGGCAAACTTTGAATGTGCCATCCATCATCCACGTTTCGCAGTTTTTAAGTTTTTGTAAGTTGTTGTTGGTTTGTGTTGGACCTGGCCCTGCTTGCAGGGTCATCCCAAACTTTTTCGCCTTTTCCTCCTAGCCTTTTTGCTGTAAGGATGTGATTGAATGCTGCACAATGATGTGCAGAGGTTGATTTACGCTGTTTAGAAATGTCACTTTTAAAATGGACGCCATTGCTTTGTGCTTTGTGCCCCCTGCCTGCGGTGGGTTGGCGGTCTAGTGTTCGAAGTGACAGGGTGCCCTACACCTCCCCCACAGTGACAGTTGGGACTGGAACTGCCAGGAGCCTTCTAGAAGGTTCTAGCCCTTTCTGGTAGGTGGGGTGAGGGGGGTATATATAGGGGGGCTGTGCCTCCATGTGGTCAGACTGAACGTGGACTTGATCGAGAGGGGACACTCTGCCAGGAGGTACCGCCGCAAGGGCCTGTGTGCTGGCCCCTGAGCCCATCTGTACCCCTCTGCTGTCCACAGGGCCAGTGAGAGCCTTTGCTGGAGTGAAGACTGCTATGTCAGGAGGAGTGCCACTTTATGGGAGATGCCTGCTTCTAGGAGCTGCTGTCCTGTACTGATGAGTGCCCACTGTCTGCTGATCCTACCCAGCCTTGCCTGCCTGCTCTGCTGCCCTAGTGCCTCGTGAGCGCTATACTTTGACTGCCTGTATTCCAAGGAGGTGAGGAGTGTGGGCACTACTTCCTTGTGAGGGACTCTGGATCCTCGCCAGCCCCCTAGCACCTTGTGAGGGCTGCAGCTTTATTTGGTGGGACCTAGCGCCTGGGAAGCGCTACAACTTTATTCCCGCAGTGACTGTGCTCCTCCTGCTGCCTAGTGCCTTGGGAGGGCTGCAGCGCTATCCAAGCCCCCAAGAACTTTCCTGCCGCTTAGCGCCTCGTGAGCGCTACCTCCAGCACCTGCCCAGTAGAAGAAGGTGCGTGGGTCCTACAGCACGTGCTGCCAGGGAGAGAGGTTGTGTTACAAGCTCAGCGGGAGCCTACCCCGCGTGATTGCGCACTTTTGCTGATTTAAATGAAAGCGGGTGCCCACCTTGCACTCATGTTTGCTTTTGCTAGCGGGAGCCTACCCTGTGCTTGTGCCGCATTAGAGTGCTGCCTTGGGAGCGGCTTATTTGGAAGGGCAGCGGGAGCCTACCCCGTGCCTTCCTGCCTGGGTAAACCAAGAGCGGGTGCCCACCCCGCATTGATGCCTCTTTGAGTAGCGGGTGCCCACCCCACACTCCTGCGATCGCCGGGGAGACGGAGCGCCGCCGACGCCACGAGGAAGCTCTGACCCCTGCCTGGAGGTGGGCGGGGGCCGCACGACGGAAGCCACTGCCGGCCGGAGCCTCGTGGAGGCCATCTCCGCCTCCCCCCTGCCTGGAGGAAGCCGGAAGTGAGGAGGTGGTGTTGCGGGGCTCCCGTGAGCTGATGGGAGCCCCGGGTCTGTAAAGGGGCCAGGCGGGAGCCTACCCCACGCTGGCAAATGGCCCCAAAAGTCAACGGAGACTTCGCTCCGTAGGTGGGGGCTCCCCGTGAGGGAAGGAGAGCCCCTGCGTGCCGCCTGGATCGTCTGGAGCCTCGCAGGCTCCACACCGAAGTCCCGGGTCCTGGAGGGGGGCCCGGGTGAAGTCCGGGGAAGCTGCTCCAGCGTGAGGGAGCAGAGCGAAGAACCGAGGAGTCCTGCCCCAGCCGGTGAGTGGGGCTCCGTGGTGGTCCTTGGTGGCGGTGCCTGTGTAAGGAACAGAGTCTGAGCGACCCCGTCTAGCAGCGGGTCGCTCCAACGAGGGGCTCAGTCTGCCGGGGGTTGAGGGGTGTGTCGGGGCACATTGTCGGTGCCCGCCCCCACCGGTGGACGCTCTGAGGGCACCGTGGTGCCCGTGCTGAACTTACAGCTGCCCCATCTGACAGCGGGCAGCTGCAACATGGGGCAAGGTGATTGTTAGAGTCCCAGTGGGGGCTCTGGAGGCACGGTAGTGCCGGTGCTGACTGGGCTTTCCACAACTGCCCCACCGGACAGTGGGCAGTTGCAATGATTGGGCAACTTTCCTTTTAGAGTCCCTGGAAGGAGGGGGCTCCCCAGGCGCAGTGGCGCCAAAAGACTAATCCGCAATATTGGTGGCGTGATATGTCTGCCCTACTGCTGATGATTGCCTAATGCTTTTCCCTAAGGGGGGCCCTGCTGATATGAGCGTGCCTAATGTGGTATTCCTGCGGATATGATGCACATTGTGTTCTTATGTCCTAAGGTTAGGCTTTTACACGGAGGGTGGTGCCTCTGCCCGAGGATGATGCCTCTATCCTCGCAGGGTTATGCCTATTGCAGTTATGCTGTTGGGGCTCTGCCTCATGCTAATGCGCCTGATACCCACTGTTAATGAAGGTTATTCCTAGGTCTATGCGGAATATGATTTTTGTCTAATGCCATGCAATGCTGGTTTCGTTCTAGGCCCCATCCTAATATGGTAATGCTCACATGTTTTATGCCTAATGTTATGCAGCATATGTTTCACAGGTTCTGTGCCTTACGCCCAGTGATTCCATGCCTGCTGTTAGGCCTAAGGGGTGGTGATGCCCAGAAGATGCTAATATAGTTATGCATAGTGTGTCTTCTCCCCGGACTTAGGCCCACGTGATGAGGGTCGATGTTTATGCCTAATGGGCTGCAAGCATGTTTTCCTTTCAGGTCTGATGCCAATGTGTCCCCTGCTTACATTGCTGGTTTTCACGCCTCTTGCTGCTGTTATACATAATGCTTTTATGCTTATTGCACTGTTGCTAGTGTATGTCGATGCCTCCATGCTAACAGGTCTTCCACGCCTAATGTCATGCATAAGGGGGTTTCCAGGCCGAAGACTATGTTATGATGTTTTCAGGTTCATGCCTACTGCCAATGTAATCTAAACTACGTGCATGGGCTTGCTAGCAGCTACTGGCTGTTATTCATCTAATGCTGATGGACCCTACATTTATTCTTTCTTTGTACTTGTGATGGTTCGGTCAGCGGCCCGATTGGCCCTGCCGTGTAAATAGTCCCCCTGTAGACTGCTACCCGGTGCCAGTTGGCACAATGTTACAACTGTGATTGCCTTATGACGTGTTCTGCATAATACATATGCTGTTTTTTCACCTAACCTGGTGTGGTCTCTTTTTGTAGTGTGCCTGGTGTGTCGCTTGTGAGTGTGCTGCGCAGATGCTTTACACAATGCCTCCGAGTTTGGCCTACCCGCTCCGCACCATGCTACCCCGTTTCTAACAGTTTGCAAAGATGATAATTCATTTTTCATGACTTGTTGTCATGAAGAAGGAATTTTTCACCTTCGTGGGTGATGGTGTATTCCGGTAATATTTCTATTTCTGCAAAAGTTTGGGGGGTGGGTGGTGTTTGAGCTGTAGCTCCTTCAGTTCTGACGATTAATCTTGTTAGAGTGGACTGGAGATGGATGGTAGTTGTCCTGTGACATGTTCGGGAACCCTAGTTAACACGTTTTTTAGTATTTGGGTACTGGGCTGTTGGGAGCTGTCTTACCGTCCGCCGCGGTGCCCCCCGCCATACTAATATGGCGGGGGGTGTAACGGGAGCATTTGGCGGGCGGATCGCCACCGCCGACCCGGCGGTGGCAATCCGCCCGATATCATAATGGGCCCCTAAGTCTCTATTCTAATTTATTTGTGAAAAAAATATATACTTACTCATTTTAGTTGATGAAGTGTTTTTCGTTGATGTGGTTTTGTTGACTTCTGTAAAAGCTGTTAAGAGAAAAGTATTTGTTAGTTATGTTTTGCATTTTTATTAAATTTATTACTTTTAAATATTTTACTTTATTTGTTGTTTAAGTTATATACTTTTTATAATGTTGATTTTATTGTTGTGTACGTAAATCTTTGTGTTGAATTTTCTAGGTGGATTTTTAGTGAAGTTTAATCTCTGATATGTAAAGGAAAACATGTTATAGTTTTAGTTAATTAAAAAAAAGTTGTTGTTATTTATTTAGTTATAAAGTTTTGATCTTACCTTTATGGAAGGATTTTCGGAATAGTTGTTTGTGTAGTTGTTTTTCGTTCTGTGTTCTCTCTCGCAAAGGTTCGCCCTTCCTCCGTGTTTGTCTGATATACGGTAACATTTTTGTTGATTAATTGTTTTATAGTGTTTATTTAATTAGTTAGAGTTTTCTATTGATTTGTGTTGGTGCAGTTTACATTTATTGGTCGAGATAGCTTTTTTAAGTTTTTTAGCTGTTACATTTTAATTTGTTTCATATTTATTATGTTTATCTAATGTTTGTTTTTATTTTGTTTATTGTTGTTATTTAAATGTATATTGAGATAAATGTGATATTTTCTTTTATATATGATATATATTTATGTTTGTTTATTTTATGTAGTTGTGATATATTTTTATTATTGTATTGTTTATTTATTTATTTGTGTTTGGATTTTTAGTGTATTTGTTTTATTTAATGTTATTAATTATGTAATTATTTTTATTGTTTGTTTAAAATATTTGGTATATGTTATTTTTTTATATAATTGTAAATAGTATATTTTTATGTGTAAATGTTATTTTGGATAACGTTTATATGTATTTTATCGATGTTTGTGTTGTTGATATTGTTTATATCGATGTTTTTGATGTGTTTCATTTTATTTTAATGGTATCGATATTTTTGTGTTCTTTATTTTTGTTGTTGACATTTTTGTCATCAAGGTATTTTTATACGATATTTTTTTATCGATGTTTGTGTCATTTCTTTTTTGTGTATTGTGTATCGATATTTTTGTATACGATATTGTTGACTCGATATTTTTGTACTTCGATGTTATAAGAGTTGATGTTGTATCAGTGGAGAGAGTGGAGAGAGCAGAAGCACTTTCCATTTCTGAAATTCTTGGAATCACATGACTTAGCATAAATATTTTATGAAGATTGCATACATAAATTTAAAAGCTAATAAGACTAGAAATGGGCACACGTAGTTCGAGTGAAGAGGAGCGAGAGTTTGTTAGGGAATATAATGAGAGGAGAGAGGAAATCCAGAAAGATTTAAGATGCGTGTTAGACCTGACATCCTTGCTGTGGTCTTCCACAAAACATTTTTGCCTTCACTCATCCTGTTTTGCTGGATTTGTTTTTGTTGGCTTTAGTACTCTATGGGGCATATTCTCAAGGACTTATCGCCGAGTTAGCGGCACTTTATCGCAGCCAAAGTGGCAATAGATTTATCGCACCATTCACAAGCTGGTGCTAACAGCCGATATCGCCAGGTTTCCTGCGATAGCAGCCGCAAAAAACATCGCCACGGATGAGACCGGCAACTAACGCTAATGAGATGCAGAGTAGGCATTCCTGTGCAAAAAGCCGCAAAAACACCATTTCGCAATATTCTCTACGACCAGCCAGATCGGCGATAAGATCCCAAAACAGGCGATAAGGCGCATTAGCAGCAGGGATTTAACACCTGCTCTTACCTGGTGTTAAGTCGGACGACAACCTGCACCACAAAAGGGAGCCCAGACCAGAGCCTGAAGAACAACAGATGCCATGGAGCTACTGATCATGCAGCTCGGAGCCCCAAGAGGGCCACAACACCCACCACCACCACACCCAGGACCCCCCCCTCCCGGGGCCCTACCCCAGACAAAGATATTTTACATCAACCTTACAAAATCATGAACAAAACAATTCGCCTGATGTCGCACAAGTACAACAATTAACATTCATGTGTGGTCAGAAAAAGGAGAATCATTCATTCATCTTTGAATTTCCAAACAAATTATTTTATTCAAATTTAACTCAAAACAACTATTCGGAAGAGTCATGGCGGATCTTCACTGGACAATCTGTAAGACACAGCCTGCAACACAAAATTCAAGATAAGAAGGTGTGTCAAGCGCTCATCAAAGTACAGAGAGAGAGAGAAAGAGAGAGAGAAAGAAAGGGAGAGAGAGAGTGAAAGAGAGGGAGAGAGAGAAAGAGAGAGAAAGGGGGAGAGAGGGAGAAGGAGAGATAGAGAGAAACAGAGGAAGAGAGAGAGAGACAGTGAAAGGAAGAGAGGGAGAAGGAGAGAGAGAGTAACAGAGGAAGAGAGAGAGACAGTGAAAGGAAGAGAGGGAGAGAGAGTGCCGACATTGCGGACCCAGGCCTCACTGCTCACATGCTGCCACCGGTGTGTCTCCAACCATGTGCCGCTATACACTGCAGTCCACCAGGTCCCTTATCTGAAACAGAGTCCAGATTCATGAATGGCAGAGTCCATATCATTGCACACGCCATCATCGCTTGGCCGCCCCTGCACACACAGGCTGCTGCACCCCAGCCCCTCCCGCTGCCCAGCGGTGTTTGCCCGCCCCTGCGCACCCAGGCCTCACTACTCACCTTCCGCCACCAGCGTGTCTCCAAGAGGGCCCACCACGTGCCGGTGCAAGCTCCAAGCTCGGGGCCCACGACCTTGGCAGCCTCCACATCATGCAGCCCCGCCCCGCGTGCCACCAGGTCACACACATGATTTTGGGTTTTGATTTCTCAATGGCAGAGATCATATCAGTGCACACGGCATCATCGCAGGCTGCACACCAGCTCAGCCCTATAGGTGCCACTAACCCTGTGAACTGCGATGCAACGCCACGTGGCGGTAGGCCCGCGCTGCCCGCTGGCTCAGGCCTACACTGCGGTCCAGCAGGGCTCACACAAACCCTTACCAGTCCGGACCGCCAGGATGGCGCATCATCGCAGGCTGCACACCCGCTCAGCACCTAAGGTGCCCCTACCTCAGTGCACCGCAAGTCACCGTCCCGTGGCGGTAGGCCCGTGCCGGCCGCAGTGTTTCCGGTGCCACCAACTCTGTGCAACGCAAGTCATGGACCCTTTCTGATTGAGTCTCGTGATATGCCAGGCGTACGCAGCCATGTCACCTCCGGCAGTGGGGAAGAACTGGGACACGTAGCGTCGTCGTCCCCCCCTTTATACGTACGCCGAGTGGGCTGGGTCGGCGTACGCCAGGCCAGCGTAGGGGTGTGAATAATTATCGCTGGGCTCTAGGCGTGGTTCATTTCTGGGCTGGACAGGAAACCAACTGATGCGTGTGTCTCTGTTGCAGTGTCTGCGCCACACAGCCCGCAATCGACAATGTTGCAATGTTGCATGCACCCGGAGGGCGGCCGCGCACGAAGGGATTGTACAAGGAGCGCACGGCCGCTCGGGCTCTTGGATCATGCATGCCAACTGTTGTGTGTGTATCGCTATTGGTGCACCATAAGCCTAAGGTCTAGCCTCAATTGCAGCGCGAAAGCCACATCACATTTCCAGAATGCAAGCAGTAGTCAGACTAACATTAGGGATGAAAGCTCCTTTGTCTCAATACATAAGGCGGAAGGACATCTGCACCTCCGACCTTGGTCTTGCATGCGGCAAGCACCCCCTGAGAGAGATACCATAGCAGATGATGACGACTCCCACACTACGCACAGCGTTAATGACAGACCAACGTATCCACACCCCACACACAGAAGTCCTTGCTCGAGGTACTCTTGCATGGAATGCCCTTGACACTTACATACACAACAATCCATACGTCCAAACATTGCACACACATACGACTCATTGCTCCGAGCTGTGGCATATCATCCACATAACTGCCGCAGGTCAGAAGAGTGCCGGTTCTACGAGAGCCACCAACGCAATGGCAGAACATCCCAGGCACATGCACAACCCCTGTCACGTGGAACTGTACCGTGCACGTATGCTGCATTTGTTGGGGGCACTGCCACTGGCAGTGTTGCGCATCAGTTACCGTCTGAGCTTCCGTCTTGCGTATGTCACCTGCGTACAGCCCTGGTTCCACTTTCGATCATGCATATTCGAGTGGCCCATGCATGTCTGCCTATCCAACACAACGGTAGCTGAAATGGATTATGACTTGTGTGTGCGCCCCCTGTTGGCCCACGACCAGGAGTGTAACCGTGATACCCGTTCATGGGATGCCTTGATATTTGGCGTATGTGCTGGCAGTTGGGCATGGGAGATTGCACAAGTCCTCGTGTGCAGTGACCACATCGAAGCGCTCCCCTATTGGGCTGTGTTGCGGATTGGTGAAACGGCGTGGACGGAGCACATCTGTCCGGACCAGTTAATGGATCGGCTCGCCCTCGTGTTTGTTGAAGTCGACAACGACGTACTCTTGGAACTGATTGCCCTGGAAGCTGCGCTAGCATTCATGGACGAGTAACTACGTTCCTGCAGCCACAACTGCTTGTAACCCAGAGCACAGGTCCCAACACCTTGTTGCATCTTGGAGAAATGGTCACATATCCCACCACAACAGTGGACATGGCTGCATTCACCTGGACACAGAATGCATGTGCGTGCACCTACGCATGTTGACACACACCTGTGCAAGGTGAGGCAGTCTCATGGGCGGAGCTGCACAGCGTCGCTTGGCAAGGTTCCTAAATCTGACATACTGCTGGAGGGAGAGTACACACATGGCAATGTAGTACTACATGTGACCTTGTTGGACCCTTTCACCTGCTCACTGTCAGCAGAGCAGACAGTCTGCGCAGTCCGGTGGTACAGCACTATGCAGATCCCATGGGTTGTGAGTCGTGTCCCCTGACACGGGGCAATGAGCATACGCCAAACATCACATGACTCGTCCAGCAAGGCAAGGTGGGCTGAGACCGTTGCCATCCGTAATGATTGGTGTTCATTTTTGCCTCCCCATTTCTTGCACCTCTACATGTTCCCATGCTGCCTGTTAGTGTCTGAAGCATTGGTCTGCATGTTGTGGCCCTTGTATTGCCCGTACTGACACGCACATGCTAATAAAGTCTACGCCACTTCGCTAGTGTTCAACTGTGATTAGTGTTGATTAGAATGACAAATCGTGTGCCTCAATGAGCATTGTCCGTACACAGGGAGGGAATGACTGACGCATTTCACTTAGGGGTGAGTACCTATTGCCAGCTCCAGCCTCTGTGAGCCAGACATTGTGGTTGGGATAGTTTCTGGTAGACCTGTGCTCTTACGTGTCTTCAGCAATGTGAGTATGGTGTCCATATTCTTGCCATGTGGATCAATGTGATCCATCAAAACAGGCTGTGTCCGCACAGTTGAGTGTGAGTAGGTATGCGAAGAGATGTTCTGTTGTCACATGTGATGGGGGACACTACTTTAGGCCTGCTACCGAATTAGACATTTTTACACACAGCCCCATATAATACATGGACTTGGGGCTACGTTGGGGGGTTGCGAGATTGTTGTTCATGAGCAATGAGGCCACAGCTAGTTCACACCTTCACAGTCATCTAATTGGCCATGTGGGTCAGGGTCAAACATGCGCATTGATGTCATTTCCAAGGGTGTACCTTTTTGTGCAATCAATGTCCCTACATTCATCCATACTTATATACTTGATTGTACATGGCCATGCAAACCCCACATTACATGGTTGCCCAGTGGAGGGCCAACCAGAGTCCTTTGGGGAAAGACAATTTAATCAGAAGAGGAAGAGTTCAGTCCGCAGCCTGATTGCTGTGTCATTGGTAACCAGAGCAGATATGGCAGTCCATGTTGGGGTCCAGGTGAATGTCGCAGAGTGTTTCGGGGGACAGTGGAAGGTGTTGTTCCCGGGCATGATGCAGAGGGCTGAACCAAGCAGGAACAGGCCATATGGCGAGGATGATTGCTACAACCTCCTCTCTCACACAGAGTCATTGCCATCCACATCTTAGTCCTCTGATATGTCTTCTGTGTCAGGTGTGTCAGGTGTGTGTGGTGGTGTTATGGCTGCATCACTGTGTGCCACTGACATATCAGGTGGCGGAGGTGGTATGGCTGCATCACTGTGTGCCACTGACACATCAGGTGGCGGAGGTGGTATGGCTGCATCACTGTGTGCCACTGACACATCAGGGGGCGGAGATGTGTGTGTCGAAGTTCCTGCAGCAGTCATCTGGGACAGGCTCTGTGGCAGCAATGGCAAGATGAGGTTCTGCAGGGCATGGAAGATCCCAGCTACATCTCGCTGGTGTACAGCCGTGGCAGCCATCCTTCCAGCCTGCATCCGCTCCATGTTCTCCATTGTCCTCCGCATCTGTGCCAACTCTGTGCTGTCATCGCTGGAGCCTGTCTGACTAGACAGTTCTTGTATCCGAGTAATGGCTCCAGCGAGGTCAGCCAAGCATTGTTGTAGTGTTACAGCAAACAAATGATGGACGGAATGCTGACAATGCAAACATTCTCCCCCAGTCAAAAGATACGGGTTAAATCCATCGTTCTTTTGCCCACTACGCCACCCCAGTTTGGACCCAGCCATATGCAAATCAGTCTTGACCCTGTGCCCCATGGGAACAGTTCTGACCGAACTGCCAGGCCAGGTCCTCCCTGGACCTGAAACAAGAATCCTGGAACCGGTTTCAGGGTAAGTCACCCTTCTTCAGCCAGGCTAGCTTGAATCCAGTGGCACAGTGAGCAAGGGACCCACGTCTGGGCATACCCATCCCACTTAGGGCGAAAAGTGTTACAGCAAACAAATGATGGACGGAATGCTGACAATGCAAACATTCTCCCACAGTCAAAAGATCTGGGTTAAATCCATCGTTCTTTTGCCCACTACGCCACCCCAGTTCGGACCCAACCATATGCAAATCAGTCCAGACGGAACTGACAGACCAGGTCCTCCCTGGACCGGAAACAAGCATCCTGGAACCGGTTTCAGGGTATGTCACCCTTCTTCAGCCAGGCTAGCTTGAATCCAGTGGCACAGTGAGCAAGGGACCCACGTCTGGGCATACCCATCCCACTTAGGGCGAAAAGTGTTACAGCAAACAAATGATGGACGGAATGCTGACAATGCAAACATTCTCCCCAGTCAAAAGATCTGGGTTAAATCCATCGTTCTTTTGCCCACTACGCCACCCCAGTTTGGACCCAGCCATATGCAAATCAGTCTTGACCCTGTGCCCCATGGGAACAGTCCAGACCGAACTGCCAGGCCAGGTCCTCCCTGGACCCGAAACAGGCATCCTGGGACCGGTTTCAGGGTATGTCACCCTTCTTCAGCCAGGCTAGCTTGAATCCAGTGGCACAGTGAGCAAGGGACCCACATCTGGGCATACCCATCCCACTTAGGGCAAAAAGTGTTACAGCAAACAAATGATGGACGGAATGCTGACAATGCAAACATTCTCCCCCAGTCAAAAGATCTGGGTTAAATCCATCGTTCTTTTGCCCACTACGCCACCCAAGTTTGGACCCAGCCATATGCAAATCAGTCTTGAGCATGTGCCCCATGGACACAGTCCTGACCGAACTGCCAGGCCAAGTCCTCCCTGGACCGGTTTCAGGGTATGTCACCCTTCTTCAGCCAGGCTAGCTTGAATCCAGTGGCACAGTGAGCAAGGGACCCATGTCTGGGCATACCCATCCCACTTAGGGCGAAAAGTGTTACAGCAAACAAATGATGGACGGAATGCTGACAATGTAAACATTCTCCCCCAGTCAAAAGATCTGGGTTAAATCCATCGTTCTTTTCCCCACTACGCCACCCCAGTTTGGACCCAGCCATATGCAAATCAGTCTTGACCCTGTGCCCCATGGGAACAGTCCAGACCGAACTGCCATGCCAGGTCCTCCCTGGACCTGAAACAACCATCCTGGAACCGGTTTCAGGGTATGTCACCCTTCTTCAGCCAGGCTAGCTTGAATCCAGTGGCACAGTGAGCAAGGGACCCACGTCTGGGCATACCCATCCCACTTAGGGCGAAAAGTGTTTCAGCAAACAAATGATGGACGGAATGCTGACAATGCAAAAATTCTCCCCCAGTCAAAAGATCTGGGTTAAATCCATCGTTCTTTTGCCCACTACGCCACCCCAGTTTTTACCCAGCCATATGCAAATCAGTCTTGACCCTGTGCCCCATGGGAACAGTCCAGACCGAACTGCCAGACAGGGTCCTCCTTGGACCGGAAACAAGCATCCTGGGACCGGTTTCAGGGTATGTCACCCTTCTTCAGCCAGGTTAGCTTGAATCCAGTGGCACAGTGAGCAAGGGACCCACGTCTCGGCATACCCATCCCACTTAGGGCGAAAAGTGTTACAGCAAACAAATGATGGACGGAATGCTGACAATGCAAACATTCTCCCCCAGTCAAAAGATTTGGGTTAAATCCATCGTTCTTTTGCCCACTACGCCACCCCAGTTTGGACCCAGCCATATGCAAATCAGTCTTGACCCTGTGCCCCATGGGAACAGTCCAGACCGAACTGCCAGGCCAGGTCCTCCCTGGACCAGAAACAGGCATCCTGGGACCGGCTTCAGGGTATGTCACCCTTCTTCAGCCAGGCTAGCTTGAATCCAGTGGCACAGTGAGCAAGGGACCCACGTCTGGGCATACCCATCCCACTTAGAGCGAAAAGTGTTACAGCAAACAAATGATGGACGGAATGCTGACAATGCAAACATTCTCCCCCAGTCAAAAGATCTGGGTTAAATCCATTGTTCTTTTGCCCACTACGCCACCCTAGTTTGGACCCAGCCATATGCAAATCAGTCTTGACCATGTGCCCCATGGGAACAGTCCTGACCGAACTGCCAGGCCAGGTCCTCCTGGACCGGAAACAAGCATCCTGGGACCGGTTTCAGGGTATGTCACCCTTCTTCAGCCAGGCTAGCTTGAATCCAGTGGCACAGTGAGCAAGGGACCCACGTCTGGGCATACCCATCCCACTTAGGGCAAAAAGTGTTACAGCAAACAAATGATGGACGGAATGCTGACAATGCAAACATTCTCCCCCAGTCAAAAGATCTGGGTTAAATCCATCGTTCTTTTGCCCACTACGCCACCCCAGTTTGGACCCAGCCATATGCAAATCAGTCTTGACCCTGTGTCCCATGGGAACAGTCCAGACCGAACTGCCAGGCCAGGTCCTCCCTGGACCGGAAACAAGCATCCTGGGACCGGTTTCAGAGTACGTCACCCTTCTTCAGCCAGGCTAGCTTGAATCCAGTGGCACAGTGAGCAAGGGACCCACGTCTGGGCATACCCATCCCACTTAGGGCGAAAAGTGTTACAGCAAACAAATGATGGACGGAATGCTGACAATGCAAACATTCTCCCCCAGTCAAAAGATATGGGTTAAATCCATCGTTCTTTTGCCCACTACGCCACCCCAGTTTGGACCCAGCCATATGCAATTCAGTCTTGACCCTGTGCCCCATGGGAACAGTCCAGACCGAACTGCCAGGCCAGGTCCTCCCTGGACCGGAAACAAGCATCCTGGGACTGGTTTCAGGGTATGTCACCCTTCTTCAGCCAGGCTAGCTTGAATCCAGTGGCACAGTGTGCAAGGGACCCACGTCTGGGCATACCCATCCCACTTAGGGTGAAAAGTGTTACAGCAAACAAATGATGGACGGAATGCTGACAATGCAAACATTCTCCCCCAGCCAAAAGATCTGGGTTAAATCCATCGTTCTTTTGCCCACTACGCCACCCCAGTTTGGACCCAGCCATATGCAAATCAGTCTTGACCCTGTGCCCCATGGGAACAGTCCAGACCGAACTGCCAGGCCAGGTCCTCCCTGGACCGGCAACAGGCATCCTGGGACCGGCTTCAGGGTATGTCACCCTTCTTCAGCCAGGCTAGCTTGAATCCAGTGGCACAGTGAGCAAGGGACCCACGTCTGGGCATACCCATCCCACTTAGAGCAAAAAGTGTTACAGCAAACAAATGATGGACGGAATGCTGACAATGCAAACATTCTCCCCCAGTCAAAAGATCTGGGTTAAATCCATCGTTCTTTTGCCCACTACGCCACCCCAGTTTGGACCCAGCCATATGCAAATCAGTCTTGACCCTGTGCCCCATGGGAACAGTCCAGACCGAACTGCCAGGCCAGGTCCTCCCTGGACCGGAAACAAGCATCATGGGACCGGCTTTAGGGTATGTCACCCTTCTTGAGCCAGGCTAGCTTGAATCCAGTGGCACAGTGAGCAAGGGACCCACGTCTGGGCATACCCATCCCACTTAGGGCGAAAAGTGTTACAGCAAACAAATGATGGACGGAATGCTGACAATGCAAACATTCTCCCCCAGTCAAAAGATCTGGGTTAAATCCATTGTTCTTTTGCCCACTACGCCACCCCAGTTTGGACCCAGCCATATGCAAATCAGTCTTGACCATGTGCCCCATGGGAACAGTCCTGACCGAACTGCCAGGCCAGGTCCTCCCTGGACCGGAAACAAGCATCCTGGGACCGGTTTCAGGGTAAGTCACCCTTCTTCAGCCAGGCTAGCTTGAATCCAGTGGCACAGTGAGCAAGGGACCCACGTCTGGGCATACCCATCCCACTTAGGGCAAAAAGTGTTACAGCAAACAAATGATGGACGGAATGCTGACAATGCAAACATTCTCCCCCAATCAAAAGATCTGGGTTAAATCCATCGTTCTTTTGCCCACTACGCCACCCCAGTTTGGACCCAGCCATATGCAAATCAGTCTTGACCCTGTGCCCCATGGGAACAGTCCAGACCGAACTGCCAAGCCAGGTCCTCCCTGGACCGGAAACAAGCATCCTGGGACCGGTTTCAGAGTACGTCACCCTTCTTCAGCCAGGCTAGCTTGAATCCAGTGGCACAGTAAGCAAGGGATCCACGTCTGGGCATACCCATCCCACTTAGGGCAAAAAGTGTTACAGCAAACAAATGATGGACGGAATGCTGACAATGCAAACATTCTCCCCCAGTCAAAAGATCTGGGTTAAATCCATCGTTCTTTTGCCCACTACGCCACCCCAGTTTGGACCCAGCCATATGCAAATCAGTCTTGACCCTGTGCCCCATGGGAACAGTACAGACCGAACTGCCAGGCCAGGTCCTCCCTGGACCGGAAACAAGCATCCTGGGACCGGTTTCAGGGTATGTCACCCTTCTTCAGCTAGGCTAGCTTGAATCCAGTGGCACAGTGAGCAAGGGACCCACGTCTGGGCATACCCATCTCACTTAGGGCGAAAAGTGTTACAGCAAACAAATGATGGACGGAATGCTGACAATGCAAACATTCTCCCCCAGTCAAAAGATCTGGGTTAAATCCATCATTCTTTTGCCCAGTACGCCACCCCAGTTTGGACCCAGCCATATGCAAATCAGTCTTAAACCAGTGCCCCATGGGAATAGTCCAGACCAAACTGCCAGGCCAAGTCCTCCCTGGACGGGAAACAAGCAACCTGGGACCGGTTTCAGGATATGTCACCCTTCTTCAGCCAGGCTAGCTTGAATCCAGTGGCACAGTGAGCAAGGGACCCACGTCTGGGCATACCCATCCCACTTAGGGTGAAAAGTGTTACAGCAAACAAATGATGGACGGAATGCTGACAATGCAAACATTCTCCCCCAGTCAAAAGATATGGGTTAAATCCATCGTTCTTTTGCCCACTATGCCACCCCAGTTTGGACCCAGCCATATGCAAATCAGTCTTGACCCTGTGCCCCATGGGAACAGTCCAGACCGAGGTGGTATGGCTGCATCACTGTGTGCCACTGACACATCAGGTGGCGGAGGTGGTATGGCTGCATCACTGTGTGCCACTGACACATCAGGTGGCGGAGGTGGTATGGCTGCATCACTGTGTGCCACTGACACATCAAGTGGCGGAGGTGGTATGGCTGCATCACTGTGTGCCACTGACACATCAGGGGGCGGAGATGTGTGTGTCGAAGTTCCTGCAGCAGTCATCTGGGACAGGCTCTGTGGCAGCAATGGCAAGATGAGGTTCTCCTCTTTCTCAATCCTTTGTTTGCATTCATGTTCAGGCACTATACTTTGATTGACTACACACACTCATCTCTTCTTCTTACCATTCCAGTTCCTGACCTTCAACTGGTGAGTTAGTATTATTTAAAACACCATCCTTTCTTCCTAACCTTGGCAGACAATCCACTGAATAATTGCTTACACCTAGAAAATATTTTATATCTAATAAAAAATCCATGTAAGCATATTTTCCATCTTCGTATTCTTGAAAAAACACAATCCAAACTGGTTTTTTAATACTTCAAACAAAGGTTTGTGATGATTGGAAATCTCAAAGTTTGTCCCCCATGCTAAATTCCTGAACCTTATCAAGGCAGAATAAACTGCCAGAGTTTCACATTTTATGACAGAGTAGTTATATTCAGCCCCTCAAAAAGCTCAAGAGGTACATGCAATCAGCTGTTCCTTGCCTTGTTTTGTTTGTATCAATAACACCCCCAAACTCTTTCCACTGGCATCCATACATATCATGGTATTCTCACTGGGAATCAATGCATGTTGACATGGCACTTTGCCCAATTCCTCTTTCACTGACAGAAACTCCCTTTGACATTCTTCATCCCACTTGAAAATTACTTTCTTATTTAATAACTTCCTCAAACATTCTATTTTCACTGCATAATCCGTAATAAACTTCCCATAGTAATCGTCATAACGAAAAATTACAACTCTTCTTCATTAGCCAGTTAATGATTTGATAGCTCTAAACATCTCCTTCTTGTTGCTTACAGTATCTCCAGTAACCAAATACCCTAAATAATTCACCTCTTTTACACCAAATCTACTCTATTCAGTTTCAACATCAAACCTGCCTCTAACAATCTTCCTAGAACCATGTAAACTCTTTTATTACCAAACTAATAAATCGTCCTAATAACATCTAACTCTTAGAGCATCCAATAAATCTGATATCATGACACTCTGGAAAACAGAGGCTGCAGATATCAGCCCAAAAGGTATTCTTTTGAATTTGAATGATCCTATAGCAATTATAGCAATTATAGCAAGTTTTCATCCAACCCTACCTGGTGGTAGGCAGAAACCAAATCAAGTGTGGTGGAATATTTTGCTCCAGCTAAAGCGGAGATCATCTCTTCCATGTTGGGTAACAGAAACTTGTCATTCACAACCTCTCTATTCAGTGCCTGAAGATCAATGCATAGATGAATTTGGCCAGTGACCTTACAAGCTACCACTATTGGAGCCAACCACTTAATTGCCTCTGCCGGTTTAATAACATCCAACAACACAACCTGACTAGCTCTCATCTCACCGGCTCCTGTACCCTTAATGGCAACTGCCTTACTTTAGCCAACACAGGAACAGCAAGATTCTTCAATTTAATCTTGTGTATGTAACCTTTCAACCATCCAAGTCTTTCATTAATAACTTTTTAAACTCAGATTTAAACAATACTTATTTGATACCACCTAATTGACCTGAATTGGTGGCTTACCGTTTGGGTTCCTAGCTCCCCCCGATGTATTCAGCCAAAATGGTTGTTGCCTTTATGTGAAACATAAACATTTTCTAAAACAAATCTAGTTTTCGTCTTTAAACATGCTTCAAAATGCCCTTACATTTTGATAGGTACAACCTCATATCCTCCTGTGTTTATATAAATTCTTTGTAAATGAATATTATGCCCAGAACTTTTTTCGCAGGTGAACTTTGAGATTATAACGAGATGGGAATATGAACCAAATTTCATCTTAATCTCAACACCATTCACTAAAACATTCTCTGGTGGATGCACTTTAAGTCTTTGTCCAACCTGCAATGCAACGCCATTGTCGTGTAGTTCCTATAAGACCTATATAGGATCTGCGCGTTTAGACAACATACACTGCGAGACTGGTGTCCAGACTGATTCCAGACACACCCACCGGGTATGTTGGCCTGTGTACCAGCTAGCTCGCAATGCCACTGTAACCTCCTCTTACCAAGGAGAGAATAGTTCTTGGCAACTATCGAACATGACAACCCTGATCCCTCAGGACCGTGGAAACAGTGGCTTACTTTTCGCTCAGTCACTCATGGTTACTTGTTCTCAGAGAGATGCACAGAATAAACGGTTGGGATGTTTTTCAATAAGCATTTATTGAGCAGTCGTTATTCTTGCATAAAATAAGTGTACTGAAATCACCAGTAGACAGTAGCATAGATAAATGAGTAACAGCACTAAGAAAGTAAACAGATGGTAGGTTTCTACGATTTTGCTAAAATCATAACCACAGGTAAGTATATAAAATACATGGCAGTAAAATGCGTACTCCTATGATGCGACCCTAACTAGATGTACCTAAGTGTACCTAGCATGTGAGTAGGTGTAGAGCCAAGAATCCCTCTAGGATAAAGCCAACCCCATTACCTGATGTTAGACTGTGGGACCCCGTTCTGGTCTCGAGCTGAACACCCCGCAAGGGATGTCAGACCACTGCGAGCTGGAGTATCTGCATGCAGGAACCTCAGCGTCTCGTGTTAGTGTGTCGGCATGGAAGTCGTGATCTCCTCTTTCTATCTCAGCAAGATGTGGTGTTTATATACCCTAAGGTATCCCCAGGGGGTTCTACCTTGCTGTGCCAGTGTCGGACTTAGGATGACGTCGGGAATTAACTTTATACACAATTATTATGCAGGAGATGATGGTCCTGCTGTGATTCCAAGAAACTAAGGGGGATATTCACAAGAACGTGTGCTAAACATCTCCAAAAAATGTTAACGCAACTTTACACATCGCAGTCCATCGCGGGAAAATAACCCTGTGTTAACGTGGAATTCACAACACGGCGATACCATGCGATAGTCTCCCGAAAATGCGGACTATGTCCGCGATACAACCACCGCGACGGAGATAAAAACACAAACCCCAACACCAAAAAACGTGCGATGAGCCCATTCGCGATGAGGAAAGCAGCGATAAGCAGTGCCAGGCCCGCGACACACACACGGCAGGCGGGAATAAGCACAACAAAAGCAGGAAAAACGAAGACAAACCAAACAGAAAACAACAGCGAAGCACAATGGAGGCAGCCGGAGCTAGTACACAACCCCACAAGCCCCATTGGCAACAAAACATTGTACATGGCAGTCCATCGTGGACAAGGTGAATGCAGCCGGAGAGCGGAGGAGGACAATGGAAGAAAACCAGAACAGCTGGAATGATGCGAAACGCACAAACAAGCAAAAACACACCAACAACCAGAAGGCAGCAATGCACACCGGAGGTGGGAGTCCAGTGCCACACTAGGAGCTGGATGACATGGAGGAAATGGTGTCCACCACATCAGTCTGGAGATGGTGGCAGGAGTCGGGGACCGGAAACTGCTCAAAATCAACAGACACAACAGCAACAGGGAGAGGAACGACCAGGGACTGGGCGGACGGGGGGAGATGGGCACAATGGCACACATGCACAATTAAGCACAGCACAACTGCAGACAAACCATGCCCAAGAGTAACAACACCAACCAAGAGCACAAGTCACACAACTCGGCAATATCACACCACTGAACAAGCACAGAAGTGAAAACCACACTGCCTGAAAGTGAGAAGGGTGAGCCAAATCAGAGCTGAAGGGACATCTCACACACAATGCAGCACACACACATAGGAAGCAAAGCACCCCAACATCGAACACAATGTGGTACAAACAGCAACATTTGCACAACCGAACACAGGACACAAGTGCACCCGCTTGTGGCCGGTAAATGGCCATACGCATCTGGCAAAGCACGAAACAGGGACATGATAATGCACAAGTACAAACCCACAGCCCTGATGAGGTAGCAATGCACGTATGGCAGGGACCCAGATAGGCCGTGACACACACATTGGCATACAAATCAAGACTCATCACAGTTGGAGACAAGTGAAGGTGCGGAAACTTTATCAACAATTGCGTGTCAGTATGGACAAGAGAAGTGCCATGACATGCAGACCAATGCAGCAGCATGTCTGAATGAGGAACGTTGGAAAGCGCCCATGTCCACCCCGGGGGAGTCTATCACCCACACAAGTGAGTGCCAACCCGCGTTGGTTGTCCGCGCATGGATCCGGAGTCCAGGCCAATGCAGCCATGTCCACTGTCATCTTGGGACATGTGACCAGATCCCCAACATGCAACCAGGCGTCGGGACACGTGCAATGGGTCACATTCAGTTGTGGCTGCAGGTACCTTGTCACTCGTCCATGGAATGCGAGTGCAGCAGCGTAGGCCAACATTTCCAATGAGAGCTCGTTGTCCACCACATCTAACATGTCAGCGACGTAACCCATCAGCTGTCCCGGACAGATGTGCTGACTCCAACCCCTGGCCCCAATTGGCACTAAAGCCCAATAGGGGAGCGGCTCAATGTGGTCACTGCACATGACGACTCGTGCAATCTCTCAGGTCCAGTTGCCAGCATGCATGCCAATCATCCAGGCATGCCATAAACGGGCATCACGGTGACACTCCTGGTCGTGGGCCAACAGGGGGCGCACACACATGTCGAAATCCAGGTCAGCTATCGTTACGTTGGATAGGCAGACATCCATGGTCCACTCGAATATGCACGAGCGACAATGCAACACAGGCTGAACGCAGGTGACGTTGGCAAGGCGGAAGCTTAGCCGGTAACTGATCCGCAGCACTGCCAATGGCAGTGCCCCCAGTACATGCAGCAGACGTGCACGGTACAGGTCCACTTGACTGGAGTTGTGCATGTGTCCGGGATGGTCTGCCATTGCGTCAGTGGCTCTGCTTGAAGCGGCACTGTCTTGACCCGCGCCAGTCCTGTGGATGAAATGGCACAGCTCGGAGCAATGAGCAGTGTCTGTGTGTAACGGGTGCAGGCCTGGGGTGGGGTGGGAGTACGTGTGAAGGCCATTTCACGCACGCTAACTACGACCAAGGACTTCTGCGTGTGGGATGTGTACACGTTGGAGTCACGTCGGGCAGTGCGTAGTGTGGGAGTCGCCAGCAAATGGTATCGTATCTGTCAGGGGGTGCTGGGCACATGCAAGTCCCAGCTCGGAGCTGCAGATGTGCTACCACCTGATAGTTCAGACAAAGGACCTTTCATTCCTACAGTAAATTCACCATTTGCTTGCATACAGGAGATGTACAGAGGCCTGTCGTGGGTGGGGTGGGATGTCTGCGACCCAGGGAATCATGGATGATATGCCAAGCACGTGGCACATGAGCGGCCTCACTGTGTGTTACGTTGCCTCACAGCTGCTCCTCCCTCCCACGAGCCCCCACACTTGTGTGCGCTGCGCGGTTGCATCACGTGCACTCCTACGGCACACCATTGTCAGGCCTGTCCGCGCATGTCCAGCGGCATGCCAACAACACCGTGAAGCTGGCCGTTGAGGGTGTGCGGCCACGTGAGTGTAGGCCAATGGTCCGGACAGGGCGGACACAGGTGTACAGTCCATGGCTGGCTGTGAACGCGCTGCGATTGAGGCTAGGCATCTGACTTATGCAGCCGCAGGACTGATACACATAACACTTGGCATGCATGAGCCAAGACCCCGAGCGGTCTTGCGCTCCTACATTTCCCCGTACGTGCGGGCCCACCCTCCGGGTGCATGCTACACTGCAACATCGACTACTGTGGCCCTGGTGGCGACAACACTCCAACACAGAGACACGCTTACCGCACTTCCAGCTGAAGGCCAGACCAGAGCCACGCTCTGATCCCCCTGCCTAATCAGCACACCCCGGCGCTGACCTGACGTACGCCGGACCAGCACACGCTGCTTGTGCATGCAGGGGGGGGCGGGCGAAGTGACATGTCCAAGGTCTTGGCCACTGCTGAGGTGACATGGTATCGTCCACTGAAGACAGCACACTGTGATGTTGCAGGGCTCGGGCCCATCATGCTGACATAATGACCACACAGACACACTTGCATAGATGGTGTGAATGGCTACGGGCACGTGCGCCCGGCCACGTTTATTAACAGGCTCACATGTCTAGTGACACCTGTGTTGGATGTGTGTGGGGTGTGTGTACACCAGCCGTCATGTAGTGCCTGGTGCAGTCAAAAAACGACAACAGTGTACATCATTAAGGACCCAACCATTCAACCATAAAGGCTCCATGACTTGAGCTGCAAAGAGTTAGTGGCCCCTGATGCACAGCGTCCTGCACGGACCTACCACCACGGGCCGCTGACTTGCGGTGCACTGGGGCAGGGTCACGAGAGCAGAGCAGGTTCTCGTAGATGACAAAGGGGGTTGTCGCGGAGTGTCTTGGTGGACAGTGGAAGGTGTACCCCCAGGGCATGATGCAGAGGGCAGAACCACGCAGAAACAGTCACCATGGTGGAGATGAATGGAACAGACACATGTCGAACACCAAGTCCGTCCCAGCCAGATGATGATACAGACAACCCCCAGGCCATGGACTCAGACGACACCAAAGTCCAACCAGAAAGTGCCCATGACTCATTGCGCACAGAGTTAGTGGCACCAGTGCTGATAGGGGATGCCGCCTGCAATGAGGCGTGTCCAATGGTGTGGACTCCTCCAAATCTTCCCAAGACACAGTTACACATGTGTGACCTACTGGACCGCAGTGTAGGCCTGAGGCAGCGGTCAGCAGGGGCCATTCACCGAGTGTCGCCGCCTTACGTTGGATGGTCCCACCGGCCTGCGTAGTTCAGGTTCAGTGGCACCACGGGACGCGGTGAACAGGGTTGGTGGCACCAGGTCAGTTGTTGCTAGTGTCCGGTCACCTCCGTGACGGGGATCCGGCTTGCATCTGGGCTGAGACGCATCTTCCTCTTACTCCTCTCCGTGCGTTCACTGGTATGGACTCTGCCATTCATGAATCACGACTAAGTGCTGGACCACAGTGTAGGCCGGGAGCAGCGGTCAGCACGGGCCCACAGACACGTGTCGTGTGCTTGCGATGCAGACTTTGACTTCACTGATCGGAGGGAGTATAGTGATGTGGACGCTGCCATGGACTTGGGGTCACTGCCATTCAAGACTCAGGACACAGTTCCACATGTGGGACCTACTGGGCCGCAGTGTAGGCCTGAGCCCTCATCCAAGTGTCGCCGGCTTGCGTTGAACAGGGTTGGGGGCACCACGTGTCGCCGGCTTGCGATGCAGACATTGTCCTCACTGATCGGAGGGAGTTCAGTGATGTGGACGCTGCCACGGACTTGGGGTCACTGCCATTCAAGACTCAGGACACAGTTCCACGTGTGGGACCTACTGGGCCGCAGTGTAGGCCTGAGCCCTCATCCAAGTGTCGCGGGCTTGCGTTGAACAGGGTTAGTGGCACCACATGTCGCCGGCTTGCGTTGAACAGGGTTAGTGGCACCGCGTGTCGCCGGCTTGCGTTGAACAGGGTTAGTGGCACCGCGTGTCGCCGGCTTGCATTGAACAGGGTTAGTGGCACCACGTGTCGCCGGCTTACGATGCAGACATTGTCCTCACTGATCGGAGGGAGTTCAGTGATGTGGACGCTGCCACGGACTTGGGGTCACTGCCATTCTTAACTCACGACTCAGTACAACATGTGCCAACAACTGGGCCGAAGAGTACGCCGGTGGAGTATGTCAATGAGAAAGGAGTACTGTGGGCCAGCGTCATGGAGGCCAGCGATGGTCTGCGGAGGCTGCAAAGGTCGCGGGACTGGGGCTTGGAGCTTCCACCGGCATGTGGTGAGCCGTCTTTGACACACGCCGGTGTTGGCAGGTGAGCGGAGCCTCCTTGGTGCGCTGGGGCAGGCATGACGGGTCTGGGGACCAGCGGCCCGGGGTGCAGCAGGCGCACAGGGACGCAGGCCCCGCTGCGCTCAGCGCCGGCCTCATGGTGGGCTGAGAGGCACCGCCCTGGCAGACACGTTGGCCATTCCGAAAGAGAACCACGCCCAGTGCGACGGGGTTTTTATTCACACCCCTACGCAGGCCTGGCGTACGCAGGGCCAACCCACTCCGCCCGCGCATACAGGGGGGGACGTAATGTGCGACATTTCCGCGTTCTGCCCCACAGCCTGTGGGGACATGGTAGTGTCCACTGGCCACTACACTCCATGCACCAGCAGTTAATGTCCACATGCCCATTTCCGTGGTTTGCACATTGGAGTCTGTCCGGCACCTCCACGCCACACCTGGCATTGGGTAGGTTCTCATTCATTAGTCACTTGCCGCTCTCGCACAGCCTGCTCCAAGCCTCTCCTCACATTCTGCTATTGTGTGGCTGTGGTGCCATGCTGTGGCTGGGTTGTGTGCAAGGCAATCCCAGGTTCCCAATGGAGTCGTGTTGTCGTGTCTGGTCGGTTGGCATGTAGTGTGGCATGTTGCATGTAGTTCTGCTGCAGGCCCATTGCCAGTGTCGTGAGTTGCATGTCTGTGGGGTGGAGGTGTGTGGTGTGTTCATTTGGTACTTACCAACGAGCACTGCATTTCCATAGGTGCCATCCTGGGAGCGCTGGTTGATGATGGACTGTCGGGCGATGTAGGAATCATGCACTCTGCCTGGGGAGTTGGCCACGACATTGTTGAGGAGTCCCGGGTGGTCCACTGTTGCCTGCACATTCATGGGATGCGTGTGCTTTCTGTTGCGGTAGTTGTGTGCAGTGTCGGCAGGGGGCACAAGGGGTACATGTGTGCAGTCGATTGCCCCTGACACGTGAGGGAATCCAGCTATGGCGTAGGAGCCTTGCTTGGTCTCCAGCTGCTCCTGCGCAGTGTGGGTGAAGTGGAGGTGCTGGGGTACCAGGCTGATGATGGCATCCAGGACAGGTGTGATGAACTTGGATGGGGCTGGCTGTGAGACTCCTCCGACTCTGGCAGTTGTTGGTTGGAAGGTACCAGAGGCCAACATGTGCAGCACAGCCGGCAGCTTTGTCTGCGGAGGGATGTTGGTTGTCCGCTGTGTTGGTACCGTCAGCAGGTGGGCGATGTGGGTCAGGATGCGGGGGATGGTTGTCCTTTTGGGCCTATAGTGGGCAATGTCCTCCTCTGGCGTTCGGTCTGCGCGGCTGGTGCGTTTAAGGTGGGACCGCTGTCTATGTGTACGCTGCCTCTGTGGTGGTCCGGGGGGGGGTCGGGACGGGTCCTGGGGGTGGTGGCGGGCCTGGGGGTGGTGGCGGTGGGTGTTGTGGCCCTCATGGGTCTCGGAGCTGCATGATCATTGTCTCCATGGCATCTGTGGGTCTCCAGATGTGGCTCTTGGCTGGGCTCCCTTTCATGCTGCAGGTAGTCGTCCTGCTCAACACCAGCAAAAGGCAGGTGTTAATTCCCTGCTGCTACCGCGGCTTATCGCCTGTTTTTGGTTCGCATCGCAGATCTGGCAGTTCGTTGTGAAAGTGGTGTAGTGGTGTTTTCGTGAGTTTTTGCACGGGAACGCCTACTCTGCATCTAATTAGGGTTAGTTGGTGGTGTCACCCGTGGAGATAAATTTTGCGGCAGTTATCGCGGGAATACTGGCGATGTCTGCAGTTTGCACCCGCTTGTGAATGGGGCGTTAAATCTATCTCCAATTTTGATCCGTTAAGGTGGCGATAACTCGGCGATAAGTCCTTGTGAATATGCCCCAAAGAATCCTCATGTATAATTTATGAGGCCAGTGTCCAGGGAAAAACCCTATGTACTTGTGTAGTATTGTAACTGGGTAAAAGGTCAGTCCTTCAAATCCGTTATGTATGTAGTATAGGAGAGAATGTAGGTGAAGGGTTATGATGTTACCTAGACCTATATCGGGGTACCTAATATAACACCATTGACAATTTCTCTCACATCCTTACTCATACTGTTCCTAGCTCTACTTCTACAACTCTTAGTAAAATGGCCTCTCTTGCCACAATTGTTACAAATTACACTCAAAGCAGAATACTCCTTGGCATTTACCTTCTATTCCACCTTACTGATGTGAAAACATTCACTCTTAAACCCATGACTGGTATTTCTGTTGTCTTCCTTAGATCTCACAACACACATTGCATCCTCTTTTACCTCTTGAGTCATTGACTTTGCTTCATAGTCTTCACTCAATTCTCCTACATATTTTAACATGTACTGTACTCTCATGGGCACGGAAAGTACCTCCTACAAAGGTGGTTCAACCTTCATCCACAGTTCTTCTTGCATGTTAACTATATTGCATTTTTAAATAAATTGATCTCTAATTCTCTCCTCAGTAGTGCTACCAAGCTTGCAACTAGATGCTAATTTTCTTGAGCTTGTACCGTATCCTTCAACTGACTCATCTTTTCCTTGTGCCCTCAAACCAAAATGATATCTCTCTGAATAATTTATATCAAGTTTTTTATGGCACTTTCATACTCATTCAGACATCTTTCCTCTTGATTTGAATCTGGAAGATTCCCCAGCACTTCTGGTCCATCTGCGCCCAAGCCATGTAATAAGACGTTTCCTTTCGGCACTTAAGTTAGCGCTACACACCCTCGAGTAATTTGTAAACATGCTCTTCCATATTTCCCACTGAACCACTGGTTCTACAGGTGAAGGTGAAAAAATTGGGCGCGATGTCATATTCTGCATTTTAGCTCAGTTATACAGCACTTGTTTGAAAGAGAAAAACTATATCTCTGGTACGTAAGAGCAACAATTGTTCAATCAGGGTGAGATGACACAAACACAATCAAGATGCTTGTATTACGCTTCTGACTTTAAGTATGAAATTCTCTCAAAAAGAATTATTAATCTTGTATTTGTAACATGTAATATAATGAGAAGAGACTAGGGGTCTGCGTAAATCGTGTAATGCCGTGCAGCATAATCGAGTGGAATTACCTAAGAATTTTGGAAGACTTTTGCAAGAATACACAGGATCACCTGAGAAGAGCAAATTTAGCACTGTTTCTTAGCGCAAAAATGTCCCCTAAATATAGTGTAGCACGATTAGCGATGGCAAGCGTATGCACGCACTCACTAAATGTGCTCTTGACGTAGGATTTTTTCCCCAATTTTCTCCCAGCATTTAGGGCTATTTTCTTAGAACAAAATTCACCCTTGCATCAATAATGGAGGCGAGGATGCAGTTTTGTGCTAAGAAATTGCGCTAAAGGCAGCGGAACAGTATTAGCAAGCGCGAGCAGCCACTCAAGCTCACTAAATGTGCATTTGCGATAGGGTTTTTTCCCCCAAATTATGTGAGCAGGAGTAATCACTGGATTTTCAGCTATTCTGCATTAAAGAGTAGCACAGAATTACCGAAATTGATCCAATTACTCCTATGTAATTGAAGTTCCCACCAGGCCTACAAGAGACCAAAGTTGACCAGAGAAATGGAATTAACCATCCAATATAGGTTAATTATTAACTTGCTGACTTGAATGCTGTCATTGTATTTTGGCAAATCACCCTCAAATTACTCATGCTCTAGATAATTTCACCCAAAGACTTGCATTTATTTTGTCTCAGTAATTTGATGACTTATTAATGAACTTGTTGTTATGTTATGCTTTGTTATGTTATGTTGTGTTACTATTATTTGTAGAGCGCACCAGACAGTTTCTTGGCGCTAAGGTAACTAACACAGTGGCACATCAGAGTATTAATTACAGGCTTGCTTGAAGAGCCATGTTTTTAACACCTGTCTGAATTTCCCATAGTTGGGGGTGGTCCTGATTTCCAGGGGCAACGAGTTCCAAGTATGGGGGGCAATGACTGAAAATCTGGATCTGCCTGTCCTTTTCCTATTGAACTTAGGAATCGATAGATAGTTTATATGGGTAGATGTCAGATTTCTATTGGGAATGTACTTTTGTATACAGGATTTTATAAAAGCTAGACTTTTAATGTGGAGGGTTTTGAATATCATGCAACATGTTTTGAAAGTGAATCTCTGGGCAACTGGGAGACAGTAGAGATCTTTCATCACTTGAGAAATGTGGCAATATCTGGGAAGCTGGTAAATCAGCGTGCAGCCTGGTTTTGAACCAACTGGAGCCTATGGGTGAGGTAATTGGGAAGGCCCAGATAGAAGGAATTGGCATAGTCTATTCTTGACTTAACCAAGGCAATTATGACTTAGATCAGTGCATCTACAGTGAAACGTTTTCTTATTTTCTTGATTCTACGATGTTGGAGGAAGCAGCAAGATATCACAGGGCCAGGTTGCAGTTTCAGGGAGAGTTCCTTGCCAATGGGGACTCTAAGGCTCTTTACAAACTTGTTAGGTGGGGGGAAGTACCCATCACAGTGGACCAAAAGGAAGGACTCCAGAGGTAAAGCTTATTTTTAGTGATAACTATCTCTGTTTTGTCAGCATTTAGTTTCGGATGTTTGCTGCTCATCCAATCCTGAATGAAGAACTTCGTGTCTTGGAAAAACTTCCAGAGGTGTTGTCAATTCTAAAAAGAAGTTGCATATCATCAGCATAATTATCTATGTTAACTTTCATATTTTTAAGAGAGTGCACCAGAGGGCAAATGTATAGGTTGAGGAGGTGTGGTGAAAGGGAAGAGGCTTTTGGCTCCCACAATTCAGTTGTACTTTAGGGGAATTGAAGTGGGGAATCGAACCGATTGAGATCTACCTTTCAAGAAAGAGATGATCTATTTGATTGCAGAGTCTTGCAGCCCTGACACAGTCCACCAAAAGATTATAGTTGACCATGTCAAAGGCCACTGAAGATCAAGGAGGACGAGGGCTTGAGTAATGCCTCTATCCACCTCCTCTCGCATGTTGTCCACAACCGAGATGATAACAGCTTCTGTGGAGTGGGCCAAAAAGAAGCCAGCTTGGCTCAATAAAATCTGAATCCTCAAGGAAGGAGCAAAGAGTACAAGCTACTTGGGCCTCTATTATCTTTGCTAGGTAAGGAAGCAAGGAAATTAGACAATAGTTTTTTAAATCAAGGGGGTCCTCACCTACCTTCTTTTGTAGAGCTACTACTATTGCCTCCTCGAAGGAACATTTTTCTTGATTAAGGGACAAGTTGAGGAAGGATAAAGCTGCATCAGGAAAGATAGTGTATACTGTTTTAATAGACGCAGCGGGCAGGTGTCATTGGGGGAGCCCGATTTAACTTTTATCAGTAGGTCCATTAATCCCTCCTTACTGATTTCAGGGAACAATGAAAGAATACATGGGTTTATGTGTCCAGATGACAAAGTATTGTGCAGAGGACTAAAGGGAATGCTCTTTTGGATGGTCTCAATTTTGTCAAGAAAAAAGGATTTGAGAGAATCACAGAGATTTTGAGTAGGTGTATATTGGGTAAGGTAATCCTATCAGGATTTGAGAGTTCTATGACGATTTTGAATATCTCTTTCGACTTATTGGTGAAGTCCAAAATTTTATTGGGAAACAAAGTAGTTTTGGCTAGCCTAATCAGCAGTTTATACACTTTAAGTTGTTTTACATAGATTTCCTTGGAATCAGATGAGTAGTTATTACGGCATTTGCATTCACAATGACGGAGTTAGAATTTGGCTGTTTTCAACTCTTCTGAGAACCATTTAGTGACATCATGGCGTCTAACCTGTTTAGTTTTACGGAGGGAAGCATGTGTATTGCTGGCTATGACTAGTCATTCTGTGACCACTTCCTCGTAACAGTCTATATCTTCCCTAGATGTGCAAGGGTTTTTTCCAAGGATTTGCAAAACGACTTCAGGTCAACTCTGGACCAGTTCCTTGAGAGAGTACCAGGGCATGACGGAGGTTTACAGGGGGTAAATAATCAGATGGTGATCAGACCATACACAAAGGGCAATTTTCTGATTTCTTGTGGGAATGTTAGTGGTCCAAACTTGGTCAAGGGTGTGGCATTTAATATGCGTGGGCTGATATACATGCTGTTCTAAATTTAGAGTGTTGCGGGTGTCGGTTAGTTCAAACGCTTGTTGCCCACCCTTTTCCTCCTTCGCCCAATAATTGAGATCACCTATTAGCAGCATATTGGCTTTATCAATGATCAAGGGAGAGATTAACTCTGCTTTTGCATATAGCTTGGTGGTCTGCATAAAAGAACACATGTCAGAGAGAATGTGGAGGGATGAAGTTTCGGTGTTTAACCTTCGGGAGGTTTAATGAGGTCAATTTGGTGAATTTGATTTTATTTCCTAACTACTGCAGCTACGCTACTGCCCATTTTCCCTGCTGCTTTATTTGCTTGTAAAACATAATAGCCAGTTGGAAGGGTGGATACGATGTCTGGGGAAGATTCATCCGTGAGCCATGTTTCTGTTAAAAGCAGCATATCTGGTGATTCAGTTTTGAATGAATGGAATATTCTGTATAGTATTTAACCAGAGACCGTGTGTTAAGGTATATCACCCTAAGTTGATTGGAGTTCTGCTTGCCCTAAAATTGCCACGATTGGTTCCCCGCTGACCAATCCTAAGCAGTATTAAGTTATGGCGCAAACACAGTACAATTCAGGTGAGAGCTTTTGCGAGCTAAAACATTTAAAAGACAGCATTTGTAGTAAAGTGCAAAATGCTTAGGAAGGTGCAGCTTATTCAAGAGTGTCCGAATGTCCGCACCGAAATGCTCATTAAGTAGGCATGGAGCTTAGCTCACTACGTTCGCCTTTGCCCTCTAATTGCTGCTGATTGATTCCCTGCTGACCAATCCTAACACAGTATAACGTTATGGATCCAGCACAGTACAATTCAGGAGAGAGCTTTTGCGAGTTAACACATTTTTAAAAAACAATATTTTTAGTAAAGTGCAAAAGTTCAAAATGCCTAGGTAGGGGCCGCTTATGCAAGAGTTACCAGCTCGTCCACGCCACGATTCTCATTAAGTAAGTCTGGAGCTTAACTCACTCCATTCAGCTTTGCCCTAAAATTGCTGCTGATTGGTTCCGCCGCTGACCAATTGTAACACAGTACAAGGTTATGGCGCAAACACATTACAATTCAGATGAGAGATTTTGTGAGTTAAAACATTTAAAAAACTGTGGGACATATTATCAAGGAAACACGATAAATATCGCATTTCCCGCTTTGCGCGATTCTGTTTAACGCCGCATATCGCAGGATTTAATCGCCGAGATATCGCGTTATTATCAACGCATATCTCCACGGCGATTAAATCCTGCGATAGTGGCGTGAAACAGAATTGCGCAAAGCGGGAAACGCGATATTTATTGTGTTTCCTTGTTAATATGCCCCAGGGTCTCAGCCGTACGATCCACCTGCCATATCAAGTATGGCTAAGTCGGATTCAAACCAGGCGTTGCAAACCCGCGATAACCGCGGTTAGCGCGGTTAATTCTATCGCATCGCGGGTTTGCTCGAGGCTTGGTAATAGTGCGCTGCCATGTCAGCACGGATTTCCAGGGAGGAATGGAAGGGAACGCCCACTTTGCATGTCATTAGCGATATTCTTCGCTGACATGCAAAGTGGAGTTAATTGGGCTGCTTACTCAAGGAAACACGCGTTAGCGTGTCCTTGATAATTGTGCGGAGTAAAATTCGCCGCTTTTCGGCCGAAAACGGCTGATAAAGCGGCGAAAATGGGCTTGATAATATGCCCCCGTATTTTTAGTAAAGTGAAAAAGTAAAAAGATGCCTAGGAATGTGCCGCTTATGTAAGAGCTATAGATTGAATCGATACTGCAGACAAGGCACTTCTCAAAAGATATATATTGGACTTAGTCATCGCTGCAAGGTCATCCTGAAACTTTTTGCCTTAATCTTCCTCTTTTTCTGAACCTGTTTTTATTTGCTTTTAGGACTCTGTGCACTTTAATACTGCTAAACAGTACCAAAGTGATTATGCTCTCTTTTTTAAACATGGTGAAATTGACTGAAACCCAATTGGCACAACTAATTTACTTGAAAGTCCCTGGTGTTATTACATGTACCCAGGGTCTGTAAATTAAATGCCTCTAGTGGGCCTGCAGCACTGATTGTGCGACCCACTTAAGTAGCCTTTCTAAAACATATCCCAGGCCTGCCATTGCAGCCTGTGTGTGTAGTTTTAAATTGCCATTTCGACCTGGCAAATTAAACCTTTTGCCAGGCCCAAACCTTCCCTTATAATGCATATAAAAGGGCAACTTGCAGTGTATTTAAGAAGTCGGACATGTATCTCTAACTTCTACATGTCCTGGTAGTAAAAACCTCTCAAATTTGTTTTTAACTACTGTAATACTGGCCTCTCCCGTAGGATAACATTGGGGTACCTAATTACATTTAATAAGTGTTAACTTTAAATTGGGAGCAGGTGGAAAGGTTGAGTTTGATCTCAAAAGAATTGTAATTTAACACTCTCTTTAATGGTAAAGTTGGATTTTAAGTCACAATTCTGAAAATGCTGCATCTAAAACAGTGGCATTTTTATGTCCTAAACACTTGGTGCCTGCAACCTGTATCCTGGGCAGCTTGACTAGATGTAGCTGGCAGTTGGTCTTTGTGTGGTCTTTATGCTTGCTCTCACATTGTCACATAGCCTGTAGATCTTACTCCTCACAGGCATAGTGAGTTCTGGTGTTAGTGAGAAGATAGAGATGAACTGCCCCAACACTTGGCAACAATCTCTCTGTTGCTCTAGGGTCAGGGTAGTGGACAGCTTGACATCCTCAACTGACCAAATCTACTCCTTGGAAGAAAGGAGGCTAGGGAGAGTGTCACTTGTCTTTTCCACTCCATCATCCGTGATCAGGAGCATGGATCCTCTGACTTCTCAAAGTGGGGTTTGAGGTGATTGACATGCAGGACCTGTAAAGGGTTCCTCGGGGTCTTGAGGTCCACCAGGTAGGTGACACCCCCCCTTGTGCTCTTTTACCTCATAGGGCCCAGGCCATCAGTCTAGTAGGGCTATTGACTCTACAAAGGCTCCACCATCCACATTATCTGGCCAGGTTGAAACTTGCCCAGATTCTCTTTTGCCTTCTTCCAGCAGCACTTCATCTGGGTGCGGAGGGCCAGAGTATAGCTGACCACATCTGGAGGGGAAATCTTGGGCGCTTGCGCCCAACCCTCCTTCACTAGGCAGAGAGGCCCTATGACAGGGTGATCGTACAGAAGTTGAAAGGGACTGAATCCAATCCCCTTGGCAGTACCTCTCTGTAATGAACAACATGCATAGCAAGAGGACGACTCATTTCAGCCTCAAGAGCTCTGTTAGGTCCATGATCATGTCTTTGAGGGTCTTGTTGAATCTTTCAACAATCCCACTGGTCTGGAGATGGTAGGGTGTGGAGAGCTTGTATGTTAATTTACACTTGTCCCACATGAAATTCCTTTACGCTGATATGAAAGTGGTACCCCAGTCAGATGCTACCTCCATGGAGAACTCCACTCGGGTAAAGATCCCACTACGCGCACAGTCACTGTCCTCTGAGGTATAGCCTCCAGGTACTGGTGGCATGGTCCACCAAGACCAGGATGAACCTTATGCCTAGGGCTGTCATTGGGTCCAGATGCCTAACAATGTCGCAAGGTCCGCAACCCAGATTTAAGGTACTTGTCAGCGGGCCTAATCTGGTCCCTGTTTCTGGCCCATGCTCCATACCAGTAAGCCTTAACTTGTGACTTTGCCCCACTCTAGCGTGACTAGATTACCACAGTTGGCGCTTTGTGCTACTAAGCACGATTTTCACTTAAATCTTTAAAATTGCATATCTCCGGTTCTACTGATCGGATTTTTGTCATTTGATCTCAAATATTTTAATACATTTTACTCTATATTTCTAAATAGGTGTGGGATTTTTCTTGTGTTGTGTTTTCAGTTAAAGTGCTGCATAAATACTTTACGCATTGCCTTTACGTTAAGCCTCACTGCTCTTGTCCCAAACTACCAGATGGTTAAGTACAGGTTAGTTTGAGGTTTCCTTGTGTTTCACCCTGACAGAAATTATGGTTGCTGCTTGAGTAGGGTTTCACCTCCCTCAACCAGTTACCCAATTTACAATGTAGTCCTTCTTGCAGAGCAGCACAGCAGTCCTTCTGAGCCTTCCACAGGTCCAAAGGTGTACTTATGAGTTGGGTCTGAGGGGCCAATATTTATACCTAGTGCCCACTTTGAAATAGGAGAAGGTTGTAGAGGCTATTGCCCCCAGTGATGCTTAGACTTTCCTGCCTCCCTGCCCCGGCTCCTGCTTGTCTTGGGGCAAAAAAAGACAAGTGTCAAACTTTTTGTGAGTGGGCTGGGGCAGAGGCTTTGCGATGTGCAAGTGTGGTAGGTGACAGCTCACCTAGCTATCAAGTCAGAGATGGCCCATCCTGCCAACACCTATTCCCCCTTTTTCTCACTGTCTGGGAGGAACACTCAAAGACCAACTGCCAGCCACATCTAGTCCAGTGACCCAGGACAGAGGTTGCAGGCACCAAATGGTTAGGGCAAGATATGCCAACTTTCTAAAATGTGGCCTTTTCAGAACTGAGACTTAAAATCTGACTTTACTATAAAAGAGGTTTTTAAATTACAATTCCTTAGACTCCAAACTCGACATTCCTACCTGCTCCAAATTGAAAATTACCACTTATTAAATGTAATAATGGAACCAAATTTTATACTATGGGAGAGGTAAGCCTGCAATATTGAACAACAATGAGTAGTTTCTCACTACCAGGACACGTAAAACTTAAAAGTATATGTCCAACTTTTTGATAACACTGCACCCTGTCCTACGGGCTGTTTACGGGCTTCCCTCGGGGTGACTTATATGTATTAAAAAAGAAGATGTATGCCTGGCAAAAGTTTTATTTTGCCAGATCGAAATGGCAGTTTACATCTATACACACAGGCTGCAGTGGCTGGCCTGAAACATGCTTAAAGAGCTACTTAAGTGGGTGGCACATTCAATGCTGCAGGCCCACTAGTAACATTTAATATACACGCCCTGGGTACATGTAGTACCACTGTGCCCAATAGGTGTAAGCCAGTTCAACTATGTTTTAGGGAGAAAGCACTTTAGGTCTTGTTAGCAGTGGTAAAGTGTGCAGAGTTCTAAGGCCAGCAAAAACGATGTCAGCAAACAGGAGGATTGAAGGCAAATGTTCGGGGAAAACCACGCCAAGTATGTCTGGTCCAATGATGCCCATTGCAGAGCACACTTCACTTTGTCCTTCTACTCTGTATGAGGAACATAAGGGATTGTGTTTTGTGCCTGATAAATAATGCATGTTGCAGAATGCTCACCAATGTTGCCTGATATTTTCAATCTATGCTGCCTGGATGATGTCACCTTATGACTGATCATTAAGAGACTCGCTGAGAATTTCCTCAAACATCTTCACTCAAACACCTGTGTTTCTAGTATTCAAACTAACATCTAATTTGTACCTCAAATTGTGTGTCATTGTAAATCCCTCGCTTCGATTTAAATATGTTAGCATTGAATCTCTGTGAGAAATGCTATTTTCATTTGTTCAATTAATGCAGTATTTCTTTAGTCACTAAATCCATGTGCAGCAAGCCCTGATGCTGAAGGTTTAGTGCAAAAACTGTTTGCAAACAAAACAGTACATAGACCCTGTCAATGTGTAAAATAGGGAGAATAGAAAAAAATGAGTGAAAGTGCTTAATGAAGAGTAATTACAGAAGTTTAACACAGGTCTGATTTTTCCATGATGACTATTTCGATGCTTTTTCTGAAAGATAAACATCAAAGTATAAAACAAACTTTTTTTTGGGTGCCCCTGCTTTCCTGGGCACTAAGCATGCATGCTTAGTCTACCTCAGTGCTAGCTGTGAGTCGAGGTTTGCAGGTGGGGCACACTGGCACTCATTTTTGTGGATCGACACTTAGGGACTTATTTACAAGCTTCTTGCGCGGCGAGTGCGTCACTTTTTAAATTGGAAAAAGTGACGGACAGGCAACACAAGGGGCTTGTAAATTGGCCCCTTAATTTACCTCTTCAGACTTTCACCTAGAGCAGCAAAGAGAAGAGCACAAAAGGGGGAAAGAAACAGGGGCGGTTCCTTTATGGAAGTATGGGGGGCGTTGACCCCCAACTGTGAGCGGCAGCACCAGAGATAGTCTTCTTTTAAACCCATTTATTCTTCCCCTGACAATGCATTTATCTTTTTCCTATTAGGGGTGGGGCTACAGCGCTCTTACTTGCAAGGATGGACTGGGATGCCCTCTAGGCAGTGTAAACTGAACTGTGCATGTGAGCTTGACCGGTGTTTTCAATGTGGCCAGCCTCACATGTGCAGTTCAGGCTGCCAGACGCAATGTTACCAGGGAGGTGACACCGCAGAGACACAGCTGCGACAGTCTCCGACGGAGCATTGTCCTTGCCTGACCCAGCCAATCCTGGCACTGCTCTTATGCTGTTTAGTATTATAAGCAGCATGAGAGCAGTACTTCAATTGGCTGGGATGCTTAGGGCTTACCTTGCGTGGGAACAGCATGCACACACTGTAAGCCGTGCAGCGCGACGTGAGACAATCCAGATGCTAAGGTAAGATTTATGTATATTTTTGGCAGTCTCAATGCTTAAAACAGACGGTAAATGCTTTATAAATAGAATGTGCCCCGATCACCTCTGCAATACGAATCTCATTTAGAACCTATTGCTGCAAAATGAAATTCATACTGCAAAGGTGATCGGGACACATTCTATTTATAAAGCATTTACCATTCGTTATAAGCTATTGAAGTTTTACACGCCTCACCACTTTCAGAACTTGCCAGCCGCTTCTGAAAAGAAATAGAAATATGTAAATACAGTGACAAATGAAAAAAGCAGAGATGAAAAGAACCTGAAAGAGTATTCTATCGGGAAACGGAGTGAGGGGCTTCGCCACTTTTGCGTCATTTTTAACATGGGAAAAGTGATGTACGGGTGGCACAAGGGGCTTGTAAATAAGCCCCTGAGTGTTTCTGGCGGTCGAAGAAAGGAGCATGCGGTGGAATCAAGTCGCGCAGCCTTGCGCTGATATTCGCAGCACTGTCAGCGGAGTGCTGAGAAAAACTCTAAGCCCTGGCACTTATTCTTTAACAAATTAAGCTCTGGTACATATTGCGAAATTCAGCTCTGATATGGACACAAAACTTCGAGAAAATGAGAATAAAGCAGAAGACTCTGGCTGCTGGGTCAGCGTTGTAGGAATAGACACGAACTGCGTGGACGAAGAGGTATTCAAATTGTAAAAACGAAGATTCTTCAAGGTGCCAGTAGATGGCAGCATTGGATTGCTTACTATAAGTACATGACCTATTAATAAAAAACAACTGTTAGGTACTGAGAGATATTTAGAAACTATATTCTGGGAAATTGTTATCTTGCACTACTGAAGAGGACGATGTTTTGAGAGGGAGAAAAGTAAAATACAGCTATTTGTAGCTAAACAATTCGGAATCTACTCTCTAAATTGGCAATATTGGCATGTAGGTGATCTATGTAGATGTTTCCTAGTTCCATGAGTGAGTAACTCACTCAGGCCAGGTATTTTCAATGCATTCTGGGACCTGTGGTCCTGGTTTTGAACTGGGCTAAACATGACTACAAATCCTAGAGTACAGAGAAAAATACCTGGACAAGACACCTCACTTACTCATAGAAATGGGAAACATAATTTGTCTCTCTACCTCCTGGAAGCAACTATGCTGGCTGACTTAGAGACGGACCTTCGCCACTCTTTCCCTTTCCAGCTGTTACAACTCAGTCCCTCTCAATCTGTTTGGCTGACGTCGTCACTAATCTACAGAGCGGCAGAAGCTTTCAACAGAAAGTCACCAACATTCTCGCTCTTCTTTCATGTACTTTCAAGTTTTCTGTATTTCGTGCCACTTCGGACCTTGCAGTATTTAATTACAGCCCTACAAAGCCTACATTCTTCTGGGATTGAATTTCACCTTGTCTTTGAAGTGGTGGCAGGTTACCATTGCTAGAACTACTGATGTGTGAATTTTTTACACCTCAATGAATTCTTTACTTACTACACATTTTCATTTAATGGAATCATAGCTTTTGCAATTTTCCTACAAAGGAAACACACCAGCAGGAGTGCTTTGAGGTAAAATAAGACTAAGGGGCATACTTACAAGCCCCTATCGCCACCACAACGTCACTTTTCACAACACTGTGGTGATGATAGGGGTTTTGCCTTATTTACAACTTAATGTGGCTTAATGCTGCCTTGTAAATAAGGCCCCCTTTCATATTCCACCGCAACACCCATTTATTTTGGGTGGTGTAAATATTGGGCAGCGCCAAAATTAAGACCAGGGAAAACTTAGTCTTACCCTGGTGCAACGAGGAGAAATGTTTAATTTCTCCTCGTTTTTGCTGTTTCCATGTGTGCTGCGTTGTACAGCACACATGGAAACAGCAAACGCCATTGGTTGTTTATGTGCAGGAAGGTGTCCCTTCCTGCACATAAACAATCATTACAAAAAATACGTTTTGCAACTTCTATGTGTGCTGCAGTAAGCAGCACACATAGAAGTTACAAACACCATTTAAAGATTGTTTATGTGCAGGAAGGGACCTTCCTGCACATAAAAAATCTTCCCCTACAACGCAGACACCCTTGCACTATGGTGCAAGGGTGCCTACGTTGGCGCTAGGCAGCTAAATTTAGCGCCAGCTAGGGGGAAACGCAGGGCTGCACCATATTGTTGTAAATATGGTGCAGCCCTGCGTTTCAGAAGTGGTGTAGCGCGGGGTTAAGCCAAGAAGGCTAACGCCGCGCTCCGTCACTTCTATTGTAAATATGCCCCTAAGAGCCTATTAATGAGTTGGGCGGTTAATTCCGACCCGTTCGTAAACCCGTTTACGCACAGGTTGGAATTACAAGTTGTTAGATATTTAACGCATCCAGTACGAGGGAAACCATACTGTATTTACATAGCATGCAGATTTTAAATAAACTATCACATTGTATTGTTATTTATCACATGTGATAAATACCACTTTACTTGTCATCAGGCCCATAGTGCGATCTCGAATTATGACCCCAGCCTGACCCTCACACAAGGCAAGAGGAGGGAAGTGATGCTCACTCTCGCCAGCTAACATTCTTCTCCTTGACTCATCCCCCATCACCCTAACAAAGCTCCAGCCCACAGTACCCTTGCATCATTCTTCTACATTGTCATTACCTCCTAAAGTTGACCTCACCCCAGTTCTTAGTAAATGAGGTGATTACACCTCCCTCAGGAACCATGTGGCCTAACTTAAATCATAGAAACCCCCAATCCTCTCCTCTGACCTCCTTCCCAACACCACCCTCTTGTGCGTTGCCAAAAGGGGAAGGAGGCCCACAAAGTGTCCTGTCATTCCCAAGCACCAGGAATTGAGGTTAGGGCAACAGGCGGGAAGGCGGTATATAAGTAGAGGGACAAGGAAGCGTGATCGGAGTGAAGAAGATTACCTGGCAGTGATCATCAGATTACCTCTACCATCTTACCTCGTCCCAGTCCTTACTCCAAGAGGATATGCCATACCAGTAAACACAAGACCCAACAAAAGCACAGAACCTCAGTGTAATGCATCACTTCTGTGTCAATGAAAAAACAGCATGAACCCCAAATCCAAACACAAATGGGAGATAAAAGATGGAAGGAGTCGTCCAAAGTGCTGCCAGCGAGATGTGCTGGATGGAGGTCCCACTAGCTTCAGCTCAAGATGCAACCACCCCAGGTAGGTGACTGCCCTGCAGAGCAGCACTGAAGAGGACCCTTGTGAAGCATATGAAAGAGAAACAGCTGTCCTCCAGAAGGAAGCAAAGACCTTTTCCATGCATCACACTGTTTACATCATTTTAGAACCAGTGTGTGTTGAGAACTCCATCCTCTGGTCAATCAATATGGTTTAGATTATGGTATGGATACTATACATGTAGATAACATAAATGTGGACTTCCCTGTTTGCACTTTGGCTTGTGCAAATGCTTTTAATAGTGTAAAGTGAGCGCGTCCTTTACCCGCCGTTGCTCTTGATTATAATTTGTAATCTCAACTTGTTATGACCGATGTTGCTTTCATTTTTCATCTCTTTTGTAAAAAGCACTACAAGGTGACCCTGAGTAACAATTGATTGCTTCCAGCATCGAGTAGTTGTTTCTTAGTGAATATATTTGCCCATTTGGACGTTTCATTTTCATCTCTTTTAGTATAAAGAACTAGGAAGATGGTGCTTGTTTTCTTTTAGTATCTAGTTACTGCAGACGGAGCCCAGTTTTCTTGATTAGAAAAACAACACAACTGTTTTTCTTGTTGTTCTCATTTCACTAAGAGGTTTTCACCCACCGTGCCACTCTAGACAGAGGCCCACCATGCAACCCGCTGCTGTTTTAGTTGTGAAATTTCAGATTTCCCCCCCCCGAATCTCACTAACTATGCTACACTTCTGCTTAAATGGTATTTTAATTCGGGAGCCCTTCAAAGCCTGCACCTCGCCACATCTCGCCTGGGGACTCTATTCCCCAACAGCCCCTGCGCCCAGGAGGCACCAGCTGTTTCTAGAGAACCCGGAGGCGCGTAAATTCAGCTTGGGGCTCCCGCGGCACGGGAGCCCTTCACAGCCCGCACCTCGCCACATCTCGCCTGGGGACTCTATCCCCCAACAGCCCCTGCGCCCAGGAGGCGCCAGCATAATTCCTGAGTGCCTGGAGGCACATAAATTCAGCTCGGGGCTCCCGCGGCGCGGGACGCGGTCAGGCGTGCCCGGGCCATGCCCTGGCGAAGCCCGGGCCAAGGGCGGGCCCGTCTGCACCCGTCAGCGGCAGGAAGAGGCAGGGCAGGGCCCCCTCTCTTTGCTGGGTGGACTCCGATAACTGAATACTCTCCTAATCAGCGCAACTGTAAGTTTTGAGATACTTTTGATACCTACATACTGTGGCCACCATTAATGTATTTAGCCCCTAAGTTTACGACTATAAGTAACTGTGTAACTGCGTAACTGTGTTCCGTAGATCATGGGGAAAAGGAAACACCCTAGTTCTGCGCTAGCTAAGTCCCCCCCAAGATCTCAGCAGTCAATTATGAACTACATCACAGGGGCTATGGGGGCTATTGAAAAACAGATTTTAAGTGTGGAAGAAACTCTAACTGCATGCTCGGAGGGTGGTCCTAATTTACCAAGTCTATGCTCAGCTCCACCAACCGCCGTCCAACTCTGTAACCTGCAAACTGTAGGGTCGGTTAATCTGGATAAGGATGAGATCACTCAGAATTCCCCACCCCCAGACACTTTGATTTCTCAGCCGTCCCTCAAATGCCTTAAAACATCGAGGAGACGTAACATTGACTCTGCCATGGCCTCTTCTGAAGGGTCAATAAAGACCAAACAAAAAAAGGAACCAGCGCGGAGGCGAGCAATTATACCCAAGCCCGTTGGAGATGGTGATACCCTACCGTCAGCAGCGTCCTCACATTACACATCAATGGCAGCATCCATTCAAACCTTAACTGAACTAGTCAAGACAACTTTTTGCTCCATCACGGATAGACTTAAATCAATTGAATGTGCCGTGCAATCTTGTATAGAGCGCTGGGGTCCTGCCAATGTGTGTGGGGGGGTAATTGAACACTCGAGTAACACTGATCCAATCACAAGTCACTCTATAATCCTCCCACTACACCAGTCTGCCCCGGGGAACTCTAAGTCATCTGCCTGCTCTGTGCCAAATCTGGTGCCCCAATCACAACAAATAATAGCTATAGAAAATGGGATCTCTGATAAAAGGTCTCTACCCATTACTTTGCTAAACAATCATAGTACAAGAGCAGCTCCTGTCCCCTCTCTGTCTACCCATGACAGATTAGATCTTCTGCCCGATGCGACACCTTATGTGGTTATCCTGTCCAATGTCCCGACTGTATGTGCACCTACTGAAGAAGCATGGGACTCGCTAAGAAATAAATCACTTAGCTGGCTGAACGATAGAGTCGGTATGGGGGGAGAGCTTTTCACAGATTTTAAGATGGCCAGACGAATTGGGTGGGTTGCAAAAGAGGCCCTAAAATACTGAAGGGGGACTGTGTGGTGCTTTCTTTCAAATCCCCTGCTATAGTTACTGACATATTCAGTAAAATTGGTTCATCATTCTTAAACCCAAATCACATCTCAGTTTTGCCTTTGGTTTTTTTTTTTACCAACCTCCCCGGCGGCCCCTAATACAATCAACTGTATCCATTCAATAATCTCCCTACCCACAACCAACACCTCAATCATTCTCTAATGCACAGTATGCCCGTTCTTCTATGTTGTTTTTTTTTGTGTTGAAAATTTTTATTAGCATTTTATAAGTACGATACATAAATAACTTAAAACAGTAGCTAACATTATATATTATCAGATATATAAATATATAAATAAGCTATACATCCTTGGGATATAAAAAGGTGAAGAAGCAAATACATCGGAGCATAAGATAATTGATACATTAATGGAAATATAAATAGAAAATATAGATCTAAGTGCGAAACAATACAGAGAATACTTAAGATAAATACATTTACAAAATTCAAATGAAGGATTAAGATAGTAAAAAGCTGAGTAATAAAATCCAAGAGTCAAATACAGAACTGAATATGATTGTTGAATTATTAAATTCTTAAGTTATTGCAATTATTAAAAGTGTTAAATTACATTTTAGCACATATTAAGAAGATAAATAGAAGAATTAAATCTAAATATATCAACAACATTATAACAGTGTGATAGAATATTTTAAAAATGTTTCTTGCCCGCTAAGAAAATTATGCAGTTACAAGACATAAATTGAATCCATCACATTTCTTAACTATATTATTGCTATCCATGTCAGAACAACTAAATAGAAGAAATAAGATATAAAGACATCAGCATAATACAGGACCAGAAAAAAGTAAAGAGAAATTAGCATGAATAAATTAATTAATTTGTTTGAGTATTTAGCAAAGGATTTGCAATGGTATTTACTACAGAAACATCATCTGTTTGTAGGAAAGGAGCCCACACTTGATTGAAGAGATCAGTTTGGTCAATCAGGTTATAAATTACTCTTTCATATGAGGCAGTTTGGGTCATGGCTATCAACCAAGACTCCTGAGATGGCGGTGTTGGAGATTTCCATTGTCTTAGTATACATATTTTAGCTGTGGCCAATGCAATATGTAAAAGACGGCATTGCGACTTAGAAAGATGTTGAGAATTTCTTGAGTCATGCAGGAGAATGGTACATGGTGTTAATGGTAAGGATAAAGGTATAGTGTTATGTAGAGTCTGGCCTATGTAGGACCAATAGGATTGAACCATAGGGCAATCACAAATAATATGGACAATGTCACATCTAGGAGTATCACATCTCCAGCAATTAGTATGTGGGAGTAATCCTGCTTTGTGTAACTTTACCGGAGACCAATGCCAATCATGTAAAATTTTAAACAGGCAGAATTTTAATCTAGCCTCTCGAGCTCCTTTATCTAAATTTTCCAATAAATCTATCCATTCCTGATCTTTGTAAGGAACTGATAAACCTGTTTGCCATTTGATGCAGAGATCTCTTGATAGTGTCTGTGAAAATAAGTGTGATGTAAATATTTTGTACAAGCCAGATGTAACTCCAGTATGTTTCCCCCAGGTATATAAATAAGATACTATAGGTGAAGTTTGCATTGTCTGTGGGTGTGATCGCAGTATTTTATTAAGGCAATAGCTGAGTTGCGTATAATTTGCTGCTTGATGTGATGGGAGACTAAATTCATCTGTCAATTGTGCAAAAGACTTAAGATCACCATTATGTAAAAGCTGATCCAAAGTAAGAATGCCTACTGTTTTCCAATGGGACCAGGATATAGTTTTCCCTTTGATGCATATACCTGTGTTGTTCCAAATTGGAGCTTTATCATGAATACGTGGATTAAAACCTAGGATACGATGTGCTCTCTGCCATGTTTTGTGCATTGCAGCCAGTAAAGGATTGTAGGGATCAAGGCGACTTGTGCCTGTCCCATAAAGGGCAGAGAGACCCAATTCTGTAAATAAGAGATGCCTTTCTATGTGTACCCATTGTGGCGTATTGGAGTTTTCTGTTAGCATGTGCGTAATTTGAGATAATTGTAATGCCAGAGTATAGTGTTCAATGGATGGAAGACTCAACCCCCAGAAGAATGTTGCGCTCTTAATTTGTTTACAGCTAAACGTGGTTTCACAGAACCCCAAATAAAGGATTTGATCTTTGAATCTATGAGACGCAACGTAGATAAAGGGATCTGAAGAGGAAGCATTCCAAGTGTGTAAATAAAACGTGAAAGTGTAACCATTTTCACAGCTTGTACTCTTCCCCACAAAGATAATCCTAATATCTTCCATTTTTCAAAATCATGTTGCATCTGTGTGATTAAAGGGCCTATATTGTCTGCAATCATTCCCTCTGTTCCTTTATTTACTAAAATGCCCAAGTATTTTAAACGTGAATGTTGCCAATGGAAGGGAAATCCTTGTATAGCTGCCTTTGTGGTTCCATCTGATATGGGAAGTGCTTCACTCTTATCCCAGTTAATTTTATATCCGGAGAAGGAGGAGAAATCTTCTATAATTTTAAGCAATGATGGGAGAGACCGGGATAAGTCAGTGATGGTGAGTAAAATGTCATCAGCATAAAGGTAAAGTTTCGAGTGACCTACTGGGAGAGGTATATCTACTATATTTCTTGACTGGCGGATTGCTGCTGCTAGAGGTTCTAAAGCTAATAGAAACAGCAAGGGAGAAAGGGGGCATCCCTGGCGAGTTCCTCTACAGATTGGAAATGAATCCGAAATGAAACCGCCGCTATTGACCTGAGCTGTAGGATGCTGATATAGTAATCTAATTTTATCTATAAATTGAGTTCCCAAACCAAATTTTTCCAAAACTGTAAAGAGATGATGCCACTCTACTCGATCAAATGCTTTTTCAGCATCGAGTGATAATGCCAAAGCATCTTCCTGAAGAGATCTGGCTGAGTGGAGTGTATGTGCCAAAGTACGTAAATGATTCCTCGATGATCGTCCAGGTACAAAACCCACCTGAGTGTGATGAATGAGGGAGGGTAAAACTTTGCGAAGACAGGATGCTAGGATACTGGCTAAAATTTTAATATCGCACTTTAGAAGTGATATGGGGCGATAACTGCTGCAGAGTAATGGGTCTTTCCCCAGTTTAGGAAGGATCGCTATTACTTCTTTGTTAGAAATACATCCTAAAGAAGCTTTGCTATCAGCTTCCTGAAAAGCAGCATGTAAAGTATCTATTATTTTGTCACCTGACCACCGGTAAAATTCTGCTGGAAAACCATCTTCCCCTGGAGCTTTATGGTATGGGAGTTTGGCTATGGCTTGGGATATCTCTTCCTTAGTAATCTGCCCCTCTAGGAGTGCTATGCCCTCTTCAGAAAGACAAGGCAAATCTACCTCCGAAAGAAAAGAGAGCATCTTGTTTTAGTCTAACTGGATTCCTGGAGTGTATAAAGATTTGTAGTAAGAAGCAAATTCGTTAACAATATCTTGGGGACGAGTTAATAGATTGCCCTCAGATGATTTTATGGCCGGTATAGCCATGGTAGCCTCCTGCTAATAACCTCCCTGCCTTTTCCCCCTGTTCGTAGTGTCTCTCTTTCATTTTTTGTAAGGCGTATTCAGCTTTGGAGGTAAAGAGACTGTTTAGCGCCATACGAGCTTTCTCTAGTGATTTGCGATGTTGTAAAGTAGGTTTTGTAGTATATAATCGTGTAAATGTCTCAACATCATGCTCCAACTCTTTTTGTCGATGAGCATTTTGTTTATTGGCCATTGCAGCATCCTTCATGAGTTGACCCCTGATAGTAGCCTTAGCTGCAGACCATAATATCCTACCCGAGTCTACAGATCCTTGATTAGTGGAAAGGTAATTTTGAAGATGTTCTCGCAACTGTGATTTACCCTTAGGGGTTTTATGACGTTTTATATTCATTCGCCAAGGTTTGCGCCCTGGTTTAGCCAAACCCGTTTGTAGGGACAAGAGTACCGGGGAGTGATCAGATATTGATGTTTCTAGTATGTGAGATTCTTGCACTAGCTGGACAGCTTTCTGAGAAATTAAAAAATAGTCAAGTCGTGACAAGGTTCCGTGTGTGGGTGACGTAAATGTGTATTCAGAATCAGTGGGATGTGAAAGACCATTATCTTCCGTAATGTCACTCAAAAGGGCTCTGTCTGGTGTATTATTCTTATCAAAAGGGCCTGTTCTATCTAAAACCGGATCTCTCGTCAGATTCCAGTCCCCTCCTATAAGGTATTGTGAAGCATTTATCTCTGACAATAAACGGTTCAAGTGAAGAAGAAAGAATTTTTTCGCTCCTGTCGGCGCATAGACAGATCCTACACAAAAATTAGTTTCTCCAATACGGAGCTTGATAAACACGTATCTTCCGTCTGGATCTTCCCATGTTTTTGATACCATAAATGGCAAAGATTTACGAATAAGAATTGCCACACCACATTTACGAGTGGGACCTGCGTTAGAGGAGTTTCCACTATGAACACTGCTGTGAAACACCTTTCCCACCCATTCTCTGTATAGTTTGCCAGACTCAAGTGCATCAAGATGTGTTTCTTGGAGTAGAGCCACATCTACCTTTTTCGATTGTAAGTAAGAAAGTACTTTTTTCCTTTTGATACAATGTGTTAAGCCATGAACATTCCATGTTATAATACGTAAAGGGCGAGAATTAGCCATGCTTATATGAATATCAGTGCTTTTATATGTAGTTGATAAGTTATAAACAACTATGAAAGAATAAGCGTGTTTAGTCAAAAATGTGAGAGGGACTAAAGAAAAAGGAACAATTCAGTATTTTGAGGTCACGTAAAGAATATCAAAACGTGATGTGTGGAAATATTATAAGAATATTCCTACAGAGAGGATATGTATAAAAGAAAAGTAGAGCTATAAAGATCTGTTAACTCTAACTTTTAACCGTGGGTCTGGGCTCACTAGAGCACCGCCACGGACACAGACCCCCCCAGGAGGGTAGAATCTTAACCAGGACCATGTAAAAGAAAATTTAGAAAGGAATAAAAATCCGAAGACCCAAGTGTGCATAAGAGCGACTATTAGGGAAAACTAGTTTTAGTAAAAAGCATAAATATACATTATAACATGCATAAAGTCAACAATAAATAAGTAAAATATTCAAGAAATTAAAATAGGTTGCAATAAATTACTAAAAAAATTTCAGCTATAAATATTACATTTCATATTATAAAATAATACAACATTTGATGTTATAGACTTAGAAACAATTATAAATATAAATAGAAGTGTTATCTGATATATAATGTATAACATGAGCAATGCCTATATGAATAGGAATCTGACGTATAGAAGGATAAAACAGTAAAACATTTAAAACTTTCTTCATCAAACAAAATAGATGACCGGTATGATATAGAACTGTATGTAATGCATAGTAAAAAGTTCCTCTATTAAAAGGCCTTAAACACAACCTTGATACAAATACATTCATAGGTTCAAATACTATCTAAAACATAATGAATGTGAATAACACTCATGTCTCCAAGTTGCAAGATCTAGTTACCTGCAAAGCATAAGAATTATAAGTTAGCTTGACTTTAAAAAAAAAAAAACTTGAGAATATCTGTAGAGAGGATATGCATTGGGATCATATCAGTGATATAAGTATATATCTTCGATATCTTATTAGCTCTCTGAGGCAGATTTTAAGGGAGATCTAGACTTATCTCTATGCCGGTCTTGTGTGAAGGTGGTTACTGTGAGGGGCAGATGATTTGTCCTCATGCGTACGGATTATGCGTTCCATGTCTCTGCCACGATGACGAGCTTCACCAGTGTTGCCATGTCTACTGTCTAGCAGCTGTGGAGAATGTTTAGAATGGTGAATAGACTGATCAAGAGAAGTATGTTGAATATCCATGTCCTGAATTAACATGTTGTCTACAAAGTGTAGGAGGTCATCAGGATTACAGAAGTCTTTTGATTCTCCATTTATGGTGATACGGATATGAGCTGCGTCAAATAATCCATATTTGATATCCATCTTCCTTAGTTGTGGTCTCATAGATAAGAATGCTTTCCTTCTTTCATTAGCTTCTCTCGAGAAATCGGCTGCCATGCGAATTTCATGCCCATCATAAATGTACGAGCCTTGTGTCCGTGCCATCGTTAAGATCTGTCTTACCTGTTCATGCCTCAAGAAGCAGGCAATTAGAGGTCTTGGACGAGAATCCAAGTCTCTGCGTGGAGGTCCAATTCGATGAGCACATTGAATTTCCAGTAACGGATCAATAGTAGTACCAAGTAACTTGGGGAGAACATTGCATAAGAAAGTCAGAGCATTCTGGCCTTTAACTTTTTCTGGAAAACCGAAAAAACGAATATTATCTCGTCTATTGCGGTCTTCTAAGTCGACAAGCTTGCTTCAAAGAAATAAAAGGTCTTGATCTCTGTTTTGTGTTGAATCAAGTCTGCTTTCTACCACAGTTAGTCTTTGGTCCAACCCTTCTGTTTTAGTATGAAATTGCACAAAATCTGCTCTAATTGACTTGGTTTCTGCCATGAGAGAAGAAATGTTAGCGTCCAGATCCGTCAAACGGCAACTTATTGTCGAAATTTCTTGTAAAATGCGCTGCATAGTTGCCCCTGATATTGCTGTTGAGGTAAGTACAGATGAATGAGATGTTGGTGAAGGTGGACCTTTCGTGGACATAATGCGCAATTGTTTATGAACCTCTGTCAAAATAGGTTGCTTGGAGGTCTTGTTTCCGTTCTTGTGGTTAGACATCTGTAGATCAACGTCTTATTCAGTAAATCAAGAAAGCACTTAAGAACAGGTTCACACAAAAATGTGGCAGGAAACAGTCACTTATGAGAGTATTTGCCCCTCAGATGCAGATAATTATAGCACTTGCAGTTAGATATAATATGACCTCCTTTAAACCAATGCTCTTCACAGAGGGATATGAGGAATTACCACCTTTTATATAGTAAGTTCTTGTAAATGAACGTTGCAGGTCCTGGTTAATAACAGAGATGAAAGTATGGGAAAAAGAGCCCCAAAACAGCAGTTATTCTCAGTTCTCCACACGGTAAAAGGATATATAAATGTGCGCCTTCATTATACTGCTCTCAAAAATTCGTCTCTCATTAAAGCGCAAATTGTGAGGAACGTTTTCTCTATTTGTTTATTTTTAAGGCTGCAGTAGTCAGGAATACCACAAAGTCATAGAGGCAAGCAGTTCAGTCAACGTAAAACAGAAAAAGCAGGGCTTCTGAGGCGCAAATAACTCAATATAAACCAAATATCATAGTACACACAGCTCAAAATACACCGGAGGCATGAAAAAATAAACAAAGCTTGCCTTTCTTTATGTTGATGCCATTTATTCTTCACCGCTGCGACGAATGCGCACGTAACTCACTGCGTGCGGACGTTGCAGATTCCTCGCTGGGCGGCAGTTAAACTCGAGGTCCGAGGCTTGCTGTACTTCGCTGGGCCTGTGGAATGCTGGTTACCTCAGAATTTCGCCGCCTCAGAAATGAGTCAAAAATAGCTCATTTTTAATCAAAATTTGGACCAGCGGTATCTGTAGCGTGCAAAGTCGTAGGGGCTGCAATGCTGCATTCCTGGACATGCTGAAAAGAGTGCCACCTCCGTTGAAGGTCCGTCCCGCGGCGGAGCTCTGTCTCTAGGTGGCCATTTTCCTCCGTGGCCAGTCCACGCCCCGTTCTTCTATGTTTTCTATTGCTACATCTAATAGGTTTGATTGCCTTTCTAATCTTGCCAAGGTGGATTGACTGAAAGCGGATATACCGATAGGTGTTATTATAGGTGGTCCCGCAACTACAATTGTGACCCCGGATAGTCGCTTTCAGATAGTTGATGTACAGACTAAATTATCACCAGAGGTGGATCACATTCATTTAAGACGCGAAGAAAAAACGAATGTATCAACACCAATCACAAATGGTAGCCACCCACTGATAGAGGAGGACCTCCCAACTTTAGAACAACTAGTGGAATCGCCTCTTGTGAGAAGTGAGATTAGTATAGACCCTCTAACAACACCCATGGGTGGGATTACTGTTTTAAGTTGGAATGTAGCGGGGCTCCGTAGTAGGTTTACTACACAAGAATGCTTAGATTTTACGATAGGCTTCAACATTATGTTTCTGCAAGAAACTTGGGCTATTGAACCTAGTCACCTCAATGGATTTAAGGCGTTCCATTCTCCAGCTATTTCATCAAGGCATGGTAGGCCCAAAGGTGGTCTCTGTATATATATTTCCAATAAACTTACCTTTATCAATGTATCTCCAAAATCCTCTAAAACCTTTTATCAAATTGTCCAGGTCGACCTTTTAGCATCTTTTTCATTGATATTAGTCAACTTTTATAATAATGCATGTGATTCAGATATATTTGATAGTTTATGTCAATTAAACTCTGACCTGGAATTACCAATTGACAAGGGAACTGGTGAAAAAATCATGATATGGGGGGAGATTTTGACATCCAACCTTGCCAGTTGTCAGCTAATAAAATTTGTGGCATGGTATCCCCTACGGGGGACAAAGTTACACACTTTTCTCATACAGGGTATGGAGAGAAACTTAATGAGTTACTTTTAAAATATGACTTGGGTTTTAGCAATGAGTTTGGAGACACGCTAATTGAAGTATTATGCACATTCGACGGCAGTATGGGAAAAAGCGTTATTGATTTCTTACTCTTCCCTAAGGGCTATTCTGCCCTAGTTAAAATCTTTTTACTACATGACATTGTAATGAGCGACCACCTCCCGCAGAGCTTAATGCTGGACACTGACCCTGTAACTAAGAAGGGGGTCCGTCACCATACCTTAGCAGTGGAAAATATTGAGCTCTCTCGTACGAAAGGTTTTACCCTGCGTTGGTCTATGGTTGACCCATCTAGATTTTTAGAACAACTAATCCATCAGAAGAGAAGGGCTTTTGATGTGTGTCTGGACGAGTCAGCGGAAGCAAGTATGGTCATTAAGGGCTTTAACCAAATCACTAAGGAAATTAAGGCAGGGTTAATCGCCAACAAAAAGAGTGGGGCTGGAAAAATCCAAAGCTGGTTTGATCACGCCTGCTCCCAGGCTCACAAAAAGTTGAAAGGAGCCCTAAAAGAGTCACCTAGAAATGTCATGGAAGTACAGAATTGTAGGTGGTCGACAGGCTTTAAAAAACCGTAAGAAAGGCCTCAAAGAGGAGGCCTGGGAAAAATTGTATGTGGCAAGCCAAATAAACGACACTATGGCATTTTGGCGTGTCAGAAACTCCCCCTTCTTTAGTGATGGTGACCAGCTTAGAATCGAGGTTGCAATAACTGAAGAAGAATGGGTAGCCTATTTTTCTAACCTATATTCTGCCCCAATTGATAACAGTCGAAAAAGCTCTGAGCCTGAGATGGCTGCTGATTTTACCCGGTCTACATTCTTGCCTATAAACTTTGATTTTAATTTCAAGTTGGATGAGGTGAACCGGGCTCTGAGATCAAGTAAGGGAGGCAAAGCACCGGGGCCCGATGGCATCCCAATTGACCTTTTTAAAACAAACATTGAACTCTGGGGCCCCCTTTTGACTCTGGTTTTTATATCCTGCCAGAGTGTTGGACTTCCAAGTTCCTGGTCTGAATCCCATATTGTGCCAATATTTAAAAAGGGAGACCGTAATTGTCACGCGCACTACAGACCCATCTCTTTGCTAGACTCCTTAGTCAAAGTAGTGGGTCGCATACTTTTATGCAGATTGCAGGAGTGGGCAGCAGCTAACAATATCATCTCGGATTTCCAATATGGGTTTCGCCAAGGAATGGGGACCACGGAGCAAGCCATTAATTTGAACTTACTGGTGGGCAAATATACACATATTAAACGTGGTAATTTGTTTTTAGTTTTTGTGGATTTGTCATCCACATTCGACTGTGTTGTTCATGACAAACTATGGTCTGTCATGACTATAATGGGGATAGATATCGCTATTATCAACTACCTCAGATATCTATACTCAACCGGTTCTGCCAAGGTCCGCTTTGGGACGAGTGGTGAATGCACACGATCTTTTGACATCAGAAAAGGGGTTCGTCAGGGATGCGTACTCGCGACTTTTTTATTCAATCTATATATTAACAGCTTGGGTAGTACCCTTGTGAATGCATGCACCGACCTGCCCCAAATTGGACATCTGCCTATACCGGTTCTACTCTACGCAGACGATGCAGTGCTTATGGCCCGCACTCCATTGGCTTTACAGCGTCTTTTATCAATCAATCAATCAGGCATTGTAAGCGCTCTACTCACCCGTGAGGGTCTCAAGGTGCTGAGGGGGGGGTCCGCAGATCTGTTTAGCCGAAGAGCCAGGTCTTGAGGGTCTTCCTGAAGGTGTTCAGGGAGGGGGCGCATCTGATGTCTGCCGGTAGCTCGTTCCAGGTCTTGGCTGCAATGTGAGAGAAGGATCTTCCGCCTGCTCTGGCTCTGTGGATGCGCGGGGTTTCGGCCAGTGCGAGGTTGGAAGATCGGAGGTTTCTTTTGGGTACGTGGAAGTTGATTCTGTCGTTGAGGTATTTGGGTCCGTTGTTGTATAGGCATTTGTAGGCGTGAGTGAGGATTTTGAAAGTGACTCTTTTCTCCACGGGAGCCAGTGGAGACTTCGTAGATGTTGGCTGATGTGTTCGTGTCGGGGATGCCGAGGACGAGTCTGGCGGCGGTGTTTTGTACTGTCTGGAGTTTGCGGAGTAGGGACTTGTTGATGCCGGCGTAGAGTGCGTTTCCATAGTCCAGTCTGCTGGTGATGAGTGCGTGGGTGACTCTCTTCCTTGACTCAGGGGGGATCCACTTGAAGGTCTTGCGGAGGATGCAGAGGGTGTTGAAGCAGCTGGAGGTGACGGCGTTGACCTGTCGGTTCATGGAGAGTGATGAGTCGAGTATGATGCTGAGGTTCTTGGCGTGGTCTGAGGGGGTAGGTGGGCTTCCGAGGGCGGTCGGCCACCAGGTGCTGTCCCATGCAAAAGGGGTGGTACCGAAGACGAGGACTTCTGTCTTCTTGGCGTTGAGCTTCAGGCAGCTGTTGGTCATCCAGACTGCGACGTCTTGCATTCCTTTCTGGAAGTTGAGTTTGGCAGTGGTGGGGTCTTTGGTGAGGGAGAGGATGAGCTGGGTGTCGTCGGCGTAGGATACGATGTTGAGGCCGTGTTGTCGGACGATGGCTGCGAGGGGGGCCATGTAAATGTTGAAAAGGGTGGGGCTCAGTGATGAACCCTGTGGGACTCCGCAGGTGATTTTCGTGGGGTCGGAGAGGAAGGGTGGGAGTCTGATCCTTTGGCTTCTTCCGGTGAGGAATGATTGGATCCAGTCCAGGGCTGTTCCTTGTATGCCTGCAGTCGTGTAGTCTGGACGACTAGTGTGCGATGGGAGACGGTGTCGAAGGCCGCTGATAGGTCGAGTAGGATGAGGGCTGCGGAGTGGCCTTGGTCCAGGAGGGTGCGGATGTTGTCTGTGGCGGCGAGTAGGGCGGTCTCTGTGCTGTAGTTGCTTCGGAATCCGGATTGGGACGGGTCGAGGACGGCGTTCTCTTCAATGAATCATGTCAGTTTCCTGTTGACTGTTTTCTCTGCAAATTTAGACAAATTTGTACATTTTATGGAGAATCTGGGGTTATTAATCAACATTAGTATAACTTTTGTCATGAAAGCAGGCCGAAGACTATCCAAGGGGCGTAACATTTTAATAGGAAAAGCAATTTTACCACAAACGCCCACTTTTTCATACTTGGGGATTTTATTTGATGGTGCAGGGAATTGGAGAAGTGCAGTAAGCTCGAGAAGGATGCAATTTCTTAGATCAATTGCAGGCCTGTCCAATTTTTCGAGGAAATTGGGATTTAAACCTCCAAAAGAAATGTTAACCATCTACAATGCCAAATGCCGATCAATTGCAATGTATGGTTCCGAGCTATGGGGGTATGTAAATGTGGACTCTTTACAGCTGCTAGAAAACTGACTTTTTAAAAACCTCCTTGGGCTCCCAACCAGCTGTTCGAACTTTGTATGTCACTCGGAATTAGGAGCAATTTATTTAGCTGATCTGATAAAAGTGCAGCCAGTGTTCCTCTGGCACAAGATTTGGACTTCTGATTATATGGGTTTTAATCGATCTATTGCACAGGACTGTTGTGATTCGGAGCTTGCCCTAAAAATTCCATGGTTAAACTTTATTAAAAAATGTATGACTGATATTAGTCATCCTGAATATTATGATAATCCTGAAACATATCACAAGGAAATCACTGAAAACAGAATGTTTAAACCTACTGGAAGATGAGAGATATCGGTGGAACTGGTCAAACCAACTGTACAGCACCACCAAATGATTTCGATCAGTTTCTCGATTCAACCATATTTAATTAGTGTTCTTAATCCCCAACACAGGTTTGTCTTGATGCATTTCAGGCTTGGTATCTTTCAACGTTTGACAAACTTCCCAACTACTAACAACTGGTCACGACAACTAATGTACTGCCCTTGTGACAAGGTGTCTGAACAAACGACCATACATGTATTGTTTTTCTGTAAATTTTATAAGGATTTAAGGATTTCTTTTATCAAGCCTCTATTGAAATCATTAAATTTTAGACAATGTAGGCTGGCGTATTTATATTTACAATCACTCATTCATGTGTGGTATTAGCTAGATTCTTGAGGGCTGTTATTTTTAGAAGGAAGTCATTAACTGTTGTATGCTAAATTGCACATGCTTTTTATCTGTATTTTCTAAAATATAATTTTTCTAAAGTCTTTTAAAGGTACTGTTATATACACTTTTATGATTCATCACTCTGAATCGAATAAAGATGATTATAATGATTATGAATTCCTTTTCAAATTGTCAGTGTTTTTCTCTGTTGCTGTTGTGCGCTGATATGCAGGCATGCATTGTAAAATGAGTCGATGCCAGGATAAGATTTAACTGGAAACGTTTTTATTCATTACAAGTTTGGTTATACTTTTTTTTTAGATTAGTTTGTCTGTGACATGGTTTATTTCGTTGGCAACTACATTATCACTCAAGACTCTTCTTTTTGTAAAGGGTTTATACACCTACTTCACTTGTTTCACTGCTTTGGAACCTGACTTTTACCCACAGACGGGTTTATGGATCTATATACCTAGATCGATGCCTCCAAACTGACACTACATACCTAGAGAAAACATATTTAGATTTGTTGTAGCTGATTATGTAATTTTTTTAAATTGTAGTATGTTTATTTTTGGATTTTTTCTGCCTCATTTGTGATTTACCACTACTGATGATGCTATTGAAATTCAATTGAATTATAGACTTTTGGAACAATTGTTCTTTATAAGTGTACCTGATTAAGAAGTATTGCTGGGAATGTTTTTGACGTGTCTGGATATTTATTATATTTCTATGAATGTATTACAAATTAATTTCATGTAATCCCTGTCCATTAAATACAGTTAGCTCTTAGTGGTATTTGCACTTAGTATCATTTTGGTGTTATGAAGTGTAATGTCGTTTATGAACATTTCCAGTGACCAACGGTATATTTGTATAAAGCATGTTAATATGTTTTCAGTTTTTGTTTGTTTAAAGTATTGTGGGTTTTGATTATTTAATGTTTTAGTATGTATTTAAATTGCAGCCTTGGGGAAGCAGAGAGTTGAAACGTGTTAGCCAGCTGTTTTCAAAAGTTGTTTGGTTGTGGTTTTGAAAATTAATTTCAAACACTTTAAACTTTAAAAATTAATCTGATCACTCTCAATTCAACGTACAATCCTTTTTCATTTGATGAGACTCTATTGCTTTATTTGGTCCTTTGACAATTACTGTAACAAACTGTTTTGTGAATGCTCTCTACCTATTCTAAATGCTTTCTACTTTTGATGTCTCTTCTGCTATTATCTGCAATTCTGCGTAATTAACGTCCACAAGTACTTAACGCTGAGTGTACATGTGGATTTTCATCTCTTGTTCGAACCACAAGTTGCTGCGATTACAAAGAAGTGCTTTCTGCCTGCTAACAACCCTGCCTAATCCTTTGGCACTGGACCCAACCTAGTGGCCAAGCCCCAGTGCTCATGTACACAAACCACTCAGTGCACATTAAAAGGCCAAATGATTTATTTTGAACCTATGCCCCCCAATGTCATTGCTATCTGGTATGTGCAGTAGCTTTTGTGCATAGACAGTAATGTCAAGCTACACAATGTGACTAAATCTTGCAATTACATTCTAATTGTTGTTTCTGGCATAGCTGATGTTAGAAATTGGGTCTCCAGTTGGCAGAGGTATGCGCCTCGTTTAAGTAGGGACCACAATACTAGTCAGGGTAAACTAAATACACTTTTTAAATTAATCTGTGCTAAACCTTTGGTAGCTTGGCACAGAGCAGGCAGGCTTAACTTAAGAGGCAATGTGTAAAGTATTTGTGCAACACTCACACATAGGGACACAATAAAAACAGCACAAAAATACTCTACACAGGTTTAGAAAAATTGAGAATATTTATCTGAGGAAAACAAGACCAAAACAACAGAAATCCAATCAGTATACATCGAGACATGAATTTTTAAAGAATAAATGCAAAAACAGTGCTTAGAAGTCAATAACGCTAAAAGACTACTTGAGGTCACGAGGGACCGGGGTAAATATAAAGTTCAGGCCGACTGCGATAGAGGGAAGGCTGACTAAAGGAGCCCCGCAGGATCTGCTCAAAAAGTACTTTGGGTGAAGAAAAGCTTCAACATCGAGAGCATGATGCATTGGTTCCCATTCACACAGTGCGTTCTGGTGTCATCGCCGAGCTCTGTAAAAATGCAAGCAATGCGTCATCGTTAAGCCGCGCAGAGTGTTGTAATTGGGCCACGCAGGCAGTAGCACCGCTGTTGTTAAACAGCCTCTGTGTCGGCGTCGAAGGGTGATGCGTCGGTTCCGACCGGTGCAGTGGTGATGATGCATCAGTTTTGTAGAAAATCAGCTGCAGAACCAACTTCTGAGGCCCAGAACTGGAGAGGAAACCTCAGGCAGGGGAAGGGCTCACAGATGGCAGAGTCAAGCAGCACCAGCAGGATTGTAGGTATTCTTTTGTGTCCCTGAGTCTTCAGAAAACAGGAAACAAGCCTGCAAGCCCTTGGAGTCACTGTGAGTTCATGTGAGATGCGTCCAGTCCTCTTCTTCAGCAGTGCGGAGATCAGCAGGTAGCAGGACAGCTCAGCAAAGCATAGAAGCAGTTCCTCAGAACAGTCAGTCAAGGGTAAGTGAAAATCATTACAGCACAGCAGACTTAACTCTAGCAGAGTTCTTCCCAGGTCCAGTAGTGTACTGAACTGGTAGGGTCAGAGCCCCAGAACTTATACCCATATGTGTCTTTGCAGTGGGGGTGACTTCAAAGCAGCTCCTTGAAGTATACAGGTCCTCTTGCATCCCAGCCCTGTTTGCCAGGCTATCTGTGGGGGGTAATCAGTCCTTTGTGTGAGGACAGGACAAAGCCTATTCAGATGAAGCGTGAGAATGCAGATAAATGCAGATGAATTCTCTGTCACACCCACCCTTCCTGTTGTTGTGGCTGTCTAGATGGACTGCACAAAGTGTAGCTGTCACCCACACCAGACGTGTATTGGAAACAGGCTGTAGGCACACAGAGCAAAGTAATGAGCAGAGAAATGTCCACTTTCTAAAAGTGGCATTTGTAATATAGTAATGTCAAATCCAACTTTACCACTAATTCCAAATATATGAAACATGATTTAGCTAATCCTTTCTAATCAGGAATAACAGCGTAAAAGTGTTTTGAGGAATTCCCAATGTTAGCCTATGAGAGGAGTAGGCCTCACAGTAGTGAAAAACGAATTTAGCTGTTTGTCACTACCAGGACATGTACAACATAAAAGTGCATGTCCTACCTTTTACTTACACAGCACCCTGCCCTTAGGGCTACCTAGGGCCTACCTTAGGGGTGACCTATGTGTAATAAAAGGTGAGTTTAAGGCTTGGCAAGTGGTTTTTAATGCCAAGTTGAAGTGGCAGTAAACTGCACACACAGGCCCTGCAATGGCAGGTCTGAGACAGGTTTGAAAGGCTACTTTTGTGGGTGGCACAACCAGTGCTGCAGGCCCACTAGTAGCATTTAGATTACAGGCCCTGGGTATATGGTATACCACTTTACAAGGGACTTACAGGTAAACTAAATATGCCAGTCAGGTATACACCAATGCCACCATGTTTAGGGGAGAAGCGCATGCACTTTAGCACTGGTTAGCAGTCCTAAGGGCAACCAACTGATACAGCAAAAAGTGGAAGGATGACAGGTCTAACAGCTGATTATACCAACCAAAGGGGGAAGGAAGCAATTAGAAAGAGCTCTATTTGTGACCATAGAGAAGTTGACTCTCAAGAGAGCCTTTCTCATTTTTTTGTTTTCTAAAGATAAATACAAATGTCCTTTAAACTGAAGAATTGTTGGTACACAAATTGAATAAAATTTAATGGGGTCTAAACAGCTGAAAGGATAACCATAAATACAATTAAGGCTTTAACTATTCACTGTTGATGTCTTTTTGTCGCAAATGCAAGTTGTGCTCCAGTTTAAAAAAAAGTTGTACAATCCAAGGGCTTGTACCAAATGTCTCTGAGGCTCAAACGAGAAGTCCAACCTCAAAACGTTCTCAGCCGCAGTGGGAGTTCGGGGTTTAGGCTTGGACACTTCCTGGATGAGACTATGGGGGATATGTACAAGGAAGTGGAGGAGAGAGGCGTTAGCCTTTCTGGCTTAACGCCTCTCTCCTCCACCAGAGTGCAAGGGTGTCTGCGTGCAGGGGAGGATTGTTTATGTGTAGGAAGGTGTCCCTTCCTGCACATAACCAATCCTAGAAATGCCATCGTGTCACTTTCATTTGTGCTGCTTCATGCAGCACACATGAAAGTGACAAAATGGCATTTAAAAAAAAGTTTGTTTATGTGCAGGAAGGGACACCATCCTACACATAAACAAACAATGGCATTTTGCTTTTTCCATGTGTGCTGCACAAGGCAGCACACATAGAAAAAGCAAAAACGAGGAGAATTAATGCATTTCTCCTCGTTTCGCCATCTTAAGACCAGTTTTTACCTGGTCTTAATTTTGGCGCTGCCTCCTATGTACGCCACCCTTGTACATAGGGGGCAGCGTCAAAATGAATGGGTGTTGCGGTGGAACGCCCACCGCAACACCCGTTGCCCACCCCTTTCACGCTAACCATAGCGTGAAAGGGGGCATTATGTACAAGGCAGCGTTAAGCCACGTCAAGTGGCTTAACGCTGCCTTGTACATAAGGCACATCCCCTATCGCCACCACGTCAATATATGTGACATTGTGGTGGCGATAGAGGCTTGTACATATGCCCCTATGTACTTTAGTTGGACAAAGAATCTGTTTGGCACATATAAAAATATGTATTGATAATTTTAGTAGATGATTAGATGATGCTTAGACTCACCCATTCTGTGATCAGAGTGTGTATTCACAGAGAAGCATTTAAAAAATCCACTAGTTACACAAGCCTAGAACTAGAAGCGTGTCAACATGGGCGTAGGAAGTGTGGGGGACGCAGGGGATATATCCCCCCCAGATTTTGGAGTGGGGGGACACGGGGGACAAGGGTGGGGGGGACGAGGGGACAAAAGAATTACCCCTCTCCCTTCTGTTATTTGCAGGGCCATTAGCGCGCGAAAGCGCTACCTAATGGCCCTGCACTTGACCTGTGACCTGCCTGCAGTCAAAGAGGCCACCGGCCCTCTGCCCTTTGTTATGCTGCAGTAAGGCTCGGCCGTTCTGGGACCGGCAGAGAAGGAAAAAAACTCTGTCTCTTTTCCTTCATGCCCAGAGAAGGCAAGGACAATGTCCGCTTCTCCTGCTCTGCCTCTGGCAGCTGCCTTCCTCCCCTCTCTCTCTCTTTATTCCTCCATCTTTCTGTCTCTGTCTCGTTCCTCCTTATGTGCTGATTTCAAGAGACAGCTCTTACGTACTCTCTCTTGCCTCTCCTTTTCTTTATTTGTTCCCCTGTGAAATGGAAAAAAAGAGCAGAACACTTTGGCTGGAAATGTCCTCATTTTCTGACCGTTTTCTATTCCAAAGTTCAACCTCGGGACGGAGAGAAAAAAGTATCAAAATACGAAAAATAATTAAATAACTAAATAAAGCAATACAGAGTGGTCAGCAGACAGGCCAGATTGTTATTTACACCCACGCACATTAGCGCCGCTTTACAGAGTTTGCCAGTGAAGCGCTACTTTCTTTTTATCTTCTTTCTTTGAACAACATTGTTTTCCCAGGGTGGCGAAGTGCACCATTCCTAAAGGGACTGCAATACCTGGTTGATGGGTGGAGTGGAAAACGTTTAATATGATCGTTTTCAACTGTTTTAATTATTTTAGCTTATAAAATGTGTACCACGGCTCTGCGTTTAGGGATGTTGTCTTTTTTAAACCAAACTGCTTACATTTTGTAAGGATATAAGCAATGGACATTGAAATGGGTCCCTTCCTGGTCCTGTAGTCATGTCCTGAACTTTTCAGGCAAAATCACTTACTGATTTCTAAATAATAAGTTTAAAACCGTTAAGGTAACCATGTTGTTCCTGCTTACATTTCACATGCTTTGCTTATCCTTGCATTCCCTATGAGTGTTTACTTTTTTCAGGGTGTTATTACTTTTTTTCCAGGCATGTCTAGTGCATAATTTGAATTGAGTCGCAGCACAATTGGGTTGTAGCTGAAGGCAGTGCGAGTTTCTCCCAGTGGGGCAGTATGGTGTTCAGTGTGGGATAGGATGCAGCACTCTGGCCAGAGCTGCCGAATTTGGAACTGGAGAACCATGTTCAGCCTTCATGACCAGTCCACCAGACCACTCTCCTGACAGAGCACATTCCGATGCTACACCTTAGAAGGCCAGATAGACCTTAGAAGCCCTGGTGTCTTAGCACCAGCAGGTGGACCCTCATGGTGGCAAGTGTGAGTTAACCTTGAAGGCCTGTCCACCACAATCCATGCAGTTCACCTCCAGTCTTGCGGGCAGGCATACGAAGAAGCACACCCTAGAGCGACAGTGACTCTGTCACTGAGGTCACAAGACCCTTGAGGCCAGTCCACCTCACCCATTGGTACCTCCATTGGCCTTTTTCAGCACTAGTAGTGCAACTTACCAGGGGTTGGCAATGTAGGATTTGCATGCACACCAAACTTAGGGGGTGATTATAATGGCGGTGGGACCGCCACATCACCCCGTCGGTGAAGTTCCCGTCGCCATTGGTGACTGCATCACCGCCCGCCATATTACAATGGTGGGCGGTTCCCTGGCAGTCGGAAAGACCGATCGCCATGCACCCGATGGGCTCCTTGAGCCCGCCTGTGCGGCGGAGGGGCTCGTAGTTCCTACAATGCTGGTGGTGCCTACCAGGCACCGCAGTAGGGATTACGATGTCCCTTACCCGCCAGCCTATCCATGGCGGTTCACCCGCCATAGAAAAGCTGGCGGAAAGGGACATTGGGGGCCTGTAGCAGGCCCCTTTACCCCAGGCCCCCAGACATGGGACCTGGGGGGCACCTACGATGCCCCCCTACATATCACTGCACCATGTGGCACTGCCACGTAGTGCAGTGATATATGTAACATGTCCCTTTTTTACATTGCGGTGGGTGATGCAGCCAGCAGCACCTGCCGTAATGTAAAAGATAGGCATTGTGAACGCCGTAGTGGAGGTCGTATTGTAATGCCTATCGTGGGGCCGCTGCTTTGTAGGCGAGCGGTCCCATTCCCCAATTCGATGGCGGACGGACTGAAGTCCGCCTGCCATCGTAATCAGCCCCTAAGTTCGCAAACTTCATTGTCTCTGCTTCGTGCACACACACTTTTAACATGTGCAGCCTGCTTTCAGGCCACTGGAGTTATGCAGCAATGGAGGGCAAAATTATGTCGCAGAGTTGACTAAATTATGCAGTAAAAAAAAAGCTACAGCGTAATGCAGTACATTTTATGATACTTTATTATTTTGACATATTTATACATACTAACAGCCTCTGCAAAGCTTTTGCCTCATTAGTACCTGTGTAACATACAAATGCAGCAGTGAGAAAGGTGACCAGTCAACCTTTGCAAAGGGCCCTACACTTCACAGCAATATAAGTCACATTTCTTTTAGTAATTTGTGATCCGTTTGAGCTACAAAATTGTTTTGGGTGAAATTGTTAGATTATGCAGCAGATGATGTATTATGTGGCAAATATGGTACAGCCATAATTAAGTGGAAAACATTTTTTAAACTAGGATATTTTACCATTCATGTTAGAACTGCACTTGTGGAATAAGTGAGTAGAAGTGCTGATGACAGAAACTGCATGGCTCGGAGACAAATGGCTTGTGATTCCACTTTTAAGAGTATTAGGCACATTCTGTGATTGAAAACATATCATTCTTTGTGAATGTATTTTAATGTCAATAACTCATACTAAACCTTAAATAAGCATGTGTATCTATTGGTTGAATTAACTGGTCAGTGAAATGCCAAATAAATACTAAAAATAGGGAAGTTTTGCTCTTTCTGGCCACACCTCTGACTCCGCCCACAGACCCAAATCTCAGGTTATTCTCGCCCTCTGATTCTCCGCCCACAGATCTCCTATTTTTTTTTCTCCACTTCGACCATTGCTTCCTGCCTATTGTGTTTTGAAGGTCGAGCCCTTTCGAACTGAAGTATTATCGGAGCCTGACTGTGGGGTTAAGCGCGGCAGTCGCAGATCACAGTTGGCCAGGGCCGGACTGGGAACAGAAACCGGCCCTGGCAAACTGCTCAGCCGGCCCCCCCTGGGGTGAGGGGGAGTGCAGCCAAGCAGTTTACGAGGGCCGGTTTCGGCCGATTTTGTTACAGGGGGCCGATATTGCCGACCCCCGGTAACAAAAACGGCCCCCCAGGGGCCCAAAACCGGCCCCCACCCATGCCGCCTACCGGGGAAACGCCCGGTGCCCGCTATAGCCAGTCCGGCCCTGCAGTTGGCTCATGTGGGAGCTGGGGCTTGAAATTAGGAATCACAGACTGCATAGGGCACTTTCCCTGTGCCTTCCCACATCACTAAGAAGCCTAGTAAAGGTACCAGGTGACACTGTATCAGGAAAAACACTATTTTGCAGGTCCCGACTTTCCTTAAACACAATAATGCATTCTGGGATAGATAGTCTTGCATTACATCAGCTTAACCAAGTGGATTAGTACACTGAGAGCAATGTCAGGAAAAGGGAAAGCCCATGACTTGACCACTGTGTCTCTGATGATATAATGGAGTCCTCTGGTAACATTAAAGGTAAGCCACACTTATTCAGGCAGTACCACTCTGAACACGGATAGAAATATGAGGGCCCTTTAAAACTTAATTTTCCCACTTAGGCCTGTTGTGCTTGTGTTTGTGATTCATAAAAAGTGCAAGAGATTTACTCACAGTATTGCACCAACAATCTAAATCTGAGTAGCCTTTATGACCCCACTGCGCCAGTTTGCGCCCCGTCTACCTTTAGAATTTCCAGGCCTGCTAGGGCATGTTCTTGAAATACTCAATAAAACATGTGCCAAGTGCTTTAGCACCACATGCCCTCTACGCTGTCTCTTTGTGTTTGTCTGTGACAACTGTGGGTCTTTTTGAATTAGGGACACTTAAGTGGGCTTTCATTAAGAAACTATGCGTTTGAATACTGTACAAATTAGATTTTCAGCAGAGTAACTTTACATTTTAAAGCTCCAAGTGGACAAGAATCACAGATGAGGTCATCAGCCCGTCGTTGCTCTTTAGCCAGCAGCCCTTTGCATACTGGTACTTGTAGTTTTACATTTTCTACTATAGGCATGGACTTTGAAATCCAGGCAAGCAAAGTACAGTGGGACAAAAATCCAGAATGGCCTGAAGGGCCTACATTTGACATGTGGCCAATTGACGGCTAGGAGCGTAACAGCTCTAGGTATGAAACTGGGTCCAGGATAACAAAGGGATGATGGCTCTCAAAGAATGCAATCTGTGGAATTCACTTGTCAACAACGTGGGGCCAGTATGAATACTTCTGGATTGGACATCGGGGTGCAAACTCAGCAGACAGTTGTAAGTTCTGTAGACATCACTGGTGAGGCCTCATCTGCAGTATTAGGCCTAGTCATGCAGGTCATATCTAACAAACAATGCAAAATTATCAACGGGCCAGTCAGGGACATATTCAGACACCCTCATTCAGGGGGACACAGACGTTCAAGAACCAATAAAACAACGAGGAATCAGGCCTACCCCATCCACACACTCAGGATCTGTAATTACATCCCTGTATCCATCAGGACCACCCCAAGTATGCTTCAAGTTAGGAAGGAGCTGAAGATGCATATCTTTAAAGAACACTACATCACAACACAGTAAAGAGTCCACCTCCCATCGCAGAACCCACCTCCCACCCAGATTCACTTTCTGGTTGGATCTCTGCCTTTGACCATGTAAAGCACTCCATTGCCTTTCAACTACGTGTGCTTTACAAATACAGTTAATGAGAACAGCCGCTGCCCGTACAGGTAAGAGCAGAGGGGCCATGCACCGCGGCTGAATAAGAATATGATGGCACGGGGTTCAAGCAACAAGTCCTGCCTGTGGAGGCTCTATATTCTTACATACTGTGGGAGGGTACGTGGGGGGAGGCATGAATGAGAAATAGCAGAAGCTGTACACAGTGCAGTTGGCAAGCATTCTTTAGTAGTGGAACCCTCCGACAATTACAGACAAGAGACTGGTAGCTGGTGATGCTCTGAAGCAGCATTCACTCTGATGGAAATAGTAATGTAAGTACCCCAGCAGAAGTAACAAGGATTGGAAAAGATACATTAAAATGGACTTGGATTTACGCCAGAGTCAGTTGTGCTGAGTAAGAACAGTTAACTTGGGAGACTGTTTTGGGTAGAAAGGGGGCAGGGACTCTGAGATGAGGTTGACCATGTGGCCCTTATTTTTGGTCATATGTAATGTTTCTGTGCTAGGCATGGGGAAGGGAGAAGGCTGGGGTCCTTGTGTCTTGCAGAAAGGAGAGAAAAGGGTGTATCTGCTCTTCAGGCAGGATATACAATGCAGAAAGGGCCAGGCTAGCCACTCTGGCATTTCCTTTGTGGGCTGCAAGCTAATGATGCTTAATTTAAGCTGGTGTCTGCAGGTGAGGCCCAACTGCATTCTTTGTTAGAGACTGGTACATTTTTTAAACCATCAGACTGTAAAACCGAACAAGAGAGAGAAAGGCATCAAAGGGTGTGGGCAGAAGGAGGAAGGGAAATATGGAAAACAGAGAAAAGGGAGAAAGCAAAGATGAGAAAGAACCTGGAAGAGTGAGATAATGAGGATGGAGAGTATGTTGGTGGATGAAGGAGGCAGGAGCTGAAATCACATAGACAGCCTTGGTAGTCAACAACCCAGCTCACCACGGATTCCCTCACTACCACCCTTTAATAGTGCAGCTCAAGTCTCCATAACCACTCTCTCAGATGCATTTAATTAGTTATATAGCGCCACTCATACCAGTGCAGCGTGTCAGCACTTTACATCACTCACACTACACAGAGACAGTCAATCATAGGTGTGTAAATCTGTGTATAGGAAATGTCACATAAAACTACAGGGTGTAGGAGTCACATGTCATTCATACTTGTAGACAGTATTGCTTAAGAGTGCTTGATCTGGATGTTGGAAAGTGGGTTATTAGTAGGGGCAAATGTATATCTGTCTCCGGCAATAAGGCCACTACCTCAATATATGGCTCGGTTCACTGACAGAATATCGAACAAAAAATATCGTGTGGACAGAATATCGTGTCCAAAATATCGAGGACAAGAATATCGAGTAGGTAAGTGCAAATAGATAGGTATAAATTTACTATTCTTAACTCCAGATCTACGTACCTTGAAGATATATATATCGTCAAAGTACATATATGTGGAGTTATATATAGTAAAACTTTACTTACCCATAAGCAATGACCTTCACGATATTCTTGTCCTCGATATTTTTGACACGATATTGTGTCCGACGATATTTGTGCTTTCGATATTTTGTCCACCCACCATATGGCTCAGTACCGGTCTTAGAAAATTATTCCCATGCTCAACCCTTGGTAGCTTGGCTGTGAGCAGGCCGGCTTAACTTCAAAGACAGGTATGTAAAGCATTTAAAAACACCAATTCAGTAAATAATTAAGACACAACACACAATAAAAATCCAACACCAATTTGTAAAAATAGGAAATATTTTAAAATGAAAAAAATCCAATGTAGGGAACCGGGGATATGACTTTTTAAAGATTTAGCACTATATAGCACATAGAAACGTATAACGCCTATTGGTACATCTGGTCACGCTAGACCTGCTCAAAGTCAAAGTTTCAGGCCGACCGCGATGAAGCCCTGCGGGGCTGCTCCTTGCGGTAGGTCTCAGTCAAAGTTTTTACCTTCTGACTTAGAAACTTTTCTGGAGCTTTTCTTCCCGGGGTCCCTCGAAGCTCTCAGCCAGCCCTAATTCGGTGAGGGTGCCTTGCGACGAGCTCCCGGTCAAACTTATGGAAGTACGACCTCCGGAGCTTTCCAGCGGGACGAGCCAGGGATCCAGGCCGGCACACAGTTGATGGTGGGTGGCTTGGCTCTCGTGGTTGGTCCCGGTCACCTTTTCTACGTTCAGAATTAGAAACTTTTACAGAGCTTTTTCTTGCGGGGTCCCTCGATGCTCTTCACTAGGCCGGATTCGGTGAGGGTTCGCCAGCTTGGATTTCAAATACTGGAAGTCGGACCCCTGGAGCTTTTCAGCGGGAGGAACCTGGACGGCAGGCCAACTCATGGTTGAGGGTTGCCGGATTGGCTGGCCAGGGCTAGTCGGTCCACTTATGGAGCTTTTGTCCAAAGTTGCTCCAAACCTCTGGAACTTCTTCCTGAAGTTTTCCAAAGGGTCTCAAAGTGTCCAAAACTTACTCCAAGGGTCTGGAATCTCCAAGATGGAACTTGAAAGGGACTTCAGTTCCCACAATCCACTTGGATAAAACCCTTACACATTCACTGATAGTTCTCCAGGCTTGGGATTCCTGGTGGTGGTCCAGGTGAGCTCTGTTAACCTTCAGCTTCCAGGGAGTCCACTCTTTAGTCCTTTTGAAGCAAGGTAGTCCACAGGGCTGTAATTCCAGATTGTGCAACAGGCACAATCTTCAGAGTCCAGGGCCTGGTTGGTGCAAATCAAACTCCTCAGCAGGGACCCTTCTTCTCCCAAGTTTGAAGCAGCATTATCTGAGAGGCTCTGTCCCTCTCAGATACTTATTCCAAGTTCTCTGGGTCAAGAAGGAGGTCACTCCTGTCCAATGATGTCATGCCCTGCAGCAATGCTCCAGGGTATTACCACATCCTCTAAAGCGTGGCATTACTTTCTCACAGAGAGCACTATTTCTCCAAAATTCATCATGGCTGATTTTCCAGCAGAGGGAGCAGAACTAACTAAACCAGCCTACAGGATGGCTTCATCTACATAGGTCCACTCCCCTTATATCTGGGAATTCCTCCTTAATCCCCTCATTCGGCTGTGGGGCAGGGGGGAGAGATGTAAATGGAAGTGATTTCTCCAGCTTGTCTCCTCCTTCCCTTGAAGAGCATTATTTACTACCCCTCCCCCTGGCTCTGGCATTCCCATGCTCAGCAACCTCTCCTCCCAGAAAGGCTTCCTAACCCCAGGGGTCATTTATCACCTCTTCAAACAGTCAGGCTAATCCACTTACTTCTGACCAATCAAGGCAGAGCACTAGAGGGCTGAATTGTGGCTTACAGACAAGAAAAGTCTTATAACTTCTTGTCTGTACATTTTAGAATAAATTCAACAATACCACATTGTTGCATTTATCATTAACATTCTTGTGAGTCCTTTAATCCTAGTTTTATGGACTTCCTTTCTCCAGTTATTAATTAATATCCTCTTGCAATGTTAACCTATGGGACGGGGATCTGCAATGGAAAAATGAACTGGCCAATTTCTCCAATACCAGGGCCTATATAAGGACCCTGCTTATACCTACAGGACCCACCCATCACTGGAATACCTAGGAAAGACTTTAGGGGTTCTGATTATATCAAAATATTGCAGATCTTCACTTCACAGTGCTCCTAGCACAAAAGCCGATTTTGGGAAGCACTTTACTACAATGTAGGCAGTGAAATGTGCAATTTCACTAAACCCAGGGCATATAAAACTCATTTCATAAGGGTCCTACTTGTAGATACCTGACCCCCACCCCTGGGACACCTAGGGGAAACCCTGGGGATACCTAATATGCCCCAACATTGCAGTTTATCAATTTGTAAGTGCCCCAAATGTCAAGTTTGGGCACAATTTGCATTTTAAAAGCAGTCCTGCAACACAGGCCTGCTTTTAAACTGACCTCAGGCTTCAGCAGTGCACACATACAAGCGCAGGAAGGGCTGCTGGCCTCTAAACTGCCATGCTCTATTATATACTAGGGACTTAAAGGGAGTTCTAATCCCCCTGCCCTATTATGTACAAGGGCCTTATAGGAGAGGTCATGCCAATCATAGGGGTACCCTAACCCATAGTGCACCCTAGTGTATGTAGGTGTTTTCACTGTATTATTAAGTGTCTCTTTCAGTATAGCACTGGCCCTGGGCCTGGTTAGGCAGAGCCCAGGGTCAGTCAGAGTCAGGTACCACCAGTACCAGTCAGCAAAAAAGTTGGGGAGTGCCCAGGGCACAGGATGGCTTTGCAACACTAGAGAAGCACAAACTCAGAATTTAAAACATAACTCCACGGTTGGGGGGTTCTCTTTAATAATCAGAATTGATTTCCATCCTAATGAACCCATTTTCCAACATTAGGAAAATGAAAGACTGGGGAAAAATCATAACGTTCTGATCTATACCTTGCAGTTTTCATGCAGCTCTTTGATGACAGTTAATAGCTCACTGTTCAATGTTAGGATTTTAACTTATAAACTGCAAATAGCAAAAGAATCTCTCAGACAAAAGCAGTAACTCACTGACCTATTTACATTATATGCATTTTGTGATCTGTGTGGTACACGTTCTTTGCAGCAGGCATATTAACACACTGTGGCTACCTTACCATGAGTCAAAACTTCCACTAGACAAACCTCTGATCTCTCTCAATAAAGAACAATAATGACCGAAGTTATCTTCACATTTTGATTGTTGCCTGAAAATTGCTGGAGATCAGGAATGCAGCAGCAGGTACTTTTCAAACCATAATGCACTTGCAAACACGACGCCCTCACCCGAAGTCAGCGACCTTTGTTTGCTTGGTGCATGAAGATGCAAGATTCATATACATGTTTTTTTAACACTTGGTCTGATTACTATGTGAATGTAAATAACAGTAAAGCATACATGCAAACTGTGACTGCATGCCTCCTTTTCTCAATATTTCACTTCAAAACTATGCGATTGTATTTGTTTAATGGGCAGTGATTTGTATAGGGTCACTGGAAAGTCCGCAAGGTTGTCCCTGTCCCCCCCCAGAATTTTAGTGTCTCCTACGCCCTTGCGTGTCAACTATAAAAAGGATGAGTCCCACATCCTAAATTACCCGCAGGTAACAATGCTTTCTGTTTGGGTTGGGAAGCTTCTTGTTCTGGTTGTGCAGATTTGCAAAAACTATGAATAAGGGAGAAGCCAGATTGGGCAAGACCATAGCTATCCCACCATATTGAAATATAGGCCATGTTTCTGATGTATTATGCAACTGTACTGTACTAAAGCAGTGTAGTCATTTTGTCTTGAAGAGAAGAGACTGCAGGACTTGTTTTGAAAGTTGCAAAACCATGGCTGTACTACCAACCAGGACATTCTACAGGCCGAATGTGCAGTAAACCTTCCCCAAAATATATTGCAAGAAAAACTGCATTAAACTGACCACGGAATTAGAAGAATTACACTCTATTGTACTTTGGAAAAGTATATAAGCACTGATGCTGTATAATTTGCAGTGTGTTATGTTGTGGTTGATGTTGTGAAGAGTGTATGGAGGCGATAAGAGTTAAGGTTGACTTGATACAGTTGGGTTGGTAGATAAGGTGAATGTATAACTTTAGCTTTGGAATTTCATGGCTTACGTTTTTAAGCCAAATCCGCTGCTAACATATTAGTCAACCATAGCTCCCTGTCAACTTTCCCTTTTTAGAGAATTTAATTGTTTTTATTTGTTGGCATATGATAGAGGATGTGTTGGCATATCATATTGAATGTCTGGTTCTGTGACAGAGGGTGTGTTGCGTATCATGTTGGTTGTATGACATTATGATGGTTGGTGCATTGGCATTTGGTGAAGGCTGTTTAGGTTCGTGATCTTGGTTGTATGTATGAATGTGGGAATGTTGGCATATTATATTGGTTATATCGACATATGTTTATGGGTTTGTTGGCATATGACATTGGTTGTGTGGACATATCATGATGGGTGTATTGGCATATGACGGGGGTGTTCTGAAACACATATAGTTTAGTCTGTGCCACAAAAACAGCAACTCCATGATTTATATGTCTCAGGTTGACCTGCAGCCCTACTACCATCTTTTTAGGGAATAATATGCATTGGGTGTTTGAAAGCAGGACCTCACCCAGTGCATAGCTCTTATCCAGAAAATGCTATGTGTGCAAAGACTGTTGGGATATTGAATACTAAAAGAGTGGTACTATGTTCTGCAGTATACAATATCACCGCAGCTTCCACTCCATCTTATAATATGGTTTGCTATGGTACTCTATCCCCCAGTAATTCTTCCTCAATGTTTGTGGTCCAGAGATGACACTTGTTCAGAGAATGCAGGGTGAGGCATTAGCTGTTGGCAATGAAGTGGCCTGATCTTGTCTCTGTGCCCATGGTGGCACTGCACATAGCCGCACGGAGGGGATATAGGAGCCTATGAGGACTTCCCAAGTGACTACTCCAATTTGAACCCCTTATTTTGCCTCCTGCAGTTCCTCGTTCCCTTGTCACCTCAATCAGCTCTACCCCAGCCTCAGCTGCGCTGTGTAACCTCCCTACAGACCCTGTGGCACCTCTGCCTGCCTCCACTCTGTGTGAGATGCCCTGCACATGCATGTGTCCCTGCATTCCTGCAGCCCTTTTAGGTGCCCCTCACCTCTTATGCAACCTTCTATACGTGCTCCTGGAGTACCTGGGTGAGCATCGCCACTTTTTCAGGCCCTGTGTGCCACCATGCCACCTGACTGTCGGCAGCACTGCACCACATTTGGAAACTCTTTTTGTGCCCCTCCACCTGCTACATTGCCAAAGTCAATAGGCCTTGCTATTGAATGAACATGCAATCCCTAGCATAGGGAGAGGAGACATTCTTTAAAAAAATGAGTGTGGGGATTAAGGGGTAGTTTTTTTACACCTTTCAATCCCTGGGCTTAAATATTTAAGAAAACTTCAGAAGAGATTAAGAAAAGGGGGTAGCGTTTGGTTAGAAGCCACATGCCTGGCCTAATGGCAGAGGTAGCATAAAGGGCTTCTATTCTTGCCTTGTCTGGGGGGCAGAGCACTGCTTGTAGTTATAACTTTCACACTATGACTGACAGCACACCTCCCCCGCTTTGTCCAAAGAAGTGGGAATTACTTTATTTGTTTCAATTTAACTGTCCCCACCTTGCATCGATGTGCAAGCCATTGTTGATCCTGCTCCTATAGGAATAGTCCAGCCCAAATTGGCTCCATCTGAATGGGAACGCAAGCAACTCAAGACTGATTTTGGCCTATTTGGGCCTTTTGAGTAGGGTGTAGCTTGAGGTCCGATAGCACAGTGAGCATGTGACCTGAGTCTTGGGATACTCGTTGCACGTAGGGCATCACACTGAGGTACACAAAAAAGCGATGGGTGGAATGCTTCAATTATTATCAGTGACTGGTAATTATTCCTGGCTGCATTTCAGTCAATCATTTTTTTGCCCACCATGCCACCGCACACAGGAGCAAGCCATCATAAGAAAATCAAGCTTGACTCTGCTCTAGAAGGATCAGTCCAGCTGAAACTTTCAGGCCAGGATCACTATGAGCCGTAACATAAGCAACATAAGACCTGTTCCCACCTATTTGGGCCTCTTCGGTAAGATGTACCTTGATTCCTATGACACAGTGAGAACGAGGTGCACAATTTTGACATACCCATCACACATAGCGCATCTCCCTGAGGTACACAAAAAAGTGATGGGGGGAATACTTAAATTGATATCAGTGACTGGTAATTACTCCTGGCTGCAATCCTGTCTATGGCCCGCTATGCAATCTCAGACAAGAACAATCCATATGCAAATCACGTGTGATCCTGTTCTAGTAGGACCAGTCTAGCTTGAGCTACCAGGTCAGGCTCCTTATGAGCAGGAACACAAGCAACCCAAGACCTGTTTACGCTTATTTCGGCCTCTTCAGTCGGGTGTAGCTTGATTCCTATGACACAGTGAGTATGAGACCCACAGCTGGGTATACCCAGCGCACATAGGGCATTGCAAAGAGGTAGACAAAAAAGTGATGGGTGGAATACTTGAATCAATATCAGCCACTGGTAATTACTTGTGAGAAATGGAGCTGTTGGTTGAAGGGGGTGAAACCATACTCAAGAAACAGACACAATCCTTGTCAGGGTGAACCACAAAAAGTCACTAAATTAACCTGTGCTTAATTCTCTGGCAGCGTGGCGCAAAAGCAGTCCTTACAGGTAATGTGTAAAGTATGTATGCAGCACACAAACAGTAATAACACAACACATGAAAAATCCCACAGTGTTGGACTTGGCCCTTTTTGCAGGGTCAACCCAAACTTTTTGCCTTCTCCCTCCTGTGTTCTGAATCTATTTTGTTAGGCTTTAAGAACTCTGTGCACTTTAGCACTGCTAACCAGTTCTAAAGTGCTTGTGCTCTTTCCCTTAAACATTGTGAAATTGGCGTATACTCAATTGGCACATGTAATTTTCTTGTAAGCCCCTAGTAAAGTGGTACTAAATGTACCCAGAGCCAGTAAATTATATGCTACTAGAGGGCTTGCAGCACTTATTGTTCCACCCACTAAAGTAGCCCGCACATATGTCTCAGGGCTGCCATTGTGGCCTGTGTAAACAGTTTTAAACTACTATTTCGACCTGGCAAAATAAGCCTTTTGCCAGCCCTAAACCTTCCTTTTTGATATATATAAGTCACTCCTAGGGTAGGCCCTAAACAACGCATACGGCAGAGTGCAGTGTATTTAAAAACTTAACATGTACTTTTAGCTTTGACATGTCTTGGTAGTGAAAAACGATTTAATTAGGTTTTCCCTATTGCAAGGCTTACCATAGTGTTTCCTTATTACGTTTAAGAAGCAATAATTTCTAATTGGGAGCAGGTGGGAACATTGAGTTTGGTGTCTAAAGAATTGTAATTTAAAACCCTCTTTAATGATAAAATCTGATTTTAAGTCACAATTATGAAAATACCACTTTTATAAAGTTGGTATTTCCTTGTCCGATAACCTCTATGGACCTATGTTTGCAGCAGCCAAGCCTTCTTCCCTGTTGTTTGTATTTGTTTGGACAGACGGAGAATATAGTGCTCCCCCTGACTGAAAAAAACTTCCCCTAATCTCCCCTACTCACCCCACACCCCTTTCTTAATCCCCACCTCACCCACAGGTCCCCACATACATGTACCACCAGCTCAGAGCATGTGATATTTATATGCCAAAAGATCCCAGTGAATTGGGAAGCCCATGTCGTTTTATGGCTGATAAATTGGCCCCACACAGTAATTCTCCATTCCATGGCTCTTAATCATAATTGCACATTAATAATATGGATTTACTGCATACTTATGGTAAATTCGTATGCAATTTTACCATTACCTCACTACCGTGCAACTTGCAATAAGGCCCTTATTGAATCATTTCTTTTACCATTACACTTTATCCTGGTTTATAAAATAGCCCTTGGACACATTGGTTTTGTTGCATGAACACGTCTTGAATCTTAAAACCAATCTGCTCCTATCTACTAGTAACATAATGCAATAACTACACATGTAACTACTGGAACATACAAGAGATAGGTGTTTAACCCTACAATGCGCACTGGCATTAGCCCTCTCACTTAAGACAAACAGGATTTCTCTTGTGGGGCTGGAATGGCCGTTTACTCTGGGCATTTACCTGGGGGCCTGGACTTTTTTTAAGGTTGCCGGCTGCTGTCTGTCTCCAACTTACCAGAGTTTATGGCATCAGTCACAGTAGGCAAAAACCCAGAGAGATGAGAGCAAGAATGAGAGAAAGAGAGCAAGAATGAGGCAAAAAACTGAAAAGCCTGAAAGGGAGCGGTCTAATTTGAACATTTTTGGCAAAGGCTAATTTGAACATTCTTGCCAGGGCTGCTTTTGGTTCCCTGGCCTTGTTCTTGTTTACCACTACCTAATCAGTCTACATTTCAATATGACTGTTTCCTTTGTTTATCAAGGAAGGTAGATGTGACCTTGTGTCTGACACTTTGGAAGTATTGGTTGAGTTTCTGTCCAACACACCCACTTTTCCAGTGCTGCTTAGCACGAGTTCTTTTCTTGAGAAAAAGTTTTTTCAAGCAGAGGCATGTGTAAAATGTTTCCAAGTCATTGCACGGGTCTTTGTTTTTTGGCTTAGATGGACAGAACATGAGACACTTGGGCAGTACAATTACTTTCACCTGTGTTAGGTTATAGAGTGAAAGGCTTCAATTCCCAATGTATATTTGCATGAGCTGTTGACATGCATTTAGCCTCTTGTCTGTGGATGTTGAGTTTTTTTTCTTCTGACTGCACATCAACAAATTCAGATTTTCATTTACAAATATTTTTTGTAGTTTATTCAGTATATCACACGTTCGTTCTTCAGTGTCTAGGATTGTGTTGTTTCTTCTTTTATCATTCTGCAAGACCAGCTGGCCACCCAGAGATACTGACTCAACAAGTGACTAACTAGACATTTGTACCACTTCTTCCTGATGCTTTACCTACATACACAGCACATGCATGCTTCTGACCTGAAGGACTCAGAGATGAACCTAGAATGCTCCAGTCCTATTATTGTTCCAGAGGCCCTTATTTTATTTGACTGAGTACCTTCCATGGGCCAGAGGTGCAGGTGTGACATCTGGCTGTACAGACCCGTGCAGTGTAAGGTCTATCAGTAACAGCTTTTAATAATATCTCGGATACAGAATGAATAGCCTCTCAAAGACACAAACAAGACATATGGTTGACTATGCTCCATCTATGCCACCTTCAAAGACTTAATAGGTCCAATTCACAAAGGTAGGACAGTCAATCTTTTTATATGTGGAGTATGTGGAGTGCCCGCCACAAGTGTAGAGACTCCACAGTTATAAAGATAATACTGGTAAAATATCTTTGTGAATAGGGAATATGTGTAAATGTAAACAAAAGTGTAAGCCTACCTTTCTGAACCAGGCCCAATATCTCTATATCCAAGCCTGGAATGTAACTGATGTAAAGAAGAGCATAGCACATAGCAGACCTATCCCAAACATGCATTTTTTATGTTCTAGTATGTGCAATGCCTAACTTTTAAACAAACTTTTCAACAAACAATTGCTAAGGGTGGATGGTTGTGCTTTGCAAGTTAAACTAAAACTCTGCCACATAAAATAATTATTTTGTGTTTTTGCAGCATCTATTGGACAATGCTTTCTCTCTCTCTGTTTCTTTGCATAGGAAGTGAGATTAAAGAGTAAACGTCGGACTACACGGTACAGCCTCAAACTAGGCTGAAATTCCTCAACACAATTTATAGTATGTGGGAATACAGACATTAAACTTGTCGAACAATAAAGTTGTGCCTGTTCCTTTCCAGCCTTGTTTGGACACTGCCTGACGAAGTGAAATCTTTTCATGAAAGCTGGTAAATAAAAATTAAATGTTAACTTACTTAATGTATCAATATTTCACTTCCTTAAGATAATTCCATGCATATGTGTGTATGTGTGCAAATGTATGTACATATATATTTCCTATAAAAATCTGATGTTGGAATAGAGTTAAGTTGACTAGTAATTTAAGAGTAGATATGCTATAGAAACTAAAGAGCCACGATGTTCAAGAGCTGAGGTGATACATTCACCTTGTGTCATAGCCCCATCGTTCTCCCTTTTACCTTAGGTAATTTCACCTGTATTTTGGGTGCTCTGTGCCCCCTGTGACCCTGCAACCCTTCTATGTGTCCCTGCCACACTGCAACCCTGGTGTGCTGTCCTATGAGCCCCTGGTGCCTTTTTATTGAATCTTTACACCCTTCACACCCTTGCAGGTCTTCTATGTTCCCCTGCAACTCATGAAGCACCTCTATGTGGCCCACCCCAGTAGCTATTCTATATAATTAGGCCTGCCTGCAACTACTCTTTATGCTCCTATGGGTGCTGAGAAGCAGGATGTTGGTTGAGTTGTGTTGATATCTGATGGTGGAAGTGCTGACTTACGATGGCGTTGTGTGGACATATCTGGTTGAAGTGTTGGCAAATGATGTTGGTGGTGTGAATGTATCGTGGTGTGTAGCCGGAGGTATGATGTTGGCTGTGAGGAGATATTATCAGTGGCGGCTGCTGCAAAACTAAATTGGGGGATGGGTGATGGGACGGGGGATTAGAGGATTAATAATAAAAAAACAACGTACCTGTCCTGCCGCCGACGCTGACGCTGCCGGCCGCCTCGTTGCTTCTCTCCTCTCAGCAGTCACTGGGGTGCAAAGCACAGGCTCCCCACCCAATCCAGATGCTGCTCTCATGCTATACCAAGTATGAGAGCAGCATAGGGATTGGCCTGAGAGGACTGGTCTGATGCACTCTCAGGCACAGGGAGCCTGTGGGTTTTTTCCAACCCGGCTGTCAACACAGTTGACTTGGAGAAACCTAAGTGCGCATGTCTGTTTGACCGGCCTAAGACAGCCGGCCAAACCGACATGCAGACTTTACAGTGTCCATCACTCCTCCTCCCTGCCATGGCCCAGCCACGCCATGCCGAAGACTTCCTGTCTCAGTCAGTCAGCAGAAAATAAAATGATAACATTGTTTTATTATCATTTTATTTTTCTGCTGACTGACTCTGACCAGTGGGGTGACGCTCCTGGATATGATGGGTGGGTGCTGGCATATGATTTTAGATGGAAATGCTTTCCTTGAGCACCAGTTACATTACCAAATACATATTAACTTTTTTTTTTTTTTTAGGCATGAGTAGATTAAGTATAACTTGGTGTGTTAGAGTATGAGGTCACTTGTGTGTACATGTATAGTTGGGTGTTGGGGCATATCATGGTATGTGTATCTGAATTTTTGGCTTAGTCGAGTCTTAGATGTGTTGTTGTGTCTGCAATCTGCAAACACTGAGTATTAATTTCACCACTGGAGAATAGCTATAAAATTTTGAAGACATCCAATGAATTGCCTTGTGCTGCTTCGAGGAAGTCCAAAAATGTTCAGCCTGAGCTCCAGGGACTGCAGTAGCACATTCCTCTGTAGCCCTCTAAGAACACACTTCATCCACAGTGACTACTAAGCATATGTTTGCAACACAAACTTTCAAAAAGGCTCCTTTAACCGGCTGAAGCTTTTAACCATTGACTGACTTCACTCACCAATGGCTCTTGTTCAATGTATCATTCCCTGATGACGTTTGTTCAGAAGCTGAGTTCAGCTAAAGGTGCAAGACATGTATATGCTCTTCAAACTAGAGTTACACAATAAAATATGTGACTTTCCCTAGACCTAAATCCAAGCATGTGAATTCACAAGTCAGCCTAACATGAACCCATGTAGTCCTATGAGGGGCCCTAGACATCTTTTATGATGTTTTCACAGATTATATTTTCTTATGGCATATAGTAATTATATGTTAATATTTGTATTACACTTTTCTCTAAGCCTTCAATATCCTTAAATCCTACCTTTATTGCTATTTAAAGTGTTGTTTCAGCAAACATCCCTTGCATAGCTCGTGCTGGTAGTCTTTTTTTACTACCCAAGCTACCAAGGGTCATTGAGAAGAATTAGAGATTTAACACCCCTAATAAAATGTTTTTTTGGATATCAGTTGCAGTTCACACAAAGGCCCATATTTACTCATTTTTCACACAATGCAGGGCAGCATCCAAATGTGCTGTGCTGCTTTGTGCAATGAGGTCAATCATATTGCAGTACCATATCTACAGAGAATGGCTTGGTGCTGGTGTCATCCCCTGTGCTAGCACTCAAACATGGATTTCTTGCATGACGCACATCCTGTCGGAGTGCAGAAGTGAGTGTGCGCTGTCTTGAATAGGGTTTGTACTGGAAACATACACTTCCGTTACAAATCCATATGTGTGGACAAACGCAGAAGGTTGCTATGCAATGGAGCACACATGCAGCACATCTTTTCTTGAAAAATTAACACAACTCACCTTCTTTTGTGCCTGCTTTAATTAAGCTTTGGTTTAGTAGATCAAGCATTGTCTCAAACCTATGACTGATTGCGCTGAACCACCCCAGTAACAACCCTTGACACAAAGTGGTGTAACACATTTTTTGTGCAATAAAAAAGCATCTTTCTAGTACAAAACACATTGTTTTCTAGTTACTCAGGTTATTATTTTGCATCACATTGCACCATGCTGAGACAGGTGCAAAGCCTTGGTAAATCAGGCCTAAGACTTTGACTTGCTATTGCCTCGGTCTATCATGTTGCCTTCCTGCAAATATATTCAAATTGACAGCCTAAGCTAATTACTTGGCCTACTTGGCCCTACTGGCACCAAGACTTCAACATTCCCATTTAACACAATGTTTCTTATTTTCTACTTTTTCACCTCTGAAATAATGATCATCAGCTGCTTTTTCATACTGTTACCAACTCATCTTCTGCTTTTCTCTATTATTCAGTTTAGACATAGGTCTCATATTTATGCTAACATTTACAAACATATTTCTAATCTTTTTAAATTGACTAATATTCTTTGGTACCAGCCAAATGATCAACAGGATAACGTATAATGACAACATTTATTTTTGGTAAGCAGAGTTCAAGAGATAATGTCATTCAATTACACCAGGAGTCTGTATTATTATTACTTTGAATGTCAAAGAGCTTGCCAGTCCAGCAAATTGTTATATTACATTTAACACAATTAAGACTTAAATTATCTGCAGAAAAGATACACACGTTTACATTGTTGAAGCACACTTAATTGTACAATGAGTGAACACTATCCTCTCTTCACCATCATGGGTTGCAAAGGTCAAATTGCTGCCCCATGTCGCTAATCATTTACAATCGAAGTACTTTCAGAAACGCATGTCAATGAAGAGGAATAAAGCCTGGTTGTCTTCATGGTGAGTAAGAGCTTGCACTGCATTCATATAAGGCTGCTCCATCACACTAATATTACACCATGAGATCATAATTACATTTTTATTCCTATTCTTCAATGTCACATATGTTCCAGGGAAAGTAAAACATGGTTGTTCATGAAAGAAAAAAAGCTGATTTTTAAATCAAAGGAAAGATGCTAAACTATTTTTTCAGTGTATCATTGATAACAGCTGAAAGTACATGGCATAAACATGGTCTAATCCAAAAAGGACCCACAATGATAACTGATAAGGCAGATGAGGTGGCAATTAAATCAGAAATTTGTAACTAAAGTCTTCAGAGATGAAAATGGAACCCATCATTAGAGCTTGAGTTGTCACTGACTTATTTCTTCAACAGAATGGTAAAGAGGAAACACCTAAGATAATTTTCAGAAAGATCAAACAAATTGAACAGAAAAATAACACACCCAGTTCACAAGAACTTTTTAGAGACCTTATCACATCCGAATAGAATTCTAATGGAGAGCAACAGAAGGTGTCAGTAGATTCCTATTTAAGTAAAAATCAAGAACTACAGAGTCAAAACAAGTGAGAGGAACTTTTAGCTTATTACTAATTATGTGGAATTCCGAAAATAACATGTATTTCAAAGACTAATTTTAAATAGAGGGGAACTAATTACATCAAATTCTAACATCTAATAAACAGTTGCTTATTTTGACCAAGCTCGCTTGCCTTCAGAATACAGCATCACACAAAGGAAAATCAAGAGCTACTTTCATTCTTTTGCTAAATTCCACAAATTGTCATTTCGGCAGAGGAATACGAATCTTTAAAGTATGTGCTCAAGAATGGAAAATGCCATATCCTGATAGACTTACAGTTGGCTTTTCATAGCAGCAAGGTTAGTATAAAAAAGAACTATATAGTCAAAACAAGTGAGAGGAGCTTTTAGCTTATTACTAATTATGTGAAAGTCCAAAAATAACATGTATTTTAAAGACTAATTTTTTTTCAATAGAGGGGAACTAATTACATCAAATACTAACATCTAATAAACAGTTGCTTATTTTTTACCAAGCTCGCTTGCCTTCAGAATACAGCACCACACAAAGGAAAATCAAGAGCTAGTTTCATTCTTTTGCTAAATTCCACAAATTGTCATTTCGTCAGAGGAATGCGAATCTTTATAGTATGTGCTCAAGAATGAAAAATGCCATAACCTGATAGACTTACAGTTGGCTTTTCATAGCAGCAAGATTAGTATAAAAATATTTTTTTAGATTCTGAATTTTGTTTTTAAAGCAATGCTAACTGGGACTTAAAACAAAATAGAGACCCTATATATTGAGGTATATTATTGAGTAGGAAGAGGATTTGTGGAGGAAATCACTATGTTTGTATTCATATAAGTTATTTAGAGCTTGCCTTTAGATCAAGACTACGGGCCTCAAACACAAACAGCATTTTTGTAGTACGTAAAGTAGTACTACACAAGTACTAACTACTTATTACAAAATGCAATTCACAAACATATGGGTGGAAATCTCCATTTCTATCTCTCATATCTTTTCTATAGGGATATGTCCACACATGTAATTTTACTACTTAGGGCCCAATTCCCATGTCGTTCGGAAGGCCTCCAAATCGGATTTGGCTTTCCCGGATCCGATTCATAGCCCTTGTTTCCAACCAAATTGTACACAGGTCCGAACGACCAAGTACGATGCGAAGATCGCGTACGCGCCGACCGAATCATTTCCGAACCCGATCCTGTCTGTACGGCTCGTTCGTAGCCGAATCGTGCCATGCAATGGAGCCGTATTCTGACTGAGCGAGTACGATGCACGATTCGGACAGCTGCATTGACTCGGTCTCAGCAAGATGAAACGGCTCTCGGAATCGTACTTCGGGGGGCCGTAGCAGGCCCCCCTTCATTTGGGGCCCTCCGAATCTGTCATGGGGGGTGTATGCTTTTCCCCACCCACCCCTTTTCTGCTATGGGAGCCTGTGTACCCGTCTGTACACAGGCTCCCATAGAGTTCAATGGGAGTCAGAGCGAACCGAGTCCGTAAGCCTACGGCAGCATCGTACTTGCTCGTCCGGACTCCTGGAGCACGTTTTGCTCGGAAAGCCCTCTGGATTCGAGTCGTACGGAGGGCTTTCCTAGCGAGATCGGTATCGGGCCCTTAGTTGTAATACTTATTTACTACAAAATGCAATTCACAAAGCTATGGCTGAAAATCTCCTTTTCCAACTCTCATATCTTTTCTATGGGAACACATGTAAGTTTACTAGTTAGTAGTAAATGTGGCAAGCTCCAAAGGGAAACCTGTGATATGCTTGGTGGTGCTGCAGTGGCACCGACAGCATATTGCAGACTCACACTGCTGCAACACCGCCGAGGGATCACGGATCCTCAGCAGTTGCAGTGGTCCGACCGCTAAACTCCTAATAGGGCAGTCGGACCGCCGGTGCTGCAGTCCATAGGACCACCATAGTCCTAATGAGGCCCCTTGTTTTTACTGTTCACATTTAGGGGCAAATTTTGTATTTGTTCCTGCAATGCTGCACTGCATTGCATTAAATTGAGAGAGCAGGGCAGCGCCATATCTACAAAGATATGATGCTGCTGCTCTCATCCCTAGCACTGGTGCACTTTCAGGCTGCCTTGCACAACACAGACATCTTTGCACTACAGTGCAAAGCTATCTGGGTGAGTGTAGCATATTTATTCTAATAGAGGCATAGGTAGATAGGGCTTTACTTCAAAAACATGTGAATGCCCATGTACCACCCATGGGATGCCCTTTGTACTCAACTTCCCAGGCTGGATAGTAAATAACACATCAACACTTTGGGCCTGATTCCGATCTCGCTAGGAAAGCCCTCTGTACGACTCGGATCCGGTGGGCTTTCAGAGCGAGACGTGCTCCGGGAGTCCGAACGAGTGAGTACGATGCTTCCGTATGCTTACGGACTCGGTTCCCTCGGACTCCCATTGAACTCTATGGGAGCCCGTTTACAGACGCGTACACAGGCTCCCATATCAGAAATGGGGTGGGTGGGGAAAAGCGTACACCCTGTGGCGGGCACCCCATGATGCCCCCCACACTGTGCATGCCTGGATCAGGGGGACCCTAGGGCACATCCCCGTGACAGGTTCGGAGGGCCCCGGGTGAAGGGGGGGCCTGCTACGCCCCCCCAAAGTACGCTTCTGACAGCCGTTTCGTCTTGCTGAGACTGAGGCGAAGCAGCTGTCTGAATCGTGCATTGTACTTGCTCGGTCGGAATTCGGCTCCATAGCGTGGCACGATTCGGCTACGAATGAGTCGTGCAGACAGGATCGGATCCCGAAAACGATTCGGTCGGCGCATACGCGATCTTCGCATCGTACTTGGTCTTTCGGACCTGTGTACGATTCGGTCGTAAACAAGGGCTATGAATCGGATCCGGGAAAGCCAAATCTGATTTGGCGGCCTTCCGAACGACATCGGAATCGGTCCCTTTGTGTTTCAGGGCTATGGATTCATGTTTCTCTAATATACTAGAATACTTACTGCAATTAACTCAACGGTCATTAGGTTTGCAAACTACGTATATATACTGGAAGGTACTTTACTGATTAATTTATTTGCAAAACGGATTGCTGTCCTTTGAAAAACAAAGCCCAAGCATTTCTTTTCATTCAAATATCAAAACAGGTCTCTTGCGTCTGACAGTAAGAAGATCAATGCTTTCATTTTGTGGTGTTAACTGACATTTACAAAGTGAGTCAAACAAAATGTCAGAAGAGGATATGTTCTCTAAAATGAAAATAGATATTAAACGTACCTGCACACCACATGAGAAGAAGGCATAGAAGGCTTGAAAATGACAGTACGACAGCATGTTGATGGGACCATAGCATTTTGAGTGTCACTGCCAATTAAACAGCTGCATAAAAAATAAACATTACATAAATGTAAATTCTGCTGTGGGCATGTAACTAATGTAAGTGATGTACCACATTATATGTTTGTTACCTATGTTACATACCAGCTTCTCAAACTTAAAAAAAAACATAAATATTGCAATTACTCCACAGATCTAGTTAACACAAGAATATAATATTTACAAGCATGAAAGGACAGCAAGGACAAAATACAAAAAGGCTAAGATGCAAAGGGACCTGTGCACAAAGGCATTGTACAGTACCTAGTGTAGTACTCCTGTAGTACTCTTTTTCGAACCCTCACATGCCTTTGTGAATTGGCCACAAAACATCTAAGAATGAGACAAAACTGGACTATTCAGGAAATATTCATATACATTTAGCAGAAAAACAACGGATTTACTTATATGGAGTTGGTCGTTTTGGTGCTGATTTACAAAGATATGTAAGAGTATGTAAAAGAGTACTCCTTTAGTAATAGTTCCACGCTCATATATGCCTTTGTGAATCAACCTCATTGTATTTAGTTTCTTTTTTAGGTACTTCAAAATGTCTGGCTGGAGTCAGCTTTATGTGATGCTATCGAAAGATATTAGGGTGCAAGCTAAGTCCCTTAAGGCATTGCCTGTTTTGCCATGCACAAACTGATTGCCCCACATTCATGAGCAATTAGTTGTTCATAACTGTTCTTTGTGACATATGGGGCCTTTTTTGCAAAGGTATTGCAAGAAATTGGGATGTTGATTGGAGGGGGGAGGGACCCTTCTCAAGCAACTGCCACAATCCTTGACAGGGTGAACCACAATAAGCCACTATACTAACCTGTGCTTAACCTTCTGGTAGCTTGGCACAAAAGCAGTCAAGCTTAACTGTGGACATCTAGTCGCGCAAGACTGGGGCAAAGTCAAAAGGTATGGCCAACCACAATGGAGCGCGGTTCAGATACATGAGGTGGATTGGGCAAAGTCTCCACTTACCTTTGGACTTAGAAGAAAATGTTATGAAAAATATTTGACGACGTAAAGTTCAGTGAGGCAAGGCATTCAGTGGGGGTGTCTGAGGAGGAGGCATCATCTTTGGGGAACCGCTAGAGGAAGTTGTGGTGAAGATTTCTATGTTCGAGCTTGTATGGAAGTTGAAACTCTTAAGCTGGATGAAGCTGCAAGCGGTTGCCGACAAGTGCTCCACGGGCCCACGTACGCCTTCGGCAAGGAGCTGCTGAATAGGATTTGCTTCTGTGGAGAAGAATATAGCGGGAGCTGCAGTGAAGTCAGGCCAACCAGCAATGCACTGATGATGGATCGGTGAGCAGGTAGGTTACATTCTCCTCTCGGTTTTCAGAGCACTTTTGACAGAAAATGTCCTACGTACCAACGGTTGGATTTGGGCTATCTGGGCAAGTTTAGCACCACTCACAAGGGACCAGGACTGGGGGGGGGGGGGCACCACCTGGAGGGTCAGGACTCACTCAAGGTGGGTCCATGTGCTGGTTCAAGTTGGTTGGAGCCTTTTCTGTCCCTGAGGCTCTGATCAGAAAGGAAGTCCTCTGAAAGCATAGGGTAGGCTTTAGGCAGCAGGGCAGTCCTCTTGGCGCAGCAAGAGAGTCCTCTGAAGTACACCGCAGGCCACAGGACGCAGGGCAGTTATCTGCAGGTCCAGAAGTGAACTGAAGAGGGGGTCTGCGAGCACTATTTTCATACATGGTGCCCCCTTTGAAGTGGAATAAAAGTCTGGAATCCCCTCCCCACCCAGAAGTATCAGAAATGCCATGCCTCCCTACCCTGATCCCAGTCTGTCTGCAGGTACAATAGGCTAGTGTGAGGTTCTTTGTGTGTAACCTGAGACACTGTCTTTGAAGTGCAAGTAGGGCTGTACACAGCTCCGCTCTCCCTCATCCTGCCTTGGATTGCCCATTCTGCCAACATACAGTATCTCCATTATGTGGCTTTCTGAGAGCAATACACAAAGGCCAAGTACACCTAGTTAGGTGACCCAGGAAACAGGCTGCAGGCACCAAATGCTTAGGACAAGAAAATGCTGACTTTCTAAAAGTGATTCCAAAGGGGATTATGGACGGAGCGTTTGAGCTAATCAAACACTCACCCCCAGTCAACTGACCTGGGTTTAATCCATCATCATTCTTTAGCTCACTCCACCACCCCAGTTCAGACATGGCCATATGCAAATCAGTCTGACCCTGTGCCTCATGGGAACAGTCCAGCCCGAACTGCCAAGCCATGTCTTCCCTGGACCGGAAACAAGCATCCTGGGACCGGTTTCTGGCTATTCAGCCGTCATCAGCCAGGCTAGCTTGAATCCAGTGGCAAAGTGAGCAAGGGACCCACGTCTGGGCATACCCTGCCAACTTAGGGCGAACAAAGCGATACCAAAGGGGATGATGGACGGAGCGCTTGAGCTAATCAAACACTCACCCCCAGTCAACTGATCTGGGTTTAATCCATCATCATTCTTTAGCTCACTCCACCACCCCAGTTCAGACATGGCCATATGCAAATCAGTCTGACCCTGTGCCTCATGGGAACAGTCCAGCCCGAACTGCCAAGCCATGTCTTCCCTGGACCGGAAACAAGCATCCTGGGACCGGTTTCTGGCTATTCAGCCGTCATCAGCCAGGCTAGCTTGAATCCAGTGGCAAAGTGAGCAAGGGACCCACGTCTGGGCATACCCTGCCAACTTAGGGCGAACAAAGCGATACCAAAGGGGATGATGGACGGAGCGCTTGAGCTAATCAAACACTCACCCCCAGTCAACTGATCTGTGTTTAATCCATCATCATTCTTTAGCTCACTCCACCACCCCAGTTCAGACATGGCCATATGCAAATCAGTCTGACCCTGTGCCTCATGGGAACAGTCCAGCCCGAACTGCCAAGCCATGTCTTCCCTGGACCGGAAACAAGCATCCTGGGACCAGTTTCTGGCTATTCAGCCGTCATCAGCCAGGCTAGCTTGAATCCAGTGGCAAAGTGAGCAAGGGACCCACTTCTGGGCATACCCTGCCAACTTAGGGCGAACAAAGCGATACCAAAGGGGATGATGGACGGAGCGCTTGAGCTAATCAAACACTCACCCCCAGTCAACTGATCTGGGTTTAATCCATCATCATTCTTTAGCTCACTCCACCACCCCAGTTCAGACATGGCCATATGCAAATCAGTCTGACCCTGTGCCTCATGGGAACAGTCCAGCCCGAACTGCCACGCCATGTCTTCCCTGGACCGGAAACAAGCATCCTGGGACCGGTTTCTGGCTATTCAGCCGTCATCAGCCAGGCTAGCTTGAATCCAGTGGCAAAGTGAGCAAGGGACCCATGTCTGTGAATACCCTGCCAACTTAGGGCGAACAAAGCGATACCAAAGGGGATGATGGACGGAGTGCTTGAGCTAATCAAACACTCACCCCCAGTCAACTGATCTGGGTTTAATCCATCATCATTCTTTAGCTCACTCCACCACCCCAGTTCAGACATGGCCATATGCAAATCAGTCTGACCCTGTGCCTCATGGGAACAGTCCAGGCCGAACTGCCAAGCCATGTCTTCCCTGGACCGGAAACAAGCATCCTGGGACCGGTTTCTGGCTATTCAGCCGTCATCAGCCAGGCTAGCTTGAATCCAGTGGCAAAGTGAGCAAGGGACCCACGTCTGGGCATACCCTGCCAACTTAGGGCGAACAAAGCGATACCAAAGGGGATGATGGACGGAGCGCTTGAGCTAAACAAACACTCACCCCCAGTCAACTGATCTGGGTTTAATCCATCATCATTCTTTAGCTCACTCCACCACCCCAGTTCAGACATGGCCATATGCAAATCAGTCTGACCCTGTGCCTCATGGGAACAGTCCAGCCCGAACTGCCAAGCCATGTCTTCCCTGGACCGGAAACAAGCATCCTGGGACCGGTTTCTGGCTATTCAGCCGTCATCAGCCAGGCTAACTTGAATCCAGTGGCAAAGTGAGCAAGGGACCCACGTCTGGGCATACCCTGCCAACTTAGGGTGAACAAAGCGATACCAAAGGGGATGATGGACGGAGTGCTTGAGCTAATCAAACACTCACCCCCAGACAACTGATCTGGGTTTAATCCATCATCATTCTTTAGCTCACTCCACCACCCCAGTTCAGACATGGCCATATGCAAATCAGTCTGACCCTGTGCCTCATGGGAACAGTCCAGCCCGAACTGCCAAGCCATGTCTGCCCTGGACCGGAAACAAGCATCCTGGGACCGGTTTCTGGCTATTCAGCCGTCATCAGCCAGGCTAGCTTGAATCCAGTGGCAAAGTGAGCAAGGGACCCACGTCTGGGCATACCCTGCCAACTTGGTACGACTTTCTAAAAGTGGCATTTTCAGAATTGTGACTTAAAATCTGACTTTAAAATTCCTCAGATGCCAAACATGACATTTCTACCTGCTCCCAAACAAAAGTTACCACTTATTAAATGTAATAAGTTAACCTAGTGGTATCCTATGGGAGAGGTAGGCCTCACAGTCGTGAACGAATTTGGGAGTTTTACACCACCAGGACATGTAAAACTTAAAAGTACATGGGCAACTTTTTAAAGACAACACTCCCTGTCCTATGTGTGGGTTTGGGCCTACAGTAGTGATGACTTATATGTATTGAAAAGGGTTATTTTGCCAAGTCAAATTGGCAGTTTACATCTGCATATATGCTGCAATGGCAGGCCAGAGGCATGTTTAAAAAGCTACTTAAATGGGTGGCACTAGCAGCATTCAATTTACAGGCCCTGGGTACATGTAGTACCACATTATAAGGGACTGATAAGTAAATTAAATGTGCCAATAGGGTGTAAGCTAATTGTACCAGGTTTTAGGGAGTATACACAAGCACTTCAGCACTGTTTAGCAGTGGTAAAGTGCACAGAGTCCTAAGGCCAACAGAAATAAATTCAGCAAAACAGGAGGGGTGAAGGGAAAAGTCTGGGGTGACCCTACAGAGAGGACCAAGACCAACAGGTATTTTCAGTAGAAAAGATATATTTACAGCCTAAAATACCTTAATTTAAACGTATAAGTAATTTCACAAATGATTGCCAACTAAATACATTTACTGTATGCTACTCTGTTATGAGTGTGGAAAAAAGAACAGTCGTAAATCCAACTCTGCAGGAAAGTTATCCTTTTTGCCCTGATCTCTCTCATTTTTTGATTGATGCTGGTGGTTACTGAGTCTGACAGTGCCCTTGGCTCTGCTAACCAGGCCCAGGACCAGTGCTCTGTCCTCTAAAGGTATATGGTAATTGGTATAAATCTAATTGGCCAAGACATTCTACCTGTAAGTCCCTAGTGTATGGTAGGGCATGTAGGTTTAGAGACTCCAGTGGACTTAATGCACTTAAGTGTGCACTGCTGTGGTGTCTGGTGTCATTTTAAAGCCAGATCTGCCTTGCAGGCTGTTTTTGCTTTAAAATAAAACTGTGTCCAAATTTGACTTTGGAATTAAAAGTACTTCCAAAGTCCAAAACATTTTATTACATATAAGACACCCCTAATGTCTGCCCTAGGTGCCTCAAGGATAGGGTGCATTGTTATAAAAAGCAGGAACAATATAATATGTTTTACTTGCCCTAGTAGGGAAAAACAGCCAAAGTCGTTTTTCCCTATTGTAGTACTGCTAGCCCCATAGGCCAACCTGGGAAGGCTTTATTAAACTTAATAACATCTATCTTTGCTTGGGAGCTAGCTAGTAATATCATTCAAAGCATCAAAATATTGGCTACAGTAAATCCAACAACTTGACATGGTCAGACGTATTATAACCTTTACAGGAAAGTAGTTTTAGAATTTAGTATCCAGAGGTTACCTAAAGCAGCCCTGTAGCAGGCTCTTCTGATTGGTCAACCTTTGACACCCTGAGCCAAACTGCTCCCTGGGTAGGTGTGAAGAGGCCTGGGTCTGAATCAATACAGTCATTTGATGGGAGGTGATTTGCTTCCTGGGGAAGCCAGGGAGAGGAGGGGGATGAAGAGATAAGCTGGACCTAAACGTCAGGAGAACAGTTGTCGCAGGACTCAGGCCAGCCCCCAGTTCCTTGATCCCCAGCCAGATGGGATCCCACCTAAATAAGATTAGGAGAGGAGCTGGAAGGGGAGTGTAGTGAGTTGTTAGCCACACTTTTGGGTTGGGCTACACAGACACACACACCAAGGAAAGATTTTCTCGATCTTGATTTTTGTGAAAACAGTGCATTCTGGGTCAATAAATATGCCACACTTCACATGAAGTGGTCATAGCAGAGAGAGGTAACTTTACCCCTATTGGTTGAGGTGTCCCCCCTGTTGCCAGTCCAGAATGGAAGATAAATATGGGAAAGATGTAGGAGCTCCTCAGAACACTGCCTGGAACAAAAGAAGAAGGACTGCACCACTCAGAAAGACTGCACCTGCTGCACTCTCAAGGTTCCACAAAGAAAGGACTGCGCCTGACTCAAAGAAAAAGGGGTGGACTCCCTGATCAGCAACAGGTACAACAGAGCTGGAAGACGTCACCTGCAAGCCCAAAGAGAGGATCACCCCAGCTGACCAGTTGCAACTGGATTTTTCCTGGACCGTCTCTGAACCCTTGAACTGAGCTAGTGTACACTTGTTTTCCCCAAAGGAACCAAGAAACTAGAAGATCTGTGTGGAGTCCAATAACTTCAAGAAATCCTCCGTGCAGTAAAGATGAACTAACATAAGATTTATTGCATAGAAGAAACTCAAGCCACTGCCTCCATCTGATAGCTGACCATCACTGTTTCAGCTTTAACAACAAACATTCTACTCAGAACCTACACAAAGAAAGGAGAGTTTGTCATAGAGACTGGGTAACCACAACCCAGTCTATGGATAACTCAATTACATATTTACACATTAGCACAATCTGCCAAGAGAGAAACTTTCTGCAAAGTTTTGCAGAAAAGCTCCAAGAGAAGATTGGCTCAACATCAAGATGCAAGCTGCCAACGCCTAATCGTGAATCGGTCTGACCATGATGGTTGGTCCCGCTGAAAGCTCCGGAGCTTCTTGCCATCGATGTCGAGGACAAAGACTTACAGAGACTTACAGAGGCATCGTGCTGCAGCAGGCTGCCATCATTGAATCGAATATGCTTTAAGATTTTTTTTTAACAACAATTTTTATTGGTATTTACACTGGTACATTCTGGCCCTGAGGCCAATTACATATGCATTACAACAGTATAGCCAGTATTAGAGAAGATTCACTGTAACAACTTACTTTGGCACAGATAATGCACCCCACTCCAGCCCATGAGAAGCCAATCAAATGTCCAGTGGAATCATAGCTGTTCTTAACCACAAAAACCTGGCGACAATCCAGGACAGGGAACTAGAGGCACGGGGTATTAGGAGTAGGCAGCCTCCACATCAAACTGATTACCACACAAAGCCTCTCCTAGTTATTGACCTGATTGCTATAATGTCTACTATATAAGTGTAGACATCTCACAAAAAGTGAAAGACTGGTCTCACACACCACCTGGTGTCATGCTTCATCATTGACCAGTCCTCGCCCTCTAAAAACTTGGTTTGATAGAGGGCGGGCATACACCTGAAGACAGGGATGCACTTCTAAAACTAAGTGGGGGCCCTTAACAAGAAAGTGAAGTTAAAAAGCCATTACGGATGTCAAACCTCTTTTAATATGACTGACATCTGTATGGGGTTTAAAAGAAGTGATCGGTGTGTTGGGGATATCGTGGTCCCCCACCGTATAACTAATGGTCAACATGTTTCTGTCTAGTGGCCCAAACGGGTCCGTGGCATTCATCAGGACCTATCATACACCAACGGGCTCCTACCTTACCATTCAGTGTAGGTGAGGTATCCACTACGTGGGGTGATCAGGGTCACCCACCACAGATTTGCGGCTGTATTATTCCAGCCTGTATAAAATAAGAAGACAATAAACATTTGAAAGAATAGCAATATAATCACATTATTTGTGAAGGTCATTCGGAACGCCACATACACATGCCAAAATCAGTGAGTGGCTATAAGTGCAGCAAACTGTGTCAGTCATCTGTGCACCTTAAAATAATAATGGGGGATGCTTGGTCCCCAAAGCTTACCCTATTCCCTAGGACCTACTTGCCCCATAGGTAGAGTGAGAAAGGAGGACCCCTTAGGTCACATGCCCTACACAATATGGAGAAAACGGAGAAAAAGAGAACATCCATAGTAATCAGATACAATAATCCAATAGCGAGGGGACTTAGACAAAATGCTCCAAGATCGCTAGAAATGGAAAAGCACAATGTGCGTGAAAGACAGGGAGAGCAAACATCCACTCAAACCATTCATACTCTTACTGTTGTTGATGGGATCTCCCGCTGCTGCACCTATGTCTGCATGTCTCACCTCCTCGCCGGTAAATGAGGGGAGGCAGGGAGCGTTTTTTATAGTAATGGCGTCTAGGCGTGGCTGTATTGATTGAAATGTAATTAAAGTTAACTAACTAGCAATCTCCAATATTATTAGAAAAAAACAGAATACCCGAGTACAATGGGAGGACCAACAAGCAGTTGCAATGGGAACGAGGAGCAGAGGGAAAGGGAACGGTCCATCGACGAGCCGAGAGTAACTAATATCGTCAATTTGAGCACACATACCCTCTCCACAGATGAAGAAAAAGTCCTCTCGAAAGGCTTAGGTTTTGTACCCACACCTATTAACGATCCGTTTATACTCAATACGGAATTGGCCCAGTTCTTCAGAAAAATTAAACTTCGCAACCACTTTGGCGACACAAGGGAAGAACAACATGAGATGACTACCACTGGTCTGAAGAGAAAATCGACATTTGTTCCCCCATCTCATACTATTCCTTGCCATATACTGGCCTTTGAACAGAGAGTTCTGAAAGAAATAGAACAGATTAAGTTTGGCAAAGAAAAGGGCTTTCAAAACCTTACGAAACCAGAACGTAAGGCACTTGAAGATCTGAAAAACAACAGCATACTTACCATCAAACCGGCTGATAAAGGCGGCGCAATTGTCCTGATGGACAAGACTATGTACAGGAATGAGTGTAACCGTTTACTTTCAGATGACACCAGCTACGAGATACATATAGAAGATCCTACACCTCGTTTGATGAGGAAAATCCAGTCTATGGTAAACGAGGCCTTGACTCAGGATTGGATTACGAAACAAGAAGCTGATTTCCTTGACATGTTGACCATTAGTTATACGGTGGGGGGACCACGATATCCCCAACACACCGATCACTTCTTTTAAACCCCATACAGATGTCAGTCATATTAAAAAGAGGTTTGACATCCGTAATGGCTTTTTAACTTCACTTTCTTGTTAAGGGCCCCCACTTAGTTTTAGAAGTGCATCCCTGTCTTCAGGTGTATGCCCGCCCTCTATCAAACCAAGTTTTTAGAGGGCGAGGACTGGTCAGTGATGAAGCATGACACCAGGTGGTGTGTGAGACCAGTCTTTCACTTTTTGTGAGATGTCTACACTTATATAGTAGACATTATAGCAATCAGGTCAATAACTAGGAGAGGCTTTGTGTGGTAATCTGAATCATAGCTGTTGACACAAACCCCACATGTATGAGTGATTTATACTATGGAGGATCCCGGGAGGGATCTGGGGCAGATCAATACCTCTGTATATGGCCCTACGTGACCAGGTCCTGTAATGCTTCTGTGGGCAATGACGACACTTTAAGATTTTTGGCACAGGAATGCACAATTTTTTATTTAATCTTGAAAAATTAATATCTCCAGTTCCCTACATTGGATGTTTGTCATTTTGGTGTCATTTTAAAGAAAAAATATTTTCTATCATTATATGTGTTGTGTCTTTTACTTAAATACTGTTTTGGTGATATTATCTCCTAAGGTAAACCTGACTGCTCATTTGCCAAACTTCCAAGGCTTGAGCAAGGATTCATTTATTCAGACTTGACTGGACCTATTAGTGATTGCAATATTATTACTAGCTGAAGGTGAAGACCCCCACCCACTAATAATCCACTTCCCTGCACACTTAAAGTGTGGGAAGAGTATGCCAAGGCATAGTTTTGTTGTAGGGATTCTGCACATACACAGAGCTATGCACAGGATAATAGGACCTCGGAATATAAGGGTGAGCCAACCATAAACCTTAGCACCTAAAACCCTAACCCGACTAGCTGTAGCGTCTCATTAGCAACAAAGCTACCAATGATTAGACAACGCAGAACTCTCTCTCTCAGGACTCGCAGTAGCAAGAACACCCTTTCATAACTCACTCATACCTATCCACAACACGCGTAAGAAGAGACACTGTATAGTTTAAAATGTTTATTTCAACTAACGTGCTCTAAGATACAGTACACGTGCCAGTACTATCAGCATAATGCATAATGATAAAATAAGCAGCATAGTTACAACTCCATAGAATACAAACAGGGAAAGCATTTCATAAAGCAGTGGATATAAGGCTAAATGACCTTACCACCCTCCCCGTGCTAGTAGCTAGTTTATTATAAAAATAGAAGACCTCTGGGCTTTGACTAGCGAACCCCCATACCTCAATATCTAGATGCAAAGTTTACATCATCAGATACAAACAGCTCTTCTCTCTGGAAAGGTTGTTCTCCAAGTGTCTCTTACAGTGAAAAAACACCATATTAAAAGCACACGAATTTCTCCAAGGCAGCTGTAAATAGAGTGTTATGTCTAAGTGTGAGGGACTGGCCAAATCAGAAGGAACAAGGGACGTTGTTTATCAACCTTGTACATGGTGTGCAGACAGTAGCCCAAAAGGGAACAGGAGACAAGGTGAAAGATAGAAATGCAGACAGTGCCAAGATAGCCGGGCAGAGGCTCGAAAAACAACGGCACAAAGGAACGTATGCAAAAAGGCCTCATGGCAGCCAAGCCCAAGCCAACGCAGCAAGGCAGACCAGGAGGCCACAAACCACACGACACCCTCCCCTGGTCAGTCCATCGTCCAAGAAGATGACAGAGTCCAAATTAACTGAGCAGAACAGAACGCATGTGGGGAAGCGAATCCCAGGAAGGACAACGAAAGGGAGATGTGAATAAAAAAGCAAAACAGAAAAAGAAGATATATATATATATATTACAGCGAGGCAGGTCGCAGAAAGTTAAAGCCCTCTCAATCCAATAGAGTGTAAGTGCAGAAAAACGCTACACCTTCCAAGAGGACATCATTGGAATCGTCGGAAAAAAGTGACGCCATCCAGTCAAGTAAATCAAAGCTGCAGTCATGTTCCTCGCAAGAGGGGGCAGCGAACAGCATTGCGGGACAACTTGCGTGGTACTCAATATAACTTCGTTGTAGGAGATTCCGAGCAGCCGCCCAGATATCCCATTGCGCCAAAATCCCCAGTGCAGCCGCACGCGCCATGTAGCCTGCAACAGAACAGTCCCGTTCATGGGCCTCTAGGGGACCCACCAACTGAACAAAATCCGGAACAGACAAAGACGTATTGGAGAGGCAATAATCCATGGCCCACGAGAATGGACATCTGATGCAAGACATCACAGGTTGCACGCAAGTGAAATACACAAAGCGAAAAGAAAGTGTATATGACACACTCATTGTCGCCAACGGCAGGACGCCGAAGCCAGCGAGGATGCGTTCACGGAGCATCTGGAGCCGACCTGGCTCGAGAAGGGCCCATGGAGGTGCAGCCATTGCGTAGGAAACAGACCAACAGCAGGACACCAGCCGCCAAGGAGAGGATCAGTGGAAAGCCACCAAAGACGCTGGAAAAGATGGAATGAATAAAAGCCGGTATTACACCAAAAATAGTTTGAAAAAGAGGTCACAAGGCCAGAGCCCACAACTTTAAAAAGTGCACTAGACCTTCAGTGCGGACGCATTAAAAACACGGTGAATCAGTTCACCGAAATGTTGTGGGAGGTTAGTGTTCAAAAGGGCCTGTATTTCACTGTGGGTACTTGCCACCTGGAGAATGAAAGTCTCCCGGGCAGATGTGAGCATAACCTCCTGGTTCAATAATAGTGCCTTTATTCTGCTCAATTTATTGAAATCCGCCCTCACAGTAGGAATGGAAGGCCACACAGAACTATCTATGATGTCGTGCAGGGGAGGAAAAAGCACATTTTTGGAAAGACAACCCTGTGGGAAACGGTAACAATATATGGTATGCCGGCCAGCAGGCCACAGCAGTCTTGGTTATTTAAAAGCAAATAGCTACCATTAGCAAGCACAGTGAAAGTAGGAGAAATAGCAGGAGCTGGAATACCCTTTAACACACAAGCAAGATTCGGAGCCGAAACGTTACAAGCTCCGTGCAACTTAATGTGTTTGCAAATAAGGGAATGACCCACAGTTGAATCGCATGACTCCCCGTGAGAAAACCTCCCTCCCGTCTCTAAGGCATTTAAACATGAATGGCAGGGACCAAAGTTCATGCAGGAAGGCACTGCCCAAAGGCTGGAAACGGCCAACAGGATAATGCTTCATGCACGAACTAAATTCAAACAATGAAAAAGGCAAAGCGATAACCCCGTGTACTAGCCACACAGCAGAATCCAATTCAGCAATAGAGGAGGGCAAGGGCTCTATCTTTTCAATATGTAACAGAGTGCATGCTGCATCTTTCATGGACATGAACCGCTGTTTCTCAGTCAAATTAAAAGGTGAAAACAAGGCAGAGGTGTTCAAAAATTGCCAAGGAACTTTCCCCATTTTAAGTGTTTGCAAAGTCCATGCAAACTGCATTACTGAACGCAATTGATTCTGACCATGATACAACACAGAAACATCATTGTGTACAATATCAACAACAGAGGAAATAATATTCTCTAATGTGTAAATGCGGGAAGACAGGGTATTAATACTATTGTCAACAACAGCAAGCACCTTTTCCAAATTTGCTTGATCGATTTCCCGCAGACGGGAAGCAGCTTCAATTTGCGAAAGCTTCCAGAGTTCATTATACATTTCATAAATGAATCTCTTAGGTCGAGGACCACGAGGCCCCAGAACAAAATCGGACAGATCAATATTGCCTGATAGGAGCGATAAATGTTGTTTAACAGAATCTAGGGAAGAGTGCTGCAACCACTGTTTACTTAATTTACCAACAGAATATGTTGTAACAGTACGAGAGTCAGAAAACCGTGGATCTGGCCTATCTTGTATGTAGCCAGTATCCGGGTTATGAAAACGCAGTTGGCAGGCATTAGATGCAATGGGCCAAGCCAACCAGGGTGACTGAACAAATGCAGAGACATTAAACGAATTATTCTGAAACAAAACCTGCAATTCGGTAAGGGACATATTAAAGTACAAGCTTTCGTTGGGAGTGGAAGACAAGACAGGAAAGGATGGTGCATTTAATTGTTTGGACGTAGCCAAACCCCAACATGTCGTTTGATAGACGGTCTGATTTAAAAATAGAATTTGGGCCGGGATGAGGCAAGCACGATGCAAGGCTTCTGTGCCCTGCACCTGCCATGCTTTGGAGCCCCAAATAGACTTCAAATCAATGGTGTCACGCCAATGTTCATACCCACCCACAGCTAAGGCTTTTAAAAAGGAGCCGGAATATAATAATTTGGTATGGGTTAACATGATTTTTTCAGTAAAGGAAGTGTTTAATTTAAAGAAATAGGACCCAGGGTTCGATCTATTAAAATCTGTAAAATAAGTAAACTTATTTCTAAGAGTCTGGGACCTACCTGGCAAAGGGGTCGGACAATGTTCCCCTTGGTTGTAATTAAAAAGACCCCGAAGGGTACTGGGTTTATGGAGAAAGTGGTTGCCCCAATGCTGGTATCAATACAAATCAGCATAATTTGCAGAATTCATGTACAGATCTTCAGCATGAAAAGCAGCATAATATTTCAAATCAGTAAATAATGCTTCAACTGCATGTACATCCCAATCGTCAGAATGGACATTACTTTTTACGACATCACCCATTGAAACACGAAGGACATTTGGTACATTAATAATTTCGGTTGGACCATGAATTTGGAAGTTCACCGCATCCCAAATGATGCCATCAGCAACTGGAAACGCTGAAATGTTCACAAATGTGTGGTCTCGCTTCATGATGTGCGATGAAGAATGTGGAGCCAAAGTTCCAGCGACAGAGTTCACCGCAGAGCGTTCTGGAAAATAGTGTCCATTGATGAGCAGAAAAAACACTGTGACAAAGCCAATAGACATGAACAAAAAAATTAGGAAAAGTACCAACCAAATTTATGTCCATTGGGGGATCAAAAAATTGTCTCTGAACCAGGATACAAAAATACTGAATTTGGACGGGACAAGTGATGGAGTGGAATCCGAGTCAAAGGAATAACGTGTTGGGCTCAGTGGCGTTGTTGGTAGATGAGCCACGGACTCGGTTGCGGGTAGATATACTCGGGCTCCTCGTTGCAGGGGGAATCCGGGTAGTCGTGCAGAGTATCAGGCAAATCTACCATCTCGATAGCAACATCAGTGACCGTTCGTGCAGGAGGGCCACGAACATTCGTCCGGTAAATGACAGGACAAGAGACCGCTGGTGTAACACTATTCAGGATCGGCCAGATGTTGTAGCTTGACATTTTCCACCGAGATGTATCTGTTCTTCTTGCGACCAGGAAGCGGTGGTAAGATGACTGTACGAGTTCCCTTCAAGCCAAGGACTGGAACCGGTGCCCGATAAGAGGGGCCGAATTCTTTTTTGTTCTCCACCTTCTCTCGAACCAGATCTCCAATCTTCGGAAGCCAGCCGGCAACCGGAATCTGCAATGCAGCGTCTGTGGCTGAAGGTAAATGTGCAATCGCAAGTTTGTCTCAGGCTTCTTGTAAGTCCTGTAACATAGTAGAATGATTATCTACATCAAAGATGGCGGATTGCGCCGCCATGTCTAGACCATCAAGGTCAGGCAGAAACATTCTTATGCCAAAGAGCATTTCGTAAGGGGTCCGCCCACCCAGAGGTCTTCTCGGGAGATTATTAAGTGCACGTTGTACGGTATACAAATGGGCCAGCCAGTTCCTGCCAGTACCTAAGACCCTAGCTGTCAAGGATTGCTTTAAGTCACGGTTCATTCGTTCAACAATCGAATTGCCCTCAGGCCGATACGGTGACGAAAATTTCACCCGCACCCCCAGTGAACCCATTGCGTCCTTGTAAGCCTTAGAGGCAAACGCTGGACCTTGGTCAGAATGGAAGGTGCCACAGGTGAAAATTCCCACAAAGACACGCAAATCCCTTATGACATTTCGAGCGCCAGCACTCCGTTGTGGCCAAACCCAGATGAAACGTGTGCACGAGTCCACTGCAACTAAGATATATTTATATGCAGTGTCTGAGGAAAAGGGACCACAGTGATCCAGGTAAACACACCCAAAAGGTCTGTTTGAAATGCAGAGCGGGGTCTGTGGTGGCCGTGTAACCGTGGAAGGCTTAATCTGCTGACAAACGTCACAAGAAAGCACATAAGTACGGGTTTGTTTGTATAAACCACGCCACCAGTAACGCTGCTGCAAGATGGAAACTGTCGCCGACACCCCAGCATGAGCCGAAGCCATGCCTTCGTGGGCTGCAGTAATCAAGGAAAGTCTGCGGTCCGCGTTGGGAATCAGCCGATCACCAACGTCTGGAATTCTTACATAAGGAGCCTGTTCGGGACCTAATTGATAACAGTATTTGGAAGGGAATCCCCGTGGGTAATTAGCACCTTCCTTTGTTGCAGCAATAGCTGCTAGAATATCGGAATCGATTTTAGACATGGATCTGGTAACTGCTGCGACTGAGCACGTGGCTACTGCTGACTTGGCAGCTTCATCTGCCAAGCCGTTACCGACAGCGTGTGCGCCCACATGCTGGTGGCCAAGGGTGTGTACCACCTGTGTGAGAGGCAGACGTTGTTGTAAATCTGCCACTCGAACCCAAAGCATTTTATGCTTAATTGTGCTGCCTTTTGCATCTCTATAGTCATTTTGTGACCAAAAGAAGAGATTGTCATTATAAGACTGAACACAGTAGTAGGAATCGCATACAATAAGAGTGGTCACATCCGGATTAGCGAACTCGAGTGCTAGCACCAATGCACGCAGCTCGGCCAATTGTGCAGTACTGTCTCCCAGTGCTTGAGTATGCACTACAGTAGATTTAAATTTTCCGTTCACAAAGGAAGCTGCAACAATAGCACATGCTGCTGAATAAGCATGCTTGGAGCCCGTGGCAGGCTGTGCTGAACCATCGGTATAGATAATACATTCGTATTCCTCAAGCGGTAGCAAAGACAGAGGAGGAGGATGAACGAATTCATGCTGCAAAAACTCCTGAGTCTGAAGAGATGAATCAAAGATAAAAGTGACATCCGGAGATGTCAAAGATGTTGCCCATTGTATCCAACGGGGGTGCAAAGCTTTAGAGTTTGGAACACTTACTTTCGTCACTGCCTCTAGGGCAGGATAGGGTGTCACCACCAAAATGCGCTTTCCCTGTGCCAGTGCGCGTTCCTTTAGAATCGCCATTTGGACTGCAGTCAAAACTTTCTCCACAGATGAAAAACACATTTCTGCGGAAGTGTAAAGATGTGACTTGTATGCGATGGGTACTGTGTCACCTTCGTTAAAGGTTAAGTACGTGAAACCCACTGCCCCTGGAATGATTCTAATCACCAGGTTGGTGTGGTTGTCACGAGTCAACAGGTATTTAGATTCAAGTAGGTCCGTCTGCAAAGACTGCAGAATGGAGGAATGCTCCGGAAGCCAGCATGACTTCGAAAAGTTAGGTTGTATCAAAGCATACAGTGGCTTGATACGCTGGGCATATTCGGGAATGTAAGTATGCCCAAAGTTCAGAAAACCCAGTAAAGACTGAAGTTTCTTCAGAGTGGTTGGAGGGCACAAAAGTGCACATTTCTCCAGAAAATGGGGGGCTAAGCCCTTACCTTCATTGTTGAGCTCATAACCCAAAAACAAAACAGTAAATTCAGCAATGTGAGATTTGGCAAAATTAAATTTGTAACCTAGAACCGCAAATTCTAGAATAATGCGGTCCACTCGGGAAAGATGCGGGAATAATTTGTCGTCTGTCAGATAGATATCATCGACGTACGAACATGCATCTGGGTCTATGCCGTCTAACAAAGAGACAACACGAGCAGCGAATACGCCCGGACTGTTCTTGTAGCCCATAGGTAAACGCCTGAATTTGAACAGTTTACCACCGGAGGTAAAAGCGCTCCATTGGCTACTCTCCGGGGCCAAGTTGTGCGTGTAGAATCCATTGGATAGGTCAAGTGTGGTTTTATATTTTTTACGAACAAGACTGTCTACTAGCGCAGAACTATGTGTGTTTTGCACCGCAAAGGTCCGACAATGAGAGTTCAAATGCCGGTAATCCAAAACTAAGCGGTACGATCCATCGGGTTTAGAAACCGCGAAAAGGGGATTATTCATCGGTGACTCGCATGTTTCAATCACTCCCTGATATTCCAACTGGGTCAGAATTTCGGAAACAGGACCTTTAGCTTCCCGTTTGATGGGATATTGGGGTTGAGGCTGTGGTAGGGACCGCAGAGGTATTTCATGGGGTGGTGATTCTTCATCCCAGCCCACATGGTTGCGGTATAACGCCGGAGCCAGGGACACAGCCCATTCAGCTGCAAGAGCCTCTGCTTTGTCTTTTGGGACGTGTCGAGAAAAGCTCGGAAGGATTACCTCCTCCCCTTTACGCGCAGCAAGTACGAATGGGGGCGGCCAATCCGCCTCCGCTAACAAAATGTCATACGAAGAGGTCAGATTTTCCCCAAAAATCCCTTTGATAACACGCTGTATATCACCTTCGATTTGAATTACAATATTATATAGTCTGTCAGGGGGAGCCACTCTGGTGTCAGCTGTCTCAACAGTAATGAATGTTTCAGTTGCTGTCGCCTCCACATGAGGACGTAGCGCCTCCCGCACTATGGTAACTTCCGCGGCGCTCTCTAGGAGGGTCACTGCCCACGTCCAATCTAGGAGTCTCGTTCTCACCGTCTGTGGCATATCTCGCTGTTACAGCGGCAACTTTTTTCTTCTGAAATTGTGGGCGAGAACGTTGGAAATCGTCTGGTTTCCCTCTGACTTGTTGTCGAGGTTGGTCTCGTCCCTGTGGATCCTCTCGACCCCTTCCTCTATCCTGGCGATCTCCTCCACCAGCCTGCGAAGATGTTGGTGCCTGTGAAGAACGAGGAGAATGCGAATCAGGGACTTGAAATCTCTCTGGAGATTTAATTCTCGCCCTATCACGCAAATCATAAGTGCGTTCAGAAGAGACGGAAACCGGGGATGCACCTCGCGACCCCGGCTTCTTCTGTTGCTTACCCTGTTTTTTCAACCTCCAGCTCTTTTTAGTAAAAACTGGTTTCTCATCTTTCTCAGACTGAGGGGCCGATTCCGATCTCGGTCGGAGGCGCACCCAATACCATTCGGTCGGGAAAAAAGCCATGCGAATGCCTGTTTCCCGACCGATCCGTACATTATTCCGAACGAGTAAGTACGATGCGCACAACAGCATAGAATCCGGCCGAGTCGTACTCACCCAATCCAGGTCCTGTTCTCCGACCGAGGCGAATCCGGAAACGCCGAATCGAGTCGCACGGAAGGGAAAATGCAGCCCCGTCCGGCCGGACAAGTACGATGCGCTTTCCGTACGCGCCGAACCCGTCGCTACGTCCGGCACATCAAAGCTTCTGGGAGAGGCGCACATAAGCTCCGATTCGCGCCACAACACGATCCACAACTACGAGGCGAACACGCCAGCGACGAGGACGACGCGAAGCAACGAGAAAGACGAACGAGACGAACCAACCATGAATCCCTTCGTTCCGATCCTACCAATATTCTACATTTACTACCGGAACAGGCACGGACGCGTACGGCGCAGAAGGTAAGTCAGACACCAACCACAAAAACATACAACACGTACACGACACATCACACACACACAGAGGGATGCAGAATTTACTTACACCAGCAACAGCAGCACCATAGGGGCGAGATGCCCATCACCAATGCCACATATGCACACAGGGGCCTGGATGCGCACCACCACTACCACCCCTACCCAGGGGGCTGGATGCCAACCACTACTACCACTCTTAGCCATGGGGGTGCCAGATGCCCACCACTACTACCACCCTTACCCAGGGGGCTGGATGCCTACCACTACTACCACCCTTAGCCAGCGGGCTGGATGCCTACCACTACTACCACCCTTAGCCAGGGGGCTGGATGCCTACCACTACTACCACCCTTACCCAGGGGGCTGGATGCCTACCACTACTACCACCCTTAGCCATGGGGGTGCCAGATGCCTACCACTACTACCACCCTTAGCCAGGGGGCTGGATGCCTACCTCAACTACCACCCTTAGCCAGGGGGCTGGATGCCTACCACTACTACCACCCTTAGCCATGGGGATGCCAGATGCCTACCACTACTACCACCCTTAGCCAGGGGGCTGGATGCCTACCACAACTACCACCCTTACCCAGGGGGGTGGATGCCTACCACCACTACCACCCTTAGCCAGGGGGCTGGATGCCTACCACTACTACCACCCTTAGCCAGGGGGCTGGATGCCTACCACTACTACCACCCTTAGCCATGGGGGTGCCAGATGCCCACCACTACTACCACCCTTACCCAGGGGGCTGGATGCCTACCACTACTACCCCCTTACCCAGGGGGCTGGATGCCTACCACCACTACCACCCTTAGCCAGGGGGCTGGATGCCTACCACTACTACCACCCTTAGCCAGGGGGCTGGATGCCTACCACTACTACCACCCTTAGCCATGGGGGTGCCAGATGCCCACCACTACTACCACCCTTACCCAGGGGGGCTGGATGCCTACCACTACTACCACCCTTAGCCATGGGGGTGCCAGATGCCTACCACTACTACCACCCTTAGCCAGGGGGGTTGGATGCCTACCACTACTACCACCCTTAGCCATGGGGATGCCAGATGCCTACCACTACTACCACCCTTACCCAGGGGGGGCTAGATGCCTACCACTACTACCACCCTTAGCCAGGGGGGCTGGACGCCTACCACTACTACCACCCTTAGACAGGGGGGTGCCAGATGCCCACCACTTCTACCACCCTTACCCAGGGGGTGCCACATGCCCACCACCACTACCACCCTTACCCAGGGGGGCTGGATGCCTACCACTACTACCACCCTTAGCCATTGGGGTGCCAGATGCCTACCACTACTACCACCCTTAGCCAGGGGGCTGGATGCCTACCACAACTACCACCCTTACCCAGGGGTGCCAGATGCCTACCACTACTACCACCCTTACCCAGGGGTGCCGGATGCCTACCACTACTATCACCCTTACCCAGGGGGTACCAGATGCCTACCACTACTACCACCCTTACCCAGGGGGTGCCAGATGCCTACCACTACTACCACCTCTACCCATGGGGGCTGGATGCCTGTCACTACTACCACCTCTACCCATGGGGGCTGGATGCCTGTCACTACTACCACCTCTACCCATGGGGGCTGGATGCCTACCACCAACACCACCCCCACTCATAGGATGGACAATGCATGACACAACCAGCACACCACAACCTAGGGAATGCAAGAAAAAGACATCCCCCAACACCATGACAAGCGTGTGTAGACTGTGTCAAATGCCTACAACACTGACATGACTTTGAACATACAATGTGACCCCCTATCACATGTGCCACACATATATGTGTGTGGCCCCCACAATGCAAGCAGGCCATGACCATTGTGGCAATGGGGTCCAAAACCCCATCATCACAGTGACCAAAATGTAAGTGTGGGGTCCATAGCTGAAGCACATTTTGAACATTGTGGCAATGGGGTCCAAACCCCCATCATCACAGTGACCAAAAGGTAAGTGTGGGGGCCCATAGCTGAAGCACATTCAGAACATTGTGGCAATGGGGTCTAAACCCCCATCATCACAGTGACCAAAATGTAAGTGTGGGGTCCATAGCTGAAGCACATTTTGAACATTGTGGCAATGGGGTCCAAACCCCATCATCACAGTGACCAAAATGTAAGTGTGGGGTCCATAGCTGAAGCACATTTTGAACATTGTGGCAATGGGGTCCAAACCCCCATCATCACAGTGACCAAAATGTAAGTGTGGGGTCCATAGCTGAAGCACATTTTGAACATTGTGGCAATGGGGTCCAAACCCCATCATCACAGTGACCAAAAGGTAAGTGTGGGGGCCCATAGCTGAAGCACATTTAGAACATTGTGGCAATGGGGTCTAAACCCCCATCATCACAGTCACCAAAAGGTAAGTGTGGGGCCCATAGCTGAAGCACATTTTGAACATTGTGGCAATGGGGTCCAAACCCCCATCATCACTGTGACCAAAATGCAAGTGTTGACAAAGAAAAAGCTGCAACTGCCAAACTGCATGGATGATTCCTGGTCACAGAACATAAAACACATCAGTGGCAAAGTAGTGCATGTGTCCCATTGCAACATAGATTGGGGGAGGCAAATACTGCAGTGTAAATAAGACATACCTTTGGCCATGTGCAGACAAACAACACCCATGGGGGCTGACACTGTCAACATTCATCAATGACACAATGACAGAAGTGACCATCAGAATGCAGACCCACATATTTGCACCAATGGGCACACAAATGCAGATACCCTGTGGAGACTGTAGATGTGAGGTGAACAGATACCATACCATGGCAGCAATGGGACACACAAACCATGATCATTGTGCTGACCGATGACCTAGGAGTCCCAGGGACAGCAGGGGAAACCCACCAAACAACATACAGCCAATGGCACACCTAAGATATGTCAATGCAGTGGTGCAGATGCACAAACACAAACAGGCAGACCCACACTGCACATCAAACACAACAGGTGAAGGGGTGCCAGTGTCCCCAGGCAACCACACAACACATGAGGAGGCCTGAAAACCAATTACAGATGTGCATACAGTGCCACACAAAGGTAACTCATGGATCCAAATCCCCTATGTGGGCAATCAGGCATTGTCAGATGAGAGGGAGCACAAATCACACATGTCACACAAGCATGTAGGAACAGCAACTGACACAGCAAGACACAGACACACCACAGCACTACCCCGAGGGCCCCCACAATGTGGTGACCCTGGGCTGCATTACAATCCCACTGTGATGACAAAGCTAAATGTCGTTTACACTGTGAACCACAGTCATGTGTCCTGAGCAACAAACTACCATCACACCTACACAAGCACAAATCAATCAGCACGGCCAGTAAGCCAAGGCCAACATGGAGGCAGAGGTGTAGCCGGGCAACAACTCTCATCTGCACACACTCAACACCACACACCTTGACCTCCAACAATGTGCAGCAGTGAAGCACACATGCACTGGTGACATTGCACATGCACCCATGACAATCCCAGGGTGGTGGGTGGGAACCAAGGTGCAGAAACACATCACACATGGCCACTCAACAAGACTCCTGAATGTCTGACACACTGCACACTACGCTGTACATGGACATGACGGCAATACCACACCAACCAATGGGATCCCAGCCACAGTCACACACCAATGAAGAAGCCAAGGTCACCCACAAAGAACACACATAGACAACTACCAACATTGCAGCCCGGACCCTGAGGAGTGCCAGCAGTCACACACACAACGTGTCACAATCACTGAAAGATAACACAAACTGGAAATCACATGACAGGTGTAAACAACAAGTGCCAAGGGGAATCTTGACTGTGACCCATCTGCGTCTGCACACAAACTCAGCCCTGACAGCAAACACACCTATGGGTGACACCCTGATGACCAGTAATGTGCCATGCACCCACATCACAGAGAACCCAGGGAGAAGACTTTGGGGGAACATAGGTCAACTCAGCAAGCATCACAAACAGGTACAACACTAGGGATCCCAGCATGCACAGCAAAACGGAAGTGAACACACAGACATGCTCATACAACACACACCTTGGGCGCAGGCAATGTCACAGGAGTACACACTGCCATGAGGGGACTCCACTCCTGTGTGAGGAAAGCTGTGCCATATGTTGCCTCAGTAGGGCCCCATCATGTCAGCTGAGCACTTGGTCACACAATCAACAATTAGCACCAAATGAAGGCTCCTGTCACATCAGCCTGGTCATGGGAGTGCCAACGAAATCATCAGCACAGATCCAACACACTTGTATAGCAATGTTGCACTGACAACACAGATGAGTCCTTCCCCATTGATGCCCAAACCTGCATGTCCAGTGGAGATGGCCACACGGTCAGGGAAGTAGACGAATTGAACAATGGCAGGCACAACAGATGTGCAGGGGTGGAAGCCACAGATGTGAAATTGCTAATGTAAGTAGGAAATCCCATTGCCAAATATTGAACACATGACACCCTCAGATGCTGCTAAGGATGACATGGATACACCACAGGACAGGACATATTCCCCTGGACCACATGTGTTCCTGCACAGTAACACTTCATTATCATGAGACCAAATATCACCATCACTGCAGCAAGGGCATGGTTAGCATCATCAACAACATGTACATCAGAAGCAAAAGCACTAGAGAACAGAAAGTTGCTTTATTCAGCATATGTGTGTCCAAAAACTCAGAGAACAGTAATGCTCCAACAAAGGCCAATGGCCAGTCCATCAAGTAAGTCAATACAGGGTGACAGTGGCAGATGTCACCCTACGCATGCCTGCACTGCACAAAACCAGGGACAATCCACTAGGAGGGGCAACCGGGGGGGCAGGCCAGGCACCACAGGGACAGGATCAGGGCTCACCAGGAGGAGGCAGGGAAGGGGTGGTGGGTGCTGGAGAGCCACTGACAACCGCAGTGGAGGTGTCTGACATGGTGTGTGCCGGCACAACTGGGGGGCATGACTCAGATGGTGTGTGTGCCGGCACGACTGCAGTGGACCGTGCAGATGGAGTGGACAGGTCCGCCACTGCAGTGCCCAAGTCAGACAGGGTGGTAGTGGACTCCACTGCAGTGCCTACCTCCAGGGGAGGAGAATGGGGAACAGGCAAGGTGGGCTGGAAAGAGGGGGAGGACACCCTCACCACATCAGTGGCACAGACAAGCGCAGCGGGGGTGTGGTGCCGGGAGAGCAAGTGGCAGGGGGAGAAGGCCGGATCCTCTTGGGGATGGTATATCTGTGGGTGGGGGAACCTGGGGCAGGGTGTGGTGGGGGCACCTGTGGAGTGGGGGCCTGAGGGATGGAGGAAGGAGACCTGGTGCCTGAGCTGCAGGGCGGCGGCGGGGTCTTGCTCTTACGACTCCGGGGGGACTTGTGGGTGGGGGCCTCAGTCTGTCTGCGCCTGGGGAGGGTGTCCGGGGGCGAGGGGCACTCTGCTCCGTGTGGGTGGGCTTCCTCTTCCCCCTGGATGCTGGAGCAGCTGGATCATAGGGGATGAGGCCGAGGTCACAGAGGAAGAGCCGCTGTGACTTTGGGGTTGCAGGTGAGGCAAGGGAGGGTGCTTTGGATGGAGAGGCAACTGAGGACTGCGCAGTGCTTGTGGATGCGTGTGTGTGTTCCAGGGCCCCATCCCCTGTGAGTCTGGTTTCAGTCCCCTGACTGTGCGTGCGTGTGCGTTTTGTTTGTGGCGTGTGTGTCTGTGTGCTGGACGTGTGTGTGCTGGTGTGTGCCTGTGCCGGTGTGTGTGTGCTTGGGACGGGTAAGGTGCTGGGGAGTGTGGATGGAGCAGAGGCAGGAGGGGTGAGGGACTGTCTGAGGAGGGACACTGCTGCCGTCAGGGAGGAGTCCATGGACCTATTGCCCCTCTGTAGGTCAGACATGCCCGATGAGATGCCCTCCATGAACGACACCAGCTGAGTCAACAGAGCGGTGTGCGCATGGAGGACACTCAGCATGGCTGTCTGCCCTACATGGAGCTGGCGAAGGAGGTACACAGACTCCTCACTCAGGGCAGCAGGGGACACTGGGGCAGGGGGTGCGGTGCCTGGCCCGAAGGAGACACGCTCCCGAACATGGGAGCCTCCACGGACCTGGGGAATGGGAGCCGATGGGAGGGCGGTGGTGGTGCTGGTGGTGGCGGGGACAGCAACACTAGCTGGGGTATGGTGGCTGCTGACACCCGCCTCCATAAGGGAGTCATCCTCCGAGCCGCTGTGGTCCTCAGCTGAGGTGGATGCTGCTGAGGACTCCTCGGTGTGGCTCCCCTCACCCTCCGTGCCACTGGGTCCCTCCGACCACTCCTCGGCTGCTGACCCAGTCTGGCTCTCCGGCTCCTCCTGGTCCGTGGAGCTGTCCCCTTCTGGGGCCGTGGATGTATCTGCAATCAATGGGGAAACAGACAGACATCAGTCACCTGCACCAAACGCACACACCACTGTGAGCACAGCACATTACAGAGCAAGCCCTGGCATCATTAGTTGAACATTGCTAAAAGTGCCCTAACTGAACAGGAGAAGCCAATTGTCAGTCTGATGCCAACCATGGCACTCACATCCCACATGGCCTTGCACCCATCTGTCTGGTGTCTGTTGGATAGCAACACCCCAGTGTGGACACATGCACCACCTACACAGTAGTTGGACAGTGCAGAGGACACGGTGTAGCATGTGGACATGCACACATCACAACTCTTGCCACTGAGTCAGTACAGGTTTCCGGATGAAATGGATGACCAGAGTCAAATAGGAAATGCATGTGATGCATACTAGCGACGGACACCATGATGCACCCATGTCCTGATAGCCATCGCCACAATGGTGTGCATGTAGCACATGTCACTCCCCTGCAGGATCACCAATAAGTAGACACATGCCATGGCGGAGGCATGACTGCTAAGTCATACATCACTGTCTCAGTGATGTATGACTTGGCAGCCAGACAACAACACTCTGCACTGTGTCACAATAGTAGGTCATGGGGAATGCAAGTCCTTGAGCTGCACAAGTGCACATGTACATCCCCACACAACACATCATCTTAACCCTCATCTGTCCAGGTCATACCGATTGGACATATGGGAGACCTGTGACACTACCCTCTGAACCTGAGCCCCTCACAATCTGCTGTGAATGGGAAACAGCTGCCTGAACTTCACATTCGCATACCCCAGTCTGCACGGGCAGCTGATCAAACACCTATGTGACACACAAGTATCGTCTCCTATGGTCACAGCTCCAGTGGCATGCTGAGCCCCTACCAAGAAACACCCCAGCAGTCCTGGCAACAAATCCACAGCACACTGACACAGAGGCAGACACCTGAGGGGTCAAATCACTGCGCACAACGTGTCAGCTGATACACGGGAGTGGGAGTACAGGTGTATTGGATGGGCTGGAGTAGGCATGACTGTCCTGCCCCACATGAATGAGGGATGAGCCCTGGACAGTGGATAGCTGGCTATGTATGTGTGACACACGTAATCTGCACACTCCTGGGGCCCAAACATTGTTCCCACCCGCTGCATGGGTGTGTGCCAGATACCCCAGGCACATGTGGTGGCTCAGCTCAGCAAGTGGACCGCATATCAAAGCAACACGCAGATTACATGTCCAAACACAGGCATTGTGTGAACAATGGACCCACCCATGATGCCCACAACAGAGTTAGGGAAACAGATGCTGTCCCCCACCTTGAGTGAAGCAAACTGCAAGGACACAGTCCCAAGTGACACAATTCCCTGAATGTAAGGGCCACACCTGAGTATCAGATGAGGAGTGGGCAGTGCACAATAGAGGGACATGGCTCCTGGACAACATGACTGCTGTACTGTGGCAGTTTAACCAGGCCAGAGGAGGGCACATAGCATGTAATACAGAGTTCACAGTGCAGTCTTTGACTCACCCCTCCTTGCTGCTGTCTGGCCTTCAGCTGCCCATCCAGGTCTGGAAACACCACCGCCAGGATCTGGAGCATGTGGGGGTCAGGGTCCGTGTTCCGCCCCTCCTGCGAGGAGGCGACAGCTTCAGCTGGACCCGTGCAATCCTCCGGGTCCAGCCCGAAGGTCCTGCCACCTCTTCTGGCAGTTGCGGATCCGGCGCTTGTAGACCCCCACGGACCGGACAGCCCGGACGATGTCCTTCCAGATCTCCTGCTTCCGATGGGCATTAACCTGTGAGGATGACAAAGTGAAAAGGCCATTACTACACATGCAACATATCCGTGCATGACACAGTTGTATATACATGTCTCAATCACAGGGGCACATGATGTACACAGGCAGTGCAACGCTGCCCATGGACAGTTTGCCAGAAGTCACTACATGGTATCATTGCATGGGAAGTAAAACCTTGTTCAAATGCACTGTCACTGCACCATACCTGTCCAGTGCATGTCACTACACACTATGGGGGTGACAACTACTCAGTGAGCCTGCTAGCCAGTGGCGTGCAGACTTTCAGCCTTGCTAGTCAGACAAAATGCACATTCAGAAAGGCAGTGCACAGAACACTCACCTGCTCCCCTGGTGTCCCATACAGCTTGCTGTACTGTGGAAGTAGGCTGTCCAGCAGGGCCTGGTTCTCCTCAAGGCTGAAGGCTGGGGCTCTCTCCACAGTACGTGCCATTGCAGGGTCCAGAGGGGCAGAGACAGCAGCAGTGCAGTGGCAGATGTCGTCCTGGAGCATGTAGTGCAGGCAAGTGAGCTCTCAGGGGAACAGCCAGCAATATATATGTGCTGCAGAGGCAGATACTGTCCCATGTGTCCAAAGTGATAGGTCCAAGTCGTTTGCATCTTCTGAATCTGGCCAATCCATGGAATAGCAGCACCAATACACGCCCACAGCATCCTTCAAATCTTCAACTTCATGACATACATGATTTTGCAACATTGTTGTGGGTGACCAACTGAATTTCCAGCAACCGACTCGTTCGAATTTCGAAAACGCGTCCGTTGCCAGGCTAGGCCATTGACAATGGGTGCGCACCGATCGGTCCATTGCGGTTCAACGCGTACAGGGGTACAACGCGTACCCGCACACATTGAATGCAATGGGCCGGCCGGGTGAACCGATCGGTCCATTGCGGTTCAACGGTGTTTTGCTGTGGTGTATACATGATACTCCATGTAATGCCAGTGTCCATGTGGCAATACAGCGTCCCTGGGAATGTACCTGTCATTGAGCTGTGATGCCTGGGGCACATCTGTCCTCACATGTCACTGTGGGGGTGATTGTGACATGGCAGCAGGAGATGGTAACTGTGACACGGCCTCATGATATCCAATGGGCCAACCTGGGACTTATTGATGCCACTTGTTGAACCGTGATGACAGATGTTGGCCATGTATGTACCATACATGTCCTTACGGAACTGCACACTTCATGTAGTTGTGCCTCATAATGATGTATGATGTGATATTGAGTGTGTTCAATGCCGCATATGTGGGGTGACTGACAATCTTGCTTTCTTCTCCTCTGCACTGCAGGGCTCCTGCTGTCCATAGACCATTCCCAGACCTGGCAACGATGGTGGGACGGGACAGCATCCGACGGTACCGCTTCACCAGGCAGCTGATTGAGGATTTGGCAGTGCAGTTGGCCCCACATTTGCAGCCTGGCCGGCCGTATTCTACAGCGCTGACCCCCAAGGTGAAGGTGATGGCAGCCCTACACTTCTTTGCCACCGGTACCTTTCAACATACTGTGGCGACTGCTGGTGGGATGTCACAGACCATGTTCAGCCGTGTGCTCCGCGATGTTTTGGAGGCAATGTTGCTATACCTGAACCGGTACATCTATTTCCCTAGACTGCAATGACTCACTGACGTGAAGAGTGACTTCTATGCCCTGGGGAGGATGCCGCATGTCATTGGCTCCATTGATGGGACACATGTGGCTTTGGTACCACCACAGGCACATGAACAGGCCTACCGTAACCGCAAACACTACCACTCGGTCAATGCACTGGTGGTGTGTCTTGCAGATATGACCATCTCACACGTGTGTGCCCGTTTCCCTGGTTCAGCACACAATGCCTTTGTGCTGAGGAGTAGTCGCATCCCCAGGATGATGGCACAGATGCAGAACCAGCGTGCCTGGCTTGTCGGTGTGTACTGACTTTGTGCCATTGTGTGTGATCTGATCTGTAGTATTCCGCCCACTTTTCCAAGTCAGCTAATGTGCACTTGTCTGTCCGTAGGTGACTCGGGATACCCCAACATGCCGTGGTTGCTGACACCCCTCAGGAACCCTGTGACACCAGCCCAGATGCGCTACAATGAGGCACATGGTCGGACCAGGAGAGTGATTGAGCGGACATTTGGTCTCCTGAAGAGCCGCTTCCGCTGCCTCGACAAGACAGGAGGGTCCCTCCCATATGCCCCAGCGAAGGTGTGCAAGATTATCATTGTCTGCTGCATGCTCCACAACCTGGCAGTGCGGAAGGAGTTGCCTCTCATCCAGGATGACAATGACCAACATCCGCCACCTGTGGAGGATCCTGGCCTGGACCACGATGCCAGTGATGATGATGATGATGGTGATGTCCGCACACAGCTCATCACCAACTTCTTTAGCTGAATGTGAGTATCCTGAGGTGTCATGTCAATGATGTGAGTTGGCATGATATGTGTAGGTGGTGCTCTGGTGCTGTTAGAGTGTGTCCATGGGCTACTTGACTGGATGTGTGTAGCGATGTGTGCTTACAGGTAGTCTGTACTCCCCAACAGTGTTGACATGCTAACTTGGTTCTGGGTGGGTATCTTGTAACATGTATTGTGCATGAGTTTTGCTGTTCTGTCCTGTTCTCCATTGCTTTTGACTGTGTGTCATTTCTGTCCTTCACAGGGTACTTTCAGATTCGTTTGGTCAACTGTGTCCACCGACGACGTCATTGTACTTCCAGGGTGGTAGCTGTTGTGTCCCTACAGGTGATGTGCGCCACACCCATGGACTTCCTTCCTTCTACAGTTGTTGACTGTGTGCCCGCTGCCAGGTGGGATTACCTTGCATCTGTAGTGGTTACGACATGTTGCAACTGTGTAATAAACCTGTGCTTCGCTTTGTGATGTGCGTTGTCTGTGGTCACACATTTGACTGCCATTTGCTTACTGCACCTGTGGGCTACTTGACTACAACTGGGAATAGGTGTGGTGTCTGTGCATTGCACCGTCTTTCCTGGCAACATCAGTGTAGGCAATGAGTCAGATGGCCTAGGTGTGTATGTGTTGTGTAGCCCTGGTGGTGTGTCTCCCTCATATGTGTCACATTGCCATTACTCACATGCCTGTGTTGTACTTGCTGTTGCAGTGAGCATACACAGTGTAATTTTGCAGTTCATCATCCCCATGACAGCACCCACGTTGGAATCACAACAGAGGCAAGTATGGTGTATTAGTGTGTTTATTGTGATACATTTGTGTGAATAGTGCACAGGATGGTTAGTGCTGTACATTTATATTGCAATCAGAAGTTCCTAGATGAATTGAAAGTCCTGGTAGACAAAATCCCCAGTATCGGGGCCACAGTTGTCTGAGACATTGGTCCAACTTGTACTCCCCATGTCATGTGTGGGAGTTGTGTTGCCGTCAACAGGGTGAACAGTTTGCGCACAAAGGTGATCATCCAGAACAGGTTCAGGCTTCCTGGGGGTTGCACTTGGCCATCGGCCTCTCACTTGCCCCTCCTCGGACGACCCCTCTTCTTTGGGGGGGCCCCTCAAGTACAGGCTGCTGCGGTGCAGGGGACTCTCCGCCAGAGTCATCCTCCCTCCCTGTGGCAGTTGCAGTTGTTTCAGCACCAGATGTTGTTGGCACACAGGGAGGTGTAGACTGGTTGCTGGTCATCTGGCGGAGGCATTGTAATATGTCTCTATGCACCGCCGTCATCTCTTGCAGTGTGTCCCACTTGGACTCCACGCGGGACATGTGTGAGTCCAAGCGGGCATGATGGGCAGCCTGCTGCTCTTTGATGTCCCTGAGGAGCCCCACTACCTGGCTGAGATCTCCGGTGCTGGACTGGTACACATCGGCTATGCGTGCCAGTTGTGGGTCAACATGCACACCAGACACCTCTGCAAGCAGCGACCTCTGTCTCCCACCCCTCCCACCACCCCTGCCGACGTGTGCAGTGCGTGCAGTGGCACGCACAGATGACCCTGGTCCCCCTTGGGGGTTGGTGGTGGTGTCCATGGCCCCACGTTGGTCCAGGGTCCCTGTGCTGGTGGTGCTCCTTGTTCTGTCCATGTCGGCAGGGATGGTATTTGTGGTGACAGTCGTTGGAGGGGTGGGTGCAGGGGTGCAGCTGGTGGTCCTGCTGGTGCTGCAGCTGGTGGTCCTGCTGGTGCTGCATGTTGACTTGCACCGGAGGTGCCAGGTTGGTCTTCTTCATCCGAGGAGGGCAGAGGCTGTTCGACACCAGTGAGCTCCGTATCCTCTTGAGCCTGGGACTGGGACTCCTCAGCGTCTGCTGCTGTGTCCCCATCATCACCTGTTTTTGGGAGACACACACAATGTATGTTATGTTTCTGCAGGCATCAATGGTTGACACACCTGACAGTTGTGACTGTGCCTCTGGGTGCGGGCCTGTACATTGCATTGTCCTAAGTTGTCATAGTCAGGGGTTGATATTGGTGTAGCACATTGTCCTGCATTATTTGGACATTTCTATGTATTTGTTGGGGTGTGAACATGGTCTGCATTGGTTGTATTTGGTTGACAGCCGGCCCTCCTTCCCACCCAGCCAGTCAGTTATCCCACCATGGACTGTGCTTGCATTGCAGGGAGTGAAAGTTGTCTTTCAAGATGTCAGTCAGTGGTGTCCTGCTGTTGGTTGTTGCACAGTTGCCAGCGGGGCCTTGTGCTCCCCACAGCAGTTGCCAGTGTCAGCCATCTTGTCAGTTGTTTTCCACTCCCTGTGATGTGAGCATGGTTCAGGGTGGTGTTGATGGGACAGTTGTGGGGGTGAGCTATGTCTGTGACTATGACTCCCATCATGCTATTGCCTCCACCCCACTTCCCAGCATTCCCATACTTACTTGCTTTTGTGGGGAGTTCAGTGTGTGTGGGTGTGAGAGCAATGGCAAGATGGCTGACAGTGGTGTCCTGCTGTTGGTTGGTGTGCAGTTCCCAGCATGCCCTTGTGCTCCCCACAACACAGCACCAGTGTCAGACATCTTTGATGGGCCTTTCCACTCTCTGTGGGATGTGCATGCGTGAGTGTGAGCTTGCTGGGCCATGTGGGTGGGGGATGTTGAGCTGTGACTACGACTCCCATCATGCTATTGCCTCCACCCCCTTCCCAGCATGCCCATGCTTCCTTCCTTTTGACTCTGCTTCCCTGTGGGGTGGGCTGCCTGTGCTGACAGGATGGCTGGGAGTGTTGTCCTGACAGTTGTTTGGCTAAAAGTCCCAAGAGTGTCCCTGTGCTTCACACAACATAACCCAGGGTGGTGGTTCTTTGTGGGATCTTGAGTTAGGATGTGAGGCATTGCATTCTCCCAGGTGGGTTATGTGGAGTTTGTGTTGAGGGTGTGTGTGAGGGGAGGTGCTTGTGACTATGGTCAGTGCTGCAAGTCCTCCTTCCCACCCAGCCAGATATCCCACCATGGAACGTGCTTGCATTGCAGGGAGTGGAAGTTGTCTTTCAGGATGTCAGTCAGTGGTGTCCTGCTGTTGGTTGTTGCACAGTTGCCAGCAGGGCCTTGTGCTCCCCACAGCAGTAGCCAGTGTCAGCCATCTTGTGAGTCCTTTTCCACTCCCTGTGATGTGAGCATGGTTGTGAGTGGTGTTGATGGGCCAGTTGTGAGGCTGAGCAATATCTGTGCCTACTACTCCCATCATGCTATTGCCTCCACCCCTCTTCCCAGCATGCCCATGCTTCCTTCCTTTTGACTCTGCTTCCCTGTGGGGTGGGCTGCCTGTGCTGACAGGATGGCTGGGAGTGTTGTCCTGGCAGTTGTTTGGCTAAAAGTCCCAAGAGTGTCCCTGTGCTTCACACAACATAACCCAGGGTGGTGGTTCTTTCTGGGATCTTGAGTTAGGATGTGAGGCATTGCATTCTCCCAGGTGGGTTATGTGGAGTTTGTGTTGAGGGTGTGTGTGAGGGGAGGTGCTTGTGACTATGGTCAGTGCTGCAAGTCCTCCTTCCCACCCAGTCAGATATCCCACCATGGAACGTGCTTGCATTGCAGGGAGTGGAAGTTGTCTTTCAGGATGTCAGTCAGTGGTGTCCTGCTGTTGGTTGTTGCACAGTTGCCAGCAGGGCCTTGTGCTCCCCACAGCAGTAGCCAGTGTCAGCCATCTTGTGAGTCCTTTTCCACTCCCTGTGATGTGAGCATGGTTGTGAGTGGTGTTGATGGGCCAATTGTGAGGCTGAGCAATATCTGTGCCTACAACTCCCATCATGCTATTGCCTCCACCCCCTTCCCAGCATGCCCATTCTTCCTTCCTTTTGACTCTGCTTCCCTGTGGGGTGGGCTGCCTGTGCTGACAGGATGGCTGGGAGTGTTGTCCTGGCAGTTGTTTGGCTAAAAGTCCCAAGAGTGTCCCTGTGCTTCACACAGCATAACCCAGGGTGGTGGTTCTTTGTGGGATCTTGAGTTAGGATGTGAGGCATTGCATTCTCCCAGGTGGGTTATGTGGAGTTTGTGTTGAGGGGGTGTGTGAGGGGAGGTGCTTGTGACTATGGTCAGTGCTGTGAGTCCTCCTTCCCACCCACCCAGATATCCCACCATGGAACGTGCTTCCATTGCAGGGAGTGGAAGTTGTCTCTCAGGATGTCAGTCAGTGGTGTCCTGCTGTTGGTTGTTGCACAGTTGCCAGCAGGGCCTTGTGCTCCCCACAGCAGTAGCCAGTGTCAGCCATCTTGTGAGTCCTTTTCCACTCCCTGTGATGTGCGCATGGTTCATGGTGGTGTTGATGGGACAGTTGTGGGGGTGAGCAATATCTGTGACTACGACTCCCATGATGCTATTGGCTACACTGACTTGCCCAGCATACACAGAATTCCTTTCTTTCAGTGGTCTTCACTGTGTGTTGGTGTTGTAGTGGTGGCTACATGTCTGGATGTGTTTGTTAGTTATATTTGTGCCACTGCCTAGCTGTAGTTGTAGTTGTATTTGTACATGTGATGACACGGTTAAATGTAACTTTGAGATGCATGTGTTGTGTTTATCTGACTGACATACACATTTTGGGATGATTCTGTTCTGGTTGCTGTGTAATTGCTAAGAGTGCATGGTTTGACTCTCCCCTTGACAGTGATGTGTGTGTGTATTGTGGCAGAATATTGTGTACATTTGTTGTGTACTCACCAGGCTCTGGGATGTTTTCTAGTCCATAGACGCTCACTGGCGGAAGGATGGCCCGCACCTTCTCCTCCCAGGGCCTGAGGTATACTGGCTTGGCAGGAGGGCCACTGCCGGTGTGTTGGCTCAGGAGGTAGTCCTTCTTCAGCAGCTCCCGTACCCTCCTGCGCACGTCATACCACCTGTTCTGGATGTCAGTCTTTGTGCGCAGACATGGTGATTGTGCGTTCACCCTGTTGATGATCCTCTCCCACATCTTTGTTTTCTGGGAGATGGGTGTCTGTTGGACCAGTGCGCCAAACAGCTGTGGCTCTACCCTGAGGATCTCGTCTACCATGACTTCCAATTCACAATCTAGGAACTTGTGATTCTTCTTTGGGGGCATGGTGATGGGTGGTGATGGTGAGTGATGTGTGTGTTGGTGTGCAGGTGAAGGTGTGTGAGTGTGTGTTTTGCTGAGTGTATGTGAGGTAGCTATTTGTTAGTGTGCTGATGGTGTGTGGCTTGTGTGAGGGATGAGCTGTGGGTGTGTGGTTGCTGTCTGTTGAGTGCTGGCAGGTGAATAGCATTTGCAAAGGATCATGGTTGGGATTTGTGTACTTTATATGGGTGGAGTTGTGGGTGTGTCTTTGTTCTCTGTCCCCACCCCCCAGTATTTATTGGCTTTGTAATTGCTTGTTTGGCCTTTTTTTGTGTATTTTCCCTTAGTACTTTCTGTGCATGTTGGAAACGTTCTTGTGACCGAGTCGGACCCTGCAGTTGTCTCGTACGGTCTTCTCCGTTTCGTTCACGCTGTGTTTGTGCTATTTTCTATGCTGCGTACGCGTCGGTCGCGGTGTTTTGTGTTACTTCGGCTCGCAGTTTTGTATGCGTGTCGGTCGTATGGCTTGTCCTCCGTACGACTCGGTCGTGGTTTTCGCGCCTTGCATCGTACTTTGCGGTTTGGAGTTCGCGGGTACATTTCGGTCGGATTTGTTCCGGGTGCGTGTCGGTCGGTTCGATTCGCGTGTTTTTCCGGCCGTATTGCTGTTTTCCGTGCGGCTCGGTCGTTCGGCTTGGGTTCCGTACGTGTCGGTCGGATTTTGCACGCTTTGCATCGTACTTGGCGGGTCGGGCGCCACAGGTACGTGTCGGTCGGAATTAATTCCGGCTCCAAGTCGGTTGGTGCTTTTTCCGGCCCGAATCGGAATTGACCCCTGAGTTTTTGGTTGTTGTTGCGATTGTGTTTGCGTTTTAGCAAAAGGCTTAACTCCCAGGCTATTGCGACCAATGGTTTTGTAAGCCTGAGCAATAATTTTCGGTAATTCGCGAGGCCTGTCCAATTCTGGGACCAAAGCCAAAGCATTAGCTACTTGAAAGTTCACTGCATCGCCCTTGACATTCGCAGGGATCAACTCAGCTACTACGTCGAACACTCCCACCAGTCTCATCCCTAATTCCACAGCCGCCTCAGGGCCATGTTCATCCTGTACTCGTTTAATCACAGAGGGGAGAACTGTCATGGAAGGAGTGCCGAAACACTTCGCATATACTGCAGTGAATACCCTACCCCAGTTGTTGCATTCTGCCAACTCTGGTACTAAGTCTTTTGGCAAGCTAATCGTCAAAATCCTATGTTTTTCCACAGGAGATGTATTTGGAAAAACTGCCTCCAGCTGGTCAAATTTTTCTGCAAGCCAATAAGGAAAATCGTCCTTATTTTGTGGGCGCTTGCCCATCACCGAATTCACCATGACAGGACTTATGGTTATGCCGCCTGCACCAGCTGGATGGGCCTCAACTCCAGGCGGGGCTCCCTGGATGTTGCCTGTAACATATTGTACTAAAGCTCTATGTACTCGTATCAAAGACGAATGCATATGACGCAGTTCAGCGACTGTCACCGTCATATAACGCGGATGTGGTGTATACCCGGCCAAGACTGGCCAAGTGGCCCCATCAATTGATAATGGGCCTAAACGAACCGCGGTAACCGGTTGGGGGAGGGCGCCATCAAACCAAACACGGTGTTGCCAAGCCGTGAGCGGTACTTCAAGATTCATATACGGTCTATAGTGCATAGGAACAACGGTGGCTTCGTATTCATGGAACAAATTATCAGTCCCATCCACCGCCGGAAAGGTGACCCAAGAGTAAAACACCTCAAAGTGGTAAGCTTGATCTGCTTGTACCACAAAGATCAAGTCGACACCCGCGTCAGGCACTCCATACACTGTTAAGTGAGCCCGGAGCGCTGCGCGGCTATGTGCCGCAATTTGCGTAGCCATTTCAGGCTAAAAGTTCACGACAACCTAATGTGTGACAGCACAATAGAGGGTATTGTTTAAGAAACCTTTAAACAACTTCAAGCTTGAAAGAACCTATAAAAATGTCAATATAGGAGGTATCACCGTCACACACGCTTCCGGAAGCGCCTGTGAAGGGAGTTGTGGACAAGCACAAATATTACTCAAGCGTCTCGTAGATAAGCGGCCCCACTCGTTGGTTGCGCCATGTTGTAGGGATTCTGCACATACACAGAGCTATGCACAGGATAATAGGACCTCGGAATATAGTGGTGAGCCAACCATAAACCTTAGCACCTAAAACCCTAATCCGACTAGCTGTAGCGTCTCAGTAGCAACAAAGCTACCAATGATTAGACAACCCAGAACACGGTATCTCTCTCTCCAGGACTCGCAGTAGCAAGAACACCCTTTCATAACTCACTCATACCTGTCCACAACGCGCGTAAGAAGAGACACTGTATAGTTTAAAATGTTTATTTCAACTAACGTGCTCTAAGATACAGTACACGTGCCAGTACTATCAGCATAATGCATAATGATAAAATAAGCAGCATAGTTACAACTCCATAGAATACAAACGGGAAAGCATTTCATAAAGCAGTGGATATAAGGCTAAATGACCTTACCACCCTCCCCATGCTAGTAGCTAGTTTATTATAAAAATAGAAGACCTCTGGGCTTTGACTAGCGAACCCCCATACCTCAATATCTAGATGCAAAGTTTACATCATCAGATACAAACAGCTCTTCTCTCTGGAAAGGTTGTTCTCCAAGTGTCTCTTACAGTGAAAAAACACCATATTAAAAGCACACGAATTTCTCCAAGGCAGCTGTAAATAGAGTGTTATGTCTAAGTGTGAGGGACTGGCCAAATCAGCAGGAACAAGGGACGTTGTTTATCGACCTTGTACATGGTGTGCAGACAGTAGCCCAAAAGGGAACAGGAGACAAGGTGAAAGATAGAAATGCAGACAGTGCCAAGATAGCCGGGCAGAAGCAGAGGCTCGAAAAACAACGGCACAAAGGAACGTGCGCAAAAAGGCCTCATGGCAGCCAAGCCCAAGACAATGCAGCAAGGCAGACCAGGAGGCCACAAACCACACGACAGTTTGCCTTGGATGTTTGTGACTACCCACAAATGTACATAGTTGTGGGCATTCTCGAACTGTGATTTGACCCTCTCTCACCTTAGAAATGGGTGATTTCTGCCAATCTAGGGCTAGAGTAACTCACCTTCCAGGATGGGAAGGAGGACCAATTCCACTCACATTTGATGGGGATGCAGAGAAAGGGCTTTCTCAATGGGTAAAAATGTTTTCCCATGGAGAACAAAATGTGTGAGTTTGCACAAGGGACTCAATTCCCCCTGTACAGTAATACCCTATTTAGAATTCTGCACAGGGTGAATATAAACACACATGTGGTGTTAGATGACATTCCCAGAATTACACCTGGAAACCCCTGCCTGGCGGCGATTTCTAGGAGAGTTTGTGAAAAGAAAAAACCTGTAAAAGTACATTCAGCCAAAGATTATCTAAATCTCTTTTCATACTTTTACAGATCTTTTTCGGGAACAGGAAGAAAGTAGCTTAACCATTGCACCAGCATATTTTGGTGTACCAGTCAGATAAGTTGGGAATTGTGAGGGGTACAGTCTTTTCTGAGAGACCACGTCTCCTGTTGTCACAGTCATACTATCATCACTGATCTTACCTTTACTTAATATAGCAGCAGAGAAAATGGAACATTTGTGGGTGGAGTGCTCAAATTAAGCAATTTCTGTTCACAGAACAAGCACAAGTAAAAACAGAAACAAACCCAAAGCTAGAAGAAACCATCTATGATTAGCTATCCATTTTGTGGGTTATTCTTGTTTTGGGCTTTTCTATAGCCAGGCAGGGTAGTGATGGAGGCCCCTGCAGCCCAAGCACTGCAGGGGGTGTAGAGGGGAATGCAGCCCTTCAGTGGCCCCTTAACATATGTTAGGGTGCCCCTATTTATCCGAAGCCCCGATGAATATCTGGGCTCCTTTTCATATTCTGCAGTGGGTCCCTTTATTTTGCATTCTGCCACTGTAGCCAGGTGTGCTTATTCTACATGGAGTTGGAAATAGAAGTGATGTCATTGCTCTGGAGGGGCTTCTGCAGTTGCAAAGCTTTTACCCAGCTGCTTCTGGGATGCATTCCTTTCTCTCCTGTAGTAGGAGAGTAGGTCACTAGAGCACAATCAGTCCTAAACAAGTTGAATGCACTCCAGAGGCACATGCCATCATGGCACAGAATAGGAACAGCCATGTCATGTCAATTATGGGCCCTTTGCCTTCCTTAACCCTGGGCCACCTGTTGTCTTGAAGCCTCTTGCTTCCTTTGCTCCTGGAAAAGCTGTATGGCTGCCTGATTGCCTGTGGTAAGTATAACTGGAGCTGGAAAGCTGATTAACAAGACTTTATTCTGCAAGAACTTTACCCATGATGGCAGCGACCAGCCTACTCAGATCCCAGAACAAACTGGCACTGTCAGATGGAATCTTTGCCAACCAATCTCTGCCAGCACAGGCCTCATAATACAACAATACATATCAATGGCAACACTGAGTTGAATATAAGCATGTCGCAGTTTGGCTCGCCCCAGGCCCACGAGCATGCAAGTGCGGGATGCGCCACAAGCCACACCGCTATACACTACATCACCATACCTCCCAACGAAAATAAAAAAACATAAAATTTACAGCATCAGCAAAACCAAGGGAAAGAAATAAGGCAAGCCAACATTTATACATCACAAAGTCCTTGAATTTACCAGGCTCCTAACTTCACGAGATTTGGTGCATGATGCTGCGGGTGGAAAAAGAATAGATGATGGACGGAATGCTGAACAATGCAAAGATTCACCCCCAGTCACTCCCTGGACCAGAAACAAGCATCATGGGACAAGTTTCAGGATATCACCCTCCTCAGCCAGGCTAGCTTGAATCTAGTGGCACATTGAGCAGAGGACCCAGGTCTGGGCATACCATTCCCACATAGGGCAATAAAAGCAAAAAGAACAGATGATGGACAAAATGCTGAACAATGCAAACATTCACCTCAAGTCACAGATCTGGGTTTAATCCATTGTTTTTTTGCTCACCATGCCACCCCAGATTGGACCCAGCCATATGCAGATCTGTCTTGGCCCTGCTCCTCATGGGAACAGTCAAGCCCGAACTGCCAGGCCAAGTCCTCCCTGGACCAGAAACAGCATCCTGGGACCGGTATTGGGATATTACCCCTGATCAGCCAGGCTAGCTTGAATCTAGTGGCACAGTGAGCACAGGACCCACGTCTGGGCATACCCTTCCCACTTAGGGCTAAAAAGGCAAGTGGGTGCAGCTCCAATAACAGTGTGGGTACTTTCAGCAGCACTGGTGAACAAATCACGACTCAGGGTTGTAAGTTCACTGCCTCTAGCAGGTGGCAACCTTTGCATCCAATCCAAGTCTAAACCAGAGCTTTTCTTTTGAGTAAGAAGTTGGGCTGCTGATGAGATAACATCACCACATTCCACTAGCCTTTATCTTCTAATAACACTGAACCTTTACTGACCCTGGACACTTTAATTGGGGAAGAAAAAATCGACTCCCCTTTCCTCACCATGATGGGTTTTTTGATCAGACATATCTTGGGGAAAGTGTCATGGTTGTGAGTGTTGTTACCAGTCTGTGTCATTTTAGCTTGTTTCGCCTCAACTCTAGGTATAACCTTCTCCTTAACTGTCCAACCAACATCAGTATCGTTGATGGCTAGTTGGTCCTTTCACCAGGCTGGAAACAAAACAGAATGGAATTTCCTCCCTCTCAACATAAGGAATGGGGTAACTCCTGTGGTCCAACACAGTGTTGTGTTGTACTCCCAGACTTTCTGCTTGAGAAACTGTTTCACTTCCAACCCAGCTGTATTAGCTGTTTGCACACCTTCCTTTATTACCTTGTTCCTTCTCTCCACCAAATTATTGGGCGATGGTAAATAGAGAGCAACCCGTAGGTGTTTGACATCATGTTTTTAACTAGAAATTGGAGCATTTGCTCTGACACGAAATGTGCCCCATTGTCAGTAACTAAAGATCTGGGAGATACTTCTGTTGAAAATACTTGTTCCAAGAATTTAATAGCAGTGTTTGTAGAGGAAGAGTTTACGAAAGAAAAATATAACCACTTAGAAAAACAGTCAAACAAAAGAATGATATACCACGTATCCCCAGGCAAATTAACACAATGTCCTGAAAAATCAAGACCTAATTTGTCCCAGGGTGAGTCAGGAACGGGAATAGGATGCAAAGGTACTTTGGTTAACTACCAATGTTTGTCTCAGAGTAGACACGCAGGACACTTGTCCACTGTTAACTTTACCTGGCTAACTAAAACAGGCCACCAGTAGTGTTCCTTGATGTGCATGCATGTCTTAGTGGTGCCTAAATGCCACTGATGTGCTTTAGAAATGATGAATGGGTGCATTCTGGAGGGGGGAATATGTAGATCACCTCTCAAAATCAGCCCATCAACTTGTGAGAGTTTGCTGGATACCTGTGCATATGTTTTTAAATCAACTTGTAAACATCTAATAACAGGCCAACCTGTAACAATGTATGTCCCAACTTATTTCAGCACATCATTCTCCTGACACGCTTTTAACCAGTCAGTAGCTGTAAATATGAAATCACCATCTTGCAAAGCGTGAGTAGCATCAATCAAAGCAACACATTCTATATCATCATTGTCATTTTCCTCATCAAACTCTGGCAGTGACATGCAGGCGGGGCAGTCTGCTGTGAAATTCTTTCCTCCAGACACATGACTAATAGTGAAGGTGTACTTGTGTAGTTTCGACACAAGTCTGGTTAACTTGGCTGACACATTGTGCACCTTCTGGGTTTATGATGTGTATGCAGTTCTAACCACCTGCCCCAATCATACATCTTGAACTTTTGAACTGCCCAGATACATTCCAGTGCATCACGTTCTATGGTACTGTACTGTTTTTCAAAATTTCTGAGGAATCAGGAGGCAAAAGCGTTAGTTTGTTCTCTACCTCCTACCATTTGACTCAAAACAGCACCTTGCCCTTGAAGACTGGTATGCACTGTGATAATCGAGGTACAGTCCTCCCTGAATGAAGACAGTTTTGGTGCTTGCACAATCAAATCTTTCACCTTTTCAAAGCGCATTGTACTTCTTCAGACTAAATACATTTCTGACCTTTCCTAAGTAAAACTCTGAGAGGTACCACCGCTAAAGAGTATCCTGAAACAAGCCTTGCGTAGTATTCGGCAAGACCTAAGAAGGTCGCGGTCTGTAGGTGCAATTGCCTTCACTAATGAAAATTTTGGTTTAATACCAGATTCTGATATGGTGTGCCCCAAGTATTCCAACTCTTTGGTGGAAAATTTACATTTATCCTTTCCGACTTGAATTGCCCCTGTGCATTAGGATGGACAACACCTTGTTGAGAATGATATTATGCTCCTCTAGAGAATTTGCAAAGACCAATATGTCATCCTGGTAGGCCTGGGCTCCTTTTATGTCAGTAACTTTTGAAAGATGCTGGCAACTGATGTCAGCCCAAAAGGCAGCCTAAGATATTTGTAGGCACCAAAGGCGTAATAAAAGCTGTCAGTTCCTAAGAGGACTCATCAAAAGCAATGTGATGGTAGGCCAATCTCAAATCAATGACTGAGAACCACTTGGCACTGCCTAAGTTAGCTAGCAATTACTGTATCCTAGGTAGGGGATGGCAGTCCACCAGAATGTTGCATTCAAGCTTCTCAAGTCAGCACAGAGCCTGATCTCACCTGATTTGTTTTGTGAGAATACGATCGGAGCCACCCACTGGGATGACTCTACAGGTTCTATGATGCTTTGGGTGCATAAAACTTTCACAATTATTTAAGCTCTTTCCTGAAAGACAAAGGAATCTGTTGCACTTTGTGAACAAAAGGTTTGGCATTGGGTTTGACTCTGATATGGTGGACAAAACCCTTAACAGACACAACCCATTCAGAGAAAGGCTCCTTGTATTTATCTATAATTGTCTCTAGTGGTTCCTCCAAGCTACATACTGACTTCTCAGGTACGTCACCTAGCATAACTGGAGTGTCTGAGCCAGGCACCAGGTATAGACCCAGTTTCGCTCGGTCCTGCCAGCCAATAATGTTCTCAACTTTGATAGCAACGGACACCTTGGTGATGGTTTCTCTACCCAGACACTGTATCTTGGCCATAAAGAAACCCAGCATGTCAATGGGTTACTCACCAAAAGCATTAGGATTAATATTGGGTGTAGATAGAACTTCTCTTGACCTCATTTATCATAGAAAGTTGTGTCACGGAGGATAGTGATTGGTGAGCCATTGTCCGCCATAACCTGTGATGTAGCGCAAAATCCATTTCCTTTTGTAGGGGTGCATTATAATTACACGTATAGACCGCATCCGCATATAATCCATTGTCGTGTTAACCTAAGTGTTAGGATCTTGTAATGTAATAACATAAATGTGACGTGTTTAGGCCAATATGTACAGTACATGAAGAATTCATGTGGAAAATATAATGTAACTAGCAGAGAACATTAACTGAAACCCTTGTGTTGAGTAACTGACAGCCATTTATTATCGAAAGTGTTTATTAATCTTGTCATTAATATACATAGATAGAAATATTAACTGAATGTGCCTTAATTCTTATGTAATTTCGTAAAGTTGATGTTCCATTTCTCTTATGTTAGCTGAATCTTGTAGGCCTGAAATGCATTTTCCCTGGAAGCTCTCACATTAGAATTAATAGGTTGAATTTCATGTGCACATTGGGTTCTGTTCTTTCTGACGTTTGTGTTGCTGGTGGAAGAAGCGCCCTTGTCAGTTAGAATAATGTCTTTGTTTTAGGAGTTAGGCTAGGAGAGAAGAGGATACATTGGGAGTTAATGTCGATAAGGAGAACTGTCGTATTTTCTCACCGGAGAAGGCCTGGGAATCAAGGTCATCTTGTTACTGTTTGGGAGCATCGCCGTCTTGTGGAAAACTACCTATGAGAATGTGGCCTGATTTGATTGCGTGACCCCAAAGGAATCATGGGAAGACACCTGTGATATGAGAACATTCAATCAGAGGGAGAGACCGACTTCTTCTCTGCCTTTAGAGAAAGAGCATCTTAGAATGAGCTCTGTCTCAGTAGGTTCATGCTACATGACCCACTGAAGTGGAGAGACTTCTACGGAAGACTCCACAGGCTGACACCTTAACCTACCCTACCCCGAAGAATGCTTAAATAGGAATGTCACGTTAGCCCTAGTGTAAGGACAGAATCATGCTTTATTTTTATCAACCCTCGATGCAGGGGTACTTGGACTCATGTTTTCTAATTTTCTGCATCCTAATTCTTTAATTAATTGTCTGTGCATGTTGCACCTCCTCAACCTCATTTGAAGATTTGGCTTTATGTTGGTTCCAATGTATTTCTACACCCTCGTCTTGAGGTGCCTGTATGTCAGTTATTTCTGACTTTGTAATACACCTAATCCTTATTTAATAGTCTAGAGAACTGTGATTGGATTGTCATTGTTAACGATTTTTCTCCCGTGCACGCTTTCATTCTAAGAAAAAGTACCATCGCCTTGACGTTCTAGAGCGTACGGATCCGGCTACTTATTTATTTATTTAATGTTTTCTATAGCGCGAACAAGACCCAGAATTTGGGTGTCAGAGCGCTTTACATTACAACCAACTTCAAAATCAGCGGGTATCCAATTCTTTAACGTCAAGTACATGTATCCGTATTCCAATAATATTGGCATATGCTTACCCTTACCCAAACCACACAAACTGAAGAATACAAGAAATCACTAGGTTACATTAAAAACATGCCATATTATAATAAAATTTCAAGATAAGATCACTACTGATATCCTAGCTATCTATACTGGTTATATTATTGCTAGTCTAATCAAATATACATGTGGATTGATCGAGGTCCTTGTCCATAGACAACATCCCTGTTGACAGTTGAACTGACTAACTGTATCTAACCTAGCTTAGTATAGCCATTAGAGTTCAATCAAAGAAGGTCAACTGGTTCGTGCAAAGACCAGTTTCTTTGTTCTGTGATTAGCAGGACTTAATCCTACTTACAGTAGCCTACTTGAGCATCTGAAAGTAGCGGATCGATGTGTTGTCTGCAGATCTCAGAGCAGTCTAAGTGTTGCCTGATGATTGTTATGGGAAGAATTTGCCCATCAGAAAGGACTTAGTCTCCTTTTTGAATCGTGGAGCATAGGTGCTTCTTCTAATATTCGGTAGGAGCGAATTCCAAATCCTTGGTGCAGCTCCCGTGAACGCTCTATCGTAAGTTCTCTTCTTACGGACGAATGCTGGTTTCAGTAAAAAATCTTCGGAACCCCTGGAGGGTCTACTGCCTCCAGACATCGTAATTTTCTGGGCCAGGTAACATGGCGTTTTGTGGTGTATTGCCTTGTGTGTAATACATGCAATCTTTAGCTGTATTCTTGCCTCGTATAGTAGCCAATTGAGCGCTTTCAGATGTGGAGTGATGTGGTCAAATTGTTTTGATCCCGTTATAAGTCTAGCTGCTGCATTGAGACAAGCTTTTAGTGGAGCTGTCGAAATCTTAGGAAGCCCTGAAAGAGTTGCGCATCCATACTCAATTCTTGATATGACCAGTGCCTGGACTACTAATTTGAGATCATCTGACTCGATGAACGGCTTCAATTTTTTGAGGTAACTTTGTGTTGATGTGGGTTTGCATGTTTAATTCTTTATCGAGTGTGATACCAAGAGACTTAGTTGAGTCTACTATAATCGGGGTACCGTTTAGCGCCGTGATCATCTTGGTCCATTCCTTAATCCTGGCGAAACTTTTAGGAGGGGAGATCAGAAGGAATTTGTTTTTTGTGAGTTAAGCTTGAGATGATTGTCACCTAGCCTTTCAACCGTTCTCTGTAGTGCTTGGTTCATTATGTTGATCTCTTCTGGTGATAACATTTTCATATACAGCTGGGTGTCGTCTGCATACATGTGGAAGGAAAAGTTAGCCTGTTGTAAGACTTCTGTTAATGGTTCGATGTACAGGTTGAATAGTGAGGGGGATAGAGTCGATCCTAGTGGAACCCCAATTTGAATCGGAGAAGGAGGGGATAGCTTATTGTTCACCAGAAATCTTTGTGATCTGTTCTCCAGGAAGGAATAAAACCATTTCAAGACTCTTCCCGATAAGCCCATCCTATTCTCCAGGCGGTCTAATAATTTGGGATGGTTTACGGTATCAAATGCCGACGATAGGTCAAGGAGGACCAGGAGACAGGTTTCATTGCGGTTGAGAGCAAGCAGAGCGTCATCTACTATGTGCAGAATTGCGGTTTCCGTACTGTGATCTGATCTGAATCCCGATTGGCAGTCATTTAGTAGCATAAATTCAGTAATGTGTTGATTCAGTTGATGTTGAGCACATTTTTCTAATAATTTAGCTAGTAAGGGAATGGTTGTTACCGGCCAAAAGTTGTTTGGGTCCGAAGGGTTCTCCGTAGGTTTTTTAAGAGAGGGATGACCTGTCCAGTTTTTAGACAGTCAGGAAAAGATCCTTGGGCTAGCGATTCATTAATTATCTTAGTCCAATAGGGGATGACCATGTGGATGGAAAAATCCTGTAAGGAAAAATCCTCAATTAAGGCATCACAAGTGGGACCTTTTACAGCTATGCACACCATATTTCAATCAACAGTCAAAACTACATTGCTGATAGAATCTGTGCACAAGTCAACTTCCACATCAATGTTGCTGGCATGCACGAGAGCTTTGCTACTCCTACACACCACTTTGAAATGTCCTAATTTCTTACAAGACATGCAACGTTTGCCCACTGCGGGGCAACCAGTAAATTGCTAACATGATTCTTGGAACCACATTGGTAATAGAATGTCAAGGCCTTCTCCATATTTCCTCTCTGTACAATAGACTTTCCTCTACCCAGAAATGTGCATAAAGTATCATTCTCTTGTTCTGGAATTGTGCTTGACACCAAACTGACTGCAGCCACAGGATTTAAAACTTTTGAGGATATTAAAGATCTTTCTATGCTCTTGGCCAAGTCTAACATCTTATTAAGGGTGGGGCTGCAACAACTAAGTAGACGTTCCTGGATCTTCCTGGAAGCACAATTAAAAATTAACTGGTCACGGATATATGTGTCTCTATTGGGACCGAATTCACATGTGGCTGCTAAAATCCTGAAAGCTGCTACATACTCCTCTACCTCTTCTTCAGGAAGCAGGAAGTTGTTTGTGTTTAACAATATTATGTCTTTCCAAAATGATACTTGTTTCCTTAGCAAATTGTTTACGCAACTTATCAATGACTTATAAGTATATATTCCATGGATCATCCCCGGACTGGCCACAGGACCTCATCGCAGCTGGCAAATTGAGCAGACAGACCCAAACTACCATACAAAAGTACGAATTTATGTTCAGGACGGTAATTGCCTGTGTCAATAGCCACAAGGTGGTTTTCAAATAAATTAAACCAATGTGACCACTTTATGGTAGGTTTGCCATGAAAAGACAAGAAGGGTGGAGGCTGCATAATTTGTTGTGGTGTGGCCATTTTGCAGAAATAAGTGACTAAATTAAGGAACACTGCCAGCAAAAGTACATATTCGGCTTAATATAAAAATAGAAAAACGAATTAAAGAGGAGTAAGAGAATAAAATGAATAACTCACTGCATTTACAAAGTATCTGTGATGCACAAAACAAACAAAATCAGTATCACCAGGGCACCAGAAGCCTTAGCTGCACAGGCGGTAAATCCAAAGGTTACCAAAACAAGAGTTGATCGAAATTCCCTCATGTGTATATAATCGGCAACATGAACTGTATTTAAAGCATTGAACTAGGCTGATTCAAGATGGCTGCTGCCTGTGAAGTCACAGTGTTTCCTGCTGAAAGGGAAGTTTTTGCCAAGCAAAGGGATGCATTTGATAGAAACTTAATGCACGGACTTCTGGGACGCTCCTCCAAACTTGCTGCAGGCAGTGCTGTAAATGGAAAAAGAAAAGTGCTGGTACTCACCAAATTGATTGAGGGTCTGGTAGGGGCGTGCCTGGGGGCGTGGCTTCGAGGCAGGTATTTAACAATAGTGTCATTTTCTTATTCAATGCAAAAGCCCCCTAGTGTCCTTCAGCTAAGTTCCTTCATATGTGCAGGGCGTAATTGGTGTTTTTAGCAGTTTTTTGTAGTGCAAACTTGGCAAAAGGGCATTAAAGCTTTTTACTTGAGAAGCAGAAGTTTTACATGAAAACATATTTTTTTTGTTTTTATGGCACAGGAAATTTCCCAGAATAATAGGATTGGATTTCAACTCCCTGTGCCATAAAAACAAAATAAAGTATGCTTTTGTGTAGAACTTGCACTTCTCATTTAAAGTGCTTTAATACCCTCTTGCCAAGTGTGCGCTATATATAACTGCAAACAAAGTACAAATTGCGCACTGTACACATGAGCCGAACTTGGCCAAAGGCGTTTGGCGCTCTGACAGTCAGTGGCGAGTGTATTCCAGCGCTGCAGCCTTACACTCTAACTGACAGCGCAAAAGTTCCAAAGTGAGGAGCTCTGTCCGTCAGGCCACATCTCCTTACTCCTGTCACGCTGTCAGTTAAAAGTGTAAGGCAGCAACCTAGCGCAGGAATACACTCACTATTGACTGTCAGAGCACCTCACAGACACGCTCCTTCTGAATGTATTTAACAGCACCTGCGCTGCATGTACCTGTTGTGAATTTCTCACGCGGGAGAAACTACCAGTACACGTAGTTATGTGGAGACTTCTTTATTCAAGAAGGAGAGCGTAACTTCTCTGCGGCAGGCAACCGCTACATGCCTCGTAGTTCCATTCCCCATCATGCCTTGCGGGTGCATGACGTGGTGGATCAACTAGAATGCAACACCACACATCTTCCCCCTTGCAACAATAGAAGCAATAACGAAGTGCAAGAATAAAAGGTCCAGGTTAAAATAAGTGGAATGCATATATGTATAAATAACAGGAAAACCAATAAAAACACATTTGATGATTCTGATATTGTGCCTAAGATAAATACATATAAATAGGTGTAAAAAGAGTAAATGGTACTTAATAAATAACTTCATAATAAATTACTAGACAAATAAATACTAGCAGGCGTAGAGTTAGCATAAATATTGAACACAGGGAACTCCAAGGGACAGGGAAGAGTGAAAGGGGAAAAAGGAAGAGACACAGGGTGATAATTATTAAATAGCTGAGACCGCAACCCAGGAAGAACCGTAAAGAGGGGTAGATAACAGCTCAAGCTGGTTGCATATCGAATCCATCATATTTTTTTGGTAACACCACTGGTCTGCCTGTACGGGTGCATGTCTGAGAGACCGGGGACATGTGCGCATCCTCCTCCTGGGAATCAGGCCCATATTGTGTACCCTATACTTCCTTAGGATGTGAGATGGCAGAGCTCTGTGTGCTGTCTGAGTTGTCAGTTTCATCTAAGTCATGAGGACGGGTGCTTTGAATACGAACCAAGTTGTTAGTTCCTCTTTGATCACGAATGTCGCTTTGTGCCCCACACCCTGCGTGTTCCATGTCGTCATCAACCAGTCCATGACTTCCTAACTCACTCCACAACCACTCATCCTTTGCATCTGTGAGTTCACTGTCCTTTTTCCACCACAAAACTTTGTTGCATTTAGCCATTCTCGCTAGTGACCATATCTTCCCATCACTCAGCATAGCAGATCTTGTGTAAAGTTCCTTGACTTGTAGGAGGTCACTAAACTTGCTGTTGCCTTTCTTGCACAGGGTGCCCAACTTGACTCTGACCCAATCCCCCCTTTTCAGGGAAATGTCTTTTACCCCATGCTTTTTGTCAAAATACTCCTTGTAAATTTCCTGTGCTTTGTCGAGGTTACTACTCACAACTGAAGGGGACCATTTACTCTGTAGTTTGAGGTTCATCCATACAATATTGTCTCTGGTGTAAGTTTCCTTCCACGCAGAATTTTGAAGGGACTGTATCCAGGTACAGTAGGTGTTATGCGACACGCCCATACTGTTTTTTTTATCTCTGTTTCCCAATTCTTTCCTGCATTTATTGCAGCTTGAATCGAGCCCATAATCACTTGATTGAAACGTTCAGCTAAGCCATTGCCAGCGGGATGGAATACTGGGGTGTGTTTAGCTTTAATCTCATTCCTGCTGAGGAAGTTCGCCCACTTCTCCGATGTAAATTGGGGACCATTATGGCATGTCAAACTCCTAGGAATACCTTCTCTCAAGAATGCGTTGGTTAGGAAGGATATGACTGTATCTGAATCCGTTTTCTCACTTATCTCCACTTCTGGCCATTTCGAATATCTGTCGATGAGGACTATGACGTATTTGGGTGTGCCCCATGAGTCTAAATTGGGGCCCAGTATGTCGATTGAGAGTTCTTCCCACGGATTGTCAGGGTTACTGCACTTCCCCAAAGGAGGTCTTAACATAGTTAATGACTTGTTTGCATTAGCGCAATGTACACACGCTCTTACGTTCTTTTTGATGTCGTTGTCGATGCCAGGCCACCAGTATGATGTCTTGACTCTTCTCTTGGAATTCACAATGCCAAGGTGTCCTTCATGCATTATGTTGAGGATGCGGGCCCTTAGATCTCTAGGGGGGATTACTTTTCCCTCTCTCAGCATAAATATGGCATCATCACAGATCGACAACTCGTCACGCAGTTCCCAGTATTTCTTTTGATCGTCAGTAAGTTTCTTCTTTTCCGGCCAACCCTGCATCACAATTTTTTTTAGCTGACTCAGGTCAGGATCCTTTTCATAAGCTGATTTCCAATCCTGTGCACTGATAATGTCTTCTTGTTCCTCTGTAAATGCTACGTTGTATTCATCCCATTCACTGCGTGGCTGTTCTTCTTCACCACCGGCGAGCGGCTCAGGTAGTCTGCCACTTTGTTCTTTTTTCCTGGCAGATACTCCACATCGTAGATAAAGTCTAAAAGTCTAAGTGTCATCTTTGCAATACGGGGAGTTGCCTTTATGTGACCACCTGATGTGAGAACTTTAATCAATGGTTTATGGTCTGTCCTGAGGGTAAACTTAGACCCCCATAGGTATTGCCTGAATTTTTCCATGGCCCAAATGGATGCCAACATTTCCTTCTCGATAACTGAGAACTTTTCTTCGTTAGGGGTGAGGGAACGTGAAGTGAATCCTATCGTTGTTTCAGTACCGTCCTCTGACACCTGGGATAGGACCACGCCTAGTCCTTTCTCACTGGCATCGGTGGTTAAAATGCTTTGAGCAGCCATATCAAATCCATGTAGGGGAATTGCCTCACAAATGTCCTTCTTTATATTTTCAAATTCCTTGTTGGACTCAAAGTCCCAGATAAAAACATTCTTTTCTTTCAAGATCTGGCGCATGCTGTGGGTTTTGGTGGCAAAGTTCTTTACAAATTTACTATAAAACTCTGCTAGACCCAGAAACGATCTCACGTCATCTTTGGATTTAGGTACCGGGGCAGACTTGATGGCCTCTATAATATCCTTCTTTGGAGTAATCCCTTTGTCACTGATCTCGTGGACCAAGTATGTTACAGATCGTAGGCCAAATTTGCATTTCCCCAGTTCCGCTGTGAGGCCATTCTCTGATAGCTTCTTCAACACTGCCTGCAATTTGCAATCATGCTCTATTTTGTTTTTTCCCATAACAAGTATGTCATCTTGAAAGTACAAGACCCCGCTGACATCCTTAAACAGTTTGTGCATTAATTTCTGAAAAACTGGGGCGGCGGCGGATGCCAGCCCAAACGGTAGCCGTATGAACCTGTAGCACCCAAAAGGGGTGATGAAGGAAGACAACTTCCTACAAGATTGGTGGAGAGATATTTGGTGGTAGGCAGCTGTTAGGTCTATCGTGGAAAACCAACTGACTCCCCTCGTTTGTGCCAATAGTTCATTGATCTTAGGTAGCGGAAATTTGTCTACAATAATGTTCTTGTTCTGCTCTCTGAGATCAATACATAAACGCACTTTTCCATTCTGTTTCCGTGCCACCACAAGAGGTGCCAACCATTCGGCACTCTCGATAGGTTCAATGATGCCATTTTTCTCCAGATGGTTTAGTTCAAGTTGTACGGCTTCCCTAGTATTGAATGGGATGTTACGAACTCTGTGGGTGACGGGTGTGGCCCCCTCCTTTAACACGATCTTATGTGTACATTTTGTAAGTTTACCAATGGTGCCACAAAAGACATCCGGAAATTCTTTTTTCAACTCTTCCTCAATTGATGTAACAGGGCTACTTGTCATCAGTACTTGGTCTATGCTGCCAGGGTTTAGTGTGATGCCTAAAGCCTCTTGGTCTGCCCATCCAAGGACAGAAGGTCCTTTTTCCGCTACATATAACTTTCCTTCAGTCTCTCTACCTTTGAACTCAAACTTGAGGCGTCTGAAACCCACCATAGGTATTTTCTCCCCTGTAAACGTTACTAGATGTACATCAGTGGGGATTAGCTGATCTCCTATGATTCTTGCAAAGTCATTCTCCCACACAGTCCTTTGAATTATGGTGTATGGCGAACCAGAATCCGCTACCATTGTTATATGCACACCCCCAATGTTCACTAAACAGGATGGCTTTTTCTTTACAATGTTGTCAATACCTAAAACATTTTCTTCAATGCACAAAATAAATTCATCATTTATATTCTCCTCCCCTTCATCTGAGTCTGTTCCATACAAAACACATTTAACTCTGGCATTGCTTCGTCTCCTCCTACATACTTTCCCAAAATGTCCAATGATGCAACAAAAAGAGCATTTAGTACGAAAGGCACGGCAATTCCTGTCATTAGCCATGTGTATCTTACTACCACATCTATAACATCTAGGTTGACTTTCATTTGTAAACCTGTTTGGAACTGTATCATTTGTAAACCTGTTTGGAACTGTAAACTTTTTAGCGGCATTCCTTCCTCCCTTGTTCCCTACAGATGGAACATTTTTGTTACTCACAACACTTTTGTCTAGCACCTTACATACTGTGGGGCTCTTATCATTTTCTTTCTTAGCTGCAATGGCACATGTCTTAGACATTTCAGCTTTCTTAACAATAGCTATGATTTCATTTAGAGGTGCCTCTCCACAAACCCACAACTTTTCCTGTACATTAGTATTAACTGTGTGCATTATAATTTGATCGCGAATAAAATCATCGTGGAGATTTCCAAATTTACAATGGATGGCTAATTTTTTTAGTGCAGCTGCATAGTCCTCTACACTTTCTGTTTTACTCTGTTCCCTCTGAAAAAGATTGTACCTGTCTATAGCTGCACAAATGACAGGTTGGTAATGACTTTCTAGATCCTCCAAAGCATGTTTGAATACATCATTATCATCAGCCCCTCTAGGTTTCTTCACCATTTCATTATACACTCTTAATCCTACTGGACCTAAATTATGCAATAGGATTTTCTTTTTCCTCACACTAGTGAACTCTTCAGTACCCTCCCCTTCAATGGCAGATAAATAGTTACAAAAATAACACTTCCAGTCAGCCCATTTCATAGCCGGCTCACCAGGTTTCGGAAGAAAAGGGACAGGATTTGTCAAAGAGAATGTTTGCGCACACATGTTGCCCCCAAAAGATACTTACACAGTTAAAATTGTCAGTAATGAGTTACTATTCTCCTTATCCTATTAACATGCTTGCAATTAAAAAGATTTTTTTCCGAACAAATGTTCCAGTAGATCACAACCATGTGGAGAATAATTGAGAACGAGTAATACTCCAGAAGTGTGCATGTCACTGTAGATTGCACAAGTATTGGACACGCTGTACAATTTCTGTGTAAGGCTGTTTTGCTTCAGTAGTACACCGAACAATTCTTTGTCTCAAAGAATGATATGACCCAGAAGAATTTTAGGGTGTGCGCATCACCGACTCTTCCTTCTTAGCCGATACGCGCGATGAGCTTCAATGCGTATTTGCTAGCTGTATCCAATTTAACCAAAATGCCTTCTTATTATACCTCCGATGTACGTACTTGACTTGCTATAGTGCACATTAATCCTAAGTTACAAAGGTGTGCGCGTCACCGTGTAGGTTAGCGCTACGAGCGGGATGAGCTCGCATAAGGTGCGTATGACAGGTTGTATGATAGCAAAGTCACTCAAAATGGCTGCCGCTGACGTATTGTTCCTAAGATGGCCGCCAATGTATTGCGCACATATGATCCACAGATGTGAGGAGGTTTTATTTTTCTATTAAATCAGTTTTTTAAATTAACGCTACTCCTCAAATTTTGACGCTTGTCAATAAGTAGGTCTTTAATTTCATTTGCAAGGTTATTCATGCGTGCTTTCGTACGCTCTCCCTCTCGTGCGTCAACTGCCAGTAAACTTTTCCACAGGAATGAAAGACTAATAAAGTCTCTGTAGAGGGTACTAAATTATTCTTTTACAGTACCTCAATTCTTAATGGATGCCGGTTTCACGAATTGGACAGTTACGCTTCTAATGTTGTCTTCTTCACAGTGTCTCCCGATAAAATTTTCCCGATAAGACCCATACGCCAGAGCCTGACCCCAACATGCCTCTAGGAGTACCGGTACTCTCTTGACACAAGGAGAAGTTCCGGTACTCTAGGGGAGAGAATTGAGAAGTGCCGGTAATCAGTACTGGCGAGTACCGGCCCATTTAAAGCACTGGCTGCAGGGATGGCTGGGGCACGCAGGCATGTCTCACGGAAATGAATGCAGAAGTGCACACTCACAGCGGAGCTCAAAGGCAACAAGTCGTACGTCGACGAATTCCAGAAATAAAGAAAAAAAATATTCCAGGTGCCGAAGGGCATCGGTGGGTGAAGAATAATCGTAGCCAAAATGTGGTAAGTATCACTGGAGCTGCAAAGCTGATTAACAAGACTTTATTCTGCAAGAACTTCACCCACGATGGGCAGGGACCGGCCGACTCATATCCCAGAAGAAGCTGACACTGTCAGCCTGGAATGTTCGCCAACCGATCCCTGCCAGCACGGGCCTCATAATGCAACAATACATTTGAATGCCAACATTGAGTTGAATATAAACATGTCGCAGTGTGGCTCGACTCAGGCGCACGAGCATGTAAGCGCGAGACGCACCACAGGCCACACCGCTATACACTACATTGCCTCAATCTTGGTGCTGTGGCAAGGCAGCAAAGTAGTGGGACAATGCAAGAAGCTAGCATCTAGGGGCTCCAGGCTAAAGTGCGGTGAGGAGCAGGACAGTGAAAAGGCTTTCATGTCACCCTGCAGTGTGGCCTGAGTGAGGTCACTGCCACTGTGGATGCAACCCAGTAAGATTGTGTAAATTACAGCATCTTTTCATGAAGGTAGGGGAAGGATGGGCTAAGAGAGATTCAGCAGGCAGTGTTTAACATAAGGTACATTTAGGCTCCACTACCTTGCATATTCTTGATTTACTGGCTCTAGTCCCTGAGATGGAGAGTGGTTTCAGGATGTCCTAAGTCAACAAAGGAATGAAAGTCTTCTTTGATGTCGAGAGTAGATTAATTGATACTCAGTGGCATCATTCCTGAGTGGTGACTGTGGATGGCGTTCTTTCAGTGTGAATTTGGATCAGTGATATGCCTTTATCACTCATGAGTTTGCTGGGAAAGCATGATTAGAGATAGGCAGTGGCTTAATATTTATTTATTTGCAGTTCTTTATAATGTGAACAACACACAATTTGTGTGACAGTGCTTTATATAACGACATATTACAACTGCATACAAGCAGTTTACATAGGAACGGTTTAATCAAGTTACAACAAAAACACAGATTTTGCATGGTCATTAATTGTCCTGCAGAGAAAAAATAATAAATGCACCAGTTTAATAATCAAGAATTTAGTTTTTTAGTCAGATATGGTCCACAATAAATGTCCTCATCTTCTTAGTAAATGACAGACAGGTGGACCAATAATGAACATAGCTTCCAATGATTTATGGTAATACATATGAGATCATGCCCTCACAAGAAAATCAGAGAGAGTGATCTAGATTTCCCATTTCATCTTAAAGGAAGATGGCTGACTCCTGTGTACATTGTTAGTTGATTTCTAGAGCCAGGGCAAATTGAAATAAGTCACCAATATTTCAATTTTGTATAAAGATTCTGGCTTCCTTGTATGGCTCTTGGAACCAAGACAATCCAGATATGCAGTCTGTACCACTGCTGAGCTGTTATGGCCATCAATTGAGACTTCTCCTGGACCATTCCAACTCAAAACTCCATCCTTGATGGTGGTTATTTGACGACCTGTGTAGGTCCAGAAGAAGTGGCATCCCCGATTCTCTAGTGGTCCATCCAGAACCAAAAGCAGCCAGATGTTGGGTGCAGTAAGTGAATGGAAGAGATGAGGGGGTGTTTCAGTGCAGGAGATTTGTGGAGCCCCCAGTCACACAGGAGTGTCCACCTCAGAAAGCATCTAGAATGTGAGTCTTACTATGGTGGCCCACATAAGTGAATTGAGAGGGAAGACCCGATTCTGTGTTGGGTTTAGATGTTCGATTTCTCACCTACAGCAGAGGAGATATTATTGTGTAGTTGTGTTTGTTAGAGACACAGGGTTTGTTGGGATGGGGTGATTCTGGAACAGTCTACCAACGTATCTGCTTCCCCACCTGAAGATTATTCAGAGCGCTGCAACTCAGCTGATTCTGAAGATTCCGGCCCACTCTTCTGTTGCAGCCTCCTTGCGCAGTCTGCATTGGCTGCTCATTGTTAGCCGCATCAGATTTAAAGTCCTAGCACTCACCTACAGGACATGCGACAAAAAAGGCCCCTGCCATCGAACGAAAAGATTGCATCGTTACCATCAGGAGAGATCACTATGCTCCAGTGGACAAATACAAAGGCAAGAAGAGGTGGTAGCTCCTTTTCCTTCTTAACCACCAAACTCAGGAACTCCTTGCCTTCAACTATCCGCGCCCACTGACTCAGTCTACAATAAACTCCTGAATACCCATCTGTTTGATATATAGGCCTCCCGTTCTGTGCTTGGTACAACTCTTTGTTTTACTTCAAATCTGCTAGCGCCAGGCCGCCTCTTCAGAGGCAGCCGAGCACTTTACACATTCTATGGTAATGTATTGTACTGTATTGTATTAAGGTCCAAAAGCCATGGCTCTAAAAGCCCTGCACCTTCTGGGATGCACTACCAAGTTCATGGCTAACTGGGTTTTGCAGTCTCTCCCTGTTCAACACTCCATTCTTTCACATCTCTCCTTGAGTAAGGGATCTCAAACATTACAGGTGCTCCTACCCTCCAATCTCGGGTTTTCCCCATCCCATTTACTGATTGGAAAACCACAAAGATCTTATAACGAAGCCTCAGCTGGATCATTGGAACTGATGGCCCACCTGACACAGGGCTGTCTAGTCAGAGTGATGGCCTCTTTACCCTATATAGATTGTGAAGCATGGAAATGTCTCATTGGATTTCAGGCTGAGGAAGACAACTCTGTGCACATTGGACCATTGTTTTATTTTTTCAAGAGCAAACTGTTGCTTTTGAAGTTTATTCTTGAAAAACAATAATATTTGCCACTTGACATTCTTCAGCATTTTACTGTTGCCTTTGTTTACAATCTGATGTGATAACAGGACGCTTTTGATATGAGCACCGGGCACATTCCAGCTTTATGAGTACCTCCTCTTGCCATTCCTGTTGTAAATTCCTTTTGGAGTGCCCTTTGTTTATCTAACTGCTGCTAATTTACAGTATACCAGATTGTGTCCATTTGAAACTGTTCTGTTCTAAGTTATCCTCTATTACTATGCACACAATGAAGTGTAATTATATCTGTCCATTCCAATATAATACATAAACCAAAAGCTTCAAAATGATAGGATGTGAGTTCATAAGCAGACAATTCTGCAGGAATACCTTTATCTTGGACTTGGCTTCACTTATGGTCCTTTAACAAATGTTACCCAGGAGGAAAACAGGGCTTTATCATGTTTAACTTGAAGAACAGTTGTAACACTTTTATTAAACATAGGTGAGGTGCAATTTGGGTTTTAGTATTCAATAATTTATAATGTGACCCTTACAAAAAGTTGAGAAGCTTACGAGTGGAATTACAGTTATCTTCATGCTGCAGGAAGCAAGTTCATTTAGAATTGAATCACTGACACTTTTGGTGTTGGTGAGATAACTAATTAAGAGTGTAATTAAGTATACATTCATGAGTCAGGTAGACAGCTTGTTACGGTGGAATTAGTAATACCTATGCATGCTGCTAAGGTAGCTCAGTGGGTTGATTCTAAGTAAGCTATCCCGATCTGTAATGAAACTTTTCTTTGTTTCTTGCTTTCCTTCTTTCTTGCATTTTCTTTCTTTCCTTTTTTCTTCCTTTGCTTCTTGCCTTCTTTCTTGCTTTCCTCCTTTTTCTGACTGTCTTTCTTTCTTCCTTATTTCTTACTTTCCTGTCTGCCTACCTTCTTCCCTTCTTTCCTTCTCTCTCTTTCTTTCTTGCCTTCTTTCTTGCTTTCTTTCTTGTCTTCTTTCTTGCTTTCTTTCTTGTCTTCTTTCTTTCCATTTTCTTTCCCTCTTTCTTGCCCACTTTCTTTCCCTCTTTTTTGCCATTTTTTTCTTTCTTTCTTTTTGATTCTTCTTTCCTTATTTCTTATTTGCTTTCCTCTTTTATTCTTTCTTTCCTTCTACCTTCTTCTTTCTTTCTTTCTTTCTTTCTTTCTTTCTCTCTTTCTCTTTTCTTCTTTCTTTCTTTCTCTCCTACTTCTTTCCTTCCATCTTTCATTTCTTCTTTGTTTTCTTCTTTTTTGTTTCTTTCTAGCTTGCTCTTGTTCTTTCTTTTTTCTTTCTTTTTTTCTTTCCTTCTTTCTTTGTTTCTTGTGTTTTTTCTTATATTCCTTAGTTCTGAAAAGCAAGAGTTTATAATCCAATGCAAGAATGATTGTTTTTTTAGGCCTGTACTAGCCAAGACCTTTTGAGTTTACAAAGAATATGCGTATAGAATAGTTACCTATGGCTATCCAGACTTCATCCAATTGTCTGTAGTTATGTCATTCACATTATGCTTCACCCACTTTAGCATGCATCAAGTGTCAATGTGTCAGCCCCCTTCAGCCACTGGCTGACTTCACTCCAAGTCATAGCATGCTGCCCTTTCACTGTGTCTCTGGATTCAAGGTATCCTGGCTGATGAGGGGTGAAACCCCAAAACCGGTCCTAGAATGCTTGTTTCCGGTCCAGGAAGGACCTGGCATGGCAGTTCGGGCTGGACTGTTCCCTTGAGGCACAGGGTCAAGAATGATTTGCATATGGCCAGGTCTAAACTGGGGTGGCATGGTGAGCAAATGAATGATGGATTTAACCCAGATCTATTGACTGGGGGTGAATGTTTTGATTTATTCTGCATTCCGTCCATCAGTTGTGTGTCTTTTGCTTTCTCGCCCTAAGTGCGCCGGGTATGCCCAGACGTGGGTCCCGGGCTCACTGTGCCACTGAATTCAAGCTATCCTGGCTGATGAGGTGTGAAACCCCAAAACCGGTCCTAGGATACTTGTTTCCGGTCCAGGGAGGACCTGGCTTGGCAGTTCGGGCTGGACTGTTCCCATGAGGCACAGGGTCAAGACTGATTTGCATATGGCCAGGTCTAAACTGGGGTGGCTTGGTGAACAAAAGAATGATGGATTTAACCCAGATCTCTCGACTGGGGGTGAATGTTTTGATTTGTTCTGCATTCCGTCCATCAGTTGTGTGTCTTTTGCTTTCTCGCCCTAAGTGCGCCGGGTATGCCCAGACGTGGGTCCCGGGCTCACTCTGCCACTGGATTCAAGCTATCCTGGCTGATGAGGGGTGAAACCCCAAAACCGGTCCTAGGATGCTTGTTTCCGGTCCAGGGAGGACCTGGCTTGGCAGTTCGGGTTGGACTGTTCCCATGAGGCACAAGGTCAAAACTGGGGTGGCTTGGTGAGCAAAAGAATGATGGATTTAACCCAGATCTCTTGACTGGGGGTGAATTTTTTGATTTGTTCTGAATTCCGTCCATCAGTTGTGTGTCTTTTTCCCTTTCACAAGGAGCACATCCACACACAAAATAGTGCCCTTCAGTGCCAGGGAGTACTATGGTAATATGTGCTTTTTTGAGAATAAAAAAACTTTTTTGCCTTTAGTCAATGATTTTTTTTAATAATGAGGTCCCAGCAGCCTCCTAAACAATAAAGTTTTGAAAAAAACACAACACAACAAAACAAGAATTGCCAAAAGGCTGGCAGCCAATGGTAGAACTATTGGCTTTGCCATTGGTTGTCAGTTTTGCTATCTATCTGTCTATCTATCTATCTATCTATCTATAGGAAACTACAGTGTCTTTACCATTTTTTACATATTTTATTATGTCAAAAAAAGTGTATACATTAACACAGTAATACTTATAAATTACTGTGTTACTTAAAAAATTACAAAAAAAGGTACATTTTGTAAAAGCATAGTTTACACCTGCTAGGTACTACTGCAGTAGTGCATAAACTCGTTAAATAAATATATAGAAAATGATTTTTTTAAATCCCGATACCTATTTCCACTTTAACAAAATGGTAATAGGTGGAACAACAATAAAACCAATTACTTACCTATATTTCAGGCTCTAAGCCACAACAATCCAAAAGTCTACTAAATGGATTATGGCTGCCTTTAAAATGTGTAACAGCAGACATTATCCAATTATAGACTGCCTTGTTACCACTATGTACCACAGGGTACCATTAACTTTCCGCGGTATACCATCACACAATATATCACTAGGGGATACATTTAGGATTCTATTGCATTACCCTTGTGATATGGATACTGTTGCAAGGGTAACGCAATACTTATGTAACATTTACCAAACTATGCAAAGTCACAATGTGTCAGCCTGCTTTGATTAGTACATGTGCAGAAATGCAATGCAGTGCAAGTCGCTGACTTGCATTATGCTGCACACCATTATCTACAGTCCTCCAAAATTTCAAGTACATACATACCCCACTACACTGTATGGCACTACACTATACACCATTAAACTCTACACTATTCAACTGTATGCCACTGCAGTGTACACCAATCCACTGTATGCAACACCACTGTATGCGTCTCCCCTATTCCCTATTCCACTCTACACCACTCCACTCTACACTATTCCACTCTATGCCACTCTACTCTACGACACTCCACTCTACGCTATTTCTCTGTATGGCACTCCAAAGCATGCTACTCTACTATACACCATTCCACTCTATGCCATTCCATTCTATCCTATTCCCTTGGACTTCACTATCTGCTATTCCACTCTACCCCATCCCACTGCACACCACTGCAGTATTCGCAACTCCACTGTATGCAACTCCACTGTACGCACTACACTGGATGCCTGTCTGGCCTATGCCACTTTACTGTACGCCACTCTACTGTACGCCACTCCACTGTACACCACAGCACTTAATGCAATTCCACTGTATGGTACGCCACTATACGCCACTTACATGTACGCCAAACCCCACTACGACACTCCGTTCAATGCTAATCCTTCGGACGTCACTCCTTTGTACGCAACGTCCCTAAATGGTATTCCAGTTTATCGCTCTCCACTGTACGCCACTCCAGCCTATGTCACTCCACTGTATCCCATTCTACTGTATGCTAATTCACTGTACACCACTCCACTGTACTCCACTACACTGTACGCTAGTCCATTGAATGGCTCTCTACTCTACGATACTCTAGTCTACGCTATTCCACTTTATGACAATCCACACTTCTACACTTCACTGTATGCTATTAGACTCTATGGTATTCCATTGTATGCTATTCCACTATATGCTACTACACTGTATGGTACTCCACTTCACTCCACTACAGTGTATTCCACTGCACTCAACGTGGCTCCACTGTATAACACTCTGCTCCACTCTCTAGAACTGCACTCTATAAAACTATACTGCACTTTATGCCACTCTTTAAGACTCTATTTCACTCTCTCCTTGTACACTCCACTGTCTAACTCTACAGTCGAATCTATGCCCGTACACTCTATTATAGAACACTGTTTTTACACTAAACTAGACTCTTCAATAATGTACGATACAGCACTCCACTCTACTGTGGGAGACGCCACTCCAAATTATAAGAGTTTACTCGACTATAAACTATGCAACTTCACTATAATACACTCCACGCCACTTTATGACATGCTATTGCTAATCCACTGAATTATACTTTATTCCATACTACGTTACGCAAATTCACTGAACTCTACTTCAGTGTACTGTATGAGACTTTACCTCACTCTATGCCACTGTGCAATCATCCACTCTACGCAGCTCCATTGTAACACACACTTCTGTACTCTTTACAACTCCACTCCACAACACTCTACTACACTGTTTCCCACTCTACCCTACTACATTCTACTACACTGCACTCAATTCCACTATAAAACACTACAGCACTTAACTGTACAACACTTTTCTTCATTTTACTGTATGGGGAGCAGACTTTAGATCTGTTTCCCTGCCCACAGTGATGCGGGCAAGGAAACAGATCTAAATATTGCTCCCCACCCTGCATAGATCAGCATTAGAAGCTTCTACCTGCGGGCGGGAGCAATGTCGGCTCCCGCTAGATCTGTGGAGTCGGTTGGGGCCGCAGGGCACCCCCCATGGCCTTCAATAATTCTATGGTGGGTTCCCTGGGTGGGCACTAGGGCACCCACCTTTTACTACGCTGGGACCCGGGAGATGAGTTCCCGGAGGCTAAAATCGGCCAGGGGAGGGGTGACGCGTGACTTCCTCCCCCTAATTTCAATGCCAGGCTCCAGGGGATTGTGATCTCGGGGCTGAAATCGGCGCAATGAGGGGGGCACGTTCACTCTCCCCCTTCAATATAGTGCTGGGCACTGGGGGATGGGGTCCCCGGGCCGAAATTGGGACACAGAGGGGGGTTGGGTGCCTACCTCCCCCTTCAAAATAGCACCAGGCCCAGTGGGGTGGGGGATCGGGGGCCAAATTTAGTCTGTGGACGGGGGCAGTGTGCCCCTCATAAAAACTGTGCCGGGCCCCAGGGAAAGTAGTTAGTTTCTACACTTACAATACCTACATGCTACCATGCCTTCTTCTTCTCTGCAGGCTCACGGGTAGAGTGTTTCATTAGGTGCAACAAATATTAGTAGCAAGTGTGCCCTTAGCGTTGGGCCAATGTGTGTATCGCTATTTTTATAAAGCAAAACAAAGGCAACAAAATCATAATTGGAGGGAGGGAAAGCTTTTTTGGAGAATGAATGGAGTCAAAAGCTTAGGTGTTTTTCCCTGCATGTATAAAAGCCCAGCTTTGTCGAACAAAGTTGTTGAAAGTGTCACAGTACAGGTACAAGGTCATAGCAAAGGTACAAGGTCTTAGCACAGAGGTCTATTGTGCCATAGAGGGTAGAGGCTTCAGAACAGTTGAGGAAGTGTTTGCTTTCCAGAATGCGCGAGGTTTTGTATCCAGGCTTGGCTGAATAACTTCATATTAATGGAGGGATCGTCTTTGAATATCGTTCTCTCACATTCTTTGAGTCCACAGTGTTCGACCTTTTTCCCTCTTAGATTATTCTGAGCGAAGTAGCCCTGGCATTCAAAGCACTCCTGGGACAAATGCTGTGAAGGGCCAGGTCTCGGCAGAAAGCACAGGTGCACCTGTGAACTCTAAGGCATCTTTGTTGGGCCTTTTACGGGAAGGAACATTGAAACAAAACTCGCTGCTGATAGGAAAGAGTACATATTGACCTATCGCTGTGTGTTTTTTTGTGAAAATACTGTGTAGCCAATGTCTCAAGCAGAATGAATGGCTAGGGCTTCTTGACCATTCTGTCGGTCAATGCGCTAGATCTCCGAATGGATCTGAACTCATATCAATGCTCAGTCCTTTCAGTCAAAACCACTGACAACGGGAGTCGTCAGACCACTAAAACATAGACATCAGGCACAACAACACACACCTGCACATTGAATATAACAATAACATTTGCAGTGAAATTTGCTGACCGGCCTTAGACAGAGAAGAGCAGTGTGTGATGTTGCAGATTCTGTCTGAAACGTGAAGACTTCACATTCCTTTCTGTCATCAGAGATGTAGAACGGACAATAATCCGAATCATCTCCCCCAGCCACAAGTCGACCTAGACATACAGTCAAACATGCATTATAACATGCAAGACACAAGTCACCACAATATATACCACACACACACACAAAAACATCAAAGACTACACACACATCTCAAATAAAGTCATACATGCAATACAAACATGCAAGACACAAGTCACCACAAGTACAACACACAGACAAACAAAACAGAAAAGACTACACAGACCACATCACACAAATAGACTCAAGAACAACATTAAAAGACAATAAACATGATACACTAGCATGCATACAATATACAGCACTAAAAAGGAGAACTGCAAATGTTTTCTCATGAAGCCATCTTCATGTTCAAGGAATAATTGTACAACTAAAGCAGCAACAAGTATTTCCATTAGGTCTTGTAATTTGCATTACATTACACAGCAACTGTTCTTTCATCCCACGTACAGCCATTAGACCAAAAATAACGCAGACCTTTTGCCTTTCTCGATATTTGGTAATTTTGTAATACAGCTCTTTATTGTGCTCTATATTTCTCCCACATAAGCTCACACAAATGCCATACATTCCAACACATTGTCTTAATCTGATCAGTGCTTCCATTGCACTGCATGAATGGTGAGGCATCCATCAGATTTTAGATGCATCAAACATGGGGTGCCACAAGGATCGGCACTCAGTCCGGTGCTGTTCAACACTTGTATGAAGCCATTAATCTCTGATAAAAATACATAATATTTCGTTAATTAACTATGCTGATGATACGCAGCTGATTCTGTCTCTCAACAATAATCAGCTTGATGCTGTAAAATCTTTTCAGACCAGTTTAGTGGATATTGTACAATGGATGAGCGCAAACTCCCTCAAACTAAATAGGGATAAGACTGAATTTTTATGCTGCTCGGCAAATAAGATCCCGATACAACTACCCTCAAATCTTTGGCCATTACCTACCGAGACTGAGCTGTCCTCCTAAGAGGCAGTACACAATCTAAGAGTTATCTTCGATGATCGTCTGTCTTTAGAGAAGCATGTTAACAAAGTGGCTGGTGTTTGCTTTGCACTGCTTCGTGGCCTTAGAAAGTTGTTCCCTGACCTATCAGCGCATGCTAAAGCCTTAATTGTGCGGAGTGTTATCCTCAGTAGACTGGACTATTGTAATGCTCTTCTTTTTGGAGCCCCTGATTACCTGATCAAGAAGCTGTACAGAGTCCAGGTGGCTGCAGCCAAATTGACACCAAATAGATCACAGAGATTCTCAGCTTCCAGTATTCTTAGGGAACTTCATTGGCTCCCTGTGGAGCAAAGGATTTTCTTTAAGTCTATGTGCGTTTTGTTTAAAGCCTTCCAGAAGAAGGGCCCTGCGCTGCTGCAGCGTAGACTGAGAAGATAATGCCCCGGGGAGCACTTTTCAGTCAGCAACTGCTAATCTTATACAGGAACACAAGTTCCAGAAGGTTCGACAAGGGGGTTCCGCCTTCACAGTGAAAGCTGCTCATCTTTGGAACAGGTTGCCCTCTAATCTGAGAGCGTTGACAGACTTACTGAAATTCAGGAATACCTTGAAGACCTGGTTGTTCCCTAAATAACGAATGCTCATGATGTTTGTTAGAAATGGGGTCTCTAGTTGGCAGAGGTAGGTACCTTTGTCCAAGTAGGGACCATTCTTCCTAGTCAGGGTAAGGGGGATACATTTCTAAAATAACCCCTGCACACCCCCTTGGTAGCTTGGCACGGGCAGACAGGCTTATCTCAGAGGTAGTGTGTAAAGCATTTGTGAACACATACAGTAATACAGTGAAAACACTACAAATGGACACCACACCAGATTAGAAACATAAGTAATCTTTATCTAAACCAAAACAAGACCAAACGACAAAAATCCACAATACAGTAATGAAAATATGACTTTCAAATGGTAGAAATCGTTCAGTTCAAAGCAAATTGCAGATGCAACACTTTTCATACAAAGTACCTTGGATGCGTCACGCACACAAACAAAAAGGGCCGCAGGGAAGGTGATGCGTCGGTTCCTTACACTCAGGGAAGGTGATGCGTCGGTTCCTTGCTCCGGGGGAGGTGATGCGTCGGTTCCTTACTGCTGCGCAGGTGAGGTGATGCATCGGTTCCTTACCGGAGAGGAGGTGATGCGTTGGTTTCTTACTGCATGGGGAGGTGATGCGTCGGTTTCTTACTGCGTCCCCCAACAATGCGACAGACTTGGCACCTCGATGCGATGCGACGATCCGGGACAATGCGTGGTTTCTTGCAGCCGCACAGCAGGGCTTGCGTCGGAATCGGTGTGGTGATCTCGGACTTCGGAGATCGTTGCACTCAATACGGCGTGCAGCGATTTCTCGAGCCGTGGCAGGCGCTGCAACGGTTTCTTCGGCAAAGCGCCGAAAACAGGTATGGATGCGTCACGCTTCTCGGTGTTGCGTTGATTTTCCAGCTCCCAGCGGAAAAAAGTCTCTAGAGGTCCAAAACAACAGCAGGCACCTCTTGCAGGTCAGAACTCCCAGCAAGGAAGTTCAGGGGAGCTGGTGGTGAAGTCTTTGTGTCCCTGAGACTTCAGAACAGGAGGCAAACTCAGTTTCAAGCCCTTGGAGATCTTTCTCAAGCAGGGGACACAGCAAACAGCAAAGTCCTTTCTCCTTTCCTTGGCAGCAATTAGCCACTGAACGCCAACCCCAGACAGCAAACAGCACAGGGGCAGTATTCCTCCTCAGCTTCTCCGGCTCTTCTCCTTGGCAAAGGTTCCTCTTGATTTCCCAGAAGTGATCTAAAAGTCTGGGCCCCTCTTTTTATACAGTAAAATCATTTGTTCTCTAGTGGCAGAGAGCCCCTTGCTTGGTCAAAACCAGTTCTGTCCTCTCTGGTGCAGCTTCCTGGCGGGAGGTGGAGACAGCATTGTGGAAGGCAGACCAGGCCCATTCAGGTGAAAGGAAATCTCCTCCCCCTACTCTAAATGCATCCCAGGTCTATTCAGCCCAGCCCTGACTAATCAGACTCTCTGGAGCCTCTGCACCTCCCCAGCCCCTGACACTCCAAACTCAGACAGTCAATCCACATCCTAGCAGAGGCACACTGGATGGCTAAGCAAAATAATACCTACTTTCTAAAAGTGGTATTTTCAAACACAGAATGTAAAAATCACCCTCACTACAAGATGCATTTTAACATTCTGAGTTCAGGCATACTAAACCTTATTTTCCTACCTTGTTTCCAGGGGTAGTTATGTTTATAAGATGCTATAAGCAAACTCCCCATTCTATCCTATGGGAACAGGTAGCCTTGCAATAGTGAAAAACGAAATTGGCAGTAATTCACTATCAGGACATGCCACACACATCAGGGCATGTCCTACCTTTCACATACACTGCACCCTGCCCACAGGGGTACCTTGGGCCTACCTTAGGGGTGACTCACATGTAAGAAAAGGGAAGGTTAGGGCCTGGCAAGTGGGTGCACTTGACATGTCGACATGGCAGTACCAGACTGCAGACAGGCTCTGCAATGGCAGGCCTGAGTTACATTTACAGGCTGCTTATGTGGGTGACACAATCAGTGCTGCAGCCCACTAGCAGCATTTGATTTACAGGCCCTGGGCACACACAGTGCACTGTACTAGGGACTGACTAGTAACTCAAACATGCCAATCATGGAAACACCAATCCATAACAATAATTTACAAAGGGAGCACTTGCACATTAGCACTGAACAGCAGTGGCAAAGTGCCCAAAGCATCTAGACCAGCAAAACGGAGTCCAACACACAGCAAAAACACAGGAGGTCAAGGCAAAAAATACAGGGGACACCCACGCCAATGATGCCAGGTCCAACAATGTTGCACTGCTCTTTGTTCTTCGTTCTCCCCTGTGGACAATTGCTGCTTTTAGCGCCAGGATACCAGTCCTGTCACAGTGCGCTCTATAAATAATATAAATAAATAAAAATAAAAAATCCATTTTGTGCAAATTGCTTTTATTGTCTTGCAATGGTGGGTAGATCACCATATGTCACTGGAAATGCAGAGTACATACAGACACCGATGTACACAATGTACAAAAGATTGCTAGCGCTCCATTCCTTCTCCCTACCACCTTGCCTTTCCCCTTCCTGCATCTTGTTTCATTCCATCATATTGGGAGACAATGTGTGACCCAATTTCTCCACCCCAGGGCATTTAGCTTGTCTTCCATGGTGTGGAGCCGCAGAAAACGCTGAAGGTTACTGCTCCCTAACCCTTTGACCCCTGCATTGTTCCCCATACACTGGACCCTGCACTGATATTCATGCACTGCACTCTGTGCTGCCCCCTGCCCCTGTACTCTGAGCAGGCCCTACCCCTGTGGATCCTTTCCTGCCACTACTACTTTGGCTCTGCACTGCCCATCTACACATTTGGGCCCTGTGTTATCTCTCACATTTCTTGTTCTTGCTTTGCGACTAACATTGTTGAAAATGTTTTTAGCCATACGCAGTGGAACTATCCCTTAATATTTTGCACTGTCCCACTACCCTTTTGGAACTCAATTCTGTTCTGACACCCCTTTGCACCCTAAACTGCTCACTCAACTCTTTTGACCTATGCTAGTCCCCTACCCCTATGGGCCCTAGGCTGCTATACCCCTTAACCTCTGCTGCTTCCTTCCTGACCTTGTGCTACTACCTGCGGAACCTCTTTGCTCCCCTTGACCCTGTGATGCCCCCTGGGCACTCAGCTGTTCCCACTCAACCCTGTGCACACATCCCTAGGTCCTACACTTTTATCCACACTACCCACACTTGCTCTGGACCCTGCAATGCCTCTTGCTCACCTTTGATAACATCCTGATCTCTATGCCTAGAACGAGCACTGCTCACTACTTGTTAAACGCTGTGCTGTTCCCATCAGACCTAGCTCTGTTCCAGCCAGACCCCACACACAGTGCTGCACATTTGGCCATAGAATACATCTGATCTTTCACTGCTACGCCCCCTTTGGGCACATCGCTGTTCTCTGCTCCATGGATCTTACACCCCACTCGATGGTTCAACTGTTTGTGGTTATGTATAGTGGTTTTTTTGTTACCAATCCTCACTAACCCACAAGAGAGGTGCAGAATGGGCAGCAACATTGTAGGTTTTTCAAGTGTTCTCTGTATTACACTAACTGCAAATATTTGTTCAATTTACAAAATGATTGACATTGAAAAAGTCTAGATTTCTCCTCATCTTCCCTCAGCTCTCATCAACTATCTCCAATCTTTCAATATAGAGTAGTACATAAAATAATATCAAATAGTCTGAATGCTGAATAGGTACCAGACAGTGCTTTCACCGGGGCACTAAGTCCTATAACTGCAGGGTAAGCATCGGCTGCATAGCTGCAGACCATGCTAGAGGAATCTGTCTGCAGTGAATTGCTGAAGGTTATGAGCCCATGAAAATACTGGGATCTATGCATTGTAATACATACATAATTTTATAAATACAAATTAAAGTACACCCAAGAGTGCACAAGGTGGAGATGCACTGACTATCAACACTACATAACTCTAATAGCACTGATGAATCAGTAGCAATGGGTCCACACTATCATTAGCAGGACTAATTCAGATGCTCTGAATGACACAGAAAAATATTATAGTTACATTGTGAGAGAGATCTTAGAATGTGCATAGGCAGTTGACAAACTGAAAACATACTTATATGGTTCTTCTTCCATCCTTTGTATGGAAACTGTTGGTATATGTTAGCTTAGAATGGTGTAGGAAACGATGGGATAAGTCTATTTCAGATGTTGAGGAATACCGATACCAGCACCAAATTGGGTTCTGCCAAAATAGGACAGAATTTGAAAAGCTAGGACGTTAGTAAAAGCAGAAAATTTAAGTACAATGTGTATTACGCAAAAGTCAGAGGGAAAAAGGTATATAGTGGAACTATGGCCACGAACACTGGGGCAAGATTGTGGGACAGTGAAGGGATCAGTTACTATTTATTTTGTTGATATCTTTCACTTATCACATTCAATGACGTATGTTTACTCAGTGGGTTGGGGCAGTCTGATCCTCCACCTCCTCAAGTGGTCCAATGATAGGCCATGCTTCCAGGCTGGTGGACGTATGGTGTCAAAAAAGTGGAGTGTGGGAGAGGAGAAGCAGTGACGAGCTCCAAAGGGGGTCTTGCTGGAAAGGTATCATCTGATACAGTAACTACTGAGGACCATCTTCAGCAGAAATCAGGATACTGCTAGTGATACCCAGAAGCATTGAGTGTAAATAAAGTTATGTCTGCCCGCGGATAGTTAACCCTAACCATATTGTGCATGCAAATAGTTTATAACTTGAAATGAACTCATAAATCATATATCTTAAGTTAAATAAATTGTGCTATGACAGGAAGTGATGCAATTTTTAATGGGATATGTTGGAAATGGCCCTTTTTGCAGGGTTATCCCTAAACTTTTTGCTTCTTCCTCCTTTGTTTTTCCTGACCTGTGGTTGTTGGCTATAGGACTCTGGGCACTTTGCCACTGCTGATCAGAGCTACAGTGCATATGCTGTCTGTGTAAATTGTTATTGTGATTGGTTATCCATGATTGGTATATTTGTTTTACCAGTAGGTCCCTAGTAAAGTGCACTGAGTGTGCCAGGGCTGGTAATTCAAATGCTACTAGTGGGCTTGCAGCACTGATTGTGCCACCCACATGAGTAGCCCTAAAATGATGTCTCAGGCCTGCCACTGCAGTGCCTGTGCACAGTTTGTTAACTGCCATGTTGACCTGGCCAGTGTACCCACTTGCCAGGCCTTACCCTTCCCTTTTCTTACACATAGGACACCCCTATGGTAGGCCCAAGGTACCCCCCTGGGCAGGGTGCAGTGTATGTGAACGGTAGGACATGTACTGGTGTGTGTAACATGTCCTGATAGTGAAATACTGCCAATTTCGTTTTTCACTATTGAAAGGCTATCTTGCCCATAGGACAGAATGTGTAACATATTACCAGCATATCTTCCCATAGGAGTGAGATTGAAAATTGGAGTCTGGCATCCCTGAATTCTGTGTTTGAAAATAGCACTTTTAGAAAGTGGCTATTTTCTTGTTCAACCTTTCTGTGTGCCTCTGCCTGGTTGTGGATTGACTGTCTGGGTTGAGAGTGACAGGGGCTGGGGTGGCTCCAGGAGTCTGGGTGAGTCAGCACTAGGCTGAATAGACCTATCTGCATTTGGAGTGGTGGGAGGAGTAGCACCTGGGCCTGAATAGGGCTGTGCCTGCCTTCCACAATGCTGGCTCCACCTCCTGCGGTGCGTCTGAAGACCCTGGCCCACAGACACAAAGAAAGAAGTTGTGCACTGGCAGAGTGCACCCAGAACTGGTTTGAACTGGGTCCAGGACCCCTAACACATGAAGAACAAAGACTTTTGGGGTATAAAAGTAAGAGCTGAAACCCCTGTAAAATTAGACTACTTTGGAATCAAGGAGGAACCTTTGCTGAGGAGAAAAGCTGAAGAGCTGAAAGAGAAGTACTGCCATTGTGTGTCTGGGGTTGGCCTGCAGTTGCTATTTCTGCCAAAGGAAGGAGAAGGACTTTGCTGCGTGCTGTGTCCCCCCTGCTTGAAGAAAGGACTTTGCTGTGTGCTGTGTCCTGAAAAGAAAGTCTCCAAGGGCCTGAGAAGAGCTGGCCTCCTGTTGTGGAAACACAGGGATATAAAAGTTTCCAAGACTACTTCGTGATCAAGAGGAACCTCTGCCAAAGAAGAGCAGCTGAAGAGACTGAGGAAAAGTACTGCCCTTGCTGTGTGATCTGGGGCTGGCCTGCAGTGTGCTGATTCAACTGAAGAGAGGACAAGGGACTTTGCTGTGTGCTGTATCCCTCCCTGCTTGCAATAAGGACTTTGCTGTGTGCTGTGTCCAGAAGTAAAGAGTCTCCAAGGGCCTGAAAAGGGCTAGCCTCCTGTTTCAGAAACTCAGGGATACAAAAGTTTTCCAGAAGAACATCTGCTCATCACTGTGTGCGTGTGCTTGCACCCAGCGTGTGTCCTGCGAAGAGCCCGTTTTGCTAAAAGGAGCTTTCTCCGTGACCTCTTCTGTTCATGGCCATGAGGAGTCCGAGAAGCCCCGTGTCTGCTTTGACCGCCGCCGGCCCGGGATCTGCAAGAGCGCCGTGTCTGCTGGCACCACCGCCGGCCCGGCCCGGGAACTACGAGAGCGCTCTGCCTGGTTTTCACTGCCACCGGCCCGTGATCTCTAAGAGCGTTGAGATCGACCAGAGTGAGGCGTTGCCTGGCAACGGGGGGCTTGTCGCCAGAAGGAGCCGCGCCAAAAGCCAGAAGAGTGAGGTGTTGCCCAGCGACGAGGGGCTCGTCAGCAGCGGGAGCCGGACGTCTGACGAGAGGAGAGAGAGAAGAGCGGAGCAACCCCCAGGTAAGGCTTGGACTCCGGTCCCGAGCCGCTGTGTGCATCACCTGGGGGCGAGCTGGAAAGAGAGGAGCAGCTCCGATCTCTCCCACTGTAACACGCCTCTGCGCTGAGACCCTCGAGCGGCCCGTACTTGTTTAATAACACCGGGGCCGCCCTCGTGCCTCCTTACTTTTACTTACCATCAATTTGGGGGCTATCTTTGTACGCGCTGACCGCGTAGGTCAGCTGGAGGCTAATACAAACAGTTCAACCCCAGACCCACCGCCTGCCGGTGTCGAAACGAACTGTGTGATAACATTTAATTTGATCATAAGCACCAAGAAGGAACTACACGCTTGATTTTGAAAAGAACACTACAAGAGAACCTTTTAAAGAAAAAAGCGTTTATTATGTATGTTGGATTTATGTCGTTTTGGTCTTGCATAAATTAGATAAAGAGATATCTATTTTTATAATAACCTGTGTGGTGTCCATTTGTGGTGTTTCACTGTGTTACTGTGGGTGTGGGTGCAAATACTTTACACATTGCCTTGGGGATAAGCCTGTCTGCTCGTGCCAAGCTACCAAGGGGGTGAGCAGGGGTTATCTAAAGTGTGTATCCCCCTTACCCTGACTAGAAGCAAGGGTCCCTATTTGGTCAAAGGTACCTACCTCTGCCAACTAGAGACCTCCATTTCTAACAGGATAGATTACTTTTCTAGAATGGAGATACTGCAAATGTTATCATATTTGGACACTTTAGATTTTTGTCAAATACAGATGCACAGGTAGATAAAGTGATTTGCCCAGGTCAAACAATATTGTAAGGTGGGAGTCATTTAGAAGATCTAGGTTTTAAAGTCTACAATTGAACCACTAGACTACATCTTCTCACTTGATAACATAGCATATGTTAGAGGAATTAACACATCAGAGTAAATCGAGCTGTAGCCCAACCCAGGGACATTTCAAAACCATCCTGTATTTTCTTTACCCTGCCCAATATTACAAAAGAGTTATATCTTGATGCAGATACCATGTACTGCAACCTGTCTTGTGAGTCACTGTAGCCACCCACCTATGTTCCATTCACCAGTTATTGGCTGTGACATGAAGCAGCTGAATTGAAGGAAGGTGCTCCTAATCCTTTCACCATAGCTTGAAGAATTAGAAAATATTTTCAGACTGATCTCATACATTTGCATTGACATCAGAAAGATGCTTGCAGAAATATAACATTTGGACAAAGAACAGAACCAGGTAAAACAATGATCAACTCACAATGCTGTAATCAAAGTGCTCTGCAATTTTATTGTTGTGCAGGTCCCTGGTGCTTTAACACTTACCATATAATTGGTGTTGGCACTGCCACTTGGAATGTATTGAAACCCCTAACATTTGGAGCTATATCAGATTAGATTTGCTTAGTTGCCAGAGGCAGTTTGTGCCCTATGTAGAAAGAAACAGACTGACATTTTCCATTCTTTGCTCTAGATTAATGTCACAGAAGTTTAAGAATGTTTATAATCAAACAGACTTGCTAGAGAGGTTGCCACTTTTGGAGACTATTTATTATCATTATTTTCCTCTGGCTTCCTGCCTTGGCTAGAAAAATGCTGGTCCAGGCATTGACAATTAGCCACTTAAACTGTAGCAATGCTTTGCTTAAGCAGCCAATGACACCCTCTTGACTAAACTACAGGTGGTGCAAAATACGGCTGGCCGGTTAATTTGTCAGCTCCCCTTCTGCCCCCATCCTCAGGTCCCTTCACTGGCTTTTGGTCAAAAAGCACATTATCTTTAAGATATGTTGTCTTTCCCACAAAGCTCTATTGGGCAGGTCCCCTCTGTACCTTAAGGGCAAACTAAGCTTATTATTGTCCTTCTCGCACTTTGAAATCCAGCGATAAGGCCCTTCTATCCATTCCCCATATCCGTGCCTCAAGATAAGGGGGCAGAGTTTTCTCCTCTACTGCTCCGAGGATTCCTTCGTAGCTGTTTGGACTTTGCTCAGTTTAAAAGATTGTTAAAAACCTGGCTGTTTTAATGAGTAGACACGACTTATGAGGAGGTCGAGCGCTTCATTAAATGGATATAACATAACATAACATTAGGGTCTTGTCCAAACCAAAGAATTAGTACACACAAAAATATGGTATTTTATAATTAGTGTTTTTATGAGCTAATCTAATGTAAAGTATATGAATTACAATTTCCAATATAATAATGGATAACTCATCAATCATGCGCAGTGAAGAAAATATGAACCCCAAACAATGTTCACCACACATCCTTAACTGGTTAGTGTACAATTCTCTACTTGCCTAGCAGCAGTGCAGTACGATGTTGTATATTACTGAATCATGTAGAACACCCCACACACCTGGTGTGGGGCAGTGGGTCCTCATCTTAGTACCCCGAAATGTGGTATGTCTCCAGCTCCTAGTTCCTCTCCTTGACCCTCCATAATTCGGAAGAGCTTATATAGCTTCCTCTCCACAGTTTTCCTACGTAGCTGGTAGTGGTCTTCCCACTCGAGCACAATTCTTCCACTCAAAGAATTTGAAAGCAGTAAACCACGTTATTTTCAGAACTCAGGTAGCAAAGAAACCAAAGTCTCGACAAGTAATGGATGCTAATGAATGCTGTATGCAATGATATGTAAATAAATTCAAACACAAATATTAGTTTAGGCATGACTGGAGGAGGAAAATAGTTATAATTCAGTTTTTTTTTTTTTTTTTAAATTATCGCTCAGACAGCAAAATCGCTCAAAGTTGATGACAATTTCACTTTGCTTCACATTGATGCCAATCTTTATTGAATTCGAAAGTGATTTTTCTACCTTATAGTGCTTGTTGTAGAAGTGACAAAGTTCTTTCCAAAGTGGTGACTGTCATTTTTAGGTCGAGCATTCGAGACCTCTTGTATATACTTTAGTAAATACTTATATGTGTATGTACTTTGTGGGCTCTGGAGATCAGCCCCAGTCTGCTTCCACTTAGGGACCTTATTTTCTGTTCAACTGCCTCTATTTAACTGTCTTGATAGAAAACGACCAGTAGAGGTCAGTAAAATACCAGAATTGCTTTCTGCTTGTTCAACTGCCTCTATTAACTGTCTTGATAGAAAACGACCAGCAGAGGTCAGTAAAATACCAGAATCACTTTAGTATTCTATAGATTCCAGTCCATAGAAATTGTCTTCCACGAGCACCCGTAGACAATAATATTTTTTTCATATCTTGTATTTTCAGTGATACAACCACCGAAGGCCCTGATTTTATATTAAAAACAGAGCTTTGGACTATACCATTTCCAGCTGAAAGGCAGTATTTCTCTCACGCAGTTTGGTGCTTACTTTCCCTCCATGTTAAAGAACAGTAGATGTTTCTGCACCCAGGCTAATGTGCTGTATAGCTAAATACATATAAGGTCCCAAAGGTGAGTCCGATTGCATTGCAAATTCTTGTTTAAACAAACACTCACAAAGGAAACGTTGAAGTCTTTAGTATGATGTCACAGATTGCTTTCAATAAGTCAATGCCTCCCTGAACTTATACCATAAGCTCACAGTGGCCGTCTGCAAAACGCTTGACAACTTTTCATGCACATTGCATCCTGGACTCACTTATTACTTAAGTTAATGGAGTTCGTAGAAAACGGTTCAAGTATATGCGCCATCATTGTCAGTTAAGCATACTTGAGCTGTTGGGATGTTAAATTAATTTTCAAATGAACAGCAGTAGGATTAAAACCATTCCTTTGATAATTAAAATCAGGGTCATTGCATTTAAAATTATGAATGTAAAAAATTCAATAGCTCTGGACACTAACTGTAAAGTGAAATGAAAAGTACACGGTATACCCTTTCCTACTGGCTTAGGATGGGTGGTCACTCCAGTTGTGTTGTATATTTGCAAATTTGTACCCAATTTGTCAATGAATGTAGGTGAGTAAGTTGTTTGTGACAGCTGAGTTACTTCTGCCCCACTTTGCGATTAGTGTAATGCATAGTAGTCAGTTGCAGTATGTGTTATGTTATCAATAATAACATTAGATTTACTAACTGTCAAGATTTGCTTACAAGAACATGTTACCGTTTGGCTAATAAAACAAAGTTTCTACTTTTCGTGCAATCGGTTATAACCACAAACATTAGCACGTGCATTTAAAGTTATGATGTAAATGAACTCTGCTTCCAAAGCGCAACAGGTTTCAAAAATCGCGTTACAGCAGAAACATTGACTAACAGCATGGGAGCTGCGGGCATTATGGGGGATGTAGTTTACGTAAGGTGGGGTGTAAATTTAATTGTTTTAACTTAATTTGCAAAAGCCATCAGGGTGCAAGTTAAGATGATTGTATTTACACGCACTCTTACTTAAACTACATACCCAATAATGCAAGTAGCACCCAGATGGCACTGTGATCCAATCAAAGATTACGCACATCAAAATGCATACATTTAGGGGGCATGGCTTGACGCCCGTGGCAGATGGCGGCGCCCGAGTGAAGCTCCTCGGGACCACGCGGACCGCATATACGTTAATGGTATATTAAGGAGTTTGACGAGTTGCGGCGAGCAGCGGAGGATGGGCAGACACAGCGGACACCCTTGGTGAGCAACTTCGGAGACCGGAACCTTGCCTATTTTTGACTTTTACTTCAGCCTGCGCAGATTGCGGCCGCCATTTTGTACGCGGTGCTCCTTTGTCTGCCGAACATGTGAGGAGAACCATTTGGCTGCTTGCCACCGTGAAGACGGCCCATGACAATGTGGTTTCCCACTTAAACAGTGAACAGGCAGGTGACAGATGCCTAATGTGCTTGTTCTTCCCCTTTTCTTTGCGACTTTGTATTTATTTACAGTGACATCTGGGAATTTAGTTAAAGCAGAAACAGGTGCATCTGCCATTTTGAGGGCTCTGTCTACTCTGCCTCTAGCACAATTATATTAGGACTAACCATGTAAGTCTCTTTGGGGGCGGAGCTAGCCACGCCAGGAGATGGCCGCGTTGTGAGCGTGCTCCTCTGATCGAGTCACTATCCTGCAATGATCCTGCCTCTATAGCCGACCAAATCCTTAAAATTACAGATCGCAAGAACAGCTGGCTGTGGCGTCCCTGCTCCGATGATGCTTCCATAGCCGAATATCACCAGTAACACGGCGAATACCTCCATACCAAACCTGACCGAGGGGCAGTCCTGCGGCTGCGGAGGCGCGTAGGGGGACGCGACCTGTACGCAAGCTCCGTGCACAGTGACGGAGATAGAGGCCTACGCGCGACGTGCGGAAAGGATATAGCCGGACACACCAGCGCTTCACCGATCTGGACACCGTTATCTGTACCCCACGAGAGGTGAGCGACCGCCCGGTAAGAGCGACATACATGACCGGAGGCATTGCCGGGTAATATCCCTGCCGGACCGACTTGCGAGGCCCGAGCGGGGATCGCTGTGTGGGGCCTAAACATCCTCGGTGCCCCGGCTCGGCCCGTCGCGAGGCGCGGCCTGCCTCTCTGTCTGCCGCGCCCCAATCTACTGCAGGCACGCATGGCGGGACTGTAGTCAGATCTGCACCAGATTGAAATGTCCTGATGTGTGGGCCTAGAAACATACGGCACAGTGCAACCCACGGAAGGCGACATATGAGACATGCTGTGTGCGACGTGTTTTCCCGCACTACATAATCCTGCTTGATATCTCCAGAACTTGTGCAATAATATCTCCCACCCCATTAACTGTTATTAAACCAACGCCAGCAGTGGACCATAACTGACATTACATTGCACGCCGCATATGCAACATATGGCACGGTGGGGGACAAGGGAGGCTGCGGCAGCTGTGGGAGAACGTGGCCTGCTGACTGACCCAACGCAATAATACGACTGCCTCCAGAGAGAATAACAACAGAAGCAGATATCCCACTGGCACGTGATGGAGCGCCACGCATAACAGATAACCACGCTGCAACATCTGAAAGCACTATAATCTGCTGATAAAGCCGACTGCACCCTGTCGCAGAAACAATAAAGCCACACATAAAACGAAGAAAGGCGCGGACGCAGACGGGCCTGCTGGTGCGGGCTGGGGTAGGATAACCTCTGCCCTGCTTCTTCGGGTTATCACGGACTGAGGCAGAGGCCACAACGCTCATTCCTGTTGCCGAGAGGTCCTGTATAAATCACCGGACCTCACCAGAGGTAAATCTGAGGCAACATACAGCGATACCTGTGTAATTCAACAACGATAGGGCACGCCCTGCTGGGTTGCTCGATAAGATGCCAAAACCCTCAAAGTCACTCCAGGATTAGCACAATCATGGGAAAACTCGATAAAAATCAACCTAAATTACAATTTGAAACTGCTAAGAAAACGGCAGAAAACAGTACTGATGGTCTCATGGGCAGCCAAACTCAAGCTATTGCATCTGGCACAGATACGCCTGTGGATTTTCAAGCAATGTTTGCTGCAATCCAGTCAACACTCTCAAATATTGATAGTAAAATAGACACCCTGACGTATTGTGTTGATCGTATGTCAGAGCGACTGGACAAACATACCGAGCGCATTGATATGGCGGAGCGCCGTATATCGGACACAGAAGATGCTCAAAACCAATTAGAATTAAAACAAGCAAAAATGGACAAGACAATGACTGCTCTGCTCGCAAAGACGGAGGATTTGGAAGCGCGATCGCGCCGAAACAACCTGCGTTTGATGGGGGTGGCAGAATCAACACGTACAGGTAATATGGAGCGCTATGTTGAGACACTTCTAACAGCTATACTTGGAAGAGACACCTTTTCAGAAGTATTTATTGTGGAAAGGGCACACAGATCACTGGCACCACAGCCACCGCCAGGGAAAGGCCGCGCCCCATAATTGCAAAAATACTCAACTATAGAGACAGAGATGCGGCACTTCGCAAAGCCAGGGAGCTAGGGACACTGAGCCACGAAGGAATGACAATATCAATATATCCAGACTTCACCTCGCAAGTCCAAGAAGCAAGGAAGAAATTTCTGGACGCGAAAAAGAGACTCCGCGAGCAAAATATTCCATATGCTATGATATACCCAGCCCGCTTGAGAATCACAGACAATGGGAAAAGTAAGATTTTTAGTGAGCCCAAGGAAGTGCTTAAATACCTACAGCTCACACACCCACAGTCTACCCGACGGAAATCTCCGAGAGGGACGCAAGCTGAACAGGACAACGCTTCAGATGTGGAATAAGATATGGACCTCCTTTGGCTATTTTTTTCTGAATCGTGACACTGGGCTACCGACTATTGTGAATCTTGCATGAGAACACAGATAAGTCTTTCCACTACCGATGAAACTGTAGAATGCTAGATATCCTAGAATGTATTGTTACATGGCGGTGTGTCAGACACAATTCTGGAAAGCACACTATTTGCTGTTCTTCATCTTAAACAAGTGATCTGTTAATGAAATGGTTATAGTTGACACAATGGTCTGCTAGGAAACTATAGGATGGTTGACTCGATCCCCCAGTGCCTGTCATTTGGGTCTATGGTGGGCAGTTTCCGCCACCCTTGTGTATACCACACGGTTAACTCCCCTACCACGAAACACCCTAGGTTAGAGGGGAATTATTAGAATCTTGTTTTCTCTTTCTTTTTTTTTCTCCTTTTCTGTTAGTTAATTGGGGCTGTCTTCACCATGATTGGGATGGCGAAGTGGGTGGGGGGAGGGGTTGCACGGGATAATGTAATGTTAACAGTTTTATGGGAATCTAATTTCTATACATATGCGGGTGGGTGTAGTGCACTCTGGATTGTAGCACAGACAGTTGTTCTCCCTGCTGAAAAAAATGACGACAGTTTGTTGTATACCTATTCATTCATAAACACATAATCGTAACTCATGGCTAAAACTACAACTTTGAAATTACTGACATGGAATGTGAGAGGATTGAACAATCCCAGGAAAATTAGACAGGTATTTGCATACCTAGATAGACACCACACAGATATAGCATTTCTCCAAGAGACACACCTACTCCACCAGAAAGCAGACAAATTTGGAACAAGATGGGCTGAGCTAGTGGCATCATCGTCCTACTCATCATATGCCCGTGGGGTGATGATCCTCATAAAAAAGGTACTCAGTTTATACTGGATAACACATACACAGACCCTCAGGGGAGATATGTTATTATTACAGGGATACTAAGAGGAACGAAAGTAGGCCTCATCAATATATATGCGCCAAACATGGACGATCCTGATTTTATAGAGAACCTAAGATCCAAACTTCGAGATCTGCCCGCTGTAGAATTAATATGGGGCGGGGACTTAAATATGGCATTAGACGAAGCACAAGATAGGTCCCAACACACGGTGGAACATCACCCCGCGCTGTGGCAGCGATGTTGAACTGTATGACAGAATTCCGAATAAATGATATCTGGAGAATGCGTAATCCCACTGTGCTGGAAAGCACTCACTCATCTACAGTACATAATAGCTGGGCAAGACTCGACTACTTGCTCCTTACTGAACAGGCTGGCACTTGGGTCCAGACTATTTACCACTTACCCAAGACTCTTTCAGATCACAAGCCCGTCCTATTATCACTGCAGGTGCCCACCTACATCCCCCCCCCCCATTTGTATGGCGCTTTAACGCCATGGCCTTATTAGATCCACTATACAAAGACACAATCTATACTGCCATAATAGACTTCTTCGACCTGAATAAAGGCTCAGTGAAAAGTGCAGGAACGTTATGGGAAGCGTTTAAAACGACAGTAAGAGGCATATGTATTAGTACAAATGCTGGTATATTGAAAGATATCCGCACACAATTACAGCGAAGTGAAACAAAGATTAAGCAACTAGAAGCTGACTATGACACTACTCACAATGCACAGACCCTCAGTGAGATTAGGACGGAAATAAGCAATTATAACACTTTGGCAGATGAAAAAATAAAATACATTACGAAGCGTCATACGGCACGTAGAATTGGTGAGGGTGGCAGACCAGGCCGACTTCTAGCACAACAGATCCACACAGAGCACAAGCAGTATACTGTTCTACAAATAGAGGACGATAATGAGAAAATGCACTACGACACGGAGGGCATATTGCATGCCTTCATGGACACTTACGGTGCTTTATATAAATCACAGAACACCGCACTTACTCCTGAAATTTTGCGCTATCTGGAGGACATAGCACTGGTATGGCTTTCAGATGCCCAACGCGATTATTTGGCACAACCCATAACAGTAGAAGAAGTACAATCAGCTATTAAAGCCTTACCTAATGGTAAATCGCCCGGCCCTGATGGATACACGAGGGAATTCTATAAAGCATATTCTGAATTACTGAGCCCCTATCTGATTGAAATGTATGATGAAGCCTATGAAAATAAAACCCTCCCACCCACTCTACGAGAAGCCCTTATAGTCGCCCTACTAAAACCAGATAAAAATCCCGACAAAACTGAGTCATATAGACCCTTATCTCTGATAAATACAGATATTAAAATATTAGCAAAAATCATCGCCACACGACTCCAACCCTTAATGTCGACTATAGTTTTACCAGATCAATCCGGTTTTATTCCTGCTCGTTCGACTGCACATAATCTACGCACCATCTTTGCGCTATTACATCAACTCAACCCAGACTTGCAAGCAGTAGCTGTACTTCTCGACGCAGCAAAAGCGTTTGACTCTGTTGAATGGACATATATGTTCACAATATTACAGAGAATAGGGCTCCCACCTGTGTTTATTAATTGGATTCAATTGCTGTACAATAAACCCACAGCCCGCATTAAAGTAAACAGACACATATCTGAGCCCATATCAATACAAAGGGGTACCCGACAAGGCTGCCCACTATCCCCATTATTGTTCTCAATTGCACTGGAACCCCTAGCTTGTAAACTACGTCAACAGTACAGACACATGGTACTAAATTTTCCGTTACGGCCCATTGGCATATCCCTATATGCAGATGACATGGTGCTATACCTCAGGGACCCTGACACGAACTTAGATCCGCTACTGAGAGAATATATACAATTTGGACGACAATCCGGACTTCAAATAAACTGGAGCAAATCGGCGATAATACCACTAACAGAAAACACCCAAGCACCACAGACAGAATTCCCATTAGTTTGGCAAACAGACCCAGTAAAATGCCTAGGCATATGGATTCACCGAGATCCAGAACTGGTCATTAGATATAATTATGGTACCACAATTGATAAAGTGGAAACACAAATCACAAGGTGGATAACACTACCCCTCTCCGTGGCGGATAGAATATCCCTAGTGAAAATGGTGATCTTACCTAAGCTGCTCTATCTATTTACAAATATTCCGATACCCCCTCCAACTCCAATATTTAAAAGGATGCGCACAATGCTTATTAAATTAATATGGGCGGGTAAACAAGCACGGATTAGTATTGATACACTAGTACTCCCCTATGCCGTAGGTGGGTTCGCACTGCCCGATTTATATCTATACTATTTATGTGCCCAAGCACAATACGCATACTACTGGTATCACCCGGCTCAGCTCCTGCCACATCTAGCAGTAGAAGATGGCGATGCTAACCCTATCGCCCTAGCCAGTATATTAGTACACCATCGACCACATCTATCTAAAAATGAGATAAATACAGTCCGGACTACCTCTGATGCATGGCAACGAATTAGTCTACTTACTAAGAAAACCCCCATTTATGCACCAAACATCCCACTTGCACAACACCCGAACTTGTCAGTCACGCAAGAAAAAAGCAGCATGACACTTCTAGCGCAAGCTGGTATCACAAAAATGGGAGACATTTACCCCAATGGCACCTTTATCACGCCAGATGACCTTACATACATCACCAATCAGTCAATGCTGTTCAAGTTCGCGTATCACAGATTGCGAGCAGCTATCAGGGTCCTTTATCCCACATACCCAGATGAGCCACCCACATTAAACTCGCTACAACAGCTGATCACCACAACACATCATGCTCACATGGTGACACAACTTTACAACCAAATACAAGCAGAGATAAATGCAAACACACATAAGGCACGAGACAAATGGAATACCCTATTGGAAGCGCCATTAACCGATGATGACTGGAAAGCTTGCTGCTCTCTAACTACACTATTAACGCCAAACGGAAATCTCAGGATTATTCATTATAAATACCTACACCAAGCGTACCATACCCCACTTAAGCTATATAAATATGGATTACGAGACAGGGCGCATTGCAAACGGTGTGGGCAAGATCAGGCTGACTTCATTCACCTAGCGTGGACTTGTGACAGAATTAGACAATACTGGGAACAAGTGATTTGTTTACTGGGTAAAATAATGTCGTGCACAATCAGTTGCACACCACAACTATGTTTATTAAATCATCGACTACCTATGAAATCCCAAAAGAAAAAACTACTTCCAATAATGCTCTTAATGGCAAAGCGGAGAGTAGCCATGCACTGGGATAGTAAACATGCACCTACAATAAAACTATGGATTACGGACACTCTTTACTGTAGGGATAACTTTTTATTATATGCTGAGGAATTGCCAACTACCGCCAAGCCATCCGACTTCTGGAAACCTCTCCCCTTCTATTTACGAGAAAATCCTGATCTATTCAAAACAAATTGTTAATGTATACAAATATGAGGACATTGTTGTGCTACTACATTGTGCAAAAGATATATTGGTTTAATCTAGGCAGTATGCAGAGTATTCATATGTACTGTACTATGCTTGACATGCTTTGTATGGCTGTTATGACAATATTGTGTTAACTGAAAAAATCTTAATAAAAAAAAAAAAACATGTAAGTCTCTTTAAAGAGGATTTCCCTCTACTCCTTCCTCCTTCCTATAATAGCAAAAGTGAAATACGCTTGCACCGCTTTTTGGTTCAGTGTTATTAACACTCTTTTTGTGGGGTATCTTCTATGGAGTAGTACTTGGATATTCTACGATACAATTGGGCCTCAATTTTCTTCTTTACTGCTTCTAATGGGACGACTGAAAAAACTGGGGTCCCCCACATCACGCTCCACGCAGTCCTTCATCAAAAACTCAAACATTTTCAGGGAGTTTTCCAAAATTGAGGACTCCATGGTTTCCCTATCCAAAAGCTCTTCGCCTACGACCTCTGTCCCCTCTGTCACGGGGAAAGCTACTACTAAACGTTTGAAAAAGGACCCACCCACTCCACCGAAGCCTTCTTCTCCTGTTTCTTTAGACATGTTATTGGAGGAGATAAGAGCACTTTGTCCATTCATGGAAGAAACAAACTTCAAACTGCAGTTCCTTACAGAGAACTGGTCTCAAATGAACGAGCGACTTACAACAGTGTCTTCTCCTTTGGTCTTACCATTGACAAAGTTAACACTCTTCATGCTCAGGTTTCTTTACTTCAGAAACAGGTTGAAGATCATGAGAACCGAAACAGAAGAAACTATTTACGTATTTACGGTTTACCGGAAAACTCAGAGGGTTCTGACCCCCTCTCCTTCTTCAGATCATTTCTTCCTAAACTGCTGCAGTTACCAGATGGAACATTACTCAATATTCAACGGGCACAAAGGCTTAGCCGGCAACAATCAGGTGTGTCTACTTCTCGGAGACCAAGAGGAGTTATCCTTTATTTCCTTGAATATACAGACCTACTCAAGGTTCTCTCAGCAGTCAAATCAATCCGAGTCACATGGTCGGGCTCCACTTTATTTTTTGCTCAAGACTACGCTAGAGCTACAGCAAATAGACGCAAGGAATTTCTCAGTATGAGACCTGATCTGCGCTCTTTAGGGGCTCACTATGGACTTTTTCACCCATGTCTGTTCAAGGTCACCTACAAGAACAAGACTACAACATATGAAGCTCCAGTTAAACTACAGAGTTTCATCAATTTGTGTAAATCCGAATCTATGGACTTTTCTGGAACATCGTCATCTTAGAGCATTTTGATGTAATTTAACCTTTAAAGTGGTTCCTCTTCTTCCTTTCTTGTTTCAGAATTCGAATTCTTGGTTTAGTAGTTCATGAATGTTTATTGCACCCTCTTTTAAAAGTTTTAAAAGTTTATCTAGTCTCCCTATTTTATAAATCTCCCTTGTTTCTCATTAACTATTTTTTCTCTCCCATTTACAGGGTTGTTGATGTCTGCGTCCACCCTACATCCTTGTCATTTGTGAGTTGACACGATCCCTTCTCGCCCGTTTTGTTCGGTCCGGATGTGCCATCTGTTCCATGTGGTTTCATCCCCCCCACTCTTTTATGATGTTCTTAGGTATGTTGTACCTTCTTTACTCTTTAATCCTTCCTTGTCCTTTTTCTATACTCTTTTTGTTCTCCCCCCTCCTTTATCTTTTGTTTCACTCTTCTCTTTTACTTCTCTACTCATCTCTTTTATTTTTCTTGTATCATTCGATTAATTCTGCATATAGTTGGATTGTTTTCTCGTATGTTTTTTGCTGTTTGAGGGTCTGCATTGATTGGTGTCTTCTATATATTTTTGTGTCTGTTTCATGTCTTTGAAATTTGTCTCTTGGAATGTCAGAGGTTTGAATTCTCCTATTAAATAGCAAAGGGTTCTAACTCACCTGGCTAAATTGGAAACTGACATAGCTTGTATACAAGAATCTCATCTAACAGTTGAGGAATCTTTAAAATTAAAGAAAGGATGGGTAGGGGAGGTCTTTTATTCACCAGGGGATGGTAAATGGAATGGGGTTTCAACTCTTTGTCGTAAATCGCTTTCTGTTAAATTACTTTTTCAATGCTCTGATAGTGACGGACGATGGTTATTTACCAAATTGTTGATCGGGAATGCTCCGGTTTCTTTGCTTAATATATATGCTCCCACCGCTGGGTATTCCTCTTTTTGAACTTCCTTGGCTCAACAAATTACATATTGTATTGAGGATAACTTTATTCTTGCAGGAGATTGCAATCAAGTCATAGACCCCTTTTTAGACCGTAACTCAATGGTCTCCTTTGTCCCCCATAAGGCTCATAAACTAGACTATCAACAGTACAAGCTTATTGATGCTTGTAGACTCTGTAACCCCACTACAAGAGAATATACTTACTATTCTCCAACCCAATCTCGATTAGATTATTTTTTTATTTCTCTTAATATCTCCCAATCATTAATAACTGCGGATATTGGCTCTATTCTAATATCTGATCATGCTCCTACCACCATCCAACTTGATATTTTACAAAAACCTAATACTTCCAGAAGATGGCGTTTTAATAATGCTCTTCTTTTGGACCCAACATTTACCTCTTCTTTTATCTCCTTCTCTAATGAATATTTTTTGTTTAATCAATCTGATACCCTACCTTTTTCTGTTATATGGGATGCTTTTAAAGCAGCAGCTAGAGATTTTATCATTGGTTATGTCTCCAAGAAGCGCAAAACTTCCCGTGAAATAACCAAAACTATCTTAACCAAGATAAAGAAATTGGAGCATTCCTACTACTCTTCAAAATCAAAGGAGTGTTTATCTGAACTTATAAATGCCACGTTTCAATTCAATAAGGAATCGACAGATAATGCCTCAACATATTTATTAAAGTCCTGTGCGAAATTTTATGGTGGCCAAAACAAAGCATGGAAAATATTAACTAATTACCTGAAAGTTAAACATAACAAACTTAATATAGAATCTATTATGGATGAGCAACATACATTGAAATTTAAAGACACCGAAATTTTGGATGAGTTCCTCCACTTTTATAAGACACTTTACACGTCAGAAATCCCTCTCTCAGAACATCATATCTCTCAGTTTCTTTCTGGTGTCCAGCAACCCTCTGACACTTGACCAGATTTTACATTCTTAGAATTTGACTTGTCACAAAAGGAACTCCTTACCGCCTTACAGACACTCAAAAAAGATAAAGCCCCAGGACCAGATGGTTTCACCGTCGAGTTTTTTTTACATTTCGCACAATTGCTACTCCCCAAATTATACAATCTTTTAGATTTTTTTTTACACTCAGGCAGATCCGCTGGCTGTTTTTTTTTCAGACGCCCTAATTTGCCTTATTCCCAAGGAAGGAAAGGATTTAAGATACTGCAAAAATTTCCGGCCTATTTCATTAGTTAACATAGGCTACAACATTTTTTCAAAGGCTTTGGCCATACGTTTAGAATCCTATTTACCCAAATTATTAGGGAAGGAACAATCTGGATTTGTTAAAGGCCATCTCATCACAGACATTTCGGGTTTAGTTTTCGACATTTTGTCTAAATCCTCCCATTTATCTCACTCTCAAGCAGCAGTAGCCATAGACGCGGAAAAAGTGTTCGATAGAGTGGAATAGCCTTATCTTTTTCATACACTTAAGGGGTTTGGTTTTGGACCTAAAATTATGGGGCATATTATCAACGTGATTATCGCCGCTTTAGCGGGACTTTTTCCCGCTAAAGCTGCGATAATTCAATCGCCCTATTAGCAAGCTGTCGCTAACTGCTGTTAGCGACAGCTTCTAGGCGATAGCGACCGGGTTGGGTGCCGCTTTGCATGCCAGCGATATTTATCGCTAATGGCATGCAAAGTAGGCGTTCCCAACCTAAAAGCGACTGGAAACATTCGCTAAGGTCGCTATTGCCTATTAGCGAGGCAGGGGAGGTGATTAACGAACCAGCGCTAAACACGTTTAGCGCTGGTTTGTTAACGCCTGGTCCAAACCTGACTTAGCCATGTAATCCAATGGGAGGTGGATTACATGGCTAAATTCCCCTCGCCCTATCACCAAGCTAACACTGGTCACAGTGTGAATATCGCTTGTTTTCAAGCGATATTCACACTGTTCTCCAGGGTTTCTATCGCATTGGAGATAAGCGTTGCTGATAGCACACTATCTCCGTGATAGAAACCTGCGATAGCCGGCGATAATTATCCTAGCGCTAAGTGCGCTTAGCGATAATTATCGCCGGTTATTGCTAATAGGCCCCTATATCTTTAATATCAATTCTCTACTCTAATCCACGAGCGGCAGTATGTGCAAATGGAAACACATCTTCATTTTTTTACTTAGGCAGAGGTGTTCGTCAGGGCTGCCCTTTGTCCCCGTTTCTCTTTAATTTTGCCCTAGAACCTTTTTTGTCCAGAATCCGCCAGAATCAAGATATACATGGATTTGATTTTCAAATCAAATTGGCAGCATATGCTGACGATGTATTATTTATTTCACAACCCCAGTCCTCTATTGCCGCATTCCTACAAGAAGTTGAATCTTTTGCTTCTGTCTCCGGATATAAATTGACTAAAGACAAATGTGAAATATTACCTCTAACAAAATATACTTTTAAGGATGATTTTAGTGTCTTGAACTTCACATAAAGCCCAAAACATATCAAATATTTAGGTTTACATTTTACTCCTTCCATCCTGGATACAATCTCTTGTTGTATGGATAATTGTATACAAAGAATTTCCACATTGACTCCCAAATGGAACCCTTTATACCTATCCTGGTGGTGTCGTTTAGATACTCTAAAAATGATGCTGACCCCTATAATACTCTATACAATCTCTAACATTCCAGTATCCATTTCTTTAAAAAAATTTAAGAAAATAAATTCTGTGTTATCCTCTTTTTTATGGAACAACAGAAAATCACGCATGTAATTATCAAAGTTAATACGTCCAAAATCAGAAGGCGGTGTCAATTTCCCTGACTTCCCCACATATCAAAAGTCCTTTTTACTCCATCAATCCTCGAGATGGCTTGCTGAGTCTTTAATGGATAGTCCTTTATGGGTTGAACTTGAGCGTTCTTTTCTTTCCCCCTTCTCATTTCAAGAATATGTATCTTTCACCCGCAAGCCACAATCCCTATCTACTCCTATACTTAAATACACATGCAAAATTTTGGAATCCAATCTGTCGCTAATCCCTACGGATTTAGACTCTTTTTCAGATCTACACTATGGCATAATAAGATGATACTGATATGTGGTAAACCTGTGTATTGGAGATCTTGGAGACAGAGGGGCTTAATCTGGATACATCAACTGTATGTACAAGATGAGATCATGTCTTTTTCACAAGTCAGTAGACTTTTTGACCTACCTACGTCCTTTCAGTCCAAATATAACCTCCTGAAACAAGCTATTCTAACTGCATATGCCCAGTTTACATCCTCTATTGCTCCCACCTCCTCTCCTGTTAACAAATTACTCACTCTTCTTCATACTAACCCCAAAGCGTCTGTTATTTATAATTATTTACACACTTCATGCACAACAAGAGACAAAACTAAAGTGGAACTTTCCTGGGAACAGGATCTAGAGGTATGCTGGTCAACGACTTCATGGAACAAAATATGGACTAAAATCAGGAAATCTTCTAGAGCAGCAAACACCACGCAAACACTCTTCTTTATATACAATAGACTTCTTTTATGCCCGGTTACTTTAAACAAAAGACACACAGATCTCTCAGAAACTTGTTGGACATGTTCCTTTCCACATGCGGATTTACAACATTTACTCTTTACATGTCCGCTTGTCCATAACTTTTGGGAGAGTGTCTGGCCTCAAGTTAACTTAATCTTTGGATCAAGATGCCCTTTTTCTATCCCTAATGTGTTTTTGGGAAGTTTATCCCCTGTCTGGACCAACTGTATTTCTAACACAAAGATTATAGACCTGTTGATAGCAGTTGCCTTTCAACAAATAACCAAGAATTGGAAAGATTCCACCAAATTATCTTATCAAGCATGGTGGTATGCCGTTTGCCATAACCATTGATTAGACACAACTTTTGTATACCCTATCCATATGGGTACAAAACGCTTGAATTTATGGTTACCTATAACACTGTTTATTAATGCTAGTGCTAAACGCTCCTTTTCCCTAACCCCTATTCAACAAGAAGTTTCTCAACCTCCTTGACTTTCCTTATGTTGATATTACATTAATTTGATTATTTTAACCCCTTCGCTGCTAGGCCTTTTCCCCCCCTGTGCTAAGCCTTTTTTTGGCTATATGGGGTAGTTCGCGCTTAGGCCCCTGTAACATTTTGACCACATAAGGTAGCCACGCCAAATTTGCGTCCTTTTTTTCCAACATCATGGGGATTCTAAAGGTACCCAGGGTTTGTGGATTCCCCTGGACGGGACCCAGAAATTAGCCAAAATACAGCAACATTTTTTGGGGGGGGGGGGAAATGGGGAAAAAGGGCTCCAGATGAAAGCGTCTGTTTTTTTCCATGCAAATTGTATCAAAAAAGGGGTTGTGGTGCTGAAATCACCATCTTCCCAGATTTCAGGGACAAGCAGACTTTTGTCAGAAAACCAAAAATGTTTACACAGTTTTGGTATTTTTCTGGGACATAGCCTATTTCTGCTATTTTTGTGCTTTCAACCTCCTTCCAGTTAATGGTAGAAATGGGTAAGAAAGCAATAATGGATCCTGGAAAGCTATACTTTTTAGAAAAGTAGACAAAATTCTGAATTCAGCAAGGGGTCATTTGTGTAGATCCTTCAAGGTTTCTTCATAGAAACTAACAGTTAAATATAGGACAAATTGAAAATTAGTTGAAAAAAACAGCCATTTGTGTCAACGTATTCACCTGTAACTTCTTCTAATTATGACAGCTGTTTGAAAGCAATATACCGTTACATTTGCTGGACCTTTCTGGTTGTAGGTTCACCAAGAACCCGACGAACCCAGAGCCAATAACTGAGCAGCATCTTGCAATGGTTTTTTATTATGTACCGAGTATATAGCAATTATTTTGGGAAAATGTATACATGGAAAAATCGGTATGAAAGACACCTATGTATTTATGAAATGGGAACAAAATGTAGAGTTTAGAAACAGTAGATATTTGCACATTTCCGAAAATGGGAGTACCCATACTAGCATGAGAATTATAGGTCATTTTTCAAAATGACTTCTTTTACACATTGTCTTTCATTTAGAAGGCAGAAATGCATCAAAAGTCAAGAGGTAATAACAGTTGCTCTACAATTCTGTGTTACCCTAAGTCTTCCGATAAAAATGGGACCTCACTTGTGTGGGTAGGCCTTGTGCCTACGACAGGAAACGGCTCAAAACGCAACGTGGACACACCACATTTTCACAATGAAAAATGACCCTTTTTTTGCAAAGTGCCTAGCTGTAGCTTTTGAACCCTAGCTCTGCCTGCACTAAGGGAAATCTAGCAAACCTATACATTTTTGAAAACTAGACACCCAGGGGAATCCAGGATGGGGTGACTTGACTGGCTCTCACCAGGTTCTGTTACCCAGAATCCCTTGCAAACCTAAACAATTGTCAAACAAACGCATTTTCCTCACATTTCTGTGGTGGAAAGTTCTGGAATCTGCGTGGATCCACAAAATTCCACCCACCCCGCGTTCCCCAAAGTCTTCCAAGAAAAATGGTACCTCACTTGTGTGGGTAGGCCTAGTGCCAGCGACAGGAAACGGCCCAAAGCGCAAGGTGGACACACCACATTTTCACAGTGAAAAATGACCCTTTTTCTGCAAAGTGCCTAGCTGTAGTTTTTGAACCCTAGCTCTGCCGGCACCTAGGGAAACCTAGCAAACCTATACATTTTTGAAAACTAGACACCCAGGGGAATCCAGGATGGGGTGACTTGACTGGCTCTCACCAGGTTCTGCTACCCAGAATCCCTTGCGAACCTAAAATATTGTAAAAAAAAACACATTTTCCTCACATTTCTGTGGTGGAAAGTTCTGGAATCTGCGTGGATCCACAAACTTCCACCCACCCCGCTGCTCCCAAAATCTTCCGAGAAAAATGGTACCTCAATTGTGTGGGTAGGCCTAGTGCCCGTGACAGGAAATAGCCCAAAACGCAAGGTGGACACACCACATTTTTACAGTGAAAAATGATCCTTTTTTTGCAAAGTGCCTAGCTGTAGTTTTTTAACCCTAGTTCTGCCGGCACCTAGGGAAACCTAGCAAACCTATACATTTTTATAAACTAGACACCCAGGGAAATCCAGGATGGGGTGACTTGACTGGCTCTCACCAGGTTCTGCTACCCAGAATCCCTTGCGAACCTAAAATATTGTAAAAAAAAAACACATTTTCCTCACATTTCTGTGGTGGAAAGTTCTGGAATCTGCGTGGATCCACAAACTTCCACCCACCCCGCGTTCCCCAAAATCTTCCGAGAAAAATGGTACCTCAATTGTGTGGGTAGGCCTAGTGCCCGTGACAGGAAATAGCCCAAAACGCAAGGTGGACACACCACATTTTTACAGTGAAAAATGATCCTTTTTTTGCAAAGTGCCTAGCTGTAGTTTTTTAACCCTAGCTCTGCCGGCACCTAGGGAAACCTAGCAAACCTATACATTTTTATAAACTAGACACCCAGGGAAATCCAGGATGGGGTGACTTGACTGGCTCTCGCCAGGTTCTGTTACCCAGAATCCCTTGCAAACCTAAACAATTGTCAAAAAAAACAAATTTTCCTCACATTTCTGTGGTGGAAAGTTCTGGAATCTGCGTGGATCCACACAATTCCACCCACCCCGCGTTCCCCAAAGTCTTCTGAGAAAAATGGTACCTCACTTGTGTGGGTAGGCCTAGTGCCCGCGACAGGAAACGGCCCAAAACGCAAGGTGGACACACCACATTTTCACAGTGAAAAATGACCCTTTTTTTGCAAAGTGCCTAGCTGTAGTTTTTGAACCCTAGCTCTGCTGGCACCTAGGGAAACCTAGCAAACCTATACATTTTTGAAAACTAGCCACCCGGGGGATGCTAGGGAGGTATGGCTTGCGTGGATCCCCCAACGTTTTCTTACCCAGAATCCCCTGCAAATCTCAAATTTAGCTGAAAAAATCACTTTTTCCACACATTTTTGTGTGGGAAAGTTGTGGTATCACCGGGCTGACACAAATTTCCTTCCACCCAGTGTTCCCCAAGGTCTCCCAATAAAAATGGTGCCGCACTCGTGTGGGAGGCCCAAGTACCCGCGTCAGGCAAGGGCCCAAAACGTATTGAGGCGACATCAAAATTGCCTATCACAAAACGACCTGGTTTTGCAAGGGGGGTCACCTGGGTTTTTGGCCCTGTGCTCGGCGGCCAGCTAGGGAAACCTACCAAACCCACACATTTCTGAAAACTAGACACCCGGAGGATTCCAGGGAGGTATGGCTTGCGTGGATCCCCAAACGTTTTCTTACCCAGAATCCCCTGCAAACCTCAAATTTAGCTGAAAAATCACTTTTTCCACACATTTTGTGTGGGAAAGTTGTGGCATCACCGGGCTGACACAAATTTCCTACCACCCAGTGTTCCCCCAGGTCTCCCGATATAAATGGTGCCTCACTCGTGTGGGAGGCCCAAGTACCCACGACAGGCAAGGGCCCAAAACGTATTGAGGCGACATCAAAATTGCCTATCACAAACAACGTGGTTTTGCAAGGGGGGTCACCTGGGTTTTTGGCCCTGTGCTCGGCGGCCAGCTAGGGAAACCTACCAAACCCACACATTTCTGAAAACTAGACACCCAGGGGATTCCAGGGAGGTATGGCTTGCGTGGATCCCCCAACATTATCTTACCCAGAATCTCTTGCAAACTTCAAATTTAGCTGAAAAAATCACTTTTTCCACACATTTTTGTGTGGGAAAGTTGTGGCATCACCGGGCTGACACAAATTTCCTACCACCCAGTGTTCCCCCAGGTCTCCCGATATAAATGGTGCCTCACTCGTGTGGGAGGCCCAAGTACCCACGACAGGCAAGGGCCCAAAACGTATTGAGGCGACATCAAAATTGCCTATCACAAAATGACCTGGTTTTGCGAGGGGGGTCACGTGGGTTTTTGGCCCCGTGCTCAGCGGCCAGCTAGGGAAACCTACCAAACCCACACATTTCTGAAAACTAGACACCCGGAGGATTCCAGGGAGGTATGTCTTGCGTGGATCCCCCAACATTTTCTTACCCAGAATCCCCTGCAAACCTCAAATTTAGCTGGAAAAAATCACTTTTTCCACACATTTTTGTGAGGGAAAGTTGTGGCTGACACAAATTTCCAACCACCCAGTGTTCCCCCAGGTCTCCCGATAAAAATGGTGCCTCACTCGTGTGGGAGGCCCAAGTACCCGCGACAGGCAAGGGCCCAAAACGTATTGAGGCGAAATCAAAATTGCCTATCACAAAACGACCTGGTTTTGCAAGGGGTCACCTGGGTTTTGGCCCATGCTCGGCGGCCAGCTAGGGAAACGTACCAAACCCACACATTTCTGAAAACTAGACACCCGGGGATTCCAGGGAGGTATGGCTTGCGTGGATCCCCCAACGTTTTCTTACCCAGAATCCCTGCAAACCTCAAATGTAGCTGAAAAAATCACTTTTTCCATACATTTTTGTGTGGGAAAGTGTTGGAATCACCGGGCTGACACAAATTTCCTACCACCCAGTGTTACCCGAGGTCTCCCGAAAAAAAGGTGCCTCACTTGTGTGGGAGGCCCAATTACACGCGACGGGCAAGGGCCCAAAACGTATTGAGGCGACATCAAAATTGCCTATCACAAAACAACCTGGTTTTGCAAGGGGGGGTCACCTGGGTTTTTGGCCCCGTGCTCGGCGGCCAGCTAGGGAAACCTACCAAACCCACAAATTTCTGAAAACTAGACACCTGGAAGATTCCAGGGAGGTATTGTTTGCGTGGATCCCCCAATGTTTTCTTACCCGGAATCCCTGCAAACCTCAAATTTAGCTGAAAAAATCACTTTTTCCACACATTTTTGTGTGGGAAAGTTGTGGCATCACCGGGCTGACACAAATTTCCTACCACCCATTGTTCCCCAGGTCTCCCGATAAAAATGGTGCCTCACTCGTGTGGGAGGCCCAAGTACCCGCGACAGGCAAGGGCCCAAAACGTATTGAGGCGACATCAAAATTGCCTATCACAAAACGACATGGTTTTGCGAGGGGTCACGTGGGTTTTGGCCCTGTGCTCAGCGGCCAGCTAGGTAAACCTACCAAACCCACACATTTATGTCAACTAGACACCAGAAGGATTCCAGGGAGGTATGTCTTGTGGGATCCCCAACGTTTTCTTACCCAGAATCCCCTGCAAACCTCAAATTTAGCTGAAGAAAATCACTTTTTCCACACATTTTTGTGTGGGAAAGTTGTGGCGTCACCAGGCTGACACAAATTTCCAACCACCCAGTGTTCCCCCAGGTGTCCCGATAAAAATGGTGCCTCACTTGTGTGGGAGGCCCAAGTACCCGCGACAGGCAAGGGCCCAAAACGTATTGAGGCGAAATCAAAATTGCCTATCACAAAACGACCTGGTTTTGCAAGGGGGGTCACCTGGGTTTTTGGCCCATGCTCGGCGGCCAGCTAGGGAAACCTACCAAACCCACACATTTCTGAAAACTAGACACCCAGGGGATTCCAGGGAGGTATGGCTTGCGTGGATCCCCCAACATTATCTTACCCAGAATCTCTTGCAAACTTCAAATTTAGCTGAAAAAATCACTTTTTCCACACATTTTTGTGTGGGAAAGTTGTGGCATCACCGGGCTGACACAAATTTCCTACCACCCAGTGTTCCCCCAGGTCTCCCGATATAAATGGTGCCTCACTCGTGTGGGAGGCCCAAGTACCCACGACAGGCAAGGGCCCAAAACGTATTGAGGCGACATCAAAATTGCCTATCACAAAATGACCTGCTTTTGCGAGGGGGTCACGTGGGTTTTGGCCCCGTGCTCAGCGGCCAGCTAGGAAACCTACCAAACCCACACATTTCTGAAAACTAGACACCCGGAGGATTCCAGGGAGGTATGTCTTGCGTGGATCCCCCAACATTTTCTTACCCAGAATCCCCTGCAAAACTCAAATTTAGCTGAAAAAAATCACTTTTTCCACACATTTTTGTGTGGGAAAGTTGTGGCTGACACAAATTTCCAACCACCCAGTGTTCCCCCAGGTCTCCCGATAAAAATGGTGCCTCACTCGTGTGGGAGGCCCAAGTACCCGCGACAGGCAAGGGCCCAAAACGTATTGAGGCGAAATCAAATTGCCTATCACAAAACGACCTGGTTTTGCAAGGGGGTCACCTGGGTTTTGGCCCATGCTCGGCGGCCAGCTAGGGAAATGTACCAAACCCACACATTTCTGAAAACTAGACACCCGGGGGATTCCAGGGAGGTATGGCTTGCGTGGATCCCCCAACGTTTTCTTACCCAGAATCCCCTGCAAACCTCAAATGTAGCTGAAAAAATCACTTTTTCCATACATTTTTGTGTGGGAAAGTGTTGGAATCACCGGGCTGACACAAATTTCCTACCACCCAGTGTTCCCGAGGTCTCCCGATAAAATGGTGCCTCACTCGTGTGGGAGGCCCAATTACACGCGACGGGCAAGGGCCCAAAACGTATTGAGGCGACATCAAAATTGCCTATCACAAAACAACCTGGTTTTGCAAGGGAGTCACCTGGGCTTTTGGCCCGTGCTCGGCGGCCAGCTAAGGAAACCTACCAAACCCACAAATTTCTGAAAACTAGACACCTGGAAGATTCCAGGGAGGTATTGTTTGCGTGGATCCCCCAATGTTTTCTTACCCGGAATCCCCTGCAAACCTCAAATTTAGCTGAAAAAATCACTTTTTCCACACATTTTTGTGTGGGAAAGTTGTGGCATCACCGGGCTGACACAAATTTCCTACCACCCATTGTTCCCCCAGGTCTCCCGATAAAAATGGTGCCTCACTCGTGTGGGAGGCCCAAGTACCCGCGACAGGCAAGGGCCCAAAACGTATTGAGGCGACATCAAAATTGCCTATCACAAAACGACATGGTTTTGCGAGGGGGTCACGTGGGTTTTTGGCCCTGTGCTCAGCGGCCAGCTAGGTAAACCTACCAAACCCACACATTTATGTCAACTAGACACCAGAAGGATTCCAGGGAGGTATGTCTTGCGGGATCCCCCAACGTTTTCTTACCCAGAATCCCCTGCAAACCTCAAATTTAGCTGAAGAAAATCACTTTTTCCACACATTTTTGTGTGGGAAAGTTGTGGCGTCACCAGGCTGACACAAATTTCCAACCACCCAGTGTTCCCCCAGGTGTCCCGATAAAAATGGTGCCTCACTTGTGTGGGAGGCCCAAGTACCCGCGACAGGCAAGGGCCCAAAACGTATTGAGGCGAAATCAAAATTGCCTATCACAAAACGACCTGGTTTTGCAAGGGGGGTCACCTGGGTTTTTGGCCCATGCTCGGCGGCCAGCTAGGGAAACCTACCAAACCCACACATTTCTGAAAACTAGACACCCGGGGGATTCCAGGGAGGTATGGCTTGCGTGGATCCCCCAACGTTTTCTTACCCAGAATCCCCTGCAAACCTCAAATTTAGCTGAAAAAATCACTTTTTCCATACATTTTTGTGTGGGAAAGTGTTGGAATCACCGGGCTGACACAAATTTCCTACCACCCAGTGTTCCCCGAGGTCTCCCGATACAAAATGGTGCCTCACTCGTGTGGGAGGCCCAATTACACGCGACGGGCAAGGGCCCAAAACGTATTGAGGCGACATCAAAATTGCCTATCACAAAACAACCTGGTTTTGCAAGGGGGGGTCACCTGGGTTTTTGGCCCCGTGCTCGGCGGCCAGCTAGGGAAACCTACCAAACCCACAAATTTCTGAAAACTAGACACCTGGAAGATTCCAGGGAGGTATTGTTTGCGTGGATCCCCCAATGTTTTCTTACCCGGAATCCCCAGCAAACCTCAAATTTAGCTGAAAAAATCACTTTATTCCACACATTTTTGTGTGGGAAAGTTGTGACATCACCAGGCTGACACAAATTTCCTACCACCCAGTGTTCCCCCAGGTCTCCCGATATAAATGGTGCCTCACTCGTGTGGGAGGCCCAAGTACCCACGACAGGCAAGGGCCCAAAACGTATTGAGGCGACATCAAAATTGCCTATCACAAAACAACCTGGTTTTGCAAGGAGGGTCACCTGGGTTTTTGGCCCCATGCTCGGCGGCCTGCTAGGGAAACCTACAAAACCCACACATTTCTGAAAACTAGGCACCCAGGGGATTCCAGGGAGGTATGGCTTGCGTGGATCCCCCAACATTATCTTACCCAGAAACTCTTGCAAACCTCAAATTTAGCTGAAAAAATCACTTATTCCACAAATTTTTGTGTGGGAAAGTTGTGGCATCACCGGGCTGACACAAATTTCCTACCACCCATTGTTCCCCCAGGTCTCCCGATAAAAATGGTGACTCACTCGTGTGGGAGGCCCAAGTACCCGCGACAGGCAAGGGCCCAAAACGTATTGAGGCGACATCAAAATTGCCTATCACAAAACGACCTGGTTTTGCGAGGGAGTCACGTGGGTTTTGGCCCTGTGCTCAGCGGCCAGCTAGGTAAACCTACCAAACCCACACATTTATGTCAACTAGACACCAGAAGGATTCCAGGAGGTATGTCTTGGGATCCCCAACGTTTTCTTACCCAGAATCCCTGCAAACCTCAAATTTAGCTGAAGAAAATCACTTTTTCCACACATTTTTGTGTGGGAAAGTTGTGGCGTCACCAGGCTGACACAAATTTCCAACCACCCAGTGTTCCCCCAGGTCTCCCGATAAAAATGGTGCCTCACTTGTGTGGGAGGCCCAAGTACCCGCGACAGGCAAGGGCCCAAAACAGTATTGAGGCGAAATCAAAATTGCCTATCACCGGGCTGACACAAATTTCCTACCACCCAGTGTTCCCCCAGGTCTCCCTGGGTGGCAGGAAATTTGTGTCAGCCCGGTGATGCCACAACTTTCCCACACAAAAATGTGTGGAAAAAGTGATTTGTTCAGCTAAATTTGAGGTTTGCAGGGGATTCTGGGTAAGAAAACATTGGGGGATCCACGCAAGCCATACGTCCCTGGAATCCCCCAGGTGTCTAGTTTTCAGAAATGTGTGGGTTTGGTAGGTTTCCCTAGCTGGCCGCCGAGCACAGGGCCAAAAACCCTGGTGACCCCCCTTGCAAAACCAGATCGTTTTGTGATAGGCAATTTTGATGTCGCCTCAATATGTTTTGGGCCCTTGCCTGTCATGGGTACTTGGGCCTCCCACATGAGTGAGGCACCATTTTTATCGGGAAACATGGGGAACGCTGGGTGGTAGGAAATTTGTGTCAGCCCAGCGATGCCAAAACTTTCCCACACAAAAATGTGTGGAAAAAGTGATTTTTTCAGCTAAATTTGAGGTTTGCAGGGGATTCTGGGTAAGAAAAAGTTGGGGTATCCATGCAAGCCATACCTCCCTATAACCCCCCGGGTGTCTAGTTTTCAGAAATGTGTGGGTTTGGAAGGTTTCCCTAGCTGGCCGCCAAGCACGGGGCCAAAAACCCAGGTGACTCCCCTTGCAAAACCAGGTCGTTTTGTGATAGGCAATTTTGATGTCGCCTCAATATGTTTTGGGCCCTTGCCTGTCATGGGTACTTGGGCCTCCCACACGAGTGAGGCACCATTTTTATCAGGAGACCTGGGGGAACGCTGGGTGGCAGGAAATTTGTGTCAGCCCGGTGATGCTACAACTTTCCCACACAAAAATGTGTGGAAAAAGTGATTTTTTCAGCTAAATTTGAGGTTTGCAGGGGATTCTGGGTAAGAAAATGTTGGGGGATCTATGCAAGCCATACCTCCCTGGAATCCCCCGGGTGTCTAGTTTTCAGAAATGTGAGGGTTTGGTAGGTTTCCTTGGGTGCTAGCTGCGCTAGGACCCAAAATCCAGAAGTAGGCACATTCCGCAAAAAAGTCTGTGCCTAGTGGGCTTTCTGCTGCCCTGGGGAGGGGCGAAATTGGGGGCTATTGCCCTGATATGCCCCCCAGAGGGGCAGAAAGACTGGCTATTTTGTTTGGGTGGGTGGGGACATTGGATGCCAATTCTGGGCAGCCCCCACCCCTACATATAAAAAAGCCAGCATAATCGCTGCCGCCTCGTGGGCTCTCTGCCCCCCGGGGGGGCAGATCAGAGGCTACTGCCCCTATCTGCCTCCTGGGGGGGGCAGAAAGACTATGGCATTTTTTGTGGGGGTCGGGGCATTGGCATGCCCATTCTGGGCAGCCCCCGCCCGAACTTTGGAAAAATATAAATCCCTGGTGTCTAGTGGGCTTTCTGCCCCCCCCAGGGGGGCAGATAAGGGGCTATTACCCCATCTGCCTTCCATGAGGGGCAGAAAGACTGTAGCATTTTTTCTTTTGGGTGGGGGTATTTGAATGCCCATTCTGGGCAGCCCCCACCCCTACGTATATATAAAAAAAAATCCCTGGGGCCTAGTGGGCTTTCTGCCCCCCCCGGGGGGCAGATCAGGGGCTATTGCCCCCATCTGCCTCCTGGGGAGGGCAGAAAGTCCTATTCTTACTTTGGGGGTAGGGTGAGGACTTTGGCATGCCCATTCTGGGCAGCCCCCACCCCTGGCGCATAAAAAAAATCCCTGGCATCTAGGGTGCTTTCTGCCCCCGGATTGGGGGATACTGCCCTCATCTGCCCCCCAGGGGGGGCAGAAAGGCTGTGGAATTTTTTTATTTTGGGTGGGGGTATTTGCATGCCCATTCTGGGCAGCCCCCACCCCTACGTATATATAAAAAAAATCCCTGGGGCCTAGTGGGCTTTCTGCCCCCCCCGGGGGGCAGATCAGGGGCTATTGCCCCCATCTGCCTCCTGGGGAGGGCAGAAAGTCCTATTCTTACTTTGGGGGTAGGGTGAGGACTTTGGCATGCCCATTCTGGGCAGCCCCCACCCCTGGCGCATAAAAAATCCCTGGCATCAAAGGTGCTTTCTGCCCCCGGATTGGGGGCTACTGCCCTCATCTGCCCCCCAGGGGGGGCAGAAAGGCTGTGGAATTTTTTTATTTTGGGTGGGGGTATTTGCATGCCCATTCTGGGCAGCCCCCACCCCTGCGTATATATAAAAAAAAATCCCTGGGGCCTTGTGGACTTTCTGCCCCCCCCAGGGGGCAGATCAGGGGCTGTTGCCCCATCTACCTCCTGGGGGGGCAGAAAGTCTTATTCTTACTTTGGGGGGTAGGGCGTATAAAAAAATTATCCCTGGCGTCTAGGGTGCTTTCTGCCCCCCGGGGGGGCAGATTGGGGGCTACTGCCCCCATCTTCCCCCCAGGGGGGCAGAAAGACTGGAATTTTGTGGGGGGGGGAGGGGTGGAGGCATTGGCATGCCCATCTTTGGCAGCCCCACCCCTAAATTAACAGTAAAAAAAAAAAACTGGCATCTAGTGGGCTTTCTGCCCCCTGGGGGGGGCAGATTGGGGGCTACCACCCCCATCTGCACTCAGGGGGGACAGAAAGACTGTTATTGTGCAGGAGGGCTGGGGGCTTTGGCGTGCCCATATTGGGCAGCCCCCACCCCTAATTTACATAATAAAATAAATCCCTGGTTTCTAGTGGGCTTTCTGCTCCCCCGGGGGGCAGATTGGGGGCTACTGCCCCCATCTGCCCCAGAAAGACTGGAATTTTGTGGGGGGAGGGATGGGGGCATTGGCATGCCCATCTTGGGCAACCCCCACCCCTAAATTAAATGTAAAAAAAACCCTGGCGTCTACTGGGCTTTCTGCCCCCAGGGGGCAGAAAGACTCTAATTGTGCAGGGGGTGGGGGCATTGGCGTGCCCATATTGGGCAGCCCCCACCACTAATTTGCATAGTAAAAAAATCCCTGGTTCTAGTGGGCTTTCTGCCCCCAGGGGGCAGAAAGACTGAATTTAGCCCCAAAAATATGGGGGAGCAAAGGCCCTTGCCCAAGGGGCCGCTCCCCCTCCCTGGTGCCTAGTGGGTGGATCCTGCTTGGGGATCGCCCCCTGGGGCAATCCCCAAGCAGGGATCCACTAGGGAGGGTACCATTGGAAAGGGAGATTCTCCCTTTCCAAAGATACCCCTCCCAAGTGTTTCGGTGCTCGGGGGCTGAGATAGCCCCACGAGCACTGAAACACTAAAACTGAAACTAAGTTTCAGTTTCGTTTTCAATCTAATGACGACAGCGCGCCATGCGCGTGATCGTCATTAGATTGAAAACCAGTGAGGGGCCTCTGGAGGTTGGGGAAGCTCTTCCCCAACTCCTGAGGCCCCCCAAACAAAATGGAAATCCCTCTGCTGTTTGCAGCAGAGGGATTTCGTGCCCCTGTCCTCATGACGGAACCATTCCGTCATGAGCACCGAATGGGTTAAACCTTCTATTATATTCTATGCATGAAATGTAATTTTCCTTTGTTTACACCAATCTAATTTGCATATCCTTTTCATTCTCTCCTTTAAGCTATGCTAATCTGACTTTTACACCCAATTATTTTGTTCCTATGTTTCATTTGGATTCATATGACTATTTATTGTTTTATTGTATTGTGTACTGATACTTCAAATTTGCTTAGTAAACTTATTTTTGAACTTAAAAAAAATACATACATTTACATGAAGTATTTGCTTTTTTGAAATTTTGGTCAAGACCAATCTATTTACAGTTGAACTACATCTACCATCATGCAGCAGTACTCAGCTAAGGTCATGCGCCAAGGCATATACAATAACACACACGTTAACAGGAAGTTTCCAAAAGCATGTTTGAAAGAGAGCCAATCCACATGATACTGTGTGAGACCTGACTGACTAAAGGGGTCCCTCTTTAGGAATGCTGAGTGGGGCTGCACGCTTGATTCCAAGGAGCATGGTAGAGGGAAAAGAAATCAAATTGATCGAGCTCCTTGTCAGCCGCAGTACCTGGACCACACACTCAATACATAGGAGTGCGGTGGTGGCTATTGACACCAGGTCTTGGTTCAAGTCCACACAGAAATGACACGCCTGACTATGATGCAATTTGTGCTTGTTGTGAAGTACACAGCACCCCAAGAAGGATCCAGTGGTCCTCAATACATTTGAAGGTATAGATAAATGAGCGATTGTTTATTTAGTACTCAAAGATATAATTATGAGTAACAATATGTTTGAAGGACTCATTGTTTTCTTCCAGCATAGTAAAGCACACAGTCATAGGTACACATGCAAGATGACACATGCAAGTCATAGGTGACACATGCAAGATGCGCTGTGCCGGGTCTGATGCCAAAATATATATATATTTTTTTAAAAGACTGATCACCAAGACACCAGTGTCTCTTTCTTAACACAGTAATCTAACACAGGAAATGGTCACCAGTATGAACGTTTGTTTGTCTATTCAAATAATTCCGTGTGTAAGCACAAAGGGATGCAAATATTTATCATATATTTTTATGATTTTCAAACCAGGGTCCTGACATTGTTTCACTTTGAAGCAGACCTCTTTTGAACATTGTCCCAGTAGTGGAGTTGAAAACGCATCAGCATGTTAAGCCTATGAGGAGCATCATCTCATCAGATGGACATTGTATAAATCCCATTTCACAACTAGTAGGGAACTGTATGCAGGTTTATTAAAAGGCCTGCATTGCTTTCATTACAGAAAATAGTTACTGCATCTCTTACATTGTGGAGGAAGCAACTGTCCATGCCAATATTGTTCAGGACATTTTTAATGATACATTTATAATAGTAAAATCACCAAACTGTAGTTCAGTGTTTATGCTTATGTAGTTGTCATATGTAACAGTCTGTACACGTTTTAAAAAAATTGTGGGAATCTATATTTCCCCTTCTTTATTTCCAGATGGATTCTCTTTCCCTGCTGTTTATTTTGACAGAACTTTAATGCAACTACAAATCCTGTAATCCTGCTCACCTAGGCACCGCCTTCAGGAGGCATAGATTTCTGGCACAAATGCCTGTCTACCAGTGTTAGTAAATGGGGATTTGTGCCAAAACGCGTTAGTGGTGGCATAGGAATGCCCATGTAAAACCCAATGTACATAGCCTTGATGCAAAGTAGCACTGCTTTGCATTACTTGGGGCACTGTTGCGATGCAAACCCAGTGCAAGGTAATGATATATTTCTCCCTGAAGTAATGATCAAACCCCCAAATGTGCTCATGAAACATCAGCAAACCAACGTTACCCCCGGTGACCTTGATATCAGAGATCTACCTCCCTCCGTGCTACCTTTGCTGATGTTTCATGAGCACATTTTGGGGTTTGATCATTGAGGGGTCATGCAGGGGAGTACTGGGTGAGATCAGAATCTCAGTTAATAATAATTTTTAAATAATAGGCTTTCATTTATTTAGTTTATGCAGTGTCCGTTAGTCACAAAATGTGTGGGGAGCACATTAAGATGGAAGTGTTTTTTTGAGACAGTGTATAAATAATTCGGTACTTAACAGTCATCGGATGAGATGAATAAGAATTTTATTGATGTGTTTTTGAGATGGTAGCTTACAGAAATGTTTATATTGCAGTTAGCCCTGAAGAAGGGAGCTTTCCCGAAATGCATTGGGTCTCATGATTACGGAGGATATTCACATTGCAATCGACATTATAGAATCATGGAATAAAAACTTTGGAAGATTTGAATACTACTGGCTTCACTGGATTACTTTTTTGATAACATGGATTAAAATGGATAAAATTGGAGAAGCGAATGACACTGTTATATATACATTGGCACAACGGGCCTATAGCAGGCTGTGCACCCTGAACTGGTGTACTGTTCACGCACTGGTGTTACATATCTAATAATATTGGCATGCATGCATGGGCAGAACGTGCCTCAGGGTTGCACGCCAGAACTTTTCGCCTTGAGAGCGTGTCGTAAATAAAGTTAAAGAAAAAAATATAATATAAACAAAAGGGGTGTGCATTCTATACCTTATGTGTTATGACCAGAATATCTTTGTCAGGTTATTGCCTGACATAAATATCATGTCCTAAATATCATTTATTAAAATATCACCCCCATTAGTGTTAATTGAAATCAAATCTGCATCTAATAAAAAGATATTTTTGCAAATAATATTTAACAAATTATATGTATTTAAAAAAATATTTTTTTTAAAAAATATTCTGCCATTTAACCCCTTTGATATCAAAGAATTGAGCGGTAGGCACCTAACACAAGGGGAGACAATCATAAGGCAAACCTATGGCGTTTTTAGGTCGAGCCTCGGCCTGTTGCATCTCTGTATGGGTGTTTAGCACACCTCCCAATTGCTATTGATTGTTATGTGTGGCATTTAAAAAGGCTGGCTTATTATTGGTGCTTTTGTGGAAATGTCCCTCCCTTGTGTGCTGAGTTCCTTCCCTGGCGATTTCACTAAGAGAATGTTTTTGTTGGCCACCTCCCTCCTTCCATCTGGTTTGTTTATAGCTGGCTCTTGCCTGCACTCAGCGCAACGCCTGCATTCCTTAAATAACAGCAGCAACTTGGGCGCCCTGCTTGTGTCTTCGGTATTTTTTACAGTGATTTATTAGCGCTAACTTTAAAGTATTGAAGCGCTCTACATGAGCGCCAGTTAAATTATTTGTTTACATTAGGAACGGGCAAATTGAGTGATTTGCCAGAATCGAATGTTGAGCCGACGCCGAAACTCGAACCCTGTTCCTCCATACAAAGCCGGCAGTATTGCTGCTTTTAAAATCTCCTCCCACTCAACATTTCTCCATGGTGCAGTACTCCATTCCCTTTCCACCCTGTTCCTCCAATGCAATGCCGGCAGTGTTGCTGCTTTTAAAATATCTTCCCTCTTAACATTTCTCCATGGTGCAGAACTCTGTTCCCTTCCCAACCCTCCAAACTTGTTTAATGAGCAGTAATACTGATGTAAAGGAATCAAAATTACTTTTCTATGTGGTCATTCTTTCGGTGTCATTAAAGGAGCAAACTTCATGTTTGTGATGTGAGGAGATATTCATGCCATGGCAAAGCCTAAACGTGTTTTTATGAGTTGTAGCCTGCCAAAACAAACAAGTTTTATGAGTTCGGACAGCTTTGGCATCACACGGATGTATATTACATATGCATATATGTTTGCAGTATTTGTAGAGCGTGACGACGTCATATAAACAACACAGGACGCATGACTAGAGGGTCAACTGTTTCAATAAATGTTGTCAAACAATTATTTTTCTGAAAGCATAAAACCTTGACATGACCTCATAATTTAAATGTAATCCTTTGGGTAATGTTGACATCATGCCAAAGCATTAACTTACTTGTAGTCAACGTTGTGTTGATGTGGCAACTTGTAGTGTCGAAGTATCATGAAATGCAAATTTACGTTTTATGTAGTGATGTGACCCCTGTGTCATAAAAAGGTATGTCACGTGAACAAATTTTAATGGTGTTATAAAATATATATTTTTGGCATGAGGCCTTGTTGACATCAAGACCAACTATAAATGTATTTGCTGAAGTCACACGACGACAAAATGTACCTATCTTTAACGCATTTCTGTAACCATTTGCTCCGTGTGGGCTTACTGCACTCCTAAGTATGAAGTGTCGTTTTTCAGTGAATTGCGTCAAGGTTGCAGTGATCAAATGCAGACTTGTGTTTGATAGCAGGTAGTTTTGGTGTAAGAATGAGATGAAAACACTTTGCATTTTAGACAGGGCAGGAGGCAGAAGCGTTGGCACTTCCCAGCTCTTGCCTTTAAATACTTTTATCTGTTGATTTCCTTTTCAGATGTGCTCTTAAAGGTTAAAATAAATGTTGTATGTTTTGAGTGGAGTTGTATTGTGTCAGTTGTGTCGGGGGCTTTATGTTTGCGTATGCCTGTGTGGGTTTTGTGTGCACCCTTACGTGAGTATCTGATTGTTTAATGTTGTGTGTGCGTGTGCTTACTGTTTCCACACTCAAACATCACTGCAGTGGGATATGCAACAGCGGGATTAACATACTTGAGAGGGTTGAAATCCTGAGGTAGCATTAACATGTTTCACAGGCACTGATACTCCAGAGATGAGAGGCTTCCAAGAGCAGCAGCATAGGACTGTTCTTTTTCACACAGTGTGAAATGCTCCGAACCGCCTTCCCTCAAGAAGTGGTGAGAGGTTATAAACAGAATTAAGTGTCGACAAAGCAGGTCTGATTGACTTGAATGGAATGGTTTTTAGTGTTGAGACGAAGATGATGTCGGATGGAGCCTCTAAACATTAGCAATAACTCTGCTGTCTCAGGCCCTAGTGCTGTGGCTGGGTGTCGGATTCCTACTCACATTTCCGCAGGAACACCATGCAAGGATGAGAGGTCCCAACTTCCCCCGGTCACTGATATACCCAACAGAGTCAAAGCAACAACAGTAAACCAGGGGAAGAAGGGAAACAGGGATGGAAGGAGAATATGTCCCACGACGTTCCCCACTCATGGACAGGACCAGGCAACCAGGAGAAATCCCTACCAAAAAAGAGACAGAATGTGTAAGTATGAAGAGAAATGCTAAAAGTAGATACTATTATTGAAGAACATGTGTGATGCTAAAGTACCTAAATAATTCCCTTCTTCCACTAGATGACGACAGGGTTGTTCAAGTGGGGTTATAGTCTTTGCCTGCAGAAAGTGAAAGGAAAGGTATCAATGAAGATATACCATCGTGAAATGAAAAGAATATCAACAAGCATTTGCAATGCAATAGGTCTCGCATTTACACAAGTCTAAGCTATTGGCATTGTAAATGACAATGCGTTTTATATATATTTTAAAAACTAAAACCTAAATAAAAGGCATGGTCATTTACAATGTCCATAGCTCAAACACAAATGCAAGGCATCACGGACAACAGGAGGGCAGGGGGGGAGGGAGAAGGCACGGACAGCAGGCGTGCAGGGACGGGGAGGGAGAAGGCACAGACAGCGAGGGGGGGTAAACAAGGCATGACAACGGGAGGGAGGGGGGTAAAGAAGGCACAAAAGCACGTAGTGCCTGCAGTAAGAGAAACTGAATAAAGAAAATAGTGTTCACAGCCTAAATAACACGTACTGTGTAACAATCGAAGTAAAGGGGGCAGTCGCCATGGGAGGTGACAAATGAAGAGGAGGTGGTACTAAGGAGGGACTAACAAGCCTATTTTCGAATCAGAAGCCAGCATTTAGGACAGACATTGACACAAGCCAATGGCAAATATGGGTGAAAAGTGGGCGGGCTTCTATTCGCTACTTCACCACAACAAGTCTTGCAGAGCAGCGCATGCGCGCCTGCTCTAGGCTCGACCTAAAAAGGACAAAATAATGAAGTGATACCATCATAAATTGTGCCACATTAATCCGCATAATATGCCTTATCATGCTGCATAGTCAGCCATGCTGCACAATTCCAGTGGCAAGGAGGGCAGCTAAATGCAAAGCTTTTGATAGGTACAATCAAGACAAAAGTCAAATTGTGGAAAATGGCTACTCCTACAGGAAAGCACAGTAAAGATTCCCTTTGTATCAGATTTCAAAAACTTTGTAGATCAGCGTACAGATAGCAATGCATGCAACTCCCAGAGAAGCTGGGCAAAAACCTTCAAATACGCACCTGCAGTTCAAAGCAGTGAAGACAACACAGGTGGATCATAGAACGTGGTGGAAGCTCAGGGAAAAGATACTGAACAATTTCTTGCATGGAACAGCATTGTGCTCAGGATAAAATGAGAATTTGTGGGAAAAGGAGTTAAAGCAAGACCACAGTGAGTTGGATAAAAATAGGAGGTTTCTGCCAGCGGGGGAACAAAGTCCCATACGATTTGTAATACATGTGAACGAGGAGAGTAGCTTGACTGGAAATCCCCTCTGGAATTCGAGAAAGTATGTATGTGTTAATTGGCATGTTTATCCCCAATCGTGATATTCAACTCTTTTCCTACCAACGTGCTTAGAACATTGGCCCAGAAACTTCTAGATTAAGAGAGAAGGGGCGCAAGCATTGGGGAGGACAGTGCATGCCTTCGTACGATTTCTGGTGAGCATGCTCAGTTTATTAATCTTAGCCAAATTTAGGGCATGCACAGTTTTTATTTGCACCCAGTTTTAAAGACTATAGTGAAGTTGTAGCTGAATGCTTTCAAAAGAATTCTCAACTACAATCGCTGTAGGACTAAAAGCAAATTATTCATTATAATGTTTAATTGCTGCATCAAACTCTATGGACTTTGTGGATCAGGTTTTCTAAATAAACCTCTTTCAAACAAGCTAAGTGAGAGTTGTGTGAAAGTAAATTTATAGGAACCTAAAAAAAAAATTTAAAAAAAATAAAAAGTCGTCAACCTTCCACCAGATTTACTGCTGCGGAAGTGATTCATAGTCTATCGCCCACGATTTACTCCGATGCTACAGCTGCTTCATATTACATTTTCCCCTTATGACAAACGTTTGGAAAAAGCCCTTTCTACTCAACCATGAGTAACACATGTCAAATTACAAACTGTGGGCAAGACACTTTCCAACATAATTTTTGGTAAACGTATAGTATTTCAGTGATGCAAATTAATTTTTCTGAAAATATTCCAACCGTAGCAGGGACTGAGAAAAAGTGAGGTACACTACTCCTCCCAGTAATCCAAAATAGAAGCATTGTTATAAGGCTTAATGTTTGCAGGTGGTGAGCACCAGCGCTCATTTGAGCACAGAGAATTATTTGTCAGCAGTTTCTCCCAGAGCAACATCGACAAAAGCACATAGAGAAAGAAATAAAAGATCAAGGAGGAGAAAGAGAAAGATAGAAAAAATCGAAAAAAAGAAGAAAGCTGGGATTACAAAGAACATGCAAAAGCAAGATAAAGAGGCAAGTGTAGGGTGGTAGAAGAAATGGAAGTGAAGTGGGATCAGAACTAGGCAGCCTTGTTATTCAGCAACCCAGACAGCTGGATGCGGAAACCTAAGAAAATCTGTAATCCCCAGTTTTTTTTCTCTAACACACACACACACACACCCACCCCCCCCCCCCACACACACACACACACACACACCACTGATCCTCTGTAATATGTCGAACGCATGTCAGAGATAAATACACCTTTCAGTGCTTTGTTGCATGATCTTCAATTGCTAAAATACCCTTCTAGAGTCACCGCTATTGAAATGCCCCTGCAATTCAATCTTTAGAGAGAATCGGAGTGCATGGAAGGAGTTCTACATCTGGTAACCCAGTCAGGCTAAGAGGGGGTTTAAAGTTAGAGCTGCCTAGGTAAACACACAAGGCTGTCCAACCATTTAGCTGTCAAATTGTGAAGTGAGATGCTTTCCTGGGAACATGCTAAGGGTTGCCTCAGGATTACTTGCTTAAGTTAGGTATAAAGTTATTTATGTATTTCACAATTGAGTTTGGTTTAAGTGCGAGTGTGGCTGTCAGGACAATCTAGTGGACAACTGGCCAAGAACTTCAAAGACCAGCTTCTCACAAAAACCTGCCCCAGGAACAGTTTTCCACTGCGAATTATCACATTGTATAGAAGTCAAGCAAGAAAATAAACTGGAACGTTGGCTTGAGAACTGGCTCATAAAAAGAAAAGGTTAACATGTTGGATGCTTTTCTGTGAAATAGTCCGAGCTCTGCGGGCGGAACAGTCTGGAAGAGTCATAGGTTTGGCAAAGACGAATGTACTTGGCAGGCAGAGCAGAGCGCACTGAATGTAGCAATCCGAGTACAAGAGAAAATCAAATCCAGCACAAACTTGTGGAAAGAAAAAACCTAGAAGTACATATCAAGATGCCACGGTGGAGAAAAGGATTATTAATAGACTCTGGCTGGGTAGAATAGGCCTGGGCACCGAAATATAAAAAGTGGCCTTGTCTACTAAAAGGGGAAATTAAAGTGGCCCACATTTCTAATTCGTATAACTCGACTTTTTTTTTTTTTTTTTTTAATAAGTGCTGTCGGACTGGTCTGAGGGCTGGAGAGCTACTGGTATATTTATTTACCTGTGAGAAAACGTGGCAGTGAATTTCACAATTTTCCTTCCCTAGGAATAAGATACAAATATTCACACACACCCCTGCTCTTCAACCCACAAAGTGTGGCTAGTCCAGTCACACTGCATGCATCCACAACTTGCAGTGCTGCTTGCTACTGCCGCCTAGTTTTTAAAGATTTTTTACAAAAACAGCCCACAAGCAGCCACAAAACCACCACATCACACCACACAACACCACACAACCAGCACATCACACCTACCTCTCAGACTGGCCCATCAGGCACTGCCAGACTGCCGTATAGGCCAGTCCAACCCAGTAAATAGATGCTAAAAAAACACACATCATTGAATTACACAAGGCTGATGTACAATTGATGTGTTTCTTTAACAACCAGACAAGCTTTGCAGACAGACCGGATCTGCTCGGGCTCACTGGCCAAAAATAAAGATGTAAGCTACTAGAGGGATTCAAAGTCAATTATGTCCTGTAAGCACTCCGCCAGCTTGGGCCCAGCTTCCCACAAGGATAATAACCATTGGCAAGCCCAGCCCATCCCAAGGCTATGAAAAGCACAGGCTGTGTTTTCAGTAGCTTAAAGCTCTAGTGACGTGGCCATTTTTCCCACAATCAATGCCCTCTAGTTAGGTCAACAGTCCTGACACATCAGCATCCTTTTGCCCTAGACTGGTTCGGAGGCAGGCGTAGCTAGGATATACCCATCAAGGTCCAGCGGTCTCATTCCCCGGAGACAGGGTGCATGCGGGAAGAGTGTAGGACACCCCTGAACGTCTGCCATGGGCAAAAGCAGAAAGTGCAAGGACCAATATAGGGGAATGTGTCTGGCGCGTGTTCACTAAGAGGGGTTTCTCAAATAACAGTAGTGATAGTTTCAAGAGTCCCACAGCAGAGAGCGTTGTGGCATCGGGGCTTCATGTCCAAAGGAATGCAGAGTACAACTCTAGAAACGGAAAGCCAGAAATATGCTACTATAAAACTGCAAATCCATAGGTTGACATCAAGTAGCGTACTAGGTTAAGAAAAAATAACGAACTCTGTTTGGGTAAAGGGTTTCTAATTGGAATGTGGAAAGGTTTGAGATTATATAGAATATTACATATAAATAAAATCAGTGGTTATTTTGTTCGGCACTTCCAAAGTTGGTGCACGAAAAAACAAATAAAAGAAAAAAATTAAAACAGCCTAAGACATTGGGTGCGAGACATCACTGCTGAAGCATTAGAAACTGCTCTCAAACACCCTCTTTTACTGACAAAGAAGTTCCTTATTACTTTAATCATCTCATGGGTGTCAACAACATGGGAGCTACAAGTCTTCCTGAAAAACCATCAGAAAGGGGCAACCTAGCTCGAACAAAAGTAAAGCTTCCTTCAAACATCATTATGGAATGACAAACATTATTATGGAATGACAAACACTAACTCAAGAACACATACAGCATTGCTTCCCTGATACTTTCACACACGTGGCAGTTTGCATACCAACACGCCCACTCTAAGCAGGCGTCTGGACAGCTCTATAGTGTTTCAGAGTCATTGAGACGTTTGTAACTATGCTGAACATATCTGGTGTCTTGCAAGTTTTACAGAACACTTGTCCCTTATCCACAGCTACTTTATTAAGTCTGTGGTTTCCAGGGCGAAACACTACCTACATAATGTAGGTATTCACTGCTTTTTGAATGCCCCCTCTCCCTCCCCTGCCCACCCTTTATAACACCACCATTCCTACCCTAAACTTAGTATAATGTAAAATCCCCCATACAATCAGAGTTTTTAGAACACATTCCAAGCTAGGCAAAACAAAAAACACTGTTCCAGATTCAAAAAGAAGCACACACTATTGCGTCATCAGCCAGGGGTTTAAACAATGCACAAGGATGTTTTATATAAAAACACAAAACCCAAAAAAATGTTAAGTCACTTGGTCTCATACAGCAAAAATCAATTGTAGCTCTTGACATAGGCAGGGACTGGTTAAACCATTTTTGTTTGTTCTGTAACAAGTACTGTAACGTAAAGAAAAAAGAAAAAACAAAGGGAAGCCCCCTTACAATCCAATTCGGGACAGGGGAATCATATAAAGCAAAAGAGTCCCTACCAGTAGTGAGAAATCACAAGTTAAACTGATGTTGGTGGTTAAAAAGCTAGCAATAAGGGAGGATATAGCAGTTTATGCAATACTATGAAGTCACAACATAACATCAAATACCCTCAGAGTAGGTTTACATAGGTTGTTTATTCACTTCCAATCTTTATAAAAAACAATGCCATAAAAACGTTACATCAAAGATACACAATATTAAGCAAGTGATAGTCATAAAAACATTTCATAAAAAATCCGTAATTTTCAAAAAACAATTGTCGTACATAATATTAGACACGTAGTGATCATAAAAGCATTTCATAAAAAGTCCGTAATTTTAAGAAAACAGTTGTCATCGTCAGAATATTTCATAAAGAGTCCGTAATTTTAAGAAAACAGTTGTCCTATTTAGTCCCCTCCTCACAGTATTGAGACGGGACATGTAGAATTGTTCACGTTTCTTTCTTTTGGAGGTCATGTCCCCTCCTCTAGAGTTCATCTGGACTACCTCTAGCCCGCACCACTTAAGCTCATCAATCGTATGCTGCTCTTTGTTCCAATGTTCTACGAGTGGTGCATTCTTCTTGTTGGTCCTAATGGCTGACTTATTCTCACATATTCTTGTCCGAATTTCTCTAGAGGTCTCACCGACATACCCAAAACGACATGGGCATGTGATCAAATATATCAAATTTTTTGTTCGACAATTTATGAAATTATTGATTTTCAAGGTCACACCATTAAGGAATACGGATGCTCCTTTTAGAATATTATCACAATTGGTACATCCTCTACATGCAAACGTGCCTGTTGGAAGCGGTGCGTTGTTGATGCATGGTTGATGGTTCTCCTTAGTTTCTCTGTAGGTGTGCACCAAACAGTTCCTTATTGTGCGATTTCGCCTAAATGAAAACATGGGCTTAGGTAGAGTCTCTTTCTTCTTATTCATAATCAGGTGCCAATTTCTATTAATAATATTTTTAATTTTGTTACTGATATTACTATAGTTAGTTACAAAAATCAAAGGCTGAATATCACCTTTGGTTTCATAAATTGTCGAACAAAAAATTTGATATATTTGATCACATGCCCATGTCGTTTTGGGTATGTCGGTGAGACCTCTAGAGAAATTCGGACAAGAATATGTGAGCATAAGTCAGCCATTAGGACCAACAAGAAGAATGCACCACTCGTAGAACATTGGAACAAAGAGCAGCATACGATTGATGAGCTTAAGTGGTGCGGGCTAGAGGTAGTCCAGATGAACTCTAGAGGAGGGGACATGACCTCCAAAAGAAAGAAACGTGAACAATTCTACATGTCCCGTCTCAATACTGTGAGGAGGGGACTAAATAGGACAACTGTTTTCTTAAAATTACGGACTCTTTATGAAATATTCTGACGATGACAACTGTTTTCTTAAAATTACGGACTTTTTATGAAATGCTTTTATGATCACTACGTGTCTAATATTATGTACGACAATTGTTTTTTGAAAATTACGGATTTTTATGAAATGTTTTTATGACTATCACTTGCTTAATATTGTGTATCTTTGATGTAACGTTTTTATGGCATTGTTTTTTATAAAGATTGGAAGTGAATAAACAACCTATGTAAACCTACTCTGAGGGTATTTGATGTTATGTTGTGACTTCATAGTATTGCATAAACTGCTATATCCTCCCTTATTGCTAGCTTTTTAACCACCAACATCAGTTTAACTTGTGATTTCTCACTACTGGTAGGGACTCTTTTGCTTTATATGATTCCCCTGTCCCGAATTGGATTGTAAGGGGGCTTCCCTTTGTTTTTTCTTTACTTTACGTACAGCTTGTTAGCTGGGGAGGCTTATTGTCACCTTCGGTCTATTTAAACTTTATGTGAGTATGGAAGGTATAAAAACCTATGGTTTCTCTGAGGACCAATTCAATAAAATAATTAATGGTACCTCAAAAAATATTTCAACTGTCACATTAGAGAATAGTGACGAGGAACAATGGAAAATACTTTGGTCCCTCAAAAAGAAGGTTATAAGAACTGAATTACATGCAGATTTCCTTATTGAATACTGCAAGAAGGGCATTATACCCAGAGGGTTACAAGTTAATAATGAACCTGGTATTTTTATTAAACATCAGAAGTTTATTGAAAACTGGACGTTTATAGCTAATCGGTGTAGCCGTGATTGGATGCTGTTAATTATTGAAACAGCGCATGAAGTCCTTATAATTGAAAAAAGAGAGATAGAAGAGTTAGAACAGAGGTTGAAAGATAATACAGTCCTCGAGGACGCGAAAAAGAAATTAGAGGAAATACAGGGGGACATCTTAGGCTATAAAGACTATTTAGTCAATAAGAAATCGAGTAAATTGAGGAAAGATGTCTCTAAATACAATCTTGAACATGTGTATCCCTACTTACAGAAGGATTTTTATGATAGACCAAGGGAGGATTTTCTAAATCGCAGACAGTGGCAACAACCAATTAAAAATTACCCTTCAAAAAACCTTTCAAAGAAAAATGTGAGATTTTTTGATACATCATATACGAGTTCGGACTCAGATAGTGATATTCAAACGGAAAATCGCAATACTGTAGGAAGAGAGTCAATACCCAGTGTCACTAGAGATACTCTGTCTTTTTTAGAACAAAGACACACAAACTTTGGACAACCAAGAGGAAGGATGAGAGGGAGGGGCAATTACAACCCTCAACCTCAGTTCCAACATCGCCCATATACAAGGAGTCAGAAGAAATGGGATTAGTGATAAAGGCCCCAGTTATAAATCTCTCACAGAGAATTCTGTCTCAGGATGAAGTCAATGTACTAGAGAAAGGGTTAGGTTATGCTATTACTTCCCCTGTTGACAGGTATAATTTAGAGAGGGACTTACAATGTTTTTTTCGTAAGATTAGACTTAATGCTTTCTTTGAGGATAAGGAGAGATTACCAATAGTTAATAAATCAGGGTTAAAACCTAAGTCAACTTGGACACCTCAGATCAACTTAGTCAGTAAAGATATTGATGCGTTTGAACGGATAGTCGACAAAAATATTGATGATCTATTGAATAAAAAAAACTGGGTGAATAATAACCTTAACACCAAGGAAAGAAATGCCCTTAACTTATTAGAAAAGTGTCATGATTTAACTATTAAACCCGCAGATAAGGGGGGCAGCATTGTAGTAATGCAAACAGATGACTATAATAGGAGGATGTATGCCCTTTTACATAACAATCATCACTATCAAAAGTCAAATAGGGATGAGTGGATTGCTTTAACTAATAAAATTAAGAGTATGTTATTGCTAGCTAGGGATGATAATATTATTTGTAATGATGAGTTTAACTTTCTTTTTAATACAAATCCAACCATACCTGCACTATATGGTCTTCCTAAAGTGCATAAGAAATTAGAAGATCCCCCAATGAGACCAATCGTGTCCAGTATTAATTCTTTAACTGAACCTTTAAGTAAGTATGCGGATGTGTTTTTACAACCTTTAGTAACACAGCAGAAAGCATATCTTAAGGATACCACCGCGATTATCCAAAAAGTAGAACATCTAGATTTTAATCAAGAAAAACAACTGTTGGTTACCTTAGATATTGAAGCATTGTATACGAACATTCCGCAAAATAATACAATACGCATGATTGAAAATCTGTTTAAATCAGAGGAAGTTGACCTCAGCCCCCATGCCACTTTTATAGTAGACTGTATTACACTTGTATTAAAAAATAATATTTTTTTGTTCAATAAGGAATTTTATAGACAAGTTAAGGGGACCAGTATGGGAGCCACTTGTGCTCCCAGTCTGGCCTGTTTGTATGTCTCCCAGTTTGAAGATATCCACATTTATAATGAAGCAGCGCCCTTTTATGAAAACATCTCACACTGGTCAAGATATATTGACGATGTGTTTTTTATTTGGACTGGAACCATGGAAACCCTAGAAGAGTTCATACAGTGGTTAAATCTGGGAGATAGCAACCTTAAATTTACGTCTCATTATAGTAGAAGTGAATGTGAATTTTTAGATGTTATTATCAAGCACGTTGATGGAGCCTTAAATGTTGAATTATTCACAAAACCTAGTGATAGGAACACTATGCTCCATTATAGGAGCAACCATCCTTCTTGTCAAAAGGATAATATTCCTTTTGGACAGTTTTTGCGGGTTAAAAGAAATTGTACCAGCATTAGAGATTATGATAGACATGCGGATAAATTGACAAAAAATTTTTTATCAAGAGGTTACCCGAAGAGACTTATTAGACATGCCTATAAGAGAGCTAAATATTTTAATAGAGATTCGTTCTTTGATAATAAGCAAAAAGAAACCAAAGGTGATATTCAGCCTTTGATTTTTGTAACTAACTATAGTAATATCAGTAACAAAATTAAAAATATTATTAATAGAAATTGGCACCTGATTATGAATAAGAAGAAAGAGACTCTACCTAAGCCCATGTTTTCATTTAGGCGAAATCGCACAATAAGGAACTGTTTGGTGCACACCTACAGAGAAACTAAGGAGAACCATCAACCATGCATCAACAACACACCGCTTCCAACAGGCACGTTTGCATGTAGAGGATGTACCAATTGTGATAATATTCTAAAAGGAGCATCCGTATTCCTTAATGGTGTGACCTTGAAAATCAATAATTTCATAAATTGTCGAACAAAAAATTTGATATATTTGATCACATGGTTGATCACATGCCCATGTCGTTTTGGGTATGTCGGTGAGACCTCTAGAGAAATTCGGACAAGAATATGTGAGCATAAGTCAGCCATTAGGACCAACAAGAAGAATGCACCACTCGTAGAACATTGGAACAAAGAGCAGCATACGATTGATGAGCTTAAGTGGTGCGTGCTAGAGGTAGTCCAGATGAACTCTAGAGGAGGGGACATGACCTCCAAAAGAAAGAAACGTGAACAATTCTACATGTCCCGTCTCAATACTGTGAGGAGGGGACTAAATAGGATAACTCTTTTCTTAAAATTACGGACTCTTTATGAAATATTCTGACGATGACAACTGTTTTCTTAAAATTACGGACTTTTTATGAAATGCTTTTATGGTCACTACGTGTCTAATATTATGTACGACAATTGTTTTTTGAAAATTACGGATTTTTTATGAAATGTTTTTATGACTATCACTTGCTTAATATTGTGTATCTTTGATGTAACGTTTTTATGGCATTGTTTTTTATAAAGATTGGAAGTGAATAAACAACCTATGTAAACCTACTCTGAGGGTATTTGATGTTATGTTGTGACTTCATAGTATTGCATAAACTGCTATATCCTCCCTTATTGCTAGCTTTTTAACCATCAACATCAGTTTAACTTGTGATTTCTCACTACTGGTAGGGACTCTTTTGCTTTACAAGTACTGTAACACCAACATCACTAGCACCTAGATGAGGCTTACAACTGTTACTGCACCCCCTCACGGAAGAACAGAAATGACAAGCAAAAAACAGCAGGTTCTAACGAACGTCACATCTATCCTCCTTCCGACCTTCGCTGGTGTCATGTAAGCTACACAGGTCTAAATAACGTCACAGGGCTTCAGTGACGAGCCACTATAGCACCGCCTGCACTGCGCTCCAAAACCGTCAGGTCCAGACAATCGTGGGCATGAGGGAAGCAGACAAACGCAATGTGCCTTGTGGATGAGACCATGAAAACAGGAGGGAAAAGTCAGTGCGCCCACGATAGTCAGGAACAATCTTGATGTTTGCGAGGAACAGGCTCGTTTCATCCATACAGATGGCTTCATTGTTCGCACAGGCCGCTTCTGCTCCCGATCACTGGCTGTTTAATTGCTGAAGTGGGTTGTATTGTCTGAGGGTAGGTACCATCTGCACATGAGATCAGTTGCTGATGTTCGCCTCAGTGGGGACCACCGCCCTCGCCCCGTGTCTTGTTAAAAACATCCTCTCCCTTTTGAAGACAACGTGCCCCCATTGAACAACCCATTTTAATCGGAGCAGGTGTTTCCCAATATTAGAGTTGTGGTCACGGAGAAAGGAAGGGACACAAAGGGTGCTGTGACACCCCAAGAGGGAATTTCAATGCAAAGCAGAAGCGTACAGTGTCAGCCACTGCAGAGAGAAGCAGCTGCTTCAGGGAAAGTCTCACGCAGGAGCAGTCTTAGACTAATAGAACAAGCGCACGTGCCTCGCACGGCAGCAGGGGGAGGGGGGAGAGGAGGGAGCCTGCGCGATTCACTTGCGGGAGCGAGCGGCGCCAGGAGCGATAATTGCTACCATATGGCACCAGCTGCTCGCTCACGCAAGTGAATCGCCAAACGTGCACGCGTTGCCATTGAAGGCAATGGAACGCGTGCACGTTTTTGGCTGAAAAGCCGAATCGATCGCAAAAGGTCTTTTTTCCTATGCAGCGCATGCGCGCTGCGTAGGCGAGACCTAAAAAGGGGAGTTCTCTAACACCTACCTAAGACTACTAGAAATGACACTTAGAAACAGGGATCTTGATTAGGACACTAGTTCTTTAATATCCGGTTATACAAAGTAAACATAAGCTCAGTACTTGAGTAATACTAAAATCCTCCTTAGCATCAGAAATAAAATAACAGGGAATTCCCTATGTCTTTCAGGAATACACTGGTACAATCAATGGAACAAAAAGGAAAATAAAAGGGAAAAAACGAATCTCCAGGGACAAAGTTCCCAAACAGATGAGTATTATGATGCCAAAAAATGATATGCTCATGAGCAGCACTAAAGCGCTGTTACCGTATTGCAGAACGTAATGGTTGTGTCTTTTTTATCATGGCAGGAGAGAAGGAGAGTCAGGGCTGCAGTGCCGCGGGAGCCCACAGACCTGAATGCCAGAGAACCGCTGAGGGATCTGAGAGAGATGCCAGGGGCCGCGAGGAGTAGACAAGACGATGAGTAGAGCAGAACACTAACACCCGGCGGCGAACCCAAAGAACAGCAGGTAAGCGACCAGGAAGTGATGCTTGATCCCAAACACTAGAATGCGAAGCGTTTCACTGTGAGATCGGAGGAGTTTTATACTCCATTGCCGGTACCCGCATGCGCGACATGGCGGTACCGGCAGTTTTGACAGTACACCCCCACTATAGCCCCACCACAGGCTTAGGTTTCTCAGGATAACGTCTGTGAAAGAGGCATAACAAGTGAGGGGCGTGCACGTGACTTGCAGGTTCACAAGTGTGATCCTCAACGCTATAACCTTTCCAGTGGATGAGCTATTGCAATTTGCATCTCACCCTTTGAGAGTGAATGATAGCCTCGACCTCATATTCAGGTTCATTGTCAATTATTACTGGAACAGGCTTCAATAAGGAGACATGAAAAACAGGTTGCATCTTCATTGAAGCAGAGAGGTCTAGTTTCATCGCAACAGGATTGATGATTTTACAGATTTTGTATGGGCCAATGAAACAAGGTTTGAATTTACAAGATCCCTTCATGGCAATATTTCTGGTAGATAACAATTCCTCATCTTCTACTGCATATGTAGGTTCCACAGGTCGACAGAGATCCGCTTTTTCCTTATATACAGCCTTAGCTCTCTCTAGTTTCTCTGCGGCTACCTTCATATGTCATGTAGATCTTTTACAAAGTCAAGAGCAGCAGGAGTAGGATGAGAGAGAGGAATAGGTGATAATATGGACCGGGGGTGAAAACCATAGTTGCAATAGAAAGGAGAGTAGTTAGTGGAGGAGTGACAGCTGTTATTATAAGAAAATTCAGCTACCCATATGAATGTGTCCCAATCTGATGTGGAATGCAGAAGTTGACATTTAAAATACTGTTCTAAACACTGATTTACTCTTTCGGACTGACCATCAATTTGTGATGTCTAGAGGAAAACCTGATGTCAATCTGTAGTAGGGCACCATCCCTTTCCAAAAGCTAGATATGAATTGAGAACCCTGGTCTGAAGCCATAACAGAGAGGAGGCCATGTAATCGGACTATGTGTTGTACAAACAAGGATGTAGGGATTGCCTTCAACGGAATAAAATGGGCCATCTTGGTCAAAAGATCCACAACAATAAGGAGAATAGTATTACATTGTGAGGTCTTTGGTAAGTCAACAATGAAATCCATAGAAATAGTATGCCATGGACTAGGGGGAGTGGGTAATGGATTCATTAATCCCACAGGAGCCTGATGAGAGGCTTTCCCCTGTGCCCACACATGGCAGGTTTGAATGAAATGTTTGGCATCGCTGGCCATATTGGGCCACCAGAAGTGTCGTCTGAGTAGTTCTAATGTCTTTTTGTACACAGGATGCCCAGAAAGGGGATGGGTATGGCACCACTCTAAAGCTTATTGTTGTAACTGTCGTGTAGGTACCACCAGCCCTCCTTGCATGTACAATAAGTTTTGGATCTTAGTGACATGTGTTTGTACTAGCTCTTCCACTTCTGTAGCTCTTTGTGCCTCCTCCACTGCCTTTAGATATTCTTCCTCAGAGCAAACAGCGCCTATAATACGTTCCCTAGCTATTATAGGGGGGATCACCCTGAGGTTCCTCAAGTTGATAGCCTAAACGGGATAGAGCGTCTGCTTTCGCATTTCTTCTTCCCCGCCTGGAATTGAATGGTAAAATCGAAGTCACTAAAGAACTGCATCCAGCGCAGCTGTCTCATTGACAAGGCTGTAGCTGATTTGAGGAACTGCAGATTCTGATGATCAGTGAGTACATTTAGCCTGTGATCCGCTCCTAATAGGTATTGACGCCATTCCTCAAAAGCTTTTTTAATGGCTAAAAGTTCTTTGTCACCAACAGCGTAATTCTGCTCAGTCAATTTATGTGAGTAGTATGCGACTGGATGAAGACACCCCGTACATGGGTCTGTTTGAGAAAGGATTCCATCTACTGTCATTTGTGAAGCCTCTGCCTCAACCATAAAAGGACGAGAGGGATTGGGATGTCTCAGAATGAGTGCTTGAGTAAAGGCTTCCTTCATCTTGTGAAAGGCCTCCTCAGCTGCTGGGGCCATAAAAACGTAGCTCTTTTTTTCAACGGTATGGTTATGGGGGAGGCTGAGTCAGAGAAGTTTTCAATGAAGCGTCTATAACAATTTGCAAAGCCGAGGAAACTCTGTTTCTTTCACATTTTTGGGGTATTGCCAACGTGTTATAGTCCTCCACCTTCTGGGGATCCATACTAATTCAGTGAGGAGTTAAAATAAACCAGAGAAAACACACTTGGGAGGCATGAAATTGACATTTGTCTAGTTTGCAGTACAGATGGTTGTCCCGCAGTCCCTCAAGGACACTCCTAACATGTATCTCATGCTCTTTTACTGAAGAGGTGTAAATCAGGATATCGTAAATGTATGCAATAGCATAGAGGTCTAACATATCCTTCAGTACTTAGTTTATAAAGAACTGAAAGGCAGATGGAGCATTGCACAAACCAAATGGCATTTCTAGATATTCGTAAAGTCCAAACTTGGTACAAAAGGCTGTCTCCCACTCGTCCCCCTCCTTGATTCTCACCAAATGACAAGCTCCTCATAAATCCAACTTAGTAAAGATTGTAGCATTCTTATTTGATCAAGGAGAGAAGATATTAATGGCAAGGGGTACCTGTTCTTAATAGTTACATTATTTAGGGCCCAATAATCCATACAATACCTAAGGCCTCCTTCCCGTTTCGGTATAAAAAAAAGTGATGAGGAAGCAGGTGATCGGGAAGGTCGGATACATCCAATTCTAAGCATCTCATCCAGATACTCACGTAAGTATAGGTTCTCTTTTTCTGTTAATGCATAGATCCTGCTACAGGGTATGCAGGCTACCAATCTGTTAAAGGTGGAAATATAAGTCATTAGATCTTTTGCTCACTGCTTCAAATTCAGTAATTCTGTATCTACCGACTGAATGAAAGCGTGCCTGTCGAATAGTTTTCTTAACTCTTCATTAAGAGCAGAGTAATTCTGCAATAATGGGTCATTCCTTTCTATGAGAGGGATGGACCAATTTGCTGCTGTCCCTCCTAAATAGGAAAGCACAAATGCCAGTTGGCATTGGCTGATAAAAGAAGCGAATTTGGTAGGATCACCCATAAACCACTCTGGAGGGGCAAATGCATAGACGGAGGTGTAGTCACTTGTATTACTGGGGCACTTGGACTGGAGGACTGAGACTGAAGTGGGAATTGAACACCTGCACCTCCTGCCATGTTCCCTAAGCTTGACTCAGGTCTCATACCCCGCTGGAGTGAATCTACTTGTATGGCTAAGGCTTGGGTCTCCTTTTGGAGATTACCCAGCATATGGGCTAGGTCCGCGAGTGTCACCTGAATTACTTCCATGGCGTTCGGGTGCAAAATAAAGCGTGGGCTTCGCATTCTGTTGGATTCCTACTCACGTTTCCGCAGGAACGCCATGCAAGGATGAGAGTTCCCAACTTCCCCCGGTCACTGATATACCCAACAGAGTCAGGGGAAGAACGGAAAACAGGGATGGAAGAAGAATATGTCCCATGACGTTCCCACTCATGGACAGGACCAGGCAACCAGGAGAAATCCCTACCAAAAAAGAGACAGAACATGTAAGTATGAAGAGAAATGCTAAAAGTAGATCATATTATTGAGGAACATGTGTGATGCTAAAGTACTTAAAGAATTCCCTTCTTCCACTAGATGACGACAGGGTTGTTCAAGTGGGGTTATAGTCTTTGCCTGCAGAAAGTGAAAGGAAAGGTATCAATGAAGATATACCATCATGAAATGAAAAGAATATCAAAAAGGGAGTTCTCTAACACCTACCTAAGACTACTAGAAATGACACTTAGAAACAGGGATCTTGATTAGGACACTAGTTCTTTAATATCCAGTTATACAAAGTAAACATAAGCTCAGTACTTGAGTAATACTAAAATCCTCCTTAGCGTTAGAAAAAAAATAACAGGGAATTCTTTATGTCTTTCAGGAATACACTTGTAGAATCAGTGGAACAAAAAGGGAAAAAATGAATCTCCAGGGACAATGTTCCCAAACAGATGAGTATTATGATGCCAAATAATGATATACTCATGAGCAGCGCTAAAGCGCTGTTATCCTATTGCAGAACGAAATGGTTGTGTCTTTTTAATCATGGCAGGAGAGAAGGAGAGTCAGGGCTGCAGAGCCGCGCGAGCCGACTGACCAGAATGCCAGAGAACCAACGAGGGATCCGAGAGAGATGCCATGGGCCGCGAGGAGTAGACACGACGATTACTGGAGCAGGAACGCTAACACCCGGCAGAGAACCGGAAGAACAGCAGGTAAGCGACCGGGAAGTGATGCTTGATCCCAAACACTAGAATGCGAAGCGTTTCAGTGTGAGATCGGAGGAGTTTTATACTCCATTGCCGGTACCCGCATGCTCGACATGGCGGAACCGGCAGTTATTACATTAGGTTTGCTGTTCACTCGATACTGAGAGATTGTTAATCTAACACAGGCTAGCTCTGACATCTGAGGCCAGATCATGTGTCATTTGTGGGTCAATTTTTTGATAGCTTTAATTCACTATTTTGTCACTTGTGCACACTAGCACCACTGCCTGGGCACAGGTTTTACTAATTTGTACTAGTTTAACACTCCAATACAACACGAAATTGAGATGTGACCAGTCAGCCTATGTGAAGGGCCATCCACTGTGTCCCTTCTGGTGTCCCCACGTTTTAGAAACTTTTCATCCTTTTGAGCTAGAAACATGTTTTGTTAAAATCTGCAGATTATGCAGCAGATGATGGATCATGTGGGAATGGGCCAATTCTATAATTATGTGGAAAACTTTGTTGTGGCCGCAAATTTGATTACTTTCAATAGTCCTGGCATAGATTAACAGGCAGCTCTGCAGTCTTTAGCGTTACTGGCAAATGGGTCCCTTTGTGGATGTTTCTAGAATCTAACCATTGAGCGCGAGGTGTGTAACCTCCTTGTGGATGTTTTTAGAATCTAACCATTGAGCGCGTGGTGTGTAACCTCCTTGTGGATGTTTCTAGAATCTAACTATTGAGCGCAAGGTGTGTAAATTCCTTGTGGATGTTTCTAGAATCTAACCACTGAGCGCGAGGTGGGGAACCACCTTGTGGATGTTTCTAGAATCTAACCATTGAGCGCGAGGTGTGTAACCTGAAGGAACAGAAGCTTTACGTGTGTCTGAGTGCTTCACAAATGAGGACATGACATTTTGAGGACTGTTTTGCTTGAGGGACAGCTTTGCTATCTCAACCCTTACTCATAGGTGCGTAGCCCGAGAGTAATCATTGGTATAGCACTGCTGTTTAACGGCCTAGTGAGAGCTGTGTACCCTGACGCTTATCTTTGCATATGCATGATTGCCTGCGAAGGACAGCTGTTGCTGGAATCATAATATCGATGTAACCTGTGAGGTAGCTTTGCTGTCCAACTGTTGACGACAGCTTTGGGGGCTCTGATAGAAGTCTCCTGTCTCAGACATTAAGGAGAGTGACGTGGCACAGTCAATAGCTCTGCTGTTTTAAGCATTGCTGAGACATGTGCAAAGAGAGAAGGAACTTTTATTGAAGGCCTTGATGAGAGCAGTGTAGCCTGAGGTAGATCTGTGGTGACGCAGACATTGAGAGCTGTGACGCATTTAGGGTAGTTCTGCTGACTCTCGTACTACCTACATGTGTGTAAATTAAATATTGCTCTGCTCTCTCAGTTGTTAGTGATGGCAATGGAAACTGAGGGATAGCTCTTCAGTCTTGGCAGTCACAGAGTGCATTGTAACCCCAGGAGTAGCTCTGTTGTCATAGGCCTTACAGAGGTGTGTCACCCGAGGGGCGGGCTCTGTCACCATAATTGCTACAGAGATGTGTGCATGCTAAGAAACAGCTGTGCTGCTCATGGCTTCGCCCAAATCTGTGTGACCTAAGAGGAAGTCCTGCTGTCTCAAATGTTCATCAGAGTTATGAAGGGTCTTACAGTATCTGCTGGCTCAGGCATTAATGACATCGATGTAACCCAATTGATAGCTCTGCTGTCTGGGAGATGTGCAACCAAGGAGGTAGCTCTTCTGTCTAAGGCTTTGATCAAAGCAGTGCAACCTGATGTAGATCTGTGTTGACTCAGACATCAATTAGAGCTGTGATACTTGTGGGGTAGCTCTGCTGGCTCTTGTGCTACCAACATGTATGTAAACTAAGTATAGCTCTGCTGTCCCAAGGGCTACTGACAGTAGTGCAAACTGAGGGATACAAGACATTTGCCTGCAATTTGGCATACACATTATTTTGTGTGCATTTTGTTTTTTGTAAGTGGATATAATTTGGGCTTGATATAGCCATACACCTATTTAGGAATTAATCTATATTCGAACTACCCAGGATAATGTCCTGCGTGGCTAAACACTTATTAGGGCCCAACGGTGAGACCTATTGGCTATGCCAAGGTTTGTTTAGAAATGCTGCAGTCATTAACTACAACAAGGAAAATGATAATGTACCAGCACAAAATTGCAGTAATGAACTCAAACAACTTGTGTTCGCTGATATATATTTACAACACTCATGTAAAGGAAGAAAGAAATGGGTCATGAGAAAAGGCAGTTGGCTTGAAAAATGGTGGCAAGATCCATCAGTGCCTGGCCTGGTTGAAACACGGGTACCATGAGTAGGAGCAAGACTCCGTATGTGGTTTGAGTACACTAAAAACACAGTATTAGTTAAGGGAATTACTTTCATACATCGTGGGGAGCTGCTTATGGTGTTTGCATAAATGTCTAAGCTAACTTGAAGACTTGAAGATGTCAGTATCCCACTTGCTAACTATTTTAAAAAGTGATCTATTTGTATTAGATTTTAGGTATGTAATAATAATATTTTATGTTTCATTGTGTATGATACTGTAATGTATTATTAGGGTAAAATTACTTATTTGTTCAATAAACTATTTACAGTTCAAATTCTTAGTAAGAAAAAATAAGAATGCCAATAGGAAAAGGGTAGGTTTTTCACTAACCTTGTGGACAAGAGTTAATGGAAGCAATGTTGTTTCCATCTCTCACCATCTCCACCAATGATCATATAACACTAGGGCCAGTGGTATAAGTGAGGAAAGAGGAATTGGACAAGAGAGAAACCAGACACACTGGAATCCACCCTCTGTTTCACCACTTCTGGGATCAAGAAGGTCTCCAGATTGTGGTGAATCTCTACAAGGCAAACACGTACTTTAGTTAACTTATCGTTGGAACACTGAAAGAAATCTCGATGTTTTGACACTGAGAACTCATGAAAGCTAAATATAAGGAAGCATAAATATGTCAGCATGGTATTCCCCATTCTGTGGCAAATAAAGTGTATTCACCATTATTTTGCAGTGAGATACTGCCCGGTGTCATTACTTCCAGTCCAGTGTTTGTTTTGCGGTGGAAATAATGGGGAATTCATAATGGGATCCAGTATGCACTTACAATTATGTACAAATATGAAATGTTCTCCTTGAATGAGTCCTGTTCTGTCACAGGAACTCTTAACAGAACAAATTATCCCTTGTCTTTTACAGCTCAAACCAGTGCGAAAAATTGTTCAAAATCTGTTTTCAAATGGCATACGACTTCAGGATACTTATCTGAAAACTAAAGTATCCATAGTCCAATCTACTAGAGGTGTTGATGCTTGAAAACCAACATCCATGAAACGGGATTCAGTTGCAGCAACAGTGTAGCACAAATTACATTGCATGGAAGCCAAGCCCCACAAGGAAAGTTATACCTGAAGGTCTAAGATGGTTGCTATTTGCCAGATTTAAGTCACCACTAACCTGTAGATCTGAATCTTGCTAGGGAAACAACTTGGAACCTACCAGTGTCCTTCCCTATTGGCAGTGCTGAACATGTCCTAGGCAGTGCTTGGCGCTGACAGCAAAGAAGAGATATGAGAGAAGGTACATAAGACGTAAAGGAAGATGGGGCGTAGTCACACCCCAATACCGGACGCACAGCGATCCTTCATGCATCACACAAATGCCACAAGTTAATCCAGTTTTGCAAATTATTTATTCCAATTTCATCCATAGTTTCTCCTTATTTCATGATTATCATCTCGTCACATGAAGAACATCTTACATTTTCACTGTATCCTAAATGCAGCAGAAATGCCACCAGGCCTTATTCTGAAGCAAGGAGTGTACATAAGTAATCCTCATAAGTTGATCTTATTGACCCAATGCATTTCGGGCCCTCTCTGGCCCTTCGTCAGGGGTACTCTACAAATTAAAACATATATTTGTTAGACTGTGTTTTAAAACAATTTGAACAAATTAATTCCTGCACATTATATTGTTAATCCATGTCTACAAAACAGCTCACCCCATATTCAACGTCTTCCCGCAAAAAACGTAGCCAAAACACTAACATTAAGTTGACACCCAAGCCTTCTTCTCTCGAAATTACCTCCCTTTTCACACTTATTTTTCCATTTATTATCGCTTATAAATCTGTTATTCTGTTCTCATCAATATACGAAACTAACCTTCTAATTCTTATCAACCACCAAACATTATCTAAATAAACCCATACCTTCAAGATCAGATATTATAGACGCCTTCCCGATCTGTTCACAAGCCTCCAAATGTTGCGTTCACTTTCTACTCTGCTTTTTAACACCTGTGGCATGTTCCCGCCCCTCTGTATCTCCCTTTACTCATGAACTCTTTGACCACCGAATCTCGTTATGCGTTACATCTGCGATCGTATTTACCCCCATTCTGGTGTTTTACTAAATCGTATTTCTTGGTTTTCACATCTTGCCTGTGGTCTTCCCATGGTTTCATCCTTACCCCGCTATAGAAATCCTCATTGATCATATCCCATGTACATCGGCCAGAACCTCTCTCTGCGTCGTGATCTGAAATACTACGAATCCCACAAGGCACCACATATGTCATCCCAACTAACCTCCATGTCCTGTTTATCAAAATATGTTGCTTTCATTACCTTTTATACACTCCCTCAAAACATTGTTCTCTCGAACTTCCTAGGCATCAAACATAAGTTCCCCGCCCACCCGCTGATGTCATTTATGACATCAATTATGTGATGTACCACTTTTGTTATTTCAAGCGTAAACTGTTAAAGACTATGGGGCCCATTACGATACCCGGCGTAAAAAAATCCGCCAGGCATGGAAGCGGCAAAAATCCGCCCGCACACACCGTCTGAACACCGACCACGCCATTACGATGACACAAACCGAAAACCGCCATCGGCGGATAAATCACACAAGATACCGCCCGCCATCGTCCGAGTCGGAGTCAAACCGCCCGCCACGGACGGAAACACGCACGACAACACAAAACCGCCCGCCCTCACGCCCGACACACCGCACGTGAGATTACGATCGCACCGCCATGAGCGCGGGTAAACTACAAATATACCGCCCGCCAGCGCAAACAACGCCGATGAGAATCGACACGGCAGAAGCCATGGCGCCCACGTCCCTGCACAGAAACCATCCGCTGACAAAAACAATCGCACACAACATGGCCAACAAGTCCACACAGCAAGGCACGCACAAATACACAAGCACAGTACACATCCCGAAAACACCCCCTGGACAAACAAAAACTACAAAGGCCAGAACCCCAGACACAACACACCTGAAAACAACAGACCATGAGGACACACCCACATAGGTAAGTACAAAAGCAGCACTCCCACAGACCACAACCCCTTGCAACATTGCAAACTAGAGAGGAGAGGAGAGGACACAGTGACACAGCAAGGACAGCAGCACACCACAGAAACGCACACATCACAACCACCACCACCACCACCACCACCAAACACCGGCACCACAAACCCCCTGCACATTACACAACACACACCGCACCAGCACCACAAACACCATGGCACCACAAAGAATGCCCAAGTTCACGCCCATGGAGCTGACGGTCATGGTCGACGAGATCATCAAGGTGCACCCACAAATCTATGGGAACCTGGTCCAGCACACACCACTAGCCACCAGAAAGAGAATGTGGAACCGGATCGTAGACCAGGTCAATGCAGTCGGGACCTTGCCCAGGAACAGAGTCGAAATAAACAAACGGTGGAATGACGTCAAGAGCCTGGTCAAGAAGAAGGAGAGCAAGAACAGAGAGCTGGCTGCCGTCACTGGCGGAGGGAATCCCGCGCTCTTCAAGACCTTCAAAGCGTGGGAGGAGAAGGTGCGAGTCATCATACATCCCGAGATCCTCGCCGGATTAGCAGGGGAGTGGAGGCTGGTAAGTACAAACTAATGTATACCAGCACACCGCTATGTACTCACATGCACTACCACCATGCCACAGCTCCCAGGGACAAACACCCCCATGTCCAGCACACAATACACAACACATCACACACACATGCAACAGACACCACCACACACAGCCCAAACCGAACAACTGTAAGATGCGTGGGGACATGTGTACACTCAGCCAGCCACGTAACCACCAACAGGTCCCCAAATATGCCAGAAGCGCCACAACGAGCACCCACCACACCCATGTGTCCGCCATAGCTGCACTAACCGACAAGTAACAGGTAAGTGGCAGGAACACAAAGTGCAGTGGGTGGGAGGGTGGACAGCCCAAGTACAAAACACACCAGGCCCCTAGTCCCACAGCACAGCAAGGAGGAGCATCCCCCACACCCCACAGCCACGTGTCAGCCACCGCAGTGCACAACGACAGCCGAAAGGTAGACATCACGGTCCACAGCAATCGGTGTCAGTGGGTGTCCAGCCACCACCACGACCCACAACACCCCCCACCCCCACAGACCTGCAACATGGAGCACCCCCGCTTAGAACCATGTGGCATCCAGTACAGTGCACGCACGAACAACCTGCAGGTGGGAAACTGGACAGGGCTGGATTACTGGAGGCATGAGGACCGTAACACGACCAACACATGGGACATGTCACGTAGCAGACGAACACGCAGCACCGCCCACCGTCACGAACAAGTGAACAATGTGCACACGGACATGAACCACAGACTCACACCCCACATGACCCATCACAAACACAGCAACACCCAAGGAGCCACGTCTGCATGCACAAGCCACACTGAATATAGTACCACACGGCAGCCACTGTGCAACCCATCACACACAACCGAAACACCATTGAAGTCCTGTCCATGTAGCCCCTACTGCCTGTCAACCACACACCCCACAACTACGCCTATGTAAGACAAACAACACTAGACGCAACAGAGCGGAACAACATAAATGCACACGAACACCACTGAACCCATCAAACACACAGACACACCATGCACATACAACATACCATCCATCCCATCCGTCAGCCCCAGTCTCATGAAAGGCATGTCATCCGCACAGCTGCCACACATACAGCAGTCACGCTAAGATACATGCCCATGACCAACCATGTGCCAGAAGTCAATGAAGCGCACGACACACTGTGAGCAACAACACACAACATGGGCCACACCCCCGAGCACTGCAGTGATGCACATGGCACAGGGCAGCACGCACACCAAGGAGATGGGACAACTGCAATACGTTGGCTGGCACACAACCATCACTCACTCATAACGATGCGTCCAATGCCATGTCCAGTAATCACAACAGACAGCAAATATGCAGGCCATGTCAAGCATGCACACACCTCAAACCATGCACTGTCATGCTGCCACAACACATGTCACGTTCGGCACCCATGGCTCACAGCATGTACCCCAAAAGCATATTCCATCCCAAATGCGAATCTGGGGCATGGCCCCCATGTTGCCATATGCGTTCCTAAGCGTCCCATCTGAACACCAAAAGCAAAGTACAAACCAGACCCAGGATGGGCCAGGAGCCCGCATACACCAGAGTCACAATAAGTAGGGGCACAGCAACACACCCATCGGCATGGCCAATCCGTCCCATGCCACATGTGCACAGCACACAGTCCCATTGTCAAGCACACACAACTACAAATGCCACAGCCACACACACGCCTCCGGGAAACCCATGTACGAGATTGCACGAACTGTTAATGTCAGACGACAAATACATACTTCGCCAGGTGCAACACAATAACAAATCTCATTCTCTCCACAGGTGACGAACTGCTGGATGCTGGGGATGGAGACAGCAGCCAGCACAGCCAGCCTACAAGCCCCCAACGAGGACACACGGATGTGGAGGATCTGTCCTCCTCTTCGGACACGGACCACCAAGCAGGCCCATCTGGTGTGGCAGGGCCCAGCCGCTCCCCAGGACCCCTCCTACCCACCAACCCATCATCCAGGGCTGCTGAACATTCCCAGCCCCCTGCTGCCACTGTCGTTGCGGCCACACCCACGGTCATTGCGGCCACACCCACGGTCATTGCGGCCACTACCATTGCCGCAACCGCCACCATCGCCGCACCGACCACCACCGCCGCCACCACCACCACGTCTTCGCTGGCACCAGCCCCAGCGCAAGTGGTGGCCCGGCCGACTGGATCCACCCTGGGAGCCACAGCGAGGACCGTGGTGAGCAATGTGGCTAGTGGGCAGGCCGGTGGCAGCAGGACTGGTAGGAGGAGCAGGGTCAGGGAAACGCAAGTCTCCCCTGGGAGCCATGCCCTGCCTCAAATGGCCAGAGTCCTTGGGGCCTATGAAGAGGCCCAAGAACAATGGGTCAGGTCTGCTTCAGACACGCGGGAGGTGCTGGGGGTGCTGAGGTCCATGGACGCCCGTATGGGCCAACTCGTGGACCTCATGGGCCAGCTGGTGGTGGCGGTGAGGTCACAGCCAGGGACAGCAGCTCCCCCTCCGCCACCACCTGCCGGGGCGCAGGGTCGAGCAGCAGTGTCCAGTTCCCCTGCGTCCACAGCCAGTGAGCACACCTCAACCACCAGCATGTCGCAAGCAGGCACCCCCTCGCAAACGTGGAAGGGGCCGTCCGAAGTGGAAACAGATCTCCCGGGAGGACTTCGCACGCTCCAGACGCAAGTGAGGCAGCCAGCCAGCCTTCCTTGACCACCCACTGCATTGACTTGGACTACGATCCCACTCCACACAGCCATCTGGATGGCATGTGTGTGTTGGACTATGGACATAGAACCAGTGGGTACACCCTGAGCATCACGCAGCCATGACCGACAGCTCATTGTCACTGCACGCACCACTTTTGTCATCACCTTACACACAATCACATGTCACAGTTTGAAATAAATGCACCTCTTACACAAACTGCTGTTTGTGCCCTGTGTTTTATTTGTACGGAATACAACGGCCACCTTGGGCGGAAAGGCACCTGATGCGTGGCATGGCAATGGAACCAGAGGGCCTGTAGGGACCTAGGGGTGGGAGACAGAACAGGAGCACATTCAATGAGTGTGTCACACACCCATCACACAGTACATGTCAACAACTACAAGCAATGTACACACATCGCACAGAGCAATAGGGCACAATGCCACAGCCACCAACAGTGGCATACTACCCTGGCCATGGAGCGTTGACACACAGCACGCAGTGAACAAACGGCCACCCTGACACAGCACACACACACCTGCACAGACACAGCCACATCAGCCGTCGTACATGGACACTCACCGTCAAGTGAAGTAGTGGGCGATGAGCTGCTGCCGCACATTACCAGCTTCCTCCTCTCCACTGTCCTCCTCACTCGAGCTGTCCTGGTCTGCGGGCTGGGGCCCTGGTTGATCTCCGTCATCCACGATGAGGGGGATCTGCTTCCGAATGGCCAGATTGTGCAGCATGCAGCACGCCACCACTATCTGGCACACCTTCTGTGGGGAGTACGCCAGCGCACCCCCGGTGCGGTCCAGGCACCTGAACCTGGACTTGAGGAGGCCAAAGGTACGCTCGACCACACGTCTGGTCCTCCCATGTGCCTCATTGTAGCGATCGTCTGCTGGGGTGCGAGGATTCCTCAATGGACTGAGCAGCCATGCCCCATTCGGGTACGCAGAGTCACCTGGGTGTGAGGGACACAGAGAACCGTTGCTATTCCAACTGGACAGGGGACAGCATCGCACAACCAGCACGCTACACCACTCCACATACTCACCGACAATACAGCCACGATCCTGTTGCAGATTGGACATCAGTCGTGGCAAGATGCTGTTGCGCATTATGTGTGCGTCATGGGCCGAGCCTGGGAACTTTGCACACACGTGGGTGATCACCATGTCCGCAAGGCACACCACTTGCACATTCAGGGAGTGCGTGTGCTTCCTGTTGCGGTACAGGTGCTCAGTGGCCTGTGGTGGAACAAGGCCAACATGTGTGCAGTCAATGGCTCCAACGATGTGTGGGATTCTGCCAAGGGCATAGAATGCACCCTTCACTGCCGCCAATTCACGAGCCCTGGGGAAGCGGATGTACCTGTTTCGGTACAGCATCATGGCTGCCAGTACATCCCTCAGCACCTTGCTGAACATGGGCTGGGACATCCCTCCTCCACTGCCCACTGTGTGCTGGAATGACCCAGTGGCGAAGAAATGCATGGCGGCCATCACCTTAGCCGTGGGGGTGACAGCTGTCGGATACACCCTGCGGGGACGGAGATGGGGTTCCAACATGGCACACAGTCGATGCAGGGTTGGCCTGTCCAGCCGAAACTTCCTAATGACCTCTGTATCGTCCATGTCCGCCAGCAATTGGTATGGGCGGTCAATGTTCGGTCTCCGCCTAGGGAAAATGGCAGTGGACACATGTCAAAGCAACACAACACATAGCAATTTCGCATACACATCACTGACATGACTGAGCAAGCACATGAGCCACAGCCCAGCTGTCAAGCTGGGACGGCACAGCCACAATACACTTACACAGGTCTCCCAACAATGGCAATGGCTAGTGATACAAACCACTGCCATGTGCATGCACATGGGGATCTAGGCCCCAATGACTTGCGGGGCGTGCTGATGGGGACTGACTGCATATTCGTCAAGCGGCAACGCCACGGCAACATGAATGTCTGCTGAGCATGGAACTGCTTCCGAGGCTGGATGAGTATGGCACACGACGACGACGATGTGGGCACAGGCTGAGCGGCCAAAACAAGTGGGACCTGTGGCACGAGGGGATATGAGACAGTAGTAGGTGTCAGCACTGCACCCTATGTACAGCACTGTACGGATCACACCTCCCGAAACATTGACAGGTGTCCACATTGACAGCCCCATGCCAAGACGGCTGTGTGCTTGCAGTCACATGTCACAGGTGAGAGGTTACATTGCACGTGCCAGGTGGCAGACGTACATAGTGGGAGCTGGCATGTGTGTGCATGTGTCTCCTGTTCAGGATCCACCAGATGGGCGCTGACTCTGTACTGACCATTGGACACAGCATGTTCCGTGGAAGGCTTGTGTGTGTGGGATGGTGGCACTGGATGTGCCTCCGTTGGGTGGGGGCCATGCACAGGGCGGGTACGTTGATGATTGCGCATTGTTGGTCACGGTGGGTGCACCCACTCAGATGTGTTGCCCTGTGTTCAATTCCTATGTCCGCATGATGATGGACTGTAGATGTGGGCAGACTACACATTGGTCGATGTGCTGTCTATATGCATGTGCCTTCACACCAGGCACAGCTGCCCCTGCACATGTGACCCCTGCTGGACTCGCTGCTGGGTCTGTGGAGCTGATGCACCTTCTGTGCGTGGGGCGGACAGCTCTCCTCACTTCCCTCATTGCGCATGTCATGACTTTGCCGCAGGTGACATGGATCATGGAGGGCCCACATGTACGCGTGGGTAGGCTACACATGATTGTTCACTGGTCGCCACCCCCAGTCAGTGTTTCGAATGGGAAGGTTGTCGTGCTGGTGGTATATTCGATGTGGCGGATGGGCGGGCCTAGGTGCGGGCTTACATTCCGGACATGGGGGGTAGTTGGATTGGCGACTAGTTGCAGTACACACGGGACACGTCTCTTCCTTTCCACATCTGGGTCATCCCTTGTACTCACTGACAGTGATACAGTCATCTTCGCCCCAGCCCTCATGTCCTCCCCTCGCTCCCCCAATATGCATGTGCACCTGCGAGGCTAGCGCTTGCACAGGCAGCCCCAAGCTCGCACCAGAGAGGGCAAGGAGTGTATGTGTGGGTCCAGTTGCACGAGTGGGCTGTCTTAGGGTATGATGTGTTGCGGGACGCCGTCCACCTGCGTGGTGCCCCAAATGGAGACCCGGCCTGCATGGACTATGCATCACAGTCTTCGCCTTCCGGATCCGCCACCTGCGACACCCAGTGGCTGTGGCTGCCGTTGCGGCCATGCCGCGTCCGTCTGTGACTGATGGCCCACACATTCACTCTTTGGCCTCTCTGGGGAGGGCTCGGGGGTGGTGGCGCACGCGCTTGCACTTAGTCGCAATGGCATGTGGCGTGGTTGGTATAATGGGCAATGGATGGGATGGTGCGAGCCACCTCCCGTGACGTCAGTGCTGCTCGTGCTGTGGTGCGTCCCCCTACACTTCCATTTTACTTGTGCCATGCTAGACGTTGAGGTTCTATTGCCTGCGTGATATGACCAGGAGGAGCGCGAGGAGACCTCTCACACACCATGCTCCACTGCCATCCCGTGCCCTGTATCGCCTGTGCGGATTGACTATGTTGGGGTTACACCTGGTCGACTGGGGCTGTGTGTGCCTTGTCAAGGGGCATGGCGGGCGCACAACAGGATCCAGCTTGTCCACAGAGGGTGGGCTGAGGTGCACATGGTACCGCTTTGTACATGTGCCTGGCTGCTGTGCACACACGTGTTCACTCCCCCCCCGACAGGTGTCCTCTCACAATGCCCAGGGAAGCGGTGGTGTACTGTTCATGACCCCTCCCGACACGGCGTGCTCCAACTTGGCATGTGCGCATCTACCCGTCACACCCACCCACCTGAGCACTGCGTCCATACGACTTCACACGACACATGTGTGTCTTCCACAGTTGTGCTACTCATTTGCGTTGACATCCAATACCAGTGGACTACATGGTCATGTCACGACTGCCGTGTACTTCACATACTCTCATCCTCTCTCATTCGTACTTGTGAAATGAGTCAGCGGAGACAGTTTTGGTTTCAAACATTATATTGAGTCTTCTGTCCTCTGTGATGCAGTATAGTGGACACTACTGGCAGCGGAATACATGTTGAGGATATACTGAGCATGATTGCAAATGGGATAGGGTGTGGGGTTACATGTGATTGGCTGTTGCATGTGGGATGTGGGCTTCAGAGTTACATCTGCTTGGCCAAGGCTGTGCTAATGTACATTTACGTATAGCTGCGGAGCTGCGGACTTTGACACAGACGGTATACATGTAGCCTACCAGACCGCTTGGCATCATGGGCACAGTCCATCTCAGTTCCATGTGACAGGTTTGCTGCGGTTGTTCCTCATGCACGCGTGCATGTGAGATGACATCAGGGCATGTGCTTGCGTGCATGCAGCGGCGTGCCACTTGTTGTTGCAATGTGGTGGTTACTGGACATGTCACAGTCACTGGGGTCGTGTTGTTGTTGTATGCACTTGTCATCCATGCAAAGGTCCTGGTATGGGATTCCCGGGGCGGGGGTGGGAGGGGTGCAGCACCCACAGACTCCAGGCGACCTATTCATGTCCACTGAGCGGTGTGTGTGTCCATGGGCGCTGGATCCATGTCGTGTCCTGGTTGTTCGTGCAGTTCCGTCCATGTGGGTGCGATGCACAGACCCCATGCCACTGCCTCCCACGATGCATGCGGTGTTCCTGGATGTGATGGGGAACAGTGTGCATGTCCCGGTCATATCCGATGTCATGGCGATGTCGTTGATGGTGTGGTAACAGTTGCCGGTCGTTTGGTATGGCTGTTGTGGTGGTGACTGGCCAGTCCGTGCGGAAGCTAAGCATGGGTGCGGGGTTGGACATCATAGGTCAATCGGGGAACCTGCGTTGTGGTCCGACGAATTTACAGGTTGTCAGGTATGCGATGCCGTCCAGCAGGGCTTCCATGTCATTGGTGGTGTACATGTTTGCCAGCCAATGTAGCGGATGGTGGCTGTCAAGGTGTTGTTCGTAAGTTGTCCCTTGGAGGACCATGATGGGGCATGCTGGGTGACATTCGATGTAGCTGTTCTCGATGATCCGTCGTGTGGAGGCACAGTGGTCCCATTTCAGTGCGGGTGCGATGTTGGCCACATACGCCATGCCCCCATAGGCAGAGCAGGCCCTGTCGTGTGCGTCCAGAGGGAGGAGTAGTGGTAGCAGGTCCGCCTTTAGACATGCCGGGTTGGAGAGGCATATCTCCACGGGATGCTGGTAGGGACACCTCCGACAGTAGAAGACGGGCATGACGCAGCTGAACAATGTGATGCGGTAAGTCAGTCGGTAACTTACGTTCAGCAGGGACAGGAGATCGCATCCCAATATATGTATCAGGTTGGTTTTGTACAGCTTGAGCTGTCCGGCGTAGTTGGGTAGGTGTGTTGCGGTTGCCATTTCGCAGCGGTGCGTTGTGGTGGCGTGCTCCGGCTGTGTGTGCAGTCTGCAATGTGCACGCTCCGAGGTTGCTGTGAGCTCTGTGTAGTCGTAGGGGGACAGGACTTGTGTTCTGTTGGCTTGTTTGGAGGACACGGGCCCTCATCCCACATGCTTCTCAGACAGTTCAAGGTCAGTGATGTGTGACTCCTTCCAATTAACTTGCATGTGGCCGACATGGGGGAGTGTTTTCTTCTTTCTTCCCCGTCCGTTGTGTGCTTCTGTGATATGCGCTATCTGCCCTGTGGTCGGTCTCCTCGGCATGCCTGTGTTGGTCTTTTCTTGGACAATGGCTGTATTCACCGGCTTCTTTCGTAGGGCTGTGGTTTCGGAGTTGGAATGGAAGGTCATTCGGTGCTGTCTGCTCTCCCTTGTGTGGGCGGCAGGCTGCCTTTCCGCTCTGCGTTGGGCCTTGTGTGTGAATGTTATTCTTGGGCCACCTGTTGTCGGTCCCCGGGCTCTTTGGTGTTCCGTTTTATATGTCTTGTTCATATGTGCAGGGTGGTATGGGTGTTTCAGTGTGGTACTGGCGTTCCTCTTCCCGAAGGAGCCCTGCTTCTCCTAGTTGGTGTTGCCGCCGCTGTGTGCTTCGCCATGTTTGTTACACTGGGGTGTGTCCTGCTGTTGCGTGACTTCACTGACATGTGTGCGTCGGTTGTGTGGCGTTGGGTGTTGTCCGTGAATTGGGCGTTGGGGACATGTCTGTGGCAGGCCTGTCACGTGTCATGTGCGTTCGGGGTGGGGCTGATGTGTGTGCTGCTTGGTTGTGTCCCTGTGTCTGTGTGCGACGCATGCATGGCGCTGCGGTTGGCCTCTGCGTTGTGCGCATGTGTGGCGGCGTCATCGCCGCTTTGGGGCCGTGACGGGGTCGTTGGTTCCTAGTCCCAGGTGGTGTGTACACATGTGTTACGCGATGTTACAATTTGGCCTGTGTGTCATATGTGGATGCAATGGTGGATGTGTAGTGTACACGCGCTGGGGGGTTGTCCGCTTTTTCCGCCCTTGCACTGTGTGCGCTGTTTGCGTGCACTTGTTGTGTGTGTGCCTACCTGCGTCTCCGCGGTACGTTGCGTCCTTGGTGGTGCATCAGCAAGAGCATGGGGAGGGCCTGCAGTGCTGGATTCATGCTCGGGGAGCCGCTTCTTCGTTGTCCGTGCTCGGCGTCCGTGTTACCGCTTCGGTTTGTCGTACGGTATCTCTTGGCCGTGGGAGCCGTTTGTTTGCGGCATCGTAATTTATGCGCCGGGCGGGACGTGTTTTCGTCGGACGGTGTGTGTCAGTTGGGCTGCGCCGCTACGTGTACGGGCGCACTTTGATGGCGGACGGTGTTGCTGGCTTGCCGGCGGTGTTTGGCCTACTTTTCGCATCGTAATTGGGCGGGCGTGTGGACTGCTGCGTGCCGGCGGTAACTGGTGGTTTTTGCATCCGCCAGCACGGTGGTTGTGCTTCCGCCCGCCATCGTAATGACCCCCTATGTTCATAAGAAATTTGATAATACGCTTTTAAAACGTGCATTATAAAAACACGTTTACAAATATAAATCAAACCACAATCCTCCAACATATGCTAACCAAGTTGCATAAGATTCTCTTTTAAGGAAAAACAGTTCTTGCGATTGTCTCTAATGTGACGACATTGTATTAGTTGAGTTGTTATCGGTAATCAGGGCAGAAAATAGTACATTAAAAAAAAGACAAGCGTCAGAGTGCACACCAATTTCTTCCATTTTTCATCATCTGGTATTCTGTTTAAAGTTTATTCGAGAGAAGAAGGCTTGGGTGTCAACTTAATGGTAGTGTTTTGGCTACGTTTTTTGCGGGAAGACGTTGAATATGGGGTGAGCTGTTTTGTAGACATTGATTAACAATATAATGTGCAGGAATTAATTTGTTCAAATTGTTTTAAAACACAGTCTAACAAATATATGTTTTAATTTGTAGAGTACCCCTGACGAAGGGCCAGAGAGGGCCCGAAATGCATTGGGTCAATAAGATCAACTTCTGAGGATTACTTATGTACACTCCTTGCTTCAGAATAAGGCCTGGTGGCATTTCTGCTGCATTTAGGATACAGTGAAAATGTAAGATGTTCTTCATGTGACGAGATGATAATCATGAAATAAGGAGAAACTATGGATGAAATTGGAATAAATAATTTGCAAAACTGGATTAACTCGTGGCATTTGTGTGATGCATGAAGGATCGCTGTGCGTCCGGTATTGGGGTGTGACTGCGCCCCATCTTCCTTTACATTTTACAGACACGTGGAATAGGGCAGACCACGCTTCCGCGTTCGCATGCGAATAAACTTTAAACAGAATACCAGATGATGAAAAATGGAAGAAATTGGTGTGCACTCTGACGCTTGTCTTTTTAGAAGGTACATAAGAGACATCATTGGCTTAAAGCCACACAGCTTATCTAATTAGATGAAGATGCTGTCAAATTTTCTGTAGTCTCCCATGAGTGATGTCCTTTTTATACTAAACAGAACACAAGCTTAGTGTTCTTACACCAGTCTTCAATCCACAAAGCTTTTTCGGACATACCAACAATTTGGTCTAGTAAATTTTAAACATTTAACATAATGGTACGGTACCTTTATCTTGTTAGAGTCAAAAGAATCATCATGAGATTGGTCTTGTTTTGATGTTGTATAGATGTTGTTATTATGCCACAACTCAAGACACTGATCAGAAATGAAGGTTCACATAGGGTCTGCACATAACATTTTGGAGGCCAAAGAGATGGTTGTTAATAGCACAACTTTGAGGGCATCACAGAATCCCAGTACTTAGTTGCAGGACACAGTACAGGGGCCCAACAGGAGTCCCACAATCCAAACAAGTTATCTCTGACTCACCCTACCTATCAATATCTTGTGGCCTCTGAAGACAGCACTGGGATAGGTCAAATAATTCCAAGGATGAAAGGAAAGTCTTTAAGGTGATGCTGCAGAAGGAATTTCAAGATGTACCACAACAGAAAACTTCTCGGATGATGTTCTTCATATCTGGCGTAAAGATAATCTTGACTGAAGAGCCAGGAATACAGGTGAAGAACTGAGCCCAAGCTGATGCTTTGGCTCATCAACAAGGAGGAAAGCCAAGCACCTGATGATAACCTGTGTGTAGCTTATTTAAACTGTGGGAAACTCAAATCCTACAGTAGAACCTCGAATGCCAGAATCCTCAAATCCTGTAGTTGGTCATCGAATCCAAGAATTTTCAAATCCTAGGGTAGAGCCTCAAATCCTGCTTGGCCAGCTATTCAGATAGGGCATGCTGCCATAGCTTCTATGGTGCCTTTATGGGGGCAGGATTCACTGTTATCGTAGAGGGAGGGTAAAAACTAGGCAACACACATAGCCACAACCCAGGGTGGTATGGCTTCTGTCACATAATGCAGGTGACATGCTGAGTGGCAATGTCCTGAGTATAGGGTTGAATGAGTGGTCAATAATTCCAAGGACTAGAGTTTGATGTTAGTTGGAGTGAGCACCAGTGACAAGCCATGACACAGCCTCTCTAGGCGTGCGATAGTCCGTCAGCCACTGTCAGAGCTGTGTGGCATATTCGATTCCGTCTGTGACCTCGCTCTGTAATGACTACAAGCCTTTCTTTTGCTGAATGGCAATCAGTGTAGATGGTCTCAAGATACTACTTCTTCACACATGAACCCAACTTGATGGTAAGCTGCACTTCCGTCCCTACATCTGGAGAGAAAGCTCAGATCTTTAGAAAAGTATATAAGAGGCCAAGGGATTGAAATATAATTATGTTAAATAGAATTGAATTGTCACTCTTATGGTGTGTTGTTTTTCAAATACTCACCCGAAGAAGGAGATAAAAGACTAGCTAAAGATCATGTATTAAAGCATGTGCTGGATTACATGCACTGCCAATATGTGGGCAAGAGAAGAAGATTGCTTTCAGAAAACTCCATGAAGTGAATTCACAATTAATTGAGCTGAATAGTTTTTCCTTGTATTTTTATGCTAGTTTCCTACTATAGAGGGCAGGAGACCTGGTATTGAGCTAAGGTTAGTTTCTTCTGTCCTGGAGAAGTCTGTGTGGGTCTGTGTGGGTTCACCTAGCTTAGGATTTCCTACATCTTATATGTAGTCCTCCCTCAGACACTGTACTAGTTCTTGGATCTTGAAGAGTGCTCAAGTTCTCCTCCATCTGAATATTGACTCAAAAATATTGTTTGACGATAATATTGTGATCAAAATGTAGTGACTACAAAAATATTGTGGACCAAAATATATATATTTTACTGTTTTACTATAATATTGAGCATTAAAATATTGTTTACCTTAATATCTTTTTTATTAGGGCATTTTATTGTATTATACTATGTTTTTATAAATTTAAATAACTAATTATTTAAATGTTTAATACTTTTTTAATTATGTATACAATTTACATTATCAGTCAGTTTTGAGGTTTATTAGGTGGGAAGTCATTTTTTAATTATATACTCATTAATGTTAATTAATTACTAAAGCAATTATTTCATACTGTTTAGTTATTTATTTGTTTAAATATTGAATATTATTTTTTGATTTTGGGTTGTAGGGTTTATTGGTAGATTAAGAGAGTAGTTTTCCAAATTGTGTATCTATAATTTGATAATATTTGAATGATGTATCAATTAGGCAAATATTATAACTGTAAATTAACTAAATGCGTAATCTCCACATAAATGTAAAATGCTTTTGTTTATTGTTTATGATTCACAGGAACCTTAGTAATATTTTATGGGCTGTGGGATTATTGGGAGGTGGTGGTGTATTGGTATTATTTTCAATAATAAGTTAATAATAAACATCGAAATATGTGAAATACGAAGAAAAAAATTTGGCTTTCTGTGTTTTATGTGTCAGTTTGAGGGATCTTTGTACTTGAATATTTCTTAATAGTTTTAATTTATTGTACAAATCTGTCAAATGTTAAAATTTTTGAAAAATATTGTATTTGTTTCCAAATCAAGCTAATTTAATGATGTTTATGTTTTTCAAATTTTATCACAATTTTTAATTGCTACTTATATTATTTGGGTGCAGTGAATCTGATCACCTCTCAAATATATGCACTTTTCCCAATGTTTGTTGTACTGGGGTTAGAATGGTACATTTGACTGACCACAATGTATGCATTTTCCCCAATGCATATTGGAATAGAGTTAGAATAATAAATGCGACCCCCAATGTTTGCACTTGCCCCCTCTCCTTACCTCCCATGTATGTACTTTTTCCAATGTTCCTTACACTGTATATCTTACTTCCCTAAATACATGCACTTTCCCTATTTGTTAAACTTTAGTTAGAATAGTAAATCTCACACCTCAATATATGTATTGTCTCCAAAATGTATTAGATTGGAGTAAGAATAGTACGTCTGAACTCTGGTCCTAAAAATATGTATCCCCAATGGTTGTAGGATTGTATATAGAATGATGCATTTGAATTGCTTTTTATTTGTTTTTAAATTTTTTAGATTGAAATTTGGTTACTATTTTTTACTTCATTCCCAATTTTTTGTAAGATCAATTGAGGGATTTAAATTTTAACATCATTATTTTAATATTATTTGATTTCTTTTTTAATTAATTGTATGGTGGTTTGTTTTTAAAATTCATTCCTATGTTTGTGTGATTTGGTATTTGATACATATGTTAAAAAATGTTTAATGGTTTAATAAATACAAACTATTTGTAAAATATTAATAATCAACATTACATTGTTACTTTTTGTATTATGTTAACTTATAATTTAGAGCCTTATTACGAGTACGGTGGTCCATAGGACCACCATACTCATGGTGGACTGCCACAGGACCGCTGCGTCTGCCAGGGATCCAGGATCCTGTGGTGGTGGTGCAGCGGTCAGGAGCACTAATATGCTGCCATACATAAATGTCTCAATGACCAAATTAATTAATTTCATTAATCAATTTCCTCTTTGGCTGTTCCATAGAGGTACGTCAGGACCAATTGTTTTTCTTATCGCCGGTGCTGCTGCGGCACAGCCAAGCATATTAGGAGTTGCCTGTCCACCGGCCCTTTCATATCGGTGAGCCCGCCATTGAAAGGGTGGCGGAGAGGCAAAAAATAGGTCTCTAATAGGGTCCCCTGCTGCTCCTGGGCCAGGGTGGATATGGGGGGCACATGTTGTGCCTCCCTTGATTTGCACCCCAAGTTCCTGCACAGTGTGGCATGTATGTCACACCATGCAGGAAGGTGTAGACGGAGCTCTGACAGCGGTGGTCTGCATGGTAGGCTCTTCTATGAGCCTAAAAGTCTGCTGCAGTCAGATCGCCACAGCACAGCCCACTGGACCAGGATTGAAGTCCTAATCTGGCGGGCAGCAATACCACGGATTTGGCAGTCCTACAGCTGATGCCGCATTGCACCGTCTGTGTAGAACCACCAAAGTTGTAATAAGGCCCTTAGTATTAGACTTAAGTATATTAATTGTTACATTTATTTTCAAATTAAATGTATTTTCAAGACCTTTGTTTAAACTTAATTCGTTATTTTTTATTTGTTTGTATGCATTTTTGCAAACATATTTCCAAAAAATGGCACGCTCTTCTGTGTGGCCAAAAAGAAAATCACTACCACACTGAGATGATTACAGTATGCCGAGTGCATTATACGTTCAGGACACCTGCATAGGGGACTCTCCAGCAGCATTTAAATAGCAGTATTGAAGTAGGATAACTAAGGCCTTGTTGGGCCTTATTCCCAGAATTATGTTTGAGGATCACTTGCTGCCTTCCACAGCCTATTCTAGCATTGGTGCTTCATTCTCCTTAACAAGAGCTTGGCTGCAGGGGCTTCAACCTGTCCTCCTCTCCAACCCATAGTCTCCTGACCTTGTATCTTTCTAGCAGAAGCTCCAAGGTCCTCGACTGCAGAACACTCTTGTTGTCTGCCCTCCAATGTCAACTAGGGCTTTCCGCTACTTACACTGAGAATATGCAACAACAAGGATCTGCAGTGCCCACTCCTAGAGTGGTTATGACACAATATAAGGGACCAAAATATGGATTCACCAAAAACATATATAATTTACCAAAATATCATCACCCCATTCGCAAACAAGAAATACTAAAATATCAATAACAAAAAAATTGCTGCAAAAAATATATAAAATACCACAATATTAAACTCAAACCATTAAATATATGCAAAACATTAAACATATCAAATGCATTAACCAAATAAACAAAACAAATATTTAAATCTGTATATGATAAACAGTTTAACTGAATATAAAACTAATTCAAGTAATTACACATATAAAAATAATATAAAATAATATATACAAACAAAATATTAACTCTAAATATAAATATAAAGGTATTTTAAGAAAACTTACATTGCCTACAACATAGAAATTTATATTAAACGTTTATTTAATAGCTCTTTTTTATTTTAATATCAAAAATAAATGGCATATCTAAAGCAACACAGCTAATAGATCAGTCCTTCATATCTAACAAAGGATCACAAATAAAATACCATCACAAAGGATCGAGTAGTGCAATAAATTAATAACCTTAGAAACTCACCAACTGTGAGCCATCAGATGAATTTATCAATGGTGAAAAATCATTAGAGCATTCACTTCTGCCGTGGTCCATTTTATCAGGTAACACAATCAAGCAGACCACAAAGATGCCTCGGATGACTTCCAATTCATGGCAATAGTATGCTTAGGTCTATAAATCTAGATATGGCCTTAGCTTTAAATGAGCTAGGATATAAGCCCAGTAGGCAGGTCTGCATGGTAAGCGATAAACGCCCGCCCGTAACATTATAGCATCATAAATCGTGTCCATCAGTGTAGACCAATATGTTTGAATAATGGGACCTTCCCACACCATGTGAAACAAGCAGTGGCAAAGCCAGTAGGTCTGGCATTGGCCACCAACCTTCTGGCAATTCTAGTCTTGTTTTGTCATAGTTTTTGCAAAGTTTGGTTTGGTGATATTCCCAGCCCTCATAAATTCAAAAACAAATCATTTGCTACAGACAAAAAAGTTTTTTTAGTCTCAAAGAAACCATGGATTATAATAATACTCCTTAGCACTGAAGGGAACTACTTTGTGTGTGGATGTGATCCTAATGAAAGGGTTGCATGATGTAATTAATTGTGAAGTCAGCTAATGGGTGAAGTGGGCTGACACATTGCTCCTCAATGCATGCTGAGTGGGTGGAAGAAAAATATGAATGACCGCCACCACAGACTAATGGATGACGTCTGGCTTAAACCCCTATTAGTAACTATGTCATACACAAAATTTTAGAGTAATCAAAAGATCTTGGTTAACACTGACCTAAAAAAGTCAATCAGTCTGACATTGGCTGCAAGCCTCTTGCCGGAGAAAGAAAGAAAGAAAGAAAGAAAGAAAGAAAGAAAGAAAGAAAGAAAAAGGGAAAGCAATAAAAAAGGCAGGAAGAAAAAAGGAAGGCGGGAAAAAAAAGGAAAGCAACAAAGAAAAGAGGAAAATAGAAAGAAGGAAAGAAAAAAGAAAGAAAGAGCAAGAAAGAAGGCAAGAAAGTGGTAAGAAAAGCAAGCAAGAATGTAGGCAAGAACTAAGAAATAAGGCAAAACAAAGAAGGAAAGAAAGAAAAAAGAAAAATAAAGAAAGAAAGACAAAGAAAGAAAGTGGGCAGAAAGAAGGAAGGAAAGAAAGACGGCAAGAAAGAAAGAAAAAGAAAAATGAAAGAAAGTAGGAAAGAAAGAAGGCAAGAAGTGTAAGTAAATATTTGTTAAAGACTCTAAACCCCTTAACGTTAAAAAGCAAACAAAGAACAAAACACCCTAAAAACATAACTAGTTGTAACTATTTTACTAACCGTGAAACTAAAAGAAACCTTCTTCGTCTAACAGACTAAAAGCACCACCTGAACCATATCTCAATTCAGTGCAGCAGAGACGAAAAAAAATCTATGTTAACACTACAGCAGACATGTAAGTATAAAATCTGAACAGTGAAATGCATTTAAAAATTTTAAATGTAATTTCCAAATATAAACATAAAGTAATACATTTATACTAACAGTTACAGTTAAAATGTCAGAAATAGCCATGTAATCTCCCAGAAAGGAAAGAAATTATTATCACAAATGGGATATACATACAGAGAGGAGAGCAAAAGTACAGAGACTATACATTGGAAATGTACAAAATAGTATGCTAAAACTTGTTATGGGACGTCTACAACAAGAAATTATGGTGTAATTAATCTTAAGAAGCACAATCACCCCTGTCTTGTGGTTTGTGGCTTCCCGGCCCTGGCCTGCCTCGCTAAGTTGTCTTGGGCCTGGCTGCCATTCTTCTTTCCTTTGCACACGTTACTCTGGGCCGTTGTTCTATCGACCTCTGCTCTTGCCAAGTTCTTCTTTCACTGTCTGCATTTTCTATCTTTCACCTTTTCTCCTGTTCACTTTGGGCTCAGACTGCACAACATGTACAAGGTCGAATAACAACGTTTCCTTGTCTTGTTGATTTGGCCAGTCCCTCACACCTAGACATAACACTAGGTACAGCTGCCATGTAAAACTTAGTGCGCTTTTAATGTTGCGGTTGGTCCGCTCTAGACACACTTGGAGACGACCTTTCCAGAGAGAAGAGCTGTGATTGTCTGCTGATGTAGTTTTGCATCTAGAGACTGAGGTATGGGGGTTCGCTAGTCAAAGCCCAGAGGTCTTCTATTTTCATAATAAACTGGCTTCCAGCACGGGGAGGGTGGTAATGTTAGTTAGACATATATCCACTGCTTTATGAGATGCTTTCCCCGTTCGTATTCTATGGAGTTGTAACTATGCTGATTATATTATTCATATGTATTATGCTAGTAGTACTGACACGTGTACTGTATCTTAGAGCACGTAAGTTGAAATAAACATTTTAACCTATACAGTGTCTCTTCTTACGCATGTTGTGGACAGGTACGAGTGAGGGACGAAAGAGTGTTCTTGTTTCTGCGAGTCCTGAGAGAGAGATACCGTGTTCTGGGTTGTCTAATCATTGGTACATTGGTGCTAATGGGACGCTAAGGCTAGTTGGGTTGGGGTTTTAGGTGCTAAAGGTTATGGTTGGCTCACCACTATATTCCGAGGTTCTATTATCCTGTGCATAGCTCTGTGTGTGCAGAATCCCTATGACATGGCGCGACCAACGAGTGGGGCGGCTTATCTGCGAGACGCTTGAGTAGTACTTGTGCTTGTCCACAAACCCCACACGTACACTTCCGGAAGCGTGTGTGACGGCGATACCTCCTATATTGAAGTTTTTGTAGGTTCTTTCAAGCTTGAAGTTGTTAAAAAAGGTTTCTTAATTATAACCCTTTTGTGCTGCCTCTTGTAAGGTTGTCGATTAATCCCGTTAGTAATGGCGGGTATAGACATAGCGGCGCATAGCCGCACAGCACTCCGGGATCACTTACGGGTGTATGGAGTGCCAGACACGGGAGTCGACCTAGTCTTTGTGGTTCAAGCCGATCCGGCTTTCCACTTTGAGGTGTTCTACTCTTGGATCACTTTTCCAGCGGTGGACGCGAACGATAATCTGTTCCATGAATATGAACCCACTAATGTTCCCGCTGTCTATCGACCGTATACTACTCTTGAAGTACCGCTCACGGCTTGGCAGCACCGTGTTTGGTTTAATGGCGCCCTTCCACAACCGACTACCACGGTTCGTTTAGGCCCCTTATCTATTGAGGGGGCCACTTGGCCTGTTTTGGCTGGGTACACCCCACATCCGCGTTATATGCCTATACCAGTCGCGGAACTGCGCACTATGTATGCGGCCTTGGTGCAGGTGCATCGAGCTTTAGTGCGATATGTTACAGGCAGCATCCATGGAGCCGCTCCTGGAGTTGCCGGCCAACCAGCTGCTGCAAGCGGAGTGACCATAAGTCCTGTCATGGTGAATTCGTGTCATGGTGAATTCGGTGATGGGCAAACGTCCACAAAATAAGGATGATTTTCCTTATTGGCTTGCAGAAAAATTTGACCAGTTGGAGGCAGTTTTTCCACACACAACCCCGGTGGATAAACACCGCATTCTTACGATTAGTTTGCCAAAAGACTTAATTCCCGAGTTGACAGCATGTGACAACTGGGGTAGGGTATTCGCAGCAGTACATTCTAAGTGTTTTGGTACTCCTTCCATGACAGTTCTCCCCTCAGTAATTAAAAAAGTACAGGATGAACATGGCCCTGAAGCGGCTGTGGAATTAGGGATGAGACTGGTGGGAGTGTTTGAAGTAGTAGCGGAGCTGATCCTTGCGAATGTCAAGGGCGATGCCGTGAACTTTCAAGTAGCAAATGCTTTGGCTTTAGTCCCAGAATTGGACAGGCCTCGCGAATTACCGAAAATTATTACCCAGGCTTACAAAACTATTGGCCAAAATAGCCTGGGCAACAAGCCTTTTGCAAAACAGCAAATACAATCGCAACAACAACAACAACAAACCAAATCTCAGCCTGAGAAAGATGAGAAACCAGTCTTCACTAAAAAGAGTTGGAGGCTGAAAAAACAGGGTAAGCAACAAAAGAAGCCGGGGTCGAGAGGCGCATCCCCGGTTTCGGTCTCTTCTGAACGCACTTATGATTTACGCGATAGAGCGAGAATTAAATCACCGGATAGGTTTCAAATCCCTGATGCGCATTCTCCTCGTTCTTCACAGGCACAGACTTCGTCACAGGCCGGTGGAGGAGACCGCCAGGATAGAGGGAGGGACCGAGAGGCTCCCCAGGGAAGAGACCAACCTCGACAACAAGTCAGAGGAAAAGCAGAAGACTTTCAACGTTTTCGACCACAATTTCAGAAGAAGAAAGTTGCCGCTGTAACAGCGAAATATGCCACAGACGGTGAGAATGAGGCTCCTGAATTGGACGTGGGCAGTAACCCTCCTAGACAGCGCCGCGGAAGTTACCATAGTGCGGGAGGCGCTACGTCCTCATATGGAGGCGACAGCAACTGAAACATTCATTACTGTCGAGACAGCTGACACCAGAGTGGCACCCCCTGATAGACTTTTTAATATTGTCATTCAAATTGAAGGTGATATACAGCGAATTATTAAAGGGATTTTTTGGGAAAATCTAACCTCTTCATATGATATTTTATTAGCGGAGGTGGATTGGCCACCCCCATTCGTTCTAGCTGCACGTACAGGGGAGGAGGCAATCCTTCCGAGCTTTTCTCGACATGTCCCAAAGGACAAAGCGGAGGCTCTGGCAGCTGAGTGGGCTGTGTCCCTGGCTCCTGCGTTATACCGCAACCACGTGGGTTGGGACGAAGAATCTCCCCCCCCATGAAATACCTTTGCGGTCACTACCGCAACCACAACCCCAATATCCCATAAAACGTGAAGCCAAGGGCCCCGTTTCCGAAATTCTGACTCAGTTGGAATATCAGGGAGTAATCGAAACCTGTGTATCACCTATGAACAATCCCCTTTTCGCGGTTTCTAAACCCGATGGATCGTACCGCTTAGTGTTGGATTACCGACATTTGAACTCTCATTGTCGGACCTTTGCGGTACAAAATACCCATAGTTCTGCGCTTGTAGACAGTCTTGTTCGTAAAAAATATAAAACGACACTTGACCTTTCAAATGGATTCTACACGCACAACTTAGCCCCGGAGAGTGGCCAATGGTGTGCTTTTACTTCCGGTGGTAAAATGTTCAAATTCAGGCGTCTTCCTATGGGCTACAAAAATAGTCCAGGCGTATTCGCCGCTCGTGTTGTCTCTTTGTTAGACGGCATAGATCCAGACGCATGTTCGTATGTAGATTACATTTATCTGACAGATGACGAATTGTTTCCGCATCTGACCCGAGTAGACCGCATTATTCTTGAATTTGCGGTTCAGGGTTACAAAATTAACTTTGCTAAATCTCACATTGCTGAATTTACCGTTTTGTTCTTGGGCTATGAGCTCAACAATGAAGGTAAGGGCTTAGCCCCCCATTTCCTAGAGAAATGTGCACTTCTGTGCCCTCCTACTAATCTGAAGAAGCTTCAGTCCTTACTGGGTTTTTTGAACTTCGGGCGTACATACATTCCCGAATACGCCCAGCGTATCAAGCCACTGTATGCCTTGATACAACCTACTTTTTCGAAGTCTTGTTGGCTTCCGGAGCATACCTCCATTCTACAGTCTTTACAGACTGACCTTCTTGAGTCAACATTTCATCTGACGCGTGATAACCACACAAACTTGGTGATTAGAATCATACCAGGGGCAGTGGGTTTCACGTACTTAACCTTTAACGAAGGTGATACAGTACCCATCGCATACAAGTCACATCTGTACACTTCCGCGGAAATGCGGTTTTCCTCTGTAGAAAAAGTTCTAACAGCAGTGCAAATAGCGATTCTAAAAGAGCGCGCACTGGCACAGGGAAAACGCATACTGGTGGTAACACCATATCCTGCCTTAGAGGCAGTGACCAAAGCAAGTGTACCGAACTCTAAAGCTTTGCACCCCCGTTGGATTCAATGGGCAACATCTTTGACGTCTCCGGATGTCACTTTCATTTTCGATTCTTCTCTTCAGACTCAGGAGTTTTTACAGTATGAATTCGTTCATCCTCCTCCTCTGTCTTTACTGCCGCTTGAGGATTACGACTGTGTGATCTACACTGATGGTTCGGCACAACCAGCCACAGGGTCCAAGCATGCTTATTCAGCCGCATGTGCTATTGTTGCAGGTACCTTTGTGAACGGAGAGTTCAAATCCACTGTAGTGCACACTCAGACGCTCGGGGATAGTACCGCACAATTGGCCGAGCTGCGCGCTTTGGTGCTTGCACTTGAGTTCGTTAATCCTGATGTGACCACTCTAATTGTGTGCGACTCTTACTACTGTGTTCAATCATATAATGACAATCTGTTCTTTTGGTCGCAAAACGACTATAGAGACGCTAAAGGCAACACAATCAAGCATAAAACGCTTTGGGTTCGAGTGGCAGAATTACAAAAACGTCTGCCGCTCACACAGGTGGTACACACCCTAGGCCATCAGCGGGTGGGCACACACGCTGTTGGTAACAGTTTGGCAGATGAAGCTGCTAAATCAGCAGTAGTCACGTGTTCAGTAGCAGCAGTTACTAGATCCATGTCTAAAATAGACACCGATATCTTGGCAGCTATTGCTGCGACAAAGGAAGGCGTTAATTACCCTAGGGGTTTTCCTTCCAAATATTCTTATCAATTAGGTCCCGAACAGGCTCCTTATGTAACAATACCCGGCGTTGGGGATCGGCTGATCCCCAACGCGGACCGCAGGCTTTCCTTGATAACGGCAGCACACGAAGGCATGGCTTCGGCTCATGCGGGTGTGTCTGCAACAGTTTCCATCTTACAGCAGCGTTACTGGTGGCGTGGCTTATATAAAGACACCCGTACTTATGTGCTTTCCTGTGACGTTTGTCAACAGATCAAGCCTTCCACGGTTACACGACCACCTCAGACCTCGCTAGGCATTTCTAACAGACCCTTTGGGTGTGTTTACCTGGATCACTGCGGTCCATTTTCTTCAGACACTGCCTATAAATATATCTTAGTGGCAGTGGACTCGTGCACACGGTTCATCTGGGTCTGGCCACAACGGAGTGCTGACGCTCGAAATGTCATCAGGTATTTGCGTGTCTTTGTGGGAATTTTCGCATGCGGCACCTTCCATTCTGACCAAGGTCCGGCGTTTGCCTCTAAGGCTTACAAGGACGCAATGGGTTCATTGGGGGTGCGGGTGAAATTTTCGTCTCCGTATAGGCCTGAGGGCAATTCTATCGTTGAACGAATGAACCGTGACTTAAAGCAATCCTTGACAGCTAGAGTTATAGGTACTGGCAGGAACTGGCTGGCCCACTTGTATACCGTACAACGTGCACTTAATAATCTCCCTAGAAGACCTCTGGGTGGGCCGAGCCCATACGAAATGCTTTTCGGCATACGAATGTTTGTGCCTGACCTTGATGGTCTAGACATGGCGGCGCAATCCGCCAAGTTTGATGTAGATAACCATTCTGCTATGTTACAGGACTTACAAGAAGCCCGAGACAAGCTTGCACTTGCACATTTGCCTTCAGCCACAGACCCTGCTCTGCAGATTCCGGTTGCCGGCTGGCTTCCGAAGATTGGCGAACTGGTTCGAGAGAAGGTGGAGAACAAAAAGAATTCGGCCCCTCTTTTCGAGCACCGGTTCCAGTTCTAGGCTTGAAGGGAACACGTACAGTAATCTTACCACCGCTTCCTGGTCGCAAGGAGAACAGATACATCTCAGTGGAAAATGTCAAGCTACAACATCTGGCCGATCCTGAATAGTGTTACACCGGCGGTCTCTTGTCCTGCCATTTATCGGACATGTGTTCGAGGCACTCCTGCCCGAACGGTCACTGGTGTTACCATGGAGATGGTTGATTTGCCTGAAAATATATTCGAACCCCCTGCATCCCCCTGCATCGATGAGGACGAGTATACCTATCCCGCAACAGAGTCGGTGGCACACCAACCAACAACGCCACTGAGCCCGACACGTTTTTCCTTTGACTCGGATTCCACCTCTTCAAATGTCCGGTCCAAGTTCAGTCTTTTTGTATCCTGGTTTAGAGACAATTTTTTGGTTCCACCCTGGACATATCTCTGGTTGGTGCTTTTCCTGATTTTTTTGTTCATGTCCATTGGCTTTGTCACAGTGTTTTTTCTACTTATCAATGATCACTATTTACTTGAACGCTCTGCTGTGAACAGTGTTACTGGAACTTTGGCTCCACATTCCTCCTCTCACATCATGAAGCGTGACCACACATTTGTGAACATTTCAGCGTTTCCAGTTGCTGATGGCATCGTATGGGATGCGGTAAACTTTCAAATTCACGGACCGACAGAAATTATTAATGTACCAAATGTCCTTCGAGTTTCGATGGGTGATGTAGTAAAAAGTAATATTCATTCTGATGATTGGGATGTGCATGCCGTTGAAGCATTATTTGCTGATTTAAAATATTATGCTTCTTTTAATGCCGAGGATTTGTATATGAATTCTGCAAATTATGCCGATTTGTACTGCTACCAGCATTGGGGCAACCATTTTCTCCATAAACCGAGTGCACTACGTAGCCCTGTTACCTATACTCAATGGGAACATTGCCCAAACCCCAAACCAGGTAGCTCCCAGACCCTTAGAAATAAATTTACCTATTTCACTGATTTCAATCGATCAAACCCTAGGTCCTATTATTTTAAACTGAATGCCCCAGCAACTCAGAAAATCATGTTGACCCACACAAAATTACTTTATTCGGGTTCCTTTTTGAAAGCCTTGGCTGTGGGTGGTTATGAGTACTAGAAGGACACTGTAGATTTGAAATCAATCTGGGGCTCAAAGCCATGGCAGGTGCAGGGCACAGAGGCTTTGCACCGGGCTTGCCTTATCCCAGCCCAAATTATGTTTCTGAACGTTTCCATCTATCAGACTACATGTTGGGGTTTGGCTACTACTAAACAATTAAACGCACCTTCCCTACCATCCCTGTCAAGCGCTCCCAATGATAGTTTGCGTTTTAATATGTCCCTTGCGACTTTGCAGGCCATGTTTCAGGACAATTCATTTAATGTTTCTACACTTGTACAGTCACCCTGGTTGGTATGGCCCATATCGTCTAATGCATGCCAACTGCGTTTTCACGGCTCAGTTCCTGGATACAAACAGGTCAGGCCTGATCCGAGGTTTTCTGATTCCCGTACTGTCACCACATATTCTGTTGGTAAATTATGCAAACAGTGGTTGCAGCATTCGTCCCTAGACTCTGTAAAACAGCATTTATCCCTCCTTTCAGGCAACATTGATCTGTCCGACTTTGTTTTGGGACCTGTGGTCCACGACCGAAAAGGTTCATTTATGAAGCGTATAATGAACTCTGGAAGCTATCACAAATGGAAGCTGCATCCCGTCTTCGGGAAATAGACCAAGCGAATTTGGAAAAGGTGCTTGCTGTTGTTGACAATAGTATTAATACCCTGTCTTCCCGCATTTACACTTTAGAGAATATTGTGTCCTCTGTTGTCGATATTGTACAAGATGATGTATCTATATTGTACCGTGGTCAGAATCAATTGCGTTCAGTAATGCAGTTTGCGTGGACTTTGCAGACCCTTAAGTTATGTAAAGTTCCTTGGAATTTCTTGAACACCACCGCCCTATTTCTGCCTTTTAATTTGACTGAAAAACAGCAGTTCATGTCCATGAAAGATGCATCGTACACTTTGTTACATATTGAAAAGGTGGATCCTTTACCATTCTCTGTAGCGGAACTAGATTCTGCTGTGTGGTTAGTTCATGGGGTTATCGCTTTACCTTTTTCCTTGTTAGAATTTAGCTCATGCATGAAGCATTATCCTGTGGGCCGTTTCCAGCCTTTGGGAAGTGCCTTCCTGCATGAACTCTGGTCCTTGCCTTTCATGTATAAATGCCTTAGAGACGGCAAGGACGTTTTTCTCACGGGGGAGTCTTGTGATTCAACTGTAGGTCATTCACTTATTTGTAAACACATTAAGCTGCACGGAGCTTGTAGCGTTTCCGTTCCCAATCTTGCATGTGTGCTAAAAGGTATTCCTGCTCCTGCTATTTCTCCCACCTTTACTTTGCTTACTAATGGTAGCTATTTGCTTTTAAATAACGAAGACTGTTGTGGCTTACAGGCCGGCATTCCGTATATTGTCACGGTTTCGCACAGAGTTGTCTGCTGCAAGAATGTGCTTTTTCCTCCCCCTCACGACATCGTTGATAATTCTATTTGGCCTTCCATTCCAACCATGGAGGCAGATTTCAATAAGTTGAGCAGAATAAAGGCCCTATTATTGAATGAGGAGGTTATGCTCACATCCGCCCGGGAGACATTCATTCTCCAGGTGGCGAGTACCCACAGTGAAATACAGGTCCTTTTGAACACTGACCTCCCCCAACATTTTGGGGAGTTGATTCATCGTATTTTTAACGCATCAAACACTGAGGGTCTGGTGCACTTTTTTAAAGTTGTGGGGTCCGGCCTGGTGTCCACCTTCCAAACTATTTTCGGTGTGATACCAGCGTTCATTTATTCTATTTTCTCCAGCGTCTTTGGTGGATTCCCCTTGATCCTCGCCTTGGCGGCTGGTGTATTGCTGTTGGTCTGTTTTCTGCACAATGGCTGCTCCCCGATGGGCCCTTTTCGATCCCGAACGTCTCCAGCTGCTCCGTGAGCGACTCCTGGACAGTTTCGGTGTTCTGCCATTGGCGACCATCAGTGTGTCATATACCCTTTCATTTCGCTTTGCGTATTTCACTTGCGTGCAACCTGTGATGTCTTGCATCCGCTGTCCTTTCACCTGGACCATGGATTATTGCCTCTCCAATTCGTCGTTGTCTGTTCCGGATTTTGTTCGGTTGGTGGGTCCCTTAGAGGCCCACGAACAGGACTGTTCCGTTACTGGCAGTATGACACGTGCGGCTGCACTTGGGTTTTTGGCACAATGGGATATCTGGGCGGCTGCTCAGGATCTCCTACAACAGAGCTATATTGAATATCACGCAAGCTGTCCCTCATTGCTTTTGGATGCTCCGCCCTCTGAGGAACATTCCTGCTCGTTTGATCTGATGGACTGGATGGCGTCTATGTTTTCAGACACTTCCAATGATGTCCTCCTGGATGCTATAGCGTATTTCTGCTCTTACACGCTCCTGAATTGAAAGACCTGCCTTGCTGGCTCTCATTGGGACTGCATAGCCTACCGGCGTTTTTGTTCTGCTCGGCCCATTTGATCTCTGTCTTCGTCCTTTGTCTTGGCTGATGGACTGTCCAGGGGAGGGTGTCTTGTGGTTTGTGGCATCCCGGCCCTGGCCTGCCTCGCTAAGTTGTCTTGGGCCTGGCTGCCATTCTTCTTTCCTTTGCACACGTTACTCTGGGCCGTTGTTCTATCGACCTCTGCTCTTGCCAAGTTCTTCTTGCACTGTCTGCATTTTCTATCTTTCACCTTTTCTCCTGTTCACTTTGGGCTCAGACTGCACAACATGTACAAGGTCGAATAACAACGTTTCCTTGTCTTGTTGATTTGGCCAGTCCCTCACACCTAGACATAACACTAGGTACAGCTGCCATGTAAAACTTAGTGCGCTTTTAATGTTGCGGTTGGTCCGCTCTAGACACACTTGGAGACGACCTTTCCAGAGAGAAGAGCTGTGATTGTCTGCTGATGTAGTTTTGCATCTAGAGACTGAGGTATGGGGGTTCGCTAGTCAAAGCCCAGAGGTTTTCATAATAAACTGGCTTCCAGCACGGGGAGGGTGGTAATGTTAGTTAGACATATATCCACTGCTTTATGAGATGCTTTCCCCGTTCGTATTCTATGGAGTTGTAACTATGCTGATTATATTATTCATATGTATTATGCTAGTAGTACTGACACGTGTACTGTATCTTAGAGCACGTAAGTTGAAATAAACATTTTAACCTATACAGTGTCTCTTCTTACGCATGTTGTGGACAGGTACGAGTGAGGGACGAAAGAGTGTTCTTGTTTCTGCGAGTCCTGAGAGAGAGATACCGTGTTCTGGGTTGTCTAATCATTGGTACATTGGTGCTAATGGGACGCTAAGGCTAGTTGGGTTGGGGTTTTAGGTGCTAAGGGTTATGGTTGGCTCACCACTATATTCCGAGGTTCTATTATCCTGTGCATAGCTCTGTGTGTGCAGAATCCCTATGACACCCCCAATTGTAACAGAGATAGAAGTAAGAGATCTATTACAAGAGCTCAGGGAGGCAAGAATCTTAAAAAATATACAGCTCTAAATTCCTGACCATATCACAGGTCAAATGCCATGAATCTCCAATTTAAAAAGAATAATTTAATTAATCAACAAATCCACAAGAGAAACCCCTGTAGAGAAAACCCTACTGCCCCCAGAAGATGTCAAAACATAGGGCCCGATTCACAAAAGTAATCTGAGACAAAATCCTAACTTAATGACTTTCGGTATTCACAGAAGGCATTTAGGAGTACTAAAGTTAGGATTTTGTCTCAGTTAAACTTAAGTTTTGGTCTTAAGTTAAACTTAAGACAAACTTAAGTTTAACTGAGACAAAATCCCAGTCGTAAAGTTAGGATTTTGTCTCAGTTAAACTTAAGTTTGTCTTAAGTATAACTTAAGACCAAAACTTAAGATTGACTGAGACAAAATCCTAACTTTAGTACTCCTAAATGCCTTCTGTGAATACCGAAAGTCGTAAAGTTAGGATTTTGTCTCAGATTACTTTGAGGATCGAGCCCATTGAGTTTCCTGAAAATCTAATCATTACACGTACAGAATAAACCTTCCTGCGACACGCAAATAAAAATAATCACAGAAGAATATTAATAAATGCAATAGTAAATAACCTCCTCAGAATAAGCCAAACCCAAATGTCGATAATGGATGGTACTTTTAAATTGGGCCATACAAACATATATACACTATACATATTTAATATCATAACAGTAGCATACCCCTAATTTACATTCTCCTTCCCAAAAATGAAAGTGCTACCTACTACAAATGTCTAACCCAAATTAAAATAGGTATTAACAAATACTTAAAAAAAAAAATCATAAATAGACGTCCAGCAACCAAGGATACAAACAATTTTAAAAATCTACTCCAACACAGCCAAAAGAAGGCTTCTATTAACACTTCAATAAAACTTTGGGCCTAATTACAATGTTGGTCGGAAAGCCTCTGAATCCTTTCTGACCAACATTGTAGGTTTAAACTCCGACCACCATATTACAATGACGGCGGTTGGAGTTTTAACCAGCCAGGGATTCCGACTCGGTTCCGACGGGCTTAAGGAGCATGTCAGCCAGTCCAAAAGGCCTCATAATACCTTAAGGAAAGCATTTCTGCTGTCGGGATTATGATGGCACTTTCCGACGGCAGCTCCATGTCGGCCTTTCCGACATGGAACTGCTGTCTGAAAGTTTCTTTGGGAGCCCCTAGCAGGGACGCCTTTCCCCCCTGGCCCTGCGCATGTGGCCCATCCCGGCACCATGTGGCAGGTACCGTAAGGTGCCTGCCACACAGTGTAGTGGTGTTTAAAAATTTCAATTTTTCAATGGGAGCTTGTGCTGCGTGTGGTTTCAGCCCACTGCACAAGCTCCCATTGAAAAATGAAGTTTGTGAGTGCACCATGTGGGGTCGCACCCCAATTGCAGTGCCGGAACCACCAAGTTGAGGTCGGTCGATTCCGCAGCGATGTCAGTCGGAGGCAACTCCGAACAACATCGTAATCAGGGCCTAAGTGTAGAAAACAAACACCTTATTTGCCTAGGAAATTAAAACATTAATAGCCCTAGGATATATACTAGTCACAGAAGAAGTTAATCCCTACAAACTCTTCGTAGAATCCCCCCATTACAAAACCCACAAACAAAAAACTAAGGGCCTCATTACGATGTCAGGCGGAAACTTTCCGCCCAACTCCGTCTCGGAATTGGAGCCGACTGACTTGCGGTCGGCGGTGAACAGTGTTCGGTCGGATTCCCACTGACTTCTATGGGAGCCCGTGTTCCGCCAGACAACACAGGCTCCTATGGGGAAATGGGGGATGTGTGGAAAAACACTGCACCCTGACTCAGGCACCCCTCAGTGCAGGGTTTTACAGGGGGGTCCCTTAAGTATTCCCTTGGCCCCAAACAGAAGGCCGCAGGGTGAAGGGGGCCTGCCAGGGGCCCCCAAAGTCAGTTTCTGACAGCCTGTTCGTGTCAGACAGGCCGACTCGTAAAGGCTGTCGGAAACCGGCATCGTAATCGCTCGGTCGGAAATGCTGTCCGTAGAGCTGTACGATGCAGTTCCGACAGACACAAATTCTCCGAGAGCCGGCCGGAACCAATTCAGAAAGACCGTGTGGTTTACAATCCGACCGCTAACATTGTAATCGGTGGGGCGGATTGTAACTGGACCGAGTCGGTCGGAAGGGTTCCGACAGGGTCTAGGGGAATCCAACGGTCTGGAGGAGGCTTTCCGCGACATCGTAATGAGGCACTAAGTCCCGTAATGGACAATTTTGAAGACACTAGGGCTGGCAGACTGCACTGTGCTAGCCACAGGCATCAACCCAAGTTCCAAATACCATGGGGGAACATCTATGACATTACCAGGGCCAAGCAAGCTAAAACAAACAACACACACATTAGGATTAAGACATCCTACCCATACTAATTCCTAGAAACTCTAAAAATGGAACAAAGCTACAAAGAACTAAGGACTGAACAATCTTTAACCTGAATCAAACCTAAAATATCCAAACAGACCAAAGAAATGTACAAAATGCTACCATGTTAAACAAATCTCTTTATAAATAACTACCTAGAAGCATAGCAAGAACACATCAAATTAAAATCACATCCAAAAAAAATCTACACAATCAATACAATTTATATATTTATTAATATTATTTAAATATTACATTATTTTTATCAGTCTTACTTAAAATTTTCAATTAAACATTATTCCAAAAGACTGGCAAATAAATTAATCCATTAAAAAAGAAACCACAGATATCTATAAATCCAACTGAAACCATAATCAAAAATACATACAATACGTAGCATTTTTGTTTGAAAATAACAAAATAGCTTTAAAAAACAACCATAGCAAACATTTCCAGCTCACAAAAAAATATAAAAATCATCTTTTAGTTCTGCAGCTGATGTCCATGATTCATAAAAATAGATAAATAGTCACTCACAGAAAAATGCAAAAGTAAATAACCAAAAATTAAATTCACCATGTTATTGCAGAGTCCTACAAAACCAATAAAAAAAAACTAAAATTAAATTAAAAACCCTTCAGGGAAGACTGAATTATGAAAGGAAATTAAAAAGTAATCTTCATTAACATTTAACTAAACTAATTTCCTTTAAAAAAAAAAATACATCTAACAATAAGGAAAGGCTTCCCCTCCAATCAAAAAGTCCTGTAAAAAACTCCCCCAAAACATAGCAAACAGTACAACATACGTTTAGAAACTATACTTGTATCATAAGTATATAAACTAAGTGCACTTCACATACTATACTAAGTCCTACCTCACTTCACTATGGAACTAGAAAATCCAACCTTATACAACCAACAAAATATTCTACACTAACTATCCCATTCCACATCCCCCATGCCATAGCTTAAAATAGACTTATTTTATAAGTAGATCAGCAACAGAGGAATTCAACAGACAGAAACTGACATTGCTTTAAAAAAGGTAATAGAGTAAAAAATGTAGGGCGCAGTAAAAAAAAAATGGCCATTAAATAGTAATAGAGATGAATGGTAATTCAAAACAATATTAAATAAACTGTATGTGTTAAAAAATGTTGGTAAAAATATTTTAGAAAGTTATAAACATATTACAAATTATTTGTAAAATTTATATTAAACTGTACTATAAAATAATAGTACTAATTGACATACGTTAAAAAGATGTTCCTACAAAAAATGTACAAATGTATGTATTTATTGGATGAGACAAGACGTAACAATGTGAACTATATAATTATGTGCAGAACACAAATTGTAGGTCAACATTTATTAACATTAGAAAATAAATATGTAAAATGTACTGTACAACAATTTTTTTCTGCTGTTTGTAAATAAAGTTATATGTAAACTTTGCAAACATATGTATGTTAAAATAAATCCTAATGTAAAAATAAAATATACGTTAAACTATACAAGCGTCTTATTGAAATATGAAGAAACACAAGCACTACAAACCAACTACCACTAGAAAGCATGCAAGAACTCAATAAGCCATATACCTTTCTGCAACCCCCCTCTACAGCACATTATCCATGAATTGTTTAAATATACCACACCCTCTAATACCAAACTCATTTTAGGAACACATGCACATTAAAAACATAGGGCCTCGGGGGGGCGTGGCCAACTGCCGGAGAAGATGGCCGCACACTAACGCGGCTCCGGCTCTGATCCCCTGATAATTCATCCATCTGGCCAGATATCCGTCTCAGCGAAGTGTGCTCGAGCTGAGTTTGTGGTCGCAGAGGTCGGAGGCTGCAGTTTGCTGTGCGAGTGGGTCCCAACTGACATCTGGCGCCAACGATGACTCAAGGCCTGTGTGCGGCCGAGCAGCCGCTGTGTTGCGTAATAAGGAAGCTGAGTGTGTGGAGAACAGCCGGGATTGGAGTCGAGGGGGCGCAGCCCGAGCTACCGTCCAGTTGTACGCGACTCCAGAGATTGACGGAGTGTGGTGGGGAGCGCAGTCCCAGAAACTCAGACTCAGGTCGGTGGAGAGCGGTGTGTGGAGGGGGCGCGAGGAGGACAGAGTGTGCATTGGCCCCGGGGGAGGCTTTGGTGCGACGTGGAGCACGAAGGGCTCGGGCACCTGTCCTGAGCGGCTGAACCCCTGGTTGGGAGCCACATTACCCACAACTGCAGATCACTTAGACGGTGAAGAGAGAGCAATCGGCAAATCAGACACCGCATACTGGGGAAATAAAACCAAGTGCGCAGGTTGCATCAATACTCCAATACGATGGCATTAACCTCCTCCTACAGCAGCTCTATTGGGCCACCTGTGCCATTGGAGGCTTGCTCCGGTGCCACAGCTCTCCCTCGAGAGAAGAACAAAACTGGTTGAGGGGACTATAAACTATCACACAGAGATAAACGGCAGCCAACCGCCTCCCCCCGCCCCCTCCTCCTCGCTACCCGCGCTGGAAAGATATAATATAAAGCGGTAAAGCGATATCGCTCTCCCCCCTTCTTCCCCGACCGGCGCGCTCGTGCTGTAGTTTATTAAAGCGCCTGAAGTGCTCCTGGCTACGTGGCTGCTGGCAGAAGCAGGAGCAGTATTCAGGGGTGTTGTGGAGGTGGGGAGGAAACATACGGGGTAAGCCAACAGGCCACCAGGCTTATAACTCAGGGCAGGCGGTGGTGAGACCCCCTTCCCTCCCCCCCACGTTATCATCGCACGAAACAACTCATCTACAGAACTAAAGGCCTCCACCATGTCCGGAAATAATGGGAATCGAGGCTCTCACCAACCCAAGTTGTATAAATCATCATGGCTCAAGGTCCATGAGGGAACAAATGTTCTGGCTGACACGCAACAGCAGGTGCCAAGCAGCACACCGCAAGCGCAAAATACACCTACGCTGCAGGACATTCTCTCGGCAGTTGTAAAAGAAGCAATTGATGGACGGAATGCTGAACAATGCAAACATTCACCCCCAGTCACAAGGATCTGGGTTAAATCCATCATTCTTTTGCTCACCACACCACCCCAGTTTGGACCCAGCCATATGCAAATCAGTCTTGATCCTGTTCCTTGTGGGAACAGTCCAGCCCGAACTGCCAAGCCAGGTCCTCCATGGACCGGAAACAAGCATCCTGGGACCGGTTTCAGGGCATCACCCTTCATCAGCCAGGCTAGCTTGAATAAAGTGGTGTAGTGAGCACAGGACCCACGTCTTGGCATACCCTTCCCACTTGGGGCGACATATGCAAAAGAAACAATTGATGTACGGAATGCTGGACAATGCAAACATTCACCCCCAGTCACAAGGATCTGGGTTAAATCCATCATTCTTTTGCTCACCAAACCACGCCAGTTTGGACCCAGCCATATGCAAATCATTCTTGATCCTGTTCCTTGTGGGAATAGTCCAGCCCGAACTGGCAAGCCAGGTCCTCCCTGGACCGGAAACAAGCATCCTGGGACCGGTTTCAGGGCATCACCCTTTATCAGCCAGGCTAGCTTGAATCCAGTGGTGTAGTGAGCACATGACCCACGTTTGGGCATACCCTTCCCACTTGGGGCGACATATGCAAAAGAAACAATTGATGGACGGAATGCTGGACAATGCAAACATTCACCCCCAGTCACAAGGATCTGGGTTAAATCCATCATTCTTTTGCTCACCACACCACCCCAGTTTGGACCCAGCCATATGCAAAACAGTCTTGACCCTGTTCTTTGTGGGAACAGTCCAGCCCGAACTGCCAAGCCAGGTCCTCCCTGGACCGGAAACAAGCATCCTGGGACCGGTTTCAGGGCATCACCCTTCATCAGCCAGGCTAGCTTGAATCCAGTGGTGTAGTGAGCACGGGACCCACGTCTGGGCATACCCTTCCCACTTGGGGCGACATATGCAAAAGAAACAATTGATGGACGGAATGCTGGACAATGCAAACATTCACCCCCAGTCACAAGGATCTGGGTTAAATCCATCATTCTTTTGCTCACAACACCACCCCAGTTTGGACCCAGCCATATGCAAATCAGTCTTGACCCTGTTCCTTGTGGCAACAGTCCAGCCCGAACTGCCAAGCCAGGTCCTCCCTGGACCGGAAACAAGCATCCTGGGACCTGTTACAGGGCATCAGCCTTCATCAGCCAGGCTAGCTTGAATCCAGTGGTGTAGTGAGCACTGGACCCAGATCTCTGTACTGGGGTGAATGTATGACATTGTTCTGCATTCTGCCCATCAATTCTTGTTTTTGCATTTGTCACCCTGAGTTGGATGGGTATGCCCAGACGTGGGTCCCGTGCTCTCCATGCCACTGGAGTCAAGCTATCCTGACTGATGAGGGGTGAAACCCCAAAACCGGTCCTAGGATGCTTGTTTCCAGTCCAGGGAGGACCTGGACTGGCAGTTCGGGCTGGACTGTTCCAATTGGGCGCAGGGTCAAGACTGATTTGCATATGGCTGGGTTCAAACTGGAATGGCATGGTGAGCAAAAAATGGATTTAGACCCAGATCTCTGTACTGGGGTGAATGTATGACATTGTTCTGCATTCTGTCCATCAATTGTTCTTTTGCATTTGTCACCCCGAGTGGGATGGGTATGCCCAGACGTGGGTCCAGTGCTCTCCATGCCACTGGAGTCAAGCTATCCTGGCTGATGAGGGTGAAACCCCGAAACCGGTCCTAGGATGCTTGTTTCCAGTCCAGGGAGGACCTGGCCTGGCAGTTCGGGCTGGACTGTTCCCATTGCGCGCAGGGTCAAGACTGATTTGCATATGGCTGGGTTCAAACTGGAATGGCATGGTGAGCAAAAAAACGATGGATTTAGGCCCAGATCTCTGTACTGGGGTGAATGTATGACATTGTTCTGCATTCTGTCCATCAATTGTTCTTTTTGCATTTGTCACCCCGAGTGGGATGGGTATGCCCAGATGTGGGTCCTGTGCTCTCCATGCCACAGGAGTCAAGCTATCCTGGCTGATGAGGGGTGAAACCCCGAAACCGGTCCTAGGATGCTTGTTTCCAGTCCAGGGAGGACCTGGCCTGGCAGTTCGGGCTGGACTGTTCCCGTTGGGCACAGGGTCAAGACTGATTTGCATATGGCTGGGTTCAAACTGGAATGGCATGGTGAGCAAAAAAACGACGGATTTAGGCCCAGATCTCTGTACTGGGGTGAATGTATGACATTGTTCAACATTCTGTCCACCAATTGTTCTTTTGCATTTGTCACCCCGAGTGGGATGGGTATGCCCAGACGTGGGTCAAGTGCTCTCCATGCCACTGGAGTCAAGCTATCCTGGCTGATGAGGGTGAAACCCCGAAACCGGTCCTAGGATGCTTGTTTCCAGTCCAGGGAGGACCTGGCCCGGCAGTTCAGGCTGGACTGTTCCCATTGCAAAAACAACAATTGATGGACAGAATGCAGAACGATGTCATACATTCACCCCAGTACAGAGATCTGGGCCTAAATCCATCGGTTTTTTGCTCACCATGCCATTCCAGTTTGGACCCAGCCATATGTAAATCAGTCTTGACCCTGCGCCCAATAGGAACAGTCCAGCCCAAACTGCCAGGCCAGGTCCTCCCTGGACTGGAAACAAGCATCCTAGGACCGGTTTCGGGCTTTCAGCCCTCATCAGCCAGGATAGCTTGATTCCAGTGGCATGGAGAGCACGGGACCCACGTCTGGGCATACCCGTCCCACTCGGGGTGACAAATGCAAAAACAACAATTGATGGACAGAATGCAGAACAATGTCATACATTCACCCCAGTACAGAGATCTGGGCCTAAATCCATCGTTTTTTTGCTCACCATGCCATTCCAGTTTGGACCCAGCCATATGCAAATCAGTCTTGACCCTGCGCCCAATGGGAACAGTCCAGCCCGAACTGCCAGGCCAGGTCCTCCCTGGACTGGAAACAAGCATCCTAGGACCGGTTTCGGGCTTTCAGCCCTCATCAGCCAGGATAGCTTGATTCCAGTGGCATGGAGAGCACGGGACCCAAGTCTGGGCATACCCGTCCCACAAGGGGTGACAAATGCAAAAACAACAATTGATGGACAGAATGCAGAACAATGTCATACATTCACCCCAGTACAGAGATCTGGGCCTAAATCCATCGTTTTTTTGCTCACCATGCCATTTCAGTTTGGACCCAGCCATATGCAAATCAGTCTTGACCCTGCGCCCAATGGGAACAGTCCAGCCCGAACTGCCAGGCCAGGTCCTCCCTGGACTGGAAACAAGCATCCTAGGACCGGTTTCGGTCTTTCAGCCCTCATCAGCCAGGATAGCTTGATTCCAGTGGCATGGAGAGCACGGGACCCAAGTCTGGGCATACCCGTCCCACTCGGGGTGACAAATGCAAAAACAACAATTGATGGACAGAATGCAGAACAATGTCATACATTCACCCCAGTACAGAGATCTGGGCCTAAATCCATAGTTTTTTTGCTCACCATGCCATTCCAGTTTGGACCCAGCCATATGCAAATCAGTCTTGACCCTGCGCCCAATGGGAACAGTCCAGCCCGAACTGCCAGGCCAGGTCCTCCCTGGACTGGAAACAAGCATCCTAGGACCGGTTTCGGGCTTTCAGCCCTCATCAGCTAGGATAGCTTGATTCCAGTGGCATGGAGAGCACGGGACCCACGTCTGTGCATACCCGTCCCACTCGGGGTGACAAATGCAAAAACAACAATTGATGGACAGAATGCAGAACAATGTCATACATTCACCCCAGTACAGAGATCTGGGCCTAAATCCATCGTTTTTGCTCACCATGCCATTCCAGTTTGGACCCAGCCATATGCAAATCAGTCTTGACCCCGCGCCCAATGGGAACAGTCCAGCCCGAACTGCCAGGCCAGGTCCTTCCTGGACTGGAAACAAGCATCCTAGGACCGGTTTCGGGCTTTCAGCCCTCATCAGCCAGGATAGCTTGATTCCAGTGGCATGGAGAGCACGGGACCCACATCTGGGCATACCCGCCCCACTCGGGGTGACAAATGCAAAAACAACAATTGATGGACAGAATGCAGAACAATGTCATACATTCACCCCAGTACAGAGATCTGGGCCTAAATCCATCGCTTTTTGCTCACCATGCCATTCCAGTTTGGATCCAGCCATATGCAAATCAGTCTTGACCCTGCGCCCAATGGGAACAGTCCAGCCCGAACTGCCAGGCCAGGTCCTCCCTGGACTGGAAACAAGCATCCTCATCAGCCAGGATAGCTTGATTCCAGCGGCATGGAGAGCACTGTTTCCATTGGGTGCAGGGTCAAGACTAATTTGCATATGGCTGGGTTCAAACTGGAATGGCATTCTGTCCATCAATTGTTCTTTTTGCATTTGTCACCCCGAGTGGGATGGGTATGCCCAGACGTGGGTCCAGTGCTCTCCATGCCACTGGAGTCAAGCTATCCTGGCTGATGAGGGGTGAAACCCCGAAACCAGTCCTAGGATGCTTGTTTCCAGTCCAGGGAGGACCTGGCCTGGCAGTTCGGGCTGGACTGTTCCCATTGGGCGCAGGGTCAAGACTGATTTGCATATGGCTGGGTTCAAACTGGAATGGCATGGTGACCAAAAAATGATGGATTCAGGCCCAGATCTCTGTACTGGGGTGAATGTATGACATTGTACTGCATTCTGTCCATCAGTTGTTCTTTTTGCATTTGTCACCCCGAGTGGGATGGGTATGCCCAGACGTGGGTCCCGTGCTCTCCATGCCACTGGACTCAAGCTATCCTGGCGGATGAGGGTGAAACCCTGAAACCGGTCCTAGGATGCTTGTTTCCAGTCCAGGGAGGACATGGCAGTTCTGGCCGGACTGTTCCCATTGGGCACAGGGTCAAGAATGATTTGCATATGGCTGGGTTCAAACTGGAATGGCATGGTGAGCAAAAGACGATAGATTTAGGCCTAGATCTCTGTACTGGGGTGAATGTATGACATTGTTCTGCATTCTGTCCATCAATTATTCTTTTTGCATTTGTCACCCCGAGTGGGATGGGTATGCCCAGACGTGGGTCCCGTGCTCTCCATGCCACTGGAGTCAAGCTATTCTGGCTGATGAGGGGTGAAACCCCGAAACCAGTCTTAGGATGCTTGTTTCCAGTCCAGGGAGGACCTGGACTGGCAGTTTGGGCTGGACTGTTCCATTGTGCGCAGGGTCAAGACTGATTTGCATATGGCTGAGTTCAAACTGGAATGGCATGGTGAGCAAAAAAACAATGGATTTAGGCCCAGATTTCTGTACTGGGGTGAATGTATGACATTGTTCTGCATTCTGTCCATCAATTGTTCTTTTTGCATTGTCACCCCGTGTGGGATGGTTATGCCCAGACGTGGGTGCCGTGCTCTCCATGCCACTGGAGTCAAGCTATCCTGGCTGATGAGGGGTGAAACCCCGAAATCGGTCCTAGGATGCTTCTTTCCAGAACAGGGAGGACCTGGCCTGGCAGTTCGGGCTGGACTGTTCCCATTGTGCGCAGGGTCAAGACTGATTTGCATATGGCTGGGTTCAAACTGGAATGGCATGGTGAGCAAAAAATGATGGATTCAGGCCCAGATCTCTGTACTGGGGTGAATGTATGACATTGTTCTACATCCTGTCCATCAATTGTTCTTTTTGCATTCTCTCGGCAGTCACAGCGGTGCGCACGTCACTGGTATCACGCATTGAGTCCGTCTCTATTGAAATCGCTCGTATTCGCTCAGACTTTAGAAAAATGGATGAGCGAATGAAAGACGTGGAATAAATGACCCAGGGCCTCGCCAATACGTCCAAGGGCCTGGAAAAGCAGGTCCGTGATCTGCAAACTACCTGTCAAGCATTAGGGGATCAACTCGACGACCATGAAGGAACGGCCAGGAGAAATAATGTTTGCATTATTGGGGTCCCGGAGAAAGCGGAAGGACAGGCCACTGATCTGTTCGTCGAGGAACTAATCATGCAACGTCTGCAGCCTAAGAATTGATCAAACTTTTTCTCTATCGAACGAGCGCACCGAGTACCTGGGGGTAAACCCAAACCGGGCCAGCCTCCCAGGCTTATACTGGCCCGGGTCTTCAATTTCCGCGACAGGGATGTGATCCTACAAACCGCGCGGTGTGCTCCTCCTCTCAAAATCGATAACAGTACCATCATGTTCTTCACGGATTTTACAATCAAAGGTCCACCGACAACGCAGAAGCTTCCTCGAAGTCAAGAAAGCCCTGAGGGATAGAACACTGCCTTACGCAATGTTGTTTCCCGCGAAACTATGGGTGGAGGCTGAAGGAAAACCATGGTTCTTCACGGAGCCAGAGGCAGCATGGGAGTGGCTCGATGGATGGCGGCAGGTGGGAGACTCAAAGGGTGCAGACAGGCACAGGAGACGGACAGGTAAAGACCGAACTGAGCCCGCACAGGATTGAGTAGAAAGTGACGCCACACATGAAGATCGAATGGAGAACGGACGTAAGAGACCGGAATGACTCTGCAGCTGTATCTATGAATAAAGAGACATACATGTATGGCCCAGAGAGTGTGCATACGAACCTTAACCGCACATTGGTGAAAAGTGCGACATAAGGACCTTGACGGACCCGGGCGATCATACGTCAGCGCCATACAGCGAAGAAGTGCTCTCGAGCCACACCGGCTGAGTATATAATTTATACAATACTAACAATAGACCGTTTGTCATATATGCATGCAAGTTCATATAGATCGGAGGATCGAGATGCGATGGTCCACGTCTCCCCGAAATAGGGAAGGGAGGGTGACGGGCGCTCTGCAAAGTTGGGGTGGCGGGTAGTTTGAAGTCCGTCTTGCAGGGAGGCAGTGAGGGGGTGGATTGGGCAAGTTGTAGGGGGGTTATTATTGGTTAATTGCATAGCAAAGGTCATCTTCTGGGTACAGCATGTGTCGGTCCTTATTCCCCACATATCTCACCAAACATATTCGAACCGCCTCGCACAATCTCGACATCTACTGGGCACGCTAACAAGACACTTCGACCCCCTACCAATACCGGACACAACAATCTTATATAGGGTCTCCCACCAAAACTATGGCTGACACCGATATTCCGAGTGATACGAGAATTAAGGCGACACTGAGTTTGCTCTCCTGGAATGTCAACGGGCTGGGTGATAAGATAAAAAGAGGGATGGTACTTCAGTATATTAAGCGACAGGCAGCAGACATCATCTTGCTGCAAGAGACCCACCTCGTGGGGCACACCTGCAAGGCACTGAACCGATGGGGATATAAACTTGTGGCTCATGCAGGATTCACCACCGGGACCAGGGGTGTAGGGATACTAATGAGGAAAAACCTCCCATTTGTAGTAACTCATACGCGCGCGGACGAGTATGGGCACTTTGTGGCGATGTCGGGGACCTGGGAAGGACAGGACATAAACATCCTTTCGGTATACATACCCACAGCTCTACACAGTGTGGCCCTGCCCGATTTGAGCAGGATAATTCTTTACCTACCTGAGGGTGAAGTAGTGATAGGGGGGGACCTCAACATGACCTGTGCGACCAAATGGGCCCTAGAGAGGCCCGTCGATCAAAAAATACGATGGCTGACTTCCTAGTAGCCATGGGTTTGACGACTCATCCACAGGCCAAACAGTATACTTATTATTCAGTGGCCCATAAAAGCAACTCCCGAATTGATCACATACTTGCATTGATGGATTTGTTGCATCATCTGAGCGAGGTTAAGCACTTGGCGAGAGGTATCTCAGATCATGCCCCCATTACTGCGCGATATACAGTCCCTACAGAACCCACTCGTAAGGCAATTACAATCAGTCCATGGAGCCTTAAAATCCCTCATATAAAGACTGCCCTAATCAAAGACACCGATTTTTATTTTACAGAAAATGTGGGGTCAGTTCAATCGGCGCAGGTGTTGTGGGAAGCATATAAAGCCGTCATTAAGGGTCGGGCCCTCACCCTTGAGGTGGGCCACAAGAAGGAGAGAGATAAGCAATTAGTAGAGCTAGAACAAGACATTCTGGCGAGGGAACAGGCCCTGGTAGGTAATCGTGATGAGGCTGAATGTCACATCTTAGAGCTCAAACGGAAGGAGTACAAAGAACTAGCAACTGCAAATGCCAGAGGGAAACAACGGGCCAAAACATACAGAATTTATGAACAGGGCGACAACCAGTAAGCTCTTAGCGTGGCTGGAGAAAAGGGACAGCACAGAGCGATGGGTTAAAGCAATAAAGGGACAGAATGGGATGCGCCTGTGGAACCCTAAACAAATAGCAGAAGGGTTCACAAGCTACTATGCACAACTCTATTCCCCAGGCACAATGAACACCATAGACGAGGCTCAGGAGATGATTATTGACATACCAATTCCAGCATTGACCGTAGAGGACTGACAGAGATTGGATGCGGATATCACTACTGAGGAGATCGTAGCAGCCATACTTGCTATACAGTCCGGGAAAGCAGGAGGGCCAAATGGCCTCCCAATTGAGCTCCTCAAAGTAACAGCCTCCAAAGTCGCACCCCATCTCCTAGACATGTACCTGAAAGTAAAACTGTCGGTGCATTGCCCAGAGATCAGAGGATGGCCTCCATTGTATTAATCCGCAAGGCGGGCAAGCCGGAGGAGGAATTTACCTCGTACCGACCGATATTCCTGCTAAATGTAGAGGCTAAAATACTGGCCAAAGTCTTAGCCACACGACTGCTCCCCCTGGTCACACAGTTGATTCACCCGGACCAATCGGGGGTTCATGCCCGGACGTAATACTTACCTAAATTTGCGCCGGCTAAATGGAGAGCTCGCTTGACAAAATACCATAAGTGAAGATGCATCCATATTTTCCGTAGACGCCCGCATGGCTTTTGACACTGTCGAGTGGTTGTATATGTTTGCGGTACTTGAGCGAATGGGCCTGGGGACGATGTACCTCGAGTGGGTCAAACTCCTATATGCAGAGCCGCTCGCACAAGTGGTAGTAAATGGGCATGTATCCGGGGCCTTTACCCTGCACCGTGGCACGAGGCAGGGCTGCCCACTGTCTCCCCTTATCTTCCCCCTGACCCTGGAACCTCTTGCCTGCTGGATACGAGGAGACCCATTGATACGGGGACTGAAGTGGGCCAATGAGTGGGAGGACAGAATCTCGCTTTATGCGGATGACATCTTACTATACGTTGCTTCCCCCCGCTCCTCCATTAGCAGAATACTTCAAATATGCTCTAATCATGGCAGATATTCTGGGTACACTATAAATTGGTCGAAGTCAGTGGTGTACCTACTCCATGGGCCAGCGCCGACCTTACCGGCCGAATGTGAAGCCCTTGTTGTCAGGGATGAATTTCGCTACCTAGGAATTTATGCCACGGCTGACCCATCACTCTTTTATGACCATAACCTACTGGGACCTCTGACTTGGCTGCAAAGCGATGTCCGCCATTGGCGAACACTGCCTCTATCATTACTAGGACGCGCATCGCTATATAAAATTATGGCCCTGTGTGGTGATGTGATGCTGGCAGAACTGATTGATGTCATCTGGAGTGTTGACAAGCATCCTGTCTCGAGTGTTCTCTCTGTGGCAGTTACTGCTTGTGCCTTGGCTGTGCCAGCTGGGACGGTTCTCTGTACCCCTACAATAAATACTTCTACCAGGAACTTATTTCTGTGTCCATCCGTCTTTATTTCAGTGGCGACAGAAGATGGGATGCCACTTTGTCTAATCTACAGGCGTTTGTATTCCCTATTGGGAATGGACTGATTCTGCTTGCTAAGGTACCTTCGACTTGTGCTCTCAAGCCCAACTGTGAGTATTTTTTTTTATATTATTATTACCTATCATCCAAGGCACGCACGCCCGTGAACGGGTACAGAGAGCCACGTCCTCATTTTGTTTTAAAGCGTTTGTGCTACGCATTGCATGTCTGCTCGTTTGCAGCCCTATTTCCATTCGGGGGAATTTGCTGCGCTGCTTATCCTGTTCTGCTTGTGCTGGCTGTGCATTTTCTACCTTTTGTGCGCTTTGAAGGGAGAGCAAAAGGAAATCATTTTTTTTTTTTTTTACCGGCCATCGGCTCTACTCACGCACTTCCTCGAGCCGCCAGCGCGTTCCAACATTCCTCGAGCCATCAGCGCTTTCCAATATGACTCGCGCCCTTGCTCGAGTCTCCAGCGCGCACTTCCCTGCCTCCTACATTGTCTCCTCCGAGCGCTGTCTTCGAGCTTCTGTCTTGGAGCCTCGCCTGCTTCACAAGACCTCCATCTCGAAGGATATTGCTGCCGGAGATCTCATTGTTCACTTCAAGCCGTTCTCACTTCAAGCCGTTCATACGGACGTCCCGCCTCCTACTTACTGCCTGACTTCTATTGGCTTGGCGAAGCTTTATTGATTACAAAGGACTTTACTGTTTTTACCTCGTCCAAACCTTCCACCTAGTGGACGAACAGTGTAAACAACTTGGAATCTTCCTTGTGTGTCACGTCTGTGATACACACACACGCTATTTCTGTTTCAAACATCTACGATAAGGAAAAGGAGAAGGCTCTCTTATTTTTTTTTCTTTTCTTTCCTCTTTCTCTTCTCATATTTTCAAACAGCGCCTTCATTTTTGCCACAATGCAAAACAAAGACAAGTTTATATTTCATGCTCAGAATTAATTTTTTTTGTTCTGCTCTCCTTTTCTTTCTTCCTTTTTCTTTTATTCTTCTCTTCGTTTTTCTTTTCTTCCATTTGCTTGCTTTTGATCTCTGTTTCGTTTACTTTCTCTTCATTCTCGCATTCTCTGCCTGCTTCTAACCTTTTTATTTTATAGGTACTCAACCAACATGCAGAGTGTTACCGCTCCAGCCGCTTTTCTGCAAGAACTGGGAGAACCACCGCTGGAATGGAAGTTGTGGATCAGATCCTTTAAAGCTTATTTAGGTGCCATAGAAGGACAAAGGTTCAGACCTGAGAGAAAAAAAAATCTTATGTACTATCATTTAGGGATTGAAGGTCAGAATGTTTTTGATCACTTACTACCTTATGACCCACCCGAAGGTGAGGATCCAGATGAATTTGAGATAGCTGTAGCTCAATTGGATAAGTACTTTACAAAAACAAAGAACATTGTAGTACACAGATACAAATTCTTTACTAGAATGCAGAAACCTACTGAGAGTATAGATACCTTCATCACAGCATTGAAAGTCCTTGCTTCAAAGTGTGAATTTGAAAATTTTACGTCACAACTTGTGAGAGATCAGCTTGTAGCTAGATGTTATTGTAAGGAAATACAAGAAAAGTTGCTTACCTGTAAAGATCCTTCCTTAGATAAAGCAGTAGATATTACTAAAAGCATTGAAAGCCCAATGGAGGATGCCAAACAACTAGAAACAGCTTTGTCTAACACCACTATTTCAGGTGCTGTCTCCACCAAACCTCCTGTTATCAAACGTGATGATACCAGAAAGCAAAATGTGTTTAGAGGTGGAAGAAATTTTGTACAAAATAGACCGCTGAATCAAAAAATCAGTTGCTTCAGGTGTGGTTCACCTTTACTTGTCTCGTCTTTCAAGAACTGTCCAGCCGTCAACCAACAGTGTGGACAGTGTGGTAAAATGGGTCATTTTGCCAGAGTTTGTATGGGAGCTAGAAGAAAAAACATAAGGTGTGTTCTTAACGAGCTTGAAAGTCACGATGACGATGTTGTCACTAATCAGGAATACGTTGTGGTGGTGAAAGATTGTAGCGCGAAACAGAACACCCTCCCCATTTCTGACCCTGAGGTTGATGTCACCATTGAAACCATTCGCATTCAGCTGCTTGTAGACACAGGTGCACGAATTACCATCGTGTCACAAGAAAAATACCTTAAGTTCTGGGCGAAGAAGAGTTTATTACCACCTGATGTTATCACGGTGGCTTTTGAAGGTAGCAAAATTGAATTATTAGGCTTTTTCTGGGCTACCATCAGTGTTTTAGGGGAAGTCATCAAGGGCAAGGTGTACGTGGCGAGAAAGGGGATTAATGTCCTTAGGTTATTACATCAGGCTGAATTTGGTTTAACCATTAAACCAGGCCTTGCCAAACCTGACTTCATTGATAAACAGCCTGTGCAAGATCTAGCTCTATCCAAAAAGGACATCAGTTCTCTGTGTACCACCGACATAGCTAACAAGTGGGAGCACAAGTTTGGGAAGGTGTTCGAATAACGCCTTGGCAAAATCATTGGCTTCCAACATTTCATTAGAGTTAAAGAAAATGCCAGCCCTGTCAAACATAAATTACGTAATGTTCCCCTCAGTATTAGGGCTGATTTATCACAACATTTAAAAACTCTATGCGATCAAGGCATAATTGAAAAAGTCGAGGCTACCCTCTGGCTTTCGCCCATTGTTCTTGCTAAAAAGCGGTCTGGAGATTTGAGGATGTGTGTCGACTTGAGGAGCCTCAACGAAGCCATCTGGGTTGACCGTTTTCCTCTTCCACGCATTGAGGATTTGATTGCTAAAGTTGGATCCTCTTCGTGGTACACTAAACTTGATCTCAAGGCTGCTTATCATCAGGTTGAACTGCATCCTCAGTCTTGACACCTGACGGCCTTTATCACTCCTGATGGTGTTTTCCAGTTTTGCCGTCTACCTTTTGGTTTGGCTTCGGCGGCCGCTGTCTTTCAGAGGCTTATGACAGAAATGTTCCACGACAATCCCCATGTTGTGGTGTTCCAAGATGATATCCTTATTTTCTCTAAGACTGAGGCTACGGAAGTACTCCGTTATAGAAAAAGAACTTCTGGCTTGTGTCTGGAGTGTTGAGAAATTTAAGCCATATTTGTGGGGTAGATCTTTTGTACTTAAGACCGACCATCGTCCTTTAGTTGACATCTTGTCTGGCAAGAAAATAAAACGCATTACTGCACGTTTGGCCAGGTTATCTGCCAAGCTTCTGGAGTACACCTTTAGTGTAGAGTACATTTCAGGGGGAAAAAATTGTAGAGCAGATTGCTTGTCTAGGCTTCCCATTGCCGACACAGAGTAACGAGACTGGGAGACAGAAGTTGAGGAGTGTTTTGTGGCTTGCATCAGTCAGGACCACCTGTCTTTTGCTGAGGAGGATTGGGTGGTTGATGTGGACAAGGATGTTGTGCTTAAAGAGGTTGTGTCTTTGATCAAGAAGGGCTGGCCCAAGGAGAAGTGTCTCTCGTCTGAACTACAAATGTTTTGGAAGGTCTGCAATGAGTTATCGGTTGAGGGCGGTAAAGTAGTTAGAGGCGATAAGCTTGTGCCTCCAGAGAGTTACCGAGAAAAGAAAGTCATGGTTGCACATTCAGGTCACCTTGGTGCGACCATTACTAAGAGGAAAGTCAGAACTGATTTCTGGTGGCTTAGAATGGATTCCCAGATTGACGACTTAGTCAAGCAATGTGTGCGATGTAATGCCAGTGACAAGGTTTTGGTCCTGGAAGGTGTGGTCGAGTCTCCTGTGTCCCCGCCTGGAAGAGCTTGGCAGAGATTAGGGATGGATTTTCTTGGACCCTTCCATATTCTTCCAGCTAATATGAGGTACTTTCTAGTTCTTATTGATCATCTGTCTAGGTGGGTTGAGGTTGAGCCAATCAGCATCCCAAACTCCAAAAGCGTTATCAATTGTTTGAACAAGATTTTCCTAAGGGAAGGCTATCCTGAAGAGATCCTAACAGACAACTGTGTTCAATTCGTTTCGCAGGAGATGAATTTGTTTCTACGCTCCTGCGGTATGAAGCGTACCAGGACTCTACTTTACCACCCTCAGAGCAATGGCAAAACAGAACGGTTTAATAGAGTGGTTGCGGAGTGTGTACAGGCTGCTTTCAGGTCCAAGTTGTGTGTTTTTCAAGCTGTAAAAGATCTAGTTTGGTCATATCGCACTTCACCTCATATTGCCGCCAACTTTAGTCCCTTTGAACTCATGAGGGGAAGAAAAGCATCCACTCAGGTTTATCCATTTTGGATGGTAAAGTCCTTCCACCAGGGTTGTGATATGAAATGTGTGTGGGAGTCTGCGAATAAAAAGTCAGCTGAAGCTAGTTCCAAGAGTTGTGAGTCTAGTGTTAAAAAAGAAACCCACAGACTTCATGTCGGGGACTGGGTTAGAATAAAAAATCCAGTCTCTGTTAGAAAAGGTCTTTCTAAATTTTTGGATTCTCAACAAATTGTGGAAATTCGCAAGAACGCTGTAAAATTGTCCAATGGGAACTGGTGGAGCACTTCACGTGTTGCCAAGGATCCATGTTTTCTCTCTAAGACTGACAAAGCAGACAAAAAAGCTTTGCGGGGGATGGTGTCAGGAAAAGCACCAGGGTACATGTTAGACCAAGCAATTTACGTGATTATGTTTGATCACTAGTGCTTCTGTAAGGTTTCATCGGCATGTTCATTTTTATATGGTATTTCGTTGTGTCCACCCTTCTTCCTTTCTGTACCCTCTTCTCCTACCCTTCCTCTTACATTTAGAATTGTTGTTTTAATAAAAAGGGGGAGGTGTGGTGATGTGATGCTGGCAGAACTGATTGATGTCATCTAGAGTGTTGACAAGCATCCTGTCTCGAGTGTTCTCTCTGTGGCAGTTACTGCTTGTGCCTTGGCTGTGCCAGCTGGGACGGCTCTCTGTACCCCTACAATAAATACTTCTACAAGGAACTTATTTCTGCGTCCATCCGTCTTCATTTCACCCTGCCTCGGCTCCTCTATGCGCTACAGAACACCCCATACATGGTGCCAGAGACGTACTTCAAGGCAATAGAGGGGTAGGTCAGAACCTTACTGTGGGATGGGAAACCTCCGCGCATCGCAGGGCCCACCCCCAGGTCTGGGGGTGGTATGACGGGGGAATTCCTCTACCGGACATTCGGAGCTACTACAGAGCAGCACACCTCACTATAATAAATAAATGGGTATACGGTGCGCAACAGGACCCAGCGTGCCGGATGGACAAGTGGCAAATGAGAGTAGGGGGATATAGAGAGGCATTATATACAAGACCAAGTAAACAACAACTTACTGGCCCCACTGCCCTCACGATCGCGGAATGGCACTCCACCACCAGAAAGTTAGGTTGGAGTAATAGACTGACACAAATGACGCCCCAATGGCACACAGCCCTGTTGGGCAACCTAAGTAAAAGTAAAGGATTTGACAAATGGGATACCATTGGTATATCGCATGTGAGTGACTTGCATTTACAGATCTGCAAAAGGAATATCAACTGTCCACGCGCGAAATGTTTAGATACCTACAAATTCGACACGCCTTGCAGGAGGCAACTAAAGATATAGAGGGGATCCCGGAATCCGCACCGCTTGAGGACAGATTGCTCACTGACCCTATAATTAACAAAGTAATCTCACTCACGTACAGGAAAATAATCAATAACTCACCAGATCCACTGGAAAGCCTGAACACATGCTGGCAGATAGACCTGGGGGAACTAGAGGAAGAGGACTGGCGTGAGGCGCTATCCTCCCCACGAGAGGTGGCAATAACGTTGCGACTGTGGCTGGTCCAGCTAAAAATCTTGCACCGTACATATATCACACATACCACTTTACTTAAGATGGGTCTAATCAGTGAGGCAGACTACAGATGGAGGTGTGGGGAGGCGGGCACATTTTTCCACACAATCTGGGATTGTCCAATCATCCAGGCGTTTTGGGTCGCAGTGCCTGAGGTGATAGGTGAGCTATGTGGGATTACCCAGACTTTGTCCCCCAAGACTTGTTTGCTCAACATCTGCAATGCTACAGACTTGAGTCGCATGGAACAGTTATGGGCAGCAGTGGGCTATATGCTTGCGAAGCGCAATATTGCACGTTGATGGGGAGTTCCTGAATCGCCAATGATAACGGAATGGGAACATGATGTCGATTGGCGCATGTTGGCGGAGCGAGCAGTATATATAAACAGAGGATGCCAAAAAAAATGGGATAAAGTGTGGGGGAAATGGAACACGTATAGAGGTAACATTTGCACCTCCCCGTCAGAACGGGAGAGCGAGCAACCAGAATTACCGAATGGTGCTCCTGAGTTGGGTGGGGGGGGGGGTGTAATATATGGGATGTTTAGTGACAAGAAGGATTGTCTATTAAGATCCGATGATTTTATATATGTTTGTACCCTACTATGCTCTAACCTACTATGCTATGCTATAATGTGCAATAAAAGAGTTTAAAAAAAAAAAAAAACATAGGGCCTCATTTACAAGGCTATTGCTCCGCCGGTGCATCACTTTTTTGATGCACCGGCGGTGCAGTATGCCTGCCCATATTTACAAGATCACGTTAAGTCACTTTGCGTAACTTTTCCCGGCCCTGTAAATACAGGCTCTCCTGTTAGGCCCATAATACTTACTGTTCCCATACCAAACTAAACTACACTAAATAAACTGTTAAAAATTAAAGGGGTAATATTAAGCATTACAACTTCATTATAAACCATCTGGGGGAAGGGGGTTTGGTGACTGAAAGGGTCAGATTTATGATTCCCACTCCAACCTTAGCCATGTTGGGGAAGGCGCTGAACACTGAAGTAGTCAGATTTACTATTCACACTCCAATCTAAACCATTTTGGGGAAGGTGTTGTAAACTAAAGGGGTCAGATATACTTTACTCGCTCCAATCTACAATTGTGAAGGTGTTAAAAAGATAAAACAACATATTTCCATATTGTAAGCCATTTTATAGAAAGGTAAGAATTTTAAAGTCATTATGCTCACTAAATCACCCCTAAATAAAGGTATTTTACATGCATTTTAAAATTTAAAAATTACATATAATATTAACACTAACAGTTAGACAAACTTTCCAAAATAGGATACTTAAGAAACAGTGTGCCCTAAAAATAATAAAAAACAAACAAAATATTATTTTAGAAAAAGAAATAATAAATAATTTCTTATACAATATGAAATAAATGTAAATATTTCAAAAGTAAAATATGAACAATTTTCCTAACAAAAATAATAAATCTGAATATATATTTTTTTAAATATAAATATTTCCATCAAAACATTAAATGAATACAAAAGACAATATTCATAAATTATAGAAAATACAAATTTGACACTTAAAAAAATGAAAACATTTAACAAATATAAAAAATGTAAATATATATACGTAAGATATAAGCACCCAAATACAACAACAAAAACGTGAAACATCACTTTAATTTCAAATATCATGCCACAAAGCACCACGCCGACCTCTCTCCACACCACACCAGAAGCAACCCACCGACTCCACTGCCTACACCTCAACAAACGATCTATGTGGAAGCATTCCACTGAGTTATGGGACCTCATCACCACCCTCGCACCCAACATTGTCTTCCTCACAGAGACCTTCTTAACCCCGCATCTGTCCCTCACATCGCCACAGCGAACCCTAGCAGATATAAAATCACTCACCAGGACTGCACCAACAAGCCGGAAGGAGGAACAACCATCATCCACAAAAAGACGATACACTGTACCACCCACAATACCACCACCTCCATGGAGCACCTTAGTTTCAAGCTCCACACTGACGACAAGGCAACCATCTGAGGCACCCTTGCATACCGACCCCTGGGCCCTCACTCCTGCTTCTACAACACCATCACAGACTTCAGTGACCCCCTAGCCCTGGACTCCAAAGACTACATCTTCCTCTGCAACCTCAACGTCCACATCAATAACGACAACATCAATGCACACCTCCTCGATAGTCTGAGCAGCCTCGGACTAACCCAGATGGATCACGACCCCAAAGACACCACAGGACACACGCTGGATCCCAACCTCACCTCCAGCAAATGCGTCAAATACATCCAAGTGACAGAACTCACATGGACCATTCACTCCATCGACCCCTTCAACATCTCTAGCCCCTGCACCGTCACCCCCAAGATGGCCAGCACCCCCCACCACAGCTGTAGCAAAATTTCAGAAACTAGCTGGACGGAAGCCCTCAACATCTCCAACCCAGCTGCTGCCACCAACGTGCAACAGGTAATTAAGACTTTCAATGCCTGTATCACCAACTGCACCAACATCTCCCCCATCAAGAGCAACAAACAGAAGAGCCTACAAAATAGCCAGCTGGTACACCCAAAAACTCAGAACAGCGAAACGTGACAGGAAAGAGCTGGAGAGGAGATGGAGCGCCAGCAAGGACACCTTGGACAGTGCAGTCTTCAAGACCTCCCTCAACCTCCACTACTGCCTGTTGAGGGCAACAAAGAAGACAACCCTAACCGCATGCATCGAACCCAAACCAACAACAGCAAGGAATTTTTCAACATTGCTTAGGAATTCTCCAACCCGGCTGCCAGCAAAAACCCTCACAAGAGCAGTGCGACAACCTTGCTGGCTTCTACCAAGACAAGATCGGAACCATATACAGAAACTTCAAACCCCAACCTACACCTACGGACTTCCCTGACAGATATGCCTCCACTGCGACCGACACTAACCACAGACTGACCTCCTGGAACCTTCTCTTAACCCAGACAACCACCTCCATCCTGAAATCTATCCACTCGGGAGATCCCACAGACCCATGCCCGCACCACACCTTCAAACTCGGAAATCAAAGGATCGGCCAGGAACTCACCACTCTGCTCAACACCTCAATCACCACCTCAACATTTCTTGATGACTGGAAGCACGCCGCAGTCAGACCACTAATGAAAAACCCTCCGCGACCCCAGCAAATAAAAAATAAAAAACTCCATGCTCCCATTCCCAGCCAAGGTACTGGAAAAGATTATCAACAAGAAACTCACGACACACCTGGAGCAGAACCAGTTACATGATGCCTCCCAATCCAGTTTCCACAGCAATCACAGCACCGAGACCGCCCTGATCGCAGCTACCAACAACATTTGTACCTTCCTCAGTTGAGGAGAAACATCAGCTCTGATCCTACTTGACCTCTTGGCAGCCTTCAACACCATATCCCACCACACGCTGATCAAAATACTCCACCACATCAGCATCCAAGGGGATACACTCAGATAGATCACTTCCTTCCTCACCGCAAGAACACAGAGGGTCATCCTACTACCTTTCACCTCCATATTCAAGGACATCGTCTGTGGTGTACCCCAGGGCTCATCCCTCAGCCCCATGCTCTTCAATCCATTATGACCAAGCTGGCCAACATCGTCAGATATCATGGTCTCAACATAATATCCTATGAAAATGACACCCAACCATTCCTCTTACTCACCAATGACCCTGCCACCACCAGGACCAACTTCCACAGATGCATGACAAGCATCGCCGACTGAATGAAGAAAAACTGCTTGAAGCTGAACACGAACAAGACAGAAGTACTGATCTTTTGCAACAACTGCATCACATGGAACGAATCCTGGTGGGCATCAGATCTAGGACCCTCACCCACACCTTCCGACCATGCCAGAAACCTCGGAATCATCATTTATAACAAGTTCGCCATGAAATCACAGATCAATGCTGTCTCCTCCGCCTGCGTCCTCACTACTGCATGCTACGTAAGATCCTCACATGGCTGCCCCTGCACACGAGTCACACTGGGACACAGGCCATCATCAATAGCCGACTGGATTATGGCCTCTACGTAGGACTCGCTGCACACCTCCTATACAGACTTCAAACCATACAGAACGCTGCAGACAGACTCATCCTCGACCTCCCACTACATACCCACATCACACCCCACCTCAGGCAACTCCACTGGCTCCACAAACAGAAGTTATGCCAATTCAAGCTGTTGACCCACACACACAAGGCTCTTCACAACAAGGGACCCACCTACATAAACCACCACCTGATCTTCCACCAACCGACGAGAAGATTACACTCCACCTCCCTTTCACTTGCCCACACTCCTTGCATCTACCGAAGCAGAAGTCGAGAACGCTCCTTCTTCTACATTGCAGCAAAGTCCTGGAACAGCCTCCCCATGCAGCTCCAGACCATTGCCTCTCTTCCGGAATTCTGAAGCGTCCTCAAGACCTGGCTGTTCGAATAAGTCTTCCGGAACGTGCAAGCTTCTGGATATCCAATCGGATGATTAGCTACGCTTTATAAATCCTGATTGATTGATTGATAGAACATGTCATGAGTAATGTAATATGTGAAGTAATTAGCAGTGCATGGCCAGGGCACGAGCTATAGGTACTTTAGGGCTACAACCTTGCTGATGTCTAACCCTTGTGGTGCACAGCCTTCAGCCATGCACAACATGAGGTTGGATGCAGGGCCTGGCCTTCAACCTGGCCCTGTAACAACCCTCCTGTAAGCGCCCTACCTCCACAGCACACAGCCTTCAGCACTGTGTGGCAGGCTGACTATGTGATGTTATATTATAAAGTGTGTTATTTTAAGAAAGGCAGACCTAATGACTTTGTCAAAAGGTCAGAACATCTAAATATAGAAAGTGGGCCTACTGGCTTTAGCAAGGGGTCAGCATAGTCACATATATAAGACAGACCTATTGCCTTTGTTAAAAAACACCAATAATTTTAATCAAATGCATATTTCATTACTTCACACATTGCAAGGTTTAATAAAATGTATTGCCATAAAACATTTTTAATAAAGTGTTAATAAAAAAAAATCTACATGTCTTTGAGTCGTTCTTTTAACATTTTTCAGTATACAAAATGCAGCCACAAAAACAACCATGATAGGGCCCTGCACTCCATCTGAAGAGCATAGAGCTCCACCTCACATTGCTTTAAAGCTCTAAAGGGTCAAGGATTTAATTACAGAGGAGACTTACTGTTTTTTGTTTTTAATACGGCTGGAGGCTGTTGCTCTCCCTGCAGCCTCCACAACATTACAAATAAAGCTTGGTGGTGCCTTGCTCCTTCTACAGGCACCAACAGGATTCAAAAAAATAATCACTAAAAAGTCCTAGCAGGGCATTATGAGGCCCTCCTTGCCAGAGCAGTGAATAATAAATGAATAACTCCTGACGCTCATTTATTATTCTTTTTTTAAACATAATTTAATTTTTTGGGTGTCACCCGGGACACCCACATCTTTAAGTTTTTGGGGGGGGTTTGGGGCCAGGGCTCCGCGACACTGCCAGTTCCCTGCAAGCGACCCATTTGCTATGCAAGAGCCAGCAACACGTTTTGGTTTTTAAAAAAATTTAAACTGGGGTAGCCCGGCGCCCACCCGGGGTACCTCACAGCATTTTGGACATTGACAGATGCGGGAGGAGACCTAAGGAGCCCGTAGCAAAGCTGGCTTCCCTGCCAGCTCCCATCCTGGGTGTGGCGGGAGCCGGCATTGCTCCCACTGGCAGCAGCAGCTTCTTTTTCTGCTCCCGCAGGGCTGAGGGCAATTATACGTTTCCCAGCCTGCGAGAGCACTGGCAGGGAGAAAATGTGTGCCCCCATCCAGTGGGAGCAGCTTCCTGCTGACGCGGTATCCTCAAGCATTGGGCCACCTTTGAAGAGCTGGCCTAGAGGGGTGGGGCACCTAGGGGTCATGCAATTGCCTCCCCTTTTAATAAAATTCAACTTCGGGGGTTGTGGTCCCTGGCGCTTGATAAAGGCTATTAGCAAACAAAAACATGCTTTTCCTATGGAAATGTGGTCCTAACTATAACTACACAGTGGGGACCAAATTAGCTCTCCCCATCTACTTCCCTATAAACCTTACATCCAGCTAGTAAAAAATAAACATTAAAATGAAAAACTACACACAAAATGTAAAAACATTTTATCTTAAAAAATAAAAACACACATTTTATTACAATATTCAATTTTTTTTTAAATGTAAACTGAAAAAAGTTATTAAAAAACCCACCACCAAAATATTATGCAAAAAAAATACAAAAATTACAAAAATACAAAAAAACTATATAATCGACAATGATATTTTTAACAATTATATTTCTAACAACAGTCTTAAAAACAACACAGAAAATTATATTCTTACCTACTATATTCTTGCCGGTTATATTTTCAACATGACAATATTCTTGTGATGATATTCTTGTATCACAACATTAAAGACTCAATAATTTGCCCAACACCCCTAAGCACCCACAACAGCGACAGCAAGCCCAACAGATGTCCAGGGGACCCCTCCTTAAGGGTCCTCAGCAAGTCTGCACTTTACTGGTCCTGAGAGTGTGCTAATAAGCTGGTCAGACCAGCCTTCGGAAAGTTGACAAAGTTTAAAGAACAATTCAGAAATCTCCAGAATCCTTACAGGGGTGCATCAGCCAAGTCCACTCTTCCTCTGTTCTTGCACACTACTTATTCAAAAGGAGGTACAGAGTTCTGTAATTGATGTGATACTCCTCCAAGCCAAGTGATGCCACATATTCCCTTCATCCCTAACTGATGCTCATAGGCTGTTCACCCCTGTATAGCATTCTTATCGATCCATATCTTATCCACTGAGGCAACTCTTTCCAAAACACAGCACATCTCATCTTGTATAAATAAACAAGTATATGGAAATACATACATAAAGGCTGTTCTAAAAAAAGAACTAAAATAGTCACACAAAAAATAGAAGGACAGTCAGCTATCGAATATGAGATAAAAAGCTTATACACACTACAGGTAGAATGCGACACATTTTACAGGCATGCAAGATGAATAGGAAAAATGAATGATTCCTGCAATTCTATTAAAAACAATATACATTCAGAGACATTTCCAAGCGACAAGAAAATAATAAACAAATATAACCAAGAAGGGCACAAGGGAACAACAAAAAATTCACATGCATGGCCAAAAGAAGGTTCATTTGACAAAGCACTTGTAGCGCACACATTAACATTTATCAGGGCTAAATATAAAGGAGAGAAATTAAATAAAAGAGAGTTTTATTGGAAGGTGGAAAAAAGGACACCTTTCATTTAGAATAAACGAAAAAGGACATGACAAATTAAAAGATGCAGCACATAATTGGGTCCAGTATGTGGAACAAACAGATGATGCCTCAGGAGGTGAATGGGACACAGAGGAAGAAGAGGAAGAACTAGGAGACCTAATAGAAACACCAACACAAGCCATCACTATTCCTCAATGTACACATCCCCACACCCACTCATGTCAGGGAATATAGATAATAATAATATTATGCCACCACCCCCACCAACACAAATGTCATATGCAGATACAGTAGTAGGAGAAAACAGAGACAATACAGCACCAAGGATGAGAACTGCAAACTTCAATAGAATAGCAGACTGGTTACAGGCACATTTAGGAGAGCAAGTAAGAAGTCCAGGAATGACTACTAGAAGTATGAGCTCAGCTGCCAATCTTGCATTGATTGTGAGAAATAAAGAAAGAGTAAGAAGTAGAGATCTCACACCTAAACAGATAATATCTGAAAAAGAAGGGGATATATATGCGAACCCCTTCTGTGATTATTTAGCTGGATGGACATAAGGACAGGCCCCACAGAGGAGGCACCCCCAGTCACAAGGATCTGGGTTAAATCCATCATTCTTTTGCTCACCACACCACCCCAGTTTGGACCCAGCCATATGCAAATCAGTCTTGATCCTGTTCCTTGTGGGAATAGTCCAGCCCGAACTGGCAAGCCAGGTCCTCCCTGGACCGGAAACAAGCATCCTGGGACCGGTTTCAGGGCATCACCCTTTATCAGCCAGGCTAGCTTGAATCCAGTGGTGTAGTGAGCACATGACCCACGTCTGGGCATACCCTTCCCACTTGGGGCGACATATGCAAAAGAAACAATTGATGGACGGAACGCTGGACAATGCAAACATTCACCCCCAGTCACAAGGATCTGGGTTAAATCCATCATTCTTTTGCTCACCACACCACCCCAGTTTGGACCCAGCCATATGCAAAACAGTCTTGACCCTGTTCTTTGTGGGAACAGTCCAGCCCGAACTGCCAAGCCAGGTCCTCCCTGGACCGGAAACAAGCATCCTGGGACCGGTTTCAGGGCATCACCCTTCATCAGCCAGGCTAGCTTGAATCCAGTGGTGTAGTGAGCACGGGACCCACGTCTGGGCATACCCTTCCCACTTGGGGCGACATATGCAAAAGAAACAATTGATGGACGGAATGCTGGACAATGCAAACATTCACCCCCAGTCACAAGGATCTGGGTTAAATCCATCATTCTTTTGCTCACAACACCACCCCAGTTTGGACCCAGCCATATGCAAATCAGTCTTGACCCTGTTCCTTGTGGCAACAGTCCAGCCCGAACTGCCAAGCCAGGTCCTCCCTGGACCGGAAACAAGCATCCTGGGACCTGTTTCAGGGCATCAGCCTTCATCAGCCAGGCTAGCTTGAATCCAGTGGTGTAGTGAGCACTGGACCCAGATCTCTGTACTGGGGTGAATGTATGACATTGTTCTGCATTCTGCGCATCAATTCTTGTTTTTGCATTTGTCACCCTGAGTTGGATGGGTATGCCCAGACGTGGGTCCCGTGCTCTCCATGCCACTGGAGTCAAGCTATCCTGACTGATGAGGGGTGAAACCCCAAAACCGGTCCTAGGATGCTTGTTTCCAGTCCAGGGAGGACCTGGACTGGCAGTTCGGGCTGGACTGTTCCAATTGGGCGCAGGGTCAAGACTGATTTGCATATGGCTGGGTTCAAACTGGAATGGCATGGTGAGCAAAAAAAAATGGATTTAGACCCAGATCTCTGTACTGGGGTGAATGTATGACATTGTTCTGCATTCTGTCCATCAATTGTTCTTTTTGCATTTGTCACCCCGAGTGGGATGGGTATGCCCAGATGTGGGTCCTGTGCTCTCCATGCCACTGGAGTCAAGCTATCCTGGCTGATGAGGGGTGAAACCCCGAAACCGGTCCTAGGATGCTTGTTTCCAGTCCAGGGAGGACCTGGCCTGGCAGTTCGGGCTGGACTGTTCCCGTTGGGCACAGGGTCAAGACTGATTTGCATATGGCTGGGTTCAAACTGGAATGGCATGGTGAGCAAAAAAACGACGGATTTAGGCCCAGATCTCTGTACTGGGGTGAATGTATGACATTGTTCAACATTCTGTCCACCAATTGTTCTTTTTGCATTTGTCACCCCGAGTGGGATGGGTATGCCCAGACGTGGGTCAAGTGCTCTCCATGCCACTGGAGTCAAGCTATCCTGGCTGATGAGGGGTGAAACCCCGAAACCGGTCCTAGGATGCTTGTTTCCAGTCCAGGGAGGACCTGGCCCGGCAGTTCAGGCTGGACTGTTCCCATTGCAAAAACAACAATTGATGGACAGAATGCAGAACGATGTCATACATTCACCCCAGTACAGAGATCTGGGCCTAAATCCATCGGTTTTTTGCTCACCATGCCATTCCAGTTTGGACCCAGCCATATGTAAATCAGTCTTGACCCTGCGCCCAATAGGAACAGTCCAGCCCAAACTGCCAGGCCAGGTCCTCCCTGGACTGGAAACAAGCATCCTAGGACCGGTTTCGGGCTTTCAGCCCTCATCAGCCAGGATAGCTTGATTCCAGTGGCATGGAGAGCACGGGACCCACGTCTGGGCATACCCGTCCCACTCGGGGTGACAAATGCAAAAACAACAATTGATGGACAGAATGCAGAACAATGTCATACATTCACCCCAGTACAGAGATCTGGGCCTAAATCCATCGTTTTTGCTCACCATGCCATTCCAGTTTGGACCCAGCCATATGCAAATCAGTCTTGACCCTGCGCCCAATGGGAACAGTCCAGCCCGAACTGCCAGGCCAGGTCCTCCCTGGACTGGAAACAAGCATCCTAGGACCGGTTTCGGGCTTTCAGCCCTCATCAGCCAGGATAGCTTGATTCCAGTGGCATGGAGAGCACGGGACCCAAGTCTGGGCATACCCGTCCCACAAGGGGTGACAAATGCAAAAACAACAATTGATGGACAGAATGCAGAACAATGTCATACATTCACCCCAGTACAGAGATCTGGGCCTAAATCCATCGTTTTTTTGCTCACCATGCCATTCCAGTTTGGACCCAGCCATATGCAAATCAGTCTTGACCCTGCGCCCAATGGGAACAGTCCAGCCCAAACTGCCAGGCCAGGTCCTCCCTGGACTGGAAACAAGCATCCTAGGACCGGTTTCGGTCTTTCAGCCCTCATCAGCCAGGATAGCTTGATTCCAGTGGCATGGAGAGCACGGGACCCAAGTCTGGGCATACCCGTCCCACTCGGGGTGACAAATGCAAAAACAACAATTGATGGACAGAATGCAGAACAATGTCATACATTCACCCCAGTACAGAGATCTGGGCCTAAATCCATCGTTTTTGCTCACCATGCCATTCCAGTTTGGACCCAGCCATATGCAAATCAGTCTTGACCCTGCGCGCAATGGGAACAGTCCAGCCCGAACTGCCAGGCCAGGTCCTCCCTGGCCTGGAAACAAGCATCCTAGGACTGGTTTCGGGCTTTCAGCCCTCATCAGCCAGGATAGCTTGATTCCAGTGGCATGGAGAGCACGGGACCCACGTCTGGGCATACCCGTCCCACTCGGGGTGACAAATGCAAAAACAACGATTGATGGACAGAATGCAGAACAATTTCATACATTCACCCCAGTACAGAGATCTGGGCCTAAATCCATCGTTTTTGCTCACCATGCCATTCCAGTTTGGACCCAGCCATATGCAAATCAGTCTTGACCCTGCGCCCAATGGGAACAGTCCAGCCCGAACTGCCAGGCCAGGTCCTCCCTGGACTGGAAACAAGCATCCTAGGACCGGTTTCGGGCTTTCAGCCCTCATCAGCTAGGATAGCTTGATTCCAGTGGCATGGAGAGCACGGGACCCACGTCTGGGCATACCCGTCCCACTCGGGGTGACAAATGCAAAAACAACAATTGATGGACAGAATGCAGAACAATGTCATACATTCACCCCAGTACAGAGATCTGGGCCTAAATCCATCGTTTTTGCTCACCATGCCATTCCAGTTTGGACCCAGCCATATGCAAATCAGTCTTGACCCCGCGCCCAATGGGAACAGTCCAGCCCGAACTGCCAGGCCAGGTCCTTCCTGGACTGGAAACAAGCATCCTAGGACCGGTTTCGGGCTTTCAGCCCTCATCAGCCAGGATAGCTTGATTCCAGTGGCATGGAGAGCACGGGACCCACATCTGGGCATACCCGCCCCACTCGGGGTGACAAATGCAAAAACAACAATTGATGGACAGAATGCAGAACAATGTCATACATTCACCCCAGTACAGAGATCTGGGCCTAAATCCATCGCTTTTTGCTCACCATGCCATTCCAGTTTGGATCCAGCCATATGCAAATCAGTCTTGACCCTGCGCCCAATGGGAACAGTCCAGCCCGAACTGCCAGGCCAGGTCCTCCCTGGACTGGAAACAAGCATCCTCATCAGCCAGGATAGCTTGATTCCAGCGGCATGGAGAGCACTGTTTCCATTGGGTGCAGGGTCAAGACTGATTTGCATATGGCTGGGTTCAAACTGGAATGGCATTCTGTCCATCAATTGTTCTTTTTGCATTTGTCACCCCGAGTGGGATGGGTATGCCCAGACGTGGGTCCAGTGCTCTCCATGCCACTGGAGTCAAGCTATCCTGGCTGATGAGGGTGAAACCCCGAAACCAGTCCTAGGATGCTTGTTTCCAGTCCAGGGAGGACCTGGCCTGGCAGTTCGGGCTGGACTGTTCCCATTGGGCGCAGGGTCAAGACTGATTTGCATATGGCTGGGTTCAAACTGGAATGGCATGGTGACCAAAAAATGATGGATTCAGGCCCAGATCTCTGTACTGGGGTGAATGTATGACATTGTACTGCATTCTGTCCATCAGTTGTTCTTTTTGCATTTGTCACCCCGAGTGGGATGGGTATGCCCAGACGTGGGTCCCGTGCTCTCCATGCCACTGGACTCAAGCTATCCTGGCGGATGAGGGGTGAAACCCTGAAACCGGTCCTAGGATGCTTGTTTCCAGTCCAGGGAGGACATGGCAGTTCTGGCCGGACTGTTCCCATTGGGCACAGGGTCAAGAATGATTTGCATATGGCTGGGTTCAAACTGGAATGGCATGGTGAGCAAAAAGACGATAGATTTAGGCCTAGATCTCTGTACTGGGGTGAATGTATGACATTGTTCTGCATTCTGTCCATCAATTATTCTTTTGCATTTGTCACCCCGAGTGGGATGGGTATGCCCAGACGTGGGTCCCGTGCTCTCCATGCCACTGGAGTCAAGCTATTCTGGCTGATGAGGGGTGAAACCCGAAACCAGTCTTAGGATGCTTGTTTCCAGTCCAGGGAGGACCTGGACTGGCAGTTTGGGCTGGACTGTTCCATTGTGCGCAGGGTCAAGACTGATTTGCATATGGCTGAGTTCAAACTGGAATGGCATGGTGAGCAAAAAAACAATGGATTTAGGCCCAGATTTCTGTACTGGGGTGAATGTATGACATTGTTCTGCATTCTGTCCATCAATTGTTCTTTTTGCGTTGTCACCCCGTGTGGGATGGTTATGCCCAGACGTGGGTGCCGTGCTCTCCATGCCACTGGAGTCAAGCTATCCTGGCTGATGAGGGGTGAAACCCCGAAATCGGTCCTAGGATGCTTCTTTCCAGAACAGGGAGGACCTGGCCTGGCAGTTCGGGCTGGACTGTTCCCATTGTGCGCAGGGTCAAGACTGATTTGCATATGGCTGGGTTCAAACTGGAATGGCATGGTGAGCAAAAAAATGATGGATTCAGGCCCAGATCTCTGTACTGGGGTGAATGTATGACATTGTTCTACATCCTGTCCATCAATTGTTCTTTTTGCATTCTCTCGGCAGTCACAGCGGTGCGCACGTCACTGGTATCACGCATTGAGTCCGTCTCTATTGAAATCGCTCGTATTCGCTCAGACTTTAGAAAAATGGATGAGCGAATGAAAGACGTGGAATAAATGACCCAGGGCCTCGCCAATACGTCCAAGGGCCTGGAAAAGCAGGTCCGTGATCTGCAAACTACCTGTCAAGCATTAGGGGATCAACTCGACGACCATGAAGGAACGGCCAGGAGAAATAATGTTTGCATTATTGGGGTCCCGGAGAAAGCGGAAGGACAGGCCACTGATCTGTTCGTCGAGGAACTAATCATGCAACGTCTGCAGCCTAAGAATTGATCAAACTTTTTCTCTATCGAACGAGCGCACCGAGTACCTGGGAGTAAACCCAAACCGGGCCAGCCTCCCAGGCTTATACTGGCCCGGGTCTTCAATTTCCGCGACAGGGATGTGATCCTACAAACCGCGCGGTGTGCTCCTCCTCTCAAAATCGATAACAGTACCATCATGTTCTTCACGGATTTTACAATCAAAGGTCCACCGACAACACAGAAGCTTCCTCGAAGTCAAGAAAGCCCTGAGGGATAGAACACTGCCTTACGCAATGTTGTTTCCCGCGAAACTATGGGTGGAGGCTGAAGGAAAACCATGGTTCTTCACGGAGCCAGAGGCAGCATGGGAGTGGCTCGACGGATGGCGGCAGGTGGGAGACTCAAAGGGTGCAGACAGGCGCAGGAGACGGACAGGTAAAGACCGAACTGAGCCCGCACAGGATTGAGTAGAAAGTGACGCCACACATGAAGATCGAATGGAGAACGGACGTAAGAGACCGGAATGACTCTGCAGCTGTATCTATGAATAAAGAGACATACATGTATGGCCCAGAGAGTGTGCATACGAACCTTAACCGCACATTGGTGAAAAGTGCGACATAAGGACCTTGACGGACCCGGGCGATCATACGTCAGCGCCATACAGCGAAGAAGTGCTCTCGAGCCACACCGGCTGAGTATATAATTTATACAATACTAACAATAGACCGTTTGTCATATATGCATGCAAGTTCATATAGATCGGAGGATCGAGATGCGATGGTCCACGTCTCCCCCGAAATAGGGAAGGGAGGGTGACGGGCGCTCTGCAAAGTTGGGGTGGCGGGTAGTTTGAAGTCCGTCTTGCAGGGAGGCAGTGAGGGGGGGTGGATTGGGCAAGTTGTAGGGGGGTTATTATTGGTTAATTGCATAGCAAAGGTCATCTTCTGGGTACAGCATGTGTCGGTCCTTATTCCCCACATATCTCACCAAACATATTCGAACCGCCTCGCACAATCTCGACATCTACTGGGCACGCTAACAAGACACTTCGACCCCCTACCAATACCGGACACAACAATCTTATATACGGTCTCCCACCAAAACTATGGCTGACACCGATATTCCGAGTGATACGAGAATTAAGGCGACACTGAGTTTGCTCTCCTGGAATGTCAACGGGCTGGGTGATAAGATAAAAAGAGGGGTGGTACTTCAGTATATTAAGCGACAGGCAGCAGACATCATCTTGCTGCAAGAGACCCACCTCATGGGGCACACCTGCAAGGCACTGAACCGATGGGGATATAAACTTGTGGCTCATGTAGGATTCACCACCGGGACCAGGGGTGTAGGGATACTAATGAGGAAAAACCTCCCATTTGTAGTAACTCATACGCGCGCGGACGAGTATGGGCACTTTGTGGCGATGTCGGGGACCTGGGAAGGACAGGACATAAACATCCTTTCGGTATACATACCCACAGCTCTACACAGTGTGGCCCTGCCCGATTTGAGCAGGATAATTCTTTACCTACCTGAGGGTGAAGTAGTGATAGGGGGGACCTCAACATGACCTGTGCGACCAAATGGGCCCTAGAGAGGCCCGTCGATCAAAAAATACGATGGCTGACTTCCTAGTAGCCATGGGTTTGACGACTCATCCACAGGCCAAACAGTATACTTATTATTCAGTGGCCCATAAAAGCAACTCCCGAATTGATCACATACTTGCATTGATGGATTTGTTGCATCATCTGAGCGAGGTTAAGCACTTGGCGAGAGGTATCTCAGATCATGCCCCCATTACTGCGCGATATACAGTCCCTACAGAACCCACTCGTAAGGCAATTACAATCAGTCCATGGAGCCTTAAAATCCCTCATATAAAGACTGCCCTAATCAAAGACACCGATTTTTATTTTACAGAAAATGTGGGGTCAGTTCAATCGGCGCAGGTGTTGTGGGAAGCATATAAAGCCGTCATTAAGGGTCGGGCCCTCACCCTTGAGGTGGGCCACAAGAAGGAGAGAGATAAGCAATTAGTAGAGCTAGAACAAGACATTCTGGCGAGGGAACAGGCCCTGGTAGGTAATCGTGATGAGGCTGAATGTCACATCTTAGAGCTCAAAGGGAAGGAGTACAAAGAACTAGCAACTGCAAATGCCAGAGGGAAACAACGGGCCAAAACATACAGAATTTATGAACAGGGCGACAGCCAGTAAGCTCTTAGCGTGGCTGGAGAAAAGGGACAGCACAGAGCGATGGGTTAAAGCAATAAAGGGACAGAATGGGATGCGCCTGTGGAACCCTAAACAAATAGCAGAAGGGTTCACAAGCTACTATGCACAACTCTATTCCCCAGGCACAATGAACACCATAGACGAGGCTCAGGAGATGATTATTGACATACCAATTCCAGCATTGACCGTAGAGGACTGACAGAGATTGGATGCGGATATCACTACTGAGGAGATCGTAGCAGCCATACTTGCTATACAGTCCGGGAAAGCAGGAGGGCCAAATGGCCTCCCAATTGAGCTCCTCAAAGTAACAGCCTCCAAAGTCGCACCCCATCTCCTAGACATGTACCTGAAAGTAAAACTGTTGGTGCATTGCCCAGAGATCAGAGGATGGCCTCCATTGTATTAATCCGCAAGGCGGGCAAGCCGGAGGAGGAATTTACCTCGTACCAACCGATATTCCTGCTAAATGTAGAGGCTAAAATACTGGCCAAAGTCTTAGCCACACGACTGCTCCCCCTGGTCACACAGTTGATTCACCCGGACCAATCGGGGGTTCATGCCCGGACGTAATACTTACCTAAATTTGCGCCGGCTAAATGGAGAGCTCGCTTGACAAAATACCATAAGTGAAGATGCATCCATATTTTCCGTAGACGCCCGCATGGCTTTTGACACTGTCGAGTGGTTGTATATGTTTGCGGTACTTGAGCGAATGGGCCTGGGGACGATGTACCTCGAGTGGGTCAAACTCCTATATGCAGAGCCGCTCGCACAAGTGGTAGTAAATGGGCATGTATCCGGGGCCTTTACCCTGCACCGTGGCTCGAGGCAGGGCTGCCCACTGTCTCCCCTTATCTTCCCCTGACCCTGGAACCTCTTGCCTGCTGGATACGAGGAGACCCATTGATACGGGGACTGAAGTGGGCCAATGAGTGGGAGGACAGAATCTCGCTTTATGCGGATGACATCTTACTATACGTTGCTTCCCCCGCTCCTCCATTAGCAGAATACTTCAAATATGCTCTAATCATGGCAGATATTCTGGGTACACTATAAATTGGTCGAAGTCAGTGGTGTACCTACTCCATGGGCCAGCGCCGACCTTACCGGCCGAATGTGAAGCCCTTGTTGTCAGGGATGAATTTCGCTACCTAGGAATTTATGCCACGGCTGACCCATCACTCTTTTATGACCATAACCTACTGGGACCTCTGACTCGGCTGCAAAGCGATGTCCGCCATTGGCGAACACTGCCTCTATCATTACTAGGACGCGCATCGCTATATAAAATTATGGCCCTGTGTGGTGATGTGATGCTGGCAGAACTGATTGATGTCATCTGGAGTGTTGACAAGCATCCTGTCTCGAGTGTTCTCTCTGTGGCAGTTACTGCTTGTGCCTTGGCTGTGCCAGCTGGGACGGTTCTCTGTACCCCTACAATAAATACTTCTACCAGGAACTTATTTCTGTGTCCATCCGTCTTTATTTCAGTGGCGACAGAAGATGGGATGCCACTTTGTCTAATCTACAGGCGTTTGTATTCCCTATTGGGAATGGACTGATTCTGCTTGCTAAGGTACCTTCGACTTGTGCTCTCAAGCCCAACTGTGAGTATTTTTTTATATTATTATTACCTATCATCCAAGGCACGCACGCCCGTGAACGGGTACAGAGAGCCACGTCCTCATTTTGTTTTAAAGCGTTTGTGCTACGCATTGCATGTCTGCTCGTTTGCAGCCCTATTTCCATTCGGGGGAATTTGCTGCGCTGCTTATCCTGTTCTGCTTGTGCTGGCTGTGCATTTTCTACCTTTTGTGCGCTTTGAAGGGAGAGCAAAAGGAAATCATTTTTTTTTTTTTTTACCGGCCATCGGCTCTACTCACGCACTTCCTCGAGCCGCCAGCGCGTTCCAACATTCTTCGAGCCATCAGCGCTTTCCAATATGACTCGCGCCCTTGCTCGAGTCTCCAGCGCGCACTTCCCTGCCTCCTACATTGTCTCCTCCGAGCGCTGTCTTCGAGCTTCTGTCTTGGAGCCTCGCCTGCTTCACAAGACCTCTATCTCAAAGGATATTGCTGCCGGAGATCTCATTGTTCACTTCAAGCCGTTCTCACTTCAAGCCGTTCATACGGACGTCCCGCCTCCTACTTACTGCCTGACTTCTATTGGCTTGGCGAAGCTTTATTGATTACAAAGGACTTTACTGTTTTTACCTCGTCCAAACCTTCCACCTAGTGGACGAACAGTGTAAACAACTTGGAATCTTCCTTGTGTGTCACGTCTGTGATACACACACACGCTATTTCTGTTTCAAACATCTACGATAAGGAAAAGGAGAAGGCTCTCTTATTTTTTTTTCTTTTCTTTCCTCTTTCTCTTCTCATATTTTCAAACAGCGCCTTCATTTTTGCCACAATGCAAAACAAAGACAAGTTTATATTTCATGCTCAGAATTAATTTTTTTTGTTCTGCTCTCCTTTTCTTTCTTCCTTTTTCTTTTATTCTTCTCTTCGTTTTTCTTTTCTTCCATTTGCTTGCTTTTGATCTGTTTTGTTTACTTTCTCTTCATTCTCGCATTCTCTGCCTGCTTCTAACCTTTTTATTTTATAGGTACTCAACCAACATGCAGAGTGTTACCGCTCCAGCCGCTTTTCTGCAAGAACCGGGAGAACCACCGCTGGAATGGAAGTTGTGGATCAGATCCTTTAAAGCTTATTTAGGTGCCATAGAAGGACAAAGGTTCAGACCTGAGAGAAAAAAATCTTACATACTATCATTTAGGGATTGAAGGTCAGAATGTTTTTGATCACTTACTACCTTATGACCCACCCGAAGGTGAGGATCCAGATGAATTTGAGATAGCTGTAGCTCAATTGGATAAGTACTTTACAAAAACAAAGAACATTGTAGTACACAGATACAAATTCTTTACTAGAATGCAGAAACCTACTGAGAGTATAGACACCTTCATCACAGCATTGAAAGTCCTTGCTTCAAAGTGTGAATTTGAAAATTTTACGTCACAACTTGTGAGAGATCAGCTTGTAGCTAGATGTTATTGTAAGGAAATACAAGAAAAGTTGCTTACCTGTAAAGATCCTTCCTTAGATAAAGCAGTAGATATTACTAAAAGCATTGAAAGCCCAATGGAGGATGCCAAACAACTAGAAACAGCTTTGTCTAACACCACTATTTCAGGTGCTGTCTCCACCAAACCTCCTGTTATCAAACGTGATGATACCAGAAAGCAAAATGTGTTTAGAGGTGGAAGAAATTTTGTACAAAATAGACCGCTGAATCAAAAAATCAGTTGCTTCAGGTGTGGTTCACCTTTACTTGTCTCGTCTTTCAAGAACTGTCCAGCCGTCAACCAACAGTGTGGACAGTGTGGTAAAATGGGTCATTTTGCCAGAGTTTGTATGGGAGCTAGAAGAAAAAACATAAGGTGTGTTCTTAACGAGCTTGAAAGTCACGATGACGATGTTGTCACTAATCAGGAATACGTTGTGGTGGTGAAAGATTGTAGCGCGAAACAGAACACCCTCCCCATTTCTGACCCTGAGGTTGATGTCACCATTGAAACCATTCGCATTCAGCTGCTTGTAGACACAGGTGCACGAATTACCATCGTGTCACAAGAAAAATACCTTAAGTTCTGGGCGAAGAAGAGTTTATTACCACCTGATGTTATCACGGTGGCTTTTGAAGGTAGCAAAATTGAATTATTAGGCTTTTTCTGGGCTACCATCAGTGTTTTAGGGGAAGTCATCAAGGGCAAGGTGTACGTGGCGAGAAAGGGGATTAATGTCCTTAGGTTATTACATCAGGCTGAATTTGGTTTAACCATTAAACCAGGCCTTGCCAAACCTGACTTCATTGATAAACAGCCTGTGCAAGATCTAGCTCTATCCAAAAAGGACATCAGTTCTCTGTGTACCACCGACATAGCTAACAAGTGGGAGCACAAGTTTGGGAAGGTGTTCGAATAACGCCTTGGCAAAATCATTGGCTTCCAACATTTCATTAGAGTTAAAGAAAATGCCAGCCCTGTCAAACATAAATTACGTAATGTTCCCCTCAGTATTAGGGCTGATTTATCACAACATTTAAAAACTCTATGCGATCAAGGCATAATTGAAAAAGTCGAGGCTACCCTCTGGCTTTCGCCCATTGTTCTTGCTAAAAGCGGTCTGGAGATTTGAGGATGTGTGTCGACTTGAGGAGCCTCAACGAAGCCATCTGGGTTGACCGTTTTCCTCTTCCACGCATTGAGGATTTGATTGCTAAAGTTGGATCCTCTTCGTGGTACACTAAACTTGATCTCAAGGCTGCTTATCATCAGGTTGAACTGCATCCTCAGTCTTGACACCTGACGGCCTTTATCACTCCTGATGGTGTTTTCCAGTTTTGCCGTCTACCTTTTGGTTTGGCTTCGGCGGCCGCTGTCTTTCAGAGGCTTATGACAGAAATGTTCCACGACAATCCCCATGTTGTGGTGTTCCAAGATGATATCCTTATTTTCTCTAAGACTGAGGCTACGGAAGTACTCCGTTATAGAAAAAGAACTTCTGGCTTGTGTCTGGAGTGTTGAGAAATTTAAGCCATATTTGTGGGGTAGATCTTTTGTACTTAAGACCGACCATCGTCCTTTAGTTGACATCTTGTCTGGCAAGAAAATAAAACGCATTACTGCACGTTTGGCCAGGTTATCTGCCAAGCTTCTGGAGTACACCTTTAGTGTAGAGTACATTTCAGGGGGAAAAAATTGTAGAGCAGATTGCTTGTCTAGGCTTCCCATTGCCGACACAGAGTAACGAGACTGGGAGACAGAAGTTGAGGAATGTTTTGTGGCTTGCATCAGTCAGGACCACCTGTCTTTTGCTGAGGAGGATTGGGTGGTTGATGTGGACAAGGATGTTGTGCTTAAAGAGGTTGTGTCTTTGATCAAGAAGGGCTGGCCCAAGCAGAAGTGTCTCTCGTCTGAACTACAAATGTTTTGGAAGGTCTGCAATGAGTTATCGGTTGAGGGCGGTAAAGTAGTTAGAGGCGATAAGCTTGTGCCTCCAGAGAGTTACCGAGAAAAGAAAGTCATGGTTGCACATTCAGGTCACCTTGGTGCGACCATTACTAAGAGGAAAGTCAGAACTGATTTCTGGTGGCTTAGAATGGATTCCCAGATTGACGACTTAGTCAAGCAATGTGTGCGATGTAATGCCAGTGACAAGGTTTTGGTCCTGGAAGGTGTGGTCGAGTCTCCTGTGTCCCCGCCTGGAAGAGCTTGGCAGAGATTAGGGATGGATTTTCTTGGACCCTTCCATATTCTTCCAGCTAATATGAGGTACTTTCTAGTTCTTATTGATCATCTGTCTAGGTGGGTTGAGGTTGAGCCAATCAGCATCCCAAACTCCAAAAGCGTTATCAATTGTTTGAACAAGATTTTCCTAAGGGAAGGCTATCCTGAAGAGATCCTAACAGACAACTGTGTTCAATTCGTTTCGCAGGAGATGAATTTGTTTCTACGCTCCTGCGGTATGAAGCGTACCAGGACTCTACTTTACCACCCTCAGAGCAATGGCAAAACAGAACGGTTTAATAGAGTGGTTGCGGAGTGTGTACAGGCTGCTTTCAGGTCCAAGTTGTGTGTTTTTCAAGCTGTAAAAGATCTAGTTTGGTCATACCGCACTTCACCTCATATTGCCGCCAACTTTAGTCCCTTTGAACTCATGAGGGGAAGAAAAGCATCCACTCAGGTTTATCCATTTTGGATGGTAAAGTCCTTCCACCAGGGTTGTGATATGAAATGTGTGTGGGAGTCTGCGAATAAAAAGTCAGCTGAAGCTAGTTCCAAGAGTTGTGAGTCTAGTGTTAAAAAAGAAACCCACAGACTTCATGTCGGGGACTGGGTTAGAATAAAAAATCCAATCTCTGTTAGAAAAGGTCTTTCTAAATTTTTGGATTCTCAACAAATTGTGGAAATTCGCAAGAACGCTGTAAAATTGTCCAATGGGAACTGGTGGAGCACTTCACGTGTTGCCAAGGATCCATGTTTTCTCTCTAAGACTGACAAAGCAGACAAAAAAGCTTTGCGGGGGATGGTGTCAGGAAAAGCACCAGGGTACATGTTAGACCAAGCAATTTACGTGATTATGTTTGATCACTAGTGCTTCTGTAAGGTTTCATCGGCATGTTCATTTTTATATGGTATGTCGTTGTGTCCACCCTTCTTCCTTTCTGTACCCTCTTCTCCTACCCTTCCTCTTACATTTAGAATTGTTGTTTTAATAAAAAGGGGGAGGTGTGATGATGTGATGCTGGCAGAACTGATTGATGTCATCTGGAGTGTTGACAAGCATCCTGTCTCGAGTGTTCTCTCTGTGGCAGTTACTGCTTGTGCCTTGGCTGTGCCAGCTGGGACGGCTCTCTGTACCCCTACAATAAATACTTCTACAAGGAACTTATTTCTGCGTCCATCCGTCTTCATTTCACCCTGCCTCGGCTCCTCTACGCGCTACAGAACACCCCATACATGGTGCCAGAGACGTACTTCAAGGCAATAGAGGGGTAGGTCAGAACCTTACTGTGGGATGGGAAACCTCCGCGCATCGCAGGGCCCACCCCCAGGTCTGGGGGTGGTATGACGGGGGAATTCCTCTACCGGACATTCGGAGCTACTACAGAGCAGCACACCTCGCTATAATAAATAAATGGGTATACGGTGCGCAACAGGACCCAGCGTGCCGGATGGACAAGTGGCAAATGAGAGTAGGGGGATATAGAGAGGCATTATATACAAGACCAAGTAAACAACAACTTACTGGCCCCACTGCCCTCACGATCGCGGAATGGCACTCCACCACCAGAAAGTTAGGTTGGAGTAATAGACTGACACAAATGACGCCCCAATGGCACACAGCCCTGTTGGGCAACCTAAGTAAAAGTAAAGGATTTGACAAATGGGATACCATTGGTATATCGCATGTGAGTGACTTACATTTACAGATCTGCAAAAGGAATATCAACTGTCCACGCGCGAAATGTTTAGATACCTACAAATTCGACACGCCTTGCAGGAGGCAACTAAAGATATAGAGGGGATCCCGGAATCCGCACCGCTTGAGGACAGATTGCTCACTGACCCTATAATTAACAAAGTAATCTCACTCACGTACAGGAAAATAATCAATAACTCACCAGATCCACTGGAAAGCCTGAACACACGCTGGCAGATAGACCTGGGGGAACTAGAGGAAGAGGACTGGCGTGAGGCGCTATCCTCCCCACGAGAGGTGGCAATAACGTTGCGACTGTGGCTGGTCCAGCTAAAAATCTTGCACCGTACATATATCACACATACCACTTTACTTAAGATGGGTCTAATCAGTGAGGCAGACTACAGATGGAGGTGTGGGGAGGCGGGCACATTTTTCCACACAATCTGGGATTGTCCAATCATCCAGGCGTTTTGGGTCGCAGTGCCTGAGGTGATAGGTGAGCTATGTGGGATTACCCAGACTTTGTCCCCCAAGACTTGTTTGCTCAACATCTGCAATGCTACAGACTTGAGTCGCATGGAACAGTTATGGGCAGCCGTGGGCTATATGCTTGCGAAGCGCAATATTGCACGTTGATGGGGAGTTCCTGAATCGCCAATGATAACGGAATGGGAACATGATGTCGATTGGCGCATGTTGGCGGAGCGAGCAGTATATATAAACAGAGGATGCCCAAAAAAATGGGATAAAGTGTGGGGGAAATGGAACACGTATAGAGGTAACATTTGCACCTCCCCGTCAGAACGGGAGAGCGAGCAACCAGAATTACCGAATGGTGCTCCTGAGTTGGGTGGGGGCGGGGGGTGTAATATATGGGATGTTTAGTGACAAGAAGGATTGTCTATTAAGATCCGATGATTTTATATATGTTTGTACCCTACTATGCTCTAACCTACTATGCTATGCTATAATGTGCAATAAAAAGAGTTTAAAAAAAAAAAAAAAACATAGGGCCTCATTTACAAGGCTATTGCTCCGCCGGTGCATCACTTTTTTTGATGCACCGGCGGTGCAGTATGCCTGCCCATATTTACAAGATCACGTTAAGTCACTTTGCGTAACTTTTCCCGGCCCTGTAAATACAGGCTCTCCTGTTAGGCCCATAATACTTACTGTTCCCATACCAAACTAAACTACACTAAATAAACTGTTAAAAATTAAAGGGGTAATATTAAGCATTACAACTTCATTATAAACCATTTGGGGGAAGGGGGTTTGGTGACTGAAAGGGTCAGATTTATGATTCCCACTCCAACCTTAGCCATGTTGGGGAAGGCGCTGAACACTGAAGTAGTCAGATTTACTATTCACACTCCAATCTAAACCATTTTGGGGAAGGTGTTGTAAACTAAAGGGGTCAGATATACTTTACTCGCTCCAATCTACAATTGTGAAGGTGTTAAAAAGATAAAACAACATATTTCCATATTGTAAGCCATTTTATAGAAAGGTAAGAATTTTAAAGTCATTATGCTCACTAAATCACCCCTAAATAAAGGTATTTTACATGCATTTTAAAATTTAAAAATTACATATAATATTAACACTAACAGTTAGACAAACTTTCCAAAATAGGATACTTAAGAAACAGTGTGCCCTAAAAATAATAAAAAACAAACAAAATATTATTTTAGAAAAAGAAATAATAAATAATTTCTTATACAATATGAAATAAATGTAAATATTTCAAAAGTAAAATATGAACAATTTTCCTAACAAAAATAATAAATCTGAATATATTTTTTTTAAATATAAATATTTCCATCAAAACATTAAATGAATCAATGCACACCTCCTCGATAGTCTGAGCAGCCTCGGACTAACCCAGATGGATCACGACCCCAAAGACACCACAGGACACACGCTGGATCCCAACCTCACCTCCAGCAAATGCGTCAAATACATCCAAGTGACAGAACTCACATGGACCATTCACTCCATCGACCCCTTCAACATCTCTAGCCCCTGCACCGTCACCCCCAAGATGGCCAGCACCCCCCACCACAGCTGTAGCAAAATTTCAGAAACTAGCTGGACGGAAGCCCTCAACATCTCCAACCCAGCTGCTGTCACCAACGTGCAACAGGTAATTAAGACTTTCAATGCCTGTATCACCAACTGCACCAACATCTCCCCCATCAAGAGCAACAAACAGAAGAGCCTACAAAATAGCCAGCTGGTACACCCAAAAACTCAGAACAGCGAAACGTGACAGGAAAGAGCTGGAGAGGAGATGGAGCGCCAGCAAGGACACCTTGGACAGTGCAGTCTTCAAGACCTCCCTCAACCTCCACTACTGCCTGTTGAGGGCAACAAAGAAGACAACCCTAACCGCATGCATCGAACCCAAACCAACAACAGCAAGGAATTTTTCAACATTGCTTAGGAATTCTCCAACCCGGCTGCCAGCAAAAACCCTCACAAGAGCAGTGCGACAACCTTGCTGGCTTCTACCAAGACAAGATCGGAACCATATACAGAAACTTCAAACCCCAACCTACACCTACGGACTTCCCTGACAGATATGCCTCCACTGCGACCGACACTAACCACAGACTGACCTCCTGGAACCTTCTCTTAACCCAGACAACCACCTCCATCCTGAAATCTATCCACTCGGGAGATCCCACAGACCCATGCCCGCACCACACCTTCAAACTCGGAAATCAAAGGATCGGCCAGGAACTCACCACTCTGCTCAACACCTCAATCACCACCTCAACATTTCTTGATGACTGGAAGCACGCCGCAGTCAGACCACTAATGAAAAACCCTCCGCGACCCCAGCAAATAAAAAATAAAAAACTCCATGCTCCCATTCCCAGCCAAGGTACTGGAAAAGATTATCAACAAGAAACTCACGACACACCTGGAGCAGAACCAGTTACATGATGCCTCCCAATCCAGTTTCCACAGCAATCACAGCACCGAGACCGCCCTGATCGCAGCTACCAACAACATTTGTACCTTCCTCAGTTGAGGAGAAACATCAGCTCTGATCCTACTTGACCTCTTGGCAGCCTTCAACACCATATCCCACCACACGCTGATCAAAATACTCCACCACATCAGCATCCAAGGGGATGCACTCAGATAGATCACTTCCTTCCTCACCGCAAGAACACAGAGGGTCATCCTACTACCTTTCACCTCCATATTCAAGGACATCGTCTGTGGTGTACCCCAGGGCTCATCCCTCAGCCCCATGCTCTTCAATCCATTATGACCAAGCTGGCCAACATCGTCAGATATCATGGTCTCAACATAATATCCTATGAAAATGACACCCAACCATTCCTCTTACTCACCAATGACCCTGCCACCACCAGGACCAACTTCCACAGATGCATGACAAGCATCGCCGACTGAATGAAGAAAAACTGCTTGAAGCTGAACACGAACAAGACAGAAGTACTGATCTTTTGCAACAACTGCATCACATGGAACGAATCCTGGTGGGCATCAGATCTAGGACCCTCACCCACACCTTCCGACCATGCCAGAAACCTCGGAATCATCATTTATAACAAGTTCGCCATGAAATCACAGATCAATGCTGTCTCCTCCGCCTGCGTCCTCACTACTGCATGCTACGTAAGATCCTCACATGGCTGCCCCTGCACACGAGTCACACTGGGACACAGGCCATCATCAATAGCCGACTGGATTATGGCCTCTACGTAGGACTCGCTGCACACCTCCTATACAGACTTCAAACCATACAGAACGCTGCAGACAGACTCATCCTCGACCTCCCACTACATACCCACATCACACCCCACCTCAGGCAACTCCACTGGCTCCACAAACAGAAGTTATGCCAATTCAAGCTGTTGACCCACACACACAAGGCTCTTCACAACAAGGGACCCACCTACATAAACCACCACCTGATCTTCCACCAACCGATGAGAAGATTACACTCCACCTCCCTTTCACTTGCCCACACTCCTTGCATCTACCAAAGCAGAAGTCGAGAACGCTCCTTCTTCTACATTGCAGCAAAGTCCTGGAACAGCCTCCCCATGCAGCTCCAGACCATTGCCTCTCTTCCGGAATTCTGAAGCGTCCTCAAGACCTGGCTGTTCGAATAAGTCTTCCGGAACGTGCAAGCTTCTGGATATCCAATCGGATGATTAGCTACGCTTTATAAATCCTGATTGATTGATTGATAGAACATGTCATGAGTAATGTAATATGTGAAGTAATTAGCAGTGCATGGCCAGGGCACGAGCTATAGGTACTTTAGGGCTACAACCTTGCTGATGTCTAACCCTTGTGGTGCACAGCCTTCAGCCATGCACAACATGAGGTTGGATGCAGGGCCTGGCCTTCAACCAGGCCCTGTAACAACCCTCCTGTAAGCGCCCTACCTCCACAGCACACAGCCTTCAGCACTGTGTGGCAGGCTGACTATGTGATGTTATATTATAAAGTGTGTTATTTTAAGAAAGGCAGACCTAATGACTTTGTCAAAAGGTCAGAACATCTAAATATAGAAAGTGGGCCTACTGGCTTTAGCAAGGGGTCAGCATAGTCACATATATAAGACAGACCTATTGCCTTTGTTAAAAAACACCAATAATTTTAATCAAATGCATATTTCCTTACTTCACACATTGCAAGGTTTAATAAAATGTATTGCCATAAAACATTTTTAATAAAAAAAAAATCAACATGTCTTTGAGTCGTTCTTTTAACATTTTTCAGTATACAAAATGCAGCCACAAAAACAACCATGATAGGGCCCTGCACTCCATCTGAAGAGCATAGAGCTCCACCTCACATTGCTTTAAAGCTCTAAAGGGTCAAGGATTTAATTACAGAGGAGACTTACTGTTTTTTGTTTTTAATACGGCTGGAGGCTGTTGCTCTCCCTGCAGCCTCCACAACATTACAAATAAAGCTTGGTGGTGCCTTGCTCCTTCTACAGGCACCAACAGGATTCAAAAAATAATCACTAAAAAGTCCTAGCAGGGCATTATGAGGCCCTCCTTGCCAGAGCAGTGAATAATAAATGAATAACTCCTGACGCTCATTTATTATTCTTTTTTTAAACATAATTTAATTTTTTGGGTGTCACCCGGGACACCCACATCTTTAAGTTTTTGGGGGGGGTTTGGGGCCAGGGCTCCGCGACACTGCCAGTTCCCTGCAAGCGACCCATTTGCTATGCAAGAGCCAGCAACACGTTTTGGTTTTTAAAAAAATTTAAACTGGGGTACCCCGGCGCCCACCCGGGGTACCTCACAGCATTTTGGACATTGACAGATGCGGGAGGAGACCTAAGGAGCCCGTAGCAAAGCTGGCTTCCCTGCCAGCTCCCATCCTGGGTGTGGCGGGAGCCGGCATTGCTCCCACTGGCAGCAGCAGCTTCTTTTTCTGCTCCCGCAGGGTGAGGGCAATTATACGTTTCCCAGCCTCCGAGAGCACTGGCAGGGAGAAAAATGTGTGCCCCCATCCAGTGGGAGCAGCTTCCCTGCTGACGCGGTATCCTCAAGCATTGGGCCACCTTTGAAGAGCTGGCCTAGAGGGATGGGGCACCTAGGGGTCATGCAATTGCCTCCCCTTTTAATAAAATTCAACTTCGGGGGTTGTGGTCCCTGGCGCTTGATAAAGGCTATTAGCAAACAAAAACATGCTTTTCCTATGGAAATGTGGTCCTAACTATAACTACACAGTGGGGACCAAATTAGCTCTCCCCATCTACTTCCCTATAAACCTTACATCCAGCTAGTAAAAAATAAACATTAAAATGAAAAACTACACACAAAATGTAAAAACATTTTATCTTAAAAAATAAAAACACACATTTTATAACAATATTCAATTTTTTTTAAATATAAACTGAAAAAAGTTATTAAAAAACCCACCACCAAAATATTATGCTAAAAAAATACAAAAATACAAAAAAACTATATAATCGACAATGATATTTTTAACAATTATATTTCTAACAACAGTCTTAAAAACAACACAGAAAATTATATTCTTACCTACTATATTCTTGCCGGTTATATTTTCAACATGACAATATTCTTGTGATGATATTCTTGTATCACAACATTAAAGACTCAATAATTTGCCCAACACCCCTAAGCACCCACAACAGCGACAGCAAGCCCAACAGATGTCCAGGGGACCCCTCCTTAAGGGTCCTCAGCAAGTCTGCACTTTACTGGTCCTGAGAGTGTGCTAATAAGCTGGTCAGACCAGCCTTCGGAAAGTTGACAAAGTTTAAAGAACAATTCAGAAATCTCCAGAATCCTTACAGGGGTGCCTCAGCCAAGTCCACTCTTCCTCTGTTCTTGCACACTACTTATTCAAAAGGAGGTACAGAGTTCTGTAATTGATGTGATACTCCTCCAAGCCAAGTGATGCCACATATTCCCTTCATCCCTAACTGATGCTCATAGGCTGTTCACCCCTGTATAGCATTCTTATCGATCCATATCTTATCCACTGAGGCAACTCTTTCCAAAACACAGCACATCTCATCTTGTATAAATAAACAAGTATATGGAAATACATACATAAAGGCTGTTCTAAAAAAAGAACTAAAATAGTCACACAAAAAATAGAAGGACAGTCAGCTATCGAATATGAGATAAAAAGCTTATACACACTACAGGTAGAATGCGACACATTTTACAGGCATGCAAGATGAATAGGAAAAATGAATGATTCCTGCAATTCTATTAAAAACAATATACATTCAGAGACATTTCCAAGCGACAAGAAAATAATAAACAAATATAACCAAGAAGGGCACAAGGGAACAACAAAAAATTCACATGCATGGCCAAAAGAAGGTTCATTTGACAAAGCACTTGTAGCGCACACATTAACATTTATCAGGGCTAAATATAAAGGAGAGAAATTAAATAAAAGAGAGTTTTATTGGAAGGTGGAAAAAGGACACCTTTCATTTAGAATAAACGAAAAAGGACATGACAAATTAAAAGATGCAGCACATAATTGGGTCCAGTATGTGGAACAAACAGATGATGCCTCAGGAGGTGAATGGGACACAGAGGAAGAAGAGGAAGAACTAGGAGACCTAATAGAAACACCAACACAAGCCATCACTATTCCTCAATGTACACATCCCCACACCCACTCATGTCAGGGAATATAGATAATAATAATATTATGCCACCACCCCCACCAACACAAATGTCATATGCAGATACAGTAGTAGGAGAAAACAGAGACAATACAGCACAAGGATGAGAACTGCAAACTTCAATAGAATAGCAGACTGGTTACAGGCACATTTAGGAGAGCAAGTAAGAAGTCCAGGAATGACTACTAGAAGTATGAGCTCAGCTGCCAATCCTGCATTGATTGTGAGAAATAAAGAAAGAGTAAGAAGTAGAGATCTCACACCTAAACAGATAATATCTGAAAAAGAAGGGGATATATATGCGAACCCCTTCTGTGATTATTTAGCTGGATGGACAGAAGGACAGGCCCCACAGAGGTGGCCATTGCCCAGGGAAGGATCATCTGACCCAGACGACATGGCAATAGCAGAACGATGCATCAGAGGTGGGGAGGGGGACCCAGACTGGGATTATGATTATATGCAAAAATATCTAACAGTTTGAGAAACGTATTCAATACAACAATCCAGAAGCCAAATTCAACAAGGAATCAGCGTCAGGGAAGGATATAATGATATGGACACCTATGCAATAAATAGTAGACCAATGCAGTTGCCACTAATTCAGAAAGGAGCAGGCCAGTTAAATTATATCCCATGGCCACAAATGGACAAAGAAGGACTAAAAAACAAGTCACCACCCCTTTCAGACGGGGCAGATAAGTGGCTCAGTAGCTTTGAGAGACGTACTGCAGGGATGACCTTAGCTATAGGAGATATAAAAAGTCTATTGAGTGGGTTAATTGGGAGTCAAACTGACAACATTTTCAAAACAGATAGGATTCCAGGAGTAACACTTACAGAGAATAAGTTTGATGGATCTCAATTTAACAATTACAGAACAGAAATATGGGAAGCACTGAGGAAAAACTTTCTCAATAAACCAGATATAGAAGGCATGATGGCAGAGAAAATGAGACCAGATGACAATGTAAGCGATTATTTAAACAGTATGAAAGAGAGGTGGAGTCAAGAAACAGGGAAAGCATGGGAGAACGCAGAAAGAAACACTCTATTCTTTTATAACATAATAAAAAAGGGGCTACCAGCAGATGTACAGGCCAATTTAGAGAATATAGTGAGGTTGGAAACAAAGCCCTGGATTTAAATCCTGGCGCATGTTGTACACTTTTACAAAAAGAAGGTAGAAAAGGAGAAAGAAAAACAGACAAACAATGAAAGAGCATCTGCCAGACTAGTACAACATAAATTTAAAAAGACAGCAACAGAAGGGGCTTTATTAGCTGTAGCTGCAGCACAAAATGTAACATTGAGACCACAGTGGCAATATTACAGAGGGAACCAGTTAAGAGATGGAAGAGGAAGTCTTAGAGGAAATATGGGCAACGGAAAGGCAATACCATGCTTCTACTGTCATAAAATGGGCCACATGGCAAGAGTGTGCAGATAAAAGAGAGCGGACATGCAGACACAAGCAATGCAAATACAGGGGCAGGGAACACAGATACAGAATACACCTGCAAAATAATTTGATACAAGGACAACAAATTATGAGCCCACCCCAGCAAAATAACTTCCAAGGTTATCGGAATCAGGGCCACAAATCCAGCAGCAACAGTGCAACTGCTCAAAACATCAAAAGACAAGGAGGAATGGTAGTGATGGCAGGAACCAATCCATTCTAGGGAGATATGTGAGACAATGGCCAACAACAACAATACATACAATGAAGGGGCCCACACAGCATTCCAATGTGTCCAGTGTTATCTATAACGCACAGATCGGATGAGGAACCCACTGTGACAGTTGCGGTAAACAAAATCCATATACCTTCCCAGTAGATAAAGGGGCAACAAAATCATGGATCAAAGAAGGAAAAATCCCATTATCAAATACAGCTATGGACACACAGGGATTCTCTGGGGCAGTAAATAGGGTTCCATTTACAGAAACAGTTGAGATGGAAATTGGAGGTGCTTTAGTAGATGGAAAACTGTTATACTCACCATCATTTCCAGCTACTCTTTTAGGAAGGGATGTGATGTCTAAACTCTATATGACAATACATTTTGGCTCCAATGGCCCAATGGTCTGCACAACTCCAGGGGTTTCAGTAAAAAAAGCAATGATGTTACTTATGAGAGCAGAGATCAACAAACAATACCAAGCCAGGCCCACTGATGAAAAATGGTTTCTAAGGGCAGTGTATGCTATAATAGCAGATGCACCCCAACGGAAGGGAAGATTAGTAGAGATACCAAACTAATTCCTGTTCAGGTGCCAAGGAACACCCCAATCACAGCAGTTATATGACACACCACTCTAGATAACCATAGATGAAATTGAAATAACTCCCACACATGGTAGATAATTGGCAACTGACAAGCAACAAACAATGTGGGCATATGTAAATTCATGAACCCCGGACTAAGATTATGAGACCTACTTGATGAACAACTGTTTGAAGACAATAAGCCAGCAACTTCCACTGTGGTGTTTGAAAATGCAGTAGCGATTCAGGTAGAGTTAGAGATAAGAACATCTATACCCAAGCCAAGTACCAACTCTATGAAAGATCAAGATTTAGCAAAAGTGCCACCACAGTTATGGACAACAGGACCATACAATGCAGGTTTTTTTGTGCGTTATAATTCTTTATTAAAATTTTCATAGAATTTCTTCATATAGAAACAATAACATCAGTCTCATTTTACAATAGATAAGTAAATAAGTTAAAAAATAAGCAAATATGACTTAGATTTTTTAAAATTTGATAAGTTATATAAATATATAAATAGATAAATAATTATCAAGCCCATATGAGAAGGGAAAAAAGGAAGGGAGAAAAAGAGAAAGAAAAAGGGAGGGGGAGGAGAAAACCTAATAAAACTGGTATATACAATAACAATAGCATACACAGTATGGGGTCGATTCCGATTCGGGCCGGAAAAAGCACCGACCGACTCGGAGCCGGAATTAATTCCGACCGACACGTACCTGTGGCGCCCGACCCGCCAAGTACGATGCAAAGCGTGCAAAATCCGACCGACACGTACGGAACCCAAGCCGAACGACCGAGCCGCACGGAAAACAGCAATCCGGCTGGAAAAACACGCGAATCGAACCGACCGACACGCACCCGGAACAAATCCGACCGAAACGTACCCGCGAACTCCAAACCGCAAAGTACGATGCAAGGCGCGAAAACCACGACCGAGTCGTACGGAGGACAAGCCGTACGACCGACACGCATACAAAACAGCGAGCCGAAGTAACACAAAACACCAAGACCGACGCGTACGCAGCATAGAAAATTGCACAAACACAGCGTGAACGAAACGGAGAAGACCGTACGAGACAACTGCAGGGTCCGACTCGGTCACAAGAACGTTTCCAACATGCACAGAAAGTACTAAGGGAAAATACACAAAAAAAGGCCAAACACGCAATTACAAAGCCAATAAATACTGGGGGGTGGGGACAGTGAACAAAGACACACCCACAACTCCACCCATATAAAGGACACAAATCCCAACCATGATCCTTTGCAAATGCTATTCACCTGCCAGCACTCAACAGACAGCAACCACACACCCACAGCTCATCCCTCACACAAGCCACACACCATCAGCACACCAACAAATAGCTACCTCACATACACCCAGCAAAACACACACTCACACACCTTCACCTGCACACCAACACACACATCACTCACCATCACCACCCATCACCATGCCCCCAAAGAAGAATCACAAGTTCCTAGATTGTGAATTGGAAGTCCTGGTAGACGAGATCCTCAGGGTAGAGCCACAGCTGTTTGGCGCACTGGTCCAACAGACACCCATCTCCCAGAAAACAAAGATGTGGGAGAGGATCATCAACAGGGTGAACGCACAATCACCATGTCTGCGCACAAAGACTGACATCCAGAACAGGTGGTATGACGTGCGCAGGAGGGTACGGGAGCTGCTGAAGAAGGACTACCTCCTGAGCCAACACACCGGCAGTGGCCCTCCTGCCAAGCCAGTATACCTCAGGCCCTGGGAGGAGAAGGTGCGGGGCCATCCTTCCGCCAGTGAGCGTCTATGGACTAGAAAACATCCCAGAGCCTGGTGAGTACACAACAAATGTACACAATATTCTGCCACAAAGGGAGAGTCAAACCATGCACTCTTAGCAATTACACAGCAACCAGAACAGAATCATCCCAAAATGTGTATGTCAGTCAGATAAACACCACACATGCCATCTCAAAGTTACATTTAACCGTGTCATCACATGTACAAACACAACTAAAACTACAGCTAGGCAGTGGCACAAATATAACTAACAAACACATCCAGACATGTAGCCACCACTACAACACCAACACACAGTGAAGACCACTGAAAGAAAGGAATTCTGTGTATGCTGGGCAAGTCAGTGTAGCCAATAGCATCATGGGAGTCGTAGTCACAGATATTGCTCACCCCCAAAACTGTCCCATCAACACCACCATGAACCATGCGCACATCACAGGGAGTGGAAAAGGACTCACAAGATGGCTGACACTGGGTACTGCTGTGGGGAGCACAAGGCCCTGCTGGCAACTGTGCAACAACCAACAGCAGGACACCACTGACTGACATCCTGAGAGACAACTTGCACTCCCTGCAATGGAAGCACGTTCCATGGTGGGATATCTGGCTGGGTGGGAAGGAGGACTCACAGCACTGACCATAGTCACAAGCACCTCTCCTCACACACCCCCTCAACACAAACTCCACATAACGCACCTGGGAGAATGCAATGCCTCACATCCTAACTCAAGATCCCACAAAGAACCACCACCCTGGGTTATGTTGTGTGAAGCACAGGGACACTCTTGGGATTTTTAGCCAAACAACTGCCAGGACAACACTCCCAGCCATCCTGTCAGCACAGGCAGCCCACCCCACAGGGAAGCAGAGTCAAAAGGAAGGAAGGATGGGCATGCTGGGAAGGGGGTGGAGGCAATAGCATGATGGGAGTAGTAGGCACAGATATTGCTCAGCCTCACAACTGGCCCATCAACACCACTCACAACCATGCTCACATCACAGGGAGTGGAAAAGGACTCACAAGATGGCTGACACTGGCTACTGCTGTGGGGAGCACAAGGCCCTGCTGGCAACTGTGCAACAACCAACAGCAGGACACCACTGACTGACATCCTGAAAGACAACTTCCACTCCCTGCAATGCAAGCACGTTCCATGGTGGGATATCTGGCTGGGTGGGAAGGAGGACTTGCAGCACTGACCATAGTCACAAGCACCTCCCCTCACACACCCCCTCAACACAAACTCCACATAACCCACCTGGGAGAATGCAATGCCTCACATCCTAACTCAAGATCCCACAAAGAACCACCACCCTGGGTTATGTTGTGTGAAGCACAGGGACACTCTTGGGACTTTTAGCCAAACAACTGCCAGGACAACACTCCCAGCCATCCTGTCAGCACAGGCAGCCCACCCCACAGGGAAGCAGAGTCAAAAGGAAGGAAGGATGGGCATGCTGGGAAGGGGGGTGGAGGCAATAGCATGATGGGAGTAGTAGGCACAGATATTGCTCAGCCTCACAACTGGCCCATCAACACCACTCACAACCATGCTCACATCACAGGGAGTGGAAAAGGACTCACAAGATGGCTGACACTGGCTACTGCTGTGGGGAGCACAAGGCCTGCTGGCAACTGTGCAACAACCAACAGCAGGACACCACTGACTGACATCCTGAAAGACAACTTCCACTCCCTGCAATGCAAGCACGTTCCATGGTGGGATATCTGGCTGGGTGGGAAGGAGGACTTGCAGCACTGACCATAGTCACAAGCACCTCCCTTCACACACCCCCTCAACACAAACTCCACATAACCCACCTGGGAGAATGCAATGCCTCACATCCTAACTCAAGATCCCACAAAGAACCACCACCCTGGGTTATGTTGTGTGAAGCACAGGGACACTCTTGGGACTTTTAGCCAAACAACTGCCAGGACAACACTCCCAGCCATCCTGTCAGCACAGGCAGCCCACCCCACAGGGAAGCAGAGTCAAAAGGAAGGAAGCATGGGCATGCTGGGAAGGGGAGTGGAGGCAATAGCATGATGGGAGTCGTAGTCACAGCTCAACATCCCCCACCACATGGCCCAGCAAGCTCACACTCACGCATGCACATCCCACAGAGAGTGGAAAGGCCCATCAAAGATGTCTGACACTGGTGCTGTGTTGTGGGGAGCACAAGGGCATGCTGGGAACTGCACACCAACCAACAGCAGGACACCACTGTCAGCCATCTTGCCATTGCTCTCACACCCACACACACTGAACTCCCCACAAAAGCAAGTAAGTATGGGAATGCTGGGAAGTGGGGTGGAGGCAATAGCATGATGGGAGTCATAGTCACAGACATAGCTCACCCCCACAACTGTCCCATCAACACCACCCTGAACCATGCTCACATCACAGGGAGTGGAAAACAACTGACAAGATGGCTGACACTGGCAACTGCTGTGGGGAGCACAAGGCCCCGCTGGCAACTGTGCAACACCCAACAGCAGGACACCACTGACTGACATCTTGAAAGACAACTTTCACTCCCTGCAATGCAAGCACAGTCCATGGTGGGATAACTGACTGGCTGGGTGGGAAGGAGGGCCGGCTGTCAACAAAATACAACCAATGCAGACCATGTTCACACCCCAACAAATACATAGAAGTGCCCAAATAATGCAGGACAATGTGCTACACCAATATCAACCCCTGACTGTGACAACTTAGGACAATGCAATGTACAGGCCCGCACCCAGAGGCACAGTCACAACTGTCAGGTGTGTCAACCATTGATGCCTGCAGAAACATAACATACATTGTGTGTGTCTCCCAAAAACAGGTGAAGATGGGGACACAGCAGCAGACGCTGAGGAGTCCCAGTCCCAGGCTCAAGAGGATACGGAGCTCACTGGTGTCGAACAGCCTCTGCCCTCCTCGGATGAAGAAGACCAACCTGGCACCTCCGGTGCAAGTCAACATGCAGCACCAGCAGGACCACCAGCTGCAGCACCAGCAGGACCACCAGCTGCACCCCCTGCACCCACCCCTCCAATGACTGTCACCACAAATACCATCCCTGCCGACATGGACAGAACAAGGAGCACCACCACCACAGGGACCCTGGACCAACGTGGGGCCATGGACACCACCACCACCACCAACCCCCAAGGGGGACCAGGGTCATCTGTGCGTGCCACTGCACGCACTGCACATGTCGGCAGGGTTGGTGGAGGGGTGGGAGACAGAGGTCGCTGCTTGCAGAGGTGTCTGGTGTGCATGATGACCCACAACTGGCACGCATAGCCGATGCGTACCAGTCCAGCACCGGAGATCTCAGCCAGGTAGTGGGGCTCCTCAGGGACATTAAACAGCAGCAGGCTGCCCATCATGCCCGCTTGGACTCACACATGTCCCGCGTGGAGTCCAAGTGGGACACACTGCAAGAGATGACGGCGGTGCATAGGGACATATTACAATGCCTCCGCCAGATGACCAGCAACCAGTCTACACCTCCCTGTGTGCCAACAACATCTGGTGCTGAAACAACTGCAACTGCCACAGGGAGGGAGGATGACTCTGGCGGAGAGTCCCCTGCACCGCAGCAGCCTGTACTTGAGGGACCCCCCCAAAGAAGAGGGGTCGTCCGAGGAGGGGCAAGTGAGAGGCCGATGGCCAAGTGCAACCCCCAGGAAGCCTGAACCTGTTCTGGATGTTCACCTTTGTGCGCAAACTGTTCACCCTGTTGACGGCAACACAACTCCCACACATGACATGGGGAGTACAAGTTGGACCAATGTCTCAGACAACTGTGGCCCCGATACTGGGGACTTTGTCTACCAGGACTTTCAATTCATCTAGGAACTTCTGATTGCAATATAAATGTACAGCACAAACCATCCTATGCACTATTCACACAAATGTATCACAATAAACACACTAATACACCATACTTGCCTCTGTTGTGATTCCAACGTGGGTGCTGTCATGGGGATGATGAACTGCAAAATTACACTGTGTATGCGAACTGCAACAGCAAGTACAACACAGGCATGTGAGTAATGGCAACGTGACACATATGAGGGCGACACACCACCAGGGCTACACAACACATACACACCTAGGCCATCTGACTCATTGCCTACACTGATGTTGCCAGGAAAGACGGTGCAATGCACAGACACCACACCTATTCCCAGTTGTAGTCAAGTAGCCCACAGGTGCAGTAAGCAAATGGCAGTCAAATGTGTGACCACAGACAACGCACATCACAAAGTGAAGCACAGGTTTATTACACAGTTGCAACATGTCGTAACCACTACAGATGCAAGGTAATCCCACCTGGCAGCGGGCACACAGTCAACAACTGTAGAAGGAAGGAAGTCCATGGGTGTGGTGCACATCACCTGTAGGGACACAACAGCTACCACCCTGGAAGTACAATGACGTCGTCGGTGGACACAGTTAACCAAACGAATCTGAAAGTACCCTGTGAAGGACAGAAATGACACACAGTCAAAAGCAATGGAGAACAGGACAGAACAGCAAAACTCATGCACAATACATGTTACAAGATACCCACCCAGAACCAAGTTAGCATGTCAACACTGTTGGGGAGTACAGACCACCTGTAAGCACACATCGCTATACACATCCAGTCAAGTAGCCCATGGACACACTCCAACAGCACCAGAGCACCACCTACACATATCATGCCAACTCACATCATTGACTTGACACCTCAGGATACTCACATTCAGCTAAAGAAGTTGGTGATGAGCTGTGTGCGGACATCACCATCATCATCATCATCACTGGCATCGTGGTCCAGGCCAGGATCCTCCACAGGTGGCGGATGTTGGTCATTGTCATCCTGGATGAGAGGCAACTCCTTCCGCACTGCCAGGTTGTGGCGCATGCAGCAGACAATGATAATCTTGCACACCTTCGCTGGGGCATTTGGGAGGGACCCTCCTGTCTTGTCGAGGCAGCGGAAGCGGCTCTTCAGGAGACCAAATGTCCGCTCAATCACTCTCCTGGTCCGACCATGTGCCTCATTGTAGCGCATCTGGGCTGGTGTCACAGGGTTCCTGAGGGGTGTCAGCAACCACGGCATGTTGGGGTATCCCGAGTCACCTACGGACAGACAAGTGCACATTAGCTGACTTGGAAAAGTGGGCGGAATACTACAGATCAGATCACACACAATGGCACAAAGTCAGTACACACCGACAAGCCAGGCACGCTGGTTCTGCATCTGTGCCATCATCCTGGGGATGCGACTACTCCTCATCACAAAGGCATTGTGTGCTGAACCAGGGAAACGGGCACACACGTGTGAGATGGTCATATCTGCAAGACACACCACCAGTGCATTGACCGAGTGGTAGTGCTTGCGGTTACGGTAGGCCTGCTCCTGGGCCTATGGTGGTACCAAAGCCACATGTGTCCCATCAATGGAGCCAATGACATGCGGCATCCTCCCCAGGGCATAGAAGTCACTCTTCACGTCAGTGAGTCGTTGCAGTCTAGGGAAATAGATGTACCGGTTCAGGTATAGCAACATTGCCTCCAAAACATCGCGGAGCACACGGCTGAACATGGTCTGTGACATCCCACCAGCAGTCGCCACAGTATGTTGAAAGGTACCGGTGGCAAAGAAGTGTAGGGCTGCCATCACCTTCACCTTGGGGGTCAGCGCTGTAGGATACGGCCGGCCAGGCTGCAAATGTGGGGCCAACTGCACTGCCAAATCCTCAATCAGCTGCCTGGTGAAGCGGTACCGTCGGATGCTGTCCCGTTCCACCATCGTTGCCAGGTCTGGGCAGGAGCCCTGCAGTGCAGAGGAGAAGAAAGCAAGATTGTCAGTCACCCCACATATGCGGCATTGAACACACTCAATATCACATCATACATCATTATGAGGCACAACTACATGAAGTGTGCAGTTCCGTAAGGACATGTATGGTACATACATGGCCAACATCTGTCATCATGGTTCAACAAGTGGCATCAATAAGTCCCAGGTTGGCCCATTGGATATCATGAGGCTGTGTCACAGTTCCCATCTCCTGCTGCCATGTCACAATCACCCCCACAGTGACATGTGAGGACAGATGTGCCCCAGGCATCACAGCTCAACGACAGGTACATTCCCAGGGACCCTGTATTGCCACATGGACACTGGCATTACATGGAGTATCATGTATACACCACAGCAAAACAACCATGACCCCCACAGGTAGTGGTTCCACTTGCCTCTGCAGGACAGACATGGACGTCTGTGACACACACACGCACAACATCAAAGTCCATGCACACACAACGTGGATGTGGAGACTGTCTCCCATTGTGCACATGAAATCAGAGACATTGTAAACACTACATGCACACAGACTGTGGAGGACCATCACTATTGTGCCACTGGGTCACCCTGGCTCAAACATACCGTCCCACATGGGACTCACGGGGTATGTGACATGACATACACATACACCACCGTGAAATGTGACCATGGCACATGCTCAGATATGAACAGTTGCACATCACAGTGATCATGTACACGTAACACCCAGGATCCTGTCCCCATGAACACGTGCACAGCCTGGGGGTGGCTGCCCCCAGGTGACACCCACAGGACAACATGTACACCAACATACACACAATAGGAAATGCAGCCTTACATGCCTTATGATACAGTTTGGACAGGCTGTGGTGTTGTAGGTGTGCCCCTCACTCCCTGGGAGCTATTTGTGGCTGGCATATGTTCATCTGAGACAGGCATGGTGACATATGCCAGTCACTTGTACAGGGATGCGTTGAACAGCAATGGACCGATCGGTGTGCCCGGCCGGCCCATTGCATCCAATGTGTGCGGGTACGCATTGTACCCCTGTACGCGTTGAACAGCAATGGACCGATCGGTGTGCCCGGCCGGCCCATTGCATTCAATGTGTGCGGTACGCGTTGTACCCCTGTACGCGTTGAACAGCAATGGACCGATCGGTGCACCCGGCCGGCCCATTGCATTCAATGTGTGCGGGTACGCGTTGTACCCCTGTACGCGTTGAACAGCAATGGACCGATCGGTGCACCCGGCCGGCCCATTGCATTCAATGTGTGCGGTGCACGCGTTGTACCCTGTACGCGTTGTACCGCAATGGACCGATCGGTGCACCCGGCCGGCCCATTGCATTCAATGTGCGGGTACGCGTTGTACCCCTGTACGCGTTGAACAGCAATGGACCGATCGGTGCGCCCGGCCGGCCCATTGCATTCAATGTGTGCGGGTACGCGTTGTACCCCTGTACGCGTTGAACAGCAATGGACCGATCGGTGCACCTGGCCGGCCCATTGCATTCAATGTGCGCGGTACGCGTTGTACCCCTGTACGCGTTGAACAGCAATGGACCGATCGGTGCACCCGGCCGGCCCATTGCATTCAATGTGCGCGGTACGCGTTGTACCCTGTACGCGTTGTACCGCAATGGTCCGATCGGTGCACCCGGCCGGCCCATTGCATTCAATGTGTGCGGGTACGCGTTGTACCCCTGTACGCGTTGAACAGCAATGGACCGATCGGTGCGCCCGGCCGGCCCATTGCATTCAATGTGTGCGGGTACGCGTTGTACCTCTGTACGCGTTGAACAGCAATGGACCGATCGGTGCACCCGGCCGGCCCATTGCATTCAATGTGCGCGGGTACGCGTTGTACCCCTGTACGCGTTGAACAGCAATGGACCGATCGGTGCACCCGGCCGGCCCATTGCATTCAATGTGTGCGGTACGCGTTGTACCCCTGTACGCGTTGTACCACAATGGACCGATCGGTGCACCCGGCCGGCCCATTGCATTCAATGTGTGCGGGTACGCGTTGTACCCCTGTACGCGTTGAACAGCAATGGACCGATCGGTGCGCACCCATTGTCAATGGCTCTAGCCTGGCAACGGACGCGTTTTCGAAATTCGAACGAGTCGGTTGCTGGAAATTCAGTTGGTCACCCACAACAATGTTGCAAAATCATGTATGTCATGAAGTTGAAGATTTGAAGGATGCTGTGGGCGTGTATTGGTGCTGCTATTCCATCGATTGGCCAGATTCAGAAGATGCAAACGACTTGGACCTATCACTTTGGACACATGGGACAGTATCTGCCTCTGCAGCACATATATATTGCTGGCTGTTCCCCTGAGAGCTCACTTGCCTGCACTACATGCTCCAGGACGACATCTGCCACTGCACTGCTGCTGTCTCTGCCCCCTCTGGACCCTGCAATGGCACGTACTGTGGAGAGAGCCCCAGCCTTCAGCCTTGAGGAGAACCAGGCCCTGCTGGACAGCCTACTTCCACAGTACAGCAAGCTGTATGGGACACCAGGGGAGCAGGTGAGTGTTCTGTGCACTGCCTTTCTGAATGTGCATTTTGTCTGACTAGCAAGGCTGAAAGTCTGCACGCCACTGGCTAGCAGGCTCACTGAGTAGTTGTCACCCCCATAGTGTGTAGTGACATGCACTGGACAGGTATGGTGCAGTGACAGTGCATTTGAACAAGGTTTTACTTCCCATGCAATGATACCATGTAGTGACTTCTGGCAAACTGTCCATGGGCAGCGTTGCACTGCCTGTGTACATCATGTGCCCCTGTGATTGAGACATGTATATACAACTGTGTCATGCACGGATATGTTGCATGTGTAGTAATGGCCTTTTCACTTTGTCATCCTCACAGGTTAATGCCCATCGGAAGCAGGAGATCTGGAAGGACATCGTCCGGGCTGTCCGGTCCGTGGGGGTCTACAAGCGCCGGATCCGCAACTGCCAGAAGAGGTGGCAGGACCTTCGGGGCTGGACCCAGAGGATTGCACGGGTCCAGCTGAAGCTGTCGCCTCCTTGCAGGAGGGGCGGAACACGGACCCTGACCCCCACATGCTCCAGATCCTGGCGGTGGTGTTTCCAGACCTGGATGGGCAGCTAAAGGCCAGACAGCAGCAAGGAGGGGGTGAGTCAAAGACTGCACTGTGAACTCTGTATTACTTGCTATGTGCCCTCCTCTGGCCTGGTTAAACTGCCACAGTACAGCAGTTATGTTGTCCAGGAGCCATGTCCCTCTATTGTGCACTGCCCACTCCTCATCTGATACCCAGGTGTGGCCCTTACATTCAGGGAAGTGTGTCACTTGGGACTGTGTCCTTGCAGTTTGCTTCACTCAAGGTGGGGGACAGCATCTGTTTCCCTAACTCTGTTGTGGGCATCATGGGTGGGTCCATTGTTCACACAATGCCTGTGTTCGGACATGTAATCTGCGTGTTGCTTTGATATGCGGTCCACTTGCTGAGCTGAGCCACCACATGTGCCTGGGGTATCTGGCACACACCCATGCAGCGGGTGGGAACAATGTTTGGGCCCAGGAGTGTGCAGATTACGTGTGTCACACATACATAGCCAGCTATCCACTGTCCAGGGCTCATCCCTCATTCATGTGGGGCAGGACAGTCATGCCTACTCCAGCCCATCCAATACACCTGTACTCCCACTCCCGTGTATCAGCTGACACGTTGTGCGCAGTGATTTGACCCCTCAGGTGTCTGCCTCTGTGTCAGTGTGCTGTGGATTTGTTGCCAGGACTGCTGGGGTGTTTCTCGGTAGGGGCTCAGCATGCCACTGGAGATGTGACCATAGGAGACAATACTTGTGTGTCACATAGGTGTTTGATCAGCTGCCCGTGCAGACTGGGGTATGCGAATGTGAAGTTCAGGCAGCTGTTTCCCATTCACAGCAGATTGTGAGGGGCTCAGGTTCAGAGGGTAGTGTCACAGGTCTCCCATATGTCCAATCGGTATGACCTGGACAGATGAGGGTTAAGATGATGTGTTGTGTGGGGGATGTACATGTGCACTTGTGCAGCTCCAGGACTTACATTCCCCATGACCTACTATTGTGACACAGTGCAGAGTGTTGTTGTCTGGCTGCCAAGTCATACATCACTGAGACAGTGATGTATGACTTAGCAGTCATGCCTCCGCCATGGCATGTGTCTACTTATTGGTGATCCTGCAGGGGAGTGACATGTGCTACATGCACACCATTGTGGCGATGGCTATCAGGACATGGGTGCATCATGGTGTCTGTCGCTGGTATGCATCACATGCATTTCCTATTTGACTCTGGGCATCCCTTTCATCCGGAAACCTGTACTGACTCAGTGGCAAGAGTTGTGATGTGTGCATGTCCACATGCTACACCGTGTCCTCTGCACTGTCCAACTACTGTGTAGGTGGTGCATGTGTCCACACTGGGGTGTTGCTATCCAACAGACACCAGACAGATGGGTGCAAGGCCATGTGGGATGTGAGTGCCATGGTTGGCATCAGACTGACAATTGGCTTCTCCTGTTCAGTTAGGGCACTTTTAGCAATGTTCAACTAATGATGCCAGGGCTTGCTCTGTAATGTGCTGTGCTCACAGTGGTGTGTGCGTTTGGTGCAGGTGACTGATGTCTGTCTGTTTCCCCATTGTTTGCAGATACATCCACGGCCACGGAAGGGGAGGAGCCAGGAGGAGCCGGAGAGCCAGACTGGGTCAGCAGCCGAGGAGTGGTCGGAGGGACCCAGTGGCACGGAGGGCGAGGGGAGCCACACCGAGGAGTCCTCAGCAGCATCCACCTCAGCTGAGGACCACAGCGGCTCGGAGGATGACTCCCTTATGGAGGCGGGTGTCAGCAGCCACCACACCCCAGCTAGTGTTGCTGTCCCCGCCACCACCAGCACCACCACCGCCCTCCCATCGGCTCCCATTCCCCAGGTCCGTGGAGGGTCCCATGTTCGGGAGCGTGTCTCCTTCGGGCCAGGCACCGCACCCCTGCCCCTGTGTCCCCTGCTGCCCTGAGTGAGGAGTCTGTGTACCTCCTTCGCCAGCTCCATGTAGGGCAGACAGCCATGCTGAGTGTCCTCCATGCGCACACCGCTCTGTTGACTCAGCTGGTGTCGTTCATGGAGGGCATCTCATCGGGCATGTCTGACCTACAGAGGGGCAATAGGTCCATGGACTCCTCCCTGATGGCAGCAGTGTCCCTCCTCAGACAGTCCCTCACCCCTCCTGCCTCTGCTCCATCCACATTCCCCAGCACCTTACCCGTCCCAAGCACACACACACCGGCACAGGTACACACCAGCACACACACGTCCAGCACACAGACACACACGCCACAAACAAAACGCACACGCACGCACAGTCAGGGGACTGAAACCAGACTCACAGGGGATGGGGCCCTGGAACACACACACGCATCCACAAGCACTGCGCAGTCCTCAGTTGCCTCTCCCTCCAAAGCACCCTCTCTTGCCTCACCTGCAACCCCAAAGTCACAGCGGCTCTTCCTCTGTGACCTCGGCCTCATCCCCTACGATCCAGCTGCTCCAGCATCCAGGGGGAAGAGGAAGCCCACCCACACGGAGCAGAGTGCCCCTCGCCCCCGGACACCCTCCCCCAGGCGCAGACAGACTGAGGCCCCCACCCGCAAGTCCCCCCGGAGTTGTAAGAGCAAGACCCCGCCGCCGCCCTGCAGCTCAGGCACCAGGTCTCCTTCCTCCATCCCTCAGGCCCCCACTCCACAGGTGCCCCCACCACACCCTGCCCCAGGTTCCCCCACCCACAGATATACCATCCCCAAGAGGATCCGGCCTTCTCCCCCTGCCACTTGCTCTCCCGGCACCACACCCCTCCGCTGCGCTTGTCTGTGCCACTGATGTGTTGAGGGTGTCCTCCCCCTCTGTCCAGCCCACCTTGCCTGTTCCCCATTCTCCTCCCCTGGAGGTAGGCACTGCAGTGGAGTCCACTACCACCCTGTCTGACTTGGGCACTGCAGTGGCGGACCTGTCCACTCCATCTGCAGGGTCCACTGCAGTCGTGCCAGAACCCACAACATCTGAGTCATGCCCCCAGTTGTGCCGGCACACACCATGTCAGACACCTCCACTGCAGTTGTCAGTGGCTCTCCAGCACCCACCACCCCTTCCCTGCCTCCTCCTGGTGAGCCCTGATCCTGTCCCTGCGGTGCCTGGCCTGCCCCCCCCGGTTGCCCCTCCTTGTGGATTGTCCCTGGTTTTGTGCAGTGCAGGCATGCGTAGGGTGAGATCTGCCACTGTCACCCTGTATTGACTTACTTGATGGACTGGCCATTGGCCTTTGTTGGAGCATTACTGTTCTCTGAGTTTTTGGACACACATATGCTGAATAAAGCAACTTTCTGGTCTCTAGTGCTTATGCTTCTGATGTACATGTTGTTGATGATGCTAACCATGCCCTTGCTGCAGTGATGGTGATATTTGGTCTCATGATAATGAAGTGTTACTGTGCAGGAACACATGTGGTCCAGGGGGAATGTGTCCTATCCTGTGGTGTATCCATGTCATCCTTAGCAGCATCTGAGGGTGTCATGTGTTCAGTATTTGGCAATGGGATTTCCTACTTACATTAGCAATTTCCCATCTGTGGCTTCCACCCCTGCACATCTGTTGTGCCTGCCATTGTTCAATTCGTCTACTTCCCTGACCGTGTGGCCATCTCCACTGGACATGCAGGTTTGGGCATCAATGGGGAAGGACTCATCTGTGTTGTCAGTGCAACATTGCTATACAAGTGTGTTGGATCTGTGCTGATGATTTCGTTGGCACTCCCATGACCAGGCTGATGTGACGGGAGCCTTCATTTGGTGCTAATTGTTGATTGTGTGACCAAGTGCTCAGCTGACATGATGGGGCCCTACTGAGGCAACATATGGCACAGCTTTCCTCACACAGGAGTGGAGTCCCCTCATGGCAGTGTGTACTCCTGTGACATTGCCTGCGCCCAAGGTGTGTGTTGTATGAGCATGTCTGTGTGTTCACTTCCGTTTTGCTGTGCATGCTGGGATCCCTAGTGTTGTACCTGTTTGTGATGCTTGCTGAGTTGACCTATGTTCCCCCAAAGTCTTCTCCCTGGGTTCTCTGTGATGTGGGTGCATGGCACATTACTGGTCATCAGGGTGTCACCCATAGGTGTGTTTGCTGTCAGGGCTGAGTTTGTGTGCAGACGCAGATGGGTCACAGTCAGGTTTCCCCTTGGCACTTGTTGTTTACACCTGTCATGTGATTTCCAGTTTGTGTTATCTTTCAGTGATTGTGACACGTTGTGTGTGTGACTGCTGGCACTCCTCAGGGTCCGGGCTGCAATGTTGGTTCTTTGTGGGTGACCTTGGCTTCTTCATTGGTGTGTGACTGTGGCTGGGATCCCATTGGTTGGTGTGGTATTGCCGTCATGTCCATGTACAGCGTAGTGTGCAGTGTGTCAGACATTCAGGAGTCTTGTTGAGTGGCCATGTGTGATGTGTTTCTGCACCTTGGTTCCCACCCACCACCCTGGGATTGTCATGGGTGCATGTGCAATGTCACCAGTGCATGTGTGCTTCACTGCTGCACATTGTTGGAGGTCGAGGTGTGTGGTGTTGAGTGTGTGCAGATGAGAGTTGTTGCCCGGCTAGACCCCTGCCTCCATGTTGGCCTTGGCTTACTGGCCGTGCTGATTGATTTGTGCTTGTGTAGGTGTGATGGTAGTTTGTTGCTCAGGACACATGACTGTGGTTCACAGTGTGAACGACATTTAGCTTTGTCATCACAGTGGGATTGTAATGCAGCCCAGGGTCACCACATTGTGGGGGCCCTGGGGGTAGTGCTGTGGTGTGTCTGTGTCTTGCTGTGTCAGTTGCTGTTCCTACATGCTTGTGTGACATGTGTGATTTGTGCTCCCTCTCATCTGACAATGCCTGATTGCCCACATAGGGGATTTGGATCCATGAGTTACCTTTGTGTGGCACTGTATGCACATCTGTGTAATTGGTATTCAGGCCTCCTCATGTGTTGTGTGGTTGCCTGGTGACACTGGCACCCCCCTCACCTGTTGTGTTTGATGTGCAGTGTGGGTCTGCCTGTTTGTGTTTGTGCATCTGCACCACTGCATTGGCATATCTTAGGTGTGCCATTGGCTGTATGTTGTTTGGTGGGTTTCCCCTGCTGTCCCTGGGACTCCTAGGTCATCGGTCAGCACAATGATCATGGTTTGTGTGTCCCATTGCTGCCATGGTATGGTATCTGTTCACCTCACATCTACAGTCTCCACAGGGTATCTGCATTTGTGTGCCCATTGGTGCAAATATGTGGGTCTGCATTCTGATGGTCACTTCTGTCATTGTGTCATTGATGAATGTTGACAGTGTCAGCCCCCATGGGTGTTGTTTGTCTGCACATGGCCAAAGGTATGTCTTATTTGCACTGCAGTATTTGCCTCCCCCAATCTATGTTGCAATGGGACACATGCACTACTTTGCCAGTGATGTGTTTTATGTTCTGTGACCAGGAATCATCCATGCAGTTTGGCAGTTGCAGCTTTTTCTTTGTCAACACTTGCATTTTGGTCACAGTGATGATGGGGGTTTGGACCCCATTGCCACAATGTTCAAAATGTGCTTCAGCTATGGAGCCCACACTTACCTTTTGGTCACTGTGATGATGGGGGTTTGGACCCCATTGCCACAATGTTCAAAATGTGCTTCAGCTATGGACCCCACACTTACCTTTTGGTCACTGTGATGATGGGGGTTTGGACCCCATTGCCACAATGTTCAAAATGTGCTTCAGCTATGGACCCCACACTTACATTTTGGTCACTGTGATGATGGGGGTTTGGACCCCATTGCCACAATGTTCAAAATGTGCTTCAGCTATGGACCCCACACTTACCTTTTGGTCACTGTGATGATGGGGGTTTGGACCCCATTGCCACAATGTTCAAAATGTGCTTCAGCTATGGACCCCACACTTACATTTTGGTCACTGTGATGATGGGGGTTTGGACCCCATTGCCACAATGTTCAAAATGTGCTTCAGCTATGGACCCCACACTTACCTTTTGGTCACTGTGATGATGGGGGTTTGAACCCCATTGCCACAATGTTCAAAATGTGCTTCAGCTATGGACCCCACACTTACATTTTGGTCACTGTGATGATGGGGGTTTGGACCCCATTGCCACAATGTTCAAAATGTGCTTCAGCTATGGACCCCACACTTACCTTTTGGTCACTGTGATGATGGGGGTTTGGACCCCATTGCCACAATGTTCAAAATGTGCTTCAGCTATGGACCCCACACTTACATTTTGGTCACTGTGATGATGGGGTTTTGGACCCCATTGCCACAATGGTCATGTCCTGCTTGCATTGTGGGGGCCACACACATATATGTGTGGCACATGTGATAGGGGGTCACATTGTATGTTCAAAGTCATGTTCAGTGTTGTAGGCATTTGACACAGTCTACACACGCTTGTCATGGTGTTGGGGGTATGTCTTTTTCTTGCATTCCCTAGGTTGTGGTGTGCTGGTTGTGTCATGCATTGTCCATCCTATGAGTGGGGGTGGTGTTGGTGGTAGGCATCCAGCCCCCCATGGGTAGAGGTGGTAGTAGTGACAGGCATCCAGCCCCCCATGGGTAGAGGTGGTAGTAGTGGTGGGCATCTGGCTCCCCCATGGCTAAGGGTGGTAGTAGTGGTAGGCATCTGGCACCCCCATGGCTAAGGGTGGTAGTAGTGGTAGGCATCCAGCCCCCTGGCTAAGGGTGGTAGTTGTGGTAGGCATCCAGCCCCCTGGGTAAGGGTGGTAGTAGTGGTAGGCATCTGGCACCCCCATGGCTAAGGGTGGTAGTAGTGGTAGGCATCCAGCCCCCTGGCTACGGGTGGTAGTAGTGGTAGGCATCCAGCCCCCTGGCTAAGGGTGGTAGTAGTGGTGGGCATCTGGCACCCCCCTGGCTAATGGTGGTAGTAGTGGTAGGCATCTGGCACCCCCATGGCTAAGGGTGGTAGTAGTGGGAGGCATCTGGCATCCCCATGGCTAAGGGTGGTAGTAGTGGTAGGCATCCAGCCCCCTGGCTAAGGGTGGTAGTAGTGGTAGGCATCTGGCACCCCCATGGCTAAGGGTGGTAGTAGTGGTAGGCATCCAGCCCCCTGGCTAAGGGTGGTAGTAGTGGTAGGCATCTGGCACCCCCATGGCTAAGGGTGGTAGTAGTGGTAGGCATCCAGCCCCCTGGGTAAGGGTGGTAGTTGTGGTAGGCATCCAGCCCCCTGGCTAAGGGTGGTAGTAGTGGTGGGCATCTGGCACCCCCTGGCTAAGGGTGGTAGTAGTGGTAGGCATCCAGCCCCCCTGGCTAAGGGTGGTAGTAGTGGTAGGCATCCAGCCCCCCCTGGGTAAGGGTGGTAGTAGTGGTAGGCATCCAGCCCCCCTGGCTAAGGGTGGTAGTAGTGGTGGGCATCTGGCACCCCCTGGCTAAGGGTGGTAGTAGTGGTAGGCATCCAGCCCCCTGGCTAAGGGTGGTAGTAGTGGTAGGCATCTGGCACCCCCATGGCTAAGGGTGGTAGTAGTGGTAGGCATCCAGCCCCCCCTGGGTAAGGGTGGTAGTGGTGGTGGGCATGTGGTACCCCCTGGGTAAGGGTGGTAGTAGTGGTGGGCATCTGGCACACCCCTGGCTAAGGGTGGTAGTAGTGGTAGGCATCCAGCCCCCCTGGCTAAGGGTGGTAGTAGTGGTAGGCATCCAGCCCCCCCTGGGTAAGGGTGGTAGTGGTGGTGGGCATGTGGCACCCCCTGGGTAAGGGTGGTAGTAGTGGTAGGCATCTGGCACCCCCATGGCTAAGGGTGGTAGTAGTGGTAGGCATCCAGCCCCACAGGCTAAGGGTGGTAGTGGTGGTAGGCATCCAGCCCCCCCTGGGTAAGGGTGGTAGTAGTGGTGGGCATCTGGCACCCCCCTGGCTAAGGGTGGTAGTAGTGGTAGGCATCCAGCCCCCCCTGGGTAGGGGTGGTAGTGGTGGTGCGCATCCAGGCCCCTGTGTGCATATGTGGCATTGGTGATGGGCATCCCGCCCCTATGGTGCTGCTGTTGCTGGTGTAAGTAAATTCTGCATCCCTCTGTGTGTGTGTGATGTGTCTTGTACGTGTTGTATGTTTTTGTGGTTGGTGTCTGACTTGCCTTCTGCGCCGTACGTGTCCGAGCCTGTTCCGGTAGTAAATGTAGAATATTGGTAGGATCGGAACGAAGGGATTCATGGTTGGTTCGTCTCGTTCGTCTTTCTCGTTGCTTCGCGTCGTCCTCTTCGCTGGCGTGTTCGCCTCGTAGCCGTGGATCGTGTTGTGGCGCGAATCGGAGCTTATGTGCGCCTCTCCCGGAAGCTTTGACGTGCCGGACGTAGCGACGGGTTCGGCGCGTACGGAAAGCGCATCGTACTTGTCCGGCCGGACGGGCTGCATTTTCCCTTCCGTGCGACTCGATTCGGCGTTTCCGGATTCGCCTCGGTCGGAGAACAGGACCTGGATTGGGTGAGTACGACTCGGCCGGATTCTATGCTGTTGTGCGCATCGTACTTACTCGTTCGGAATGATGTACGGATCGGTCGGGAAACAGGCATTCGCATGGCTTTTTTCCCGACCGAATGGTATTGGGTGCGCCTCCGACCGAGATCGGAATCGGCCCCTATATGTCTAAAAAATAAGAAATTGAGAGCAATAGCTTCTAAATAATAATATTTATCCAGTCTAATGATGAATATTACTAATAGACCCTATTAAAGCTTTAGGATACAAAAGACTATTAGTCAAATGTAAGAGTAGAATATAAATACAAGGATTTAAGGCAAAAAATGCATAGTAATATTAAACAATAAACTGAAAACTGTGCAAGTTTCAATATTGCATATAAATATAAAACGGCTACAATAGCTGGAGGATCTAAATAAATACTTACCATTCGACAGCATAATGTTATTACCTGAGTGGGAGAAAGGGATTATTTAAAACTCACAGGAAGAGGAATAATATGGTAAATCCTTTCTGAGGAAGTAGTGTTAGGCTGTTGTGTAGCGTACAGAATAAAACAAGGTATTATATCTCCGATGCTGTAGCTCCTATGGTATAGTGTTGCAGAACCAGGGGAGAGGGGGGTAAAGGGGGGGAATAGGAAGGTGCGAAGGATGGTTAAAATGAAAAGAAGGGAGGAAGGAAAATTCTAGAGAAAGTATATAGTAGAGGGGAAGAAAACATCTAAATATGTGGCTGTGGACAGAAATAATAGTATATATAAGGAGTGTAGTATAGATAATGTAAGGTATATCCCCAAAAGTCATTAATCACTTGGAGCCATTCACTGGGGGGATCTGATTCATGTTGGTTTCTGAAGCTAGGAAGGGTGACCATACCTTAAGAAACAAGTCAATCTGATCCTGAAGATTATATATAACTCGCTCATAGGAAGCTGTGTGGATCATTGTTATCAACCATGACTCCTGTGATGGCGGATTCAGTGATTTCCAGTGCCGTAGAATACATATTTTGGCCGTGGCAAGAGCAGTGTGTAAGAGTCTATGTTGAGGTTTTGAGAGCGTATGTGATTGATGTGTATCATGTAGAAGAATGGTGGTAGAGGTAAGTGGAAGACTTAAGGGCATTGTGGTGCATAAAGTGTTGCCCACATTGGCCCAGAAAGGTTGTATTAGAAGACACTCACATATAATATGGGTTATATCGCAACAGGTGTTAGCGCATCTCCAACAGTTAGCGTGTGGAAGTAATCCCGCTCTATGCAACTTCATTGGAGACCAATGCCAATCATGAAGGATTTTGAATAAACAGAATTTCAGTCTAGCCTCACGGGTGCCCTTATTCAAATCTTCTAAGATCTCCATCCATTCATCGTCGCCATATGAAATTGATAATCGGGACTGCCATTTAGTGCGCAGATCTTGCATTAGAGGTTGCGAAAAGATATGTGATGTAAGTACTTTGTACAGACCAGATGTGACCCCTTTTTGTTTACCCCAGGTGTGTAGATATGATATAACTGGAGAGGTCTGTAACAACCAAGGTTGTGGCCCCAATCTTCTCCTTAAGCATTGACAGAGTTGTGAGTATTTTCCGAATTATTGGGCAGATAGGTTAAAATCCTCTTGCAATTGTGCAAATGACTTAAGATCCCCATCATGAAGAATCTTGTTTAGAGTGTGAATGCCTGCTGCTTTCCATAAGGGCCAGGATATTGTATGTCTGTTAATACGTAAATTTGTATTGTTCCATAAAGGGGCATTAGCATGTAAAAGAGAATTTGAGCCTAGCAAGCGGTGTGCTCGTTTCCAGGATCCATGCATGGCTAATAAAATCGGGTTAGTAGTATCTTCATGACTAATCCCTGTGCCATATAGAGCAGAAAAATCTGTATCAGAGGATAGAAGATGTCTTTCAATGAGAACCCATTGAGGTACATCAGGGGTTTTTGATATCATGTAAGCCAATTGAGATAAATGCAATGCGATGACATAATGCTCTATTGAGGGGAGACCCATACCTCCACAAGAACGATGGGCCCTCAGTTTTGATGCTGCTAAACGAGGTTTAACTGAATTCCATACAAAGGATTTTATCTTGGAATCTATTGAACGCAGTGTAGTTAGAGGAATCTGAAGGGGGAGCATACCTAGGATGTATAAGAAACGTGGGAGAGTGACCATTTTAATGGCTTGTACTCTACCCCACAGTGAGAGCCCCAACGCCTTCCATTTTTCAAAATCACGTTGCATCTGAATGATAAGAAGATTTAAGTTATCAGCAATGATGCCCTCCAATCCTTTGTTTACCAGAATACCTAAATATTTAAGACGTGAAGCCTGCCAGTGAAAGGGAAAACCATGTATAGCCGCTTTTGTGGTTCCGTCTGAAATGGATAAAGCTTCACTCTTGTCCCAATTGATTTTATAACCCGAAAAGGAGGAAAATTCATCAATAATTTGAAGTATGGATGGTAAAGAACGGGGTAAGTCTGTGATTGTCAGTATAATGTCATCCACATATAATTAAAGCATAGATTCTCCCATAGGGAGGCATATACCCTTTATATCAACACACTGCGTATAGTGGCTGCTAGAGGCTCCATAGCTAAAAGGAATAGGAGTGGAGAAAGGGGGCACCCCTGGCATGTCCCTCTATGAATCAGAAATGGGTCAGACACAAAACCCCCACAGTTTACCTGCGAAGTAGGATTATCATATAGTAGACGTATTTTGGAGATAAATTGGTCACCCAATCCAAACTTCTCTAATACTTTAAAAAGGTATTCCCATTCAATGCGGTCGAAAGCTTTCTCCGCGTCAAGTGAGAGAGCTAACGCATCATTTTGGAGGCACTTAGCAGACCACAGTGTATGTGCCAGAGTGCGGAGGTGGTTCCTAGAGGATCGACCCGGGACAAATCCTACTTGTGAGTGATGAATCAAGGAAGGTAAAGCTTTATGTAAACGGGAAGCTAGGACACTAGTTAATATTTTAATATCACAATTTAATAAAGATATGGGGCGATAGCTGCCACATAGAAGGGGGTCTTTCCCAGATTTAGGTAGAACATCGATTACAGATTTATTAGATAGGGGACCTAGAGAATATTTATACTCAGCCTCTTGAAATGCGGCATGAAGGGAGTCAACAATCTCCGAACCCGCCCATCGATAAAATTCCGCTGGGAAGCCATCTTCACCCGGAGCCTTATGCTAAGGTATGCTAGCTATTACATGTGAGATCTCCTCCTTAGTGATTTCACCCTCTAGGAATTGTCTGCCGTCGTCTGAAAGACAGGGCAGGTTTGCTTTTGTGAGGAAGACTTCTAACTTATCAATATCAAGTTGAGTCTCAGTGGAGTAAAGAGATTTGTAAAATAGGGCGAATTCATTAACAATGTCTTGGGGTCTAGTTAGCGTAGCTCCTGTAGCAGATTTTATAGCTGGTATAGCCATAGCTGCTTCTCTCTGTCTTAATTGCGCCACCAGTAACCTCCCAGCCTTCTCCCCCTGCTCATAGTGTCTGCCTTTCATCCTTTGCAGGGCATATTCCGCCTTAGAAGTAAAAAGATTATTCAAAGCCATACGAGCTTGCTCCAATGATTTGCGGTGCTGAAGGGTGGGTTTGGCTGTGTATAACCGGGTATAGGACATTATATCTTGTTCTAATTCTTTCTGCCGGGCAATATTCTGTTTGTTAGTTAGTGCTGCGTCCTTCATAAGTTGCCCCCATATAGTAGCTTTTGCTGCCGCCCAAAGGGTTCTACCTGATGTTACGCAACATGAATTAATGGAAATGTAATCCTAAAGGCGAGTATGTAATAGGGTTTTACCCTTGGGAGTTCTATAGCGTTAAAGATTCATGCGCCAGGGCTTATGTCCCGGCCTGGCGAGTCCTACTTCTAAAGAAATAATCCGGTTGCAAGGGAGGTTGGCGTTCTAGCGGCCTCAACCCCCTCTACAAAACCGGATGTTTCGCCAGACGCGCAGCGGACGCACGCAGGTAAAGCTGACGCTTCTTCTTAAATAGATCATTTTTGATGGTTTTTACATTGCGCCTATTTGCACATTCTACATATTTACCCCCCGAATTCCGGGCATTTTAAAAATCCATTACCCCACCTGCTGCACATTTACTCTTGTTTTACTGGCATTTTCAATCTTTACCTCCTACCTTTGAGGTCCCCTCTCCCCCGTCCCCCGCTAGACTCTCTCGTTTGTGTGGAGGGAGATTTGGGTGACATCCGGTTGCGAGGGAGGTTGGCGTTCTAGCGGCCTCAACCCCCTCTACAAAACCGGATGCTTCGCCAGACGCGCAGCGTACGCGCCGGCGGCGCGCCAAAGGCAAGCCCGTCTGCGCCCTGACGTCGCCAGGAGCCAGGGACCTTGCTCATCCCGCTTCCGAGCTGGGCCTGACCCCTCTGTTGTCCTATTCCAGCAATGAGCTACTAGATCTGAGAACAGACCCACCGCCCCCTGCTGGTCTGGGACCTAGCCAACCTTAGAGGGCCCTTTCTCCTGCCGGGCCTGCCGGAATCAAGGCACTTCTACAGAGGCTGCTTCCACCTATGGGGAACCCCGGTGCTCTCCCTATAGCAAACGCCCCCCCCTCTCTAAGCACGCTACCTCCCCCATTAAGGACTTAGTGAAACCACCCAACAATTCTAAATTGGGTTGGAAAGGTGTCTTATGTAATGTTAGATCCCTACCAAAACACACAATCGAGATATGGGACCTCCTCTCCTCCGAGAACCCAGATTTAGGTTTCTTGACAAAAACGTGGCTCAAGCCTCACTCGACTCCCGCCATCACGCTAGCCCTGCTGCCTGATGGCTATAGGATCATAAGAATGGACAGACAGCCAAAGGTGGGGGGCGGGATAGCTATAATACATAAGGACAGCATCAAAGTCACCTCACTCGAGCAACGATGCAATGCCAATATTGAAATTCTAGTCTTCCGGATAGATCTTCCTTCGCAACTCAGTTGGAAGGGGGCCTTAGTCTATCGGCGCCCTGGCCCCTTGGCAGATTTCTCACTCCATTTTACTGAATTAATAGCCCCCCATGTGATTTCGCCCAATAATGTTTTACTGTTGGGAGATTTTAATGTTCACTGCGAATGTACTACTAACACCGATGCGTCAACGCTTTTGGCAGACCTTGCCCTTTTAGGCCTAGTTCAGCTCAACGAGGGTCCAACGCACATAGCTGGTCACACACTGGACATTATTTTCACCAATTCTTCCAGTATTCTGTGCAAACCACCCCAGCCGCTGACGTGGTCAGATCATGCATCCATCGAATTCCTTATCCAGGGTCCCAGGGAGGCAGACGCACCCCGCCCTGCCTCTCACTGTATTCGTAGACAATGGAAGAAAATCTCTCCGGAGCGTTTCCAAGCTTCCTTTTTGGCACTTTGGGACATTGAACCGGGCAATATAGAGGATGGATTAGCTAAGTACAATTCCGCTGTCACCTGCGCCATTGACTAGCTTGCGCCGCTGAAATCATTCCCAAACACCTCTAAGCGTCCCCAGCCAGCCTGGTTGTCCCTTGAGCTCCGGGCTCAAAAACGGCAGTGTAAAAAACAGGAAAGACAATGGCGTAGTACCCATGATGAGAAGGATAAAGACAGATTCAAGGTCACTCTCTCTTGCTATCACAAAAACACAAGGACTGCACGGAAAGCCTATATCGCACCTCAGCTTGCCCAGGCTGGGAATGTTCCCAAAACCCTTTACCAAATCCTTAAGTCCTTTACTAATCCCAAGGCCTGTGACAATCTAGAGGCCCCCTCACAAACTCTCTGCAATGATATCGCACAACATTTTTTGCAGAAAATCGAGCTTATCTATGACAAGATTATCTCGTCAGGGAGCCAGCCTCCAGTTGCTATGGCATACGACCCGCCAGTACATGTAAACACTCAGCTGCTAGAGAGATTCCCCCCTCTGACTCCGGTTGACGTGGAAGCATTACTTCGTACAGTAAAATCTGGCTCCCCCCTTGATATCATCCCGGCCAAAATCGTTGCCTCCTTGTCCCGTCAACTGTCTTCACCCATAGGGTCTCTTCTCAATCTTTCAATGAGAGCGGGTTGTCTTCCTCTGGAATGGAAGGCAGCACAGGTTATGCCTGTCTGCGAGAACACCAAAGCTCCCCTGGCAGATCTCTCCAATCTCCGTCCCATCTCGCTACTCCCTCTCCTGAGCAAGTTACTAGAAAAACATATCAACAAACATCTGTCTGACCATGTCGAACTTACTGGCAGCCTGGATACCTCCAGCCAGGTTTTAGGCCCAAATACAGCACAGAATCTGCCCTGCTAGCGGTCACGGATAACATCAGGATGACCTTAGACAGGGGTCAGTCTACGATTTTCGTGCTGGTGGACCTTTCTGCCGCATTCGACACGGTCTCTCATCAGATATTGCTCAGGAGACTGGAGGAGATTGGACTTAGAGACACTGCGCTTCAGTGGATGACGAGCTTCCTATCCTCCCGTACCCAGACCATCAATCTAGGCCCGTACCGTTCGGCGACTATGGAACTGACCAAGGGAGTACCCTAGGGCTCCTGTCTGAGCCCTACCCTGTTTAATATCTATGTTGCTCCCTTGGCCAATCTCCTCAGGACCTGTGGTTTCATTCCCATTTCATACGCCGACGATACGCAGCTCCTATTTCCTTTCGGCAAATTCACCCCATCTGTTCAATCGGCTTTCTCCTCTGGTATGAGGGCTATTTCTAATTGGATGAGATGCAATTTTCTCCAATTCAACGTTGGGAAGACTGAGATTATGCTTTTCGGAGAGGCCCCCTTGTTGTGGACTCCCGAATGGTGGCCGGGGGACCTTGGCGCTCCCCCTGCCCCCAAGTCCCTTGTTAAGAACCTGGGCATCCGCTTGGACCAGGCTCTCACTTTGAAGGAGCACGCTGCTCAGACAGCTGGCTCTTGCTTTCACGCGCTGGGTCTTTTGCGCCGAGTTTTTCCTCTGCTTCCTGATTCCACTCGGAAAACCTTGACTCAGGCACTTATACTGAGTCGTTTGGACTACTGCAACGTCCTCCTGGTCTCAGCCAATGAGTCCTCGCTAAGTAGATTGCAGGTGGTTCAGAACACCGCGGCGCACCTGGTCCTGAATGCCCCCCCAAGACCGCCTCCCTCCCTCTCCTCCATCAGCTCCATTGGCTCCCAGTGCGTAAGCGGGTAAAGTTTAAAGTCTGCTGCACTGTTCACTAAGCCTTACACAACATTGGTCCTTCTTATCTTGCCGAGAAATTCACGCCCTATGCGCCTTCCAGGACCCTTCGCTCAGGAACCAAATCTCTTCTTGTGGTCCCTAGAGTCAGGAAAGCTAGGTTGGTTGGGAAGGCATTCTCCCACCTTGTCCCTCTCTACTGGAATCAGCTCCCTATTCATCTGAGACAATGTCCGATCATCTCCAATTTAGGAAGCTCCTTAAGACCTTCTTATTCTGATCCCGCTCATTAGCTTTCCTTGCAGCACTGTCCGCAGCGCAGAGATACCCCTTCGGGGGTCGATTCAGGCGCTATATAAATATATACATAAATAAATAAATATTAAATAGAAAGGAGGACTGGGGAATCGTCAGAAAGTGCAGCCTCTAAAATATTAGATTCCTGAGTCCACTGTACCACATTTTGAGAAATCAAAAAATTATCTAAACGGGATGAAGTGTCGTGAGTAGGAGAAATAAAAGTATATTCTACGTCTGTCGGATGAGAAAGATGCCAATGGTCTACCAAACCATTATCTGCTAGTATATCATCCATCAGGGCTCTGTTTGCCGCATTACACCTATCTAATGGACCTGTTTTGTCTAATACTGGATCTCTTACCAAATTCCAGTCTCCGCCAATAAGGAATTGTGAAGCACCTATTTTAGTTAGGAGGCGATTCAAATGTAAAAGAAATGACTTTTTCACACCTGTCGGAGCATAAACTGAGCCAATGCAAATATAAGATTCCCCAATTCGTAATTTGATAAAAACGTAACGTCCGTCTGGGTCTGTCCAGGATTTTAACACTGTCATCGGTAGAGACTTACGAATAAGGATGGCCACTCCACATTTGCAAGTAGGTCTCTCGTCTGAGGCATTTCCCCCCTGCACACTGCTATGGAACACCTTGCCCACCTAATCCCTGCGTAGTTTGTCAGATTCAGTAGCATTTAGATGGGTTTCTTGAAGGAGTGCTATATCAACGTGTTGGGATTGTAAATAAGAGAGTATTTTCTTCCTTTTTATGTAATGTGTTAATCCATGAACATTCCATGATATGACACGAAGAGCATGAGTGGAGACCATTTTGAGAGAACAGAGAGAAGTGTTCAGTAACAGGTGGTTATTGTAGGTATATCAAGTGTGTCAAAATGTATCAATAAAGTTGGTATGAATTGGTTAGTACTATAAGAACTAGCTGAAAATGAGAAGGGAAAGAGAAAAAAGGAGGAGAAAAGAAAAATGGAAGGGAAGTCCTGGTCTACAATACAAACAATATAATCTAACAAGATAGCCAGAGAGAGGTGCGACTAATGTGTGGAGCTAAAGCTGCACTACAGATCAGTAAATGTGATGTGATATGAGTTGATAAGAGGAGAGTGTAAGGGGGAGGGGGAGGATGGAAAGGAAGGGGAAGGTAACCTGAACTGTTAACTGCGGGTCCGAACGCGCTGGAGCGCCACCATGAGGAGGGGCCCCATCAAGAGAACGGGGCAATGATAAATAAATACAGAACAAAACAAAAGGACAGAGCCACTGTATAAACGGAAATGCCTGCAATATTGATAATTGATAATTAACAATAAGAAAGCATTACAATGTAACTTTGAATCATGTTTTTCTGCCTATAGATTGAAGAAATTGCATATTTATATATGATCAAAATCATTTGGATCCATACTATTATTGATAATATTAATCATTTCATATAGATCAGTAACAACAGTATAAACCGTGAAATTCGATAATACAAAAGATACCTATATAATGTTGAGCTGTTAAAGTACAGGAAATAGGCAGAAGGCTTATCAAAATTAATATGATAAAGAGAACAAATCAGTATGAGTAATACTCAATAGACCGATGGTAAGACATTTTCGTTCATCTCGGTGTCAAAAAATAGGACCAGCTCAAACTTATTCTCCATCTGAAGCAGATTTTATAGGAGATCAAGATTTGTCCCTGTGTTGTTCCTGAGTAAAGGTAGACACAGTATGAAGAGCTGCAGCTTTATCTTCATGAGTACGGGCAGACCTCTCAAGATCTCTACCTCGATGCCGAGGATTACTAATGTTCAGTCGTACATTTCCTGGTATCTGCATGGTAGAAGTAGATAGTGTTGATTCAGAAGAGGAGCGGTGTGTGTCCATATCCTGCGGCTTCAAATGATCTATGAAGAGACGAAGATCCTCAGGGTTATAGAAATCTTTGGAAATACCATCTTTGGTAACACGGAAACGGGCAGGCTCAAAGAGACCATACTTGATGTCCATTTGTCGCAACTGTGGTCTCATTGAAAGAAATGCCTTGCGGCGATCATTAGTTTCTCTGGAGAAGTCAGCTGCCAAACGAATTCCACAACCATCATATGTGAATGGACCATGAGAACGCGCTAATGCTAATAGTTGCCTTGTCTGTTCGTGTCTTAAAAAACAAGCAATGAGTGGCCGTGGATGAATTGCAGATTCTTTGCGCAGCGTACCTATGCGGTGTGCACGCTGTATTTCCAAGGGAGGATCAAAAGTAGAGCCAACTAAGTTCGGAAGAATGTCTAGAAGAAATGCTCTGGCATTTCTTCCTTCGATTTTTTACAGAAATCCAAAAAACCGAATATTATCTCTCCTGCTACGATCTTCTAAGTCGATCAGTTTGCTACGGAGGAACAGCAGCTCTTGGTCTCTACTTTATATTGATTGTAGACTTTCTTCCACAGCAGTTAATCTATGATCAGGCGCATCTGTTTTAGTATGAAATCCCGCAATGTCTATACGAATTGATTTGGTTTCTGCCGCTAAGGAGGATATGCTTGTGTCTAACCCCTCTAACCTCCTACTGATAGCAGAAATCTCTTGTAATATACGATGCATAGTCTCTACTTGTGCAGGAGTTGAGTTAGTCTGAGGTGAACCTTCTGATGGAGACACAGTATTTTTCATAGACATGTTACGCGGCTGTTTGAGTACGTCTGCAAACAAAGGCTGCTTAGAGCTTTTATTTCCGTGCTTGGCAGTAGACATTCGGTTATTGTTATTCTCAGGGTATTGTGTTTAATCAATGTGGAAATACAGAACAACAACAAAGAGTTAAAGTCTTAAATGACTCGATTAAGTGGTAAAGATTGTTTACAGTCATATGAATCTTCCTCCATAAGAATCAACTTTGGTAGTGACGGCTTAGATGCTCTGTTGAATATGACAGAGATTTTACCTGACACTAATAGAAGTGAAACTTGGTAGTTGCTTCTTCCTTTCTTACGCGGTGCTTCACTCAGCTTATTTGATATCAGTATGAGGAGGCTTGGGGTGCGTAAACAATACCAATTTCTGCAGGTGTTAAGCAACTGAAAGCGAGGAGTAAAATATTATCTTCAGCGACAAGAGCATCACACATATATCGACTGCAAGAATCCTCCTTCAATCAAGTCATAAAGCTTCAAGCAATATGGGAGCCGTCATAGACACTCATGAGTTAATAGCTGGCGTCTACCCACTTCACACGAGGCCATTCACTCTACGCATGAAGAATTTCTCCTCACAAAACCTCAGACTAACGCTCGAAGCTGGTTATGAAGACGATGAATGTACCTTATAAAAACAAGGATTGAATATGAGGGAAGTCTGTATTCAATTGGGTGAACAAGTCAGCCTCCCATCGAACTGTAAGCTTCAAGTTATATTGTTGCTGCAATAATCACTCAGGAGTTAACAGCTGGCATTCTTTCGTTTTGCATAGATCTGCGCACATTACGCACAAAGAATTTCTCTTCAGATAACCCGTTTTTGAAGGTGAGGTTAAATATCAAATTGAAGAGCACAGAGACTGGGAGTATTCAAACCCAGAGCCTGGAGGCCAAACATATTATTAAATGTGTAGTCTTGTCGCAACCAACACAGCGCACCACTTCACGACTCAGGGCTGTAGCGTTAAATGTCGCAGCTCACACTCACTTTTAATTCACTGTTGCTTTCGCATTGACGCCAAATTGGTCAGTGGGAAAGTTGAGTTTACCGGCATAAGCCAATAGTAGGCCTATTTTTGTCAGAGAGAAGCCGGGGACTCAATTAGGCTCGGCCGGGCGCGGAGGTCGGGAACGTAAGCAAATTTAGACACGCGGCTGCGAGCGTACCTCCAGGCCTGGCGGCTCCTCTCAGCACACCATACACGTTGCTCCCCAAAAACATCTCCGGCAGCTTGGGAGTATGGCTTAATAGTTTCTCAAGAGTACTGCGATGTAGGAGGTGTGCATATAATGCCTCAATCCATATGTAGCAAGCCGCTGTCTCCGTCCGGAGCCCTCCTCACGGCGGAGCTCACAGATCAGGCGGCCATCTTCGACCGTGGCCAGACCACGCCCCCCCCATACAATGCAGGTTTGATATAGACAGCAACACCAGTAAAAATACCCATAAAGGCAGGAGCACTTTTACCTAGGGTTAAGCAGTATCCATTGTCAAAAGAAACAGATGAGGGGATAGCACTGACTATTACAGCATTGGTGCAGCAGGGGGTACTATATCCAGGTGTTTCACCCTGCAATACTCCTATATACCTGGTAAAGGAACCAAAGGGGGGTACTTGGAGGATGGTACAGGATTGTCGCCCACTTAATAATATAGTGGTATCCGAGTTCCCAGTGGTCCTGGATCCATCAATAATATTGACAAACATCCCAGCTGATGCAACACATTTCTCAGTGATTGATTTGAAAAATGCTTTCTATAGTGTACCCTTGCACCCCTAAAGTCAATACCTAACAGCATTTCCGTATAGAGGAACCCAGTTGTATACTCGTCTGCCATAGGGGTACTGTGAGTCCACTAGTATATTTAACAGGGTAGTCAAAAATGACCTTTCAAACATCCAGTGTGACAGTGTGCTGCTGCAATATGTGGATGACATCCTAATAAGTAGCAGGTCAGAAGAGCAGTGCAGAAAAGATACCACCAAATTTGTTAACCGCCTGTGCCCTGGGCTTCCCCAACTTTTTTTCTGAAAGGTACTGGTAGTAAAAGACTTTGACTGACACTGGACTCTGCCTAACAAGGCACAGGGCCAGTGCTATGCTGAAAGAGACACTTAGAATACAGTGAAAACACCTACATACACTAGGGTACGCTATGGGTTAGGGTACCCTTATGATTGGCATGACCTCCCCTATAAGGCCCTAGTACATAATAGGGCAGGGGGATTGAAACTACCTTTAAGTCCCTAGTATATAATAGGGCATGGCAGTTTAGAGGCCAGCAGCCCTTCCTGCACTTGCATGTGTGCACTGCTGAAGCCTGAGGTCAGTTTAAAAGCAGCCCTGTGTTGCAGGACTGCTTTTAAAAAACAAATTGTGTCCAAACTCGACTTTGGTGTTTGGGGTACTTAAAAATTGATAAACTACAATGTTTGGGCAGATCCTGTACTCCCAGGGTCTCCCCTAGGTGTCTCAGGGGTGGCGGTCAGATATTTATAAGGATGACCCTTATAAAATGAGTTTTATATGCCATGGGTTTAGTGAAATTGTACACTTCACTCCCCACATTGTAGTAAAGTGCTTCCTAAAATTGTCTTTTGTACTATGAGCATTGTGGAGTGAGCATCTGCAATATTTTTACATATTCAGAACCCCTAAAGTCTCCCCTAGGTATCCAAGGGATGTGGGGTCCTGTAGATATAGGCAGGACCCTTATAAAAGATGTTTTATATGCCCTGTTTTTTTTTTTAAAGAGACCCGTCATTTTTCCCATTGCAAATCCCCTGTCACATAGGTTAACATGGCAAGAAGTTATTAACTAATAATTCCCACTAGGAGAATCATAAAAATGGCATTCAAAGACTTCCTATAATGGTATTGATAAATCCAACAATATGGCATTGTTCATATTCTCCTAAAGTGCTCAAACAAGAAGTTATAAGACTTTCTTGCCGTAAGCTAAACTTCAGCCTTCCAGTGGTCTGTCCTGATTGGTCAGAGTTAAGTGGATTAGCCAGGCTCCTTTAATAAGGTGATAAAAAGCCCCTGGGCTTAGACAGCTCTTCTGGGAGGGCAGGGATCTGCTACGTAGGAATGCCAGAGCAGGGGGAGGGGTCGTAAACTATATTCTTCAATGGAAGGAGGAGACAGGCAGGAGAAGTCAGTTTCATTTACACCTCTCCTCTTTGAACGCAGCCAAATGCTAGGATTATGGAAGGAAAGAGCAGATGCAAGGGGAAGAGACTATGGAGATTAACCATGGCTGGGGGTGTGTTTTGCCAGCTCTTCTCTCCCTGCTGGAAAATCAGGCATGATAAATTTTGGAGAAATGGTGCTCTCTGGGAGAAAATAGTGTCACTCTTTGGAGGATGTGGTCATACCCTGGGGTGTTGCCCTGCACCTCATTGAACAGGAGTGCCCTCCTGCTTGACCCAGAGAACTTGGAATAAGTATCGCAAAGGGGCAGAGCCTCTCAGATCTGCTGCTTGAAACTTAAGAGAGAAGAAGGTGCCATGCTGATGAGTTTGATTGGCACCAACCAGGCCCTGCAGTCTGAAGATTGTGCCTGCTGCACAACCTGAACTACAGCCCTGTGGACCTCACTTGTTTCAAAAGGACTAAAGAGTGGACTCCCTGCAAGCTACAGGTTAACAGAGCTCACCTGCAACATCACCACTAAGAATCCTCAGCTTGGAGGTCTACCAGTAGATTTGTAGAGATTTTGTCCAAGTGGATTGTGGGAACTGAAGTCCCAAACTTTCAAGAACCATCCTTGAGCTTCCAGACCCTTGGAGTAAGTTTTGGCCCCTTTGGGGAACTTCAGGAAGATGTTCTAGAAGTTTGGAGCAACTTTGGAAAAAAGCTCTATAATTGGACAGACTCGACCTGGCCAGCCAAGCTGGCGACCCTCAACCGCGAGCTGGCCTGCCGTCCAGGTTCGTCCCTCTGAAAAGCTCCGGAGGTCCGACTTCCAGAGTTTGACCAGGAGTAGGCTGAAACCCAAGCTGGCGAATCCTCTGGCCTGGTGAAGAACATCGAGTGACCACGCAAGAAAAAGCTCCGTAAATGTTTTTAAATCCGAACGTGGGAAAGGTGACCAGGACCAACCGTGAGAGCTAAGCCGTCCGCCTTCAACTACGAGATGGCCTGGATCCTGGTTCGTCCCAATGAAAAGCTCCGGAGGTCGGACTTTCACAGGTTTGACCGGGAGCTTGTCACAAGGCAAGCCGGCACACCCTCACCGAGTCTAGACTGGCTGAGACCCCCGGGAAGAAAAGCTCCCAAAACGTTTCTAATTCAGAAGGTAAAAACTTCGACCAAGACTTACCGCGAGGGGTAGCTGCGCAGGGCTCCATCGCGGTCAGACTGAAACTGTTGTTATATTCCATATAGGTACCCCAATATAGGCTCAGGTAACATCCCAACCTTTCACCTATATTCATCCCTACACTACATACATAATGGACTGTTGGGACTAACCCTTTACCTAGTTACAGTACTGCTTACAGCACGTGGGGTGTCCCCTGAACAATAGCCTCATACATTATGCATGAGGATCCTTGGATTCTTGGAATCTCAGCAGGGCTACCATCTCCTGCATAATAACTATGTACAAGTTTCATTCCCAAAGTCATCCTAAGTCCAACGGTGGCACAACAAGGTAGAACCCCTGGGGATACCTTCGGGTATATAAACATCACATCTTGCTGAGATAGAGAGAGGAGATCAGGACTTCCATGCCGACACACTGACGCGAGACGCTGAAGCCCCTGCATGCAGATACTCCAGCTTGCAGTGGTCTGACATCCCTTGCGGGGTGTCCAACCCGAAACCAGGACGGGGTCCCACAGTTTCTCACTTCAGGTAATGGGGGTTGACGTCCTAGAGGGATTCTTGGCTTAACACCTACATACATGCTAGGTACACTTAGGTACATCTAGTTAGGGTAGCATCGTAGGAGTACGCATTTTATTATCATGTATTTTATATACTCACCTGTATTCATGGTTATAGCAAGATGGTAGAACTATAGCATCCTTTTACTTTCCTAGTGCTTCTAATCATCTATATCTGTTACTGTCTAATGATTGTTTCAGCACACCTATTTTACACTAGAATAACGACTGTCCAATAAATACTTATTGAAAACGTCCCTACTGTTTATTCTGTGTATCTCTCTGAGACTGAGTAAGCACGAGTGACTGAGCAAAAAGTAGTACACTGTTTCCGCGGTCCTGAGGGATCAGGGTTGTCATGTTTGATAGTTGCCAAGAAATATTCTCTCCTTGGTAAGAGGAGTTTCTAGTGGCACTGTGAGCTAGCTGGTATACAGGTCAACATACTCGGTGGGGGTGTCTACAATCAGTCTGACACCAAGCCCGCAGTGTATGTTGTCCAAACGCGCAGATCCTGTATAGGTTGTATAGGAACTACACGACATGGCGCCGCCAACGTTGGTTGGGTACTTATTCAATGGTCAAATCTGAGTAGTTCAGTCGTGAGACCCCTACTCACATTTCCCCAGAGACGTCTATAGTGGGAGGGAACAAAAAAAACGCCGCAGCTGAATAGGCAAAATCCTATGTATTGGCTGTTGGTTTAATCAAGCTTGAAGGATACATTGTTCCTATTGTGCATAACACCTTATCTCCGTTCCCTTGAAAAGCTCTTCTTATTAAAAAACAATGACTGAACAGGGAGACACTGTGCGCGAACTGAATATATCAGTCCAGGAAGAAGAAGATGCAGATGCAATACACATTTCAGAAAATGTTAGAACTGTCATCACCTTAAAACTAGCCGCATACGGTTTAACATATAGGGATGGGCAGGTAACATTCATGATTGAGGCACACAAATAATTTAGAACTGAGGTATTCTATTCATGGGTTACATTCCCACATGCGAATGCATCAACAAAAACATTTCATTACTACACAGAAGATGAAATACCTAACGAATACTGTTCATATGAGGACATTGAAATTCCACTCACTTACCATGAACATATATACTGGTTTAAAGGCGCCCTACCCCATACAAGAAATAGAGTAAGACTCGGTCCGCTCGGAAGAGACAGAACAACATGGCCAGTACTAGCGGCTTACACACCACACCCTGACATTAACACAATGCCAGGAGGAGACTTACCTACACAGCATAAAGAATTAATAAAACTTTACAGAAACATGACACAGTTTGTGATGAGAACACTCACACTTCAGCCAGGACCAGTCCAAACTTCTACAACTAAAATTACACCACAAACATTACACTCAGTGATGGGTAAATTGCCCACTAAATGTGAACAAATGCCATTTTGGGTGGCTCAAAAAATAACACAGCTAGAGGCGGTATTTCCAAACACCAGCCCACATGAAAAGCATAGAATGCTATCAATTTGCTTGCCAATGTGGATAGCTTCCAATTTGGGAGGATTGTACTTCTAGGGGTACAGTCTTCGCTGCAATATATACCAGGGCTCATTGTATCCCTTCATTAGCAGTGATACCAGACGTATTGATACAAATACAAAATGAGTATGGAGCAGAACCTGCTCTGAACTTAGGGATGAAGTTATTGAATAACTTCGCCCAGGTATCAGCTATAATACTAGCAAACATTAAAGGGGAAGCAGCATCAGTGGCGTTACGCCAATGCCTGAGAGATTTCACTCCTTTACAACAGTAAACAGATTTACCTAAAATTATTGAAACTGCTTATGCAGAATTAGGCAGGGATAGTTTGGGAGCTAGACCAGTAGAACCTCAACTAATGGGGGGTCCAGATAAAGAACAGGCAAAGCAAGCACCAGTTTCTTCAAAGAAGAAATGGGACAATAACAAATAACAAAAGTATAAAGACAATAGATCTCAATCCAGAAGTATATCTCCTCAGCAGGAGACCTCCGAAAGGAGATATAACCTTAGGAATAGGGACAACATTAGAAAACCTGACAGGTATCAGGAAACTGATACACGTTCCTCTCATTCCTTTCAGGGCTCTTTGAAAAACTCAGAGAGAGAAGGACGGTCGGAACACAGACAGGAGGAGCGTACAAAGTCCAGAGACACACAAAGCGCTGCGGACTACGCACCTAAGAAAGAAGAAAAACAAAAACCTAAACCTCAATTCAAAAAGGACAGGGTACAGTGTATTTAAAGGGTTGGACAGGCACTTTTAAGTTTTACATGTTAAGGTAGTGAAAAACTCTCAAATTAGTTTTTCACCACTGCAAGGCCTATCTTGCCCAGAGGTTTGGGATTGCCTTATTCCACCTAATAAGTGTAATTTTCAATTGGGACAAGATAGAAATTTCGAGTGTGTTGTTTTTGGGCTCAAAATTTAAAATCACAACTTATGGTGATGTCGGATTTTAAATTGTAAGTCTCAAAACGGCACTTTTAGAAAGTTGGCATTTTCTTACTTTAACCATTCTGTGCCTCTGCCTGTCTCTGAATACACGTCTTGGGTGGGTAACAACTGGACTTTGTGTATTCCCTCTAGATAGTCACACACAAAGGGAGCTGAAGTGTGTCATTCACATCCTGATGGCCCATCACCAGGCTGATGGGACTTCCTGAGGTAGATGGGAGAGAGGAGCTGACACCTGCGCCTGAATAGGGCTGTGCCTGTCCCCAAACAAAGAGCTGCAGACCCTCCCTTCAGTGAGTGTGGAGTCAGGGCAGGTAGGGCAGGGACCTTGTGTACTTCAAAGGCCTCTCTTTGGAGTCTCCCCCATTTCAAAGGCACAACTGGGTATGAGTACTGAACTCCTGACACCATCAACTCAGTACAGTCTGGCAGGCGCCGTCCATGCAGGTAAGAACGTTGGGGCCAGGTGGGGGGGATTTCGACAGACGATGACGAGGGAAAATTAATTATTTATTTAATTTTCCCTCGTGGTTGTCTGTCGAATCCCCCCAACCCGGCCCCACCACCCCTCCGCTCTTACCTGCACGGGCCGTGGCTGCACTCTGAACCTGAGGACATCCTGCCAGGAAGATGGACTGCTGTGCAGCTGATAAGACTGGCACTCTGCTGGACTCCTGCTCTGCTGTGCATGCCCTCTGGCCTGCTACCCCATTCCTGGTGGTGAGAAGGACTGGACCTGAATCTCTACATCCCCAGAACCAAGTGACACCAAGGACTTGTTGGCGTGCCTCCTGCTCGGAAGTCTCAGGGACATCAAAGACTTCTTTTAACTCTGCTTGAGCTGCTGGACTCGGCCAACTGGAAAGACAACACAGGCGGTCATGGATGGTCGCTACCACTCGCATTCAGAAACCTTCCGTTCGCAGTGAGGAAGCTGCTGCTCGAGTAGAACATCTACTCGAGTGGCAGAAAGAAGCAGCGCCCTCTTGCGCAGGGCGTGGTGATGTTCGTGCTGATTTCAGCACAAACGCCACAAAGTAACACACTCTGACACTTGCTGAACTCCGTGTAGCGCAGCAGAGTTTTTTGGTCACTTTGCGGAGTTCTGCTTAGTGGAAATCCGCGCAGGCCTAATTATCTTAACCTCCTTAAGAAGGGGGGCCCCCAATATGATGGTCTATTTACAACCAGCAAGATAGGCAGTAACCACTCCAAAAGTACAATCTTCAAATAAATAAAGCCCATCACAGATCAAAACTACACAAAATGCACTCACATATACAAAGAGTACTAGCATTATACGTAAAAGGTGATAGACATAATGTTTTAATGTATATGAAGACATATGTAAGCATGCAACAAATCCGTATATTCCCTTCTATCACCACTGACCCACACCACCATCTTTACAGTATGTAAACAATAATCGTCATAGAAACAGGAATGTATTTTCCCCGTTGCCTACAAGCAGACAATACTGAACTTATAATTGAGTCAATGGGATGATTGGAGTGTTTGTGAAAGTAAAGGTTTCAAATAATTAAAGGTTTTTAATGTGGCTTCAAATCCAGAAGTGTTGCAGATGTGCAAGTTACCACTAAGTAGAAATATCAAAACCGGAGTTTTATTTATTGCTGTTCCATATTTTCATTGAACTTTATAGGTTGTAACTTTAATTCTGCTGTATTTACAAGTCGCTAAATCTGGTTAATATTAATGCTAACAATAATAATACATTTCTACTTTATTGGTTTACTGTTATTATATTTTATTTTTGGACTTTAGCTTCTTTTGCATCTGTATCATTATCATTTTTGATGTTACTGTTGTGTTCACAAATCATACAATCTTAAATCATGCACTCAAATAACATTAATTTGCAACATCCCAGAGTAATATTCTCTCCAACGCATAGAAATGTGTAAATTGCCCAACTTTTCTCACTCAATCATAAAAATGTACGGTGAACAGTTAATTATAAAAAAAATATCTCTTGTTGGCTCTAAAGGCTTAAAACGTTTAAATAGTTTGTTTTGCCACCTGCCTGTAACATAATCTAATCTCTTCCAATTGTACACTCAGTTTCATATGGATAGTCTGGAAGGGCTGTTCGAGGTGGATGTTCTGAGCAAATTATTTCTTGATCTCACAAATACACATTACCATATAAAACTCTTTAAAACGTTGTCAAGTACTGTATACCAGCCTGAAGGAAAACAACATTGATAACTGTACACTATAACAATTTATGAATATTTAAAATATAAACAAATATAACAGCTACTTGCGTGCATTTTAATATAAGAGAGCAAGCAATGGCTTTGCAGAAATAATTAATGCAGCGTGCTCAGCAGAATATTATTATGTGTCTGCTTTATCAATTGTTTTGATAATTCTCCAGTTTAAAAGACACATCGAGTATTTTAGCCGGTTTCACTACATTTATAAAAATTGCACATTTCTTGATACATTTTAGATTGTATTGCAAGACATTTTAAACATTCCTTGTCATAATTTATGGTGAAAGAATCTATAGATGGTCACTTACCCTGCTCCTCTCGATGAAAGTGAAGATGTTGTTGTTTTTAGAGGAAATAAAAGGCAGATTCTGACTTTATATCTGTCATTATACGCTTAATCAAAGAGAGCATCAGCTGAGAGGGAAAGGTTGGTAATCTCGTTTCCAATCTTGTGAAAACTGTGGCTCTCCTCCCGCAGAGAATCGGCCTGGCTGAAACTAGATCGCTTCCATGCGAGGGACACAAACGCTGCCCTGAACTTAATCCCTAAGTGAAATGAATTAGCAGCAAACCAAGTCCGGATGCAAATCCACCCTTGACACTGAGCTTTTCTCCTGAAAACCAGCCTCAAAGGGTTACTTTTGTTAAAGAAACAGGTGCTATTTAATGAAATCTGGATGTCATTTATAGAAAACGTTGATAGCATGAGTTACACAAAGCATAGCAAAAGCCAGAGGATTTCACTACATTTTGTAACATAGCATTTAATTATCTACATGTATTAAATGACATATGAAATTTGCAGAAGAAAAAAACATCTTGACACTGTGCATCAAACTAGCCAATAGGCCGCCACTTCATCTGTGTTTTTAACTAGTTATTTTCAGCATCTTAAAAATATACGTCATTGGTGTTCATGGTGTGTGTTGTAGGTGCTGCTGTCATTGGTTGCTATCCATTGAAACAACTGGACTGCTACACCTGATAACAACGATTTCATAGAAGAAATCCCAGGGGGTGTTTTACATTAATCCAGTGCACAGTCCTGTTCTGCACTGGCTCCACTGGGTGCACCCTCATGAGGATCAAACGTGCCCACATGATTACAAAAAATGCACTCTCCCTACCCTGGAGTTTTCGCCTGCATTGAGCGGGGGGCATCAGTGCTTCAAACTGCTGCTCCGTCTTTTACCGACACTAGGCCTAAGTTTGAAGAAGGGGGATACAGTGAGTGACTGCAACCCCCTGCAGGGGATACCTGCGGCTCCAGTGCCACCTCCAAAAATACGCCCTCATTGGGGACATAACTGTGCCGTGGTACATAGTTAATGCACCTCTGAAGAGCCCTCTTGCCCTTCTGCCCATGTCACTGGCAAAGATCTCCTTTGCATGGTAGCGCATCCTCACGCAAAGGAGGATACACCAGCTTCTCCGTTTATCCGAAAATGTGGCCCTATGTTAATTAATGTTACAGAAGGGGATGCATAAGCTTCTATGGACCGTCCTGTAATGCAGAAGTGACCTAGAAGCACAAAAAGGGGGAGCTGCAACCCGTGGGGCCTTCCTGTAGTCGGGCCCAAGGAGATACTGTAGGTGACAACCACAGTCAGTGCACAAGTACTGGTCTCTATTGCAAGAAGTGCTACATTCTGCATGTGTAACCTCCACATGATTCCCAAAAGCCAGAAATGCCTACGCTACGCATATTGAATTATAGACAAGTCAACATTGTGTGATTTGGGCAGGTGTGCAAAACGTCCACGTGATTTGAGTATAAGTGGGAATAGATAGGACTATTATGGGAGGAAAGCTGTAAGGACTGGGCAAACTGGGATTTGACCCACGCCCCTTGTATTTTAGCAGCCTAATACTTAGGGTAAGCAGACACCAGCTGCTTCCTGTACTGTGACTGTTAAGTGTGTGAATTATCTGTGTGAGCGTGTGAAATGTGCACCATACCAAACTGTATGGAATGCCTCAATTAAATGTGCCTTGCTGCTCTCCTGAATAAAAACACACACCTAATACTGGGAAATTTTGATACCAGATGAAATAGTCCTTTTCTAAAACTACATCTACTAAAGTAGGCACCCATTTTTTCCTTTTAACCCTTTCCAGGATGGTTTGGGCCCACATCACTTGCTTTGCCACACATGTAAAGTTTTTCTACAGTGTTCATCCTGCACTGCATCGCCCTTCAGCATCCAAGCAACTCCAAAGACCCCACTGCCAACAAATGCTCCATCTGCAGACTGAAAGAAAAAATAAGAAATACAGAACCCATATAACCTCCTGCAACTGAGGTCCCTCTGCATAACAAGCACACAATTCATCGCATCAGCCAAGTACTATACCAACACCATCAATGGATCTGCCAATAGAACATTCTTCGAGACAATCAAGAAATGCATGAGCCCACTTCCTGACTGACTACCCCTGGAACATTTAGCTTTAGGGCCTCACTTACAGTATTTTGACGCACGGCCGCACAGCAAACCTTCCTGCTGCGCTGCCGTGGGTCAAAAGAAAAGGGCAGGAATGCGTCTTATCTACAAGATACGGTGCATTCATGTCCTTTTCCCCTGTGCTGATGCACAATGGGCTGCCATGCGCCAACGCAGGCACCCTTGCGCCATGGTGCACGGGTGACTGTGTTGTAGGGGGTATTGTTTTTGTACAGGAAGGGGCACCTTCCTGCACAAAAACAATAACAGGAGGCGTTTTCCTCTTTCTATGTGTGCTGCAGAATGCAGCACACATAGAAAAAGGAAAAACGAAGAGAAATAAAGGTATTTCTCCTGATTGAGCCTCTCTTACGCCTCCCCTGGGGAGGTGTAGGAATCTGACGCATTCCCAAATTTATAAAACCTTGTAAATCTGGGAATGCGTCAGGTTCCATGGATGTTGCGTAGGAACACCCACAGCAACACCCATGGAACGGCCCTTTCACGCAAATTAGTGCGTGAAAGGGGGCCATATTTACAAGGCCATGAAAAGCCGCGAAGGGTAGCTTTGCATGGCCTTGTACATATGGGCAGGCACACTGTGCCACTGGCGCGTTAAAAAAAGTGATGCACCGGTGGCACAATGGGCTTATAAAAAAGCCCCTAAGTCTCTCCAGTGGCTCTGAAACAACCCAAACCAATTTAAGGGAGGAACTCCTCCTGACGATGACAAGAATGCTTGATATTTTGGCTGTCGCTGAAAAGAAAAGATCAAATCCAAGACAGAGGCAATCCTGATATGCCTGCCTACTGTGACAACCTTTCCTACCACTACTGTGTGATCAACAGTGTCAAAGGCCTTGAGACCCTCACGGGTGAGTAGCGCACTTCACAAATCCGTGATTGATTGATTGATTGATAGGCCACACAGGGGTTGAGTATTTATGGGCTACTTTCTTGTTAATGTGGTTATTACAGAGGTAAAAGGTATACACCACCAAGTCCTGAACTTTGTAAAATTCTTTCTCTTCTCAAAAATGATTGTGGAATAAGGCTGAAAAGAGTCCTGGTCATGGCATACCTGGACTACTGCAATGTCAGTTTTTTGGCTGTCCATGAATGTCAGTGCCAGACTACAAAAACTGAAGACTCATGCATCAGGACTTAGCAACATCTCCACAATGATGACTGCATTAAGCATGCACTAAAAGCTCATCAGTGGCTTGCAGTAGATGCCAGGATGAAATTCATGGTTCATTGTACCATCCATAAGGGCTACTAGGGCAGAAGTTAGGCTTTCACTATACCCGTCAAAATATTTCAATCTGTGCCCACCTACCTGATCCATCAAAAATCATTCAAGAGTATGAAACATAGAGAAGGATCCCTGAGAGAAGAAGAACCCATACTATGGAATGCCCTTGTCTTCTCCTTGAGATATATACCCCACAACTTACGTTTCAGGAAACTCTTGAATACATAATTATTCAGACCTTTCTAACTTAACTCATCACAGATCAATGTTTGTGATGGAAAAATATTGATTACGGGCTCCAAACATCTGTGTCTCCTCACTTTCTTGTATACTATCAGCTTGTCTTGTGCTCAGAAATATCCGAAACTAGCATATCTACACAAAACTCACAATAAATATAATCAACTCAGTGTAATCTGATGGATAGCTTGATAGTTTGGCAGAGCTTAACAGCAGCACATGTAAGGCAGAAGAGTTTTCATGGGGCTTGTAGGAAAATGGCCCTCTCTGCAGGGTCACATCTCCTCTTTTTCTGACTTTGTTTTTGTTGGCTTTAGGACTCTGGACACTTTGCCACTGCTAACCAGTGCTAAAGTGCATGTGCTCTCTCTAAATTGTGGTAACAGTGATGTATACAGAATTGGCATATTTAATTTACTTGTAAATCCCTAGTAAAGTGGTATCCCATATACCCAGGGCCTATACATTAAATGCTACTAGTGGGCCTGCAGCACTGATTGTGCCACGCCCACAAGTAGCCCTTTAAATATGTCTCAGGCCTACCACTGCAAGACCTGTCTGTGCAGTTTACTGCCTCTTTGACTTGGCATTTAAAACCCTTAACCAAAACTCAAACTCCCCTTTTATAACATATGTCACCCCAAAGGTAGGCCCAAGGTAGCCCATAGGGCAAGGTGCTCTGTAAGTAAATAGTAGGACATGTACTCTTAGGTTTTGCATGTCCTGGTAGTGAAAAACACCTAACTTAATTTTTCACTACTGTGAGGCCTACTCCTCTCACAGGTTACCATTGGGAATTCCTTATTACACTTTTAAACTATAATTCCGAATTTGAAAGGAGTAGCTGTGTCATGTTTTATATCTCTGGAATGGTAATGATAACTCCTCTTTACTGGTAAAGTTGGATTTAACATTACTATTTAAGAAATGCCACTTTTAGAAAGGTGACATTTCTCTGCTCTTAATGCTCTGTGTGCCTGCAGCCTGTCTCTAATACACACCTGGGTCTTTGACAGCTTGACTTTGTGCATTCCCTCTAGACAGCCACAAGCACAGGAAGGTTAGGTGTGTTTGAGTACCCATCTGCATTCTGATGGCTCTTCCTGGGCAAGAAGGGAGGGAGGAGCTTACACACCTGGATAGTCAGTGTGCTGCCCCCCCCACACAAAGGGTTGATTACCCCCCTGTAGTGAGTCTTGCGTCAGGGCTGAAAAGAAAGAACCTCTGTGCACTTCAAAGACCATTATTTGAATTCACTCCCACTTCAAAGGCATAGCTGGGTATAAGTACTGGGCCACTGGCCCCACCAAGACAGTATACTACTGGACCTGTGAAGAACTCTACCAGGAGGAAGGACTGCTGTCCTGCCACGAGGACTGCCACTCTGCTGGACTGCTGCTCTGGAGGAACTGATTTTCTACTTTGCTGTGCTGCCTGCTGCCTGCTACCCTCTACCCTGCTGAGGAAAGGACTGGACCAATTTCACTTGAACCCAGAGTGACTCCAGGGGCATGCTGGCTTTCCCCCTGTTCTAACATCTTAGGGACATGAAAGACTTCCTGCAACCCTCCAACAGTACCTGGATTCTGTCATCTGTGAGTCCTGCTCTGCCAAGTGGTGCCAAACCAGTCCTGGGCCCTTGGAAGTGAGTTTTCCTGTGCTGAACCAGCAGAACCCAAGCATTGCTGCCACTGCACAGATTGAAGCCAACGCATATCCTTCAACACAGACTCATTGCTGCTCGAGTACTTCACATTGCCGGCTGTGTGGCTCGGCGACAACACATCGCCTTCTTCGCAAAGGGTTCACCAACAACACCTCTCTGACTGTGCGGATCGGAACCAACTCATCGCCTACATCCAAAGGATGCATCGCATCGGGTCTCTCTCCATCCAAGGTGCTATTTCAGAGGGCCAAGGCAGGTCCCAGTATCCGACCCATGCTCCATCACGGTCGTCCTGAACTTTTGGATTTACCCCTGTGAAGCGCGACCTAATATTCCCAATTGGCGCTTTAAGACGTTAAGGGCCAGATGTACGACCATTTGCTATTGCAACTCGCAAATTGCGAAAAATTGCAAGTCGCAATTTGCGAGTCGCAAAAGCAAATGTACAACAGTGTCAGAGACACTGTTAGCGATTACCAATGGGGTGGCAAAAAGCGAGGCTCATGAATATTAATGAGCCACTCGCAATTTGCGACCCCATTGGGAATGGCTGGCCCTCCCAGGGATGTGTGGCCTGCTGGGCTCAGCAGAACTCCATGACTGGAACTGCTTTTAAATAAAGCAGTTTTTTTTTTTAAATGCAGCCCGTTTTCATTAAAGGAAAATGGGCTGCATTTAAAAAAAAAAAAATGAAACGTTTTCGTTTCATTTTTAGAGCAGGCAGTGGTCCTTGGGACCACTGCCTGCCCTTAAAAATATTTTTCCATGCATTCCCAAAGGGGAAGGGGTCCCCTTCCCGTTTGCGAATGCTTTACCACCTACTTGAAGTAGGTGGTAAATTGCGACTGTTTTGCGACCGCAATTGTGGTCACAAAACAGTCATACATAGTGCTCAGACTCGCTATTAGGAAGGGATGCCCTTGAAACACCCCTTCCTAATAGCGAGTCGCAAATCCTAATTAGCGAATCGCAAATAAATTGTGACTCGCTAATTTGGGTTTGTACCTGGCCCTTAGGTATTTTTGCATGCACAAACGGGTCGCAAACCAGTTTGCGCATGCAAAAATACTTCGTACAACTGGCCCCTAGAACAATATTTTCAAAAATTATTCAACAATTCGTAACTCCAGTTATACTAATTGGATTTTTATTGTTTTGGTTTTGATTTGCTCATAACATTATTGTCTATTTTTCTAACCTGGTGTGGGGTCTTTTTTGTGTTGTTTGCATTGTGTTACTGTGTGATGTGTTGCACAAATACTTTACACATTGCCCTTTTAGATATTTTAGATAAGCCTGACTGCTCTCGGCCAAGCTACAAGAGGGTGAGCACAGGTTATCTTTTAGTGTGTATCTGACTTATCCTGACTAGGATTGTGGTCCCTGTTTAGACAGAGTGCATACCTCTGCCAACCAGAAACCCAAGTGCCCAGCCCACCACTAAGGAGCAATGCAATGGCCCTGCCCTGCCCTGACTCTTGGCTTAGAAAAATAAAATGATAATAAATTAACCTTATTACCATTTTATTTTTCATCTCTGCTGCATTTTTATTTAGTGGGGCGATGGTTCTCTCCCCCAATGGAAAAGCCGCTCCTGAGCCTACACCTGTAAGAACTCTCTAATCTCCTGGAAGATAGCTCAGTTTACTGTAACCATGAACTTGTAAAATCTGTAGCAGTCCGTCAGTTGCCCAATCCATTGTGTGCTCTGTAACCTAAGGAAAAGCACTGCTTTCTGATGCCAAGGTGACCTACAAATAGCTTTGCTGAGGACTGACTGATCCTGTATTATCTCCGTAACATAAGGGATAGCTCATGTATCTTACAACTGTTAATATTTGTGTAAACAGAGTGATCATGCTGCTCTCAGATGCCTGAGTCTGGCCATTTTATGTAAGCTGGAGGATATCCCTGCTCCCAGAAATATTATCTTGTGATATACATATATATAATATGAGTTACCTGATACCGAGGCAAAATGAGATATGCAGTCGGAAGGATCAACTACTGTCAAATATGAGCATGAGATATCGTTGTAACACGATGAACAGGTTATCTCCCTGAGACTAACCCTGGGCGTAGCTTGCGTAGTAGCGCTACGCGAAGTGCACTTCGCACTACGCGAGCTACGCGTAGCACTACGCGAACTGCGTAGTGCAGTAGGAAATGCTGTTCGCAATGATTGCACAGTGCCGGATGCTTGTCCGCACTGTGCAATCATTGCAAACGGCATCTTGCACAGTGCAAGCGGTCGTTTTCTGCCGCTCGAGTAGATTTATACTCGAGCAGCAGTTTTCTCAACGCGGACTGGTAGTTTCTCATCGCGAGCGGTCGCGAGCATACGCGACCACTCGCAATGAGAAACCTGACCTCCCCGCGTTGAGAATCTCGCCGGAGGTTTATTTTCCACGCTCGCGATCGGCAACTTGATGTTGCTGATCGCGAACGAGGAAAAAGTCTCGCCGGATAGTCATTTTGCTTGCTCGCGGTCGCCAACTTGACGTTGAGGACCGCGAGCAAGCAAAATGCCCGCTACGCGTTTTTGCACTGTGCTACGTGCAATTCGCGTAGCGCGTAGTTGCGCAAACTACGCAAACTACGCGAGCGTAGCGTAGTTTTCCGCCCAGGCCTACCTGAGACCCTAGCCTCCAAGATATCAGATAGGTAGTTTGTCTTTTCAACTATAAAAGTTGCCAAAGGAACTCTCGCCAACATGAGCAATCCATAGGTACAGAGAAATCTAATAAACAGTGGCCCATACATGCCCATAGCCAATATACCATGTTCAAAATATTCAGAAAACCAGCAACATTGTAGCTGCAATTCTTTATGAGTTAGAAGAGTATTTAGGACACACAGGGGTACCAAGACAGTTCTCCTTGATGCCCAGTGATCAATTCTTAACAGCATGGATGGGAGCAAAATTGAGTTACATATATTATTGTCATACCTGGTGGTGGTGGTTATCCAGCATAGGCTTTTGCAGCTGTGTCTTATGTGTTAGGGAGCCTGAGTCCTGCTGCTGTGCCAATTTTGTGGCTCAGTTCAGGTGGGCCGGTGAGTGGGCAGGCATGTTCACATTGTGAGGCCAATTGGGTCTGCTTGCACCTTTGGAGCATCAAGGTTATATCCTACAGTGTGGTGGAGGCGACAGCAGGGATGAGCTACTGTATGTTGCCCACCTGAACATGGCATCTCGCCTCTACACAGTTTATAGTGAATTCACAATCCATGATGGCTTAGGTGAACTGCCTCTGACTTCACCTTCTCTTGAACTATATATAAGAAAGACCTTTCTAGGATAAGATGTGTTGCTACATATTTTAATGTATTTGTCATCCTATTAATCATCCATTGGTATCATTTATGCCCCACTTTCTGCCCTGTTTTCCTCATTGTTTAGCATTCCGTCCATCATTTGTTCTTTTTGCTTTTGTTACCCTAAGTGGGAAGGGAGTGCCCAGACGTGGGTCCCGTGCTCACTGCGCCACTGGATTCAAGCTAGCTTGGCTGATGAGGGGTGATACAAGTGTCAAAAACAAATCCTGCCTGGTGAATGAGTATAATTACCACATACAATAATACATTATGGCGCACAAAAATGTCGCACGGTAGCCCACAACCACAAAAATAAAGAACACATCTTCTCATCTAGTCTTTCTCATAAACTTTTTTGTGAAATGAATTAGTGTTATCCTTTATAAAAAAATGGCAAACAATAAATCACACACAATGAACAAAAGGTAATTTAGAACAGAGTACCTGGATGCCCAAGAAACAGTAATAACCCCCAGGATGTATCAATCAGACACACATATACTCAAAGCAGACAGACCCAAATTTACTAAAACAACAATCAGTCCAACGAAAGTGACATCCTTTACTAAAAACAATGCAATAACATTTTTAGTAGACCAGGAATTGGAAAATAACTCAATGGTATAGCCTTCTATTAATTGACTATAAACAAGTCCCAGGTACCTCCATTCAATTAAACTCAATTACTATGAGTGTCCTGGTCTAACCGAACTCTACATACACGCCTAATACCCCGAAACCGGTCCCTGGATGCTTGTTTCCGGTCCAGGGAGGACCTGGTTTGGCAGTTCGGTCTGGACTGTTCCCATGAGGAGCAGGGTCAAGACTGATTTGCATATGGCTGGGTCCAAACTGGGGTGGCGTGGTGAGCAAAAGAACAATGGATTAAACCCAGATCTTCATGACTGGGGGAGAATGTTTGCATTATTCAGCATTCCGTCCATTATTTGTTCTTTTGGCTTCTGTTTTCCTACTTCAGCATTTCTGCTGGATTCCTGACCACTGGAAGCAGTTGCTGGCTCTTTTATGTATCCTTAATGAGAAAGACACTTTCTACAACTTCAATCTTCTATGAAGACTAGCAAAAGTGCTAAGAAGTTTTTTCTGCCTTGTATCTTTTCCTGCTTTGTGGCTCAAGCCACGAGTCCCCTGTTATGAATTTGGACAATGCAGGGTGGAAATGTGACTACTCAAAATGGCCATTCCTTCTTTAAGGAATTAAAACATTCCAGAAAATAGTGATTAATTCATCCATCCTTTGACTTAGTGTAATTGTGGGAGGCCTTTAACTCTTCAGACCACAATATGCTTATTCACATACTGAAGGAAGTCATGAGGATGACAGACGTCATTACAGTCCTTTCCAAGTGACAGACATGCAAAGATATGCGGGGAAGATAAGGTTCTCCTTTAAAAGTCCTTCTTCTGTGTGCCTCAGATCATGTCTGTCACTGATTTTGGTAAACATTTTTGTTGCACTTGTAGATGACATGCTTTTAGTTAGTTACACTCCCCAACCATGCTGATTTCACACAAATGATGAAAAAACTCAAAAGGCTCAGGAAAATATAATACTCAAGTGACAGAGTGGGATACAAGAAGGGATGCACCCAAAACGACCTCAGTTTGAATGAGAACAAGATGGAATTAGTCCAGGCCGCTCTAAAATAAATATAAAAATGTAAATACCCAACATTTTTTTAAGGTAGGTGAAAGTGAAATCAACCCCATGAGAACAAGTTACAACTTTAGGGGTGGCTTTGGATAGGATGTTGTCCATGAGGGGCATGGACAAGGCAGGGACTCGCCAAGAAGCGTCCCTTCTGAGCTTCCTTCCAATGTCCACAGCCTCAGTAAAAGTCGAATACAATTGTTTTATCAGCATAGGTGACGAAACCTAATGAAGCAGAGATGACAACAGTAAGTCTTGGCAAGCAGCACTATGCGGTTTCCACTATGTCCAGCTAGAAGACATTCCGGAGGCTGCGGTCCTTCCCTGGATGTCCAATGCCTGAAAGAGCCAGAGAGCTCTTTCAAAGGTCCCAAAGTTCAAGCAGATGTGTCCCAATCCTGGCTTCCCCAATTCGACCAACAAGACCTACAAGAAACCCGGAGACAGAGAACACAGTAAGCTAACCGCACTTGTACTTACTTGTGAAGAGGCATGCGCTAGGTGGCCCTGTTTCCGGTATGGATGGTTGACGGGTGGCCGTGGGGGACTGCGTGACAGCTTTCTAGGGCGAGCACCCTGAGTGCCCATACACCAACTGCCAACCTAACTCATCCAACATTCCACAGTATCATCACGCACCAACATTCTACACCACACTCACACTGGCTGAGCAGCAAGTACAACACATCTCCCTTCTTTACAGTGAACAACAACACAATACAATGGTCCAAGGAGAAGTACACAACGGTGAAAGGTGCATGCATAGAAATACCATGAGGACCCATTGCAAAGACCTGAGGATGACTAAAAGGCATACAAGTTAAGATCATAAGCAAAGAAAGCAGAGTACAATGGGCAAGCAAGTTAACATCAAAATGCAAAGAAAGCACAGAAGAACGTAACAATTGACTTTAATGTTAACATAAGATAAGAAATTATGAAAATGACAATGCCCACCCATGTACACACATTAATGAAAACAACGAGCTGGGCAAGATAAAAATAGTCTTTAAGAAAGCAAAACGACTAAACTTACCCACATCTTCTCCCTTTCCTCACATAACCAAACAAACCCGCATTCTACTACACCACACATAACTGACCAAACCCCTTATGCCACAAACATACCAGCTTGCCAGACTGAAATGAACTTGAACACAAAGGAAACCAAACCCCAACAGTGCAGTAGCGATCACCCCACAACTAACTAAATGCACTAATGTGAGACCATCCCACAACTACACAGGAGTGGAAGAAATGCGTGAAAAAACATGCACACACCTCTCAACTATAACGCCAATACAAATAGGTATTACCTACAGTCAACCATGAACAAGATAAAGGTGGAAGACGCGAGTGACCCGTACCTAGTCACTCACACACCATACCAACAGGGTGATATGCCTCAATCACCCCACACCCACCAAAAATAGTGGTAGACCAGAGAGGCTTAGCACCTAAAAGCCTTCTCACACACACACCAACAACCGCACACACCATACCAACAGGGTGCTATGCCTCAAGTACGCCACACCCACCAAAAATAGTGGTAGACCAGAGAGACTTAGCACCTAAAAGACTTCTCACACACACACCACCAACAGTGAGGAATTCACTTACATGCCCCCTCAACCACACCAAGGTGGTACCCCAGAGTGACTAAACACCAAAACGTCAACTCAGACGCCATACTACACCCACCAAAAATAGTGGCAGACCAGAGAGGCTTAGCACCTAAAAGCCTTCCCACACACACACCACCAACAGTGAGGGATATGCTTACATGCCCCCACAACCACACCATGGAGAAAACTCAGAGTGACTAAACAGCAACACATCAACTCAGATACCATACCAACAGTGGGTGAATTAACTCAAACCTCCCACAAATACACAAGTGGTAACTCTGAGTGAATTTAGACCTAAAAGTCAACTCACACACAATAGTAATCTAAAGAATAAAATATAACTGTAAACATCCAAAAACACAGCACCAAAAGTGGTTTAGGCAAAGAATGACACCCCTACCATGGAGTTTAAAACATTTTCAGCAAAGCACCCCATCCACGAAATTTACACATCTTTATATAAACAAAACACCTCATCTATGAAGTTTACATTTTTTTTTGTTAAACAAAACAGCCCATCTATGAAGCTCCCTTTTTTTTTTCCTCCATTACCTAAAGCCCAAACACTTCCAACCGTGGATGTTGCAATAAAATAGGCTAGTACAGTCATAGTCCCAAAAGTGAGGATGTTGCTCCCCCCACACACCCCTATCGCAAGTGAATGCTTGCATAAACAAAGGGAACGTGAGCCCATACACATGACACATGGAAAACAGACCTCACCAGATTCCCGTAGCTAAGCTGAAACCGCATACCCACACAGTGACAAGGTTAGTTCCTTATGCTGGTAGAACATATTAGTAGGAGATTCGAGGAACAGAGGTCTCCATGCGGACCAGGCGTCCGGAACAGTCACGAGATTCAAAGATGGCAGCATGCCGGCAACACGCACGCCAGGAGGGCCCGGGTGGCTCCAGGCACGCACATGCAGCACAGCTTCTCACAACTCCACAAGCCCCCGATGATGCGGCTCACGCTGGACCAACAGCATAGAGAGCTCACAAGCAGAAACCGTTGAAAATAGGTGAGTGCTCGAACTCAAAAATAGTTGAAAACAGGAGCAGCGGTCAACCGTTTCCACAGTAGCACCAAATCTGCCCGTATAAAAAAGCACTTGGGCGTGCCAGCTACTTCCTCTGCGTCACTCACCACAAAGCGATACAAAAGGGGATGATGGACGGAACGTTTGAGCCAATCAAACACTCACCCCCAGTCAACTGATCTGGGTTTAATCCATCATCATTCTTTAGCTCACTCCACCACCCAGTTCAGACATGGCCATATGCAAATCAGTCTGACCCTGTGCCTCATGGGAACAGTCCAGCCCGAACTGCCAAGCCATGTCTTCCCTGGACCGAAACAAGCATCCTAGGACCGGTTTCTGGCATTCCAGCCGTCATCAGCCAGGCTTGCTTGAATCCAGTGGCAAAGTGAGCAAGGGACCCACGTCTGGGCATACCCCGCCAACTTAGGGCGAACAAAGCGATACAAAGGGGATGATGGACGGAACGTTTGAGCCAATCAAACACTCACTCCCAGTCAACTGATCTGGGTTTAATCCATCATCATTCTTTAGCTCACTCCACCACCCCAGTTCAGACATGGCCATATGCAAATCAGTCTGACCCTGTGCCTCATGGGAACAGTCCAGCCGAACTGCCAAGCCATGTCTTCCTGGACCGGAAACAAGCATCCTAGGACCGGTTCTGGCATTCCAGCCGTCATCAGCCAGGCTTGCTTGAATCCAGTGGCAAAGTGAGCAAGGGACCCACGCCTGGGCATACCCCGCCAACTTAGGGCGAACAAAGCGATACAAAGGGGATGATGGACGGAACGCTTGAGCCAATCAAACACTCACCCCCAGTCAACTGATCTGGGTTTAATCCATCATCATTCTTTAGCTCACTCCACCACCCCAGTTCAGACATGGCCATATGCAAATCAGTCTGACCCTGTGCCTCATGGGAACAGTCCAGCCCGAACTGCCAAGCCATGTCTTCCTGGACCGGAAACAAGCATCCTAGGACCGGCTTCTGGCATTCCAGCCGTCATCAGCCAGGCTTGCTTGAATCCAGTGGCAAAGTGAGCAAGGGACCCACGTCTGGGCATACCCCACCAACTTAGGGCGAACAAAGCGATACAAAAGGGGATGATGGACGGAACGTTTGAGCCAATCAAACACTCACCTCCAGTCAACTGATCTGGGTTTAATCCATCATCATTCTTTAGCTCACTCCACCACCCCAGTTCAGACATGGCCATATGCAAATCAGTCTGACCCTGTGCTCATGGGAACAGTCCAGTCCGAACTGCCAAGCCATGTCTTCCTGGACCGGAAACAAGCATCCTAGGACCGGTTTCTGGCATTCCAGCCGTCATCAGCCAGGCTTGCTTGAATCCAGTGGCAAAGTGAGCAAGGGACCCACGTCTGGGCATACCCCGCCAACTTAGGGCGAACAAAGCGATACAAAAGGGGATGATGGACGGAACGTTTGAGCCAATCAAACACTCACCTCAGTCAACTGATCTGGGTTTAATCCATCATCATTCTTTAGCTCACTCCACCACCCCAGTTCAGACATGGCCATATGCAAATCAGTCTGACCCTGTGCCTCATGGGAACAGTCCAGGCCGAACTGCCAAGCCATGTCTTCCTGGACCGGAATCAGCATCCTGGGACCGGTTTCTGGCTATTCAGCCGTCATCAGCCAGGCTTGCTTGAATCCAGTGGCAAAGTGAGCAAGGGACCCACGTCTGGGCATACCCCGCCAACTTAGGGCGAACAAAGCGATACAAAAGGGGATGATGGACGGAACGTTTGAGCCAATCAAACACTCACCCCCAGTCAACTGATCTGGTTTAATCCATCATCATTCTTTAGCTCACTCCACCACCCCAGTTCAGACATGGCCATATGCAAATCAGTCTGACCCTGGCTGATGACGGCTGAATAGCCAGAAACCGGTCCCAGGATGCTTGTTTCCGGTCCAGGGAAGACATGGCTTGGCAGTTCGGGCTGGACTGTTCCCATGAGGCACAGGGTCAGACTGATTTGCATATGGCCATGTCTGAACTGGGGTGGTGGAGTGAGCTAAAGAATGATGATGGATTAAACCCAGATCAGTTGACTGGGGTGAGTGTTTGATTAGCTCAAGCGCTCCGTCCATCATCCCCTTTGGTATCGCTTTGTTCGCCCTAAGTTGGCAGGGTATGCCCAGACGTGGGTCCCTTGCTCACTTTGCCACTGGATTCAAGCTAGCCTGGCTGATGACGGCTGAATAGCCAGAAACCGGTCCCAGGATGCTTGTTTCCGGTCCAGGGAAGACATGGCTTGGCAGTTCGGCCTGGACTGTTCCCATGAGGCACAGGGTCAGACTGATTTGCATATGGCCATGTCTGAACTGGGGTGGTGGAGTGAGCTAAAGAATGATGATGGATTAAACCCAGATCAGTTGACTGGGGGTGAGTGTTTGATTAGCTCAAGCACTCCGTCCATCATCCCTTTGGTATCGCTTTGTTCGCCCTAAGTTGGCAGGGTATTCACAGACATGGGTCCCTTGCTCACTTTGCCACTGGATTCAAGCTAGCCTGGCTGATGACGGCTGAATAGCCAGAAACCGGTCCCAGGATGCTTGTTTCCGGTCCAGGGAAGACATGGCGTGGCAGTTCGGGCTGGACTGTTCCCATGAGGCACAGGGTCAGACTGATTTGCATATGGCCATGTCTGAACTGGGGTGGTGGAGTGAGCTAAAGAATGATGATGGATTAAACCCAGATCAGTTGACTGGGGTGAGTGTTTGATTAGCTCAAGCGCTCCGTCCATCATCCCCTTTGGTATCGCTTGTTCGCCCTAAGTTGGCAGGGTATGCCCAGACGTGGGTCCCTTGCTCACTTTGCCACTGGATTCAAGCTAGCCTGGCTGATGACGGCTGAATAGCCAGAAACCGGTCCCAGGATGCTTGTTTCCGGTCCAGGGAAGACATGGCTTGGCAGTTCGGGCTGACTGTTCCCATGAGGCACAGGGTCAGACTGATTTGCATATGGCCATGTCTGAACTGGGGTGGTGGAGTGAGCTAAAGAATGATGATGGATTAAACCCAGATCAGTTGACTGGGGGTGAGTGTTTGATTAGCTCAAGCGCTCCGTCCATCATCCCCTTTGGTATCGCTTTGTTCGCCCTAAGTTGGCAGGGTATGCCCAGACGTGGGTCCCTTGCTCACTTTGCCACTGGATTCAAGCTAGCCTGGCTGATGACGGCTGAATAGCCAGAAACCGGTCCCAGGATGCTTGTTTCCGGTCCAGGGAAGACATGGCTTGGCAGTTCGGGCTGGACTGTTCCCATGAGGCACAGGGTCAGACTGGTTTGCATATGGCCATGTCTGAACTGGGGTGGTGGAGTGAGCTAAAGAATGATGATGGATTAAACCCAGATCAGTTGACTGGGGGTGAGTGTTTGATTAGCTCAAGCGCTCCGTCCATCATCCCCTTTGGTATCGCTTTGTTCGCCCTAAGTTGGCAGGGTATGCCCAGACGTGGGTCCCTTGCTCACTTTGCCACTGGATTCAAGCTAGCCTGGCTGATGACGGCTGAATAGCCAGAAACCGGTCCCAGGATGCTTGTTTCCGGTCCAGGGAAGACATGGCTTGGCAGTTCGGGCTGGACTGTTCCCATGAGGCACAGGGTCAGACTGATTTGCATATGGCCATGTCTGAACTGGGGTGGTGGAGTGAGCTAAAGAATGATGATGGATTAAACCCAGATCAGTTGACTGGGGGTGAGTGTTTGATTAGCTCAAGCGCTCCGTCCATCATCCCCCTTGGTATCGCTTTGTTCGCCCTAAGTTGGCAGGGTATGCCCAGACGTGGGTCCCTTGCTCACTTTGCCACTGGATTCAAGCTAGCCTGGCTGATGACGGCTGAATAGCCAGAAACCGGTCCCAGGATGCTTGTTTCCGGTCCAGGGAAGACATGGCTTGGCAGTTCGGGCTGGACTGTTCCCATGAGGCACAGGGTCAGACTGATTTGCATATGGCCATGTCTGAACTGGGGTGGTGGAGTGAGCTAAAGAATGATGATGGATTAAACCCAGATCAGTTGACTGGGGGTGAGTGTTTGATTAGCTCAAGCGCTCCGTCCATCATCCCCTTTGGTATCGCTTTGTTCGCCCTAAGTTGGCAGGGTATGCCCAGACGTGGGTCCCTTGCTCACTTTGCCACTGGATTCAAGCTAGCCTGGCTGATGACGGCTGAATAGCCAGAAACCGGTCCCAGGATGCTTGTTTCCGGTCCAGGGAAGACATGGCTTGGCAGTTCGGGCTGGACTGTTCCCATGAGGCACAGGGTCAGACTGATTTGCATATGGCCATGTCTGAACTGGGGTGGTGGAGTGAGCTAAAGAATGATGATGGATTAAACCCAGATCAGTTGACTGGGGGTGAGTGTTTGATTAGCTCAAGCGCTCCGTCCATCATCCCCTTTGGTATCGCTTTACTCACCACAAAGCAGCACCCACACTGCTTGTTTTAAAAAACACTTGGGGGTGTCAGCTTCTTCCTCTGCGTCGCTCACCACAGTTGCTTTCCAAATATCGCCCATACCAATTCCTCTGGACTGCCGAAGAGTTTCTAAGGTGCAACGAACACATTTGGCACGCTGGTCATGACTCAGCATCCCACAACCTCACACCTTGCTAGAAACACAGCAGATCTCCCTACGGTGAACCATTCACGGATACACGATACTGCCTCATAAATGCAGAACGCCACCGGTCCAGCTTTGATCACCGCAGGTACACTCCATACAAATCAAAGATGACACACAAAGTTCTGGCACACCCGGGTTGGGGCCGACCGGTCTTGAGGTCACTGGTGTGGCTCAGGGTTGCCAGATTGCTGTTACAAACATTACGCTTAGTTTCAAAAGGAGCTTCTTCTGTGGGAAGTTACTTCAGACTTCAAGTTCAGGTAGGTTATGTTTCACATAGGCTTAACTTCCATCTACTTCTCACACGTAGGTTCTTTTAAAAATCGTTGCCAAAAATTTTGTGAATAAACGAAGATCCAACTTCAGGGTAGCTCAGGTAGTATTTATTAAGATGGTAAGATCAAGAGTAAAAGTACAGAGAGCCCCACCAGGAGCAGCCTTCCTGCTGCTCAGCCCATACACCAACTGCCAACCTCACTCATCCAACATTCCACAGCATCATCATGCACCAACATTCTACACCACACTCACACTGGCTGAGCAGCAAGTACAACAGTGGAACCTCCCATTTCACCATGCATCGTTTCCTCACCCAACCAATGCTAAAGGTAGTATCTGGCATTTCTTTCTTCATCTTCATTGCTGCCTCCCAATTCAAGACTAAATCAAAAATAGTTTGCAGCAAGAACCCCATTTGAATGTGGCATCGAACAAAACAAAATCATCTTAGCCACCTTCAATCAAAGAACTGCTCCAAGCACAAAGACCCGGTTCTTCCACCAGCACAGCCTTGTGCTGACTTACATCTCACCCATAAATCACAACAGATGGAAAACTCAAAAGAAGATATTCATACTCTCCTAGTTGAGTATTCAAAGGACATAATCCTTCATGGCACAAACAAAGAAGTGACTAACAAAGATCTAGACAACTACGCACGAGGCCTCTTTTCACAATACTTGGTTGGCCAGGTGAGAAACTCATCCAACTTAATGCCACACAAAGAGTGGTGTCATCATTCGTGCAAGATAGACATCTCCCACATGATGTATTACCCTGTGTTCATTTCTTTCAAGAAAAGGAAAAGATCATCACAAAAGCCATAAACAATAAAAAGTTATCTTCTGAGAGGATACAATATCCTAATACCTTCTTTTTATACCCTGGCAAGATAAAAAAACATATGAGAATCTGCAAAAGGAAAGTTTCTGGGGTATTCCTTTCATCTCCACTTCACAACAGCAAGTGAATGTCATGTGGTGAGAGAACTGCAGGAAGCGAGAACAGTGCTAGGCCTGCCAGTAGAGGTTCCTTTGTTGGCAGGCCTTAGAAGGTTTCTCAGAAGGAGATAAGAAGCAAATGGTGCTCCCGGAAATCCAAGGCAGCAACAGAGAGAATACTAACTCTATATATCAATCAATCAATCTGGATTTATAGAGCGCTGCTTATCACTCATGAGGGTATCCAGGCGCAGGAGGGAGCTGCTGCTGAGGGCTATCCATCGAACAGCCAGGTCTTCAGGCCCTTCCTGAATTCCTGCAGGGTCTAAGCTGTTCGGAGCAGAAGTAGGTGGTTGTTCAAGGACTTTGCAGCTAGGTGGGAGAAAGCGCGGCGGCCGCTCCTGGTTCTGCGAATGTGTGGTGTGCGAACCAGGGAAAGCGATGCAGAGCATAGCTGTCTGACAGGCTTGTGGAAGTTAACTCTGTGGTTGAGGTAGGCTGGACCCTTGTTGTGGAGAGCCTTGTAGGCATGGGTAAGTAGTTTGAACTGGCACCGTTTGTTGATGGGGAGCCAGAGTAGTGCTTTGAGTTGGGGGGTGAAATGGGTTTGCCTTGGGAGGTTAAGGATGAGCTGTGTTGCTGCCTTCTGAATGGTCTAGACTTTGTTTAGAATTTGTGTGATGATCCCCATGTAGAGGGTGTGGCCATAGTCCAGGCGGCCGGTAATAAGTGCTTGGGTGACGGTGCATCCGGTGTTGGTGGGTGGGTTTCCACACTGTAATTTGAACGGAATTCTGATTGGGAGGGGTCCAGATAACTTGTTGTGCTTAAACACCTTCACTGTTTAGCACTGTTTTATACAGCAAAAATGTATTCATATATCGAACTGTGCTGTGGGGATGGGGCCTGAGATGTTGCTAAGGAGCTAGACTCTTCCTTGCACTACTGTTGTTTCGGCCATGACTGCCATTAGACTCACAAAAATTATTCCAGTTCTGTTTTAGACTATGTTATTTGCAATTGTTGTATCTTTTGTTTTAAGTGCATAGTTTGTATGGTTATACACTCGGACTGGGTGGACATTGGGCATGCAAGTGGGTAACGATGATAAAGGCCATATGCTGGTGGCCCGACTTTTAATTGACTTTGCATTCATTCTTCCAGTAGTGATATATGAGACTGAGCTGGTCATATTCAATGATGCAATTGGAGAAATTATTAAACCAGCTGGATGACCCCACTGTTATTTGCTTCTCTAAATGTCTAGTGCCTCAACTCCCCAGTTAAAAGTAGGGCATTATTATTGTCGCACATGTAATTTACTGACACTTTATATGGTATATAATACTTTGATCTTATTTAAATTTGTTTCTAGTCCCATTTGTTTCAATAAAAACCTAACACATAAAAGCCGGGCTCTATATTGAAAAGAATGGATAGATAAGGAAATAATGACAGTCTCACAACTATCGCATAATGATAGATTAATCTCCTTTTCTGACATATCTTCTAAATCAATTTACGCAATTCGCAATCCAACAATTTTCCATCGCTACATAATAAAAGAAATTTCATGCTGACAAATTGTTCTCACTCTTCACTGGAACAAGGTAACAGCAAAGATCATTCAATAGGTCAAACGATCCACAGTAAAGCATCTATCATTAATCAATTGTTAGATTCTTCTCATTTTATTAGAAATAAAACAAACAAATTTAACTATTGTGGGAATCAGACTTAGATTGCACCTGGACTACTAATTTATGGGATAAGATTTGGTGGAAATTACATTCCACTGCTCGTTCAGCCTCTTTAATGCAAACTTTACTTTTCTTTTATAACAGATTGTACTACACACCTGATATCTAAATTTATACTTGCTCATCAACAAACATGTTGGTGTTGTAACAGTTTAGATGGTTCTTATATGTACATGTTCTTTCATTGTCCTAAAGCAATAGATATCTGGAAGTCTGGAAGATTCAAAATTAATGATATTACTCAATCGATCTTTTCATCACAAAAGTTTTTTTTGGGAGGGCTACATGATGAATGGACTCATGAGCACCCTGTAGGAAAATTGATCGAATCATCCACATTCAACCTCAATAGCGATTAAAAGAGACAAACTGTGCTCCCCTGTTACTAAGCACTTCATATAGACGTTTCATTTTGTTTGAAATATTACTTTATTTTCACATGTTTTACATTGTTGAGGTTCTATATATAGCAAATACTATAAATGTTTTATATTGTCTTTATTAATAAGATATCTATACTCACTGTCATAAGATTTACATCACTCTTTCTCTCCCTTCTTTCTTTCTTTTTTTTGCTCTTTTTCCATTTTCTTTTATTTCTTTTTATTTCTAAATCTCTCCTATCTTAATACTATCACTGACAGGGTGTTACAATAATATTGCTGTAAGATGCACCTTGTTGTAACTTATGATTCAATAAAAATATTTAACTAAAAAAGGTAGGGCATTATTACAATGGCTAAACACAGAGAGATAAAGATAGCCCTTTAGCAGTAGACACATCTTCTCACGATCAACATCCCATGCTTGCATTCATATTGCTTCAGTGAGAAACTGGGTTGTTGGTTGAGTAAAGGTGGAAATCCATATCAAGCTACAGCCACAATCCCTGTCAGGGTAACCCACTAAAGTCACTAAATCAACCTGTGCTTAACCCTGTGGTCGCTTGGCACAAAAGCAGTCAGGCTAAACTTAAAGGCAATGTGTAAACTATTTATACAGTCCACAAACAGGAATAAAGTAACAACACAACATAAGAAATATCCTACCAATTTAGAAAAATAGAGAATTTTACTAAATGATTTCACATCAAAACAACAAAAATACAATTAGTAGAATCTGAGTTATGAACTATGAATGGTTAAGGTAAAATCTAGCACCTAAAAGATCAAAGCGACAACCACAGACAACTAGTTGCGCAAGACCAGGGCAAAACCGAAAAATATACCCAACCCCGATGGAGCGCGGGTCAGAAACAAGAAGAAGATTGGGCCCAGTCTGCGCTTACCATAGTACTTAGAAGACATTTCACAGAAAAATGTCTGAGAAGGTAAAGTTCAGCAGGGCAAGGTTGCAGGCTCCTTCTGCGAAGAGTCAATGAACAGGATTTACTGCTGCGGAGAAGAATTTAGCGAGAACTGCCATGAAGTAAGGCCGACCAGTAATGCACCTTGAATGGATTGATGAGCACGTAGGTCCCAGTCTCCTTTCGGTTCTCTGGGCACTTTATAGCCAAAACATATTCTAATACCCAATCTTTGGATTTTGGCTATCTGGGCACCTTTAGCACCACTTACAAGAATCCAGGATTGAAGAGGCATCACTTGGAGTGTTGGGACTCAGTCTAGGTGTAGGTTCAAGATGGTTTGATGCTTTTCTGTCCCTGAGGCTATCATCAGGAGGCCAGCCAACAAGCCCTTGGACCCACTCTGTTAGTCCTGTGTTCAAGCAGTGGAACAGGGCTCAAGCAGCAGGGCAGGCCTCTTAGGGTTCAAGGCAAGCTCCAGGCAGGAAAGCGGTCCTTCCAGGTGCAGCAAAGCAGTCTTAGGGAGTACACAGCAGGCCACAGCAGCAGGCAGTCCTCTGAAAGTCCTTCCACAGGTCCAGAAAATGAAATGAAGAGTGAGTCTGGGGTTCCTATTCTAATACCTGGTGCCTGCTTTGAAATGGGGCACGTTTCTAAAGATCCCCTTGAAGTGCTTGGAATTTCCTGCCTCCCTGTCCTGACTCCAGCCTGGCTGCAGACACAATGGACTAGTGTGAACTGCTTTGTGTGAAGCTCTTTGTGTGAAGGCAGTGCACAGACTATTTATTTTGCAAGTGTGGCTGTGCTCAGCTCTGACCCCATACACATACTAGTGATGGCCCATCCAGGCACACCTAATCCCTCTATTGTGCAGCAATCAGGGTGGAATATAAAAAGTCCAACTACACATAGTCATGTGATCCAGGAACAGGCTGCAGGCACCAAATAGAGTAGGAAAACAGCAACTTTTTAAAAGTGTCATTTTCAAAATTGTAACCTAAAGTCCTACTTTACCATTAAAGAGGATATTAAATTACAATTTCTCAGACACCACATATAAATTTCCTACCTGCTCCCAATCAAAAGTTAGCACTTATTAAATGTAATAAAGCAATCCAATATTATCCTATGGGAGAGATAGGCCTCATAGTTTTTTCACTACCAGGACGCACAGGGTCTTAGGCCAGCAAAAATAAATTCAGAAAAATAGGAGGGTGAGGGCAAAAAGCTTGGGGGAAGACCACCCTAAGCCTGACCGGTCTAACACGTTCCCATCACAATTCTATGCTAATTGTTCAACCAAGACATTGGGAGTAGCCATTTACTTCTTAGGTACTTGCACTTTAATCTAGAAACTGAGGGGCATATGATGTACAAGTTCCTAGCGCCACCGGAGCGTCAATTGTTTTGTTGCTGCAGTGGCAGTATGCATTGCACCATATTTACAAAGTGGCGTTAAGCCACTTTTTCTGGCTTAACGCTGCTTTATAAATATGCTACCCTTTCATGCAGGTTTCATAAAGCGACATGCAATGGGTGTTGCTGTGGGCATTTCACTGTCATGTCCTTAAGGATAGTCCCATCATGTGCATACCAATTACATACATTTTGTCCCATCTACACAACATAACGGTCCTACACAAGTGACCTTTTACCTAGTAGCTTACTTATGTCTCTTCGACACCAGGCTCTCGGTACCCTATCTTAATCCCTGTACCTGACGTACATAAACATGTCCCCAGGCACGGCAGAGTTATTGTGTATCAGGGTCACCACTTTTTTCATCCATGGCCAACAGCCAGCTGTGCATGAGTATGTTTGTTTAGAAAAGGATTAACAAAGGATGAATGTTTTCAAAACATATTGATTCTAGAAGGAACTCTGGAGTAACCACTTAAGTATAAAAGACCCTCACTCCCCCTTACAGACAGAGAGGATAATTCCTTCCATGCTGGACCGAGGCTCTGCAGGCTGATCTTCGACAGGCAGAGACCTGACATCCCTTGCGGGGTGCCATCCTCGACGCAGAGACCGGGTCCTTCATTCAGAACCATGAGGTGAGGGGTTAGCACTTCCCCGGGGGGATTCTTGGCTCCATTAGGATATATCTTAGCACTTACATACACATGCTTCACCTACATATCTAGGCTAGGTAGATTTAGGTAGGCTACGCATCGTAGGAGTATGCCAATGCTATTGTTTTATATAATCTGCTTTTATTCATCTTATTAGCACTATGGTAGAAATGTTATCTGCTATTTACGATATTGGTGCTAGCGATCACATTTGTCTGCTCCTGTCTTTTGATTGTCGCAGCGAATATGTTTCATACTAGACTGACGCTTGATCAATAAATAATTATTGAAACCGTTCCAATCGTCATTCTATGTGTATTCTGAGAAAAGTAAGCATGAGTGACTGAGCAAAAGATACCGTATTGTTTTCGACGATACCTGAGGAATCAGGGTTGTCATGTTTAGTGGTTGCCAGAAACTACCTACACCGCTGTAGAATACAGGGGGGTGGTAGTGGCACTCTAGAGCTAGCTGGTCTAACGGCTGACTCATCCTGTGGGGGTGTCCAGAGTGTGTCTGCACACCAAGTCCTCAGTTTAGGTCATCCAAAATGCGCAGGTTCTGGGGGGTCCAAGGAACTACACGACACCACCGCAACGCACATTGCTTTTTGATGCTGCCCCAGATTTACAAGGAGGTGTAAATCTGTGGCAGCACCAAAAACTAACGCCATGCAACAGCAGACGTTAGAATGGTACACGAGGAAAAATGCTTTTATTTCTCCTAGTTTGTGCTTTTTCTACTTTTTCTATGTGTACTGCATTCTGTAGCACACATAAAAAGAGCAAAACACCATTAATGACTGTTAATGTGCAGGAAGGTGTCTCTTTTTCTGCACATAAATAATCATTAAATAATGAGGATTGGCTACTTCTACGTGTGCTGCGAAATGCAGCACACATAGAAGTAACAAATAGCCATTATGGATTGTTTATGTGCAGGAAGGAACACCTTCCTGCACATAAACAATCATTCCCTGCAAAGCAGGCACGCTTGCACTATGGTGCAAGGGTATCTGCGTTGGTGCTAGGCAGCTAATTTTAGTGTTAGCTGTAGGGAAAACACAGGGGTGCACCATATTGTAGTAAAAACGGCGCATCGCTTCATTTTGAAAATGTCAGAGCGGGGTGCTGACAAATTTGGGGCAGCTCCACGCTCTGACTTTTGTTGTACATATGCCCCTGGATTGAGTGATAGAGAAGGGAAGATTGTAGGTGTAAGAGGCAACTAGGAAAAATGACAATGAATTGCTCTCTATGTGTGCTCCAAATAAAGATAAAGAACAGTTTTATGTAGAACTTTTTCCTAAAATTTCTCATTTTGCAAAGGTCACTTACTGATGGAGGGTGACTTAAATACAGTTCTACATCCCACTATAAATAGATTTTCTCAAAGACACTCATTCCCAAGCCCCGTCCCTCCTTGAGCAGGACATTGAAGCCCTCAGTCTCATTGATAGAAGAAGATACCAGCACACGGGGAAAGGAATTTTACCTTTTAGTCTAATGTGCAGTAGGTCTATTGCACAATAGATTACTTTTTAATTTTGAGAGAGCTGTTGCCAGCGGCTATGGACTCCACTATTAGAGTTAAGGCACTATCGGACCATGTTCCAATACAGTTGCACTTATACTCTCTTCCCCGATAACAGTCTTATTCATGCCTGTGAATGGTACATGAGATAGCTTTAGAAGATGCTGCTTCTAGGGATAACATTAAAAAGGTAATAGAAAGATACTTTGAAGATGAACGACTATGGGGAAGTAGATAATTCTACATTTTGGGAAGCTGCAAAAGCTGGTATGACGGAAACTGGTATCTCATACAAAAAATGTTTAAGTGACTAGCCAACCAAAAAAAAAAGATCTAGAAGCACAACTTCAGCAAGCAGAACTCTGCCATAAACAAGATGGCTGAAAAAACACTCTTAGGGAGCTGTAAGAATTAAGAGGCGAACTAGAACATCTTATGAAAGTAGCAGCTAAAAAACTCCCATACATCAAAGAAATTTGTTATTAAAAAGGTTATAAAGCAGAAACATTATTACCATATACATTTTGGCAAGTTAAAACACAAAACTGCATTTGAGAAATAACCAATGAGAAGGATGAGAATGAGAAGAATAACCAAACAGCAACCCTCAAAATTCTTGAGAAGTTTATGAAATTCTTCTCTACATCTATACGTTTCTTTTTAGTGAACAGGAATATTAACCATATTGGCAAAATAGAACCTCAGTTCTGTTACTCCTACTGACTAATAAGATTATTATGTAGAATCACCAAGAGAGAGAGGGAAATTATAAAAGCAGCACTCTCGGTCCCCCAAACAATGTATTATAATCAACAAAAGAGTGTGCCTTTATAGAAAAAGAAGACCGAATGCGCAGAATCTTACTAGATTCTTTAGAAAGCCCTCACTCACCAACCTGGTTGGTGACATGCTTCATCATTGGGCCCCACCGGGGAAAGCCAAATGCCACCCCGGTGTGCTGCGATGCCAGAATTACTGCGGAGCTGGGAAAAATTGTGATTTGATAAGAACAGTAAGAGTGAGTTTAAAAGTGTCTAAATTGTATCAAAAAATATACTTTATTAAATTGCCAATCAGACATGGTTAAAAATGAAGTGTGTGGACAAGATACTGAATAAATTGTTCAGTTATGTCCTCTGAATTCTGGTCAACATGTTTCTGCCTATGTGTGCGTTATTATCCAGGCATTCGTCAGGACCGAAGGTGTAGTGAAGTGAACCCCGGCGGTATGGACGTGCTAAAGCCCACCCTAACCTGAGGTTATGAATGTAAAAAATAAATACCGACTGTGGTAGTCATAAGAACCTCGTGTTTGAGAGGAACCGAGTTTATTCTGTAAATAATACAATTGACAATGACAAACAAACATACAGAAAAACACAAACAAAGGTTGTTTTTAGATTAGATGGTCGCAAGTATGTTTATGAAGCAAAACAACATGCACATGTGCTCTTCGGAGTGCACTTAGGTTGTAACACTTAGTCACGTAGGCTACGGTGCTAGATCCTGTGCACTTAGTTGTTAACACAGAGTAAAGTGCCAACGATTAGACTAGCATTAATCAATAAGCCCAATCGGATCGAAAATCCATAGCCGGTAACAAGTAGTGACTTATTAGTCTATGGACGAAAAAAAGGGGGGAAAGTGGTGCTAATGGGCGCAAGGTTATGTCTACTAGGAAAGGATAAGAAATATATCTTACATATGGTGTAACAGCTGCTTACACCATGGGTCTCGGGAGGGGGGTGGTGGCAAAATGGCACACCCTACAAAGCAAACGGAAAAACGGAAAAAAAAGGTCAAAGGGTGTAACCGATAAAAAAACCTGCGCTGACCCTCGTTTTACCGGACCCCGCTGGTGCAGCGCAGGTTCCAAGCGGGTGCCTGGCAGTGAAGGCGTGAGTCCTGTCTGAGCCACAATTGAGATAAGTAATCTTTATGTTTTTTATCGGTTACACCCTTTGCGCTGGGACCCCCACTGTGCCGACTACCTGTCCCCGCCACCCACCGGCCCTCAGATCGGCCGCCTGTCACCGCGGCAGGGGGAGGAGACCCGCTGACCTGGGCGCCGGCCGGAGCACCTACACCATCAAGGCCCTCACGACACTGCCGGTGAGTCCCCATCGAGGAGTTGGCAGCTGTAATCCGCCGGCTTGTTGTTGGGACGTTGGGCTCTGCAATGGCGTCGACCGGGGCACTGCTGACTGTGGGAGGGGCCTGCTAAAACGCACGTGTAGCGACGCAGTGTGGAAGAGACTGCGGGAACGACCCTGGTCACAGCGCGATGGCACACGCGAAGCGCTTCAACTTGTGCAGACTGTTGGGTTGGGGTTCCCCCGCACTGGTGGCCCTTTGAGCGGGAGCCCTGCAGAAACCTGGACACCATTATACTTCGCGGTCCACCGCTGCACATGGCGGCAATGAGGCGCGCGACGCCCTGCCATTGAGGGCCCGGGCTGGGGAGGAGGCGACAGACGCGACCCACCGGCGCTGACGCGAGCCAGGCTGTACGATTCGCAACCTGGAGTCGCGCAATTGAGCCCCCGCCACGCGCAGACCAGCGCGGCTACACACGATCGGCGCCCCATGTCGAGCGGCACCCGAGCTCGGACCGGAGCGGGAGGAACGCAAACTCCAGCACCATCAATGAAGCTCAAGGCGGACACGATGGCGAAACAGGGCCACGCAGATCAAACGGCGAACAAACTGGACGCGGTGCTCACTGCTATGGAGAGAATTGAGGAAACCATCAATCAGACCCGCACCTCCCTGGAATCAAAAATCAACAAGGTGGCCATCGGCCTCACTCACTTGCATGCGGATCACCGGAAACTGGCGGACCGCACTACTGTCTTGGAGGCCGCGATCACCGACATCGGACCACAGGTGGCCCAGACGGACAAACAGGTACAAAACTTACTGAACCGCGTGGAGTTTCTGGAGGAGAGAGCCGAGGATGCTTAAGGGCGTGCACGGCGAAACAATGTACGCATAGTGGGTGTTCCGGAACGTTGGGAAGGAAGGGAGCCCACCACTCACATGGAAAAATGGCTCCGGGACTTGCTGCCTGAGGGGACCCTATCGCCCCACTTTGTCATTGAGCGTGCTCACAGAGTCACGGCACGGCCTCCTCCTACGGGATCGAACCCGCGGCCCCTGCTCCTCCGTCTTCTCAACTATCGAGACAGGGATGCGGTCTTGCAAGAGACCAGAAAGCTGCAAGATGTCCACATAGACAATCGCAAAATAATGTTCTTTCTAGACTATACCATTCAGGTACAAAGGCAGAGGTTCTCCTTCATGGCAGTGAAAAAACGCCTCCGGCAGAGTAACCTGAAATACTCCCTGCTTTTTCCAGCGAGCCTGCGGGTTGTTGCAAACGACAAAACTCACTTCTTTGCTACACCGGAGGAGGCGGAGGACTGGCTAGACACCTTCACTGCTGCGGAACCTCGCAACCCTGCTGCAATGACGACTCTGCCACGGCGGAGAGACCCACCCCGTCGCCGCCGAAGGGGACAAAGATCTACGGCAGTACGGACACCGCCCTCGCCAACCATGGGACCCTCCCAAGAACTGGCACTCAGTGGACAGAGGGGAGCCCTTCAGGCGGTGGTGGAGATCAGTGGCTCCATGGTGGCCGAGACCGCCTCAAGCCCCAGCCCGCAGAACCTATCAAGCGACGACGAACGAATATACGGGCCGCAGGACTCACAGGACTCCGCCGAGCGGCCGGATGTCACCCTGCAGACGGCCGACACTATGATATGAACATTGAGGGACTCTGTCATTACCTGGCCTGCAACTAGAGGTATTGTGCCTGGTGTATGGGGGGGTGTGATTGCCCGGAACGCTGCTGTACGTGGTGGACTCTGCTGGGGTCCCGGGCGATCGCGTGGGGATGGGTGAGGCGCCGCATGCGGAGCTGAGAGGATGGGGCTTCATTGTATTTCTCGTTGCCAGTACATGTGACTCAACCGCCACCGGGCTCCTGGCAGGGCCCGCTGTACGGGCACAAATATACTGCCTTTCCTACACTGTATTTTGCCTGAAGAGGGGGAGCCTTCGAGACACTGGCCATAAGTACTGTAGATTGCCCGTGTGCAACACGTAGCGCACCCTCCCTGATTATTTGCCTGTTGTCTCTCTTGAGTGTTTGGACGATTGCCTGTTGCACTTTCGCCCTTTTGGAATTCTTCATGATGATGTTATTGTTATGGTTTTATTGTGAGATATCACTTATTGTAGGCCGTTTCATATCACACAACACGCCACGAGTCAGAATGTTGGGACAGTCATTCACTATTGATCCACCCGTGCCACAGTTACCTGCTGGGCTGCTAAGGAATCACTTTCTCCTAGTTTACTGTACAAGCCATGACCTCATTTAAGATTGGCACGTGGAATGTGAGGGGCATGCACTCCCATCACGTAGGTATCAGATATACTCGTATCTCAAAAGACATCAAGTACACATAGCTCTCCTTCAAGAGACACACCTAGCCAAAGGGGAAATCCAACGCTTACACCGCAGATGGCGCGGTCAGCTGTATGCAACGGGGTACTCGGCTTTTGCACGAGGCACACTGATCTGGGTGCGCCCTGGGGTCCCCTTCAAAATTACACATTCACTGGTGGACACAGAGGGCAGATATGTAGCAGTTAGGGGCATATTGGATGGCCGGCAGGTTGTCATTGCATCATTATACGCTCCCAACACGGAACAGGCTGTTTTTTTTTACACTGTCTCGCGCGTCTTGGCGCCATGGCATGATATCCCTATGTTCCTGGGGGGTGATTACAATAGTGTACTAGATGTCTCATTGGACCGCTCCTTCCCGCCCCTTCCGGGCACAAGCACGCACCAAGCCATGAAGGCGCTCACTAACTGGGCAACACAATGGCACCTGAGAGATGTCTGGAGGCACCGCAACCCCCACGATAGGGTGTACTCCTACTATTCAGGCGCTCATGACTTGCACGTCCGGTTGGACCGCCATATGCTCTCGGAGGAGCTGCTCCCGCACGTGTCTGCAGCCTACTATCTGGGCAGGACGCACTCCGACCACAATCCTCACTTGTTGGAGGTGTCCTGGGATCCTCTCCGGCCACCAATTCCAACCTGGCGGTTACAACCGGATGTATTATTAGATGCGCCTTTTCGTGACCTGTTGGCCAGCAACATCACCCAATACTTTGAAGAGAATGTAGATACCGCCACAACACCGCAAATAGAATGGGAAGCGTTCAAGGCAGTGGTCAGGGGTGTCTGCCTAGGCGCGCAGGCAGGCATGCGCAGGCAGCTGGAGGCAGAACTCACATGACTTGAGAATAACCTGCTCCGGGGAGAGGGTGAAGCACCAGAGGGCGACCCACTAACATTGGAGCGAGACAGAGGGGAACACTCCAGATTACTTGACCGGCTCTGTCATCTGAACTACGCGGCACACTCTGCGCGTTCCCATCACACAGGGGACAAACCTGGCAGACTGCTGTCGTGGCTGATACGACAGGACACCGTCACGGCGCCTGTCACATCCATAAAAGACATGCGAGGCACCACGGTACATGCGCAACGCGACATCCACGACGCCTTCGTCTAACACTACTCCGCACTGTACAGGTCTTGTTTGACGATCACAGACGCAGACATAAGTGACTTTTTATCCACACATATGTTACCGCAACTAACCTTGCACCAACAAGAGGACTTGGATGCTCCTCTACTACCAGAGGAACTAAGGGACAGTATTTTCTCTCTCTCGAATGGCAAATCTCCGGGTCCGGACAGACTACCGGCTGAATTTTATAAAGCGTACTCCGATATATTAATACCAGAACTGTTGCGGGTATACGCAGCAGCACTAGATGACGCTGCACTCGCACCCATGCAAAATGAGGCACTACTGATCTCCCTCTTAAAACCAGGCAGAGACCCTGAACTCCTGGGCTCCTATCGCCCGTTGGCTTTGCTCAACACGGACTACAAAATACTTGCCTCCCTCCTAGCTAAACGGCTGGCTCCGTTTGTACCCACTCTGGTTCACAGTGATCAAAACAGCTTTGTCCCGACCAGGAGCACCTCCCTCAACATACGCAGACTATTTAGAGTCCAGCAGTATGCAACAACGACTTGGCCACGCTCTGGCTGTCTAGTACTAGGCCTGGAGAAGGCCTACGACTCGCTGGAATGGCCCTACCTAGCGGCTGTCTTGCGCAAATATGACCTGGGAGACGGATATCTGCAACTGGTACAGCTGTTATACCAGCGCCCCACAGTGCGGGTTCAAACGGGCAAGCTCATTTCTGACGTAATACGAGTCAGGCGAGGAACCAGGCAGGGATGCCCACTATTCCCGTTGCTCTTCTCCCTTGCCATGGAACCATTAGCAGCCCTCCTTCGAGAGAGCGGCGCGGACTGGGGAGTTCCCCTACATGACGGAACCCACACGGTGTCCCTATACGCGGACGATCTGCTGCTGTTTATCAGAGACTTATATGCAGTGCCACCGGCCATATCCACATTGTTTCGTAGATTCGAGACAGTGTCGGGCCTTAAGGTAAACTGGGCCAAATCGGGTTTCTACTCTTTCTGCGGCAACGTGGCCGAGACGGATATAACTATTAATGGCACTGCGCTTACCTGGTATCCAACCACGTTTAGATACCTAGGTGTTCATATTTATAGAACCCCAACAGACATACTGGAGGGTAACCTGGTGCACGCCATCTCCTCGATCAAGGCGCAGATGCAGTTCTGGAAGTCCTTGCCACTCAATGTGATGAGTCGTATAACTCTGACCAAAATGATTGTACTGCCGAGACTCCTGTATTACTTTGCGAATCTTCCAGTGTATGTCCCAGCGCGACTATTCCGGGAACTGGAAGGATTAATCCGAGGCCTACTCTGGAATGCAGGGTGACCCCGGATAGCATTGCAGAAATTATATGCGCCACCGGAGCGTGGGGGCCTGGCAGTTCCGCACCTGGAACTTTACTACTTAGCTGCACAGCTGCAGTGGGCCACAAAGTGGCTGAGTGGCAGGGGTCTGACAGATACGGCGACCGAAGCCACGTCCTGGACACAGGCTCAGATCTACCGCCTGTTACATCCACTGGCGAAAACCCCCCACCCAACGCAGATACACATAGACCTGGCTCATAGATGCTACCGAAGGAGCCTACGACTCACAAAGGACACGATCCCTTATGCCCCGATCCTACCCCTTGTCGGAACACCCCGAGGAAGGGGCTCCGTGACGGCCACAGTGCTGACACCCTGGACTGAGGTGGGAGTGGAGACGCTCGGAGACTTATATGCAGACGGTGCCCTTCTACCTGTCGCGACCTGGCGGCAGAAAGTGGTTTGCCGGCGGGTCAGTTCCTACTTCACGCGGCTGTCCTACGGACCCTGACACTGGCGTGGGGAGACTTGGCCGAGGAACCGCCGACACATCAGCTGTTGCAGTATATGCATGTAATGGGGGAGGGGTCACATGTGGTCCACTGGCTGGCACAGGCCCTACTTCACCAGGTATTGCAACCACCACAGAGACTCAGAGCACGCTGGGAGGATGACAGGGGCCGGCCCTTGTCCGACAAGGAGTGGGAGAGTGCACTAGCTTGCGCCACGCACATACCGCGCAATTCACGATTTAAGCTTATACAAACATATATATTGCACAGAGCGTCCTCTCACCAGACAAGATGAATAAATATTTTAACATTAACACCTCCAAATGCCCGAGATGTCAGCTCCTAGGCGCAGACTTCCTCCACATGCTGTGGTCCTGCCCCCTGCTCCTTCCTTATTGGCGCGTAATCACGGAGACTCTCACGAAATGCACTACTGCTAAGGTACCCAACACATGGGAGGTTTGTCTCCTGGGCCTCTATAAACGAACCAAAGCCAACAAGGTCAGCTCTAGGTTTCGCGATTTAGGCCTTGTGACTGCAATACGCCTGATCACCAAGAGATGGAAACACAAGGATCCCCCGGAGACATCCTACTGGATGAAATCCCTGGAGGTGTGGGCGCGAGCGGAAAGCACTGTCCTGCATAGGGAAGAAACGGCAGGGTTACGTAAATACCCCATAGCACAATCTTGGGACGACATCCTCCAAGCCCTCACACGTCCTGGAGATACACTGTGTGCACCCCCGGAGCAAGAATCAGAGGACATTAACTAGTGTGTCGCTTGATGCCACAGATACGTTGTAACAGTAGACGACCCTGCCAATAACTCCCGGGCCGGGTGATGACCCCATGCCACTACGGGATTATTCACAGATGCAATACCGACCGCACGGTGCCCTGGCAGCCATATCATGGTACACAGAATAGGCACGGCAGCTCACATTCACAATCAACACACAGCTTCTGGCACAACCCATATGGAACGGCACTCCACATGATGACTTCATGACTATCCTACTTTTTGGTATCTCTGTTTTTTTTTTTTTTTCTTCTTCCTTTTGTTTCGCTAAGTTCTGATTTTAAAGTTCAAATTGACGATGATCCACAACTTGTACGTATGCTCATGTGCCTTGTCTGTGGATTACTGTGTAACATATCTCATAGGAAAGCTGCATAACAGCCGAGTGCCTTTGCGAACATTGATGTAAATGCTCGTTGCTGACTGTCGTCGGGGAGGTACGCACTTGGAAGGCACGCCCAGTTCTGTGGCCTTACGCGCCGACGTATATGGGCAGTGGCTGCCACTATTAAACTGCATATGCATACTAAATCCTGAGCGACACGTACAGAACCCGCTATGATTGTATGATGGCAATGCCCAGATGTAAGTACATGGTAACATGGTACCAATGCTTTAGCAATATGCACCAAGTGTGTTAATGTAATGATGTATGTGTTGGAAAAACTGAAAAATGCAATAAAGATACTTTAAAAAAAAAAAAATCAGTCAGGGTGCGTTAAAAACAGGCAGACAGGTGATAAAATATGGTTAGCAGTTGCCTTGATGGTGGTGGCTGAGTGAGAAAAGCAATGCAGAGAAGGCCTTCAATAGGGTTGACTGGCCATACCTAATGAAGGTCAATAAGAAAATCCAAATAGGCCCAATGATGACAATATTGATCCAATCTTACTAGAAGAAATCTTCCAGCACATTTAAAATAAATGGGAAGTATTTGGGTTCTATACCTATATTCAGAGGGACAGGACAAGTGTGTCCTCTTTTCCTGCTGATGTTTTCACTCTCAATTGAACTTCTAATTCAATGAATTTCGCACAATCCAGACATTAAGGATCTTAGAATAGGTAACACCGAATGCAAAATGGAATTGCTTATGGATGACATCTCTTGCTTCATTACTAAACCAGACTCATCTTTAAAAGCTTTACAAAGTGAATGAATTATAATTTCGTAGACACCAAAGACGAATATCCTGCGTGCTCCCAATCAAATGTTAGCACTTATTAAATGTAATAAGACAACCTGATGTTATCGTATGGAAGAGGTATGCCTCACAGTAGTGAAATACTAATTTGTGAGTTTTTCCACTACCAAGACGCACATAGTCCAGAAGGCCAGCAAAAATAATTTCAGAAAAATAGGAGGGTGAAGTTAAAAGGTTTGGGGGAAGGCCACTCTAAGACCAATTTGCAAAGATTTCTGGGTTCAAAATCAATTATGCTAAAAACCAAGGCCTCGGTGCTGCATATCCACAAGGTATGGCCCTTAGATCACTTACACAAGCTGTTTTAATTTGGGCAGACAACTGTATAAGGTATCTTGGCATTAACCTTCCCTCAACAACAAAGAGCATCTATAAAAATAACATCCCGCTCCTCCTACAGACTTAATACAAGGACATCTATTGATAAAGGAAGCTAAAAAGTTCCTGGCTGCTTAAAAAAAAATGTTTTCCTTGTTTTCTTTATGTGGTCCAGACCCTTCCACTAAAAGTTCCTGAAAAGACCGTCATCCGATTTAGAGTTTGGAAGCGTGGCTATTCCATCGAATAAGTGGCGGATTACTCTCTCTGCCAAACTAGAGGTCCAACCACCTTTATTTAGAATCGTCGAACCTTCATCATATCAATGGTAGAGACTGATATGAGTAGACTCAGTCTCTATATTGTGAAGTTATGTTGACCTAATACACAGTCCTGCTAACTTCTTCAGAACCGTATGACACCTCAAGGGCCCCTGGGAACTCTATGAAAGGCAGGAGGATAAATGAAAAATAATGGAAGAAAACACATTATATAATTGCTGGTGCCCCTCCAAGGCCCAGCGGGACTCTATGGGAGGAAAGGGAAGATGCAAAAATTTAAAAGAGATACATTAAAAGAGTGCTGGTGCCCTCCAGGGCTCATGGGGATGATATGGGAGGCAGTCAAAAGTTGAATAAATAATACATTAAATATTTGCAGGTGGCTCTCCAGGGCCCATGGGGACTCTATGGAGGCAGGCAAAAATCGAATAACTTATATATTAAATATTTTCTGGTGTCCCTACAGGCCCATGAGGACTCAATGGGAGCGAGGCAAACACAAATCAAAACAACGAATTAAAAAAACACAACATTCTACTACAGCCACAAGCACAAATAAATAAATCAGGAAAAAGAAAAAAATGAACAAAAATGTCATAAGTCTCTTCTATCAATATGCTTAGAAAAAGCTTTTTAAAAGCAGTAGAAAATGATTGAAACACAAACTGGCTGCACACAATGGTGGTTGGTAGTTCAAGGAGACATGCAGAACAAAGACAAAATGGCCACCGAACACACATACACACCTCACTGACGCCACAATATGGTGGTCTCTGCATGGCCAGCAATGAAGGATGCATAGAGAACAAAGACAAAATGGTAGCATATGATAAACACAGTACACACTGGCACACCAAATGGCCTCTGCTGCATGGCCAGCAAAGCAGGCATCTTAGATAACAAAGACAAAATAGTGGCCTCTGACAAACCCAGTGCAGACTGGATACGCAAAATGGCCACTGCAGAATGGCCAGCAAACAAGGAGGCATGGAGAACATAGAACACGTTGCAGTCTATAGTAAACACACATAATAGCTCCACAAGGTGCCCACTGCCGCATACCTGCAAAGAAGGAGACAGAAGACATTTGCCCTTACCTGTCTGGAGCACCTTCCATCCCTCCCCCATAAAAAAGCATTTTGTAACATGCAAAGGAAAGGATTGCAAAGATATAATCTACCAATGTGTCTGAGTGCACACATGCAACTGCCCTTAACCCACCAATATTAAATCAGCAATACCAAAAATGAAAATTAAATTAAGCTAAAAAAATTGCAAAACTTAATAGATCCATCATGTCACACATACACAAACTAACAAACACATCACAGTAAAATTATTATTTTTTTTATATATTTTTTATTGCCATTTCAAAAAATTGTATACATACCACATTATGGCACATAACCACGTTATACATTATTATACGCATGTCAGGCTTCGGCTTATACAGAATAACGTTACATGTCCATAAAATTTCAGCCGACAACATCATAAGATATCGTAAAATTTTTCTCCTTAAGTTGCCAACAGATAATTCTACATTTTATAGAGATGAAGAGAAAACATCAACAAATGAACGCAAATCCCCCCCCTTCCTTCCTACCCTTTTCCCCTCTGGTGAGAGCAAATCCACTTACTGCGATTACCAGTGTTCCTACCAAATTTATGTCATTCGGGAGTCGGTGTGTGGCCATCCCGGCCCTTAAAAAAAGTTAAATGCCACTGGGCCCCCCTCTCCAGTCCAACCACCAGGCTACCCATCAACAAAGATACAAAACGTATTAAAAAAACAAAAAGAGAAAAAAAGTCTGGCCCATGCCCTCCCTCAAACAACAAACTTTTTCAAAGTGCTGCATCAAACTGATTTGATATTTCCCAAAAACGTAAGATTCCAAGGGTGTGGATGCAGCACAGATTGCAGATAGAGAGTGATGCTTTCCCTACAAAATCCAAATTCAAAATGACCAAATGTTGGACAAATCAGAGGAAGAAATATGCAGGACAGAAAGATGAAGTTGCTACGGTATCTACAGTAGCCTCCCAGTTTTTATGGCAGATCATTCCTAATTTAAAAAAAAAAAGATGCATTTTGCTCTGAATTAATAACCAAAGCTATGTTTGGGGAAAAAATATGCTCAAAAATAAATTTGCGTTGATTTTCTGGCTGTTCGAGTAAATAAATGACGCTCGGGTTCAAAACAACTGCTGAACGGTCTGATTGCATTCTCCAAAAGAAGAAAAGAGTGTTTGTGCTATTGTGTTGTCTCAGCGCTTCTTGCGGTCCAATTTTCCCAAAAGGGGAGAATCGCTTATGGGACGTGGCGTTATGGCATTAAAATTGGTAATTATGCATTGCAAAATTACTTAAATTACACCGGCATGATTAAATTTATAAGTGACAGCCAAATAATAGTCACTGTCTCTGATGACCGTGATACCATCTCTAGGAACCTTTAGTTTTGTATGTGTGAGGTAACCTGCTGGATGAATGCAGACTAACAATGCTAAAAGGAGACAAAACAGAGGTGTTTCTGTTTGGTAAAAAGGCTTCTGTCTGGTCAGCTTCTTGGTGGCCTGAGGAGCTGGGTTTCCCCCCAGTCCATGGAAGCTCCACAAAACATCTGGGTGTTACCTTTGATAACAAATGTTCCTTTTCCACGCAGATTAATCAGGTTGCTTCTACTTGTTTCTGCATTTTACACATAATCAAAAAAATCCACTTATTATTGTGCCATCTTGAAACAAGGTGGTTCAGGCTTTAATCTCTGTGAATAAACTACAGTAATTCCCTATGCTTAGGCAACCCTCCAGCCCTTTGCCAAAAGTTACAGGTGATTCAGAATGCAGTGACACAAGTCAATTAAGACCTTCCAAAACAAAATTCGGTTTCATGTTCTTTAAAACATTTGCATTGCCTACCAATATGTGACAGGCTGATATTTAAGCATTTGTGTCTCATTCACAAAGCTCTTGATAAGGTAGGACCTGGATATATGATAGATATATTTACCTAATATATCCCTTTACACAGTTTTAGATCTGCCCACCAGTACAATGCAGGAATTGCTACTATGGAATTAGTAGGCAAAGAGGCAGATCCCTATCTTTCTTACTGGACAAGTTGTGGAATTCCATTCCTCTTAACATTAAAAAATCTAAAACATCTTCTAGTAAGGAAAAAATAAAATGTGGCTCTTTCAGTCCAAGTCTTAATCTGGGTGGTTCCTCTGTTTCCTTTTCTAGGTCACTAGGCTGATAGGTCTAAGACGCCCTTGGGTATAAGTATAATTTACAAATTTGATTCATTCATTCAGGCCACAGTTAGGCACGGGGACTAAGACTTTCTTCTAACTTGTCACCACCTGGCCCACACAAGGGACACTGCAAGTTTCTTGAAAGGGCAATACATCCCTTCCCATTGGCAAACTGCCCTGTCCTTAAGTAAAGAACCTCACTGAGGCCTCTCAGACCTGCTAGTGTAGGGTTGTAACCTGAAGCTGGAAACACCCTTCTCATATTCTTATGTGCACCATCTCAGAAGCAAACCACTTATCTATATCATCCCCAGCCACATAGCTAAGCACCAAATCTTTGGAAATATCAATTTCTCAATGACCCCTCCTGGGTACCTCAGTATCCAGCAACCATCCTCACTGGACTCTGATGCCCTCCTGGAACTCAAGTCCATTTTGCGCTGGCTCCTCCCATGGTCCAACATGGCTGTCTGCTCCCCCGAGGTCCCCTTCCAGCGAGAGGGTTGTTGTTGTCTGTCACTCCTAAGCAGCTAAAGCATCACCTGACTTCTACTCAGCTGCCAGACTTAATTCCTCAAAAGCAAGGGCTGTCTACTTCTCCTCAGCAGCCATAGCAGCTGCTGGTTTCTTCTCCTCAAGGACACAGACTACCTTCTTCTCCTTAGCAGTGGTGCCTTCTTCATTTCATTCCGGAGGCGATCCTTACCTGGTGGCCCTCATCCCAGGCCCCGGGGGCTTTCTTGTTCACCCCACCCCACTTGGCATACAGGGCAACATTCAGCGTCCTTGCTTTGCACTTGGCCTTCATCGCCACAATAGTATGGCCAACTAGGCTACAGAAATCCATCACTGTGTTCCCACAAAGAAAAGTCAAGGTGACAAAATGTGCTTTCAAATGAACAGAATCCCTCAACAAGACTTAATACAAAATGAGTCAAAATGCCTCTAAATCTGGGATGGTATTTTTAATTCTTAACCTTGTAAACTGATTGATACCTGCTGGATAAAGAACTACCCCAAACACAGAACACCAATGTTAGGAATATGGTTGCTAAGTTGGAAGATGGGAACTCTTACCAACTAAATGAACCCACTCTGGTTAGGTCAAAGCACAGCTCTGAGAGAATCTCTGCTCCACTCTTTATAGCTATGACAAAGGCATCAGTCAATCTTCAGCGAACTGTGTGCTAAATTCAAGCAGCACCAAAAATGTTCAAGTAAAGAAAAATCACAATAAAATCCAAAAACCAATTTAGACAAATAGAGCAAAAGCTACCAAGAAAAAAGACACCAGTATGTTAAGAAGACCCGGAATATGATTTAAAAAAAAAAATTTAGCGTAAAAAGCACTTCTAAAAAGTTAAGTACCAATCAAAAAAAAGTCTTTGTTCCCGGTTGACAGGGGACTAGGTGTGATATCAGGCTGACCATGATGGAGCGAAGGTCAGAAACCCGAAGCAGGTCACCTCAATCAAAGATTTTTCTTTGGAACCTCAAATGGAGTCATAATCCTCCAGCGGGTCAAGGTCCAAGGCTGGGGCCGTGAAGGATCCCTTGAAGCCACATATGTTTTTGTTGAACTCCCACTGAAGCCATTGGTTTTGACACAAAAAGCTCTGAACAGGGCAGACCTGGATGTCATAGCCTCCAAAGCCGCTTTGTAAGTCAGGTAGATGTGCCACCTCAGCCCGTTCAAAATTCTCTAATGACCAAAGCTATGCAGGATTCCACAAGACTGGGTACCTTAGCTGCGAGGTACAGCTGAATCAGTTTTCAGTGCGGCAAAAAGCTCCAAGCATGACAAACCTGGTTTTCTTGCTCACCTTGAGTGCGATCTCTCTGATCAAGCCTCAGCACCTTATCCCAATCCTCCGGAAATGGAAATAACGACTGAGTCCAAACTTTTTCAAAGTTCTGGGAACGTTCCTCTTAGTCAGTCCTGCAGCGCCTAGCTCCTCAGGGTAGGCTTCTAGGCACCAGGTCTTTCCCTAGCCAGGTCTTCTACAGTGTCCAGTCCTCTGGGGTCAGCTGGGACTTTAGGTAGTCAGGAGTCTCTCTCTTTGTGCCACTGAAGCAAGCAAACAGAAGGTCCTGTTGGAAGTCTGGAGTGTTCTTCCAACAGGGACTCTTTCCTCATATTGGGTCGTTCCAGATCCAGGCATGTCCTGAAAGGCTGGTGGTTGAGATGCCAGCTTTATTGTCTACACTAGCCATTGAGTGAAGAAAGTCTTGCCTTACTGTACAATTACCCATGAGCTCCTGTTTCAAGATGGCAGAACCCAACAACCACTAGGCAGATCTGTCTTAAACTCCTTAGACACTCCCTTATTAGGATCCATTCTCCTCCTGTGTGACAAAGTGAAAACTGGTTCTCGCCCCATCCTTACTGTGTCTGGAGCCAGGCTGTCTGAGAGAGTCCTGGGAATGAATAGGAGAACTCCCTTTCCAAGCCAATGGAGGAAGTGGGCTTTGTGCTGCCAACTCTTTCTGTCCACTCCTAGTTGGCTATTTCCTGTTACTTGGTCAGCAGTTAATACCCATGTGCTCTTTCTTGGCTCAGAGGCAGGCTATTGTCCTTTATATTGGCAAATAAAGCCACATTTATTTCTTTGAATAATGTCCAAATTACTGAATTTTAATTTTCTAATTCTTGTGTACATTTTCTTTTTGATTTGTCATCCAACATCTTTGTAATGCTTATTGTAAACTCCATTATAAATAAATAATCAAATTACTTTTTTTTTAATACAAATGAAAATGCTGTTTATTGTTTTTAATTTTTAAGTTTTCACTTAGCAGCAAATGCTAGATATTTACAGAACAAGAGCTCCAACACTTCAACACACCTGGTATTGAAAGTGGTGATTGTTCTGAACTCCATCCCCCATCTTCAGCAGAAACACATTTCCACAAAGGCCAATCGGAGCCATGCTGACCAAATGCAAAATGAACTCACAAACCAAACAATTTTCTATGGTTTCACTATGTCAGGGAACATCTTTGTGGGTTTGCACCTCTATTTGAGGAGGAATTATTCGAGGAGGAGAGACAGGTTTTAGGGGTAAAGGATCAACATCTTTGTGAAGTCCAAGTAAGCTGGCATTGACAGATACCACTTCTCACCAGATATGATTCTGGACATGGTGGGTGGCTGGCAGCAGGGGCTAGATTCACCTAAAGCCATGTCAAAATACTTACTGCACTCCATTTCATAGCCAGTGGATCTTTCCAGAAAATCTCCTCTGACAATGTTGGCATTTCACAGGCAAGCCAGTCTCCATGCTTGCATCAGGTTTTGAGGTGCATCAACAGAAGAGTGCACTATTTTATTGCCATGCCACAGTCACTGGCAGAAAGGCAAAGGGTGGCAAGGGAATTGTATGCCTTTGGCCACTTCCTTCATGTACTGGGTGCCATTTGAGGGCACCCACCTGGCACTTCAGCCACTGACCACACAGCACACCTTTTTTGCATCAGACACCACTGGCAATTCATCAATGTGCAGGCTATCAGTGATGCTTTCGGATGCCTTACTGATATGTATCTTGCCGTTCATTGAAACATACACACAGGGGATTTTGGTGATGTGGTTTATTGGTAAGTAACAATAACTCACACTCAGGCTACATGTGTATCTGGGGGTTGCATCTCAAAATCTCAAATATAATTTATAATCACTAAAACAAAATACACATATATTACCATGACACACACTGTATGTATGTAGATATGATGTATTACATTTAGAATAAAGTCCCTTTTGTCAAAAAGCTGTGTTGCAGGTAATGCTGGATATACTCTCTCTCCCAATCTCCTCACTCCCTAAAGATGGCCAACCATGATATCTCAACAGAGGTACAATAGGACACACATCTATACAGAGGCCATTACTGAACACACTTTTGGGATTATCAAGTCGCAATTCAAAAGTATTGATTGTACAGGGGAGGAGGAGGGCGCTGATGTAGTCCCCTGAAGTACAAACTAGAAAGAAATAAGTTAGTAAAAGGACTACTGATGAGATGCAAAAGTTAAGATCATAGGTTCCCAGACTTACCTGTCAGACGGATGGTAGAGAGCCTAGTAGCAGTTGCCTGGATATTCCTTGATGTCTTTGTTGTGAATGTTCTTAAGGTGGGCACAAGGCAAATAGGAGATCAAGACACAAATAGTGGAGTAAGTCATTGTAAATCATACAAGAATATGCTAGGCATATGGTTTCAGTACTCATTTTGAGAGCTACAAAGATTGTTATCCTACAAGTTAAAACAAGAGTTGACAGATATCTTATAGTACTACCATTTCATTTCCGAATTTAAGGCCATTTTTTTAGGCAATATATAATCTGAAAAATATAGGATTGCATATTGTGCGGAAGTAAATAATTAGTTGGGGTGGATAAAAGTCACCAACGTATAAGGTCCAGTAGAAAGTTTTATTAATTTAAACCGGAGTTTAAACACTGTGTAAGAGATTGGCATATTAATTGGGAGGGGTGAAAACCCCTCTCATATACTAGTCACAGTCCTTGAAAGAGTGAACCACAAAAGTCACTAAATAAACCTGTGCGTAATCCTCTGGTAGCTTGGCACAAAGCAGTCGGGCTTAACTAAGAGGCACTGTGTAAAGTAATTTTGCAGTACTCAAACAATAATAAAGTGAAACACAACGCAAGCCAAATTCTCAACCAATTAGAAAAATGGAATATATTTTAATAAATATAATGACACTAAAACAACAAAAATCCAATAAGTTGGACCAGAGTTAAGCATCTTTAAATTTTCTAGGCAAAAAAAGCACCAAAAGGCATGTAGCGCCAATTGCAGGTATTTGGTGGCGCCGGACAAGGACAAAGAGCCTGATTAAGATCTTGGCGGACCTGATCCCACGATCACTTTTTTGACGGTTTCACCGCCGACCTACTTGGCAGTGCACTCGATTTAGATGTTGGCCATTCTATGGACGAAAGACCGTCAAGTGCTGCCGGCTCTGCCAGGATTTCTCTCCCGCGTCGACAGTGCCATAGGGAAAAGCGGTTGTCAGAGGGAGTCCATCCAGGATTGTCACTGGCCTAATCACGATGTGCCTTTCCATCAGGACAAATGTGGCGGGAATACCTCCATACTTGAGTTGGCAGATTCTAAGGAAATGAGGTAAAAACTTTTTGGGTTTCCCACTTCCGTTTCTGTCTTGAACCTCAATGTCCAAGTCCGCTCTTTGCTGCTACAACTTGACCATGACGCTAATCAACTCCGTTGTCATCGGGATCAAAGGTACGTTTTTTACACATGTCTTACTATGAATCAAGCTATCCTGGCTGAAGAGGGGTGAAACCCCGAAACCGGTCCTAGGATGCTTGTTTCCAGTCCAGGGAGGACCTGGCTTGGCAGTTCGGGCTGGACTGTTCCCATGAGGCACAGGGTCAAGACTGATTTGCATATGGCTAGGTTCAAACTGGAATGCCATGGTGAGCAAAAAAACGATGGATTTAGGCCCAGATCTCTGTACTGGGGTGAATGTATGACATTGTTCTGCATTCTGTCCATCAACTGTTCTTTTTGCATTTGTCACCCCGAGTGGGACGGGTATGCCCAGACGTGGGTCCTGTGCTCTCCATGCCACTGGAATCAAGCTATCCTGGCTGAAGAGGGGTGAAACACCGAAACCGGTCCTAGGATGCTTGTTTCCAGTCCAGGGAGGACCTGGCTTGGCAGTTCGGGCTGGACTGTTCCCATGAGGCACAGGGTCAAGACTGATTTGCATATGGCTAGGTTCAAACTGGAATGGCATGGTGAGCAAAAAAACGATGGATTTAGGCCCAGATCTCTGTACTGGGGTGAATGTATGACATAGTTCTGCATTCTGTCCATCAACTGTTGTTTTTGCATTTGTCACCCTGAGTGGGACGGGTATGCCCAGACGTGGGTCCCGTGCTCTCCATGCCACTGGAATCAAGCTATCCTGGCTGAAGAGGGGTGAAACCCCGAAACCGGTCCTAGGATGCTTGTTTCCAGTCCAGGGAGGTCCTGGCTTGGCACTTCTTGCTGGACTGTTCCCATGAGGCACAGGGTCAAGACTGATTTGCATATGGCTAGGTTCAAACTGGAATGGCATGGTGAGCAAAAAAACGATGGATTTAGGCCCAGATCTCTGTACTGGGGTGAATGTATGACATTGTTCTGCATTCTGTCCATCAACTGTTGTTTTTGCATTTGTCACCCCTAGTGGGACGGGTATGCCCAGACGTGGTCCCGTGCTCTCCATGCCACTGGAATCAAGCTATCCTGGCTGAAGAGGGGTGAAACCCCGAAACCGGTCCTAGGATGCTTGTTTCCAGTCCAGGGAGGACCTGGCTTGGCAGTTCGGGCTGGACTGTTCCCATGAGGCACAGGGTCAAGACTGATTTGCATATGGCTAGGTTCAAACTGGAATGGCATGGTGAGCAAAAAACGATGGATTTAGGCCCAGATCTCTGTACTGGGGTGAATGTATGACATTGTTCTGCATTCTGTCCATCAACTGTTGTTTTTGCATTTGTCACCCCGAGTGGGACGGGTATGCCCAGACGTGGGTCCTGTGCTCTCCATGCCACTGGAATCAAGCTATCCTGGCTGAAGAGGGGTGAAACCCCAAAACCGGTCCTAGGATGCTTGTTTCCAGTCCAGGGAGGACCTGGCTTGGCAGTTCGGGCTGGACTGTTCCCATGAGGCACAGGGTCAAGACTGATTTGCATATGGCTAGGTTCAAACTGGAATGGCATGGTGAGCAAAAAAACGATGGATTTAGGCCCAGATCTCTGTACTGGGGTGAATGTATGACATTGTTCTGCATTCTGTCCATCAACTGTTGTTTTTGCATTTAACATTTCCTTCAGCCTCATGTTTACATTGCCCTCACATGCAATGTTTTTCTATCTGTAATGCATTAATGTTCATTTTACAACTTATCAAGGTAAAATGAACACACCTGTATTGACACTGAAAACAGTTTTTGTTATTGTAGTAGTCGTGGGTGTTGTGTTTATGGTGCTTGTGGATGTATATTCAATAGTGTGTGTATATTGTATGTGTGCTGTGTTATATGTACAAAAAGGGTATGGCACATTATCTACATATATGTTTACATCAAACACAACCCATATGTGTAGTGACATGATAAAAGTGGTACTTACCATTCTCCACTCCACCATGAACTCACTTCATCAGGAAACCGCCGCTAGGATAACACCAGTACAACAAGGACATCTAAATTGGCTCGGCTCAAACCCGCCGGCCTGACGGAGTACTGCTAGCCTGCAATAGAGTCCATTGCGTCAACTCTGGTACGCTGCGTATGCGATGGTAAACAGTCTGTCGATGCGGACAGCGGTTCACCCAGCTCACAACGAAATACGGCCGACGGGACTCAGTCAGCTTGACAGAGTACTTTTAACTGCCACTACGGAGGGATGGCAGAAGCCCCACCCAGATCTAAATCAGGCCCAAAGTCACAAGTTCAGGCCGACCGTGATAGAGCATGGCCTGAATACAGGACCAGGTTCATCCCGCTGGAAGTTTACCTTCTGACTTTGATGCGACGACTTTCTGACTTCAATGCAAGGACTGTGCGGCATGGCTGTGTGGGGCTCTGTGTCAGATCTTGTGAGGCTTTCAGTCAGGAGCTGCAGGGCTTTGCGAGGCTCTGCGTCAGCTCCAGTGAGCTTTCAGGTGGGAGCTGCATGGCTGGGTATGGAATCTAGTGATGCCCTCAGTCGGGAGCTGCGTGGCATGGCTAGAGTGGCTCTACATCGGATATGGCAAAACCTTCAGTTAGGCAGGGAGAAGTGCAGTCTGACTCCAGCCAAGGGTCCAGGACAGTAATTGTGGGTCAAGACTCACACCCGCAGAGGCCAGAAGAGGATCAGTTCAGTACCTGCTGGTTCTGGTCAGTTGGGAAGCAGGAAAGGTCTCTGGAACTAATGTTGCTGTAGTTTACACAGAATGTCAGCCAACTAACCCTTGGAGTCATGTCTGGGGTCCTGGGTTCAATGGAAGCTAGTCCAATCTGTCTTCAGACAGCAAGGCAGTCCTGCTTCTGAGTTTTCACAGGCCCAGGAATGTTCTGATTTCAGGTTCTGGGCATGTCACTTTTATGCCCAGTTGTAGCCTGTGGGGGGGGGGCACCCCATTGTCTAACTCTAAAATGTGTTCTGGTCAGTTCTTCCCGTTCCCCTGGATTTAGCTGCAGCCTTACTAGGGAAACAAAGGTAGGGACGGGCCTGGTGTCAGGTTCTTCTGTGTGGACCAGAGGAGACCCCTTTGAAATGTAATCAGGGCAGGGGCACAGCTTCTCCCCAGTCATTGTCAGGAAGAACCCCAACTGCCGGCCCTTTCTCCACTTTCTAGGAGGAATACAAATCACACCACAGAAAAGCCATTAATAGTCAGGTGACCCAAGACATTGCCAGAAAAAGCACATTTGGCTTGAGCAGGAAAAGTGCTTTCTCAAAATAGTGATTCAATATCTGACTTGGTCATCAGGTTGGAATTTAAATTCCTATTCCCGTGAGTCCTTGAATCATTTTTCTAGCTAGTCCCTATTAGAACTGTCAGCCTTAGGGTGGTCGTCACTAAAACCTTTTCTTTTACTCCTCCAGTTTTTTTCGATCTTGTTTTTGTTGTACTCTGTGCCCTTTACCACTGCTAACCAGATCTAAAGTGTGTGTGCTCACTCCCTAAAACATGATAACATTGGCTTACACCCACCCATTTAATTTACGTATAAGTTCCTTGTAAAGTTGTACTACATGTAACCAGGGTCTGTAAATTAAATGCTACAAGTGGGCCTGCAGCACACATTGTGCCACCCAATTAAGTAGTGTGAGAAGTTGGCCTGGTATATGCTGTTCACTAGTTAAAGTGGACACCTTGCACCAGTACAATTCGACCCTTATGGTAGGTAGGTTTAAGACAACCTTTATAGAAAGCTATCCTAGTGGTAGCTGTGGAGAGCAGCCTTCAGGCTAAGTCTTGGAGGAATGTAAAGCAGCTTGTTTTACCACACAATCTCTTGAATCACCAAATGAAAAGACACCACACAGGTATATATATCAAATATATATGTATTTATTACTAAACAACTCTCTACTAATCTCTTGTGAGATTAGAAGTCAGGAACATATGTACAAATCAACGTTTCACAATAGATTAAGCACAAATATGGCTGGGGCCCTAGGGCGTACCAGACCATATACTAAAAAAGAGACTTAAGAACAACGACTTGCAAAGGGACAAGGCCTAGGGCCTTCAGAAGTGCTGGGGCCTCACGAAACCACCCAAGGTAGGTAAGTAAAGGACCCACGGGGGACGCGTGCAGTGAGTGAACACAGGCGCGGGTCGCCGTTGACTTCAATGCGGCAAGTCGCGGTTGGAAATAAAGAGTTTCAGGGCACTTCGGGAGTAGCTACAAGCAAGTCACTTACAGGGTAAGTAGTTCTAGGGCCAACACCCACAGGAGCACCGTAGTGCTGGAGTTACCTCACCCAGGGAAGCCGGGTGCATAGGTGTCCTTTGGTGTCGGGTCGCGGCGTCGTTTTCAATGGGAGCCACTGAAGACTTGCTGCTTGCGGCGACAGGAGAAGTGATCCGGTGGAATCCAAGCCTGGATTCGGAAGAAGGAAGACCTGAAAGCAGAGGGGACAGTGTTCAAAGCCACTTGGCAGTGACCCGGGGCAAGGAAGATGAATGCCCACCGTCGTCGACAGATTCAGGTCATTCACGGGTGTCTTGACTCTTTGACCACGTGGTCCAGGCTGTGTCGATGATGACCAGGAGCTGGATTCGGTGTGGCCCACAACGTCTGCAGCTTACTGAGGTATTGGCGACTCGATTGGAGCCAACAAGCCTTGGTAACAGCAAGTCTCAGGGAAACGTCAAAAAGTCAATGGTGTAGACCAGCAAGGTCTGGAGAACTCACCCAGCAAGGGTAAGTCAGGGCAGGCCTGGAGCAACCAGAGGAGCTCTTTGGTTCTTTAGAAAAGTCTTCAGAGGACCCACAAGCCGTCTGGCAACGGATCGCGAAGACGCCTTGGGAGGATTCCTTCAACAGGGGCCCACGGTCACTCGGGATGAGGTAGGCCTCTGATCTTCGGAGGGATCTCTGCTAGAGGCTGGGACCATACGTGGTCTAAAGCACAAGTTCGTAGAACGTCGTGAAGGGGTTGCACTCGACAATAGTGCACGGTACCCAGGGTCTGCGGTTCCTCGTCGCTCGTGGGGTCCACTTGCCTCAGCTTTCCTGGGAACTCACGATGGCCTTGGAGAAGTCAGGAAATCCTCTTCCTGGGCTGCAGGGACTTCGGGCTCCAGCGAGAGCGGTGTAGTTTGTGACCGTCATTGTAGTTTTTGGTGCCTGCCAAGCAGGGGAGTCACTCCTTGACTCCAAGGGAGATTCTTCAGTCTTCCAGAGGTAGTGGAACATCGAAGGTCCAGGATTCTTCTTAAGAACGTCGTCCAGGGAGATCTGGGTTGCAATGCACAGGTTCCCCCTCTTATACTAAAAAGAAGGGAGGGACTAGCTCTATGACCCCACCTATGGGAGGGTCAGGGGAGGGGATGGCTACACCCACTTCCCTTTGTCCAGTTTCGCGCCAGAGCAGGGGCAGGTAGCCCCTGAGCTGGTTTGAACTGGCATATGCACAGAGGAGCCTTCTGCTTCCCCAGTGCAGGACTTCAAAGCACTCTAGGAGTGCACCCACCCAGCCCCAATACACTAAACCCTGTCTGGGAGGTGGTCACACCCCCTTGGGACAGGATACCTATTGTTGGGCCTCCTCCACTGCGAGTGTGGGTCATCAGCAGGAGGGCAGCCCAGTGACTGTGACTGGTGGCATCCATTTTGTGATGCCAGGGCTCTTCAGGATTCTACCGCGTTTCCACAGTAGGTACATGTCTATCCCTATAGAAGGGTGGAATGCTACCCCCACTGCCAGAACTGGCGGGGGGTAGTATTCCAAGATGTTTGACACCAAACACAACATGTTTCCGTGCAGCCATCCCAAAGTTAGCATTTAACGCGAGGTTATAATGCGCTTAAGAGTATATGGTCAGGCTGCACTACAAACAGCCTCAGAGAAGGGTCTCCGAATGCTGCAGAGGGGCTCTGCTCATGCAGGGGCACCCTCTCACATAGGAACCAAGCACTCTGCCTTCAGGATTGATAAGGCCTGCCATAGAAGTGACTTATAGGTTTATATGTGTGTATCTATGTAGTGATATAGGAAGCCTATATCACAGTAAAGGGTGCATGCACCACCTTACCCATGCTGCAGTAGCAGACCTGTGGTGTCAGATTTAGTCTGCTTCCCAGGGGTGGCATAATACATGCTTCAGCCCCTGGTAGGCCTGTGAAGTACCTATGCCCTTGGTACCTAAGGTACCATATACTAGGGACTCATAAGGTACCACAGTATCCAATCACTAGTGCACCTAGAGTGCACTCCAAGTCGTTTAGAGAGAACAGAGAGGCTGGGGCCCTGATTGGCAGGGTCCCAGCCAGACTATAGCCAGAAACCAGTGTAAACATCAGAAACAAAAGTGGGGGCAACATAAGAGGCAGATCCTACTCTCCTACACAACCCCCCAAACACAGGGACACTAAACTAACCTTGACCAGTTGAGTCTTCGTGTTCTAAGTGGAAATACCTTGAGAGTCCATCTGCATTGGCATGTTGGGTCCCAGGTCTATGTTCCACTGTATAGTCCATCCCCTGTAGGGAAATGGACCACCTCAAAAGTTTTGGGTTTTCACCTTTCATCTGTAGGAGGGGCTTGTGGTCAGTCTGAACTATGAAGTGAGTGCCAAACAAGTATGGCCTCAGCTTCTTCAGGGCCCACACCACAGCAAAGGCCTCCTCTCTATAGCTGACCAACATTTCTCTCTGGGGGTCAGCCTTCTGCTAATGAAAGCTACTGGCTGGTCTTGACCTTCATCATTCAGTTGAGACAGTACAGCTCCCACACCCAGCTCAGAAGCATCTGTTTGGACAATGAACTTTTTGGTGTAGACTGGACTCTGTAAGATGGGGGCAGTGCACATGGCCTGCTTTAGGTCTTCAAATGCCTTCTGACAGCTAGCTGTCCACTGAACCTTTTTGGCATTTTCTTTGAGGTTAGATCATTCAAGGGGGTCACTATAGATCCATATCCCTTCACAAATCTCCTATAGTACCCAGTCAGGCCTAAGAAGGCTCTCACCTGTGTCTGGTTGATTGGAGCAACCCATTCCATTGTGGTTTGGATCTTGCTCTGTAAAGGCTGAACCTGGCCTCCACCTACAAGGTGGCCCAGGTACACAACCTGACTCTGCCCTATCTGGCACTTAGTGGCCTTGATAGTGAGGCCTGCTTTCTGCAGAGCCTCCAAAACATTTCTGAGGTGGACCAGGTGATCCTGCCAGGAGGAACTAAAGACAGCAATATCATCTAGATAAGCTGAGCAATAAGTTTCCATCCCTGCCAGAACTTTGTTCACCAACCTCTGAAAAGTGGCAGGTGCATTTTTCAATCCAAAGGGCATCACCACAAAGTGGTAGTGCCCACCAGGGGTCGAAAATGCTGTTTTGGCTTTTGCATCATCAGCTAACCTGATCTGCCAGTAGCCAGCTGTTAGGTCAAATGTACTCAGATACTTGGCAGAGGCCAAAGTATCAATCAGCTCATCTGCCCTTGGTATGGGATAGGCATCAGTCCTGGTGACTGCATTGAGGCCTCTGTAGTCTACACAAAACCTCATTTCTTTCTTACCACCCTGGGTATGAGGCTTGGGTACTAGGACTACTGGGCTAGCCCAAGGGCTATCTGAAGGCTCAATCACACCTAATTCCAACATTTTCTGGACTTCAGTCCTGATACAGTCCCTGACATGGTCAGGTTGCCTGTAGATTTTACTCTTGACAGGCAGACTGTCCCCAGTGTCCACCTCATGGGTGCACCAGGTAGTCTGACTAGGGGTCAGGCTAAACATATGTCTGTACTGCTGCAGAACTTGTCTGCACTCAGTTTGCTGATGGTCAGTGAGGCTGCTTGCCAAAGCAACACCATCTACTGACCCATCATCAGGGTTCTGTGAGAGCAGGTCAGGAGAGGGTCACTCTCCTCCTCCTGTTCCTCATCAGTTGCCATGAGCAAGCCCATGTCAGCCCTGTCAACATATGGTTTCAATCTGTTGACATGGAGCACCCTCAGGGGGCTCCTGGGAGTTCCAAGATTCACCAGATAGGTGACTTCTCCCTTTTGCTCAACTATTGTATGGAGGCCACTCCATTTGTCTTGGAGGGCTGCTGGGGCCACAGGCTCCAACACCCACACTTTCTGTCCTGGCTGGTACACAGTCAGCACAGCCTTTGGTCATGCCAAGCTTTTTGTAATTCTTGGCTGGCCTCCAGGTTTTGGTTGCCTTTTTCATGTATTCAGCCATCCTGGAGCGGAGACCAAGTACATAGTCCATCACATCTTGTTTGGGGGTTTGAGAGGTAACTCCCAGCCCTCTTTTACCAAACATAATGGACCTCTTACAGGATGCCCAAACAGAAGCTCAAATGGGCTGTAACCAATCCCCTTCTGTGGAACCTCTCTGTATGCAAACAACAGGCAGGGAAGAAGAAGGTCCCATTTCCGCCTAAGCTTCTCTGGGAGTCCTTTAATCATTCCCTTCAGGGTTTTGTTGAAACGTTCAACCAACCCATTGCATTGTGGGTGATAGGGGGTGGTGAACTTATAAGTTACACCACACTCCTTCCACATTGCTTTCAAATATCCTGACATGAAGTTTGTACCTCTGTCAGAGATGTCCTCCTTTGGGAAACCCACTCTGAAGAAAACTCCAATGAGGGCTCTTGCCACCACAGGGGCTGTGGTGGTCCTCAGGGGAATTGCCTCTGGGTACCTGGTGGCATGATCCACTACCACCAGGATAAATCTGTGCCCAGATGCAGTTTGAGGGTCAAGGGGACCAACAATGTCAATCCCTACCCTTTCAAAGGGTACCCCCACCACAGGTAGTGGTATCAGGGGGGCCTTTGTTGTGCCACCTGCCTTGCCACTGGCTTGGCATGTGACACAGGAGCGACAAAACTCCTTTGTGTCCTCTGACATATGTGGCCAATGAAAATGTGGAACAAGCCTGTCCCATGACTTGTTTTGGCCCAAGTGACCTGCCAAAGGGATATCATGTGCTAGGGTCAAGAGGAACCCCCTAAACTTCTGAGGTATTACCAACCTCCTGGTGGCTCCAGGGGCTGGATCTCTACCTTCAGAATATAGGAGTCCCTCATCCCAATAAACTTTATGGGACCCACTAGCACTCCCAGCAGCCTCAGCAGCAGCCTGCTGTCTGAGGGGTTCAAGAGAGGGGCAGCACTGTTGCTCCTTACTCAGATCTTCCCTAGAAGGGCCCCCTGCCCCCAAGAACTCAACTGGTCAGGCTCAAGTCCCTCTGGGGCAGTTCCTTCTTCAGGATCTGCTCCTCCTCCCTCAAGAGGGGAATCTGTGATCTGAGACAGAGGGGAAGGCACTGCCTTAACCCTACTGCTCCTCTTCTTGGGAAGCATCTGGTCCATAATTTCAGGATCCAGAGCTTGTTCAGTGTCATGCATTTTGGCCTGTGACCTGGTCACAGCAAATACCTCTGCAGGGATGCCCAAAATCTCAGCATGAGTCCATAACTCTACTTCAGACCAGGCTGAACTTTCTAGATCATTGCCCAATAGACATTCTACAGGGAGGTCTGCACTGACTACAACCTTCTTGAGGCCAGTTACCCCTCCCCAGGAGAAATTCACAACTGCCAGACTATGGTTGGACCTGGCATTGCTTGCATTGGTCACCTGGTACATTTCACCCAGGATGATCTGTCCAGGGTCCACAAAATCCTCTGCCACCATGGTGACACTAGCACCTGTGTCCCTAAATGCCAAAGCCTGTTTGCCATTTATTACAGGCTGCTGTTTGTATTTGCCCAGATTACTGGGGCTTACTAGGAAGGACATGTCAATGTCTCCATCACAAATCAGCATTGCCTGAGTGGGTACTCTGACTAGGCCAGAGTCCACTTCAGAACCCAGGGTCAACCCTACTACACCCTTATTCTGAGTACCACCTCCACCAGTAGCTGAACTAGGGGGAACAGTTGCCTTAGGGGCAGGAGTGGTGGTGGTTTGGTCTTTGGACTTGTTACAATCAGAAGTCCAGTGCCCTTTCTGTTTACAGAATTTGCACCAGGGTTTCTTTTGGCCTTTTCCCTTGTTGGATTGTGACTCCCCACCAGATGCAGATTTTTGGGGCCCTTGTGAAGACTTCTGGTCTTTTGACTTATCCCCACTTTTCTCAGAGCCCTTAGGATCCTGCTTCTTTGTGTCACCCCCTTGGTTCTGGGTTTTCTGCCTCACCCTGGTTCTGACCCACTTGTCTGCCTTCTTTCCCAATTCTTGGGGAGAGGTCAGATCTGAGTCCACCAGGTATTGATGCAACAACTGGTTCTGGCAATTATTAAGGATCTGTTCTCTCATCATTAGATTATACAATCCCTTGAAATCAGTAACCCTACTGCCAACCAGCCAACCCTCCAGAGCCTTGGTTGCACAATCTACAAAGTCAGTCCAGTCCTGAGTCTGTGCCTTCTGGGTGTCTCTGAACTTCAACCTGTACTGCTCAGTGGTTAAGCCAAACCCATCTATCAGTGCACTCTTCAGGACTTCATAGTCATCAGCATCCTCTTCTCTAACAGTGAGGAGCTTGTCTCTACCTTTATCTGAAAAGGAGAGCCACAAGATTGCTGCCCACTGCTTTTGGGGGACCTGTTGTACTCTACAGGCCCTTTCCATAGCAGTTATCCACTTATGGATATCATCCCCACTCTGGTAGGGAGGAACAACCTTGCTCAGGTTCCTATGGTCTGGAATATATTCTCTGCCTCTAGGGACACTGTTGCTGCCACCAGGGGGTTCTAACCCCTCTTTTCTAGAAGCTCTCTGGAGCTCAAAGGCTTCTCTATCTAATGCCAACTGCTTGGTTTTGAGGGCAAATCTTGCTTCCTCATAATGCAGCAGTTTGCACAGTCTTTCAGAGGAGGTCTCTCTTCTTGGGAAGTAGGAGTTCCTCTGCTGGACAAATTCTCTGCCAGAGTGATAGGAGCGGTCAGAGTCCCTAGAAATCTAAATCCGTATTTGTAAAGCGCGAACTACTCACCCTTACGGGTCTCAAGGCGCTGGGGGCCGTCGTGGAAATTAAGTGAGCTATTGCCCAGAGTCACATGGTGCTGAGCTGAGCTGCCGCTGGAGCCGGGGATCGAACCGTGAACCCTGTGCTCCGAAGTCAGTTGCCCTGGCCGCTGCACCACACCTCTCCACTGTGTCAGTTCTCTTAGGGAGAATTCCTCTGTCCTTTTCAGACCCCTTGGGGCCTGGCCCTACAATCACAGAGTCTTGGTCAACTTGATGTTCATCATCTGACCCAGACACTGTAATTGACGCACCCCCTGATTCAGACCCATTAGCTCCTAGAGCTAATCTAAGATCATCTGCTGTCAGCAGATCTATCAGGTGTAGTGTGGAGGGACTCTGTCCTACCTGCAGGTGCCTCTCAGCACACATGGCTTTCAAGTCAAAGAAAGTCATGTCCTTATACTGAAGCTGGGTGGATCCACTGGGTCCATCCCTTAAGGACATTCTAGTGTTGTGCAGTGTTGTACTACCTACTCTAGTTTGTGGCCTACTGATCCTAGCTTGAGCTGTAGAAAGGGTGTGCTATCCCTTGGCACACAGCTCTAAGTTCAGTAGAACTTATTGATATTAAGCTTGACTTTATATGTACCTTGAGTACCTATAGTGGTTTTCAGTTAGTAATTCAAATAGAGATTTTCTGGTAAAACAATAGCAAGCTGGAATCCCAAACGCTGCCACCAATGTGAGAAGTTGGCCTGGTATATGCTGTTCACTAGTTAAAGTGGACACCTTGCACCAGTACAATTCGACTCTTATGGTAGGTAGGTTTAAGACAACCTTTATAGAAAGCTATCCTAGTGGTAGCTGTGGAGAGCAGCCTTCAGGCTAAGTCTTGGAGGAATGTAAAGCAGCTTGTTTTACCACACAATCTCTTGAATCACCAAATGAAAAGACACCACACAGGTATATATATCAAATATATATGTATTTATTACTAAACAACTCTCTACTAATCTCTTGTGAGATTAGAAGTCAGGAACATATGTACAAATTAACGTTTCACAATAGATTAAGCACAAATATGGCTGGGGCCCTAGGGCGTACCAGACCATATACTAAAAAGAGACTTAAGAACAACGACTTGCAAAGGGACAAGGCCTAGGGCCTTCAGAAGTGCTGGGGCCTCACGAAACCACCCAAGGTAGGTAAGTAAAGGACCCACGGGGGACGCGTGCAGTGAGTGAACACAGGCGCGGGTCGCCGTTGACTTCAATGCGGCAAGTCGCGGTTGGAAATAAAGAGTTTCAGGGCACTTCGGGAGTAGCTACAAGCAAGTCACTTACAGGGTAAGTAGTTCTAGGGCCAACACCCACAGGAGCACCGTAGTGCTGGAGTTACCTCACCCAGGGAAGCCGGGTGCATAGGTGTCCTTTGGTGTCGGGTCGCGGCGTCGTTTTCAATGGGAGCCACTGAAGACTTGCTGCTTGTGGCGACAGGAGAAGTGTCCGGTGGAATCCAAGCCTGGATTCGGAAGAAGGAAGACCTGAAAGCAGAGGGGACAGTGTTCAAAGCCACTTGGCAGTGACCCGGGGCAAGGAAGATGAATGCCCACCGTCGTCGACAGATTCAGGTCGTTCACGGGTGTCTTGACTCTTTGACCACGTGGTACAGGCTGTGTCGATGATGACCAGGAGCTGGATTCGGTGTGGCCCACAACGTCTGCAGCTTACTGAGGTATTGGCGACTCGATTGGAGCCAACAAGCCTTGGTAACAGCAAGTCTCAGGGAAAGGTCAAAAAGTCAATGGTGTAGACCAGCAAGGTCTGGAGAACTCACCCAGCAAGGGTAAGTCAGGGCAGGCCTGGAGAAACCAGGGGAGCCCTTTGGTTCTTTAGAAAAGTCTTCAGATTCACAAGCCGTCTGGCAACGGATCGCGAAGACGCCTTGGGAGGATTCCTTCAACAGGGGCCCACGGTCACTCGGACGAGGTAGGCCTCTGATCTTCGGAGGGATCTCTGCTAGAGGCCGGGACCATACGTGGTCCAAAGCACAAGTTCGTAGAACGTCGTGAAGGGGTTGCACTCGACAATAGTGCACGGTACCCAGGGTCTGCGGTTCCTCGTCGCTCGTGGGGTCCACTTGCCTCAGCTTTCCTGGGGACTCACGATGGCCTTGGAGAAGTCAGGAAATCCTCTTCCTGGGCTGCAGGGACTTCGGGCTCCAGCGGGAGCGGTGTAGTTTGCGACCGTCATTGTAGTTTTTGGTGCCTGCCAAGCAGGGGAGTCACTCCTTGACTCCAAGGGAGATTCTTCAGTCTTCCAGAGGTAGTGGAACGTCGAAGGTCCAGGATTCTTCTTAAGAACGTCGTCCAGGGAGATCTGGGTTGCAATGCACAGGTTCCCCCTCTTATACTAAAAAGAAGGGAGGGACTAGCTCTATGACCCCACCTATGGGAGGGTCAGGGGAGGGGATGGCTACACCCACTTCCCTTTGTCCAGTTTCGTGCCAGAGCAGGGGCAGGTAGCCCCTGAGCTGGTTTGAACTGGCATATGCACAGAGGAGCCTTTTGCTCCCCCAGTGCAGGACTTCAAAGCACTCTAGGAGTGCACCCACCCAGCCCCAATACACTAAACCCTGTCTGGGAGGTGGTCACACCCCCTTGGGACAGGATACCTATTGTTGGGCCTCCTCCACTGCGAGTGTGGGTCATCAGCAGGAGGGCAGCCCAGTGTCTGTGACTGGTGGCATCCATTTTGTGATGCCAGGGCTCTTCAGGATTCTACCGCGTTTCCACAGTAGGTACATGTCTATCCCTCTAGAAGGGTGGAATGCTACCCCCGCTGCCAGAACTGGCGGGGGGTAGTATTCCAAGATGTTTGACACCAAACACAACATGTTTCCGTGCAGCCATCCCAAAGTTAGCATTTAACGCGAGGTTATAATGCGCTTAAGAGTATATGGTCAGGCTGCACTACAAACAGCCTCAGAGAAGGGTCTCCGAATGCTGCAGAGGGGCTCTGCTCATGCAGGGGCACCCTCTCACATAGGAACCAAGCACTCTGCCTTCAGGATTGATAAGGCCTGCCATAGGAGTGACTTATAGGTTTATATGTGTGTATCTATGTAGTGATATAGGAAGCCTATATCACAGTAAAGGGTGCATGCACCACCTTACCCATGCTGCAGTAGCAGACCTGTGGTGTCAGATTTAGTCTGCTTCCCAGGGGTGGCATAATACATGCTTCAGCCCCTGGTAGGCCTGTGAAGTACCTATGCCCTTGGTACCTAAGGTACCATATACTAGGGACTCATAAGGTACCACAGTATCCAATCACTAGTGCACCTAGAGTGCACTCCAAGTCGTTTAGAGAGAACAGAGAGGCTGGGGCCCTGATTGGCAGGGTCCCAGCCAGACTATAGCCAGAAACCAGTGTAAACATCAGAAACAAAAGTGGGGGCAACATAAGAGGCAGATCCTACTCTCCTACACAACCCCCCCCCCAAACACAGGGACACTAAACTAACCTTGACCAGTTGAGTCTTCGTGTTCTAAGTGGAAATACCTTGAGAGTCCATCTGCATTGGCATGTTGGGTCCCAGGTCTATGTTCCACTGTATAGTCCATCCCCTGTAGGGAAATGGACCACCTCAAAAGTTTTGGGTTTTCACCTTTCATCTGTTTAAGCCATAGAGGGGCTTGTGGTCAGTCTGAACTATGAAGTGAGTGCCAAACAAGTATGGCCTCAGCTTCTTCAGGGCCCACACCACAGCAAAGGCCTCCCTCTCTATAGCTGACCAACATTTCTCTCTGGGGGTCAGCCTTCTGCTAATGAAAGCTACTGGCTGGTCTTGACCTTCATCATTCAGTTGAGACAGTACAGCTCCCACACCCAGCTCAGAAGCATCTGTTTGGACAATGAACTTTTTGGTGTAGACTGGACTCTGTAAGATGGGGGCAGTGCACATGGCCTGCTTTAGGTCTTCAAATGCCTTCTGACAGCTAGCTGTCCACTGAACCTTTTTTGGCATTTTCTTTGAGGTTAGATCATTCAAGGGGGTCACTATAGATCCATATCCCTTCACAAATCTCCTATAGTACCCAGTCAGGCCTAAGAAGGCTCTCACCTGTGTCTGGTTGATTGGAGCAACCCATTCCATTATGGTTTGGATCTTGCTCTGTAAAGGCTGAACCTGGCCTCCACCTACAAGGTGGCCCAGGTACACAACCTGACTCTGCCCTATCTGGCACTTAGTGGCCTTGATAGTGAGGCCTGCTTTCTGCAGAGCCTCCAAAACATTTCTGAGGTGGACCAGGTGATCCTGCCAGGAGGAACTAAAGACAGCAATATCATCTAGATAAGCTGAGCAATAAGTTTCCATCCCTGCCAGAACTTTGTTCACCAACCTCTGAAAAGTGGCAGGTGCATTTTTCAATCCAAAGGGCATCACCACAAAGTGGTAGTGCCCACCAGGGGTCGAAAATGCTGTTTTGGCTTTTGCATCATCAGCTAACCTGATCTGCCAGTAGCCAGCTGTTAGGTCAAATGTACTCAGATACTTGGCAGAGGCCAAAGTATCAATCAGCTCATCTGCCCTTGGTATGGGATAGGCATCAGTCCTGGTGACTGCATTGAGGCCTCTGTAGTCTACACAAAACCTCATTTCTTTCTTACCACCCTGGGTATGAGGCTTGGGTACTAGGACTACTGGGCTAGCCCAAGGGCTATCTGAAGGCTCAATCACACCTAATTCCAACATTTTCTGGACTTCAGTCCTGATACAGTCCCTGACATGGTCAGGTTGCCTGTAGATTTTACTCTTGACAGGCAGACTGTCCCCAGTGTCCACCTCATGGGTGCACCAGGTAGTCTGACTAGGGGTCAGGCTAAACATATGTCTGTACTGCTGCAGAACTTGTCTGCACTCAGTTTGCTGATGGTCAGTGAGGCTGCTTGCCAAAGCAACACCATCTACTGACCCATCATCAGGGTTCTGTGAGAGCAGGTCAGGGAGAGGGTCACTCTCCTCCTCCTGTTCCTCATCAGTTGCCATGAGCAAGCCCATGTCAGCCCTGTCAACATATGGTTTCAATCTGTTGACATGGAGCACCCTCAGGGGGCTCCTGGGAGTTCCAAGATTCACCAGATAGGTGACTTCTCCCTTTTGCTCAACTATTGTATGGAGGCCACTCCATTTGTCTTGGAGGGCTGCTGGGGCCACAGGCTCCAACACCCACACTTTCTGTCCTGGCTGGTACACAGTCAGCACAGCCTTTTGGTCATGCCAAGCTTTTTGTAATTCTTGGCTGGCCTCCAGGTTTTTGGTTGCCTTTTTCATGTATTCAGCCATCCTGGAGCGGAGACCAAGTACATAGTCCATCACATCTTGTTTGGGGGGTTTGAGAGGTAACTCCCAGCCCTCTTTTACCAAACATAATGGACCTCTTACAGGATGCCCAAACAGAAGCTCAAATGGGCTGTAACCAATCCCCTTCTGTGGAACCTCTCTGTATGCAAACAACAGGCAGGGAAGAAGAAGGTCCCATTTCCGCCTAAGCTTCTCTGGGAGTCCTTTAATCATTCCCTTCAGGGTTTTGTTGAAGCGTTCAACCAACCCATTGCATTGTGGGTGATAGGGGTGGTGAACTTATAAGTTACACCACACTCCTTCCACATTGCTTTCAAATATCCTGACATGAAGTTTGTACCTCTGTCAGAGATGTCCTCCTTTGGGAAACCCACTCTGGAGAAAACTCCAATGAGGGCTCTTGCCACCACAGGGGCTGTGGTGGTCCTCAGGGGAATTGCCTCTGGGTACCTGGTGGCATGATCCACTACCACCAGGATAAATCTGTGCCCAGATGCAGTTTGAGGGTCAAGGGGACCAACAATGTCAATCCCTACCCTTTCAAAGGGTACCCCCACCACAGGTAGTGGTATCAGGGGGCCTTTGTTGTGCCACCTGCCTTGCCACTGGCTTGGCATGTGACACAGGAGCGACAAAACTCCTTTGTGTCCTCTGACATATGTGGCCAATGAAAATGTGGAACAAGCCTGTCCCATGACTTGTTTTGGCCCAAGTGACCTGCCAAAGGGATATCATGTGCTAGGGTCAAGAGGAACCCCCTAAACTTCTGAGGTATTACCAACCTCCTGGTGGCTCCAGGGGCTGGATCTCTACCTTCAGAATATAGGAGTCCCTCATCCCAATAAACTTTATGGGACCCACTAGCACTCCCAGCAGCCTCAGCAGCAGCCTGCTGTCTGAGGGGTTCAAGAGAGGGGCAGCACTGTTGCTCCTTACTCAGATCTTCCCTAGAAGGGCCCCCTGCCCCCAAGAACTCAACCTGGTCAGGCTCAAGTCCCTCTGGGGCAGTTCCTTCTTCAGGATCTGCTCCTCCTCCCTCAAGAGGGGAATCTGTGATCTGAGACAGAGGGGAAGGCACTGCCTTAACCCTACTGCTCCTCTTCTTGGGAAGCATCTGGTCCATAATTTCAGGATCCAGAGCTTGTTCAGTGTCATGCATTTTGGCCTGTGACCTGGTCACAGCAAATACCTCTGCAGGGATGCCCAAAATCTCAGCATGAGTCCATAACTCTACTTCAGACCAGGCTGAAGTTTCTAGATCATTGCCCAATAGACATTCTACAGGGAGGTCTGCACTGACTACAACCTTCTTGAGGCCAGTTACCCCTCCCCAGGAGAAATTCACAACTGCCAGACTATGGTTGGTCCTGGCATTGCTTGCATTGGTCACCTGGTACATTTCACCCAGGATGATCTGTCCAGGGTCCACAAAATCCTCTGCCACCATGGTGACACTAGCACCTGTGTCCCTAAATGCCAAAGCCTGTTTGCCATTTATTACAGGCTGCTGTTTGTATTTGCCCAGATTACTGGGGCTTACTAGGAAGGACATGTCAATGTCTCCATCACAAATCAGCATTGCCTGAGTGGGTACTCTGACTAGGCCAGAGTCCACTTCAGAACCCAGGGTCAACCCTACTACACCCTTATTCTGAGTACCACCTCCACCAGTAGCTGAACTAGGGGGAACAGTTGCCTTAGGGGCAGGAGTGGTGGTGGTTTGGTCTTTGGACTTGTTACAATCAGAAGTCCAGTGCCCTTTCTGTTTACAGAATTTGCACCAGGGTTTCTTTTGGCCTTTTCCCTTGTTGGATTGTGACTCCCCACCAGATGCAGATTTTTGGGGCCCTTGTGAAGACTTCTGGTCTTTTGACTTATCCCCACTTTTCTCAGAGCCCTTAGGATCCTGCTTCTTTGTGTCACCCCCTTGGTTCTGGGTTTTCTGCCTCACCCTGGTTCTGACCCACTTGTCTGCCTTCTTTCCCAATTCTTGGGGAGAGGTCAGATCTGAGTCCACCAGGTATTGATGCAACAACTGGTTCTGGCAATTATTAAGGATCTGTTCTCTCATCATTAGATTATACAATCCCTTGAAATCAGTAACCCTACTGCCAACCAGCCAACCCTCCAGAGCCTTGGTTGCACAATCTACAAAGTCAGTCCAGTCCTGAGTCTGTGCCTTCTGGGTGTCTCTGAACTTCAACCTGTACTGCTCAGTGGTTAAGCCAAACCCATCTATCAGTGCACTCTTCAGGACTTCATAGTCATCAGCATCCTCTTCTCTAACAGTGAGGAGCTTGTCTCTACCTTTATCTGAAAAGGAGAGCCACAAGATTGCTGCCCACTGCTTTTGGGGGACCTGTTGTACTCTACAGGCCCTTTCCATAGCAGTTATCCACTTATGGATATCATCCCCACTCTGGTAGGGAGGAACAACCTTGCTCAGGTTCCTATGGTCTGGAATATATTCTCTGCCTCTAGGGACACTGTTGCTGCCACCAGGGGGTTCTAACCCCTCTTTTCTAGAAGCTCTCTGGAGCTCAAAGGCTTCTCTATCTAATGCCAACTGCTTGGTTTTGAGGGCAAATCTTGCTTCCTCATAATGCAGCAGTTTGCACAGTCTTTCAGAGGAGGTCTCTCTTCTTGGGAAGTAGGAGTTCCTCTGCTGGACAAATTCTCTGCCAGAGTGATAGGAGCGGTCAGAGTCCCTAGAAAGGGACCTATGCCTCTCCTCCACTGTGTCAGTTCTCTTAGGGAGAATTCCTCTGTCCTTTTCAGACCCCTTGGGGCCTGGCCCTACAATCACAGAGTCTTGGTCAACTTGATGTTCATCATCTGACCCAGACACTGTAATTGACGCACCCCCTGATTCAGACCCATTAGCTCCTAGAGCTAATCTAAGATCATCTGCTGTCAGCAGATCTATCAGGTGTAGTGTGGAGGGACTCTGTCCTACCTGCAGGTGCCTCTCAGCACACATGGCTTTCAAGTCAAAGAAAGTCATGTCCTTATACTGAAGCTGGGTGGATCCACTGGGTCCATCCCTTAAGGACATTCTAGTGTTGTGCAGTGTTGTACTACCTACACTAGTTTGTGGCCTACTGATCCTAGCTTGAGCTGTAGAAAGGGTGTGCTATCCCTTGGCACACAGCTCTAAGTTCAGTAGAACTTATTGATATTAAGCTTGACTTTATATGTACCTTGAGTACCTATAGTGGTTTTCAGTTAGTAATTCAAATAGAGATTTTCTGGTAAAACAATAGCAAGCTGGAATCCCAAACGCTGCCACCAATGTGAGAAGTTGGCCTGGTATATGCTGTTCACTAGTTAAAGTGGACACCTTGCACCAGTACAATTCGACTCTTATGGTTGGTAGGTTTAAGACAACCTTTATAGAAAGCTATCCTAGTGGTAGCTGTGGAGAGCAGCCTTCAGGCTAAGTCTTGGAGGAATGTAAAGCAGCTCGTTTTACCACACAATCTCTTGAATCACCAAATGAAAAGACACCACACAGGTATATATATCAAATATATATGTATTTATTACTAAACAGCTCTCTACTAATCTCTTGTGAGATTAGAAGTCAGGAACATATGTACAAATTAACGTTTCACAATAGATTAAGCACAAATATGGCTGGGGCCCTAGGGGCGTACCAGACCATATACTAAAAAAGAGACTTAAGAACAACGACTTGCAAAGGGACAAGGCCTAGGGCCTTCAGAAGTGCTGGGGCCTCACGAAACCACCCAAGGTAGGTAAGTAAAGGACCCACGGGGGACGCGTGCAGTGAGTGAACACAGGCGCGGGTCGCCGTTGACTTCAATGCGGCAAGTCGCGGTTGGAAATAAAGAGTTTCAGGGCACTTCGGGAGTAGCTACAAGCAAGTCACTTACAGGGTAAGTAGTTCTAGGGCCAACACCCACAGGAGCACCGTAGTGCTGGAGTTACCTCACCCAGGGAAGCCGGGTGCATAGGTGTCCTTTGGTGTCGGGTCGCGGCGTCGTTTTCAATGGGAGCCACTGAAGACTTGCTGCTTGCGGCGACAGGAGAAGTGTCCGGTGGAATCCAAGCCTGGATTCGGAAGAAGGAAGACCTGAAAGCAGAGGGGACAGTGTTCAAAGTCACTTGGCAGTGACCCGGGGCAAGGAAGATGAATGCCCACCGTCGTCGACAGATTCAGGTCGTTCACGGGTGTCTTGACTCTTCGACCACGTGGTCCAGGCTGTGTCGATGATGACCAGGAGCTGGATTCGGTGTGGCCCACAACGTCTGCAGCTTACTGAGGTATTGGCGACTCGATTGGAGCCAACAAGCCTTGGTAACAGCAAGTCTCAGGGAAAGCGTCAAAAGTCAATGGTGTAGACCAGCAAGGTCTGGAGAACTCACCCAGCAAGGGTAAGTCAGGGCAGGCCTGGAGCAACCAGGGGAGCCCTTTGGTTCTTTAGAAAAGTCTTCAGGGATTCACAAGCCGGCTGGCAACGGATCGCGAAGACGCCTTGGGAGGATTCCTTCAACAGGGGCCCACGGTCACTCGGGACGGGGTAGGCCTCTGATCTTCGGAGGGATCTCTGCTAGAGGCCGGGACCATACGTGGTCCAAAGCACAAGTTCGTAGAACGTCGTGAAGGGGTTGCACTCGACAATAGTGCACGGTACCCAGGGTCTGCGGTTCCTCGTCGCTCGTGGGGTCCACTTGCCTCAGCTTTCGCTGGGGACTCACGATGGCCTTGGAGAAGTCAGGAAATCCTCTTCCTGGGCTGCAGGGACTTCGGGCTCCAGCGGGAGCGGTGTAGTTTGCGACCGTCATTGTAGTTTTTGGTGCCTGCCAAGCAGGGGAGTCACTCCTTGACTCCAAGGGAGATTCTTCAGTCTTCCAGAGGTAGTGGAACGTCGAAGGTCCAGGATTCTTCTTAAGAACGTCGTCCAGGGAGATCTGGGTTGCAATGCACAGGTTCCCCCTCTTATACTAAAAAGAAGGGAGGGACTAGCTCTATGACCCCACCTATGGGAGGGTCAGGGGAGGGGATGGCTACACCCACTTCCCTTTGTCCAGTTTCGCGCCAGAGCAGGGGCAGGTAGCCCCTGAGCTGGTTTGAACTGGCATATGCACAGAGGAGCCTTCTGCTCCCCCAGTGCAGGACTTCAAAGCACTCTAGGAGTGCACCCACCCAGCCCCAATACACTAAACCCTGTCTGGGAGGTGGTCACACCCCCTTGGGACAGGATACCTATTGTTGGGCCTCCTCCACTGCGAGTGTGGGTCATCAGCAGGAGGGCAGCCCAGTGTCTGTGACTGGTGGCATCCATTTTGTGATGCCAGGGCTCTTCAGGATTCTACCGCGTTTCCACAGTAGGTACATGTCTATCCCTCTAGAAGGGTGGAATGCTACCCCCGCTGCCAGAACTGGCGGGGGGTAGTATTCCAAGATGTTTGACACCAAACACAACATGTTTCCGTGCAGCCATCCCAAAGTTAGCATTTAACGCAAGGTTATAATGCGCTTAAGAGTATATGGTCAGGCTGCACTACAAACAGCCTCAGAGAAGGGTCTCCGAATGCTGCAGAGGGGCTCTGCTCATGCAGGGGCACCCTCTCACATAGGAACCAAGCACTCTGCCTTCAGGATTGATAAGGCCTGCCATAGGAGTGACTTATAGGTTTATATGTGTGTATCTATGTAGTGATATAGGAAGCCTATATCACAGTAAAGGGTGCATGCACCACCTTACCCATGCTGCAGTAGCAGACCTGTGGTGTCAGATTTAGTCTGCTTCCCAGGGGTGGCATAATACATGCTTCAGCCCCTGGTAGGCCTGTGAAGTACCTATGCCCTTGGTACCTAAGGTACCATATACTAGGGACTCATAAGGTACCACAGTATCCAATCACTAGTGCACCTAGAGTGCACTCCAAGTCGTTTAGAGAGAACAGAGAGGCTGGGGCCCTGATTGGCAGGATCCCAGCCAGACTATAGCCAGAAACCAGTGTAAACATCAGAAACAAAAGTGGGGGCAACATAAGAGGCAGATCCTACTCTCCTACACAACCCCCCCAAACACAGGGACACTAAACTAACCTTGACCAGTTGAGTCTTCGTGTTCTAAGTGGAAATACCTTGAGAGTCCATCTGCATTGGCATGTTGGGTCCCAGGTCTATGTTCCACTGTATAGTCCATCCCCTGTAGGGAAATGGACCACCTCAAAAGTTTTGGGTTTTCACCTTTCATCTGTTTAAGCCATAGGAGGGGCTTGTGGTCAGTCTGAACTATGAAGTGAGTGCCAAACAAGTATGGCCTCAGCTTCTTCAGGGCCCACACCACAGCAAAGGCCTCCCTCTCTATAGCTGACAAACATTTCTCTCTAGGGGTCAGCCTTCTGCTAATGAAAGCTACTGGCTGGTCTTGACCTTCATCATTCAGTTGAGACAGTACAGCTCCCACACCCAGCTCAGAAGCATCTGTTTGAACAATGAACTTTTTGGTGTAGACTGGACTCTGTAAGATGGGGGCAGTGCACATGGCCTGCTTTAGGTCTTCAAATGCCTTCTGACAGCTAGCTGTCCACTGAACCTTTTTTGGCATTTTCTTTGAGGTTAGATCATTCAAGGGGGTCAATATAGATCCATATCCCTTCACAAATCTCCTATAGTACCCAGTCAGGCCTAAGAAGGCTCTCACCTGTGTCTGGTTGATTGGAGCAACCCATTCCATTATGGTTTGGATCTTGCTCTGTAAAGGCTGAACCTGGCCTCCACCTACAAGGTGGCCCAGGTACACAACCTGACTCTGCCCTATCTGGCACTTAGTGGCCTTGATAGTGAGGCCTGCTTTCTGCAGAGCCTCCAAAACATTTCTGAGGTGGACCAGGTGATCCTGCCAGGAGGAACTAAAGACAGCAATATCATCTAGATAAGCTGAGCAATAAGTTTCCATCCCTGCCAGAACTTTGTTCACCAACCTCTGAAAAGTGGCAGGTGCATTTTTCAATCCAAAGGGCATCACCACAAAGTGGTAGTGCCCACCAGGGGTCGAAAATGCTGTTTTGGCTTTTGCATCATCAGCTAACCTGATCTGCCAGTAGCCAGCTGTTAGGTCAAATGTACTCAGATACTTGGCAGAGGCCAAAGTATCAATCAGCTCATCTGCCCTTGGTATGGGATAGGCATCAGTCCTGGTGACTGCATTGAGGCCTCTGTAGTCTACACAAAACCTCATTTCTTTCTTACCACCCTGGGTATGAGGCTTGGGTACTAGGACTACTGGGCTAGCCCAAGGGCTATCTGAAGGCTCAATCACACCTAATTCCAACATTTTCTGGACTTCAGTCCTGATACAGTCCCTGACATGGTCAGGTTGCCTGTAGATTTTACTCTTGACAGGCAGTCTGTCCCCAGTGTCCACCTCATGGGTGCACCAGGTAGTCTGACTAGGGGTCAGGCTAAACATATGTCTGTACTGCTGCAGAACTTGTCTGCACTCAGTTTGCTGATGGTCAGTGAGGCTGCTTGCCAAAGCAACACCATCTACTGACCCATCATCAGGGTTCTGTGAGAGCAGGTCAGGGAGAGGGTCACTCTCCTCCTCCTGTTCCTCATCAGTTGCCATGAGCAAGCCCATGTCAGCCCTGTCAACATATGGTTTCAATCTGTTGACATGGAGCACCCTCAGGGGGCTCCTGGGAGTTCCAAGATTCACCAGATAGGTGACTTCTCCCTTTTGCTCAACTATTGTATGGAGGCCACTCCATTTGTCTTGGAGGGCTGCTGGGGCCACAGGCTCCAACACCCACACTTTCTGTCCTGGCTGGTACACAGTCAGCACAGCCTTTTGGTCATGCCAAGCTTTTTGTAATTCTTGGCTGGCCTCCAGGTTTTTGGTTGCCTTTTTCATGTATTCAGCCATCCTGGAGCGGAGACCAAGTACATAGTCCATCACATCTTGTTTGGGGGTTTGAGAGGTAACTCCCAGCCCTCTTTTACCAAACATAATGGACCTCTTACAGGATGCCCAAACAGAAGCTCAAATGGGCTGTAACCAATCCCCTTCTGTGGAACCTCTCTGTATGCAAACAACAGGCAGGGAAGAAGAAGGTCCCATTTCCGCCTAAGCTTCTCTGGGAGTCCTTTAATCATTCCCTTCAGGGTTTTGTTGAAGCGTTCAACCAACCCATTGCATTGTGGGTGATAGGGGGTGGTGAACTTATAAGTTACACCACACTCCTTCCACATTGCTTTCAAATATCCTGACATGAAGTTTGTACCTCTGTCAGAGATGTCCTCCTTTGGGAAACCCACTCTGGAGAAAACTCCAATGAGGGCTCTTGCCACCACAGGGGCTGTGGTGGTCCTCAGGGAATTGCCTCTGGGTACCTGGTGGCATGATCCACTACCACCAGGATAAATCTGTGCCCAGATGCAGTTTGAGGGTCAAGGGGACCAACAATGTCAATCCCTACCCTTTCAAAGGGTACCCCCACCACAGGTAGTGGTATCAGGGGGCCTTTGTTGTGCCACCTGCCTTGCCACTGGCTTGGCATGTGACACAGGAGCGACAAAACTCCTTTGTGTCCTCTGACATATGTGGCCAATGAAAATGTGGAACAAGCCTGTCCCATGTCTTGTTTTGGCCCAAGTGACCTGCCAAAGGGATATCATGTGCTAGGGTCAAGAGGAACCCCCTAAACTTCTGAGGTATTACCAACCTCCTGGTGGCTCCAGGGGCTGGATCTCTACCTTCAGAATATAGGAGTCCCTCATCCCAATAAACTTTATGGGACCCACTAGCACTCCCAGCAGCCTCAGCAGCAGCCTGCTGTCTGAGGGGTTCAAGAGAGGGGCAGCACTGTTGCTCCTTACTCAGATCTTCCCTAGAAGGGCCCCCTGCCCCCAAGAACTCAACCTGGTCAGGCTCAAGTCCCTCTGGGGCAGTTCCTTCTTCAGGATCTGCTCCTCCTCCCTCAAGAGGGGAATCTGTGATCTGAGACAGAGGGGAAGGCACTGCCTTAACCCTACTGCTCCTCTTCTTGGGAAGCATCTGGTCCATAATTTCAGGATCCAGAGCTTGTTCAGTGTCATGCATTTTGGCCTGTGACCTGGTCACAGCAAATACCTCTGCAGGGATGCCCAAAATCTCAGCATGAGTCCATAACTCTACTTCAGACCAGGCTGAATTTTCTAGATCATTGCCCAATAGACATTCTACAGGGAGGTCTGCACTGACTACAACCTTCTTGAGGCCAGTTACCCCTCCCCAGGAGAAATTCACAACTGCCAGACTATGGTTGGTCCTGGCATTGCTTGCAGTGGTCACCTGGTACATTTCACCCAGGATGATCTGTCCAGGGTCCACAAAATCCTCTGCCACCATGGTGACACTAGCACCTGTGTCCCTAAATGCCAAAGCCTGTTTGCCATTTATTACAGGCTGCTGTTTGTATTTGCCCAGATTACTGGGGCTTACTAGGAAGGACATGTCAATGTCTCCATCACAAATCAGCATTGCCTGAGTGGGTACTCTGACTAGGCCAGAGTCCACTTCAGAACCCAGGGTCAACCCTACTACACCCTTATTCTGAGTACCACCTCCACCAGTAGCTGAACTAGGGGGAACAGTTGCCTTAGGGGCAGGAGTGGTGGTGGTTTGGTCTTTGGACTTGTTACAATCAGAAGTCCAGTGCCCTTTCTGTTTACAGAATTTGCACCAGGGTTTCTTTTGGCCTTTTCCCTTGTTGGATTGTGACTCCCCACCAGATGCAGATTTTTGGGGCCCTTGTGAAGACTTCTGGTCTTTTGACTTATCCCCACTTTTCTCAGAGCCCTTAGGATCCTGCTTCTTTGTGTCACCCCCTTGGTTCTGGGTTTTCTGCCTCACCCTGGTTCTGACCCACTTGTCTGCCTTCTTTCCCAATTCTTGGGGAGAGGTCAGATCTGAGTCCACCAGGTATTGATGCAACAACTGGTTCTGGCAATTATTAAGGATCTGTTCTCTCATCATTAGATTATACAATCCCTTGAAATCAGTAACCCTACTGCCAACCAGCCAACCCTCCAGAGCCTTGGTTGCACAATCTACAAAGTCAGTCCAGTCCTGAGTCTGTGCCTTCTGGGTGTCTCTGAACTTCAACCTGTACTGCTCAGTGGTTAAGCCAAACCCATCTATCAGTGCACTCTTCAGGACTTCATAGTCATCAGCATCCTCTTCTCTAACAGTGAGGAGCTTGTCTCTACCTTTATCTGAAAAGGAGAGCCACAAGATTGCTGCCCACTGCTTTTGGGGGACCTGTTGTACTCTACAGGCCCTTTCCATAGCAGTTATCCACTTATGGATATCATCCCCACTCTGGTAGGGAGGAACAACCTTGCTCAGGTTCCTATGGTCTGGAATATATTCTCTGCCTCTAGGGACACTGTTGCTGCCACCAGGGGGTTCTAACCCCTCTTTTCTAGAAGCTCTCTGGAGCTCAAAGGCTTCTCTATCTAATGCCAACTGCTTGGTTTTGAGGGCAAATCTTGCTTCCTCATAATGCAGCAGTTTGCACAGTCTTTCAGAGGAGGTCTCTCTTCTTGGGAAGTAGGAGTTCCTCTGCTGGACAAATTCTCTGCCAGAGTGATAGGAGCGGTCAGAGTCCCTAGAAAGGGACCTATGCCTCTCCTCCACTGTGTCAGTTCTCTTAGGGAGAATTCCTCTGTCCTTTTCAGACCCCTTGGGGCCTGGCCCTACAATCACAGAGTCTTGGTCAACTTGATGTTCATCATCTGACCCAGACACTGTAATTGACGCACCCCCTGATTCAGACCCATTAGCTCCTAGAGCTAATCTAAGATCATCTGCTGTCAGCAGATCTATCAGGTGTAGTGTGGAGGGACTCTGTCCTACCTGCAGGTGCCTCTCAGCACACATGGCTTTCAAGTCAAAGAAAGTCATGTCCTTATACTGAAGCTGGGTGGATCCACTGGGTCCATCCCTTAAGGACATTCTAGTGTTGTGCAGTGTTGTACTACCTACTCTAGTTTGTGGCCTACTGATCCTAGCTTGAGCTGTAGAAAGGGTGTGCTATCCCTTGGCACACAGCTCTAAGTTCAGTAGAACTTATTGATATTAAGCTTGACTTTATATGTACCTTGAATACCTATAGTGGTTTTCAGTTAGTAATTCAAATAGAGATTTTCTGGTAAAACAATAGCAAGCTGGAATCCCACACGCTGCCACCAATGTGAGAAGTTGGCCTGGTATATGCTGTTCACTAGTTAAAGTGGACACCTTGCACCAGTACAATTCGACTCTTATGGTAGGTAGGTTTAAGACAACCTTTATAGAAAGCTATCCTAGTGGTAGCTGTGGAGAGCAGCCTTCAGGCTAAGTCTTGGAGGAATGTAAAGCAGCTTGTTTTACCACACAATCTCTTGAATCACCAAATGAAAAGACACCACACAGGTATATATATCAAATATATATGTATTTATTACTAAACAACTCTCTACTAATCTCTTGTGAGATTAGAAGTCAGGAACATATGTACAAATTAACGTTTCACAATAGATTAAGCACAAATATGGCTGGGGCCCTAGGGGCGTACCAGACCATATACTAAAAAAGAGACTTAAGAACAACGACTTGCAAAGGGACAAGGCCTAGGGCCGTCAGAAGTGCTGGGGCCTCACGAAACCACCCAAGGTAGGTAAGTAAAGGACCCACGGGGGACGCGTGCAGTGAGTGAACACAGGCGCGGGTCGCCGTTGACTTCAATGCGGCAAGTCGCGGTTGGAAATAAAGAGTTTCAGGGCACTTCGGGAGTAGCTACAAGCAAGTCACTTACAGGGTAAGTAGTTCTAGGGCCAACACCCACAGGAGCACCGTAGTGCTGGAGTTACCTCACCCAGGGAAGCCGGGTGCATAGGTGTCCTTTGGTGTCGGGTCGCGGCGTCGTTTTCAATGGGAGCCACTGAAGACTTGCTGCTTGCGGCGACAGGAGAAGTGTCCGGTGGAATCCAAGCCTGGATTCGGAAGAAGGAAGACCTGAAAGCAGAGGGGACAGTGTTCAAAGCCACTTGGCAGTGACCCGGGGCAAGGAAGATGAATGCCCACCGTCGTCGACAGATTCAGGTCGTTCACGGGTGTCTTGACTCTTTGACCACGTGGTCCAGGCTGTGTCGATGATGACCAGGAGCTGGATTCGGTGTGGCCCACAACGTCTGCAGCTTACTGAGGTATTGGCGACTCGATTGGAGCCAACAAGCCTTGGTAACAGCAAGTCTCAGGGAAAGGTCAAAAAGTCAATGGTGTAGACCAGCAAGGTCTGGAGAACTCACCCAGCAAGGGTAAGTCAGGGCAGGCCTGGAGCAACCAGGGGAGCCCTTTGGTTCTTTAGAAAAGTCTTCAGATTCACAAGCCGTCTGGCAACGGATCGCGAAGACGCCTTGGGAGGATTCCTTCAACAGGGGCCCACGGTCACTCGGGACGAGGTAGGCCTCTGATCTTCGGAGGGATCTCTGCTAGAGGCCGGGACCATACGTGGTCCAAAGCACAAGTTCGTAGAACGTCGTGTAGGGGTTGCACTCGACAATAGTGCACGGTACCCAGGGTCTGCGGTTCCTCGTCGCTCGTGGGGTCCACTTGCCTCAGCTTTCCTGGGGACTCACGATGGCCTTGGAGAAGTCAGGAAATCCTCTTCCTGGGCTGCAGGGACTTCGGGCTCCAGCGGGAGCGGTGTAGTTTGCGACCGTCATTGTAGTTTTTGGTGCCTGCCAAGCAGGGGAGTCACTCCTTGACTCCAAGGGAGATTCTTCAGTCTTCCAGAGGTAGTGGAACGTCGAAGGTCCAGGATTCTTCTTAAGAACGTCATCCAGGGAGATCTGGGTTGCAATGCACAGGTTCCCCTCTTATACTAAAAAGAAGGGAGGGACTAGCTCTATGACCCCACCTATGGGAGGGTCAGGGGAGGGGATGGCTACACCCACTTCCCTTTGTCCAGTTTCGCGCCAGAGCAGGGGCAGGTAGCCCCTGAGCTGGTTTGAACTGGCATATGCACAGAGGAGCCTTCTGCTCCCCCAGTGCAGGACTTCAAAGCACTCTAGGAGTGCACCCACCCAGCCCCAATACACTAAACCCTGTCTGGGAGGTGGTCACACCCCTTGGGACAGGATACCTATTGTTGGGCCTCCTCCACTGCGAGTGTGGGTCATCAGCAGGAGGGCAGCCCAGTGTCTGTGACTGGTGGCATCCATTTTGTGATGCCAGGGCTCTTCAGGATTCTACCGCGTTTCCACAGTAGGTACATGTCTATCCCTCTAGAAGGGTGGAATGCTACCCCCGCTGCCAGAACTGGCGGGGGGTAGTATTCCAAGATGTTTGACACCAAACACAACATGTTTCCGTGCAGCCATCCCAAAGTTAGCATTTAACGCGAGGTTATAATGCGCTTAAGAGTATATGGTCAGGCTGCACTACAAACAGCCTCAGAGAAGGGTCTCCGAATGCTGCAGAGGGGCTCTGCTCATGCAGGGGCACCCTCTCACATAGGAACCAAGCACTCTGCCTTCAGGATTGATAAGGCCTGCCATAGGAGTGACTTATAGGTTTATATGTGTGTATCTATGTAGTGATATAGGAAGCCTATATCACAGTAAAGGGTGCATGCACCACCTTACCCATGCTGCAGTAGCAGACCTGTGGTGTCAGATTTAGTCTGCTTCCCAGGGGTGGCATAATACATGCTTCAGCCCCTGGTAGGCCTGTGAAGTACCTATGCCCTTGGTACCTAAGGTACCATATACTAGGGACTCATAAGGTACCACAGTATCCAATCACTAGTGCACCTAGAGTGCACTCCAAGTCGTTTAGAGAGAACAGAGAGGCTGGGGCCCTGATTGGCAGGGTCCCAGCCAGACTATAGCCAGAAACCAGTGTAAACATCAGAAACAAAAGTGGGGGCAACATAAGAGGCAGATCCTACTCTCCTACACTACCCCCCCCAAACACAGGGACACTAAACTAACCTTGACCAGTTGAGTCTTCGTGTTCTAAGTGGAAATACCTTGAGAGTCCATCTGCATTGGCATGTTGGGTCCCAGGTCTATGTTCCACTGTATAGTCCATCCCCTGTAGGGAAATGGACCACCTCAAAAGTTTTGGGTTTTCACCTTTCATCTGTAGGAGGGGCTTGTGGTCAGTCTGAACTATGAAGTGAGTGCCAAACAAGTATGGCCTCAGCTTCTTCAGGGCCCACACCACAGCAAAGGCCTCCCTCTCTATAGCTGACCAACATTTCTCTCTGGGGGTCAGCCTTCTGCTAATGAAAGCTACTGGCTGGTCTTGACCTTCATCATTCAGTTGAGACAGTACAGCTCCCACACCCAGCTCAGAAGCATCTGTTTGGACAATGAACTTTTTGGTGTAGACTGGACTCTGTAAGATGGGGGCAGTGCACATGGCCTGCTTTAGGTCTTCAAATGCCTTCTGACAGCTAGCTGTCCACTGAACCTTTTTGGCATTTTCTTTGAGGTTAGATCATTCAAGGGGGTCACTATAGATCCATATCCCTTCACAAATCTCCTATAGTACCCAGTCAGGCCTAAGAAGGCTCTCACCTGTGTCTGGTTGATTGGAGCAACCCATTCCATTATGGTTTGGATCTTGCTCTGTAAAGGCTGAACCTGGCCTCCACCTACAAGGTGGCCCAGGTACACAACCTGACTCTGCCCTATCTGGCACTTAGTGGCCTTGATAGTGAGGCCTGCTTTCTGCAGAGCCTCCAAAACATTTCTGAGGTGGACCAGGTGATCCTGCCAGGAGGAACTAAAGACAGCAATATCATCTAGATAAGCTGAGCAATAAGTTTCCATCCCTGCCAGAACTTTGTTCACCAACCTCTGAAAAGTGGCAGGTGCATTTTTCAATCCAAAGGGCATCACCACAAAGTGGTAGTGCCCGCCAGGGGTCGAAAATGCTGTTTTGGCTTTTGCATCATCAGCTAACCTGATCTGCCAGTAGCCAGCTGTTAGGTCAAATGTACTCAGATACTTGGCAGAGGCCAAAGTATCAATCAGCTCATCTGCCCTTGGTATGGGATAGGCATAAGTCCTGGTGACTGCATTGAGGCCTCTGTAGTCTACACAAAACCTCATTTCTTTCTTACCACCCTGGGTATGAGGCTTGGGTACTAGGACTACTGGGCTAGCCCAAGGGCTATCTGAAGGCTCAATCACACCTAATTCCAACATTTTCTGGACTTCAGTCCTGATACAGTCCCTGACATGGTCAGGTTGCCTGTAGATTTTACTCTTAACAGGCAGACTGTCCCCAGTGTCCACCTCATGGGTGCACCAGGTAGTCTGACTAGGGGTCAGGCTAAACATATGTCTGTACTGCTGCAGAACATGTCTGCACTCAGTTTGCTGATGGTCAGTGAGGCTGCTTGCCAAAGCAACACCATCTACTGACCCATCATCAGGGTTCTGTGAGAGCAGGTCAGGGAGAGGGTCACTATCCTCCTCCTGTTCCTCATCAGTTGCCATGAGCAAGCCCATGTCAGCCCTGTCAACATATGGTTTCAATCTGTTGACATGGAGCACCCTCAGGGGGCTCCTGGGAGTTCCAAGATTCACCAGATAGGTGACTTCTCCCTTTTGCTCAACTATTGTATGGAGGCCACTCCATTTGTCTTGGAGGGCTGCTGGGGCCACAGGCTCCAACACCCACACTTTCTGTCCTGGCTGGTACACAGTCAGCACAGCCTTTGGTCATGCCAAGCTTTTTGTAATTCTTGGCTGGCCTCCAGGTTTTTGGTTGCCTTTTTCATGTATTCAGCCATCCTGGAGCGGAGACCAAGTACATAGTCCATCACATCTTGTTTGGGGGTTTGAGAGGTAACTCCCAGCCCTCTTTTACCAAACATAATGGACCTCTTACAGGATGCCCAAACAGAAGCTCAAATGGGCTGTAACCAATCCCCTTCTGTGGAACCTCTCTGTATGCAAACAACAGGCAGGGAAGAAGAAGGTCCCATTTCCGCCTAAGCTTCTCTGGGAGTCCTTTAATCATTCCCTTCAGGGTTTTGTTGAAACGTTCAACCAACCCATTGCATTGTGTGTGATAGGGGTGGTGAACTTATAAGTTACACCACACTCCTTCCACATTGCTTTCAAATATCCTGACATGAAGTTTGTACCTCTGTCAGAGATGTCCTCCTTTGGGAAACCCACTCTGGAGAAAACTCCAATGAGGGCTCTTGCCACCACAGGGGCTGTGGTGGTCCTCAGGGGAATTGCCTCTGGGTACCTGGTGGCATGATCCACTACCACCAGGATAAATCTGTGCCCAGATTCAGTTTGAGGGTCAAGGGGACCAACAATGTCAATCTCTACCCTTTCAAAGGGTACCCCCACCACAGGTAGTGGTATCAGGGGGCCTTTGTTGTGCCACCTGCCTTGCCACTGGCTTGGCATGTGACACAGGAGCGACAAAACTCCTTTGTGTCCTCTGACATATGTGGCCAATGAAAATGTGGAACAAGCCTGTCCCAGGTCTTGTTTTGGCCCAAGTGACCTGCCAAAGGGATATCATGTGCTAGGGTCAAGAGCAACCCCTAAACTTCTGAGGTATTACCAACCTCCTGGTGGCTCCAGGGGCTGGATCTCTACCTTCAGAATATAGGAGTCCCTCATCCCAATAAACTTTATGGGACCCACTAGCACTCCCAGCAGCCTCAGCAGCAGCCTGCTGTCTGAGGGGTTCAAGAGAGGGGCAGCACTGTTGCTCCTTACTCAGATCTTCCCTAGAAGGGCCCCCTGCCCCCAAGAACTCAACCTGGTCAGGCTCAAGTCCCTCTGGGGCAGTTCCTTCTTCAGGATCTGCTCCTCCTCCCTCAAGAGGGGAATCTGTGATCTGAGACAGAGGGGAAGGCACTGCCTTAACCCTACTGCTCCTCTTCTTGGGAAGCATCTGGTCCATAATTTCAGGATCCAGAGCTTGTTCAGTGTCATGCATTTTGGCCTGTGACCTGGTCACAGCAAATACCTCTGCAGGGATGCCCAACATCTCAGCATGAGTCCATAACTCTACTTCAGACCAGGCTGAAGTTTCTAGATCATTGCCCAATAGACATTCTACAGGGAGGTCTGCACTGACTACAACCTTCTTGAGGCCAGTTACCCCTCCCCAGGAGAAATTCACAACTGCCAGACTATGGTTGGTCCTGGCATTGCTTGCATTGGTCACCTGGTACATTTTACCCAGGATGATCTGTCCAGGGTCCACAAGATCCTCTGCCACCATGGTGACACTAGCACCTGTGTCCCTAAATGCCAAAGCCTGTTTGCCATTTATTACAGGCTGCTGTTTGTATTTGCCCAGATTACTGGGGCTTACTAGGAAGGACATGTCAATGTCTCCATCACAAATCAGCATTGCCTGAGTGGGTACTCTGACTAGGCCAGAGTCCACTTCAGAACCCAGGGTCAACCCTACTACACCCTTATTCTGAGTACCACCTCCACCAGTAGCTGAACTAGGGGGAACAGTTGCTTTAGGGGCAGGAGTGGTGGTGGTTTGGTCTTTGGGCTTGTTACAATCAGAAGTCTAGTACCCTTTCTGTTTACAGAATTTGCACCAGGGCTTCTTTTGGCCTTTTCCCTTGTTGGATTGTGACTCCCCACCAGATGCAGATTTTTGGGGCCCTTGTGAAGACTTCTGGTCTTTTGACTTATCCCCACTTTTCTCAGAGCCCTTAGGATCCTGCTTCTTTGTGTCACCTCCTTGGTTCTGGGTTTTCTGCCTCACCCTGGTTCTGACCCACTTGTCTGCCTTCTTTCCCAGTTCTTGGGGAGAGGTCAGATCTGAGTCCACCAGGTATTGATGCAACAACTGGTTCTGGCAATTATTAAGGATCTGTTCTCTCATCATTAGATTGTACAATCCCTTGAAATCAGTAACCCTACTGCCAACCAGCCAACCCTCCAGAGCTTTGGTTGCACAATCTACAAAGTCAGTCCAGTCCTGAGTCTGTGCCTTCTGGGTGTCTCTGAACTTCAACCTGTACTGCTCAGTGGTTAAGCCAAACCCATCTATCAGTGCACTCTTCAGGACTTCATAGTCATCAGCATCCTCTTCTCTAACAGTGAGGAGCTTGTCTCTACCTTTATCTGAAAAGGAGAGCCACAAGATTGCTGCCCACTGCTTTTGGGGGACCTGTTGTACTCTACAGGCCCTTTCCAGGCCGTGGAGAAGTGTGGCTCAATGGTTAGAGCGGCAGACCCTGATGCAGAGATCTGGCCCGGGACCAGGGTTCAATTCCCGCCTCGGCGGGTCTTGGGCTCAATTTCCTCGGACCTGATAATTCTCGCCTCGGTGCCTATTTTAATCATGGGTCCCACTCTGCAACTCTGGGCAATAGCTTGCTTAATCTCCACAACGGCCCCAACAGCGCTGGGATGCCTGGCTTCACCCTGGGGGTGCCCAGGAGTGGACATTTCACAGGGAAAAGCCAGGAAGGGTTCCACAGCGGTATGCGTACAGCGCCTGGACACCCCTTTGGGGGTATGGGTGCGCTTTACAAGTACAAATTTCATTCATTTCATTTCATTTCATTTCCATAGCAGTTATCCACTTATGGATATCATCCCCACTCTGGTAGGGAGGAACAACCTTGCTCAGGTTCCTATGGTCTGGAATATATTCTCTGCCTCTAGGGACACTGTTGCTGCCACCAGGGGGTTCTAACCCCTCTTTTCTAGAAGCTCTCTGGAGCTCAAAGGCTTCTCTATCTAATGCCAACTGCTTGGTTTTGAGGGCAAATCTTGCTTCCTCATAATGCAGCAGTTTGCACAGTCTTTCAGAGGAGGTCTCTCTTCTTGGGAAGTAGGAGTTCCTCTGCTGGACAAATTCTCTGCCAGAGTGATAGGAGCGGTCAGAGTCCCTAGAAAGGGACCTATGCCTCTCCTCCACTGTGTCAGTTCTCTTAGGGAGAATTCCTCTGTCCTTTTCAGACCCCTTGGGGCCTGGCCCTACAATCACAGAGTCTTGGTCAACTTGATGTTCATCATCTGTCCCAGACACTGTAATTGACCCACCCCCTGATTCAGACCCATTAGCTCCTAGAGCTAATCTAAGATCATCTGCTGTCAGCAGATCTATCAGGTGTAGTGTGGAGGGACTCTGTCCTACCTTCAGGTGCCTCTCAGCACACATGGCTTTCAAGTCAAAGAAAGTCATGTCCTGATACTGAAGCTGGGTGGATCCACTGGGTCCATCCCTTAAGGACATTCTAGTGTTGTGCAGTGTTGTACTACCTACACTAGTTTGTGGCCTACTGATCCTAGCTTGAGCTGTAGAAAGGGTGTGCTATCCCTTGGCACACAGCTCTAAGTTCAGTAGAACTTATTGATATTAAGCTTGACTTTATATGTACCTTGAGTACCTATAGTGGTTTTCAGTTAGTAATTCAAATAGAGATTTTCTGGTAAAACAATAGCAAGCTGGAATCCCACACGCTGCCACCAATGTGAGAAGTTGGCCTGGTATATGCTGTTCACTAGTTAAAGTGGACACCTTGCACCAGTACAATTCGACTCTTATGGTAGGTAGGTTTAAGACAACCTTTATAGAAAGCTATCCTAGTGGTAGCTGTGGAGAGCAGCCTTCAGGCTAAGTCTTGGAGGAATGTAAAGCAGCTTGTTTTACCACACAATCTCTTGAATCACCAAATGAAAAGACACCACACAGGTATATATATCAAATATATATGTATTTATTACTAAACAACTCTCTACTAATCTCTTGTGAGATTAGAAGTCAGGAACATATGTACAAATCAACGTTTCACAATAGATTAAGCACAAATATGGCTGGGGCCCTAGGGGCGTACCAGACCATATACTAAAAAGAGACTTAAGAACAACGACTTGCAAAGGGACAAGGCCTAGGGCCTTCAGAAGTGCTGGGGCCTCACGAAACCACCCAAGGTAGGTAAGTAAAGGACCCACGGGGGACGCGTGCAGTGAGTGAACACAGGCGCGGGTCGCCGTTGACTTCAATGCGGCAAGTCGCGGTTGGAAATAAAGAGTTTCAGGGCACTTCGGGAGTAGCTACAAGCAAGTCACTTACAGGGTAAGTAGTTCTAGGGCCAACACCCACAGGAGCACCGTAGTGCTGGAGTTACCTCACCCAGGGAAGCCGGGTGCATAGGTGTCCTTTGGTGTCGGGTCGCGGCGTCGTTTTCAATGGGAGCCACTGAAGACTTGCTGCTTGCGGCGACAGGAGAAGTGTCCGGTGGAATCCAAGCCTGGATTCGGAAGAAGGAAGACCTGAAAGCAGAGGGGACAGTGTTCAAAGCCACTTGGCAGTGACCCGGGGCAAGGAAGATGAATGCCCACCGTCGTCGACAGATTCAGGTCGTTCACGGGTGTCTTGACTCTTCGACCACGTGGTCCAGGCAGCGTCGATGATGACCAGGAGCTGGATTCGGTGTGTCCCACGACGTTTGCAGCTTACTGAGGTGTCGGCGACTCGATTGGAGCCAACAAGCCTTGGTAACAGCAAGTCTCGGGGAAAGGTCAAAAAGTCAATGGTGCAGACCAGCAAGGTCTGGGGAACTCACCCTGCGAAGGTAAGTCAGGGCAGGCCTGGAGCAACCAGGGGAGCCCTTTGGTTCTTTAGAAAAGTCTTCAGGGGACCCACAAGCCGGCTGGCAAGGGATCACAAAGACGCCTCGGGAGGATTCCTTCAACAGGGGCCCACGGTCACTCGGGACGGGGTAGGCCTCTGATCTTCGGAGGGATCTCTGCTAGAGGCCGGGCCCACACGTGGTCCAAAGCACAAGTTCGTAGAACGTCGTGAAGGGGTTGCACTTGACAATAGTGCATGGTACCCAGGGTCTGCGGTTCCTCATCGCTCGTGGGGTCCACTTGCCTCAGCTTCGCTGGGGACTCACGATGGCCTTGGAGAAGTCAGGAAATCCTCTTCCTGGGCTGCAGGGACTTCGGGCTCCGGCGGGAGCGGCGTAGTTTGCGACCGTCATTGTAGTTTTTGGTGCCTGCCAAGCAGGGGAGTCACTCCTTTACTCCAAGGGAGATTCTTCAGTCTTCCAGAGGTAGTGGAACGTCGAAGGTCCAGGATTCTTCTTAAGAACATCGTCCAGGGAGATCTGGGTTGCAATGCACAGGTTCCCCCTCTTATACTAAAAAGAAGGGAGGGACTAGCTCTATGACCCCACCTATGGGAGGGTCAGGGGAGGGGGTGGCTACACCCACTTCCCTTTGTCCAGTTTCGCGCCAGAGCAGGGGCAGGTAGCCCCTGAGCTGGTTTGAACTGGGATATGCACAGAGGAGCCTTCTGCTCCCCCAGAGCAGGACTTCAAAGCACTCTAGGAATGCACCCACCCAGCCCCAATACACTAAACCCTGTTTGGGAGGTGGTCACACCCCCTTGGGACAGGATACCTATTGTTGGGCCTCCTCCACTGCGAGTGTGGGTCATCAGCAGGAGGGCAGCCCAGTGTCTGTGACTGGTGGCATCCATTTTGTGATGCCAGGGCTCTTCAGGATTCTACCGCGTTTCCACAGTAGGTACATGTCTATCCCTCTAGAAGGGTGGAATGCTACCCCCGCTGCCAGAACTGGCGGGGGGGTAGTATTCCAAGATGTTTGACACCAAACACGACATGTTTCCGTGCAGCCATCCCAAAGTTAGCATTTAACGCGAGGTTATAATGCGCTTAAGAGTATATGGTCAGGCTGCACTACAAACAGCCTCAGAGAAGGGTCTCCGAATGCTGCAGAGGGGCTCTGCTCATGCAGGGGCACCCTCTCACATAGGAACCAAGCACTCTGCCTTCAGGATTGATAAGGCCTGCCATAGGAGTGACTTATAGGTTTATATGTGTGTATCTATGTAGTGATATAGGTAGCCTATATCACAGTAAGGGGTGCATGCACCACCTTACCCAGGCTGCAGTAGCAGACCTGTGGTGTCAGATTTAGTCTGCTTCCCAGGGGTGGCATAATACATGCTTCAGCCCCTGGTAGGCCTGTGAAGTACCTATGTCCTTGGTACCTAAGGTACCATATACTAGGGACTCATAAGGTACCAAAGTATCCAATCACTAGTGCACCTAGAGTGCACTCCAAGTCGTTTAGAGAGAACAGAGAGGCTGGGGCCCTGATTGGCAGGGTCCCAGCCAGACTATAGCCAGAAACCAGTGTAAACATCAGAAAAAAAAGTGGGGGCAACATAAGAGGCAGATCCTACTCTCCTACAAGTAGTATTTGAATCATGTCTCAGGCCTGCCATCGCAGCCTGTGTGTGCAGTTTTACACTGCCATTTTGACTTCACAAAATAAACGTTTTGCCAGGCCTAAACCTTCCCATTTTTATACATATAAATCACCCGCAGGGTAGGCCCTAGACAGCCCATACGGCAGGGTGCAGTGTATTCAAAAAGTTGGATATGTACTTTTAGTTTTACATGTTCTGGTAGTTAAAACTCCTAAATTCGTTTTTCACTACTGTGAGGCCTACCTCTCCCATAGGATAACATTGCGTTAACGTATTGCATTTAAAAAGTGATAACTTTCAATTGGGAGCAGGAAGGAATATCAAGTTTGGTATCTACAGAATTGTAATTTAAAACGCTCTTTAATGGTAAATTTGGATTTGAAGTCACAATTCTGAAAATGTCACCTTTAGAAAGTTTATTCAAAAGTAGTGGCCCGCTGGTTTAGCAGGTCACGCGGGTTGCACAGCCGTATACGCATTGGTATCCCAAAGTAATACTCATCCACCATAATAATCAAAATTTGTTCAATTTTATTTTCTCATTGTTTGTCCTCATTATTCCACATTTTATCCATCACGTCAAAAGATATAAAATTCGTTGATTTTTTAGCATTTAATTGTTCGATGTATTGCCCATCCAGGCCTATGCATGAACATATAGCGAATTTCAAGTCCTCCACAAGATTCGATTCACATCCTACTCAATGCATTTCGGTAGGATGTGAATCGAATCTTGGATGGGCAATACATCGAACAATTAAATGCTAAAAAAACAACGAATTTTATATCTTTTGACATGATGGATAAAATGTGGAATAATGAGGACAAACAATGAGAAAATAAAATTGAACAAAATTTGATTACTATGGTGGATGAGTATTACTTTGGGATACCAATGCGTATACGGCTGTGCAACCCGCGTGACCTGCTAAACCAGCGGGCCACTACTTTTGAATGAATTATGTTCAGGTGCGAAAGGAACGGCGCACCAATTACGGGTGCTGCACGCCAAACTTGAAAAAAATAAGGTAACATGAACTTAAACGAAGAAAAGTAATGGGTGTGCTTCAGGACACTTCTGTCTTAACTTTAGAAAGTTGCCATTTTCTTGTCCGAACAATTTGATGCCTGCAGCCTGTTTCCTGGGTCACATGATTAGGTGTAGCTGGCAGTTTGTCTTTGTGTATTGCTGCCAGACAGTGAGACAATGGGGAGCTAGTTGCTGGCAGGATGGGCCATTTCTGACTTGGTAGAGGGCGGAACTGTCACCTACCACATTTGCACATCACAAAAACTGCCTGAGCACACTCACAAAGGGTTTGACACTAGTCTTTTGTGTCCCCAGACAAGCTGGGGCAAGGGTCTCTCTGGGGGTAGAAATCTCTAGAAGCTTCTCCTACTTCAAAGCTGGCACCAAGTATAAACAATGGACCCTCAGATCCAACTCTTCAGTACACTTCTGGACCTGGGGATACTACAGAAGAAGGACTGCTGTGATGCTCTGTTGCCTGAAGGACTACTACTCTGCTGTACTGCTACTCTACTGCTACTCTGCTGCCCTGCTCCCCCTTCAAGGAAAGGAGAAAACCTGAAGTTTTGGGTTTGTCGCGAACGCCCCTGTTTGTGCTGAGATCTTGCCGCTCGCATCACTCTCCAACACCGGTGAACTGACTCTTTGCTCCAAGGCGACCACCAGTGACGCCCGGCAACGTGAGACGTGCACTTCGCTCTACAACATTCACAGCCCACGGCGACAGCTAACACGTATCTTCAGCAATGACCATCCGCGCGCCCGACAGGATCTACACGCTACAGTGATGACCGTCAACATCGCCCGGCCTGCTCACCGCGCTGCAGCGATGACCATCTGCGACGCTCTCACTGTTCCTTGTGGTCCCCTCCACAGTGAATGGAACTCTTTGTGCTAAACTTTAGAAGGTATCTCTTTCAGCAAGACAAACCTGGTCTCTGTATCCGGCCTGCACTCCATCGCAGCCAGCCTGAAATTATGACCCGCGAGCAGATAATCATGAGTGTCACTTTGTTCTTTTACTTATCTTAAATCTTTTAAATTGCATATCTCAGGTTCTAGTGGTTGGATCTGTGTTACTATGGGTCTCAAATACATTATTGTATTTTACTTTATTTTTCTAAATGGATGTGGGATTGGTCTTGTGTTTTGTTTTCACTTAATTACAGTTTGAAGTGCTGCATAAATACTTTACACATGGCCTCTAGGTTAAGCCTGACTGCTTTGTGCCAAGCAACCAGAGGGGGGAGCACAGGTTAGTTTGAGGTTTGCCTCTGTTTCACCCTGACAAGAATATTGGTTGCTGCTTGAGTAGGGCTCACAACACCCCAAATTCCTTCAAGTAGATTTAATACTAATGCCATTTCGAAAGGTGCCACAGGCATTACAGCTACTGCTGTTATGTGTTACCCATGTTGAAGCATTCCATTTTTTTTATTTTTTTTTATTGACCTTATTCATTTTTTTACATTCCAGGAAAGACAGCCATGAGAATAATTTATGTATCAAACACAGGATCCAATATGTCATACCATTCAAGACTGAGAACACAGTAATTTCTCTTACAGGAGGCACAGTCTACAAAAATCATATGGACAGAAGGATTGCCCAATACTGTTAAAAAAGATAGCAGGCTGAACTGTTGTCTGTGTGGTGCAGGTGTCATGCAGGGGAAATCACATGTCATTGTCAGTGACTGGTTAGGGGCGAGAGCGATCTACTGAGACAGCACCGCCCGCAGAGAGGAACGCGGCTGGAGGGGGAGGCACCAACCATAGCAAGTGACGCCGTCTGAAGATGCTGTCAGCATTCATGAGCACCGTCATGGCAAATTCAATCGGGGGGAAGTCCGGGGGTAGAGCCAGTCAGCCAGCCCTCATGTTGGCCTCAATTAAGAGTCAGGTTCTAGCAACAGCCATATTACATCCCACCCTGTGATTTGTGCACCCTGTCCAGCTTGTTTCGAGAGCCTGTGCATCGCAACATCCTTAGCTCGTGCCCAGCGGAGAAGCTCTTGCTTCTAAGCCGATACCGGAGGCACTGAGGCTGATTTTCAGTGCATTACAATCGCTTGTTGTGACAATGCAAGCACCAAGTGAATGAGTTTGTTCCCTGCTTTTATCCATTTTGGGGCTGGGCATCAGGCCCAGCAGGCATGTTTTGCAGGTGTCTGCTTGTTATGTTTGTTATGTCTCCGCAGACTTCATTCCAAAATGTGTGTAGTTTTGTGCGCTGACATGTCATGTGGTAAACGTCTGCATGGTTCAACTCGCATTGGGGTCATGTGTGCCGTACGGCTACTAGCATACTATGCAACTGTGTGGGGGTCAACTATGTGCAGTATATGTAGATATACTGCAGCAATTTCAGACGCATATTCCTTCAGATCCATGGAATGTTATTCAAGATCTTGTTCTAGTCCCTATCAGTAAGGTTGAGTTGCAGGTCCTGACTCCAGCGGAATCTCAATCCAGTAAGTGCTGGCCACACTGTCTACTGCCTGGCCCAATGCAATGTACCCATTAGTGACCCTATGCCTTGTGGGGCTCAACTCCAGCAGCTTGTGGAGTGCTAGGTCAGTGTCTGGCTCCCTACCTGGACCTCCCCACACCTCCCCATTGCCCTCCTAAGCATTGCGTGCATCAAGAACTGTCCCGCTGGGATAGCGTATGTCCTCAAAAGAGAAGCTGACCCCCTCCACAAACAGGTTACCCAGGGTTACAACAGAATAACGGCACTACCACGACCAGTGTGCTGTCACCCCCACTCTTGCAAAGGGGGAGATCCAACGAGTATGCTGCCCTGATGGTGCAGATAATGGGACCAGCAGTACTGGACCAACCGGAGCAAGAGTGGTGCTCATGTGATGTGGGATGAGAGGGCACCTCCGGTATGTCCCCAAGCATGCTTGCCTGTGTCACCCTAGGCCAAATATACTTCATCCTGTGAGCTGTCCCCGCGGTGAGCCACGTCATCAGCTACGGCATCAGCCATTGTAACTGTTCTGCTAGGTAGTACAACTCATAGTACGTGGCCTCTTACTACCATGGGCAAACACAGTTTCTCTAGGGCAATGCGACGTCTGTCCATCACACAGATCAGGTGAGAAAGCCATTGTTGCTAGTTGCGGAACACCTCTTGGGGCACCAGCATGGGAACATTGGCGAACACTTATTCACCAGTGATATATGACCCGGAGGTGAAAGAGGCAACATCGTCCAAAAAGCCGACGGTGCGTGGAGAGAGGCAACCACCCTGTCCAGATTACCCTTGTGTATGTTTGCAGAGTCTCTATATATGTGGACCTCCGGATACCAAAAGTTATGCAGAGCAACTGGGATCTCGTAAGGTCTAGACCCCAGCAAGAAGACCGCACACTAGTCCGGCAGGGAAAAATGCATGATTTCTGTTTATTTACGTGAAGCCCGGAGAGGGCACCAAATGAGTTCAGGAGTTTCAAGAGTGGTGTTAGACCCAAAGTGTAAGGAAATGCCTCTTTTTGTATGGTCATCCCCCAAGTTTTTGGACTGATGCTGCTGGTTTTTTTTTTACTCTGACTGCTAACCAAACCTCAGTGCCTGTGCCCTTACCCTTAAACTGGTATATTGAATTGGCTCTGACCCAATTGGCTAAGCCAACTTACCTGTTAGTTCTTAGTAAATAGCACCCAGGGTTCGCAGTACTGGATGTGCCACCCTGGGTGCAACACTAGTAAAACGAGACTCCCCGCTATAAATTGCTAGCCCGATTTTTCCATTAAAAGTAATGGCATAGCCAGACTTTCCCCTGGTATATGCGTAGGAAACCTCTATGGCAGGCCTATCAAGTCCTAAGGCAGGGTGCAGCATACCCTACAGGCAGATCATGTAATTTTACAAATTCTGATAGTAAAAACGCTTGTCGTTTTTACTGTGGAAAAGCTTGGTTGCTCAGTTTGCTGGCCCCTCAGCTGTGCTAAGTGTGGAATAATGTGCCCAAAGAGAGTGATCCGAGGTATCAAACAACTTGTTACATTAAGCCCGACTTCAGGTCAAAATTAATGTAACAAGTTGCAGTGTTCAACTTTAGCAGAGTTGCCTCTTTGTTGCCTTTAGTCCCCTGTGCCCATTCTCGTTGAACACGGGGTCCTCTCACCATGACAGCTTTTATGCCCTCCTGGGAGACAAGATAATGACTCCCAGGAAAAAATACAATAGGGGCCTGCTCTGGAAAGAGATGTCACCTCCCTCCTGCAGGAAGCCACATGGGTGTTTCCCAAAAGGCGAGCTTCAAAGAAGAAGCCGCATTTGAAGGGCAAATTGGTAACACTTAGGAGAGGGGCTGTTCCATTGTTCAGGCAGATAGGCTGGCACTTGGGACGGGAGAGGGGAAACCAGTAGCCAAACCAGTTTTCCAGGGGCATGTAGCCACACCGCTGGGTTGGGCTAGGGAGCATCACACGCTGGGAGATTGGTCCTGCCATATTAAAAGTGGGCACAATGGTGCATTCTGGGATGCCCGGATGCCACACTTCATAGGAAGTGGTCATCAGGTGGGAGGGAATCTGGTAGCCCATTAGCCACCAACCACATCCTGCCCTTAGGGCAGTTTCTGAGTATTTGTAGGGCACCACTGGTACCCCGAACTCAGATATCGACTGGACTGGAAGGAGGACCAAATAAGGACTGCTCTGTTGCAGCATGCAACCAGCAAAGAGAGGCTGCACTGGTGTGGAGTGCTCCTGCTGAACCTAGTGTCTAGCAAAGGAGAGGGATTGTGACTGCTGGGTGCCTGCTGTGTTCTGCTCAAGGAGAAGCTGTCACCAAAGCCCAGCCAAAGCCAATAGGCTCCAAGGGTCAGTGAGCTGGCCTCCTGTTCACAGCACAGGGACAACAGCTGAGAAGCCTCCTCTGGCAAGCTGGAAGCCCAAAGACTTCAACCCGCCACCAACTGCTCCAGGGACCAGGACCCGATGCACAAAGTTGCACTGGAGTTTGCTGAGCCTCGGAGTATTGTTGAAGCACAGCTGGGACCCCCAGAGGACGTGTTATCAACCCAGGAAGGATTGGCCTGTGACCACGATACTGGGCGACCAGTAGTCGAGTGGCAACTGGGCTTCTGCCAGCACCGAGAGGACTTTGAGGGACATCAACCCTGTGACCAGGACCGACTCATCCCCTTTGTGTATCGAGGAATAGTCGCAGCAAGGCCCCGGTCAACCGCATTGCATCCACAGTATCCTTCGATCATCTTCAGCATTCTTCATTACTTGCATCAGGACCACTTCCATAGGAAAGCCCTGCAAAGGATAAAAGTGCCTGGAACTGACTGAAGACTGCTTCACCTGCTGAGGTAACTGCATCTGAAGACATTGTTGGTCCCCCTTACTGGCTCCCCACAGGAGTTGGTCACCTAAAGTGACTCCAAGCAGTGGCGGCTCCTCCGCTAAGGAGGAGGAGCGTTGCCCTACTGCTGCTGTCCAGCAGTTAAAGAAAGGTAAAATAAAATGATAATAACGCAATGTTATTATCATTTTATTCTTCCCTGCTGCAACAGCATGAGGGCGGGGCTGCTCTGCTGACAGAGCAGGGAGGGAGTGGTGGGCACACTAAAATGTGCATGATGCTTTGACCGGCTCTCTTGGGCTGGCCAAACAGTCATGTGCACTTTAGCATGTTCTCCATGCAGGCCGCATTACAGCCTGCATGGAGAGCGTGCCCAGGCCCCCAGTCAATGTCTGAGCGCCGAACCACGGCGCTCAGACCAATCACAGGGCTGCATTGCAGCGCTGTGATTGGTTTTAAGGGGGCTAATCACAACGCTGCATTGCAGTGTTGTGATTGGCTCAGGGGAGCCTGGCTGCTTCCTGTTCAGTGGAGTAGACACGACGTGGAACAGAGGGGCGAGGAGGTAAGTGAATTTTTCTTTTTTTTACAATTATATCTCCTTTCCCCCTCGTCACCCCAGCCCCACCACTGTTCTGGCCGCCACTGACTCCTAGTTACCGCATTACAACTAGCCAAAGCTATTTGATGAAAAAGTTTGTGTAACATTTGTTGAATTTAACAATGCTTATTCAGGCTGAGTGAAATGCTTTGATGTACTATACTTTGTAAATTTTATATTTCCAGAACTCTCAGGTGTATCTTTTTTGTTGCGGTGTCTAAAAATATATATGAATACAAATCTATCTTGTCTATATCTAATCTATATTGTCTCAAATTTCTTTGGTGTCTTGTTGATTTCTTCTTCAGCGGTTTTGGTGCTGTTTAAATGCTTTACACGTGTTCCTTTTTGTAAACCTTGCTGTTCAGAGCCACAGCTACCCAGGGTTGAGCTGTAGGCTTGACAAATGAAACCAAAGGGTCCTAAAGGCGGTTAGTAAGTGTATTACGCGGTGAGGTTGCACAACCACACCATATAATACACCCTATTTACTCACACAAGGTAACATTGTTTAGATAAATCAGGATGTCTTCTGCATATAAAAAAATTTGTTCTTAACCTGTCACCTTAAATCTGTGCCCCCTTTCAAGAGTTCTCATCCCGCACGCCAAGGCTCCATGGCTAGCATGAACAGTAAGGGCGACAGCTGACAACCCTGACAATGCCGCTATGGATCTGCCATTATGCTAAATATTATTGCCCAACCCCCACCCCTGATTGGGGGCCAGGTATAGAACCAGGATACAGGTCAATAGTTCCTCCCCATGTGACGGAGGACCGCAAAAAGGTATGTCCACGAGAGGCTATCAAATGCCTTCTCCATCTCCACTCAGACTGCCATGGCTGAGGGTTGGTCCTTTGGCAATCTATCTAATATGTGGAAGAGGGGTCCCATGTTCGAGGAGGTGCACCGCCCTGGAACAAAACCACTCAAGGGTGGATATGATTCGCAATGATCTTCTCTAGGATGTTACAATCCACATTTCGGAGGGACAAGGGTCGGTACGCACCCCTGCCCAGTGGGTCCCTCCCTTGTTTCCTGACTATAAGAGCTTTTTGCAAGGACTCAGGCTAAGTGCTTAAGCAGATTCATCTTAAAGTACTAAGATTTCAGGGGGAGGCCATCACTGCCGGGTGCTTTTACCCATCACCAACTGTTTAATTGCAAGGGCTATCTTGCGCTCAGGAATGAGGCCCTCCTCCTTTTGTACTCTGGGGCCAATGTGGCCAGGGGCACATTGGCCTGAAAGAAAGTCAGCTGACCCACATCCATTTCTGGCACTGTGCCATATGGAGCCCTGTAGTAGTCCGGAAACCCTGTGTTGTGACTGGGGGAGAAACAGTCCTCTGCCCTCTTAAGAACCACTACACCCATTTCCAGGAGTTATTTAAAAGCGGGCGACCCCTCTGCACTTATTTTGCATGTGGGGGGGCCCCACTGTCAGTGCACAGGGAGAGGCAAATCAACCCCAGCCCCCTGGGGAGGTGGTGCAGTGCTTCTGTTGCAGAGTGTCATCATTGGCCTCAGCAGTCTCTGCCAATTTAGCGATGCTTTATTGTCAGAGGGCAGAAGCAGCAGCCCCCATGCCTTCTCAGGAGTGACAGAAGCTCCTCCTGGCAGTGCCTGGGCCCCGCCACTGTCCGGAAGAAGGAGAATAAAAGTGGCAGCCCAGCAGAGCTTTATATACTGTGCTCGCCATTTTCTTTGTCCTGGCCAGTCCCCTTGGCATTCCAAATTGATAAAGCATTTTTTGACATCATGGTTGAAGCACCAAAGTTATCAGTTGTCTGATGCCGACTCTATTACAACACTGATAATATTTGTTAGTAGCGTAGGATGATTTTTACTGAACCTAAGTAGCTCTTATTACAGAAACAGTGATTAAGAAGTAGCAAAACAGTTAGAAGTTCAGAAAAAAAACACAAAAAAATCACACTATAACTATAAAGTGACACTAAAACAACGAAAGTCCAATAGGGGGATCCGGCGGTATGAAAGTGGTGGAGCGAGGGTTAGGACCAAAATTGCTAACGCTGCGCTCTATCACTTTAGAAATGCAGGGATGCGCCGTATTTACAATAATATGGCACACCCCTGCGTTTCTCCCTGCGTTGGCACTAAATTGAGCTGCCTGCATTGAGGGAATGATTGTTTATGTGCAGGAAGGTGTCCCTTCTTGTACATAAACAATCCAGAATTGGGATTTGCAACTCCTATGTGGGCTGCATTGTGCAGCATACATAAAAGTTGCAAATCGTCAATTTGTTAATGATTGTCTATGTGCAGCAAGGGCCACCTTCCTGCACATAAACAATCATTCATGGCAATTTCCTGTTTCTATATGTGCTGCACAATGTAGAACACAGAAACAGCAAAATAAAGCATTTCTCCTCGTTTCGCCATGTTAAGATCAGGTTTTCCCTGGTCTTAATTTTGCCGCTGCCTCCTATGTACGCCACCCTTGTAAATTGGGGGCAACATCAAAATCAATGGGTATTGCAGAAGAACACCCACCGCAACACCCATTGCCCACCCCTTTCACACAAAGTCTAGCGTGAAAAGGGGCCCAATGTACTTGGGGGCGTTAAGCCGCATTGTAAATAAGGCGAAGCCCGTATCGCCACAGGAGGAACGCAAAAAGGGACGTTCCTGTGGCGATAGGGGCTTGTAAATATGCCACCAAAGTTTCAAAGGTGGTCTAGGTAGACTGGGACATAGGTGTAATTTGAGGCCGACCGTGATGGAGCAAGGACGGATACACCAACCAGCTTTGTCCCAGTTGGAGGTTGGCTGTGGAGAAGCTCTGAGCTGAGAAACCAGTTTACTCAGGCCAGCGAGGTCGCACCTTGGGCGCATAAGCTGGTGTTAGGGGTGCCATTAGCTCTCAACTTTAACAGCTACAGCAGGGGTTGTCTTTGAATTATTAAAATGTTAAATAGTTCTTTAAAGACTTGTTCTGCCTGCACACAACCTTCTCATAAATAACCTGTAATAAATGATGGGCATGGGCAAAAGCAAGCCCTGCCAAATAACCCCTGTACAGTCAAAGGCCAATGATGAAAATAGACAAAAAAAGGACAGAAACATAGTGATACGCAAATAGAATGGACAAACATGAGAGAAAAGGAAATAAAATAAAACTAAGGAGGAGACAAAAGAGACAGCAGTAGAGAGAAAGCAGTGTAGAAGAGAAATAGGAAGAAATGTTGAAAGGAAATGGATGTATTTAAGGGTGAAATGATAGGAAAGTAAAAAGAATGCATGTAAGACTGAATGAATGGATCAACTGATGGTGATAAGATGTATGGCTTGGTTGGATTATTGAAAGAAAGGTTGGGCAAAGGGAACTCTCCAGGGGAGATTCAGCATGCCTGATTTGTACACTCTATGCCATTAGATAAATGGGTTAAAGTGGAGTGCATTTAACTTTTATGGCTATGCCCTTGGCTGGGGTGGATGGTCCTGTACTCCAGAGGTCTCAACTAGTTTCCAAGTCACAGGTTTTCAGAGGGTTATAGAAATCCTATTTGACACATTCAAGGGTCCGAGGACCCCAGGAGCAACACTTGGGAGTCAAGACTCACTCCAGCAAAGGCTACCATCAGGATCCAGGTAAAGTCCAGTTGGTCTGCTGGGACACGCCTCTTGCAGCTTGTGTGGCTCTGTATCTACACAGGGCAGCCAACTGACCCTTGAAGTCTACTTCTTGGTCCTGGTTACAAGAGGAAACAGGTCCAGTCCTTCAGGGCTCCTCTAAGGTCGCAGATAGCAGGTCCAATCCACTTTTGGTCTTCTGCAGATCAGAAATTATCTTAAAAAGGGTGCCAGGGGATGCCATATTTAAGTCTGGCACTAGCTAGTGGGTGGGGATGACTCCTGGCCCTCCCTAACCAATTGGGTAACCCTGCCCACTTTTGTATCAGTTCCTAGTTGCTCTACTGCAAACTATCCAACAGTACTTCTCACTCTTAAATTCCAAGATGGAGACACCCTTCTCCTCTTGTTCAGATCCTGTGTGCCCACCCAAAGGTGTGGCCAGGTTAATGAGCAGTGCCTTCCGCCTTGGGCACTTCAAACCAATTCTAGTGTCAGCTGTTCCCACTGGGTTTGATGCCTGCCTGACTGGTAGGACAAAAGCTGGGTCCTTTCCCGTGAGTGTGGAGATGCTGACCTCTGTCCATAGGTCTCCTATTCACTATCATGTGGAGTTTTACTTTAGAATGAAGGTGAGTGCAGCGGTTCTGCCACAAATGTGGAGATGCCACCACAAGTAAAATATGGTCTTTGCTTGTATAAATATACGGTAATAAATGTTGATTATTCTGACTTCACCCCCTAAACTGAGGAGATGGAGACATGTAAGTCTACACGTTCAAGTTACTTTATACTCTGAAATGGTGAAAGCCAAAAGTAATAAAGTTACTTATGTGTAAGAGTAAAGTTACATATGGAATGTCCTCACATGTGTAACTTACCTTGTGAAGAGGCCCCAGAATCTGGTCACTACACAACATTGACCACTACATATTCAACTGCCTATATTCACTTGAATTACAAATAATATTATGTAGCTACTGTTATCAACCTCAGAATGATGAAAAGGCTGAGGCAAGCTTGTGATATGCCATTTACACACAAATCTTCACAGCATGCATTGATCTCTCGTGCCCAATATCTTCTTGCATCCTTGTGGAAAGGTCTCTCCTCAGGAGGGTGGCTTATCGTTGACTCCTATGTAGCACAGGATGACTTTTGTTTACACAGTCGTTACTCGAAGTGCTGTATCCTCACAGTGGCTGTGCGCAGTGCGCTACATCTGTATTCGTATTTCGGGCACTCAGCATAAGTTATTTTGAGAGTTTTAATAGGTGGGTAGGGTTATTTTGCACAAGTTACACGGGGCGATGTTTTATCAGTTCACATGTTACATTATAATTCAACATGTTGACTCATGTAAACTGCAGCTCTTACATGAAAACAACAAGCACTGGCATAGCCCAGGGGTCTAGTTTAAACTGAAAAGTCGGACCCTTAGGTTTTGCCAATAATGACCGTTTTAGCAATAACTCCTGATGCCTGCATTTTATTTGTTGTTTGATTCATCACATTTATCGCATTGTAAGTACCCTGATTTGTACATTTTGATTTCTTCATTTCTTAACTGTACTGTTGTTTAGATGTTCTTACACCTGTACCACATTCATTTATCTGTGGAAAGTTTCTCGAAGTGAAGGCAATTTTTTGGTTTTGCCTGCACAGCTAGTGCTGTGCTTGAGAAATCTATTGTTTTGAATATAAACTTAAAAAGGACTTACATCTTGCCTCCTCTCTTTCCTGGCTTCTCATTGGTTATTGTGCGTGCTACTTACTTTTCCTCCATTTCTATTGGCTGTATCATATTTTCCTGCATTTACAAATGCTTGCTCCTCCTCTGCTTCTCTTATAAGTTTCCCGTAGCTGAAATACTGTTAACATCCGCTTTGGTGGAACTATTTTTTCATAAAGTTTTGCCTGTTTTTGCTTTGTACTCTTGCAGCATATTTATATATCAGTTTATCCCCCAGAGAGAATAAGTGATTTGCATAGAACCCCAGGATGTTGCACCGCCAAGACTCGAACCGGGATGCCCAGTTCTCAATGCAGCAGCTCTGGCCACTGCGCCACATCCTCTCCCCTACCATGTTATTAGCTCTTTCCTTCTCCCAGACGATGATTGATGAAAACAGCTCTTTATTCATCACATAGGCGAAACCGATGCATTACCAATGCTTGTTTGAGTTTGCAATGGTTTACCTGATAAGACAAAGGAACATTTACAGCTTTACACTGTCTACAGTCCAACATATCTGGGCAACATCAGTCACAAAAGAACGCTGACAAAAACGTGCAAACAGGTTGTAAATCGAAATTTTAAGTGTACATGGTTTTCATAAGTATGAACACACTTTTGTTTTGTCACCTTCATTCTAAAGTAAAACTTGTACCTACAAATAATTGTTCTTAAAACTTAAAAGCGCAATAAATTATTAGAGTTACTCAAGTTGGACAGACTTTGGTTCATGTATCGAAAGCAAATATGGATTTGCATAAATATTGCAGCAAACAGAAGAAGATTACGCCGTTTTTTAACTGAAACCAGCACTGTCAAATGTGAACGGCACATTTACAATATTGATTAAGGTATTGCAGATAACATTAATACCTAGTTTTATACGTAATTTTCTCCTATGCACCTAAGAGCTATACTCCCATAAGGTGCTATCATGATACCCATTGTAATGGTCAATCCATCAACTGAGAAAGAAGAAAAAGCTGATTTAGTCTGCTTGGAAGTGTTTTTGTTTTCTAAAAACATATCCCAGCAGTGTGTGTTTAACACTCTGAGCTATCCTGCAATACTTTGGGCCTTATTACAATAGCGATGGGACCTCCACTGACAGGACGTCGGTGTCAGTCCCACCGCCGACAGTCTGTCAGTCCAACTGCTGCATTTTGATGCATGTGGTCAGACCATCAGCAGTCAAGGGAAAGACTGCCGCCTCCGACAAGATCTAAGATCCCGTCAGGGCAGCAGTCGGAATCGTATCCCTTGCATGGTGGCGGTGCCTGCAATGTCCCTTTCTGACAGCCTTTCCGCCATGAAAATGTTGTTGGAAATGGAGTTTGGGAGCCCCAAGCAGGGCCCCCATCCCCTGTGGGCCACTGTAAAGTGGCCCTGGTGGTACATGTAGTGCCCCCACACACATCCATGCACCATGTTTCCAGGCACCACATGGTGCTATGCACACAATGCATGGATGTGCACTAAGTGCTCTTTTACACTGCGGCTTGTGCTGCTGCCCTTTTCCTGGGCCGCAGAACAAGCCGCAATGTAAAAGAGCACTTTTCGGACCACCAGCATGGAGGTCTCATCCAAATTCGGCGGTCGGACCACCGGCTGCTTGTTGGGTGGTCTCCTGACTGCTGCGATAGCGGTCGGCAGTCCGACCGCCCTTCATCATAATGATGCCCTTTGTTCGGTGTCTGGAAATTAAGAAAATATTTACCACATAATTTAGTTACAGCAGTGGAGGAAATAAGTAAAAATGTTGGTGTAATTGTCAATTGAGTGAAGAACATGATGCCTAGTATAAATGTATTTTTAAGGTTAGTACAGATTATAGCAACTTTACATTAGTGCAGGAGCACAATTCATCCATTACACTGATTTTATTTTTCAAGGAGAAATCAGGCGATATGGCTTACTCAGTACTGTACAAATGCATGTAGATTCAGGAGTATCGAAGGAGGCAGACTCAGGAGAAAGGAAAAGTAAAATCCTATAGATAAAATAATGAACTCATAATCAGTAGAAGCCATGTGAATGCATCAAGACATGCACATAAGGTAGCATGATGGCCGAGAAGAGGAATTACAGTGTTTGAATACGTTAGGATGACTCCCAATAATGTGATTGATTCCATATATTCAAAGTTCTAGCTATAAGGTAGAACCAGAGCCAAGGGGTAGAAGAGCACTTTAGACTAACATTTGTCACCAGGAGCATCTCTATGAAGGGGAGCTGCACATAGAAAGGAAACTGCCTCAGGTCCAGATGTGAGTCTATTACAGAACTAAGGATGAAATGGAAAAGAGTGAAGTAACTGATAGAGAACAGTGTACAATTGTTTTGAAAAATTACTTACACATTCACAATTCGAGCTGATTTATCCATAGTTAAGTATTTTCGACATATACCTGAAGCCACAATTATAGCCAGGTCTCCTGTTCTCCATGATCCAAAGTCAGCTGTGAATCTACAAGAGAGGATTTCTTTCCTTCAAGAATGTTGTATTTCAGCAGCTACTGTTCCTGATAACGTAGGATTGTTGTCCATTGTCCATTTGAAATTAATATCACCAACCAACCAAATCAATAAGTTTCCTTGAGCATAGTTGAAATCTCTTTTTATTAATCAGTGGTGCAGTTTTGTAGACAGAGCATAACAAAAAACTCAGATAAGAAATATTGTTTGCATAATACATATTAAAAGAAACGTGTTAAAGATCTTCAAAGATTGGACAGTGTCATAAATATAAAGTACACATACAGTTTAAAAAGTACAAGAAATTATATTGTAAATAGCACTAAAGGCCACTTGTATAAAAGTTGTGTTCCCTTGTCAACCAAAGTGTGAAAAGCATATTTGTAGCATGAAGAAAGATTTCAGCGAGCAAGGCACAAATACTAGAATCAACAAATGCCCGTTAATAGAAAACATAAACAATTGATCTATTGTATACCTTTTAGTACTAGCCTCTCCTTAAAATGGATGACCTTTGGGTCAGTTCTTCAAAATATTTCTCATTCACTTTAGAGTACTTTTCAGGGTGACCGTCAGGTAAGGGTTGCAATGTCTTGCACAACTAAGCATTTTTGTCAGCTGAATTTTAATAAAAAGAAATAAACCTTGTTGATAAAACTGGGTATTTCACACACTGTAACAAGCCCAGTACTGACCAGGGGCCTCATGAATGCTAACTATAATGAGGACCGAGGTTCAAATCTCAGGTTATTTTTCTTTTACCATTCATTGGTCCATATTTGTAAAATGTGAAGCATTGTGATGCAATCCCAGATTCCTATGAAATGCCCCCACAGTGTCCCAGATCATAGAAGAACACTGAAAAATCACTACTAGTACAAATACTAAAAAAACATTACTTATATTCAGCTCTACCTATAAGGAATTATATCAATAGAAAACTGTGAATATGAAAAATGTTTGACACATGAATATATGGGAGCTTTGTTTTTCTGACACCTTAGAGATGAGCTATGGAATTCATTTTGACAAATTCACACATTAGACATATCACTTGATCTATAGAGTTCATGCTCTTTTCATCCAATCTATAATCAACCAGTCTACAATTACCATACATTTTCCTATCATTTTCAACTGAAATAGGTTTCTCAATAAGAATAAGTGGATTTGGCTCAATGTTGGTTTGGATAAATTGGATATTGGCAGGATGTCTAAATAGCATGCACCAATTTATAAATACTTTGGATTCAGAATCATTGAACTAGCTGCAAAAGGCCCACATTCACCTGAGGGAGGAAAAAGTGCATGCTAACCTCTGCATGCAATCATGTGCTACTTTATCACAAGTCTGTGCTACTGAGAAAGATTACTGATCCCATAAGGAGATCAATGCTTTTGTACAACTGCTATGCCCGGGTATATGACTAATCACGATAATGCCATTTCAGTCATGGTGTACAGCAGTGCAGAATTCTAAAATGCAGGCATCACTTCAATGGGATGAACAAACACTTTTCCAATCCTTATGCTGTTCCTTATGGAAGTTGATAGATTTAGATCTGTATTGTCCTTCAATAGTAATTTTAATTTTGATGGAGATAGCATACCAGCCGTAAGACACCGCTATTCTGGTTGTTAATGACTGCATTGACCAAAGCCACAATCTCAAACATACATGTGCCAGCCAATCCCAAGCTGTAGGACACAGTCATATACTAGACCACAATGGCCAATACTCCCAGGAAATGCACTATTGTACCTCTGTTCTAAGGTCTACAATTACCTCAGGCTAATGAGTGTAATAAAATATGGGATCATTTCAACCCTTGTGTCAATAACAGGTTAGTTATTCCACCATTCTGTCACTTTGGTTAGATCCCATGACAAGAATATTGCATTCAATACATTGACCTAACCACTACATAGTAAGGTAAGTATAAGTAAGTAGATGGGCACATAAGAATACAAATAACATACTTTTCTTGCTGATGTGGTGGTAAACAATCTAGTGGATGCAATATTAGTGTAGATCGATATTACTGACCTCAAACTAGTGTCATAAAACCACACATGCAAAAACATCTCAATGCAAACATTAGTGCAAGGGTATTTGGCACATGCTCATGACCTATAAGCCAAGAATCTTTGCACCTATTGTGCCTGTGTCATTAACTCTTCCACACTGTATTGTAGGAACAATTTAAACCCCATCACATATATTGGAGGAAATGCAATTTTATAATAATGGAAGCAAGCACTAAAACAAGAGCAAGTGCAAGTGGTGTAGGCACCTATTTTAGCACTGACCAACTTATTTGAATGACCCAAACAATGTGTGTAGTGGCTTACTGATTTTGTGCCATAACATCCAACCTTCAATCAATTGTGCTTCTGTCTTTAAAATGTTAAGGAAAAAGGCTGATTATGGAGTTTTGCTCTCTATGATCCTTGTCACTTCCAGGCCTTTTGTCAGTTTGAGTATCATGTGTGGTTGGAATAGGTGGCCTTACTGTTTGGGACAGATCACTAGAAGAGGCACTTCTCTAAGCAGTTGTTCTGCAACTTGATCCCAAAATAGATAAATTGTGACTCATTTGGATAATGACAGACCTAGCAAAGATGTATGCCTATTGTGAAGCTAGCATCTTTATAAATGTCCAATGTTTTTTTTTTTATAATAATAGCAAGAAGTACGCAAAGGGGAGGAGTTTAAGGGAGCTGAGAGTTCACAACCCTGTGATTAAGCATCCTGTTTGTCACTGCCACCGAACTTGCCATTTGTATGCAGCACTCATGCAGTAGTCTGATTTGAGACACAAAATGTAAATGAATGAGGCGCTGGTATACAAGTGGTGGGTAGGAGGGGGGCATACCACATTGCTCATCTCGGTTAATCAATAACCTCATTTTCTGATGGCCCGAGTTCCACTTTCCCTAGCATAAAATCCCACCAATATAGGACCATTGTGGGATAGCATAGTCACTGATGGAGCACCAGCTACCCCCATGCAGAGGGAGCGGTTGTGTGGAATATCATATGAGGGTCCGCTTGCTAGTTAGGCCATGTGGCTGCTCATCTAATGAGGGTCCCCAATCAAGCACTAGGTTAATTAACTTTCACTAGGTCTCAAGTACACTTCCTTACCCCCAAGCACCAAGACTGGTATAAACACTGCTGCCCTTTCACTGGAGATGCTCAATAAATATACAATATTGTGACATTTACAACTGCTCCTGTGAAGATAAAGGACTTTCTGTAATCTTGCTCTGATGGCCATTTTTAAGCAGCTTTAAACACACACCTCCCTCCCATTACACATTTTGGCTGATCCTTTCACCACTGGTTGCATCTTCAAATAGAAATCCTGTGGAATAGGTATTGTTTGCCCCTCAAGAGCACTGGATGTTTCTCAGTGAGGAGCCAAGTGGAAACCCCAAAATAAAGGCGTGTGCCCTTGAGTTCAGGGGAGCTACACCTAGCCAGTAGTGGTTGCTGAAACAAATCAGGGAATCCCTGAGCAGAGTTACGAAACAAAAGTGAGGACTGGCCTACTAAGCATAAACATTTCACAAAAAGAAATCCAATATATTTTAGGTACTTTCCCAAAGGATAGTGAAGCAGATCAATTCTATATAGCTACTTTGAGAATTAGGTTTCATTAGTTTTTAACATGCAGCATACCACCATTCCATTCATCTGATTACTACTTGGATTTCATTGCAATCATCAATTACAATAATTTTTTGTAGGATATTGTAAAAGAATTGTATTTATTGGTATGATATCATCATGCACAGATATATCTTGCCTATCGTTTGAAAATACTCATTGGCAAACACTTCTTATGATCCAGCTGGTACAGTGATCATCCTAATGGCTGCATGTCTATAAGGCCTTGGCGATTTATTTTAAGTGAAATGCAGAAGTGAAAAAAAATAAACAAAACATTTTCGTTTGTCAACTGCGCAAAAGCGCAAATCTTTGCTATTGGTTCGCTGGCTCATGGTGCTCTGCTGGTTTTAATATGGGAGGGGGAGATAGGGTGGCAAACCTTTGAAATTTTACAAAACCAACAGAATTCCACCAAGCAATGTTAAATCTGCTCCTTGAAAGCAATAATTCCCAGCAGGCAGTGTGAGCGTGTTTTGCTTCTAAGCGGAATATTTCGGCCACAACTAATCCCTACCCTAGGCCATGACACACTTCTCTTCTTGATCTGTGTTAATACTTTTACATATGAATAAAGCATTAGATGCCTTCTGCCACTGCCTTGTTTCACATTGTTTAAATAGTGTTTGCTGACATTTTTTTGATTTGCCAGGAAGGAAAGGCCTTCAAGTCATGACAAAGGAGGAAGTGGCAAATTAGTTTAATTTTGTGTTGTATTTATACCTCACCTAAGGATTTAACACAACTGGTGCAATCTACATAGAACTTATCTCGTTGAACATATGAAGTATTTGATCAACATCTGATTTTGTGTTCACCTAAAGAAACTAACAAGAGGAATAGGTAGATATTAAAGGCAAGGGCTTGAACGGTGCATGAGGCTAGGGAAGTGGATCTCTGAAGCGTGTACGAAAAAAGTTCTGGTTAAAATTATGAAACGATGAGCGGTTATGGGCTTAGGAGAGAGAAATTAAATTAAGATGTGAATGAGTGATTCACACAGAACAGCACAGCACATGGTTACCTGAGGGTTGTTCTGGTGCCATGCCTGCTGGACAGGGTAGCTGCTGGAAGTGCATTTATTGCAGGTAGTCTAAAAAGCATAGGTCATGGGGCTATGGGACAATAGTTCCAGAATAAAGATTTTATATAGTGTGCCAAGAAATCCAAGCTATCCCTTATGTCTGTAGTCTACGTCATATTTCAGTTGCCAATGGCCCTCAATGGTGTTTTTCTTACGTCTTGTTACAATGTTAAGATACAGATTTCAAGGGCACTCCTGTAGGTCGGGTCTGTTTTGTTTCGCCTGCAACTTGTAATAATAATAATAATAATAATAGGATTTATAAAGGGCTTGGTTGCTACAAATGGAGCTTCCCCACGCTAGAGAATGTCCCATAGGAGCTACACCATACTAACCTGACAAGAGAAGGGACAAATTAAAGTTAAAACCTTGCGCTGCAGAGTAGACATCGGTCAATGACCGTCCACATTATAGTGACTGAAACAGCCAAGTTTTCAACTTTTTACGAAAGGTTGTTCCAAAAGACTCAGACCTAAGATGGAACGGTAAGATGTTCCATAATAACTTGTACTCTTATAAACTCTTGAAACTGACTGATGTGTATATTTAGCTGTTTATATAGGTTTTTATATAGCGCAGACCAAACTACAAGGACATACCGTGAGTCCAAATTAAAAACATGAGTACAAGGATTCGAGGGGGATGTAACATTCTCTGGGCAGGGAGCAGCAGGCCTTGAGCGTAAACTGCAGATTTGCCAATATATTGATATCTAGATCAATGGCACGCCTATTATTGACCACAGCAAGATGAAAGGTCACCAATGGCTGCAGTAGCCCACTAAGCCTTCCCACAAATATTCGTAGTGGAGGAGGAGGACATATTTAAAAGGTGTGAGCATGCTTTCGGGGAAACAAGTGAATAGTTAGTAAAAACATAAGAAAACTGACATATCTGTAAAATTGTCCAAATCGCCATTTTAACTCATGAGTGAATTTCACTCTCACCTGAGGTTTTCTCCACGTACACATTCGACAGCGAATACCTGGAAAATGTATTTGGGGGAATAACCCACATATTTCCGCTGTTTCTCAGCAAAATGGGGCATAACAAGTACTATTGCTGCCCTACTGCCCCCCACATCCACCCTCCCCTTCAAAAAAAAAAAATCCGACCTGCCTAATTGGTAATGTGGTTGTAACACAGCACCAGCGATACTCGTAGCAACGCGTACTCTGCCGGCTGTATATTTCCCCAAGTGGTATTATTGCACCGGACAGCACAAAATGAGGGCCTAAAGAAGTTAGGGAAGGAAGCAAGTCAGTAGTGAGAAGAAAGTCTGTAGTGAGGTTAGGGAGACACTGCAGAAAAAGCCCTATAAAAGAGTCAGTGATATCAAACTATGGAGGATACACATTCCATGCCACAACAAACTTTTCTTTCACCTTCTTGAAAAAAAAAGTGAACTTATTTTAAGCTTCTCAGCTGTTTTCATCTTCCTTTCACACATTTATTAAATTATCATTTTGAGAATCATAGAGGCATATGTATCAAACAATGGTTTTGCGATTCTCAAATAGCGATTTTTAGAGAATCGCTATTTGAGAATCGCAAAACGAGATGTAAATAAAAATTCGCAAATATTTTGGGATTCCCTGACATTCCTTAATTGCGACTCGCAAATTGCGAGTCGCAATTAAGGAATACCTTCCCATTCATTCCTATGGGCCTAGGCGCCCACAGGAATGAATGGGAAGACATTCGCAATTTGCGAGTACCCATTAGGTACTCGCAAATTGCGAATGCAATTTCAAGGGTGTCAAAAGGACACCCTGTTGTACCCCTGAAATGTGCATGTGTGCACATGTGGCACACATACATGCCCTAAGTGCTTGTATGTGCACCGCATGGCATTTTGGAAAATGCAAAAAAGTGCATTTTTCAAAGAAATCGCAAATTACCACCAACTTGAAGTTGGTGGTAATTTGCGATTCCTAAGGCCAAATCGCACTTTTTTGTGCTTCTTACATTGCATTTAAGGAATCGCAATTTGCGATTCCTTAATGCATTCGCAAAATAGGGAATCGCAAATTTTGCGATTCCTTATTTTGCAAGTGGGTTTTTGTGTGATACATTGCACACTGCTAAATTGCGATCGCAAACGCTGAAATTCTGCGAATTTCAGCGTTTGCGATCGCAATTTAGCTTGATACACATGGCCCATGTTTACCTAATAAAGAATCGGTGTTTCTGTCCCAAATTCTGCATATGACCCTCACATTTCGACACCCTTCCCTCAGGTTTTACATGTTAAAATATCCATAGTGAAACTCTCGGGAGTGCTGTGTTCCCACACGTAGTGATGCAACGTTCAAAAAAACTTAATGAAGTGCAACAGGTTTACTTCAAAGCATCTATATGTCTGACACACGCTGAATTTGCACGCATGACAGTGTTCTATTTAGCTGCTCTCTGCAGTGCGGAAATGCTGAAACTGGCCTGGCCGGGACGAAATACAAATCTTCAATTAATAAATCCATAAGTAAATCTGACACAATTAATTACATGTACGACAAATAAATATATATGAATAAATAAATACAATAATTTACTGGAAGCATTTGCAGTGCCATGGAATATTAGATGCAAGCACATGCATCAAGCTTCGACGTATGTACTTTATTGCACAAACAGCAATAAATATTCCAAGATGGGAAAAAGCTTTCATCTCCATTCTCGCTTCTTCATTTCAGCACTGTCATCACCCAACGGCTTTATTTTGCCAATATATAATTAATTCTTTGTACTTTGTGCCCTCATTATCACACGCTTTGCCACGGTTTTAGTTCAATTGAGTAAAGTAACTGCACAGAAAAAGAGTCTGGTAGGCTAAATTAGGATATAGCTGGCGGATTTTCTGTCCACCAAAGCGATGGGATATCTATAGTTGCCGGAAAATCAGCCATTTAAAGGGCTGTACACCAGAGTGTCTGATGTTTATCCACCAAATGGCTGGTTTAGTGGTTTGGTCGGGTTAGTTTAGTGGAGAAACATTTTGGTGGAAAATTCCCCATAAATTCTGCCAGTAAATGTGGGTACTGCATGTGTCCTCCAAACTGGGGCTATACTGTTACGGCCCACATAGTAGTCTTTAACAGCATATTACAGATAATAAACCACTTGTACCTGAATTTCTGCCACTATTTCCAGGTTGGTATTCCATGTAGTTAACTCCATCAGAAATGATAGTGGACTGGTCACTCCAGGTTTGATGGAATTTCTGAACCTATGCATGATAGGTCAACTCCTGACATTGGCAGAGACACGAGTGGAGAAGTGACATACCTGCCACCTATGACATATTAATCAGGTGGTAATATCACCAGAGGTGCTGACAGCCTAGCCCCCATTGTTGGTGGCTTTTATATCAGATGAACAAGAAGCAGCGTGTACTTCTAACAATTACTTTATTTCTTCAGTCTGTGACAGTAATTAAAACGAATTTATGTCTGCCATGGACCTTTCAACACTTATTATTTCACATTCACCATTCAACTAATTGGGCAGTAAATAATCCTTCCTCCTATTTGAGGGGTCAGGGTTGAGCAATTAATTCTACCAGGTGCTCCAAAGGATGGGTGCACCTGTCTCTGCCAAGTGGAGGAGAATTAGGAGGTGTTTTTGTGCCCCCCTGCTCAATGGCGGTGGGTGTTTAGTGCAACCGCTGAACAACGTATGTGGGTCTCAGGGAAATCGGTCTGAATTGGCACCCTCACACACACACACACACACACACACATTGCTCCAACATAAACTAGCCAAATGTTTGCCTGCTCAGGAACAATGTGCCACCACTCCCCACATTGCAGCTAGCAGTAGAAGAGGTGGCCCACACTAGCATTGGGCATTCCTGAAAAGCAGATGAGACTGTGTACATTGGCATCAATGAATGCCCTACACACCATTGTTGGGATTTCAGTAATTATTTAATGGATGGGCTAAGATACTTCTTTAATGGATGGACTAAGATACCTGGTATTAGGTAGACCTACCACATAATGAAGGCCCATCCATGAGTAATGGGCAAGAGCAGAAGAAATGTTTGAGGAAATCTATAATTATGACCAGCTTCTGAAACGAAGGGGTGAGGGTCTGTATTAACTATAGTACATAGCATTCAGTTATTCTGTATGCAATCACAATATCCTGGTATTATTCTGAAGTAATAATTACTGTTCTATGGTTTTCAACCTTTTCAACTATTTGTGGGATCCACTGATTAATTTAAATTTTTTCTGAATGAGTTTTCTCCAACAACAGTAACTGCACAAACTGCTAATACATTATTTACCTATGTGTAAATACATTAAATCATGTTGAGTATCTTATACCAGTCATAAATTAATGTATAAGATGGTAAATACATACAGCTAGTTTGTTCTCATGCTGCAGCATCTTTTTCTCTTTGAAAAAGTAATGTTCATCAATCTCTGCCCCTGTCAAAATGTTGTGATTTATGCAAACCACTCCCTATAGTTTTTGCCTGTAATAACATTGCCACAAGTTTTTCCACTTGGAAAAATACATATGTTCATAACTTAGGATTCCCGCCCTATAAGTGAAAAGGTATTTGGCCAGTGTGAAGTCAATTATGGTTCTTGAGAGAGTTCCACTTTAAATCTTACACATTCGGCAAATCATTTACCTGAGAAAGAAACACTAAAAACACTCACCCATAATCCTGCACAATACACTTTTTAGGAATGTCTATGACAGAAATTTAGGAACAGAAGTGAAATAGCAAAGAAAACAAACCAAGCACCATGCACCCTTTCAAAGAAATAGTATTACTCACAGAACGCATTAGGACATTCCAGAAATGCTTATCTTTTATGGGTATCTCATCACTTGTCAGATTGTGAATGTTCCTAAATCACAGACTTAGAACAAAATTTGGAGAATTAAGAATATGAAATATGATTTGACAGTTTGACTAAAACAATCAATTCACACAGTATGATAAACCTTTGTAAAGATTTTGTTTGATATCCAGAAACAAAGTTTTGGGTTAATGATCAAATACAAAAAATATTGTCATAGGAAAAGTTTGTATGGATTAGTTATGCAAAATGCCCCAAACAAAAGAGTCTGAAATCATAGATTCTAAAATTGTAAATTCTAGTGTTAGGTCTAGATATAGTTTGCTCAAAACAACAGAAACATTCTTTATGAACTTATATATGGTTCAAGGGTTCATATAATTTATGCATTTGTTTGCCTTCACAACAGAGAGGATTGGGAGAGGATGGGGCATAACGGCCAGAGCTGCCGACTTTGGAGCTGGAGAACAAGGTTCAAGTCTCAGTGCCAGCTCAACATCCTGTGATTGTGGGCAAATCACTTAATCTCCCTGTGCCTTCCAATAAAAACTAATGTGTCCTTGTGTAATGTAACTGGTGCTCATGTAAAGTGCTCTGATACCTTCGGATTGAAGTTCGCGCTATATAAAACTGCAAAAAATAAAACATAAATGATAGGAACAATGTTCTGATAGAATGGACAAGTTGAAACGAAGGCTGCAAGAGTCATTGCATCCTTTATATCATTCTTTAGTAAGTAATATCTTATTTGACAATTAAATCAACGTACAAAATAAAAAAATATAAAAGAGATTTCTCAGTTATAATTTTGGACTGCAGCATGAAAATTATAGAAATTAGATTTCCAAGTGGCATATAAATGGGCCACATGTCTGAGTGATTCATTCTGTTTACTTTTGGGCGATCACATAGATATTGATGAATTTGACTGACAGTACTGTTTACTTCATAGAAAAATGCATTACCAAAGAGAAGAAGCTTAGACAGTACTGTTTACTTCATAGAAAAATGCATTACCAAAGAGAGGAAGCTTAGAGTCAATTTTGCACATATATTTTAAAGTTCAGTATTATCCAGAGTTTGTACCTATCAGGTTATTGTGTGCACTAAATCTTTTCAATCCCTGAAAACCTGGAGTGATTCACAAACTTGTAAAAACAGGAAGTACTATAAAAGGAATACTATTTTATGTACTCTTACATGCTATTGTGAACTGGCCATGAAACGTACAACTGTCTATTGGTAAAAGTCCAAAGATGCCACAGTCCTTTTACTTCAGTTCTATCTGTTTAGGGATATTCCTATTTCATTCCCATTTTAGATGTTTTGGGGCCAATTTACAAATGCATGTTAGTGTACATAAAAGCAAACTACAGGAGTGCTCTTTTATGAGCTTTTATATGCCTTTGTGAATCGGCCCCATAGTATCTGCCATCAGCTAAGACATTTGAGTATATGTCAATTAGTGTATCTCAGTATATACAGATTTGTTCAGTAACCTGGCCTGCCAACCCAATGACAAACACTCTAGTGGAATGATGAGTCCACAAATTATTTGCAAAACCTCCATGTAGAAGCTCCCATGCTCTCATTCTTCTTTGCTTATTGCTCTAGCACAGGATTGTTCTTCAAGGGTACATACTGCAATCTGTCCTCCTTCCTATGGGAGCCGTAAAACAACCAATTGACGATCCAAGGGAATACGTTTTAAATATTGTCATAGTTCAGGTACCATATTTTACAAAGTCCGTCTTAACAACTCTAAGATAAAACTGGATAAGCTCAAAAGGATAAGCTAACTGTCTCTGTTGTTTTATTGTTCAGAATCATACTGTAGAATCATACAAAACTAAGCATCTATTTCCCAGCTTTAGGCAACTGCAACTTTAATAGAGTATGTATCTCGTGTGTCTTGCATAACAGGATTCATGGGGGCATGATGACTCAAAAATGCTACATTTGTGAGAAAACTGGTGGATGTCAGCACTCGCTTCACCACAAAAAGAAGTGAAAGTTGAGGGCATGAAAACAAAAGCAGAATGGATGCAGGCCACTGAAGGCAAACATGCCTTCACATCAGAGTCGAGGCTCGCTCCCCGTTGCTGTGACTCTTCCTTAAAGAGATTTAAAGATTTAAAGAGTTCCATAGAAAAGCAGCAGTAGAAGAACAAAAAAAGACACAGCAGGGGATGGTTGGTTGGGGTGGTGGGAGACAAAAAATAGAAACAAAAAACAATGGGGGCAAGAGTGGGGCTCATCCATGAAAACTTAAAGAAGCACAACATTGACAACAATTTCACTGCAGAAATACCACTGACGCCTGTGTCCATGGGTTTCCTGTGGTGAAAAGTCCTACTTCCTGTCATTTGCCCTAAGAAGAAAGCAGTGAAGGTTTAATTGAATTTTGTGTCACATAAATAATCCCTGGTGACCTTTTAAGATTGATGGGCTGTCCCTAAACTGAACATAGTATTTTGAACTCATAGTCCTTTAATCAGTGGGTTGGAACAATGAAACTGCTAAGGGGACCTCACACTATTGGATGAACCATACAATTGATTCTATTTATGCATCCCAAGAAACTTTCTCCTAATACATATAAATAAATATTAGTAGTATAAGTAATAAGTAATGAAGGAGCATAAAAAGTGAAAATCTACAATATAAAATTGGAAACAAATTAGGAAAAGAAAGAATTGGTGGTGCAGAAAAAACAATATTCCATGCTTGTGGAAGATTTGACATAGCTAATAATTATTAGGCTTTAATTTCCCACACTACGGAACGTCTTTCTTGAGACAATACAGTAGAAAATGTTTAAAAGGTCTCCATATACCCTCAGGCTTCTTAAGAAAATACAGTTTTGATCACATATTATTGTACTGCATCCAGATTCCATACACCATAGTGAGATGGGCAATTTAATCTCTTGTAATGGTAAACATGCCATCAGCCTACAATAATTCATTGGGGCACCCACATTTTTCCCAGATACTCTGCACTGATCTTTTTTTCAAGGGGCTCATCTGCAGTGCAATATTAAGGAATAGGAGTGTCGTAGCTAAAATGGACAATGCTATGAAGCTTATTAGGAAATGAGTGGCCTTCATCAGTCAATCACACTATAGGCCTGATTCACAATGGCATTTACGGTTGTAAATACATGCTTATGATCGAAATGCCTTGATTTACGGCTGCTAGGAACTCACAAAAGAATCCTGGGTGGTGTAAATGGACCGTCTACTGAATATCAAGTATTCAAGTATGATCTTTTCCCACCCTAGAAAGGATCAGAAATTTACTCCAGCAAAAAGCTGAAGTAACTCCCCTACCAGGATGGCCAGGGGATGGATCACTACCAACTTTGAAGGGGATGCTAGTTAAGAGGTTCCTCCATGGGAAAAATGTCTTCCATGTGTAGAAAAAAAAGAAACAAAAAAAGGTCATTTGCACAGCAAGCTTTGCTCCCTTAGGATTTAATTGTACGCTACGTATGATTATACATGGGGAAATGAGAGTCCAAGGAATATGTCACAACATTCACACTAGTACAAATAGATTCCTGCACCAGCCTGTGCTTTCCACTAGTGATGTTAGAAATATCTGTGAATTGTAAAAATTATTATCTCTAAACCTGTTAATGCAAGTACCTTTATGGATGCAGATTTACTTCTATTAAGTAAACTGCCCCCAATGTCTTTGCTTCAATTTGAACTGATGTGAATATGTCTGTGACCAGATGTGTGTGAGATTGCCCCCTCTCCCTGAGTATACGAGCCAGAATGCATTGCGGAAGTCGCTTAAAGAGCAATCATTCTTCTGATGTATGCTGAGTAACCCATCACATCACCTCCACTACTCTGACACCATCCTAAGAGTTACCCCAGAACTCAAAAACATATAATTGCATAAACTTACATTAAACATGAATGCTTTTACATTGGCTGTCCCCTTTAACAAATACCAGCAAAGTACTTACTTTACTCTTTGCAAAATAAAGTGTTTGAATTATTAAAGTAATTATTTCGTGGAAAAAATGTGAAAAGCAAAAATCGTTCTACTATGAGAATGATAGAGGCTGGCTCATATGAGAAGAACAAGCTGCAATGGTGAAAAGGTAGGTTTAAAATTAAATTTACAAATAGGACTCTATAGAGAGGATAAACAAAGTGTATGTTTCGAATAAGGTCTAGGGTTGGGGAGAGGGAGAATCCAATCTCTGTTTCCAAAATAAAAGATGGATGAAATGCATGTGTGGAAATAAGAAGGGAAGAGCAGTTCCCAGTCTAGATTTTATGGTCCAACAAGAACAAAATAAAAGGGCTGGGAAAGGTGATATATAAAGGAATGGTGCAGGCGTTCCCAACCAATATTGTGGCATCCTGCATAAAGGAATAAAAAACGAGATGGTTTGAAGAAGGGTGGGGTATTGTGGAGAAAGAGAAAGGATCCACTCTTAGAAAAACATAAGAAGCATCGGCAATGCCAATAGGTCTGGCTTTAAAGGTATGTTGCATGGTAATGTGAAGCATTACAACTAAATAGCATGGGAATGGATATGTATTTGTATGTGAATCAAAGAACTTGGTGTAGGTTAAGAGTTTTGGTGAGAGTTGCACTGTCAAGCCAGACCTAAACACCCATGTAAATTAAGGATTGCCCTCCTCCCATCCGTGCTGCTGCCAGAGAAAAACACCATAAATTAATAGCATAACAACGTCATGTGTGCGCCTGTGAAAGTTCAAGCTCTGGCAGCTGAAAACCTAAACAAAATGATCACAGCTGTGTGAATGGCAATCACGTTTTTGTGGAAGCACACAATGTCTGGCCAATGAAAACATGTTTTCCTTGCTCCCAACATGCGGGTGGAGCCAAAGCCCCTCTCTAGCGATGCTCACATAATTGTCTGGCAACAGCTGTACTGTCAAGCTTGATCATAAAAAGGGAATGAGTAGCGAGTGAGATGAGGCAACTTTAAAAAGAAAAAGAGCACAAAGGAACGGAGGTTGAAATTAGTGTAAAGTTCAGGGTCAAGCTGAAAGGCCATGGTAAAGATGTATGGCGTCGAGGTAGTGGTACATTCTTGTAAATGGATCAAAATAAAGGTAGATCAATAACCTGCAATATATTTTACTTCATGTATCATGCGTGTATACCACAGTGTCGTTGCCAATGTCTCAAAAACCCAGTGAACTGAACTGTCTAATAATCCAGGTTTGAATGTTGTGTGTTTTTGTGGGTTTCTTATTAATGTGTAGAAATACCATGCACAGAGAACTGCTTGGAGTATATCATTTTTCAGTGCCTGAAATTGCATGGGTTTTCTTATTTTGTTCAGTTACGAAGATGCTGCATAATTTTCCTGCAGTCATTTTCAAGTCAATATCTTCAACCAATCACATTTTGGGGCTAAATTGGTACATGTTTGATTTTTTCACACCACTATTGCTGTGGGTGAAAAATCCTGCAAAATCTTAAGTTCACACAATTATATTTTGAAGGTTTTTCTCCTTAAACTAGAGCTCAATCCGTGATTTTGCAGAATTTTAATTTTGGAAATTTCATAACATTTTTGTAAGTTCTGGTTGCATTCAATGAAGTGGGAGGAATAGTGCTGTGCATATTTCACACAGGTTTATTCATCATCCTGTGTACCCTGTCGGATTAGTATTTCTTTATGTGTGCAGAAAAAATCATGAAGAATTGGTACCCCTTCAGTGACAACCCCACACAAACTGTGGCAGTGCTTTCATAAGAGAGTCTATCCCAAAAAAGTTGATCTACTGCCTTATGTATACTTCACTTTTGGTAAAATAAAATCTGTAACGTTGCTGGTTCCATGACAATGCTAGAAATTTGTGGTTACGAAAGTTTTAAACACATTTTAATTGGTCCAGTTTCACACTACCTGCCACTAAAACGATCTACATTGTTTTTATTTTAGGTAGCCAAAAACATAAAAAATAAGTATATTATAGGCAACCTGAGTGTTCCTAAACTCAACGCCACGTAATTTTAAAAAAGCTTTAATTCTTAGAGTGTATAATCTGACATGACACATCATAAAAGATACCATCTCATTTAGATCAATACGTCTCAACCACATTTCTGCAGGGATTGAAACAAATATTGAATTTTTTGGCTAGTTCGGATGCAAAAAGCTGCAGTCATAATGATAGACAGGCAAAGGAGACATAAAAAAAAGAAGCTTTTACAGGGAAATGTTTTCCTAGAACTAGTTTCATGTTGTTGGTCTGTTAACAAAAGGAGCACAAACCACCAAGTTGCTTTCTGCATAGATCCAGTCGTTGTAATTGGAATGCCAGGTAGATATGACTCAACAGTAAAGAAGAAGGAAATATCTGACGCAGTTATAGTGTAAGTTCATGCAAACCATGCGGAAAAGAAGCTGCTTAGTTTCATTGGTATGAAAGAAAGTGTGTTCACACATTTTCATGAACTGCTAATGCTAGTGGGCATGCATTTTATGTGCCTTCAGTGATTGAAAGTGTGAGCTTTGGACAAGTGTGCATTGAAATATACAAAGTTTGTGGACAACAGAAATGCCTGCCTGGCCTAAAGTGGCTTCGAAGGGGTCCATGCTGACTCAGAAATGGCATCTCCCGTTGAAGACAGAGGCATGGGCCCACTCGGTGTGAATGGGTCAGTGTCTGTGTCTGTTTCCCCTTCTGCCAAATAGCGCTTCTCTCTCATCCAGCTTGATCCTGCACTTGGTCCGAAAGCAAAGTCATCCCTTTCCTGCGAGATGCTGAATCCACTGAGTGAGCGCTCCAGTTCCTCATGGTTGACAGACAGAAGGGATAATGGTGTGTCACTGTCTCGGGTAAAGCTACGTCTCTGAGGGGGGGAAATCCTTTCTGCGTAGGAGCTGGCAACATCAACCTGGGATTGGAAATTGACTCTGGTGTCAATTAGTGTCAGGATAGGCAAAACTGTTGGCCTTTCTCGGTATGATGCTGAAGAGGGTGGATCCATCCTCCCACAACTTTGCCCCCCAAAGGCAAAGCTTACTGGGTCCTCCGCAAACAAACCATATGGTGTTACTGTGTTAATTGGAACTTGGTGCAAATTACATGGAGTCGAATGAGTGCAAGATTCAGAGTAGTTATAAATGACCCTTTCAAACTCCGGATACTTGCTGTCCCCTTCGTTCTCTTCCTTTATAGAGCCTGTGCCTTTGGAAGGGTAATATGTTGTCACCTCCACCTGAAGTTGATCCATATGCTGCATGTGCATATCCACTAGGAAATCAAGTTTCTTGTCCATGTCGTTAACCTGAAAGAGACAACAGAGCACTGTAAATGTTTAGAATAATCTTCCAAGTAGTATTAATAACTAATGCTCTGTATTTGAAGCTAGACCTAATATCTATCCAGATTAAGGTTTCACCTAGATAACCATGACCCTATTGACTACAGCAATGAACCGAACGTTTAAGCAAGAGACTGTCAATCTTTTGCAATCCCACTGCCCCTGGCAAGCAAGTTTTGAAATGGCATTAAAATATGTGCACCTGCTTGCCTAGCCAGGGTACTTTGTCACAAGTGGATAAAAGTCACCACATGATAGTTATTGCATAATGACTATAAGCAAAGCAAAAAAATAGGGCACCAATAGATTACATTTCTTTAGAAATGCTCTTCCACAAACACCTTTTTGTGTAATAATGTGCACTATCCCTAAATTCTGTGGCTTACCAGTGCTAATTTCTTCAACAAAAAAGGAAAAGAACTATAAGACAAGTCTTTAGGCAAATTATTCAGCTTGGCAACATTTGTGAAATTTGTTGATTTCCATCCAATTGATTTTTAGTCATTTTTGCAGGTGGGAGGTTTACTGGCAAGGAAATATCTTTCTCACAAAATAGATTCTGCTTGAAACAATGTTCATTCGGTATCTCATAATACTTTTTTTTACACAAGGTATATCTTCATGGGAAAATTTCACTTGGGACAACGGCAAACCACATTTCATCTAATTTCACATAATTTTCCAAACATTTACCATGTAGATTTGTGTGATTTCATATACCCTCATAAATTATGTGGCATCGACTTGTTGATATCGATAAATTGATTCCAATGCTTTAAATAATACACTTGCATATATTTGCGAAATCGCATCACTATTTTCAAAATCGCCCGTCATGAACTATCCATCAACCCTGACTCGGAAATACATGGTCAGGCAGGCTCTATGACCTAGGCCTGGGGTTACTGATTGACAGGTCATAGTTAGGGTGGCACGTAGCCGGCAGACAAACACGCGAACAGGAAACTCAGTTCCATCCCCCAGATAATCGCAGCTACACCACAATGGTCCAGGGAGATTGGCTCCAATAAAGCACACATGGCCGGAGGGGTGTGAGCATTCCCAAAACACCATAAAGTCAGATGCCACATGAAATTAGGAACACATAGCCAATCAGAACACAGCACACACAGTACATGCAGTGATCACGTGCTCCTCATGCCGGACATTTGGACATGTTTCCCACTAGCCCACATTGTGTTCACACAAGGTCGAGCCCCACCTGGATTTGTTACCAGGGGGCCCTATTTAGACTCCACAGACAAGACCTGCTTTCTTTTACCAAACAAGGATCGGCGGAAGTACTTTTATGATAGCCAAAAACTGTATAAAGACTTGCTCAGATTGATTGTACTTTGAGACAGTCCTCAGAACCGCTTCTCTAACTGTGCTCCAGGCCAAAGTATTTAATTAAACCAACTGTTCCTGTTTTGCCAAACGCCTCCTGTTTTTTGTTTTTTCAAGGGAAATTCATATTTAAACAACAGACTTAATGTGTGTTGAACTGTGCTTTTTCCATGATGCAGCTCTACTCTTAGAGCCGCACATCATCATATATATGTTTACTTTATATCATGCAATGCATATTCCTCAACACCCCTATGTAACTAAAGCTTTTTCTTCCCCATAGTTCAACCATTCATTGAAATGGATGGCAGAACAAAGCGTGTATGCCTCTGCTCTCATTATCACATACCTGTACACTGGACTTCTATTCCCTGTTATGCAGACAAGTAAAAAGAGTTGGTAACATGATCCTTAGACTAGTCTGGCTATTTTATTTTTTTAAACTCTTTTTATTTAGCAAGACAAAGAAAAAGCTCATCATTACAGCAGGTGGTATAGCACATCTCAGAGTCCAGTGATGGTGTACATTACATTGGGCATCGTCAGTCCTAGGTTACAAACCATTTCGTACTGTGCATTCCCCTTCATCATCAAGGCCCGGCCGTTCCCTTCCTCTCCTGTGCAGTTCAACTGTGGGAGACATGCAGATTTTGCCCCTGTATACATTCCATGCTGCCCACTTACGATCCCATTTTTTAGGGCATGCTCTATTTTTGGAAACATCTTTTTCCGCCATCATGGATCTGTCCATGTCCGTTTCCCACCTCCTCATTGATGGTACATCCCCTACTCCCCATTTTTGAGCAATGTTACATTTAGCTAGAGTCAACCCCAAGGAAACCCAGGATTGTTCAGTGTGGGTTAGATCAGTGGGCTCCCATATATTAAGCATGCAAAGTTGCGGGGTGGTGGTGAGTTCCCCCCCCCCCCACCTCCTCCAGTCTGGACGTGACTCCCACCCAGAATGGCTTGATAGCGGGGCTGTCCCAGAGCGTGTAAAAGAAGGTTCCCTCCTTGTAGCAATGTCGGGGACATTCTGTATCTGTTCTCTTCCCCATTTTGACCAGAGTTCCTGCTGAGAGGTAAGCTCTGTGCAGGATTTTAAGTTGAATCAATTTCAGTCTCATGGGGATGGCTACTTCATGTGGGGAAGCCAAGGCCTCTTGCCAGTCCTCGCCCTCTAGGTCACCCATGCCTGCTTCCCATTGTTGTCTAAGGCGTATGAGTGGGTCAGGTTGATTATTAATCAATTTCTGATAGGTTAGGGATATGGCTTTCTTGGTTATCGGATCTAGTAGCAACCTGTCTTCTAGCGGAGAAACCTCTGGGAGAACCTCCCTGCCGGGGATAGCAGCTTTAAGGGCATGACTGATTTGTAAATACCTAAAAGTTTCGGAAGGTGCCAGTTGATATTCCATCTGCAGTTTAGCAAACAAGATCAACCCGTCTTTTTTCCACAGATCCCCCAATGATGAGATGCCAATTAAGTCCCATTTATCAAACCCAGGACAGGAGCTCAGTTTATCCAAGCCGTTCTGACTCCCAAAGTGGTGTTGCTTGAGTTATTTTCTTGTGCCAGCCTAGTTTTTTGTTAACTTGGTTCCAGATTTCTATGATGTGGGTCGTGGGGCCTGTGAGGTGTTGGTGCTTGGAGCTGGTGTAGAGGGCTCTACAGTATCCACCGCGTCCCATTAGCCATTTATCTGTTTGATAGCTCGGCTCGGTTTGCGGGCCGTGGACCCACAGATTGACTACCGCCAGTTGAGACGCCCAGTAATATTGTTTAAGATCCGGCAGGGCAATCCCCCCATCATACCACCCCCTCGTCAGTTTCTGCATTGTGATACGCGGTGTCTTCCCGTCCCACAATAGATTCCGCACTGCGCTCTCAACAGTAATGAAATAGGAGATTCTGACCTTGAAGGGGGTATTCTGCAATACGTACAGAAAACGAGGCAGCGACAGCATTTTAAAAAGGCCTGCCAGTCCCAGAAGGGTCAGGGGGAGGGCACGCCAATGTCGTACATCGGCGTGCAGGCGGGTCAGTGTGCCCTGGAGATTGATATTGTAAAAGAGTAGTGGATCAGGGGTCACAAAAATTCCCAGGTATCGAAATCCCGGTCACGGAGACCTCACAACCTGTTGGTAGTTTTGGCATAGGACCGTGGATCAAAAATAATATAGATTTAGTCCAGTTTATGGTGTATCCTGAGTGTTTGCCAAAAATTGAAAATATGTGGAGGATACGATGAATCGATGCGGTCGGGGCTGCAATATATAATAATATGTTGTCCGCATATAGGGAGTTTCTGTCTTCATGGTACTCTGTCCACTTTAACCCTCTAATCAGGGGGTCCCCTCTCACCCATGTCGCTAGCCGTTCCAGGACTAGGGCAAAAATGAGAGTCGATAGGGGACAGCCCTGTAGGGTTCCCCTTCCTAATTGAATTTGTCGGGACATGTGGCCGTTGACTACTATTTGTGCTTTCGGGTCTGTATAGAGGAGTTTAATCCATTTTATGTAGTTAGGGCCGAAGCCTATGCACTCCAGAACGGCGAATAGGTAGGGCCATTCAATAGTGTCGAATGCCATTCTGGCATCGAGTGACAATAGAGCTGCATCCTCTTGGATCGTACCCTTCCTTCCTTCCTAACACCCCATGCAGACGACGGAGATTGAGAGCAGTGATTATGGGGATAAGCCTGTTGGCCAGTGCTTTAGCAAGGATTTTTGCCTCTGCAGTGAGCAGTGAGATAGGTCAGTATGAACTACATTCCTTCACTGGTTTGCCTTGTTTATGTATCACCAAGACGGCAAGTCTAAGCTCACTTGGAAGGGCGCCGGTCTGATAGCTATCCAAATACATATCCCGAAGGAAGGGTGTTAATTTAGTATTAAATCGATTTTTATTGGCAGAACACAAGGCATGGCAGTACATGACAGCATCGCCTACAACCCAGCGGGCCGGCCAACGCCTAATCAGGCCGGGGTGGCAAGACAATGAAGTAGAGGCACACTCAATCTGGTAATTAACACAGCATGTCGCCTACAACCCAGGCAGGGCTGGCTGCGTTTGTAAAAAGGAGGGAACCGGCAAGCCGAGCCCACAGCAAATGGGTAGCTGCAAAGTCCAATGTGCTGCAAAGCTTGAGAGCAATAGTGATCCTGTCTGATTTCCACCCCGCCAGTAGCACCCGATGTGCGGCATTCAGCGCTAGCGCCATCTGTCTCCCTCTAGTAGAGCACAGGGGAAAGGTCAGCGCGTTGGGCAACCCCAAGAGAGTGTAACCTGGAAGCCTGGGAATGGTGGTTTCGAAGGCCCTATCAATGTCATCAAGTATTCTCTCCCAAAATCTCGTGAGCTTTGGGCAGTTCCATAACAAGTGGAGGAGGGTACCAGGGCTACTGCAGCCACGCCAGCAGAGGCCGTCACAACGAGAGTGCCACTTGGCTAGGCGGGCTGGGGTGTAATACCAATAGGACACAATTTTAAAAGCAGTTTCAGCGTGACCCATGGAATGTGCTGTGTGGTAGGACCTATAAAAGACATCCTCCCATTCCTTGTCCGACAGTGTGCATCCCAGCTCAGCCTCCCAGCGCCTCTGTCCAGCCATGCGGGCCTTCCTGATGCCCTGAGTGAGGAACGAGTATATTTCAGAAATAAGCCTGTGGTCGTCCTTCTTACAGATGAGCCACTTCTCGAACGGCCACATCGGTCTAATAGCCGAGGGTCGTGTCGTGGCACCCGACACCCAATGCATCATTTGTGAATGTAGAAAGAGATCGGAGCCGGAGAGGCCGTAGTCCCCTTGGAGCTCTTTGAAGAGGATGAGGCCCTGGATGTCAAATAGATGTCCTAAGCATTTGCAACCGCCCTCCAACCAACGCGAAGCGACCCTTTTATCCATCCCAGGCGGGAAGTCAGGATTTGAGAAGATCGGGGTCTTTGGCGAGGGGAAAGTGGTCAGGTTAGCCCTTGTGGAAACCTTATCCCAGACAAGCAGAGTGGGGCGGGTAACCGGCGAGGAGTAGAGCCCCCAGGCGTGAGCGGATTTCGGCAACGAGGCCTCTCGCCAGATGTGGTGGCCCGCCACCGTCTGGTCCATGAAGACCCAGTACTTCTCTGTCATAGGACGGTTCCATTGCACAAGGTACCGCAGCAGCGAGGCTTGGAAGTAGCGTGCAATGTTGGGCAGGGCGAGACCGCCCTCTTTCTTAGGGCGCTGTAGCAAAGTCCTCTGCAGCCGGGGATAGATCGGGCCCCATACAAAACGTTCGATCGCAGTCTGGATGTGCCGGAGCGAGTGCAGCGGGGGCTCCAAGGGAAGCGTTTGAAAGAGATATAATGCCCGTGGTAGAACGTTCATTTTAACAGCAGCCAACCTCCCAAACCACGTCACAGGCAGGCGCCGCCAGCGGGCCAAATCCTCACGGATGCGAGAGAGGAGAGTTGTATAGTTCACGTCCGCTGTTTTAGCTAGACTTTTGTGGAGGACCAGCCCAAGGTAGGTAATACCTTCCGTCACCCAGTCGAAGGCGAAGCGAGCCCGCAAGGTGTCAACCGTCGGTTGTGCCGCGGTAAGATTGAGTACTTGAGACTTCTGCATGTTTATTTTAAAGCCTGAGACTTGGCTGAAGGCCTGTAGATCATCCACGATAGCCGGCAATGAGATCAGGGGACGGGCTACCGAGAAGATGACGTCATCGGCGTAAAGGCTAATGAGATGATGATCTAGCCCAAACGGGACACCCTGCGCCAGAGGGTTATCCCGAAGCCGTTGTGCGAAGGGCTCCATATATAAGGCGAAAAGCAGAGGGGAGAGAGGGCAGCCCTGCCTGGTCCCCCTCCCCACCGCGAAGTCGTTCGAGAGCAAGCAGTTGACCCTTACAGCCGCCGAGGGAGCGCTATAAATGCTCGCCACCCATCGCCAAAACCTGGACCCCAGTCCGAAGCGCTCGAGAGTGGCAAATAAATATGGCCAATGCACACGGTCGAAGGCCTTTTCTGCGTCAACCGCTAGCAATAGGGCTTCTTCCTTAGACCGTTGCACCTTATCGATTAAGTGGCAAATCCGTTTGGTATTGTTCCCGCACTGCCAACCCGGAATGAAGCCGGACTGGTCTGGATCGACCAAGCCGGGCATGAGAGAATTCAATCTATAAGCCAGGATGCTAGAGAACAGCTTTGCGTCCACATTCAGCAGGGAGATCGGCCGGTAGGAGCTACAAAGCTCCGGGTCTTTCCCTGGCTTGGGGATAACCGAAATAGTTGCTTGCAACATGGAGGCCGTAAGGGAGCCCGTATCCGCAAAAGAGTTAAACAAACGGGTGAGCAGCAAGGCAAGTTCGGCAGAAAAGGTTTTATAAAAAAAGAGCGCTGAAGCCGTCGGGGCCCGGTGCCTTCAGGGGCTTCAGCCGGGCGATGGCAGAGATCACCTCCTCCATTCGTATGGGGGCCTCCAGTGCTTCGGCCTCGCTGGGCGGAAGAGGAGTGACCGCCGCACCATGAAGGTACTCATTGGGATCAGTCAGAGTGGAGGGGTCCGTGGAATAAAGGGTTTCGTAAAAAGATCGGAAGGCCGCTACTATCCCGGCATCATCCGTAACCGCCGAGCCGTTCTCTCCCCGTATTGCCTTGATAGCCTGCGCCGCACGCTGACTGCGAAAACAATGGGCCAACATGCGGCCCCCTTTATTAGAGACCACATTGTATTTGTGCTTCAGTCGGACCACTGCATGCTCAGCTCGGTCGAGATCTAAACGCCTCAGCTGGAGTCGCTCCCTCTCCAACTGACGCCAAATCCTGGGGGCACCGGTACGTTTATGAATGGCTTCCAGTTCTCTTACTTTAGCTTCTAGTGCTGCACGCTTGGTCCGCCGGGTCTTGTTCTCATACACCGCTTTGGCGATGAGGGCCCCTCTTGCGACCAGTTTAAGTGCCCCCCACACAGAGGACAGCGGCGTAGAGCCCACATCGTTAAGCGCAAGGTAGTCGGTCAGGCAACGCCACTGTCGGGGATCGGAGCAGTGTGTCTCGCAGGCGCCAGGGTGAGGGGAAAGACTGCACAGAGGGAAAGCGCATGGTCAGGGTAATGTGCGTGTGATCAGACAGAGAGCGGGCCTCAATGGTGGAATCTGTGGTGCAAGCCCAGGTGGCTTGGGTAACGAGGAAGTGGTCCAGGCGGGCATAGGTCTTATGGGCCGCTGAGTAGTAAGAATAATCCCGCACGTCGGGGTGTAAGCAACGCCAGGCGTGTCTGATCCCCGCATCGCGCAGCCAATCGCCACCACCCACCGACAAGGCTCCCGCACCCCCGGACCGCAAGCCAGAACGGTCCAGCCCAGCATCCATCACTAAGTTGAGGTCACCTCCCACCACTACCATAGAGTCGGGTGTGTGAAGGACGTCAGCATAGGCATCCAGCAGGAATTTCTCCGGGCGTTCATTTGGGGAGTAGATGGACGCTACAGTCATGTGAGAGGACCCCATACGAAAGCGCAGCGCTAGAAGGCGCCCTTTGATCTCAGCGATAGGTCCCACCACCGAACCTCTGAAGCGCTTTGAGAGCAGAATAGCCACCCCACCCCGCATACTGTTCCCAGAGGACCAAAACTGTAGGGGAAAGTGACTATGGCGAATACGGTGCGTGTCGCTATGGAGTAGGTGGATTTCCTGAAGAAGACAAACATCACCTCCAGAGTGTTCAAGCAGGGAGAGGACCGCTTTCCGCTTAGTGGGGTTGTTAAGACCCCGAGCGTTGAAGCTAACTACCCTGATTTCCATCTATGAAGGACGGACCATCTAGTGCTGCTACTAAGGCCGCGGGAGGCGCGCTGAGAGGCAGGGCCCAGGAGGAGCCCCTGGGGAAAAGGAATGCGGACATAGCTGGACAAAAGTATATGCAAAGAAAAAAGGCGCACTGGAGAGAGGACCCTCCCTACCCCAAGAGAAGAAAACATACCCTTGAACAACAGAACATTAACCAGGGCAAGCCCAAGACGTCCAACCTGAAGAAGGTCAGTAACAGTCGAGATCCACCAAGGGAGCGAGCCCGCTCCCATCCAGAGAGGGGACTGGCGGCAGACTCCCATCTGGGCTACAAGAGTCAAGGAGTGGTGGCCATCCGAGGAAACCATGATGGGATAAAGTCACCTCACGTTCAAGCAGGGGACGAGTGCACTGGGCTGGTGGATAAGGAGGAGAGGACCGCCTCCCTTTCTTTGCCGATAGTCTCTGTGTCCGGCTTGTGAGTGGCAGAGCGCCTGCCCACCGTCTGCCATCGGCCAGGCTGGGTGCTGGATCTATCCGTGGGCCTGTGCTGGTCGTCCGGGGAGTCCGGAGATTGCAGCCCCAGGATTGCCTTGGCCTCTCGCAGCGAACTAAGCTGTCTCAGCTTGCCTTCGTATTTAACAATGATGCGGAAAGGATGTCCCCAGGCATAAGCAATCCCTTTCTCCCTCAGATGGAGGGTGACTGGACGAAATTCCCTCAGTTTGATCAATGTGACAGCCGCGAGGTCCTGGAAAAGCATTGGGGAGTGACCTCTGAACTTCAAGGGATGCGAGTCTCGCGCTTTCCGCAGGATGAGCTCTTTTAGCTGAAAATCGTGTATGCATGCCAATATGTCTGGTGGCGGAGCCGATCCACGGCGTGGCAGCCCCACACGGTGGACCCTGTCAATTTGGATGTCGCTTGTGTGTTCCGAGCCCAGCACCTGGCGGAAGAGGGCCTGGGTAAATTCCCTGATGTCGCTGCCTTCGGCCCCAGATTTCACCCCGCGAATGCGGACGTTGTTGCGGCGGGACCGGTTCTCCAAGTCCTCCGCGTCCCCTTGGAGCTCGATGTGTTGTTCCCTGAGTTTTAGGATCTCCTGCTGCATCATCTCTATTTCCTCAGCGCAGGATGTCTCGTGGTCCTCAAGAGTCGCTACGCGGTCTCCGATCTCCACCACATCGGGCCTCACCTCTTTAAGGTCCGCTGCCAGTTGGCCTTTGAGCTCCTGTAGGTCCTCTCTCAGGGTGGCGAAGAGCGACATCATAAAAGCCTTCGTTGCGGGTGCGTCTGACCCCTCCTGCGGTCCGGAGGCCTCACCTTCCACGCGCCCGACTGCGCCCTGCGAAGGGGCCTTCAGCAACATCTCCTTCACTGAGCGCTCTTTTTCGGAGCGCTCTTTCTTGAGTCTAGCGCTCACCATCTGGGCCTCGGCGAGGACCCTGGTCCCCCACTGCTGGCTCTGAGTGCTGTGGCCTGAGCCCCCGGTGTTAGCCCCGGACCAAGGCCTCCTGGAAGATGGGGGTGCACCGAACCGCGTGCATGCCTGGCGCCACTGCCTCGGGCGTGCGCCTCCCTGTACCCGGCCTCGCGGGGGACCCCGCACTCTATGCCTAAGGGCCCAGTCGACAGACGATCCTCCACTGGTGTGTAGCTACGAACCTCGGCACAGAGGGGGCGGATGCAGAGGGTCGCAGAGGAACGCAGAGGGTCCAAGGCGGCAGGTGAGCCAGTGCCTAGTCCAGTCTGTGACCTCACTGTCCCGCGGGGTAACCGGCCAGCCACCTCTGGTGCTCGGCCCCAGCAGCAGCCTCTGTAGGCCCTCCAATGGCGATGCTTATAGGGCAAGCACCTCGCTGCGGCAGTCCCACGTGCGCATCTGTGCGTCGCAGAGGTCGGGGGCGGTGGCCCACATCAAGACAAGCACCTCCCGGCCGTCCAGCCCCCCGACCCAGCTTCGCGCTCAACGCTCAGCTGTCCAGGAGGTGTAGGCCGCGTCTCCAGGCCCAGGCCGATCAGGGTGTCTCGGCGGCCGGGGGCCCCGCTGCATGCGCAGGTGATTCCTTCTGACGATCGAGGGGCTTGCCGCAAGTGCCGATGATCTCCAGGCGCAGCCCCGCCTCCGCCGGCCCGCGCCAGTCGCTGGAGCCCGTCACCGGCCTCCAGGCACCCCCCGCAGGCTAGGCCGTGCACACCGGCACTCTGCTAGTAAAGCTGTGCTGTGGCTCCCCGGATCACGGAGCCTGCCACCATCCGCCCAGGAAAGGGCCGGGACGCCACTCCTCCGGTGCTCCAGGGCCGGGCACACCAACGGGTGCGCAGACGCTCGTGCGACGCCGCCACTGGCTGCCCGAGCGTGCACAGGCCGCCGATTGCTGTGAGAGGCCGCCGACCCTCCGCTCCCACCGGGAATTGCCGTGGTCGGAAGCGAGTCTGCAGCTCGATCTCGCCTCAGGTGAAGCCTGGCATGAGGTAGGGGCAGCACTGCGTCCCACTGCCCGAAAAGCAGTTAAATGGTGAGCATTAACAAGGCTATTGTGCTCGGCGAGGCCGGAGGGACCGCAAGACACGTCCTACATGGCCGCCATCTTGGCCACGCCCCCCGGAAGGGTGTTAATTTAGAGGCCGTTAGCTTGAAGAACTCAATTGGGAGCCCGTTGGGTCCCATAGCCTTTCCGGAGCGTATACCTTGTATTGCAACTTGTAGCTCCTCTTCTGTTAGGTCTCCCTCCAGAGACTCTCACTGTTCGGGAGCAAGGCATGAGACCGGGATAGTAACCAATAGGTCTTGGGAATCAAGAGCGGAGGTTGTGGTAGGGGATGTGTATATTTTGTCAAAGTAGGAGGCAAATGCCTCTGCTATCTCTTGTGGGTCCTGCAGGTCCTCCCCCCCCGTAGCCCCCTTAAGAGGGAAACCCAACGATGGGCCTCATCCCGTTTCTCCAGCCAAGCCAATAACTTACCCGCCCTCTCCCCTTGTTCATATAGCTTATGTTGCAAGTCCTTTTGTTTGGATTTAGCTGCCTCTGTCAAAAGCTGCATATAGTCCTGTTTCTTAGCGCCCCGGGTTTGTCTGGCTGACTCCTCATTAGTAAAAGCTATTTTTCCCTCCTCTTCCAGGATCTCTCTCTCTAGTGTTTCTATGTGTGCCGTCAGTTCTTTTTTATGCCCCACCATTAGAGCAAGAGCCGGGCCTTTGATGATGGCCCCAAATGCTCCCCGCAGGGTTTGCGGTGAAGCCACTGAGCCAACATTTTCGTTGAAGTATAAATCAGTGTCCTTGAGCAATTCTGCTTTTATATGTGGAATTCTTAGCGACCATGGGTTAATTGTAAGGGTTGTGTGTCTGGGTTGAGAGTCCAATGCCATCTGGGCAAGGACTGAGGAATGATCGTTGATACCTCTCGCAAGACACCTGGCCTCGGTGAAACTAGGGATGTCTTCTGTGTGCGTCAATAGATAGTCTATACGTGACTGTCTATCATGGGCTCCTGAGTGGAATGTGAACTGGTGGGCCATCGGGTTGAGATGTCTCCAGATATCCACCAGGCCGAAGGCCGAGAGGAAGTCTGCCAATTTTGACCTGTCATGGGGGTCCCGTATGGGGGGCGTCGATCAATCAGTCCATTCACAGTCAAGTTGAAGTCTCCATCAATTACCAAAGTCCCCATTGGGAGGTCTAAAATAAATTTACTAAGCTCTGCTAGTATTGATTGTTGCAGGGCTGGGGGGATATATATGGATAGCATGTTGAGTGGCTTCCCCTCCCATATTCGGGTCGCAGCTGCGAATCTGCCCTGAGTATCCACCCATGTTTTATGAACTATGCATGGGCAGCTCTTACGGATGAGAATGCCTGTCCCTCGTGAACCAGAGGTGAACCCTGCATGGGCTACTAGTCTGTACCGCCATCTATCTAGAGTCCAGCAGATATTACCAACAAGATGTGTCTCCTGTAATAGGACTATCTCAGGCGCCTGGCGTTTTAGATACTGAAGGACGACCCCTCGTTTGAGTTTGTCTCCAAACCCATTCACATTCCAGGTGAGGAATTGGAGAGCTCTTCCCTTTATGCTACCCATAATGATATTTGTGTGTTATTCGGATTACTAAGTATTGGGTTATGTGTGTAGTTCCCCTTCCATGGCGGACCCAGGACAGAGACATCCCCGCCGCATTACGTTTGTAGACACAGGAATATGGTGTTTTCTCCCTCCCCGTCGCAATGACTGAGCTAGAACATAACTTAAATTTCCCCTCTTCCCCAACTTGAACATACCCATCCCCCCTCCCTGCACGGCGGAACTGGAACCACCTGCCTCCCCAACATTGCAGAGTGCCTGTCGCCCACCCCTGGAAAATCGGTGGTGCGTGGGACGACCCTGCCCCCAGTATCAAGTAGACAATATTAGAGCCTGTTCATTGATCTGGTGGGAATAGGTTGCCCACGCTACCCCAGCGCACCCTGGTTCCCACAGTAGCATCTTATATCGTTAGCAGGTCCCGCTCCAGAGGAGGAGTGTTCAGTTCAGGTTAGTCGTATTCCTGTTCCCCCTTGGACTCCAAATTCCCTTTGTTCATTCATTAGTGTCCACATTCCGTACCTGCGCTGTCAGATTAGCGCCCAAATCGTCTGTCACTTCTCTTTGTTCTCGGGTCAGAGTTGCTCACTCGCGTTTGTCTGTCTGAGTGCATTTCCCAACGGTGCGCCAATCCTCCAGCCAGTCCCAGGCCTACTCCGGACTGGAGAAGAACCACACCTTACCTTCCGCTTCAACCCTCAATTTAGCAGTGAATAACATGGCATATTTAAGCTCTTTCTCCCGTAGGGCCTTTTTGATTTCCAAGAAACTGCGGCGTTGTCTCTGTACCCTGAGCGTAAAATCCAGGAAAAATTTGATTTTGCTGCTTTCGAAACTGATCGGTGGAGTTTTGCACGCCACTTGGAGGATTACGTCCCTGTCACAGAAGTTGAATACCCGTGCCGAAATGGGCCCCGGAGGTGAGCCCGGCCTTGGTCTCCCTTCGGGTACCCTGTGTGCCCTTTCTATCGAAAAATACTTAGACAAGCCTTGGGGTTTCAGGTGTTTCATGACTAGGTCTTCTACGAAGAGATCCGTTGCTGGGCCCTCCACGCGCTCTGGAACGCCCAGAATTCGAACGTTGTTTGCGCCGGGCTCTCCCTTCATAGTCATCCAGTTGGTTTTCCATCCTCTTCGTACATATTTGTAAGCCCTTCATTTGTTTTTTGAGTAAGGACGTGTCAGTGACTAGCGAGTTAGTGGTGGTCACCACTTCTTTAATTCTAGCATTCGTGTTGCGAATGTCTGCCCTGATTAGGGAAACTTCAGTGGAAACCGAATCCATTCAGGATTCTATAGAAGTGCGTACAGTGGTAATTGCGGACATAATATCTTGTATGGTCAAGTCAGCATGTTTCCCATCCTGCTGTGTCATTGCCCCCTCACTTCGTGCCTCTTCAGCTCCTTTCGCTTGTGTGCCAGTCCCCTGTTGCCATGCATATTTGTCCAGTTTTGCCTGTAGCGAGGTGCGGCTGCTCCTTCCTCCCGCCATTGCTGCACTCTGTGGACCTCCAAGGGTGTGCACAGGAGGGTCGGAGTCCGCCGGCTACTCACTGCCGCCTGCTTGGGCCGCTGTCCGATGGCCCTGTCCAGCCTGTCTGCTTTCACCTGCCAATTCTCCTCCCAGACGTGCACCACCCTTCCTGCAGTTGTTGTTACTGGGCACCAAGCGTGTTCTTGTTGTGCTGGTGTGTCGCAGAGAGTCCCGCATGGGCTCCGGTCTCCATCTACCTCTGCCACGGGGCCCTGGCTGTTCTCTTCCCCCGTCTTATAATTGCTGGCTTTCACCCACGGGCGTCCCGACTGGGGGCCACCGATCTTGTGTGGCTCACTCCGCGTGGGGTTACCAGCGGGCGACACTAGTCGAATTCAGTTCTGCAGCGTGGGGCAGACCATATCCCATCCCCCCTGGGGCCTGCTCCGTGTGGCTAGATCGCTGGGGGCCCCCCCGCAGCTGCACTCGTACCTGGCGCAGATCTACACGCCTCGTCTCAGTTGCCTTGGCGCCCAACTCCCCGAGGGCTCGATCCGCTAATCTCCATTTGGCCCACGCTGCGACATCTGATGGGCCGCTGGGCCGAGACCGGGTCCGACCCTCCTTCAGGCTGCCCGGTGCGAGCTGACTCTTCTCCCACACTTTTTTCAGTGGCGGGCACCAGCCACGGTCACCTCCGCTGTGCTGAGATCAAAGCGAGCGCCCCGGGCGGACGATGTTCTCCAGAAGCCTCCCTCTGGGTAACGGCGAGCACTCAGCCAGGTGTCGGTGGGCCGAAGGGGCAGCCAGCACTCCCGCTCAGCGGGTCGAAACCGCCTCCTCACTCGGCACGCCTGCCGCGAATCAGCCACGCGCCTGACGGAGCCACGCTCTCCCACCCTGGCAGCCGCCGAGAGTGCTTATTTCCGGGGCGTTCACAGCGTGTCTTTCAACTAGGCCTCTCGAGTCCAGCGAGTTTGCCTGTTTCTTCGATTCTAAGCGCCAAACTACTGCTTCGCTAGGTCAGGGGGGTGCCTGGGTGCTGGGCAGCTTTGATTCAGCTCACATTGTCAGATTAATGTGCGGATTTATTCGATGCCGGGCATGGTGGGCCGGAGCCACGTTAGTGTGCGGCCATCTTCCTCAGCATTTGGCCACGCCCCCCAGTTTGGCTATTTTTATATCACTTACCCATGTGTAACCTGTTACTGTCTTGACTTGACTTTATTTGGATTGATTGTTAATTTTCACATATAATTCAGAAAGTATGATAACTCTGGTGATCTATAAAAATGGTCATGCCAGAAAGGGTGACTGTGGTATGATTGTTGGTTCACCAAAATCCTATCACACGTGTATGGCAATTTATGACGTAAAAGGTTGAATCCTTGTCGGAACCTAAAGTCCCTCAAGGGAATTTGAAGAGTTAAAGGATGGGCAAGGATTGAAAACACAGAAAGTAACCAGGATTTTTGGTTCACAACGCTATTTTGATCATGGACACCAGGGAAAGCATAGGAAGTGGCTGTAGTATCAAAGGCAAAGCCATTGATATCATCGGCTAGCCCCAAGTTCCCCTAATTGACGTTTATGACTCTGATGTACATATATCATGGTCACGGTGATAGTTTAAACCTCATTTAGATGAATTAGATAATGTTCATGTTGGTAAACTTAGTAGATGAGGCATCAGATGCCAGATTTTGTCACAAGTCTCTGGCAGTGCTGAATCAATCAGGTGACTTTACTACCACTCATTATCGCACCTTCTGTCAATTATCTTTATTATGGCTCTACAAAGATAGGCAAAGCCTTGTAATTTTTACCAAGCAGTGCTGCATCAGTGTAATAGCCCCAGTAAATAATGCTTTCCAGAGGGCAGTTTTACAATCGTAGGAGTAGTAAAGTGTCCTAACTTTACTACTCCTAAACTGAGAAAAATCCTAACTTTAAGACTTTCGGTATTCACAGAAGGCATTTAGGAGTCCTAAAGTTAGGAGTCCTAACTTTACTACTCCTAAACTGAGAAAAATCCTAACTTTAAGACTTTCGGTATTCACAGAAGGCATTTAGGAGTCCTAAAGTTAGGACTACTAACTTCTGTGAATACCGAAATGAGTAAGTGCCTTCTGTGAATACCAAAATGAGTAAGTGTATTCTGTGAATACCAAAAAGTACTAACTTTACGTTTTTGACGTAAGTTAGTTCTGTGAATCAGGCCCGTAATACATATGAGGGAATCTTCTTTGGATCCCTCATCCTGAGAAAGATGTTCTATACATATAATTTAGAGGCATTCATCCAATATTTAAAGTATGTGTTTTGTCCAACCAGGCGCACAATAAACCTCTTCTTTTCATATATTTATCACACCTGAGTTCAAACCAGCCTCTGATATACCATCTCTGTCATGCCAAAGTCAATGCCATATACATATGTGCCACTGAGACACTTCCAATTTATAAAACACTAGCATAAATTCACAAAAGGGCTTATTCTGTGAAATAGAGTCAGCCATTTGCACCCATATAATTTTGCACACCTAACATAATTAATGTGTGTAAATCTTTGGAAATCATCCCCAGAGATTTTTCTATAAGGAAGTGACTTACTCCAGAAATAAGTAGTAATTTGCCCCTGCATATCTTCATCACAATCTACAGAGCTAGAATTAATTTATGCCTAATTATAACTCAGTTAAGAATATGTTTCTCAGGCATAACTTCCTCTGTATACATAGGTGTAGTTGCAAGGGAGATAACAATGAAAAGGGAGAGAGCAGAATAGTTGCTATGGTCATGCAATGCAGAATTAGTGAATAGTCTAGAGTTTTCAAACCTATTGATAAAACTAATAATATAGAGTTTCAGCATTTCCACCATCAAGGTCCATTCCTCTAGCAAACAGAAGGAAAATCAATTCATTATTTTTTCACCATGATGAGTCCAAATACACGTGAACAGGGTCAAGAATATTATTTAGTCAAACAATTGTTGACGCTGGTTACATTTCTTACAGTATCAGAATTTTTTAGGCGGATGGTATATTAGCTAATTAGATGAAATTGCTAGTAACAATCAGGCCTAGAGACAACTTTTGGTATACTTGTTTTAATATATCTGGCGTATAGCAGTAATGAACGATTCTGTATAGCATTGACAAATTTCTGATTAAGAATGACTGTCCCAGACCCACAGTTAGAGGGAACTGCAGATCTTGTGTTCATTCTGGATGTCCTTGGTGTACTCTAAGATTTAGGAAACACTTGATTGGCCTCCCCAACCTGTACTCTCAATGGGATAGCTCTCCATAGCTTTCTGTCAAGGTCCTGGTTGAAGGCACCAAATTAGAAGCTGCACTCTGGGTTATGCCAACGTGTCTCCTCTCCTAAATTAAGTCCATTGACATGTAGCAAATGTGGCCCCTTCTTGATAATGATCATGAAAATAGTAAGTCCTGTGTGAAGATTGATTGACTCTACCTTTGGTGCTCTTTTTATTATGCTAGACTTTGATGACCCAGCATATTTTTAGTATGAAACAGCTGTGATTTGTTAGTTATCTGAGGAGTCACACTGGGATTGGTGGGATGTCACCACAGAGGTGCGCTGCCATTCTTTGGTTACTGTCAAAGCTGCGCAGTGATTGGGTGACCTTTGGCATAGTCGTGCTTAGATTAGCTGTTGATTGCTAGCTTGTTTTCTATAGTTTTTAGATAGTTTTGAGTGAAAATAACCAGTGCTGTGTTAAAAAAGAGTAACGTTGCTAGAGTACATGCTACAGAGGGACAGAAGTTACCTGTAGTGGGTAGATCTGCACATGAAATGACGATGGACAATGTTTTTTATACGTGCACCTGGATTTCTGAAAGGCATGAATGTACCTCTTCTGACAATGACTTGCTGTTTCCTTGAGAGGATGCCTTTAACGTTAGAAAACTAGATTTCCCAAGACAAATTATGAATGATTGAAAGCTGTTACCTAGACCTACACAATTTGAGGCATTATGCAAATTGGATCAGAGGGCTACAGAGCAGGAGGAAAGTAAATGAAGAAGCAGGTGAAGAGTTCATTTTAACAATGGTTGGCGAGCAAGTAGGATGGACAAGAGAAATTCTGGTGGGAGAACATAATGGTGGGTGTGAGAGTTTTTCCTGCAATAATCAAAGAGACAACAAACAGAAAAAAAACATGAGGGAGACAGGGAGAAGCAGAGTTGAGATTGGGATTCAGATGAAGACTATACCCTTTTAAATGATCTTTTGAATTCCAGATGGCCTCCATATACTGATGGCATCAGACACAGGGGCAGGGTTCCATACTACCTGATGCGGCAGCAGCAGGAGATGGTGCAGGTGTACAATCACGGGGATTGATTATGCTTACAGATGTGAGTGCTCCAGCGAGTACCCCACCTGAGAATTCATTGACAGCTTTGCCGAGTACTAGCATAGATACTGCTGTTATTTCTTCAACTTCAAGTGACATACATGCTGCTACTCTTACAATTGAATCTACAAAGGAGAGGGATATTAATTTTGGGCTTTTAAACATTGAATTTGAGAACGTTTGCAGGGAATCATTGACACAGATAGGTTATTGTTATACAATGTGGGTTAAATGAGAGATACCTGCTCAAAGAAAGAAGCAGCAAGACAGCAAACATGGCAAATGATACGCTTGAAAGATTGGCTGATGAGAGTGAGATTGACATCAAGAGAATGAGAAATGTGCAGAGAAATTATAAAATGTATTTGACTAATGATGAAATAAAATAATTGGATTGTATAACCTTATGAGCTCACATTAAGGATTTAGTGGAAAAGACAAAGGATCTGAGGGATTTGAGAAATACAGAGAAAGGTTGAAGAAAGGGATTACTAATTAAAAAAACGTTTCAGTTGTGGGGAAGAAAGGAAGGGTGTCTACTAGTGATTGGGAGTTAGAGAATGTTTCAGAGTTTCTCCTGAGAGAAGTACATGAAGAGAATGATGTGCACATGCCTTGGATGAGGGGTCATCAAATTGTGAGAGGAACCAGGAAAATGGTACAAGGAGGTTTATAGATTGAGAGCGATTTTGTTGATTGCTTGGACTGATTTGAATGCGTTGTTTGAGATTGTTGATCCCAGTGATTTGTGGTCTGAGTGTAAGGTTGCTATTGCTTGGCCAAATGAGGAACCAGCTAGGTTTGCGCCTAATAATGCTCCTTCTGAGGTGGTTACTGACAAGTGCAGAGAAGTAATAGAACATTTGAAAAAGAAAGTAGCGAAGAAAGAAATCAACTGCTCAATGATTTTAGATCTACACAAGAGCCGAAAAAGTCAGTGCATGCTTATTATGAAAGTCTTACGTAGATTTTTAAGAAACACAATGGAGTTGAATATAAGGAGAAAGATGGTTTTGTTTCCACCTTCATTATGGCTTTACATCCAGAGCTTAGTTCACAAATGCAGAGTGTGACGTGCTGACAAACTAAGGGTATAAATTTGATCCTGGAGTATGTCAAATACTGTAAAGATTGGTTTGTTGCGAAGCAGAAAAAGATCACATTGAAGTTGATGGATGTCCGGACAAAGAAGTATCAGAGATATGGTAGGAATCAGTTGATGGGTTCCAATTTGGGTTTTGTGTTGCCTGATAAAACTGGAATGAATGCAATGTCTTTAATGCAAGGTGTGAGAATGGGAAATGAGATGGTGCTAATGGAACATCATGAAAGAGGGGTTGTGAATAATTCTGGAATGAATGCAAATATTGACATGTTAAAGGAGAGCACGACTTGGGGGGCGTGGCTAACCGCCTAACATGGCGGACGCAAAGTAGTGAAGCTCCGTGACCGGACCCAATAATCCGGCAAACCCTGGTGTTCCGGGGGGCCATCCAAGGCCCGTTTCTCCCCTGATGCCCGCACAGACTGCAAGGGACGCAGTTTTGCTAACATACGCCACATGCAATGCCCAGAAATAGAGGATTGACTGCGCCGCAGAAACCAAGCGTGGCATCACTTCCTGAGGTCTGCTGAACGGACTGATACTCACTGCGGGGCACTGCAGACTCCTGGGCTCCTGTCCGGAGCGTCCTGCGGTGTCTGGCGTGTGGGTTGCCTACCAGCGCTGCTGAACTGCCAGGGGCTGCCCGCAAGTGGTGAGTGGAATGCTGCACCGACCCACTCTGTGAGGCTCCGGGCAGATGCGACCTGCTGCCTTCTCTGACTGAGCTGCAGCGTGACTGGGCTGGCGCCGACCAGAGCCACGGGGGATCTGCTGCGGCCCTGGGATGACAGCGGAGGCGACCTGGCATACGCCGACCTGGGAGGATCAACCCCGGAACTGGATGACTGCTGAAGCGGCCCTGCGGGCCTTGGCCCGAATCTACCGACTTCTGGGCGGGACCTCTGCCAGCCGGCCCTGCAGGAAGGAGCCACGAGGAGCCCTGAGACGAGCGCGCTCCGTGCTGCGGAGGGCCTTCAAGACACATGCGAACTCCGTGGGCCAAGTCAGGCAGGTGCTGAGAGATCGGCCTTGAGACCCCAAATTTGAGAGGGGACGCGGCCCTGTCCGCGATCCGTTCCACCTCCCGGCCCTGCAGGAGCAATCTAGGCAAGGCATCTAACTGTGAGTATCATTCCCCCCTGCCTGCTTGAGCGCCCCTGAACTGACTATCAGAGAGGACGGGGACTACTTGGCCACTACGAGGAGGCGCACTGCAGTTTGGGGGCGCTCGCCTGCTCCTGGCGCCTTAGGGCGGAGTGGACGGGGTGCTTTCCCATCAGAACAGAAGTGGCCCTCCCCTGAGGACTACCTGATCACTGCTGGGGGACTCACTGCGGACTGGATGCGTTCACATACGCTCAGCACCCTAGAGTGGAATAAATGAGGGGCCCTCCTACCCTCATCACGGCGGCCCCCCCTTGAGCTCAGACCGGGACACTGGGGGGCTCCCACAGCGGACAATATAATACAGTCTGATCGCACTAAAGACACCTGATCTGTGCAAGTTACACAAGTGTCCGTAGTGAAGTGTTTGTTTTCCCTGCTGGCCGTGGCTGGGGAGGCCCCGTGGAACCGTTCCTGGCCTGCAGGCCTTAAGCTGACTGTCCACTCCCCTACACCTAGCTCCATACTGCCTGCTTGAGATAGGGGCCAAGAAACAATTGCACTTGCTGAAGAACCCCCAGGTTGAGGACCAAGTAGCTGTTAAGGTGCCCCCGGGGAGGAGAACCCGCAGACCCCAGACGCTGCCACGCCCTGACGGTGACAGATCCTACTAGCCCGAGCACCATGGGGTGAACGAAGGGGAAGATGATGGGATTCGCTGCTGCACGCCCATCACAACAGGAGGACTCAGACAGCTCAACTCTGATGCCCCAATTGAGTTGCATCCCGCCGACCAACATGGAGGCCACCCCGGACAAGCTTGACATAATACTACAAGAAGTGAGAGACTCCCGCAAGGCAATAGAGCAGCAAATTGGCTCCCTGACAACCGGCCTCACGCTGCTCAAGGCAGATTATGACAAACAGGCCTCCACAGTGAACAGTAACCAGCATCTTCTAGCAGAGCTGCTCCCACAGCACAAGGAACGTACAGGGCAGATCGCACAACTACAGAGTCAAGTATCCAGCCTACAAGAAAGAGCCGAAAATGCGGAGGGTAGGGCAAGGAGGAACAATGTCCGCATAGTCAGGCTACCAGAATGATGCAAGGGCCCTAACCCTACCCGCTTTGTGGAACAATGGTTGCGAGAACATGTGGCCCCAGAGGGTTTGTCTGACTTTTTCTGTGTGGAGAGAGCCCATCGGATCCCTACCAGGAAGCCTATAGCGGGTGCGCCTTCACGCCCAATGGTCGCCCGCATACTTAATTATAGGGACCGTGACATGCTCCTCCGCCTCACCAGGGAGAAGTCCAATATCCAGTACCAAAATCAACGGATCTCTCTATATCCCGACTTCACTATACTGGTGCAATGACAGAGGGCCTCCTACCATTCGGTCAAACAGAAACTCAGAGCCCTGAATGTGCAATACGCCATATTATTCCCAGCCCAACTAAAGATCATGCACGACCAGAAGTCACATTTCTTTCGACAGCCTGGAGGCTGTTGGAGACTGGATAGATGTCACATTCCCCTCCCACATGTCAGGAAAATCATCACAGAGCATAGACCGGGGACCACGACCGAAGGCTGGAAGAGGCACACACCGTACCAGATTGTCTCGTAAACTCGGATCAAAGAGCCCATCCCCGGAGCAGGCCAAGCGAGGTAGAGAGGCAGCGCTTGCCGCAGCGGCGGCCTTCAGAGACGGACCCCCACTCCTCGCCGGAATCGTCTGAAGACACCACCATGCACTCAGACTCAGAGAATAGCATTACATTGTTTCCCACTGTCACACAGCAGACCGCAAATGACCCTTAGAGCCTAGTCCCTCAATGCACGAACAATTTGCCGAATCAACAGCAATTAGCATAATGTGTAGGCTGTATATTTCACTGCCTCCTTCCTACTCCCCCAGTTCTGCTTTCTCCTTCATGCTTGCCCAAAGTCCGGTCATCTACACTACTATCCGCAGCAGCATTAATCAAGGCGACATAGCTGCCTTCCCCCTGGCAAATGCAAACCAAACTCATCGAACTGTTTCAAATACTATGGGGTCGATTCCGATTCGGGCAGGAAAAAGCACCGACCGACTCGGATCCGGAAATAATACCGACCGGCACGTACCTGTGACGCCCAACACGCCAAGTACGATGCAAGGCGTGCAAAATCCGACCGACACGTACCGAAACCAAGTCGACCGACGGAGCCGCACGGAAAACAGCAATCCGGTCGGAAAAACACGCGAATCCAACCGACCGACACGCACCCGGAACAAATCCGACCGAACCGTACACGCGAACTCTAACCCGCAAAGTACGATGCAAGGCGCGAAAACCACGAGCGAGTCGGACGGAGGCCAAGCCGTACGACCGACACGCATACAAAACCGAGCCGAAGCAACACAAAACACCGCGACCGACGAGTACGCAGCATAGAAAACTGCACATACACAGCGTGAACGAAACGGAGAAGACCGTACGAGACAAATGCAGGGTCCGACTCGGTCACAAGAACGTTTCCAACATACACAGACAGTACAAAGGAAAATTCACCCAAAAAAGGCCAAACAAGCAATTACCAAGCCAATAAATACTGGAGGGGTGGGGACAGAGAACAAAGACACACCCACAACTCCACCCATATAAAGGACACAAATCACAACCATGAGCCTTTGCAAATGCCATTCCACTGCCAGCACCCAAGAGAAAGCAACCACACACCCACAGCTCATCCCTCACACAAGCCACACACCATCAGCACACCAACAAATACCTACCTCACATACACCCAGCAAAACACACACTCACACACCCTCACCTGCACACCAACACACACATCACTCACCATCACCACCCATCACCATGCCCCCCAAGAAGAATCCCAAGTTCCTAGATTGTGAATTGGAAGTCATGGTAGAGCGAGATCCTCAGGGTAGAGCCACAGCTGTTTGGCACACTGGTCCAACAGACCCCCATCTCCCAGAAAACCAAGATGTGGGAGAGGATCATCAACAGGGTGAACGCACAATCACCATGTCGGCGCACAAAGAGCGACATCCAGAACAGGTGGTATGACGTGCGCAGGAGGGTACGGGACCTGCTCAAAAAGACTACATCAACAGCCAACACACCGGCAGTGGCCCTCCTGCCAAGCCAATATACCTCAGGCCCTGGGAGGAGAAGGTGCGGGCCATCCTTCCGCCAGTGAGCGTATATGGACTAGAGGACATCCCAGAGCCTGGTGAGTACACAACAAATGTACACAATATACTGCCACAAAACACACACACATCACTGTCAAGGGAGAGTCAAAGCATGCACTCATAGCAATTACACAGCAACTAGAACAGAATCATCCCAAAATGTGTATGTCAGTCAGATAAACACAACACATGTCATCAAAAAAGTCACATCCAACTGTGCCATCACATGTACAAACACAACTACAACTACAGCTAGGCAGTGGCACAAATAGAACTAACAAACACATCCAGACATGTAGCCACCACAACAACACCAACACACAGTGAAGACCACTCAAAGGAAGGAATTCTGTGTATGCTGGCCAAGTCAGTGTAGCCAATAGCATCATGGGAGTCGCAGTCACACATATTGCCCCCCCACAACTGTCCCATCAACACCACCATGAACCATGCGCACATCACAGGGAGTGGAGAAGGACTCACAAGATGGCTGACACTGGCAACTGCTGTGGGGAGCACAAGGCCCTGCTGGCAACTGTGCACCAACAAACAGCAGGACACCACTGACTGACATCCTGAGAGACAACTTCCACTCCCTGCAATGCAAGCACGTTCCATGGTGGGATATCTGGCTAGCTGGGTGGGAAGGAGGACTTGCAGCACTGACCATAGTCACAAGCACCTCCCCTCACACACCCCCAACACAAACTCCACAGAACCCACCTGGTAGAATGCAATGCCCCCATCCTAACACAAGATCCCACAAAGAACCACCACCCTGGGTTATGTTGTGTGAAGCACAGGGCCACTCTTGGGACTTTTAGCCAAACAACTGCCAGGACAACACGCCCAGCCATCCTGTCAGCACAGCCAGCCCACCCCACAGGGAAGCAGAGTCAAAGGAAGGAAGCATGGGCATGCTGGGAAGGGGGTGGAGGCAATAGCATGATGGGAGTCGTAGTCACTGATCTTGGTCACCCCCACAACTGTCCCATCAACACCACCCTGAACCATGCTCACATCACAGGGAGGGAGAAGGACTCACAAGATGGCTGACACTGGCTACTGCTGTGGGGAGCACAAGGCCCTGCTGGCAACTGTGCACCAACAAACAGCAGGACACCACTGACTGACATCCTGAGAGACAACTTCCACTCCCTGCAATGCAAGCACGTTCCATGGTGGGATAACTGGCTGGCTGGGTGGGTGGGAAGGAGGACTTGCAGCACTAACCATAGTCACAAGCACCTCCCTCACACACCCCCCAACACAAACTCCACAGAACCCACCTGGTAGAATGCAATGCCCCCATCCTAACACAAGATCCCACAAAGAACCACCACCCTGGGTTATGTTGTGTGAAGCACAGGGCCACTCTTGGGACTTTTAGCCAAACAACTGCCAGGACAACACTCCCAGCCATCCTGTCAGCACAGCCAGCCCACCCCACAGGGAAGCAGAGTCAAAAGGAAGGAAGCATGGGCATGCTGGGAAGGGGGTGGAGGCAATAGCATGATGGGAGTCGTAGTCACTGATATTGGTCACCCCCACAACTGTCCCATCAACACCACCCTGAACCATGCTCACATCACAGGGAGTGGAGAAGGACTCACAAGATGGCTGACACTGGCTACTGCTGTGGGGAGCACAAGGCCCTGCTGGCAACTGTGCACCAACAAACAGCAGGACACCACTGACTGACATCCTGAGAGACAACTTCCACTCCCTGCAATGCAAGCACGTTCCATGGTGGGATAACTGGCTGGCTGGGTGGGTGGGAAGGAGGACTTGCAGCACTAACCATAGTCACAAGCACCTCCCCTCACACACCCCTCAATACAAACTCCACAGAACCCACCTGGTAGAATGCAATGCCCCCATCCTAACACAAGATCCCACAAAGAACCACCACCCTGGGTTATGTTGTGTGAAGCACAGGGCCACTCCTGGGACTTTTAGCCAAACAACTGCCAGGACAACACTCCCAGCCATCCTGTCAGCACAGCCAGCCCACCCCACAGGGAAGCAGAGTCAAAAGGAAGGAAGCATGGGCATGCTGGGAAGGGGGTGGAGGCAATAGCATGATGGGAGTCGTAGTCACTGATATTGGTCACCCCCACAACTGTCCCATCAACACCACCCTGAACCATGCTCACATCACAGGGAGTGGAGAAGGACTCACAAGATGGCTGACACTGGCTACTGCTGTGGGGAGCACAAGGCCCTGCTGGCAACTGTGCACCAACAAACAGCAGGACACCACTGACTGACATCCTGAGAGACAACTTCCACTCCCTGCAATGCAAGCACGTTCCATGGTGGGATAACTGGCTGGCTGGGTGGGTGGGAAGGAGGACTTGCAGCACTAACCATAGTCACAAGCACCTCCCCTCACACACCCCCAACACAAACTCCACAGAACCCACCTGGTAGAATGCAATGCCCCCATCCTAACACAAGATCCCACAAAGAACCACCACCCTGGGTTATGTTGTGTGAAGCACAGGGCCACTCCTGGGACTTTTAGCCAAACAACTGCCAGGACAACACTCCCAGCCATCCTGTCAGCACAGCCAGCCCACCCCACAGGGAAGCAGAGTCAAAAGGAAGGAAGCATGGGCATGCTGGGAAGGGGGTGGAGGCAATAGCATGATGGGAGTCGTAGTCACTGATATTGGTCACCCCCACAACTGTCCCATCAACACCACCCTGAACCATGCTCACATCACAGGGAGTGGAGAAGGACTCACAAGATGGCTGACACTGGCTACTGCTGTGGGGAGCACAAGGCCCTGCTGGCAACTGTGCACCAACAAACAGCAGGACACCACTGACTGACATCCTGAGAGACAACTTCCACTCCCTGCAATGCAAGCACGTTCCATGGTGGGATAACTGGCTGGCTGGGTGGGTGGGAAGGAGGACTTGCAGCACTAACCATAGTCACAAGCACCTCCCCTCACACACCCCCCAACACAAACTCCACAGAACCCACCTGGTAGAATGCAATGCCCCCATCCTAACACAAGATCCCACAAAGAACCACCACCCTAGGTTATGTTGTGTGAAGCACAGGGCCACTCTTGGGACTTTTAGCCAAACAACTGCCAGGACAACACTCCCATCCATCCTGTCAGCACAGCCAGCCCACCCCACAGGGAAGCAGTGTCAAAAGGAAGGAAGCATGGGCATGCTGGGAAGGGGGTGGAGGCAATAGCATGATGGGAGTCGTAGTCACTGATATTGGTCACCCCCACAACTGTCCCATCAACACCACCCTGAACCATGCTCACATCACAGGGAGTGGAGAAGGACTCACAAGATGGCTGACACTGGCTACTGCTGTGGGGAGCACAAGACCCTGCTGGCAACTGTGCACCAACAAACAGCAGGACACCACTGACTGACATCCTGAGAGACAACTTCCACTCCCTGCAATGCAAGCACGTTCCATGGTGGGATAACTGGCTGGCTGGGTGGGTGGGAAGGAGGACTTGCAGCACTAACCATAGTCACAAGCACCTCCCCTCACACACCCCCCAACACAAACTCCACAGAACCCACCTGGTAGAATGCAATGCCCCCATCCTAACACAAGATCCCACAAAGAACCACCACCCTGGGTTATGTTGTGTGAAGCACAGGGCCACTCTTGGGACTTTTAGCCAAACAATTGCCAGGACAACACTCCCAGCCATCCTGTCAGCACAGCCAGCCCACCCCACAGGGAAGCAGAGTCAAAAGGAAGGAAGCATGGGCATGCTGGGAAGGGGGGTGGAGGCAATAGCATGATGGGAGTCGTAGTCACAGCTCTACATCCCCCACCACATGGCCCAGCAAGCTCACACTCACGCATGCACATCCCACAGAGAGTGGAAAGGCCCACCAAAGATGTCTGACACTGTTGCAGTGTCGTGGGGAGCACAAGGGCATGCTGGGTACTGCACACCAACCAACAGCAGGACACCACTGTCAGCCATCTTGCCATTGCTCTCACACCCACACACACTGAACTCCCCACAAAAGCAAGTAAGTATGGGAATGCTGGGAAGTGGGGTGGAGGCAATAGCATGATGGGAGTCGTAGTCACAGACATAGCTCACCCCCACAACTGTCCCATCAACACCACCCTGAACCATGCTCACATCACAGGGAGTGGAGAAGGACTCACAAGATGGCTGACACTGGCTACTGCTGTGGGGAGCACAAGGCCCTGCTGGCAACTGTGCACCAACAAACAGCAGGACACCACTGACTGACATCCTGAGAGACAACTTCCACTCCCTGCAATGCAAGCACGTTCCATGGTGGGATAACTGACTGGCTGGGTGGGTGGGAAGGAGGGCCGGCTGTCAAGCAAACACAACCAATGCAGACCATGTTCACACCCCAAAAAATGCATAGAAATGCACAAATAATGCAGGACAATGTGCCACACCAATATCAACCCCTGACTGTGTAGGACTTAGGACAATGCAATGTACAGGCCCGCACCCAGAGGCACAGTCACAACTGTCATGTGTGTCAACCATTGATGCCTGCAGAAACATAACATACATTGTGTGTGTCTCCCAAAAACAGGTGATGATGAGGACACAGCAGCAGACGCTGAGGAGTCCCAGTCCCAGGCTCAAGAGGATGCGGAGCTCACTGGCGTCGTACAGCCTCTGTCCTCCTCGGACGATGAAGACCAACCTGGCACATCCGGTGCAAGTCTACATGCAGCACCAGCAGGACCACCAGCTGCAGCACCAGCAGGACCACCAGCTGCACCCCCTGCACCCACCCCTCCAACGACTGTCACCACAAATACCATCCCTGCCGACATGGACAGGACAAGGAGCAACACCAGCACAGGGACCCTGGGCCAACCTGGGGCCATGGACACCACCACCACCACCAACCCCCAAGGTGGACCAGGGTTATCTGTGCGTGCCACTGCACACACTGCACATGTCAGCAGGGGTGGTGGGAGGGGTTGGAGACAGAGGTCGCTGCTTGCAGACGTTGCTGGTGTGCATGATGACCCACAACTGGTACGCATAGCTGATGCGTACCAGTCCAGCACCGGAGATCTCAGCCAGGTACTGGGGCTCCTCAGAGACATGAAACAGCAGCAGGCTGCCCATCATGCCCGCTTGGACTCCCACATGTCCCACGTGGAGTCACACATGTCCCGCGTGGACTCACACATGTCCCGCGTGGAGTCCAAGTGGGATGCACTGCATGAGATGACGGCGGTGCACAGGGACATTTTACAATGCCTCCGCCAGATGAACAGCAACCAGTCCACACCTCCCTGTGTGCCAACAACATCTGGTGCCGAACAAACTGCAACTGCCACAGGGAGGGAGGATGACTCTGGCGGAGAGTCCCCTGCACCGCAGCAGCCTGTACTTGAGGGGCCCCCCAAGAAGAGGGGTCGTCCGAGGAGGGGCAAGTGAGAGGCCGATGGCCAAGCGCAACTCCCAGGAAGCCTGAACCTGTTCTGGATGTTCACCTTTGTGCACAGACTGTTCACCCTGTTGACGGCAACACTACTCCCACACATTGCATGGGGAGTACAAGTTGGACCAATGTCTCAGACAACTGTGGCCCCGATACTGGGGATTCTGTCTACCAGGACTTTCAATTCACCTAGGAACTTCGGATTGCAAGATTTATGTACAGCACTACCCATCCTATGCACTATTTACACAAATGTATCACAATAAACACACTAATACACCATACTTGCCTCTGTTGTGATTCCAACGTGGGTGCTGTTATGGGGATGATGAACTGCAAAATTACACTGTGTATGCGAACTGCAACAGCAAGGACAACACAGGCATGTGAGTAAAGGCAACGTGACACATATGAGGGAGACACACCACCAGGGCTACACAACACATACACACCTAGGCCATCTGACTCATTGCCTACACTGATGTTGCCAGGGAAGACAGAGCAATGCACAGACACCACACCCATTCCCAGTTGTAGTCAAGTAGCCCACAGGTGCAGTAAGCAAATGGCAGTCAAATGTGTGACCACAGACAACGCACATCACAAAGTGAAGCACAGGTTTATTACACAGTTGCAACATGTCGTAACCACTACAGATGCAAGGTAATCCCACCTGGCAGCGGGCACACAGTCAACAACTGTAGAAGGAAGGAAGTCCATGGGTGTGGCGCACATCACCTGTAGGGACACAACAGCTACCAGCCTGGAAGTGCAATCACGTCGTCGGTGGACACAGTTGACCAAACGAATCTGAAAGTACCCTGTGAAGGACAGAAATGACACACAGTCAAAAGCAATGGAGTACAGGACAGAACAGCAAAACTCATGCACAATACATGTTACAAGATACCCACCCAGAACCAAGTTAGCATGTCAACACTGTTGGGGAGTACAGCCCACCTGTAAGCACACATCGCAACACACATCCAGTCAAGTAGCCCATGGACACACTCCAACAGCACCAGAGCACCACCTACATATCATGCCAACTCACATCATTGACATGACACCTCAGGATACTCACATTCAGCTAAAGAAGTTGGTGATGAGATGTGTGCGGACATCACCATCATCATCATCATCATCATCGTCACTGGCATCGTGGTCCAGGCCAGGATCCTCCACAGGTGGCGGATGTTGGTCATTGTCATCCTGGATGAGAGGCAACTCCTTCCGCACTGCCAGGTTGTGGAGCATGCAGCAGACGATGATAATCTTGCACACTTTCGCAGGGGCATATGGGAGGGACCCTCCGGTCTTGTCCAGGCAGCGGAAGCGGCTCTTCAGGAGACCAAATGTCCGCTCAATCACTCTCCTGGTCCGACCATGTGCCTCATTGTAGCGCATCTGGGCTGGTGTCACAGGGTTCCTGAGGGGTGTCAGCAACCACGGCATGTTGGGGTATCCCGAGTCACCTACGGACAGACAAGTGCACATTAGCTGACTTGGAAAAGTGGGCGGAATACTACAGATCAGATCACACACAATGGCACAAAGTCAGTACACACCGACAAGCCAGGCACGCTGGTTCTGCATCTGTGCCATCATCCTGGGGATGCGACTATTCCTCATCACAAAGGCATCGTGTGCTGAACCAGGGAAACGGGCACACACGTGTGTGATGGTCATGTCTGCAAGACACACCACCAGTGCATTGACTGAGTGGTAGTGCTTGCGGTTCCTGTAGGCCTGCTCCTGGGCCTGTGGTGGTACCAAAGCCACATGTGTCCCATCAATGGAGCCAATGACATGCGGCATCCTCCCCAGGGCATAAAAGTCACTCTTCACGTCAGTGAGTCGTTGCAGTCTAGGGAAATAGATGTACCGGTTCAGGAATAGCAACATTGCCGCCAAAACATCGCGGAGCACACGGCTCAACATGGTCTGTGACATCCCACCAGCAGTCGCCACAGTATGTTGGAAGGTACCGGTGGCAAAGAAGTGTAGGGCTGCCATCACCTTCACCTTGGGGGTCAGCGCTGTAGGATACGGCCGGCCAGGCTGCAAATGTGGGGACAACTGCACTGCCAAATCCTCAATCAGCTGCCTGGTGAAGCGGTACCGTCGGATGCTGTCCCGTTCCACCATCGTTGCCAGGTCTGGGAATGGTCGATAGACAGCAGGAGCCCTGCAGTGCAGAGGAGAAGTAAGCAAGATTGTCAGTCACCCCACATATGCGGCATTGAACACACTCAATATCCCAACATACATCATTATGAGGCACAACTACATGAAGTGTGCAGTTCCGTAAGGACATGTATGGTACATACATGGCCAACATCTGTCAACACGGTCCAACAGGTGGCATCAATTAGTCCCAGGTTGGCCCATTGGATATCATGAGGCCGTGTCACAGTTCCCATCTCCTGCTGCCGTGTCACAATCACCCCCACAGTGACATGTGAGGACAGATGTGCCCCAGGCACCACAGCTCAACGACAGGTACATTCCCAGGGACCCTGTATTGCCACATGGACACTGGCATTACATGGAGTATCATGTATACACCACAGCAAAACAACCATGACCCCCACAGGTAGTGGCCCCACTTGCCACGGCAGGACAGACATGGACGTCTGTGACACACACACGCACAACATCAAAGTCCATGCACACACAACCTGGATGTGGAGACTGTCTCCCATTGTGCACATGAAATCAGAGACATTGTAAACACTACATGCACAAAGACTGTGGAGGACCATCACTATTGTGCCACTGGGACACCCTGGCTCAAACATACCGTCCCACATGGGACTCACGGGGTATGTGACATGACATACACATACACCACCGTGAAATGTGACCATGGCACATGCACAGATATGAACAGTTGCACATCACAGTGGTCATGTACACGTAACACCCAGGATCCTGTCCCCATGAACACGTGCACAGCCTGGGGGTGGCTTCCCACAGGTGACACCCACAGGACAACATGTACACCAACATACACACAATAGGAAATGCAGCCTTACATGCCTTATGATAAAGTTTGGACAGGCTGTCGTGATGTAGGTGTGCCCCTCACTCCCTGGGAGCTATCTGTGGCTGGCACATGTCCATCTGAGACAGGCATGCTGACATATGCCCGTCACATGTACAGTGATGCGTTGAACAGCAATGGACCGGTCGGTGCCCCCGGCCGGCCCATTGCATTTAATGTGTGTGGGTACGCGTTGTACCCCTGTACGCGTTGTACCCCTGTACGCGTTGTACTGCAATGGACCGGTCGGTGCCCCCGGCCGGCCCATTGCATTCAATGTGTGTGGGTACGCGTTGTACCCCTGTACGCGTTGTACCCCTGTACGCGTTGTACTGCAATGGACCAGTCGGTGCCCCCGGCCGGCCCATTGCATTCAACGTGTGCGGGTACGCGTTGTACCCCTGTACGCGTTGTACCCCTGTACACGTTGTACTGCAATGGACCGGTCGGTGCCGCCGGCCGGCCCATTGCATTCAATGTGTGCGGGTACGCGTTGTACCCCTGTACGCGTTGTACCCCTGTACGCGTTGTACTGCAATGGACCGGTCGGTGCCCCCGGCCGGCCCATTGCATTCAATGTGTGCGGGTACGCGTTGTACCCCTGTACGCGTTGTACCCCTGTACGCGTTGTACCCCTGTACGCGTTGTACTGCAATGGACCGGTCGGTGCCGCCGGCCGGCCCATTGCATTCAATGTGTGCTCACTTTGCCACTGGATTCAAGCAACCCTGGCTGATGACGGCTGAAATGCCAGAAACCGGTCCTAGGATGCTTGTTTCCGGTCCAGGGAAGACATGGCTTGGCAGTTCGGGCTGGACTGTTCCCATGAGGCACAGGGTCAGACTGATTTGCATATGGCCATGTCTGAACTGGGGTGGTGGAGTGAGCTAAAGAATGATGATGGATTAAACCCAGATCAGTTGACTGGGGGTGAGTGTTTGATTGGCTCAAACGTTCCGTCCATCATCTCCTTTTGTATCTCCCTGTACGCGTTGTACTGCAATGGACCGGTCGGTGCCCCCGGCCGGCCCATTGCATTCAATGTGTGCGGGTACGCGTTGTACCCCTGTACGCGTTGTACCCCTGTACGCGTTGTACTGCAATGGACCGGTCGGTGCCCCCGGCCGGCCCATTGCATTCAATGTGTGCGGGTACGCGTTGTACCCCTGTACGCGTTGTACTGCAATGGACCAATCGGTGCCCCCGGCCGGCCCATTGCATTCGATGTGTGCGCGTACGCGTTGTACCCCTGTATGCGTTGTACCCCTGTACGCGTTGTACTGCAATGGACCGGTCGGTGCCCCGGCCGGCCCATTGCATTCAATGTGTGCGGGTACGCGTTGTACCCTGTACGAGTTGTACTGCAATGGACTGATCGGTGCCCCGGCCGGCCCATTGCATTCGATGTGTGCGGGTACGCGTTGTACCCCTGTACGCGTTGTACTGCAATGGACCGATCGGTGCCCCGGCCGGCCCATTGCATTCAATGTGTGCGGGTACGCATTGTACCCTGTACGCGTTGTACTGCAATGGACCGATCGGTGCCCCGGCCGGCCCATTGCATTCAATGTGTGCGGGCACGCGTTGTACCCCTGTACGCGTTGTACTGCAATGGACCGATCGGTGCCCCCGGCCGGCCCATTGCATTCAATGTGTGCGGGTACGCGTTGTACCCCTGTACGCGTTGTACTGCAATGGACCGATCGGTGCCCCCGGCCGGCCCATTGCATTCAATGTGTGCGAGTACGCGTTGTACCCCTGTACGCGTTGTACTGCAATGGACCGATCGGTGCCCCGGCCGGCCCATTGCATTCAATGTGTGCGGGTACGCGTTGTACCCCTGTACGTGTTGTACCGCAATGGACCGATCGGTGCGCACCCATTGAAAATGGGCTTGCCTGGCAACGGACGCGTTTTTGAATTTCGAACGAGTCGGTTGCTGGAAAATCAGTTGGTCACCCACAACAATGTTGCAAAATCATGTATGTCATGAAGTTGAAGATTTGAAGGATGCTGTGGGCGTGTTTTGGTGCTACTATTCCATGGATTGCCCAGATTCAGAAGATGCAAACGACTTGGACCTAACACTTTGGACACAAGGGACAGTATCTGCCTCTCAAGCACATATATATTGCTGGCTGTTCCCCTGAGAGCTCACTTGCCTGCACTACATGCTCCAGGACGACATCTGCCACTGCACTGCTGCTGTCTCTGCCCCTCTGGACCCTGCAATGGCACGTACTGTGGAGAGAGCCCCAGCCTTCAGCCTTGAAGAGAACCAGGCCCTGCTGGACAGCCTACTTCCACAGTACAGCAAGCTGTATGGGACACCAGGGGAGCAGGTGAGTGTTCTGTGCACTGCCTTTCTGATTGTGCATATTGTCTGACTAGCAAGGCTGAAAGTCTGCACGCCACTGGCTAGCAGGCTCACTGAGTAGTTGTCACCCCCATAGTGTGTAGTGACATGCACTGGACAGGTATGGTGCAGTGACAGTGCATTTGAACAAGGTTTTACTTCCCATGCAATGATACCATGTAGTGACGTCTGGCAAACTGTCCATGGGCAGCTTTGCACTGCCTGTGTACATCATGTGCCCCTATGATTGAGACATGTATATGCAACTGTGTCATGCACGGATATGTTGCATGTGTAGTAATGGCCTTTTCACTTTGTCATCCTGACAGGTTAATGCCCATCGGAAGCAGGAGATCTGGAAGGACATCGTCCGGGCCGTCCGGTCCGTGGGGGTCTACAAGCGCCGGATCCGCAACTGCCAGAAGAGGTGGCAGGACCTTCGGGGCTGGACCCGGAGGATTGCACGGGTCCAGCTGAAGCTGTCGCCTCCTCGCAGGAGGGGCGGAACACGGACCCTGACCCCCACATGCTCCAGATCCTGGCGGTGGTGTTTCCAGACCTGGATGGGCAGCTGAAGGCCAGACAGCAGCAAGGAGGGGGTGAGTCAAAGACTGCACTGTGAACTCTGTATTACATGCTTTGTGCCCTCCTCTGGCCTGGTTCAACTGCCACAGTGCAGCAGTCATGTTGTCCAGGAGCCATGTCCCTCTATTGTGCACTGCCCACTGCTCATCTGATACCCAGGTGTGGCCCTTACATTCAGGGAATTGTGTCACTTGGGACTGTGTCCTTGCAGTTTGCTTCACTAAAGGTGGGGGACAGCATCTGTTTCCCTAACTCTGTTGTGGGCATCATGGGTGGGTCCATTGTTCACACAACGCCTGTGTTCGGACATGTAATCTGCGTGTTGCTTTGATATGCGGTCCACTTGCTGAGCTGAGCCACCACATGTGCCTGGGGTATGTGGCACACGCCCATGCAGCGGGTGGGAACAATGTTTGGGCCCCAGGAGTGTGCAGATTACGTGTGCCACACATACATAGCCAGCTATCCACTGTCCAGGGCTCATCCCTCATTCATGTGGAGCAGGACAGTCATGCCTACTCCAGGCCATGCAATGCACTCTGTACTCTCACTCCCGTGTATCAGCTGACACATTGTGCGCAGTGATTTGACCCCTCAGGTGTCTGCCTCTGTGTCAGTGTGCTGTGGATTAGTTGCCAGGACTGCTGGGGTGTTTCTTGGTAGGGGCTCAGCATGCCCCTGGAGATGTGACCATAGGAGACGATACTTGTGTGTCACATAGGTGTTTGATCAGCTGCCCGTGCAGACTGGGGTATGCGAATGTGAAGTTCAGGCAGCTGTTCCCCATTCACAGCAGATTGTGAGGGGCTCAGGTTCAGAGGGTAGTGTCACAGGTCTCCCATATGTCCAATAGGTATGACCTGGACAGATGAGGGTTAAGATGATGTGTTGTGTGGGGGATGTACATGTGCACTTGTGCAGCTCCAGGACTTGCATTCCCCATGACCTACTATTGTGACACAGTGCATAGTGTTGTTGTCTGGCTGCCAAGTCATACATCACTGAGACAGTGATGTATGACTTAGCAGTCATGCCTCTGCCATGGCATGTGTCAACTTATTGGTGGTCCTGCAGGGGAGTGACATGTGCTACATGCACACCATTGTGGCGATGGCTATCAGGACATGGGTGCATCATGGTGTCTGTCGCTGGTATGCATCACATGCATTTCCTATTTGACTCTGGGCATCCCTTTCATCCGGAAACCTGTACTGACTCAGTGGCAAGAGCTGTGATGTGTGCATGTCCACATGCCACACCGTGTCCTCTGCACTGTCCAACTACTGTGTACTTGGTGCATGTGTCCACACTGGGGTGTTGCAATCCAACAGACACCAGACAGATGGGTGCAAGGCCATGTGGGATGTGAGTGCCATGCTTGGCATCAGACTGACAATTGGCTTCTCCTGTTCAGTTAGGGCACTTTTAGCAATGTACAACTAATGATGCCAGGGCTTGCTCTGTAATGTGCTGTGCTCACAGTGGTGTGTGCGTTTGGTGCAGGTGACTGATGTCTGTCTGTTTCCCCATTGTTTGCAGATACATCCACGGCCACGGAAGGGGACAGCTCCACGGACCAGGAGGAGCCAGAGAGCCAGACTGGGTCAGCAGCCGAGGAGTGGTCGGAGGGAACCAGTGGCACGGAGGGTGAGGGGAGCCACACCGAGGAGTCCTCAGCACCATCCACCTCAGCTGAGGACCAGAGCAACTCGGAGGATGACTCCCTTATGGAGGCGGGTGTCAGCAGCCACCACACCCCAGCTAGTGTTGCTGTCCCCGCCACCACCAGCACCACCACCGCCCTCCCATCGGCTCCCATTCCCCAGGTCCGTGGAGGCTCCCATGTTCGGGAGCGTGTCTCCTTTGGGCCAGGCACCGCACCCCCTGCCCCTGTGTCCCCTGCTGCCCTGAGTGAGGAGTCTGTGTACCTCCTTCGCCAGCTCCATGTAGGGCAGACAGCCATGCTGAGTGTCCTCCATGCGCACACCGCTCTGTTGACTCAGCTGGTGTCGTTCATGGAGGGCATCTCATCGGGCATGTCTGACCTACAGAGGGGCAATAGGTCCATGGACTCCTCCCTGAAGGCAGCAGTGTCCCTCCTCAGACAGTCCCTCACCCCTCCTGCCTCTGCTCCATCCACACTCCCCAGCACCTTACCCGTCCCAAGCACACACACACCAGCACAGGCACACACACGTCCAGCACACAGACACACACGCCACAAACAAAATGCACACGCACGCACAGTCAGGGGACTGAAACCAGACTCACAGGGGATGGGGCCCTGGTACACACACACGCATCCACAGGCACTGCACAGTCCTCAGTTGCCTCTCCCTCCAAAGCACCCTCCCTTGCCTCACCTGCAACCCCAAAGACCCAGCGCCTCTTCCTCAGTGACCTCGGCCTCTTCCCCTCCGATCCAGCTGCTCCAGCATCCAGGGGGAAGAGGAAGCCCCCCACACGGAGCAGAGTGCCCCTCGCCCCCGGACACCCTCCCCCAGGCGCAGACAGACTGAGGCCCCCACCCGCAAGTCCCCCGGAGTGGTAAGAGCAAGACCCCGCCGCCGCCCTGCAGCTCAAGCACCAGGTCTCCTTCCTCCATCCCTCAGGCCCCCACTCCACAGGTGCCCCCACCACACCCTGCCCCAGGTTCCCCCACCCACAGATATACCATCCCCAAGAGGCTCCGGCCTTCTCCCCCTGCCACTTGCTCTCCCGGCACCACACCCCCCGCTGCGCTTGTCTGTGCCACTGATGTGGTGAGGGTGTCCTCCCCCTCTGTCCAGCCCACCTTGCCTGCTCCCCATTCTCCTCCCCTGGTGGTAGGCACTGCAGTGGAGTCCACTACCACCCTGTCTGACTTGGGCACTGCAGTGGCGGACCTGTCCACTCCATCTGCAGGGTCCACTGCAGTCGTGCCGGCACCCACAACATCTGAGCCATGCCCCCCAGTTGTGCCGGCACACACCATGTCAGACACCTCCACTGCAGTTGTCAGTGGCTCTCCAGCACCCACCACCCCTTCCCTGCTTCCTCCTGGTGAGCCCTGATCCTGTCCCTGCGGTGCCTGGCCTACCCCCCGGTTGCCCCTCCTAGTGGATTGTCCCTGGTTTTGTGCAGGCATGTGTAGGGTGGTATCTGCCACTGTCACCCACTTGTGACTTTGTTGATGGACTGGCCATTGGCCTTTGTTTATTTTCTACTGGACTTCTACTTTTAATGCCACATATGCTGAATAAAGCAACTTTCTGTTCTCTAGTGCTTTTGCTTCTGATGTACATGATGTTGATGATGCTAACCATGCCCTTGCTGCAGTGATGGTGATATTTGGTCTCATGATAATGAAGTGTTACTGTGCAGGAACCCATGTGGTCCAGGGGGAATGTGTCCTATCCTGTGGTGTATCCATGTCATCCATAGCAGCATCTGAGGGTGTCATGTGTTCAGTATTTGGCAATGGGATTCCCTACTCAGATTGCCTATTTCACATCTGTGGCTTCCACCCCTGCACATCTGTTGTGCCTGCCATTGTTCAATTCGTCTACTTCCCTGACCGTGTGGCCATCTCCAGTGGACATGCAGGTTTGGGCATCAATGGGGAAGGACTCATCTGTGTTGTCAGTGCAACATTGCTATACAAGTGTGTTGGATCTGTGCTGATGATTCCGTTGGCACTTCCATGACCAGGCTGATGTTACGGGAGCCCTCATTTGGTGCTAATTGTTGATTGTGTGACCAAGTGCTCAGCTGACATGATGGGGCCCTACTGAGGCAACATATGGCACAGCTTTCCTCACACAGGAGTGGAGTCCCCTCATGGCAGTGTGTACTCCTGTGACATTGCCTGCGCCCAAGGTGTGTGTTGTATGTGCATGTCTGTGTGTTCACTTCCGTTTAGCTGTGCATGCTGTGATCCCTAGTGTTGTACCTGTTTGTGATGCTAGCTGAGTTGACCTATGTTCCCCCAAAGTCTTCGCCCTGGGTTCTCTGTGATGTGGGTGCATGGCACATTACTGGTCATCAGGGTGTCACCCATAGGTGTGTTTGCTGTCAGGGCTGAGTTTGTGTGCAGACGCAGATGGGTCACAGTCAGGTTTCCCCTTGGCACTTGTTGTTTGCCCCTGTCATGTGATTTCCAGTTTGTGTTATCTTTCAGTGATTGTGACACGTTGTGTGTGTGACTGCTGGCACTCCTCAGGGTCCGGGCTGCAATGTTGGTTGTTGTCTATGTGTGTTCTTTGTGGGTGACCTTGGCTTCTTCATTGGTGTGTGACTGTGGCTGGGATCCCATTGGTTGGTGTGGTATTGCCGTCATGTCCATGTACAGCGTAGTGTGCAGTGTGTCAGACATTCAGGAGTCTTGTTGAGTGTCCATGTGTGATGTGTTTCTGCACCTTGGTTCCCACCCACCACCCTGGAATAGTCATGGGTGCATGTGCAATGTCACCAGTGCATGTGTGCTTCACTGCTGCACATTGTAGGAGGTCGAGGGGTGTGGTGTTGAGTGTGTGCAGATGAGAGTTGTTGCCCGGCTAGGCCCCTGCCTCCATGTTGGCCTTGGCTTACTGGCCATGCTGTTTGATTTGTGCTTGTGTAGGTGTGATGGTAGTTAGTTGCTCAGGACACATGACTGTGGTTCACAGTGTGAACCACATTTAGCTTTGTCATCACAGTGGGATTGTAATGCAGCCCAGGGTCACCACATTGTGGGGGCCCTGGGGGTGGTGCTGTGGTGTGTCTGTGTCTTGCTGTGTCAGTTGCTGTCCCTACGTGCCTGTGTGACATGTGTGATTTGTGCTCCCTCTCATCTGACAATGCCTGCTTGCCCACATAGGGGATTTGGATCCATGAGTTATCTTTGTGTGGCACTGTATGCACATCTGTATGATTGGTATTCAGGTCTCCTCATGTGTTGTGTGGTTGCCTGGGGACACTGGCACCCCCCTCACCTGTTGTGTATGATGTGCAGTGTGGGTCTGCCTGTTTGTGTTTGTGCATCTGCACCACTGCATTGGCATATCTTGGGTGTGCCATTGGCTGTATGTAGTTTGGTGGCTTTCCCCTGCTGTCCCTGGGACTCCTAGGTCATCGGTCAGCACAATGATCATGGTTTGTGTGTCCCATTGCTGCCATGGTATGGTATCTGTTCACCTCACATCTGCAGTCTCCACAGGGTATCTGCATGTGTGTGCCCATTGGTGCAAATATGTGTGTCTGCATTCTGATGGTCACTTCTGTCATTGTGTCATTGATGATTGTTGACGGTGTCAGCCCCCATGGGTGTTGTTTGTCTGCACATGGCCAAAGGTATGTCTTATTTGCACTGCAGTATTTGGCTCCCCCAATTTATGTTGCAATGGGACTAAGCCTGGGCGTAGTTCGCGAAGTAGCGCTACGCGAAGCTACCCAAAGTGCAGTTCGCACTACGCGAGCTACGCGTAGCACTACGCGAACTACGTAGTGCACTGTTCGCAATGATTGCACAGTGCCGGATGCTTGTCCGCACTGTGCAATCATTGAAAACGGCATCTTGCACAGTGCGAGCTGTCTTTTACTGCCGCTTGAGTAGATTTTTACTCGAGCGGCAGCTTTCTCAACGCGGACCTGTAGTTTCTCATCGCGAGCGGTCGCGAGCATACGCGACCACTCGCAATGAGAAACCTGACCTCCCCGCGTTGAGAATCTCGCCAGGAGGTTTATTTTCCACGCTCGCGATCGGCAACTTGATGTTGCTGATCGCGAACGAGGAAAAAGTCTCGCCGGGATGTCATTTTGCTTGCTCGCGGTCGCCAACTTGACGTTGAGGACCGCGAGCAAGCAAAAAATGACTGCTGCACTACGCTACGCTATGCGTGTTTGCACTGTGCTACGTGCAATTCGCGTTGTGCGAAGTAGCGCAAACTTCGCAAACTCCGCGAGCGTAGCGTAGTGCTTTGCCCAGGGTTAAATGGGACACATACACTACTTTGCCACTGATGTGTTTGTTGTTCTGTGACCAGGAATCATCCATGCAGTTTGGCAGTTGCACCTCTTTCTTTGTCAACACTTACCTTTTGGTCACTGTGATGATGGGGGTTTGGACCCCATTGCCACAATGTTCAAAGTGTGCTTCAGCTATGGACCCCACACTTACCTTTTGGTCACTGTGATGATGGGGGTTTGGACCCCATTGCCACAATGTTCAAAGTGTGCTTCAGCTATGGACCCCACACTTACATTTTGGTCACTGTGATGATGGGGGTTTGGACCCCATTGCCACAATGTTCAAAGTGTGCTTCAGCTATGGACCCCACACTTACATTTTGGTCACTGTGATGGTGGGGGTTTGGACCCCATTGCCACAATGTTCAAAGTGTGCTTCAGCTATGGACCCCACACTTACATTTTGGTCACTGTGATGATGGGGTTTGGACCCCATTGCCACAATGTTCAAAGTGTGCTTCAGCTATGGACCCCACACTTACATTTTGGTCACTGTGATGATGGGGGTTTGGACCCCATTGCCACAATGTTCAAAGTGTGCTTCAGCTATGGACCCCACACTTACATTTTGTTCACTGTGGTGATGGGGGTTTAGACCCCATTGCCACAATGTTCAAAATGTGCTTCAGCTATGGACCCCACACTTACCTTTTGGTCACTGTGGTGATGGGGGTTTGGACCCCATTGCCACAAAGGTCCTGGCCTGCTTGCATTGTGGGTGCCACACACATATATGTGTGGCACATGTGCTAGGGGGTCACATTGTATGTTCAAAGTCATGTTCGGTGTTGTAGGCATTTGACACAGTCTACACACGCTTGTCATGGTGTTGGGGGGATGTCTTCTTCTTGCATTCCCTAGGTTGTGGTGTGCTGGTTGTGTCATGCATTGTCCATCTTATGAGTGGGGGTGGTAGTAGTGGTAGGCATCCAGCCCCCCCTGGGTGAGGGTGGTAGTAGTGGTAGGCATCCAGCCCCCCCTGGCTAAGGGTGGTAGTAGTGGTAGGCATCCTGCCCCCCTGGCTAAGGGTGGTAGTAGTGGTAGGCATCCAGCCCCCCTGGCTAAGGGTGGTGGTAGGCATCCAGCCCCCTGGGTGAGGGTGGTAGTAGTGGTAGGCATCCAGCCCCCCTGGGTGAGGGTGGTAGTAGTGGTAGGCATCCAGCCCCCCTGGGTGAGGGTGGTAGTAGTGGTAGGCATCCAGCCCACCCTGGCTAAGGGTGGTGGTAGGCATCCAGCCCCCCTGGGTGAGGGTGGTAGTAGTGGTAGGCATCCAGCCCCCCTGGGTGAGGGTGGTAGTAGTGGTAGGCATCCAGCCCCCTGGGTAAGGGTGGTGGTAGGCATCCAGCCCCCCTGGGTGAGAGTGGTAGTAGTGGTAGGCATCCAGCCCCCTGGCTAAGGGTGGTAGTAGTGGTAGGCATCCAGCCCCCCTGGCTAAGGGTGGTAGTAGTGGTAGGCATCCAGCCCCCCTGGCTAAGGGTGGTGGTAGGCATCCAGCCCCCCTGGGTGAGGGTGGTAGTGGTGGTAGGCATCCAGCCCCCCCTTGGTGAGGGTGGTAGTAGTGGTAGGCATCCAGCCCCCTTGGGTGAGGGTGGTAGTAGTGGTAGGCATCCAGCCCCCCCTGGGTGAGGGTGGTAGTAGTGGTAGGCATCCAGCCCACCCTGGCTAAGGATGGTGGTAGGCATCCACCCCCCCTGGGTGAGGGTGGTAGTAGTGGTAGGCATCCAGCCCCCCCTGGGTGAGGGTGGTAGTAGTGGTAGGCATCCAGCCCCCCCCTGGGTAAGGGTGGTGGTAGGCATCCAGCCCCCCTGGGTGAGGGTGGTAGTAGTGGTAGGCATCCAGCCCCCTGGCTAAGGGTGGTAGTAGTGGTAGGCATCCAGCCCCCCCTGGCTAAGGGTGGTAGTAGTGGTAGGCATCCAGCCCACCCTGGCTAAGGGTGGTGGTAGGCATCCAGCCCCCCCTGGGTGAGGGTGGTAGTAGTGGTAGGCATCCAGCCCCCCTGGGTGAGGGTGGTAGTAGTGGTAGGCATCCAGCCCACCCTGGGTAAGGGTGGTGGTAGGCATCCAGCCCCCTGGGTGAGGGTGGTAGTAGTGGTAGGCATCCAGCCCCCCTGGGTGAGGGTGGTAGTGGTGGTAGGCATCCAGCCCCCCTGGGTGAGGGTGGTAGTAGTGGTAGGCATCCAGCCCCCCTGGGTAAGGGTGGTAGTAGTGGTAGGCATCCAGCCCCCCTGGCTAAGGGTGGTAGTAGTGGTAGGCATCCAGCCCCCCTGGCTAAGGGTGGTGGTAGGCATCCAGCCCCCCTGGGTGAGGGTGGTAGTGGTGGTAGGCATCCAGCCCCCCTGGGTGAGGGTGGTAGTAGTGGTAGGCATCCAGCCCCCCTGGGTGAGGGTGGTAGTAGTGGTAGGCATCCAGCCCCCCCGGGTGAGGGTGGTAGTAGTGGTAGGCATCCTGCCCCCCTGGGTAGGGGTGGTGGTGCGCATTCAGGCCCCTGTGTGCATATGTGGCATTGGTGATGGGCATCCCGCCCCTATGGTGCTGCTGTTGGTGGTGTAAGTATATTCTGCATCCCTCTGTGTGTGTGTGATGTGTCGTGTACGTGTTGTATGTGTTTTGTGGTTGGTGTCTGGCTTACCTTCTGCGCCGTACGCGTCCGTGCCTGTTCCGGTAGTAAATGTAGAATATTGGTATGATCGGGACGAAGGGATTCATGGTTGGTTCGTGTCGTTCGTCCTTCTCGTTGCTTCGCGTCGTCCTCGTCGCTTCGCGTCGTCCTCGTCGCTTCGCCTCGTCCTCGTCGCTGGCGTGTTCGTCTCGGAGCCGTGGATCGTGTTGTGGCGCGAATCAGAGCTTATGTGCGCCTCTCCCGGATGCTTTGACGTGCCGTGCGTAGCGACGGGTTCGGCGCGTACGGAAAGCGCATCGTACTCGTTCGACCGCACGGAGCTGCATATTTCCTTCCGTGCGACTCGATTCGGCGTTTCCGGATTCGCCTCGGTCGGGGAACAGGACCTGGTTTGGGTGAGTACGGCTCGGCCGGATTCTTTGCTGTTGTGCGCATCGTACTTACTCGTTCGGTGTGCTGTACGGATTGGTCGGGAAACAGGCTTTCGCATGGCTTTTTTCCCGACCGAATGGTATTGGGTGCGCCTCCGACCGAGATCGGAATCGGCCCCAATGTATTTTGTTTGGTCCAACAAAGTTTTAAGGTTAGACCCTGTATTGGGTGTTGATATGGTTTATTGGGATTCTGGCTCACCCCTTAACGCGCAGGATGTAATTCCCCGCCCGAGCTAGGGCTGCTCTTAGAACCGAACACACACACATATGACCACGCAGGGAAAATATACTGTAGTCACTTGGAACGTTAGAGGGATGGGAGCGGTATAAGCGCCATCGAATACACGCTCAACTAAATAGGCACAAAGCGCAATTCACCCTGATGCAAGAGACACACCTCATTGACTAAGAGGCCATCAAGTTACGCAGAAAATGGAGGGGACAAGTGTTCACCACATCATATTCTGCCTTTGCGAGGGGGGCTACTGTCCGGGTTCAAGGTGGCGCCCCGTTTGTGGCCTTGGAGCTGCATATAGATGCAATAGGCAGATATGTTATTATTCACGGCACACTTGACGGCGCGCATATAGTAATAGGTAGTATATATGCCCCCAATCACGACCAAGACAAATTCTTAACGAGCCTCAACACTGTGCTGGCAGATTGGGCGTGATACCCATGGGTGCTGGGAGGAGATTATAATGCGGTTCTAGATATCCAACTGGACCGTTCTCACCCTCCCCTCCAAGGCGTGGTCTCGGCAAAGCAGGTGGATGCACTCCGGGGCTGGGCAGAGGGCTGGTCGCTGGGAGATGTCTGGGGTCTCAAGAATCCAAACAGCCGGGAATATTCATTTTATTCACCACCACACCAGCTTCATACCCGACTGGACAGAATATTCTGCTCCCTCGCCAACACCACCCAGGTGGTTGATCCCACTTACCTAGGAAAGACCTTCTCTGACCATAACCTCCTAGAGGTTACGCTGGCATGGGGGAGAATTCCTACGCCCGTTCCTACCTGGAAGTTGTGGCCACAGATGCTTAAAGACATGGTCTTTCGATCCACTATGGCATCAGCCATTACCAATTACTTTGACAAAAATGACAACACGGTGTCCTCACGTCTAATAGAATGGGACGCGTTCAAGACCGTCATAAGGGGTGCCACTATTGGCACCACAGTGGGGGTCAGGCAGGAAATCCATAAACGCATTAAGTCTGTGGAGGACACTCTAAATAAGGTAGAATAAGAGGCAATAAGCAACCCCACCAAAAAGGAGGAGCTACAAGATGCACGCATACAACATGCTGAACTGCTGGAGCGCCTCCGAATACTTGATTACCAGTCATATACTCAAAAGAAGCATACAGAGCTTCTTGCACGACTGCTGTGGGTTGCACCTTCCCCTACCCCTATTCACGAGATAGCCTTACCAGACGGTACTAAGGTGAACACACAACACAACATAAACTTAGCCTTCTGTGAATATTATGAATCGTTATACAAGGCCGCTGAGGAGACAATGGAGAAACACATAGAAACCTTTTTAAATGACCTCCACTACCCCCAAATTTCACAGGCAGACCAAGAAGAACTGACTGGCCCTATCATTAAACAGGAAATCAGGAAAGCCATCCAAGAGCTCCCCTGCACTAAGGCTCCTGGTCTAGATGGCCTGCCAGTGGAATTCTATGACACCTTCTCGGATACACTGGTTCCACACCTGGAGTGGCTGTATCAAACGGCGCTGAAGGAGGGCACCCTCCCCCTCACCACCATGCAGGTCTTGGTCACCTCACTCCCTAAACCGGGCAGGGACCCCTTGGACATGTCAAGCTACCGCCCTTTTTCACTCCTATCAACAGAATACAAGATCCTGGGTAAAATATTATCTCGCCGTCTGCTCCCCCTCATGCCACAACTTATCCACACTGACCAGAACGGATTTGTCCCAACCCGCAGTACCTCCTTGAATATCAGACGCCTCTACCATGTAATGGAGGCCACTTCAAATAACGTTGAGAGTACGGGATGCATTACCCTCGACCTGCGCCAAGCCTTTGATAACCTCAACTGGGAATATATGTTTAAAGCACTGGATAAGCTTGGCATCCCGCCCGAATATATAAAATGGGTCAGGCTGCTTTACACCGTCCCCACGGCACGAGCCCGAACTGGCGCTCACATTTCCCATGAGGCACAGGGTCAAGACTGATTTGCATATAGCTGTGTCTGATCTGGTGTGGCGAAGTGAGCTAAAGAACGATGATGGATTCAACCCGGATCTGTGACTGGGGTGAGTGTCTGAAAAGTTTCAGCGCTCCGTCCATCATCTCCTTGTGTTTGCTTTGTTCGCCCTAAGTTGGCAGGGTATGCCTAGGCGTGGGTCCCTTGCTCACTTTGCCACTGGATTCAGGCTAGCCTGGCTGATGAGGGCTGTTAGCCCGAAACCGGTCCCAGGATGCTTGTTTCCGGTCCAGGGAAGACAGGGCTTGGCAGTTCGGGCTGGACTGTTCCCCTGAGGCACAGGGTCAAGACTGATTTGCATATAGCTGTGTCTGAACTGGGGTGGCGAAGTGAGCTAAAGAACAATGATGGATTCAACCTGGATCTGTGACTGGGGGTGAGTGTCTGAAAAGTATCAGCGCTCCGTCCATCATCTCCTTGTGTATGCTTTGTTTGCCTTAAGTTGGCAGGGTATGCCCAGACGTGGGTCCCTTGCTCACTTTGTCACTGGATTCAAGCTAGCCTGGCTGATGAGGGCTGTTAGCCCGAAACCGGTCCCAGGATGCTTGTTTCCGGTCCAGGGAAGACAGGGCTTGGCAGTTCGGGCTGGAATGTTCCCATGAGGCACAGGGTCAAGACTGATTTGCATATTGTTGTGTCTGAACTGGGGTGGCGAAGTGAGCTAAAGAACGATGATGGATTCAACCCAGATCTGTGACTGGGGGTGAGTGTGAGTGTCTGAAAAGTTTCAGCACTCCGTCCATCATCTCCTTGTGTTTGCTTTGTTCGCCCTAAGTTGGCAGGGTATGCCCAGACGTGGGTCCCTTGCTCACTTTACCACTAGATTCAAGCTAGCCTGGCTGATGAGGGCTGTTAGCCCGAAACTGGTCCCAGGATGCTTGTTTCGGGTCCAGGGAAGACAGGGCTTGGCAGTTCGGGCTGGACTGTTCCCATGAGGCACAGGGTCAAGACTGATTTGCATATAGCTGTGTCTGAACTGGGGTGGCAAAGTGAGCTAAAGAACAATGATGGATTCAACCTGGATCTGTGACTGGGGGTGAGTGTCTGAAAAGTATCAGCGCTCCGTCCATCATCTCCTTGTGTATGCTTTGTTTGCCTTAAGTTGGCAGGGTATGCCCAGACGTGGGTCCCTTGCTCACTTTGTCACTGGATTCAAGCTAGCCTGGCTGATGAGGGCTGTTAGCCCGAAACCGGTCCCAGGATGCTTGTTTCCGGTCCAGGGAAGACAGGGCTTGGCAGTTCGGGCTGGAATGTTCCCATGAGGCACAGGGTCAAGACTGATTTGCATATTGTTTTGTCTGAACTGGAGTGGCGAAGTGAGCTAAAGAACGATGATGGATTCAACCCAGATCTGTGACTGGGGGTGAGTGTCTGAAAAGTTTCAGCGCTCCGTCCATCATCTCCTTGTGTTTGCTCACATTTCGCGACCATATTTGGTGAGCAGAGGCACCCGATAGGGTTGCCCCCTATCGCCATTGATCTTCATGCTAGCACTGGAGCCCTTGGCCATTAGACTCCGAAAGGAGGCGGTAGAAACCGGGATCTGAGTGGGCAATACAACACATATAATGTCAGCTCACGCTGATGACCTCATACTATACATTAATAATTTGGCAAATGATCTGGAACCCCTACCACGTATCTGCGATCATTTCAAACGTATCTCAGGCCTAGCTATTAATGAGAAGAAATCTCATGCATTCTTTTTCCGACCAGTTGGGCTCTCGGACACCATTACCTTTGGGCGACTATCTCTCAAAGTAGAGCCAGACACCTTTAAATATTTAGGCATCCAAATATATAGATCCTCACAGGATCTATTAGAGGTCAACCTGTTGAAGGCGATTAAAGCACTTCACACACAGACATCCTTCTGGACTTCACTGCCCCTTTCAGTAATGGTCAGAATAGCTATCGCCAAGATGGTCATGCTCCCACGCCTGTTATATTTCTTCACAAACTTACCAGTGCTGATCCCTACCCCCCTTTTTAAAACACTGGACACGCTGCTCGCAGACCTCATATGGGGAAGGGGCCGCAGGAGAGTGGGGCTGGCCAAACTACAACTGGGGACGGACGCGGGAGGCCTAGGGGTGCCAGACTTCCGGGCCTATTGTTATGCAAGCCAGTTACAATGGCTATCATATTGGCTGTCAAGACGCAACCTAAATGAACTGGACTACACACCGCTACTGCTATCTCGCGGCACCCTCCACACCTTATTATTGCCACAGAGTAGAATCCCCTCAGAAATCCCTCTACTGCTGCGTACAGCGCTTGCCTACTGGAAGCCGGCGCTACAATACATGAACCAAACACTCCCCTACGCCCCTAACACTCCCTTATTAGGAATCCCTACACCCACTTGTTTGGTCACCTCGTGTAGTATACTTAAATGGACTCATGAGGGCGTCTCCACGGTGGGGGCACTATTTACAGACGGGATACTGTTGGACCATGAGAATTTCTCCAGAGCACAAGGGACCTCGCGCTCTCTCTTTCTATTGCATGCAGCTCTGGTTAGTTACGTGAAGAAACACTGGGCACCAAATGGCGACGAACCTCCAACACATGAGTTGACATATGCGGTATACCTTATGGGTAATGGGCGTCACCTGATTGGATGGCTTTATAGGGGCACCAGGGCACATGCAGAGACCCCCCTCACTACACTTAGGAAAAAATGGGAGAATGACCTGGGTAGGAACTTGACGGACAAGGACTGGACCTCTCTTCTAAAATACCCTAAAAGAGTATCCCGTAACGCCAAATTCAAGCTAATACAATATATGATTCTTCACAGGGCCTACCTCACTCCACACCGCCTCAACCGCATGTACCCCACCGCCCAGGTGTCCTGCCAAAGATGCCAGATGGAGGATGCAGACATAATGCACATGTTGTGGATGTGCCCACGTCTTAGGGGATTCTGGTCCGAGATTGCCCACACTGTGGAAGACATCACAGGTATCCCTAGCTGGGACACATCAGAACAGTGTCTATTTGGCCTTTATCGCCGCCCCAAGTCACAGAAAGTACAGCTCTGGTTTGCTGATTTGGCCCTACTTATAGCGAAGCGCTCCATCACTATGAGGTGGAAGTCGGCCCTTCCCCCAACATTACACTCATGGCACGGTGAGGCAGTCCGATGGTGCAGTGCAGAAAGTGCAGTCATCAGGAGGGAAGAATATAGGGGCCTAAGGAAAACACCGATCTTCATGGAATGGGATCCAATGCTTGAGGCACTCAAGGCATTCGAACCCCCTATCCCACAACGCAAATAAAGCACGTGTCCCCCTTCCGCTGACATACTGCCGTGCCCGGCCCCACCACCATGGTCGGCCGCACGACCTGGCGGTAATGAAAACGCCCTGCTGAATGAATGAATCCCCCGGTGAGGGGAAGGCTGGAGCCAAGCCGAGCTCCGGATATGCTTTAGAAATACGGGATGAGCCAGATGAGAGGGAAGGGGGTGGGTTACTTAGGAATGTTTTTTCGAATTATAATGCTTACATATGGTCATTGATTAACAATTAACCTCCGATAAATCCTCAATTGCATGTGGATGTTACAATGTTGATGTCTTGCATAGGTAGCTGCCTATTTCTTGAATGTATCTTATCTGACTTGAGAAGTTTCTGCTAATTCAATATTAGTAGCTCTGCCTATGCATTCAATATTTTCATGCCCACACTAAATGTGGCACTTTGTAAAATCAATAAAGTATGTTTAAATAAAAAAAGGAGAGCACGACTTGTCATTTCTACTATAAAACTGCCCATTGGAAACGGGAATGCAGAATCCACATTGAATCCAGAATGATGTGTTCCTCACATGCAGCGGAATATAAATCAGGTGCAGACACAGTCATTAGCCTCCCCCCCAACAAGCTCCTGAAAGAATATGCAAGATCAAGTACAGTTTCTAACGAAAATGTCAATAGTCCCAATGGTGCAGCAAAACATGGGAAACAAAATGGTTTATAGCTCAGGGTACAAACAGAATCCATTAATTTTGAGTAGGGATTTCCTCAGTTTTCTCCAGGAAATAATACACAGTGGCAGTGCCTGAAGCGGAGGAGGATTTCTTCTTAGGTGCAGTCCTGGAGGTAGACCAAAGAGACCCATATATTGATGAAGTCAATGGCTACTAGGTTTTTTCTTGAAAGATACAGGGGCTGCCTGCTCTACAGTTTGTTCTGTAGAGGTTCTAAACCTACCCATCTCATGTAGAGAAGTCCAAGTTGCAGTCATTAGTAACAAACAGATTGCTAACCATGTTTCAGCAGATGACCCTGTTTAAATATGATCAATCCAGAATAATCATCAGTTCATATTATGTGATTCAAGTCCTGTCAATTCGTTGGGCAGAGACTTACTTTGCAAGATGAACTGTGTGATTTACTGCACTCTGGATGGTGTAGCAATGCAAACCCAAGATGATGGGTCAGTGTTTAAAACTGAATCACATGATTTGAGAGTTTAGTTGTTTCCAGTCTTCACTAAATATGATTAAGACATACTGTCACAGTAGAGGTACGGGATTTCATAGGAAAAGAGATACGGTCAATAATAAGTACAAAGTCTGTTAGGATAAACATAAACTATATGCAATTTTCTCCAGAATGAAATAGTGATTCCATTTTGTCCAGTGGTACCGGATCGTGCAGTAATTTTGTTTCAGATCCTGACAGATGGAGAATGGCATGGTATACAGTCATTGACTTATGCCAAGAGTTCTTCTTCATTCCTCTCCATGAGAAAAGCCAGTATCTATTTGCAGACTAATTCCAAAATAATGTTCTCGTTTGCTGTTGAATTCCACAGGGGTATACTGAAAGTCCTTCAAATATTCGTCAGATCCTAAAGAATGATTTGGAAAATTTGCAGTTGCCTTGTAACTCAGTACTTGTGCAGTATATAGATGACCTACAGGTGGCATCTAAGTCAAAAGAAGATTGCAAACTTGACATGATTGCACTGTTAAACCATTTAGCTGACATTGGTCACAAGGTTTCTCTTACAAAGATGCAATATTTTAAAAACAATGTGATTTATCTACATTATTACATTGTAGAAGGAGCCAGGAAAGTCTAAAAAAAACATGTTTCTGAAATTCTGAAGCTGTGTCTCCCTAACTCCCAGAGGACCTTCCTGGGAATCACTGGCTACTGTGGTCAATAAATTCCACACTCTTCCCAGATTGCAAAGCCTTTAGTAAGTATTGGACATGACATCCTTGGCATGGTTTAACCCAACTATTTGCATTCAAACCTTATATTTTTCCAGACTTCTTTTTGTTGGTCTTAGTAATCTGTGCACTAACCAGTGGCAAAGTGCTTGTGCTGTTCAAAAAAGCGTAGGAGTGTCTTCCCATTTAATAATCAGTCATAATCATGTCCATTTGTATATGGCTTCAATTTTATTTCCAGAATGATAGTTCGATGTCCAATGGAATTAAAGAACAGCCAACACGTGTTTCACCCCCTATGGCTATTATGCCTGGGGCTTTCTCAAGGCTTAAGAACTACACAGATTAGTCTCTACGCGTTCTTTGTCAAGATAAAATCACAATTATTTATATATCTGTATCCACGGGTTGAATCCCTCTCCAAGTTAGTTGGTGTTGCGTTACGCCGCCATCACAGCGAATAATCACCCGATCTCTTGGATTCAGTGGGTGGCATGGAATTTCTTTGGTCAGTGCTGTTCTCGAATTTACCCTATGAGAAAGAGATGTCAGCTAGACCTTTGCAGTAACCTAGAATAATGTCATTAGCCATTGAAACAAGTGAAGCTGAAAGAATATAAGGAATGAAACAAATGCAAAAGTTGCCTTGAAGAATGTTGGTGAAGCCCATTTCAAGTTATACTTATACTTGTGACTAACACTGCTGTGAAGTGTCCTGCAGTAAATCCACGCCGCTCACATGAGAGGAGTGAAGGTGGTGGATGAAGAAGTGGTAAAAACAATCACTGATTCACATGGTCAAGCTTAAGTTTGCAGCATGGATCCAGAGCGGGGGTGAACTTTTTTTTAAAATGAAACTGATGAAGATGATGAAGTTATAGAAGTTGCTGCTGATGAGAGTGAAGATCCTAGTCAATGTACTGGCAGCAGGGGTCAGTTTCAAGCCCAGGTCAGAGTGAACAGTTGCTACAAAGTCATGAGTGGTAGCAACAAGAAGTAGTCACTGATCCGATTAGAGGAAAACTTCAGTTGAAAATTCAGGTCACAAGAACCCCCAGAGGAAGAAAGCAGTTCCCAGTGAATTGAGTGGCTGGTGCTGATTAAAGTTTAAGTCCATCAATGAATGGTGAAGATTCAGCAGTAGCCACAAGGTGAAGCCAAAAAGAACCTGTGAAATCAATCAATCAAAAACCTGAAGTAATTGAAAATGACTCACAGAACAGTGAAAGTGTGTCTCAGCTTGCTAAAGACCAGCAAGAAAAAGAACACCTAAAAGAAAGTATGCTTCACTTGAATGGCGTATCTATTCAGTATCTGAAAAAGAAGAAAAGCCAGATACAGAGATCTGCAGTCCAATAAACTGTTGACAATCAATCTTTGAAAGTGAACCAGAAGAGAAAGAACAACCTTAAATGCTCATAAAACTAACAGAGATTAGTTTAATTTTTTTAAAGGAATCCAGATCAAGAAAACAGTTTGAGAAAATGAATTGTATCAATTGAACAAGAAGAACTGATAAAACAGTTTTGAAGTCTACTTTCATTTTGTGATCTTTACTTTCAAAGAAGAAAAGCTTTCTTACTGTTTTAAAGAACATTTTTGTTGGTTTTTGGAGTTCTCCGTTATTTTTTATCTCAATATAAAATGGCATGTAGCAAATGCAGCAAAATTATTGGACTAATCTCTTTGATAATTACCCTGATAATCTTAGTTGGCTTACTGTTATGCCTACTTTCTCTGGTGGGATATGTCTCCACAGAAGCTGAATTATCAGCAGTACAACATGATACTAAATCTAATACGCTGACACATAGGAACAGCTTTGTTAGTGAATTTCATGATAATATTTATACTAAAATGTTAAGTGAATATGTGGATATTATGGGAGCCAAGGTTTGTTTTAGGTGTACTTTTTTCCCTTCTACTGCAGGTGAAGGAGCTATGTATCTACTTCATATTTCTTATGGTCTATCATGTAATGTGTTGGTTATTATTTTTAATAATCATGAATTTCTATTTCCTTATCTGTCGGATTTCAAGGTCTCGCTAGAAGACCCCCTATCTCCGAAGATGCTAAAAATGTATTAAAAATATGGTACATTTATGAATACAATTGCACAAATTAAATGCAATGCTAACCATACCAAACGGGAGCATGTACGTAAGTGAACTAAAGTAGAGCATTGGTTTGTTCCAGAATGTAATGAGAGAATAGGGAAAATTATGAGAGATTTGAATAATGAAAAGACGATAAGAGAGCAGATTAAGGCTGAAGAGGAATTTAGATTGCCAGATTTGCATCCTAGATTAAGAATGGAGCTTGAGTGATAGGTGAAAGAGTGAATTATGTATGATGACCCATGTACCTATAGGTGTTAGGTCAATTAAATATGTAGGTGAGAGTGAGTGTGAAAGAAAGTATGTTGTAAATTATAATTTCCTGATTGCGAAGAACCTATTTTGTGTGGGATTTATTTTGTGTGTGGTTAGATATTTTGTGTGTGGTTAGACTGCTTATTTCAACCTGCCACATAATTGAGAGGGTTACGTTATTTTGCTTTAGTGTTTCCTAGAGTTTATCATATGAGTGGGATGAATGATGCTGTTAGTCAGGGAAGAGTGAAATGTGGGTTTGAACAGATAGTATTAGATATATTAGGAGCTATGATCGTTATATAGGTATGCTTCCATCAGCGCTGACAATGAAGCAACTAAAGGATTGAAAATTGATGGAACGCACGATAAGTACAGTTGAGCAGGGAGATCTAAGCATATGCTCCTGGAATTATGGATTATCTGCATAAATTGAGGATGCTCACTCGATGGAATACTTGAAAAACTTTGATGTAGTCGCTGATCCTATTTTAAGTGCCGATCTACAGTGCCAGATATTCTTGGCATGAAACCTACAAATTCCAAATCCCATGTTAGGTGCAGTGCGCATGTCCTGGGGGGATGGGGCTTCTCTATAAAATTAACCTCTATTATTGAGAGTATAAGAGTACAAGAATAAAAACCATCAAAGCAATCAAAAACATGTATTCTGTGCCATGATCTGTGCTGCCCTTTCTGCCGACACCTTCTAGAATCGTGATGGGCTTTATTGAGCGTGCATGGGCACATTTCTTTCAGTGAATATGAAAAAAGAGCCTGGACTACATACCTGAGGGACTTAACAGCAAACATCCTAAGCACTCAATAAATTAAAAAACATCAAGTTACCTGCTCATTATTTCCATTTCTACCAACACATTTCACTAGGCAATATTTTAAACAAGTCTAAATAAAACCGTATATGGCAAATGCAAATCTGCGCACCTATCAGTACTTATTCCCTTGGCATGCCAACAGAGTGACCCACAAGCTAGTTTTTTAATATGTTTGTCAATTAATGAGAAGATGTACATTCAAAATCTGAAGTGGTGGCAGCAGGAGAGAGAACTCAGATTAAACATAAGTTTTTTTGGGCAGTTATCTTGCTCTTTCCACACATTACATTTCCCGCATAGATTTGAAAAATAGGGTCAAACTAGAGGCGAGAGGAAATATCAATTTTGCTTAAAAAGTATTTTTACTTGCAAACCCTGTTCTAATTGAGTACACAAAACAGAGGTAGGACTTTCATGTGACTGGTATCTGCAAGTAAAGCTCTGGAATTCTCTTTTATTTAGTGGGTACTAGTCCACCCGAGGGAAGGTCATCCTAGGTTCCAAGGGTGCCTGGTGATGCTGGAGGAGTGGTGGGAGAGAAGCCCTCTCCTTCTTCACATGGCTCCTGGAATCTCATGGGATTACCTCTTGAGTATCATGCATGCACAGTAGACTGAGGGAGAATCCCTGAGAATTACCTGAGCACCCGGGAAGAGACCACCACCCAACCACCACAATTCCACCATACCAAATCATGTACAAATCCTTACAAGGTATTGAAGGAAGGAATGTGTATGAGAGTTTGGATGAAATTACAATTGGGCATGGAGAAGGTGAACCTGCTAATGTATATGATATGTCGGTTATGATGCTTAAAAATCACTTTGGATCCCAAATTAATGTTGAATTGGAACGGCACAAATTCTTCACACGGTTACAAGACAAGCAAAAAATGATTGGAAGTTATGTTGCATCATTAAAAACGTTAGCAAGTACCTGTGAGTTTGCACAACTCACTGATTCCCTAGTAAGGGATCAGATGGTTAGGTGTACTAACAATGTTAAAGTTCAGGAAAAGCTTCCAAGGAAGAACTATGATTTGAAGGAGGCAATAGCCATTGTGGAAAGTATGAAGAAATGTGGGTGCGTGAAATGAGAGAAAATAAAGATAAAGACACTTTGGTTGAGGAAAGCACTGTACATGAGATAAAAAAAAAGAAATTGACAAAGGTGGGGATGTGAAAAAACATGCTGATAGTGAGAATTCTAAAAAATATTTCAACAGTGAAAATGCCAGACTCAACAGAAATGTGGGCCTGAAATGTTTTAGATATGGAGGTGAGGGACATCTCTCCAATAGTTAAGGATATTTTGTGGAGTTTCCTACATGCACAAATGTGGGAAGAAAGGATTCTATGCTTGTCTGGGGACTAAAGGACAAGGGGTAGATTGTGTGAAAGTGGAGAAGAAATTTGTATTGAGTGCGAGGGAAGGCGGATTAGTGGATGGTGACACGTTGGAGTTGCCTGAATGTGAGATTACAGTTGGTGGGAAGAAATGTAATATGCCAGCTGATTCAGAATCACCTTATACTATGGGTGACAATAATTGGGCTATGTTGTTTGGTGGGGACAAAATTGAGTAGTTTCCACCTGATATGAACCTGGTGGCCTATGGAGGTGTCAAGATTGATGTTCTTGGATATGTTGTGATGCAAATACAATTCATGGATCGTGAGATTGGGAAAGGTGTACGTAGCTAAAATAAGCAATAACCTGTTAGAATGGAGACATCAGAGAGATATGGGAATTACTCTGAATCCTAATACACCAGAGAAAGTGTTATAACTCTCAACGAAATGGTTACTGGAAGATGTGTGTTCCCAGTTCCCTAAGGTGTTTGGCAGGAACCTAGGGTTGCTGAACAACTTTGAACACAAAATCATTTTGAAAAATGCAAGCAAGGTGAGGAAAGTGCTTCACCTGATGATGGAATACCTTGAATGGGAGTTAAACAAGCTGTTGGAGACTGGAGTGATTGAAGAGACTGAATGATCAGAACAGTTGGCCCCAGTGATTTTAGCCCCAAAGAATTGTATATCCTCTGCAGTTATTCTGGAGCCAGGAGAGGGGAGGCAGGAAACCTATGCACTTCAAAGGAAAACCTCTAGAAGTATCTCCCACCTCACAGGAGGCACCAGGTATTACTATTGGACCTCCGATACCAACTCTTGGACCTGTGGAAGACTCTGCCAGGAGGAAAGACTGCTGTGCTGCTGAAAGGACTGCCACTCTGCTGGACTGCTGGCTGCTGTGCTGGCCGTCTGCATGATGACCTCTTGTCTGAGTGAGAAGGATTGTAGCTGCAATCTATACCCAGGACCACAAGAGTGACTCCAAGGGCTAGTCTATTGTAACCAGAACTTAGACTCTGTAACTGTAAGTTCTACCCTGTCAAGTGGTACCATCCCAGTCCAGGAATTTGGAAGAGGGCTGGAAGTTGCTCTTCCAGGCCATTTCTGGATCCAGCAGAACTGACGCATCACCTCTGCTGCACGGCGCAACCCCGAGCAGAACCAACTCATTGCCTCAGCTGATTTTTCCAGGTGAAGGACTCTGCATTAACCTCTCAGCCTGCACCAGAATTGCCGCTGCGCGAGGCAACCCCTATGCAGGCCATCACATCACCCTCTTCTCATCGACGGCAGCACTGATGACGACACTGGACTTTGCATCGCAAGCCCCGATGTCTCTTCGGAAGCCGCCAGTCTGCGACGCATCCTCAGTGCAGGACTCTGCATCGCAAGCTTCCCTCAACAATGGCCTTTTCGATGATGATGCAGAGCCTTGCATTGCAGCCTCGCTGCTCCCCGGAACCGATGGATCGCCTATTCTGCGCGATGCATCCCCGACACTAGACCTCGCAGTGCTCTGCAATCAGGATTTAAGGTACTCTGTAAAGCGGACCTAACTGGCTCCCTGTAGCCGGTCTGCACTCCATCACAGTCGGCCTGAACTTGTGACTCTGTCCCGGGCTGGCGCTACCAGATTTCCACAGTTGGTGCTTTGTGCATTTTGGCACTATTTTCACTTAAATCTTTAAAATTGCACATCTCAGGTTCTACTGATTGGAGTTTTGACATTTTATTATTGTTTTATTTAATAAAAATGTACTCTATTTTTCTAATCTGGTGTGGGATCCTTTTTTTGGTGTGTTTCCACTTTGCTACTGTTTGCAGTGTTGAACAAATACTTTACAAATTGCCTCTGAGCTAAGTCTGACTGCTCTGTCCCAAGCTACCAGAGGGTTGAGCACAGGTTAGGTTTGCTTGTGACGCTACCCTGACAAGGAATGCGGTTCCTGCTTGAGCAGCCCAATTTCTTACACTTACAGAGAAGCACAACTCATTGAAGCTGAGAACACTTTGAAAGAACTGGTCAGAGTTTTTAAAGTTGCAGCACCAAAGCATTGTAGCTCTTCTGCCATGCTCTCCAAGCATATTTGCAATAACTTAATGTTATTGTTTACCGACAAAATTGCTACACAAAATTATTGATACATCTACATCCTCTACCTCAATAAGTCCTCTAATCCTTAGTCCGTCAGGAACGTTTACTATCTGTTCCTCAGTCCTGGACATGATCAAGATCTTGGCATCATTCAAATAATCTGCAGCACTCAATGACATCTGCAACCCTAAAGTCATGAACTTTGGTCTTCTAGCTCCTGCCCATCTAATTTCTACATTCATCCATACTTGACTCTCTGATAGTGAAATCGCTAAAAAATCCAGGCATACATATGTACCTCTGCTCCTGAAAAACCTAAATATTAACCTAGATTTCATATCCAACTATGGACTATCTCATTTTTGGTTCAACCATTGGGACCATGTTAGACCTAGCATTTGCTTGGTCACTGAAAGTCAAAAATCTTTCCAAAGATTATGGCAATTTTTAGGTTTTGAAGTAAGTGAAGATTTGTTCACCCATTTCAGGTTCTGGTGTAAGGTATGAGAAAGGAAGGATTCTTTACAACAAGAATTGATTTTTTGTCAAATCAGAGACCTGTCTAAATAACTATCCAAATTGATCATAAACAGAAACTATATATAGTATATCTAAACAAAGAAAATTTCTAAGGAAGGTCGGAGAACCAGATAGCTAAAAAATAAATCAAGTAGGGACACAAATTTGATTCATCCAAAAACTAATCATATATTCTAGTGGGGCCTCTCCAATGGAAATCACTCACAGCTGACCTCCGATCCACTTCCTTACTTCACACATTAAAGACATCACCCACAGCCCATGTCCTCCAAAATGAACTTGCAAAAGGCTGAAATTTCACCCCCCCATACACCTGCAAATATCCAATGTCAACTCTGTCACCACGGTTAGTATGCTGAGAAATGTATCATACTGATGTCGGAACTATCTTTTTTGTTTGTCATAAACCCACCCTTCGCTATCCCCTAAAGTAATGAACTCACTCTTCTCATTATTGTTAATGGGACCCTGAATAAGATTGATGAAGATCACTTCTGCCAGCTAATTTTACTTAATTACATGGCAGTCCTTGATATAGCTGACAATGAAATCTTTCTACTTGTCCTTAACATGAAAAATAGATATTGACATATTGAGAAAGATTGCAACAAGTAAAGTTTGGGAACTCTCTTTTTGAACCCACTTCATTTTCTTGTGACATTCCCCTGCTAAGGCATTATAATCACCCCATTTCTTGCTAACCTCTATGTAACATCACTTAGTGATATGCTTACCACACCAGATATTTTCTTCTCTTATTATGCTGACTTTAATCAGATATATCTGAGGAGACTAACAACAATCTACTCACTTAGATGACATATATACCTAAAATACAGCTGTGAATAGTTGAGTTTAAATTAAAGCTCAATCTGTAAAACACTTATTTTCTCTCCTATTTAAAAATGGAATATACTGATTATATTCTCTGGGATTTGGTCCTAGGAGTGTCACTCCTACAATACTCCTGAGTATCACATTAGATGCCATGCTATATTTTTACCGAACTGCTGTTAAACCCTGGCCTGACCAAAAGTGCTTGGTAAGCGCTAAAAATATTATGAGTCACAAGACACCTCATTTCTAAAGGTGACATAAATCTGGCAGTCTAGCTATTGTCATCTTAAACAATGAATATGGAAATAATCTCCTTGCTGAACTCCCTAATATACAACTTACTAGTCTTAAAGCTGTCCTTCACTTACCTGCTCGGCTTGTCCCCAATACAAAGATATTTATCATATCACCTTTGTTCTTGGCTTCCTCAAAAGGGTACCCCCCAGAACCAGGATGTACACACAAAATGGTCTCTACAACTTTCAAATGTTCTCTGTATTTACACTCCTAAGTATTTGTAACAAACCTTGAAAGATGCTAGTAAAAAGGGTTTACTGAGAAGCACACCACCTCTTTATATCTAAACCCATCCACTTCACCAAATAGAATACACTTGGTCACACTAGATTGGCCTCTTTTTCCTCACAAAACTTCAAAAAGGGTATCAACCAAAATAAATACATAATCTATAGTAATTAGTATCATAACATTGTTTGTTAAGTTAGTACTGGATGTATTACTGCCTGTATCTACAAAGTAGTTGCTCAGGGATTTTGCTTTATGTCAATTAGGGAATCAGTGCCTCTGACTTTATTGCTAATCCTCAGAGTACTCTCTGAGTATAGGTCTTATTGTACACCTCATTTAGTACCTGTTTTAAAATGAATATGAAATCCTACACAGAGCAGACTTACAACTATCATTTACATATGTTAATGCATCCTTGATGACTCACAAACTAATTGTAGATTTCCAAGGACCAAATCCAAGTACTCCAGTGGATTCTCTGTTAGGAGAAAAAACAGAATCTTGCATGTGAAAACTGTGCAAAATGAGGGAGGGTCTTCTTTTCTCTTCCAACCAGAAAAGGCCCTTACTTCTACCTTTCGAACATGGTTCTTTGAATGTATTTCCAGTGTGGAAAAACAAATGTAAAACATTTGTGAATACCAAATTTGTCGATGTTACTTATGTTTGTGGTGACTTGGCATCCTTTCCATGGTGTTAGACTAACACTGGCAAACAGTCTGCAAAACTGGTGGTTTGTCTGCAGTGATATATCAGGCCTGTGGACCAAACTGTCTACTGATCCCTATTTTGGTAATCAGAATTATGGAAATCTTACCAAAGCATCAGCTTTTTTAGTTGTACTTAAAAACTGAACCTAATTTGGTAATATCTGTAGTTAGTAGTTTAGTTAGAGAACTCATAGCTTCACATTGTTATAACAATACATTATATACCACACATGATCAATTGATTTACCAGGAGGCTCTTGGTGGACAGTAAATGGTTTAGAGTTAAGACAAACTATATTGTATGGTCAACCTCTTCCAGTGATGAATCTTCTTTAGAGTAGAGGTTTCTTGAAGACCTCTATCAAGGTCTTGATCCATCTTACAGTCAAGTAACTATGGTAAATTGAATACTGTTTCATCAATTCACTGAGGTAGAGGACCATAGAGAAAATCCTTTAGAATCTCTAGAGAATCTTTAGCTTTCAGAAAGGGGCTGCCGCGCACCCAACTGTATTAGGGATTGTAAGGTGGTAACCTATGACATATAAGATGCCAAGCTCAGCTCTGAAGGCAGCAGGGAATTTCTTCGGACAGACCATAGAATGCGTGTGGAAGAAAATAACTGTTTGTACCACATTTAAATTCTCAGTTTAGCGTTGAAATATTGCAAATAAAAGGAATTGCTATTACTCAATGTAATGGCATTAAATTTCTGTCTGAGTCAAGAGCAAAAAATAGTGAACTTGGATCTTAGAGCCACAATTTGAAAATGGCCTTCTGTTTTTATGTGCAAAGAGGATTATATGGATTCTCTTAGAAGATTTATAGATGTGCTTCCCAATCTTTTTGCATGGAAAGGTTTTGGAAAATGCGAATCCCATGTCGCATTAAGCACATTAACAGAGATCTAATTAGACTAAAACAAGATAAGTATAATCAGTATTTGTCTATCTAAAGCAAGATAAGTATAATCAGTTTTTCGTCTATGAGGCTATGGTAAAAATTAATGTTTTGTAATTTGTACATCTCTTTCAAGTATTTTCGTGGAGGTGTTGTCCCATAAAATTCAGGATCATAATTAAGCTTTGCATGTAAAAACAGTAACAGTAATGTGACCATTATCAAGAATAAATCTCTTCGGTTGAAAATTGTGAGGACGAAGAAGAAAAACAATTATTATCAAAATGAACATTTTATGAATAAACATCAGTTTGTCCACCCACCACATTCCCTTCACCAACGTCCGACACTGGATCATCCCAATCTGCCTCCGAATGACATCAGCCAAATATTACGACTACAAGCCTATCTGTGACAAAAGCCACCAAAGATAGACCATCTTCCCAGTGTGCTAAAATGTCTTTCCATTGGGCAGACCCTTCATTGATCTATCAAATAGTCACAAACACCTTTACTGCATAGATGGTAGCATAAATACCTGTCTTTCCACCTTCACAAATCTTCCTATCATACTTTGGTCTTCAATGTCTGATGCTGATGCTTTGGCTACAAATGCCTCATGTCTGGAAAAGAATGACAGGAGATAGACTCATTAGTATTTCTGTGCCGATATGTGGTAAGTTATGTACTCTACACAATTGTTTACTGAGACAATTATTTGAAGTGCTCAGACCTTGAAGAAACATTTAATAGTTTATAATTTCTAGAACTGATGTAACAATATCTGTCAATTTCACTACAATCCATTCATCCTCACGGACATCATGTTTACTTGCCTGCTGAAAAGCTTGTGTTCTAGCATTCGAGCTTTAAGCAGATCTATTAGTATATTATCATGCATGTTACGCCGTAACATAACAAATAAAATATTAAGTCACAACCAGTTAAACAATTGATTTTTGGACACTAAGGTGGTTTTGAAGCAAGTCTCCATCTTCTCTTCTCTTTTTTTCGTCATACACTATAGGGAAATCTATATTTTAACAGTATTCCCTCATTTAGTTTGTTATGGACTGTCACGGGGCCGGTGTTCCTAGGGAGGGACTGGTGGGAGGTACAAGATGTCAACGCACCTCTTATTTCCCCACAACAGGATGACTTGTTATATCCTTCCCAAGTGACCTACGGGGCAACGGTAGGAATGAGACATAGTCCCTTTAATTGGGACACTGACAGCGAGGACTCCGCCCCCAGGGGTGACGTCACGGACGGCGGACCAACAAGAGGTGACGGGATCCGGAAGAGGGTGTGTTCTATCACCGGAGGACGAGAGGAGCGAGAAGCGCGAGGAGAGGCGGAGAACGTGGAGCGAGAAGGAGAACGGAAAGTGACGGAAGTAACATCAGGCAGAGGAGAGGCCGCGGAGTGTGTGAAGACGTCGGGAGAGCCAGGAGGCTACCGGGAACACGCTTCGCCCAGCCACGCTCCAGGAGGAGTGTGGCTCACACAGGTACGAGAGCGGTTTGCGGGCTGGGTAGGGAGGCGGGAGAAACCTGACGGTTAAAAGTGCCAGCTCCCTACCGGTCCTTGTGTCGGTTTATTCCCCACCCCTGCACTATCACTCCTCAGCCTAGAAGTGCGTCACTTGATTGGGGATACTCCTTCACTCCCCTTCCCTACCGCACAAATATTCACGAACACTCACCCACTTTTTTTCCTTTCCTTTGGGTTCCTGAGTACACCTACGCGCCAGCCCCGATCCTCGTCCCAGGAACATCGGAGGGAGGACGCCCGGAGGTCGCCAAGGGAAGCGCTTGAAGACCAAGAGCCAAGAGGAAGACTTTATTGTTGTGTTCTTTCATTTCTGGATACTGGCTTCAAGAAGGAGACGGGTGCTCCATAAAATAAAGCCGTCACTAAGTCGCCCTGTAGAACCGCCACTTCACTCGAACCCGCTACAACTGGCGGAGAATGCGGGCATAAAACAATCCATCTGTACAACAACGATGGATGCGTTAATACAACACCTTGTGAAGGGCCAGGACAAACTCGGATGGGCCATCGAGCGGCAGATGACATCGGCCCAGGCTGACCGCGACATCTTTAAAGACACCATCGCCGCCCAGATAGAAGGGTTGCAGAAAATGATTACGGAGCAACCCGCGGCCGGTCTACGAGAACCCCGAAGCACACACCATGCCCCGTCGGGTATCTCACTACAGAAGTATGTGTCCGGTGAGGACCCGGATGCGTTCTTATTAAACTTTGAGAGGGCAGCAAGAGCATGTGGCTGGCCCCTAGACAAATGGCCATTCTTTTTAGCTCCACTATTGACTGGGGAGGCTCAGGCCGCATATCAGGTGGCAAACGCCACAAGAGACACTCCATATGCGGACATAAAAACCATAATACTCGATCACCTGGGCCTTGATGCTGAAGCCTATCGGGTGCAGTTTCATAAGGAAAAGGGCGCTCCTGGGGAGAACCCCAAAACTTTATACTTTCGGCTGACAAATGGTTGACTCCTGCCGTTAGTACCAAAGAGGAGATTATGGAGAAAATCTACTTGGAGCAGTATCTAGATGCCCTCCCTTTTAATACCCAGAAATGGCTACGTCAACACACGCACCTAACCGCCGAGCAGGCTATAGAAATGGCCACGACTTATTCTCGCGCCCAGCCCAAACTGATAGTATGGGAAACCGAGAAAACACTCCAACCAACAATGAAAAGTGAGAGAAAGTTTAGACCCACACCGGAACCCGGGAAACCAAGACATACGAAACCAGAACTACCGAGTTGCAAAGGACCCCAATGTTTTGAGTGTGGGGATTGGGGACACATAGCCCGCTTGTGTCCCCGGAGGAAACCAACGGAGGAACCCATGGAAGTGGGTTATATACCAAAATCCATGTTGTACACGGCAGAAATGGGGAGTGCTTTTCATGTAAGTGTAAGGGTGAACGGGAGAAATGTCAAAGCCCTCCTCGATTCAGGATGTAGACAGTCCGTAATACAGGGAGTTCTAATAAGTCCAAACCAAATACTGCCAGATACTACAGTACACATCCGGTGTGTCCATGGGGACGTCAAACCCTACCCTCTGGCGGTAATAGCCCTTACTCACACTAATGGGGCCACGTACCACATCAAGGTGGGGGTGTTGGAGGGTCTCCCCTCGGACTTAATCATAGGAACAGATAACCCTGAGTTTTTACAACTGTTTCTACAGGTGGCACAGGTACAAGATCAGACGGCTGAGACAGTGAGTATTCCCAAGAACAGTATGCCAGCACTAACGACACCTGAGCCGTGGCTCCTAGATAGGAGTTTCAAGTTTGCCCAGGCCAATGATGCTACTCTGTATAACGCATGGGAACAGGCCCATAGTTCTCGAGACACTAACCCCCTTGTATTTCCCCGGTTCCTTATCAATGAAGGGTTGCTATACCGACAGGGCTCCCCCAATGAACCACATCAACTGCTGGTCCCTCAGTCCTTTCGGGACCAAATACTTTTTTTTCACACTCCCACCTCACGGCAGGACACACCGGGGCTGAGAAGACCACCCAAAATGTTTTGAGGCATTTTTTTGGGCCAGGGGTCTATAGGGATGTGAAGACACATTGTCAGTCCTGTGAGATCTGTCAAAAGAGGAATACCCACCGACCTCCAGCAGTTCCCCTACAACCCCTACCCATCATCGGTACTCCCTTCGAGAGAGTAGGGATGGACCTGATTGGACCATTACCCCGTACCAAAAAGGGGAACTTGTACGCCCTGGTGATAGTGGACTACGCCACCCACTTTCCGGAGGCGTTTCCACTATGGATGCCCACATCTCGCAACATATCGGAGAAACTTCTTGAGCTCTTCTCCAGAGTTGGATTCCCGAAAGAGATCCTGACAGATCAGGGTACCCCATTCGTTTCACGCCTCATGAGGGAAGTATGCCAAATCCTGGACTTACGCCATATCAAGACGTCGGTTTACCACCCCCACACCGACGGTCTTGTTGAACGGTATAACGGGACACTAAAGGCTACACTGAAGAAAATGTTAGCTGTGAACGGGAAAGAGTGGGACCAGCTGTTACCTCTTGCTTTATACGTGATCAGAGGACAAGTACAGAGCAGCCTAGGCTGTTCGTCCTTCGAAATGCTTTATGGACGACAACCCCGGAGCCTCCTCGAGATGACGAAAGAAGCCTGGGAGAAGGAAGAGGCAGTGGAGACCAGAGATATGCTGGAATACACACAAAGGCTCAAAGCAAAGATAGGAAAACTCAGGGACTTAGCGTATTCCCACCTGGAAAAGAGACAGGAAAAACAGAAAACCTTTTATGACCGAGGAAAAAATGGAGGACACTGAATCTCAATGATTGGGTGCTGGTGCTGCTGCCTTCCTCCACTAAGAAGTTTCAAGCAGAATGGATGGGACCCTATAAAGTCATCGGGACCATTGGAAAAACCACATACAAACTACAAATGACTCCCAGCCGCACCCAGACGTTTCACATCAACCTTCTGAAGAAATGGCTGGGACCATTACCCAAAAACACCCATCTCTCTTTGCCTACCCTTACCTCCACCCCCAGTACGTTGGAACACCTAGTGGTTAACGAAGAACTCAGCAAAGAAGAAAAGTCCTCTTTGAAGGAGACTCTCGCTCCGTTCGCTACCATTTTTTCGGACAACCCCGGTAAAACATCCCTGACGGAACACAGAATCGAGACCCCACCCGGAAAAGTGATAAAGCAACAGCTCTATCGAATCCCTGCTGCCAGAAGGACAGCCATTCAGAAGGAAGTACAGGACATGTTGAAGCTAAGGGTGATCCGACCCTCGAGAAGCGAATGGTCATCCCCGATAGTAATGGTACCCAAGCCTGATGGCAGCATCTGTTTTTGTATGGACTTTAGGGCCCTCAATGAGATCTCTTCCTTCGATGCCTATCCCATTCCACGCATCGATGAGTTGATAGAAAAGTTAGGAGATGCCAGTTATATAACCACATTGGACCTCATTAAAGGTTACTGGCAAGTACCTTTAAGGGAAGAAGATAGGAAGAACACGGCCTTTTCGACGCCGGATGGGCTCTATGAGTTTACGGTGCTCCCATTTGGACTGCATGGAGCACCAGCAACATTCCAACGACTTATGAACACTGTGTTACACAAATACCACTCATTTTCATCGGCTTACCTCGATGATATCGTGGTCTTCAGCCCAGACTGGAACACCCACTTGGAACACCTACAGACCATTCTTCACGCCCGCAAGAGGCCGGACTACACGTAAACGCAAAGAAATCCAGAGTGGGATATCAAAAAGTGAAATACCTAGGGTATGTCTTAGGACATGGGTTGATCGCCCCCCAAACTGAAAAAATCAGGGCCATAACCGAGACCCCATTTCCAAGTACGAAACGAGAAATGAGAGCCTTCCTTGGCTTAATAGGCTATTACAGACGTTTTATCCCCCAGTTTTCAGAGGTAGCCGCCCCGCTAACAGACACCCTTCAGAAAGATATAAAGTCCCAGGTCCTGTTACACCCCACGGTACCAATGTTAGAGGCTTTCCAAACCTTAAAAAAGGCCATAACCACCAGCCCCGTTTTGTCCTCCCCCGACTTTTCAAGACCTTTTCTCCTTCACACTGATGCCTCGAACCACGGGATAGGCGCTGTACTCTCCCAGCTCTCTCCAGAAGGAGTGGACCATCCTATCATATACATCAGTAGGAAATTGTTCCCTAGGGAAAAGAAATACCCCACCATTGAAAGAGAGTGTCTGGCTGTAAAGTGGGCCATAGATAAATTGCACTACTATCTAGAGGGTCACCCTTTCACCTTGTACACCGACCATTCACCACTCCAATGGAAGAGCCGTAACATCGCTCATAACCCCAGGGTTCTCCGTTAGTTTCTGTCCCTTCAGCCCTTCACCTTCACTGTGAAACACCGTAAAGGAGTGGATAACACCAGTGCTGACTATCTGTCAAGGGTCTTTCCACTCCCCGATCGGGAGAATTCAGGGGAGGAGGTGTGTCACGGGGCCGGTGTTCCTAGTGAGGGACTGAAATCAACAAGGGACTGGTGGGAGGTACAAGATGTCAATGCACCTCTTATTTCCCCACAACAGGATGACTGGTTATATCCTTCCCAAGTGACCTACGGGGCAACGGTAGGAATGAGACATAGTCCCTTTAATTGGGACACTGACAGCGAGGACTCCGCCCCCAGGGGTGATGTCACGGCCGGCGGACCAATAAGAGGTGACGGGATCCGGAAGAGGGTGTGTTCTATCACCGGAGGACGAGAGGAGCGAGAAGCGCGAGGAGAGGCGGAGAACGTGGAGCGAGAAGGAGAACGGAAAGTGACGGAAGTAACATCAGGCAGAGGAGAGGCCGCGGAGTGTGTGAAGACGTCGGGAGAGACAGGAGGCTACCGGGAACACGCTTCGCCCAGCCACGCTCCAGGAGGAGCGTGGCTCACACAGGTACGAGAGCGGTTTGCGGGCTGGGTAGGGAGCCGGGAGAAACCTGATGGTTAAAAGTTCCAGCTCCCTACCGGTCCTTGTGTCGGTTTATTCCCCACCCCTGCACTATCACTCCTCAGCCTAGAAGTGCGTCACTTGATTGGAGATACTCCTGCACTCCCCTTCCCTACCGCACAAATATTCACGAACACTCACCCACTTTTTTTCCTTTCCTTTGGGTTCCTGAGTACACCTACGCGCCAGCCCCGATCCTCGTCCCAGGAACATCGGAGGGAGGACGCCCGGAGGTCGCCAAGGGAAGCACTTGAAGACCAAGAGCCGAGAGGAAGACTTTATTGTTGTGTTCTTTCATTTCTGGATACTGGCTTCAAGAAGGAGAAGGGTGCTCCATAAAATAAAGCCTTCACTAAGTCGCCCTGTAGTCCCGCCCCTTCATTCAAACCCGCTACATGGACATTGATGCTTAGCTCACAGAAAAAGGTCAGAAAATGGCCCTCTTTCATTTCTGACATATAGAGTACATTTCAGACTACTTTAGTATTCACAAAGGAGTCCAGAAGAACACCTGAGAAGCTCAAAGAGTCACATTTTCTAGGGGTACTCCTGGAATTCTTTGTGAATTCTTATTTATGATCATACAAAACATTTTCACATGCATACATCATCATCATGTACATTCATGCATTCATGAATGTAACACAATAGTGCAATTATGTGCCACAACTTTTTTTTTCAATTTTCCTCCATTATCTCCACCAATTTTTGGGGTTTTTAATCCTCATTTCTACTCTAAACATAATGTTATTCCTGCCTTTGACAGGAGAGAATACCAAACCATGCCTGGAAGGGAAGGGGGTCATGCAAGTCTTTGGAAATGCTCACATTTCTGCCTCAGGAATCCCACTCCATACCCCTGGGAGAAAATTGAGCACACGCAGAAGTATGTCTGCATAACTATTTTTATGGATGTGAATTAACATTTTCAGAATCTGCCAGAAAATGGGTCATTAGTTGGGGAGGATATGAGCCCTTCTCATGCAATAGGCCCAAAATGCAATCCAGTACAACATACAGGTTCAAAAAATAAACCTGGGCTCAACCACAGGTAAAAATGGCACAGAGCAGATAGACTTAGCTGAGACAAAGTGTGTAAATTATTTAGCAGTACAAAAACAATTAAAAAGTGAAACCACAACACAATAAAGATTCACTTTCTAAAAATAGAGAAAAATTAAATAAGAAAAAGTTATACCAAAACAACTTAAATCCACAGGAGATATGAATTTTTAAAGTTTTGGGGCAAAACACACCAGTAAAGTAAAGCCAGAAGTCACTGTTCGTGGGGCACAGGACCTAGGTATGATTTCAGGCTGACCATGATGGAGAGTAGGTTGGATACACCAAGAGGATCGCCTTTGTCAAAGATTTTTCCTTCTGACTTAGTTTCTGAAATGGAAGTCGAAATCCTAGAGCAGGGTAAGGTTGCAGGTTTCTGGCGAAGTCTTCTTGAAGTTGGATAGTCATTAGACAAGGTCATACTGAAGCACTGGTTTTGGCGGGAAAAGCTCAGAGCAGGAAAATTCAAATTTGAATCCCACTAAAGTCATCACATTCGTTGGATACTTTCCCTCATTCGCCTGGTCAAGATTTCTATCTTCAGACTTAGTTTCTTTTTTTAAGCTAAAAATCACCAGTGGGACAAGCCTGGAAGCAGTGCCCGACGAAGTACTCTCAAAGTTAGACACCTTTACTGTGAGGTCCCGCTGACGATGCTGAGGCCTTGGAAGTCAAATAATTTTCCAAGTCTCAAATTTTAAGATTTTCTGGAGCAGCACATAGGGGTCAAGATGCACTTCAACAGAGACAACCAGCATGGTCCAGTCCAGTTGCTACTGTTCAGCTGTTCACATCAGAAAAAGGTCTTGTGCAGGTTACGGTGACCCTGCAGCCACATAAGGAGGTCATCCAACTGTCCTTGGGAGTCCACTACTCACTCGTGAGTACAAGTAGGAGCAAGTCTGTCCCCTTAGGTCTCCACACAGGTCATAGCGAGGAGGGCCTGTTCTGTTGTTCCACAGGTCCAGCTGCGTCTGATGATCTGTGGGTGAGGTGCCACTCTTGTAGGATTTACTAGCCAGTAGGTACGGGTAAGTCCTGAATATTAACTAACCTCTGAGATAAAATAACCCACCCTCCCAACGTTTGCAGCATATCCTGTTTACCTTACTGCAAACTATACCTCAGTGCACTATTCTGAGTAAAATCCAACATGGCAGCATCCTTCTGCCCTTGAAGGTTTCTGGTGTCCCAGCCAGTGGTCAGTTACCGAAATGAACAGTCCCCTCCTCCTCAACCCCACCAAACTAATTTTAGGACCAGCTCCTTCTCCCAGTGGGCTGGTGCCAAGTGGAGCACTGTGGGGCCAGGGAATGAAAGCTTTTCTTCTCCAGGTCTTCCTTTACACTTACTTATGAAAGGATAGGCCTCATCCCGGTTCCTTTCATGTTAATGAAGTTCCTGGCCTTTTCCCAGCTGCCCTTCCATAGCTGAGAAGAGTTACATACCTCGCATCCAAGTTCTCTTGCCAAAAGGCCTAAGCCATTGTTTCTGCTCGTGTGCAGTTTTCACACCCCATTAAGGGGGAACCACTGACAGGGGCCTGGTGCTGGCAGGCTATTGCTAATTAGCTAGCTGGAGGTTCAGACAGACAAAGTCTAACTTTTTTTGAAAGTTACTTTTTCTAAATAAGTATCAAAAATCGTATTCACCAGTGAATTGGATTATTAAATACATTTTAAAAACAGTAGTTGAATCATTTCCGTAACTTGTCTCAAACCAGAGTTAACAGACATAGTACTTGATTCGGTCTCATAAAAATAGGTACAGTCCTTCAGAATAAAAATAGGTTTTGGGGGCTAGTAAGGGTAGCTACATGCCAACACAAAATTTCCGCAACTACCACTTTTAAATACTAGAACCCGTACCTTGTAGGCTACAAAGCCTATTTGGGGTGGCATATTTAATATTTAAAAGTATGGCTCTTTCCAGTCAAAAAGGATTATTTTGACAAGCAAGTTTGCTGCAGGTTTAAAAGCTGCAGTAGTCAGGCAACACAGGTAGGTCAGAAGCCATGCTTTCTTTGTAAGTCTAGTGGATGGCATAAGCTGTGCAGCAGTTCACAGATGATATTTACCTTCCCATGCCAATGGTGTATTTTCCTGCACCATAGGGTATGGCCTTACTGGAACTTAAATATACCAATTAGAAGTTATCCCATTCTGTCATGTATTAAGGGACAGAGCACATACAATGGGGACTGGACAGTAGTACCACAGTGTGCAGGGTTAAAAAATAAGCAAAACATAGTGGTGATGATATAAAAACTGCATTTTTTCTCAGATTGCTAACATAGGGTTACACTTGCAAATCAAGGAATTTGAGTCCTTAGGTAGAAATTACATGTGGAAATTAATTTGAACATAGAATCCCTGGTGTTTTTGATTTATCTAGTGGCTGAAAGCTTGCTAGTCAGTCCTCAACCACAAGTGCTATGTTTAAATAGACAACTGTCATTACTCTATATTGCTGTTATTGTCACTCTGATAAATCCATCAGTTGCCTGTGCACAGAAATCATGGGCAACTAAACAATGCAGATATAGGGTGCTGGAGGGAAGGATGTACTTTTTCACTTGCAGATGAAAATGCTGCAGTCCGAAGGGCAAATACCTAATGTGTAACAAGGGATTAAAACCTGAAATCTTACATCTGGTCAATGACATGCTTTGGGAAGGTTAGATGACAGCATTTATAGTGCTTTGATTAGTGTTGGAATATGACATATTTTACAGATATTGTGTGAGTAAATGAAGCACTAAGAGTGATTTTGGATTCCTGTTTAAGTAAACAATCATGTTGGCAGTATCATCTACTATTTTCATTATCATCCTAAATTGTTGTGGAGGGCATAGAACCTGTTAATGAAAAACAATAGTGCCAAAATACATCGTCATCACACCAAATTATGAGAACTCATTACTAGTTAGATCTTCTAAAAGCAATGTGAAGAAAATTACAAGTACTACAAAATTAATCTAGCAGGGCAGTGGTCAGTTTACCCAAGAGGGAACACATTCCCCATTTTTTGCATAAGTTGCATTGGCTTTCTGTGGTGTTCAGAATCCATCGTAAGGCATTAACCATACTACACAAAGTTGCTCATGGAAAGGCCTCATGATAGCTAAAAAACTGAATTCAAATCTACCATCCAACCAGAAACTTAAAATCTGTTGATAAACACCTTTTTATTCACCTAAAAGCTATAGACAAGGATGCTCGAAGCCAACAGAGCTTGATTACAAATGAAAGAGGGAAGACTGAGAGTGAGAATGATTCAAAGTTTGGAAGAATAGATAGATGAGTGGGTGCACAGATGAATGGATAAATGAGTGAATAATTGAGTGCATGGATGAAGTTCCAATGCAATCACATGGGCAAATATGTAAATGGCCATGTGCATGCTGGAAAATGTCCCTCAAGTGTGTTCAGCGTCACTTCTCTCTGTCTCTCTCAGTGTCTGTTAGCCTGGGAGTTGAGTATTATTAAAGCAGCGGGTCTCTGCAGAATTGGTTGGCTTGCAGGATCATACAGGGCTCCCCTTTGCACAGGGCAAAGTCTGACAGACGCAGCAAAGTGAGTGACTGCTTCCTCTGCTTAACGGGCCATGTAGAGGCAGCAGTATGGCATCAGGCCCCAGCTAGATCACCATGTGTGCTTAGAACTGACTCACTGTTTATGTTTATTCCTTTTAATTTTGGGGGCAAAGAGCATCTGCAGGAGATAGCTACTGCAGCCAGCTTTGATAATCACATGGAACAGCCATATCATAAGTACTCACAGAATTTCACATCATGCACAGTCAGATAGCAAGCGGCCAAACCCTTGATTTGAGGAAGGAGGAGGCAGGGCTCCACCTAACAATCTACAATGGCAAGGATACACAGCAGGAAGTGCAATGGAAGGCAGAGAAGATACAGGAGGAATTGGACAATCGGACAACCCTGGAAGCAGAGGACCAAGTGGAGAAAGCAAGAAAAAGAAAGGAGACGGCATTACTCTACTGGAATATTGATTGGTGCTATTTCTAATAAGTTGTCAGGCACAGCTATGGATTAAACTATGATTTGCTGGGATATCTTCCTTGCATAACTCTTTCTTAACTATTCTTGCTCATCAGATGTTCTCTTGCATCATCCTTGATTAAATTCAGTGCTTATTTCTAGCCAGCACTCACATACTCTTGCATTTTTTTATATGTAAGAATTTAGAGGATAGAAATATCGCCCTGCAAAAACATTGTGGCCTATCTATCTAGAACCAAAATATTGTGAGGTATGGATATGTAAGTACAGCTTTACTATTCTTAACTCCACACCCACATACCTTGAAGATATACTTACAGATAATACACATCTGTAGAGTTAACTATGATAAGCATCTACTTACTTACATATATTGAACTTCATGATATTATGGGCACAAGATTTGGTAGGACGATATTTTGTCCTCAATATTCCTGTAGAATGCCATTCTTAAGCCGTCACAAGGAATTAGTCCATCTTCTATGAGCTAGTGATCATGCTGAGAGTGGGAACCGGAAGAGGGTCTGTAACTATATGTTTTCCTGTGGATGCTTCAAAGTATGCAACTGTACTCGAACCTGTGACTGGAGCAATCAGGCCTGAAAGCTCATTTTTGCATATGATCCTGAATTGTCAAAAGATGAATCAGCAGTCAATCCGTTAACCAGTCACATATGTATATGTGTTCATTTATATTTCTACTCAAAGGCTTCCAAAACTGTGTCTCTCCCAATCCGTTCAGTTTAGAAAATTCATGTCAGTTAAAAGTACAGCAATTGTCAATTGTCAAACTACTGAATATTTGCTTTTACTTGATTCAACCAGTGACATTATTTTCCTCACCAGAACACCTCAGAACTAAATTAGAAATGTTTTGTGTTTAAACATCTGTATGAGACTTGAAAAAAATACCTATGCACCTGAGATATATATATTGTTTAAATAATTCACCACTGGGTGATTAGTGTTTAAATTTAAACAATGAAAAGCCTGATTAGGTTTTCATATGCCCTTTTTCTAAACATTCTTCATCTGAAATTTATAAGTCATTGTCTGATGAGGAGCTATTATTAGTAGTATATTTCTTTAGTGCAGGCCTCAAAATATCAAATTCAAATCCAGTCCTTAAAGTGAAATAAGCTAGTTTAAAATACTTCTTCGCAACAAAGTAATAATACTGTTGTTATGTATGGCTCTCATAGAGAGCCTTTGTCATTAATTTCAGTTTCTGAATCTCATAACACACTACTATGACATAGCAACACTTGATAACAAAAGTCATTAATCACTGTTGTGATGCCATAAGGGCCTTCCAAGACAGGCTGACAGGCCTCAAAGAGAGGCTGTCAGCACAGCTCTGCTGGTCTGCTTTGACTGAAAGCAGAAAGGACAGCTGCAGGAGGGGGAAGGAAGGCAGGACAGGTGGTGAGGGTTGGTCAAGGATGGCAGGTAACCCTTTTTCTTCTAACCTTTGGGACATGAATACATAACAGAGGCCGTGTTATGTATGGCTCCTCCATTATTCCTCTGCCACTGCATAGCAGTTGAAAGCATGGGCAGATAATTTTGGGGGTCATACGTAACATAAAATAAAGATGGGTAAAAAGTGAATAACGGGGATGTTTTTCACCTTGGGGTTCTGAGTGACATCATAGACAACTCGAGCTTCGCTCTCGTTGTCTATTTGATGTCACTCAGAACCCCTCAGTGAAAAACATCCCTGTAATTTACTGTTACCCATCTATAATTCTATATGTTATGTCCACTGTACAAGTTAAGGAGAAGAACGCGTCACCTGTATAAGTAACGTCCCCCTGGGCACAAGCTAATGACCACAGTATGTGTGGATATAAAACAGCTGTCAGAAATATTGATAACGAACAATGGATGAATCCAAACTGTGAGAAATGAACTATAATCTTTTTAATATATTTGGGTCATTGATATTCCAAAAGTCATATCGGTCCAATCAATGAAAAATATACCATGAAGCTTCAAATAAACATTTCAAAATCCCGATGCATTTCGGGCTGTCAAAGCCCTTCATCAGGGGCAAATGATCTGAAATAAAATCAGCAAAGGATACAATGAAAACAAACAGTCCGTCCAGCCGAAATATACTATACATGCTACAAGAACAAATACCAAACATCAAAGTATGATACCAGTGTCGAGTGCTGTGATAATGAGTGATAAAGTTTTGCGTGACAAAATATTAAAAAAGTGAAGCGAAGTGAATCAATCCTAATCGAAAACTGAGCCAAGTCAAAAGAAATGTGAAGTGGCGACGCTCGCGTGCAATACTAAAAAGTGAGAAGCAAACATATACCGAACCACGAGGATGCCAAAAGTGAAACAACAACGTGAAGACAAAGAACTTAAAAGAACGTCTCATGAGTTGAAAAACTTGTAAAGAGCCCAGTGCATAACAGTAGCAACCGTGTTGATGACACACAAACACCACGAGTGATCGAAAATAGGACTGATAAGGTGCTCACCCCAGACCAAGAATAGGACAGAGAAAACACTCACCGGTGGTCCATGAAGCTACCGCGTAAGAACGCGTTAATCAAAAGTGTAAAAACGACCATGCAACGAGGATGAAATATATATGAAGAAGGACTCACAAATGAGCCAGTGTGTAGTGAAAGTGTGACGGCCATCTTGAAACATCCAAGAGGATGTATATTACAGTGCAAGTACTCATGCGAAACCCAAAATAAAAACGAAAAGAACACACAACGGTGCTCCTAGAAGCTGCCGCGTGAGAGCGCGTTGATCAAGAGTGTTAAACCAACCATGCAACGTGAATATAATGTGTATAAAAAAGGACTCACAAACGAGCCGGTGTGTAATGAAAAAATAGCGGCCATTTTGTAACGTCCAAGAGGACGTATACTACAATACAAGTGCTCAAGTCTTATGAGAATTGTTGGCGTACTTAAGCAGTGAACAAAAATAGAAAAAGGAAGATTGCGTATAAAATCATATGTCTGAGATGAAAAGTGCAGTGAAAAAATAAAATAAAAAATGAGTGCGAGCAACAAGCAGTGATGAAGTGTGACAGTCGAGGATCAGAATGGAAAGTAATGCGACCAATAAGAATGACATATAACCACAAACAAACGAAAATAATAAGGAAACAAAAAAGATAGTCATGAAGTATGTTAAGAAAATCAAATGTGTATAAAACATAAACAAAAAATACCGTGAAAGAAACCAAAATAAGGTAACATGTAAAGAGGGTAAGATATTTCTAATCCCAAAGAGACCAGGGGGTTAAAGATAACACGAAAACTCCATTCTGTCATTTAAACCAAAAGGTTTCAAAGAGTTCAAAGCCTTGATCCAATAGTTCTCTCTCTGTAGAAGATGGGTGCTGTTATTTCTGCCTTAAACCTTCTCCACGATTTCCAGAAGGAGGAATTTTAATTGGCTGATGTTATGATTGTTATCTGAAAAGTGGGTAGCAACTGTAGACTTGATGTTTTTGGTTCTAATGTTGCTTTTGTGCTCATGCAGTCTAGTTTTGATTTTTCTTTCAGTCTTACCTACATACGGCAACCCACATGGACATTTGAGCAAATATACCACGTTGGTGGTGTCACATGTGGCTGTGACTTTGAGGTTGATACGTGTACCTTTCATGGGATGGGTCGTCCATGTGCCTTTGATGACGTTGTTGCAATTGCTGCAGTTTAGACAAGGTAGAGTGCCCTTGTAGGTAGAAATGGGAATAATCTTGGAAGGTTGTGTTAATAAATCCTTCAAATTTCTCCCTCGAGTATAAGCGAATAAAGGTTTGTTGCAAAACAAGCCCTTGAAGTCGGGTTCCATAGCAAGGATGGGCCAATGTTTGTTGATGACGTTTTTATAACGTTGACTCATGGTTGAGAATTTAGATACCACTACCATGCGGTTCTGACTTGGTTTGTTCGTTTTGACTAACAATTCAACTCGTGTTTTTGATGCACAACGTGTCTTGGCTTGTGCTAAAATCTTGGGAGGATAACCCCTGTCAGAAAATCTGTTCAGCATGTTGTCAATTTGTTTCAAGCATGTTTCAGGTTGTGAAACAATGCGCTTCACTCTCAACAATTGAGAATAGGGTAAATGGTTTTTCAGAGGTTGTTGATGAAAGCTGGTGAAGTGCAACAAATTATTCCTGTCTGTATTTTTGCGAAATAAGTCTGTCTCAAGGCTGTTAACTGTTTTCTTAATGAGCACGTCCAAGAATGTCATGGACTCCTGGTTGATTTCAAAGGTGAACTGGATGCGTTCGTTGATATGATTCAACTCATCTAAAGCTCTAAGCAAGTCTTGTTGTGATCCATGCCATAACACAAAAATATCGTCAATATATCTGACAAAAAGTCTCGCGTGTTCAATCCACGTATTCTTGTTCAAAATGTGTTCTTCCTCAAATTGTTGCATGAAGATATTCGCGTACGCCGGAGCGGCGCAATTGCCCATTGAAGTGCCCGATAACTGTAAAAACCATTGTTCATCCCATTTAAAGTAACTTTGGTATAACGTGAAGTTGAGCAGTTCCATCAGGAAAAGTTGTAGGTTGAAATCTAAATCTGAGTTAAGGAGCACTTTTTCTATGGCCGCTAAACCCAAGTCATGTGGTATAGAAGTATACAATGATTTGACATCGATAGTACACAACCAAACTTCTTCATCCTCTTGAATTTGAATTTGACTCAATCTTGCAATGAAATCAGTGGTATCTCTGATGTATGTTCGCATGTTGAAGACAAAAGGTTGGAGGTGTCTATCAAGAAACTTGCCAACAGGTTCATGTAAGCTGCCTCTGGTTGTCACAATAGGTCTGAAGGGAGGTTGTTGTAGACTCTTATGCACCTTGGGTAACATATATAGAGTGGGTGATTTAGGATCCAATTGTAAGAGATACTTCTCAACTTTTGCAGTGATGACACCGTTGTCTACAGCTTGTTGAAGCAAAGCTTTAAGAATTTGAGTGAATTCTTTGGTTGGATTGTAATCCAATACAGCGTAAGTGTTTTTATCTAGTACATGATTAAGTACCTGTTGGTTGTAAAAGCTAGTATCCATTAACACAAGAGCGCCTCCTTTATCTGCATTTTGAAAAGTGATGGAAGTATTTTGAGCTAAGTTTTGTAGTGTTGTCTTTTCTTTTTCAGTCATGTTGTGCCTCTTGGATTTTCTCTGAACATTAAAAGATTGTAATTCATGTTTGACTAATGATTCAAATGTGTCAAAGCTTTTGTGGCTAACAGGAGCCATAAACGTGCTTTTAGAGCGCAAACCTTTAAGGAGAGAATCCTCTTCCGGAACTTGTTGTGTAAGAATGTTGTCAAAAAGTTCCTTAGACGACAATTGCGCATCAAACGAAAAAAACTAATTTCAAGTTCCAGTATGTTAGTGTGATTCGTAAGAACAAAGGATGAACCTTTTTGTAGAGTCTTTTCTTCAAATGAACTCAAAGGATAAGAAGAAATGTTGATCACCAGGTTGTTAGAATCTAAATTTTCTTCCCCTTCCCTCTCCTCCCGGTGGTTGGAGGAACTTTCGGGTCTGAGTTTTCCTTTTCTTTTTCTTTGGGACCGCCTGGGTCGTCTTTGTCTTGAGTGCCTTCCCCTAAAAAGGAACATTGGAAACTTGAGGAATGTCAGTACTCGTAGAGGTTGACGGGGCAGTTGTACGTGTTGGTCTTGTTCTAGTATCACTGTCTGATGAGGAAGTTTCAGTCTCAGTGTTTTGAGTTTGTGGTCGATTTTGTCTACGTTTCGCATACACTTCTGCCCATGAATAGACTTCTCCAAGTTTGTAGTCGATTGTATCTCTCTTATATTTGCGTATTTTTCTTTCATTTATTTCCTGAGTGTATTTATTGAGTTGAATGTTAATATCTTCCAAAATTTTAGTGAAATCATCGACTTCCAACATACTTGTAAGTTCCGTTTTAATCTGGGTGATATCTTTAGACAGATCTTCAAGAGTTTTGGATAATTCTTCAATGATCAATAAGATTAGGTCAAGAGAACATTTGTTTAAAATGGCATACCATCTTTCAATGAATTTAGGGCTGTTTTTGCACAGAAGGGGTTTCAATGGAATCCGTAGCCCCCGTGGAATTCTCTGGACGCGATGGTATTTTATAAGCGTGCTTGCATGCAATCTTTGATTAATTTCCCGCTTGGTCAAGTATAATAGTTGTCTGATGGTGCTTTCTTTATTTCTAATGCTGGAGGGTAATGTTGTTTCTTCTTGTATCAGAGCATAAATTTTGGAAACATCTTCCTCAGCAAATGCAAAAGTATCAGCTCTAAGTTCAGTCATATTGGCTATATCCTCGTAAGCCATGTTAACAAAATTGTAAAGGGTGCTGCAATCCGGAGAACAGAAAAGATATGACAAATGGTGTAGGACTGCGCACACCAAGGTGTATTTTTCAACAGTTGTAGCGTGCTCCTGGGGTATCACCCTCTGGTCAAGGGGTGTAAAGACAAGGAGAAGAACGCGTCACCTGTATAAGTAACGTCCCCCTGGGCACAAGCTAATGACCACAGTATGTGTGGATATAAAACAGCTGTCAGAAATATTGATCACGAACAATGGATGAATCCAAACTGTGAGAAATGAACTATAATCTTTTTAATATATTTGGGTCATTGATATTCCAAAAGTCATATCGGTCCAATCAATGAAAAATATACCATGAAGCTTCAAATAAACATTTCAAAATCCCGATGCATTTCGGGCTGTCAAAGCCCTTCATCAGGGGCAAATGATCTGAAATAAAATCAGCAAAGGATACAATGAAAACAAACAGTCCGTCCAGCCGAAATATACTATACATGCTACAAGAACAAATACCAAACATCAAAGTATGATACCAGTGTCGAGTGCTGTGATAATGAGTGATAAAGTTTTGCGTGACAAAATATTAAAAAGTGAAGCGAAGTGAATCAATCCTAATCGAAAACTGAGCCAAGTCAAAAGAAATGTGAAGTGGCGACGCTCGCGTGCAATACTAAAAAGTGAGAAGCAAACATATACCGAACCACGAGGATGCCAAAAGTGAAACAACAACGTGAAGACAAAGAACTTAAAAGAACGTCTCATGAGTTGAAAAACTTGTAAAGAGCCCAGTGCATAACAGTAGCAACCGTGTTGATGACACACAAACACCACGAGTGATCGAAAATAGGACTGATAAGGTGCTCACCCCAGACCAAGAATAGGACAGAGAAAACACTCACCGGTGGTCCATGAAGCTACCGCGTAAGAACGCGTTAATCAAAAGTGTAAAAACGACCATGCAACGAGGATGAAATATATATGAAGAAGGACTCACAAATGAGCCAGTGTGTAGTGAAAGTGTGACGGCCATCTTGAAACATCCAAGAGGATGTATATTACAGTGCAAGTACTCATGCGAAACCCAAAATAAAAACGAAAAGAACACACAACGGTGCTCCTAGAAGCTGCCGCGTGAGAGCGCGTTGATCAAGAGTGTTAAACCAACCATGCAACGTGAATATAATGTGTATAAAAAAAGGACTCACAAACGAGCCGGTGTGTAATGAAAAAATAGCGGCCATTTTGTAACGTCCAAGAGGACGTATACTACAATACAAGTGCTCAAGTCTTATGAGAATTGTTGGCGTACTTAAGCAGTGAACAAAAATAGAAAAAGGAAGATTGCGTATAAAATCATATGTCTGAGATGAAAAGTGCAGTGAAAAAATAAAATAAAAAATGAGTGCGAGCAACAAGCAGTGATGAAGTGTGACAGTCGAGGATCAGAATGGAAAGTAATGCGACCAATAAGAATGACATATAACCACGAACAAACGAAAATAATAAGGAAACAAAAAAGATAGTCATGAAGTATGTTAAGAAAACCAAATGTGTATAAAACATAAACAAAAAATACCGTGAAGAAACCAAAATAAGGTAACATGTAAAGAGGGTAAGATATTTCTAATCCCAAAGAGACCAGGGGTTAAAGATAACACGAAAACTCCATTCTGTCATTTAAACCAAAAGGTTTCAAAGAGTTCAAAGCCTTGATCCAATAGTTCTCTCTCTGTAGAAGATGGGTGCTGTTATTTCTGCCTTCAACCTTCTCCACGATTTCCAGAATGAGGAATTTTAATTGGCTGATGTTATGATTGTTATCTGAAAAGTGGGTAGCAACTGTAGACTTGATGTTTTTGGTTCTAATGTTGCTTTTGTGCTCATGCAGTCTAGTTTTGATTTTTCTTTCAGTCTTACCTACATACGGCAACCCACATGGACATTTGAGCAAATATACCACGTTGGTGGTGTCACATGTGGCTGTGACTTTGAGGTTGATACGTGTACCTTTCATGGGATGGGTCGTCCATGTGCCTTTGATGACGTTGTTGCAATTGCTGCAGTTTAGACAAGGTAGAGTGCCCTTGTAGGTAGAAATGGGAATAATCTTGGAAGGTTGTGTTAATAAATCCTTCAAATTTCTCCCTCGAGTATAAGCGAATAAAGGTTTGTTGCAAAACAAGCCCTTGAAGTCGGGTTCCATAGCAAGGATGGGCCAATGTTTGTTGATGACGTTTTTATAACGTTGACTCAACAAACCTTTATTCGCTTATACTCGAGGGAGAAATTTGAAGGATTTATTAACACAACCTTCCAAGATTATTCCCATTTCTACCTACAAGGGCACTCTACCTTGTCTAAACTGCAGCAATTGCAACAACGTCATCAAAGGCACATGGACGACCCATCCCATGAAAGGTACACGTATCAACCTCAAAGTCACAGCCACATGTGACACCACCAACGTGGTATATTTGCTCAAATGTCCATGTGGGTTGCCGTATGTAGGTAAGACTGAAAGAAAATCAAAACTAGACTGCATGAGCACAAAAGCAACATTAGAACCAAAAACATCAAGTCTACAGTTGCTACCCACTTTTCAGATAACAATCATAACATCAGCCAATTAAATTCCTCATTCTGGAAATCGTGGAGAAGGTTGAAGGCAGAAATAACAGCACCCATCTTCTACAGAGAGAGACTATTGGATCAAGGCTTTGAACTCTTTGAAACCTTTTGGTTTAAATGACAGAATGGAGTTTTCGTGTTATCTTTAACCCCTGGTCTCTTTGGGATTAGAAATATCTTACCCTCTTTACATGTTACCTTATTTTGGTTTCTTTCACGTATTTTTGTTTATGTTTTATACACATTTGGTTTTCTTAACATACTTCATGACTATCTTTTGTTTCCTTATTATTTTCGTTTGTTCGTGGTTATATGTCATTCTTATTGGTCGCATTACTTTCCATTCTGATCCTCGACTGTCACACTTCATCACTGCTTGTTGCTCGCACTCATTTTTTATTTTATTTTTCACTGCACTTTCATCTCAGACATATGATTTTATACGCAATCTTCCTTTTTCTATTTTTGTTCACTGCTTAAATACGCCAACAATTCTCATAAGACTTGAGCACTTGTATTGTAGTATACGTCCTCTTGGACGTTACAAAATGGCGCTATTTTTTCATTACACACCGGCTCGTTTGTGAGTCCTTTTATACACATTATATTCACGTTGCATGGTTGGTTTAACACTCTTGATCAACGCGCTCTCACGCGACAGCTTCTAGAGCACCGTTGTGTGTTCTTTTCGTTTTTATTTTGGGTTTCGCATGAGTACTTGCACTGTAATATACATCCTCTTGGATGTTTCAAGATGGCCGTCACACTTTCACTCACACTGGCTCATTTGTGAGTCCTTCTTCATATATTTCATCCTCGTTGCATGGTCGTTTTACACTTTTGATTAGCGCGTTCTTGCTGTAGCTTCATGGACCACCGTGAGTGTTTTCTCTGTCCTATTCTTGGTCTGGGGTGAGCACCTTATCAGTCTATTTTCGATCACTCGTGTGTTTATGTGTCATCAACACGGTTGCTACTGTTATGCACTGGGCTCTTTACAAGTTTTTCAACTCATGAGACGTTCTTTAAGTTCTTTGTCTTCACGTTGTTGTTTCACTTTTGGCATCCTCGTGGTTCGTATATGTTTGCTTCTCACTTTTAGTATTGCACGCGAGCGTCGCCACTTCACATTTCTTTGACTTGGCTCAGTTTTCGATTAGGATTGATTCACTTCGCTTCACTTTTTAATATTTTGTCACGCAAAACTTTATCACTCATTATCACAGCACTCGACACTGGTATCATACTTTGATGTTTGGTATTTGTTCTTGTAGCATGTATAGTATATTTCGGCTGGACGGACTGTTTGTTTTCATTGTATCCTTTGCTGATTTTATTTCAGATCATTTGCCCCTGATGAAGGGCTTTGACAGCCCGAAATGCATCGGGATTTTGAAATGTTTATTTGAAGCTTCATGGTATATTTTTCATTGATTGGACCGATATGACTTTTGGAATATCAATGACCCAAATATATTAAAAAGATTATAGTTCATTTCTCACAGTTTGGATTCATCCATTGTTCGTTATCAATATTTCTGACAGCTGTTTTATATCCACACATACTGTGGTCATTAGCTTGTGCCCAGAGGACGTTACTTATACAGGTGACGCGTTCTTCTCCTTGTCTTTACACCCCTTGACCAGAGGGTGATACCCCAGGAGCACGCTACAACTGTTGAAAAATACACTTTGGTGTGCGCAGTCCTACACCATTTGTCACTGTACAAGTTACACATGTAACTTACAAATCTGCATCCAGAAAATCTTTTGCATCTAAGGTTGCAAAATTCCAGGGGTCTTATTTCATGGTGGTCTTGAGAATGAAACCAAAATATGGTGGCTGTACCATCCATCCTCCTCTGTATTCACATGCTTCATTTTGAATGTAGGGATCTGGCGAGTCATTTGCAAAATGCTAAATAAGCCCACAAATACTGAAGAAGGGAAAGCAATAGTGTGACCATTTCTCCAGGGAATATCATACCTACTGTCTTAGATTAAAAAGGATATTGTAATTCACCTCAGAATTTCTGAAGGAACATGACCATTATCTCTGTTGCTCATACAACTCTTGGTGCATTTACTACCCCGAAGACGCATGGCAGGGCACACTATATCTGCCATACATACAATGCATTGAGTTGCTTTATTTATTTACTTAATTACTACTGCTTTCAGTCACAATTAACCTGGGTAAACACTATCCAGCAATATGTTCTGTGATCTTACAACTTTTCAGATAATATGTTAATAGCAGTATATGAAGTACTGTTTCTTATTCTAGGCATACACAGAAAAAAATGTATCTTTGCCACTTAAAAACTATACCCTATAAGCGAAATACCTTCACCAATTCATTTAAAGATCTGCTGTTCCTAGTGTATCATGAATGACTTGCAGACTGATTTATCGTGTACTATCTCCTACTAAGGGGTGAATACAGAACATTGTATTCATATGTCAGATGTGTCAGTGTAGGCATTGAGCCAGAGTTTTCCACTAAATGCCTACAGCACAGTGGCATTGACCCATTTGATCAGTTAAGTCCTACAAATGTATTGCAAAAAGTACCTGGGAGATGGATTTCCTGGGAATGTAAAGGCTCCTCCTCGCTGAGATTTCCGATGTTTCGGAGTGGACGGGGGCCCGGGAGCAAATATCATGTCTATCCTGAAAAATAGAAACACAAAAACACAAGCTAGACTAATTTCCATCACTGAAAGGCATTGTTTACACATGCTATACTATTCATATTAACACAAATGTAATAGTAATCCTTGTATTGTTAGAAAAGACAGACCACCTAAGTACACATCCAAGAATCAGTACACAACACCATGACAGAACATGAAACAAAGGCACCAAACTCTATTTCAACACAATCACTGATAACGTTGAGCAAGGTTTAATCAATACCTTTGAAAATGTCTTACTTTAATTGTCATCCTCATGTGGGGGGAAAACACAGATTGCATTTGGGATTTGACTATATTCTGCCTCCTAAAGCAAAACTATTTGCATCAGATTTCATGCAATTCAGAACTCTGTGGCCAGAACCATTCTCAACCTCCCAAGCCGCACTCACATCACACAACTAGCTCCTCTGCCGCCCCATTCCACTGCCTCCACAAACAAGCACAATTCAAACGCCTCACCCACTCTTTAAGACACTACATAACACTGGCCCATCATACCTCAACAATCGCATTTGCTTTCACAGACCTTCCAGACACCTCCGCTCATCTGTACTCCTACTTGCACAAACCTCACGCATACAGAAAACCAGATGCGGTCATTAAGCCCTCTCTTACATCGCACCTAAAGCTTGGAACGATATCCCGCTACACTTAAGAGCCTCCTCCTGCCTTCTTGAATGCTGCAGGAAACAGAAGACCTGCTCAGCACCAGGATGCCCTCCCGGGTGATAGTGCGATCTACAAATCTGCATAACATAACAGCATGTTTTTAAAGCATTTTATGATTTCTCACCAAAATATTGCTCAAATGACTGAAGTATGTTCATCATGCATCCCTTAATTATCTTACTGTGTTGAAAAATTGCTCCTCAGATATTAAATACATCAATACTAGTAAGCCAGCATGGGTGCTCATTTCTGTTTGTTCCGAGCCCTGGGCTGTCTGTGTTTCATACCATGAGGAAATAAACTGTACTGGGAAGGCCTGCGATACGGAAGAGATATACCCCCTATTCGCGTCTGTCCAGCTGCATTTTGAGTCTGCCGTCTGTACTATTGTCTGCTGCTCTATTGGTGACACCATCTCAAGATCCAGAGACGGGGGGTCCTCGACGGTGGTCGCTGTAGACCCATGTCCTGGTCGGAACCTCGCAATGGTAGTGCATTCCTCATCAGAGTGAACAGCTAGTCGACGGTCAGCACTTTGCATTGGTAGGAAACGTAGGGCAGTTATTGTTGTTGAGAAGAGCTCTGAGCAGTGACGTCCAGGGTCAGTATCCGGGAAGGTTGCATTGGCAGTCAAATGCAGGTTCCACGTTGCCCTCGATGAAGTCCACTCGTGCTTGCAGAAGTTCGAGGACAGTTTTATTCAGTGTGAAGAGCCTAGAACCTCTGTTTTTTTCACTTGGAGTCCAGTTCTTGCAGTTTTAAGGTTGGAGGAGTACACTCTAACACCAGCCAAGAGTCCAGGACCTGGGGGAGGGGGGCACCTCTTGAGGGTGAGCACTCACTCTGGCAGAGGCCAGCAGCAGAGTCCAGGGCAGAGCAAGTTGGTAATGGTCAGTGGGGCAGTTGCGGGGAACGGCCTCTGGAAGTATGTTGTGTTGCAATAGCTCTAAAAAGAGGTCAGCCAACTGCCCCCTGGAGTCCCTTTGGGGTCCTGGGTTCAAGGCAGGCAGGTCCAGTCTTCCTTTGAGTTCTTCAGACAACAGGGCAGTCCTTGTTCAGATTCTTCACAGGACCTGGAGTGTTCTGTGAGGGGTACTGGGGATGCCACTTTTATGCTCAGTGCCAAACTGTGGGTGGGAGAAACTCCTGGCTACCCTAACCAATGGGGTGAAAGTTCTCAGGGGTGACCCTGCTCACTGTTGTAGTACTTTCTGTGAGTTGTTGCTTCCACAGTGCCCTTCTCCACCTAAACACAACATGGCAGAACCTGTCTTCCTCTGGTCAGAGCTCTCTGTGCTCACACTGTGGTGTGGCTATAATAATGGGCAATAATTATTTGTGATCACTCCAGACCAGTGCTGAGGCAGCTCCCCCCTCCCTCTCGGTTTGGAACCAAGCTGATTAGGAAGACAAAAGATAGCAGGCCTATGTGTAATCTGCATCTACCTGTGACAGGGTAGGCACCCTCTGAATTTCAGGAAGGGGCTACGCACAGCCCCTAGGCCACCTTGCTCAAGGAAGAAAAACACTTCTACACAGTCAAACCTTTTGTCCACTGTCTGGGAGCAATCCACGTCTCACCACAGAGGAGCCATTCAACAGTCAGGTATCATGTGTCCCGGTTGGGCCTAGAAAGAAACACTACTGTTTCCACCTGCCCGTACAGTTAGGGAGGATACACTTTGGCCTTCGATTCATCTTACCAATGTGCGTTTTGATGCCCTGAGCAAACTGAAAGCCATACTGTTTCAAAGAGATGTGGCCTTAACTTCTGCTAAGGAGATGTTTCAACTTCAGGTTGCAAGGTCCTCTTCAGAGATACATGCGCACCTTCCCACTAACTTCCCACGACAATTTTGGAGAGCTGGTGCATCGTATTTTTAACATGTCTAGTACAAAGGGAATAGCAAATTTTTTCAAAAGTGTAGGCTCTGCTTTGGTTAGCACCTTCCAGACAGTTTTGGGAGGTATTCCATCTTCTATACACTCCATGCTCAGAAGCATCGTTGGAAGTCTTCCGCTGGTCCTGTTCCTGATTGTTGGGACTCTGATTTTAACTTTTCTGCTCAGCAATAGATGTCCCATTTCAAGATCAAATGGAGCTAGCACTACCACATGTGCTGTTGTGCCATGAACACATGGTGCATTGCTTTGGCGCAACCTTGCTTTGAGAACTGAATGAGCATTAGTTCTTAAAATTTTGGCCTGTGTGGCTTCACTGCATACAGCCCGTGTTCCACTGTCTGTTGTGCACTTTCGAGTGTGCCTTGGATTTATGCCTGGGATTCCAACTGGTTGAGCCTTCAGACGTAAATGTACTGATGGACCCCTTAAAGGCCCATGGGTATAGCTGTCCACTATGTATTCCGTTGCTCCTAGCTGCATTCTACAAGCCTTCCTGGGATACATCGGCTCCTGTTGAATTGGTTCTTGGCTCTGGTTCGGCGGGACTACTGAAGGCTGTAGTCATTCCATCAGCAGCTGATGTGAGGGTTGGAGGGGAACACGTTGCTCTATAAACGTGCTCCGAGGTGTGTCTCTGGGATCATCCTCTGCAGATCCTGGGAACAGAAATGTTTCGTCTACCATTTGGGACACAAACATTCTGCTATTCCGTTTGGTGGGAACTTTTAATTCGGCCTGCTTTTTCACATCGTAAATTGTTTTTAAATTGTTTTTTACTTTTTGCTTTGATTTCAGATGGCTTTCTTTGTACTTTTGGCTTCTAAATCGCATGATTGCCTTTCTAATAGTTTTTAGCTTTATTTTAGAACATGGATTTTAGGGTTACATTTTAAATTTGCATATGCTAATGTATTTTTTAGCCATAACTTTCTAGTTTATTTTAGATAGCTCTGTAGTCGACTTATGTTCGCGGAGTGGGTGCCATGTGGTCCGGTTGGGCCGAGAAAGAAACATTACCATTTTACATACACACAGGCTTTTTCCTAATTTGCCTTCACTCTCATACAATGACTTTTGACACACATTTGCATCCACGACAATGCGGAGTAGTTTCCATGAAACTATACTTGCTTACAAAATCAACTTCGCAAGAACACTATCATGATATCTTGAACATCAAGTACAAGGTCTATACATACATTGTGCAAATACGATTGTTTGTTTTTGCCCATGAGCCGACACAGTTATCTGTAGCACATAAACAATGACGGCCTGACTAGAATCTCAGCCCAGGGCAAGAATGCTTTCCTATATAAATAACCGTCGCACTACTTACCCTCAAATTATAATTCACTCGGGATTGATAGGTTTTTACACTTTTTGCATCTTAAACATTTTATTAACACTTTGAATTTCGCACTAGCACAAGTCACTTTATGTCATAAGGGTTACATGTTAATTGTTCATATCATGTCGTACGGTATCTTGTATATTTATTGAATGTATAGTCATGATTATACAAGGAGGCAAAATTGCATAAGCACATACTGGTATTTATACCTGGATGTCCGATTTTAACAAAATTGGTTATGATATATGTTCAAGCATACACAGATGAAAAACTGGGGAGTCTTACGAACTAATACTCTTTTATCAGTACTGTTTTGATTTTAAGGTTGCTTTTAATGATATTGGTGTATAAGTTTTTAACATGAGAGTATTTATACTTTTATTAATTCATGTATAATTAACTATTTGCCATTTCTGAAGTAGTACCATAAAGTCTGTCTTCTATTTTCATGTTTTTTACCTTATGGCACCTTGCACGTTAAGGGAAACTGCTAAAAATGTGAAAAAAATTGTATAAATAGGAAACCTCCTCCCGGCTAGCGCGTCATGTGATCAAGACCCGTGTAGGGTCGAAACGCGTAATGGCTGCCGAGGCTTGATGAGCTGTCAATAAAGGAATTGCTTCCAGCATTCAATTGCGGTCCGTGCTCCATTCTTCGATCGACTGAGGTGTATATGGAGTGTTGCTGATATATATATAGATATATATATACATATATATATATATATGTTGTTTCATATGCCTGCATCTATACATTGTATTAGCAAGATGGTGGAACTTTTCATCCTGTTCACTGTCTTGGTATTGCTAATATCGTTCATCTTTTCTGTCTACTGATCATTGCAGGACATATATTTTATACAAGTATCACTTTGATTCAATAAGTATTGAAAATGCCCCACTGTATATTTCTTGTATATTTCTCTGAGAGAAAGAGAGCACGAGTGACTGAGCAAAAGGTTTCTAGATCTGTTACCATGATCCCTGGGAGAGCTCGGGGTTGTCATGTTCTGTGTTTGCCAAAACCTTTTGCTACCCATCTAGGTTTAGAGGTCCATATGGTGGCACTGTGAGCTAGCTAGTCTTTAGGACGACATATCCTGTGGGGTACACAGAATCAATCTGGCACCATTGCTTCGTTTATGTTGCCCAACAAACACACAGTTCCTACTGGGAAGTGGGGAACTACACGACACAGGTGACACTGGACACTCACAGAAAGGCACATCTGTCATAGGCAGGAAAATAACAACTTTAAAAAAGTGTAATTTCCAAAACAGTAATATAGAATATGACTTTACCATTAGGTTGGCTTTTAAATTGCTATTAAAATAAGTCTTTGATTAATTTTTCTAACTGCTCCCAAAACTAAATTAAGCATTATAATTTGCTATGATGTAACGAAGTGTTTCCCTATGGGAAAGTCGGTCTTGCTACAATGAATAAATGACTTTGGAGGTTTTTAACTGCTAGGACAAGTAAAACCTTATATATGTCCTACTACTTACATACCATGCACCATCCTGTATGGGCAATTAGGGCCTACCTTAAGGGTGAATTATGAGTATTAAAAAGGAAGGTTTAGGCCTGGCAAAAGGTTTATTTTGCCAGGTCAAAATGTAAGTTGAAAACTGCCCACCCATGCTCCAATGGCTGACCAGGAGACATGTTCTACAGAGCTACTTTAGTGGGTGGCACAATGAGTGCTGCAGTCCACTAATAGTATTCAATTTACAGGCCCTGGGAACATGTTGCTTTGGAAAAAATGGGGACCCCTACATACATACATACAACAAATGCACTTGCTAGCTGTAGGGAAAACAACATGAAGGGGGAAAAAACAAGCCAGATGCAAGTATACAATGTTTAGAAGACCATTAATCTATCAGGACAACATATAGTCAATCAAATAACATTGTGCATATATATTATCAAAAATCTTTTTATTTTCATGATATTTATCATTTTTGAGTATCCAAAATATTTCCGTTTCCATAGAATCGTCAATGCATCAAACAATTTATGACATATGAATCATGATCATGTTATTAAAAAGGTCATACAATACAGTAAAATTGTATATATGGTACAACGCTTTGTCACATATGTTAGGAACAGGGTCCAGATGGTTCATGGACAGAAAGGAGGGTTGGCGGTAGATGGGAACTACGCCGGTTTCGGCAGGTTGCGTTCGTCAGGAAACCGTCTCAACTTTCTCTGCATTGAACATATAATGGAATAGTCTCAATTTTTTTTTCCATCTGCTTGTTTTCATTCATTCGCTTGAAAATGGCCAATTTTCAAACATTTGGATTTACAGATGATGACTTTGCATCTATGGTTGGCAGTGTAGGCAGCTTTGGCCATCAACTCACAAGTAACCCAGATAAAAATGAAGACTTAGATAAATTAATAGCCTTAAAGAAAAAAACTAAAAGAATCGAACTACATGGACAATTTATGCTGGAATACCTACAGGCTGGTGTAATACCACAAGGGTTAAGAATAAAAAACATCCCTGGTTTGTTTATCCAAATAAAGCAATTCCTAGAAAAATGGTCAATGATCGCTAACCGATGCTCGAGAGACCTAATGATGCTGATTGTAGAGACAGCCCGAGAAATGTTACAACAATTAATGGCTGAAATTCTAGATCTAGAAAACAAAATCAAAAATACATCAGCTATTGACGACGCAAAGAAAAAACTAGAGGACATAGAGGCTGACATGCATTCATATACAGAATATTTAAACAAAAGAAAGACAGACAAACTGAAAAAAGATATAAGATTCTCAAGTAGGGAAAATACTTACCCATACCTGTCGGAAAATTACTATACACAGGCAGAGGGTCAACAACAAGACCAACCAGCACATAGGCAATACAGCAGAAAAGTGACAACTTTTTCAGGCACGTCAGACTCTGACAGTGAAAATGTAGGACATCAATTCGATACCAGAAATGGACTCTATACACCTAGAACGTATCAGGCACAGCCTTTTTTAGACAGGCGCAACCAGAGAAGGGGGAATTGGCGACCTCAATATCAACCCCGTTACCGGGGCAATCAACAAGCCAATCAGAACCAATATCTGGTAACGCGAAATGCGCAATACTGGAGAGAATAACAGAAATACCAGTATTTAATCTGAGTACTTCGAACATGACTGAAGCCACATACTCTTTATTATCTAAAGGGTTAACTTTTGTACCACACTCGGGCATCAATAAATTTGAACTTTTTGCTGATCTTATGGCGTTCTTCAGGAAAGTCAGGCTGAAGACATTTTTCGCCCTACAAGCACCTATATCTACTGATCTTAATAGGTCAGGACTGTCATTAAAATCGACCTTTACCCCCACCTCCGAACAAATACCACCGGAGGTAATAATTTTTGAACAGGTGGTGTTCCAAAAATTAATTACGGCAACTAAATTTGTACCCAGTACACCTTACAATATAAACATGGAGGAACATCAGGCCCTCCTCAATCTAAAGAAAACTTCTGATATCACCATAAAAAGTTGCGACAAGGGAGGCGGGATCGTTGTTATTGACACTCCTGTATATATATCTAAAATGGAAAACATGCTAAATGACACCAATTTTTACACTAAAATCAGCACTAATCCAACCAACAAGATAAAGACAAAAATCCAAAGATTGACGGATAAAGCACTTGATGAGGGCCATATATGTGAAAAAGAATATGACTATATGAATGTCCAAACTCCAAAAATGGCCAGTATGTATGGAGTACCTAAAATTCACAAATATGAAACCGACCCTCCGTACAGACCTATAGTTACGACGATAGGTTCCATAACTGAACCATTATCGAAGTACTTAGATGCAATTTTGCATCCTACATACACCAAACTCCAGCATATGTCCAGGACACTAGACATATTATAAATTTGGTTGAAGGTAGCCCTTTCAACCCAGAACAACAGTACCTTGTCACCCTGGACATTGAAAGCTTATATAGTAACATACCAATCTCGGGAGCCCTACAAGCTGTGCAATGGTTCATTGAAAATATGAACATAGATTGCAATAAGATATTCATTATCAACTGTCTGAAAATAGTTCTGGAGGACAACGTACTTGAATTTAATGGCCAAATATACAAACAAGTGAAGGGCGTAAGTATGGGCGCATCTTGCGCCCCCACTATTGCGAACATCTACATGGCCAAATTTGAAAATATGTTTATTTACAACGAAATAGCTCCATTTTTTGAGACAGTGTTAAAATGGTCACACTTTATAGATGACATTTTCTTCATATGGGCAGACACTGTAGATATTCTGCAGGAGTTTTTAACATGGCTAAACTTATGTGACAGTAACATTCATTTCACATCAACGTTTAGTACTACCCATATTGAATTTTTAGACATCATTATCAAAAATGTCAATAGACAGCTAGCGGTGGACCTATATACCAAACCCACAGCACGCAATACACTTCTGCATTACGACAGTTTCCACCATTCCATCACAAAAAGACAGTATACCTTTTGGTCAGTTTTTAAGAGTGCGCCGCAACTGCACAAGTCTTAAAGATTTTGATGAAAAAGCAGTGGCAATGAGAGATAAATTCTTGGCACGAGGGTACCCTCACAAGTTGGTGAGGAATTCATACAAAAGAGCGAGATTTTTTGACAGACAGCATTTACTAACTAACAAAAGCAACAAAACTAGCTTGGAATTAGTGTTTGTAACCCGACATTCTATGCTAAATGAACAGATTCGACGCATTATTTGCAACAATTGGCACATTTTAAATGCCAATAAAGAAAATCAAGATAAAATCCCTAAACCGCTTTTTGCGTACCGCAAAAATAAAAACCTTAAAGACCTTGTGGTAAGGTCACATATGCCCCCAGTAGTAAAAAAAAAAGCAAATACAGAGAAGTATTGTGGAGCTAAAATTAGTGGAAGGCAATTTTAAATGTGGAACATGCAAAATCTGCCCACAAGCAATAGAGTCCAGTTCCATTCAATTTAATGGACACACGATTGTGACAAAAGGAATGACCAACTGCAAAACAAAAGATCTTATATACCTTTTAATTTGTCCCTGTGGTATGGGATACGTGGGGGAAACGGTACGTACCATGAATGTTCGCCTCACTGAACACAAATCAGCTATCCGTTACCACAAGACAACAGCACCTATGGTGCAACATTACATCGAAATGAACCATACAGTAGATGAAGTTAAATGATTCATTTTAGAGAAAATCCAACAAAGACAAGGTCAAGTTGCAGAAGCAATAAGGAAACAACGCGAAGTATATTGGAGCTTTACACTTAATGCTTTTAAAAAAGGACTCAACCAAGAAATGCCTTGGGAACAGGTCATTAAATGTAATCAATAAATAGGCCATCCATACCCATTAAATGTACTGGTGCCATTAATCTATCCGAGTTATACATACAGATGCACATCAAACCCCGTAATTTTGAACTTTAATTATGTCATTTAATACTCAGAAGTAATAGCTAATTATAACATCCATTGTCCACCGTTATTATATATATATTGCCAAATATGAGACTCATTACAGAGATTCAGGAATTTTCCATCTGGCTTTGTATAGCTATATATGACCACAAAATAGAGAATGTATGTCATAATATACTATATATACGGGGAGGTTAAGATGGCGGCACATTATTTAGTCATTGCGTGGTTCTTGACCTTTATGTCTAGCACTCCTGGTTGGAATGGCCAATTACGCACAGAGGCCTATCAATCCTCTTTTTATGTCTACATACGTACGACGTGCCACTACGTCGAAACACGTGATCCACGCGTCATCAATAGTTCCGGGTATAGGCCGATTTAAATAGAGCGCGCCAACTGCCCATAAACTTCCACGAAGAGGCCCCCATCACTGCAAAGGACATGTCGGCTATTTTACGGTAACAGCCAACCCTGGCCACCCTGAAAATACTGCAGTAGGCAGCAGTTAAGTTCGGTACATACCTGTTGTAGTTTATTCATCCTCTTCTGGCACTTCACGAGCCATTGACTCAAGTGCAGCCTTTTTCTCCATAAGAGAAGGAGGCAACTCGAGAGCCGCATTTAGTTGTTTTTACATATCGGCACATTTGGAGAGTTATATATCAAAGCAATGTGGCAGTCTGAATGGTCATCAACCCTGGTGCTGCTTTTAGTTTTTCCCCAAGAAGTCTATACTAGAAGAAACGTGTAATTTGAGTTCTGTATTTAACAGCTCCTAAATATTACAGCGCGTAGTATGAAACATACCGAAACTATGTGGCACTACATATGGGTCGTCGGTTATTTAATGCCGTGATAGCTTTTGGTAGTGGGCACACGTTGTCTCTACGACATGTGTCAGTCTCTAAATTATACCAGCTTTGTTAAGGCAATAGGGAAATTAGCAGTTTACCATGTTATGCAGCAATAAACATAGTTCACCAATTAGAGAACAATGTCCCTCTGTCTGGTGATATTGTCACCATATCCCTTCAATATATCCGGCGCAGGAAGCATAGTGTGAGCTACGCATTTTTCAACAATGGATATACATTACGGTAAAAAAAACAGTGTGCTCTTTGCAATTCTGAACGCAACTCATTTTTCCCTCTAGATAAACATTAATCAATCATGAATATTGAGGGAACCTCACTGTTGTAATCTATGCCTGTATTTTACATGTTGTGCTACCTGTTATATAGATGGTATCTCCCATCCCAACCACCCCTCCTTTCCCTCCACTATGGTTTCTCCCCTGCTTGGAATGTTGAGAATGAAGCTTACCTTAGAGTGTTGGTGAGCGTCAGTTGTCTGCTGGTGCTTGAGGCTCTGGTATAATAAACAGCTTACTTCTCTCCTTGAGTCTGCTGCTTACATCTTAACAAATTGGCGACGATCGCTGCGTGGGGGCAGCTCCAGATCCTTTCCCCTATTTCTTCTGCACCAGCTAAGTTCCGGTTCCTGTTCTTCACGTTAGTTCAACGGTTGCAGTAAATCCGCGGCGGTGAGCGATTTGCCTCCCAACTCCCCTGCGGTTTCGACCAACATTTGGGTGGATAGAAGATTATTCTAGAGATTCAAGCGTGTATACTAGCGTCTGTCATCTGCCACGCTGGGCGCTGCAGGTGACTGGATAATCATTGAGGAGCCATCGTGTTTCATTACCCTTTCGGGCTAAGCAGCTGACTCTTAGCGGCGTTATATATTACTGCGCCGGCTGCCGAGCGGCGCCTTCCGCTCAGCTGTTCCTGTCAGGGGTGGTGAAGAGGGCGTATCTGTGTCTATTTCGCTCCCGGCAAGGAATCGCGGGGCGTTAGTAACTGCGTTTTGTTGTTCTGCCTCAGCTGTTCCGTACGATTTGTTCGCGCCCTGCACCCCCACTCCCAGGGCGTCGAACTTTCCTGTGAGGAATTTTGTCACGCACAGCCATAACTATTGACTACATCACCGGAGCCGCCTCAGCTGTTCCTGTCAAGTGGTTGTTCGCGCCCTGCATCTCCACTCTCTGAGCAACGGATGTTCTGTTGTCAAATTCTTTCACCCGCATTCCTGTGAAGAATTGTTGTCACGCGCAGTTACAGTAATTAGCTTCATTGCTGGATCCTCTACGAGTGTTCCGCTTCAGCTGTTAGGTCTCCCCAGGGTCTCGTCAATTTCAGGGAATTACCATCCTGCCTGAGCCTCGGCGTGTTTCCTGCCAAAGTTCTAGAGTGAAGTGGTCTGCCTCAGTTTCTCTTTTGGATTCCTTCATCGTCAATTGCAGCACTAGTGAGAGAACATTCTCTGCGCAGCGGTGACGTGCTTCTAGTCAGTTTCCTTCACCTCTGCCTTTGGGTTCATTCAGAGGTTACATTACGATCTATTTCCTAATACCATGTATTTTGCCTGCCAGCCTTTTACACCGCTGACAGGCACAGCTTATTCTTGGTGAGGGAATCATTCAAGCTTGTCAGTCTACACGGGAAGCATCGTTTTACCATTTTCTGTTAAATATTCGCTGACAAGCACAGCTCACAAGTCTCCTGAGTTCCTACCTATGCACAAAGTTTACTAATTTGACTTTGATAACGCTCTTTCCAAGCACCAGTATTATTTTTGGGACAATTTACTCCGGTGCAAAAGACAAGTGTGCATTATTGTTAAGCTTTAGTGGTACAGTATTAGCGTCAGCAGTTTTTCATTCTTCTTTCTCTCCATCTGCATTCTACCTTCTCTCTCTCTGTTTCTGTCCTTTCTTCTACTCCGCCTGTTCTCTTCTTTCACCATTATGGCGTCATTTGCAATGTCTCAACCTCCCTCGTTTTTGAATGAGGAAGGGGAACCTCTTATTCCATGGAAGAGATGGGTGAATCTTTTTGAATCTTACCTAATTGCTATTGGGGGAGACAGATTTTCTTCCGTACGCAAACACCATATTCTGTTACACAATTTGAGTAAACATGCTAGAGAAATGTTTGATGATCTCCCTGAAATGGTAATTGATGGTGAAAGCGGTAGTGAGGATGCGCACGGGGATCCTCAACATGACATCTATCAAAATACCCTAAAAAAAATTGGAAATCCAATTTGGAAAAAAAATTAATGTGGTTCTAGAACGCCACCAATTTTTCTCTAGACCACAAGGGAAGAATGAAAAAGTAGTAAATTATATTGCAGTGTTAAGAGGATTAGCTTCTACTTGTGATTTCGGTACACTAACAGAATCTTTAATCAGGGATCAATTAGTTAGGTGTACTTATGACAAGAAAATTCAAGAGAAATTGTTAGCTGATGCTCCTGATCTGAAACAGGCGATTGATATTGCTAAAAGCATTGAGCACACTGCGTTTTGTATGAGTGAAATGAAAGACGCTGTTTGCGTCAAACAAGTTAATGAAAAGGATGTACTAAAGGTGTCAACTAAGGATATGAGGAACAAGTTACTGCCCACTGAACAGGCGAAACAAAGTACTGTTGTTACTAAATTTAAATGCTTTCGTTGTGGTAATCCCAATCATTTAGCCAACAATGTAAATTGTCCAGCTAGAAATGTTATGTGTAGGAAATGCAACAAACGTGGTCACTTGTCCAAAGTGTGTAATGATTTAAGAAGAAATGTCACGCACATGGTTTATAGTGAAACTGTGCCAGTGCCCAGTGAAGATATAGTATTCCAGGTGGCAGACCCTAAAGAATTATCTCACAGCAACTACCCTAAATGTGAAATTCTCCTTGATGATATTCCTTATGTGATGTTTGCAGACTCATGTTCCCCCTATACCCTTATCAATGAAGCTACATTCATGACCAACTCAGGAAGCAAGGATTACAATATGTTACCCCCTGATGTCAATCCGGGTGGTTACAACCAAGATCCCATTCCCTTAAGGGGCATGCTTGTTATGCAAATCAACTTCAAAGACAGGGTTACTGTAGGGAAAGTGTACATTACAAAGAGTGGGTCAAATTTACTAGGGTGGAAACACCAGAAAGAGCTTGGGATAAAATTGGATCCCAATGCGTCAGAACCTGTGTATTTGGTTGAGAGATCCAGTGTGGGGAAAGAAGTGTGTGAAGAATTTCCAGAAGTATTTTCAGAAAAGTTGGGTTTACTGAAGGGTTTCTCACATAAAATTAAATTGAAGAAACAACACAAACCTACTGTTCACAAATCTAGGTCGGTTCCCTTACTTATAAGAGATCCTCTCAAAAGAGAATTGGAGAGATTAGAAACCTGTGGGGTAATTGAAAGAATAGAAAGCTCGGAGTGGTTGGCTCCCATAGTGGTAGCATCTAAGGAAGGAGGGAAAGGTATCCGCCTATGTGTGGATCTGAGAGACCTTAACTCCAACATTTGGGTGGATAGACACCCTCTTCCCAACATTAATGAGATGCTCAGCGTGATACAAGGTGCCAAGCATTTCAGTGTTTTGGACCTATCCGCAGCATACCACCAGGTAGCTCTCCATCCCGATTCTAAATCCCTCACATCCTTCATCACACCCTTTGGAGCCTACCAATTTAACAGAATGCCATTCGGCCTTGCTTCCGCCGCGGCAGTGTTCCAACGCATAATGCAACACATTTTGAAAGGTTTGGGTAAAGTGCTGTGTTTCCAGGATGACATTCTGATATATGGGGAGTCAGAAGCAGAACACAACAAGATACTCAGAGAAGTTCTAGGCAAACTAAGCAAGGCAGGATTCACCACTCACAGAGACAAATGTAAAATTGGAGTGAAGGCCGTAGTGTATTTGGGCCACATCATCTCTGGGGAAGGAATCAGACCTAAAACCAGCCTAGTGGATTCGGTCAAGCTTGCCCCAGCTCCTACTAACAAGGACGAACTCAGGTCCTTCTTGGGTTTAATAGAGTACATGTCCAAGTTTGTAGAAAACTTTGCTGGACAGGTGCACTCTCTAAGAGAGCTATTAAAGAAAGGGTCCCCCTTTGATTGGAATTCTCAATGTCAAAGTGATTTCACTTTTATCAAACAAGCCATAATAAAAGCTCCCACGTTAGGAATGTTCGATCCCAGTGCTAAGACCACTTTGACAACGGATGCAAGCATGAAAGGTCTAGGAGCTTCACTCACTCAATTGGTAAATGGCAAAGAGAGAGTGATAGCCTTTGCGTCCAGAACCTTGAAAGAGCCTGAACGTAACTATTCCACAATTGAGAAGGAGGCCCTTGCTTGCTATTGGGCGATAAACCATTTCAAGTTTTTCTTATGGGGAATTCCCTTTATTCTTCGCACAGACCACAAACCTTTACTTCCCATGTTTTCCACAAAAAGCATTGAAAGAGCCACTCCCCGTATCTCTAAATGGGTTTTAGGCTTACAAGGATTCAATTACACTATGTGTTATGTTTCAGGTGACAAGAACGTAATTGCTGATTGTTTATCGAGACTTCCTATTTCCAATGGGGACTCACAAATTAATCCGCCAGATGAAACCATCCTGGCAATTGACATTCCTGCCATTAACAAGGAAGAATGGAAAAAAGGGCTACAAGAAGACACAGTACTAAAAGAGTTGAAAAACATCATCTGCAAAGGTTGGCCCAGTACCATTAAAGATCTTCCTGAGAATCTCAAGTCCTACTGGTTGGTGAGAGATGAATTGTCTATAATTGGGGATCAAATCTACAGAGGCAACAGAATTGTTCCACCGACCAACATGCTAGAACGCATCATTGAAGTAGCACATGAGGGACATCCGGGAAGGAGTATGACCAAAAGTAAAATTAGACTAAGTTATTGGTTCCCCAACATGGACTGCATGGTGGAAAGAAAAGTAAAAGATTGCCTAGCCTGTGGATTGTGTGACAAATCCAAAGTCACTCGCAAAGCGCCCCTCATTCCTGTGTCTGTCCCTTCCAAACCCTGGGACAAACTGGGTTTAGACATTATCGGTCCTGTAAACTTACTAAATGTTTCTCAGAGATTCATGTTTGTACTCATTGATTATCATTCACATTGGATCTCTACAAAAATGGTTTCCTCCATCACCACATCATACCTAATTGAATTTTTGAAAGACATATTCTCAAAAGAAGGAATACCCAGTACCCTGGTCACCGATAATGGTGTTCAATTCAAGTCAGACGAAATGAGACTATTCTTATCCAATTTAGCCATCTCACATGTGAAAACGCCTTTGTATTGTCCAAAGGCTAATGGGCTGGTGGAAAGGGCCAATAGAATGATAAAGAACACTATTCAGTTGGCGCTCACATTGCATGAACCCATAGAAGAAGCCCTGAGACGGATGCTATGGTCATATCATTCTACTCCCAATGCCATTTCAGGAGTGTCACCATTTGTGTCTCTTAAAGGGAGGAATCCGGGTTCTAAACTCACTCCAAATTGGCTAAATGGCGGAAGCCCCGTCTGGGTAGATAGGGATGATGTCATGGAGAAAGTGGGCCAACACCAAGATAAGTACAAAGCCAAATACGACATGAAGTGGGGAACCACCAGGAAGGATTGGGAGGTTGGCCAATGGGTAATTGTCAAAAGACCCCAGGTAGGCCATTCCAAGGTATCTGCGTTCTCCAAACCTCTAAGAATCCAACGTGTAAACAACAATTCCGTAGTTTTGGAAAATGGTAGCAGTTGGAGCATGGACAACATAGCTCACTGCCCCAAAGTGTGTATTCCAAAACCTAATGGGGAAGAATGTCAGGATGACTCATTCTCCAACATGCAACAGCCCAAGGAAGTCAGGACACGTCAACCACCACGATGGCAAGAGGACTATGAAATGTGATACTTCTCCCTCTTCTATCTATTGAGGGTTCATCTTCACAAGCGTGTATACTGTATTGTTCGCTTCCCTATTCAAAGGGAGGTGTGTTGTAATCTATGCCTGTATTTTACATGTTGTGCTACCTGTTATATAGATGGTATCTCCCATCCCAACCACCCCTCCTTTCCCTCCACTATGGTTTCTCCCCTGCTTGGAATGTTGAGAATGAAGCTTACCTTAGAGTGTTGGTGAGCGTCAGTTGTCTGCTGGTGCTTGAGGCTCTGGTATAATAAACAGCTTACTTCTCTCCTTGAGTCTGCTGCTTACATCTTAACACTCACCTTATGCTACATCAAATCTGTGCCAGGATATCTCGAAAACACTAGTTAGTATAACTACTGCATGCTGTACCTAATTAGACTATTTAGATATGCATATAGATGAGGGACATGAGGTAACAATCAATATGTAGTATATTCTACGTCTTTTTATCCCCTAACTTATATATATATTTCTCTAGCTTTGAAGCTGCATTGACATCCAAGACATACAACTGGTGGGTAACATTATGCCCTTCAAGAAGAGAAGTAAAACTATATAGAGAAAGGATCCTTCTTTTTACAAGATTGGGACCCTATACAGGTATATTTAAACAACAAAAGTAGCCCCAAAATGGCCAGTGACTTAATATGTCCCCTTCCCTCTTTTTCACGAAATGAGGGATTTAAACTATTTTTGTTTTTGCATATATTAACAGGTACACTCACAGTAACTTTGTGAACTACCCAAATCAAGGAATACATATGTAAATATGGAAGTTTAAATGAGACGTGTGGACCAACTAATTCTCCTTTAATCCTTCGCGCCCTTCCTAAAAGGTACAGACTTGTCATTCATCATTGAACAAATAACAATATCATCCGTATTTGGGACACCATAATTCACTGGGGCATATATATTATCATGTTTCAGACCCCAGTGTACTTTTCGAATGAACGCCCAGGAATTTTAAAAAGCAGCATTACCTAACGGTCAATGAATATATACAGAAATAGGTGACTATGATACTTTTTAACTTTTTTCTTTGTCACTCTCTATTCACTTAATCAGCTGTTGCATGTCAAACAATGTAAAACCAGCTTTTTTGCATGTTCTTTATAGGAACAGATTTCTTCCAAAAATACGTTTCCTAAAGCACCAATATGAAATGGAAAGCGATGCAGCACTGGGAGGTGTTCAATACACACAGCATGTCATGATACATTCTTTTTAACTACATATTCTATAATTAGAATATGGTTTTAAATGCACTGACTCTGAATGTCTCTAATCTGAATTGATCCCTTTAAACACACTGAACATTAGTATCTAGAACGATTTATGTTTAAACGTTTTAATCCAATAAATAAATCCTCTCAAGACAAATAATTGACATATGTGCTTGAAAATATTTTTGAGACTATTCCATTATATGTTCAATGCAGAGAAAGTTGAGACGCTTTCCTGACGAAGGCAACCTGTCGAAACGCGCGTAGTTCCCATCTACCGCCAACCCTCCTTTCTGTCCATGAACCATCAGGACCCTGTTCCTAACATATGTGACAAAGCGTTGTACCATATATACAATTTTACTGTATTGTATGACCTTTTTAATAACATGATCATGATTCATATGTCATGAATTGTTTGATGCATTGATGATTCTATGGAAATGGAAATATTTTTGATACTCAAAAAATGATAAATATCATGAAAATAAAAAGATTTTTGATAATATATATGCACAATGTTATTTGATTGACTATATGTTGACCTGATAGATTAATGGTCTTCTAAACATTGTATACTTGCATCTCGCTTGTTTTTTCCTGGGAAAATGTTGCACCATATACTAGGGACGTACAAGTAAATAAAATGTGCTAATTAGGGATATACCAGTGTTGAACAAGTTACTTACCTTCGGTAATGCATTATCTGGTAGAGACTCTATCTAGCTGCAGATTCCTTACCTTTGAATTTCCCAGGCGTCAGGTTGGAGCCGGAAACTTTTGCTGAGCAATACCCCTTGCGCGCGACGTCGGGTGGCTCCATTCGGCTCCGCGTGGCGTCGGTAGCGTCGGTTATGACGCCGTGTGCCTACATAGGCGCCACCCAGGCGCGCGGAAGTCAGTACTTTTCGTTTTTCCACGCCAGAAGCGCAGAGCCACGAAGTGACTGACGTAAATGTGTGCAAAGCTAGGGCCCTGAAAGGGGAGAAACCCTAGACCTACAACATCAGTCTGCAAAGAAGGGAGACATGGGTGGGGCTGTAAGGAATCTGCAGCTAGATAGAGTCTCTACCAGATAATGCGTTACCGAAGGTAAGTAACTTGTTCATCTGATAGAGACTTCTAGCTGCAGATTCCTTACCTTTGAATCAGATACCCAAGCCATACCATCCATGCGGTGGGTTGTGGACTCATGGACTAGACTAAAAAGTCTTGCAGGACTGAGCGGGCAAAGTGCCCATCCCTGCGCACTTGACCATCAAGGCACTAATGTTTTGCGAATGTGGGCAATGATGCCCACGTCGCTGCCTGACAGATGTCTTGGACTGAGACACCCTGAGCCAAGGCTGTAGTCGCAGCTTTTCCCCTGGTGGAATGGGCCCTTAATCCCTCAGGGGGCTGCTTCTTTGCCAAGGCATAACAGATTTTAATGCAGAGAACAACCCAGTGAGAGATGGTTCTTTTCTGCACTGCCTTTCCCTTCTTTGCTCCCACATACCCCACCAAGAGTTGGTCATCCACCCAGAACTCTCTTGTGCGGTCAAGGTAGAACGACAAAGCTCTTTTTGGGTCCAGACGGTGGAAACGCTCCTCTTCCTTAGAGGGATGTGGGGGAGCAAAGAAGGTGGGCAAAGTGATGGACTGACCCAGATGGAATGGGGTAACAACCTTTGATAAAAATGATGCCCTGGTGCGAAGCACCACCTTGTCCGGAAAGGACATAAGATAAGGAGGCGAGCTGGATAACGCCTGCAACTCACTCACCTGAGCATAGGGTTCACAGTTCGATCCCCAGCTCCGGCGGCAACTCAGCTCGGCACCATGTGACTCTGGGCAATAGCTCACTTAATTTCCACAATGGCCCCCAGCGCCTTGAGACCCGTAAGGGTGAGTAGTTCGCGCTTTACAAATACGGATTTACATTTTATATATGTATATTTTTTTTCCGGGCCGATGTAATCGCCTCTAAAAAGGCTGTTTTGATGGTCAACAGCCAGAGGGGACAATTGTGCAAAGGCTCGAAAGGAGCACACATTAGGTAAGTGAGGACCAAATTAAGGTCCCATTGTGGCATAATAAAGGGTGTGGGTGGAAACAAGTGAACCAGCCCTTTAAGAAATATATTTACAATAGGAGATTTAAAGAGAGAAGGTTGGTCTGGCTGCCGCAAAAAAGCGGACAGAGCAGAAAGGTAACCCTTGAGAGTTCCCAAAGCAGAGCCCTGATGGGCAAGGGTCAGAATGAACAAAAGGACAGTAGAAAGAGGAGCAGAAAGAGGGTCAACAGACCTTTCTGTATAGCATAATACAAATTTCTGCCAACGGCAGGCGTATACCGACTTAGTGGAGGGACGCCTGGCTGCCAGAATAACATTACAGACTTCGGGAGGAAGGTCAAAAGCCATCAACTGCCGCCGCTCAATCTCCACGCATGGAGGTGCAGTGTTGACAGGTTCGGGTGGAGAACCCTCCCCTGCTGCTGCGACAGAAGATCCTCCCGAAGGGGCAGCCTGATTGGAGGATCGACACTCATGCTCAGAAGCTCTGGATACCAGACTCTCCTTGCCCAGTCCGGCGCCACAAGAATGACTTGGGCCCGGTCGCTCCTGATCTTCTTCAGAACCCTGGGTATGAGTGGTATGGGCGGGAAGGCGTACAACAGGCCTGAGCTCCACTCGCGAGGAAACGCGTCAACCTCACCGAAATCCAGGATAGAGGCTGAAATATCGGAATCATAACCTGAATATCCTGGACTCGCTGCTCGGGAGGATAAGCCCGAAACTGCACTGTGTCCAGAACAACTTGGATGAAAGGGAGCGTCTGAGAAGAAATCAGGTGTGAGTTCGGCACGTTTTTAGAGAACCCCAGCGAATGCAGGAGGTCCGCCGTAGTCTGAAGGTGGGAGACGACTGCCTGGGGCGAGGACGCCTTCAACAGCCAGTCGTCGAGGTAGGGGAAGAATGAAACCCCTAACCTGCGCAGATGAGCTGCAACCACCGCCATCACCTTGGTGAACACCCGAGGGGCACTGGTAAGGCCGAAGGGGAGCACGGTAAACTGAAAGTGCTCGTGGCCTACCTTGAACCGCAGGTAACGCCTGTGGCCCAGCAGGATGGGAATGTGAAAATACGCATCCTGTAGATCCAACGCCACCATCCAGTCTCCTTGGTCTAAGGCAAACAAGACCTGAGCCAATGTGAGTATTTTGAATTTCTCCTTTTTGAGGAAGAGATTGACGGTCCGAAGATCCAAAATGGGCTGAAGCCCCTTGTTCTTCTTCGGAATCAGAAAGTAGCGGGAATAACAGCCACTGCCTACTTGTGAAACTGGAACTCTTTCTATAGCTCCTTTGGCCAAAAGAGCTGTAACTTCCTCTTGGAGCAGCTTTAAGTGATCCTCCGCCAGCCGTTCCCGACTCGGCAGAATAGTTGGAGGAAAAGAAAGGAAGAGAACAGCCCTCCTGGACGATCTGCAAGACCCACTTGTCTGTTGTAATAGATCTCCAGCGGGGGAGATGATGACGAATTCTCCCATCCACTGGAGTAGTGTGGTCCTGCAGAATCAGCCTAGGAGTGCTTGGAGGCTGCGGCTGCCGGGGGCAGTGTGGTAGACGACTTCTGGCATCCATTCCGAGGACAGAATGTACCGCATCCACGTCCACGCACAGCTTTGGTAGTCTGAGCAGGACGGTGGCTAGGATAGGGCTGACGCGGCTGGAAACCCCTTCCGTTGCCACAAAAGGGGCGAAAGGAAGACTGGCCACGAGCAGTGGAAGAGAGGCCCAAGGATCTGGCCATAGCTCGAGAGTCCTTGAACCTGACCAGGGCCAAGTCTGCCTTTTCCCCAAAAAGGTGGGTTCCATCAAAACGCATGTCCATCAAATTGGCTTGAACATCCCCCGAGAAGCCAGATGTGCGAAGCCAGGCGTGGTGCCTCAAGGCCACTGTCGTTGAAATAGATCTGCCCAGCGAATCGGTCGTATCCAAACCACACCGAATGGTGAATTTTGCCGCATCTCTCCCGTCCTTGACAGCATGGGCGAGCACAGCCCGGGCCTCCTCGGGGACTTGTGGCAGCACCTGCACAACCGTCTCCCAAAGAGAGTGGGAGAAACGGCCCAATAAGCATGCGGTATTCACCGACCGCAATGCCAGACTGGAGGAAGAAAACATCTTCTTCCCAAGTGAGTCCAGTCTCTTGGATTCCCTATCGGAGGGGCGGAAGGGAATGCGCCCTGAGAAGTAGAGGCCTGCACCACCAAGCTTTCTGGGGTGGGGTGTTGGCTGAGGAACTTTGGGTCGCCCGGTGCTGGGCGATGGCGGCGTGTAATCGTTCTGTTCACAGGAGCCCCTGTGCTAGGTTTGAACCAAGTTCCTAGTAGGACGTCCGTAAGTGCCTCATTAAAGGGCAAAAGGGGTTCAGAGGTGGAAGCCCCAGGTTGAAGCACTTCGGTCAGGAGATTAGTCCTGACCTGCACTGAGGGCAGTTCCAGTCCAAGGACCTCAGCTGCCCTCTTAACCACCATAGCATAGGACGCCCCCTCCTCCGTAGCCACTGTAGGTGGAGAGAGCATGCCAGAGTCTGGGGAAGTATCCAGACCACTGGCTTCCCTAAGTTCCCCATACCAGTCCATTGTCTCCTCAGAGACATCCTGGTTCTCCAGAGGGTCTCCAGACTCCTCCCATTCCTCTCCTGAGCCTAGCACGTCCGCAAAGTGCTCAGACGACAACATAGAACCCCTGGGTTCTGTCGGAATCGGTGTCGTACGACGCCTTTCCGGCTCTGTCGTCGGGGATGAGGATGGGGCTTGCGCCACCGACATCCGCCGGCGACGCCGCTGGCACCGACTTCGGGTTCAACGCCGGGGAAGGTCGCATTGGTACGACCGGCGTCGAACCGGATCCGAGATCGGATCCCTGAGGCCCCACTGTTCCGTGGCTAAAGCCGACGGCATCGAACCCGATGGGCCTACCGACCCCGCGGGGCCCGAGGGCTCACCAATGGGGTCGTTCCGCTCAAATACACGGCGCATGGCCTCGTAAAAATCCTTCATTTGAGCGGGAGTCGCTCTGGCTTCCGGAAATGGAGGGAAGCGCGAAATCAGAGGAAGAGGACTTGGGGCTCCGTGAGCGATCCCGCGACCGCCTCTTCTTCGAACGGGATCGTGACCTCCTCGGAATCTCGCTCAACGGTGTCGACTGCCAGGCCACAAGCAACTTCAACGCCCGCTCCCTCAAGGTCTTCGGAGCCATCGCCCCGCAGTCTGAACACGACTTCGAATCGTGGTCGCGTTCAAGACACCACAGACATACGAGGTGGGGATCGGTAACCGACATCGTGTGGGAACAAGTCCTGCACGGTTTGAAACCTGTCTTCCTACCTGACATCCCTCGCACACAGTCGTCAAAAATATCGACATAAGTCAAGAAAAAAGCCTGCCAAAAAGCGGCAGAGGGGTAGGTCTTCCCGGATCGGGGCTTAACTGGCGCGGAAAGAAAAGAACTGACGTCCGCGCACCTGGGTGGCACCTATGTAGGCATCGCGACGTCATAACCGACACTACCGACGCCATTGATGTCATGCGGAGCAGAATGGAGCCACCCGACGTTGCGAAAAAGGGGTATTGCTCAGCAAAACTTTCCGGATCCAGCCTGACGCCTGGGAAATTCAAAGGTAAGGAATCTGCAGCTAGAAGTCTCTATCAGATATCATATTTTAAGGGGAGAGCACAACCACTTTAAAACTGGTTAGCAGTAAAGAGCGCAGAGCCCTTTTGCCAACAAAAACAGGTTCAGCTACAGAAGGCAAACATTCGGGGGAATACTGTGCAAAAGATGGTAATTTCCAACATTATGTTTGATGTTTTTATTGAACTATTCATAAAATGAGACGCAATGAGCAAAATGATGATCTGATGAACAAACTCACCAATTTCACTCTGATGTAATGCAGTTCTGATGAACAAGACATTGTACAATATAAAAATCCAATAAAACATGTTTTGAAAAAAAGACTTTAGAAATTGAATTTTTGCGTTTTATGAATATTGTCCAATACATATTCTATTGTAGCATTCATTTCTAATCGTACACATGGCATATTTTACCAGATATTTACTGTACCTGGACTGAAGGTATTTTATTCTAGAGAGCATATCCAGATGTCCAGCTGAATACTGCTCGATAACATCCTTTACATCGTAAGGTCTCAACGTTTCCTTGAATTTCTTCTTATGTAGAAGAAATTGCATTATTCTGCAGAAAGAACAATATAATACACTTCTTTGGTCAGAAACGTTTTGTTAATATTACATATAAATCTGTATCAGTGCAAGACTGATTGATATACAAGACACCTAAAAACAATACATGTTACATTTAAAAAAAAGATGGCTGTATACCATTGATTTTCTTGTCCTGGTGAGCAAATGCTGGAGACAAGGTACTTTTCCTAGTACAGTCAAACAGTGATCTGGCTCTTAATCCAGTAAAATGATTACTTGTTTCAATTGCTCCATGATCGATTAATATTATTGGTCACTTCGTTTCTCTTTCACAGGGCACATGGCTTATTAGAACATTGGAATGTTTGATTTTTTACACCTGATTGAACTTCGGTGTTCTACAATTCTGTGTTTAACTTTCCGTGTGGTCATCCCAATATACTTGAGTGAACAGGGACATATGATCATGTAAATCACACCACTTGTATTACAATTGGTGTGGTTATTTAATCGCCAAGGTATGTGTAGACCCATGTCAAGTTGTGTAGTATGACCAGACACTACATTGAAATGGCCCACACAGAAGATGATCTGTCATGAGTTGTAATTGACAAACCCAGATATGATACACAAATGGGTCCTTTAGAGAGAGTCCTCTTCAGGCGAGAGCAACGATGGGTGTTCCGGACTAAGAGTCACATTACAGGACTCAATGATGACATCCCGTGGTGCTCATTATAACACATTCATAATAATACTGAGTTGTTATGAGCATCAGGCGTTAGCACAGATGCATTATTAACTGTGATAAGGAGGAGTACTTCAATATTATTACCCCTGATCAGTGTGATGCGTTCGTACATGTCTCCTACAACATTGGCTAATACCCTGTAGCAACATACAACTTTTTGCCAGTTGTTTAGATCCTTGCTGTAGACTCACACCATTATAGTGAGATTGACCGTACATACTGGCAGCATCTGCTACTATAGTACGGAAGGATTGAGCTTATTACACACTTTGACTTGGGACTACATAATGTTTACGTTATATCAGCCAATTAGACATTGAAATTGGCATGAATAGTGTACTACTCACTTCATTTTGTTTCAGGAAATGCAGAACAGCACCATGAGTAGTTTGTGTACACTCGCGGTTGAGGACAAATTTGTTCCCCACCATGTCCAAATTAGCAAACTACATTTCCCAGAAACCCCATGAACCGGACACAATCTTGCTACTTCCGGGTCTCCGTCTCCTTTTAAACTGAGTGGCTGACAACATGAACTCCCCCTTCAGCCTTTAGAAATGCGGCAGGAGACTCAGGTAAGCCACCATTGGTGTTCACCCCATTGTGCATGTGTTTGCCGTCTGAAACAGTTTTATCGAGTTGCGGCATGCCGGGAGTGACCTCACGAGCCCAGACACACTGGGTCTAAACGTTTAAAAGCCAGCACGCTCTAGATATGCTTGAGGCTTAGTTTATGCCACAGCAAGATATCCGTTTAGCATAGGTTCCCACATGTGCTCCTTTCTTGGCCACATGCAGCGTTGTCCTTGTTACGTGGCATACTAACCCTAATGCCTCTGGCTTATTGTACACCGTTGTGTGATACCGCATACCCACTTGTGGGGTCATAGTTGTGAGTCCATTAACACAATGCTATACTCATCCTTTGGAAGAACGGGCATTTAATTTTGGTATGGATAGCCACTGTACACCTGCATGCCTTTATGCGCTATCTATTGAAGAGCGTCTTCATGAGGGGCACACATACTTAGGCTAACCCCCCTGTAAATGCTGGATCTACACTTTTACTGTATGTTAGTGAACATTACCTGGCCCACCGTGCAGCTTGTTACTGATGGGCAATATATATATATATATATATATATATATATATATATATATATATATATATATATACCGAAAAAAACAAAGGTTACAGGGACGTTATAGTTAGGCTCAGATTTCACTTGTACAAAACCATAGAAATTCATCAGTTATAGTTAACTGAGCTAACTATAACTTACGCAATGCCCTGCTTAGGACCGCACATATTACATACCATTTTTAATGCTCTCACTTGCTGTAAGCGGAGCGTTTGCTGTGGCTTGGCAGGAGCGGTTAAGCTCTTGCCAAGCCACAGCAGCACAGCTATGTCCCGGGGGTGGGCACCCTGGGACATAGCATGAGCCCCAGGGCCCTCTATGGCTCCAGGAGGGAGCACCCCTCCTTTATTCTTGTAGAGCCTGCCCTGGGGAGGTGGCGGTCCCTGGGGCCGAGAATGAATCGGGAGGTGGGCCGTGCGGCCCCCCTCCCATTTTTAAAAATGGATTTCACCCCAGGGAGGTGGTGGTCCCCGGGGGGGTCCATGAGGCCCCCACTACAAATGTATTATGTCCCCAGGAGGGGTGGTCCCCAGGGCCAGGAGGGGGGTATGAGAGGCCTCCCCAGTAACAATGCATGAGTCCCGGGAGGTGGTGGTCCACGGGGCATGGGAGGGTCCAAGAGGCCCCCCCGATTTGTTTTTGGAATGTGGCCCCAGGGAGGTGGTGGTCCAAGCGTCCCCTCTCCTTTACTTTGAAAATGCCCCTGGGAACTGGCCTGCCCGGAGGCCGATCACTAACAAGGCGTGGGAGTCCGTGTTTTGTTTTTTTTTCTCCGCAGGAGCCGCTAATCCAAAGCAGCTCCCTTCGAAAGTTAAACAAAAAAAATGCTCTCTGGCCCTGCGGGGTCCGTGTCACCCCCCCCCAAGAGACCTAGGGGATCAGGGTATTTCTACCATGCCCCGTTTTCTTTTTTTATGTTTTTTCTGGGACTTGGCTCAAGCCAAGTCCCAAGATGGCTGCCAACACTTCCTGGTTTGAAATGCTGGCAGTCAATAAGATCTCAGCACAAGATCGGGAGGGGTCGCGGATCCTCTGCGTCCCTATATGTACAATTGGAAATTTCATTTAATAACCCTGCAACTACTGAACGGATTTACACAAAATTAACCCTGGGCGGAGTTCGCTGAGTTGCGCTACGCAAAACTCCACGAAGTGGGAAAAAAACTCTGCCGCGCTACGCGGAGCTCCGCAAGCAGCGGAGTGCGATAGAAAAATGCCGTTCGCGGTGATTTTCAGTGCCGGATGCTTGTCCGCACTGTGCAAATCATGGCGAACGGCACCATGCACAGCGCAAGCGGGTGCTGCTTTCCTTTCTGCCGCTCGAGTAGATTTGTACTCGAGCTGCAGCTTTCTCAACGCGAACGGGCAGTTTCTCAACGCGAGCGGTCGCGAGCATACACGGCCACCCGCAATGAGAAACCTGACCCTCCCGCGTTGAGAAATCTCGCCGGGAGGTTTATTTTCCACGCTCGCGCTCGCCAACTTGATGTTGACGATCGCGAACGAGGAAAAATCTCGCCGGGAGGTGGATTTTCCTCGCTCACGCTTGCCAACATGACGTTGACGAACGCGAGCGAGGGAAAAAAACTCCACTACGCTACATGGAGCAGAGTTTTTTGGAACTCCGCGAGCTCCGCGTAACGTGGAGTGCGGAAAACTCCACGAGTGGAGCGAAGTTCATCGCCCAGGCTTACACAAAATCACAAAAAGGCACTTCCCTGGACCAACATCTACCTTTCTGCCAAATTTTGCTGTAATTCCGTTCAGCAATTCGGGCTGTAGCCGTGTCTAAAGATCCTATTCGAATTAACATGGGAAATGCACATTTTTTTACCCCCCTTTTTCTCTGCCTCCACTTGACGAATCACCCCAAAACTTTCCAAGTACAACAAGAATCACCGGGGCACTTATGGAGAAAATTTTGTGAAGATTCGTCAAATGACACCAAAGATATAGGCAAGCCAAAAAATGCCTTTCCTCTGAAAACTAGGTCTTAACTTTAACTACCTACTGGCAACCGCCAGTAGGTAAAATATATATATATATATATATATATATATATATATATATATATATATATATATATATATATATATATATATATTCACTGAAAAAACCATAGGTTTTAGGGACAGTTATAGTTAGTTGGACATTGCACTCGTACAAAACCCGTTTAACATATTTAAACTTTACAGAAATACAGTCACTGGATGATGTCATCAGTGATGTCATTTGAGATGTCATCAGTGATGTCATGAGTGATGTCACTGACCATGTCATGAGTGATGTAATATGTGACGTCATCAGCAGTGCATTGCGGGGGCGCGAGTTATAGTCACCTGAACTAACTATAACGGGGAATTTCACGGGTTTTGTACGAGTGCAATGTCCAACTAACTATAACTGTCCCTAAAATCTATGGTTTTTTCAGTGAATTTGTAAGGTTTTTTAAATGCTAATTTTAACTATAACGTGCCTGAAACCTATGGTTTTTTTCAGTGAATTTCAAAGGTTTTTTAAATGCTAATTTCTAACTATAACGTGCCTGAAACCTATGGTTTTTTTCAGTGAATTTCAAAGGTTTTGTAAATGACAATTTTTAAATGTATTAATTGTTATATTTATTTTTTTGATACTGATTTACTACATTTTTTTAAACTATTTATTTTTAGATATTTTATTTTTTTAAATACATTGTAATTACATTATACATTACATTACAAAATATACTTTCTCAGAATGAATTACTTTAGTTTAAATACTTTGCAAATAGGCAAAAAAACTTTTAAGTACAGTAGTTACAGTTGTTGCAATGGGCAACACAATTTCAAACACAATGCAACATTGAGCTCAATGTGAATTTCAAGTTAAATGCAATTAGTTACTTTATGGATTACTTTTCTAACCACAGGACTGGATCCTAGATTCAGTCCTGGGACATCTCCTGTAAACAGTTGAGTAAAAGCGTTTTGATTACAGTAGTGATTTTTAAGGAATATTATAGTATTTTAAAAGTTGACAGAAACTTTTTCACATAGAATCACCAATGTTATCCTATGGGAGGAAATTCACTTAGCAGGTAAGTAGTGTTATCGTTACTTTTTCTTACTCAGTGGTGGATCCTGGATCCAGCACTGGTGCATCTCCTGTAAACAGTTGAAAGAATGCGTTTAAGTCATACAGGCGATTTTTAAGGAATATTTGTAGTTTGTGAAAATCAACACAAACTTTTCTGCTGAAAACCAGACAATGGATTCCTATGGAAGGAAATACAAGTTACTGGTAAGTACGGTTAGAATTACTTTTCAGGGTCAGTGCTGGGCTAAAAGATGCAGCACTGGGTTCTCTCCTGATAACAGGTGAGTAAATCGGAATTCGTAGTTCGGCTGATTTTAGAGGAATATTATAAAGTTCCAAAACTCCACACACACAAGAATTTCCAAGTGAAACCAGTCAATGTTAGCCTAGTGAAGGAAATTCAAGTTACTGGTAAGTAGGGTTAAAATTACTTTTCAGGATCAGTACTGGGCTCAAAGATGCAGCACTGAGGTCTCTCCTGATAACCGGTGAGTAAATCGGAATTCATAGTTCGGCTGATTTTAGAGGAATACTTGTATGTTTCAAAAATCGACACTTAGAAACTTTTTCAGCAAAAAGCAGGCAATGATATCCTAAGAAAGGAAATTCAAGTTACTGGTAAGTACGGTTAAAATTACTTTTCAGGATCAGTACTGGGCTCAAAGATGCAGCACTGAGGTCTCTCCTGATATCAGGTGAGTAAATCGGAATTCGTAGTTCGGCTGATTTTAGAGGAATATTTGCACAATGGTGAAGAAAGGGGGTGGGGCCTGAAGTGACATGTCTGCAAACACGCCCTGTGGCGCGTTTTAAGTTGGAGAATTAATTCCTCCTCAATCCCGAGGATCCCTAGGGGCCAACTGGCCCACCAGATACCTCCAGTATGCGCCAGAGAGCTGCGTTGCAGAGAGGTGTTCAGAGGCCACGCCCCTTTTGACAACACTCTGCAACGCAGCTCCGTGGCGCTTACTGGGGTACCTGGTGGGCTAGTTGGCCCCAGGGACCCTCAGGATTGAAGAGGATTTAATTCCCCATCTTAAAACGCGCCACGGGGCCTGTTTGCACACATGTCACCTGAAGCCACGCCCCTCCCTTCACCACTGTGCAAACACGCCCGTGGCGCGTTTTAAGTTGGGGGATTAAGTCCCCTTGAATACTGAGGGTCCCTGGAGTCCAACTAGCCCACCATGTACCTCCAAAAGCGCCACAGAGCTGCGTTGCAGAGAGGTGTAAAAGGGGCGTGGCCTCTGTACACCTCTCTGCAACGCAGCCCCCTGGCGCATACCGGAGGTTCCTGGTGGGCTAGTTGGCCTCAGGGACCCCCAGTATTCAAGGGAATTACTTCCCCTTCTTAAAACGCGCCAGGGCGCGTTTGCAGACTGCTGCAGGGAGGGGCGGGGCCTCCGCACGATGCCGGTCTTTTTTTTTTTTTTTTGCTTTTTCTGCCCAGGGGGTCCTTGTGGGACCCCTGAGCAGACCTAGGGGGTCAGGGTGTTTCTACCCTGCCCCCTTTGTGCATTTTGCGCACTTGTTTCTTGTGTTTTTTTTTAATTGGCGGGATCCGCGCACCCTAAGCGCATCCCGCCGATTTAAAATGCTTTTCTGCCCAGGGGTCCTTGTGGGACCCCTGAGCAGACCTAGGGGTCAGGGTGTTTCTACCCTGCCCCCTTTGTGCATTTTGCGCACTTGTTTCTTGTGCTTTTTTATTTATTTATTTTAATCGGCGGGATCCGCGCACCCTAAGCGCATCCCGCCGTTTAAAAAAAAGAAATGCTTTTTCTGCCCAGGGGTCCTTGTGGGACTTCCTGAGCAGACCTAGGGGGTCAGGGTGTTTCTACCCTGCCCCCTTTTTGCGTTTTGCGCACTTGTTTCTGTCCCTCGGTTCTACCGAGGGACAAAATGGCTGCCAACACTTCCTGATTTGACAGCCACTTGACAGCCAATTAGCATGCAGATCGTGATCGGGAGGGTACGCGGACCCTACTCGGCCATAGATATATATGTGACTTTACTTTTGATTTTCTCAGGAACTACTGAATGGATTTACACCATTTAAGCAAAAGGCACGACACTGAACCAAGGGCTACCTCTTTGCCAAATTTGATGTAATTCCGTTCAGCAGTTCGGGCTGTAGCCGCGATGAACGGTTCCTATGGAAAAATGAATGGGGAAAACGCGTTTTGGGACCCCCCTTTTTTCTCGGCCCCCGCTTGACGAATCACCCCGAGACTTTCAGGATAGGAGCAGACCGGAGCGCCCCAACAAGTTGGAAGCTTTCGCGAAGATTCGTCAACCGGCGCCAACGTTATTTCAAATAGAATGTTGCGGATTTCCTATGGAAAATAGGTCCTAACTATAACTATCTACTGGCGACCGCCAGTATATATATATATATATATATATCAAAAACAGCAACAGTTCAGCGCGCTCTCAGGAAAGTAGAACTCCGAAGCATAGTGGAATAAACACTGTGGTACCTCAATGCTTCGGAGTTCTACTTTCCTGAGAGCGCGCTGAACTGTTGCTGTTTTTGATATTGGATGACCGGTGTGCTCCGCCGGCGTGCGCGCCACTCTCCAGGGGTCCCCGACAGTCTAGAAGGAGCTCTTCTTGTGTGTATATGTGTGTATATATATATATATATATATATATATATATATATATATATATATATATATTTCACATACTCAAATGGTATACCCTGACAGACTACACTTGATTCTGCCTAAACATGAATGTGCATGTATCTGTGATGCTGAGAATGGGACGTATCCCGTCCCAGTGACGCAGGGAGAGATTTTTAGTGTGTAATAAGGAGAAGCAGGCTAACCTTTAATTTGGATTCTGTGTTTCTTGACTGTGTGCTACTGTACCTTTTATACCTTCAGAGTCCTGAGACCTGTTACTAAAGGACTTTTCGAAGGAGGATGTAGACTAGTAGTCTCCAATTGGTGAGACTATACACAACTGCTTACTTTTTATTATGACTTTAACTTTTGCAGTGAGGGTGTTTGACACTGGTGGTCTGTAAATAATGGGATGTTGATTGCATACTGTATTTTGATATGTGTTCTTATATCCTTACAGAATGTGGACCTGACTACAGCTGGTACCACTGATCAATGCCATATCAGTTAAAGTATGGTATTTTCGTATTTTCTTTATGATTTACTCACTTTTAGCAGAGTGACGAAGCATATGGTCCTGAGGAATGCCAAGAACCATTCGGTCTAACTAGGCAGAAACATGTTGACCAGAGCCCAATAGGGAACATCCATATCCCTATTCTCACTTAGCTGTTTTTAAACCTATCAACTGGGGACACTAATAAAAGATTGACTTTGTCTGTCCAGGAGATAGTTTTGACCCACATTTGTTGACTTTTTTGCACTCTGCCCCTCGCTCTAACCTACATTGGATGACTTAAAAACACCTCACGCTCCTCTCCTGCAGGGGAGTTGTAGCCCACACTGGGTACCTTGCGGTCCCAGTGTGCAAGGGGGAACCCAATGATGAAGCATGTCACCTTAGGGTGAGTGAGGGTTCTCGTCTTAACACATGCGTGCGTCTGTCCCCCACCCCCACAACTTACATCGTGTGAGTTATGTAGATACACCATCCTGTTTTGTGAGTTCAGACTGGAATATAGCCCAGAATAATTACTAGAGGCTGCGATTTATCCAAACATCCCAGCCCTTAATATTTTGTATTCTCAGTGAGAAGTCCTAAATGCAAAGGCATTTTCTGATGTGAGTATGCCCAGACATGGTTTCCATGCTCACTGCGGCAAAATAGGATTCAAACCGCAGCTCACTAATGAGGTCCAACAAGGCTGAAACTGGACTGAATTGCTTCTGCTCGGTTTTAGAAAGGATCTGGCCTAGTAGTTCCAACCAGATCAGTACCCAGTCTAATTTACACATGGTTACTTCACAGCTTTAGTGGCAGAGTGATGCAAAACATTATGGACTAGAATGTGGCCCAAGGCAATTACCAGTGGCTCAGATTATTTCACACATTCCACCCATCACCTGGATAATTTCATGGAAAAACCATGAAAACTCCTAAGAAAAGTGAAGGTGGAGCAGATTTGTGCCAGAACGGGCAATCAGTACAGTAACTAGCATGTTTACTGTGACATCCATATCTCAATAACAACACAATCTTTAGGGACAGCCCTGCATTATTCTTTTATAACATATTTTGTTTTTAGTGTGGAATTAGAGGGGTGTCCCCTGTGCAAATTTTGCACACCATGGAAACCCTCTCAGTTCGATAAGGGCACATACCTTTTTTAAAGCACACTTTTGGTCAGAGAAAGGTAACTCCCAAAGAAAATACAATTTTGCAGGTTAGAACAGAGAACAGGGAACTATCAGTCAGTGATGCTGTACTACCAGGTGCATCAAGTTAGGCGTGGGGAATAAGTGTAGGTGGCACTGATAGGTGAACTCTGAAAGTGGCCATAAGATTCACCCGTTCACAATCGAAAGTTGTATAGAAGGCCGAAAGGCACAGAACTGCTTCATACTAAAGGCACATGTAAGGATGCAGTGAAGAGATGGCATGACAAGTGGTGTGAGTCATTAACAGTAAATATTTATTAAGTACAGAGAAGTTGAACGGAGACTAGAGTCTAAACAGAAGAAGCTCTGCACTCATGAAGACTGTCAGTCCACTACACAAGACCCCCAAGTTCTCAAGCACCAAAAGGCTTGTGGAACAATCAGAGGTGGTGACTACACAAATGGAAAACATCACTAGACATCCTCCTTCCAATAATAAAGAGAAAGACAGAGTCCGCGTTGAGCCAAGCAATAGACATCAAAGCCATAAGTAGTCCTTCCACTATGTTGGTGATCAACATTCCCATCTTCGTCCCTGGATCGTGTTCGTCTCATCATCAGTGGTTGTATCAGACAATGTTCCCATATATTGGTTCTCACAAATTTTTTGTTCCATACATGTTCTTACTATAGTATAGTTATTGCTCGTGTAAGGTGTATCTGCAGTTTGCCCATGCTCCAGTACCACTGAGTTCTTGCTTTACTTTTTACCTGATGCAACCTTAGATACATTCCACCTTTCCCCATTTGCCAACTCTAGACATAATCTATGACTTGAACTAACCATGGTGGTCCATATTTGCTTAAGCCTGTTCTTTGTTCTGTTACATTTATTTTAGTTTGTTTGCTAATTTTGTTTTGTTCTCCTGTTCTTTCTCTTTCATTCAATTCTACTCTCACTCTCTCTGGAATTCTTATGTCCACCATGGTTTTAGATTGTTATAAGGTTTCCATCCTCCCATAAGAGCAAATGGGGAAATACTATTACTGTCATTTATTGCACTGCGCTCGTCACATGTCACTAATTGCTTTTCTCACATCCATTTTGTTAGCTACTGCAATCTGGATTGTCCCTTTTACCATTTGATTTATTTGCTCCACTATTACAGGACCTTGGAGTAAGGTGTTTTCCACTTTGTGTCCTTTTCTTTATGAAGCATTTCATTTCGACTGATTGATTTTATATTATGTAAATTGCACTCAATTGTTTGTGACAATTACTTATGGTGTACCTTCCTTACTTCCGGAAATATAGTTGTATTTGAAGTTTTTTTTCTCTGTGGAATTTCACTTGTACCCATTTGCTTTTTTAGTCTACCATTACAGCTGCAAATTTCAGGTTCAGTTGCAATGCATACATGGGGCCTTTAAAGTCCAGACTTAGGGCCTGATTTAATCTTGGTGGACAGATTACTCTATCGCAATGGTGACTGACATCCCGTCCGCCAAAATATAAATCCCATAGGATCTATATTTCGGCAGACGGGATATCATTCACCGCTGTGACTGAGTAACCCGTCCGCCAAGATCGAAATCAGTTTCTGTTACTTTCTACATGTAACTTGCACTGGCTATGCGCGTCTCATTCTACAACTAAACAACCCCAACCAGATACAGTTTCCTCTGTAGAGCTTTCTATCTTGAGGATTCTCAAGTGTTAGTTCCGGAAGACTGGAGTTGGCTGCAGGGAGCACTACATCAAGCATTAAACACTAACTAGTCGTGGATGCTCAGGAAGAGGGACCAGTTGCAATCAATTAAGAATCTTGTCCTGTAACATTGTAGGAGTAACAAAGCTCAAAACAAAAACTATTTTAAGAGCATATCTAACAAATTTTACACTCGTCTGTCTGCAAGAAACTTGGCCCAAGAGTGCAATAAGTATAAAAGACCTTACTGCGAAAATTAAAACAGCAGTAAAGTTCTCTGAACACGGCAGACTCGGATGTTCTAGCTACATATATCAATTTAAGGGTGAAATATATATGGAAAGAGCTACAAGTAGTTTCAGACTACATTCTCACCACAAAGATTTGATTCCTGAAGGCTGGCTGCTCTGGAATTTTTTTATACAATGCATATGCTCCATCAGACCCAATATGAAAGAAAGTAACTGAAGGCGTATTATATAAACATGCAAAGAACCCACAGCGGATCCTACCAAAATTCGAAATTATCATCACGGGAGACATGAATGAAGTGAGGAAACCCAACTACTTACCGGAGGAGACATTAAGTGAACTAAAGAAGTTTTAGAAGATCCGAGCTTGGTAATCAAAAGCACACCAGCAGAAAGAAATAGCAAACGGTTTTGGGCTTCCCTTCTGGATTGAGGAATGATAAGTGTAAACTGTAGATTTCCTCCAGAAATTCCTGGAGGTGTAACTCATAGTCAGAAAATCAGCCAAGATATTGGACTACACATTAGTTTCCATTGGCTGACTGACACAAATGACTGCTTTCCAGATAGTTTAGGGAACGAATTGGACCATGAAACTAACAGCAGCTCCTTAACCTGTGCACAATCTGGGGAATACGCTAGATTGTGTCGCAGGAGTCCAACCCAGAGCTATGAAGTGGTAGGTCCTATGAGAACTGTGAGAGATCAAAAAGAAGAAGGTCTGAGTATGGTGGAGATGCCTGACGAATTGAACATGTATCTACTCAGCAATAGCAACACTTGCATAGCTAAAAAGAAAACTACAGCTAGTAAAAACCTTAACACAAATGAAGAGTGGAGGGACACCAGGTCCGAATGGAGTCCGTCTGGCAATCTTTAAGGATGAAATGGACACATGGAGTATGCCACTTTTAACTATGTATAAAAATATCCTGGCCTCAGAAATTATACCAGCTAACTGGAAAGGATCTATATTGCATCCTATCCATAAGAAGGGAGATAGCACCAATCCTCAAAATTATAGAACTGTTGTATTCCTCAACACAGAAGCACAGATTTTCGCTAGATTAGTTTTGGTTGACCCGGAGGACTGGCTAAATAGCCTGAAAATGTTGCTGAAGCTGCAGACAGGATTCAGGAATGTTGCGAAACACTGGACAACATTACTGTGATCAATATTCTGGCAAAAAAGGAACCAAACAGTGATCCAGCTTGTATGTATCTTTTTTAGATTACCATATTGCCTTCAAAAAGGTCAACAGGGGCACACTGCGGCAAAAGCTAAAGGCTTGGAACATTCCTGAAAAAATCTTTGCCTCAATTAGAAAGCTGCATATTGATACTTTGGTTGGGGTCAAAACTTGCAATGGTACAAAAATTTCCACACAAATTGCAATAAATAAAATTTAGGGCTGAGTCAGGGCTTTGCTGGCACCAGCTCTCTTTACTCTGTATACGACGGATCTATTGCCAGCAATAATTAAACAAAATAATTATTCTAACAAATTAGGGGCCCAATGAATCCCATTATTACAATATGCAAAACACACTATTGCAGACTACACCTGGCCTCCAGAAGAGCTTAAATGGTCTACATGCCTTCAATGAATGGAATGAATTGAAACTAAACCTGGCTAAAAATACACATGGAGTATAGATGGCTAAAAGATATCTATGCTTAATTTGCTATAAATATCTTGGAGTAAGGATGCACTCAAAATTAACATATGAAAGTCAGTTGAAGGCACTACATACTCATGTCTGTTATCTATAAAAACAATTGTGGAAAATGAAAAGTAGTCTAATTAGCCCCACGAGGCTGAAAATATTAGGAATAAAGAATGCAATGTTGGCACTGGCACTACTATGTGGATCCTCAACATGGGGATCAGGATTACATGATGAATTTGAGAGTATCTACTCAGGTGTCATAAGAACCGTATTCCGGCTACCTAAAACTTCCCTGCCTAGCCAAGACTGGAATTTGGCGTAATCAATGTAGATATTCAAGAATATACTCAATTTATTAAGTGCTGCTTTCAACTAAGAAACGCACTGGAAAATATTTTCAAAACTCTAATGTGGAAAAAGGAACATAAATACTATAAAATTCACATATATAATTTAATACAAAATATGACTAGAATGTTACAAGATCTTGGGATACAGAAAGTCTGGGAGACATTTTAAAGCTCAAGTAAAGGCAGCAACATAGCTGTATTCTTTCATAAAAAATATGGAGTCTTTTGAAAAACTGTCAAGAGCTACCATTTTGACATCAATATATGAGTCTCTAACATATCTTTTGTGTTACCTCTTTTAAGAAATATGAAACATTATGACCGAATGAAATTTATCCTAATTAAGTTTTTGTTATTCCTGCATAAATCATTATAACCATGGAAAAATCCCTCTGATTGTGAGTGCTGTTGCAGATGCGGGTACCGGGAGAAATCTCTGCCACGTACATTAGGCATTTCCACGTATTTTGAACATAAGAAGGAAATGTTTTAATAGGCTTGGCGTAAGATTGGTGGAGACTGAACTTCATGTATGCCTACAGGGCCATGATACACCGTTATCAAGTAGGCTCATAAAGTATTTGGAACAAGTAAAAATTGAGTTACAGAAACTACCAATGATAGTACATGATTCCTCTTGCTCCAATCCCTGAATATGTACATGTAGGCCAAGAATACTAGGCATATGTCATAAAAGGAGGCTGTGATGAAGAACATCCCTGCATACCTTGGCACACTCAAGATCAGGAGATTTTGCGGTTGAGGGAATAGAAGGACTCGCTTACAGAGAATCAATGCCACTAGTCCTCATATTTCTGCTCTTCATCTAAGAATATTTCTGTGTTCTGCACTTGCACTTTAGAATATTTATAACCCGCATTGGGGACTTTCATAGCGATGGGAATCTTCAACCCAAATCATAGTAAGAAGGTGCAATAATTGTATGAATTGTTTTAGATTCCAGATTTCAGACTTCTTGCTCGATTGGTTGATCTCATTTTAGCACTTAAATATTTCCAGTTTTATATTAATGTATATGTATGTTTTCTACAATGTATGGTTTTAACATGTGCAGAAAACAATACTGTAATGCTTTTAACTAACCGAACAATAAAATGAATTTTGACTGACTGATACAGGCCCCACTACACATGCCTCTGTTAATGCTGAGGAAAATGCAGAACATAGATTAAAGCATACTCCAATACTTTTAGGTAGTCAAGTGGGTGGCATTGCAATCCCTGCACAAGTTTAGCCTAATATCCAGGCTAGTCCAGAACCTCCTGCTCGAGACAGATCACTATTGCTTGTATTTCCTGTCTAATAGACCACATTGCCTGGATTTATACATACTCCTAGGGGGGGCCCATAATGCTTGACCGAACTACGTAGGCCACCTCCTGCAAAGGTCGATACCCCCCAGGTGTTTAGTCACTCTAATATGTTGGGAACACAAGCTGATAATATTCTCCACAAGGAAAGTGTGGCTTTGTTTAGGCATATGTATGTATGTATTAATGCAGATAACATTGAAATAAGAGAAGCCATATGTAAGAATCATTTAAGGTATCCTATTGATCACAGACACATGGTTGGGACAAGTCTCTGGCCCAGACATACTTCTAGCTATTCTTGATTCAAATTCAATTATAAAAAGCAACCATGAAGAATACCTTGGTGGAGGTCTGGCAATCATATTTAATTTAAAGAAGTATAGATCTGCATTTATTATAGCAATATTAAAACATCCTTTGAGCAGGTTAATCTTTTGCCTACTGAATGAGTAAACTTGCTATTACTGTATCAATCCCCTAAACCTGACGCTAGTTGTAAAAGTCAGATTTTGGATTTGTGCTTACCATTGATTTGTCATAATTCCAAACTGATTATTTTGGGAAATTTCAAGCTGTGGTATGGTGACCTGAGTGATAATATGGTCATTAGAGTTTCAGAGGCGATGGAATGGCTGGGTATCCAACAAATTACACTAACAGCAACACATAATAAAAGAAACATACTAGGGTGGATGCTCACCAAGGGGTGGAAATAGCTCCAATTACAGTGGAAACAATTGATTGGCCAGAACATTATCTACTCTAATGCCATCCTGACACTAACATCCATAATATGAAATACATTTAATCCAAACCCTAACTATAACTATATAACTTGAGTGAGTGGTTGTGTGAGTACTTGAATGGGTCTGTGAATGAGTATGTGAGTGGTTGGTGGGTGTTTGAGAGGTTGTATAGGGGTGTGAGTGGTTCTGTGGATGATGTCATCAATGATGTCATTTGAGATGTCATCAGTGATGCCACTGACCATGTCATGAGTGATATAATATGTGAGGTCATATGAAGTGCATTACCGGGGTATAAGTTATAGTTAGCTCAGGTAACTGCTGAATTTCAATGGTTTTGTACTAGTGAAATCTGAGCCTTACTGTAACGTCTCTGTAACCTTTGTTTTTTTCTTTCTGTGAATATATATATATATAAAGTTAATTTAATACCATTATTTATATATATACATATATATATATATATATATATATATATATATATATATATATATATATTCACTGAAGAAAAACCATAGGTTTCAGACACGTTATAGTTAGAAATTAGCATTTAAAAACCTTTGAAATTCACTGAAAAAACCATAGGTTTTAGGGACAGTTATAGTTAGTTGGACATTTCACTCGTACAAAACCCGTGAAATTCCCCCGTTATAGTTAGTTCAGCTAACTATAACTCGCGCCCCGCAATGCACTGCTGATGACGTCACATATTACATCACTCATGACATGGTCAGTGACATCACTGATGACATCTCAAATGACATCACTGATGACATCACTGATGACATCATCCAGTGACTGTGTGTTTCTGTAAAGTTTAAATATGTTTAATATATATAGGGAAAGGCGTATTGAAGAATGAGTGGGTGTATAAGTGTCTGAATGGATGATTTAGTACGTGAGTGACTGACTCTACAAGTGAGTGATTAAACGTATCTTACTGAATGCATGGGTTAGTGACTAAACTGTGTGAATGTCTGTATCCGTCTGTTTGTTGGTGTGTAAGTGGATGCATGGATTTGCGAATAGCTACATGAGTGTCTATATGGGTTATTGATTGGTTCTCTGAGTATCTGTATGGCTGCCAGAGTGTTTGTGTGGGTGGGGTGTGTGTGACTCTATACATAGATGTGTGAGTGGGTGATTCACTGGGTGCATGATTTCAAGAGTGCATCTGTGATGGACTGCTTGGGTGGGTGAGTGTGTGTATGGGTGTGTTAGTGATTGAATGTATATCTCAGTGGTACATGTGTGAGTAACTACATATGTGAAAGGCAGTATATATGTGTGTTGGAGTATATAAATAGCTATAAGCGAGAGTGAGTGATTGTGATAGTGGCTGTATGGATGAGTGTGTGCTTGTATCAGTGATTGTATAAGAGCGTAAGAATGTGCTAGTATTTGTATGAGTAAGTGAGCTGGTGTGTGTATAACTGTATAGGTGAGTAAATGGCAGTGTGTTTAATTATTTGCATGACTGACTAGGTGTGTGAGTACCTCTATGGCTGAGTGGCGGTGTTTGAGTGTGTATATAGGAGTATGAGTGCATATGATAGTCCTGTACTGAGTGACCGTAAGTATGAGTGACTGTACGGGTGAGTGAGTGGATGTGTGCGTAGACCTAAGAATCAGTGAGTGGGTATGTAGTTATTGGTGTTGGAGTGTGTATGGTTTTGCGAATGGCAGTGTGTAATTTAGAGTGGGTGTATCAAAGGTTATATTAGGGTGTGAGGAGGTGCATCAGATTATCACGTGGATGATATCATCAGTGATGTCATTTGAGATGTCATCAGTGATGTCATCAGTGATGTCACTGACCATGTCATGAGTGATGTAATATGTGACGTCATCAGCAGTGCATTGCGGGCGCGAGTTATAGTTAGCTGAACTAACTATAACGGGGGAATTTCACGGGTTTTGTACGAGTGAAATGTCCAACTAACTATAACTGTCCCTAAAACCTATGGTTTTTTCAGTGAATTTCAAAGGTTTTTAAATGCTAATTTCTAACTATAACGTGCCTGAAACCTACGTTTTTTCAGTGAATTTCAAAGGTTTTGTAAATGCTAATTTCTAACTATAACGTGCCTGAAACCTACGTTTTTTTCAGTGAATTTCAAAGGTTTTGTAAATGACAATTTTTAAATGTATTAATTGTTATATTAATTTTTGTCATACTGATTTACTACATTTTTAGAAACAATTTTTTTTACATATTTTATTTTTTAAATTACATTGTAATTACATTATACATTACATTACAAAAATACTTTATGAGAATGAATTACTTTAGTTTAAATACTTTGCACATAGGCAATAGACTTAAGTACAGTAGTTACAGTTGTTGCAATGGGCAGCACATTTTCAAACACAATGCAACATTCAGCTCAATGTGAATTTCTAGTTAAATGCAATTAGTTACTTTATGGATTACTTTTCTAACCACAGAACTGGATCCTAGATTCAGTCCTGGGACATCTCCTGTAAACAGTTGAGTAAAAGCGTTTTGGTTACAGTAGTGATTTTTAAGGAATATTATTGTATTTTAAAAGTTGACACTTAGAAACTTTTTCACATAGAATCACCAATGTTATCCTATGGAAGGAAATTCACTTAGCAGGTAAAAACTGTTATCGTTACTTTTTCTTACTCAGTGTTGGATCCTGGATCCAGCACTGGTGCATCTCCTGTAAACAGTTGAAAGAATGCGTTTAAGTCATACAGGCGATTTTTAAGGAATATTTGTAGTTTGTGAAAATCGACACTTTGAAACTTTTCTGCTGAAAACTAGACAATGGATTCCTATGGAAGAAAATATAAGTTACTGGTAAGTACGGTTAAAATTACTTTTCAGGGTCAGTGCTGGGCTAAAAGATGCAGCACTGGGTTCTCTCCTGATAACAGGCGAGTAAATTGGAATTCGTACTTTGGTTGATTTTAGAGGAATATTATAAAGTTCCAAAACTCCACACTAAAGAATTTCCAAGTGAAACCAGTCAATGTTAGCCTATGAATGAAATTCAAGTTACCGGTAAGTACGGTTAAAATTACTTTTCTGGACCAGTACTGGGCTGAAAGATGCAGCACTGAGGTCTCTCCTGATAACAGGTGAGTAAATCAGAATTCGGATTTCGGCTGATTTTAGAGGAATATTTTAAAGTTCCAAAACTCCACACTTAGAAGAATTTCCAAGTGAAACCAGTCAATGTTAGCCTATGGAAGGAAATTCAAGTTACTGGTAAGGACGGTTAAAATTACTTTTCCGGACCAGTACTGGGCTGAAAGATACAGCACTGAGGTCTCTCCTTATAACAGGTGAGTAAATCGGAATTCGTATTTCGGCTGATTTTAGAGGAATATTTGTATGTTTCAAAAATCAACACTTAGAAACTTTTTCAGCAAAAAGCAGGCAATGATATCCTATGCAAGGAAATTCAAGTTACTGGTAAGTACGGTTAAAATTACTTTTCAGGATTAGTACTGGGCTGAAAGATGCAGCACTGAGGTCTCTCCTGATAACAGGTGAGTAAATCGGAATTCGTAGTTTGGCAGATTTTAGAGGAATATTTGCACAATGGTGAAGGGAGGGGCGGGGCCTGAGGTGACATCTGTGCAAACGCGCCCGTGGCGCGTTTTAAGTTGGGGGATTAAGTCCCCTTGAATCATGAGGGTCCCTAGGGGCCAACTAGCCCACCAGGAACCTCCAGTATGCGCCAGGGGCTGCGTTGCAGAGAGGTGTACAGAGGCCACACCCCTTTTACACCTCTCTGCAACGCAGCTCTGTGGCGCTTTCTGGATGTACCTGTTGGGCTAGTTGGCCCCAGGGACCCTCAGGATTGAAGGGATTTAATTCCCCATCTTAAAAAGCGCCACGGGGCCTGTTTGCACACATGTCACCTGAAGCCCCGCCCCTCCCTTCACCACTGTGCAAACGCGCCCGTGTCGCGTTTTAAGTTGGGGGATTAAGTCCCCTTGAATCCTGAGGGTCCCTGGAGTCCAACTAGGCCACCATATACTTTCTAAAAGCGCCACAGAGCAGCGTTGCAGAGAGGTGTAAAAAGGGCGTGGCCTCTGTACACTCTCTGCAACGCAGCCCCTGGCGCATACTGGAGGTTCCTGGTGGGCTAGTTGGCCACCAGGGACCCCCAGTATTCAAGGGGAATTACTTCCCCTTCTTAAACGCGCCAGGGGGCGCGTTTGCAGAGTACTGCAGGGAGGGGGGGCGGGGCCTCCGGCACGATGCCGGTCGTGTTTTTTTTTCGAAATTTTGTTTAAAGGGAGGGGGCTGCGTGGCCCCCTTCCCTTGCCCACTTTTGGCCCCGGGACCCCATCCCCCGGGGCCTGAGCATTTTTTTTTTAAATGTAAAAAAAAACCGGGAAGAGGGCCGCGTGGCCCCCTGCCCTGGGCCTGTATTGGCCCCGGGACCCCATCCCCGGGGCATGCCCTCAATTTTTTATTTGGAGGGGGCTGCGTGGCCCCCTCAGGCCATTAAGGCCCCGGGGACCCCATCCTCCGGGGCCGGCCTTGCACTTTTTTTTTATTTTTTACTAATTTGGGGAGGGGGCTGCGTGGCCCCCTCCCTGGCCACTTATGGCCCCGGGGACCCCATCCCCGGGGCCTGGCCTCTGGTTGGGGACTGTGGGGGTCCCCAATCCCCCACAGTCCCAGCCGGCTCCCCGCCTCCTGCGCGAGCCGGCATTGCTTCCACATGGGGAGCAGCTAACATGCTGCTCCCCATGTGGAAAGCAATTGTCTTTGGATATTGGAAGCGAGAGCAGGTTTCCTGCTCTCGCTCCAATATCCAAAGCAGTTGCTATGGCAGGACGGGGCCGCGAGGCTCCCGCCCTGCCATAGCAAACTACAGTGTCCCGGGGTAGGCACCCGGGACACTGCAGGAGCCGGCCCTGGGGGTGGCGGTCCCCAGGGCCATCCAGGGCTCCAGGAGGAGGCCGCGCGGCCCCCTCCCTTAAATTGCACAGCCCCGGGAGGTGGTGGTCCCTGGGGCTCTGGGGTCCGTAATGGACCCCCACATTTATTTTGTAAGTGCCCCGGGAGGTGGTGGTCCCGGGCGTGAGGGGGCTGGAGCCCCCACACCTTATTTATTTTAAAAAGAAGCCCCGGGGGTGGCGGTCCCGGGGCTGCGGGGAGCAGGAGAGCCCTCCGCACCATTTTTATAAAGCCCGGGTGGCGGTCCCCGGGGCTTGGGGGCCTTTGAGGCCCCCATACAAACAATATACCCACCCCCACCATGCCCCCGGGACTTAGGCCACCCGGGGGCAAAATGCAATCGAAGCGCGGGAGACCGCGCTTCGATTTTTTCGGCAGGATTCGCGCACCCTGAGCGCATCCTGCCGATTTAAAAATTTTTTTTTTTTTTTTGCCCAGGGGGTCCTTGTGGGACCCCTGACCAAACCTAGGGGTCAGGGTGTTTCTACCTGCCCCTTTGTCGCTGCGCACTTGTTTCTGTCCCTCGGTTCTACCGAGGGACAAAATGGCTGCCAACATTTCCTGAATCGGAATGTTGACAGCCAGCTGACAGCCAATTAACATGCAGCTCGTGATCGGGACGGTGCGCGCAGGGTGCGCTGAGGGTACGCGGACCCTACTCGGCCATAGATATATCTATACTTTTACTTTTGATTTTCTCAGCAACTACTGAACGGATTTACACCATTTAACAAAAGGGTTCTTTCTGAACCAAGAACTGCCTCTTTGCCAAATTTGGTGTAATTCCGTTCAGCAGTTCGGGCTGTAGCCGTGTCTAAAGTTTCCTATGGAAAATTGCATGGGGAAAACGCGTTTTGGGACCCCCCTTTTTTCTCGGCCCCCGCTTGACGAATCCCCCCGAGACTTTCAGGGTAGGAGCGGTCGCCAGTAGATAGTTATAGTTACAACCTATTATCCATAGGAAATCCGCGACATTCTATTTGAAATAACTCTCTTGCCGGTTGACGTATCTTCGCAAAATTTTCAAACTTTGTGGGGCGCTCCGGTCCGCTCCTACCCTGAAAGTCTCGGGGGATTCGTCTAGCGGGGGCCGAGAAAAAGGGGGTCCCAAAACGCGTTTTCCCCATGCAATTTTCCATAGGAAACTTTAGACACGGCTACAGCCCGAACTGCTGAACGGAATTACACCAAATTTGGCAAAGAGGTAGTTCTTGGTTCAGAAAGAACCCTTTTGTTAAATGGTGTAAATCCGTTCAGTAGTTGCTGAGAAAATCAAAAGTAAAAGTATATATATATCTATGGCCGCTGTCGGATTCGCGCACCCTCCCGATCACGAGCTGCATGCTAATTGGCTGTCAACACTCCAAATCAGGAAGTGTTGGCAGCCATTTTGTCCCTCGGTAGAACCGAGGGACAGAAACAAGTGCGCAAAGCGCACAAAGGGGGCAGGGTAGAAACACCCTGACCCCCTAGGTCTGCTCAGGGGGTCCCACAAGGACCCCCCTGGGCAAAAATTTTTTTTTTTTTAAATCGGCAGGATGCGCTCAGGGTGCGCGAATCCTGCCGAAAAAAAATCGTAGCGCGGTCTCCCGCGCTTCGATGTATTGGCCCCGGGTGGGCCAAGTCCCGGGGGCATGCTGGGGGGGGTTAATTTTATGTGTGGGGCCTCTAAGGGCCCCAAGCCCCGGGGACCACCACCCCCGGGGCTTTATGTATAATGGTGCGGGAGGGCTCTGAGCCCTCCCGCAGCCCCGGGACCGCCACCTCCCGGGGCTTCTTTTTATTTTGAAAAACCTGTGTGGGGGGCTCCAGCCCCCACGCCCCGGGACCACCACCTCCCGGGGCACTAAGAAAAATTACAATGGGGGTCCGTTTTGGACCCCCAAGACCCGGGACCACCACCTCCCGGGGCTTTCAAAATGTAAGGAGGGGGCCGCGCGTCCCCCTCCTGGAGCCTGTGGTGGCCCTGGGGACCGCCACCCCCAGGGCCGGCTCCTGCAGTGTCCCGGGGTGCCTACCCCGGAACACTGCTGTTTGCAATGACAGGACGGAGCCTCGCGGCTCCCGTCCTGTCATTGCAAACTGCTTTGGATATTGGAAGAGAGAGCAGGAAACCTGCTCTCTCTTCCAATATCCAAAGCTGATTGCTTTCCACATGGGGAGCAGCATGTTAGCTGCTCCCCATGTGTAAAGCAATGCCGGCTCCCGTAGGACACGGGAGCCGGCGGGACTGTGGGGGTTTGGGGACCCCCACAGTCCCCAACGAGAGGCCAGGCCCCGGGGGATGGGGTCCCCGGGGCCTTAAATGGCCTGAGGAGGGGGGCCACGCAGCACCCCTCCAAATAAAAAAAAAAGAGGCCATGCCCCGGGGGATGGGGTCCCCGGGGCCAATACAGGCCCAGGGAAGGGGGGCCACGCGGCCCCCTTCCCGTTTTTTTTATTTTTATTTTAATTTAAAAAAGGGGTAAGGTCCTGGGGATGGGGTCCCCAGGGCCTAAAAATAGGAAAAGGAAGGGGGCCACACAGCCCCCCTTCAGGGAAAAAAAAAAACGATCGGCCCCGCCCCTTCCTTCACCACTCTGCAAACGCGCCCCTGGCGCGTTTGCAGAGGGAACGAATTCCCCTTGAATACTGGGGTCCCTGGGGCCAACTAGCCCACCAGGAACCTCCAGTATGCGCCAGGGGCTGCCTTGCAGAGAGGTGTACAGAGGCCACGCCCCTTTTACACCTCTCTGCAACGCAGCTCTGTGGCGCTTTTTGGAGGTATATGGTGGGCTAGTTGCACCCCAGGGACCCTCAGGATTCAAGGGAGTTAATCCCCCGACTTAAAACGCGCCACGGGGCGCGTTTGCACAGTGGTGAAGGGAGGGGGCGGGGCTTCAGGTGACATGTGTGCAAACAGGCCCCGTGGCGCGTTTTAAGATGGGGAATTAAATCCCTTCAATCCTGAGGGTCCCTGGAGGCCAACTAGCCCAACAGGTACGTCCAGAAAGCGCCACAGAGCTGCGTTGCAGAGAGGTGTAAAAGGGGTGTGGCCTATGTACATGTCTCTGCAACGCAGCCCCTGGCGCATACTGGAGGTTCCTGGTGGGCTAGTTGGTCCGTAGGGACCCTCATGATTCAAGGGGACTTAATCCCCCAACTTAAAACGCGCCACGGGGCGCGTTTGCACAGATGTCACCTCAGGCTCCGCCCCTCCCTTCACCATTGTGCAAATATTCCTCTAAAATCAGCCTGAAATACGAATTCCGATTTACTCACCTGTTATCAGGAGAGACCTCAGTGCTGCATCTTTCAGCCCAGTACTGGTCCTGAAAAGTAATTTTAACCGTACTTACCAGTAACTTGAATTTCCTTCCATAGGCTAACATTGACTGGTTTCACTTGGAAATTCTTCTAAGTGTGGAGTTTTGGAACTTTAAAATATTCCTCTAAAATCAGCCGAAATACGAATTCTGATTTACTCACCTGTTATCAGGAGAGACCTCAGTGCTGCATCTTTCAGCCCAGTACTGATCCTCAAAAGTAATTTTAACCGTACTTACCAGTAACTTGAATTTCCTTCCATAGGATATCATTGCCTGCTTTTTCTGAAAAAGTTTCTAAGTGTTGATTTTTGAAACATACAAATATTCCTCTAAAATCAGCCGAAATACGAATTTCGATTTACTCACCTGTTATCAGGAGAGACCTCAGTGCTGCATCTTTCAGCCCCGTACTGGTCCTGAAAAGTAATTTTAACCGTACTTACCAGTAACTTATATTTTCTTCCATAGGAATCCATTGTCTGGTTTTCAGCAGAAAAGTTTCAAAGTGTCGATTTTCACAAACTACAAATATTCCTTAAAAATCGCCTGTATGACTTAAACGCATTCTTTCAACTGTTTACAGGAGATGCACCAGTGCTGGATCCAGGATCCAACACTGAGTAAGAAAAAGTAACGATAACAGTTTTTACCTGCTAAGTGAATTTCCTTCCATAGGATAACATTGGTGATTCTATGAGAAAAAGTTTCTAAGTGTCAACTTTTAAAATACAATAATATTCCTTAAAAATCACGATTGTAACCAAAACGCTTTTACTCAACTGTTTACAGGAGATGTACCAGGACTGAATCTAGGATCCAGTCCTGTGGTTAGAAAAGTAATCCATAAAGTAACTAATTGCATTTAACTAGAAATTCACATTGAGCTGAATGTTGCATTGTGTTTGAAAATGTGGTGCCCATTGCAACAACTGTAACTACTGTACTTAAAAGTCTATTGCCTATGTGCAAAGTATTTAAACTAAAGTAATTCATTCTGAGAAAGTATTTTTTGTAATGTAATGTATAATGTAATTACAATGTAATTTAAAAAATAAAATATGTAAGAAAAAAATTCTAAAAATGTAATAAATCAGTATGAAAAAAATTAATATAACAATTAATACATTTAAAAATTGTCATTTACAAAACCTTTGAAATTCACTGAAAAAACCGTAGGTTTCAGACATGTTATAGTTAGGAATTAGCATTTAAAAAACCTTTGAAATTCACTGAAAAAACCATAGGTTTCAGATAAGTTATAGTTAGAAATTAGCATTTAAAAAACCTTTGAAATTCACTGAAAAAACCATAGGTTTTAGGGACAGTTATAGTTAGTTGGACATTGCACTCGTACAAAACCCGTGAAATTCCCCGTTATAGTTAGTTCAGCTAACTATAACTCGCGCCCCCGCAATGCACTGCTGATGACGTCACATATTACATCACTCATGACATGGTCAGTGACATCACTGATGACATCACTGATGACATCTCAAATGACTGTCCCTAAAACCTATGGTTTTTTCAGTGAATATATATATATATATATATATATATATATATATATTTAATGGTATTAAATTAACTTTACATGTTTGTTTCTACTTTTATAATAGATGATTTCTTTTGACTGACATTAGTTTGTGAACAGTGAAAACACGCCGTCGCTATATTTTAGGTCTCGCCTACGCAGCGCGCATTCGCTGCTTAGGAGGGGACCTCATGTAATCGACTCGCTTTTTGGGCCAAAAACGTGCATGCGTTGCATTGATTTCAATGGCAACGCGTGCACGTTTAGCGATTCCCTTGCGGGAGCGAGCTTGAAACCATCTGTTTGTAATTAACTTGCAAACAGATGGTGCCTTGACTCGCTCCCGCAAGGGAAACGCTCTGCGAGTTTTTTTTTTTTACTTTGTTTTTTTTTTACTTTGAAACTGAGCGCGGCGCCGCTTTACGGACATTGCGCTCGGTTTATTTATATATTTCTTAACTTTAGCACTGAGCGCAGCGCCCGCTTCAAGGACACCGCGCTCAGTGTTGAAGTTAACAAATATATAAAGAAACCGAGCGCGGTGTCCGTGAAGCGGCGCCGCGCTCAGTTTTAAACTTAAGCATTTGCAATGCAATCGGACCGATTACATTGCAAATGCTTGTTTTTATTTCACATGTCACTCGAAATTCACGAATTAGAGAGAACTTGAATCCGAAAACAGGGTCTGTAGCGCAGTTGGGCGCAGAGAGCCACCCGTCTTTGCTGTCGTCATTTGTCATCAGCGGACTCTTCACTTCTCTGCCCACAGACCGCCGCTGCTCCACTTCCGTGTTGTAACACCACCCTGTAGAGAGGTGAGAGAGTTATTCTGTACCTGAAGGCTCAGCCCATACCGATCCTGTATTTCAACCTATTTTTAGCCCGAACGGCGCTGATGCTAGGCTGGTGAGTTTGAAATGGAGAGCTGCTCCCAGCTCCTCACCTGCGTCTTGGGTAGTGGGATTCCGCCATGATCCTCACTCCTAAAAGTGTTAATTGTGAGGGTCATAACAATTTATTTATTGGGCACAAAAGTACATTGATGCTTTTTCTTTGGGAACTGGGCGCCTTTAGTTCGGTGAAGTGCTCTCCCACTTTGGTTTATTCAAATATCGCGGAAGGAAATATTAATTCCACAGGATAGTTTTAAATGTCTTCTTGAAATGTGTATTGTTGTTGCCTATCAGTCGTTTAAATGCCTTTTTCTTTAATTAGAACTTAATGCCAATGTTGATCTGTCCCTCTTTCTCTCTTTGTCTCACACTTTTGGTAATCCATTCCCAAATAATCCGTTATTAACTAGCGAATGACTTTTGTCTATGCTTAATTTGTGTACATAAAAAAGTTCAAGGGCTTAAAGTTTTTCTGCTATCGATGTTGCCAGATGTCATCAAACCTCCCCCCCTTACTTACAGTTGGCAATGCCCCTTTACTCGAGGTATTTTCACAGAAGCTCTTGACAGGCCAGTTCCTCCCACTCCAAACAAAACAAGCATTGGCATAGCCAATAGGTCTCGCCTTTGGGACATTATAAGTGTTTAGCCATGCAACAGTTGATGTTGCACCAAGGATATTGTGCTGCATAATTAAATACTTATAAGGTCCCAAAGGCGAGACCTATTGGCTATGCCAATGCTTGTTTTAACTGCTCCCAAAATTCAATAAAAGACATGCTACCTTCCTACACCTTTGACTGTAGGTGTCGTCTAGCGACAAGTGTTCAGCAAGGCAGGCGCTGCCTGAGGTGGACTTTTCCTTGGGTCCAGTCCATACATTGTTGCTGTTGTATGGCCTTCTGCAGCAGTGTTCAGTGTACCACAACCTGTGCATGCCTTGACGATCACCTCTCTTCTCGCCTGCTCTTTCGCTTTCTTGTGTGTCTATGACCTCATGCTGCCTTTGCCATGTAAACAGTAAGCAAACTACAGGAAGCTACTGAGCTATGACCCTTTCAACATGCAACAGAGTCCAGTCTCCCAACACAGAGGCAGTGTCATGTTAAGGATTTTATGGGCCCCTATTTGAACAACTTTGAATTGTATTACCCATTTCCTGAAAATTCAAGCCCCATGCTGCCAAACAGTATTAAAATATATGTTAAAAGAAGATAGATAAATAGAGAGATGTATCAAAAAGCAAAACTTCACTTTCCCAGGGGGCCTTGGAAGGTGGGGCCCAGGTCAATTGCCCTCCTTGCTTAGGCAGTAAAACGCCTCTGCACAGAGGAACGACAGATCAATGATTCCCTTGTTTATCACCAGTTGAAGAGATGGCATGACATGTGTTGTAAGTCACTAACTAAATTCATGTATTTATTAATTAAAGATAAGTTAATGGACACTGCGCGAAACAGAAACAGCGGTGTTCTCTCCATGCGACCCCTAAGTTCTCAAAGCCATGAGGATGCTGGGACGTTCAGAAGCAATAATGACGTGTGACAACAGAGAAATGGAAAACATGTAGTAAGTAAGTTATTTTCATGGTGAAGTGACCTGCAGTTATTTCTTACAGGACAAGAGGACAACATTATCTCATTGTAGTTAGATCAGTGAGAAGTAAAATCCGCCCACAGTTCTTAGTAGTTTTCACCTCCTCCGCCAACCCGTCACCCCTCCCTGAGCTACTGTAGCTCCTTCCCAATTGTAGCAGCCAATGAGAGACTGAGCAGGAGGTGCATTCATTCGCTAGCAGTGTGTAACTTAGCCAGATCACACCACCACTGTTCCAGAAGGAGGCGAATACACTTCAATTTTGTACTTGATATTGATTGGCGGCATAAGCCCAGGAGAATACTGAAATCCTGGGCTCTGATTGGTTAGAATGCACAGACTTTGGTGAGGTCATGCAAGGTCTGATGATACAGGTTAGCAAAACTATATTTGACAACAATATTGACAGACTGGAAAAACGTGGCGGCTGTCATCTAGATGTATATTCTGTGTGTGTTTCTCTAAAGATAATTACCGACGATGCCAAGATTCAGCCGCCCGAACTTTGATAAAAGCTTTATTATGACATGAAAAAATAAATACGCTGCAGGGCAAACTCCAAAGAGGTGCTCCGTGTATCAAGAGAGATTATTCAGAAGTATTTTAAAGTCGTATCAACAAAAACGAAGCTGTATTATTTGAAATGAACGTCGACAGTGCAGTCCACAGCATCAAATGTCCAACATACCTGGCGGCTCGGATAGCCGCTTTTATTGTAGGGATCAGGTCTTCTAAAATGAAGTCATTACTGTAGCCCCTGTCTTCAGCCAGGGGATCCCCACCGGCTCCGGCATCTGCAAATATTAAACCGCTCAGGTTACAATCTCCAAACACTGCCAAGATATTAATGCATTGCTGACAGAAGGCTGCGGAAACTGCACAAACTATTTGATATGTAGGACGATCTTAAAACATTCAAATTGTTCAATTATAAAACATAAGCATTTAGATGCTCGTTTTGGAAGAAATAGGACATTCTGAATTTTCCTTTCTTACGTATTAGGTTTCCAACTTGGATACCTAGGAAGTGCTTCCCGGTCGGCAGTGCTTGTAAACGGAAACTTACTTTTAAACACGCCCTTAAGACAGTTGGCAAGAACGCGCAATGAGTTAAACGAGCCCTGCTGACATCTGCAGTGATTTGCCATTAGCTGGAAGACCTATTTAGCCTTTCATCCTATCGAGGTCAACAAAATGAATATCATCAAATGGGGAAAACGTAGTCCTTGATCTTTATACTGCGTAAACAATGCATAAGTGAAAGATAAAGTGCTATACAAAAAAACAAGTCATTTTGTATCAATGCTGCCAGGGTTAGGTGGGATTGAGCCAATTAATGAGTGCTGAGAGAACTAAAAATAAGCAACTTTGGTTTTTATTATGCAGTTAAAGGCCAGTGAAGTCCACCAGAATGTGCAAAATTCTTTAAAAATAATATGCACAGCTTTTGGCCCGTTTGCGACCGCAAAAAACGGATGCACAATGTACTAACCCTATTTTGCGAGTCGCTAATATATTAGCGACTCGCAAAATAGGGTTAGCGACTCCCTATTAGGAAGGGGCGTGCCAAGGGCGTCCCTTCCTAATAGCGAGTGCAAATGCCAATTATGAGTGTTTTGCGACCAAGTAGGTGGTAAACCATTCTCAAACGGGAAGGGGTCCCTTTGTGAATGGGTGGGCAAATATTTTTCAAGAGCAGGCATTGGTCACAGGGACCACTGTCTGCCCTTAAAAAATGAAACTGAAAAGTTTCATTTTTCTTTTTTAACAGATGACAGATGTGCACACTTTCACAGAATCACAGTTACAAACGGAATATGTGACCATTGCCCTCTTTGCTCTGCAGAGAGGCCAAGGATTGGATGACCATGTATTCTAAACACCTTTTTGCCCCTCCGACAGGCACTGTGAGAAACTTGCACTGCCTTCAAACTCATTCCAGATCTTTCTCTCGATTCTGGCCCGTATTCAACACCTGCATGTGACTCAGTTCCAAGTATGCACTATACGTTGCTGCACGACAAAAATACAGAAACACAACAGCCTGGAAATAGCTAATACTCTTAGGGGATGCATGAGTAAGTAAAAAGTGAAAATATAAACAACAATTAAATTGCTAACATGAATTACCTAAACGTTTTTTACATTCATTTTTCATTAATCTTTCAGATTTTTTGCCAGTATAGTTAAGGAATGTAGGGGCCCATTTCAGTCTCCGTTTTTAATTATTACTGGGTCTGAGTGCCGGAGGGATCCGGTCCACTTAAAGCCCAGATAATATGTTTTAAGAAGAGCTACCCAGGCATAGCCTTCTACGCAAATCTATGCACTGCACACATTACAACACACCTTAATCTCCCTAGCGTTCTTTTTGACACTTCCACTTTCAAGCACTTCCCCCCAAAATGAAGAATCTACATTATGTACAAAATTTATTTTCCTGAGCTTGTTTGCTGCACTTTTCCATTCAAGGAAAGCACTGTAGTGCAGGCAGTGGTTCTCCCGTTACATTCTTCTCCGCAGCAGCAAATTGAGTTCAGCGGCTCCTCTCGGAAGGAGTATCTGGCTTTGTGGAGCCATCGTCAGCTACAGCCTGCAGCTTCATCCCGTTGGACATTTTTGACTTCCATAAAAGTGAAAAAGTCCGAATGTAGAAATCTTCACCGTGACTTCGCCCAGCGACTCTCAACTATAACGCGTCTTCCTCAGACACCGCCAGCTGCCTTGCCACGCTGAACTTTATCTTCTCCGCAACTTTTTCTCCAAATTTCTGCCAAGTCCAAAGGTAGGCCAAAACTTTGATCTTTTAGGTGCTATTTTTCACTAAAAACTTTAACAATTGATAACTTCGGTCTACTGATTGGATTGAATTAGTTTTGTGTCCTTTTATTTATTAACATTTTCTCTATTTTCCTAAATTGGTGTGGGATATTTGTGTTTTCCCTTTATTACTATTTGAGTGCTTCAAAAATACTTCACACATTGCCTCTCATTTAAACCTAACTGCTTTTGTGGCAAAATACCAGAGAGTTAAGCTGTGGTTAATTTAGTGACTCTTGTGGTTCACTCTGACAGGGATTGTGGGTGTTGCTTGAGAAGGGTCTTCACCCGCCTCAATCAAAAACCCAATTTAATGTGAGGATTTCTGGTTTATTGTTCAAGCTGGATGAAATGTGAGCACTAACATACTATACCAGACTCATATCCTCCTGAGGCTCACTACTAGAAGTGACATGGAATTATATATAGTGGTGCAGTGTCTGTTTGCCACATGGAGGAAAGGAGGTACACCATTATTACAAATGTTTGACTGAGTACCATAAGATTACTTGCATTATTTGGAGATGACAATGGCAAGAACTAGGGTGCTTCTGGGAGACAGACATAAAAGGGGGTGGACATCTGATGCTTGTGACACTAGTACCAGTGCAGGCAGGGGAGGGCTGCCCTATGCTCCACTTGACCAAAAGCAGGGTTAGTGCATTGATGTGCCAGGATGTGACCAAGGTGTAAGGGAGCGGGGCACAGAACAGATAGCAGGGATACTGGCACCAAACAAAGACAGATCAGCATGGCTGCCGTTGAACCCAAGTTTAATCGAAGACCCTTCACAAGGCAATAAAACACATGTACGACTGCCTGAATACTATAGCACAGTGATCGGGAGCTTAGTCAAAGTTTTAGACTGTTTAAACCAAATTAAATGTCAACACTAGGCTTTTGGCCTTTCCGCTCTTCATTATATGCTCTAACTAAAGCGCCTGGCCCTATCAATGAAGCGTTTTAATTGAAAGGAGTTATTCTGACACACACATCTGTGGACTTCTTTTGGGCATCACAGACCATATAATTTTATTATTAATATTTGTTATTATCATTGTTATAACATTAATAGTCCAGAATGAAATGCAGTAAAGTAGGGAGTGTTCTGTAGAATGCAAGTCTGAATCCAATGCTTTAGTTCCTAGTAACAAAGATGATTTGATATTCATTTTTGAGGGTCTTCCAGTTCTATTCCAAGTTTGTTAGGACTTTCTCTAATAAAACCAAGCCCATGAGAGATCTTTTAAAAAAAAATAAGAAATTTGAATGGGGTGAAGACGGTCAATTGGAATCTGTAGTCATCAGACAAGTGACTGAATAGGCACCCCATTTAGGTAATTTTAAAATGGCATGTAAAAGGAAGATTACATCTCATGCTAGTGCTTATGGGTTAGGTGTTGTCTTATCTCAAATTCAAGAGAATACATTTAAATAACAAATCTAGCCACTGTGGTTCTGTTGCTATAGTTGAAGAGGGCCTGCTGTTATGCAAGTTCATGTTACATGCATAATGCGTATGGTCAAAATTTCGCAAACTCCGCTGGCAGAACATAAAAAACATGAGAAGGAGGACTCAGCATTCAATCACAGAATAATCCAACAAACACAACTTAAATGTGTTTTTAAATCATAGATCAAATTTGACTAAAAAATTAACTTTAAATAATTTCTGACAACCATATATCTTTGTTTTCAACCCTTAGTACATTTTTTAAAATGTATTTCTCTCATAGTACATTTGAGGGTCTTACAATGATGGACAAAAATCTAACAAGGTACATATATACATTCAACAATATATATGGTACATATCAGGTTGGAAAGTGGATTATTAGTAGTGGCAGATATGCATTTACCACTGACAATAATACCACTGACACGATATAGGACTCAGAATAGGTCTTAGAAAATTATTCCCATGCTCAACCCTTGGTAGCTTGGCTGCGAGCAGGCAGGCTTAACTTCAAAGACATGTATGTAAAGCATTTAAACACACTAATTCAGTAAATAATGAAGACACAACACACAATAAAAATCCAACACCAAGTTATAAAAATGGTATATATTTTTATCTTTAAACTGACACCACAACGAAAAAAATCAACTGTAGAGAACCAGAGATATAAACGTTTAAAGATTGGTCACTTTCTAGTGCTTAGAAACCAACAGTGCCACTTTTGGACATTTGGTGGCCTCTGACAGGGACATAGTCACCTTTAGCAATTGTTCTGGAGGATTTCTCACCAGACTTGTGCAGCCTCTTCCAGCAGGCTTGATCCTGTTAGAACTCCTTCCTGACGTTCTCCTTGCGGGTCCAAAGTATCTACACACAATCAAGGGTATGGAATCTCCAAGAGGGTTCTTGAAAGTGTGAGACTTCAATTCCCACAATCCACTTGGACAAAACCCTTACAAATTCACTGGTAGTACTCCAGGCTGGGGATTCTTGGTGGTGATGGTCCAGGTGAGCTCTGTTAATCTGGAGCTTGCAGGCAGTCCACTCTTTAGTCCTTTTATAGCAGGTTTGATCCACAGGGCTGTAGTTTCAGATGGTGCAAAAGGCGCAATCTTCAGAGTGCAGTGCCTGGTGAATGCACATCAAATTCTTCAGCGTGGGCCCTTCTGATTCTCTGAGGTTTCAAAAGCAGATCTGGAGGCACTGCCCCTCTCAGATACCTATGCAGTGTTCTCTGGGGTCAACCAGGAGGGCACTACTGTCTAATGAGGTGCAGGGCAACACCCCAGAGCATGACCACTTCCTCCAAGGTGTGGCAAATGCTAACCCAGAAAGCACTATTCTTCCAAAATTCAATATGTCAGAATTTTCAGCAGAGGGAGCAGAACTAACTAAACCAGCCCACAGGATGGCTTCATCTGCATAGGGCCACTCTCCTTGCATCTGGGAATTCCTCCTTAATCCCCCAATCTGGCTGCGAGACAGAGGGGAGAGGTGTAAATGAAAACTGGTTTCTATAACTTGTCTCCTCCTTCCCTTGAAGAGCATTATTTACTACCCCTCCCCCTGGCCTTCCTATGCCCAGCAACCTCTCCTCCCAGAAAGGCTTCCTAACCCCAGGGGTCATTTATCACCTCTTCAAAGCAGCCAGCATAATCCACTTATCTCTGACCAATCGGGGAAGAGCACTACATGGTTGAAGTTTGGCTTACAGACAAGAAAGTCCTATAACTTCTTGTCTGTACATTTTAGAATAAATTCAACAATACCATATTGTTGGATTTATTATTACCATTCTACTGAGCCCTTTGATCCTAGTTTTAGGGCTTTTCTTTCTCCAGTTATTAACTAATAACTTCTTCCAATGTTAACCAATGGGCTGGGGATCTGCAATGAAAAAATGAACTGGGCAATTTCTCCAATACCAGGGCCTATAAAACAGCTTTTATAAGGACCCTTCTTATACCTACAGGACCCCCCACCCCTGGAACACCTAGGAAAGACTTTAGGGGTTCTGAATATATCAAAATATTGCAGATCCTCATTTCACAGAGCACATAGCCCAAAAGTCAATATTGGGAAGCACTTTACTACAATGTGGGAAGAGAAATGTGCAATTTCACTAACCCCAGGGCATATAAAAACCTTTTTTTATAAGGATTCTCCTTATAAGTACCTGACCCCCCCAGGAGACCCTGGGGGTACCTACCATGCCCAAACATTGTAGTTTATTCATTTTTAAGTGCCCCAAATACAAAAGTCGAGTTTGGGCACAATTTGCATTTTAAAAGCAGTCCTGCAACATAGGGCTGATTTTAAACTAACCTCAGGCTCCAGCAGTGCACACATGCAAGTGCAGAAAAGGCTGCTGGTCTCTAAACTGCACTGCCCTATTTTAAACTAGGGACTTAAAGGTAGTTTCAATGTCCCTGCCCTATATGTACTAGGGCCCTATAGGGAAGGTCATGCCAATCACATGGATGCCCTAACCCATTGTGTATCCTAGTGTATGTAGGTGTTTTCACTGTATTCTACTTGTGTCTTCAGCATAGCACTGGCCCTGGGCCTGGTTAGGCAGAGCCCAGGGTCAGTCAGAGTCAGTTACCACCAATACCAGTCAGCAAAAAGTTGGGGGGTGCCCAGGTCACAGGATGACTTTGCAACAATATCCTTCCAACACAAATCATATGTAAACTTTACAACACAAATCATATCTAATCACAAAACATAAAAAAAAAATATTCAATGGTCATTGTTAACCTATCCAGAATACAGTTTTGAAATAATAGATCAGTGGTGATTATATGTATTCTTTTGAAAGTCCACCATCCACCTTAGAGGTAGCAAAGTGAATGGACTACTCCCTTTTATGTCCACTTATACACTTCCCCAACATAAACAATTATAAAAGTTTATTTTTGTTTGGCTTCTCTGAATCAAATAGAGTTGATGCGTTTCAGGCTGTACAATTTCAAAGGCCTCATCAGGATCAGCAATGGATATGAAACCTATCATTCTTAACAAGGGGCTTCGACGTGTGCACATTGTATCACTTGAAGTGTGAGTGTGCGGTATTCACGACATAGTAAACCTCTCCGAAGTCACGTTTTTCAAAGCGGCTACATCACCGATGCTGAATGGTAGTCGGGCATCAGAAAAGCATGAAAATAGATGGGACTGATTTGTCTTTGGCTCTGCAAAACTTGCGTGCACGTCCATTTGGAACCGGCAGCCTCCTTACCGATAGTGTGACGTGTTTGAAGATGTAAACATCATCAGCAGAGCAGAAATTATTACCCACCCAACCATATCATCTCCCTGTTTTGGACCAAAATCATCAACGCCTCTCTTTCATCAGGCTATGCTCCTAAATCACTCCAAATAGTCCAAGTCCCACCCATTCTCAAAAAACCAGGGGCAGACCCCAACACCTCATTAACCTCATTAACCTCAGACCCATCACCAACCTTCCCTTCCTAGCCAAAATGTTGGAGAAGGGTGTCATGCTTCAACTCAACCAACATATAGAAGAATTTATCCTCCACAACACTTTCCAATCAGGATTCAGGAAAGGCTGTAGCACCTAAACTGCTATGCTCAATATTTTCCATGACATTCACAGATCCTTAGATGAAGGCGACACCTGCCTCCTAATCCTACTTGACTTATCTGTGGCATTTGATACAGTAAATCATTCAGTTTTACTTGAGACTCTCAAAAACACACTGTTATCAATAAAACAGTCATGAGATGGTTCACGTCCTATCTGCAACATCGCTGTCCACAAATAAAAATCAATAGCTGTCTCTCCAAACCTGCACCAGTTACACAAGGCATACCTCAAGGCTCAATCCTCTTTAATCTCTTCATGGAACCCCTCACTGATATTTTAAACCAAGCAGGGGTCAAATATCACCTATAAGCCGACGACACACAACTCTACTACAAAATAAAATCACTCATCGACCTCCAACATCTGAACATCACACTAACTAAGATACAAGCCTGGCTGAACACCAATTACCTTAAACTGAACTCCAAAAAAGAATGAACTACTACTCTTCTCCCCAAAAAACAATCCTTTACATATCCAAGAATGGATCAAGAATGTGAACGCACTAAACCGCTCTCTCTCACTTTCTAACTCTGTCAAGTCCTTGGGGATCACCCTGAACAAAAACAAGTCAATGAAGAAGCACTTCAACAACTCAGCCAAGGAGTGCTCTGCACACCAAGGCATCTCAGGAAAATCAAACTGTTTATTACCCCTGACGATCTTAAGAACGTAGAGCAATCACTTGTCATCTCAAAACTCGACTACGGCAATGCCCTGGCTTTCCATCGAAGGAAGATACATCTTCAAGATATATCCCCCACAAAGCCCTTCATACAAAAAACCCCCAAATACTTAGAATCCAAAATTTCAAGAGCAGGAAGAGTCTGGGCACTGAGAACTTCCATTTCTCTTCTTCTCATTCCTCCTAATCTGAATAATAAATCATTACAGGCACACTTCTTCTCAGGAAATGCTCCTAAGATCAGTAACTCTCTCCCCTAGGATCTTCGCTGCAACCCCTCTTTTCCTTCCTTCAAATGGGACCTTAAAGCTCTACTGCTTCACTACTTCAACACGCGCACAAACTGTTCTATGTTTCCCTCATTGACTGGTTCCATGAAGACGGTCACGTGACGCTTTCAGTCGCCTATTCTGTCTCCAGTGCCATTCCCCAGTGCGTCCTTGCGATTTACTTTCGTGACTTTGTAACCACTTAATGCTCGATTGTTCTTTAACTTTGACTAATATGAATCCTCCCATATACCTCTTGTAAATGTAATCACAAAACCTTGAAGCGTATAAAACTGCTTCAATCAAATACGCTATCAGAGTTAAATGTATCCAAACCGAATAAAGCTCTGGTCAGAAACTGAACACTCCACAGCAGAAAATAAACAGTATGCAAGGATTCCTTTAATTTTTATCCTTACACTCAGACGCGCTCACGAGGTGATCCAGAATTAGTTCATGCTTCTGCTTAAGTTGATATGGGTGCTTAGAAGAATGAATGAACCAAAGTGCCTAATGAAAATGTAGGCACTTTAGTTTAAAACTAGGGAACAGCTCATCGCAAACTTGTTGAGTTCTGTTCTACAGCTTATGGAAGGAATCACAAAACGGTCTGAAGTAGTTTGTAAACGTGCACTTCAGAAGCTTCCCAGCAGTCATCAGTTGAGTAGCAAGGAGCAAACTGACGCTCCCACTCTAAACACAACTGTGTAGCCATCGGTGACACAGGAACGTTCCGAGTGATGAGGTATACAGCTTCCATGTAGTATGTACTACACTAGAGACATTATATTTTTATTATTAATGTTTTGTTATTATCAATGTTATAACATTGATACTAATGGCTCGGAAAGATATGCAATAATCTAGGCAGCGATCTGTAAAATACAAGCCTGAATCCCAGCAAGGCTGACTCAAGTTTTCCAGTCATTTGAGGTCAATAAACTGAGAACCATCAATTTAGGTAATACTATCGCCTGTTGAAAAAATTACTTACAATCAGTTATGCCTTATCTGGTAGAGACTCTGTCTAGCTGCAGATTTCTTACCTCAGATTCATCCGCAGGTGTCAGAATGGGTCCGGACATTTTTCGCGAGCCATACCGCTGTGCGCCGGTATGCGGCAATGCTTAGCTCCGCGTGGCATCGTTGGTGTTGTGCGCGCCGAAAGTGACATGCACAGTGCCTATATAGGCATCACCCCAGTGCGCTGACATGAGTTTATTTTTGCGACTTTCCACACGAGGAGCGCGGAGCCATGAAGAACACTGACAACTGGTATGGAAACTAGGGCCCTGATGTTCCAGTTGAGGGCCCTAAAAGGGGAAAGCCCTGTCCCTAGAAATCGGTTTGCAGACCAGGAAGGATGTGTGGGTCGGTAAGGAATCTGTGGCCAGATAAAGTCCCTACCAGATAAGGCGTTACTGAAGGTAAGAAACTTGTTCATCTAATAGAGACTTCTAGCTGCAGATTCCTTACCTTAGAATAGATACCCAAGCAATACTTCCGAGGAGGTGAGTCTGCGAAACAATTTCACACCAAAAATCCCTGCAGGACCCCACAAAGTGCCCATCCCGACGGACCTGACTGTCCAGACAGTACTGCTTTGTGAACGTGTGCAGAGAGGCCCACATTGCAGCCTGGCAGATGGGCAGGAGTGGGACTCCACATGCTAATGTAGTGGTTGTAGCCTTGGCTCTGGTGGAATGAACATGCAAACCTCAGGGGGTTGCTTCTTGGTCAGAGCCAAGGCTATGACCACTACATTAGCATATGGAGTCCCACTCCTGCCCATCTGCCAGGCAGCATGCAAGCCCTCAGGGGGTTGCTTCCTGACCAGTGCATAGCAGATTTTACTGCAGAGCACGATCCATCAGGCGATGGTCCATTTCTGCATAGCCTTTCCCTACTTCGCTCCGATATACCCCACAAAGAGTTGGTCATCCACAAGGAACCCTTTCATGCGGTTAAGGTAAAATGACAACGATCTTTTTGGGTCCATACGGCGAAGTTGCTCCTCTTCCTTAGAGGGATGTAGGGGAGTGTAGAAAGTAGGCAAGGTGATGTGCTGGCCTAAATGAAAGGGAGTGACAACTTTCTAGTGCGAAAAACCAGGTTGTCCGAGTAGATGTTTAGGTACGGATGCTTGGATGACAAAACATGAAGCTCACTGACCCTCTGGGCAGATGTTATTGCCACCTGGAATTCCGTCTTGATGGTAAGGACCCTGAGAGAACAATTGTGCAATAGCTCAAAGGGAGCGCACATCAGATAAAAAAGAGCAGATTAAGGTCCCACTGAGGCATGATGAAGGACGAGGGTGGAAGCATGTGTTGCAAGCCTTTAAAGAACCTATTTACAACAGTAAATTTGAAGAGGGATGACTGATCAGGCAACTGCAGAAAGGCTGAGATGGCAGAAAGATAGCCATTTAGGGTGCTTAGAGCAGAGTCCTGCTACGCAAGAGAAAGGATAAAGATAAGGACCTGAGAGAGGGGAGCAGAAAGAGCGTCAACCTGTTTCTCGGCACACCATGTCACAAACTTGTCGATACGGCAGGCGTATAAAGTCTTAGTGGAGGGACACCTAGCTGCCAACCTAACTGCAGACCCTGGGCAGAAGGTTTAAAGCTGTCAACTTTTTCCGCTCAATATCCACGTATGAAGGCAGACCATTAACAGGTTTAGGTGGAGAACCCTCCCTTGCTGCTGTGAAAGAAGGTCCTCCCAAAGAGGCAGCCTCATCGAGGATTGATGTCCATGCTCAACAGCTTGTGATACCAAACTGTCTAAGCCCAGTCTCGAGTCACAAGGATGACTTGGGCCCGGTCTTTGCTGATCTTATTGAGAACTCTGGGCAGGAGTGGTAAGGGCGGAAAGGTGTACAGGAGGCCTGCCTTCACACGAGAAGAAAATCGCCTCTCAGTGAGAGCCGCCTTGTAAACTCCAGTGTGCAATACCACTGACATTGGGCGTTCTCAGAAGTGGTGACCACATCTAACCAAGGCTCTCCCAACTTCTGACAGAGACCTTGCATCACTTCCGGATGGAGACGCTGCTCATGATCCGCTAGGCATCTTCGGCTGAGTTCATCTGCCCTGGCATTCAAAGAACTCGCCAGGTGTTGAACCACTAGGGATATGTCCTGACATTCCAGCCTTGGCCAGAGATGCAGGGCCTTTTGACAAATGGTCTATGACTCCACCCCGCCATGTTTGTTGCAGTACCACCTGGCGGTGGTGTTGTCCATGAACACCTGCACTAGCCTTCCCTTGAGGGCAGAACGGGTTTTAATGCCAGCCGGTTTGCTCAGAGCTCCAGTAAGTTGATGTGGAGTCCAGAGTCTGCCGGAGACCAGAGGCCTCTGATCTCCAGAGTCCTCTGATCTCCACCTCTCCCAGATGGCCACCCCAATACAGGAGTGACGGATCTGTCACCACTGTCAAATCTGGTTGGGGAAGGGAGAGGGATTTGCCGCTGACCCAATCACGGTTTGTTACTTACCACTGCAGATCTTTTGCAGTTGTCTCCGAGATCTGGACCATGTAGGGGAGATTACCCTGATGCTGCGCCCACTGGAACTTCAGGTCCCACTGCAGAGCCTGCATATGCCAGTAGCCATGGGTCACTAGCAGGATGCAGGAGGCCATGAGGCCTAGCAGCTTCAGAGCAGTCTCACGGAAATCCAGGATAGAGAATGAAACATCGGTATCTTAGCCTGAATATCCTGGACTCGTCTTTCGGGAGGATAGGCCCGACACTGCACCTTGTCTAGAACACTCCGATGAAAGGGAGCATCTCAGATGTAGTCAGGTGTGACTTTGGCATGTTGCTAGTGAACCCCAAAGAGTGCAGGAGGTCTGCCGTACTCTAGAGGTGGGAGATGACAGCCTGGGGCGAGCCCGCCTTCAACAGCCAGTCGTTGAGCTAGGGAAAGAATGGCACCTTCGATCTCCACAGATGCACTGGAACCACTGCCCTCACCTTGGCGAAAACCCGAGAGGCACTGGTAAGGCAAAAATGAAGCATGGCGAACTGAAAGTGCTGATGGCCCACTGTGGACAGGAATGTGGAAGTATGGGTCCTGCAAGTCCAACGCTATCATCCAATCGCTGGGCAGAAAGGACTTGAGCAAGCATTTTTCACTTCTCCTTCTTGATGAAGAAATTAAGAGATTGCTCGTCTAGGATTGGACAAAGGCCTCCATCTATCTTGGGCACCAGAAAGTAGCGGGAATAAAAACCATTACCTACTTCTGGCGTCGGCATCCTTGGCGAAGAGAGCTGTCACTTCCTGGCTGTGCAAGGAGAGATTGTCCTCCATCAGCCTGTTGCAAGTGGTTGGCATAGATGGAGGGGTAGTCACGAAGGGGAGAGAGTAGCCTCTTCAGACAATCTGAAGAACTCAGTGGTTTGATGTTACAGACCTCCGGAGGGGCAGGTGATGGCGTATCCTGCCTCCCATTGGGTGCCCATGATGATAAGAGGGCAAACTTAAGGCATTTGGAGGCTGCTGGGGGAGTGTTGGACTGGCCCAACCTCTGCTGTCCGACCCTCGGGATCTGTGGGTACTGCATCCGTGGCTACGCAGAGGCTGGGAAGCTTGCGCGCAGTGGTGGCTGAGCTGGTACAGACATGGCTGGAACCACTTTCTGTGGCACAAACGCCGAAAGGGTGACTGGGGTTGGCAAGGCACCATGCACATGCCGAAGGACCTGGCTGCAGCTCTGCTATCCTTGATGCGCTCCAACACTGAATCCACCTTGTCTCTGAAGAGACGGACGCCATCAAAGAGCATGTGCGTATGCGCCACTTAGACATCCATAGAAAAGCCAGTTGTTCTCAGCCAGGCGTGGCGCAGTAAGGTCACTAATAAAGAAACTGCTTTACACAGTGAGGTGATCATGTAAAGCCCACATTGAAACATGAACTTCACTGCATAGCATATAGCCTGGGAGAGTATGGCCCGGGTCTCCTCCGGGACCGTTGAGCAGCACCTGCGCAACCAAATCCCACAGGGCATAGGAGTAACAACCCAACAGGCATGCAGTGTTCACAGACCGCAGTGCCAGGCTGGTGGAAGAAAACACTTTCTTTCATAAGGTATCCAGCCTCTTGGATTCTCCAACTGGTGGAATGATAGGAAAGGATTTACACAGGAGGTGGAGGCTTGGACCACCAAGCTCTTCGGGGTAGAGTGTTGCGTGTGGAAGTTAAGGTCCCCTAGGGTGGGGCAGTGCCAGCGGGCAATCGTCGTGTTCACAGGATCCCCTGTGCAGGGTTTGGACCAAGTCCCCAGCAGGACGTCCGTGAGGGCTTTATTAAATGGGAGAAGCAGTTCTGAGGGGGCTCACACCTGCGTGAAGCACCTCCGTCAAGACATTAGTCTGACTACCACTGGGGGTAGGCTGAGGTCCAGGACCTCGGCCGCCCATCGCACCACCATACCAAAAGAAGTCCCCTCCTCCGAAGCCACGGTAGGGGGAGAAAGCATGCCAGTATCTGCAGAGGTGTCCAGTTCATTGGTGTCCGCCAATTCATGTTGGGATATAGGGGCTGGTATTCTTCAGGGTCCAACAACCCTTACTTATCCTGCCTGAGCCTCAGCCCATGCAAATCGGGCTCGGGCTCCGGCCTGGAAGGCATGGATCTAATGGGTGCCAGAGTCGGTGTCGTACGACGCCCCTCCAGCTCCGTGTTAGAGTCAGGAATGAGAATGGGGATGATGCCGGTGCCACTGGTACCATCGCCGGGGAAGGTTGAGGTGGTATATCCGGCGCTGGTCCAGATCCATCCATGGATCCAAGGGGCCCGAATGGAGCCAGAGGTGGAATTGACGGTGGAGAACCAGTGGGGTCCGTCCCGAAGGCATGCCACCAGGAATGGGCTGCCTAAATATGAGGTGCACTGCTTCATAGAACTTGTGGCACCTTCCTTGCAACCGCGATCAAGACCCTCGTGGCGTCACATGTCAGGTGCAAGGAGCTTGAGGGAGTGCTCCCTCAAGGCTTTAGGGTGCATGGCGAGATTGTCGACGCAGGTCGTCTCGTCGTGGTTACGATCGAGGCACCAGAGGTCTGTCACCGACATCTGCCAGTGACAGGTGCCTCAGGGCTTCAAGCTGGCCTTCCTTGTTGACATCCTGACCCACTAGGAGAAAAAAATCCCCAAAGACTTCGACAAGAAGTAAAAAATGGTAAGCTAAAAATAATTGGGGGTAGCTCTCTCTGGATCTGTGCTGACTGGTTCGGAAAGAAAAGAACTGATGTCAGCACATTGGGGTGGTGCCTATATAGGCACCACGCACGTCACTTCCGGCACGGACACAGTCACGCAGAGCTGAACGAAGCCACATACCGGCGTGCTGCAGTACTGCTAACGAAAAATGTCTGGATCCAGTCTGACTCCTGGGGTTAATTCTAAGGTAAGTAATCTGCAGCTAGAAGTCTCTATCAGATATTGATAGCACTAGCAAAGACAGTAGGGTATAATGAAGCACTGTAGTGTGGCCAAAAGATGATGACAGCTTAAGCCAAATTGTCCCACATGTCCAAAATTGGATGTGCTCTGGAAAAGGACAGAGACCTTTTGACTTAGGTGTTAAAAAAAGAGTAAAGGCAAGGACGAGTTCTTCCAGATGGTGCAACATAAACATTATGCCCCCTATTTCAAACTACCTCATCCTGATAGCCTTGGCATAGATCCTCATACAGCCCACTAAAGGCACTACAGTGTTCTTGTAAATGATAACTCATTTTGTTCAATATTAGCAGGGCTATCCTGTTAAGTGAGGTGAGTTACAATAGTGTCTTGGCACTCTTTACACAGTTAAACTAATAGTAATCACAACCAAATATTAGTAACAAAAGTAATAATAATGAAAGTAGTAGTAGTAAATAACAATATTAAATAATCTGATGCAGACACCTATTTATAATAAAGCCAAGTCTTGAGCAGTTTCCTAAACTGATTAAGCCAGGAACTGAGCGGAGAGAGAGGCAGGTTGTTCCATAAGCACGAGGTCGGTATCGAGATGGCTTGTCCCCCAAAGCACACTAGCTTCAATTTAGGCACAAACAAAGGATGAGCTTCAGCTGATAACAAGCACCGAGCGGTAACTTATTCTGTAAAATGACAGAATGATGAAGAGCTCAGTGAACAATACAAGCAGCCTTAAAGATAATCTTTTTAGGGGCAGGTGGAGAGTGAAGTCAATGCAACACCACAGAGGCCGATGCGGAGCGGTTAAGAGACCGAGCAAGAGCAGTCTGTAACCATTATAGTTTCTTAATTACATACTCCTGTGACCCTAGGAAGAGGGTGTACCCATAATCCAGGTGACTGACTGGGGGCCTGTACTACGAAGGGAAGGAATTTTCCACAGGACTTTCAGCAGGTCGAAACAGTTGGCAGCCAATTTATTCACCTGGGCCATTAAAGATAACTGTGCATCAGACTGAAACCCAAGATTCCGCACAGCCAATGCAGCATCAGTAGGACACTCTGTCTGAGGAGACCAGAAGTTGTCAGGCAGAGGCTGGGGTATCTTATTCCTCCCATAGCAGAGAACCTCAGTTTTCCTTCCATTAAACCTAAGTGAATTTGAGTGAACCATTTGGAGACCTTACCCATGCAAAGATGAACATTTTCTTACAGGGCAGGAGATCACTGATCCAATGTTATGAGGATTGTGTCAGCCACAAAGGGCCAGATGTACGACCGTTCCATTTTGTGAGTTGCAAATTGCGACGTTTTGCGACTAGCAATTTACGACTCGCAAAATGGAATGTACAACAGTGTCTCAAACACTGCTTGTGATTCCTAATGTTATTATTAATGAGGAAGGTCACAATTTGCGACCCCTTAGGAATCTCACATATAACAGGGATGGTGGCCTGCTGGGGACAGCAGACCACCATGTCTGTGTTTGATTTTTAAATAAAGCAACCTTTTTTTCAAATACAGCCAGTTTTCCTTAAAGGAAAATGGGAAGCGTTTAAAAAGAAAAAAATGCAAAGTTTTATTTTCATTTTTTAAGTGCAGGCAGTGGTCCGTGGGACCACTGCCTGCTCGTAAAAAATATTTTCACTGCCCAACACAAAGGGGAAGGGGTCCCCCTGGGTACCCCTTCCTGTTTGCGACGGGCTTACCACCTACTTGAAGTAAGTGGGTACTGCAATTGATTTGTGACCGCACCTTCTTAATAGAGACTCGCAAACCCTATTTTGCAAGTTGTAATAGGTTACCGACTCCCAAAATAGGGTTTGTACATACATGCAACCCTTTTTACCGGTCACAAACGGGCTGTTTGCGACCGCTGAAAACAGTTGTACATCTGGCCCATAGTTCATATAAGCTGCCCACTGGTTGCGAATCAGCTGTCTGGGTATATGTTAAATAGTGTGGGGCTCAGGAATAATAATAAAATCAATAATAATAATAATCATATTAACAATAAAATTAAGAAGAAGAAGATGACGACAAAGAACGAGTAAGAAAAAGTAGGAGAGGAAGAGTAAGATGAAGAATAAGATATATTTGAATAAATAATTACAAAAATGAAATTGGCAGCCCTTATTTAACCTCAGAAAGATGAAAAGCTAAAGAGAGCATGATGGAATTCAAATGACAAAGCACAGGCAGCAAAGAGCATAACGGATTAATCTAACAAGCTATTTTACTGGCCTCGTTATCATCATCTTATTTATAATGTGCAGGGAACTCCAATGTCTATACAATATCTATAATCTTAAGGTGTTCGATCCAAAATGGGACTGCTGAGAAAGTTAAATGTTTTCTCTGAAGGAACTGTTTAACTTTTTTCAGTGTGGCAGTATCAAGATTGACAGAACTCTCATATGTGTATATATATATTTCTATATATGGAGCTGTAAAAAAGCCAAATTTGTACATACAGACATGTCATGTGCAAGAGAAACTAGACTTGCTCATTTTTTCCCTCTGTTTTCTCCATAGGGGACATATTTCACATCGTGAAGAAATCCCTTACCCTCCATCCCCAACAACGCTGAGAACTCACACAAAAAATTCCTACATGTTGGTAAAATATGAGATATTTCATAAATCCAATGACGAGCACACCTACTCGATTAGTGAGTCACTCACTTGGACATGCAGTCATATGTTATGGCATTTGCAAGGCAATGCACCTCTTAGGGACGCAAATATCTTTGTGAATTAGACCCAAATTTTCAAAATGCAAAATAAAAACAATTGAACAATAAATAGAGGAAAGGAAACGTTACCTTCAGAGCTCTGCCAGAAAGCGTAGGCTTTCATACGAAGGGCGGTCCGGAAACGCTCCTTGTTGGTCAAAGCAACATTTTTGGGCTCCTTGGACGGACTCTCTTCAATGCCATCAATGTTCAGCGGAGAGAAGCTCTTCCCTTTGGGGCTGCTTCCGCGGGGATTGGACAGTCGAACCCGGTCCAAAAGATTCCATTTTTGACTGCAAAACAAGCCAAAGAATCACTTTTCCCCTGAGTTTCATGAAACATGCATCGCGGCTAGGTCCTTCTGTATTTTAAACCAGAGGTATACATGCAGCCAGGTAAAATGCAAGTTGCCAAGTAATGTTAAAAAGTCTTAGGTGACTATTCGCAAAGGCATTTTGGAGCACGTAAAGCAGTACTCCTGTAACATTATAAGATACGCCTTTGTAAATTGGCCCCAAAGCATATGAAATGGGAATAAAATTAGTAACTTCAAGGAATGTTCATATACAGTTAGTAATAATAGACAGGACTTTGCCTTATTTGTACTTTTTCTAATAGGGAGTTCAACATTTTGGGGTTGATTCACAGAGGGATGTAAGTATACGTAAAAGAGTACAACTGTAGTACTACTTTACGTACTCATAAATGCTTTTGTGAATCAGTGAAGTATTCCTGAATGAATGGAGGAAACAGGAATGCTGGTTTAAAGATGTTTATTCCAAGAGAAGGATCCCATCCATCAGCAAGCCTCCAACGTAGAGTTATGCCCGCTTCAACCGCCTCCTAACACATTCTATCTCAGAACCCCATATCATCATAGGGTTCTGAACGCAGTACATGTCATGTCATACCATGAAGAATGCCACACATCTCCCCCCTTCAACAAAAAAAAAACTAACAGCATAATGTACTAACAGGAACAAAAATATACCAAAATAAAGCATCATATAAAGTCATCGAGATGTGCTGGACGTTTTGGGAATCTAGATGACCGTCGTGGATTCCTTATGCAATTTTCAGCACCGTCAGAACTGTCAGTACAGTGATCATCATTAGATGAACCACCCACAAGTTTTCTTCTAACTGCTACCACTCTGTTTAAGTTCCAAATGCGATGGTCTTGAGTTTGAATGGCATTATTAAACATTTTTATGACCTTTATGGGTTTCATGAACTTTGATGATGAACTTCCAAGGAGACCAGGATGCTTTATCATCACCCAATCACCAACTTTTACAATTGTTTTTTTTACTGACTTCTTTTCATCAAAATACTTCTTCCTCAGTATAGCTTTCTCTTCGTCCTTCTTTTGCATCATCAAACCATCACACACACACACTCCTTTCCTTTACTCAACTCATATCTATTGACCCACGGTGGCTCAACTGTAGTGTTCGGTATTCTACCCTTGAACAACAAAAAAGGTGTTTTCACTGTGGTAGCGTGAGGAGAGAGTCTATATTCCTCCACCTTTTTAATCACCTCTTTCTTCCAATCCAATGATTGAGATTTAGCTAAGTGAATGGTTTCCTTAATAACCCTATTGAATCTCTCAATCATGCCATTTGCCTCTGGATGATAAAGAGAACATGTTTTATGCAAAATTCCTTTAGACATCAGAAAATTTTCCATTTCCTTTGAAATCAACTGCACTCCGTTATCTGTTAAAAGCGATTCAGGGGAACCTTCCTCTGCAAAAAGATTTTTCAAACATTGAATTACGTTACTGGAGTCAATATTAGATAAAAAGAAAATTGCAGGCCATCTTGAATACATGTCAATCACAGATAATATATATGTTTGAGACTCCTTACCATGAACTGGCCCTACAATATCTAAAGCAATATCTTGCCATGGTTTATTGGGACGCTTTCTTAAAATCATTGGTTGTTCATGCGTACACTTGGATTTATCACTTAGCACACAAGGAATGCAATCTCTAATTATACGTTCCACCATTTTGTCCATTCCGGGCCACCAATATGACATGCGCAGTCTTTCTTTACATTTTGAAATTCCTGCGTGAGATGAATGTACTAAATCAATGAGTTCCTTCCTAAGACTGCAGGGAGGAATAAGTTTGGTACCTCTAAATAATAAACCTTTGTCCACTGCCAGCTCATTACGCATTATCCAATACGCTTTAGTTGACTCAGACCCGTCCTTACTACTATTCCACCTCTTTTGCAAAAGAGACATAACTTCACATAAAATGGGATCGCTACCAATCTCCTTACACCATCTTTCCTCAGAAATGATACTACTATCCACAACACAAACCCACTCCTCATCCTGATCAACCGTATCTTCCTTAAGGGACTCAGATGAGGCCAGTCGGGACAACACATCTGCCAAACCATTTTCAATCCCCGGTAAATATTTAAGCGTAAAGCTGTATTCTTGCAAACCAATGATCCACTTGGTAATCCTGCTTGAAATAGCATCCAATCCTTTCTTATCAAAAATTTCGACTAATGGTTTGTGATCTGTATGTACAACAAAGTCCACACCCCAAAGAAATTTCTTTAGTTTTTTGATTGCCCAAAACACTGCTAGAGATTCCCTTTCAACAACGGAGTAACGAGTTTCAGGATCTCTCAAGCTTCTGGATAGAAACATTATGGTGTGAATGCCTAAAGGACCACGTTGTTGTAGAACTGCTCCCAACCCCTTTTCACTTGCATCTGTAATGAGAATGGGTCTAATATTGGGATCAAAGCTACTAAGGGATGGTGCTTGATTGAGTTTATCCTTAATGTTAACAAATTCTTCTTCGCAAAGAGAAGACCACTCAAAGTCAATACCTTTTCTCAACAAGCTTCTCATATTCACCGTCGAGGCAGCAAAACCCTTCACAAATTTTGCATAGTACTCAATCATGCCCAAAAATTTCATGAGCTCAGTTTTACTCGAGGGAGGACACATATTGTTTATGGCATTAATCAAATCGGCCTTTGGTTTAATCCCATCACCTGTTATATGGTGACCCAAATAGTTCAAAGAATTGGATCTGAAAGTACACTTCTCAGCCTTTATGGTAAGATTGTGATCGCATAAACTCTTTAACACAGATTTTAGCCTAACATCATGCTCCGCTACATCCCTTGCAAAAATTAGAATATCGTCCTGATACACACACACACCTGGAAGATCTTTGAGAATTACTTCCATAACACGCTGGAACACTGATGAAGCAGATACCAAGCCAAAAGGCATGCGTATGAATCTAAATGTGCCAAAGGGCCTAATGAAAGAAGTGTAATCTCTGGAAGCTTCATCTAATTCAATCTGATGGTAAGCAGATGTTAAGTCGATGGTACTGAAAACCTTTGCCCCCCCCGAGAAGAACCAAAAGCTCTGTAATATTGGGCAAAGGATAACGATCCACTACTACATTCTTGTTAAGTTGCCTCAAATCAATACAGAGACGAAGGTCCCCATTGGGTTTGCGTGCTGCTACAACCGGAGCCAACCATTCCGTACCTTCAACCTCTTCAATGATGCCTCCCTCTCTCAATTTCAAAATTTCCTTTTGCATATCTTCTCTAACCGAAAGAGGCACATTTCTCACTTTACTACATACTGGAAAGGCATCTTTTTTTAGAATTATTTTGTGACGATAACCTTTTAAACACCCTAAGACCTGTCTGAAAACCCTGGGAAATTCCACCACCAAATCCTTTATAAACCCATCACTCTCACTACTTAACACTGAATACACACCGTCTCTCAATTGAATAGGTGGATTAGCATTGGGATCTCTCAATTGAATAGGTGGATTAGCATTGGGATCTAGATAAACGCCCAACTCGCCTTGGTGCATCCAGCTGATTATGCTGTCACCCCTCTTTGACACGTAGATTTTTCCTGAGACAAATCTGTTTTTATATTCTATGAGGCCATTAAAATAACCATGTAATTTAATCGGCTCTCCACCATACGCTAGCGGAATTATATCAGGTTTTAACAAAGTAATTTTCTCTTTTAACTTTCTATCATAAAATTCATTGGATATTAAAGTTATTTTTGCACCAGAGTCAAAAAGAACTCTCGTGGTTTCACCCTCAATTAAAATCTCATCAACTGGACTAGTTTTCACATTAGATTTGCTTTCAACTTGAACTACAACCTGTCCACATTCAAAATTATCTGAGCACAAACCACCCATATTGTCGTCATAAATATCCACCTCTTTAACCTTAGGTTTTATAATGCTTTTGCACAATGTGGTGAGATGTCCCTTTTTTTACATTTCATGCATGTATTTCTGAGTGCAGGACATTTTTTATCATTAGCAAGGTGATCAGCTTTTCCACACCTATAACACTTCCTTTCATAGCTAGACATACCTATATCTTTCTTACTTTGAAACTGATTTTTCTCACTCTTATCTCTAGCCACTTGTACTTTTAACACTTTATTATGATCCTTTTTGATAACAGCCACACATTTAATTGAATGTTCTATTCTCTTTGCCACAGTTAAAACCTCCTCCAAAGTGGGTTCATCTCTTAACCAGAGTTCTTCCCTGACCTTCTCTATGTGACACCCAAACATAAACTGATCTCTAATTCTCTCATCAGTAAGCCCATCAAATTTGCAAGAAGAGGCAAGCTTTCTAAGATGAGTTACATAAGCCTCAACTGTTTCCTCTTCTGCTTGTACACACTTTGCAAATTGATATCTTTCCAGGATAGTACTGATTTTGGGGAGATAATGATTATCAAGTTTCTTGATGCATATTTCATAATCATTTAGGTCCCTCGCATCAGAAGCAGAAAGATCAGGCAAATGGTCAAAAACATCTTGCCCCTCTGACCCTAAATAATGAAGAAGTAAAGAGGATTTTCTTTCAGCACTAAGGGATGGACCGCATACCCTTGCATATCTCTCAAAAACAACCTTCCATTTTTTCCACTTTATCGGTGGGGTACCAGGACAAGATAGAAAAAACGGAGCTGCTGTTACGTTCTGCATAGTTATAATTATACTACGGGCTAGTTATACACTGGGTAAACACCTAAATTCAGAGAGTATGTGTCAGGGTCATATAGTCCGAAAGACCTCTTGATACATGTTACTGAATTTTCCAACACAATGATTATATCACTGATTCTCTGATTAAGAATTTGAAACTTTAAGAAATGTGCAAGTAACCGTGAAACAGAATTGCCAACACTCTTAGTCCCCTAGAGAAGTGATAGAGTTATTAAAGCTACTTTTGCAACTTATGGGAGACACCCGTGTCACCGATACTTCTGTTTTAGCACCTTGTAGAGGATATGAATGTCACTGAATGCGCAGCTCTAGCATCTTGTTTGAGATGTGGATAACACTGAATGCGCAAGGATGTTATTGAATGCGCATAAACTTTAACCTTGTTGCCACACTTAAAGGTGAGTGTGTCACAGAAGATGCAAGCCACTGACACACCAAGAAGTGAGTGTGTCACTGAAGATACGTGCCACTGACACGCTAAGAATGGGTGTGTCACCGAAGAAATTCTGTTATAAAGGAAATTGCAACAATGCTAGTTGTGATGACACGCTAATCCGAAAGTGAGCGTGTCACTGAGTTGTATATATTTAGTGGTTCTGCCTTGCAATAATTTAGATGCAGACCGTTTAAGTTAACGTTAGAGTGCTGTGTACGAGGATTAACACTCGCTGCGGTTTCAGCGTCCGAGGCGTTGCTTTCGGTTACTTAGCAACCGGATCTCGGATCAGATACCCCCTTGACTCCACGTTGACGACGTCAAGACGTGCTTAATCACGGTCGCACTGTGACGCAGGACTGCATGGAGGCGAGAAGGGAGAGGAACGGAAGAGCTCCAACACTTACGGTGAGTGTCACGAGCTCACGTTTGAACAATGGCTGAAATGTTCAAAAGATGCGAAGCGCTAAGGTTCCGTTATGGTGGGTTCAGCAAGGAACTAAGACCCAGTATTCAGCGTTTAAAATTCTATTCAGTGTTCAAAAGTCACCACACCAAACAATTATCAATAATCAACCGAAGTGGGGCAAGGTTAGGAAAGTTTTCCTTAAGTTCAGTTGGGGAAAACTCCAATTGATTCTCCCTCTGCTAGATTGTTACTCCGACTCCGAAAGGACAACGGAGGAGCGATGACAATCAAATTGGTAGCGATTGGAGATAGGTAGCGATCAAATGACTGCGAAGAGAGCTGTACTTGCGCTGGGCTTGATGACGCTAAAGTCGCTAGTCAATGAATGTCGCCGCTTATAAGGACGGATCAGGGAGGTGCCAACTTGCATGTAGAGAGAGCTTGACAGCTAATGAGAGTAGACCGTAATTCGGTCGCAAAACATTCATATATCCCATTAAGATTTGGTGTTTGGAAGAGACGCCCTAAACACGCCCCTTCCAAATACCGAATCGCAAACACAAATTGCGATTCGGTAACTTGTTAACGAATCCCAATTTGTGTTTTTTACATATGTAAAATCATTTTTGGGGTGGGAAACGGCACTATTGGGTCTATTTCTAATCACAAAAAAGGTTTGTAAATATAGCTACAATTCTTCATTAAATGATTGAGATTAATACAAGACTAACCATTTGAACACACAAGGGCTGATTGTGGCATTCTTCATGGTATGACATGACATGTACTGCGTTCAGAACCCTATGATGATATGGGGTTCTGAGATAGAATGTGTTAGGAGGCGGTTGAAGCGGGCATAACTCTACGTTGGAGGCTTGCTGATGGATGTTTATTCCAAGAGAAGGATCCCATCCATCAGCAAGCCTCCAACGTAGAGTTCTGAACGCAGTACATGTCATGTCATACGGTCGTAAAATATTCATATTTTACTGACTCCTTGAAGGAAGTGGTAACCCATTCGCAAATAGGAAGGGGTCCCAATGGGACCCCTTCCATTTGAGAATGGAAAAAAAATATTTTTAAGAGCAGGAAGTGGTCCAAATTGAAGCTGCAAAGTTTCATTTTTTCTTTTTACACATCCCATTTTCCTTTAGGGAAGGAATACTGGCTGCATTAAAAAATATTGCTTTATTAACAAGCAATCACAGAAATGGTGGCCTAATGACCCCAGAAGGCCACCATCCCTGTGATATGTGCTATTCCCAATGGGTCACAAACTGCGACCTTCCTCATTAATATTCATGAGGCAGATCAATTTGTGCCCCACTGGGAATTGCTAAATAAAACTAAAAGACTTTCATACATTAGGGACACTGATTTCCTAATAGCGATCCACAGAGAATCGGAATTAGGAAATCGCTATCCTTAAAATCTTTACAAATGGCTCTTTATTTCCAGACTAAATATCCATCCTGTGTCTGATAATGCATTTTTTTTGCATCATTATCAATAAAAAATGTTTGGAAGGTGGATTATTAGTAGGGGTAAGTATGCACCTACCACTAGCAATAAGCTCACCAACACAATATAAGGTCCAGTCAAGGGCTCAATACATTAGCCCCTGGGTCAACCCTTGGTAGCTGGCTGCGAGCAGGCAGGCTTAACTCAGGAGTCAGGTATGTAAAGGACTTAAGAACACCAATACATTAAATAAGTAAGACACAACACATAATAAAAATCCCACACCAAATTATGAAAATAGGAAATGTGTGTATCTTTAAAATGACATCAAAACAACAATAATCCAATATAGGGAACCGGAGATATGAATTTTTTAAAGATTAAACACTTTTGCGTGCTTAAAAACATATAGCGCCAACTTGGGACATCTGGTCGCGCTTGACCAGGACAAAGTCAAAGTTTGAGGCTGACTGCGATGGAGCCCTGGTCAGATACACTAAGTGGGAGTCCCTGGTCAAAATTTTACCTTCACAGTTAGAAACGTTTCAGGATATTTTCTCTTGACGGTGAGCAAGGCACTTCGTCAGGCCGGATTCACAGCGGGTTTGCTGGCTTAGTTCAGCAGGAGCTCCCGGTCAACTTCTGGAAGCCTTGAGCTCCGGAGCTTTCAGCGGGACAAACCTGAAATCCAGGCCAGGTCGCGGTTGGACGTAGTCAGTTTGACTCTCGACGTTGGGTCGGTCCACTTATGGAGCTTTTTCCAAAAGTTGTTCCAAACTTCTGGATCTTCTTCCTGAAGGACCTCTTGAGGATTCAAACTGTCCAAAACACAGGGTCTAGAAGCTCTGAGATGGTCCTTGGAAGTTTGGGACTACAATTCCCACAATGCACCTGGCCTAAACGTTGAAAGTCCACTGGACGCACTCCAGGCTGGGGACTTCTTGAGGGAGATGGTGCAGGGAAGCTCTGTTAATCTGTTGCTTTCAGAGAGTCCACCCCTAATCCTTTTTGAAGCAAAGCAAAGTCCTCAGGGCTGTAGTTCCCAGTGTGCAGCAGAAGGAGTACTTCAGAGTGCAATCCTTTTCGGTGCAGACCAGGGTTCCAGCAGGGCAGTCCTTCTTCTCCTTGAAGTTTCAGGCAGCAGATCTGAGTTGCTATGCAGCTCGCACATAGTTAGTCAATGATCTGAGGGGAAAAGCAGGGAGGTGCCGCTGTCCAATGAGGTGCAGGGTGCCACCCTAAAGCATGACAGCTCCCTCCAAAGTGTGACATTTTCTTGACCCACAAAGCACTGCACTTTAAAATTCAAGATGAATCCCTCTCTGTGGGAGCAAGACCTGGCTAAACCAACCTACGTAGTTCCATTAACACTCCTCCTCCAGGCCTCCTGCAAATTCCATTTCTAGGGCTGCCATTTGGCTGGGGGGTTACAGGAATGGGGGTAGGCCTTGCTGGCATCCCTTACTGTCCTGCTCTCTTTGAAGCCCAGTTTGATTTACCCAACCCCCTTCCTGACCTGTTCTCTGCAGCTGCAGAGCTCCCCCCATCAGATAACCTCAGTCTCTATGCAGGCCACTTATCACCTCATCAAAGCAGTTTGCCTAAGCCTGTTAAGGCTGACCAATCAGGAAAGGCTGCTAGAAGGCTCGATTTTGGCTCACAGAAAAGAAAGTCCTATAACTTTATAAAGAGGAAGCATATAGCACATGGTAATTTTGGGCTACATTCAAGAAGGAATTCTTTGACGTAAGTGAAATATTCAAATGTTTATGGCACAACCCAGAACTGTGTATGGAGGCTTACAGCCACATCCAAGCTTGCATGAGCCATCACCCATGAAGCAAATGAAACATCAAAGCCAACGTCCTAGATCGCGCGTTACTATATACACCTGATGTATTAGGAAGGTTAAGACTACAAAACCTGCACATCCTTTGAGGACATGTTTGTATGTGAAATGCTGTTTTACCGCAGATAATCTCCGGTGAGCCCTCACTATACTCCAGCAATGCAGAGGACCTTTGAACATGAGCCCACAGCTTCCACTGGTACAGTGGAAGTTTTTTCTCGGGGACGAAAACAGAAATTTTTAATAAACGGCCTTCCCCCTTGCATACCAGCCACATGACCTACTGCACGATGGTGTTACTCTTTTGTATCGATGTGTGTCCAGTAGCGCATCCAGTGTGTCATGGGCCCTAGTGCAAGCAAGGAAATGGCCCCCATGGCTGCTGTTTATACAGCACGGGGTTAAGTATGCCCCTCCAACATCTGGGCCCGGTGCCACTGCACAGGCTGCACCAATAGAAGCTTATTATGGCAAACACTGACTGTCGCATCAATGCACTCAAGAGCTCTGTGATGGTCACAGGTAGTGTTTGACGGAGGCAGACGGTCAGGAGTGCCAAGGTATTTTAAGGAGCACTTGTGTTGAATAAAAAATCATTTCTTAGCAGATATCAGGACTAAAACCCAATATTAAAGCAAATTTAACAGAGTAAATAAGAAGCTCCACTGGCAATGCTGCTTATCAAACAGTGACAGCCCAGTCCTTAATCTGTGCTGGCGGTTTACGGTGTTGGGCACCGGCACTTAATTGTCAACACTGGCACTTATGACAATTGGCCACATGGTGGCGCTGTGACACTCATTTCGAGATGAGCAAAACAACAGTTGTTTATTAATTAAATACATATTAAAAATGACTAACACCTGCCGCCAAAACCATTCTTATAGCTTTGTGGGGCTGGAATAGTGAGAATTGCCACGCTTGTAGGAGTGTAATGTTAGTAGTAGTGTTGCTACTGTCATTGGCAGTGCTGGCAGGAGCAGTGGGAGGTGCAAGCTGTAGTGGCCTTTGACAAGGGCCCTGGCAGGCACTTTTTTCCCTTACAAATTAAGCACTGCAACAGCCCAACCAGAGGACCCAACATCTTTGTGCTCCTCGCACTGTCCCACATAAGCAGCCCTAAACCTTTTGGACACATTCTAATTATTTTGCAGTGCACGTGCGTTGAATAAGAAGAAGTGTGTTGAATAAGAAGCAGTTCACAGCAGAGAAGAGGTCTAAAGTGCGACAGTACAGGCAAATCCCATGCCTTGCAAAAAAACACACTAGCCATTTATACAGGATTTTATAAATCCCAGACTAGAATCAGAAGGCATCATATTCCATGTTAGCAGGGATATCTTGACAATCTGCGACCGGTACATTTGCTAGGTTTGTTTAAATTGCATGCAGCGACGTAAACATACTCAAAACTAATGTTCCCGTAAAGCAGATACAGTGCCAGAAAGCCTGTGTCTCGCCATAATTTTGCAGAACTATCACATGCATTCCTTTGTGAAACAGAACCCCTGACATACAGGCTACATAAAGCACGATTTGTCATCAAGCGAAAAATGGCCTTTGTTCGTTTTACAAAACCGATGACATTTGCTATCAGAACAAAACTTTTCAAAAGGTTTGGTTACACCCTCTCCCACAAGCTCTTGTTCCAGCATGCACACACAAGGAAGGGAAAGACATGCGGTGCACAGGCTGCATTATACTCCATACTAATGGCAAGATATGATTCAGACAGAATGCTAGAACTTGGCATGCAGCTTCGGTCCCCCATGCAAGTCTACTCAGCTACTGAAGAATGCATGTGAAGGAACATCATGACACGGATGCTGTTGAGTTAAAGGCCTTTGAATACAGTTAGCAGATGATGCATGACATGTTTTATGCTTGTATTGGCATTTATTCAGCTCAAATCTAGCTGGATAACAATGAAGCACTACATCAATTGAGGATTTACACCCGCCCATTTCACAAGGACATTACCTTTCAAATGTTGACAATTGCATTACATTTCTTACCTAGTTACATTTTGGTCTCAGTCAGAGTAAGTGATTTGGCTATATTTACACAAGTCCAAACGTCTGGATTAGAACCAAAGCCCCTATAGCAGGATTCCTTTAGGAGCAGCATCCAGGCAAAGTCTCCTGGTATTTCTACACCCTGATTGGCCCTTGAGTGATTGGTAAACTCTGTGGTTGATTTGTGCCAAAGGTGGAGTCTGCTACACTGCTACTAAAACAGGAATCTTTTCAGTAGAAGCACTTTTGGAAAGGATAGAGACCCCCCTCTCAAATGGGGCCTATCCTCTGGGCAGTACAGAGGTAAAGAGGAAGACGTAGATGTTATATCCCCCCATAACTAGCAGGACATTACCAAACTGGGAAACTGCCTCTTTAAATAACTAACAGAGGAAAAAGACTGTGTAGGAAATACAACTATTACAGAGAAACCACACATGATAAAGAAGACAAATTACTATAGATGCTTAAAGTACGAGTTACTTACCTTCGGTAACGATGTATCTGGTAGAGACGTCTAGCCGCAGATTCCTTAACTTAGAATATCCCCAGGCGTCAGACTGGATCCGAATTTTTTTTTGCGCAGCAGTACCTCTGCGCGCCGGGGGGCGGCGTCGCCTGGCTCCTCCCTGACGTTGTCCCCGGACATGACGTCAGTGGAGCCATATAGGACCCTCCCGGTGCGCTGACATCAGTTTTCTTCGGAGGAACTTTTCCGCGCCACAACGCAGAGCCCCCAGCAAAACTGTGAGAGTATGGGAACAGTGTGCGAATAAAAAAGAAAACTGGTGAGAGAGAAAGAACCAAAGGGTGAGAAAGCACCATGAACGACAGTGAGAAGCACTGTCGACTGAAAGGTGTTGAAAAGGAAAGAGCAGAGCAATACTCCGAGAAGCTATTTCGCAACAGCGAAGTGAATGTTACCCCTGAGGGAAATCGATCTATAAAAAGAAGACCGAGGCAGACGACAGAAGTCTGCACCAGATGAAGCGACCCTGCAAAAGCGAGAGAATGCCCTCCCCCGAGGCAAAACGGCAATGAAAAGAGCCAAGAGCGACAGGCAAGAAGCTCCAAACCACAGGATTAAAGAACAGAAAGAAAGAAATAGGGAGACTCTGTCCCCTGTGATAGAACTATTGGACTGAGGAACAGGCCAGAAAGACCTTAAAACTAATTGACTGTAGGAGTGTCAACGGAGAAGGTGGGTGGGAGGGTAGAGAACACCAGTAGGCCCCATACTGGAGAAAACCGATGTGGAAAAACGCAGAAGGACACCTGAACTCACCGCCAAAGCAAGAGATTGAGGGGAGCAGCAGAAAACCCCACCTGAAAAGGTCCTCGCAGATCGGGGAGGATGGGTAGGCGTTAAGAAATCTGCGGCTAGACAACGTCTCTACCAGATACATCGTTACTGAAGGTAAGTAACTCGTACATCTGATAGAGACATCTAGCCGCAGATTCCTTAACTTAGAATAGATACCAAAGCCATACTCCATAGGAGGCGGGTCTGCGCCAGAACCCCACTAAGTTCCCAAGGGAACAGAAGTGTCAACCAGTCGACTAAACACAGTGGGGGCAGCACTGCCAGAGTGGCCAACACCAGACTAGGATACTCCGCAGGGAGTGGCCAACAATGAGAGGCAAAGGCATCAAAAGCTGCAGAGGGCGGCAGGAAATCCCTGTCGGTTAAACAGTGGAGAAAGTGAGCACAGAACCAGAAGGGCAGTGCGGAATGAGAGTGGATACCTCCTTGAAAAGTAGAGGAACCAAATGTAGGATGTGAGGGATCCACAGGATCCGATGGACCTTCAAAAGAGAAAGGTCTAGCTATGGTACAAGAATGGACCGAGTCCGAGCAGGCAGGACGGACATGCATGACAGGAAAAGAAGCACTATGGAAGTGGGAACAGCAGCGGAAGGATACTGACGACGCCCAGGATGAGTCAGTGTTACAGGAAACACAAGACCTGCCAATGCACCAATGCCCATGCCCCGGACATGTGAAAGGGCGGGCATCAAAAGGCAGAATGGCAGAGAATAATGGCAACAACCAGTGCCACACACGTGGGGAACAGAAGTACACAAGAGAAACTGTATGTACCGCCAGAACCACACCATGGAAAGGAGAAGGCCCCATGAAGCACCACGAGCAAAAGCTGAGACACAAGAGACGGCCAACCAGGGTGTATTGCGTGAAAGAGAGCCGGCAAAACTAACACACGTAGAAGACTTGCGCTCACGAAAAGTGAGGAACAAGACCACAGCCACCACAAGGAAGACCATGCCTGCGGGAGGTCTGGGTGTGTGTAGTACGCCAGACAGGAGAAAAGAAGACAGGGCGCAGCCCGGTGGATGAGTTGAGAATAGAAAAAACACCATAGCACCAACAGCCATGTAGCAGCGGTACCGGACAGAGCAATGTCCAGAGCCAGACGCAACAGCCACAGGCGGTAGGGAAGATCCACTGTTTACCGCGAGACAGACAGGGAGGCTGAGCAGTACTGGAAGGAGACAGTACGAAACGTACCGGAGGAACAAGAGTGGGTATACGCACAATAGCCCACCAGACAAACAATGTTCTGAGGAGAACACTCCCGCTGAGAGCAGCAACCGCAGCCTGAAGGAAAGCACGACAACACCTGCGCGGAATGCAGCAGGGAAATGGGAAGCTCTGGCAGGGGAAGTGGCCAAAAAGCAAGGCACAAGACAATGAACAGCATCAACGTCTGGGGCCAGAACGCCACCATGGAGAGCGAAGTCCAACAATGAAAGGACTACGCAGCATGGATATAGTAGAGTAGAACTAGGCAACATAAAGTTGCCGGAAAACCACCAGCCCGTGACAGCGAGCATACTAGGGAGCAGGCTGGTACGCGTATAGAACACAGAAGAATAGTTCTGAGCTAGCTGCGCGTGCTCGGGGACAGCGACAGAGCCCTCTGGTAGGTAGTCCACAGATGGAACGGCCGCAGCGAAAGAACCAGGACGAGACGGTAGGGACCTGAAAGCTCTCCCAGCCTCAAGAAATGGATCAGTGAGATGCAGGGGAGTGCCACAGACCAGCAGCAGACAACATGAGAGAGCCCAACAAATGGACCGCAAGAATGTCCCGGGAGGGCCCGCAGCAGCAGTGAAAGTGAAGAGGCACAGCCGCAGGACAACCTAGTGAAAAGGACCCCACAGAAGCTTACAAAGACTGCTGTGGGAAGAAGGCAGCTATACAATAGCTAACGAATACCCCACATAGGGTAAGTATCAACCCCAACAAGGGGCACCTCTTGAGCGTGAGCTCATAGACAGGGGATGTAACAGAAAGATAAGCAGCTGACCTGCTGCATGAAAGAAAAGAAAAGAAAGACGGCAAGAAGCCGCCCAGGCCATTGAGGTATTACAGCATGAACCCAGGGCTGACATGAACAGAGCAGAGGGTTCGGACAAGGTCCACAACCGGACCAGAACACAACAAAGACTACGGAAGGGTAGACAGAAGGCGGTGAACCGCAGAGTCCGCATGTTGGTTAAACAGGGACACACCATCAAATGGCAAATCCCGGAGACTGTCACGGACATTCTCGGGGAAACCCCCGTCGCGCAGCCAAGCATGGCGGCGCAGAGCAATGGACCTCGCCATTGCCTGACCCATGGAATTGGTAGAGTCAACGGCGGACCGAATGGTAAAGCGCGCCATGTCTCGCCCTTCGTGAAGGAGACGAGCCATGTCAGCACGAGTACTCTCAGGGAGGGTAGGCAAAAGACACTCCACAGAGTCCCAAAGGGCACAAGAAGCCCGGCTAAAGACGCAAGCTGTGTTCAGAGCACGTAAGGCTGAACTAGCGGACGCAAAAATGCTGCGTCCACATGTCTCCAACCAACGAGACTCCCTAGTAGGAGGCAGCAATAGAGGTGGAGAGGAAGGCTGCGTGGCAAAGGCCACCTGGACTACGAGGCCGTGAGCCCCAGGCTGAAGGGACAAACAGGCTGGGCCCCCAGGGGCCGGACGATGCCTATGCGCAATGGCCCGGTCGACAGCATCTCCTGAAGAGGGCCGTGCCCATGTTCCGAGAAGTGTGTCGAACAACAAGCCGCTAAAAGGCAGCAAGGGCTCAATATCCACCTCACCCTGGTGGAGGAGATCCAATAATGGATCGGAGGACAAGGAGACAGAAGGAGGGTGCAAGTGTAAAACAGCTGCAGCCCTGCGAATACCCCTTATAAACAAAGCACCAGCTTCAGTGGGCGTCCTAGGGGGCAACAATAGCCCATCTGTAGGGGACGGCTGCAAGCTGACACGTCCCGCAGCAGGACGAACAAGGGGCCACTGACCCCATGGCATCGGAGCCAACCGGCGTGGAGACAAGTCCGGGCATACCGGATCTGTGTCCTCCGGAAGCAGAGAACCAACAGGTACCGGCGGCGCTCCGGCGTCGAGCCGGCATCTACCTCCATGAGGGTCGACCCGGCCGGACGAGCGGGTGTCGACGTCCCCACCACCGACAGGTGCAGAGAAGGAGCCTGACGACCAGGAGGCGACAGGCATGGTGCCACCGGCGCCGCCAATGTCGACGCAGGGAGCCACCAGGGGCTATGCGGAGATGAGGCAGAATGGCACGACATGGGGCTGGAACGTCCAGCGGGGTTGTGACCCGACGCCGGCACGACTCCGGAGCCGGAGTCGAGGCACTCGGTCGGCGCCCAGGGCGAACCCGCTGGCGAAGATTTGACCTGAATGCCTACCTCCTCTGTGGGACCCGAAGTTGCGCCAGGGAGAGGAGGTGACCCATCGGGGTTGTGACCCGACGCCAGCACGACTCCGGAGCCGGAGTCGAGGCACTCGGCCGGCGCCGAGGGTGAACCCGCCGGCGAAGATCCGACCTGAATGCCTACCTCCTCTGTGGGACCCGAAGGGAGAGGAGGTGACCCGAAGATAGAGTGCAGAGCCTTGTAGTAGGCTTCCATCTGGGGTTGAGTCGCACCATTACCCGGAAAGGGTGGGTAAATGGAGGCCGACTCTGGGGGGCACGGCTCCGTGAGGGAACGGGAACCATGACCCCCATCATCACGTGGAAACGAGGTCTTCGACCACCGTGACTTGTGCTTGGACTTACCTTTAGGTGAGCGACGGTCGCGGGAACGACTCCGGGAGCGGACGCGGACAGATGAACCAACCGGAGAGCGGCGGGGAGACGCCGTGCGGGATATCTGGGCGGCCAGGAGCTTCATCCGGCGCTCCCGTAGGGACTTGGGACGCATCTGCCGGCAGGCGGCTCACTCCACGGAGTCGTGGTGCGGCCCAAGACACCACATGCAAATGGTGTGCGGGTCTGACGCCGACATCTGTCGCGAACAAGTCGCGCACACTTTAAAGCCCGAAGGCATCGCACACTGTCCCCCGACGCCAAAGGACGTTGAAAAAGGGCCTGAAGAAAAACAGGCCAGAGGAACAGCTGAATCCCGGATCCGCGTTGGAACGCGGAAAAGAAGGAAAACTGACGTCAGCGCGCCGGGAGGGTCCTATATGGCTCCACTGACGTCATGTCCGGGGACAACGTCAGGGCGGAGCCAGGCGGCGCCGCCCCCCGGCGCGCAGAGGTACTGCTGCGCAAAAAATTTCCGTATCCAGTCTGACGCCTGAGGATATTCTAAGTTAAGGAATCTGCGGCTAGATGTCTCTATCAGAAATACATATTTAGATATTCATGCAAAATAGCATGAATAATTGTTTAAAAACTTCCAATTTAAGTATGTCAGAAATCACCAGTCACCTGTAGTAAGAAAGGGTTACTGCTATGCTGCTAAAATAAGTTATTTTTTACTAAAAGTACTCAATCGCAAGATATCATTTTTAAAGTATGTTCATTTATTGCACTGCTAGACTTCGTAACAAGAAAGCAGAAAGCTAGTCTGCATGTTACCACGCTTTCTGAACTTCAACCACTTTTAATTATTTTTTTTAAAAATATTTTTATTTAAGCCAATAGCCATTGCAAAGACAAATACATAAACAGAAATACATGAAAGTAGGACATAAGCCAGTTTGAACAGTCCAAACATATAAATATCAAAATAACAGAAACATAAAAGTCGGATGCTTCCTCCAATCTATATTAAAGATATATACATACAGATTGTTTCACAGAGGGAATAGATATGGTAATGGTATCACACAACAGCATCCCGGAGATCATCTTTAAGCAGTTGTTGGTGTTAAATGCTCTATGAGAGCCCCCCAGATCTTGATGCCCAGTCTCCGTTTCTGTAGCCCTTTAATGGCACACAGACTAGTTTCCAGCTTACATATAGCATATAGCCTTCCTCTCCACATTTCGAAGGTAGGGGGTTCTTTCTGCCGCCACAGTGATGCTATGCACAATCTAGCCACTGCCACAGCGATATATAATAGATACCAAAATGCATACATTTCCTGTGCGAGCATGCCATCTTCCAAAACTCCCAAAAGCATAACTGTGGGGGTTATCACAATCTGTGTCACTGTAACCTCCATCAAAAAAGCCTGCATCATATAAATTAATTGTTTCAACTCTGGACAAGTAAAAAACATATCAACTATATCCGCCTGATCCATCCCAAACCGAGTACATTTATCTTCATTTAAGCCACCCCAACGTGCAATTTTTGCGGAGTATAATATAAGTGGTTTTGTATTGTTGTGTTTTGAGGCTGGATGAGATTAAAAGTTTATCAGCCAATACGACAGACTCTTGTAGGATATTTCCTCCATAGGACAGTCTGGTGTTCCATTTAGCATTCTGTACCTCAAGATCATCATTTTGTATTGCGATGAGTGTTTGATATAAATTACCAATCCTTCCCCGACCCCTCGCTACTTCTAGCAGGTTATTTTTCTGGGCCAGGCGTGAAATATCCCCTCTTTTTAGCAAATAGTCACGAATCTGCAGGTATTTAAAAAAGTCGGCTTTAGGAAGGTCGTACTCAGACATCAACGAAGAGTATGCCCTGACACCACTACTGTCGACTAAGTCTCCCAGAGTCTGAATACCCTTGCGTCTCCATCTGTCCATATCAGCATCAGAAAAGATAGAGGGAAGTAGTACTGAAGAATCGGTGGGGGTATAAAAATTGACCCTACCAATCTGCAGATATCTCCGAATCTGAAGCCAAGCCTTATGGGCAGCTTGAACCACCTTGAAGCGAGTATTTTTGTAGTAACTGGGCTCAAGAATCTGAAAAAAGCTCCTCTCTGCTTTGGGGCCCAATAATATCTGAAAAATATGCGGGAATTCATCTGCCTTGACCTCACCTTCCCCAACTAATAGGATTCCCATTCGTTGTAGTAGACATGCCCAGTAATAGAACCGGAAGTTGGGAACTGCCCAGCCCCCTCGTGATCGTGGAAGGGTCATATATTTCATAGCTCGGCGGGGTTTGCCCTGGGCCCACAAAAAACTGCTACATATGGATTGTAATTTCTGGATTTGTTTCCCTGCAAGTTCTAATGGGACCGCCCTAAAGAAGTATAGAACCCTTGGCAAAATATTCATTTTTAGGAAGTTACATCTTCCCAGCATTGACAAGTGTAGGCCTTCCATTCTGTTTAGTTCCTTTTTAATCTTGCGTAACATGGGATCCCAATTGGACAAAACCATTGTGTCTAGACATGCATTAAGACGCACCCCTAAGTACGTTGCCTCCTTCGTAACTCTAGGATCATTAAAAAATGCTTGATCTGTGCATATAACATGTGTCTTGGCCAAATTTAACTTGTAGCCTGAACTCCTCCCAAATATTGTTACTAGTTGTTCTGTCCCTACCAAAGTCATGGCTGGATCCGGAGAGACTATCGCTATATCGTCTGCATATGCTAATATATTAACCCGTTCCTGCCCAGGCCTCGCCGGCTGTGTGTTTAAACTGTATTCCAGCAGGTTCAGGAACGGATTAATATACAAAGCAAATAACAGAGGGGAGCAGGGACAACCCTGTCGGGTACCCCTTGATATAGGTACGGGGTTAGATTCAAGCCCCAATGCACAAACCCGCGCCATTGGGGATCTATACATAGTTCTAACTGCCTGGATGAAGCCAGGTCCGAAGCCTTGCCACCGCATTGTTGCCCATAAAAATTCCCAAGAGACACGGTCAAACGCTTTCTCTGCGTCCAGTAAAATCACTCCACATGACGCTTTCCGTGCATTGGCAGAGTCTAACAGGGCAGTTACTCTGCCTATGTGGTTGACAGTGCCTCTTCCTGGAATAAATCCATGCTGGTGGACCGAGACTAAGGGCGTAATCACTCGAGAGAGTCATGTGGCCAGTATTTTTGTGTAGATTTTCCCATCGCAATTTAAAAGTGAAATTGGTCTATACGACCCTGGTGAAGTGGGCGGTTTGTCTTTTTTTAGAAAAATAATAATGCTAGCTGCTTCCCACGACGCAGGGGCCTCCCCCTTCTGTGCTTCCTGAAATACAGTAAGCATATCTAATTGTATCTCAGCTAGGAAGATTTTGTATAATTCCAGCGGGAGCTTATCAGGGCCAGCAGCCTTCCCTGTTGCTAACGAGCCCACAGCTTCCACAAGCTCTTCCATAGTAATCGGTTCCTCTAAAGCTCTCTGATCGTCTTCATTTAACATCTTCCTATAAGGATCCTTATAGAGGCATTCCATTCTCTCCTGGGTATTAGTATTCTCTGAGTATAACCCCTCATAGAAAGCCCAAAAAACCTCCATGATCTCCTCTGGTGTTTCTACTATTTTACCTGTCAAGTCTTCAATTGCAGTGATAGTATCTTTAACCACCTTACACCTGATTTTGAATAACTTTAAACTGCTAAAAATATATTTTGTCGCCAATTTTATGTTGCACATGGTATGTTTATTTTTACAGAACAGGTATTACATTTAAGTATTTGCTACTATAGTAGGACCGCTTTCATAAGAAGGAGCCCAAAAGCAATAATCTTGCCAGTCACTTGTCATTTTGGACTTGTTCATCTGAACACTTATGAAACTCCTTCATTGTCCCATATATCATGATTTATCACTTTATTAACAGGTAAGATGACTTAATATATATGCACGTTAGTTTACGAGCTGAAAATAATCCTAAACCTTTTTAGTAATTAACAGGTGATAACCTATTGGTACATATTACTGATAACTGTTTCAATAGCCCATGTGTGTCTGCCAATTTATGAAGATCCTTATGTTAGAAGCATGGAAATATATGGCCTAATTCACAAAGAAAATAGCAAATCTACACTTGTAGATCTACACCTATGTGTGAGTATATATTTACAACTTTCTGGGTTTCACAAGTTTTTCCAGGAATCTGTATGGACATGTCCATGCATATTCCTACGAAGATCAGGTGACATTATAAGGAGGAACTTATTGCCACTGCTCAGACTTCTCCACAGTGGAGAACTCTGTACAGGGAAATAGGAACCACTAACACATTATTATCAGGCACTTCTTTTTCCTTGTCTTCATTCATCCATGCAAGTCACATCAGAGTATTCAGCTTTCTTCCTCTCAGAAGATTAAAAGGTACTCTTCCAGTAGTTCCCTGTGTCCCATTGTTCAATGTAGTTCCATTGCATGCTTCAACTCTTTTTTCCATTCTTCTCTCCAGCCCTCTTCCTCACATCTAGCAATTTGAATTGCTTCTTTTCAAAGTCAACCTCACAACCATGCCACTTTCTTCTGTGTGAAAGAGGGAGCATTTCTTATATTTTATTCCCCTCTCAATCAAATACTTACACATTTCTCTCGACGTAAAGTGTACACTATTGTTTGCGAAAATGAAATTTGGTAATCCTTCTCAGATGAAAATTTCATTCAAAAATGTAATTGCACATCTTGTGTTATTTCTCTCTCAATACTACTTCTGGCCACCTTAAGTATAAGTCTATTAACAGAAATAAATATTTACTTTTCCCTGCCACCTAAGGTGGGCCACCAATATCCAAGGCTAATTCCTCCCAAAGGCCTCTGTGATAAATTCCCATTGACCTGGCTGCTAAAAATCAATTTGGATTCTCTCCTATTGTACATCAACTCAATACATTTCTTGATAGGAGGTTTTGGTGCAATCAATATCGAGCTTCCATGCACTATTCCATTATTCACCTGTAGATAATTTTTAAGATAACAATATTACCAACAATTCTTCCACCACAATATGTTATCATTCCACCCTTTACTCAATCTCTCATCCACTTCCTGTATTTTTTGATCACCCGACACATCCTCTCCATTCTTATTCTTTTATGGTTCCACTGCATCCAAACACATCCTGAAATGATCTTCCTCGTCCTCATCTTCCACTTCCTTATTATCCTGCCTATCTTCCTTTACCAAACTCGGAAAACAATCTGACACAGCACTACTTTCACCAGGATGACACTCTAGCCTGCTTTCTACATTGTAGTATACATCATACAACACTAGAATCTGTTACATGCACAATGTCCTGGCTCCTAATTATTGTCCAAAAAAACATACAAAATCTCTCCTTATACAGTCTGTGGCAAAAGATAAATCTGCTGAAAGCCGGTTAAGGAAACAAGTATCATTTCAGCGACATCTATTCCTGCTTAATTAAAAGTGAAACAAAGGAGGGAGGCACGAGAATTGGCTTCAGCTTGGATTTAGACCATTCATTTGACAAGTTCTCACAGTTTCCCAGACTAAAGAGAAGAAATCATGTTCCTTCTGGTGTGTTTGAAATATAAACATCATCCTTAAACAAGATTATGGGAACATTTGGTGAATATGTATTGAGTTGGGCAATTATTTACTATGTGATAATATGTTAGAGACAAAAGTAATTAAATCAGCTGTCTGAACAGTAATATGCATAAGCAACAAGCATGGTCAAATCCCCCCTTTGGTACAGTTGGAGCCATGTAACCCCTGCTTTCCCTGGGGCCAGCAAACCAATTGCCAGGTGTTTGAAATAACATAGCGGTGTTAAAATAAACTAAGCATTCTAAATCCTTACACAACTCAGTTAAGGTGAAGAGACAGACAAACTAAACAGTACAGAAGAAATGCACCATACAAATATATATTTTCTGAAAGGACACATAAGCTTTAATTAGATTGCGTCTGTGTGGAATATTCATCACAGTAACAAAACCCGGCTATTAATGGTGCCTCTGGAAACATCTGCTTTGAATTCCCTTGTTAAGATCAATCATGAACACTGCTCAGTTATTGGCCATACTCTCTTGGACCTAGAACAAAGCTGCAATTGTTCCTACATGTGTATATGAAGTGAACATTGGCTTTTTCATTAGTTTGCAAGGTCAATAGCTCTTTCAGAAAATACCTACAATCTTCCAAAATGCAGGTGTTACTCAATGCAAAGTCTCCTTAATGTGCTGAGCTCTTGAAGGATTTTTAACACAATTAATGCAGAATACAATTGCAATAGTTAAATGAATGGGCTTATGACACTGAACATGAAGTGGAAATTATGAGGCTCCTTACACATTATTTCTGAGTTATCTAATGCAGAACATCTTTTTTCAAATGTGTTTAGTTTTGTTAGCAGTGGATGGAGAAGATTATTTTTGATATTTAAAGGACTTGGAGAAACTGGTCACCTGTCAATTTCACCAGGGCATGTGTATTGCAATTGAGGTATGGCATAAAAACAAAAATTTTAAGACACAAAGCTTGGAATTTCAAAAACAAGGTACAAGCTCAAAGAGTTTAGCATTTGTCAAGCATGACTTACTGGCTGCCTATTTGTCAGCTTAGGACCAGATTTAGAGTTTGGTGAACTGGGTATTTTGTCGCAACACCAAACTCTTGATCTGCCCGCCTGATTTAGATATGAGCAGACTATAAGTCGTCCGTTGGTGGAGCCCACATTGGCTCCATTTGTGGAAAGCGTACTCTGAGGGCCCGACAGAGTAGGGGCCACCGGGGTAAATCCACCAAACAGCAAAATTGGCCATAATGGTCTTACTTTACCACACCAGTCCAAATTCCCAACTTCTATCACCTTGGATGCTTACTGTCAGAGGTCGAATTGCCACTAAAACTTATATACAACATAGAAAAGTCCACGTAAGGGGGACACATTCAATATTTGAAATCAACATTCACTGCATCAAATAATTGCAACTAAAATGTTCTTTATTCTTGCAGGGATGGTCATACATTCACGTTCAATTTATCAATAAATTCAAAAAGACCACTGAATATGGAAATGTATGTAATCCTTTTATTCTTCTTTCTTCTTTTTAGCATTAATGCACAAAATGTCAGCCCTCATTGGGGAACACTTCTGGCATTCAAATTTGACTATGGGTATATACTTGGAGCAGAAACTCATTTGGTGGATATGACTTGAGTAACGTTTTGTATAAAACATTTTAATAATCCTGCTCAAGGAAGAAAAGGATTTTGGGTATTATAAGTCTTCTTTAAATTGTGATCTAAATTGATCCATATTATATTGATGACAGTTAGCACATGAAGTGCTAATTTTGACTAATCTATGTGGGTCATTATGACTCTCTATTTGAGATACAGAAATAGGCCTTAGAAAGGTGATACACTGCAATATTTAACATTCGCTCAGGACTGGTATGAATCTGATATTTTCCTCTTCTGTTTTAGAAAGAGATTATGAACGGACATTTGGAAATAGTTAAGTTGTACTGTGAATACTCTGTGAATATTCTGTGTAAGATACCGCCATTAATTGATGTAAGTAGGAATATTGAATTTCTTTACCCTAATTTTTATTGTCTGATATAGAAGTGGGATGTTATTAGAATGTTAGACATTGTATAAATTCGGTTACAGGCAGTATGAAAGAATTATTAATGACTAACGAGATCAATGGATGGGCTCGCCTATAAGTTATGAAATGTGATTAAAAAATTCAAAAATTTAAGAAATTTTAGAATGAAGTTTTGTGAAGGAAGATTATTACACATGAATTTTGTCTGAGAAGGAAGGTGATGGTATTTATAATTTGGAACACTTTCGGACATTTAGGGATATTAGCCACACGCTATTGGGATGTGTGAAATAGTTTTTGTAGAGATTGAAGCTTTTAATATTTTTAATTGTAAATATAGTTTGCATATATGTGTTGACAGCCTGAATGAAGTCCCCTGGAAGGGAGAAACACATTGGCTGGGCTGACATTTTGTGCATTAATGTTAAAAAGAAGAAAGAAGAATAAAAGTATTACATAATTTACCATATTCAATTGTCATTTTGAATTTATTGATAAACTGAAAATAGATGACTCTGTGACCATCCTCGCAAAGAATATAGGACATTGGAGTTGTAATTATCTGATGCAGTGACTGTTAATTACAAATATTTGGAGTGTTTCACCCATATCTGAATTTGTAAAACAATCCATCAAACTGCCTGGTCTATTTAGAGTGGGTGGAGTGATTTGTTTTCTGTCCAGCACCACCAGGAGAAGCCTGGTGGTGAAGGACAAAAAGAAACATTAATGGCCCCACACCTCGGGAGGAAACTCTTAGGGTATAGGGTGGTCATTAATTTATTTGTTTTCAGAAACAAACTCCTCCTTTGTTAATTTGTTTCTGAAACAACATAAAAAGTTGAAGGTTTGGTGAAAAGATGGCAGCCTTCCCCTAAATTTTTGTATCCTGATGGAAACATCCATTATGGTGAGTCCCTTCAAGGTTACAGTGGTGATCACTGGGCTGGTGGTCATCTCTTAATTTGACAGACAGAGTAGCATCGGGATGGTGGGCATAATCTCCCCTGCATCCTGACGGATGGCATTCCATCTGTCAAACTCAAAATCAGGCTCATATTGTCTTGCATCACTTTTTTTGACATCATTAAAAGTGTGTTAATCAATACACTAACTGGCCATTTACCACCCGCCTTTTTACAGAGGTTTGTTGTTTCCCTACTCGCCATTCTTTTTTCCAGCATGTATCTTCCCCTCCAGTTCTTTGAGGTCCTTCCTAAACAATACCACCCTTTTTCATTCATATTTGTATACTCCTTTCTAGTCCTACTTTGGCAATTTGTTGAAAATTTGAATAAATGCATGGAGAGTGGCTTTGTTTCTGTCCTGATGAGTTGATGAGTTCATAACTCATTCAGTTCATCTCTCAACGAAGAAGATCATTTAATTGTTATCTTGTTGAGTCAAATCATAGGGAAAAGGTATGGACCATGGATTCCATTCAGAGGTTGTTACAGGTCGCTATGGTAAAGTTGGCTGTCTTCACATCACTGAGTTATTATAATTTTAAAATATTCAGTTACAAAGACAAACAGGTGATTCTGTTTTCCAGTTAAAGCAGGCAGAACTTAAAAAAATTAATGTCTGGAATGGAGGACATAATCAGGTGTCATGCAAATGCAGTGCGTTCTACTTAACATTCTCTTCAGGAATATATATAGAAAGGACAAGTGTAAGACTATAAGGGAGATTATTATTCCACTGGGTAATTCTACAATGTATATGTATATGGAGTGGTTGTGACAGTTGCCACTGAGAGGCAAGACAATTAGCACTGGATTTGCAGGAAGATTCTAACAAGGACAGGGGAAGCAATGTCACTCCAGTGTGTGAGGCAGGAGTGTGTAGAACATGCGATTGATTTTGGTTAAGTCTGAAGAAATTGTAACAGTATAGTATATTAGTCTATCCTTTGTCATTCGTAGTTCATATATGGCATTCAATAGTGGATTAAGAATCTCTGCATTGCAGCAGTATGTGCAAAGAGGTAGATGCATATTGTTGATATTAAGAAGACTGGCTGTGATATATCATGAGTGTTTACATTTCCATGCACGTAAATGATAACTTTCATTATTGGCCCACAAACGGTGAGTCGTATTGAGTCAAAAACTCAAAACATATTTTTCATGAGGGGAGACTCCTTTTTTTAAGAGGTCTGGAAAGTTGCCTCCGAGCATTAATGTACCTATGATTGATTGCGGAAGAACAAATGACAGTGAGGAAGGCAAAAGCCAAAAGAGAATGCAGTGACTATGTCACATAGCACTATTTCAGAGATAAGATAGCAGGTCGGAATGTTGAATCCTATATTTCATAAGTACTGAAATGATTTATACATTGTACAGTAAAATGGTACTGTTTCAACTTTGCCATCTAATGCTCAATCTCAGTTTCACTCTAGATGGAGTGTACCATTGTTCAAAATAAATATAGAAAGTATTACAGTGGGGGAATATCCAGCAGTTTTGGACTGGGTAGTGGAGTGAATTTTCTGAGGGTACTCATCTTTGAGTGTCTTGCTTTATATGACTCAGTGTGGTGACATTTGTCTTTTCATGGATTGATTTCGAAACAGAATTAGGTAAAAAAAAAAAAAAAGCATGTCAACATATCAGTGGTTTCAAGCTGTTAAACCAGCAGGCCAGTTTACACTGGATGAGTAATGATGAGAGTTATTTTTAAAAAATGGATTGCTTCCTTAAAGCTTCAAGTCTCAGTGACTTTCACTAATATCCCTAAGAATGCTGAGGCTTATAGCTGCAAACACAACCTTAAAAAGGCAGTTTCGGCAGATATTTAACAGCGACATTATTTAAATAGAATGTAAACTGACAATAAATGTTGTCAAAAATACCTTAATGTTGTAGTTTTTGTGTTATGAAACAATGATCTTCAAAAATCTAGAAAACACCATATGTTATACATCTTGGTAGTTTATCCATAATATCTCTGTATAGTGATTATAAGTACTGTGGCTGTATACATAGGAGAAATCCAGTATTTTTCATTGATGTTCATAGAGATTAAGAACAGTAGCAGTACCTAGCAAGATTGCTCTAATATTTTTGAATATTTGGCATACAAATCTATTGTTAAATTCATAATTTTGGTCAGAAATGGTATGCAGTTTCCCTGATATCTTCTATTTTACAAAATCTTTCACTGATGATAATAACCGATTCTGAAGTGGCATGGTATCCAAGATATTGAGCAGGAGATGATAAGCTTTATATAGTTGTGTTTTACGGCCATACACATCTGTCAATCAAAGAATTACTAGCAGATTCTGGGAAATATTCTTTAAAGGCCAGCTAGAGATCATGCTTGATACTTGATTCAACAACAAATCACTGCCTCGGTCACTTATCTCTCTCAATTTGTGAGTTAAATCATCAAAATACTGATCCATAGGCTCTGCATTCTAAATTTAATTTTAGTAGAGAGAAAGATTTATAAAATAAATGTTTTTCCATTAATATGGCATTAAGTCACAGTCACTCTAATGCTATTTGTACAGAGAAGTTATGTTTATTCATGTTTAGTTTTTATGGTAGTTAATGTAGGCCTTAATTTCAATATGGGTTAAAGTTGGTTGCCATCTTCGTTTTGTGACGTGAACATTTTATTTCTAGTGAAGTTGAAGTTCAAATACTATGTTCTTTTTCCTGCTTTCCCATGTGAAGAAATGTTTTCTTTTCTTTGCAATTATCAAGCGCACTCAAGAGACACCTGCAATGCGCAGACTAGGCCACATGTGTTATCTTGTTACAGATAGTGTAAGTTTGAAGGATGCACAGTGAAGCTTGTTTTGTGGGAAACCTTGAGAAACTATCACATAAGTAATTGTATCATTTTGCTTTAACCTGATTGGGCAGTATTTTTAGAATTATGTGTAGTTAGAGTTGTGTGTGTTTTGGGGAGCAGAACAGAAGATCTTAGAGTGCTCTCTAAAAGAGATGACTGACTTTCCCTTTGAAGCGACCACATGCTGGTTCACCCTCTGCTTTGTATGATGGTATATAAAATGATTGCCTAATTATTGAAGCATATGCATTCCGATTATAAATTGCTGCTAACCTGATTTTTATCTTCTGTAAAGCATTAACTTTTCATAAACCCTCATGTTTTGATACTAAAATATTATCTGTCCTTTTTGTGGATCCTAATCTGCTTCACATAATATAAAATGTATTGATTTGTTGACCAGGCTCAGGTGTAGAGCACCAAAATCCTTAGGGGATGAACACTGCTCCTGAGTTATCCAAAGAAGAGCTTTCTGATTCTCAAATTTGCATAAAGAGAAGCACTCATGATATCAACAGGAATAATAAGGAATAATGTCAGTATTGCCCTATTTATCACCAAAAGTAGGACAAAGCTTCACTCAAATGTTAACATTTCAGACAGAGCTAGTGACCATTGTTGTGCTAAGTGGGCGACTGTCCTGATATCTACCAGGTAGCAACTATTTTCTTCAGCTGTCAGCGTAAGATTGAACTAAAGTCACACATCTGACTAAGCGTCTTTTATTTTAGATCAAGCAATTAATCCAGAAGAATTTCCTCACTTGGAACTACATTTTTCATACTAATACATAAACTTGATACAGCTACTTAGATAATGGCAAGACGAAGACAAAATTAGATGGTTCCATGTGGCATGCTGGAATCAGAGAAAGAACTAACCCATTGGTCAAAGTTCCAACTATGGGGCCGATTCCGATTCCGGCCGGAAATCTCTCCGACCGAGCCGGACCCGGAGAGAATTCCGAACGAATCGGACCCTAGCAGTCCGACCGAACGAGTACGATGCGCACACATGCCATCGGACTCGAGTCGGTCGGACTCCCATTGAAGTCAATGGGAGCCTGTCGTACAACGCGTACGCGGGCTCCCATTGACTCAATGGGTGCGAGGCGGACAAGGGCGCCCCCTACAGCGTGTACGCGTCCATGCGCATCGCGGCGGACATGCACAGGTAGGGGGGACCCATGGGTCCCCCCTGTGTGCGACTCGCGCACCTACGCGTACAGCGGGGTCCGACGCGGACCCCCAAAGTCCGGCTCCGACAGCTTTTTCGAGCCGGACGGCGCGAGTCGGTCGGACTGCTCGCGGCGCGCATCGTACTTACCCGGCCGGGAAACGTCTCCATAGCGCGGTGCGAGTCGTGCCCATGCGAGTCGGTCGGAGCGTGTTGAAGCCGCGTTCGAGTCGGTCGGAGATTTCGCGGGTGCCTGCATCGTACTCGCTCGGCCGGACCCGCGTACGATTCTGTCGGGAATCAGGGCTCCGAATCGGATCCGGTAAATCCAAATCCGATTCGGAGCACTACCGGCCGAGATCGGAATCGGCCCCTATGCCTGCTCTTCACTGATAACTGTTTTTATCTCTCTCAGTGCCTGAAATATCTTTTGTTTTGACTTCTGATGAGGTAAAGCCATCATGTTCGAATAATATTACACCGTGACAAAATGGTCATTGAGCCAGACTGTACACTTTAATTTAAAAGCCACATAACTCATTGTATATGTTTGCTTTATACAATTCACTGCTTAGCTGTAATATCTGATCACAAAACTTTAAAGTATAAAAGTAGGGGGGCGTGGCCACGCAAGCGACTAAGATGGCCGCTTGTTGCTGAAGCTCAGGACGCCCCAGCTTTTTCGACATTACCCCCGATGCACGATACGGCAACCAGCCCATAATGGCCAGCACTGGAGCGCTGAGAACACCCTGAACGCGGCGGACTGACTCTGTGGCAGAGAGGTGCCTCCGTCACCGAGATACGGCATCTGGCGGAGCGGCTGCTGGCGGCGACTTGGCCTTTCCTGCACGCACAGGCCGGAGGGCGAAGACGTGGAAGAACGGGGTTTGAGGTGAGCGGGGGCCCGTCGCTGGTATGAGTAGGCCGGGCGCGGGGCGGCAGCGGTGAAACCCCCCCTCTAATCGGCAATCGGCTTGACTTGGGTGCGGCCGCGTCTGGCTGCACCCGATCCTCGTTGTAAGCGCCTGCCATTTCCCTGAGGCCATAGCGGGGACAGGGCACGCGGTGAGCTAGGGAAGCGCCCATCCGGACGCGAGCGGGCGCGGAAAGCGGGGGGGGGTGAGCCGGTGTCAGCCCACCACGCGACGCGGCCGGCCGCCCGGTGACGCGGTTACTTCTCCCTTCTGCCCAGCCATCGGCAAGACGGCGATCCTCCGGCCCACCTCCTGGCTCCCAATGTCTTAGACAACCCACTCTCGCCTGCGCTATCCTCTACCCCTACGCGGCGAGGGCCCTTACTCCATCCTGCCTCTGGATTCCAGCCTTGACATCTACGCCAGGCCCGCCTGCTGTTGCTGACCTCTTGCCTGTCTTCTTTTTCTGCGGCGTGGGAGCCTGGGCCGGGTCGCTGCCATCCACACGGGCACAGGGCCCACACATCGGCCTGGTTAGGGGCGGGGGCCTAAGCCCCAGGCCCTATCGACAGTCGGCTCCGCTCAGGCCTGAGGCAGAGACGAGACGGCCTGGGGGGAGTGCTGTGACTTGCCTGCTACGTCACTCCGGACACTTGATCTTTCATTGTCTATTGCCTGGTGCCCACAGCATGTCAGCCCTCGCTTCCTAGGGCCAGCCATAGATCACGCCTCTTGCACCCCGAACCCCTTCATTACGCCCCGCACCACAAGATTGTCACATTGGACTGATCCGACACTCCCATAGTCCTTGGCCGTGCTTTGCTTCTCCTCGGCTGCACTTGCGCAGCAGCTCCACGGCATGGGCCGTAAAGACCCCAAACAGAAGACCCTACCCATTGAAAAGCTCACAGACAGGGCTCCTGAGGAAGGCTCCAACATGGCAGAGAGCGCACAGGGTGCGGACCATGCGAGCGACCTCCCCGCTCTGTCCACGTCAATGCTGCAGGAGATGAGGGCTGGCTTTAAATCCCTGGACGGGTGGTTTGACATGCTGGACAATAGTTTGGCAGATCTGGAGGCTAAAATCCAAGTTCACGACAGATGCCTGGATGTGGCGGAGGCCCGCATCTCGGATATCGAAGATGGTACTGCTCAGTCCCTAAAACGTTTAGAGCGCGTCGAACGCATCCTTAAGGAGGTGGCGATCAAGAATGAAGACCTTGAAGCGCGCAGAAGGCGTAAAAACATTCGCATCTTGGGGGTTCCAGAATCCACCTCCACTGGCCGCCTGGACCTGTTTGTTGAGACTCTGTTGTCTGACCTGTTTGGGAGAGAGTCCTTCACCCCCGGGTTTGTGATAGAGCGTGCTCACCGATCCCTGGGGCCACGGCCTAATCCAGGTTGCCCCCACAGACCCATTATTGCATGTATTATGAACTTCCGGGACCGCGGCACCACGCTGCGCCTCGCAAGAGAGCGCGGGGACACCATTTGGCAGGGCTCTAAACTCTCCCTTTACCCGGACTTCACTGTCATGGTGCAGGATGCACGCCGTAAATATAATGGGGTCAAGGCCACCCTCAGAAACCTAGGTTTGAAATATGGCATGTTGTACCCCGCCAGGCTGAGGGTTGATGTGGGGGGCCGGGCTCGCATCTTTGACACTCCTACTGAGGTGCAGGAGTTCTGCCATGCGTACAAACAAAATAACACGCAGACGGGGGTGGGGGGGCCCCTCCCCCCACACAGTGGATCAGACGCAAGTGTTGAACTCTTTTCTGGTTCCGGCACTGGCTGACTCTGCGGCATTGGCCCTTCTACATTATTGTATGGTAACACGGGGATAATGTTCTTCATCCTTCTGCAAAGTTACATATAGCTGGTCGACTGACGTAGCGTTGCCACCCCTCACGGTGTATACCTTTGGGTTTGTTCTTGCTCTTACGAATGCACCGTTCTAGGGGTTTCCCACTTCAGTGTAAAGTCGCTTGGTACTTCACGTTCTACTTTTTGTTATGGTTCTGCCTCGCTTTGGTAGTAGTGAGGTTGGGTGGGGGGAGGGGGGTGCACTACTTATTGCTTCAACATCTCTCTTTGTTTGCAGAAATGGTCACTGTCACAGTTTTTCTTTATTTGCGGCTGCTTGAATATGATATGCTCGACATGTACATCTGATGGCTCCATTGGGTAACGTTGATGGTCCCTCTGGCTTGTCCTTGATGTCCTGGAATGTCAGGAGACTTAATAATAATCGCAAGAGAAGGCAGGTTGTTCACTATTTACTCAGACACAACGTGGACATTGCTTATTTACAGGAAACTCATCTACCTAAATCGGACTCGGCCCGCTATGCAGCCAGCTGGGGAGCGCACAGGTATTTTGCCAATTACAGTAGTTACGCCAGGGGCACAGCCATCCTTATCCATAAAAGGGTTCCTTTCAGCTTCGTGGTGGGGGACAGTGAGGGCAGATACTTAATTGTCACGGGATCGCTCCTGGGACAACACGGCACTGGTGTGTGTGTATGGCCCAAATACTGATTCCCCCGACTTTTTCCATTCATTACATGCCCAGTTAGCGCGGTTAGAGCCTCGCTTCCTCTTGGTAGGGGGAAATTTCAACTTACTCCTTAACCCCAGCTTAGACAGCACCTCCGCATTACCAGACACCAAATCTCGAGCACGCCGCGCTCTATTAGATCTCTGTGAACAGCTTTAGCTGCTAGATATTTGGCGCCTGCGCAATCCCGCTCTCACGAGTTATACACATTATTCTGGCCAACACAACACCTGGACTAGAATAGACTACTGGCTGGTTTCCCCTGGCATTGCCAGTTGGTTCCAGTCACTCGTGACACTGCCGAGGACGTACTCTGACCACTCTCCGGTACAGCTTAACCTGAAGGTCCCCCGTCCTGAGGGATTCGAGCGGCAATGGCGGTTCCCGAGCCGAGCCCTCCACGATGATCTTTTTAATGTAGAAGTGCGCAGAGCCATTGAAGACTACTTCTCCATTAATACTGGATCAGTGGACACATGGGCGGTCTTGTGGGAGGGCTTCAAAGCTTACATCAGGGGCGTCTGCATCGTGAAACATGCCGGAGTGCTTAAAGATCTACTTAACACACTTGCACGCATTGAACGCGAACTCATGGACTTAGATACCGCAACACTACATTCCCCGGACCCGGATGCGGCGGGTCGACGCTTGGCCCTTTTGGTTGAATTTCGGGAGAAGGCGGACCGTGAGCTTTTATATTTGGGCAAGTATCAGACCGCCAGGCGGTTTGGAGAGGGTGAGCGACCAGGTAGGGTGCTTGCTCAGATGCTCCGGCCCCCATACAGTAGAGCATACATCACTGAACTGCGCTCTTCCACTAATCAGACACTCACCTCCACCTCTGAGGTTTGTAACGAATTCTTAGATTATTTCGCGGCCCTTTACTCCACTAAAGCAGAGAGCGACCCTTCGGCCCAGGAAGCCTATTTGTCAGAGATTGCACTGGTATATCTCGAAAAAAACATGCAAGACTTCTTAGCAGAACCCATATCTGAAGCCGATGTCATCGGAGCCATTGATACTCCGCTGCTCCTCAGCCCCTGGATTAGATGGCTTTACAGGGGACTTTTACAAGGCATATAAGGACCTACTAGCGCCGCAGTTGATAGAGGTTTATGCCGAGGCCCTCGAGAAACAGATACTGCCCCCCACGCTCCGAGAAGCGGTCATCATTCTCCTTCCCAAACCAGGCAAAGACCCTTCCCTATGCGGATCCTACAGACCTCTATCTTTATTAAACTTAGATTATAAAATCTTAGCCAAGATCATCGCCAACCGCCTATCCCAGTTGATGGAGTTTATTATAGCACCGGTCCAATCAGGCTTCGTCCCCCACCGTTCCACCTCATTAAATCTCAGAACGCTCTTCTCTGTTATCCACAGAATCAACCCGGATGTCCCTGCTGCTGCAATCCTATTAGACGCTGAAAAAGCTTTTGATTCCTTAGAATGGCCCTTTTTCATCTCGGTAATGCGCCGCGTGGGCATGCCCGTGGGATTTATAGCCACCACTGCACTGCTATACAGCCGGCCCACGGCGAGACTTCACCTAAACGGCACACTATCCCGACCCTTTTCACTCTCCCGTGGCACGCGACAAGGCTGCCCACTGTCCCCCCTATTGTTTATCCTGGCTATGGATCCTTCAATTCGCCATTTCCAGGAACGACATAGGCATAGAGGCTTGCAATTCAACACTGGCCCCCTTCTAGTTTCGCTCTATGCAGATGACACCATTCTGTATGTTAGAGATCCCCAGGTAAATTTAGAGCCGCTCATTAGAGAAATACTCAGATTCGGCCGCTTTTCGGGCCTCGGCATAAACTGGCACAAGTCGGTGAACTTTCCTTTAACAACAAGTACAGTTCCGTGGGAATGCGAATTTCCTCTTGATTGGTGCAAAGACTCGGTTAAATATCTGGGCATTCATATCCACCTGGACTCTACCCAGATCCTCCGCTTGAATTACGGACAGGCGGTCTGCACCCTAGAGGCACAAGTGGACAGGTGGCTGCGCTTACCGCTGTCAATTGCCGGCAGAGTCGCGATACTTAAGATGGTAGTGCTCCCGAAATTTTTATATCTTTTTAACAATATTCCCATACCCCTCACGAACGTTTTTTTTTTTAACATTGCGCACACACCTCATCAGGCTGGTTTGGGGAGGCAAGAGAGCGCGCGTCTGCTGGCAGGTACTCACCCTCCCGTATGACAGGGGGGGATATGGCGTCCCGGATCTCCAATTGTATTATTTGGTGGCCCAGTGCAGCTACGCCTATGCATGGTTCCATCCAGATGCCAGGATCCCATTTATCTGCCCGGAGGCAGACTTTGTCCTGCCGGAACGGCTGTCCGCTGTCCTGCCCAAGGGCGTTCCCAGAGACCCTAATGACATACAGACAGTCTCCACTACCAGTTGGGCCTGGGATAGGCTAAAGCGGCTCTCCGGCGCCACCGCATTATATTCCTCTGCACTACCCCTCCCCAACGCCCCCTGGCTGCCAATCACGGGAGAGAAACTGGTGCAACGCACCTTAGCCAAATTCGAAATCACCAAAATGGGAGATTTATACCCAGAGGGACAAATCTTCTCAGTGTCGGACAATGCCCGTTTCCAAGATGTCTCCTTCATGGACAGCTTCGTCCTGGGCCGAATCCGTTCGGCTCTGCGCGCCACACTGCCCAATTATCCCATTGAACCTGACCCGTTCACGCCACTTACAGTGATTATCGAAAGCGAGACGGGTGCTCATCTAATTTCTAAACTATATAAAGCATGTGCGAGCATGAGGCCGGTGGACGATGTCGGGGTCCGCAAAGCATGGGAGCAAGACCTGGGCCGCCCCATCACTGATGAGCAGTGGACAAAGTGTTGCGAAGTAACGAAGGAAGTCTCTCTTAATAGTAGGCACAAACTTCTCCATTTCAAATTCTTACGCCGCACTTACTTTACCCCCGCCAAAGCACACAGATTGGACCCGTCCAGACCACATAACTGCCAGAAATGCGCTGCCCCACACGCGGATTTTGCACACCTCATGTGGACATGTCCTAAACTGCAGGCCTATTGGGAGCAGGTACACAATACCTTAGGAACCATGACTAACTTGACCCTTATTCCTACACCGGAGGTGGCTTTACTAGGCTATAAAGTCAACTTCCCCAAAAAGGTCAGAAGATTTGCAGCCCTCGGACTACTGCTGGCCAAAAGAGAAATTGCTATACTGTGGGGCCGTAAGTCGGTTCCTACTCTGCAGAGTTGGTTACGCATCCTCGCCTACTGTAATACTAACTGCGAGGTCTATGCAAGCATTATGCCTAGCTCGTCCCGCCCTAAAGACATATGGGGCCCCTATCGATCCTATGTAGAGACTTTACGGCAGACCACAAACTCCCAACTGGAGCGAGGCATTGTCCCGGAGGGTGTGGGGTGACGGGTCTCAACCTTTGGGTAATGTGACACTGCATTCTAGGACTCCCCATTTGTGCATCTAATCTGTACACTGCTTGGCTTTTTATGTATGATGGGGCCGGAGATCCAAGGCTGTTGGGATTGCCGAAGGGAGACTAAAGGGTGAAATGGGAGCAAAGGAGGGTAGGGTGATTGTAATGATCTGCAATGTCTGAGCCTCTGATGCCTATTGCCTTGTTGATCCTACAGTACTACAATCTGCTGTCCACATTACTAACTTCACAATGCTGTATTTGACAGTGAACCATCATTTCTGTATATTTTGATATGTGACAAAATGGAAAATAAAGTTTAAAAAAAAAAAAAGTATAAAAGTAGACCCCAGCTGTTGTGCAACATGATTGCTCCTTCTTGCAGAAAGAGAAAACACCACAATGGATTGACACTCTTTTGATTAATATTTATAGAAATGCAAGTCTTCCCATAACGCTTTAGATTTAATGACAAACGATCCATAAAGCTCTGCAAGGATACCAATGGCATCAACAATGGCCAGCATGGTTGGACTTGAAGCACTAATATATAGCCTGCATGTCTAATTTGGTACCCAATTATTCTGGAAGTGCTCTCTCCCTGTAAAAAGCTACCTATCATTTGAGTGGATTTGCATCATTCAGATATTTGCAGGTGTGAAGTCTACAATGGGATGTGCCCATTCAGACTTCAATGGGAATCAATCAGTAGCTACACATTCTCTCCATTCTGCCCTTTGAAACTGAGTTGCATGCTTAAAACAGCTTGTACAAACGTATTGGTTGGAAGTGGTCATGTATGCAGTTTGACGATGAACACAACATGCAAAGCTGTACAAAGAGATTAAAAGAAATTGTTTAGCAAGGATATCTTAGGGACTTGTTCAAGTGTAAATGGGAAAAGATACATTTTATTGCATAAAATGCCAAGGATAACCAGCACCATAAAGGCAGCATGTTTAAGGACTGCGGCTTGATAACAATGTTGCCTGGACTAGGAAAGATGCATTCGCTTCAACAGTCTACAGACCACAAAGCCACGTGCAGCTCCATATCAAGGGATGGTGCCTCAGAATCAAGACACAGGTAACTGCTTTGGGAATTTTAATTGTGCTGCATGCATTAAGTAAGCACATTATAGTGAACCATTTTCTCTTGTCCATTAGCTTTCATATAAATATGGTTTTCTGATGTCATTATAAAATACCCAAAACAGTGTTTTCCATCTCCAGTTTTTAGATGGACTTTCAACATTCAAATGCAAAATTCAGGCAAAAAGTAGCATGCAGTCCAAAATGCAGAAAATAAACTTAGGCTCGGTAAGGACCTTTGTACCTAAATTTTCTTGACAGGCTTGATCCAAAGAATGAGTCCCTACTAAATATGACATCACTGCAAAGTGAAGAAGAAGAAATGGAGATGAGTTGTTGATGGGCAATCGTGCAAATCTGATTGGACGGCAGGCATTTTAGCGACATTCCTCGTGCACATTTGGTAGGTACACGTTCCCCATTGCTGGGTACATGATGAGTGTACATTTTCATGAGACAGTTAGCTGCTAATGTATCTGCAACCGCTATGAGTATTCAGTGACACTGTGCATGCAAATGCCATTAATTCCATGCATAGACATAGGCCAATGCCACAAACATTTGTAAAATGCAATATTCATTAAGAAGGGTAATCATTCTAATAATGTCTGTGTCCTGGTGACAACTGTGTCATAAATGCTTTACAAAATGAGTGCAGCATTTCTTGATTTACAGGTTCTTTTTGTAGCACTCTATATCCGAATGCACTATCAACCATGCCCATATGGCTAAGAAGTCAATCAGCAGATAACAGTTTCCAGAATTAAAGCAAAAAGGGGATAGTGACTTGATTCATTAAAAATATTTGAAACCAGGAACTATAAATATAAGTCTAGCTTAGTAAAATCTTGGGATTACAAAACCATGTCCATGCACATTCATATTTCCGTACATGGTACTCCAATGGCTTGCCTATTGGAAGGTAAAAGCGTTTCAGCATGTAAAATAGGAAATCTAGCTTCTAAGATTTATTTTGCTGATTCTTTAAAGACCAATATACATTTAAAGATATCAACTGAACACAAAGATTATAGGTTTACAGTGTTGAGTGAACATTTCATAAAATGGTTGGCAGAACTTGATTCTCAGTTTGCAACATTACAGTATTTCTGCTAGGCACATGTAACATTCAAATTATGGATACTGATATCCTTATATCTTTTTCTTAAGTATATGTTTTAACAGCACTATAATGATTTAAGGGAATCTCATTATATTTATACTGTCCCTTAAATTTGTAAATCTACACATTCCTTCACTGAAGGTGAGCCAGAGAATCTGTACAGAAAAGTCATCCTATGTGATTGGAAAAGCATCTAGCTAAAGCTATACTATTAGCCATTGGAAACACACCTTGTTGTGTAGACATATAGGCCCTATGGGATTAACTTTCTAGGTACCCAAATACATAGTCAGGCCTACTGGTGACTTCTGTATCCAGAATCTAGTATCTATTAATAATTTAATTGTAAACAATCATGTCATCACATAGGCGATTAAAACCTATGAGACATGGAAAAATAATCCATTAACAAGTCCTACCCTTTCCTGTCATGTTTTCAAAGAAGCCTTTGATCTGCTAGGAATTCCTTATCTCCCAGCAGCCTTGATAGATTTACCTCCACATGAGGAAATATAATTCCTTATTGACGCTATCTCTGGTTGACAAACAAAATCAAATAATTTATCCTCCTAAATCAAGGCAAATGGATTTTTTTTAAATATGTTTAAAGAGTGTTTCTGATATACATGCATTTAAAGAGTTAAAATCAAACTAGGTTTTGCCGCACTTAAAAAAGTTTTGGTTCATAGTTATAATTATGTCTCTCAGCAAATTAAAATATGTTTCTGTAAACCATCAGCTTGCTTTCTGACCCACTGTGCACAGAGAAATGTCTAATTAGTGGATGTTAAAAAACAAATTACAAAACCTTTTCAGTGGGTATTTCAGTCTCACATATAGATAAGTGGAAAACCCAGTATGTAAATTCAGATTCAGAAATGCGGAACCAGCACGCAGAAATGTCACTCATGAAGGAGGAAGATCCACAAAATATGCATATTTTTTTCTCACAGAAGTCATGTAGGGCCTTATTTAAATGTGGATGGGACACACCATTACAAACATGATGGAAGTCCTGTCTACAACATTACAAGTGCATAATAGCCTATGGCATTTGTACTACCGCAGACAGGATACCCGCCACGTTTTGAAGGAGTATCTGGTCTGATACGCTCTAAATAAGGATCCTTGGCAGTCGCGGCGGGTACTAAACGAGGGTGGTAGGGCTGGGGGCAAGGGGAGAATTAAAAAATAAATAGCCCTTACCTTACAAAGCCGCCGATTCTCCTCTATCATCGTCATCATCTGCTTGGTCCAGCCGGAACAGGAAGCAGGCTCCCCTAAGCCAGCATTGTGATTAGTCTGAGCGCCATGGTTCGGCGCTCAGACGGGCAGTGGGAGCCTGTGCATGTTCCCCACCAGGCTGTGCATTACAATCCCGTGGGGAACATGCTAAATGCGCATGACGGTTTGGCCAGCACAGTAGGGCCGCCCAAACCATCATGCACACTTAGTGCACATATTTCCTCCACTCCCTGCTGGCTGCGTTGCCAGCCAAACCCCGCCCGCCCCAAAACCTGCTTCAGCGCGAAAAATAAAATGATAACACAACATCGTGTTGTTATCATTTTATTTTTCCTTATTTGCACTGCTAAAGGCAGTGAGGCGACGCTCCTCCGCCTTAGCGGAGGAGCCGTCACTGATACTTGGGGTGAGCCTAAAGTAGTGTCAGTGTCCTGACCCATGCAAATGAACTGACCACCAACAGAATTTTATCTTTTGGATATTCAGTAACCATAGTGAAGCACAGATCTTTTCTAAACACAAACCAAGATGACTAGGCATTAGTAGGGCAGAAAGTTTTGGAAAGTGCATGCAAATCTCACACAGTTTTGAAGGACTAGTTGTCGTCATTTGTAATACAAGTTTTCCCTGAGAAAAGACGGACACAATAAATAAAGAGATATCACTAGTTTCCTTTGGCTGGCAAACATATTTTCCTCAGTTCTGATAGTCCATGCACATTCAACTGTGACATTACAGGAATAAGTGCACCCAAATACGAGCAATGTAAACCATTCATTAAACTTGACTTTGTGCTCCACCAACCACGAAGAGTCATTACTTGGACTACGGTGACTGAATGGTCTCCAGAGCATCACAGCGACTGAGCCCACTGGGCTTTATATCGGCTTCTTGATGGACTTAATGCCCATGTTTTGCTTTGGAAAAGCTCATTGAAAGAAACACATATCAGCTGGGGCTAAAATGTGCGAAACTTTATTTTTATTAAAACTCTTACTTTGGAAATAATAAGCAGAAGTCATTCATACTTAGATATTATTGTGAACTTCTCGCTAGATATATAGAGTGCTACAAATCTCATCTAGCTGCTATTCAGAAATCTGTGCAATGTAGGGGCACATGTATTCCCTGTGTGCGGAGATTTAATTGTCCATTTATCAGGCCCTTTGATGCACAGTGAAACATTAGATTTGAAAAGAAAGAGTAACAACAAAATAGAAACAAAAAGCAGAACATAAGACTATTACAAAGTAGACTTTACAAAATCGTCGTGAATAATAATGCGTGGGTTAGATGAGAAAGATTTTGAGTTAGTTTTAAGTTAGGTTTAACAGTCAGGGTTAGGTTTATGATTGAGTTAAACGTTAGGGCTAGGGTAAGGACTGGGAAACAGTCAGGTTAACCATAGGTTGTATTAGGATTAAGGTCGTTCTATGGGAGGGATGTAAGAGAAGGTGTTTTGGTTAGGACTGAAGTGAATGTTATTAATAGAACTGGAGTAAAATTTAAGGTTATGTTAATCTTGAAGGTTGGGTTTGGGGCCAGAGATGGTGTAAGGGGGTGTAAGGGATGGCATAAGAAGAAGGTGCAGAAGAATCATGGTAGTTGGAGGAGATGGTGTCGTTTTACCTCCCCTGAAATATAGCTTGGCAAACAGGATGTAAGTGAAAGGGATATGGTTAAAGTTCAGAAAGTAATATATGAGCAATGTTAAGGGTTACTGTATGGCTACATCCATTAAAAAAATTTAATGGCAAAAAATTCTACTTTTACCTCTAATTGTATGTATTTTCTATAGACATACATAAAAGCCACAGCGTTTCACCTCTACTTTTTTATTACTACTTTTTTAAATCTACTTTTTTGTATTCCCACTTTTTACTTTCCATTGTCCCTTCATCATGAGATGTTCTTGTTCTCATTCAGCTGTTAGTATGACAGTCTGACCGAAGTCACACTTCAGATATAAAGTGTTGCCTAAGAATCAGTATATGATTTGCTATCCTTATAACTTGTAGTGAATACTTTTGGATAGAGGTAAATGTCTGTGGTATCTTTTGTGGATACTTCATACACATGACGTATTGGTTATGCAACAAAAAATAGGTAAGATGCAAGATTTTGGTACCGTGATTGCAGTGATACTGTGGCCTATGAAGTTACATGATATGCTGTTCCTATTCTTTGCATTGCAGAATTGAATCTACTTCATATGCATGACAGATGATTGCAATATCTTTGGAACTATTGAATTACTACGAGGACTCCTAGGTAAGGTTAGAGAGTGGTTTGTGAACTGGCATCAGTGAATGTGATATGAAGGGGCATAACATACCCTCTCTTGGATCTCCTAGATTGTTTTATTTTACGTTGATACGGACTGTTGTTAGCGGGATGGATTGCACTTGTGGGTGTTTTTGTGATCAGTTGCACGATGGCTACTCAGCCCTGACCACGGTTTTCATTTTTCATTTGCATGAGTACTGTTAGTGTTATTTCACATAAAAATATAATTGCATGATACATGCACTAGTAATGGAGGTTGCACTCACTTTTATCCTACCGTGGAGATTACTCACATTGGATGAGAATGGCATGGTACTCGGCTCCATACCACCGATAATATGGTGATGGACGTCTGTATTGCAGTGAGTTTTGAGTGAAGATGCTATATTTTTGCTGACTGAAACCATGACGAGGACACACGGGTTGGCTACAGAGTTTTTTCTGGACCTGTTTGGATACACATGAACTGAATGAAAGAACACTGTGCACTTTGGACTGATCAAAACTTAAGAGGAGTCTTTCTTGAACTTTGGCTCTCAGGAGCATATGCAACTGTTGTAGGGAGCATTGCCTCCTAAACGAAGGATTTGGTGGCAACCTTCTCTCCTTGGAGCACCTGTGAGACTAGTGCTTTGGTACACACTACTTGCGCAGGCATATAATCCTGTCACTTGTCTAGATGTAATTTTTTTATTAATTATTTGACACTAAAATGACATGATTCCAATCAGCAGAACTGGACATATGTAATGTTTAAAATTTTAGTTATGTAAAGTGCCGAAAAGCACAAACCATCATTCGTGGTTATCTGGTTGCGCGAGAATGGTTTAAAGTCATAAGTTCAGGCCAATTGCAATGGAGTGTGGGTTAAATACAGAGACCAGGTTAGTCCTGCTGAAAGAGTTACCTTTAAAGTCAAGTGCAAAGAGATCCATTTGTGGTGGAAGGGACTGCGAAGAGCAGGGAGACCATCGCGGATGGTCGTCAATGTAGCACGAAGGCAGCAAATCAGCTGGGTAGTTGCAGGGAGCTTTGGAGCTTGTTTTGTCCCTGTATCTCAAAACAGGAGGTCAGTCTGCTGACCCTTGGAGTCACTTCAAACTGGGATGAAAGGTGCAGATGTCTTCCTTCTCAACAAGCTGGGCAACAGGCCACAGAGCCGTAGGGCAGCAGAGTGGCAGTCTTCTGGCAGTAAAGCAGTACAGCAGTCCTTCTGTAGCATCCACAGGTCCAGGAGTGTACTGAGCGATACCAAAGGGGATGATGGACGGAGCGTTAGAGCAAATCAAACACTCACCCCCAGTCAACTGATCTGGGTTTAATCCATCATCATTCTTTAGCTCACTCCACCACCCCAGTTCAGACATGGCCATATGCAAATCAGTCTGACCCTGTGCCTCATGGGAACAGTCCAGCCTGAACTGCCAAGCCATGTCTTCCCTGGCCCGGAAACAAGCATCCTGGGACCGGTCTCGGTTCATAATCCTCATCAGCCAGGCTATCTTGAATCCAGTGGCAAAGTGAGCAAGGGACCCACGTCTGGGCATACCCTGCCAACTTAGGGCGAACAAAGCGATACCAAATGGGATGATGGACGGAGCGTTAGAGCAAATCAAACACTCCCCCAGTCAACTGATCTGGGTTTAATCCATCATCATTCTTTAGCTCACTCCACCACCCCAGTTCAGACATGGCCATATGCAAATCAGTCTGACCCTGTGCCTCATGGGAACAGTCCAGCTCGAACTGCCAAGCCATGTCTTCCCTGGACCGGAAACAAGCATCCTGGGACCGGTTTCGGGTTCATAACCCTCATCAGCCAGGCTATCTTGAATCCAGTGGCAAAGTGAGCAAGGGACCCACGTCTGGGCATACCCTGCCAACTTAGGGCGAACAAAGCGATACTAAAGGGGATGATGGACGGAGCGTTAGAGCAAATCAAACACTCACCCCAGTCAACTGATCTGGGTTTAATCCATCATCATTCTTTAGCTCACTCCACCACCCCAGTTCAGACATGGCCATATGCAAATCAGTCTGACCCTGTGCCTCATGGGAACAGTCCAGCCCAAACTGCCAAGCCATGTCTTCCCTGGACCGGAAACAAGCATCCTGGGACCGATTTCGGGTTCATAACCCTCATCAGCCAGTGAGCTAAAGAATGATGATGGATTAAACCCAGATCATTTGACTGGGGGTGAGTGTTTGATTTGCTCTAACGCTCCGTCCATCATCCCCTTTGGTATCGCTTTGTTCGCCCTAAGTTGGCAGGGTATGCCCAGACGTGGGTCCCTTGCTCACTTTGCCACTGGATTCAAGATAGCCTGGCTGATGAGGGTTTTGAACCCGAAACCGGTCCCAGGATGCTTGGTTCCGGTCCAGGGAAGACATGGCTTGGCAGTTCGGGCTGGACTGTTCCCATGAGGCACAGGGTCAGACTGATTTGCATATGGCCATGTCTGAACTGGGGTGGTGGAGTGAGCTAAAGAATGATGAATGGATTAAACCCAGATCATTTGACTGGGGGTGAGTGTTTGATTTGCTCTAACGCTCCGTCCATCATCCCCTTTGGTATTGCTTTGTTCGCCCTAAGTTGGCAGGGTATGCCCAGACGTGGGTCCCTTTCTCACTTTGCCACTGGATTCAAGATAGCCTGGCTGATGAGGGTTTTGAACCCGAAACCGGTCCCAGGATGCTTGTTTCCGGTCCAGGGAAGGCATGGCTTGGCAGTTCGGGCTGGACTGTTCCCATGAGGCACAGGGTCAGACTGATTTGCATATGGCCATGTCTGAACTGGGGTGGTGGAGTGAGCTAAAGAATGATGATGGATTAAACCCAGATCATTTGACTGGGGGTGAGTGTTTGATTTGCTCTAACGCTCCGTCCATCATCCCCTTTGCATCGCTTTGTTCGCCCTAAGTTGGCAGGGTATGCCCAGACGTGGGTCCCTTGCTCACTTTGCCACTGGATTCAAGATAGCCTGGCTGATGAGGGTTTTTAACCCGAAACCGGTCCCAGGATGCTTGTTTCCGGTCCAGGGAAGACATGGCTTGGCAGTTCGGGCTGGACTGTTCTCATGAGGCACAGGGTCAGACTGATTTGCATATGGCCATGTCTGAACTGGGGTGGTGGAGTGAGCTAAAGAATGATGATGGATTAAACCCAGATCATTTGACTGGGGGTGAGTGTTTGATTTGCTCTAACGCTCCGTCCATCATCCCCTTTGGTATCGCTTTGTTCGCCCTAAGTTGGCAGGGTATGCCCAGACGTGGGTCCTTTGCTCACTTTGCCACTGGATTCAAGATAGCCTGGCTGATGAGGGTTTTTAACCCGAAACCGGTCCCAGGATGCTTGTTTCCGGTCCAGGGAAGACATGGCTTGGCAGTTCGCGCTGGACTGTTCCCATGAGGCACAGGGTCAGACTGATTTGCATATGGCCATGTCTGAACTGGGGTGGTGGAGTGAGCTAAAGAATGATGATGGATTAAACCCAGATCATTTGACTGGGGGTGAGTGTTTGATTTGCTCTAACGCTCCGTCCATCATCCCCTTTGGTATCGCAGGAGTGTACTGAAGCATTGAGTCTGAGGGGCCAATATTTATATCAGGTGCCCTCTTTGAAGTAGGAGACGTTTCCAAATAATTCCCTTTGATGTCTATGAGGTTTCCTGCCTCCCCTGCCCTGGCTCCAAGCTGGCTGCATAAACAATGTAGTGGTGACAAGTCCTTTGTCTGAAGGCAGGGCACAGCTTATTCAGTTGCAAGTGGGGCTGTGCCCAGCTCCATCCACCCATCCTGCCAGTTAATAGCCCATCCAGGCACACCTAATCCCTATATTGTGTGGCTGTCTGGGAGAAATAAACAAAGTCAACTGCCAACTTCACCCAGTCATGAGACCCAGGACCAGGCTACAGACACCAAATAGTTAGGGCATAAAAATGCCAACTTTAAAAAAAAAGGCATTTTCAAAATTGTAACCTAAAATCTGACTTTACCAATAAAGAGGATTTTTTGTTACAATTTCTAAGACACCAAAAATGAAATTTCTATCTGCTCCCAATTGAAAGTTATCACTTATTAAATACAGTAAGTTAACGAAATGTTATCATATGGGAGAGGTAGGCCTCACAATAGTGAAAAACAAATTTAAGAGTTTTTCACTATCAGCACATGTAAAAAAGTAGATGCCCAACATTTTAAATACAAAGCACCCTGCCCTCTGAGCTGTGTAGGGCCTACCCTAGGGTGACTTAGATGATTAAAAATTGAGGTTTGGGACTGGCAAGAGGTTTATCTTGCCAGGTTGAAATGGCATTTTAAAACTGCACACCCAGGCTGCAGTGGCAAGTATGAGACATGTTTAAAGGGCTACTTAAGTGGGTACCACAATGAGTGCTGCAGTCCCACTAGTAGCATTTAATTTACAGGCCCTGGGTATATGTAATACGACTTTGCTAGGGACTTACAAGTTAATTAAATATGCCAATTGGGTGTTAGCCAATGTTCCAACTTTTAAAGGAAAGAGCACAAGCACTTTGGCACTGGTTAGCAGTGATAAAGTGCACCGAGTCCTAAAGTCACAAAAGACAGTAATCAAAAGCAGGAGTCTGGAATGCAAAAAGTTGGGGGGAAACCTCTGAAACATAGCTCATGGCTCAAAATATGAGCCTGACTCACTCCTATAGATCTTTCGGCCCTGCGGATCCTCAGAGGCATGATATATATACTTAAAGTTTGAACCTTAATTACTCAAAAGTTATTGAATGGATTTAAACCAAATCACACGTATGGACCAAGATCCAGTCTTCTGCCAAATTTGGTGTAATTCCATTTAGCCGTTTTGGCTGTAGCTGTGTCTAATTTTCCTATGGAAAATTGCATGATGACAACGTGTTTTGGGACCCCCCTTTTTCCTCGGCCCAGCTTGACTGCTCACCTAGAAATTTTCCAGAAAGCAAGGTCTGAGGTGCAAAAACATTTTTTTTAAAGATTCAAGAAGATAAGTCAAACTGTGGCAAAGTTATTAGCAAACCAAAAAATGCTTATCCTGCGGAAAGGTAATCTGGCCCAAGCGATAACTTAATTAGAAATCCGAACGCATGGGTGCGTATTTCCGACTAAAAAACACGTTGTTATACGGGTTCTAAAAACATACTTACAAGATAAAAAAAAAAATCCAGTGCTTGAGAGACCGCAATAAGATTTTCTTTCTGAACGGCTGAGTTTGGGTTTGATTCATAAAGATAGGTAACTCGGACCGTGGTTCCTTTTATGGTAGACTCATAGCGACACCTAGTGGCTACCTTTGTAGTCCGTAGGTTACAAGGCAATGGGAACAATCTGATTTGTGCAGGCAATGATGACTGCATGCTCTGAGATTGTTTTCTGCAAACCTATACTAATTTTCACAGCATTTTAGGGCGTCATATTGATACCGATGTGGGCACGGGCACACAGATTTTTCTAAACCAGTTCGAGGAAATCACTAGTAAATTCAGCAAATCCTGTTTTCGGCAGACATGCCTTTTAACTGCAGAGTGCCACAGAAAAGGACACATTTGCTTCGTTGTTGAATACTATAGGTGAATGTACAGATTTCTTCATGCTATCCACCCAAACACGTTTTATTCCTTCAGTAAAGTCTAGGAAAACTCATAAGAATACGTTTCATTTCCTTCATTGTGCTGAACCACTAAAAGCCTTTGCTAAGCGGCATGCAGTGTATATAACGTACTGGAGCTCAGTTAGAAAACATCTTATCACGACCACTGTGGGTCAGTGCAAAAATGCATTTGCACGCATACAATTCCATTTGCCCAGGTTCAGCAGCATTTCTGTGATTTCTGAGCACATGCAATTTGTTGTGATTAATGCAGATGAGCACATTACCGTTTTCATTCCTTACTGCGCATTTAATGACGTTGTACTTAACTGAGAATATAACAAAACATGTTTTGCACTAATTTACAGCATTGTATTTTCAATGAGGTACATTAACGAATGTCCTATTCTGGATATGTTTTAATATGTAAAACGCATATGTAATAGACTATTGCACTATAAGAAGGACCCTGAGCAGTGTAATATTCATAAAGGTAACAGACTGAAAAGCACTGCTTTCAATGAGTGCAAACAATATACCATCAGTAAACAACAACATACATTTTTCACTAACTGGTGGAAAATGCATTATTAACATCTGTGCTGATCACAACCGACGGAATGTGCACACTGATGATTAGTCCTGGAAATCAATGAAACATGACTGCACGTGTGCAAATGGCGACATTTGAACTGGCCAATTATTGCACAAATGTGCATAAAACACAAACTGCACATGTGCAAACGGACGTACAATTGTGTGTGCAAACCAATATTTGTACAAGCGCACACAGATTGATAATTATGCGCATAAATCTCAGGAACACTGCACATGTGCAAACACAGATGCAAACATATGCGCCAAGCAATTTTTTGCACAAGAGCGTGTTGCTCATGCCATGACCCCAGCTCACGTTATAAGACACATGATGAAAAAAGTAACTCCCATGGAGTGCAAGTCTTTCTTTTATCAATGCCATGCTGGAATGTACCACTGTGAATTGAGTATCATTACTGGAATCACCCGTTCCCACCCCGCACTGTCACTCCCCTTCAGTCGTGTGATGTATATGATGAGCGCCCAGGCAGAGGCATGCACCCAGCATGGTAAGAGCTGCTGACCAATGAGGCTGCCCCTTACATCCAAGCCTTCCGGCAAACCCCTGCATGCTAGGATTCTTTGATAGTCATAACGTACCTAGAAGCGCCATCCATCGGGTCTTTTCTTTATGATAAAGAAAAGCAAAAAGAAGAAGAAAACAAGGAAAGGAAAGGACACGTTAAATTGTGCACGTCAGGGACAGGCAGGCACTGTGTTTCATGCGCCGAGGCTCTCTCTCCAGCAGATGTCGCCTGACCATGCACGCCATGCTCGACGTCAGAGTTAAAGCTCTGACGTCGCCTATTACAAGCTTAAAATAGATAAAAGTAACAGCTTAGCATTCTAATATTATATTTCATATGTCTAGTATTACTGCAGAGGACCAACCTATATTACCCCAGCAGAAATACTTATGAGAAAGCCTTTGAGGAATTAATTATCAAATCAGGTTAGGTGATCAGTTCTGTACCATTATGCATAATGCTCATCAATATTCATTTTTTAACCTTCACGTGTATACAAATAATCAAATGACCTTATTTTAAGTACATTAATATTCATTCATTTAATTAGCACAACTAATGCAGAAATACGTTACATTTAATATGTTGAAGAAAAATGCAATGGCATAGTAACTACTCTAATCAGAAAACAAGCCATTTTCATCGAATCCGCTGCATTTAATTTCTTCTGAGTGAAACTCAGTTACAATAATTACTGATGTGATTCCTTGAAACCCGTTAAGGGCTCGTCTGATGATCCTTCGAGATCACCACAACAATTGAACATAGTATTCAGTATTTACATAGCACATGCGGCACGCTGGAGTGCTACTGCCAATAGGCAGTTGCCCCCTTAATTTCCCCCAAGACAGGCACATTAACATATCCACTGTCACCGTCTATTCACGACTTTGCTTCTCTTTGTCACTGAATGTAAAATACAGGTAAACAGCAGCTGGAGCCAGGATTCTGTGCATTCTGATTGGCTGAGTCGATATCAGGCATTCAAATCAGTGAGACATTGATCTCTGAAGGGGTTGATAATACTCAGCTATTAAGTAACTGAAACTGTGTTCTATGTACTGTACTCTAATGCTGTTAATGTGCAGCAACAGGACATGTTAAACTTTTAAATGTTACAAATACCTCATATATAGCTTGTGCTACATGACAACATCCCTCTGTTGTCCTACTTCACTAAAGTATTATCAGCCCTGACCTCCATGCTTACTACCCAATGCCAAATTGGCGATGGCTTCCAGATGTACCGAGGGTGTGCTACCAGAACCCTGGAGGAGAAAGGGGTATCCTTGCTGTCACTTGAGTGTATTAGGGATGTGCCCTTAATGTCCAATCTAGAACAGCAGGCTAAGGCAAGGAGAGAGGATATTGCCTTATGGACAAAGCTGCCCACTTTGGAAATGGGGAACCAGGGGGCATATTAGCAAGACCCACGTTAAAATTATCGCCGTTTTAGCGGCAGGAAACTGCCGCTAAAACGGCGATAATGGGCTTGCTAATATGCGTTATGGAATTCCAATAGAAGCCCAGGTTAGATGTCCTGCACATCTAACCTGGGCTTCTATTGAATTCTATAACGCATATTAGCAAGCCCATTATCGCCGCTTTAGCGGCAGTTTCCTGCCGCTAAAACGGCGATAATTTTAACGTGGGTCTTGCTAATATGCCCCCAGGTTCGAGTCTCAGCGTGAGCTCGACATCCTGTGACTCTGGGCAAAGCATTTAGGGGCATATTAGCAAGACGGGCGATAAAATTATCGCCGTTTTAGCGGCAGGAAACTGCTGCTAAAATGGCGATAATGGGCTTGCTAATATGCGTTATAGAATTCCAATAGAAGCCCAGGTTCTGGTGTGAAGGACATCTAACCTGGGCTTCTATTGGAATTCTATAACGCATATTAGCAAGCCCATTATCGCCGTTTTAGCGGCAGTTTCCTGCCGCTAAAACGGCGATAATTTTAACGTGGGTCTTGCTAATATGCCCCTTAATCTCCCTGCACCTACAAACGTAATGCACCCTTGTGTAATGTAACTGGTGCTCATGTAAAGCACTCCAATACCTTGAGATCGAGTTTGCGCTACGTAAAACTGCAACTCCCCCCAAAAACACCCTTTCATTATCCTGCATCATGCTGCTATCAGGTTAGCAAGGCCAAACCCAAACTAGACAGTTTCTGCACCACTGCTTTTGGTAGCCCACACTTGCTTCAGGCATGAAGACGGTGATGGCACGTGCTAGCTGCCATCAAAGCATCACTGTGGTCAGTCCCACAGAGGGTGCCTTGAAGCCCCTACAGACTTCCCACAGACATGGGACGCAGTCAAGATTCACTTATCGGATCTACCCTGTGATCACCTTCTCACTTGTATCCTTGTGGTTGTGGACCCATGAGCAAGATTATCAATTTTATGCCTTGCAAGGATGTCCAACATTGCACACTTGCATGGCCTTCCCACCTCTATAATACGTGATTGAGATCCGTAGACCATCTCACAGATTCTGCAGACCTTATTCAAACCCTTCAAATACATGTATGAGTTTCTTTCCTTGGCAAGAGACACTGAACAAATAGCCATACTGAACGCACAAATCAAATCACAGAACACTACCTGTGTTTGCTGAGTCCTTGTCAGGTAGAGGATTGCTTACCCCTGCTGTGGTCAGCTGAGTTCACCCACAACCATACACACCACTCCTTCACAGGACTCCCCTCATTTTGTAGCCCCACTGAGTTTCATTTTCAAATGATACCTGAAGTGCAGCCCTGCACTACCTCTGAGAAGGGTTTCCAAAAGCAGATTGATGGATGCTAAGACACACGCTCTACTGAAAGAACATTAGGAAGGGGCTGAATATGCTAACAAATCGTGCTTGGCCTTAACATGCTGGAAAATTCTGCCTCTCCTGGGCAAGATTTCTGCCAGGAGAGACAGGCAGGGATACATTTTCATCAAGAGATATCTCTACCAATGGGCCCTTTTGACAAGAATTCCACCAGTCAAACTCTAAATCATGCCCTAAGTGGTTCACCTACTGATAATTAAAGCAAGGCAGATTGTCTGGAATGGATTGTACGATGACTGAATCTGAAACGATCGCCTTTGGAAGCCACTTTGCCAGCTAGTGAAGGGAACAGAAAGCTGGGATGTGCCCTCTAAAGAAACTGACAGGAGGAAAAAGCGAGATGGCAGAAAAAAACACTGGAAGTCACCAATACAACAACAGCAGGCTGAGAACGAAGAAGGGAAAACAACCGGAAACCTGCGATGCACTGTACAATCTTTCCAGGGCCTTTAAATAGGAAGAATGACCTGGAAGCAATCAGGTGTCAGGAGAGTGTATCCCCCTGAACTTTAAATTGGAAGAGTTCTATAGGGAAACACTGGATGGCTGCCATGATGGATTGGGAAGATATAAAAGAAGCCCTGCCCCCTTATGGCTGTGTAGTACATGCCAGTCAGGAAGCTTGGCAGCTGTTCCCTGGAGTGCCAACCACGGTATCCCCCCTGCTCAGACAGCACCTTGGAGGACCGCCCCCAACAGAGCCAGCATTTCCAGGTAAGTGAGGGCACGACTCACCGCCATGCACAAACCAAGCCGCGGGACACGTTTAGCAGGCGCGTCTCGCTGCAACACCGCAACATGTCCTACGCCATATTCTGCAGTGACGCCTGACGCCCCCCCCCAAAGGACCAGGTTTGTCCAGATGGGAACAAAAGAAAGAACCTACAAAGGAGCCGTGGGGCATGAACTGCAGAGACTGTTTCCCAAGACTGATCACTAATTGGGTAGCCCTGTCAACTGACCAAGAAGTGCAAATTCCCACGCATAATACGAGAATGGCAGATATCTGAGGCTTCAAACTCAGGAGCCCCATGAACAATAACAGGAGGTGGGAGTAATCTAACACGATGGAAATTATCTGGAAAAAGAAGGTTTCAACAGGGAGACATGGGGCAGGTGCCTTGATGGCTCCTTCAATTGTTTGTTCCGGTTTCAGGGAGCCGGGGCCAATCACTGCATATTGTAATGGCGGCTGCAACAACATTTTTTCAGTTTAGACCAGCCAATCAGAGTGATTTGGGTCTGTGGGCCTGAAATGCATGACAGGAGAAACAGCTCTTCATCCAATCAGGTTTGTTTATTGTTTCAAATTTAGTCAGTGGCGGCTCGCAGAGGGAGTGCTGCGGGGCGGTGAGGCGGGGCAGGGGAGGGGCTGGGTGGGGGGGTAGTGGAGTCGGACATACGACGGGCAGGAGTAAGGTAAGTAAATAAATAAATAAAACTATTTACCTTGCGCTCGCTGCATCGCCGAATTGAGGCACACCCTCTTCGGGGGAAAATATCCAGACTCCTCCCTCTATGAGCTTTTAGCAAGAAAGTAAAATGCTTCAGTGGTAAGCCTTGTGGAGCCTTTACTGCCTTGCCATACTGAAGGATTTTGACAACTTAAAAAATACAATAAATCCAAAGGTAAAACTCTGGACCAGGTAAATCTACCCAGCAGCAAGTTAATCTTAGTGGCTACAAAATCCCGCTTTATCCAGTTAGGAGGCTTTTGCTGCCAAAACTAGAGGCTTCAGTATCTAACTTTGAGCGGCCTTTGCCAGCTTCAGCATCCTGCCATGCAGCTCTGAAAAATCAGCCAAAGCAAAAAACTTTGACCTGTGTAACCCACTTGCCTTACCTGACCTCTGCTTCATCGCAGTCTGGAATTGTACCTACATGCCTGTCAACCAAGAACTCTTACTTTCAATCAGTACTTTGTGTTTACCTGGCACTGTTTACCATAAAACCTTAGACCATCAATTTAGCTTATTGATATTATGGATCAAATCTTTTTATTGAGTATGAAATACATATACGGACACCCACTTCCCAGAAGCCAGTGTTTAACAAACTGAAACTAGTCAAATAGGAAGGAAAATTGGGAGCCCCAGGTCTAATTCTACTTAACCTGCCCTCTCACTGATTTCTTATCCCTCTTTACCAGTCAATTCCCTGTTCGCTCAACAGATCACCTATACTAATTCATTTTGCTGTTGTCCTGCCTTAGAACTGGAGTGGGGCTAGTGCTGGAGTGAACATTGAGTTCCCAAATAGAGGGGAGAATGGGAAAGGAAAGGAAGAAAACTCTGCTATTGATTTTAATGGTTTTGGTGTCTTTTTGTCGATTATGTTTTTCTTGAGTTTTCGAAATTGCCTTGGGAATTTTATTGTGTTATGTTCCTCACGTTAAAAAGGTTTGGTATTGCTTGAAAGTATCACATCTTTCTCTGGGAAACTGCCTGCTGCTTGTGCCATTGCAACCAGGGTTAAGCAAAGATTCTCTTAGAAATATGTTGCAATCTAACCAGACTGTGTTCTTTGTTGGTAGTGGTACCCCCTCCAAATGTAGTAACCAAAGCTCTGACACCTACCTATACTGGTTAATAACAATACTGTATTAGTCAATATACTAACTACAAAATATTTATAGGACAATATTTCCGTACACAATATTCTGACATAAGTTCTTGGAGGATATGCTGAAATTGTTTTATAATGTTTTATTTACCATTGACTTAAAGTAAGAGTTTGCCCTCCTGCCAGTTTCCTATGGGGTTATTTTCCTTTTTGAAATAACGTGTGCCCCACTTATTGATTTATATTCATGTTTATGATGTTTTGTTAATCATTTTGTTTTACTTACAGCTACCTATAGTTGAGTATCTTTCACTAATCAGATATTTCATTTGGCAGGAATGAAAGTACAAATAAGCCTGCATATATAATGATCCTCTGTCAGTATCTTTGCACAGTCTTCAGATATTATTCATGAACTGTAGTCTGATGGTTCTGGCCTGTCCTTCTCCATCGTGTTACCTGTCATTTTGCTGTACAGCCTCCACTCCAAGATAACCCTGACATCTGCATATAACCCTATTTCATTATGTTAAGAACCTTTTCACTTTTTGTTGTTCCCAATCCTGTGCTTCCCTTCCCTTGACAAGCTAATTGGCAAAAAGACAGACTAGAACTCGCACATTTGTATTTTAATAAATTGGCATAACAATTTTAAAGTTTGATATTAACCAGTTCCAACTGGATTGGAACTCGTGGTTTTGTAACATGATTTAAAACAGAAACCAGTAAAGGTGCAGCCTGCACCCAGTAATAGTGTCAAGTTTCATATTAAACAAGCTCAAAGGCCCTGTTTAATTCCCTGAGCCTGAGCCTCGAAACAGCAATGGTACATTTTATCTCACTGCATTGGCAGTGCTTACAGGCCACCGACCCTTTGTAGAACATTAGGTTATTAGCTGAAGTGGGTGAGCGCCTCACTCGAGTAAAAACATAGTCCCTGTGCTTAACCCTCTGGTAGCCTGGCACAAAAGCAATCAGGCTTGACTTAGAAACAATGTGTAAAGTGTTTATGCAGCACTTCAAACAGTAATAAAGTAAATGTACAACACAAGAACAATCCCAAACCAATTTAAAGAAATACATTACATTTTAATAAATAAAATGATACCAAAATGACAAACATCCAATATGTAGAAGTTATGACTCATTAAAAGTTCAAGTGAAAATAGCACCAAGAAGCACAAAGCGCCACTTACGGTCACACTAGGCCTGGTCAAATTGAAAAGTTCTGGCTGACCGTGATAGCACGTGGGTCGGATACGGGGGCCAGGTTAGTCCTGGTGGAACATTTACCTTCTCACACAGTACAGTTCCACACAGGAAACCTTAGTCGGTGTTTTGTGTTGGCGGGGGCTGCAAGGAGTTTGCTGTCAGAGCAAAGAGCAGGTCGCTGTTGGTGCGTTGTGTTGGCTGGAGACACGGGCAGTCTTTGTTGATGCTAAGATCCCAGAAACTCTGAATTTTCACCTGGAAGTCAGTTCTTGTAGTTTGCAGGTTGAAGGAATACAGCTTGACACCAGCCTAGGGTCAAGGACCTGTGAGGCACCTCTTGAGGGTCAGGATAAATTTCAGCAGAGCCCGGCATCGGGATCCAGGCAGGTCCAGTTGGTGCTGGTCAGCTGGTCAGTTGCAGGGAGGGCTCTGAAAGCTTGTTGTGTCACTGTAGCTAAAACAGCAGGTCAGCGAACTCACTCATAGAATAACCTTTGGGACCGTGGGTTCAAGGCAAGCAGGTCCAGTCTTCCTTCGTCAGACAATAGGACAGCCCTTCTTCTGAATATTCACAAGTCCAGGAGTGTTCTGATGAGAGGTTCTAAGTTTGCAGCTTTTATACCCAGTGCCAGCCTGTATGTGGGGGATGACCCCTTTGTCTAACCTTCTCTCTTTAATGGGTTTAGCTCCAATCTGTCAAGGGGTACAAGGACAAGAAGGACCAAGCATGATCTGCATTTGCCAGTGACAGGAAAGGCAGCTTCAGAAGTCAGGAAGAAGGTGGGCACGGTCCACAGGCTCCCCTTTGAAACTCAGGAAGAGTTGAGTACAACCCTCCGGGTCATCCAATTCAGGAGAGGAACACCCTTCCTCACACCCAAGACCCTTTTGTCCCCTGTCTGGAACGATTACACATCACACCACAGGCGAGCCATTAAGTCATGTGACCCTGGACACTTGCAGAAAGGTATGTTTGGTTTAGGCAGAAAAATGCCAACTTTGGAAAAATTGCACTTTCCGAATAGTAACTTAAAATCCAACTTTAGAACTAAAGAAGATTTGCAACTACAATTCAAATGAGTGGTAGACGTATTTCTCTAGCTGCTCCCAAACTGAAACTATCACTTAAGTCTAATAAGGTAACGCAGTGTTAGTCTATGGGAGAGGTAGCCTGCAAGACTTATCAGATATATCAGAAACACTGCAAATTTGCTTAGGCTCCCAGTTCCCCAGGGCTTTCATTTTCAAACACTCTGCGTCATTCACAGAGCAATGCCAAAAATATGAAAGAAAAATGCAATCAAACCCCACCGAGAATCCCCCACCTGAGCTTAAAACATCTCCTGTGCATCCAACCAGGAAAGAACAGGCAAGAGAAAAGAATCCCCTTCTTGGTTATGATCCTTGTTAAACTCTCTGTATTTAGTAAACGTACGAAGTTGCTGACTGCAATCTTATCATCGAAATGCATCTGATAGAAATCAGCAATGAAAATCAAACGTATGTTTCCATTCCACAACGTCAGAAGTCACTGTTCAAGAAGACATAGTGGAGAAAAAGGAACAAAAAAGTGAAACTCTAGAAATTAACAAACCAATGTCATTACTGAGAAGAACAACTGTATTTAAGTGATCACTCTGAATTCCACCAAGAGGCCAGGGTCAAAATGGCATCCAGACACAAACTTACAGTGGATTTTAAATCACTTTTCACAATTAAGCCCACAGCGTCAGCAAGTTATCATCTCAGTGTTTGCACCCAAATGACAGATTCAACAAAATAATTTCTGCTTCTTAACTAGTTAGTCTCTCTGATAAATTTATAGGGGGTCATGTGATAAGAAATGACTAACAGGTTGACTTTAATCATGTGGGGTCGTGATTTAATAATTTTAACTTATTAGTCCATGTCCAATTCACTATGCCAAGGGCCAAATCAATGACCAAAAAAGAGAATGATTGCAGTGTTTAAGATTGTTTAAGATCAGTTACAAAGATCGATAGAGTCTGACTCAATGCTTGGAGCTATTCTGAAAAATAGCACTGTATTACTTCCAAAAGATACTTGCCTGAAATATGGAAATGAAATGGTTGATTCGTAAAACCTCCAGGTGGCCACAAGATCCAATCTGTGTGGGTTGGTAGCGTAATACCTCCAGGCAGCCTGAAAGGAGAAAGAGGCATAGGTTTATAGTTTATACTATGAATACAGGTGATTATGGTTCATTTTGACATTTAGGTTTCTTTAGGACTGTGAAGGATCAAAATATGTTATATAAATACACCAATCAAAATCACTTAATTTGAAGTAGGCAGTTAACTGAAATGGCTCTATGAGACTCCTAATATGAGTTAGGTGACACATTATCCTCAGGAGGATACCGCCTCGATCAATCGGGAGTGGGCTTGTGTTGCTGTACTCAGTGTTACTAGGAATGGATCTGCACCTGGTAAAACAACTGAGGTGCCAGGGCAGGCAGTGTGACAAAGGTGAAGCTTGTCCCCCGCCCAACCAGGGCCGGACTGGCCGTAGGGGCACCGGGCATTTCCCCCGTGGGCCGCCAGGGTGGGGCCGGTTTTGGGCCCCTGAGGGGCCGTTTTTGTTACAGGGCCGTTTTTGCAGCATAGCAGCAATATCGGCCCCGTAACAAAATCGGCCGAAACCGGCCCTGGCAAACAGCTCGTCCGCACCCCCAGGGCCGGACTGGCCGTAGGGGCACCAGGCATTTCCCCCGTGGGCCGCCAGGGTGGGGCCGGTTTTGGGCCCCTGAGGGGCCGTTTTTGTTACAGGGCCGTTTTTGCAGCATAGCTGCAATATCGGCACCGTAACAAAATCGGCCGAAACCGGCCCTGGCAAACAGCTCGGCCGAACCCCCGGGGGGGCCGGCCGAGCAGTTTGCCAGGGCCGGTTTTGGTTCCCAGTCCGGCCCTGCGCCCAACCCTTTCTTATAGCACAGAAGCAGTACTCAACATTACCCCAGCAGTCCAATCTCATACCAACAGCACTCTTCCCATCCCACAGACCTGACAAAGAAACCTGCTGTGCCCCCTTTGCGCACATTTACCACCTAATCAGAGCAGGAAGCACCCTGGATACAGGAAAACACGCGTTTTTTAATCCCGGCACACGCGATTATTCCTCATTTTTGGAGGTGTAACTTCTGGTGCCAGAGATTACATCCAGAATTGGTATCTCCCATCCAGCATCTGACCAATTAATTCTCAGTATCCCTTGATGAGGGCCTAGGAGCAGTCCAGAATTTTACTATGTTTTGGTTAACAGATCATGTTTACTCTTGTTAAACTAAGGAAGAGACCATGAGAAAAAGTATGTTACTTTATTTCTATACCTTACATTGTACTCATTTGTGGTTATCTGGGACCATCAATACAAAGCCTATTTCAGCCCTGTTTTAGAAAAGTGTGCATGCTTAACCCACATTGTGAGGACTGCATCAATCCTCATAGTCTTGGTAGACCCTGACAAAACCTGGCATACACCACCTCTGTGAGGACCAGCGTGCTCCAGGGACCAGTCCATGTATTGTGTTTAAGTAAAACAAACACATAAAATGCACTACATGTGCAAAACAAAACAGTCTCTGTATTGGCGGTAACATATTATTTAATGATTTCATTCAAACTTTAAGTCTTATGTCGTAATCATGTCATAATCAGTGGCACTAGTGTTACTAACAGAGCTAATAGGCAATTGTGCCAACACCAATAAATCTCTAATTGGGTGACCTCTGAATTAAGGCTCTTATTCAGCCTTGGGCAAATATGTAACTTCCTTTGGCCCACCTCCAGGCATTCACCCACCACAGGCAGTCACCGGCCATCACTGTCCTCCACTGCAGGGGTGGGGGGGCTGTTATTAGTGAACTGCAGGAAATGTCATTCCTGCCATGCTGATATCCTTGTTCTGCAGCTGGCTCTGGAAGGCAGCTTGGGATAATTTTGCTGATATTACCTTGGCCTGGGGAATATGTGCACGTATGCCATTGATCGGTGTCAGGAGACCTATCAAAGCTGTTCAGTTCCAAGGGGAGCATAGGCATCTTTGATGGTTAACCTTGCTTCCACCTTGGTACCCTGGTATGGTTTATGTCACAGAGAAAAAAGAAGACATTTTCCTTTCACCCTGCCTGATCTGCCATGCTGATCAAATGCTCTCTAGCTCAGCAGGGATATCATTAAATAAAAGAGGGGGTAGATCGCTAGCACACATGACCCAAACCAATCCTGCACTGCTAAACTGTGGTTGGGTGTGGTTGAACCCGTATCTGCACTTCTCAATGAGCTAAGGCCCACTGTCGCAAGGCCACTCATAATCTGAGGCCCCATTTCTGCCTCCTGTGAAAGCACAGATCCGAAGAGGCGGCAGGAGGCCCACCCAACTCCATCTTTACTCTATTTGGCTTCAGTACTCCACACACAAATAACTTCCATGTGGAACTCATATCATTCAATTTAGAGCTTGCCCCTAGTTTGCTTTGCAGAACAACCATGCATTCAGGGAAACATAGTGTAAGACGTCAAACCCGCTGGATGGATAGTCCCATCCTTTCTGCTTTTTGATCCCATGGCTTTTGACTCCATGGCATCTGCTAGAGATTTGCTCAGTTTGCTGTTTACACGGATCTGGCTTGTGAGATGTGAATTATTAGTAATAAAAAATTGTGTGTACACTATGTATCCCTACTTATTCATATGTGTTATGAGGTTGTAGGTTAGTGGATTCTGCCGCCCTATAACTCAACCTCTCATCTAATAATATTCTCCTTAATGTCTATCTTTTGGAAGGTGGCAGTTAAGGGTTTCTTTTTTTATGGAACTAATATCATTTTGGAAATAAAATCCCCAAATATGAATTCTAAAATAACCTTATGATTGAAAATACAATTTGGGGAATATGAGGAGAATTCATAGTACAGTATACAAGTGGTATTTTTAGAAAACTATCTGGAAGGATAAGGCCTGCCTCCTGAAGCAGAACATACCACGTTCCTTTCTGTACCAGTGAGTTTGACAGACATCCTATTGCTCTTGTAGGGGGTGGTGAATGATTTTGATGTGTCAAATTTGGGAAAACTACCAGAGGTAAAGATTATGCTCCTCCTGAAAAGCATGTGAAGGGCTGTAGTTGCTTTGAGGTATTCATACATAAGATAATTCACACAGACCTCCGATGACATCAAATTGCAGTAAAAGGGTATGCTAGTCACCTTTGGGAGAGCCGTGCTCGGTTTAGGGATAACCTCAAGTAGGGTCCCAGCTGGACTGTTTAGCATGTCTGGTTGAATTTCCTCACTTTTGTATACATATTGGAGAGAAAGAAAAATGAAGATTCCATCCACTTGCAGAAGAAAATGAGGAGAGCTGCCTGTTATGCCAGAGTCTCTGTTGTGGTATGAGCAGGGACAGAGGCTAGCCTCCTGATTGGACTCCCAGATTAGGGAGTCAGGTCAGGGACCTGATTTCCAGCTATTATTGAAGCCCTTGTGTAGCCTGTCCTTCAAGATGCCCAACGTCTTCCTACTCGGTAATGTCAATTCACACAGAAGCTATGCAATAAAGAGGTTGCCTTTAGAAGATACAATGGCTGCGGTTTGTAGGTGGAGGACCTCGAAATTAATGACAAATTTAAAGACTAGGAAGGACCTCCCAGGAACTGGAGATCCCCCATCAGAGGTTGAAAGTAAAGCCTGTCCAAGAAGCACAGATGATGGAAAGCATGTATCTTACTGTTTGCCTAAGATGTTTTTGTTGTGATTTGGTGTACTTCGTAAAGCCTTAATCAGTGACTAGTCTGCTGAAGATTTTGAATCTTCACATAAAAAAATTACATTTTAGGATTATCTTCAGATCAGCGGCGGCCGGCTCAGGTAAGCGCTGTGGGGCGGGGCGCAGAAGGAGGAGAAGCCGACAGACGACGATATAGGTATTATTTATTGCCCGGCCGCCGCTGCTTGAGATTCTCTGGTGCCAACGTGTATGCATCTCACTGGTATCCAGTTCCCTACTCATGTATCATTTTCAAGCAGTGTGACCAAGGTTAAGAAGTGGCTTTGTGCCAGGCTGGCCACCGCACACAGGAAAGTGTGAACATATCTATAATCAATAATTATAAACTACTGAAAATTGTCTTTGCCCTTTCCGGACTAATATTAATGTCCATACTGCAGTTTAACCTAATGCAAAAAGTAACAATAACCTCTCACAACAAAATTGACCAAATCTACTGCAGCCAATGTTAAACCTTATGAATAAGGACCGGCACACATAAACCAGGAAGTACATCTCCTTAGCTCACCTACATTCTGGAGACACCTAGGCCCCGATTACGAGACCGCCGCAGTCACACCAAGCATATACAAGTTTCCTCTCCACCACGGTTTTCTTGGCAGTTCCACCCCCATGAAAACTGCGGTGGAGAGGAAACAAAGGGGACCCTGTAGGCCCTGGTGCCTAACGCCCTGTGGATGCACATAGCGGGGCACAACATGTACCCCCCTGTGTAAATGCACACCAGTTCCACCACGGCATGGACTTTACAGTCCATGCAGTGCAGAAACTGTTTTTGGCATTCCTAATGCAGTGCCCGTTTTCAGGGCACCGCCATGGGAATGTAAGAAAAAACCCCACCAGACAGGAGGGAACTCCTAATCTGGCGGGCGGTCTGACCACGGCTTTGGCGGTGTGGCAGCAGGGTGGACCCGGCGCCTCATCGCCAACGTCGTAATCAGGCACTTCGTTTTTAACATAATTGATTCATAAAGGATTTTTCGTTCCGCTTGGTTTTGTGCTGGTACAATTAAGTTAGATCACATCTGAAATAACAGATCCCGGTTAGATTTTGACTATTTAGAATTCAAATACAAGCTGTGATCTCATGGAGAAAAAACATAAAATATTTCGAAAGGAGTAATTAAAAATTGTATTAGCACTCAAGTGTTTGGTCCAACACCATTACATTTTCAGGTACTAAATAGGAAAATATTAGCCACCTTCTGAAGGTCTCAAGTGAGGATAAATCTTTGAGCGCTTTAAAGAATTTATGGGCATAGAATCTAGAGGAACAGATTAAAGATGATTTCTTTTCTCAGATGCTTGATACAAATGTTAACTTCTTGGTCGATCCAGGGATATTCTTAATACAACAAAATATTCTTAATACAAAAATATCAGATGCCATTGAAACTTTTCAGATTGAGGCTTTTTTACATCTATTCCTGAACCTCTATTTTAAATGTGACGACAAATGAGAGCAGCACAATTTGGCGAGACAATTTCAGAATGACATTGCCATGTACCTAATTCTGGATGAGTTTGAAAATAGCATTTTTACTTAACTGTAAGTAAACATTGCATTATTTTTTCCTATGGTGTAGATATAGCACAGTTTTTTAACAAAATTAATTATGACAATTGTTTAGATTTTAAATTAGCTCTAGACATCCACTGTGACCTTCAGGGAGAACTATTGAAAACCGTTAGCAGCTAGAATCAATTGCGCCAGTTCACAAATTCAACCACTGGAGGGCACTGGAGACCGGTGTTAGGAAGATATTCTTCAATAATACCAAATATAATACCACAGTGCAAACCTGGATGAGCTCAGCAGCTGGTTTTCTTCTCTTCTCAAAATGTTTTTGACGGTGCTGTTCCTGAACCTTCAAAGCCAACCCAGATCCCAAAATACCCTTGAAAAAAATCAAATAATATTCACATTACGTACTGTGCACTGGAGAAGAATCAAACTACCACAGAGACCCCTATTCATTGATACATACTCTCAAAGCACGAAAATTCACAGATGCACTAATTCTTGTGCGATGTGTATGCAGAGACTAATCTTTCACCGAAATCACCGACTCACGATACTATAGACACAATACACACAATTTCAAATAAAAACAAACGTGCTTCAATGTTAGCATCGTGTTATTTGAATATATGCATAGATATGTATTTTACAAGCAATACATTTTACTGAACACAATGTTAAAAAAACATATATATATATATTGCACGCAAGCGCATATACATGCACATGTGTAAATTTGATATGGTTTATTCTATTATTATTTTTACATTTTGCTAATTCACTAACGTGAGTATCTAAACTGTGTAACTGGTATGACCCTATGCTGATGATTTATCCGTCTTTTCCTAGTCCAACAAATTCCTAAAGTATGTCTCCTGTGCTTTACACAAAGTGTAAGGTAAAGAAATTGCGCCACTTCAACAATTATCTTGAATTTTCATTTATTTTCTCATAAATGTTTTTTCTCGGACATGTCACATCTTTGTGCAGAGGGGAGGGACCGGAATATGTGACGTCACAACGCGATCAAAATGATCGCGGTACGTTACACCGCAGTTTTTACAACGCAAGTCGTTACAACGACTTGCAGTGGAGGGCGCTGGTTTTAGGAATAGTATGATTTACTATTCCAACACCAGTCTACGTACAGTAGGGAAGGTGTTGGAATAGTAAATCATACTATTCCTTAGGTTAGAGCGCCATCCAGCGCAAGTCGTTGTAACGACTTGCGTTGTAATACCCGCGATGTAAAGGCATTGCGATGCAATGCCCGCGTGGTAATGGATGTCTCCCCTTTTATACTTTGGGAGAGTTGGAGTGGCCTTACTACTAACAGGTTATCTTCGTTACTCCTAATCTGGGTCTTCCTCGTCACATTCTTAACTAAATCAGCAGAAGTTCACCCGGAAGACAGGTTGAGTTTGCTGTTGCTACCCAAAATACTTTTATTTTTACAAACAATTGTCCCTTTTTTCTTTCTATTATATGCCTGCATCCTATCCTCCCCATAAACCCCTTCTTGACCTTTGTTAGTCCAGGTCACACCATGCTTTACCTGTCAATAGAGAGGAAGTGGAGAGGAAGTCGTGAGAATGCAACAAGGAATAATTCTCTCCATACCCCGGTGTTTCTTACCACCTTCCTCACTTCATGAGGGTTCACAAAGTCAATAACCATCTGCTGACAGCTCATTACAAGAGAGTAAGACCAAGATACCATACTGCTTAAATGTTTGCATTGGGGACAACCAGTAAATGCTTCAGAAACAACCTCAAGCGCCAAGCAGAACTCGTTCTGCCAAATTGCCAAGTTGGGAACTTTCCACAGAAATATTGTTAGTGCTGGGCAAAAGTGTGAGGGCAAGACCATATAGCTGCCCTACAACTCACTGACAAAGATGCTTATTTTGACTTTGGCCACAACCCCTCTGGTTGAATGTCCACTGATGCCCAAAGGTGCCACTTACTGACTTTAGTGGCAGGCAGCTTCTGACTACGGGGTTGGGCAAATTTCTTTTTCATAATCTGCAGTAAGCGGATGTGAAACTTTGGGCAATTTGCTAGTTCTCGCTGGTTTCGAATCATCCGGCCCCGAATTTTTAAAAAAGTGCAATGCAGACAGAATGCCCTGCACAAAAATACCTCATTCATTGCAGGAGTCAGACAATGTAATTACCTCAATGGTAATTACATTAGGGTAATTACACTGCTCACCCCCATCAGTGCATGAAAGCAAGTCCTGATGTGCAGCACCTGTCGGCCAGATTGCCAGCAGGACCCTGCATAGGCACTTCACACAGACTTCCTGAAGAGGAAATTCACTTCAAGTGCACTGTCAGAGGTCCGGCAATGTACTTACTTTAATGCAACTATCACTAACTTAAATACATCACCGGGCCACTTACAGTGCTCCTAAAAGCACCTATGTTTGATTTTTTTCCCCACTCAGGAATGATTAAAGTAACTCTGATTTCGATCTGCTGTCAGAAATAAAATGGCAAATTTATCATCCTTCGAAATTCCTATGAATACTTTGCCCACCCCTGCTTCCGAAGCTTTCTTCTACCCACAAATGTGATCAACCTGGACTCAGAATATCTAAAAGAGGATGTGAGCTGTAAAACAAAATGGATAACGCTATTTACACATTTATCAAACCTCGGGCTTTGTCTATCATGAAGGAAGATTTAGAACAAAACCTGATAATACAATTTCTTGCTCTACATGCATTTTGACAGTTGTTGGTTGAAAACCTGGACAAGGTGAAAAAATAACAATTCTGAAGAATCTTAAGGTATGAACCATCTATCATCAAGGCCCTTCGTTCCAGCCTATGTCTTGCTTCACAAGTGGGGGAGGGCCACACTGGTCAGTCAGACTGCTTTCTACAAAGGGAAGACAGCCAAGCTGGTGGCAAAGGGTAAGAGTGACGCAGCAAAACAAAATGGATAAATATGCTGTGACCATGACTGCACAAGAGTTCAGCCTTCCTGTCAGAGGTGACAGTGATAAACATTTGGGGGACACAAACGGGGTGATGGATCACTAACAGACATAATTACAGCAATTCAAAGAACGAAAGACGCACCAGAGCTCAAAATAGACTCTGTCACCATAGATGTCACTCTCCTGAGAGCAGACATACATAAAGTCAGCAACCGTATAACATGCACAAAACAATCACTGGCTACTGTAGCAGGACTCCAAATCACTCAGAACAACAGTATACCAACTCACCAGAGATGATGTATTCATGATTGCGAGTCTGGAAGACTACGAGGGGGGTGCAAGACAAAATAATATCAGAGTGGTGGGAGTGTCGGAAAGGGCAGAGGGGCCCATTGTGGAACTGTTTCTGAAATATGATATTTGCTTTGGCACTGGAACCCCTAGCCGGGTGGGTCAGAAGTGACCTGCTTATCCAAGGGCTGAAATGGGCAAGCACATGGGAAGAAAAAATATCACTTTACAAATACTATATTTTGCTCTATGAAGCTGACCCTGAGCTAACAGTCCAGGGGATCCTGCAAGTGTTCAAAATCTTTGGTAGCTACTCCGGATGCACTATAAACCAGGGTAAATCCATACCTTCCACCTGATTGCGTGCTGCCTCTAAGGCTTGAGGGATTTTAATATCTTGCCATCTACATAACTCTACATACCTCAGCACCGAAACAGATTCCTTGCGGAAAACATGTACCATCTGCTAGACAGATTCAAGCAAGAAAACACTGGCCGACATTGCAGCTGTTGCTGAAGGGCAGAGTGGTGCTATTCAAAATTATGGCCCTACCTAGATTCTTATATGCCCTGCAGAACACCCCATACTGTGTACCTGCTGATTTTTTTACGAAACTGTATGCTGAACTGAGGCTACACCTGTGGAATGGAGCCTCCAGCGCATTGCACTCAACAAGCTATCAAGGAGGTTATATGATGGAGGGATAATACCTGCCAAAAAGTACTACTGGGCTGCACAAGATAAACAAGCAATCAGGGGAGACAGCCATGCTATGGGCACTAGGGGCTTTCCTGCACCACTATACAAGCCCCAGCGCCTGGGGACGCTGCCGTTCCACACTGGCACAGTGATTCCTGTGTAGAGAGAAGCAATGGCATATCTGGGATGGAAAAACACTCTCACAAAACAAACCCCAATTTGGGACAGAGATGTACTGAAATTAGCCCTACTTTTGGAAAGCTAAGCACTCAGCCTTCAGGGCATCAAAAGGAGACATATCAGAGTTGAACTTGGAAGGTGAAGCAACAAAAATGGACTTAAGAATCCCAGAAGCATAACAGGAGGAATGTCAGATATCCGTTATTTGTCCACAGGGTGGCACTCATGTAGGCCCATTGAGGTTCTTCCTTTAGACCTGACCATGCTAGAAAATTCTTCAACACACAGCACACCTACTCAACATTGTGTTCCGGTCTTAGTTTTCCCTTTACCATCACATGTAGTCCCTCCTGTTGCCAAAACTTGCCCCTATCATGTCCTAGTAGTGGTACTCCATTTTGCATCATGATTCCTGATTTCTGCAGATACACTGACTCATTCAGACATGCTCCAATGGCGTGTCTTACTCAACTCCATTCTGCACTCTGTGTCTGGGTTCCCCGTTCTCCTCCTTATGCCAGCTGACTGCCACAGACTTCCCTTCTCCATGCTCCTCTATAGCCTTCCCGTCATTGACGGTTCACTGATACCCTGCACCTAGTTGATGACCAACACCTGGCTCAGTCTTTGCACCTGTGCTCCTCCCCTTTGCTTCCAGGTATTCCTGTCCAGGAAGCACAGTATGCAGTGGGTCCCAATAGTCTTTTCTGCTAAAACCCCACTCGTTCTCATTTCCTGTTGCTGCTGTGATCCCAGGCTTTTCCTGGATTCCTTGTACCTTGAATCCCCTTTGTGTCTTACTCCCTACTCTCTGTTTTGCTGTTTGGTCTGCCCTACTCCTGTTCCTTATTGTTGCTGCATCTCTGTCCCTCCTTTTACCAGTGGAACTAGTTCTGTCTGCACGCTCCCTACCTCCCCCTGTGGTGTGCAGATTCTTGGTCTTGAATTCTTGTTCCTTACTTTGTGCATTTTGTTGCAGTCCTGCCCCTGTTTGTTTGTAGCTTCCCTTCCTTGGATTTTCTGCTCCCATTCCCACAGACTCTGATTTCAGTCATGGCCCTATTTCTTGAATCTGGCCCTGCTTTATCCTGAGCTCAGTTCCTGTTGTCAGTGTTCCTATGTCCAGGGGGCCCCCTCAGCACATTACCCTGGCCTGAGAGCTCCTAAGTGAGTCTGGAGGGGCCCTCTATGTACTTTGCAGGGGGGGAGGGGGCTCAAGTTTCGTTAAGCCACTGCTAAATAGTTTACCCTTATTTGCTCAAATGCTCATGCAGCACACCTCCACTCCTACTGTGAAGCGGTATTTAACGGAAACACAGGTTTTTTTTTTAACTTGTTTTTGTTTCGGAGTATACAGCATCAGTACAGATTTTTATCACACGTAATCATTGTGCGTAAAAGATGTCGTGCAAAGTACAATACATGGGTTTAAGTTCCCTCCCCGGAGCTACAGTGCCCCCGGGACAATCCGGGTCAAAGGATGCACAGGTTGAATGATAAATCTCTAGCTAAATGTTTTCACACCCACACTAGACAGTTCTAACCAAGATCTGTGATCTGGACATATTTATAGGACTAGGGCAGGAGGCCCACCTGTTATAGGGAAGTGTCACAGTGCAGGAAAGGCGCCCTTCCTGTCTAAGTAGAGATCCTTCTCTGTCTTTAAGACCTATCACATTTTAGCCAAAACGGGCTCAGTAATAACGTGTGGCTTCAGTAAATACAAGAATTGGCAATGCCACTGAGTTTGGCATTTGTACAGCGCATGCACACATGAAGTTAAACACACGACCCATCAATCAACGAAGTAAACTAGGAGACAGACAGACACATCTGTGTTTTCGCAGGCAAGCATCTGTACACAAAGAATTCGTGACATGCTACCACTTGTACACACAGATCGAAAGACTTGTGTTATGTTGTGTTGGTGCTTGGATAGCGCTATGAGCTGTTTTTAGGCCAGATCACGGAGCTAAATGTGAAATAGTGTAGCAATGAGGGAACAAGCCTGAAGGAATAAGCACAGAGCTTTAAGAGTGGCAGCATCTTCCCCAAAAAAACCGTGGTAGTTGGTAGACTAAGCTAAAGGTTAGTAGGAGGAAGCAGGTAAAACAAAGCTGGCCGTAAGGGAGAGGTGGAGGGGCAAGTGAAGGGAGGCAGGAATGAAAGGATGTTATAGAGATGTCTGGGCGCGTCTGTAAGAGCCAGATACCTCTGTCTACAAACCTGCACACAGACAACGTACAGAGAGAGCCACACAACACAGATATGCTCAGACGGCACACACAGAGATGGAGGATAAGTTGGACCCTGTGTATTCAGTCGGATCTTTCCCTGTATAAATCATTGTTATTAGATTTGTGGGTTAATTGAAGCAAAACAAAACTACAACATAACGCATTTTCTCAAGCAAAGATAAGGAGCAAGAAAATAGTACCCAGAATTCATAGATCAAGCTGTCTAAAATGTATTTATTTCATAGTCATAGATTCAGCATAAGGGCATCTTGACATTTCACAAGATGAGAACATTCAAGAAAATTCAACGCAACCAAGGTCTTTTACTGTGTTAAAAATACACAATCATGATTCTTATTTTATTAATTCTGCGGTGGCATAAGGTATATGTTGTTGTCTACACATCTTTTAACAAGTCTTTTCATGTTAGTACCATGCATAGTTATCTGCTTGATTATTTGGCTTTGTGACAAATGTTTTCATGTAATCAAGCACTTAAATGCACACATTATTGACCCCCGCATACAGTTTGAGAAGTGGCGGAATGAAAGTGCCAGGTACTGGAACACAAGATTCTTCTACAAGTGCCAATAGCCTGCCAATGAAAAGACCAGACGATGAATTAGCTGGTAAAAGATATTAAAGCTATTCCTTAACCATAATACTTGCACACCTCTCCATATATACTGATTGCAAAGCAGATTTGCAGACGAGCCATCAATCCCTTCTTGCTGAATATTGCATGTAGTAGCCACCCATGAATAACATGAGCCATCACAGTAAACCTAACACGTATAAAGGTGAGAGGACAGCCCTCTAACTCCATCATCTTGAAAAGAGTGGCTCACTTGTACCTTCAGTTGCTTATTCACGTGCCCTGGTCCTGTCCTTGGAAATCCCCACTTGTCAGATGCAACTGAGGTCCTACTCAGGGCCACTAAAGTCCCTAGAAAGATGCATCTCTGCCTGACAGAGCTCCCATCCCTCTAGTCGTGCAATGGAAACTGTGACTACACCCAAGTGTGGCATGCATTTAAACAACGCAGACTTTGCAAAGTGCAGTTTCTACTTGGCCTGATCCCAGCATCTGATTGTGGAGCAGTGAGTACTCAGAAAAGGAGGCAGTTGAAGAAGGTGATCGCTTATAGTAGACATCTGTGCCTTCTAGGATGCGCAAGGCACCTGTCACCCATCCCACACCACCCAGAGGGGGGACACAGTGAAGCTCTATGGAAGTCCCAAGAGGCACACAGAACATAACACTCTCGATGGTCCAACTTTACAGAACTGGGAAGCTCACTCGCTTCCTTGAGATCTTCAGTAATACATGAAACAACAGTGACTGCACTTGGCTTTGCAGATGTCAATTCCATCAAGTGCAAGTCTCTGTGAAAAACAATGTTCTATTGGAAAGCAAAACAATGAGAACTCTATACTGTCTGGATCGGCTACGCAAATGTACTGAAAGGTACAATACTGAGTTTACTTACAGCAGGTAAGGCAAAAAAGGACACTCCTACGAGAGAAAATGTAGCAGCTATCAAGCGTCCTTCCCACGTCTTGGGGGTTTTGTCACCATAGCCGATTGTAGCAAGAGTAATCTGTGGAGAGAAGATTGTCTACATTCATTTCATGAGGAAATTGGAATACTGGGGCAAAATGCAGGTCAAAACAATGACACTAAAAATCATTCTTTGGCAAGGAAGGAAGCCTGCTCATCTTTCGCCTTATGCTGAACACCACATACTATGCGTTGTCTCCAGAATTATGTATGCTTTCCATTAGCCATCTTAATTTTTTTAATATAGTAGTAAAAGTTTAAAAATTACAATATTAGACAAATACCATGATTGCGTTTCTTAGCATTTCATACAACTTATAATGACATCCTTAAATACGGTCAACCTTTCCAGAAACATTTTTAGATTGATAATGCAATTCTAACATTTACATTCCTCCAATGTTCGGCTATGCCAAGTGTTTACACTAAAGCGCTCTTAGGAATAACATTGTTATGGCTATTTTTGTGAGCTGACTGTAGAATAGTCCAAGAGAGGGACTGTGATTTTGCAGCGACTCTAAGGCCACGAACATGTTCAACTACTCTAAACACCCCCTTCAGAATTCTGACAAAGATGGAAAAATAAAACACAATTATAGCGTTGTGTCCAAGAGCCAATATGTCCATAGATTGTTTTTCTATCTGCACAAGAGAATAGTAGGGCGCCCAAATCAAAGCAGGAGCTTGACCACAGCAAAAAGGGCAGAATCGTCACTGATAAAAGTTCACTATAAGTCACCTGTTGAAGATATTAATCCTATACTTTGAAATTTTATGTAATGGAGTGATGAAAATTGGTTTATTTTTAGAAATTCACTATATAAAATGGAGCCCTTGTGATTATTTTTAGACTATTTATTGTTCAACAATGGTGAACAGTGCCATAAACATCTTAATGTCTATGGCACTCTTCACCATTGTTGAAAAATAATTAGTCTCAAAATGATCACAAGGGCTCCACTGATGTTAATCAAAATTGTACACTAGCATAAAATAATCAATCAACTTCACATAATGGTTATTACATGCTTGAATTTTTTTATTTTTACTTTATTTGACTGTGGGTTGTTGGTTGACTAGGGTGTGAGCCGTGGTCAAGCAGCAACCACAATCCTTGTCAGGGTAAGACACAATCCAACCCCAGTAAGGCACAAGCCAACCCCAAATTAACCTGTGCTCAACCTTCTGGTACGTTGGCACAGAGCAGTCAGGCTTAACTTAGGGGCAATGTGTAAAGTATTTGTGCAACACTTCACACGGTAACACAGTGAAAAAAGGATTCCACACCAAGTTAGAAAAATTGAGTAAAATGTAATAAATAAAACAAGACCATAACAACAAACATTCAATCAGTAGAATCGGAGATATTCACTTAAAAAGATTTTAGTACAAATAGCACCAAAAGGCATAAAGTGTCATCTGTGGATCTATGATCACGCCGGACCGGGACAAAGTCACAAGTTCAGGCCGACCATGATGGAGCGCAAGTTGGCTACAAGGACCCAGTTAGGCCCACTGAACACAGTACCTTAAATCCTGGTTTGCAGGGCCTTGCGAGGATCCTCGTCGAAGATGCATCGATCAACCAAAACGATGCATCAGTTTAAAGATGCAGCAAGGCTGCGGTGCGATGTCCTGTTGTGTTGTCATCGAGGATACGGTTGATGGGGCTTGTGATGTGAACTTCGGCGTCCAGGATGCTGTGCGAAGTCAGGGTGATGCATCGGTCCCAAGGAGCTGCGAGGCTGCCTCGCAGAGTCTGTCATCATCGTCAAAGCTGCCGTCGAAGACGGATGCGAGGGCCTTTGACGAGGATGTGTCACGCAGTCGGGGAGATGCATCGGTTCCAAAGACCGGCGATGCAACACGGGTCTTTGTGACGGGTCCAGTCCATCTAGCATCAGTGATGCGTCGGCTCTGCTCAGGTTTGCGAGCAGAAGAGGAGATGTGTTGGTTCCGCTGGATCCACAGAGGCTGGAAAGCACCTTAGGTCCACTGTCAAGGGTCCAGGACTGGGGTGGCACCACTTGGCAGTGTAGACTCCCAGATGGCAGAGTCTAGGTGCAGGTGAAAGGTTGTTGGAGCCTTCTGTCCCTGAGGCTCAAGTCAGGAGGCCAGCCAACTAGCCCTTGGAGTCACTCTGGGCTTCTGGGTTCAGGAGATGTAGGTCCAGTCCTTCTCACACGGACAGGAGGGCAGCAGGTCAAAAGTAGTCAAACTTCAAAGGAAAGCCTTTGTAGTGCACAAGACCCTGCCTTTCCCGGACCTGGCTCCAGACACACTACAGAGAGGTGGAGAAAGCTTTGTTTGAGGACAGGCTCAGCCCTATTCAGGTGTCAGTGACAACTCCTCCCACCACTCTAGCTCAGGAAGGCCCATTAGCCTGTTGATGGTCCATCAGGATATGCAAGGCACGCCTCAACTCCCTTTGTGTGACTGTCTATAGTGAATGAACTAGAGCCCAACTCTCATCCTAACCCAGACATGGATTCTACAGACAGGCAGAGGCACAGAATGGGTAAGCAAGAAAATGTCCACTTTCTGAAAGTGGCATTTTCCAATATGCAATTTAAAAACCAACTTCACCAAAAGATGTATTTTTAAATTGTGAGTGCAGAGACCCTAAACCCCCAAATCTCTATCTTCTCCCAATGGAAATGTAAACTTAGTAAAGATATGTAAAGATATCTCAAGGCAATCCGTATGTTACCCAGTAGGAGAGATAGTCCTTGCAATAGTGAACATTTTTTTAGCAGTATTTCACTATTAGGACATGTAAAACACAACAGCACATGCCCTACCTTTTAAATACACTGCACCCTGCCCATAGAGCTCCTTTGGGCCTTTAGGGGTGACATACATGTAGTAAAAGAGAAGGTTTGGGCCTGGCAAGTGGGTGCACAGGTCAAAATGGCGGTTCAAAACTGCGCACAAAGACACTACAGTGGCAGGTCTGAGATATGTTTGCAGGGCAACTCGTGGGTGGCACAATCACTGCTGCAGGCCCACTAGTCTGTTCATACAACATGTGCCTCCCAGACCATAAATTATAATCGATTTACAAAACTAGGAACCTGTATCTTGTTCCTATTGGTGTCCATAAATGGGTTATCTTTTATAAAACTTTTTAAGTTTAGTTGCTATCCCGAACTTTTCATTCTAAAAAAACTTTTTTTAGACTTGCGATCACTTGCAGTTTGTTTTTTTACTGTTTAGAGGTATGTACATTTTTGCTGTTTCAGATTATATACATTTTTACACACACATGGACACATTAATTTACAAATTGCTCCACAAAGACATAATTAATTTACAGGTTACACCATAAAGACATCAAACGACTGTGTTTTACACGCCATGTTTGGCTTTGACGTATGCACAACAAATTAATTGGACAAATAATACATTTGGGGGGACACAAATTAACGGACAATACAATAAAACAATAGTTGTCTACAGGACATATTTACAAACTCCTCACACCTCATTATTTTTGAGGATAAATCTACAATGTCGCAACCTTCTGTTGTTGTGACCTAACTGGTGTCCTTAGGGAGATTTAACTTGGGACCTATGCCTGGGTCCTCTTTCTAATTTGATTGTCCCTATTACTCTGGGGCCCTATAGAGGTCAGAGTTCTACTAATCTTTCGGGGTAAGTTCCCAACTTGCTTCTCCCGTGGTGCGTTTTCACTATGCACTGTGAATGACAATGAATGAAAACTCTTGGCCTCAAAAAGATTTGCGCCGACGCGTTTCGACCTTCGGAAGTGGGCCTGTGTTGTTGATTAGAAGATGGTCTTTTTCAGGGCAGGTGTTTTCTTAGGACCCGTTTACCTGGTTTGTGGGGATACTTCTTTTGATAAGTGTTGAGCTGGTCCCCTCATGGGGTCCTATCTTAATGTATATGCCTCACCATGTTTATGGGGCTGTGGAATGTTCTGGTGGCGGCAACTAAAGCTTTTCTGATGATTTCTGTAACTACGCCTGGCTGCCTTGTTACGCGCTATTCCTTCCAACGGCTGTGGGGCTGTGAGGCCTCTCTGCCTCTCCGTAGTCGTGTTCGTAGCCAGTGAGGAGCCAAACGCTTTTAGCGTCCTTTTTACTTGTTAGTAGCATTTGATTTACAGGCCCTGTGCACACCTGGTGCACTTTACTAGGGACCTACTAATAAATCAATATGCCAATCATGGATGAACCAATCACTAATACAATTTACACAGGGAGCACTTGCACTCTAGCACTGGTCAGCAGTGGTAAAGTGTCCAGAGTCCTAAAACCAGCAAAAACAGGTCAGAAAAAATAGGAAGAAGAAGGCAACATTTTTGGGAATAACCCCACAAAAAGGGCCAGGCCCACCATTTAGCACATGATCAGTTTTTTCATTTTGCATAGTATTTGTGTCCACAGTCTGTGAGTTTGTCTCTCCATCCCAGGACCATTGAGGATAAACCACCAGAGACACTTTTCTTGGATTTCACATTGCCTAATATTCACATAAGCCCACATAACTGTATACATAGTAATGTAACTACTAAATGAACTCTATAACTTTTTAACAGCACCTTGAGTGATGGGCTAGTGCACAGTGAAGACCTATCCTGTTTAGCTGATTTTCCGCTCAACTCTACGTATAACCCTTTGGGAGAGTATGTTCAGTTGTTTGAAGCCTTGCAAACCCTCCAAAGAATACTTGAATCCATTTTGATTCTTTTTGAAAAAACAACTATTAATTCAGATCAGAATCTTGGAATACAAACAGCAATATCAAAATCACTCATTATTCATGTTAGTGTGTTTCTGTCACCTGCGAAAATTAATAAGCAAACAGAAAAAGCAAAAAGTTTAACAGAGGATGTCAAAATTAGGTCGGAGCATAAATACCAAATAAAGACGAGGGCAACCCGGACAGGGAAAGGAAGAGTATATCATAAACCTAAAAAGGATGAAGGTACAATCTATTCCTTACGTAAGTTATTCTTCGAAGATTTTTAAGAGTATAATCTGGAGTTAAACACATCTTCTCTCAGCTGATTTCCAATTTTTAACAAATGTAACAGTAAAGGGATTAAAAAAAGACATAAATAGAAGTACAAGTAGGTCCATTGAGCGAAAATACTCTTCCCCGAGAGTGGCATGATCTGTTAAAATCAGAAAAGGTGGTAAACAGAAAAAAGTCAAGCGTAGAATCACCTAGAACATTTATAATTGCATAAAATTTGAACCCCAGTTATTAAGCAGTATAAGCCCTGAGAATAATGGAATAAATTCAAATAATATTCCCCTCAGCGAAATATAAGGAGTGCACTTACAGCCTGAATTTCCCCCTGTTTCTTCAGAAGAATTTCCATCAGAGTTAAATCCACAAGCCCCAGAATTTATACTAAATCACACAAATGCCGAGGCACACTGAGTTTTAATCCAAGCCAGTGAAGCTAGCTGTTGTCATCGGTCACGATATAGTTGAAGATCACAGATCAATTCACGATTTTCTTTGTTTTATTCTTTATTAATCTTTTTAGAAAAATATATACAAACAGCCGACACGTGTTTCGTCCAAAGGACTTTTTCAAGGCTGCAAACAACATATAAACATACAATTAAAATGCATTAAAATTAAAACCACCAATAAAAAAGTTATCACAAATTCCATGTTTCATAGAGGGGCTAGTATCAAACAATAAATATACCAATACATACACTTAAGTATAAACCATATGTCATACAAATTATTTATACATTAAAGATGTTTTCTTTCTCAGATGTTTAATTTATTTAAAACAACACCATATTCTTATTCATGATGTGAATACAATTAATAAGAAACACCATCGTTATGCAAAAAAATCTAATACTTCTAAATAATCACTCATACACAAACCACCACCAAACACCCAGTATGTAGTGCTCTTGTATAAAGAATCTACCACCAAAAAGATATCATGCATATATGTAGCTCCTCCATCTCACCCAATATGTATAAATATCTCCAATATTAACTCCGTGATCAAAAATATGAAGATCTGATGGTACGTAGAGATTCCATGTCATATCTCTACTAATACGACCAGCTGTGTGAATCCGTTTTTTACTCCAATCATTACTTAGAAAAGGTCATGATAAACCTACAAATACCAAAGTATCCGTTACTTATAGTCTTCAACTCACAATAGTCTCACAGCAATTTATATGATACTCAATATAGCTGACAAAGTAATAAATATCACCAATGATACTGGACGTGTTATTTAACAATCCATACAAGATCTTACAACCATGAAATAATCCAACCCGTAGCAATAGGAGCAATATTCTGCGTTTTGTGAATACTTTAGGAACTCCAGTTCCACACCAGAACACAGATGACAGCTATATATACAGGCTCCACTAAACACAAAATACGTAAAACCAAAACGAAGGGAGTCTTGGATTGCAAATTACAACTACTAAAAATCGCACCAACTATATTCTGAGATTTTAAATGGAGAGTATTATATCTCCCTCTTAGCTAATAATGCCAAAGCCCAAGAAGAACCAGAAGATGAAAAATACGCATATACCATTTATACGTTCTAAGAACTTTTGTAATGGCAATACCATACCAAAATAGCTATGCGTTCAAAATACAAAATTAGATAATTACAAGAGTAGCACACAACGAAAAATACTATCGCCACGCTAATAGCCACATCACGTACCTTTCTCTCTATGCTCCTTCTCGCAAACGGCGTGAATACGAAATGTGTTACTGCGCCCGACTCATGTTTTAAACAGTCGGCGCAAATCATAGAGATAGAAAAAGGAATGGCATATCAAGCGTCCCTCATAGTCAAGCGCCATCTTGGAATAGTAAAATAAAACTTTATGTCCCTGCCGCACACTTAATAATGATACGAGTACAACGACAGCAATATAATAACTGTCGTATCCTGCATGTTTAATGCGTGTCACCGATAGGTATTACTTGTAAATCAACTCACATCAACTGTTGTGTCCCTTACATAAAACATGGACATCCTCTTATTTTGAATCTACACTTTGAGGTAAAACTCAGCAAAAGGAGAGGCACCCATGTGTGGTAAACGGGGAAGTGTGTCTTTGTTATTCTAAACCCAATATTTGTAAAACAAACAAACATTTTTATTCCACAACGTGTACAAAGTTCACAGTTAAATACAGTATCCCATTGATATTCACACAGCTATATACCTATAAGGCCAGTACTTTTTAGATTTTCATTACCCCCAATACTTTATAGAAAATTGTGGAGTTCCCTATCTAAATTTAGGCCCATGTCTACTGCCCTTAATTTAATAAGCCATTTGCTTTCCAACTGTCTGAGGTGTAAAGTTCTATTTCCACCTCTACCTGAAATTTTAACATCTCAATCCCATGGAAAGTTATATTGAATTTGCCCTCTGTCATATGTGCGTTGTTATAATGTACCGCCAATGGATATTCAGAGTTCTTATTTCTTATGGCTCGAACGTGTTCTTGAATACGTTCTTTCAAGGGACGTATGGTACTGCCTATGTAAATCATACCACAGCAGCATTCGATACAGTACACTACATACTTTGAGTTACATGTGATGAACTCGTTGATTCTAAATGTTTTTTGTGTGTTGTACCTGAATTCAATTAATTTGTTTTTGCTAGATGACAAATGCTGCACTGCCCACATCTATGAAATCCAGATGGTGGTGTAGGCAGCCAGGTATTTACAGGATTAGGTCTTAAATAGCTGTGACACAAAGTCTGTTTGAGTGTTTTCCCCTACTATATATAATGTTTGGTTTGTCTGTGATTGCTTTACTCAAAGTGGCATCCATTTTAAGAATGTGCCAATGTTTGGTCATAATCCGAAAAAGATCAGTGCTCACTGCACTGTATGGAACCACTAACGCTGGTTTATTTATTCGATCTTTATTGCTTGTTTTTTGTGGATATCGTGTATTCTGTAACAAGTCTGACCGTTTTACCACACTCATTTTCTCTTTGGCTGAGACCAAGGTCTGTGCAGGATAGCCTCTATTTCTAAACCTCTTCTCTAAATTCCTTAATACTAGTTCAAAATCACTGTCCGTGCTGCAATTACGTCTCACCCTGATCATCTCCCCATAGGGGATCGATCTAATTTGCATACGAGGATGGGCACTACTTGCGTGCAGTATTGAATTGCACGCGGTTTCTTTACGAAATACCTTGGATCTAATTTTATGGTCTACCACATATAGAGTGGTGTCCAGATAATCAATGCTCTTACTACTTGTCTGGTGTGTGAAAGATACATTGAATGTATTAGCATTTAAGAAGTTGATAAAGCCTGTCAGGTGTTCCTCTGTGCCTGACCAGAAAGAAGAACATCATCAATATATCTGGTCCATAGAATGATGTGTTCGGTAAAAATAGCTGGACAGTGTGTCCAGACATGAATCTTTTCAGTAGAAACCCATGTAAAGATTCGCAAACGATGGAGAAAATTTTGCACCCATAGCCACTCCTCTTGTTTGTTTGAACCACTTCCCCTCATGCAGAAAAAAGTTGTTGTCCAAAACTAAGGTTATTAAATCAATGAGCATAATATTGTGTTCATGTAGATTTGCATTTCTCGTATTTAGAAAGTGTTGAACTGCTTCTAGGCCTCGTTCCCGCGGGATACATGTATACAAAGAGCTCACATCCAATGTTACCAAGAGGTGACCGTCTGTCCATTCAAAATCTTCCACTTTGCTAAGTAAATCCTTCGTGTCTTTAAGGTACGAAGGAAGATTTTGCACCAAAGGTTGAAGAAACAGATCGATATATTCAGACAATTTTTCTGTGCAGGAACCAATCCCAGCAATAATGGACCTCCCTGGTTGAAATGTGTTGCGCTTGTGTACTTTAGGTAAAATATATATACAAGCTGCTGTGGGCGTGGGGTTAAAGAGATATCTACATTCTGCTTCAGTCACCAACCCCTGAGTGTTCCAAAATCCCAATTTCTCTTCTATGAGATTAGTCACTTTACTCATGGGATTAGATATAACTACCTCATATGCTGAACAGTCACTCAGTTGCCGATCAATCTCTGAAACGTAGTCCTTCCTGTTCATAATGACTACGTTCCCCCTTGTCTGCCTCCTTTATTACCAAATCTTGATTCTTAGAGATTTTATATAAAGCCTCCCTCTCCTCTTTGCTGATATTTTGTTTAACTTGCTTATGTTTATTTTGATACCTATCTTCCAACTTGTATAATTCTTGTGTAATTTTTTGCAAAGAATATCAATTACATTATCTGGGGCAAAATTTGGTGTAAAACGGGACCGAACTTTTAGTCCACTATTCATATCAACCTCCATGTTGATATTTAAATCCTGTAATATCTGTGTAATAGTTGGATCTGGTTCCCCACTTTGTTCTAGAGACAGGAGAAGTTGAATGTTTTTAGCATCATTAACCGTCATCTCACAATCAGATAACATCAGCAGTGCCATCCAATTGCGCTAGTATAGGACAATCCAACTCTTTTTTATTAGAGATGGAAAGATTCAGAAAAGGGACCAGACAAAGGGTGACACATCAGGATGTAAATCAAAAAAGACAAGAAGAGGTAAGACAAGAGGACAGAGGAATAAACAGAGGAAAGGAAAGAATGACAACAAGATCAGTGTCCAAAACAGTACAGAAATAAATACTAAGAAAGCATCTAAGTTATCTGATTGTGTGGATGATAATGTCAACGTCATAAATCTCTCTGATTATGTGTTGGATATAAATGAAATAAAAATTTTGAGCAAGGGTTTGGGATTCTGTCCTGCTTCATTACCAAACTTCACAGATTATCATATTGGCCTTTTTAAGTTCATAAGAAATCTGAAATTGAAGACGTTTTTTTCCAATAGAAATGAGAATGAGCCCACGACATCTAGGGAGCTGTCTACATGTGAGATGACGGTTAATGATGCTAAAAACATTCAACTTCTCCTGTCTCTAGAACAAAGTGGGGAACCGGATCCAACTATTACACAGATATTACAGGATTTAAATATCAACATGGAGGTTGATATGAATAGTGGACTAAAAGTTCGGTCCCGTTTTACACCAAATTTTGCCCCAGATAATGTAATTGATATTTTTTCGCAAAAAATTACACAAGAATTATACTAGTTGGAAGAAAGGTATCAAAATAAACATAAGCAAGTTAAACAAAATATCAGCAAAGAGGAGAGGGAGGCTTTATATAAAATCTCTAAGAATCAAGATTTGGTAATAAAGGAGGCAGACAAGGGGGGGAACGTAGTCATTATGAACAGGAAGGACTACGTTTCAGAGATTGATCCTGCAACTGAGTGACTGTTCAGCATATGAGGTAGTTATATCTAATCCCATGAGCAAAGTGACTAATCTCATAGAAGAGAAATTGGGATTTTGGAACACTCCGGGGTTGGTGACTGAAGCAGAATGTAGATATCTCTTTAACCCCACGCCCAAAGCAGCTTGTATATATATTTTACCTAAAGTACACAAGCGCAACACATTTCCACCAGGGAGGCCCATTATTGCTGGGATCGGTTCCTGCACAGAAAAATTGTCTGAATATATCGATCTGTTTCTTCAACCTTTGGTGCAAAATCTTCCTTTGTACCTTAAAGACACGAAGGATTTACTTAGCAAAGTGGAAGATTTTGAATGGACAGACGGTCAACTCTTGGTAACATTGGATGTGAGCTCTTTGTATACATGTATCCCGCGGGAACGAGGCCTAGAAGCAGTTCAACACTTTCTAGATACGAGAAATGCAAATCTACATGAACACAATATTATGCTCATTGATCTAATAACCTTAGTTTTGGACAACAACTTTTTTCTGCATGAGGGGAAATGGTTCAAACAAACAAGAGGAGTGGCTATGGGTGCAAAATTTTCTCCATCGTTTGCGAATCTTTGCATGGGTTTCTACGAAAAGATTAATGTCTGGACACACTGTCCAGCTATTTTTACCGAACACATCATTCTATGGACCAGATATATTGATGATGTTCTTCTTTTCAGGTCAGGCACAGAGGAACACTTGACAGGCTTTATCAACTTCTTAAATGCTAATACATTCAATGTATCTTTCACACACCAGACAAGTAGTAAGAGCATTGATTATCTGGACACCACTCTATATGTGGTAGACCATAAAATTAGATCCAAGGTATTTCGTAAAGAAACCGCGTGAAATTTAATACTGCACGCAAGTAGTGCCCATCCTGGTATGCAAATTAGATCGATCCCCTATGGGGAGATGATCAGGGTGAGACGTAATTGCAGCACGGACAGTGATTTTGAACTAGAATTAAGGAATTTAGAGAAGAGGTTTAGAAATAGAGGCTATCCTGCACAGACCTTGGTCTCAGCCAAAGAGAAAATGAGTGTGGTAAAACGGTCAGACTTGTTACAGAATACACGATATCCACAAAAAACAAGCAATAAAGATCGAATAAATAAACCAGCGTTTGTGGTTCCATACAGTGCAGTGAGCACTGATCTTTTTCGGATTATGACCAAACATTGGCACATTCTTAAAATGGATGCCACTTTGAGTAAAGCAATCACAGACAAACCAAACATTATATATAGTAGGGGGAAAACACTCAAACAGACTTTGTGTCACAGCTATTTAAGACCTAATCCTGTAAATACCTGGCTGCCTACACCACCATCTGGATTTCATAGATGTGGGCAGTGCAGCATTTGTCATCTAGCAAAAAACAAATTAATTGAATTCAGGTACAACACACAAAAAACATTTAGAATCAACGAGTTCATCACATGTAACTCAAAGTATGTAGTGTACTGTATCGAATGCTGCTGTGGTATGATTTACATAGGCAGTACCATACGTCCCTTGAAAGAACGTATTCCAGAACACGTTCGAGCCATAAGAAATAAGAACTCTGAATATCCATTGGCGGTACATTATAACAACGCACATATGACAGAGGGCAAATTAAATATAACTTTCCATGGGATTGAGATGTTAAAAATTTCAGGTAGAGGTGGAAATAGAACTTTACACCTCAGACAGTTGGAAAGCAAATGGCTTATTAAATTAAGGGCAGTAGACATGGGCCTAAATTTAGATAGGGAACTCCACAATTTTCTATAAAGTATTGGGGGTAATGAAAATCTAAAAAAGTACTGGCCTTATAGGTATATAGCTGTGTGAATATCAATGGGATACTGTATTTAACTGTGAACTTTGTACACGTTGTGGAATAAAAATGTTTGTTTGTTTTACAAATATTGGGTTTAGAATAACAAAGACACACTTCCCCGTTTACCACACATGGGTGCCTCTCCTTTTGCTGAGTTTAACCTCAAAGTGTAGATTCAAAATAAGAGGATGTCCATGTTTTATGTAAGGGACACAACAGTTGATGTGAGTTGATTTACAAGTAATACCTATCGGTGACACGCATTAAACATGCAGGATACGACAGTTATTATATTGCTGTCGTTGTACTCGTATCATTATTAAGTGTGCGGCAGGGACAAAGTTTTATTTTACTATTCCAAGATGGCGCTTGACTATGAGGGACGCTTGATATGCCATTCCTTTTTCTATCTCTATGATTCGCGCCGACTGTTTAAAACATGAGTCGGGCGCAGTAACACATTTCGTATTCACGCCGTTTGCGAGAAGGAGCATAGAGAGAAAGGTACGTGATGTGGCTATTAGCGCGGCGATAGTATTTTTTCGATGTGTGCTACTCTTGTAATTATCTAATTTTGTATTTTGAACGCATAGCTATTTTGGTATGGTATTGCCATTACAAAAGTTCTTAGAACGTATAAATGGTATATGCGTATTTTTCATCTTCTGGTTCTTCTTGGGCTTTGGCATTATTAGCTAAGAGGGAGATATAATACTCTCCATTTAAAATCTCAGAATATAGTTGGTGCGATTTTTAGTAGTTGTAATTTGCAATCCAAGACTCCCTTCGTTTTGGTTTTACGTATTTTGTGTTTAGTGGAGCCTGTATATATAGCTGTCATCTGTGTTCTGGTGTGGAACTGGAGTTCCTAAAGTATTCACAAAACGCAGAATATTGCTCCTATTGCTACGGGTTGGATTATTTCATGGTTGTAAGATCTTGTATGGATTGTTAAATAACACATCCAGTATCATTGGTGATATTTATTACTTTGTCAGCTATATTGAGTATCATATAAATTGCTGTGAGACTATTGTCAGTTGAAGAATATAAGTAACGGATACTTTGGTATTTGTAGGTTTATCATGACCTTTTCTAAGTAATGATTGGAGTAAAAACGGATTCACACAGCTGGTCGTATTAGTAGAGATATGACATGGAATCTCTACGTACCATCAGATCTTCATATTTTTGATCACGGAGTTAATATTGGAGATATTTATACATATTGGGTGAGATGGAGGAGCTACATATATGCATGATATCTTTTGGTGGTAGATTCTTTATACAAGAGCACTACATACTGGGTGTTTGGTGGTGGTTTGTGTATGAGTGATTATTTAGAAGTATTAGATTTATTTTTGCATAACGATGGTGCTTCTTATTAATTGTATTCACATCATGAATAAGAATATGGTGTTGTTTTAAATAAATTAAACATCTGAGAAAGAAAACATCTTTAATGTATAAATAATTTGTATGACATATGGTTTATACTTAAGTGTATGTATTGGTATATTTATTGTTTGATACTAGCCCCCTCTATGAAACATGGAATTTGTGATAACTTTTTTATTGGTGGTTTTAATGCATTTTAATTGTATGTTTATATGTTGTTTGCAGCCTTGAAAAAGTCCTTTGGACGAAACACGTGTCGGCTGTTTGTATATATTTTTCTAAAAAGATTAATAAAGAATAAAACAAAGAAAATCGTGAATTGATCTGTGATCTTCAACTATATCGTGACCGATGACAACAGCTAGCTTCACTGGCTTGGATTAAAACTCAGTGTGCCTCGGCATTTGTGGGATTTATTATTGGACTCCAGAGGGGATTTTATCTCCAGTGGTGGTTGTTCTGTCTTCCAAAGGCAGAGGAGGACGCTTTGCCTGAAGAGCACCTAAAAACACATTGAGTTTATGTAAAGGAATTTTTCAGACACATGAATTAGTGGATGTGCATGTTAAATCTGGCAGTTTCTGCCTTGTTTGTTTTGTGAAATAAACCCAGAATTTATACTTTCGTATCAGAGGTCTGAGGAAATTCCCCCTTCGTACGTATCTTGGAAGCAGCCTCTAACCCCAATCAAATGAACATAGTAACAAATCTTCGTACACCCCTATATCTCTCATCAAGCACTGAAATCCCTGATTTATTTCCAGAGGAAAACAGCCCCAAAAAGAGTCAGAGGATACTCTGGTTACTCCACAGGTAAACTCAATTAAGCTCTCTGTCTTTAGCAAAAATTAAACTGGTTTCCTTTCCAGAAAAAGATGATCAGTCAATCATAAGGGCAGAACTCTGGTCCAGTTTGATACCATCCATCATTATGAAGTATTGTGAAAAATTGCATAAAAATGCCTATGACATTGCCTGTATTAGGCATTTGAAAATGCCCATAAGTGAACCTAGCCTTTAGACTGCTTCTGCCAAAAACCATGGACCCACTAAAATCAACTACCCTGACAGCATAATTTATAAGAGAGCTGTCAAGTCTTTTTCGATATAAATTGATTCCGATGGCAGGCTTATTACAAATTATGATCAAACTCCCTATGGATTCTCATTTAATGAGGCTTTTTCGTCTTAGCTTTCTGGGATATTAAACAAAAATAAAGCAAATAAAGTTTCCAAGCTAACATTATAGTAATAACATGCTTTTGGTCTCTTAAAATCTAGCTGGCTTACGCAAAGAAAAACAAAATACCTCAGCTAACTTAAAACCTTCAATTGTTTGCCTCCAGGAGACCTGGAACACTACAAAATGTGTTACAAACTCCTATTATGCAACCAATGCTTTAGTACAGTTGGTATATAAAGGGCATGACAGAAACGGCGTATCTATTCTACTCTCTACGGACTTTTACTGGGATTATGATATTCTCTCTCTTTCATCCAAAAATGTGCAATGTATTTGATTCAAATTTTCAGAGCAAGAATGATCCTAAATGAAGACCCTCCTTTTGCTTAATAGTTGTATCTCCCCGACCCACAATATGCTGCTCTTTTGATCCAGATGTTTGATAAACTAGAATCACTCTTCAAGCAAGAGCAATATTTTTTATATGCTAATGACAGGTGACTTCAATGCCAATGTATCGAATGCCGCAATAAATGCCTCCAAAAATAAAGATCAAGAAGAAGCATGGAAGATTCCTGCCTCCATTTTTCCAATGAAACAGAAAGCACATAAAAGAGGAAGACTATTCTTCGATCTAGTATCAGGCATCAATAGAGTGATTCTGAATGGAAGGATAAATAGGGACACTCCTGCATCATTCACAAGAAAAGGAGCGACAGGTAACTCCTGTATTGATTACATCATCTCCAGTCCTGATTTGTTAGAAAAAAATTAACATTTTTCTGTTTATTTCTACTCTGGGAGTGATCATGCAGTCATGAGTATAACAATGGATCTCGAACCCCACCAAAACTCGGAGTGGACGTTGGAGGAGGGTAACGGTATAGCATCTGTGTTAGACCTGGCACTGTTGGCGTGGGTCTCCCTTCCATTTTTTTGCTGTTGCCTCATGTGTTTTTGATGGTTATAGATGCTTTGGGCACTGTGCCACTGCTATTCAGTGCCACAGTGCAAGTGCTCCCTATGGTAAATTGATGTATGGATTAGTGACTCCATGATTGGTTGGTTTGGTTTACTTGTCAGACCCTAGTACAGTGCACTGAGTGTGCCCAGGGCTTGTAAACCAAATGCTGCTGGTGGGCTTGCAGCACTGGTTGTGCCACCCACAGAAGCAGCCTGTAAAAGTGTCTCTCAGGCCTGCCATTGCAGAGCCTGTGTGCAGTCTGGTACTGCCATGTTGCCTGGGCAACTGCACCCACTTGCCAGTCCCTAAACCTTCCCTTTTCTGCATATTAGTCACCCCTATGGTAGGCCCAAGGGCAGGGTGCATTGTAAGTATAAGGTAGGACATGCCCTGGTGTGTGTGTGGCATGTCCTAATAGTGAATTACAGCCATTTTCGTTTTTCACTATTGCAAGGCTACCTGTTCCTCATAGGCCAGAATGGGCAGATTGATTATTACATCTTATAATCCTAACTGACCCAGGGAACATGGTAGAAAAACGAATTTAGTATGCCTGAACTCAGAATGATAAAATACATCTTTTAGTGAAGTTGGTTTTAACATTCTGTGTTTGAAAATACCACTTTTAGAAAGTAGGTATTTTCTTGCCTAACTATCGAAGCCTGCTTCTGCTAGGTTGTGTATTCCTTGTCTGGTTTGTGAGCGACAGGGGCTGGGGGATTCCAGGAGACAGGGTTAGTCAGCACAGGGCTGAATAGAGAGATCTGCATGTAGATGGGTGGGAGGAGTTGCACCTGGGACCTGAATAGGGCTGTGCCTTCCCTCCACAATGCTGGCTCCACCTCCTGTGGTGCGTCTGATGTCCCTGGCCTACACTGTGAAAGGAAAGAAGGAGCCATGTAAACAGAGTGCTCCAGGACTGACCAGAACTGGTTTGGACTAGGCAAAGGCCTCTCTGCCTTCAGAGACAAAGGATTTTGGTGTATAAAAGAGGGGACCCAAACCCCAGAACTTTAGATCTCTTTGGGAAACAAGAAGAACCTTTGCTGAGGAGAGGAACCAGAGAAATTGAGGAGGAGACTATCCCTAAGCTGAGTGCTGTCTGGGGGGATTGGCCTGCAGTGGTTGCCTGACTGCCAAAGAAAGGAGAAAGGAACTTTGTGTGTACTTTCATCAACTTGTAAAAGATCTCCAAGGGCTTGAGAGAAGAGCTTGCCTCCTGCTGAAGTCTCAGGGACAACAGACTTCACCAACCAGCTCCCCAAAAGTCTTTCTGGAAAGTGCCTGCTGCTGTGCTGGACTTTCTGAGGGACTGCGTGTCGCAAGGAGCTGGAAGCGCGACTCACGAAGAAGAAGCGTCACCGCCGCCGCCGAAGCGCCTCGCATCGCAGAAGAAAAGGATTGACGTCGCATCAGACGCCGCCGCATCAACGGAGAAGAGTGTCGCCACCGCTGCCCCCGTCGCATCGTTGCCGAAGAGCCTCGCATCGTCGGAGAAGAGGATCGACGTCGCATCAGACGCCGCCGCATCACCGGGAAGCGTGTCGCAGGGCCTGTCGCGGCTCAGAAGAATCGTTGAGTCGCCTCACGGCCGTCGGGCGTGCACGCATCGTGTCGCATCAAGAAGAAGACGCCATCTTTGTTCATTGCACCGGATCTTCATCGCATCACGGCGTTGCTGGTCGCATCGCCACGGAAGCGCAGTAAGAAACCGACGCATCACCTCCCCACGCCGAGAAGAACCGACACATCCCCTACGCATCAGTAGGGACCCGACGCATCACCGTTCTTGCGTATAAGGAACCGACGCATCACCTTCCCTGCAACACTTTCGTTGTATAGCGTTTCGCATCCTAAGGTACATTGAACTCAAAGTGTCGCATTTACCATCTTAAGAGAACTGAGCTAATTCTACCATTTTTGAAGTACAGTATTGTGGATTTTTGTCGTTTGTGGTCTTGTGTTAAATCTATATAAAAGATACTTATTTTTAATATACAACTGGTGTGTTGTCCCTCTGTAGTGTTGTCACTTGATTACTGTATGTGTTCACAAATGCTTTACACACTGCCTCTGAGATAAGCCTGTCTGCTCGTGCCAAGCTATCAAGGGGGTGAGCAGGGGTTATTTGAGGAGTGTACCCCCTTACCCTGACTAGACGCAAGTGTCCCTATTTGGTCAAAGGTACCTACCTCTGCCAACTAGAGACCCCCAAATCTAACATTGGTGGTCAGCAGTGAGGATTCTGGACTTGCATTTGTGACTCATGTACAGTGATTGGTGAACACTACTAGTCAGTGCAGACCAAAACACGACCACATACTTTTGGTAGATTGTTTTTTCTGGGATTTTCTATTTTTGCAAAGAACTGCCAAGTTTAACCACCATGGATAAAGCAGCATCCATAGCATCTGTTGATTTTGATTGGGAAGAGGAGAAACTAGAATGCTACAATGTGAAACAGCTAAAGCACTTCTGCAGGAAATTTAAAGTTGCTATGACCGGTCTCACCAAGAAGGCTGAGTTCCAAAAGGCACTGAGGGCCTGGGTTGAAGCAAGGAATACCCCTGAGAATGAGGAAGGGGTTGAGAATGCAGATGAGCAGCTGGAGGGGCCATTGGGTCCAGCGGGGAGGAGAGCAACTTCCCAGTAGGTAGCAGCGTTTCTGCAAAGGCCTGTCCCCAGAGGAGTTGGCGGACAGGAAGGAAAACAGGATGCACGAATTGGAGCTTGCCAAGCTCAAGTTGGGTGGGCAACTGGAGTTAGAAAATAGGAGATTGGCCCTGGAAGAAAAGAGAATGCAGTTGGAGCATGAGAAAAGTTTGAGGGAGTTGGAGTTGAAAGCTAGAAGCTTAGAGATTACTCCCTCTGGTGGCAGCACACCGTCCATGCCTGTTGAAGCTAGGGTGTATACTCCTAAAGATGTGGTGAGAGAGTTTTATAAGAATGATGATATTGGGCAGTGGTTCAAAGCCTATGAGGTAGCCATGTCTTCCCACAGGGTCCCTGAGAAGGATTGGGGAGCGGGGTTGTGGGGGCGGTTCCTTAGTGATGGGCGGGACACACTGTTAGACTTGCCTTCTGAAGTCCATAATTCTTATAGCCATATGAAAGATGCATTGTTGTCCAGGTATGGGTTGACTCCTGAATTGTATACACAGAGGTTTAGAAATTGCAAGAAGGTGGAGTCAGGTACATGGGTAGAGTATGTAACTTTCTTTTGCAGAGCATTGGATGGTTGGGTGAAGGGTAGCACAGTTAATTATTTTGAGGGGCTCTTTGATTTAATTGCATGGGAGCACTTGTCAAGTAATTGTTTTCCAGAGCTACGCCAGCACCTTATTGATAGCAGGCTGACTAACCCTAGGAAGCTTGCTGAGGAGGCAGACCGCTGGGTGAGCACCCGGGTCCACAAGGGTCACATGGGAGACTCCGCCAAGAGTGGGCAGGGTCCCCAGCAGAAGAGTGGGGGGGACAAGGGTAAACAGAGAGAGTTCCAGAAAGGGCCCCAAAGTAATCCCCAAGGGAACCAAGGGAAGGGTTCCCAGCCTCCCCCTGAGAAGAAGCACGGGGCCCGACAGGTAGGCCTGTTCCCAGGGGACCCCTGAGGTGCTACAAGTGTGGTGAAGTGGGCCATAAGTCTAATGATTCCCAGTGCCCACAGTTTGAAAAGACAGTACCCACTGGTGCTCCACCCCGGCAGATGGCGAGTGTAGCCCTGGGGGAGGAGAGGGGTGTCCAAGGTGGGTGGGGTCCCGCAGAAATGTCCCTTGTCTATTTAGGAGACTGTGAGGTGGTCCCCAGGACCCAACTGCCTGATAACACTAAGAAGTACAGGCAGTGGGTGACCATCAATGGCCATAGAGTGGAGGCTCTTCGAGACACAGGAGCCAGTGTGACAGCTGTCAAGTGTCACCTGGTGTCTGAAGAGCAGGTTGTCCCCAATGCATTTTACCCAGTTGTTGCCGCTGACAACACAGAGAGCCACTGCAAGGTGGCTCAGGTTCCCTTTGAGTGGGGGGTCTCTTGTACTCTTCAAGTAGCTGTGAGGCCAGCCATGCCTGTTGACTGTTTGTTGGGGAATGATTTGGAGAGCTCACCTTGGGCTAAGGTGGAGCGAAGTGCTCATTTGGAGATGTTGGGTCTGCCTGACTGGGCGTGTGTGACCACATGGTCCATGGCAGCCAGTAAGGGTGTTCAAGAGGACCTGGAGCCTGAGAGGGGGGCCCAGGTGCCTGCCTTAAAGAGAAGAGGCAGGGGGCATGGGAAACCGGCCTCCGAAGTTCCCACGGTCCAGGAGGAGGTAGACCCTGAGGGGGATGCCCTGGAGCCTACAGGGGAACAAGTAGCTGAACTGGGGGACCTGCCTGAGCTGACCCATTGGCAGCAAGAAGGAGGACCCTCCAGGGAAGAGTTCTGCAAGGAGCAGAAGGAGTGCCCTTCTCTTGTGGGTTTGCGGCAGCAGGCTGCAGACCAGGCAGCAGGTGATCAGTCTGGATCACATTGGATCTACTGGGAGAATGATCTCCTGTATACTGAGCCTAAGGTTGCTGAGCCTGGGTCAGCCCGTGTGCTGGTGGTACCCCAGCGCTTCAGAGCCTTCCTACTGGGGCTGGCTCATGATGTGCCGTTAGCAGGACATTTGGGGCAGGACAAGACCTTTGAGAGGCTTGTCACCCACTTTTATTGGCCCCAAATGCGCAGGAGTTCAGATACTCACTGCATGACCTGTCAGACTTGCCAGGCAAGTGGAAAGAGTGGGAGGAAGCAAAAGGCTCCTCTCCAGCCATTCCCTGTGGTCAGCACCCCCTTTGAACGGGTGGGTATTGACATTGTGGGGCCACTGGACCCCAAGACAGCCATGGGCAACAGGTTCATCCTGGTCTTGGTGGGCCATGCCACCCGGAAGCCATACCTCTGAGGACAGTGATGGCCCCCGTGGTGGGACGGGCACTGATGGGAATGTTCTCCCGAGTGGGATTCCCTAGAGAGGTAGTGTCTGACCGAGGTACAAACTTCATTTCCAAGTATATGAAGTCCCTGTGGCAGGAGTGTGGGGTAACTTATAAGTTCACCACTCCTTACCACCCCCAAGGCAATGGGTTGGTTGAGAGGTTCAACCGAACCCTAAAAGGCATGATTATGGGTCTTGAGGAACCTATGAGGCGTAAGTGGGACGTTCTCTTACCATGCCTGCTCTTTGCATACCGTGAGGTGCCACAGAAATCTCTAGGGTTCAGTCCCTTTGAGCTTCTCTATGGACACCCAGTGAGAGGACCTCTGAGTCTGGTCAAGGAAGGCTGGGAGCAATCTCCCAGGAAACCTCCCCAGGATGTATATAGCTACATGTTGGCCTTCAGGAACCAGACTAGGCGTTTCAGGCAATTCGCTGAGGCGAATCTGGAAGCCAGCCAGGAGGAGATGAAGCGGTGGTACGACCAGAATGCCACTCTGGTAGAGCTTCAGCCTGGTCAGAAAGTGTGGGTCATGGCCCCAGTGGAGCCTTGTGCGCTCCAGGATAAGTGGACCGGACCATTTGAGGTGGTGGAGCGCAAGAGTCCTGTTACCTACTTGGTGGACTTGCGGTCTCCCAGGAACCCCTTGCGGGTCCTGCATGTCAACCGCCTGAAGCCCCACTTGGAGAGGTCCGAAGTGGCCATGCTCTTAGCGACAGATGCTGGAATGGAGGAGGAGACCGAGCCTCTTCCTGACCTCCTGTCGGCGACAGAGCGAGATGGGTCCTCAGCTGAGGTGGATGGTGCTGAGGACTCCTCAGTGTGGCTCCCCTCGCCCTCCGTGCCACTGGGTCCCTCCGACCACTCCTCGGCTGCTGACCCAGTCTGGCTCTCTGGCTCCTCCTGGTCCGTGGAGCTGTCCCCTTCCGTGGCCGTGGATGTATCTGCAAACAATGGGGAAACAGACAGACATTAGTCACCTGCACCAAACGCACACACCACTGTGAGCACAGCACATTACAGAGCAAGCCCTGGCATCATTAGTTGTACATTGCTAAAAGTGCCCTAACTGAACAGGAGAAGCCAATTGTCAGTCTGATGCCAAGCATTGCACTCACATCCCACATGGCCTTGCACCCATCTGTCTGGTGTCTGTTGGATTGCAACACCCCAGTGTGGACACATGCACCAAGTACACAGTAGTTGGACAGTGCAGAGGACACGGTGTGGCATGTGGACATGCACACATCACAGCTCTTGCCACTGAGTCAGTACAGGTTTCCGGATGAAAGGGATGCCCAGAGTCAAATAGGAAATGCATGTGATGCATACCAGCGACAGACACCATGATGCACCCATGTCCTGATAGCCATCGCCACAATGGTGTGCATGTAGCACATGTCACTCCCCTGCAAGACCACCAATAAGTAGACACAAGCCATGGCAGAGGCATGACTGCTAAGTCATACATCACTGTCTCAGTGATGTATGACTTGGCAGCCAGACAACAACACTATGCACTGTGTCACAATAGTAGGTCATGGGGAATGCAAGTCCTGGAGCTGCACAAGTGCACATGTACATCCCCCACACAACACATCATCTTAACCCTCATCTGTCCAGGTCATACCTATTGGACATATGGGAGACCTGTGACACTACCCTCTGAACCTGAGCCCCTCACAATCTGCTGTGAATGGGGAACAGCTGCCTGAACTTCACATTCGCATACCCCAGTCTGCACGGGCAGCTGATCAAACACCTATGTGACACACAAGTATCGTCTCCTATGGTCACATCTCCAGGGGCATGCTGAGCCCCTACCAAGAAACACCCCAGCAGTCCTGGCAACTAATCCACAGCACACTGACACAGAGGCAGACACCTGAGGGGTCAAATCACTGCGCACAATGTGTCAGCTGATACACGGGAGTGGGAGTACAGAGTGCATTGCATGGCCTGGAGTAGGCATGACTGTCCTGCTCCACATGAATGAGGGATGAGCCCTGGACAGTGGATAGCTGGCTATGTATGTGTGACACACGTAATCTGCACACTCCTGGGGCCCAAACATTGTTCCCACCCGCTGCATGGGCGTGTGCCACATACCCCAGGCACATGTGGTGGCTCAGCACAGCAAGTGGACCGCATATCAAAGCAACATGCAGATTACATGTCCGAACACAGGCGTAGTGTGAACAATGGACCCACCCATGATGCCCACAACAGAGTTAGGGAAACAGATGCTGTCCCCCACCTTTAGTGAAGCAAACTGCAAGGACACAGTCCCAAGTGACACAATTCCCTGAATGTAAGGGCCACACCTGGGTATCAGATGAGCAGTGGGCAGTGCACAATAGAGGGACATGGCTCCTGGACAACATGACTGCTGCACTGTGGCAGTTGAACCAGGCCAGAGGAGGGCACACAGCATGTAATACAGAGTTCACAGTGCAGTCTTTGACTCACCCCCTCCTTGCTGCTGTCTGGCCTTCAGCTGCCCATCCAGGTCTGGAAACACCACCGCCAGGATCTGGAGCATGTGGGGGTCAGGGTCCGTGTTCCGCCCCTCCTGCGAGGAGGTGACAGCTTCAGCTGGACCCGTGCAATCCTCCGGGTCCAGCCCCGAAGGTCCTGCCACCTCTTCTGGCAGTTGCGGATCCGGCGCTTGTAGACCCCTACGGACCGGACAGCCCGGACGATGTCCTTCCAGATCTCCTGCTTCCGATGGGCATTAACCTGTCAGGATGACAAAGTGAAAAGGCCATTACTACACATGCAACATATCCGTGCATGACACAGTTGTATATACATGTCTCAATCACAGGGGCACATGATGTACACAGGCAGTGCAAAGCTGCCCATGGACAGTTTGCCAGACGTCACTACATGGTATCATTGCATGGGAAGTAAAACCTTGTTTAAATGCACTGTCACTGCACCATACCTGTCCAGTGCATGTCACTACACACTATGGGGGTGACAACTACTCAGTGAGCCTGCTAGCCAGTGGCGTGCAGACTCTCAGCCTTGCTAGTCAGACAATATGCACATTCAGAAAGGCAGTGCACAGAACACTCACCTGCTCCCCTGGTGTCCCATACAGCTTGCTGTACTGTGGAAGTAGGCTGTCCAGCAGGGCCTGGTTCTCCTCAAGGCTGAAGGCTGGGGCTCTCTCCACAGTACGTGCCATTGCAGGGTCCAGAGGGGCAGAGACAGCAGCAGTGCAGTGGCAGATGTCGTCCTGGAGCATGTAGTGCAGGCAAGTGAGCTCTCAGGGGAACAGCCAGCAATATATATGTGCTGGAGAGGCAGATACTGTCCCTTGTGTCCAAAGTGATAGGTCCAAGTCGTTTGCATCTTCTGAATCTGGCCAATCCATGGAATAGCAGCACCAAAACACGCCCACAGCATCCTTCAAATCTTCAACTTCATGACATACATGATTTTGCAACATTGTTGTGGGTGACCAACTGAATTTCCAGCAACCGACTCGTTCGAAATTCGAAACGCGTCCGTTGACAGGCAAGGCCATTGTCAATGGGTGCGCACCGATCGGTCCATTGCGGTACAACGCGTACAGGGGTACAACGCGTACCCGCACACATTGAATGCAATGGGCCGGCCGGGGCACCGATCGGTCCATTGCAGTTCAACGCGTACAGGGGTACAACGCGTACCCGCACACATTGAATGCAATGGGCTGGCCGGGGGCACCGATCGGTCCATTGCAGTTCAACGCGTACAGGGGTACAACACGTACCCGCGACACATTGAATGCAATGGGCCGGCCGGGGCACTGATCGGTCCATTGCAGTTCAACGCGCTACAGGGGTACAACGCGTACCCGCAACATTGAATGCAATGGGCCGGCCGGGGCACCGATCGGTCCATTGCGGTACAACGCGTACAGGGGTACAACGCTGCACCCGCACACATTGAATGCAATGGGCCGGCCGGGGCACCGATCGGTCCATTGCAGTTCAACGCGTACATAGGGTACAACGCGCACCCGCACACATTGAATGCAATGGGCCGGCCAGGGCACCGATCGGTCCATTGCGGTACTAACGCTGTACAGGGGTACAACGCGCATCCGCACACATTGAATGCAATGGGCCGGCCGGGGCACCGATCGGTCCATTGCAGTTCAACGCGTACAGGGTACAACGCTGTACCCGCACACATTGAATGCAATGGGCCGGCCGGGGGCACCGATCGGTCCATTGCAGTTCAACGCGTACAGGGGTACAACGCGTACCCGCACACATTGAATGCAATGGGCCGGCCGGGGCACCGATCGGTCCATTGCGGTACAACGCGTACAGGGGTACAACGCGTACCCGCACACATTGAATGCAATGGGCCGGCCGGGGCACCGATCGGTCCATTGCAGTTCAACGCGTACAGGGGTATAACGCGTACCTGCACACATTGAATGCAATGGGCCGGCCGGGGCACCGATCGGTCCATTGCAGTTCAACGCGTACAGGGGTACAACGCGTACCCGCACACATTGAATGCAATGGGCCGGCCGGGGGCACCGATCGGTCCATTGCAGTTCAACGCGTACAGGGGTACAACGCGTACCTGCACACATTGAATGCAATGGGCCGGCCGGGGGCACCGATCGGTCCATTGCTGTTCAATGCATCACTGTACATGTGACTGGCATATGTCAGCATGCCTGTCTCAGATGGACATATGCCAGCCACAGATAGCTCCCAGGGAGTGAGGGGCACACCTACATCACGACAGCCTGTCCAAACTTTATCATAAGGCATGTAAGGCTGCATTTCCTATTGTGTGTATGTTGGTGTACATGTTGTCCTGTGGGTGTCACCTGTGGGCAGCCACCCCCAGGCTGTGCACGTGTTCATGGGTACAGGATCCTGGGTGTTACGTGTACATGACCACTGTGATGTGCAACTGTTCATATCTGTGCATGTGCCATGGTCACATTTCACGGTGGTGTATGTGTATGTCATGTCACATACCCCGTGAGTCCCATGTGGGATGGTATGTTTGAGCCAGGGTGTCCCAGTGGCACAATAGTGATGGTCCTCCACAGTCTTTGTGCATGTAGTGTTTACAATGTCTCTGATTTCATGTGCACAATGGGAGACAGTCTCCACATCCACGTTGTGTGTGCCTGGACTTTGATGTTGTGCGTGTGTGTGTCACAGACGTCCATGTCTGTCCTGCCGTGGCAAGTGGGACCACTACCTGTGGGGGTCATGGTTGTTTTGCTGTGGTGTATACATGATACTCCATGTAATGCCAGTGTCCATGTGGCAATACAGGGTCCCTGGGAATGTACCTGTCGTTGAGCTGTGGTGCCTGGGGCACATCTGTCCTCACATGTCACTGTGGGGGGTGATTGTGACACGGCAGCAGGAGATGGGAACTGTGACACGGCCTCATGATATCCAATGGGCCAACCTGGGACTAATTGATGCCACCTGTTGGACCGTGTTGACAGATGTTGGCCATGTATGTACCATACATGTCCTTACGGAACTGCACACTTCATGTAGTTGTGCCTCATGATGATGTGTGTTGGGATATTGAGTGTGTTCAATGCCGCATATGTGGGGTGACTGACAATCTTGCTTACTTCTCCTCTGCACTGCAGGGCTCCTGCTGTCCATCGACCATTCCCAGACCTGGCAACGATGGTGGAACGGGACAGCATCCGACGGTACCGCTTCACCAGGCAGCTGATTGAGGATTTGGCAGTGCAGTTGTCCCCACATTTGCAGCCTGGCCGGCCATATCCTACAGCGCTGACCCCCAAGGTGAAGGTGATGGCAGCCCTACACTTCTTTGCCACCGGTACCTTCCAACATACTGTGGCGACTGCTGGTGGGATGTCACAGACCATGTTGAGCCGTGTGCTCCGCGATGTTTTGGCGGCAATGTTGCTATTCCTGAACCGGTACATCTATTTCCCTAGACTGCGACGACTCACTGACGTGAAGAGTGACTTTTATGCCCTGGGGAGGATGCCGCATGTCATTGGCTCCATTGATGGGACACATGTGGCTTTGGTACCACCACAGGCCCAGGAGCAGGCCTACAGGAACCGCAAGCACTACCACTCGGTCAATGCACTGGTGGTGTGTCTTGCAGACATGACCATCACACACGTGTGTGCCCGTTTCCCTGGTTCAGCACACGATGCCTTTGTGATGAGGAGTAGTCGCATCCCCAGGATGATGGCACAGATGCAGAACCAGCGTGCCTGGCTTGTCGGTGTGTACTGACTTTGTGCCATTGTGTGTGATCTGATCTGTAGTATTCCGCCCACTTTTCCAAGTCAGCTAATGTGCACTTGTCTGTCCGTAGGTGACTCGGGATACCCCAACATGCCGTGGTTGCTGACACCCCTCAGGAACCCTGTGACACCAGCCCAGATGCGCTACAATGAGGCACATGGTCGGACCAGGAGAGTGATTGAGCGGACATTTGGTCTCCTGAAGAGCCGCTTCCGCTGCCTGGACAAGACCGGAGGGTCCCTCCCATATGCCCCTGCGAAAGTGTGCAAGATTATCATCGTCTGCTGCATGCTCCACAACCTGGCAGTGCGGAAGGAGTTGCCTCTCATCCAGGATGACAATGACCAACATCCGCCACCTGTGGAGGATCCTGGCCTGGACCACGATGCCAGTGACGATGATGATGATGATGATGAGGGTGATGTCCGCACACAGCTCATCACCAACTTCTTTAGCTGAATGTGAGTATCCTGAGGTGTCATGTCAATGATGTGAGTTGGCATGATGTGTAGGTGGTGCTCTGGTGCTGTTGGAGTGTGTCCATGGGCTACTTGACTGGATGTGTGTTGCGATGTGTGCTTACAGGTGGGCTGTACTCCCCAACAGTGTTGACATGCTAACTTGGTTCTGGGTGGGTATCTTGTAACATGTATTGTGCATGAGTTTTGCTGTTCTGTCCTGTACTCCATTGCTTTTGACTGTGTGTCATTTCTGTCCTTCACAGGGTACTTTCAGATTCGTTTGGTCAACTGTGTCCACCGACGACGTGATTGCACTTCCAGGCTGGTAGCTGTAGTGTCCCTACAGGTGATGTGCGCCACACCCATGGACTTCCTTCCGTCTACAGTTGTTGACTGTGTGCCCGCTGCCAGGTGGGATTACCTTGCATCTGTAGTGGTTACGACATGTTGCAACTGTGTAATAAACCTGTGCTTCACTTTGTGATGTGCATTGTCTGTGGTCACAAATTTGACTGCCATTTGCTTACTGCACCTGTGGGCTACTTGACTACAACTGGGAATGGGTGTGGTGTCTGTGCATTGCACCGTCTTCCCTGGCAACATCAGTGTAGGCAATGAGTCAGATGGCCTAGGTGTGTATGTGTTGTGTAGTCCTGGTGGTGTGTCTCCCTCATATGTGTCACGTTGCCTTTACTCACATGCCTGTGTTGTCCTTGCTGTTGCAGTTCGCATACACAGTGTAATTTTGCAGTTCATCATCCCCATAACAGCACCCACGTTAGAATCACAACAGAGGCAAGTATGGTGTATTAGTGTGTTTATTGTGATACATTTGTGTGAATAGTGCATAGGATGGGTAGTGCTGTACATAAATCTTGCAATCCGAAGTTCCTAGGTGAATTGAAAGTCCTGGTAGACAGAATCCCCAGTATCGGGGCCACAGTTGTCTGACACATTGGTCCAACTTGTACTCCCCATGCAATGTGTGGGAGTAGTGTTGCCGTCAACAGGGTGAACAGTCTGTGCACAAAGGTGAACATCCAGAACAGGTTCAGGCTTCCTGGGAGTTGCGCTTGGCCATCGGCCTCTCACTTGCCCCTCCTCGGACGACCCCTCTTCTTGGGGGGGCCCCTCAAGTACAGGCTGCTGCGGTGCAGGGGACTCTCCGCCAGAGTCATCCTCCCTCCCTGTGGCAGTTGCAGTTTGTTCGGCACCAGATGTTGTTGGCACACAGGGAGGTGTGGACTGGTTGCTGTTCATCTGGCGGAGGCATTGTAAAATGTCCCTGTGCACCGCCGTCATCTCATGCAGTGCATCCCACTTGGACTCCACGCGGGACATGTGTGAGTCCACGCGGGACATGTGTGACTCCACGTGGGACATGTGAGAGTCCAAGCGGGCATGATGGGCAGCCTGCTGCTGTTTCATGTCTCTGAGGAGCCCCACTACCTGGCTGAGGTCTCCGGTGCTGGACTGGTACGCATCAGCTATGCGTACCAGTTGTGGGTCATCATGCACACCAGCAACCTCTGCAAGCAGCGACCTCTGTCTCCCACCCCTCCCACCACCCCTGCTGACATGTGCAGTGCGTGCAGTGGCACGCACAGATGACCCTGGTCCACCTTGGAGGTTGGTGGTGGTGGTGGTGTCCATGGCCCCAGGATGGTCCAGGGTCCCTGTGCTGGTGTTGCTCCTTGTTCTGTCCATGTCGGCAGGGATGGTATTTGTGGTGACAGTCGTTGGAGGGGTGGGTGCAGGGGGTGCAGCTGGTGGTCCTGCTGGTGCTGCAGCTGGTGGTCCTGCTGGTGCTGCATGTAGACTTGCACCGGATGTGCCAGGTTGGTCTTCTTCGTCCGAGGAGGGCAGAGGCTGTACGACGCCAGTGAGCTCCGCATCCTCTTGAGCCTGGGACTGGGACTCCTCAGCGTCTGCTGCTGTGTCCCCATCATCACCTGTTTTTGGGAGACACACACAATGTATGTTATGTTTCTGCAGGCATCAATGGTTGACACACATGACAGTTGTGACTGTGCCTCTGGGTGCGGGCCTGTACATTGCATTGTCCTAAGTCGTCACAGTCAGGGGTTGATATTGGTGTGGCACATTGTCCTGCATTATTTGGGCATTTCTATGTATTTTTTGGGGTGTGAACATGGTCTGCATTGGTTGTGTTTGGTTGACAGCCGGCCCTCCTTCCCACCCACCCAGCCAGTCAGTTATCCCACCATGGACTGTGCTTGCATTGCAGGGAGTGGAAGTTGTCTCTCAGGATGTCAGTCAGTGGTGTCCTGCTGTTTGTTGGTGCACAGTTGCCAGCAGGGCCTTGTGCTCCCCACAGCAGTAGCCAGTGTCAGCCATCTTGTGAGTCCTTCTCCACTTCCTGTGATGTGAGCATGGTTCAGGGTGGTGTTGATGGGACAGTTGTGGGGGTGACCAATATCAGTGACTACGACTCCCATCATACTATTGCCTCCACCCCCTTCCCAGCATGCCCATGCTTCCTTCCTTTTGACTCTGCTTCCCTGTGGGGTGGGCTGGCTGTGCTGACAGGATGGCTGGGAGTGTTGTCCTGGCAGTTGTTTGGCTAAAAGTCCCAAGAGTGTCCCTGTGCTTCACACAACATAACCCAGGGTGGTGGTTCTTTGTGGGATCTTGTGTTAGGATGGGGGCATTGCATTCTACCAGGTGGGTTCTGTGGAGTTTGTGTTGGGGAGTGTGTGAGGGGAGGTGCTTGTGACTATGGTCAGTGCTGCAAGTCCTCCTTCCCACCCACCCAGCCAGCCAGTTATCCCACCATGGAACGTGCTTGCATTGCAGGGAGTGAAAGTTGTCTCTCAGGATGTCAGTCAGTGGTGTCCTGCTGTTTGTTGGTGCACAGTTGCCAGCAGGGCCTTGTGCTCCCCACAGCAGTAGCCAGTGTCAGCCATCTTGTGAGTCCTTCTCCACTCCCTGTGATGTGAGCATGGTTCAGGGTGGTGTTGATGGGACAGTTGTGGGGGTGACCAATATCAGTGACTACGACTCCCATCATGCTATTGCCTCCACCCCCTTCCCAGCATGCCCATGCTTCCTTCCTTTTGACTCTGCTTCCCTGTGGGGTGGGCTGGCTGTGCTGACAGGATGGCTGGGAGTGTTGTCCTGGCAGTTGTTTGGCTAAGAGTCCCAAGAGTGTCCCTGTGCTTCACACAACATAACCCAGGGTGGTGGTTCTTTGTGGGATCTTGTGTTAGGATGGGGGGCATTGCATTCTACCAGGTGGGTTCTGTGGAGTTTGTGTTGGGGTGTGTGTGAGGGGAGGTGCTTGTGACTATGGTCAGTGCTGCAAGTCTTCCTTCCCACCCAGCCAGCCAGATATCCCACCATGGAACGTGCTTGCATTGCAGGGAGTGGAAGTTGTCTCTCAGGATGTCAGTCAGTGGTGTCCTGCTGTTTGTTGGTGCACAGTTGCCAGCAGGGCCTTGTGCTCCCCACAGCAGTTACCAGTGTCAGCCATCTTGTGAGTCCTTCTCCACTCCCTGTGATGTGAGCATGGTTCAGGGTGGTGTTGATGGGACAGTTGTGGGGGTGAGCTATGTCTGTGACTATGACTCCCATCATGCTATTGCCTCCACCCCACTTCCCAGCATTCCCATACTTACTTGCTTTTGTGGGGAGTTCAGTGTGTGTGGGTGTGAGAGCAATGGCAAGATGGCTGACAGTGGTGTCCTGCTGTTGGTTGGTGTGCAGTTCCCAGCATGCCCTTGTGCTCCCCACGACACAGCAACAGTGTCAGACATCTTTGATGGGCCTTTCCACTCTCTGTGGGATGTGCATGCGTGAGTGTGAGCTTGCTGGGCCATGTGGTGGGGGATGTAGAGCTGTGACTACGACTCCCATCATGCTATTGCCTCCACCCCCTTCCCAGCATGCCCATGCTTCCTTCCTTTTGACTCTGCTTCCCTGTGGGGTGGGCTGGCTGTGCTGACAGGATGGCTGGGAGTGTTGTCCTGGCAGTTGTTTGGCTAACAGTCCCAAGAGTGTCCCTGTGCTTCACACAACATAACCCAGGGTGGTGGTTCTTTGTGGGATCTTGTGTTAGGATGGGGGCATTGCATTCTACCAGGTGGGTTCTGTGGAGTTTGTGTTGAGGGGGTGTGAGGGGAGGTGCTTGTGACTATGGTCAGTGCTGCAAGTCCTCCTTCCCACCCAGCCAGCCAGATATCCCACCATGGTACGTGCTTGCATTGCAGGGAGTGGAAGTTGTCTCTCAGGATGTCAGTCAGTGGTGTCCTGCTGTTTGTTGGTGCACAGTTGCCAGCAGGGCCTTGTGCTCCCCACAGCAGTAGCCAGTGTCAGCCATCTTGTGAGTCCTTCTCCACTTCCTGTGATGTGAGCATGGTTCAGGGTGGTGTTGATGGGACAGTTGTGGGGGTGACCAATATCAGTGACTACGACTCCCATCATGCTATTGCCTCCACCCCCCTTCCCAGCATGCCCATGCTTCCGTCCTTTTGACTCTGCTTCCCTGTGGGGTGGGCTGGCTGTGCTGACAGGATGGCTGGGAGTGATGTCCTGGCAGTTGTTTGGCTAACAGTCTCAAGAGTGTCCCTGTGCTTCACACAACATAACCCAGGGTGGTGGTTCTTTGTGGGATCTTGTGTTAGGATGGGGGCATTGCATTCTACCAGGTGGGTTCTGTGGAGTTTGTGTTGAGGGGGTGTGAGGGGAGGTGCTTGTGACTATGGTCAGTGCTGCAAGTCCTCCTTCCCACCCAGCCAGCCAGATATCCCACCATGGTACGTGCTTGCATTGCAGGGAGTGGAAGTTGTCTCTCAGGATGTCAGTCAGTGGTGTCCTGCTGTTTGTTGGTGCACAGTTGCCAGCAGGGCCTTGTGCTCCCCACAGCAGTAGCCAGTGTCAGCCATCTTGTGAGTCCTTCTCCACTCCCTGTGATGTGCGCATGGTTCATGGTGGTGTTGATGGGACAGTTGTGGGGGGCAATATGTGTGACTGCGACTCCCATGATGCTATTGGCTACACTGACTTGGCCAGCATACACAGAATTCCTTCCTTTGAGTGGTCTTCACTGTGTGTTGGTGTTGTTGAGGTGGCTACATGTCTGGATGTGTTTGTTAGTTCTATTTGTGCCACTGCCTAGCTGTAGTTGTAGTTGTGTTTGTACATGTGATGGCACAGTTGGATGTGACTTTTTTGATGTCATGTGTTGTGTTTATCTGACTGACATACTCATTTTGGGATGATTCTGTTCTGGTTGCTGTGTAATTGCTATGAGTGCATGGTTTGACTCTCCCTTGACAGTGATGTGTGTGTGTTTTGTGGCAGTATATTGTGTACATTTGTTGTGTACTCACCAGGCTCTGGGATGTCCTCTAGTCCATATATGCTCACTGGCGGAAGGATGGCCTGCACCTTCTCCTCCCAGGGCCTGAGGTATATTGGCTTGGCAGGAGGGCCACTGCCGGTGTATTGGCTGTTGATGTAGTCTTTCTTGAGCAGGTCCCGTACCCTCCTGCGCACGTCATACCACCTGTTCTGGATGTCGCTCTTTGTGCGCCGACATGGTGATTGTGCGTTCACCCTGTTGATGATCCTCTCCCACATCTTGGTTTTCTGGGAGATGGGGGTCTGTTGGACCAGTGTGTCAAACAGCTGTGGCTCTACCCTGAGGATCTCGTCTACCATGACTTCCAATTCACAATCTAGGAACTTGGGATTCTTCTTGGGGGGCATGGTGGTGATGGTGAGTGATGTGTGTGTTGGTGTGCAGGTGAGGGTGTGTGAGTGTGTGTTTTGCTGGGTGTATGTGAGGTAGGTATTTGTTGGTGTGCTGATGGTGTGTGGCTTGTGTGAGGGATGAGCTGTGGGTGTGTGGTTGCTTTCTCTTGGGTGCTGGCAGTGGAATGGCATTTGCAAAGGATCATGGTTGTGATTTGTGTCCTTTATATGGGTGGAGTTGTGGGTGTGTCTTTGTTCTCTGTCCCCACCCCCCCCAGTATTTATTGGCTTAGTAATTGCTTGTTTGGCCTTTTTTTGTGTGATTTTTCCTTTGTACTGTCTGTGCATGTTGGAAACGTTCTTGTGACCGAGTCGGACCCTGCATTTGTCTCGTACGGTCTTCTCCGTTTTGTTCACGCTGTGTTTGTGCAGTTTTCTATGCTGCGTACGCGTCGGTCGCAGTGTTTTGTGTTACTTCGGCTCGGTTTTGTATGCGTGTCGGTCGTACGGCTTGTCCTCCGTCCGACTCGCTCGTGGTTTTCGCGCCTTGCATCGTACTTTGCGGTTTGGAGTTCGCGTGTACGTTTCGGTCGGATTTGTTCCGGGTGCGTGTCGGTCGGTTGGATTCGCGTGTTTTTCCGACCGGATTGCTGTTTTCCGTGCGGCTCGGTCGTTCGACTTGGGTTCGGTACGTGTCGGTCGGATTTTGCCCGCCTTGAATCGTACTTGTCGGGCGCCACAGGTACGTGTCGGTCGGTATAATTTCCGGATCCGAGTCGGTCGGTGCTTTTTCCGGCCCGAATCGGAATCGACCCCTCTGTGTTTGAAAATACCACTTTTAGAAAGTAAGTATTTTCTTGCCTAAGTATCCAAGCCTGCCTCTGCTAGGTTGTGTATTCCTTGTCTGGTTTGTGAGTGACAGGGGCTGGGGGATTCCAGGAGACAGGGTGAGTCAGCACAGGGCTGAATAGAGAGATCTGCATGTAGATGGGTGGGAGGAGTTGCACCTGGGACCAGAATAGGGCTGTGCCTTCCCTCCACAATGCTGGCTCCACCTCCTGTGGTGCGTCTGATGTCCCTGGCCTACACTGTGAAAGGAAAGAAGGAGTCATGTAAACAGAGTGCTCCAGGACTGACCAGAACTGGTTTGGACTAGGCAAAGGCCTCTCTGCCTTCAGAGACAAAGGATTTTGGTGTATAAAAGAGGGGACCCAAACCCCAGAACTTTAGATCTCTTTGGGAAACAGGAAGAACCTTTGTTGAGGAGAGGAACCAGAGAAACTGAGGAGGAGACTATCCCTAAGCTGAGTGCTGTCTGGAGGATTGGCCTGCAGTGGTTGCCTGACTGCCAAAGAAAGGAGAAAGGAACTTTGTGTGTACTTTCATCAACTTGTAAAAGATCTCCAAGGGCTTGAGAGAAGAGCTTGCCTCCTGCTGAAGTCTCAGGGACAACAGACTTCACCAACCAGCTCCCCAAGAGTCTTTCTGGAAAGTGCCTGCTGCTGTGCTGGACTTTCTGAGGGACTGCGTGTCGCAAGGAGCTGGAAGCGCGACTCACGATGAAGAAGCGTCGCCGCCGCCGCCGAAGCGCCTCGCATCGCCGAAGAAAAGGATCGACGTCGCATCAGACGCCGCCGCATCAACGGAGAAGAGTGTCGCCACCGCTGCCGCCGTCGCATCGTTGCCAAAGCGCCTCGCATCGCCGGAGAAGAGGATCGACGTCGCATCAGACGCCGCCGCATCACCGGGAAGCGTGTCGCAGGGCCTGTCGCGGCTCAGAAGAATCGTTGAGTCGCCGCACGGCCGTCGGGCGTGCACGTATCGTGTCGCATCAAGAAGAAGACGCCATCTTTGTTCATTGCACCAGATCTTCATCGCATCACGGCGTTGCTGGTCGCATCGCCGCGGAAGCGCAGTAAGAAACCGATGCATCACCTCCCCACGCCGAGAAGAACCAACGCATCCCCTACGCATCAGTAGGGACCCGACGCATCACCGTTCTTGCGTGTAAGGAACCGACGCATCACCTTCCCTGAAACACTTTCGTTGTATAGCGTTACGCATCCTAAGGTACATTGAACTCAAAGTGTCGCATTTACCATCTTAAGAGAACTGAGCTAATTCTACCATTTTTGAAGTACAGTATTGTGGATTTTTGTCGTTTGTGGTTTTGTGTTAAATCTATATAAAAGATACTTATTTTTAATATACAACTGGTGTGGTGTCCCTCTGTAGTGTTGTCACTTGATTACTGTATGTGTTCACAAATGCTTTACACACTGCCTCTGAGATAAGCCTGTCTGCTCGTGCCAAGCTACCAAGGGGGTGAGCAGGGGTTATTTGAGGAGTGTAACCCCTTTCCCTGACTAGACGCAAGGGTCCCTATTTGGTCAAAGGTACCTACCTCTGCCAACTAGAGACCCCCAAATCTAACAATCTTTATGCTCAAAACAAGACCGGTTATACTGGAACTCATGCTAAACAAGATAATTGTCTCCTTCTGGAACCAGAGTGCAGACAAAAATGAGAACTCAATTCATGAATACGAGGAAAAAATATCAGAATTAGTCCACAATATACAGAGAACTACTAAGCAGCTTAAAAAGAGGGTAATCATGGCAAAGGATCCGGTGATAAGGAACTTTCTAGTAAAAACTTGTGTGGCAACAATTTATTCAATATACAGCTACCAGGGAGAAGGAAATCGAATTACTATGGAAAAAAGAGATACATTTGTGTTGTATTAAAACCGAAAATAGATGATCAAAACTGGTTTGAACATTAGCAAGCAACTCTTATGAAAATGAATGAGTTTTTTTGGAGTTAATAGCGAAATATAGTGGAAATAATCAAGCTCCCACCATGGTCTCAGTTTCAGCCTCAGAATGATCCAAATACATCTCTCATCTCTACTCAGAAAATGTCAACTCTAAAGCAATTGAGACCTCTTTAATTCCACAGCTCGACCAAACAGAAAGCGGGGAGAGCTAAAACCCCCAACAGACAAGCAGATTTCTATATATATAAGAAGAGCAAGATCATCTGCAGCTATGTGCCCCCAACTGATCCCAGTTAAAACATTGAAAGAGGCCCCTCAAGAGTCTGGGGCAAGCTCTTAGCACCTTTGTTCACATACTGTTATAAAACAGGTCAAATCCTGTATTCTTGGTTTGGAAGTATAGTGGTTCTACGATATAACAAGCATTTGCAATGTAATAGGTCTCGCATTTGCGAGACTTTGAGCTATTGGCATTGTAAATGACAATGCCTTTTATTTATGTGTTGGTTTTCAAAACAAATAAATAAAGGCATTGTCATTTACAATGCCAATAGCTTAAACTCTAGCAAATGCGAGACCTATTGCATTGCAAATGCTTGTTTTCTTTTTTTGGATTCGTCATCCGCTGACTCACTGACTCAATTTTTCGCCCTCGGAAACGGTTTCAGCTCCCCATGGACCACGGAAAAACTGTGCCGTCCACTTGAGTCCGTTCCTGATAGCAGGGAGGGTTGAGAAGCGGGCAAGTACTAGTAGCTTGATGAGGAAGTGCTGTCATTTCCAGCAGGAAGCGTGACTCAACGCGCAGGGCATTCTGGCTGGGACTGACTCAGACCTCTGCAAGATGACGGTTCTTTGAGAGGAGTAAACGCCAAACCTCACATGCTTTCACTTAAAAGGTGACTGCTCCGTGCCTGCTGTGCCTTTCTGACTGAGAAATACAGGGGCTCGGATTACGAGAGTGGGCGCATGGGGGAGCGCGAGGGTGAAGGGAGGGATTCTAATATTTAAAGCAGGGGTGGGGTGCTTCATTCGGAAACGAGTAATGAAACCGCATGCACACAGAACCAATAGTCTGCAAAACTTACTCCACCTTTCATTTACTCTACATTGAGACGTTCATCCCAGTAGATCCTATAACAAGAGGCAAGGCTGGCACCGGCCTGGGGATCCTCCGGTCTTCGGGACACTCTCCTGGTGAAGCTGCACGGAGAAGGAGCGAGGCAGCCTCATGTTTTGCGGCTGGCGTGGACGGAAGGGGGACAGGAGATGTGCACATCGCGTGTCTGTACGTGCGTGTTCACGTTCACGGGCGCGTTCACAATTGCAGTCCGTCCTGCGCGTGCACATCTCCTGTCTCCCTTCCGAAGCAAGTCGACGACAATAAGTCTCGCTAGCGACAGCGCTTCGCGCTGCGTCGCTAGGCGAGACCTAAAAAGGTTCTTGATCTACTCCTGGAAATTATCTCCAGATCGCTTTACTTGATGCAATAGGAAATATCTTTGTTCGCAGCATCCTGGAACATCTTGAAGATTGGACTTCTGCAAAAGGATTGATTCCCTGTGTGCAAGCGGGTTCTAGAGCTAAACTCTCAATATCCAATAATATTGCAATTGTGCAATCTCTTATAAATAAGGTTGTAGTGCTAAAATCCCAAATTCTGTATTCTGTTCTCATCAATTTTTGAACAGCATTTGACAGGGTGGACAGGCCAACTCTTTGGAAAAAAAACAAGTTAAGCTAGGAATACCTTTAAATTTGCTGATGGTGATTGTCGCTTTTTGATGGGCGGGAACAAAGGCCTAACTCCCAACATTTCTAAATGGACTGGCCTGGAACAGGGCTGTGTATTGGCTCCGTTATTGTTCTCATTTTATTTGTATGATTTGCTAGCCCAGTTTGCAAACTTCATGAATTTTTCCTTCAAGTCTCATTACGCATGACTTATATGTCCTGATGTAAGCAGATGACGTAATTATTTTTTATCACCCTCCAATTGGTCTCGAACATAATCCGAGGAGTGCACTAAATTTACATGTGAAAGATAATTAATTTCTTGAAAATTTGAACTGCTAAAACTGAAGTGATGCCCTTCAGAGATAGAAAACAGCACCGTCCTTTCCATTAAAATTTAGATGGAATCCATTTGGAAAACAGTGAAAGAATATACCTACTTGGGCAGTGTCTTCACACAATTTCTTGCTAATAAGCCACACCTTTCTCATATCGGAAACAAGGCCCTTGCTCACATTGGAGCACTGAGTAGAATTTATAACTCCTCGGGCAAGTGTAATTTTAAGTATTTACTGAAAATGTTTAATGTCATTTTTCCATCCATACTGTCATATGCATTGTATTACTTTGCCATTGATAAATGATCTTACTTGAATTTGTACGAAGGGAAGTTCCTCTGAAAATTATCAACTGTAAGCCAAGCAACTCTTGTGCAGGTTTTGTGCTTAAAACAGCTTGTATAGCAATGGCAAGCATACGTAGGTGGAAACTATAATCATGCAAAAATTGACAGTGAAACCCTTCAGCAGCTAGCACCTAACCTATTATCCCCAAGATTATCAAAAAGAGGGAAAATACCCTAAAATGTGTGCACACAATCTAAGCACCCACTGTCAAGGTGCAGTCCTACTGGGCCCAACAATGTTCAACATAAAGACAATTGGTGCACCAACACATCAATGATATCACAATTACGAAAAATGTATCCGAAGTTTGTTCTTCTAGTTCTCTTTTTTATTGGAAAAACATATTAAGCAACATGAAGGGTAGACCAGCCAACGCGCTCCGTCCAATACAATGGACTTCTTCAGGGCGAAAGCAAATTCTTCTCAAAAAAAGGGGACAAATTCAATCTGTGGTAAAAGCAGATGACCGGAAACCGGACGTTCAATCCCTCCGATTGAAGTATAAATAAGTTACGAGCAGCTATGTCCCAGGATCAAAAGCCAGGAATATGCGGTACTTCCCGAACAGATAAAACCTGGAACAAAATTATGATGGAGACGGTCCAAAGCAGCTATCTCAAACAGCTCCGCACCATGTTAGGCGCCGAAGCCAAATACACGGGGAAGTCCTCTTTCTATCCTGGGTATGGAGGAAAGTGAAATCCTTAAACTTCCCTGATTATAAGGCTCGCAATTGAAAACGAGACAAGAAAATTGCCGTTTCTGGACTCAATAAAAGCGGTGCAGAATAGCTATATCAAACAGCTCAGCACCCTGATAAGAACTGCAGCCAAAGGTACACGGAAATCAACTCTCCGTCCTGTGTTCGCTTTCGCCCTGAAGAAGTCCATTGTATTGGACGAAACGCGTTGGCTGGTCTACCCATCATGTTGCCTAATGTGTTTTTCCAATAAAAAAGAAAAGAGAACTTGAAGAACAAACTTCGGATACAGATTTCGTAATTGTGATATCATTGATGTGTTGGTGCACCGATTGTCTTTATGTTGAACGTAGGTGGGAAACTATATTCTTCTTCATGAACCAAATGGCACTTTAAGAGACTTGTTGAATCAAGAAACATTTGGTGCGCGCACAAGGGGTTTTACTTTTGATACTAATCCCGGGTTTGTTTTTATCACAATTAGAATGTAAAATTCAGTACTTGCAATTATGGTCTCCTGCTCAATTTAAGCACAAGTTATCTTGGTGCACAGACATAATATCGAGTTTTTATTTTCGGAGTTCAAAAATATTGAGTTGGAAATATCGAAGGCACTGAATATCGACATCAAGAATATCGGTGACCAGAATATCGACATGAAGGTAAGAAATATCGTTTTTGTTAATATCGAAGTCAGTAATATCATTTGTAAAAATATCGTTAATAATATAGATGCTTATATTAGTGTTATGTATTTTAGTATGTATTTTAAATGTATGTGTTTTATATTTTTTGTTAAGTATTGTATTTTTTTAAAAATATATGTATTACATTTTTAGAAGTTATTAATTTTTTTTAAAGTAAATTTTGCGTTTTAGTTCCGCAGCTGGTTGTGGGTTTATAGGGGAATAGGGTGGGAAGTAATTTAATTATAGTAAATTTTATAATAATTTTTAGAAATGATTAATTATTTTTAATTAAATTTTGCATTTTAGTTCTGTAGCGGGTTGTGGGTTTATAGGGGAATAGGGTGGGAAGTAATTTAATTATAATACATTAATTATTAATTTTTATTTATTGGTATTGATAATTAATTTATTGTTAATTAATTATTAATTGGTAATTAATTTTTATTAATTGATTAATTGATAATTATATTAATTGTGTTATTTTTATAGGAGCGGGTTTTGGGTTTATAGGGGAATAGGGTAAGAAGTAATTTAATTTTAATAAAGTAATTATTAATTTTTATTTATTGGTATTGATAATTAATTGATTGTTAATTAATTATTAATTGGTAAATATTTTTTATTAATTGATTAATTGATCATATTAATTGTGGGTTTTTTTTTAGGAGCGGGTTTTGGTTTTATAGGGGAATAGGGTGGGAAGTAATTTAATTTTAATAAAGTAATTATTAATTTTTATTTATTGGTATTGATAATTAATTTATTGTTAATTAATTATTAATTGGTAATTAATTTTTATTAATTGATAATTATATTAATTGTGTTATTTTTTTTAGGAGTGGGTTGTGCGTTTATAGGGGAATATAGTGGGAAGTAATTTAATTATAATGAAGTAATTATTAATTTTTATTTGTTATTTATAAATAATTTATTATTAATTAATCATTAATTGGTTATTTAATTAAAACAATTATTTAATTGATAAGTATGTTAATTTTAACCCTCTGCTATCCAACACTTTCCCTACAGTTACACTCTCTGGAGTGGGAATAATAGTTTTTACCCTTACGCTATCCAACACTTTCCTTACTGTTGCACTCTGTGGAGTGGGAATAGTAATTTTTACCCCTACGCTATGCAACACTTTCCCTACTGTTGCACTCTCTGGAGTGGGAATAGTAATTTTAACCCCTTCGCTATCCAACACTTTCCCTACTGTTGCACTCTCTGGAGTGGGAATAGTAATTTTTACCCCTACGCTATCCAACACTTTCCCTACTGTTGCATTCTCTGGAGTGGGAATAGTAATTTTTACCCCTACGCTATCCAACACTTTCCCTACTGTTGCACTCACTGGAGTGGGAATAGTAATTTATACCCCTACGCTATCCAACACTTTCCCTACTGTTGCACTCACTGGAGTGGGAATAGTAATGTTTACCCCTGCTCTATCCAACACTTTCCCTACTGTTGCACTCTCTGGAGTAGGAATAGTAATTTTTACCCCTACGCTATCCAAAACTTTCCCTACTGTTGCACTCAGTGGAGTGGGAATAGTAATTTTTACCCCTACGCTATCCAACACTTTCCCTACTGTTGCAGTCTCTGGAGTAGGAATAGTAATTTTATCCCCTCCGCTATCCAATATTTTCTCTACTGTTTTAGTTAATCTAGTGTATAATGTATTTTAAAAAGATTAAAAATATTCTAATTTTTTAATTTGTTATTATTTTTTATATTTTTATTTATATTATTGGTGTATGTGTATATATATGTATTTATACTTTTTAATATATTTTTACAATTTATAAGTTATTAAAATAATTATTTATAAATATTATTAAGTATATATATTATATTTTATACATATATATGTTTAATTTATTTTTATATTATATGTATTAGTTATAATTTTAAACATTTTAAAATAATTTTAACTATGTTTCTTTTAATTATATGTATTATTTACTTTTTTTCACATTATTTTTTAAACATTAAAAAAACGATATTTTTTAACAACGATATTTTTGACAACGATATTTTTTTCTCGATATTTTTGTACTTACCATTATGTAGATAGGACTTCGATATTCTGGACATCGATATTTTTGTGTCAATATTTTTGTACCTCGATATTTTGACTGTCGATATTCTGTCAGTGATCCAGTTATCTTAATGATAGCTTTTACTGTAGGAGCTTAAAACTGTATACATTTATTCCCCATAATTGTAGTATTTAAACAGCCTGAAAAATATCTATCCATGTCTCTAGATCACAGTACAACACGTGAAATATTAAAGCTCTGTCTGGCTATTCTCCCTTTGAACTCATATAAAAAGCATTGGTTAAATTTGTGAAAGGTGGGCGGTATATATGATCTCTGCTATGGTTGAGTGCATGACTTAAAGCATGCATTTCTTGTTTGTCCTGATGCTGCCGTTGTTCAAGCAAGGATGCATTATATTCATCATTTGAATTTTAAATGCAACATAACAAAAAGGGATAAACTGATTAATTTAGTAATGCCTCCTCCAAATTCATTTCTATGTTACAATCTTTTAAAATCATTTATAACACTTTTAAATGTCTTTTTAATGATGTAAGGCAATTTGTATTGTATTTTAAAACTTAAAATTGTTTGTTGATTTTAGATTGTTGACCTTAGATCAAGGTCTAAATTAATATAATTAATTTCAGGGCCAGGGCCAGGGCCAGGATTTGTTCCCAAAGTAAACTCTACCAAATGTTGCAGACAAACCTGTTTAGCAAGTGCGACTGATTATGCTGCAAGACTGTTGAGTAAACCTTCCCCATCAAACGCATCGATTGATTAAATAAAAAAAGCAACAACTTACTAGCCCCCACCAAAGTGCATCAGCATAGGTTTCAAAATCTTCAGGCTCCACTGCACCTTGCGCGTTTGTTTCAGGTACATCTTTCTCGACAAGGTATACAAGAAAGGAGGAGAGGATGAGTGTCAAGAACCCGATGTACCAGGCAGTGATGAGTTCCTAGGATAAAGTAGATTGAGAAAATAGGAAAAAGAGAATGCAATTAGTCAACCACTTCTGTTACACAAACAAAAGGCACAAGTCTCCCTCCTAGTGATCAGGATAATATTTTATGTTATTTTGTTTTATTTTTCACAGGCTACGCTGCTAACATGCGCAGAGCATGTGGGTATCATGAGTCATTCAACTGGCTCTTACCAACAGCACACATGACAATTATCGAGCTAGAGATCAGTGGAAAAAATCTGTCTTTAGTGATTTCCTAGTACTTGGGCATCTATCTTTGGCTCTAAATGGCTAGGAGGCTGTTTCAGACTTCTACTCCCTCCACCACATGGAGGCAGCCTTTCAATTTTACTAGTATGTAGTTGGGGGATGTGAGCAATAGCAATTTACACATACTGCTCTAATTTGCACTCATTGTAGGCAGCCTAGCAAAACAATAAGTTAGAAATTCTGAGTCCAGTGACATGCCATTAGCTATGTGTGACAGAAAAGTAGCACTTGTACGATAAGCCCAGACATAGATATTCAAATATGGAGCCATATTTATATCCAATTGGAAAGAACGAGTATGACCCTATACTAGATTCAGTTATGTAGCAAAAGCCTATGAACAAACCGGGAAACAGAGCTCTACTCACAATATTTTTTGCACTTGAGTATAATTTACAAGGATTCTGTGCTTGGAAATCCCAGTTCTTGTTTCACAGAATTGGACCTGTGATATTCCCATAAAGAGTTTGCTCTCACAGCTGTAGAGAATACACAAGATGTGCAGATTTATCCATGGTTATAATTGTGAGCAAGGGGCGGGCAATTGTGCATTCTTATAGGGTGGAAATGCACCCACAAAGTCATAACATTGTAAATATTCGCAAATCTTTGCAATTACTTGTGCACACCTATTGCACCTGTAAACTAATACCTAATAAAGTAACAATCACTGCTGTACTCAGTTAAGTGTGGCAAAGTTTCACAGGCAAATTGCTTTGTAATGGGAAAGTAGTTTCTTCTCATATAAAAAATTGAAAAAAGGCAGACAAATGGTGTGAGTGTAAATTGTTCCCACAAACCTTCACCTGTAGATTTGCCACTCAGCTGACAATCCACATGAGTAACTTTAGGGAAAACAGGTACAAAAATGGGAATGTATGAAAATTAAAGACTTCACCAGCATATTACTGGGAATTTTCTGAACAAGCAAAAGTCATAAGTGCCTGCAATGTAAATGCATACATATATACATCAGGCAATATAGACATTTGCCACGGGGCAGGCCATAGTATTTAATTGCTGGGTGTGGTGAGGGGTTCAACAAACAATGGAAGAGACAGGCGATAGAGCTGAGCCTTGGATCAAAGTCTCTATCAAGAAATTATCAGCCATTGTAGAACCCTGAATCCTCTTGCAACCGGCTTGGAGAAGCAAATATGACCAAGAACCTGATGCATTCATTTGCTGACCCATGACTTCTTTCACCTTCTAGGATCACTTTAGTAGTAGATGGTAACAGGCAATGTTCTTTTTTTTTAGGTCCAACGTAACTAGCCTAGCTCGTAATATGTAATGTTGTGAATTTGGTAACCTAGGGGGCTGACAAGCTAGGTTTCAATAATCCAGCTGATTACTTGAACATTGTAAATGGGCAGTAAGTTAATGCCTCCTAGATGGGGAGATTGACTTTACTAATAATGTGGCAACTGCCACCAATTTGAGGTTTCAAGGCACTTCTCAACATTTTCATGAGGAACTAATGTGTCTGATAACCTTAGGATTGGTATTTCTGTCATTGTATTCACAAAGGAGGTTGAGCATGGACCCAGGGTGAACCAGAGTTTACAATATAGTAAAGTAAATTCTACTACTATTACCGCCCACATCCAAGAATGCAAGAGAGGGTTTTTGCGCCCCTGATGAGTCCAGCAATCTTAATGATAAGTGGGATGCGTCATATGGTTTCTGATTGGTTCAACTCTGCCATAAGAGAAAGCACCATATATGTCTATCATCTGAAATGAGGTGGGTGTGTTTAGACAGAGTCTTATTATAAAATATTTAATAACTACATAAATGTTGATATCAATCTCCTCATAGTATGTAAAGCAAACTCTTTTTCTACAGATAATCAGTTTCCATATTTCTTTCTGGACTTTACTGTGGGACACGTATTCCTCAAGCGTATTTGATAATCTCTATTTTTCCTCTTTTTCACATTTTCAATATACTTTTGTAATATTTTACAGCATAAATGTGCAGAGGGTTAGCAGATCTACCAATGCAAATGAAGATAAACACACTTTCTAGGAAATATATCTGAATATTCTGTGTAGATGCCAATTTGGAATAGTCAGGCCTAGCAAGCACAGGAAATGAAAGTAGAATATTGAAAGAGCAGCAAAGGAAAGACATTAAAATGTAAGGAGATAAAAGGTTATTAAAAAAAGAAAAACAAGGATATAGGAAAATAACCATTATAACTGGTTATTTGATTACATCCATATATTTGCATTGACACTTTGCAATATATTCAAATGTGTATAGAATATATATATTAATAATGATGTCAGGTGATTGATATACAATAAAAGGAAAGTGATATTTATTCCAATGTGAGGTGGGTAAGTTCAATCATACTTCACTCCAAGGTACCACAACACACATTTGTATAATTAATCAAAACTATTAATTGTGTTACCATTACATGCAAATGTCCATACTGTGCCTGCTTAGGAAAGTCCCCTATGTTTGCCAATGAATATAGTAATCCATGAAGGACAGCATCACCTATCAGTTGCTTACTTTGCTGTGTGCACAAATTGCTGATCCCAAAAGCTTCCATGTTCCTCCTCGTCGATCCATGCGAAGCATCCTCAAAATCTGGAGAAAACGTAAACTTCGCAGCGATGTAGCTAACACGTTGCTTTGATTTTTTCCAACAGCCACCACGGGCACAGAGGCAATCAGGACGAATATATCTGCAAAGGAAACAATAATGAGCCATAAGTCAGGAATAACCAGTACTACAGTTTAATAAAAGGAGGATAACATTGTGGCTAGACAAAAAGCAAGCAACCATCAGTTATGAAGATAGTCTAGCTTTATCTCAACTTTAAGACCAACTCTCGCTCTTTTGTGGCAGAGGACCTTATCCCTGATGAACTATGTGTCTGGCAACGCAGAGTATCAATGACTTGAGAATGTAACTTCCTCATGAAATGAGATACAGCATGAATACAGATATGTATGTATCCAGAGTTTACCATTTGAGTAAGGGCACATGCAGCAGCAGCCAAGCCATTGTCTGCATTCTTTGATAACAGAAAAAAGTTTACCTTGTCCTCCCCCACTCGTCCACTCCATTCCTTCACTCGCACTCCATCCACAGGCCCATGCACACATTTACCACCTGCTGAGCTAAATGCATTTGGTAAAAACACATGTAGTATAGAATACCATGTAGCTTTACGACTGGAAAAATAGATTCCATGTAATATTTCCCCATTCCACGTGGTATTACTTGTAATTGCACAGAACTGGGACAATTCTAGCAGGCGGTGATCGTAAGCGGTAAAATCATTAGGAATTTTGTCACAGCCCCAGGACTATGCAACTCTGAATCAGGCCCTATGAAGGAAGAATCAATTGAAGAAGCGCTATAGTTGACCGCCTCTGGCATGATCGTAATAGTAGGGTGGCATCACATAGCGAAAAGCTGATTAAGAGTCTCTTACCAACTACCAGATATTACTGAGTGGGGCATGATTTGGCAAGGTTGGGTTATGTTATGTCACATCACGTCATATGTTTTTACGGAATTTATTATGTCTTGTTATGTCATGTGGGTTTATGTTATGTTTCAAGCAATCCTAAACTAGCAGCAATGTGTTTTCAGGACGTGGTGGGCCGGGAAAGACAGAAATAATTCCAATTACCATTATGATATACATATCCTTACTAGCATTAGGGGATCAATTGAGGACTAGAGGGCGACATTTAGCAGGAGACATAGTGGAATATATGAGTTTTTGGCATTTTATGTATACAAATTCTAATGGTAAAAATAACTAGTTTTCAAGAAATTTTCATACTGCTTTCATTCTGATATTTTAAGTGCTGGAATCCATATTATTGCCCTCAAAGGGATGGAAGGCAGAGGTGGCCTTTCCTGAAATCAAATCCTGACTCATAGAGAGCATTAAGTCAGTGAGCCATCTTGCTAATATGATAGTTTCACTTTGCAGGGGGTTCAGGTGGCAGACCATTCCCAAACAAGGAGGCCTATTTTCATGGACGTCATTTAGGGGTCGCGACCCCTGGAATGCCCCTTGTGACCCCTAGCACTGCTTTTGCGATCCCTATCTTAAGAGATCACAGAAGCGTTAATACAGGCTTTTCATGAGTTTTTAGGTCGAGCATTCGAGACCTCTTGTATATACTTTAGTATATACTTATTATATACTTATATGTGTATGTACTTTGTGGGCTCTGGAGATCAGTCCTAGGACTTGTCTGCTTCCGCTTAGGGACTTTTTTTTTCTGTTCAACTGCCTCTATTTAACTGTCTTGATAGAAAACGACCAGCAGAGGTCAGTAAAATACCAGAATTGCTTTCTGCTGAGGAACTTTCTTTTTTTATTTTTCTGGCAACTGCCTCTATTTTTCTTTCTTGATAAAAAGCGACCAACAGAGGTCAGTAAAATACCAGAATCACTTTAGCATTCTCTAGATTCCAGTCCATAGAAATTGTCTTCCACTAGCACCCGTAGACACATTTTTTTTTCCCTAATCTTGGATTGTCAGTGATATGACCACCAAAGGGCCTGATTTTATATTAAAAACAGAGCTTTGGACTATATCATTTCCTGCTGAAAGGCAATATTTCTCTCCATGTGTTCCCATACCTGGCATGTCACGCAGTTTGGTGCTTACTTTCCCTCCATGTTAAAGAACAGTAGATGTTTCAGCACCCAGGCTAATGTGCTGCATAGCTAAATACATATAAGGTCCCAAAGGCGAGACTGATTGCATTGCAAATGCTTGTTTGTAAAATGATGTGTAACCTTCAGCTAACGCTAACAAGTGACTGGCAGAAATAAATTCAGCAGTGATGCGGAACTGCACATAAACCAAAAGTTACCTTTTGTGACCTGGGTCACAGGGGCTGAGCTGATTTTGCAGCTGCATCTCCAGCAAGAAAACACGGCACGGTGCCTTTAAAATCAAAAGAACAAACTTGCAACATAATTTGTTGTTGCTGGTTGAGAGAGCCCGGTAAAAAGGTGTCTCGATGTCTCCGGGCATGTCGGGGCGAGGGAAAATACAGCAAAGAGGACAGAAAAAAGAAAAGTTAAGAGAGAACACGGGAGCAGCAGAGAGACCAGGAAAGAGGAGGAAGACACAACAGATAAATGAGGCCCAGAGGAACAGGTTAGTGTGTGCCTTTGTGTGGGAGTGTGAGCGAGAGATAGCTATAGAGAGAAAGAAAAATAAAGAAATAGCAGAGAGAGATAGAAAGATGAAGTGATATATGTTTGTCGTAACTGAACACACAGATCCCATCCTCGTCAAAAACGATGTCGTAACTGAACACGCAGAGACAGGTAAGTTTAAATATCTTTATTCCTCTGACAGCGAGCCACCAGACGAAGCTTCCAGGTCAGAATCACAGCACATCACCAGATTCTATCCTTGAGCCTGGAATACAGGGTAGCTGGGTTCCATGCTCAATGCTCTATCAATACAACTAGAGCACTACAGTGTTGAAGAGATAGAGACAGACAGGTGTGAGAGGGAGAGACAAGAGAAAAGTTTAACCCCTTCGATGCTTATGACGAGCTGGACTCGTCATGGCACACAGTGGTCGTGTGCTCATGACGAGTCCAGCTCATCATAAGACCCACCCACGGGGGAAGCGCTGGCGCTCCCCCCGTGGGAATGCGATCGTTGTGTTTTTTTGGGGGAAGGCAGGGGAAGGGCTTCCCCTGCCTCCCCCCCCATCGCGCGCTGACGTCATTGAGGGTTTCCCTTCCTTCCCCGACGCGCTGGAAGCCATTTGCTTCCAGCGCGTCGGGGAAATCAGGTGAGTTTTGGCTCCGGGGAGGGGGGGTTTGAAACAAAAGAGGCATCGAGGGAAAGGAAAGGGTTTTCCTTTCCCCCGATGCCTCTTTTGTGCATTCCTGCTGCACGATCATGCGATCGTGCAGCAGGAATGCCCACTAGACACCAGGGAATTCTTTTTTTTTTACATAGGAGGGGAGCAGGACATAGCGCCCTTGAGCCCTGCAATACTTCCTTCCAGCAGTAGCTATCTGGGTAGAAGGAGATGGGGTAGGGACCTGGAAACCCAGAGGAAAGCAGGGGTTTTAGGATCTTGAATAGGGAGCTGAGGATATGGGCCAGTCGGCGGAACCACTGGGATATCCAGGCTGGAGAATCCGGTGTTATGGGAGGTTCCGGATCAAATAGATGGGAGGGGGATTATAAGCAATGGAAGGGCTCATCCAGCCAACTAAAGACGGTTGGAGTCTGCCAAGGTCACATGGCCACGGTCAGGATAAAGGGGTTTACTGTTATACGAGATGGGACTGGACAACAGGAAAGCTCAGGAGGGCGCGGTATCACCACTGTGTGGGACCACTAGTTTGACAAGCAATTGATCCCACTCTTGGACAATCATCTAGCGCCATATTTCCTTAGCCTCTTCCCTTGGAAGGACCACTGCTTCAGCTCTAGCACATGTATTCAGCACCTGTCTCCAGGTTACTCTGGAGTGGGGCTGTGGGCTTTTACATTCCATGTTGAGGGTGCATTTTGTAAGGATCAGGGACAGGTTATTAAAGTGAGTGACCACCTTGTGCTTCTTGGGGTGTTTGTATATTCCCAGGGCCCGTATCTCCCAATTGTCTACCCTTGGTAACTTCGTATTGGAGCTAAGCTTTTGAGGTGCCTCTGCCCAGTAAGATCGCAGTTGCGGGCAGTCCCATAGCATGTGTTTAAAGTCTGGTTGTGGGGAGCTGCATCTGGCACATGCGTCTAAAGCCTTGGGGAGAATTTTGTGTAGCCTTTTAGAGGATAGGTAAATTCTATGTAATATGTAAAATGTAATCAATTTTAGATGAGCATTCCTAGAAATTCTATAGGGATACTCCAGGGTTTTCTCACACACTTTGTCAAGTAGGGCCCTGCTCAATTCTTCCTCCCACATCTCTCTTAAGGATTGTAGGGAGGTCTGAGTGTGAGCTACAAGGGCTCTAGACAGCCAATTATGTGTAGGGTGTGTACAAGTTGTTGAGTGGTTGGCTTGGAATAGCCTGCCATTCCTGAGCATAAGTAAGGAACTGGTCTTCATGGAGGGCAAACTCAGAGTTTGAAGTTGTTGAAGTTGGCCATCTTGGAAAAGTGAGGAGATTCCAGCTTGGTCTTAGAACCTCAACTCATGAAAGCGCTGATATCCATTGAGTCAGGAATTCTAGAGAGAGCCTCTAAAGATATAATTCTGTCCAGGCGAGCATAGAGATTGCGGGCTGGGGAGTAAAAGGAGTAAAGGCGAACACCAGAGTTATGGCAGTTCCATACATCCTGTAAGGACCAATGTCGGAGCCAAGAAACCAGGCTCTGTATGTTGGAGGTGGTAAGGGCACAGGGAAGTGGGGGATGTGAGCAATCCAAGGAGGAGTCTAGGACACAATTAAAAACTCCTCCCAATAGCCATGGAACGTGTCCCAATTTACCTAGATGGGAGGAGAGACAGTGTAGAAATTTGAGCTGATTCGAGCTGAGAGAGTAAATGCTGCCTATTATGAGTGAGAAGCCATCCAATTTAGTCTCAAGGATGAAAAAATCTTCCCTCCGGGTCTATATCTTTAGGTAGGACTTAACCCTTCGATAGCTGATGACGAGCTGGACTCGTCATGGCACACAGTGGTCGTGTGCTCATGACGAGTCCAGCTCGTCATAAGACCCACCCACGGGGGAAGCGCTGGCGCTCCCCCCGTGGGAATGCGATCGTTGTGTTTTTTTTGGGGAAGGCAGGGGAAGGGCCTCCCCCCGCCCCCCCCATCAATGACGTCAGCGCGCAAAGCGCGCTGACGTCATTGAGGGTTTCCCTTTCCTCCCCGACGCGCTGGAAGCCATTTGCTTCCAGCGCTTCGGGGAAATCAGGTGAGTTTTGGCTCCGGGGAGGGGGGGTTTGAAACAAAAGAGGCATCGAGGGAAAGGGTTTTCCTTTCCCCCGATGCCTCTTTTGTGCATTCCTGCTGCACGATCATGCGATCGTGCAGCAGGAATGCCCACTAGACACCAGGGAATTCTTTTTTTTTTAAATGAAAATGAAAATACTGTTTGGGGGAGCGGCCCCTTGGGCAAGGGTCACTCCCCTTTTGGGGGCCATATGTTTTTGTGCTCTGCCCCCCTAGGGGGGGGGGCAGTTTTTCGTATTGTACCCAGGGAGAAACGGTGGGGAGTGGCCCCTTGGGCAAGGGTCACTCCACTTTGGGGGCTTTGTTTGTGGCCGATCGGCCAAATGATAGTGCCCTTTATTTTATTTATTTTAATTAATGCCTTTTTATATAGCGTGGACTTTACCCGAAGGTGTCAGAGCGCTTCACAATAGGACAGTAACATTACATGAGGAGAAGGTTACAAGTGAGCATAATACAAAAGGAAACGTTACATTACATGAGGAAAAAGTGACAATTGTGCAAATAACAAAACAACCAAGATACAAAAAGAGGTATGCGTTACAAGAGGAAAAAGTGACACGTGTGCATACATGAGATACAAAATACAAATAGAGGTATAATACTGCAATAAGTGGCAGTCACTCAGAACACACTGGGAAGGCACTTCTATAGGCATGGAGTACAGAATTTCCTATAGTGGAAGAACTTCCTTGAGGGAGTAGAGAGGGCGTGAATTAAACAGGAGACTTAAAATGAAGGGTACACAAACATTAAATCCAACACAGCACGCAAGGGTGAGGAATGTACAGGAAAAAGTACAAATTTACAATGAAGAGCGAACTTCCTAGAGGGGGCTGAGAGTGAAAGTATTAGTTCTGAAAGTGTCTTTGGAAGAGAAGAGGTTTGAGGTCAGCTTTGAAGATCCGGGTAGAGGAGGTGGCACAGAGCAATGGGGGAAGCGAGTTCCAGATTGTCACCGCAATTCCTGAGAAGGATTGCGCCATCGATCTTTCCCTTTTTGAAGACGGGGGGGGGCTCAAGCAGAAGCTTTTCCGCATTGCGAGAAGGGCGAGAGCCACCAGACAATTTCAATTCATTTGCCAGGTAACGAGGGGAGGAGGTGTGTAAGGCTTTGTGTGTGATGCAGGCAGTTTTGTAAATAGATCTTGCCTCGATCGGAAGCCATCGAAGAGAGGACAGGATAGGAGTGACGTGGTTGCTTCGTTTAGACCCTGAAATGAAGCGAGCTGCTGAATGGAAGATGGATTTGAGAGGGGAGAGGTGGGATTTGGGTAGGCCTGTCAGAAGAGAATTGCAATAATCCAGTCTTGAGAGAACCAGAGATTGTACCAAGGTTTTTAAGTCTTTCTCCTGGAAGAACCGACGGATCCCCCGTAGAAGGCGCAACTGGTAACGTGCGTTCTTAGCAATAGAGTTGATGTGGGAGATTAGGTTGAGTCTTTTGTCAAGAATGACACCTAGGGATTTAGCGCTGTCGACAATGATGGGTTTGTTGTTGAGTAGGTTCAGCTGATCCATCCAAGATTGAACAGGAGGAGGTGAGAGAGAGGAGGAGGAATTCAGTTTTGGCGGGATTCAGAATGAGTTGGTGATCTAACATCCAGTTGTGAATAGAGTTGAGAGTAGAGTTGAGTAGTGAGAGATCGTGTGCAGAAGATACCGTAAGGTATCTTCCCAATAGTCCACCAGGCATTTATTTGTGGAGAGTGACCCCTTGGGCAAGGGTCACTCTCCTTTGGGGGCAATATTTGTGGCTGTGTCTGCCCCCCAGGAGGGCAGATCGCCATGTTTTTTTTAAAATTGGGCCCACTAGACCACCAGGGATTTGTTTGAGGGGAGTGGCCCCTTGGGCAAGGGTTGCTCCCCTTTGGGTGGCATTAATTTGGCCGTTTCTGCCATCCTGAGGAGCAGATTGGCTGATTTGTTTTTTTGTAGGTCCACTAGGCCACCAGGGTTTTTTTATGTTGGGGAGCGGCCCCTTGGGCAAGGGTCGCTCCCCTTTATGGGAGGATGATTGTGGCCATTTCTGCCCTCTTTGGGTGGCAGAATAGCAGTATGTTTTTAGGCCCATCTGCCCCCAAGGAGGGCAGAAGCCAGTAGTCACCAGGGTTTTTTTAATTTTTGTGTTGGGGAGTGGCCAAAAGGGCAAGGGTTGCTCCCCTTTTACGGGGGTGAATATTGTATTTATACTCTTTGGCCCACCTACCCCTTAGCTTGGCTGGTGGATTGTGTGTGGACTGGTGCATTATTTGCATTTTATGATTGTAATTTTTTTTTTCTCCTTTTTATTCTAGTGTAAAGCTTTTGATTCCTGTTTGCGGTTTCGGCAGTGGTTGTTCTGCAGTTTTGCGTAATTGCATTTATTTGGTAAGAAAAATATTTTTGTTGTGTATACTCCAAATGAGTATTTTTGTCATGCATGAATGAATTTTTTTGTAAGTGGTGTCATAATGGCAGCATATTTGTTAGTGTTCAGAGCATGAAATTCTTTGCGATGTTTTGCATTGTCTTATGTGTAATTTTTTTTTCTTCTTTTTTAGTGGGATATTCTGTCACGTGAGTGGTATAGTGTTGGAGTATATAGGTCTTTGTGATAAAGCTACATTTTGTTTATTTCTTTTTTTACAAAGGGTTTGTTGTTGTTGACTTGTTTGACAAGTTACCTTTATTAGTAAGCATTATGACTAGCCGTAGAATGACTGCTCAGCAGGTGGTTGGTTTGCTTCTTGAATCTTCCTCTGAGCAGGATTATGAGACTGACAGTGCGTCTGAGGGAGAGGAGGGAGGGGAAGATTCAGGCAGTGAGTTTTCTCTCCACATGGAATCATCGGATGATGAAGGTACTCTCAGTGCAGATGAAGGTACTCTCGGTGTGGATGAATCTACTCTCAGTGCGGATGAAGTGCCTGTTTTAGAGGAGGATACTACTGTGCCGATGGTGCAAGAGGCATCTGGATTGCAGCGTGGGGCTGCTAGGCTTCCTACTGGAAGTGCTGGACTCTGGGTTGATCCAAACATGGTGCAGCCGGTGTTGCCTGCCTTTAGTGGTTATGCAGGGTGTAGAGTGGATTGTGAACATTATTTGCCTATACAGTATTTTCAGTTGTTTATGGATGATGTATTTTTGGGTGAGATTGTTGAGCAGACTAATTTGTACGCTGAACAGTTTTTGAGGGACAACAGTGCCAGACTTAGGCCCCATTCTAGAGCTACCCGGTGGAGTCCCACAAATCTGGAAGAGATGAAGAAGTTTTTGGGTTTGACTTTTTTGATGGGTTTGATAAGGAAGCCGTCCATGGGTTCATATTGGTCTACCAGTCCCTTGATGGCAACGGCCATATTTCCTGCAGTTATGACTCGTGATCGGTATTTACTTTTGCTTCGGATGCTGCATTTTGTTGATAATGGTTTGGCGTTGCCACAAGATCACCCTGAAAGTGACCGTCTTTTTAAGATTCGGCCTGTTCTTGATCACTTTGTATATCGATTTTCAGAGATCTATACTCCAGGGAAAGAAATATCTATTGATGAGTCTTTGGTCCTGTTCAAGGGCCGTTTGGTTTTTAGGCAGTACATTCCTAGCAAGACGGCACGCTATGGAATTAAGCTGTATATGTTGTCTGAGAGTAGGACAGGATATGTTTTTAATTTGCGTGTGTACACTGGTAGGGATTCCACTATTGACCCCCCTGGTTGTCCGTCCACTTTTGGAGTTTCAGAGAAAATTGTGTGGGAGCTTGCTAGAGGACTGTTTAACAGAGGCCACCATTTGTACCTTGATAACTTCTACACTGCTGTGCAATTGTTTAAGGAATTGTTCAAAGTGGACACTTTTGCTTGTGGCACAATACGCTCTAACCGTAAAGGTTATCCAAAAGAGCTTGTTTGCAAAAAACCTCAGAGGGGACAGTGCAGTTCCTTGCGTAGTGATGAACTACTAGCTGTAAAATTTGTGGACAGGAGGGATGTGTACATGCTGACTACCATCCATGATGAGAGTACTTCACCTGTGGCTGTTTGGGGTCAGATTGCTGAAGTGCGCAAACCTGTGTGCATTCTAGACTACAATAAGCACATGGGTGGTGTTGATAGAGTAGATCAGAGGTTGGAACCTTACACTGCTATTCGTAAGGCTTACATTTGGTATAAGAAGTTGGCCATCCATCTCTTCAATTTAGCAACTTTCAATGCTTTTGTTGTGTTCAAGGAGTGTTCTCCTGCGTCAAAGTTGACTTTTGTTCAGTTTCAGGAGTCTGTCATAGGCAGCCTTGTTGTTGTGGAACAGGCAAGTGTTCCTAGAGTTGGAGTGGTAGAGGATGTGGCTCGATTGAAAGATCGCCACTTTCCTGATCACATTCCTCCTACACCCTCAAAAGACTTTCCCACTAGGAGATGTAGAGTCTGTTGGCGAAGAGGTACGCGGAAGGAGACTCGTATGTACTGCCCTGAGTGTCCTTCTAACCCTGGGCTGTGTGTGCCTGCTTGTTATAGAGCGTACCACAAGCAAAAGAATTATTGGGAGCAACCATGAGTGGTAAAGTGAACTGCCTGGTCTGTAATGTTTAAGAATTGTTGTTCTGTTTCAAGGTTGGCATTAGTGCAATGTATTTAGTTTCTGATTTTGTGTTAGTAGATTTGTATCTATTTGCAATTTGCAATTTGTTTGTGTTTTCTTTTTTGTATAAAAAAATCCTAAATGTGACGGTGGTGTGTGTAGGCTGGTGCTTGGCTGGCGGTGTGCGTGGAGTGGCGCTTGGCTGGCGGTGTGCGTGGAGTGGCTCTTGGCTGGCGGTGTGTGTGGAGTGGTGCTTGGCTGGCGGTGTGCGTGGAGTGGCGCTTGGCTGGCGGTGTGCGTGGAGTGGCGCTTGGCTGGCGGTGTGCGTGGAGTGGTGCTTGGCTGGCGGTGTGCGTGGAGTGGCGCTTGGCTGGCGGTGTGCGTGGAGTGTCGCTTGGCTGGCTGTGTGCGTGGAGTGGCGCTTGGCTGGCGGTGTGCGTGGAGTGGCACTTGGCTGGCGGTGTGCGTGGAGTGGCGCTTGGCTGGCGGTGTGCGTGGAGTGGCGCTTGGCTGGCGGTGTGCGTGGACTGGCGCTCGGCTGGCGGTGTGTAGTAGTGACTTGCTGCTGGTCACTACACACACTGCTAGCCGAGCGACACTCCACGCAATCCATCAGCTTGTGTGGTTGCTGTGTTAGGAATGTGGGCGTGTGAAAGTGATGGGCCCTTGAATGGCGCTGTCTGCTGGTGTGAGTGTTGTAATGTGATGGGCCCGCGGCTGGTGGTGTGAATGGTTTTGTATGTGTCACACGTATGAAAGGTGTATGAATGGCCTGTAAAGAGGTTGGTGCCTTGTCGTGGCTTTACAGCTCACGAGCTGTGAGTCAATGGTTCAGTTTCTCGTCCTTTCAATTATTAACAGTGCATTTCATTTTTGTGAAATCACTTGTTAATACAATTGTATATACTGAACCATCACTCACCCTCGTGCCAAATCCAACCAGTATGTGTGTGTGCTTGAGGATTAGATGGCTGTGCAGTAATATATTTTTTTTGTCTTTCTCAAGCAGGGTGTACCTTGTCCCTTTTTGTGAATGTTGTAATGTGTTTGTTTCGTGGCTGGTAGTGTGAATGGTCTTGTGTGTATCACGTATGAAAGGTGTGTGAATGGCCTGTAAAGCGGTTGGGGCCTTGACGTGGCTTTACAGCTCACGAGCTGCAAGTCACTGGTTCAGTTTTTTGTCCTTTCAATTATTGACAGTGCATTTCATTTTTGTGAAATCTCTTGTTAATAAAATTGTATATACTGAACCATCACATGCCCTCGTGCCAAATCCAACCAGTATGTGTGTGTGCTTGAGGAATAGATGGCTGTGCAGTAATCTTTGTCTTTTTAGTCTGTCTGCCAAGGTGTACATTCCGTCTAAGAACAACCTACCAACTGTAGATATTGTCGTAAACGAAACACCCATGGGAGTACATGGTGATATCTCTCTTGTGGATCACAACAAGTTATGTTACCCACAATGCCCTGCAAACCTCAAAATGTCTGTCACATTTTCCTTGCAATATTGTGCCAAAATTTTCACGCTGCAGAAATAAACACATTATCTCAAAACGACCTGGTTTTGCAAGGGGGGGTCACCTGGGTTTTTGGCCCGGGGCTCGGCGGCCACATAGGGAAACCTACCAAACCCACACTTTTCTGTAAAGTAGACACCCGGGGGATTCCAGGGAGGTATGGCTTGCGTGGATCCCCCAACGTTTTCTTACCCAGAATCCCCTGCAAACCTGACATTTTGCTGAACAAATCCCTTTTTTCACACATTTTTGTGTGGGAAAGTGTGGCATCACCAGGCTCACACAAATTTCCTACCACCCAGCGTTCCCCCAGGTCTCCCGATAAAAATGGCGCCTCACTTGTGTGGGAGGCCCAAGTACCCGCGACAGGCAAGGGCCCAAAACGTAGTGAGGCGACATCAAAATTGCCTATCTCAAAACCACCTGGTTTTGCAAGGGGGTCACCTGGGTTTTTGGCCCCGTGCTCGGCGGCCATCTAGGGAAACCTACCAAACCCACACATTTCTGAAAACTAGACACCCGGGGGCTTCCAAGGAGGTATGGCTTGCGTGGATCCCCCAACGTTTCCTTACCCAGAATCCCTTGCAAACCTCAATTTTAGCTGAAAAAAATCACATTTTTGTGTGGGAAAGTGTGGCGACCCACACAAGTGAGGTACCATTTTTCTCGTAAGACTTTGGGGAACGCGGGTTGAGTGGAAAATTGTGGATCCACGCAGATTCCAGAACTTTCCACCACAGAAATGTGGGGAAAATCTGTTTTTTTTGACAATTTTTTAGGTTTGCAAGATATTCTGGTTAACAGAACCTGGTGGGAGGCAGTCAAGTCACCCCATCCTGGATTCCCCTGGGTGTCTAGTTTTCAAAAATGTATAGGTTTGCTATGTTTCCCTAGGTGCCGGCAGAGCTAGGGTTCAAAAACTACAGCTAGGCACTTTGCCAAAAAAGGGTCATTTTTCACTGCGAAATTGAGGTGTGACCACGTTGCGTTTTGCGCCGTTTCCTGTCGCGGGCACTAGGCCGACCCACACACGTGAGGTACCATTTTTCTCGGAAGACTTTGGGGAACGCGGGGTGGGTGGAAATTTGTGGATCCACGCAGATTCCAGAACTTTCCACCACAGAAATGTGGGGAAAATGTGGTTTTTTTGATAATTGTTTAGGTTTGCAAGGGATTCTGGGTAACAGAACCTGGTGGGAGGCAGTCAAGTCACCCCATCCTGGATTCCCCTCGATGTCTAGTTTTCAAAAATGTATAGGTTTGCTAGGTTTCCCTAGGTGCACGCAGAGCTAGGGTTCAAAAACTACAGCTAGGCACTTTGCCAACAAAGGGTCATTTTTCACGGCGAAATTGAGGTGTGACCACGTTGCGTTTTGCGCCGTTTCCTGTCGCAGGCACTAGGCCGACCCACACAAGTGAGGTACCATGTTTCTCGTAAGACTTTGGGGAACGCGGGTTGAGTGGAAAATTGAGGATCCACGCAGATTCCAGAACTTTCCACCACAGAAATGTGGGGAAAATGTGTTTTTTTGGACACTTTTTTAGGTTTGCGAGGGATTCTGGGTAACAGAATCTGGTGGGAGGCAGTCAAGTCACCCCATCCTGGATTCCCCTGGGTGTCTAGTTTTCAAAAATGTATAGGTTTGCTAGGTTTCCCTAGGTGCCGGCAGAGCTAGGGTTCAAAAACTACAGCTAGGCACTTTGCCAAAAAAGGGTCATTTTTCACTGCGAAATTGAGGTGTGACCACATTGCGTTTTGTGCCGTTTCCTGTCGCAGGCACTAGGCCGACCCACACAAGTGAGGTACCATTTTTCTCGTAAGACTTTAGGGAATGCGGGGTGGGTGGAAATTTGTGGATCCACGCAGATTGCAGAACTTTCCACCACAGAAATGTGGGGAAAATGTGTTTTTTTTGACAATTTTTTAGGTTTGCGAGGGATTCTGGGTAACAGAATCTAGTGGGAGGAAGTCAAGTCACCCCATCCTGAATTCCCCTGGGTGTCTAGTTTTCAAAAATGTATAGGTTTGCTAGATTTCCCTAAGTGCCCGCAGAGCTAGGGTTCAAAAACTACAGCTAGGCACTTTGCAAAAAAAGGGTAATTTTTCATTGTGAAAATGTGGTACGTCCACGTTGCATTTTGAGCCATTTCCTGTTGTGGGCACAAGGCCTACCCACACAAGTGAGGTACCATTTTTATCGGGAGACTTAGGGTAACACAGAATTGTAGAGCAACTGTTATTACCTATTGACTTTTGATGCATTTCTGCCTTCCAAATGAAAGACAATGTATAAAAAATAAGTCATTTTGAAAAATGACCTATAATTCTCATGCTAGTATGGGTACTCCCAATTTCGGAAATGTGCAAATATCTACTGTTTCTAAAATCTCCATTTTGTTCCCATTTCATAAATATATAGGTGTCTTTCATAACAATTTTTCCATGTATACATTTTCCCAAAATAATTGCTATATACCCGGTAAATAATAAAAAACCATTGCAAGATGCTGCTCAGTTATTGGTTCTGGGTTCGTCGGGTTCTAGGTGAACCTACAAGTCCTATATATCCCCACAACCAGAAAGGTCCAGCGGATATAACGGTATATTGCTTTCAAATAGCTGTCATAATTAGAAGAAGTTACAGGTGAAAACGTTGACACAAATGGCTGTTTTTTTCAACTAATTTTCAATTTTTCCTTTATTTAACTGTTAGTTTCTATAAGGAAAACTTTAAGGATCTACACAAATGACCCCTTGCTGAATTCAGAATTTTGTCTACTTTTCAGAAATGTATGGCTTTCCAGGATCCATTATTGGTTTCATACCCATTTCTACCATTAACTGGAAGGAGGTTGAAAGCACAAAAAATAGCAAAAATAGGGTATGTCCCAGAAAAATGCCAAAACTGTGTAACAAAAGTTGGTTTTCTGACAAAAGTCTGCTTGTCCCTGAAAGCTGGGAAGGTGGTGATTTCAGCACCACAACCCCTTTTTTGATGCCATTTGCAGGGAAAAAACAAGACGCTTTCATCTGTAGCCCTTTTTTTGCATTTTTCCCCCCAAAAACAAAATTTTGCTGTATTTTGGCTAATTTCTGGGTCCCCTCCAGGGGAATCCACAAACCCTGGGTACCGTTACAATCCCCATGATGTTAGAAGAAAAGGACGCAAATTTGGCGTGGATACCTTATGTGGTCAAAAAGTTACAGGGGCCTAAGCGCGCACTACCCCAAATAGCCAAAAAAAGGCTTAGCACAGGGGGGGGGAAAGGCCTAGCAGCGAAGGGGTTAAGACAGGCAAAAAAGAGACAGCTGACAGACCAATGGAAAGACAAAGATTTGACAGGCAGAAAAATTAGAAAGGCACAATAGAGAAATAGAGCGCGAGAAAGGGGTGGAAAAGACAGCAGAGAAAAGACACAGCAGAGAGGGGTGATTGGTGAAAAAGGGGCATCTACGAGATAGATGAGAGGGACAGAGACGGAGAGTAGGAAACAGGTGTAAGAAAGGTGATAAACTAGGGTGCGAGAGAGCTCAGAGAGAAACAGAAAGAAAGCGGGCATACAAGTGAGAGAAAGAGAGGGGGTAATGAAGAGACATAGGGGAAGAAACAAGTGGTGAGGGAATGCACAAGTGAGAAAGAAGTTATATAGAGACTGCTGAGAGGGCGGTATCTAGAGAGAAATGAAACGGTAAGAGGCAGCTGAGAGAGAAGTGGGTAAAGAGAAATATGAAAGATTGATGATATAGAGAGAGAGGTGTGAAAGAGATGAGTGAGAGAGTGAGACAGGTCTGAGACAAGAGAAGTAATAAGGAGTCAGATGAGAGACAGGGATACAGAGATAGCTGAGAGAGGGGGTTGGGAGAGGAGAGACAGGTGGGAAATACTTTGTTCAGAAGAGAACGTAGGAGATAATTTAAGGGGGAAAAGAGAAACTGATGCTAGACCTTAGAGAAGGACACAGGTGAGAGAAAGAGAGAGGGTTGATAAAGAGACAGCAGCTTAGATAAAAATAGCTTTGAGAGGTAGGGAGGGTTGATAGGTACTATGTAGGTGACAGACACAGACACGGCTGCAGAGAAAGTAGGAAACGGGTAACTGAGATAGAGAGGGAGACAGGTGAGATAGAAAGGTGGTAAAGGCACAACAATAACTAAGAAGGAGGCAGCTGAGGGAAAGAGGGGTGGTAAGAAAAATACAGATGGATTTGAGAAAGAGCCCCTTGTCATGGATGAGAAAGATGAGAAATAGAGAAATGTGATAAAGAGTCAGCTGAGAAAGAAAGATTTTGAGAGGGAGGCAGGTGATATAGGAACAGCTAGTACTGAAAAAGGAGATAAGAAAAATAACCAGTTAGACGGAAAGGCAGGAGATAAGAGAAAAATGTCAGGAAAGAGAAAGGGGTCAGGAGAGTGAGATGAGAAAAACGACAGAGGGACAAAAAAACAAGAGAATGTATCGGACAGGTTAGGAGAGAGAGAGACATACAAGAGGGTTGACAAGGGAGGAAAGAGATTTGAGAAAAGAGGTGAGAGGAATAAATCTAGAATCACAAAACTTGGCAAAAATGTTTGCTCATAATCTGGCACAGTAGTACAGTTGTGCCTTCCTCTATTATGAGATGATAGGCATGTATTCTGCACAGCTTTATGAAACCAAAGGCAGGGTCCCAGTCTATGTCAATGTGCACCTTTTTTTGGGCGTGCCGAGTGCTACCATACCCATCAACTAGATTCCTAAAAAATACTCCATAAGCACACATGCCAAAATTTCCAAACAGGAAAGAAGTAGATAGTAAAAATTATCGTCGAATTTATTTTCACCACTGGCTAAGTATGAAACAGGTGCAATAATAGGCGGGAGATAAAAATAAAGCCTTCTTTTGCTTTAAAAATCAGGAGTCCTCTGCCTAAATTGGGTCTGCTTGCATGTATGAACCGGGCACTGGTATGAGCTGAGTCTGCAGCTTTAAAAGACAGAAGTTTTTTCCAAACTGCAGCTCCATGTTTCACTGCTTGTGCACTGCCTTTGGATGGTGCGCCTGGGACTCCCAGAGACCTTTCTTATCCCCTCGGGAGTGCACCAGTTGCATGATACTTCCTACTTGGCACAATTTGGTGCAAGCTGAAGGGCAAAGTTTTTCTCTCCTTTGAATGGGGCACGCCACCAATGAAAGGAGGGATTGCCCTCTTGACATTGGACAAGAGTGGAATGTGCACCTAAGCTAGGGCCTTAAACAAGGGGCTCTTCATGTATCTGCAGCCCCTTCTATTTAGCATAAGTGTCTAGTTGAATGGAATGTTATAGGAGATTGATGGGTGAATATGCTGTGATAAAACAACGGAATATCCTTTGACAGTTTGACAAAATATGTTGTTTGGGTAGTAATGATTTCTTCAAGTTTTTAAAAATGTAATACAAAAAAACAGTCAAGGTTTGGGTGATGCATGTGGGGATGCAGGCCTTGTTTCTGCATCTCTGTAGGGGATCAGGCCTCCATTTGAAACTGGACTCTGTCTGTTGCCAGGGCTTTCTTGAATTCAGGAATCGGTCGGGCCCTTGTGACAGCGTCACTGAATAGATGCATGTTCACTGATACATCCTCAATTGCAACAAATCACCAGATAAGCAAAAGGGTCTAAGGGAATTTTATAGACCTGCGCGGATAAGTCCCCTACCATATATATTAACAACAAAAAGCCGCGGGTCTCTGACTAAATGAGTATACACAGACAAGTGAACAACGCAAACCAACAGGCTAGAACAAGAGAAAAAAGTCCTCATTAAGAGGACGGACTCCCATCACCCACCGAGGTGGCATGCTTCATCATTTGGGATCTCCTCTTGGCTGCAACCTGGTGCAGCCAAGGAGCTACAACTCCTTGCTAGGGTAAAGGAGGAGCTCACGGATGTTTTAATGTTGTCCTAGGGTGAGATCTCCTAAATTCGATGGAACATGAAGCAATGAAGTGGAAATACGTGATGCAGAGTATATGATGTGAGAAATCTAAAATTGGCTACCAGGAGACAAACAAATTTATTAAGTATCTCGTGGTGTCAAGGGTTAAAAAGTAGTATACGCGCGATCCAAATAGATGTGTGATCGCGTGGATGAAGTATTGCTGAAGGGGTCTACATGTTTCAGCCACTGGTGATCATAAATTGATCATGGCTTTCTTCAGGGCCAAAAGGTTTACTACTGCAAATTTACGTGAGTGCTAATGTCACACAATAACAAGAAAAAGGAATTATTAAGAACGATACAACCTACGTATACCTGTGAAGTGCATGTAGTAAGAACTACAGGGATACGTGGAGAACACCTGTTGGAAGAGAAAAAATAAACTCAAATTTGCAAATATATAACTTATCTGTGTATACAGAAGAACATTTATCAATCAATGAACAATGTTGCATATCTCAGAAAATCTGGATAAGATCCATAGTGTCCGAAGACCTTACCCGTATTAAATCGGGGGACCACCAACTGCTCCTGGTAACAACTCAGGGCGTGAGGCAATGCTCTATGGACAGAAAAAGGGAAAAATAATACCAGGGAATGGAAAGTTGTGTTAAAAAGGTGGACTGAATGGTACCACGGTGAGAATTTGTTTGCCCACATGGTGATTCTACAGAAAGTATGGCAGAGAAGGCAAATCCGACCACATCTTACTAAGGCCGGCATATAAAGCAAACACATGTTAAACATGTGGTGTGTAAAATGTCAGGGGTAAGCTCTAAATATCACCCACATCGTTCGCAATGATGAGAGTATTATAACTACTCATAACACAAAGACGCTAAAACAGCCACCGGGCTACTTGTCAATGTTATCTGCCCGATAAGTAACACAGTCTGCTGCGACTGCACTAGGATTTCATTATTTGCGCGCTGAGAGAGGGAGTGAGTGTATAAAAAAATGGCGCACGCAATTACAAAATACATTCGCACCTTCATTCTCGTGATAACGGGGCGAAAATGCCTCCCACCGCCCTCTGATTAAGCGCAATGGAAAAGAGACAGAGAGGTGTTTGCTGCCTCAACGTGAACCCTTTAAAAACAATTCTGTCACAACACACCACAACACTTACCTCTCCGTCGCTACCCGGGCTCGTACCTGGATGTTACGAGCGGTAGCAGGCGGAAGTTAGCGTGGTGTTTAAATGGGAAAACGTCTTCACCTGTCACCAATTACCGGCGTCGCAGGTCTCTAAACGTCATGCGGCATGATGTGATAGTCGCGCGACGTTACGTATCCCATCAACTCTGTATCAAACTACCAAAAGGAAGGAGAGAGCTGGGTATTGTAGTTTATGATGTTAACCCCGTGATTTTATCACAAGCATGTATGGAAAGTGAGGAAATATTACGTATTTCGTAATACTGATTGATGTATTACAAAAGCATTGTTTCCCCAAACATTTTTGGAAGGAAGTATATTTTCTATTTGCGCAGTGGCTTGCTGTCAAAGAAGAAAAAGTCTTGTGTATATAACCCAACAAAGTAAATATTCTGGATGTTAATGGTCACACAATATGATGTAAATACAGAAATGTTGGGCCCTACATACTGCATAAAAATAACTAAATAAATGCAGGCAACATCATTCAGATGCATAAAAACTGGTGTATGTGTCCGTCAAGGCCAGGTGAAACTGTATATTTAAACAGTAAACACACTGCCTTTGCAATTGATGTAATAGACGCCCAGATATCTATAAATACGGCCCAAAAATTGATACTGCAATCAGAAAAATGAAGGTACCCGCCATTAGACTGAGGTCCACGGGATGTCGTCTTTGAGGCCCTCTAAGTCACACCGTAACTTGAAGACCCATCACTGTTCTTTTCTAAATAGGAAACTGGACACGTCTGTAATGTGTGCTGGTATATATGGCTGTTCAAGAATAGTCCACACCATTTCCTCAGGTTTGTGTTTGTGCTCAAGGAAGTGGTTGGTCAATCTGGTAGACTGTTTCCTACAGCGAATGGTGCTCTTGTGCTCCATAATCCTCTGTTTGATCTTCCTAGTTGTCATACCAACGTATTTTTTAAGACAAGGGCACGTTATTAAATATATAACTCTATCACTGTTACAATTAGTGTGCTTAATCTGTTTCCATGGTCTTGGAGTACCAATATCAACTTCCGTGGAATGTTTAGTTTGCGGGCACGCCGCACATGTGCCAGACGGATAATGTCCCTGGACCGCTGGCATGTCCCAGAGTGTGGTACGGCACGGAGCAGGTACGCCTCTCGGTCGTGTGTGAACTAGACAGTCCCTCAAGTTTGTGCCTCTTTTGAAAGAGAATAAAGGCGCAGGTATCTTGTCCTGTCCAACATTCAGAATGCGCCAATGTTTACGCACAATTCTTTGGATTTGATTGGACTGTGTGCTAAAGGTGTTGACACAAGTGAGTCTCGTAAGTGGGGGTTTTGGTACTGCAGGCTCTATCAAGGCTTCACGATTATTATTAGAAGCTCTTTTGCAAGACTGCTGTATCAGTCTCATAGGATATTTCCTAGCCATCAAGTTCTGAGATAACACAGTGGCATGCTTTCTGAAATCTTCAGTGGTGGAACAATTTCTCCTCAGCCGAAGGAACTGTCCAAACGGCAACCCTTCTCGTAATGACTTGGGGGGAAAGCTATCGAACGTTAGTAGCAAGTTTCTGGCCATAGGTTTGGTATAAAGTTCACTCTCTAAACCTCTTTCCGATACAAAAATGCGGAGATCTAAGAACGGCAAACTCATTTTGCTTGACTCCATGGTAAAATTCAAAAAGTTGTTCTGTGAATTCAACCAGCCATGGAACACATTAAGTGTGTCCTCATCTCCTCTCCAGATGACCAAAATATCATCTATATAGCGTTTCCACTCGATGATATGGCCACGGAAAGGATTGTCCCCACTCAGTACTGAGTTCTGTTCGAATAGATGCACATATAGATTCGCCAGGCTGGGGGCGAAGACACTGCCCATCGAAGTGCCCGATGTTTGTAGGTAAATGCGCTCCTCGAATCTGAAAAAATTCTCAGTCAGGCCAGCCTGGCGCATTCCATAATGAAGGGAACTGGGGTACTTAAAGTGCTGGAACTTTGATCTAAGAGTGCCCTAACTGCCTCAAGTGTCTCTCCTTGAGGGATACAGGTGTAGAGGAATTCCACGTCAAAACTGACGAGGAAATCCGTCTCGATGTTAAAATCAATCCCTGGGAGGAGTTGTAAGACATCCTTGGTGTCTTGTAGATAAGTAGGCATCGATTTGACTAGTGGTCTTAAAAAATGATCCACAAAAGTGGAAAGAGGTTCTAAAAGAGAACCAAGACCTGAAATAATCGGTCTCCCAGGTGGGGGACGTTGGGGCTTATGCACTTTGGGGAGCACATAGAAATAAGGCATAACTGGATGACTCGTGATGAGGAAGCTGGCCTCATGGGATGACACCCAACCTTCCGCTCTAGCTTCTTCAACTAGATCACTGATCTCCTTGGTGAGCCTTGTTGTGGGATCTGTGTTCAACACCCGATAGGACCGTTCGTCCATGAGTTGTCTTAGGCATTCAGCCCTATAGTCAGAGGTATCTAAAATAACAATGGCACCGCCCTTATCGGCGGGCTTGATGGTAATGGAAGAATCTCTGGCAAGGGAGTCAAGTGCTTGTTTTTCCAAAGTGGGTAAATTGTTGTAATGATTCTTAGATGTCGTTCCTAGCTTGGAAACTTCATGAATGACAGCTTTTTCGAAAGTAAGTACCTGGTCTAGTCGGGGACTAGTGCAGCCGATGATTGGCCCAAACTTTTGGTCCTTAAGAAATCACACACTCGCACTAGTATACATGGCGCTATTATGACGGAGTACCTCCATGCTAATTGCGCGCCCGGAAGGTTGGGTGTCATCCCACGAGGCCAGCTTCCTCATCACGAGTCATCCAGTTATGCCTTATTTCTATGTGCTCCCCAAAGTGCGTAAGCCCCAACGTCCCCCACCTGGGAGACCGATTATTTCAGGTCTTGGTTCTCTTTTAGAACCTCTTTCCACTTTTGTGGATAATTTTTTAAGACCACTAGTCAAATCGATGCCTACTTATCTACAAGACACCAAGGATGTCTTGCAACTCCTCCCAGGGATTGATTTTAACATCGAGACGGATTTCCTCGTCAGTTTTGACGTGGAATCCCTCTACACCTGTATCCCTCAAGGAGAGACACTTGAGGCAGTTAGGGCACTCTGAGATCAAAGTTACAGCACTTTAAGTACCCCAGTTCCCTTCATTATGGAATGTGCCAGGCTGGCCATGACTGAGAATTTTTTCAGATTCGAGGAGCGCATTTACCTACAAACATCGGGCACTTCGATGGGCAGTGTCTTCGCCCCCAGCCTGGCGAATCTATATGTGCATCTATTCGATCAGAACTCAGTACTGAGTGGGGACAATCCTTTCCGTGGCCATATCATCGAGTGGAAACGCTATATAGATGATATTTTGGTCATCTGGAGAGGAGATGAGGACACACTTAATGTGTTCCATGGCTGGTTGAATTCACAGAACAACTTTTTGAATTTTACCATGGAGTCAAGCAAAATGAGTTTGCCGTTCTTAGATCTCCGCATTTTTGTATCGGAAAGAGGTTTAGAGAGTGAACTTTATACCAAACCTATGGCCAGAAACTCGCTACTAACGTTCAATAGCTTTCACCCCAAGTCATTACGAGAAGGGTTGCCATTTGGACAGTTCCTTCGGCTGAGGAGAAATTGTTCCACCACTGAAGATTTCAGAAAGCATGCCACTGTGTTATCTCAGAACTTGATGGCTAGGAAATATCCTATGAGACTGATACGGCAGTCTTGCAAAAGAGCTTCTAATAATAATCGTGAAGCCTTGATAGAGCCTGCAGTACCAAAACCCCCACTTACGAGACTCACTTGTGTCAACACCTTTAGCACACAGTCCAATCAAATCCAAAGAATTGTACGTAAACATTGGCGCATTCTGAATGTTGGACAGGACAAGATACCTGCGCCTTTATTCTCTTTCAAAAGAGGCACAAACTTGAGGGACTGTCTAGTTCACACACGACCAAGAGGCGTACCTGCTCCGTGCCGTACCACACTCTGGGACATGCCAGCGGTCCAGGGACATTATCCGTGTGGCACATGTGCGGCGTGCCCGCAAACTAAACATTCCACGGAAGTTGATATTGGTACTCCGAGACCATGGAGACAGATTAAGCACACTAATTGTAACAGTGACAGAGTTATATATTTAATAACGTGCCCTTGTCTTAAAAAATACGTTGGTATGACAACTAGGAAGATCAAACCGAGGATTATGGAGCACAAGAGCACCATTCGCTGTAGGAAACAGTCTACCAGATTGACCAACCACTTCCTTGAGCACAAACACAAACCTGAGGAAATGGTGTGGACTATTCTTGAACAGCCATATATACCAGCACACATTACAGACGTGCCCAGTTTCCTATTTAGAAAAGAACAGCGATGGGTCTTCAAGTTACGGTGTGACTTAGAGGGCCTCAATGACGACATCCCGTGGACCTCAGTCTAATGGCGGGTACCTTAATTTTTCTGATTGCAGTATCAATTTTTGGGCCGTATTTATACATATCTGGGCGTCTATTACATCAATTGCAAAGGCAGTGTGTTTACTGTTTAAATATACAGTTTCACCCGGCCTTGACGGACACATACACCAGTTTTTATGCATCTGAATGATGTTGCCTGCATTTATTTAGTTATTTTTATGCAGTATGTAGGGCCCAACATTTCTGTATTTACTCATATTGTGTGACCATTAACATCCAGAATATTTACTTTGTTGGCTTATATACACGAGACTTTTGCTTCTTTGACAGCAAATCGAAAATATACTTCCTTCCAAACATTTTTGGGGAAACAATGCTTTTGTAATACATCATTCAGTATTATGAAATACGTAATATTTCCTCACTTTCCATACATGCTTGTGATAAAATCACGGGGTTAACATCATAAACTACAATACCCAGCTCTCTCCTTCCTTTTGGTAGTTTGATACAGAGTTTATGGGATACGTAACGTCGCGTGACTATCACATCATGCCGCATGACGTTTAGAGACCTGCGACGCCGGTAATTGGTGACAGGTGAAGACGTTTTTCCCATTTAAACACCACGCTAACTTCCGCCTGCTACCGCTCGTAACATCCAGGTACGAGCCCGGGGTAGCGACGGAGAGGTAAGTGTTGTGGTGTGTTGTGACAGAATTGTTTTTAAAGGGTTCACGTTGAGGCAGCAAACACCTCTCTGTCTCTTTTCCATTGCGCTGAATCATAGGGCGGTGGGAGGCATTTTCGCCCCGTTATCACGAGAATGAAGGTGCGAATGTATTTTGTAATTGTGTGCGCCATTTTTTTATACACTCACTCCCCCTCTCAGCGCGCAAATAATGAAATCCTAGTGCAGTCGCAGCAGACTGTGTTACTTATCGGGCACATAACATTGACAAGTAGCCCGGTGGCTGTTTTAGCGTCTTTGTGTTATGAGTAGTTATAATACTCTCATCATTGCGATCGATGTGGGTGATATTTAGAGCTTACCCCTGACATTTTACACACCACACGTTTAACATGTGTTTGCTTTATATGCCGGCCTTAGTAAGATGTGGTCGGATTTGCCTTCTCTGCCATACTGTCTGTAGAATCACCATGTGGGCAAACAAATTCTCACTGTGGTACCATTCGGTCCACCTTTTTAACACAACTTTCCATTCCCTGGTATTATTTTTCCCTTTTTCTGTCCATAGAGCATTGCCTCACGCCCTGAGTTATTACCAGGAGCGGTTGGTGGTCCCCCGATTTAATACGGGTAAGGTCTTCGGACACTATGGATCTTATCCAGATTTTCTGAGATATGCAACATTGTTCATTGACTGATAAATGTTCTTCTGTATACACAGATAAGTTATATATTTGCAAATTTGAGTTTATTTTTTCTCTTCCAACAGGTGTTCTCCACGTATCCCTGTAGTTCTTACTACATGCACTACACAGGTATACGTAGGTTGTATCGTTCTTAATAATTCCTTTTTCTTGTTATTGTGTGACATTAGCACTCACGTAAATTTGCAGTAGTAAACCTTTTGGTCCTGAAGAAAGCCATGATCAATTTATGATCACCAGTGGCTGAAACATGTAGACCCCTTCAGCAATACTTCATCCACGCGATCACACATCTATTTGGATCGCGCGTATACTACTTTTTAACCCTTGACACCACGAGATACTTAATAAATTTGTTTGTCTCCTGGTAGCCAATTTTAGATTTCTCACATCATATACACTGCATCACGTATTTCCACTTCATTGCTTCAGGTTCCATCGAATTTAGGAGATCTCACCTTAGGACAACATTAAAACATCCGTGAGCTCCTCCTGTACCCTAGCAAGGAGTTGTAGCTCCTTGGCTGCACCAGGTTGCAGCCAAGAGGAGATCCCAAATGATGAAGCATGCCACCTCGGTGGGTGATGGGATTCCGTCCTCTTAATGAGGACTTTTTTCTCTTGTTCTAGCCTGTTGGTTTGCGTTGTTCACTTGTCTGTGTATACTCATTTAGTCAGAGACCCGCGGCTTTTTGTTGTTAATACATCCTCAATTGCCCCACGGAGTATGCTAACTGCACTCGCTTTTGGGGAATTCATATTTCTTTCTCCATGTGTTTCATCCTATTGTGGCCGTCGTATCTGGGGATTTTTCAAGGCTTTTATGGACCATTTCCAGCCATGTTTAAACTTACATAGATTGCAATTACCTCTGATGTAGATCCAATGAGTCAAAACAAAGTGCTAGTCATGTGATCTGCGTTACACAATTTAATTTTGCATCTGACCACTTGTTGTAGCCATGGAGGTGATATCTATGCCTCTGGCTTAGCTTGGTAGAATCCAAGTTAAAATACAGATGGCAACTAAAATAGAGATTTCTGGCTTAACTTGGTAGAATCCTAGTTGAAATTCAGATGGCAACTAAAATAGAGAATTATCTGCTTCTGTAACTGTTGTTTCTATTTATCAGCCTTGCAATTATTGTTTGGTTTGTAACTGCAGTGAAGTCACTTTTAATTATGTCATCAGTGTAAAATGTCATGTGCCATCACTTCCTAGGATGGCAGGTAAAAGTTCATATGATGTCCCTTCCTGTGATGTAATTGTGGGTCAAAGGGCAAGTGATGTCACTTCCGCTACCCTTGGGATTTTGGTGAATCGACATCCATGCCTAGATTGCAAGGGTTATTTCATTTGTACAAAAAGGGCAAACACATATGAATTTTAGGTTGTGCTGTAAAATATAGAGAGAATCAGAATGAATCCTCTTGAGATGGGCTGTGTGTGTTTAGCACTTACATGGCTGATGAATTGGAGAACTTAGAACATCATAGTGGTGAAATTCAGCATCAGTTAATGTCTTGCTGAAGAAAACTATTATTCAGTAAGCAGACCTGAAAAAATTGTTTAATTACTTTCAGTATTTAGTATATAAATCAGAGAAATTGGGAAAAGAGCCCTGGAAGACATCTTTCTTTCCAATTAAAATGTGAATTTAAACACCAAATGCAGGCTATTCGGCTAAAAAGGTTTAATGGGCTCTTCATCAACCAAGTGAATTGTTTTGTGCCCTTTAAACTTTCCTTGCATTTCTTCATTCAACCTGCTTTGTTTACAATTTTCTGTATACAAATGGCCAAAGACATTTCGGCCTCCATAGGCTCTAGAGTAGGGGTGGGATTTCTGTAGCACTTGGGAAATCATTCTTGAATATAATTCTCTTTTTACCTTAAACAAGCAAATGAAGGTGAGGTCAACTACACTCTCTTAAACCCATTCCAGGAGAGGAGGCAAAACATTGGATTTTGAAACCTATCAATGTAACTCTATTCACAGGAGTTGTGTTTGAATATAAAACCTTTATCCAGATACCTTTGAACCAAGGGGCTTTGGCAGTTACAGACCCAGTGCAGATCCTCCTTGGTAAGCCAATTGCTCAAAAAATATGGCGGCTGGAGAACAACTCCAATATGTTATGGAGCCTGAAAGAATATTGGATTCTCATCGACTGGGCTTTTACCATAAATATGGGACAGGGCCAGTAATGATGGCTGTAATGATGATATTCTTTTTTAGCAGATAATGGATTGATGCTGGCCGTCTCTGAGGCTTTCAACACTGTGAAATATACTGTACAATTGCACCATCTGTTTACCATTCCCCAGGTCAGAGGGACTGGCCGAGGGTAAAATCATTTCTGGCAGGAAGGGACATCATGTCAAAGTGGTACATTTGTCTGTGAAGTTACTGGGATGTTGCATCTTTTTCTCCTCTGTGTAATATCTATTTTATGCCACTGAATCATCCCTGGGTCAAAGAGCTAACATTTCACTAGAATTCAACTGTCTATGCGTGGCGAAGACCACAGGATAAATCTGGAACAATCTCATGTAGCTTGTTATAGGGGCTGACTGAATAAGTGAAAGCACTTTAATGCTTAATAAGATTTATATTAGTACAATGTTGTCATATGTCCTATTGATGCTTTTGTCCTGTCCTATTTGGTCTTTCAGAGATTAAATCTTTGTAAGCTTTTCTAAGCCATCTGGGCAAACCACACATGGGTTTGTGCCGAGGACTTAGTGTGGGTCAGAGTTCCAGTTACCTTCAGCAGCAAATTAACTGGATGTAAGTACTGAAGTATCCATGGGTGAATCTAACGACTCCAGCCGATTGCTTTATATAACATTCCAGTACCCACTGATCAACTGAAATTTCCAGAGGCAGGCAGCAACTCCTCCTGTTCCAGGACCTTCGGCACCCTCCAGCCACAGGAAAGATGTTTCGGAGGGATGAGTAGGTTCCGCTTGCACCTCAGTCCACTTTAAACCTGTGTGTGTTTACGTTTCCTGAATACTGCTGTGCTCATGATAATTTGGCACAATTTGTTTTGTTAAGGTGTATTGCACATAAAAATAAATAACTAAAAGGTGTTGTGTGAAGACCAGATAGAGAGACTAATCTACATAGGGTTAACGAAGAGGGATAGCTAAGGCTCCAGTGAAGTACAATGTTATTTAAAAGTAAATCTGAAAGCTATCCATATTTCTGTCTCTGTGCCTCTCAGATCTAAGCCTCTTTCATGCAGAATAAAACAAAGTGTTCCAAATGCAAATGTAAAAGTACTTGTTCACCAGAGCTTGCAAATACATGAAAAGAGGAACAATTAGGAATAACTAACATGCTGTGTTATGCTAATTAGGTGTTTTGCTTCTGCATGAATACCATAGATCTGATAAATAAACCCTTTCTGAATCACATTTCCATCTGTAATTGTTAGGCGCAATTTAGCAGGCTCCAGAGGCGTCCTGTGTTAGAATGATGCTAAGAGCTACAGGACAAATTATCCAAATTATTCTCAGCTTCTACTTCAAGGACCTGTCTTGGCTTTTCAATTCATCCTCTTACGCCCACATGTCCCTAGTTGCTGAAAAGATAGAGTGCCTGGGCATAGCGACTAGTGTGCCTGTCCCCGAAGATTAAACAGAATTGATACTTTTTATTTTGTTATTTCTGATCTCGGAATGGGCATCGGTTCATGAAAATGCCAGAGAATGTGTTACGTTAAATGATGACTCCGAACTCTAGCGATGCGTTAAGAAATGCTTTAATAGCAAAGTGATACACCAACCATTAAAGAGCAGTCCACCCCTCACGATGTCCTCCAGCACCTGTCGCCCTCAGAGTTCTAACACACCTTACATTCTTGACCAGGTGCTCCCTTCTATGGTTGACCAACATTCCCCACATATTCAACACATACGATCATAACACTTCCCCACGTAATCCCAATCCCCATATGATAAAAACAAATGTAAAAAATGATGATGCTCTTACAAATCGAGATGACATAACAAGAAAGAGCAATAATAATCAGCAGCTGCATTTATATAACAAAACATATGCAATTGGTGAAAAATAAACATATGCATTTGAAATCCTGTCATGGTTTGACCTAACTTTTACTAGGACCAATAGAACATAACTACTATTCAAAGTTTTCCCATTTCATAATCCCTCCACCACCCTGGCCTTCCTGCAGATCTAGCACTCTGTCTCACATCAAACGAGACACTGCTATCCTTCGTCACCAGTGGGTGTGGATTGCAACTCTCCTCTTCTGGAATAGTACGTCCTAGTTTGTTACATTTAACCAACCTGGACATACTCCACATATCACCATTCTCCAATTCTACTACATTCCTCCTCACTTTCTTAATGGCATAAGGACCCATGAATCTTGTCATTCCTTTCTAGAAAAACCCTGGTCTTTTCAGCAGAAAAAGGTCACCAAAGGTCCAGGATATAGCTTTCACACACACTTTTTCTGGTCATAGCTTTCCTCATATTTACTCTGGTAACTCTTCCTCAACACCACACCTTGGACTTGCTCAAATCATCCCCATCTAACAACCGTCGAGCATCATGGATTACCCCATCTATCCAGGCAGGATTAAGCTTGGTGTTGCCCACCCTACCTCTCATTCAAAAGAAAGGAGACTTGAAAGTAACCGGTTTGGGAGCATTGTGATGTGCCCACCACAATTCATCTATAACTTGAGTTAACGGCATCCTAACATCTAAAGCTCTCTGCACACATGATTTGACTAACCTATTCATCTGCTCCACCAAACCATTATTAGCCTGAGGTGAATAAAGTGCTGACCTATGATGTGCAATGGACAAACCTTTCAAAAACTCTTGCATTTCTTGCGACGTCAGTTGGACCCCGTTATCAGTCACAGTGCAATTAGGCATACCCTCTATTCAAAATTCCATCTTTACAAATTCGATCACCATCCTGGTATCTAACGATTTCACACACTATGTGACCACACATTTGGACATGTAGTCCACCAGCAATATCACGTATCTCTCATTCTCAGGCAACAGATAGAACCGCCCAGCAAAATCCAGCCCAAGCTTCTTCCAAGGTTCTGTTACCGCAAATGACGACAGTGGACTTGCTCTTATCATTTTTGGCACATAAATTGCAATCTTTTACCACCCCCTAGACTTGTCGGTCCAGACCTGGCCACCAATACAGCTCTCTCAGTCTGGCCTTGGTGAGGCGTCTCCCTTGGTGACCATCATGTGCCAAATTCCCCACTTTCTCTCTCAGTTTCATAGGAGGAATAACTCTTTCTCCTCAGAACAGGTCATCCCCGATCCAGTTCAATGTTTCTCTGACATTCCCATAGCCCAGCAAATTCTCCGGAACAGATCTATAAACTGGCCATCCCTTCACAATGAACTCCCTGAGCCATTCAGCTTCAGCGTCACACTCTCTTGCTTCACACTACTCCTCTTTCAAAATGGCCTCCTCACAAACCCAACTCACATGACAAGACGCCAGGCAATCTTGAATGCTCGTTTCCCCGGAAACGGGAAGCCTAGACAGGCAATCTGCAACACTGTTCTTGCTACCAGAGATGTGTTCAACACAAAAATTAAACTCACTCACACCCTCCGCCCACCTTTTAATCCTGGGGGTAACTTCATAATCCTTTCCTGTGGCAAGTAGTTGTACCAATGGCCTGTGATCTGTGCACACCACAAACTGCAAACCCCAAAGGTAAAATTTTAAATGTTTTATGGCCCATACACACACCAAGGGCTCTCTTTCCACCACAGAGTATTGTTCGTCCACACCCTTGAGAGACAGCAAGGCAAAGGCAACAACACACTCAACCCCACCACTGACTTGTGAAAATACCATCCCCAACCCTCTGAGACTGGCATCAGTCATCACAATGGTTCTTTTCTTCACATCCTAAAGTGGGCATCTTACTGATACTCTCCTTGATTGCTTTGAAAGCCAGTTCCCACTCTTCCACCCACTTAAATCTATTCCCCCTCCTGAGTATAGACCTGATGGGTTGAGCTACACTGAAGAAGTTTTGAACAAATTTGGCGTAAAACTCCACCATCCCAAGGAATGATCTCACTAGATCTTTATCTAGCAGAGCAGGCGCCTTCAGAATATCGTCAGCCAATTTAACCTTAGGTCTAACACTGTCCACTCTTATGGTGTGACCCAAGTATGATACTGACGTTACTCGGAACTTGCACCTCTCAGTCTTCAACGTGAGTCCCGCTTCAGACAATTTCCCCTGAACAACTCTCAAGGTGGCATCATGTTCTAACATACTCTTGCCATGGATCAAAATGTCATCCTGGAAAAACAATATATTAACCACCCCCTCCAACACTTTTTTTTATCATTCTTTGAAAGCAAGCGGCTGCTTATGCCAGCCGAAATGGCATTCTGATGAAGCGATAGGCACCCAAAGGGGTAACAAATGAGATGAGATGCCGGGAACTATCATGCAGTTTCACGAGGAGATACACAGAGATGATAGATCTAATACATCAAGCATCGCCACAGACTCTGAAATGATTGGAAGTGGATGGCGATCAACCCAGATGTGTCTATTCAAACCTCTGAGATCCACACACATCCTAATGCATTTACCCCCATCCTTTGGAGCTAGCACCACTGGAGCCAACCAATCAGAGGACTCTATCCCCTCAATTACCCCCTCTGAAGTTAACCTAGTGATCTCATCTCTCAGTGGCTCCAACATCAGATTAGGCACTTTCCTCACTCTATGCACACAAAGTCTGGCATTGTTTTTCGGAATGATTTTATGCTCAAAATTCATAGGCAGCCCCTGCTTTCCAGTGAATATCTTGGGGAATTGTGAAAATATATCCTCATGTTCCCCTGACAGCGTCATAACTTGTTGTAGCCCATTTGGGTTCAACATGATACCCATGTCCCTCTGGTGACGCCAACCCAAAAGATTGTCACCACACTTGGCCACGTAAATCTTTCCCACAGTTTCTTTATCCTTAAACCTTGTTTTCATCACTGTGTAATCCTTACTTCATCACTGTGTAACCCTGGTCTCCAAACAACCTGTCCCAATTCTTGTCTTCCACCTTGGTGTAAGGTGACCCTGAGTCAGCCAACACCACCACATTTTTATCATCTAGGGTGATAGAACATCCAGGCATAACAATGGGATCAGTGTCCACCTCATCAGTAGTTGCTTTCACATTCAGAACAACACTCAGTTCCTCAAAAATTGAACCCACCCCCTTGTCAAACCCTTTCTCACCCTTAAGGACCCTGGCATAATGGCCTTTATTTCCACATTTTCAGCAAATAGAGGTTTTAGATTAACACTTGGGACTGTTTGCAGCATGACCAGGATTGCCAGAACAGAAACAGTTAAGAGGCTTTCACCTTTGTGATCAGACATGCCAAGTCAAAGTTATCTCTTCTGACTTGGCCCTGATCACTAAATCAATTTGAACAGGTTCCTTGCTTACTGACTCCAGAGCTCGAGCCTTACGCACAGAAGATGACTGAACTTCTCTCATCTCCTTCACCCATGAACTATTGCTCTCCATGCCTTCAACTGTTGCTAATGCCTCTCTAAGCTCAAGAGTCTTCATTAAGGGCCACACATATCAAACAATTTTGCATTCGCAAGCGGTGCAAGTCAGTAATTTCGCCCGTTTGTAAATGATGTTTGTTTGTCAAGATGTATGAAAGGCCTTGCAGTCGCACTTTTTTTGGGGTGCTTCAGGGGGGCCTTAGGCCCCGGGCACCCTTGAAATTGCATTACCTAATCTGCAATTACCAATTAGGCAATCGCAAATTAGGTAATGCAAAACCATTCGCACCTATAGGCCTTTAGGAACGAATGGAGTACTATTACCTAATAGCGATTACCTAATTGCAATTGAGAATCTTTAGGAATCGCTATTAGGTAATCGCTATTTTCTTACAAACCATTTTGCATTCCTTAATTAGCGATTTCCTAAAATTTGTTATTTAAGGAATGCAAAATGTATTTTTGATACATGTGGCCCTATGAGTTTTTCCTCTACCTTCACATTGTTGGTACAATGTACCAGCTGATCCCCAATTAGCGAATCCACCAGAAGATCAAACTCACAGGTATGAGTTAGAGTTCTCAAGCATCCCACACTCTTTTTTTCCCCTTGTACACACATACAAAACGTATGCTGTTCTAACACAACATTAATTTTGTCTTGAAAATGCTTCTTCAGCATAAGTACTGACATTTCATAAACATCCCCAACATCACCCTCCGCATAACCAACAGGTATGATTTCTAAACTCTATATCAACAATGACCTGATTGTGCTCGAACACTTATTTTCTGAAGGTCCTGTAGGCCAGATAATCATATCTCTGTCCACCGGCTGGCATCTAAAGAGTACCAATCACAGCCGGACCCCAGTGTCCAAATTTCAGTGTTTGTCAATCTACCAACTTAATACCCCCACTAAATGGTGTGTACAGGGTAGAAAAAAGGGGAGGAAAAATAGGTGAAAGGTCAGAAAGTACCTCACGTAAGCATCACCATTAGAGCTGCTGGTAGGTACTCACCAGTTTGCTCACGTTTTTATCATCATTGGTGACTTTCTTTGACCGTGAATAGTAAAATATATGTCAAATGTAAATTTAGAAAGTACACACCATTTGGTGGAGGTATTAAGTTGGTAGATTGACAAACACTGAAATTTGGACACTGGGATCCGGCTGTGATTTGTACTCTTTAGATGCCAGCCGGTGGACAGAGATATGATTATCTGGCCTACAGGACCTTCAGAAAATAAGTGTTCGAGCACAATCAGGTCATTGTTGATATAGTGTTAATATGAGTGGAGGGCGACCTGATTGATTATTCCCTCTTAAGCTCCTTATTGTTGATGATGATTTCTAAACTGTCATAAAGATTTCACCCCTTCACCCCTAGGTTATGTAAAAGCACTGCCTGTTTTCTGGCTGACGAGAACCTCTCACTCCCAACTGCTACCAAATATGAATCAAACACGTTTTTCCATCTTTTCCAGGGCAGTATAGGATCTCCTTTGTCAGATAAATATACAGGAGGTGGGGGTACATTAGGCGATGACATAGCAGCAGTGCAAGCTACAACAGTACCCCACGAAAGGATTAGAGATAGAAAATATCAGATAGACAGAGAACCACTTTGTGGCACCTGACACTGTTCCTACTCAGCGAGGCAATTATCAGAACTCCAGATCCTACTTGTCAACCAGATTGCAAGTAGTATGGAACCTGGTACAATTCAAGTACATTGAAAGTTTCCTTGAGAACAAGCAATTAAACAACAGTGTGCTCAACAACCTAATCACAAGCAGTCATAACTTCCTGCTTCAAAGGATTGAAGAACCATCATGGGTAACTACAGCGTCGGTCATATGTCACCCAGCAAACGTTGCAGCTATGATGATAATGCTGGAATACAACCACCATAGCCTCTCAGACACAAATCGTATCACTGTCAGTGCCGCGATCCGGTGCCCCACATGATATCAACAAAGCGTGCTCCAACTCCAAGTCGCAAGTCGTAGGCACGTTGCGGCAACTCCTCTTCTCCGCAGACGCGGCTCCACATGGCGGCGATGCAGTGACACTTACCCAAATAATGATGGCGGCGGCAGGTTACAGCACGCAACCCAAATGATGGCAACAAGACTCACTCTGCCTCCAGGGATCAGCGCCCTCTAAGAACGGCAGACAAGGCTCACACCACAACAATGCTCTAAGACGGCTTAGACCACAAGGCAGTGTTCTAGCAGCACATCACAGCAAAGGCTGATCACGACCATTATGCCTCAATGACGCCGCACATAAATCTCTGCAAGCCAGCTGTCTCCGCACTTCACAGACCAGGGACAACTGAAATTTACACACAATCACATTGGTCAGCAGATAACAACTTCCAGGTACCATATGACCACTGGTTAAATGATCTTCAAAGCAGAACTGCTCTTGTAAATAGTACGCCGCAAATTTGGATTCAGGAGAGGTTGGATGCCTGTCCCCTCTCAGGCAGATCGTCGCCACTTTGATAAGTTAAATGATGACTCCGAACTCCAGCGATGAGTTATGAAATGCTTTAATAGCAAAGTGAGACACCAACCATTAAAGAGCAGCCCACTCCTCATGATGTTCTCCAGCAACTGTCGCCCTCAGAGTTCTAACACTCCTTACATTCTTGACTAGGTGTTCTCTTTTAGAATGGTTGACCAACAATCTCCACATAAGATCATAACAGAATGTCAGACTGAGGGAATGACGTGATGCCTGTTTTCACCCATTGATGACATCCCAGGGTTCATTCACCCTGTGCTGCACCTTTAGCCCCTAAACAACCTATTTGTTGAATAGGGTTACTTTCTGTTCCTAATGCTGCCTTCATAACAACTGAGACTAGGGGGTTGTATGGATAGCACCAGGGATAGAAAAGGGGAAGCCTGTGGAGGCACCCGCTACCACTGGGTACCCCTAAGTGATATCCATGGGTCTCATGTCTGCCATAATGATCCCTATTTTATTCTTTTGCAACAATTATTTTTAACTTACAAGTACAAGTGTAAAATATTGCAAGAAATTACAGTCAAAGGCAGTGAGTTGCTAACAAACAAGTGTCAACAAAGTAGATTATCAATCTGGTCCACCAAAAGAGAAACCCGGAGAGAACCCTCCCAAATTAACTATATGCACTAGTGAGCAAGGGTGAATGGATGGGTGACAGAAAAAGCAAGACGGTATAGGTTATGGATCCCAGTCAAGGCGGTGTATTGAGTGTAGTTACTATAAAGTCAGAACACACAGGCTATGTAAGGGCATATGTTGACAAGAAAGCATATACTCAGCATACAAAAACTACCAAGAAAGAGATAGTCAACCCCAAGGCATGAGACACTTTATAAACTACCCAGGAACAGGGGCCAACGAAATATCCCTCTTAATTATATAATTATTTTCACTTGATTTCTTCATTAAACAGTTCCAAATAAAATGAAAACCTATGTGTAGAATGGGCTACAATGTGTACCTATGAATATATGTATATATTTCCCACTAACTGGTTTAATACAAATACCTTACTCATTCATGCACTCATTAACTTATCACTCACTCTGAAATTCATTCCATCAATCCCTCGGTAATTCACTCAACACTGACTAGCTCAGACTACAGCCTACATATGGTTTCTACCACATTCAGGTGATATCAGTTTCTAGACAACTAAGGAGTTGGTATGGAGTAAATCAAGGGAAATGCTGGTTGCATCTGGAAGCAGACTTTAGAAGATGGTAGAATGGTGCCTGTTGGGTTCATTGGCATTTTTTGTTTAATAATAAGTAAAATGTCTGTTGTTTTTTCTCATGAATGTGTAAAGGACAATGATCAAAAACCGAGATACCATAAATGGATAATGAACCATCTACATATAGTCAACTAAAGTTTCCTCCAGTGCATGCAGATGTGTTCACACACACAGACCCACACACATTCATGCACTCTGCTAGAAATTCCCCCTCATCAGCCACTAAAGGCACTTAAGGACGACCTAGTACAAGAGACCAATGGACAAAATGAGCAGTATTCTACAGCATGAAGCCGAACCCCAAGGTGATCCAGCACTTAATGCCTACCCAACAGAGGTGGTTAGTGGTTGCGTCAGCTGTTATGTGATGGATCGTCTGTGTAACGCAACAACAGCCCCACCTTTTATCAGGTAGCATTGACCACCCGCCGGGAAAATGAAAGTCAGTCTGCCCGAAAACCCTATATATAGGTGAAAAAGAACATTGTCAAACATTTTCTTTTTGTTGTCTTATTTATGAGTTTATATATTAAAGATGTAATACCCATGTACAACTCATAAAAATCAAGCACGTGCTATACTTTGCATGTCAATGATATTCACATCACAGGTAAACTGGATTTTTCTGGAAAATGTCCTTTCCCTTCAAAGAAACTCTAATGGACTGCCATCCTGTTTTAGTATGTCAATATTTCCAAAATGTGGTCACTCAATCTCACTTTCCAGTGCAAATGTTCTTTTCCTAGATTGCAGCTTATCCCAAGCACAAAATATTGATGTGGTCCTAAGTTTTACCTTCTACTCATTATGTCACTAGTCAGGTCTGTGAATGCAGTTGCCTTTGATTTTAGAGGTTTACTCTAGTTAAATTAAGAAATCACCAGGAAGAAAGCCAAATATATTTGGTCAAATTAAAGAAATTGTATGCTTGCACTTACCCAGTATGCAGAGTGGCTTCCTGGCAAACTTGAGACGCCCCCTCCATCCTTTGTAGCGACAACAACATCCAGCAGCCCAGATCCTTAAGGCAAACTCTGCTCCAAAGATGACAATCGCAAATGTTTCCTGCATAACAACATCAAAATATATGTTCTTAATAAACTGTAAATAGATTGAAAAAGTGATTGGTGAATTTATAATATATGCCAGTGTTATGAGTATTTCATTTTTTATGCACCATGGTGACACCTTTCATTAACTCATAATTAACTCACAGTTTGCTTAACTTATCAACATTGTTTGCTGTTTCTCACTCCCACTACACACATTCGTGGATACACAAATCATAAAAAAACAAAAGAAATGCAAAAACAGGTATTACCCATTCAACAGGCACTTACAAAATGCAGTCCATACAACTATAGAGCTAGGCGAATATTTTGTTGCCCATGAATTGCAAGTCAAACACAAATTCTGAAACATTTGCCGATTCCCCACAGTGTATTTAGGTAGTTTAACCCCTGGATTGAAATTTGTGAAGCAAATATCGCCTTTTCAGGAACAGGCTCAATTTTTGTAGCAAATGAATTGATATTTTGAGATCATGTACTGGATTGAGATTAGGAAATACAATATCGCTCTTTTTTGAAAAACTTCTTTATTGTCTTTTGCATTTTCACATTCACTGCCATTGCCATAGCACGTGCATGTTCTGTAAAAGAGAAAGCCATATAGATCACGTACAGAAATAAGACCCTAAGTAATCAATTGCATAGAGAAATGGATAACCATTTAATAAAGGAAGAGCAGAGCTGAGTTCCTATTATGACCAGTAACTACAGCGGTCTGGGTAATCATTCAGGAACAGGGGGTGACAACATCGGGGCTACATGTATCCATAGTGTTCCCTTCTCTAAGGTCTGCAATGGACCTAGCCATGTACAAGCACGTGGAGGGTGGGGGAGTAAAGGGGTTGCACTGCTTCAGCGCTGCCCTATCACTCTTTTCAGGAATTGACTATTTTTCAGCAAATTGTTTGATATATAAAAATGAATGTAAGTGTTTTTACAATTAGATATATATATATTTTTAAACATCTATAGTTTTTTTTTCAAGCAAACTGAAATGTTCTCGAAGGACATCCAACAGAAAGCATCCAGAGCCATGTACTGCTGCGTGGTTCAAATATTATGTCACAACACTACTACTGCACTTTACCAAAAACCTTTGATGCTTTTAGATTAAGGAAAGATAGGCATCCTCCTCGTTGGTTGCAGGCACAGTGCCTAGGTACCACCAATATGCTGCCTGAGCCAAGGAAGAACCTGGCGAACATTTGAGGGCTTCAAATTCTCCATCACATATGCGATACAAGCTGATGTTGAAAGGAACTGCCAAACTCCCTTAGTATCATTCCCATTGCTCCATTGAGGCCACAGCATTGATTTAATTTGCACTCTGATGCCCCTGCAATTCAACTACCGAAACACCATCTTCACACTCTTTTCCAAGAAGCAAAAAGATAAAATCCAGAGGACACAATGCACAGAAACAAAGATATGCGAGTCTCAAAGCTCTACACCTTCTCACAGTACGGCAAATAAATGGGACCGGACCTACATACTGTGATAGAGAGTAAACCTGAACACATGCTAATCTCAACCATCACTCTGATATTTTTTTTGTTTGACTATTCTCAGTTGACACCACCAACTACATGGAACATAAGAACTAAATCATAGAGGATCTTGGAAGGAAACAGCCTTTACAATGTGATGTTTACAACAACATACCTTAACCACACATCATTTACCACGCAATCCCTTTAACAACCAATGCCTTTACAACGCATGCCTTTACAAAGAAAGGTAAGCATTTTTAAGGTAAGTGTGTGTGTGTTTAATTATTTATATATATAATTTACGTTTAGGGGTGGGTAGGGGTATATGGTGGTACGGGTAATCAAAGGGTTTAGGCGTGGGTAAGGGTATTGGGTGGTACAGGCATTTTTAGGGTTTAGGGGTAAGGATAAAGGGTGATATGGGTGTTTTTAGGGTTTCTGGCTGGGTAAGGGTATTGGATGTAAAGGGTGTTTGTAGAGTTTATGGTGTGGGTAAGGGTATTGGGTGGTAAGGGTGTTGTTAGGGTTTAGGGATGGGTAAGGGTACTGGACGATAAGGGTGTTTTCAGGATTTAGGGGTGGGTAAGGTTATTGGGTGGTAAGGTGTTCTTAGTGTTCAGGAGTGGGTAAGGGTATGGGTGGTAAGGATATTTTTAGATTTATGGGGTGGGTAAATGAATAGTGTGGTAATGTAAAGAAAGGGGGTTTTGAGGCGGGTTTCCAGCCCAAAAGATTTTTTTTTATTCTTTATAATACTTAAAACAACGGGGGAGGGTTTGGGGATCTCCCCCAATTTGAAAAAATAAATTATATATATATATATATATATATATATATATATACATATATATATATATATATATATATACATATTCACTATTTCTTCCCACACGGGAATGTGTGGCAAAGGTCTATGCGTGGTAAAGGCAATGTGTGGTAAAGGCATGCGTTGTAATGTCATACAACCGTGTCTTGGAACTGTTGGTTATGCATATAGATAACTTCCACATGCGTACCTGGCAAGAGGCAACATCATGCGTATTACTTAAGCCCAGTCCTGTTTTTTAGCCAAGCACACCTTTGTATGATGGGATTTTTAACCTAAGGTAAAACGCAATGAAAATAATACTCTGAGATGAAAACTTCTCCTGGCTAGAGAAAGAGTAGTGGGTGTCTGTGTCACACATGACGTGTGGCCAGGTGGGAAAGCAGCATACAGGAACCCACAGAGCAGGGTTCAGATTTCAGTAAGACAACAGAGGGGACTAAGGGCCACTTGAGTAGGTCCAGCATACAGGCCCACGGAACCACAACAAAACGAGGTATGCTGTTCCTAGAAGAGTCCTACAGATCAGTGGGTGAAAAGGAGAGCATGTGAGTGCTCATAAAGGTCAGAGAAACTCTTTTCTCCTTTCAGAAAAAGACCCTCACACACCCAGCCAGCTAGGTGTCATGCTTCATCACTGGGTCTGCTCCTTATCGGGTCGGCGCTGCAATACCCGATCGGCACCCGTGATGGGGCCTTCTTGGCGGAGATCTTTTTCTTAGCCGTTAGGTGAGGTGCGAGTGAGGGCCCTAGTGAGTGTAGATGTGAAAATGTGTAGTGTGTGCTATCTAAAACAGGAGATAGTGATCCATCCAAAACTAGTTTAATGACAATGGTCACTATCCTGATTAAAAACCAGTAAGAGGCGCACGCGTCTGCTCAAGGGTTGCAGGGTTGTGTGCTCAAACTCAGGTCAACATGTTTCTTGCCTACTGTTAAGTTAACGGCAATTCTTCAGGACCTAATCTTAATTATTCTACACTTTATGGTTGGTGGTTTGTTCATTACACAGTTCAGTGACCACCCATACAGCACCCTATAAAGTGGTACCTGTCAATCAAACTCAATGCCTGTAGGAGAAAAGAATCGTAAAGGTTAAAAACATCATTCAACTGTAGTCTGCAGTACAACCCACGTGCCAAGGTCCATGAGTTTAACCAAGTTGTTGTGATACTGAAGAAACAATTGTGAATGATGAGCATGCTTCACACATAATGGTGTATGTGATCATGCGTATGGCGAGTATAAACAAAATATTAAAATAAAAACAGAAGTAGCAAAGACATAGCAAAAGATCGATGTGTAACAGCACTCACCCAACTAGGGTCATTTCAATGCCTCAAGGTGTCACAGCAGGCGAAAACACTATCAGATTCAGTGTCCTAATAAAGGTACGAAGAAGGACATTAATATGGGCTAGGTGGAGGTTGCCAAAAGAGACAGTAAAAATATTGGTCACTGAGCATAATAATGTGGGACCGTTTGGCTGTCACTTCGACTTGATACATGGAATTGTTCCGCCTCGTTAGGAGTGACCGTGATGCGGGACCGGCTTTATTTTGTGTCCCCCACCTTCCTTGTTACTCTATGTGAGTTTCGGAATTGAAGAGGTTGGCCGAGTGAATACACCCTTCTAATTGCCCAAGGAGTGGATGGCGGTACGGTACGGCCTTGTTCCTGCTCACCGCGCGCTCCTGTCTTGAGCATATTTTTACTGTCTCTTTTACCCTCCTTGGTTGCTGTAGAGACTATGGGTTTGTGGTGGTCGCCCGCCAATGCATATTTCTTGACTATCTGGTGGGAGTGAGTAGCTGGAGTGCGCGGCACACCGCATCCCCTTACTGTCGCTTGCATCCATTGTGTGGGAAACATTGTTATTTCTAGGTGATAGCCATCGGTTTCTCAAAGGGATGCTCCCTTTCGGGCCCCGTTTTTGGCAACCTCCACCTAGCCCATATTAATGTCCTTCTTCGTACCTTTATTAGGACACTGAATCTGATAGTGTTTTCGCCTGCTGTGACACCTTGAGGCATTGAAATGACCCTAGTTGGGTGAGTGCTGTTACACATCGATCTTTTGCTATGTCTTTGCTACTTCTGTTTTTATTTTAATATTTTGTTTATACTCGCCATACGCATGATCACATACACCATTATGTGTGAAGCATGCTCATCATTCACAATTGTTTCTTCAGTATCACAACAACTTGGTTAAACTCATGGACCTTGGCACGTGGGTTGTACTGCAGACTACAGTTGAATGATGTTTTTAACCTTTACGATTCTTTTTCTCCTACAGGCATTGAGTTTGATTGACAGGTACCACTTTATAGGGTGCTGTATGGGTGGTCACTGAACTGTGTAATGAACAAACCACCAACCATAAAGTGTAGAATAATTAAGATTAGGTCCTGAAGAATTGCCGTTAACTTAACAGTAGGCAAGAAACATGTTGACCTGAGTTTGAGCACACAACCCTGCAACCCTTGAGCAGACGCGTGCGCCTCTTACTGGTTTTTAATCAGGATAGTGACCATTGTCATTAAACTAGTTTTGGATGGATCACTATCTCCTGTTTTAGATAGCACACACTACACATTTTCACATCTACACTCACTAGGGCCCTCACTCGCACCTCACCTAACGGCTAAGAAAAAAGATCTCCGCCAAGAAGGCCCCATCACGGGTGCCGATCGGGTATTGCAGCGCCGACCCGATAAGGAGCAGACCCAGTGATGAAGCATGACACCTAGCTGGCTGGGTGTGTGAGGGTCTTTTTCTGAAAGGAGAAAAGAGTTTCTCTGACCTTTATGAGCACTCACATGCTCTCCTTTTCACCCACTGATCTGTAGGACTCTTCTAGGAACAGCATACTTCAGATTTCAGTACCCAGAGACAACATAAGTGCATTGTAAAACCATAAAAAACAAAAACATTATAAAGACGTTGAAATAAACAAAGGAACAGATACTGACTGTTCTGTCCATGTGCGTTGAGTTTTAAAGTGTAAAAATAAAACACAATGTTTTTTGCCCTGAAATATAGTGGTGGATGTAGCGTCTTGTAAGTCAGATATGACGAGACCCTTTTGGTCCCTGACAGACTGCATAGAACAGTGTTGTGCGTGGGTGTGGAGATAGAATTCATGCTTTAGAATGTTCAGTTAACGGTTACATCCTGAGAAATAAAGACGTGTAATACCAAGCTCCGTGTGTGATGTAGTCATATACATGTACCCGGGCTGGGGAGGACGCTACAGTGACTAAAATAGTTTCCGGAGTATTTATGTTACCGAGCTGAACAAAAATGTGTTATTTGAAAAGTTCACAGATGCCTCAAGCAATTTTAAGCAATTTGGGTCCTGGACGACATGCAACAGCAGGGAAACAATTGTGCTGCATTTGAAACCCCTCCTCCGAGAGCATGGATTATAATTGCTTCCTGAAACTAGGCCAATGCTAATATGTTAAAAAACAAGAGCCTATAAAGTATTGAAATTGGGGGTCAGTAGTTTAGACTTTGAACAGAGGTTGTGTATATTTTATGGTCATATCTATATACTTTTATAACTTAATACCAAAAGACAAATTAAAAAGGAATTTTTTCAAATTATATAACTAAGAGGAAGGTTTATATTAGTCTCCAGAACAAGTACTAACGTGCATGAGACTGCAAGTAGAAAGGAAAATATTCAACAATGTGGAACTAAATGACCTCACGATAAGGGTGTGCATCAGGTATATATGTGGATGCCCATCTCTTCCCCTCTCAGAATGTACACAGCTTGGGAGTTATCTTTTAAGCAGATCATTTCCGTAACATTGAGTGGCTTCAAGTTCCTCCCTGCCCTCCTGAGAATCTACTTCCTTCCTACATACCCTCCAAAGAATAGTAGTCTCTCCTCCCTTTAGGAGGGCTTGCACTAGTTCATGTGTAAGAATCCATCGCAGCTATGGCAGTGGCATCTATATCTGGCTCCCGGCAAGACTCTGATGATATTCTGGGAACCCAATACATCTCTGTGGGCCTACTCTACTGACTGAAGCACAACCAGCACATTTCCATTGCAGAGAAATCTCGGCAGAGGCTGCAAATCAACTATCGCTGTGACTCCAAAGTGTATCTTCCCTTACTGAATGTTTGAAATGTTTGGGTTGGGCTTACTGTTTCGACAAGCCTCTGCAAAGCAGGATAGCAATGACAAGAGAACCAGATATGCCTTGGCACAGTCTAGAGTGAGTGACATTGCCTGCAGAGTGATAATTGCTGTGTGTCTGTAGGACAAAGGTTGGAAAAGTATGAATGCTCTTGAAGCTTCCAAAGACTTTTTTCAGTCAGTCTTGATTTGAGAAAGATAAAAGACCTTGCACTTGTACTACAGGTCTTGACTCGCCTACCCTGGCCCTTCTGCAGGAACTTGAGGACAGACTGGAAACGCGGCCCCAAGTGCAAGATGCCCTGAAATTAGGCCAGGTGAGGGTCACTGGCATGTGGATTCCCAGGTCCCCTGTTCTCAGCAGCTATCGTCAATAGGTGCAGAGGTTCAGAATATGGAAGCAAGTTGCTGAAATCCGCCCTAAGAATCTTTTTGTTAGGCAGTAACTGGGTGGCATGCTGCTGGCCACCAATGATAGAAGTAACAGTCCCAGTGAGTTATTGAGAAGGGCCTACTCCTTAGCAACTAAATAGACTGAATGTTTCTCAGCAAGGGTATCTGGGCATATATATTTTAAGGCGGACCCTTATTGACTTATGAGAGCCTACACTTCACACCAGCTCGCAAGGTCTTCCATTTACCTGATGACTGTCTACCACTCCCTCCAGAGCAGGTAGGTGTAGGACATTCCTGGGTTTACCAACAAGCAGGGGACAGATCCCCCTGCCCTTGGTGATAGAGATTAAGAAATGTAGCAAAACCTCAAGTGTGAGTGACAAGGGTCTGCACAGTTGAGAGTGATTATATATGTTACCTGAATGAGAGCAATGTGCTGTATGTTGACATACTATTCCAGATGGCTGTGGCCTTGTAGATACATCTGATTGCTTACGCTTAGCATGGTTGGTAAATTAATTTCATTGTATGCCACTTATGGCCTGATTTAGGGTTTGCTGGATGGGCTACACCATAACAAACATGACGGACATCCCATCCACCTTTTTACAAGTGCATTATACCCTATGGCCCTTGTAATAAGGCAGGTGTGCTATTTGTCACATTTGTCCCATCTGCCAAATTCTAAATTAGGGCTTAAGTCTGCTTAGCATGAATTGTAATTGGCCCTGTGAGTGAGACGTTTAAATATGTTTCCTGGTTCCCCAATAATTAGTTCTGTGCAATAAGTTTTATATTTGACAATGGAAGACAGCTACATGCTTTGCCACATACACTATGTGCATTGTATGAGGAACACATGTCCTATTATGTACAGATACGCCCCAATAAAGACATGTCACCAAAATGGGTGGATTGTTGTATAAAACAGATGCCAGTCCTACATGCCATAAAAAGCCACATCAACTTACAACACACTATAGACCATATGAATCTTGAATGGAATTCTCATTATAAAATATTACCATATATTAATATGATGTGTAGGCATCTTTTGAAAGAGGAGAGAGTTCCAGCCTGGATAGTGGATGTGACCTCTGTGGCTTTAAACTTAAATGATTGCCTATACATTGACAATCATCGCTTTTTACACTGGCGCTATTAAATGTCCTTGGTGGTAAGTAAGGCAGTGCTGTTGGCACACACCTTTAACCTCAGTATTATGAAAGCAGACATGTGAAAATGGCAAAGAATGACAAGACTATTTGTGCATGTTTGTTGTGCTGCATTTTGTTGTGGTGGTGATATGCTGTGCTGTTATAGTACTATTGCGTTGTGTTCTGGATTGCTGCATTGTGTTACTTTTGTGCTGAACTGTGGTTACTGTGTTGTGTTGTGCTGTGCCCTATTTCTTGTGTTGGTATTTTAAGTTGTGTGATGTTATTATGTTATTTTCTACTTCTAATGACTTTAGAGGCGTCATGAACCACTGCTACATTTCTAGACAAAAGCAGCACACTCCTTTAAAATTGCACTGAAAAACAACAATTTACAACTGTGTTCGGTGGTAAAGTACCACTGCTTGAGCTCTTCAACTATTTACAGCACCAGTTTGCCCAAGACTCTGGCAGAGAAATGTCCTGAATTAGTACCTGTGGTGCTCACTTTATGTGAAATGGCCCCTTATTTCCAGAATGTTATTAACCTCTCAGCCAACCAAACATTTGCGATACAAAAGGGGATGATGGACGGAACGTTTGAGCCAATCAAACACTCACCCCCAGTCAACTGATCTGGGTTTAATCCATCATCATTCTTTAGCTCACTCCACCACCCCAGTTCAGACATGGCCATATGCAAATCAGTCTGACCCTGTGCCTCATGGGAACAGTCCAGCCCGAACTGCCAAGCCATGTCTTCCCTGGACCAGAAACAAGCATCCTAGGACCGGTTTCTGGCATTCCAGCCGTCATCAGCCAGGCTTGCTTGAATCCAGTGGCAAAGTGAGCAAGGGACCCACGTCTGGGCATACCCCCGCCAAGTTAGGGCGAACAAAGCGATACAAAAGGGGATGATGGACGGAACGTTTGAGCCAATCAAACACTCACCCCCAGTCAACTGATCTGGGTTTAATCCATCATCATTCTTTAGCTCACTCCACCACCCCAGTTCAGACATGGCCATATGCAAATCAGTCTGACCCTGTGCCTCATGGGAACAGTCCAGCCCGAACTGCCAAGCCATGTCTTCCCTGGACCGGAAACAAGCATCCTAGGACCGGTTTCTGGCATTCCAGCCGTCATCAGCCAGGCTTGCTTGAATCCAGTGGCAAAGTGAGCAAGGGACCCACGTCTGGGCATACCCCCACCAAGTTAGGGCGAACAAAGCGATACAAAAGGGGATGATGGACGGAACGTTTGAGCCAATCAAACACTCACCCCCAGTCAACTGATCTGGGTTTAATCCATCATCATTCTTTAGCTCACTCCACCACCCCAGTTCAGACATGGCCATATGCAAATCAGTCTGACCCTGTGCCTCATGGGAACAGTCCAGCCCGAACTGCCAAGCCATGTCTTCCCTGGACCGGAAACAAGCATCCTAGGACCGGTTTCTGGCATTCCAGCCATCATCAGCCAGGCTTGCTTGAATCCAGTGGCAAAGTGAGCAAGGGACCCACGTCTGGGCATACCCCCGCCAAGTTAGGGCGAACAAAGCGATACAAAAGGGGATGATGGACGGAACGTTTGAGCCAATCAAACACTCACCCCCAGTCAACTGATCTGGGTTTAATCCATCATCATTCTTTAGCTCACTCCACCACCCCAGTTCAGACATGGCCATATGCAAATCAGTCTGACCCTGTGCCTCATGGGAACAGTCCAGCCCGAACTGCCAAGCCATGTCTTCCCTGGACCGGAAACAAGCATCCTAGGACCGGTTTCTGGCATTCCAGCCGTCATCAGCCAGGCTTGCTTGAATCCAGTGGCAAAGTGAGCAAGGGACCCACGTCTGGGCATACCCCCGCCAAGTTAGGGCGAACAAAGCGATACAAAAGGGGATGATGGACGGAACGTTTGAGCCAATCAAACACTCACCCCCAGTCAACTGATCTGGGTTTAATCCATCATCATTCTCTAGCTCACTCCACCACCCCAGTTCAGACATGGCCATATGCAAATCAGTCTGACCCTGTGCCTCATGGGAACAGTCCAGCCCGAACTGCCAAGCCATGTCTTCCCTGGACCGGAAACAAGCATCCTAGGACCGGTTTCTGGCATTCCAGCCGTCATCAGCCAGGCTTGCTTGAATCCAGTGGCAAAGTGAGCAAGGGACCCACGTCTGGGCATACCCCCGCCAACAAACAGTTCTGAGGATTCTGCTGGTATAGTGGGAAGGTTACAAAAGCTCTGATCGACCACAATTGTGCACGACCTCTACACTGGAGCTGGAAGCCAACTTTGCACAGGGGTTTTCTTTTTACGTTGTCTCCCACTGAAGTAGCATAATTTTGCTCCACTCTTTTATCTTGATAAGGCCACAATATGTGTGTACTTTTGGCCTCATGTATTTGATTATAATCAATATACGTAGTGCACTAGTATACAAAGTGCAGTAATGGAGTGTTCTAAATGAGTATGTGTATCAACTATTTCTCTTTTAGGAACAGCTGGACCATCGACAAAAAGTAATCTGTAGGCTAAGATTGTACTGGGGTTGTGCTAAAATGCATTTATTGCGGTGCATTCTCCATAGGTTAAGAAAGAATGAATCGTGAGAGTATTGGTATTGTGCCTATAAGGTGGTCAGTTGCTGTTCTAATAAATAAAAGTGTATTCATGTGCAATAGTGCGATATAGATGAATAACATTATATGTATTAATGTATTTACAGGATTGAATGTGTGTTGCACAATTATATGCTTTTGCAAGTAACTTGCTAAGTTAGTGTGACTGTGGGCCTTAAGCTTGCATTTGGGACATTTAACATTGCATGTGAAAGTTGTTTGCAATATATTTTTTCCTTTTTGCAGGTGCTAGGCCAAAGCATTCTAAGTTAGTGAAAGAACATTGTATTTTAAGATAGTGAGGCGTGGAAGGACTGGCAAGGTCAATTAAATTTAATGAGAAGAACAAGGGAGTGCTACCAGTTGGCGATATCCGTCGAAAGGAGGAATTCAAGGATGCATCAGAAGCGAAGACTGGAAAATGGAAGTATTATACCAAGCGCTGGAACTCTTCATGGGAAATGGAAATAATGAGGTTGAATAATGTGAGGTCATGTGTCTTGAACTTTCTGTGTGGGTCTTATTAGTGAACTTACCTTGTAGTCAGAGAGATGCCTTTTAGACTTTGAGAGGAACAGACCTCTCCTGTCTTCTGATTGTGTGGCTTTATGCTATAAATGATCTTTTGCTTACAGAACTTCTACAGAAGTTCTGATGCTGACACCTTTTCTTGCTTCTGGATTAATAGGGTTTCCTTGACTCTTAGCTTAGTGTAGAGATAGCTAGATATTGCAGTTCTTTCCCCATGTAGGAGAAAAAGGATCAAAACCATTCATCCAGTCATCAGACTTTGTTCTTAATCTTTTACATTACAATTATAGAAATCTTGATTTGTTCTTTGCTATATTGTAGCCAATTTGGTCTTCCTCTATTAGTTCTCTATATTTACAATATGTTTTTGCGTCCGATTTATATTACCTTGGCTTTGTGTTTATAATAAATCCTTTTTTCAACTTTAAGATATGGACTCTGACTCTTAATGTGTGGTCACATTCGGTCACACAGTTTATGGATCTAAATGTGTCAGTAACCCCTTCTCTTCTCAGGCTACAACAAAGGTCCATTGACTTAAACAGAATTGAAAGGTTGGCCCAGTGCTTCATCACCACTGTGTGATACTGGCTCTTCATTGGGAAACAGTGTGAACTGAGCCAGTCGCATGTGACACACAGTGTCATCGTGTGAGTTGGCAGGTCAGCTAACTTAACATAACACAACACAAGCATGTAGGCACTAAGCCTAGGTAAGAATTGCAGGGCTGTGCAGGCATAATACATATATTGCTATGCACACATAGAAGTGTGTCTACTTCACCATCATACAATAGAGTATAAGATAAATACACCAGGCTCTACAAAGGCCAATCACAAACCATAGTTCGAGAGGAAGATAATATGATCAATTTATTGACCTTTACATGATCCAGCACTGACATCAACTATCAATCAGCATAGCACTATAATAAAAAAATAAACGTAATCTTTGAACATTCACATAATGCCTTCAGATATTATGGAAATGGTAAAGATGTCTTGCTATGAAGAGTTTTATATTTTTTTTAAACTCAACACTACATTGTACAGCCTCATTTATGGAGCAGACATTTCAACATAATGAGTTACAATTCTAAACCTTGGACCCAATTTGCACAGATTTTAATGTCCCTTTCTCTTACAGGACTCCTGGCTTACTGCTTAATCTTAGGAGTAAGCCAGGAGTCAAACAGTATCACTTCTAAGTTACTCTTGGAACTGAGTAGTAAGCCAGGAACGCTACGCAGCAAAATCTGTTAGAATCAGGCGCTTTCAAAATGCTTTCTGTATGTTGATTACAAAAATAGTTTTTACTATAAAAAATGAGAAAAAAAACAAGACAAATAAGAACGAGTCAAAGCTTCTTTAATTTCAGCACATTGGATTTTGTGTACCTCTAGAGTAATGGCCAGATACTTTGAAATGGTTCTACATTAGTTATTAATCTATTCGATATTCGTCCAAAATTGAAACGAAGTTTAGCCGCCTCTTCCATTCCAATGCTCATTAGTTCTGCCTCTTGCCCATGCTCCTGTAAAAGCCTGATTTCTAGGGTCAGATTCTTAAAAGAAGTCCTAAACCCTAAACTTGTATGTATTTACTCCAACATTTGGAATACATGTATCACTTTGTTGGTACTCACAGTATTCCAGGAGTACTCCTGGAAGGCAGTGGGAGCGCAGTTTCCCAGGAAAGGTTCTGCAATTCATCTGAAAATTCTTCCCAGACAATGGCATTATCGCAGACGCACATTTACGCAAAAATATATACTCAACGGTTGGGGAAACTGCACTTAAATTTTTTCTTCCACGAGGAAAATATTGTGCCCATGAAGGATGGGGATCCTGTCCATTCCCATCAAAGAAAGCGAGGCACTTGCCTTTTGCAGGGCCTGGGATCGCATTGCATCCAGAATGGGAATGTGGCTTACATACGTTTGTGAACACCTACACACTTCCTGGGTGCTCACTACTTTCCAAAGCAATGCTACCCTTGATCTGATACCCCAGCCCGAGTAGCGATGTGCCCACATTTACACTATGGTCATGTAATGTTCAAAATCACCATACTGCTTTTCCACTGCAAATGTACTTAGTCTGAATATAAAATGCGAATTTCCACTAATAAATCAGGCCACTAGCCTGGAAATCCGGCCCATCCGGCCTGTTATCTTCCTGCATTTGGGATTATGTGCCTACTGCATTTATCATTCTCCCATCCACTAAGCCCTGAGTTTATTGTTTGTTTTTCTGTATCTTCAGTGCAATCTCAGCAATGAACAGACCCTTTGTTGTTTATCGGGATCCTAAATCCTTTGGACATCTCACACTCACTTACCTATATAATACCACTAAAAAATGCACAGATGCACAAAGGGATAGCACAAAGATAGCCACGGGCGACAATGTTGTCGTCTTATGGTATTAAAGCTAACATACAAACCAAACTATGAAGCCTGGCATGGTTAGCAGACACTTATAACATTAAATTACCTTCCCAATGTCGAACAGTGGCACCATAGAAGCTGTGTCAAACTTAATATGCAGGCAAACATTTTAATGCAGTTCAGGACTGCATTTGGAGGTTTCCAAATGTATCATTTAAATGACGTGATATGGAGTTTGAAAGTATACCAGTCTACCATTTAATGGAGCATGTTTTGTGGAAGGATCTACCTGGCTTTAATTCACAGTTGCCTGACCTGCCCTTTCGTAGTCTAAAGGAAGATAAGCCAGTGCCCTGGAGGAGCGTAGCCAGTGGGAGCCCAGAGGCGAGGGAATAGTGTGGAGCATCATTAAAGGATCCAGGAGGCACCGTAACACATTTCTGTCATTTAGCTCAGAAGTCTTTGGCTTGATAGAAAGTTTAGCCGATGCGGGTTATCAGGAAAGAGCAGATGAACTCCCAGCTCATTCCCAACTCACTCTAAACTCCCAGTTTAGAGTGAATAGACATCTCTGCATGGGACACAAGTCGCTTTTAGGTCGATGTCCTGCATTTGCGCACCTCTACATCAGGCACTTTGTCTTCAGAACAGGAGGAGGCCAGCAAAGGAGCTCTCAAAATTCTATGAGTTCTCATCTATAAGTGTTAGCCTAAATAGCCAGATCAGAGTGCTGGCACCTACTTTTTTTAAAAACTTGTTTGCATTAAAGTTTTGCATACACAATAAATGGGCTGCAGTCGTACTTGATACATATATATATATATATATATATATATATATATATATCTCATCAGTTTCTATGGCTGGTGAGAGAATCAATAGCGACAGTCAATGGTGATACAGAAATCTTCATATGAAGTATTTAATTCCACCGAGGTAGTAGGCAATGTCAATCATTATAGTATGTAAAAGTTTGAGATAATCGACGGTTGGTGAAATACACAATGCTAGTGCGTTCATGACAAACAGAAAAATAAAAAAAATCAAAGGCTGGTGCTGATGGCATAAATGGGGTAGAACGAGCATAGGGCGGCGGGATTAGAATAATGAAGAGGTAATTATCGTTAATAATGAGGGTGCGGTGAGAGACCAGTGCTCTAGGGTGTGCAACTCAAGTTGTAGGAGGTGAAAGGAGAGGATGCGTCAAGGTGAAATGTCACAGTAAGAGTGACTACAATGCACCCTCTGGGTCCACTCACGGCAGCATTGTGCTGTTTCCTGGCTCTTCTCCCAAAGCTGACTCCAATCATCTGCAATCAGGTACTTATGACGACTTTTACCTTCTTCTTTGTAAGGAGCCTTGCTTTCTGCCTGGACCCAGTGCAATGTTATCAAGAGCCAGGATTCAAATGAGGGACCTGAGGATGTTTCTCACCGGAATGTGATCATACGTGTTGCCATGAGGAGGCCTAAATCTAGAAAGCGCGGAGCAGCTCTACGTTTCTTTGGGCATTTGAACAATCCAGATTGATGGATTATGTTTTGGGATAATTGTGTTTTTTTATTTTAGTTTTTTTTGTTTGTTTTTGGTTGTGGGGAAAGGGGGGTGTTGTGGTATGTATTACATGCATTCACTGTTTCTTTAATATTAGAACTGTTGTGTCTCTGGGTTCTAGCCTTTGGAATTTGGAGTCTTGGTTGACGAGCTGAGAGTCAGTTTCTCTCAGCTCGTGTGCCTGCCTGCTGTGTTGCCGTGGGTTCTTCCTAATTAAGCTTTCTTTCCTGTTATTAAAAGCTTACATGTTCAAGAAACGGTCTCAGACTTTATTTACAGCTTAGCCCCGTACCACACCAACTAATGCAGCACCTGCCGTCCCATCGCATATAAAGTATGGGTGTGTTGACGAGTATCAAGTTCCGTGTCTGTGATTTCCCATTTAATGCGAAGGATATGTAGCAGGAGATCAGAGATCAGAAACTGCCCTTTGCGTACAGAGTTCTGGTTGTGTAGGGTTTGAAAGGATTGGAGGAGTCCGTCCTCCAACAAGTCATCTAAGGTCTCTAGACCAGCAGTTTCCTATTGTGCCAGAGCTCTTATGGTTAAAAAAGGGTGTTGGTTAAATGAACCAGCAATAGTAATTTGGGAGTGTATGGAGATGGGGATTTCGTAGGGAGGCAAAGGAGCGCAAGACAGCGGAGTGCCACCAGTACCAGACAGGAAGGCCAGAAGGAGTCCTAGTCCTAGGAAACACCATGTTATACAATTTGGGTAAGCAAAGTGAGCTATTGGCCGCAAAGCTTCATCAAGGGTCATCCTCGAAAGCCAGAGAGATAGCCATTGTAACTGCGCTGAAAGACAAAAAGCCTCACTGTCAGGAGCCCCCAAACTTCCCTGAGCAACAGAGAGCCCCATCATGGCCATCTCAAGAGAAACACTGGGTAAAATAGACTCGGATGTTTGCAAACTAATAGAGCAGTCTTGGAAACATAACCATCATAGAGATGGTAACATGTCCAATGACTGAGAGGGGTATTTACTATTTACCTCCGAAAGGTCACTTGGCTCTCCGAAAGGTCACTTGGCTCTGTAGGGAATTCAGTATTTGGACAAAAGATTGAGTTGTAAATATGGGGAGACAAAAATATCAGAAAAAAATATATCGTAAAGCAAAAATGGCAAGCTGCAAAAACATCGTTGTCAAGAATATTGTTTTTTTTAGGTAAGTAATAAGGTTTTTTAAGAATTTAGTTGTTTTAAATATCGTTTTCAATAATAGTTGTAAAAAATATTGTTTTTTAAATTATTTTAATTTGTTTTAGTTCATATTTTAATTTTATGTGTTACTATTGTTTGTGTGATTGTTACTAATTGTTTTAAATATAGTTTGTAATTTTAAGTGAATTAGATTTTTTATTTTAATGTTAATAGTAATTTATAGTGTAGCGGGTTGTTGGATTTGTAGGGGGATAGGTGGGAAGTTAATAAAGCAAAAAATAACTATTAATTAATTATTTTTAATTAATTATGTGATTTGCATTAACTATGTAAATTATGTAATACTGATTAATTGTAGTTATTTTTGTAGGTTGGGTTGCTAGGTTTGTAGGCGGACAGGATGGGACATTAATTAAGTAATAATTACCAATTAATTATTAATTAAATAAATTTATTTAATTGGTTAATAATTATGTACATTGTGTAATAATTATATATTTTTATTATGTTTTAGGGTGGGCTGCTGGGTTTGTAGGGGTATAGGGTGGGAAGTTAAGTAATAGTTCATTAAAAATGAATTATTTATCATTAATTGTTCAACTAGTTATCAATTATATAAATTGTGCTATACTTATTTATTTGAGTTAGATTTTAATTGCAGAATGCTAGGTTTGCAGGGATATAGGATTGGAAGTTAAGTAATAATTAATTAACAATTAATTATTAATTGTTAATCATTTAAATGATTATGTTATGTAAATTGTGCTATACTTATTTGAGTTACATTTTAGTTGTGGGATGCTGGGTTTGTAGGGTTCTAGGGTAAGAAGTTAGTTACTTAATTATTAACAAACAATTATTAATTTTAATGAACTATTTTAAATATGTACATTATGTATTAGTTATGTTTTTAGTTATATTTTAGGTGCAGAGTGCTAGGTTTGTAGGGGTTTAGGATGGGAAGTTATTTAATGAATAATTTATTAATTGATATTTTTTTCTAATCATAATTATGTAAATTAATTGTTTTTAGTTTTTTAAATATATATATATATATATATATTCACATATATATTTATGTTAATTATTTACTTTTATTAAGAGATTATTATTTTTTCTACATTCATGGGATTACTCATATATGTAATGTGTTGAAGTAAAGTATTTTCCCTCCTCTTGCTTAGACTGCAGGAGGAATGGTAAAATTAACGTCTTCGCAGGTCAACACTTTCCCTACTGTAGCACAGTTTGGAATGAGAATATTAAATTTCAAACCCTCGGAAATCCAACACTTTCCTTACTGTTGCAGAGACTTGAGTGGGAATAGTAAATTTTACCCGCCTGAAATCCAACACGTTCCCTACTGTTGTGTAGACTGGCGTGAAAATAGTAAATTTCACATAACATAATTATTAAAAATATTTATTTTACAATATATATTAATTTAATTTTAAATGTATTACTACAAATATATATATGCGTATATATTTTCATAATACATTTAGTATATTAAGAAATATGATGTATAATAAATATTTGTTTATTTATATTACTCACACGATCTGGTTAGATATGTGCTTATGACTCACTATGGTCAGCCCACCTCTCCTCGCCACAGGAGTCGTACCTACTAGTTAAATGGTCCGTTGGGTTTTCCAGTATTCGGGGACCAAGTTCTAGTACAGGCGTTTTGATCAGACCCCCCACAGGGCAGCAGTGAAGTCTAGCATAATTGAAGGCTACCCACAGTTCAGGTCGGGGGGTGCCAATAGGGGAGACTGAGGACCATCACCCGTTTAGGATCATTAGGGGGCGAGCTGTTAGGGCCCTCGCCACCATGCGACCAACCATTCTGCTTCTTATCAGCCAGAGAATAGAGATCGCCTCAAACCTCGTCGGGGATGGCTCTGTTCACCTCGATTATGTCCTTAACTGAAGTGCGGCTCCCACTGGCCTCCAATATCTGACCGAGGGGGTCATCTGTGAAAACATCGGCAGCTTGGCTGGATCACACGAGAAGGCAGTGATTCGCCGAGGATCTGTGTGCCCCGCTTTCTGGACACCTCAGAGCAGCTGCATAGGCAGTTGGGCCACTTCCCTCCCACTATGGTAGCTGCAGCCAGTCGTTGGAGTCCACCAGATTCTTCAGCGCTGATGATCCCGCTATAGGGGAAAAGGGGGAGGTGATGCCTTCATTAAAGTCCAGATGCAGTGGGCTGCTGGCAGAAGCACGTTAATGTGCGGCCCCACCCCTGTGTTTGTACGTACATTACTGGTGCTAGGGCAATCACAGGGTCGTAGCGTGGGCCGGGAAGCACAGCTGAACAATGGGGGCCCACAGGGAACCCCTCACGGCGGTGGAGCGGGAACGGGATCGCGGGGGGAAAAGCCCACGAAAAATGCTGCGCTAGGATCGGGTACGTCGTTTAAAATTGGGAGGCCGCCCAATGGGTAACTGGGGGGTGGGGAGAGCGGCCAGGGGCAGAAGGTAAAAGAGGGGACAGGGGTTCCTCCCAAACCATACTTGGTTTCAGAATTATACCTTGTCAACAATTTTTATAGTTTGAAGGTAGCTACAGCTGCCACCAAATCCATAACAACATGTTTAAGCTCATCTATGAGGTGCAATGAAGAGAGCACATTCGTTTTACTGAACTGTGAGGTTTTAAGGCATGACAAGAGGACACAATTTTGAACAACATTTTAAGTTCTCATCTTTCTGCTAAAAGAAAACAAGAAGTTTGGAAACCACTGAAAAGACAACTGTTTTGTGCGTTTATTTGTTCTCTATTGATTTCTAGTAAGCTGTGGTGATGTTTTTTTATTTGGTGTAATGTGGTAGAACTGTTTTTTTCAATATATTCTCCTCAGCCCCCTTACCTTACTTTTCAATCTACTACTCTTTAGAATTACTAAAAGTCTCTATTTTCCTTCATCGCATGTTTCTGCAGATGGTTTTCAAACCAAATTGTGGCTGGTACAAAGCTGGGACCTTTGTAACATTTTTCTTCAGTAGATGGCGACTTTTGAAGTGGATGTTGCTGCATTGTGCAGGAGAGCACACATTAGAACTCGGAGTTGGAGATGGGAGGTGTTTTCACCTTGACTCTTTCACTGGCTGTGACCCTCTCTTGTTCTCTTGTTGAACCGGTGTGATTTCCGCCACAGTCAGCATGACCTGTGAGTAAAGAGCTGTTGTACCCGTCCATCTTGATAATACCACATCATTAAAAGTTATTTTATATGGGAATACCAGCGAGGGGGATATATGCAAAGGAACAATTTGTGCCAAATTAATTGACCTGTCTCTTTCCATGGGATTATTATAGAGTGTCTGTGTCACTGGTCACACATTCTCTCTGCATCACAATGGAGCAATCCACGATCTTGGACACCAGAAGAAAGCTGTGAGAGTTTAAAACTTGGTTTTGAATATAATTTTAGAAAAATAGAGACACCCTATTTCATAGAGTCTCGTCATGACACCACTGGAGCCACATTTTTCAATCCATACCCAGAGTTAGTTATAAAAGGTGGCTAAGAGCCTCGCGCATCAACATGGTACTCTGTAACACAGCTCCACCGTTGGCACAGATGTATGGTTGGCATGGCACCGCACTGGCAGAGGCGTCGCATTGACTAGCATGTGAGCCCTGCAGCAGATTGCTCGCAGTGAATCCCATTTTTAGTGTATCATTAAGTCTGTTGTCATTATCCACCCACAGAAGCCGACCTCGGATATGCCTCAGAAACCTGCTGCTCTTTTACATTGTCTAGGGAAGCAGGAGTATTTTTGACGAGGATGCTATCTTGTTTCCTAGCGAAAAAAAATATTCCTAACGATAGATTCTGTACATCTCATCTCAGCATGTTTTTTACTGATTTATTTTGGTTCTCCTCGATTTGTAAAATGACTTTATCATGTAAATTCAAATTACAAAGAGGCATTCAGATGTGCAAAAATACTGCAAACCTTAGCAGTGTATCTTACAGTGCTTCTTATAAAGCAGTACTATACATTTGCAGCCTGCTGCCGAGGGCTGGTTGTTGTCTGAACCCGAATTATAGGAAATGCAGGGCATCGTGGACCTTGCGATGAGCTCCGAAGAGGCTGCGTTCTTGGCGTCAGCAGCCATCAGTTCCGGTAGTCGGTGCAGTAGTCGTCCGGCACTTAAAGTCGGTGATGTGAAGCGAGGTGGTCCGGCACGTGGTGCCCAGAGGCCACGGTGTCAGATGGCGTCAGTGAGAACAGGGTTGTGTTGCGAAGTGAGGCTGTGCACGTTACGGTGCCTTCAGGTCACGGAGCCGGCAGTGGCGTCGTTGACGGCATCAGGGTTGTTTTTCTTCTGTGGCAGCACAAAACACACAGTTCCCAGTGCTGTTGGCAGATTAAGATGAAGTTGTTGATGTTCCTGAGATTTCTAACAGGAGGCAAGCTCTACTTCAAGCCCTTGGAGATACTCAGGAAATTATTTGCAGAAAGTTCAGTCCGGTTATTTCACTGCCCACGACAGAGGCAGCAACTGCCAACCCAACAAAGTAACACACAGCAAAGAGGGCAGTACTCCTCCTGGCAGCTCTTCCAGCTCTTCTTCTTGGCAGGTCCTTTAGTCCAAAAGAGTTCTAAAGTTCTGGCATTTTAGGTCTAATACTTATACCTCTTTTTCCCTTCGAAGTCTTAGGCAGAAAGTTCCTCTTGCTCAGTAAAAACCAGTTCTGTCCTCCCTGGTCCAGCTTCACTACAGGAGGAGGAGACAGCATTGTGCATGGCAGACACATCCTATTCAGGTGTCAGTGACAACTCCTCCCACCACTCAATTCCAGGATCGTCCATCAGCATATGCAGGGCACACCTCAATGAGTGAGTGTCTGGAATGATTGCACAAACAGCCCTGACAGCCTAAAACCAGACAGGGAATCCACAAGCAGGCAGAAGCACACTGGATGGTTAAGCAAGAAAATGCCCACTTTCTAAAAGTGGCATTTTCAAATACACAATTTAAAAACCACATTTACTAAAATATGTGTTATTAAATTCTGAGCTCAGGGAGCCTAAACTCCATTTCTCTATCTTTTACTAATTAGACGATACACTTGTAAAATGTTACAAGGCAGCTCCAATGACCACCTTTGGGAAAGACAGCCTTTCAATAGTGAAAAACGAAATGCATAGTATTTCACTATCAGGACATGTAAAACACACCAGCACATGTCGTACCTTTCACAGACACTGCACCCTGCCCATGGGGCTATCTTGGGCCTACCTTAGGGGTGACTTACATGTAATAAAAGGGAAGGGTTAGGTTTGGCAAGTGGGTGTACTTGCCAGTTTGACATGGCGGTTAAAACTGCACGCAGACATTGCAGGTCTGAGACATCTTTGAAAGGCTACTTGTATGGGTAGCACAATCAGTGCTCCAGGCCCACTAGTAGCATTTGATTTACAGACCCTGGGCACAGGCAATGCACTTTACCAGGGACTTACCAGTAAATCAAATATGCCAATCATGGAAAACCAATCATAACACAACGTACAGTAGGAGCACTTGCACTTTAGCATTGAATAGCAGTGAGAAAGTGTGCAGAGACACTAAACCAGCAACAACGAAGTCCAGCATACCATCAAAAGCAGTAGGTGAGAATACAAAAAGACTGGGGAAATACGGAAAAAGAGGCCAGGTCTAACTATGTTTATAAAGAAAAACCTAGGAAAAAGGAAAGGTTGAAGGTGTCATGTTTGACAAAGGACCACTTGGCACTAGGCTTAATGTCAGGGTCTTATAGAAGAACGTGTTCTTAATGTGGTGTGGGGTGGCACAAAGACAATGCCCTACACTAGGTTTCCAAGATTTTTTAATGTCCTCATCCATTGTCAGTTTTGTGTACCTAATGCAAGGATTGCAGGTGACTGAGACCTTGATGGCTGTCACATGCCAATACCACTCCCATGTCACATGTGGAATGCAAGCCTCTGTTGACTCAGCTTAGGGTATTCAGGATACTGGATTTGTTGTTCCAGCACTATATCTTCATGGCTGTGAATGATACCTCTTGATCCTAGCCACCGCCAGTGGCACCAAGAACTTTCCATGTTGTGCACAAACTCCTCAACATGATGGGAAATGTAGTCTCCATTCACTCTTTTCACAGCCCAAGAGCTATTGGTTGCCATTGATGCAGCGCGTACAATAAAACTATTCTCCTCCTAGGTCACTTATCGGTCATCAAGGGGCAAACTATATTTTCTTACATCCATATGACGATGGGGCCCATAAACATCGCCTATCACACACGCACACACCTGGATTTCCTTTACACCTTTACGAAATTCTGTACTTCTAGGAGAAGCATGAGAACTAAATGGAAAACACCATTTATGTACCGCTGGAAAGAGCCGGGATATCTTATTACCTTAACCTATCGCTTTCTTTTAGTTATTTCTTAAGATATTCCTGCTCATTGTTTTGTCGATGAATCATTCATGTAAGAAATTAGTTCATAGTGATTAAGACCAGCTAAATCACAATAACCAATTACTGGTGTCACAATCATTTAGTAAAATAACCACTGAGTCGTTTGATTTAAAGAATCTTAAATTTTATATAATTTTAAAAACATGAGAAAGAATTTAGACTTTTTATTCAATTATTCATTCATTATTAATTCAAATATTTATTAAGCATAATCAATTTTATTGCAGAAAGGAAATTTTTGTCATGAAGCAAAACCCTAATTACCTGCCTACCTTCCTAATTTAGCCTAATGATTTCTAACCTAAGTTTAAGAATTAAAAATAACCTGATTCTCATACTCAACTGGAAAAATAAGACAGCAACAGAAACTTCAGCTCGTCAGCATCAGCTACCTGCAACCCGTCTCATCTAACAGTCTTTCAGCATCTCCCGCTCAGTAATGGATCGATCAGGACCACCAAGCACTGGAAGCCACCAACACCAACACCGACTCTGACTGCGACTCTCCAACTCCGATCGTGACTGTGACCCCCTCCCACTAAGAGTAGGCCCTCTTATACCCTAATTCTAACTTTGCTAACTAATTGTTGCAACATTAATAACACGCTTTTCTTTCATTGGTCCATTCATTTCATCTATTCATTCTTTAATCAAGTTCTCTCGGATCCAACTGGTCCTTGGAATGTATATGATCATTTCCTTTCTCACAGTTCAAGACATGTTTCCATCCGCTTCGATCAGTACATTTGTAACTTCTTTCGATACATTCGAGAACTCTGCAGGCATTGTCCTTTCTCTTAAAATGGTTTCCCACGGTTCCTTGCTGATCACCACGGCACACTATCAGTTCAATTAGGTCACATCAGCCTTGACCATTCTCGCATCCTAGCCTCTCAGCAACATCACGAGGTTAGCTTTTCTCCAACTTTTCTCCCTTGTCACGTGTTTCCCCGCACTTGCGCACTTCATTAACCGGCAGCCATTTTATATCGCCACTCGTTTATACTTAGAAGCACTATTTTGAAATAAACAAAACATAATTAAAATAGAGAAACATAGCCTTTTCGTTTCCCTCCCGTCATCTACGTACCCCAATTAGTTATTACCTAGCAGAAAGCAACATTTAAGCTGTTCCTTACTTACCATCACTATTGTTTTTGCAACGACACGTTTATATTCTATGAAGCACAAATCATGCATTTATTATAAAATTAGTACGCAATTATTTTTATGTTATAATTAGACACACAGACATTCGTTAATAGATTATTCAGCACATATACTTGCGTATTACCCTTCCCCCACGCACAGTGTTGATTAATACGTTTAAACGAACATTTTATTAATTATTTATAAAATTTGTTAGGAGTTAAAACATTTTTTTTATTTTCTCTGCTCCATCAACTCCCCCCTTTGGTGATTTTTAAATCACCACATAAAACCCAAGTTATACTTCTTTTTCAGGCAGCATATGTCTTTCATCCTTTTGCTTTTTGTTAGTTACACATCTGTTTCCCTTTCATCTTGTCTTCTTGTCTCCTTATACATGCTTTCTTTCATTTTCTCTAACTCAATTTCACCCATTTCTCTCTCTCTCTCTCTTTCATTATTCTGTTATTTCTTTTTATCTTATTTTGTCTTATTTTCCTTTTTATACATGTTATTACAATTTTCAACACCATGGCTAACAATATTACTACAGTTGCTATTATTATAACTTTCCCTATCATTAGTCTACTCATTCTGGTCAACCAATTTGCTACTGAAGAAAACCCTCTACCAAGTTTTCCCAAGACACTTTCAACCTCCAGTGGAACTAGTTCTTTGTGCATATTTGTAATATTTGTAATATACTTCTGTATATTTTCACTTTTATCAGGAATGTAAGTGCAACAATGTTGGACTTTCAGCATTCCACAGACTCCACCCTCCTTTGCCAAAAGAATATCAAGGGCAAGCCGATTTTGCATCACCATAGCTCTCATGGCAACCATTTCGGTATTTACCATCAAGAACCCTCCCGCAGTATCTGTAGACAAACGATCTACTACTGTGGATAACTTCCGAATTTTAAATGCATTCAAAGATATTCCCACTGCTGGTATTAATGCTCCAAAAATATCACCTACAATTTCTGAAAAACTTTCCCTCTTTCTACGTGTAAAGCTATTAATCATCTTATATGTTCCTTTTTCTTCTCTGTCCATATGAAAGATTTTTGGAAAGACCAGGCCTACATAGCAAGTTCCATACCAATGGTCCGGTAACCTGTAATAAGCTCTATTCCCACAAATATAATAGATACCTGGAAATATTGGATCTTTTCCACCTTTGAATCCCCAACCTCCCAAAATTTGATAATTGTCATGGCAGATACTGGAACCTACAAAGTAATTGTCATAGACTGTCTTATTTCTCCTAATACACAACTTTCCTGTTTGTGGCCAATCTAATGTCATTGCTGCATTTATCTTTTTCCCTTCATGATTTCCTTCCTCAAACGTCCATAGATGTGTTCCTTCCTCTTTTATTGCTTCTTTTTGAAATTTCATTCTTCTTTCTTCAACCATTTCTAAAAATACCTTTTCTTCTTTCTTTAATTCACAGGTAAGGTTGTTATTAACTATTTCTTCTAAGGTTAATTTTCTATGTTCTAGAAAAAATTCTCCTTAAACTTTTGCTTGTTTTACTTTGTTAAGTTCTGGTACTACCGGAACGTTTGCAAAAATCTTATCTATATCAGTATAATAAGACTCTAATCTACCTGTTTTATAAAATAAACTTGCTTTTACACTACATGTTATTCCATAAGTTAGAGGTAGGTGATGATAAGTCACACCTTCTGACACTGATGCAGGCAACTGCATACAAACATAACAATCTCTCACATCCATTGTCTCTACATATTCGTACAACAATTTTGTAAAAACATTTTTAGAAAAGTCTGTTACTGACTTATCCTTATGTAATTCTGCACTACTTCTTAAAATAACTGGTTCTTAATATTAGTTTCTTTTTCTGGTTTAGTATCATTCTTCGCTTCTATTACAGCTAAACTAATAGGAATTGTGATTGCTAAAACTATCCATACGGTCATTAATAAACCTGTACAAAAGCAGCACATTTTACACCATCTTTTTACAAACTCACATTTATCTCTTCTATCCCTAGTATTTTCCATTTTGCTTTTATCTTTTTGTTAAGTTTCAGAAAATTGTGTCACTACACCTCAGAAATGACTTAGATGCCACTCTGCTTTCAAAAAGTCTTTGCTTGGTACTTTCTTTTAATTCTTTCCAGAATTCTTTCGTTGTCACATCCTGTGATTTGTCATATCCAGTAAAATTGTCATGTCCGGCAGAAGCACTATAAGTCTTCACTTCAGGTTTGTTGCATCTCACCTTTACCCATTCGATTTCTTAGTCTCGGGTTCTCGTGAGTGTTTCCTTCTTCTTTGTAATCCGTCAGTGCGATATATAGCCACTCAGGTGACTTGTACTTTGCATTCACTTTCTTCGTTCTTTTAGACTTTTGCAGTCGTTTTCCACTTGGCTTTTCTTGTCCCTTTTGACTTGTTATTTCATTCACTTGTTCAGCACTTTTTTCTCCTGTTCTTATTATTCTATATCTCAATTTACTTATATAGTTGCTGGGCCAATTATCTCCTTTTCTTGGCCTTTTGGCTTCACCTTCTTTTTCTTCTCTTTCTGATTTCCAATTTCTTTTTCTTGATTCAGTTTTTGTTTTCTCCTCTTCTCCACTCTCTTCAGATTTGGTTTCAACTTTTTCACTATTGTCTCTTATTTTGAAGCTTATGATCTCGTCGTCTCTTACTGGTGGATCTGCTTTCTCCTTCTTGTGTTCCCTTATTACTGTCCCTCCTCGGTGTTCTTCCGATTTGGTGTTTTCCTCACTCTCTACTTCTAAATTTCCCTGTTCTTTTGTTTCTCTAACTGTCTCTATTGCTCCTCGGGGTTCTTCTCGATTCTCTAACTTTTTGTGTACTTCTTTCCCTACTTCGTCTATTAATATTATTTCTGAAGGATTCCCACCATACCTTGTACTTGGTTGCTCATCTAGATCATTTTCTTGTTCATTTTCTTCTCTAATTGGTTTATAACCCCAAGTTCTCCTTCGAAATTCTTCACAGTTTGCAACTGAATCATCAGATCCTGAACTTGTATCAGATATTTCCAGATGTCGACTTACAGGTCGATCTTCAGGTTCTGGAATTTCTGAATTTCTTCCTTCTTCTTCTTCCTCCTCTTCTTCTCTAGAGGTGCTCGCAGTTGGGGTTTCCAGATGTCGACTTTCAGGTCGATCTTCAAGTTCTGGCACCCTTTCTCTTATTCCTGTTATCCCAGTCGTTAAACTTTTATCCCTCACTTCCAGACGTCGACTCACATGTCGATCAGTAGGTTCTTGAACTCTGATTGTGTGGCTGGCATGGACCCAGTTCTTTACTCCTGCACACTTGACTGCAGTCGTTGTCACTAGGATTACCTGTCGTGGCTCGTCCCAGCGAGGAACTAGACAGTTTCTTCTCCTGTGGATTTTTATGCGGACCCAGTCTCCTGGATTCAAGTCGTGGGCTGGTTTTCTTTCAAGAGTGGTCGCATCCGGTCCAACCTGATGAAACACAGAACGCACCACATCAGCCAGTCCCTTGCAATAATCCAGTACTAGATCATCAGTTATAGTCAATAACTTGTTGACAGGTACTTGTGCTTGTCTCATTGCTCGTCCCATGATCATCTCATGAGGACTAAGTCCAGTTTTCTTTTCTGGGATGCTTCTGATGGTCATCAGAACAAGGGGCAGTGCATCTGGCCATTTGAGTCCTGTAGCTTGACACATTTTTCCTAATCTGTTCTTAATTGTTCCATTAATTTGCTATACTACCCCAGAAGCCTCTGGTCTGTATGCACAATGTAGTTTTTGTTTAATACTCAATGCTTCACAAATCAATTGGATCAACTCATTTTGAAAATGTGTTCCTCTATCTGTCTCAACCGTGACTGGAAAACCATACCTTGGAATGAACTCTCGCAGCATAAGTTTTGCCACCGTTGTTCCATCATTCCTTCTAGTGGGGTATGCCTCCACCCAACGAGAAAACAAACAGACGACCACTAGAACATATTTTAGTCTGTTACAAGGGGGCATTTCGATAAAGTCCAATTGCATTCTAGTGAACGGACCTCCTTCTCGTCCTATTGTTCCTAGACTCACTACTGTCTTTCTTCCTGGATTAAACTGCTGACAAATAAGACATCTTTGACAAAGGCTTTCAGCTATCGCTCTGAATTTTGGGTTATACCAGGTTTGTCTGAAAAGTCTGATCATTGCATCTCTCCCAATATGAGCTTGTCCATGGTACATCCGTGCCATGTCTGCAATCATGCTATCAGGCATAACTGGTCTTTCATCTCTGTATACCCACACACCATTATTTTCCTGTCTTCTACATCCTGCTTTTATCCAGTAATCTTTTTCCTCATCATTTGCAGCTTCCTGTAACTGTCTCACTTCATCCCATGTCTCGACAGTGTTAGTAAAAAGCAAAGGAGAAGAGATATGCTCCCTTTCTCTATTCTTATTTAGGGACACCATGTTCTCTGCACAATATTTGGCAATCTCATCAGCATAATTGTTTCCAACAGCTATGTAATCTTCGTTTTTCTTATGTGCCTTGCACTTCACTACAGCTATTTGTTTAGGCAGCTGTATCGCCTCAAGCAGCTTTTTAACAAAATCTCCATTTCTGATAGGTGTTCCTGCAGACGTCAAGAAACCTCTTTGTGACCAAATCTGACCAAAGTCATGTACAATACCGAAACCATATTGGCTATCGGTCACAATCGTAACTCGCACATTTCTTCCCAATTTACATGCTTGAATCAAAGCAATCAGTTCCGCAACTTGTGCAGACCTTATTCCTTTCAGACAAGACGCTTCCATCACAGTTGCCACTGTGCACACTGCGTAAGCTGCGCTTAAAACTCCTTCTTTCGTTCTCAAACATGAGCCATCCACAAACATGACATAATCTGATTCCTTTAACGGTTCATCTTTTATGTCAGCTCTTGGTTTTGTGCAATATTCCAGCACATTCAGACAATCATGATCTACTTCGTCTTGTTCAATTATACTCTCTTCATCTGGCAATGATGTTGAAGGATTCACATTCATGCATCTATCTATGGTCACATTTTCAGCACTCAAGATTACTTTTTCGTACTTAGTCAGCCGACTATGGGGCCGATTCCGATTCGTGTCGGTAATTTCTCCGACCGAGCCGGCCTCGGAGAGATTTCCGACCGAATCGGACCCGTGCAGTCCGACCGAACGAGTCCGATGCATTCGTATGCCACCGGACACGAGTCGGTCGGACTCCCATTGAACTCAATGGGAGCTGGTCGTACAACGCGTACGCGGGCTCCCATTGCCTCAATGGGTGCGAGGCGGACAAGGGCGCCCCCACAGCAAGTACGCCGCGGAGCGCTTCGCGGCGTACACGCACAAGTAGGGGGGACCCATGGGTCCCCCCTGTGTGCGCCTCGCACGGGTACGCGTACAGGGGGGTCCGACACGGACCCCCAAAGTACGGCTCCGACAGCGAGTTCGAGTCGGATGGCGCGAGTCGGTCGGAGCGGTCGAGGTGCGCATCGTACTTACCCGGCCGGAAAACGTCTCCATTGCGCGGTGCGAATCGGGTCCGAGCGAGTCGGTCGGAGCAGTACGATCCGGGAACCAGTCGGTCGGAGCGGTCGGGTCGCCCGGACGAGTCGGTCGGCGAATACGCATCGTACTCGCTCGCCCGGACGCGCGTACGACTCGGTCGGAAAATAGGGCTCCGGATCGGATCCGGTAAAACCGAATCCGATTCGGAGCACTACCGGCCGAGATCGGAATCGGCCCCTATGTGTCATGTACTGTGTTTTTGTTCTTGTCAAAAGAATTTCTACTGAATGGGGAACATATACTCTCAGTGGATACCCCATCACTATACCTTCACTTTGTTCCAGACTTACACAAGTAGCAGCAACTGCTTTCAGACATCCGGGCAACGCTTTTGCTATAGGATCTAAAACAGCTGAAAAATAAGCAATTGGTCTTTTCATTGTTCCATGTTTTTGTACCAGTACTGAAAACGCACATCCATCTCTTTCACTGCAGTACAATTCAAAATCCTTCTCATAATCAGGCATGCCTAAAGCAGGGGCCTCACACAATTTCTTTTTCAACTCTTTGAAAGATCTCATTTCTTCGTTATTTAACTCAAAAGGGTCTCTTACATCTTTCTTGGTCAATTTTGGTAATGGTTTTGCAATCAAGGAGAAACCACTTATCCATTGTCGGCAATATCCAAAAATTCCCAGAAACATTCTTACCTCTCTTTGCGTCATTGGTGCTCTCATTCCTTGAATCATTCTTACTCTTTCTGTCGCTATCTTTCGCACTCCTTTCTCAATTTTATGCCCTAAATATTGAACTTCTTTTTGGCAAAATTGCAATTTTGAAGGGGACACTTTATGTCCTCTTTTCTCTAGATGGTTCAGTAAAGCAATTGTATCACTTACACATGCTTCTTTTGTTTTCGATGCCACCAACAGGTCATCGATATACTGCACCATCACTGACTTTTCTGGCATTTTCAAATCTTCCAGAGATTTCTTTAAAATCTGATTAAAGATTGAGGGGCTTTCTGTATACCCCTGAGGAATTCGGCACCATGCCAAAATACGCTCTCCGAACCGGAACGCAAATAATGGCTGGCTATCTGGATGCAAAGGAATAGAGAAAAATGCGTGACACAAATCTATCACTGTGTACCACTCAGCTTCGTGTGGAATTTGATATAGAATTACTGCAGGGTTTGGCACTATTGGACAACAAGGCACAACTATTTTGTTGATCTTTCTCAAATCCTGTACTATTCTATATGTTCCGTTTGGCTTTTTCAGTCCCATAATAGGTGAATTACATGGACTGCTCATTATTTCTTTTAGAATTCCCTGTTCAATCATTTTATTTATTACAGGAGTTATTCCTTCAATTATTTCTGGAGTTAATTTGTACTGTGGCGTATTCGGGTAAGTTGTTCCTTCTTTTACTGTTACTTTTACTGGATCAACTTCTTTCATTAATCCAATATCTTCTCCTGTAAAATCCCACACATTTTCTTTCACTGCAATTTTTAGTTCTTCTGGAAGTTTTTCTGCATCAAATGCAGGAAACAAACCATTCATTTCAGGTTCCTGATTCATCAAAGTTACTTTATACAATACATCTTCATCTGAGGTCTGAAATCCAATTCCATCTGGTGTACAATAAATTGTGCAATTCATCTTGCACAAGAGGTCACGACCTAAAAGATTTACAGGACTACAATCGCACACTACAAATCTATGCATTTTGCTAAAAGAACCAATTTTTACTTCCACTAATTCAGTAAGTGGTGTTTTAATCTGCTGATTTGCTACTCCTACCACTTGGATGTATTCACCTGAGAGAGGAAGGTTTGGAATTTCCACTGATCTAACAGTAGAACGGGTAGCTCCAGTATCGACAAGGAATGTTACATTTGCACCATTCACTTCTCCATCCACAAAGGGACCAGACTGATCTACCTCTAGAGTTGCGCCAAGTACGCACTCTTTTCCCTCTCCTAGGCACCGTCAGAAACTTTCATCCGACTCATCCTCACTCTGACGCAACCAATACTGAGAAATGTTAGCTGCTCGCGGCAACTGTGTTACCTGCTCTCCTCCGTAGAATCCTGTTTCTGTACTGTATCTTTGCTGGTTAACAGTGTTGGGAAGTGGTGGTTGCGGCACCTGACTTTGTTGAACAACTACCTCATTCTGCACCTGTGGAGTTAATGATTGATTTTCCGGATTAGGTTTAGGTGGGAACTTACACTCGTTTCTCCAATGCCCTAATTTTCCGCAATTATGACAGGGCCATTTCTTCTTTGCCTCCTCTAGACTCACTTGACCTTTCCCTTTACCTATGTTAGGTCGCGTTTTATTCTGTCCTGTTTCATTCCCACTATTATTATCCAATTGAGCTTCTTGTTTTTCTGCCACTTTCACCTGTGCCCACATTGCCTTCTCTTTCAATTTACGCTGTCTACTCTCAATATCATCACTGCAATACTTAGCATACCTCAGTACCTCGTCTACTGTGCCATTCTGCCAATTAATCATATGCTGTTTAATCATTTCACTAATCTCTGGTTTCAACCCAAACACAAATCTGTACACAAAATGACTCATATCTTTTTCACTTAATTCCTCATATCCACTATACTGCTTGAAAACCAACAACAACCTCTCATAATAGGCGTGTACAGACTCCTTACTTTCCTGTGTAGTTCTATCGATTTTTACCCAATCTGTCTCTTTAGGAGGAATCTTATTTTTCAAAAAGGTAATCACCTTATCATACTTCTTCATCACCTCAGGACCTGGAGCTCCTGTCTTAGGATCTCTTGGATATTCTGTAGTTGGCCAGTCAACTGTAATCTTACACTCTGACCACAAATCAGTTGGTACCACTATGTCAAATAATCCATCTAAATCTATCCACAACACCTTTGAAACCTTTACAAACCTCTCTACTTGTCGGTACCATTCAACTGGTTTCTCTCTTAGCTTCGGAAAGTCATTTGTGAATGACAGTATATCCTGCCTAGTCCAGGGAACATGCACATAACTACCACCTGGAGTTTCTCTCATAGGGTATTCTCTGGCAACAGGTTCTTTTTCAGTTATCATAAAAGCCAAAGAAGCTTTGTCTGTAGTTTTCTCATTCTTTTTGTCCATCTAACCTTCCATCTGTCCACATCACCCCATTTTCTCAATAACACAATTAACTCTTTTATCTGTGTCAGCCTTCCTGCCGTGTTCAAATTTTCAATATCTTTTTCACAAAAGTCTACTCTATAGGGTTTCTGCAATGTTTTCACTTTCGCAAAGTCTATTCCAATTTCACTGGCTACTTCTTCTAGTTTGTCATGTAAATTCTTTGCTCTCCATGTAATACTTTTGCACAGAAACATTATTTCATCATCCTGGTAATTTTTTATCTTTTCTGTACCAATCGTTCCTAGAATTAATTCTTCCATGTCAATTTTTAACCTAATTACATCTAATGGTTTTTCTTCTGGTTCTTTTATTTTAAATGCCTTCATCCACTCATTTAATTCATCAGGAGTCGGACCTATGGGTGTATTATTTAGTTCTATCCAATTACCACTCTTTTCAGGAGTCTCTGTTGCAGATTCTGTTACCATATGCATTTTCCTACCATTGCACTCATTCACAGTCAAATTTGTAGGTGGACTTGGTCTGTAAGTACTAGCCAAATTACTTGTACTTGCACTTTGTTCCATCCTTTCTTTTTCTCTCTGAAATTGTGAACTCATGGGAATCACTAAAGATCGTTCATCAATTTTCTGATTCTCAAAAACTGGTATTACTGGACCTATTGTTACAGGCACAGTCACTGCTTCCATATTTTTCGTTAATTCTCTAATCTTCTCAGTTAGTTCTTTTGTTGTCCTTGCTAATTCGCTTGCATTGTCGCTTTCTATTCCTTCATTTTGTGAAGTTCTCATTTGATCTTGTGACCTATTTATTTCAATTCTTTTTTCCGGACTTTTATTTCGCATAGTCTCTATTAGCGGCGCATTTGGTGTCACCACTGTAGAACTCTGCTGATACGGAGGTGGATTTCTATTTAAAATATCTTCCAGCAATTCATCATCCGTTTCGCTCTCATGCATATATTTCTCCCTCTCCATATGTTTCTTTTTCTCAGTACGTTTTCTCTTAGTCTCTTCCTCAACTGTAAAAGCTGGAAACAAACCTCCTGTCATGTTAGCACATCTCCATCGTTTTATTCTATCCTCATGATTTATTCCCCACATTCTTCCAGGCATAAACTCATGATCTCTTAAACCTCTGAATCTCTCTCGCTCATACATCTCATCCTCCCATTCTGTCAACGCTTCAAACTGTGTCGGTCTAGGTCTAGGTTCTAGATTTGTCATCTTTTCTCGCAAATTTCGCAAAACCGCTACACTAAATGAACCATTCTCAGGGAAAGCTAATGCACCATCATTCTTCGTATACTTTGCCCAATTTTCCAACCATATGCATGTATGATATCCATATTTCAGCATCATATGTGAAGCTGCTGATTTCGGCGGAGGAATTACTTGTCCCTCTCTAGTCACAACCTTTTTGTCTTTCTTAAAGAAATTCTTTATTTTTGTCGTCCATGACGTTCTCTCCCTTTCATACTCGTAATACGGCATGTTTTCGATTTGTTTTTCTCTTCAAACCAGCACTGTTCCGTGTACGGAACTTCAACCAATTACAGCGCGACTCACCCTAACGCACCAATCAGAACAATTCCCTTCGTCCGCGAACCAACCAATCCTAGCGCGGCACTTTTCTACGTCACTCCTGACTCTGTGTTCACGTGACTAGCGCACTATCCAATGCTAGCGCGGCACTGTCGATGTCACTCCTGCTCTTTTACCCCTCCTTTACAAACATTTATCAGCAATTTTCTTTTCACTGTTTTCTTCGTTAGTTACAACAATTAAAACAATTCCATAGTCTGATTCGCTAAACAAAAGTGACAGCTTTGTCCTTTTACACAAGAATCCTGTATTTCCAGTAGGCAGCGCTTACCTCTACCCTACCACAGAATTATCAACTCTCGCCGATAAAGTAGCACTTCCCTCTACCTTACCCTTCTTTCAAGCAAACAATTAACTCGTTTCTCTGGGGATAAGACACATGTGGAGACTAGGCTCCTGAGAATTAAGGCCAAAGTTTCACAAGAAAACGTGATTTGCTATCTCAGTTATACACCTTTCGTACAGAAAATCCCTAACATAACACAACCTGTGTTATTACCAAAATGAATTCAGACCATGTACCAAATTCCATGTGACTTCTCTTGCCACACGTGTTCCACTTCCTACATCCCAGAAGCGTGAAAACTCACATATAACATAACACGACTCAACATATAGTATTAGTCATAAAAATAATCAATAATCAATAAACAATAATCACTAAACTAATCTATAGAAAACCATAACTCTGCTACCAAGAAATCTGATGCAGCGCGTACAATAAAACTATTCTCCTCCTAGGTCACTTATCGGTCATCCAGGGGCAAACTATATTTTCTTACATCCATATGACGATGGGGCCCATAAACATCGCCTATCACACCCGCACACACCTGGATTTCCTTTACACCTTTACGAAATTCTGTACTCCTAGGAGAAGCATGAGAACTAAATGGAAAACACCATTTATGTACCGCTGGAAAGAGCCGGGATATCTTATTACCTTAACCTATCGCTTTCTTTTAGTTATTTCTTAAGATATTCCTGCTCATTGTTTTGTCGATGAATCATTCATGTAAGAAATTAGTTCATAGTGATTAAGACCAGCTAAATCACAATAACCAATTACTGGTGTCACAATCATTTAGTAAAATAACCACTGAGTCGTTTGATTTAAAGAATCTTAAATTTTATATAATTTTAAAAGCATGAGAAAGAATTTAGACTTTTTATTCAATTATTCATTCATTATTAATTCAAATATTTATTAAGCATAATCAATTTTATTGCAGAAAGGAAATTTTTGTCATGAAGCAAAACCCTAATTACCTGCCTACCTTCCTAATTTAGCCTAATGATTTCTAACCTAAGTTTAAGAATTAAAAATAACCTGATTCTCATACTCAACTGGAAAAATAAGACAGCAACAGAAACTTCAGCTCGTCAGCATCAGCTACCTGCAACCCGTCTCATCTAACAGTCTTTCAGCATCTCCCGCTCAGTAATGGATCGATCAGGACCACCAAGCACTGGAAGCCACCAACACCGACTCTGACTGCGACTCTCCAACTCCGATCGTGACTGTGACCCCCTCCCACTAAGAGTAGGCCCTCTTATACCCTAATTCTAACTTTGCTAACTAATTGTTGCAACATTAATAACACGCTTTTCTTTCATTGGTCCATTCATTTCATCTATTCATTCTTTAATCAAGTTCTCTCGGATCCAACTGGTCCTTGGAATGTATATGATCATTTCCTTTCTCACAGTTCAAGACATGTTTCCATCCGCTTCGATCAGTACATTTGTAACTTCTTTCGATACATTCGAGAACTCTGCAGGCATTGTCCTTTCTCTTAAAATGGTTTCCCACGGTTCCTTGCTGATCACCACGGCACACTATCAGTTCAATTAGGTCACATCAGCCTTGACCATTCTCGCATCCTAGCCTCTCAGCAACATCACGAGGTTAGCTTTTCTCCAACTTTTCTCCCTTGTCACGTGTTTCCCCGCACTTGCGCACTTCATTAACCGGCAGCCATTTTATATCGCCACTCGTTTATACTTAGAAGCACTATTTTGAAATAAACAAAACATAATTAAAATAGAGAAACATAGCCTTTTCGTTTCCCTCCCGTCATCTACGTACCCCAATTAGTTATTACCTAGCAGAAAGCAACATTTAAGCTGTTCCTTACTTACCATCACTATTGTTTTTGCAACGACACGTTTATATTCTATGAAGCACAAATCATGCATTTATTATAAAATTAGTACGCAATTATTTTTATGTTATAATTAGACACACAGACATTCGTTAATAGATTATTCAGCACATATACTTGCGTATTACCCTTCCCCCAAGCACAGTGTTGATTAATACGTTTAAACGAACATTTTATTAATTATTTATAAAATTTGTTAGGGGTTAAAAAATTTTTTATTTTCTCTGCTCCATCACCATCAAGAGTAAGACTGGGCATGAATATAAAGGAAGCACTTGTGGCAGCTATCTTGTAAGTGGCCAATCGCTGAGTGTTATTAAGGAGTATATGTACAATACATAATGTTAAGGTCCTTCTGAACAGTAATAAGCAAAATGGTGAGTGCATTAAATAGAATCGCTTTTAAAATATTTTAGATAATTGCCTTTAAAATGAGATAGAGTAAGAACACTGTCCAGTGAACAAGTAATCAACAAATACATCAAATAAGCCTTCCCAGTCATTTTTCCAGCCATCTTTCCATGAAGGATTCATTCATATTTTAAGATGACTGCTACCTGCTCAAGCTCTCTTTGCTCTACTTCTGTCACTTCTTCCCAAATCCCATGGCACACCAAGGCAAGAGCACCTCTCAGTAAAAAAATATATACGAGACTGCAACACCCAGCCAAAATTGATTAAACAGTTCAATGTGGCTGAGCCACCTGCGCAAACCCACTGATTCTTCCCAACGTGATTGAACGTATTGTGTTCCCTGTGGTGCTCAAAGGGAAAGAGCGGCCACCTGCACTCTTAGAGAAGCTGGGAAAACCCAACATAAACAATATAACAAATAGTCCCGAGCAAACCACTTCAATAATGATCAATTATATCAAATGATTTCAAAACAATACAAATCTAGTATCCATCCCGGCGTGGTGGCACTACGCCGGGATGGATACTAGGAGGAATACTCTCCGTTTCCGAGGATAATATGACAGCTTACGAGCGTTGGTCCGAGTAGGGATACTTTTGGAGATATAGAGGTGTATTCCACTATTTTAATATATGATACCGACTTTGACAAATTTTGGATGAGCCCTGATGAAGTCAGTGATGTCTTAACATCGGTCTGACGAAACACGTGTTGGCATGAAGGGACTACTGAAGAACAAAAGATCAAAAGAATAAAGCAACTTGAAACTCAGAGGAATTGTTTTGAAATCATTTGATATAATTGAACAATATTGAAGTGGTTCGCTCTGGACTATTTGTTATACCCAGCCAAAATTGCCCCAGTGAAGCATGCCTCAGATAGTAATACGAAGTGAAGAGGGAACAATGTGCAGCAACATGGATCAATTTAAAAAGCTTGAACAAGGAAACAAAAATAAGCTATTGTGAAGGTGACAAAAAACTTTCCATGAAGTTGGCTGCATTAAACATCACAGTCCGGCATCAAGAGCAAGGGAACGAGGAATGTCCATGGGTTGATGTGGCAGCACTGTTCATGTGCAGCTGGAAGCTCACACCACTGTAATGCTGGTGGAGTGGTAGACTAGTAGAATTCCATAATAGATTTCCTGAAATGCTTGGCTCATTAGCTCAGATCACAGAGAAAGACCCCTAAGTGAGTTCAAAGTAAGAATTGAGAAAATTACAGAAACCAACTCTTCTTTTTGCCAGTCACCAGGTAAACATTCACAAAATGCCTTGGGCTGACCAAAAACATGAGGGACACTTTAAATAATGGCTGAGGGAGGCTGCCCAAAGCCAACTCCATTTGATAACATAACATCTTTACAAGTAGAAGCTCAAGGAACGTTTATCCTTCTTCCTCCTTTGCCATTTGGAAAGAGTTTTCCCACCCATGGTATGCTTGTTCCTTATGTTGTTTGATCCAAATGTGGGAGCACAGGTTAGATGTAAAAACCAGCAGGAGTATTTGTGACTGTACACAAAGTTTTGGCCTTTTGGGTATTGACTACCAACTAAATGGTAACCTCCACAACTCTCCACCTCAGAAACCTCCACAACTCTCCACCTCAGAACATATCTTCATACTTCTTTTTCTATTCTGAATTTAGGTTGACAGATCAATAATGTGAATTATGATCAGCCATTTGGTCGTCAGTTAAAGGATGCTAACACATTAGGTGTCAGGTGCATTGTGTTCAAGTAATAGGTGTCAAGTCCTCGGATGAGCCATTTAAAGGTCTATTAGAAAATATTGGCATTTTGAAACAGAATTTTCCAAGTTAGGTGTGCCTTATTTATAGGGTGTGCACTAGGCCTTTGCTCCTGCTTTTTGCATCACAGGCACTTCTGTTACAGAAGGCAGTCAAGATGCTTGCATGACCCTTTCTGTAACACCCACTGTGCAGGCGCATGATGTCAAGGGGGCATTTGCATGGGAGCGTTGTCACATGGACATGAGGGAATACCTTTGCCTAATGTCTCTGCTTTATTAATGACATGAATAAAGAGACAAACAAGCGTTCTCAATGCACACTGGTTGAGCGCCACATAGGAAGTGGTATACACAGTCAGTGCACAATCAAACGGCACCATGTGGGAGGTGGTATCGGGGTGTGTGGAACATCGTGGAACAACGAGGAGGCTGGAGGCAGGTGACGTCACTGATAGTCAGACGGTTTAAAACTATAGCGACTTTTATTGCAAAATGATGGCTTGGTTGAGGACATGGTATGATGCAGAACTGGTTGTGCAAGAAGTTAGCATATTAACTATAACATTTATGCATTGTGTGCAGAAAATGAATTGTGACGCTGTGCCCCCTGCAGGTGGGTGCACTCACTGCACTTGCCTGCAGGGGGATCTATGCCTACTTTATTTGTGAAGCTAGGTTGTCGCATTCAGTGAAAGGTGGACCAGCAGTTTAGAGTGCCCTTTATGTAATGTGGCCCCAGAAGTCACAGAACCATTGAGTGGTCCGACACTCACAAAGGGGAAATGGGCACTAACAACGCCGTCGGAACCAAGCGGGCGGTTACAACGCAAGCATTACCACGCTTGCCTTTATCACACCTATGCCTTTAACACGCACTTTCCTTTACCACGCACGCCATTAAAATGATTTCCGTTGTAAAGGCATATGCGTGGTAAAGGCAGTAAGCGCTCTACACGAAAGAGGAATGGGCAGGGGTGGGAGATGTTGGAGAGGTACTTCCTGCCGGGACAAGATTGGGAAGAACAGGAAGGATCAGGACGTGGCTTGTTGAGTAGTTTTGTGTTTTAGGGCTGGGGTCGGAGTAGTTTCCAGGGCTGAAGACCAGTTTAAGGGCTCAGGGAGGGGGCTGGGGTGTTTTTAGGGCTGGGGTCGGGGTAGTTTTCAGGGTTGGGGGCCGGGTTATAGGGTTCAGGACAGAGGGACGGGGTAGTTTTTAGGGCTGGGGTGTTTTAGAGCTGAAGTTGGGGCAGTTTTTAGGGCTGGGGCCAGTTTTAGGGCTTAGGGCGGGGGGCTGGGGTGTTTTTAGGGCTGGGGTTGGGGTCTTGTTCAGGGCAGGGGGCCAGGTTTAGGCTCAGGGTGGGGGGCTGGAGTGTAACCTTTATCATGCATATGCCTTTACCAATCATGTCATTACAATGAAATTATTGTGATGGCATGCGTGGTAAAGACGCGGTTGTGGTAAAGACAGTGTTGTTAAGGCATGCGATGTAATCACATGCGTGGTTCAGTTATACAACCCTCACAAAGTGGGAAGAAAAGGGAGAAGGAATGAAAGAAATGAAAAGGAGGTAAAACCCCCTAACTCTCACGAAATCTTTCATTGTCAAAAACTCTAATATGTGCATCTTTTGTTTGAAACACACAACTTATAATTCTGTTGGAGGTGTTTTTTTCCGCATCTGACCCCGTTTGAGATTATCAGGGTCCCTGTTATGATGCTCAAATCGAGTTGCTTATAGCACAGTTTGTGAACACCATGTCATTAGGATGGTAGAGATCCCATCTTTGCCCGCCACTTGGTACACCGCCTGCTGTGTTGATGGGGAATCGTTTACCTAAAGAGCTCTGGTCAACACGAAGGAAGCACGTTTTGTTTGCCAGGCAGTTCGCAATGTCATTCTGGTAGCCTGTTAGACATCGCTTTTGAATTCCTGAATGTCTAATGTGGGTTTTATTTCTGAGAAAAAAAAAATATCAATGATGTGCAGAGAGTTTTCTCCTCGCATATCAAGGACATTGCTGCATCTTGTTTGGTGGTTGCAAGCAGATACAATTAATGTCAGAAGGCCCATCTAAATTAGGGGTGGCATAACTCATGTAATTTGATTAATTACGCAAAATTACAGCAAATTTTGGGAGATTAGACAGAATTACGCATGGAGCATAATCCAGCATTTAGCGCAATTTTATTTGCGCAAAATGCACCCTTGCATCCAAAGTGGACCAAATAATGCATTTTGCATCAAGAAAATAGTGCTAAATGCAACAGAACAGGAACAGCAGCCAGCAGCTGCTCACACTCGCTCAGTTTGTTGTTATTGTGCTCCTGTCTTTGGCTTTTGTGCCAAATTACTAATAATTACATGAACAGGCGTAACTGTATAAATTACTTGAAGTATTTCAGTGTAATAAAAATTTTACCCGGGTCTAGTCTTAATAGGGTGGGCCCACTAATGTCCATTAGTCATCGATCCTGTAGTGGATAGGTCTTTGGTGAAAGATTTCTTACTACAGTGCCAGCTGAGTCTCTGCCTTCAAAACCCAAGCAGCTCCTCTATCCCAAAACTAAACATGGGAACTACAAGCCTGGCATATGCCGTTTTATGTCTTGTTACACCAAACTCTAAGTGAACCCCTAAATATCAAACACCCAACAAAAATGTGTTTGTCTGAAACGACAAATAAATATTAGTTTGAATCCAGGGATCTTTCCTTTACTTCTGTCCCTACAGTGTACTGTTTAGTTACCACTATTGAGTCAATATAATCATGACACTGTTTCACGGACAACTTTCAAATATTTAGAGATACAATGCACACTTTTAAAATGATATACACCAAATATCATACTGGTGGGGTGCTTTATCAATTGAATAGTTTGTGTAACTGTGGTTATTAATGAATTATTAATTTTGTTCTAAGAGCACAAGTATTGCAAAAACATTGACTTTTATAACATACTATGCTAGTCTGGGGGCATGAGTTAAACAATGAAAAAGAACTTAGATTTTGAATAGATAAATGTCAGCATTATTTGTGTTAGTTAGATGTGTCACCTATTATTTTATGCCTCTCCAAATACAAGTATATAATGCTATAAACTATTCAAATAATTTAGTAAAGAACAAAAAAGAAAACCATGTAGTTATTCCCCCCGTTTTAGTGTAGTACAAGGCTCAAGAATTATAGCCAAAACATTTTAGGTTGGTTCGCTTTTGTTGGCAAATTCACTGCTTTCCTAAAGTGACACACGGAAGAATATGGCTTGTTATCTCTTGTTCTAGTTTTTTCCTTAATATGGAAATATTGCTATATATAATCATAAAGTCAGAATAAATACCATTTGAATGTCTTATGCCTCTTCCTTTAGAAGATTGGATGTAAAATTATACTACATAATAACATCATGGTATTGCGTGTTTTCTTTTCAAAGCAGTGAATAGGTGCACTGAAGTTAGAATTGGAAAAAAACGGTATTGTAAACCAATCTACGCGACTTAATTTGGAAATAAAAGCAACCCATTAAGTCATATGCAAAGTTTTTAAATTTTCATAAATGGATTAAACATTTTGTGTTTACATAATCAACACATAAAGAATTGGGCATGCACAATATTTCAATGCTATTTTTAATCCTAGGCTATACATATATACCTATGTGAACATTAAAGGCCCTGTCCTAATGAGAGAGGGAAGCAAACATAAAAGCAACAATGCTAAGGGTTTTCTACTTCCAGCTATTTGGAGCCAATTCAATATTATGCCAAGTAAATCGTGTGACCCTCTTTACATTAGCGTAACAACAATAATCAAATATTGATGATCAATTATTTATGCATCATAGGGCATTTATTAAAACATATTTACATTACATTTAATGGTTCTGTCATACATAAACCTTGCTCTATATCCTGGGATAGCACTCTGGGATCACTTGAATTAAACACGTGTCAATGATTCTTCAAATTTCCTTTCACCAAATTTTTGCTACAGGCAAAATAAATTATATTTAAATACTGGGGGGAGAAGAAAATGAAGTTAAATATATCTTCTCTTTCCACTGTTCACACAGATGGATATCATATTGCGACCCATCCAGCACTTTTTAGGTCTGGTGTTAGCCAAAACCTTTTGACTTTAATAAAAGTAGCCAGTCAGTCAAGAAATTTTTAATAAGCTTTAAAAACATAAAGGATGCAAGAAACAGCATCATAAAAACAAACAACAGACACTATGCAAAGACAATACAAATAATTTCATTTTCTAATAATCATCAGTAGATCAGGAACACATATGCCAAATTACCTGAATTTCGTCCTAGAACCCTACAATTAATTGATGGACTGCTAAATGACAATAGCTACCATAAAGCTATTTTGCTTTTGATGGAAGTTGTTGCAAAAGAAGAAGAGTAGAATTCATGGGCCAGATGTACGACCAGCAAAATTGCTCCTCGCAAATTGCGACTCATTAGCGAGTCACAATTTGACATGTACAACAGTGTGTTTAACATAGTTTGCAATTTCCAATGGGGTCGCAAATTGCGAGGCTCATTAATATTAATGAGCCTCTCGCAATTTGCGAGCCCATTGGGAATGACAGGGATGGTGGCCTGCTGGGCTCAGCAGACCACCATGTCTGGGACTGCTTTTAAATAAAGCAGTGGTTTTTTTTTTTAATGCAGCCCGTTTTCATTAAAGGAAAACGGGATGCATTTAAAAAACAAGAAAATGAAACGTTTTATTTTTATTTTTTAAGGGCAGTTAGTGGTCCCTGGGACCACTGCCTGCCCTTAAAAAATAATTTTGCATGCATTTGCAAAGGGGAAGGGGCTCCCCTGGGGACTTCTCCCATTTGCGAATGCATTAGCACCTACTTGAAGTAGGTGGTAATTGCGAGTGTTTTGCGACCGCAATTGCGGTCGCAAAACATTAGTACATGGGTTTGAGACTCGCTATTTGGAAGGGAACGCCCCATCCAAATAGCGAGTCTCTAAACACTTTTTAGCGAGTCGCAATTTATTTGCGACTCGCAAAATTGTGTTTGTACATGGCCATGACAATTTTAGCATGCGCAAACGGGTCGCTAACCCGTTTGCGCATGCTAAAATTGTTCGTACATCTGGCCCTATGTTCTCTAAATTTAAATGAGTGCATCAATGATAATAAACGCTGTTTCCTGGGTATCATATAACAATGACTAATAAAACATAAAAGTTGTCAATTGTCATATGGACACAAAGGCAAATTTTCTCTACATGAACCTCCATGAGGATCTGCTTTGTCGCCTTTCTTAAATATGGGAACAATAACAGACCAATATGGTGGTGGACTATTCCCCGCAGTAGCCCTTAAAATTTTAGTAACTATAGGGGGTCATAAGTCAACGTTACCTTTATAAATATCCATACGTACCCCATCAAGGACAAGGGCCTTTCCTTTAGAATCCTAATGCTGGCAAGCTTGACCTTTGCAAGATGAAAAGATGCAGTTGGTATGCTACAAGCATCAGACTCCAAAAGTGGATTACAGCACGAGTGATCTATCTCACCAGGTGAATATACATTACTGAAGTGATCCTGCCATTTATATGCAGGTAATTAAACTATTAAGCTAGGAATAAGGGCTCCTTTAAAGTAAGGTGTGTTAATTACTCTCCAAAACACACTGTTGTCATGTAAGGCGCTAGCTGTAAAGAAGTCTATGCATCCTCCCTAATAAGAGTCTTCCAGGCCTACAAAACGGTATTATATTCACATCCACAGACCTAAGCCTCAGCAAGAATTAAGTCTTAAGAGGTTCTTTATGTGCAACAGAACAAGCAGAATTAAAGCAGCTAAATAATCTCACCCTCCAAGGTTGAACTGGATCCATCATAAACATCTCAGTGGCTTGGCATACAGACTCAAATGAACTCAGAAGGACAGGGGCACTCAACAATTCATTTAAGCAAGACATAATCTCCCCCATAGTGCACTGAATAAAGTTACTAATTATCCTGGAGAGGTTAACCTTGGACCATTTAAGTAAAACCTCTTCATTCCTTACAAATTCATGATGTTCATCTTCAGGTGTGGTTCCACAGGGTTCAAAACAAAAAGATAATACAAGCAGATTATGATCACAAGCACAATGGGACATCAGGAAAATCAAGAAAAACAAAACAAAGTTCCTCTCAAAAAAAGAATAAAATCTATAGTAGAAAACAGTTCCCTGCCTGTAAAAGTTTGGAAACGGTGGGCAGGGTACGGGGCATAAATCAGAAGCAGAAAGCAAATTATTTTTTGTCAGGAGACTATTCAAAGCTTCCTCTAAATAATGATGTTCCAAATGGGTCTGTTCCTCCCCCGAAGTAGTAAAAATGCCACATACTGCCTTAGAAGGCATCTTACATAAATGAACATTAGTGTCTCCCATCTACAGGATCAACCAGTTTGGGCCCTTCCAAGCTCTAAACATAGCTAAATCATAGTTAAGTGCCTTAATATTTTCACAATTATTGTGATTAAAATCATTACTATAGGAAGTAGTCACTAAAATATTCTGTAATTCTCTACTCTTCAGAAAGGAGAATCCAGATAATACCATAACACCTTTCCAGGAAACTTGACTGAAATAAAATTGACAAACTTTCATTGGCCCTACCCCCTCTTGAGGCAATAGCTAGGGCACCCCAGGTGAAATATCCATCAATAAAAAAGATTCTACCAACCAGGTCTCTTGGAGACAAATAGAATCTAATTTCTTAATAAGAGACCCAGTTGAGATTAGTCAATTTATCGCTGATAGCTGTCATATTCCAGAATATATAATGAAGAGCTTTAAGAGGGGTAAAAAGAACACTTAATCCATCCAAAGGTGCACACAATAACATTAGAAACTGAAGGCACAACGGAATTACAACCATCAGTCGAACAAGGTAGACCTCTCCCTTATCGCCAAAATGTAATCCGGAGCTTTTAAGTCAAACATTGAGATAGGTAGATGGCTACTCATGCAGCCTACCTGGTGGATGGAGGAGAGCAAATTATATAGCCTAAGAGCAATCATGGACCTATCAAAATTGACCAGAAGAAACACTTTAATGTGTCCAGAGCTTTGTAACTGGTTAGTCTATGCAATAAAGTGCCGACTACAAAAGACGCACTAAAATTGACCACAATACAGTCACCCTGTGTCTCTCTGCAGCCGCTACCCATCCCAGGGGACCTTACTAACCATGATAATGTTCTCCATAAACACAGAGTTCAGGACCAGCATTCCTAGTTATCCAATGAAAGACCTGCCAGTTTTCCATATGGTTTGATCTTAACATTGAACCATCATACAATATAATCACATACGAGTAGGTTCTGATGGCATCTGCAATGAGGCTTTCACAGCTGGAACAGTTACAGAAGGTGAATTGGAAACAAAAGAAGAATTAGGAACAAATACCATTTGCTCTCTGGCTCGATGACCAGTCAAAGAGACAGTCATCTTAGTAATATCTTTTCCCTTCACCATAATACCGCTCAAGTCTTCACACACATGTTTCTGTGAAGTAGAAAAGCCAAGCATCTGGGAATAATTGTAGTCTCTCTTCTTTGGCCCTCAGAGGGGATAGCACACACTTCTTTAATACCAGATGACTTAATTTTATTCACAACTTCAGTCGTAATAAAAAATATATATAAGCCAGTTCTCTTCATATGCCGGTCTGTCAGTATGGCATTCAAATTTGTGTTCCTCCCACCACAGCATACAGCATGTGCACAAAGTTAGCCAGTTTCTGCCTTGGCTTACCTCTCTGTGAGTGATGGCATTCTGCTCTTCCACAAGGTGCACTTAAGCACACAAAATAGTACCCTTGTAGTTGTACAAAAAACATTTACAAACACTGACAAACCAAATGTTGGCAGCCAGCACCAGACCAATTGACTTTGCCAGTGCATGTTTCATTGTGCTTTTGCTGGTCTGAGGAGTATTTGACTTTGTCCTATTTCGTTACATTAGCACTGCCCTTTTTCAGCATGGTTAGACTGAGATACTTTCCACACCCCTCTGCTACTTTAGGCACCCATTACGAGGGCCTAGGGGTAGTAGAGGGTATAGGGAATTACCAAAGAATGCAGAATTATGAGATCCACATGAACACCATTGAGATTCCCTTGAGATTTCAGCTGTTCCAGTCAAAAATGATGAATTAACATGGGACTTGTATCCAGAAATACTAATTCACACGCTAATTCCTCTTTTCTAATGAGACCTTCACCATACCAATCAGTAACCCACAGTAACTACACCCCAGTAGTTATTGGTACCCCAGTATCAATAATTCAGATTTGATAAAACATTGGTAAATCCAATTTTATAGAACATTGGATCCATGTCCAATGTTACCCTATGGGGCTATGCTCAAGGCGACTCTCAAGAGTGGAGACTTTGGTCTTTTACTACAATGTTTACAAATAGTTATGTGAAGGACCAGTCAATGGGATAGTGGTGCCAGACAAAATACTATATAATCGTAACAACCATACAATAAAATCGCTAGCCTTCTGTTATGGCTCTGCAAGCAGAGTTGGAAATCTCAGTGGAATAAACCCTCTACATCTTTGTTTCACACAATAAAAGTAGTAAGCTATCCTAAACTCCTAACCCCAAATGACAGTCAATGGTGCAATTCAGGGTTCCTTCTGATTCCTTGTGTTCAAGTCAGTGGTGACCACAGATCTGTTCACTGGACCCAAAGCTTCACACTATCAATTGGACTTCTGGGCTAGGAATTGACCTGAACTGAATGAATATATATATAGGCGAAGGGGGCCCAAAACGCAATGTCCCCATGCAATTCTCTTAGGAATTTTTGAACAATGCACCAGCTAAAACGGCTGAACAGAATTATACCAAATTTGGAAAAAGGCTAGATCATTACCCAGAAAGAATGCTTTAAGAAACTGGGTTATTAGTTGACTTGGGTGTGAGTCCTGGTCAAGCAGCAACCACACTCCTTGTCAGGCTAAGGCACACGCAAACCCCAAATTAACCTGTGCTCAACCCCCTGGAAGCTTGGCACAGAGCAGACAGGCTTAACTTGGAGGCAATGTGTAAAGTATTTGTGCAACATTTCAAACAGTAAAACAGTGAAAACACCACACAAAAAAATCCCACACCAGGTTAGAAACATAGAGCTCAATTTAATAAATAAAAGAAAGCAAGACCAAAATGACAAAAATCCAATCAGGAGAACCAGAGTTATATATTTTTTAAAGAATAAACTGTGAAATAGCACGTAAAAATAGAAAGCGCCAACCATGGCTATCTGGTCATGCTGGACAGGGTCAAAGTCACAAGTTCAGGCCGACTGCGATGGAGCGTGGGGTCGGATACAGCCCCAGATTGGTCCAGCTGAAGTTTTACCTTTTCAAGTTTTGTGCCAAGAGTCCAGTTCACATTGGAAAGGGTCGCAGGGAGCAAAGAGACCGCTGTGGGCGGTGGTAGGCATGGCACGAAGTAGATGGGCATCATGGATAGGCGGCCTGGAGCTTTGTGGTGGCAGTCCTCCGCAGGCAATCAATGTTTGCTGAACGAAGAGACGGGCTGGTGGTGGCTTGCGCTGATCTTTGGTGCGAGTGGCGCAGTTCCATTGTGAATGGGCCCGTTCGCGGTTGCGAAGAGCCCAAAAGCTTGATTTCTAGAGCCTGTGAGCCACAACAAGGGTCCAGGACCTGAAAGGCACCCTTTGGGAGTGACGAACTCGCTGCAACTGGGTACAGGAGGTAGTTAGGGAGCCATTTATGTCCCTGAGGCTCAGTTCTGGATGCCAGCAGGGTAGCCCATGGAGTCACTCTGCGATCCTCGGTTCAAGATGTAAGTGCAGGTCTAGTTCCTCTTCCCCAGGCAAGAGAGCAGCAGGCAGCAGGCTAGCCCAGAAAGGCAGCAGTCTCCATTGAGCGGCAGTCCAGCAGAGTGGCAGTCCTTGTAGCAGCACAGCAGTCTTTTCTCCTGGCATAGTATCCACAGGTCCAGAAGTGTACTGAAGAGTTGGTGTCTGAGGTCCAGTATGTATACCCAGTTGTGCCTTTGAAGTGGGGGAAGAAGCTTCTAGAGGTTTCCCTTTGAAGTCCCCAGGCATCCTGCCTTCCCTGCCCTGGATCCAGACTAACTACAGGGGGTATGCAGCAGTTTGTATGGAGGCAGAACACAGCCTATTCAGGTGTAAGTGGGGCTGTGCCCAGCTCCTCCCTTCCATCCTGCCAGTGATGGCTCATCCAGGCCTACCTAAGCTCCCTATTTTGTGTGGCTGTCTAGGAGAAATACACAAAGCTCAACTGTCAGCTACACCCAGTCATGTGACCAGAGACAGGCTACAGGCACTAAAAGTCTAAGGCAAGAAGATGCCAACTTTCTAAAAGTAAAAAACACACAGATGATGGACAGAATGCAGAGCAAATCAAACATTCTCCCCCAGTCAATAGCTCTGGGTTCAATTCACCGTAAAAGTGGCATTTTCAGATCTGCAATTTAAAATCGGACTTCACCATAAGTTAGGATTTTAAATTGTGATTCCAGAGACACCAAACATGAACTGGTTATCTCTTCCCATTTGGAAATTACACTTACAAAATGTAATAAGGCAACTCCAATGTTATCCTATGGGAGAGATAGGCCTTGCAGTAGTGAAAAATGAATTTAAGAGTTGTTTACTACCAGGAAATGTAAAACTTAAAAGTGCATGTCCAACAGTTTACATACATTGCACCCTGCCCTCTGGGCTGCCCAGAACCAACCCTAGGGGTGACATATATATATTTAACAGGAAGGTTTGGGCCATGCAAAAGGTTTGGTTGGGCCATGTCAAAATTACAGTTTAAAACTGCACACGCAGGCTCAGCAATGGCAGGCCTGAGAAATATTAAAAAGGATACTTAAGTGGGTGGCGCAATCAGTGCTGAAGGCCCACTAGTAGCATTTAATATACAGGCCCTGGATACATGTAGTACCGCTTTACTAGGGACTTATAAGTAAATAAATATGCCAATTGGGGATAAGCCATTATTACCATGTTTAGAGGAGAGAGCACAAATACTTTTGCACTGGTTAGCAGTAGTAAAAAGCACAGAGTTCCAAGGGGAGCAAAAACAAGATCAGCACAAAAATGGAGGAGGAAGACAAATGGTTGGTGGCTAGACTACCCTATGGCTGACAGGTCTTTTGTGATTTGGTGTAAATCTGTCAGTAGTTTTTGAGAAATTAAGGTTCACAACTTATACATATCTGGATTGTTGGGTTCTCAGGACGTTTGCAGGAGTCCTGTGGGCACACAACTTTAAAAAATATAGCGATCTGTGATGCGTTTCCACTGCCTCAGCAGCCTTGTTCAGATGATGTGAATAAGGCTGCTGAGGTAGCCAGAATTTGTCAAGAGTCGTGGATTATCACAATAAATGATCAAATATTCAAATACTGGAAGAACTCCTGAGTGAGCACTGAATTTGTAGATGCATGAGGTGTGATTATTTTATTTTTCTGGAGGCTCTTCATACGAAGTGCTACATCCCTGAGGGTCGAAAAGCAAATGGGGAGCTTTCGTTGTGTGTATATTCACTGAAAAAAAACAAAGGTTAAAGCCACCTTATAGTTAGGTGTCAATGTCAGTTTGAACATTAATGTTTTAAACTAAAGAAAATACCACTGAATTTCAAGTAATTATTAATCACTCACCCACCATGCACAGTGATGCTGTCAACAATGTCAGTTCAGTTGTCATCAGGAATGTTAACAATAATGTCCATGAAGAACATGTCATGTTTGTTGCCATATGTGAGGTCATAAGCAGTGCATAGCGAGGGCATGAGTAATAGTTACCAGACATAACTATAACTGATGAATTTCAGTGTTTTTTTTTTCAGTTTAAAACTTTATGCTTAAACTGACAACCCCCAAGGGAAGCCAATCCACCGAGCACGCGAAGGTCGTGTGCAGTAGGGGTTAGCCGCAGGCCCTGGCCTCGACTCCCCACAGGCAGTCAACCCCTTGTTACACATGGCCTTTGCCTGTTCGCGACAACCCACTGCAGACACTCAGGCCCTGCACCTTTTTAAAAATAAAAAATGTATACTGCAAGAGTCTTGCTGGAGGCAACATGGGCCCTGCACTCCCACGGACTCCCACTGGAGTTCAGGGCGCTGCGCTGGCTCCCTAGGGACAAAAGCGGAAATGCGGAAACGCAAATAAAAATGATAAAAATGTTTTTAGATTTTGCCTCAGGGGGGGTCTCCCCACAAGGTCGTATGCTTTTATTTACATTTTCAGGACCTGGGGACACAGTCCCAGTGTCCTGAAATGGCATCTGCATAATTTCTCCTCATGTTGCAGCCAGCCAATCAGATCGCTCTATTATTTGAAGGTGTGCGATCACAGGACTCCAGCGAGCATCCCGCAAACTCAATTGTCCAGATATACAAAGTTTCCCACCTTAAAGTCTCTAAAACTACAGAACGGATTTACACCAAATCACAAAACGCAAGCTTTCTGGACCAAGATCTAGCTTTCTGCAGATTTGGTATAATTCCGTTCAGTGGTCTAGGATGACCTACCTCAATAATAGTCCTGCCAACTGGACCACATTTCACACTAGTCAAGGAAAGATCTCTCAGTATCTATGGCTTTGGGGAAGGACATTGAAAAATCATCTCTGCAGCCTTTGAACCTAACCAACGTTCAGACTTTGCTTTTCTAGGCCAGCTGCGCTGTACAGACTGTTTGGATCACATGCAGTTATGTTTAATAAGGCAATCTTCATGCAGATTCTTTAGTCATCTGTGCCCTGTGCAGATTTTCCCAGGATAAGTTCAACTTCTCTCTTTTCAGGGGTAATACAGCAACTCTCTTCCAGAACAACTCAGATTCTTTCCTCTACACAAGTGACATCAGCAGTGCTTCTACCAAGAGTTCAGGCTTGTCCCCAACCTGAGTAGAACTGCAACCCAGCAGAGGGTCATTTACAACTAATTAATTTGTTGTGGCCTGGAGCACCAAGTTGCATAGTTGTTCAAGTAATATACAAAATAGGGGCCAGTTTCTTATCCGAGGTGAGAAGCCAGAGTCAATGATAGTGCTACCTTTTTCAAAGGTGCAGCTTCCTATGTGTCCTGGAACATCTCACACTTACAGAGTGAAGAGCCAAAGGACAGAGCAGTGGCAACTGATAAAACTGATTGAATGTGGATTCCTGCCAGAGGCCAAATCATCATTGCTAGATGACTGTCCACAACACATGAATAGAAGTCAATTCACCAACACAGGGAAAATTTGCATGTCAGCAGATTTGGGAATCTTCATGGAAGCCGTTATCCTTTGGACCCACATATAAGCCAAAGAATGTTGCCAAAAACATGGGTGTTCTGATTGATGACTCCATGTCTATGCAGGAGCAGGTCATTACCACTTGTAGCAAATGTTATGCTTGCTCAAACTTCTTAGGAAACTCTTTCATTGGACCCCAGTAGATTGGCACAGGACCATAGTCCAAGCTCTGGTAATTAGCAGACTGGACTATGGGAATGCCCTCTATATGGGGATGGCTGAGCACCTTTTCACCTGATTACAGATGATTCAGAATATGGCATCTAAGCTCATTTGCACTAAAACCAAATACAGCTCAGCCTCGGCTTGCCTAAAAAATCTTCACTGGTTTCCCATTCGAAAAAGGGCTAAATTTAAACTTCTGTGTCATGCGCACAGTGCTTCCCATAATACTGGCCCTAGAATTCTTCATACTAAACTGGATTTTTACACTCCCTCCAGAAATATGAGATCCACCAATTTAGCTTTGGCTAAGACTACATGAATCAGAAAAGTTAGAACCAGGGGCAGCTCTTTTTTTCATACTTGGCGGCGGCTCATTGGAATTTGTTACCTGTGGACCTTCGCCGCATAGACGATTATCTCAGTTTCAGAAAGAAGCTCAAAATGTGGCTTTTTCCTGAGTAAACATCTTCCTATCTGTTCTCTTCCCCTGTAAGACAGTAATTGAATTAGTAGCTTCAGATAGCACCGTAATATCCCTTCGGGGAGTACTGTTTGCGCTTTATAAATACTGCTAAATAAAATAAATAAGACAACAAGGGTATAGGAAGAATTACCTATGTGATAGGCAAGATTAGACCTAGGGAGGAGGCCATGGAAGCTTTCTGGTCCACCCAAAAATATGTCAGGTCTCTAGTGCCCCTGCCATTCCTGAACGCCTACAGAGGTGATAAAAGATAACAACACACCCACTGTAGTAATTGGGGTGGAGGGATGGAACAGGAAAAGGGAGTGAGAGAGAAACACGAGTCTGGAGTTTCTCTTTCGAATGGATTCATCACAGGGTGGGAGCATCACAGGGAAGCCTGATTGGCAGAGGAATGGTTAGACACTAATCCGGCTGTAAGGAGAGTAGGAGACAATGGACTGCACCGACAGCGTAGTGCAAGAGAGACTCAGGCTCACTGGTTTCGAAATGAAGCTGCTGTGACGAGCACATGACAAAGCAGGATACCAGCAGGGAACAAAAGAGCCACCACAAACAGACCAACCCGGAGCAAAGGAGGTGAGAGTAAGATATGAAACCTGAAGGCAAGAAGCACAACAAACAAATAAATAGAGGGAAGTAGAAGGAGTCCTGAATCGAAAAGGGACAAAACAACAAACATAAGGGATGCATAAATGGGTGCAAACTGGTACTTAGACGAGTACCACAACAACTAACGAGACATTGCCATGCTTCGACTCCACGTCCAATTGACCATACATACAGGGTCCAGCTCTTATCACCCGGAAGTGCAATACAAAACAGGAAGATGAGCAAGTCTTTTGAGGGGTCTAGTATCCCAGTCCTTACAGTTTTTTGTCCCGTTCTGCAAAGTTTCCATCATTGACTAGCTCTATCTCTCATCCCAAGTCTGGGTCAAGCATGAATCCTGACATACAGGCTTGCAGTGTGTTCACTAACTTGTTCACCCATGCACCTGGTGTCCCAAATAGACATCACAAATTGCTCCTGTGGCCATGAAACACACACAAAGCACGTATTTCCTACACATGAAGATAGGCAGGGGGCCCTAGGTATGGCGGAGAAGATGGATCTTTTCCATAGGCAGCCTCCCCACAGGGTACTGTTAAAAAGGACTGTGCCCCTGAACTAAAATCACCCTGCATGCAGGCTTCTCATGGTCAATGACAGTCACCGCCCTCACCCAGTTTGGGGTACACTTTGGGCATTTGCCTGCCAGAAGAGCTGCATAGGGCAGGACAGAAAGAAAAGTACAGGGCAAAATGGAACTGGTTTCCTAAGAAGTGTGGAGAATATTGATCCCAATAATGAAGCAATTAAAATGGAATATTTATAGCTGACTTTGAAATGCAGGTATCTGCACATAATTATCAATTGATATACATTTTACACATGAACGGGTAGCTGCAATTCTCATCTCAAGTAACATTTCATGTGCATGTCAATAAAAAACGAATGCGAAAATATTCTGGATTTATACACACTCAGTCCAAGAAAGGCATCTGACTTTCACTCCAAATCTTCAATCAGAAATATTTAGATTTACAATGCACACTTCTAAAATGATATACACCAAAAACTATACAGTAAAAAATAGAATTGTTGCAATGTACTTACTAACAGCAGCAACCAGTCTCCAGACGCTGCTTCATACTCCTTGAACGTGGTCAAGATGGCTAAGATGAGACACCCAAGAACGATCAGAAACCTAAATATAAAAAGAGGAATGTATGGGCATTTTGTCATTTATGATAGCACAACGCACAAGTAAGTGCAGTCACAACTGTGCATTTGTATTTATATAATTGACAACAAAATGGTAAACACAGTAATCCATTAGTGCATAAGGGCATCATCGGATAGGCTGATATAAAACGCCATTGGATGGACCAAAATGAACATTATAAGTTAGTGCAAAGGGATAAGGCAGTATATAACTGAATATGAAAGTTATGGTACAAGTTATACATTAAATAGCTGGGAGTAAGAGGACTGTGTTAAATTATGCATGCCACTGAATTAAAAATCCACAGAGTAGTGGTCGGTTTTGACCGCAGTATTGAATACAAGTCATATGTAGTTCTGACAACAAAGCACAGAAGTTCCCAGTGAAGAGACGGAAGAGGCGATAAAGAGATTGTTCGCAGTGGGCTTTTTTGGAACGTAGGGAGACTGTAGGTAGGTTGGCGGACCAAAGGCAGTGGTACTGGTAAGTTTTTCAGAGTGGAAGTGCTGCAATCTTTAGTAAACCAAAATGGTTATGAAAAATACAAGCATTTCACAAAGAAGAAGTGCAGCAAATGAAGCGTGCCTATTCAGCAGGAGAGCCGTAAGGGGGTGTTGTGTAGCAGATGGTGCATTTTGGATCACACTGTTGCAAATATCTTACTAAAGCATGGAGTGGTAGCGCTCTGCCATTTACATACAGCACATTTTCCATTGAAATGGTCACTAAAATTGCAGAGACATGCAGTGTTACTGATAAAGCTATATAGCACGCTAATGATAATGTGTGGAAATCGCGTTTCAGTGAATAGTTATCATTTGCACATCACACAAGTAAAATATTTGAACAGTTCATTTACGTTTCTTTACATTTTATTGTGTTGAAAAAAATTGACATCCTACTGTCTTTTTTTTACACTCCCTGTACGAGTGGTTAATTTGTAAAAAGATAAGTCCCAGGGCTCTCGTCAGGAGGCAGCTTGCACCAGCCCATTTCTCCTGTTAGAGCAGCCTAAAACAGATCCAACTACTAACCATGAAAGTGGGGAGAAGATGTGGTGTAATGGCCAGAGGTGCAGACTTCAGAGCTGGGGAACCAAGTTCGAGTCTCAGCATGATTCTGGGCAAATCACTTAATCTCCCCATAAATGAATGTGTCCTTAACTGGTGCACATGAAAATCGCTGATGTTGATGATTAAGTGCTAGTGCTGAGCACCGGAAACCACCAGCTCAAATTAAGCAGTACCCTGTACCCCTTCAATATCATCACGTAGTTCACATTTCAAAATCCTCTCACCTTGCAGTCAGAGAACAGTAAGCACAAATCTCCATGATAAAACAATAAGCAGCCATGTGCCAGAAGGCATTGCCTGACATTTGACCTCGGCCTTTGAACACACAGCAAATGTAACACAATAAACACAAAACGTAAAGACATTTTTATTGCTCATTCACCTTCTGAACTCCAGCATGGGTATTTTAGGGATGCTACAGCACCTCCTGCACCCCTAAGCCCGAAGGTGAGTGTTTTTGACAGGTGGGTGGGGCCAGTTTTCGAATCAGCTTGAAGAGTTGAACGGACAGCTTATATGGAGCTCTGCTGCTGGAAAAAAGCCAGCTGTCCTTGAACGAAAGTGAACTTCTGTGAACGTGAAGCGAAAAGCACAAGGATTGCAAAGTTAGTGCCCTTGCCACAGGAAGAGAAGGTTTTCATTGGAAGGCCTACAGGTAGAATATTACAACAGTGATCCTCATGGAGGATTTACCAGTATCGATTTGGAGGTAGTGGCAGAATTTGTCTGATATTAGGCACCTATTTGCAGAAGCTATGCTGAATTTAGGAGCATTTTTGGTTGAAGGAGATGGAGTTAGCATAGCACGAGAAAGAGATGACAGTAGCTAAATGGGTTAGAAGGCCAATAAATGGATCGTATACACTTTTGATGAGTATGAGGGATCATAGAACACTCCGCTGTCTGATAGCAGTGAGACAGTTGGAGATATGAGAATGAAGTGTGAAAATATGGAAAGGGAGATAATTTGGGTATCGGATAGGAGAAACTCAGGTAATAGGTAGCACTACACATCGTGACAGTATGGTCCAGGTATGCAGTAAGAAATGAAGAGGACTCAGGACAAAGCTTTGGAATATAATAGCTGAAAGAGGGAAAGACGACGACCAAGCCGAGCACCATGAGACAGAAAAGCAATATAAGAACCAATTGAGGGTGCTCCATTTGATTGTGATGATTAATTTATGAGGCATGCCCCGTAATTCAAAACACGTTTTTGTGACTTTTCATAAGCACATGGGATAAAATCTTATGGCATCTATATAATGGACATTCTCTCAGCCCCTTCTACCACGGAGCAGTTTCAGCAGACCTCCTCACCTCCAAAGTGGTGTAATCTACAGGTAGCAGGTTCTCCTGGCTCCCTGTTCCTGCATTCCTTCTTGTTTTTGTCTCTGGGTGCAGAAGTCCAGGGCTATCCCCAAAAGATACTCATGCGGTGTAAGGGGGCCAGCCTCACTGGCCCTTGGGGAGACCCACTGGTCCTGTGGTCACCTGGGGTGGAGTCATTGGAACTTTTGGGGTATCAGGGAGTCCTCCTTCCAGTTGTCCATGGCAGCCCAGTCCAACAGCGAAGAGCACCAAAAACACCAACAAAGAGAGAGGAGATAGAAGATTTTAGAAGCCAGGCACCCCTTGCCAATCCTAAGGTGTAACATCACCTTTCCACCGCTGTCCCAACCCTTCTGCACAGCATGCTGGGACAGTTCAAGATGGCGTCATCCAGGAGTCACTGGGCACATCTGCTCCTGGGATCTCACCTCTGCCCCTTGCTGACATCATCGCCAGGGCCTTGTGCACTAAAATTCCAAAGAGAAGCCCCCTACTGTGTTGGCTCCAGTTGCCTGGGTTTCCTCATTTGTTCTTTGGGTCTGGGCTGTCATCAGCCCTGGTGTAGTGTGGCAAGTAATTAATAGATGGAGATTTTTTTGTCCCCACCCTTCCCTCCTAGGGAGCTGAGGGAAGCACTGTTAATTATTCCTTTTGTGTGGGGCAGCCTTTGTTCCTGCTGCTGGAGAGAAATGTATTTAACTTGGCAGGGGGTGACAAAACACCTGGGCTCTGATCCTGAGCTCAGCCAGAGGACTATGACAATTCTAGAAGACCCATAAGTTGTACAGATATCCTCATGGGACTCGCAGATTTAATTTCCTTGCACAGGTTCCACCCCATTTTGATATGTCCCTGGACTTTGAAGGCCAAAAAGAGACCTGCACTCTAAGGCAGTTTTCCTCTATGTGTATAATAAAGTGTCACTACAGACAGAACAGTAAATCACACTGACTTTCCCTATGAGTGTACAGTAACATTATAAGGTCTGCCCCAGGTCAATATCTAATCCTGCAGAGTCTCCACTGCACCAGGCTACCTGTGCGCAGTTACTAGGCAGTGTACGACAGTGGTCTCACACATGCAGCCCTCACAAGTATGCACACGCGTGTGTACACATGATAACCTGTAACCAGCCAGGTGCCCCTTGACCTAGCCGTCTCGCAGTGGCCTTATCTTAAAAGGCCGATAATGGCGATAAACACGCAAAGTCCATTTGCCATGTGATTACCGCGGGTGAGACACATGTAGTGAGACTTGTCCACAGTAAAACGTCCAAAACCAGATACTCCAAAAAAGCAAACAATCCAGACGCACGGAATGGGTGGAGCCCAATTGCAACAGTCACCCTGATAGAGACTCACCATGTCAGGGTCAGGCAGCCAGGCACTTTACATGCCCTAATGCACAGGCGTCTGGCAGCTTGAGCCAAGGTTTTCTGGGCAGAAGGTTTCACAGCCCTGAGCGTATTGACTTTATCAGCCCGGCAAAACCCTGTGAGGTCCTCCCCCTCTTGACTGGAGGGAGCATTACCAATAGAATCAGCTCTGAGCGCTTCAGGTTTAAGTCAAAGACACCTCATTACACAGTGGAGTGGGGTCAGCAAGTATCACTGAAGCTAGGGAAGGTGTTTTTTTCATTGGCTGCCCATGACAAGGTTACCCAATGATAGGAGGGATTTTTTCCTTTTCCATTCCCACTTCAAAGCCTTCAGTGCCTTCCATTGCCTTCCCTCCTGCCACCCGCTGGCTCTGTGCATCACCGTCATGACCTGGTAAGTGCTTTTTGAATTTTTGGGTGCTTACATGTATGTATGAATGCATGCATATTTGCATGCATATGGATGGGTGTGCAAGTCTATGTGTGTATGTGCTTTGTGGGTGAGAATATGTGCCCTTGTGGATGGATTGGTGTGAGAGAGTGTGCTTGTGGAAGAGTGGGTCTGAGTATGTGTATGCATTTGAGAGCGAATGGGTGGAATGAATTTGTGCATGTGTGCCCACCACACTATTCGTAGATATTATGAACTTCCATTGCTCAGATCCCCAGACAAAATCTTACTAAGACTGCAACTTGTCCAATACAGAGCTGCACGAATTCTCACAAAAACAAGTAAAAGGGCCCACATCTCAGCAGTACAGTGAGTATCACTGACTGCCCATTCAATCTCAGGTACACTTCAAGGCCTTAAAAATCTTTCATAAGTCCTTACATCTCAGATTTCCCACCTTTCTGGCTCCAACAATTTGCACTCTATCAACCCATAAACTCCTATAGACCCTCAAATCAATGTTGCTTGTCACTATGGTCATTTATAGAGACCACGCGTTCTCTACAGCGGCAAAAATGTGGTACTTTCGCCTTCTGAACCTACAAGATTCATTTATTATGCTTTACACGCTAGCTAAAAGCCTGACTTTTTAATAATTATCATCCCCATTTCTGTTTCCTATCACTATGAGGTTTTATGATTTGTGTTCTTATAAAAACCCCAGAGATTCATTCCGTTCATGCTGTATATAAACGTAAAATTACATCGAATAACAGATCTCTTCTAGATAACACAACTAAACATAACTATTTCTAACACCTGTCTTCTCAAGAATGTAACAGCTATTTCAAATGTGCTTTGTAGGGGTACAGTCTGCCCACGCAAACAAACTTGCACAATCCCAACACCTTCTTTTGCATACTAATAAACATTCATAATTGTGAAAAAAGTTTCTAGGTGAGAAAACCTCTATCCCCCACGTCCCTCCGATGGAAGCCATTATTGCACGCTTCACTTACTCCCATTCAAGGCAGGCATTTACATCCTACCAATTTTTAAATTTCACAAGACACCACGGATGGCAGTAGAGGCACAGCGTTCTTTACCCTCCTCTCTGCTGTGCAGTTAGTGGAAGTCTTTGTGAGAGGGAGGCAATGAAAGGCAGTAGTAACAAACACTGGCACAGTCATTAGATCACGCCTATCTGAGAGCTATCGGCTTTGTCAATGTCTTTTAGCCATGTTGTGCAGAAGCGCGGCGGCTGCTGTGCAGCATAACTGAAAGTTAGAAAAAGAAATGCAGTGGCGCGGCCAGTGCTGACCACAAGGGGCAGTGATCTGTTTTCTTAGTATCGGATTATTCTCTGCCTTCACAAAAAAACAGTTTGAGGCGCAAATGACAATTGCACCTTGTCAGCAAGCGTAAACCAACAAGAAATAAAAATACACATTTAGGCATCAATCTTTTTTTAATGGGGCAGGAAACGTGAGCCAAAGACTGAAGGTGTAGGGTAAAACACAAATCACGCAACAATAATAAATAATAGCCCTCCATAAACCAGTACGAGGGATGCAATCTACTTAAAGCGGTCTGAAGTTGTCAAAAGTGAAAGCATCATGGCATGGCTGCAATATCTGAAACTCACAAATAGATGAAAGGCATTCATGTAAAAAAACTCACTTGTTTAATTATCTTACCTCTGAGTTGAAGCCCCACATGAAGACAAATCCTAAAAGGACATGCACAGCAGGGAGAGCAGCCCATCTGCATCTTTGTAGCATCTTGAAACCCATTGGCGCAACTTTGGCTGTGTTTTTTTCTGAGTGGACAAGAGGTGGCAAGCAACGAAGGGGGAGACAGAATGGGCAAGGACATGGGGGTGGACTGGGCAAGCAACAACTGTGGAGGGGGCAGGCCAGAGTGAAAAGGCAACAATTCAGGGGGGGCGGGGTAAGCAACAATGCGAGAGGGGTTGGGACGAAGCAGGTGCAAGTAAAAAGAAACAAGCATTTGCAATGCAATAGGTCTCGCATTTACGCGAGTTTGAGGTATTAATATTGCAAATGGCAATGCCTTTTATTTTTGCTTTTAAAACATAAATAAAAGGCATTGTCATTTACAATGCCATTAGCTTAAACTCACGTAAATGCGAGACCTATTGCATTGCAAATGCTTGTCTCGTGCTGGAACCGTAATCCTGCCTTCCTGTCCCTGCCTAGAGGGCAGCTAAGGAATGAGCTTCCCGGAGATAAGACCTGATTTATGAGGTCTTTGAGCTCGACATGAAGGCCCCTTGATGTTTACAATCCCTGGGGAGGGGGTTTATGGCCTTCACAGATGCCTGCCAGAAGCTTGTCAAATGTTAGCTGTATCTGGGTCCGTGTTGTAATTGTGCTACACCTACCCCCAAACATTTACATGCCATCCATTTAAACACCAGGCCAACCACCTACACACGCACCCAAGCATTTCCACCCCCTCCCCCCAACCGTGTATATGTTATGTTATGTTATAACAATTTATTATGCGCACTACTACCCGGAGGTGTCTAGGCGCTCACGGTCTCCAAAGAAGTGTCAGAAAAGCTAGTTTCTAAAAAGCCATGTTTTGAGCAGTTTCCTGAACTCAAACAAGGAGGAGGACTTCCTGAGAGGGAGCGGAAGGGCATTCCACTCCTTAATAGTGTTGTAACTGAAACTCCTTCCCCCCCAATTAGTCCTTTTAATTCTGGGGGTGAGCATCAGGAAGGCATTGGCTGAACGAAGCGATCTGTTGGGAGAGTACCAGCTGAAAAGATCCTTCAGAAATCGTGGTCCTTCTCCATGCAGGGCCTTAAAGGCCGTGCAAAGTGTCTTAAATTTGATCCGCTGGCCGACTGGTAGCCAGTGTAGTTCCCGAATGCCTGCACTAATAGACTGATATTTAGGGGCATCCAGGACCAGTCTAGCCGCGGCGTTCTGTACTGCCTGCAAACTTCTGAGTAAATTGGATTGTAGATTGATATACAGTCCATTACAGTAATCCAATTTGGATAACACAAGGGAGGTCATCACAGTTTTTCTAGTGTTTATAGGAATGAAAGGCAGAATTTTCCGTACCATTTTAATAGTGAGAAATGCGGAAGAGACCACCTTTGAAACTTGGGACTTCATGTTGAGTTTATCATCTATAATGACCCCCAAATTCTTAGCCTTGGTCACTGGTGTAGGAGTAATGCCCAGTGTGTCCGGCCACCAAACTGGTGACCACTGAGGGGAGAGGTTACCAAATAGCACCACCTCAGTTTTTCCTGAGTTGAGCTTAAGGCAGTGCCTACCTATCCAGTCGCTCAGGGAGACCATACAATCATGAAGTTTGGTTGAATAGTTGATGTCCTTATCCACTGCTGAGATGACCAACTGAGTGTCGTCAGCATAAGAGGTTGGACATAGGTTAAAACTTCTAATCAGAGAGGCTAGTTCAGAGACATAAATATTAAAAGCGTGGGGCTCAAAGAGGACCCCTGCGGCACCCCACATGGCAGGATGAAGGGTGCAGATTTAAAATTGCCCAGTTGCACAGTTTGTGTTCGGTCCGAAAGGAATGACGTTAAAAGGGAAAGGGCCCTTCCTCCTATCCCGATGGTTTTTAGACGTTTGACCAGGCTCATATGGTCCACGGTATCAAATGCCGCGGACAGGTCGAGGAGAACAAGGGCTGCCGACCCCCCGCCGTCTAGAGTTTTTCGGATCTCCTCAGTGGTTTTTATTAGAGCCGTCTCAGTGCTGTGACCCGCTCTGAAACCAAACTGACTCTGATCCAGGATTTCGTTTTCTGCAATAAAGGTGGAGAGTTCAGTGTTTAGCCGTTTCTCAAAAATTTTAGCGGGAACAGGGAGTCTAGCAATAGGATGGTTGTGTATAGCCTACGCAGGTTACACACGCTCTCGCACATTTATAGACGGTGTTCGACCAATTATACACTACACCTAGAATGATTACATCCGCACCGAGCACTTTACATCCCATCAATAGCACTTACTGCCCCTCTGCAACCAAACCTGGTTAAACACTCAATACTCTCTTGTTATAAAAGTACTACATTTTTCTGTTATAATTATGGACTTACAATTCCCAGCATGCTTAGTTGTGTTTACTTAAATAATAAAAACAACAACAAAAACGGGACTTGACTGAAAGTTACACTTGTGGCATTGAGAGCCACTGGGCAGTTGTATCAGCACAATCATTCATCAGAATAACACCCTTCAGGAGGACGATTCCTCCCTCGTCGACAAATTGCACCAATGCCAGCCGTTTACACACCCCACACCTTTGCACGCAGACTAGTGGACAGAGCGCTCCTTTTTGCTTGGGTGACAATTGGTTTAATGAAGCAAACCAACTACAATTCCCACAATGCATGATATTGTAAAAGAGGAGTCAGAGACTGTCACAGCATCCCGTTGACACAGAGGGATCTGTAACCAGAATGCCAAGCACCAAGCTCGCACTCAACAGCGAAGGTCAAGAACGCACTCAAATGCTGTTTGCACACCAGCTGCTGCACTGTAACAGACCCCAGACACAGCCCTGTGTGTACTTGTTGAGCACAGCACGCCCAGCGTTTCTGCACTCTGTAAAGGGCGTCCTGCAGACTGTGGTGCACAGGGCTTTGATGTACACTCGTTTAAAGGCCCCTCCAGCACCTACCGCCGGACCCCACCCTCGGCAGGCCCCGGCAGGCAGGGAGGCTGGGAGCTCAGGCATGCCAGAGAGCATTCCTGGGAGCCCGGGCCAGCAGCTGCCACTCCAGAGGAGCCTGGGAGGAGCCTCCCCGGGACGGGCATCTGTGCGAGGAGCCTGGGCTCCGCAGACCTCAGCCCTTGGAGCCCTCAGTCACCCAGGCCCTGCTACGGCCCCCCGGCGCTCGCTGCCACCTCCAGGAAGCGTCCGCGGCTCCGTGCCGCCCGGGGTAGGTGCTAATAACTTCGACAATCGGGTCTGAGCGAACTCGGGACGCAAGAGTCTTCTGGGAGGAGACCGGGGAGGAGGAGGAAGAAAGGGCAGAGAGTTGTGCATGGGATGGGATGGCTGGTGGAAGGAGGAGGAGGGAAGGGGAGTAGCGCGGGAGAGGGAGGCAGTGCGGCGCTGGTGAAGAGGAGTAGCATTTCAAGTGTATCCAACTTTTTGTTTTACTTTTTCATGTATCTTTTACTAGTCATTGCCAGGCTGGATATTCTACCAGTGTGTCATTTTCCCGTGGTTTGCTTGTTGAGGCGTGAGGAGAGGGTGAATAGGGATGGCGCAGTCAAATTTCAGAGAAGGGGCCGTATGGTGAAGAGCTATGCGGTTCCGCGCTGATCGGCTTCAGGTTTATGCTCGCTTTGGAAGCGCATATACTATAACTGGAACTTGGGACGTAAGTAAACAGTGAGGGACCATGAACGCCGCACGGTGCTGCAGCCAGGCAGCAGATGAGAAGCACAGGGCGTTAGCGTACATTTCGACATACCAAAAAGTGGATTAAAAAGTACTTTGGCGACGAGAAACTGACAAGAGAATAGGGTGACCAGATTCTCAAAACAACAAGAAACACGCTGTACAGGTGGGCACACGCACGGCCCCGGGTCCCCCGGGAGTCTCCCTCGCATGGCGCTGCCTCGCTGCTGCTGCAGCGGGGAGGAGGGACAGTGACGTCCGCATGAAGGCAGCGTCATCCCTACTCGATGCCCAATCAAAGAGCCCTTGGGACAGCGAGTCTACAGCGTGTCTTGCTTACGCTGCCTGCACGCGCCAGTAGGCTCTCTGATTGGTTGACAAGGTCCACCAATCACAATGCTGATTTGCTAGTCGCCAACCAATCAGAGAGCCGTCTGGCGCGTGCAGGAAGCGTGAGCAAGACACTCCGTAGACTCGCTGTCCCAAGGGCGTGTCGAAAAAAGCCACAGGGCGGTAACAAAAACCGCTGCACACCAATGACAAGGCAGAGTTTTTGATGTTGCCCAATAGAAAGCATGGGCGGGAGCAAAAGTCCTTCTCCTAAAATCCCTCTACCCCAATAAATCTCTCGCTGCGCGAGCAGCGCTACGCACTGCAACGCTAGGCGCAAGACCTAAAAAGTACCTCTGCTCCAGGGTAGGGACAAACACATAAAGAGGAAAGAAGCCGGCAATCGCTGAGCACAGACAAGCAGGGAAATGAGAGTGAAGATGAAGCAACCCAATGGTAAGCAATGGTCGGGCTCTAAGCCCCTGTAAGTACACAAAACTGTCTAGCAAGCAACAGCGTAAGCGCTGTCTCAAGTGCGACAAAGTATAGGGTGTGGTGGGGGAGGAAATGGCAAACTGCCAAAGAGGCGAAGGTGCCCATCAAACATACCGAAGGGCATAAACCAACTGATAGTGATCCCAAAACTTTTAGGGGCACAAGGGTGAAGGCAAGATAGTGTTTATGAGAGGGCAGGGATGTTCCTGCCTGTGGGGAAACAAGCTTTACCACAGAACCTTAAGCAAGTAGGACCTTTACGATACAGTCTTTACCACGCAGGTAAGTACCACCCAGGTACGTTTTTTTAAATAACATATTTTTTATGTTATTTTTAAAAACATAATTTTAATGTCTAGATATGGGTAGATGTAAGGGTGATTTTAGGGTTCGAAGGTGGGTAGAGGTAAAGGAATGTACGGGTAATTTTAGGGCTTAGGAGTGGGAAAAGCTTAAGGAAAGTAAGGGTGATTTTAGGGTTTAGTAATGGGTAGAGGTAAGGAGGATGTGGTAAGTGATAAAGGATCACACCGAAGTCATCTTCCAGGTAAGTATTGTATTTTATTAGTAAAGACTACACCCAGGGCATGGAGCGTCTCCCTGGTCTTAAGGTCGATCTGCAACTGTCATTGCCATCGAACCTTCCTACCAGCGTACACTCCATGCACGGGCACACATTGTCAAACAACAACATTCTAATACATAAACATTCTAATACAAACCCACATTACATCACCTCCCCCTTATCATAAAACAAAGCAAAGAAAATCCCCAGAGAAGACAAAATACATAAAGTTAAAGCAACTGCTGAACAAACAAATTAATATCTTACAAAATCCTTGAACCTAGCTGGAGCTCTTCTGACCCGACCACTGGACTCTATTCTCGATGTGCTCGAAGATGTAGACCTCCCTACAGGTCTACTAACTACTGGCTCTGCACCCTCCAACACTGTTCCGCTCCCCGTTTCTGCTTGCAGCCAATGAGTCCACCCATGATCATGCTCCTTCAACGTCTCCTCCTTATGCATAATGATCTTAGCTTGATCCTGCGTCATCTTCACCAACTGCCTCTTGGTCCACCATCCTTTACCATCCATGAAAGCTGCCCCCTTACTAACCTTGCTAACTTGCACAGGATTCGAAAATACAGAGTTTTTACTTTGATGGGCTTTTTAATCATCACCCAATCGCCTACAGCCACTTCTTTACCCACCGGATAACTCTTTCTATCAAACTTTTCTTTCATACATAACTGCTTCATCCTCACCTTATCTGCCACTCCACCTGCACTAAAATTTTCACCTGTCTCCATTCTTTTCCCCCCTAGCCATGAAGGAAATAAGGTTGTGTGTGCTTTTCAGCCCCTTAACAGCTCGAAAGGAGTAGCCTCAGTAGTGCACTGCGGTGATGTGTTATAATTCCACACTTTCTCCTCTAGAAACTTTCCTACATCCAAGCCAGATGCTATTGCTGCCTGAATTCCTTCCTTCAACACCGTATTACCTTGCTCCACAAGTCCATTCAAAGAAGGCGAATATAATGCCACCTTGAAGTGTTTTAGATCCTGCATATCCAAAACCTTGCACATCTTTTCAGACACGAAGTGTGTCCTGTTACCCTTAACCAATGCTCTAGGAGCCCCTTCCAACAAAAATACCCTTTTCAAAAATCCAATAGTATAGTCTGTATCTGGTGATCCCACAAATCTGTAATACATCCACTTTGAATAATAATCCATAGCCAAAATCAGATACTTCATTTCATTTAGTAAGAGCTGCCCCAGGAAACTGAGTGGGATACAATGGTGTGCGAACTGTCTTCCGGTGCTTGACTGACAACAAACACTCCTCACAATTATTCACCAAGCTCCTGACCTGGGAGTCCATTGCGGGCCACCAATAGTGCTGTTTTACTCTCATACTTGTTTTGGTAACCCCCATGTGCCCCTGGTGCGCTACTTTTATGATGGATTCACGCAAACCAGCGGGAGGAACGAACTTGTCACCTCTCATCACTATGCTATCCTTCACCGATAGCTCATCTGCAACCTGAGCAAAATTTGTCAAGTCCCCAACTAAACCTCTCACTTCAGGCCATTTTGCGTGGTATGCTCCAATACCTTGGTCAGAGTAGCATCCTTCAAACTTGCATCCCTCCATTCACTTTCTGAAATGACAGAACCCCAACCCTCAATCGCATCCACCACGGCCACGCACTCCACATCATCCTCAACAAGGTCCTCCTCATTATCCTTCTCCATCAACATTCTGGATAAGCAATCCGCACAGAATTTTTTTCCCCCCGGAATGTGCCTCATCTCAATATTATACTCTTGCAGCTTTGAGACCAGTCTGGTAAGTCTGGCTGACATGTTGCTGCTTTTACTAAAGATGAAGGTTAAAGGCTTGTGATCCGTGCAGATTTCGAACTTGCGACCTCAAATATACATTTAAAATTTTTGAGCCGCCCAGACACAAGTCAAAACCTCTCGCTCAATGGTACTGTAGTGACACTCGAACTGCTTAAGCGATCTAGAAGCAAATGCTACTATCTGCTCCCTGCCTTCCACCCACTGGCTGAGTACCGCACTCAAACCTCTCATGCTTGCATCCATCATTATAACTGTAGCACAATTGTTGGGAAAAGCATGTAGAGCTTGGGCAGAAACAATCAACTCCTTCACTCTTGCAAACACCCCATCAAGCTCCTTAGACCACACATATTTTTGACCTTTCTTAAGGAGTGCGCACAGAGGTTCCACTGTCTGAGCATAATTAACCACAAATCTGGAATAATACTCCCCAAAAATGAGCAGAGTGTATCTCTGTCACAGGGAGCCTTTGCGTCCTTTGTCACTTTGATCACTGAGAACTTTGGTTTGATGCCTGATTCTGACACTGTGTGTCCCAAGTACTCCAATGCTCTCTACACGAACTTGCACTTATCCTTCCTTACTGTTATGCCCGTTCAGCCAGAATGGACAACACTTTCTTCAATAACTTATTATGCTCTTCCAAATTCTTCGCAAAAATCAAAATATCATCCAAGTATGCCTGCACTCCCTTCGTATCCCGAAACAGAGTGTCCATCAGCCTCTGAAAGACACTGGCTGCCGACACCAGGCCAAACGGAAGTCTCAGGAACTTGTATGCCCCAAATGGGGTTATGAAAGTTGTCAGTTCCTGAGACTCCTTTGCCAATGGCACCTGATGGTAGGCTGACCTTAGATCGATCAAGGAGAACCACTTGGCTCACCCCAAATTCGCCAAAAGCTCCTGAATCCTAGGCAGGGGCTGGCAGTCTACCACGATATTCTTGTTGAGGCCCCTAAGGTCCGCACACAACCTAATCTCACCAGTTTTCTTGCGTGCCACCACAATGGGTGCAACCAATTCTGAAGACTTAGTAGGTTGTATAAGGCACTGCGCACATAACCCCGCCAACATGGAGTTTAACTCCTCTCTCACACTCACTGGTTGGGCACCGGGCAACAGTTTAATTCTATGTTCCACTCTTTTCACCAGACCCACCTGATCACAGAACACAGTTTGGAATTCAGCTAACAGTTCCTTAGAATCAATCCTCGCTTTATTCAAATTACACATAGTCACATCCCTCACCCCTATAGGATTGTCGTCACCAGGTACCAAATACAACCCCATTCGTGCCAGATCTTTCCACCCCACTATATTCTTTCCCTTGATGGCCACATACACCTTAGTACAAGTCTCTCGGCCCATAACTTTCACTTTGGCCATAAAGAACCCCACCATGTCAATATCCTTCTCCTGGAAGGCCTTGGGGTTTACATCAGTCTTGGGCAACGTAAAGTTTTCACCCCAGTGTTTGGAAACGTAGAATCCCGGAGGATTGTTATGGGCGACCCAGAGTCTGCCATGACTTGGATCTCAATTCCATCAATGGTGGCTTCACATAATGGACCTTTTACATCCACGGACTCCATCTCATCATCCAACGTTAGCACCACATTGTTAAGAGATTCTGCGCATAAGTACACTTCCACATCCACACTGCCCACCTTCACAGGCTTCTACAAACTTCTATACACCTTTTGAAATGGCCTATCTTCTTGCAATTAGAACAGCGCTTACCTAAGGCCGGTCACCCAGTGGAATTACTAAAATGAAATTTAAAACCACACCTGAAGCAAAAATGTTGACCTTTTTTAAGTAAGGGCTTTTGAGGCTTATCCTTCATGCCCACCGCGAATGACCCTTCCTCACTGTACTCCTCCTGTGAAGAAATCAGCTTAGCATTAGGCACTGTCCCCAATTGCATTGCTTTTGTTGAGATCGCAGACCTCTCTATGCTCAGCGGAAAATCGATTACCTCAGACAGGGATGGGTTTTTACAACTTAGCAACCTTTCATTGATCTTATGGGAAGCACAGTTAAATACAAACTTGTCCATGATGTAGTCATCCAATAAAGGGCTAAATCCACAAGAGGTTGCTAAAACCCACAACGCTGATATGTACTCCTCCGCTTTCTCATCTTTCATTTGCCTACGTTTGTAAAAGTTATGTCTCTCTAGCATTACATTCGGCGTGTCGGAAAACTGCTTCTTTAACCTGGCTATTGCTTCCATATATACATTCCACTGTCTGTCCCCAGACTGCCTCTGAGGAGGAGGTATCGGAGGCAAACTATCGAAAGTACGTTGAGCAGTTTGACCCAGGCTTCCAAACAATAAGGCAAATTTACGCGCAGGAGAATATTCTGGAGCATCAATGGCCACCAAATGATTCTCAAATTTATTTATTTGAAGAGTTTTATATAGCGCTGGCTAGACCCGGAGGTATCAGAGCACTTTACATGAGGTTACATATTGTTACAGAGTTACAACAGTTACAAGTTACATCTGTTACTAGAACGTTAAATAGCATAGAAAACGAGACTAATGGAGCATAGAGGGTGAGGGGGATAAAGAAAAAGGGTAGCGAATGAAGATCAGGTCACAGGAGACCGGCCACCAAAAGTCAGAGTCAAACAAACAGGTAAGGATCCCGTAATCAGCACATCCAGAGCCGGCTTTCCTCACAGCGTCAGGTCACAAATTAGGGAAGAGAAGGGTCCAAGGGAGGGGGCAAAAAAGGGTGCCTCACCATGATCTTGTAATAAGAGAGGGGTGAGGGAGACTCCAGAGGGGTCGATTAAGGGTGATAGTCAATAAGGTGGAACAAGGCGCTGATCAGCTGCAAGAAACAGTCTAGGGGTATGACAAGACCGTAAGATGGAGGATTCAGAATCCAGAACCCCAGGTACCTCGCAAACAAAATGGCGGCTTTGCGGGAGAACACAAATCGGGTAAAAATGCCCAAAAAGGGAAACCTACCCCAAGAGCAGGGCTGAATGGGGGGCAGTTACCAGATCTAGAATGGAGGAAGGCTGGAGGTCAAATATTCATTGAATAACCATTCAGACCACATCATGGTTTCCCAGGTTTTCCCAGAAACGGAGGAGGCTGCGTGATTTGTTGTGGAGTTGCCATTATCCTTGCCCAAAGGTAGGGAGCAACTTATAGACACAAAAAGATATATATATATGGACCAATAAACCAATTAGATTTCCGAGAGGCTTAGTTATTTTAAATCTCCCACCTTTGTAGCACCAACTTCTGAATTTACATTGCTATCAAATCGTCAGAAACCCCACAAGACCCTTCAGGCCCAGAGCAATGCCTTACTTTACTCTCTTCAGGACTTGTTTCATTTGGCAGTTTACCAGTACGCTGTTGTCAGTAGTCGGCGTAGGCGCTGCTCCTCTGGCAGCCGACGGGTGGCGTTCAGCGCCAGCGCCATCTGAAGCACTGTCACGTCATAGCGCCAATCGGCCAGAGCATGGGCAAATGCTCAAGCGTACGCTTTGAACGCTCGAGGTAATGCGCGAGGACCGCATGAGCTGCTAGCTGGAACAATGCGCACGGACCCTGCGAGGACTGCAGTGGCTGGGCTCCTCACCCCAAGCATGGGAATGAGAGGGATTTCCATTGCCTCCCAGCCAGCGAACTCAAACGAATGCCTCTCTGCCGGAGAACTTGAACTGCGGTGGCACTTGCCCACCTGTGCCCAACCGCTGCTGTAAAGACTCACCGGAGGCAAAAGGTAAGTTCAAAGGTCTTTATTGTATAATGCCACTGACACCAGAGAGTACGTCTTCTCAGGGGCTCATAGTTACAGCAACTGCCAACCAACCGTCGCCCATGCCCAAGATTCTACCGTGGAACTATAGGACGTCATAGAACCCTTGGGCATGGGCACGCGGCAGGAGAAGCAGCGCGAGGCAGAGAGACAAGGTGCAAGGCTAAACAGCATATAAGCTAACAATACAACATAACACATCTCCTTCTCATAGATGAAAAAATGTGGAACAGTGAGGAAGGACCGAGCATGAACAGTACACGTAGGAAGGCGGGACCAGAGGCTTTAGTCACACACAAAGTCGTGTAACTTAACAGGTGGTTTGACTACCCTACCATATCTGTTCACCAATGGTTCCTTCATAAGAGTGCTAGTAGAGGGAAAAACATAATGACTATTATGTTCAAGATTAACACCACTTGTACCTGGATCTTGTTGGTCCTCGTCGGCAATTTCCCCACTGAAGTTACTACAATCGTCCTCCCGAGTGGCCATACCATCAGGAACACTCACACCGCCAGGAGACGCAGTATCCGTCCTCTGTGGGTAAGAATCCCTACCGGCACCGCCATCAAGAATCCAATCATAGTCTGGGGAAAAGGGAGGACCCTGTTTGTCTGAGATACCATAAGAGGGGGCAACGATCCCGCCACCCCTGCACAAAGATAATGAAGAAAAATGCCATATTTTACCATCACTTAAGAGGGCGGAGTTACAGAAAACTTTCTTGACCTCCATGGGCTGTGAGAAGCGACTTTCCCCCTTCCTTACAAAATCAGTTCTCTTTACCCTTGCTTTGTCACCCACCTGTATGTTCACTTTTTTGCATGCATGCTTCGAGTCATAATATTTTTTGCTAGTCATTTGTGAGTGTAACAACTTCTCTTTAACCCTTCCAGCAGACCAACAAACTCTCTTGGGTGTGAGCCAACCCACATTGTCTTTGGTAACTGGGGTTCTACCTCTTAGCAGTACAAAGGGGCTGGTACCAGTGGACTCACAAGGAGTTACACGGAATGCCCAGAGATTGTGGATAAGTTCTTTCCTCCAAGAAAGCTCGTTGTGATTGGCTAGCTGCACCACCCCTTTTATGACTCGATTGAACCTTTCGACTGCTCCATTGCCCGCTGGGTCGTACAATGAGGTAGTTTTATGAGAGATACCATTCTCCCTTAAAAATATTTTGAAAATGGCAGAAATGAAATGTGGACCATTATCTGATACAATACATTTGGGTAGACCTTCTCTAAGAAATAACCTCCTCAGAAAACTAATAATAGTTCTTCCATCAGCATTCTGTACAATTTCCACTTCCGGCCATTTAGAGAAATGGTCCACTAGTACAATAAGGAACAATTGTTCACCATGTTCCCTAATGGGCCCACAAATATCAATTCCTAGTCTAACCCAAGGCATACAGGGACTGGCAAGGGGTTGGAGGGGTGGTCTAAGCATGTGTTGTGATTTGTCAGAATTCTCACAAGCTGCGCAATTCCTGACTCTTCTCTCAATTTCCAGATCAAAACCCGGCCACCAATATGAATTCCTCACCCTACTTTTTGTCTTCCCTATGCCAAGGTGTCCTTCATGACAGATATCAAGGAGTTTTGCACGTAAAATGGTGGGAGGTATGACTTTACCGTTCCTAAGTATTAGGTCTCCTTCACTTGACAATTCGTCTCTGAGTTCCCAGAAAGTGTGAAATTGTTTGGGAATAGATTTTTTTGCAGGCCAACCATTTTTTATATACCTTTTTAACTCAAGAAGTGTAGTGTCTCCCTCTAGGGCTGTCAACCACTCTGACTGTGATATGCAGGGTACCTCCTCTAGAATGTTAGCAACACAGAACGTTTCAATGTCCGAGGTAAGATCACCAGTGTCTGGCAAAGGCAAACGGCTTAAACAGTCTGCCACCCTATTCTTTACTCCAGGGACGTACTGTACGTTGTAATTAAAATCCATCATCCTGACGGAAATGCGTGCGAGACGGGGAGAAGCACTTTGTAGGCCCTTGGTGGAGAGTACCTTGACAAGCGGTTTATGGTCACTTCTAAGGGTGACCAAGTACCCCCATATGTACTGCCTGAAGTGCTCCAAACCCATGCGCATACCAAGGCTTCACGCTCGATCACAGAGTACCTTTCTTCGGTAGGTGTGATCGAGCGCGAGGCGAATGCCACGGTTACCTCATTACCAGCTTCGTTGATCTGGGTGAGGACTGCTCCCAGACCTCTCCCGCTGGCATCTGTGGTGACCACACTGTGTAGGGATGGATTAAATCCTTGAAGCGGTGGAGCACTGCAAATGTCCTCTTTAATTATATTGAAAGCCTCCTCACAAGAAGTGGACCATTCGAATTTATTTTTAAGTTTCACGAGTTGTCTCAAAGCGAATGTTTTGGAGGAGAAGTTTTGGACAAATTTAGCATAGAATTCTGAGAGGCCTAGGAAGGCTCTCACTTCCTCCCTGTTTTTTGGAGACGGGGCTTCTCTAATGGCAGAAAGGAGTTCTTTTTTTGGTTTTATGCCACCCCCACTAATCTCGTGTCCCAGGTATGTGACACTACTGGTTGCAAAATTGCATTTCCGGACATCGGCGGTAAGACCATGATGTTCTAGGATACTTAATACCCTGTTTAATTTTTCATCATGTTCGTTCCTGTTGGTGCCCATCACCATAATGTCGTCCTGAAAGATGAGGAGATCTTTTTCATTCTTGAAGAGCGTACGCATCAATCTCTGGAACATGGCTGCCGCAGAGGCTAATCCAAAGGGTACTCTTCTAAATCTGAAACACCCCAATGGTGTGACAAAAGTAGTGAGGCTTCTACAGTTAGGGTGTAGGGCCACCTGGTGGTAGGCTGAACTTAGATCGATGGTGGAAAACCACCTAGCTCCATTAGTGTAGGACAGCATCTCACTAATTCTTGGCAATGGAAATTGGTCGACAAGGATGTTTTTGTTAAGATCGCGAAGATCCACACATAAGCGGAGCTTACCATTGGACTTCTTAGCGACGACTAAGGGAGAAACCCACTCAGCCGACTCCACTGGTTCAATGATACCAGACTTCTGCAGCCTAAGAAGTTCAGTTTCCACTTCGCCTATGATGGAGAAAGGAATGTTCCTAGATTTATGTATACAAGGGACAGCATTTTCCTTGAGTTTAATCTCGTGGACGAACCCTTTAAGTTTGCCAATCTTCTCTGAGAATACCTGAGGATACCTTTTTACAATCAGGTTCTTGTACTCCTCCTCAGTTTGTAATGAAAGCACGGGATCGGGGCTGTTGGGGTCAAGAATTATCCCTAAATTCCCTTGATCGATCCATCCCAGAACAGAAGGACCTACAGCAGAAACATACAGTTTACCTAGCATTTCTTGAGATTTAAATTCGAACTGTAGTTCCCTGAAACCCAGGATTTCAATGGGTTCGCCAGTGAAAGTTTTGGGAGATATGTCCGGGTTGAGTAAATGGTTACCTATGACAGGAACAAATTTTTCTAACCACACATTCTTATTTACAATAGTATACGGTGATCCAGAATCCGCAACAATGGAAATTTCCACACCACCAATATTTAAATGACACATGGGCTTTCTACCTTTTCCCAACGTATTATCCTGGACTTGTAACACACATAAATTCATGTCATCATCAGAGGAATATGCATTGTCTAATTCCTCAGGTATTACTAGTTTTACACTGCTTCTATCCCTTTGTTTTCTCTGACACATTGCAAGGAAATGACCTACAATCCCACATCTTGAACATCTTTGCTTTAGTGCGGGACACGTTTTATCATTTGCCAAATGGTATCTGCTGCCACATCTAAAGCACTTTCTATCATCTGACAACTTTGTCATAGTATTGGTGTCTTTTCCCTGCATGTAGTTCGAACGCAGTTTGATATGAGAATTTTTGAAACATTCACTTTAGCAATGGTAGATTTGTCTTCAGGAATTCCCTTTTCTTCAGACAGAACTGCCTTTGCGCATCTGCCCGTCAACTCAGTGCATTTGACAATCTCGATGACCTCTTCAAGTGGCAATTCCCCTTTGGCCCACAGTTTCTCTTGGATGTTCTTATTCGCCGCCCGCATGACAATTTGGTCGCGAATGAATTCGTCATGCAATGCACCGAACCTGCAAGTAAGCGCTAAATTTTTTAAGGCAGCGACAAAGTCTTCAACAGATTCTTCAGGAATCTGTTTACGTTGAAAAAACTTGAATCTGTTAACTGAGATTGAAATTGTGGGTTTGAAGTACAAGGACAAGTCTTCCAGAGCATTCATGTAAACATTCCCCTCCCTGGGTTTTTTGTTAATGTGATTGTAAATTTTCATCGCTTTTGCGCCTAAACAGTGTAGAAGGATTTTTTTCTTCCTCTCAGGTGTAAGTTCTTCTTCGTCCTCCATTGTAGAGATATAGTTTTCAAAATACTCACGCCATTCATCCCATTTTAGAGAAGCGTCCTCTGTCGAGGGAATAAAAGGCTCCGGATGAGAAAGGTTCCATGTGTTTACAGATGCCATAATGAGTAAACAAAAAAAAATGGAACGAAATGAAGAAGCGGTGGTGTGTCAATCTCTAACAAAAAATTGAAGGTTCGCAAGGTGTGTGTGCATCACAGATGAAGAAAGAAAATTTACAACCAAAAGGTGTGCGTATCACCGGTGAGGAGAACGCAACAGATAAATCATGCATCCATAACTGAGTAGAGGTGTGCGTGTCACCGGTATGGAGTACGCACTTTCCAGAGGAGTGTGTATCACAAGTACGGCGAACACATATGGGAAACCCTCTGTACAATAAGGCCGTATTGCCAATAAAAAAAAATGGCCGCCAACGCGTGCGTTTCAGTGACGTCACGCCGCTCAGCAAAGTACACTGAGGAGAATTCAGTCAGACCGCCACTAGGCGGGAAAGGCACAAGGGATAGAAAAGAATACGCCGCTCCTCCCCGCCAACAGGGCAGATCTCACCTTGATAATTCGCCGAAGGTTCCGATCACCGTTCCGTGAAGAACCAGAGCAGCAGTCGGTTGGATGCAGCACGTTGTCCCTCTCGGTGCAGGCAGCAGTCGCAGCAGTCGGTTGGATGCAGCACGTAGTCCCCCTCGGTGCAGGAGTCGGTGGGACGCGTCGCACCTTCAGGCAAGGACTTGGTCCGAAGCAGACGTCATGGACAGCAACCCCTTAGCTGTTCTCATCCAAACAGGCTCGAAGAAGAAAAGAAGACAACTCTTGCAGCAGTGAGGAACGAGGTGAATACTTGCTGGTACGCACTTGTGGTTCCGTGGTGGTGTCAGGGTCGCTCGTCGCCAAAATTGTAAAGACTCACCGGAGGCAAAAGGTAAGTTCAAAGGTCTTTATTGTATAATGCCACTGACACCAGAGAGTACGTCTTCTCAGGGGCTCATAGTTACAGCAACTGCCAACCAACCGTCGCCCATGCCCAAGATTCTACCGTGGAACTATAGGACGTCATAGAACCCTTGGGCATGGGCACGCGGCAGGAGAAGCAGCGCGAGGCAGAGAGACAAGGTGCAAGGCTAAACAGCATATAAGCTAACAATACAACATAACAGCTGCTTCGGTGGAAGCCTCGCACGATGCAGACGCTCAAAGGCACACAGTGGCTTTGTCTTCAGGAATCGTGGTGGCACCTGCCTCCCTGTGCCCGAGTCCTCGGGAATCACGAACTGCAGTGGCACCTGCCCTCCTGTGCTCGCCCGCTGGTTTCGTGACGGTTTGCGCCCAGCTGCCGTGACGAGTTGGCCAGACTGCGTGAAGTTCGGCGGCGGTGGGTGAAGTTAAAATCCTGAATCGTTGCCAAATGTGGTAAGTGATAAAGGATCACACCGAAGTCATCTTCCGGCTAAGTATCGTATTTTATTAGTAAAGACTTTACCCGCGGCATGGAGCGTCTCTATGGTCCGAAGGTCGATCTGCAACTGTCATTGCCTTCGAACCTTCCTATCAGCGAAAACTCCATGCACAGGCACACATTGTCAAACATCAACATTCTAATACATAAACATTCTAATACAAACCCACACTACAGGGGATTTGAGCGTTTAGAGGTAGGAAAAGGACGTTAAGGGTGATTTAAGAGTTCAAGGTGGGTAGAGGTAAAGTGAGGTAAAGGTGATTTTTAGTGTATAAGGGTGAGTAGAGGTAAGGGTAGATAAGGGTGATTTTAGGGTTTGGGTGGGTAGAGGTAAAGGGAGGTAAGGGTGATTTTAGTGTTTGGGGATGGGTAGGGGTAAAGGGGGGTATGGGTAAATTTGGGGTTCAGCTGTGGGTAGAGGTAAAGGGAGGTAAGGGTAAATTTGGGGGTTGAGAGGTAAGGGTGATTCTTGGGTTCAGGGATGGGTAGAGGTAAAGCGAGGTAAGAGGGATTTTTGGGTTTTGGGTGGGTAGAGGTAAAGGGAGGTCAGGGTGATTTTAGGGTTCAAATCTGTAAATGGAGCTAAGGATGATTTTAGGATTCCATGGTGGGTAGAGGTAAAGGGAGGTAAGGATGACGCTACAAAGTCCTCACCAACCCGTAATCAAGTTGTCTTGTAAGTAAAAGAAAAAAATAATCAAGTTGCCTTGCAAGAAAAACAAAAAAAACGGACCGCAATCTGAGCAGAAGCAGCGAGGAAGAACTCTAATCAAGACATCAATTCGTAAGTGGCCCATGCTCCACTGAAGAAACAAACACAAAGACACAAACTGGAAGCCGACACACGTTCACACATGCTCACCAATGAAAAGTAAGAAAATGATAATGAAGGTAACCAACGGTTAGTAATGGGTGGGTCCAAAGCCCTTTATAGTTTTTTTTAAGTAACAAAAGATCTTAACAAGCGACAGCGGTTGCGCTGTTGCAGGTGAGACCTTAAAAGGAAGTTAAACAAATAATGTTATGGTTAATTTGCACTAATGAGCGCCCCCATCCTAGGGCAGTTGAACACTGAAAGCTCCATTACTTGTAATTCAGAGTAGTTACAACCTTTTATTTTCACATAAATCAGACTTTAAAGGACACTTGTATACAACACAAAGCTAAACTTCACCCACACTGAAATTTAGCAATTATGACACACGCTGGCACTAACCTTCCTTATCAGCCCCATAATGAAAAAGCCTTTTTAAAAAGGAACAGTTCTGGAATTGGATACCTATCACAGCATGTTTTTCCACTTAACATATTGTTAAGAAATCAACTCCAAGCGTACAGCTGGTAAGTTCCTTTATTCTCACAAGATCCTCAAGCGTCCAACTGTTATGGAAGCTCACAGCAACATTCTAGTACTGTGAGCTTCACATAAAGATTCCAAAGAACGGAGTGTACCATGGTAGAAGAGGAGGGGGGGGACAGAAGGCGAGAGAAGGGTGAGGAAGGACCATACCATTATAAAATGAAAATACATATCTTATATAGAACTGATAAGACATTTCTCTTCTGGGCAAAATGCACTCTCATTATTGATCTGAATCACCAAAGTGCCAGGGGAAGCGGAAGTGACATCATGGACATCATGCCCCCTTTTACCTCCCTAACACATCAAACTTTTAACTCCATACCCCACTATTAACCTATTAAACTTCTATTTGCTGCAGAGGGGATGCATTAAGTACGATAAGAAGAAACTACACAAAGTAAAAAAAGAGGCCTCTGAGCTCGTTTACTTTCTGCTCACTTTCTGTCTCTGCTTTCTTGACACAACATCAGGGGTAGGAAGGGCAATGCCAGAGGTACCAAAAGACATCCAGAGGCATCAGCTGTTATCCTTCGCTATCCCTAATTGATGTCAATGCTTTCCTATACCTTTGATGTTCAAATGGAGGACAGGAAGAGCTGATCTCATACAAGAGAAGACGCCGCAGCTTTAGCAAAGCAGATTTGCTGACTTGAAAGGGAATCCGCGTGCGGTTAGCGGATGCCAATAACCTGAGACTTACCTTGTCAGCACTGTCATGTTTGGTTTGTCAGATGCTGGCAAGAAAGCCCTGGATCTTAACTGCAATTGACCGGAAATTCAGTTTTCTAATATCTCAGCATTTACTTTGCCATCAGTCCTGGTTACTGAAGGATTGCAGGACCCCCCCCCCAGCAACGCAACATGTGATATATGACGTGGTTTTATCTCTTAGTGCGACAGAGGGCTTGCGTTAGGGTGCCTGTTTGCACGTAAACTGAACTATAAAGCAAATCACCTTTTAGCCTCACCCCTTCAGAGCCGCACTGCTTGCTGCAACCCTTCCCATTCTTCTCATTACACTATTTTATCATGCTTAGGACTGCTGACCTTATGGCACTGAGGCACAAAATCAAAAGCTGGACTCCAGTGACATAAGCTTGCGGGAGAGAAGTGCTCCGCGCCTTATCACCCTCTTCATAGCACCTCTGAAACATGTTCTTCTGTAGATTAAACCCTTGTCTACTTCGAAAGACCACGTTGTTACTCCTCTTATGTCAAACCACAGTATCAGACTGTCACAGTTCAATCATACCTAATACATAGCTGCCAAGGTTTCAGATTGCTATGTGACATTTTCATAATTTAAGTGCAATTATGAGTGACATTTCAACGACTAAGAGTGACACTTTCACGCGATCAAAATCAAGTAATGAACGAGGGAAACATATAAATATCAGAAATTACATCCATTTGAGCAACGAGTTACTTTAAGAAGATCTTAAAACTGCTGCAAAGCGACAGAAATGGAAGGGCACTTAGGTGTGAATGTGCAAGGTGCTCTGCTTCAGAGTGCCTTGCATCACTGCCCCCAGGACCTCCAGCACTTTCTGGGTTCTGGGGCACTCCCTCCACTCTATCATGACTCTCTCCATAGCTGCCAAGTTTTCAGGTTGCTTTTGTGTGGCATTTCCATGATTTCAGTGTACTTAGGAGTGACATTCTAAAGCCAAATCTTTGACACTTTGAGTGACCCGTATCTACTACTGTGTGCCTTACAATCAGTGACTTGCTTAGTTAAAGTGCTTTCTTAGTCGCAGAAGGGGACGTCCTAGCACTATAAATAGACAAGTCACTATTCTCTACTGCGCCAACCAGGATTAAATTATGTTTCTCTCTCCATACATCTGTAGAAAGACTGAAATAACCAACTGAGGTTTCACAATGTAGGGGAGTATTTCCCAGTGATTACTTGAACTTGCATTTATCTTTCATTTAAGGTGAGTGCTTTAGATACCTAAAGGTGAAAGACTACCGAAAATACATACAGAATAATGTTGTCCTTTTTAACACTCTTCGACACTGCACCCATTGCTGGTGGACTCACCTGTGCCAAGCAGAAATGACTAACAGTGAAGGCTGAGTCCGTAGAGAACGTCTTAGAACTGGGATAGCACTAGCTGGGGGGCACCGGGATGCATTGCTTGTGTATGCTGCCCTTGAGGGCCATGCTACACTGCAGGCTGTCTTATAGTGCTGCTGCCAGGCTCCAGTGAAGTCACAGTAACACTGCAATGGCGGCTTGGAGGTTGACTTGTGACAGGTGAAGGAAGGCTAGGCAGACTTGCTCACCCAAAGTGTGCCGCCACTGGCAAGGGATTGGACTACAAAGAGCCCATACGCGACTGGAGGCAGGAGGGCAGATGAGGCCTAACATCCTGCCTGCAGTCTGCCCTCCGCACACATGTGGATTGCGGTCCTTGGGGTTGCTCAGGCGGGCTGTGGCACTGGCAACAGGACAGGCGCGCAGCAATTGGCGGGCCCACGATAGCCGCAAGACTGTCTCCCGCTTCATGATTCTGCCAGCACTGATCACCTTCAGCTGCACACACGCTGGCCGTGGCGCCAGTGGAGTTAGGTCTGGTTGAGGCCGCCGCCGACATGCGAGCTCTGCTGTGTTGCCATTACTGTATATCATTGTCCAGCAAGTTCACAAAGAGGCCGGTGGGGTCGGGTCGTCGCTGTATCACATACCGCGCGGCAGCCCGCTGTGCGAGTGTGAGCTGAGCTGCCATAATTTAACCATTGCACAAAAGTAAATGCAGCCAATGAGAGAACTGCGAGGCACCCGCCCTCTTGCACCGCAGGAAGCAGGAGCCGGACCCGTCTACACAGAACGTGCACAGCTCAATTCGGTGGGTGTCCATTGGCCCAGGGCACAATGACACCACCACCCCTCCTGATATCACTGAAATCCCCGCGCAATGTCGTGTGAGTTACATTGTGGCAAGGCTGCAACCATCACTGTGCAGCTCAGCAGCAGCTGATCCAGAGAGCCCACTGCATGCTTGTGGTGTTTCATTATAGCAGCGCTCCTGGCTTGAAAGTTGAGGAGGCGCTAGAAGGCATGACATTGCATTTCAGTGCGGTGATGCGGATCATCACACTGAAATGCGTTAGCCTAACGCCTGATGTGTGGTACTTGGCAGGGCTGCCTAATAAAGTATGTGGAAAAACTGCATAAAAGAGCTGGGACAAGAACCACATAGACGCCCAGCAGAAACTCAGCGATGCATATAGTGTACGTTTTAAATATATTCACATTTAAACCTCTGGGGTCGTGTCCATGTCAGAGATTTAAAACTGAATTTATGTACACAAAAGGGCGATTCAAAAGTCACAATCTTACACCTGTCTAAAATACACCTTTGCATGTATGCCAATACCTTGTCGAGCATGCTATTAAATACTGCACTTTATTTCTATGCCATATCAACGCATGTGGCCTGAAACGCAGATGTTCTATCTAGGTAGCTGCAGAAAAGAATTTGTGCTTGAATCAGAATAAGGGAAATTTCACCTCCCCAAAGGACACTGTGATTATAAAAATACAGTTGTTATGGCTAAAATTTCTGCAGTGGCAAATTTATATGTTATAAAAATATAGTTGTTATGGCTAAGATTTCTGCAGTGGCAAATTTATATGTTATAAAAATATAGTTGTTATGGCTAAGATTTCTGCAGTGGCAAATTTAGAGTTATGGGACGGTATGCGAGTATTCCATGGTGGACCTCCGTGCAAACAAAAGTTTGTTAGAAACCCTCAATCCTTACATTCCCCTTTCGAGTACTTTCTTACTTTGGGATTGCAAACACGTTCACTCCCATCAAGGGCAGAAGATTGTGCACTTCCTGGGTAGCAATGGGGGCGGGATACCCGCATATTTAAGTGATGTAGGATGGCCTTACAGAAAAAAAGAAAAGTTAACATTTGTAAAAGTGTATTTGTGTCACATTTCTACACACGTAGACTTCCAATTGGTAGATATTTTACAAGAGTAAATATTATGTAGGGGTGCTCCCTGAAATCTCTTACTGGTGGAGAGGCGATTGAAGACAGAATCTCCACACACGCGCACAACAGCAAAGAATTCTTCAACATCATCAAGGAGTTCGCCCAACCCACCAGCGAGTCTACTGACATCCCTCCCTCACAAGACCTCTGCGACAAACTCAGCACCTTTTTCCACCACAAAATCAAGAGCATCTACGACAACTTCGACGAAGACAACCAACACACTGAACCCTCACCAACCACCCCGACACCCTGAAGCCAGCGATTGACAACTGGACAGCCCTCACCACAAAAGACACACTGAAGACAATGAAGTCTATCCACTCCGGGGCCCCTACGGACCCCTGCCCCACCACATCTATAACAGAGCTGCCGACACCATCGCACCCATGCTCCGCCACACCATCAACCGCTCCCTGGCGACCGCCTTGTTCCCCGATTACTGGAAACACGCCGAGGTCAACCCCCTCCTGAAGAAACCCTCGGCGGAATCCACCAACCTCAAAAACTACAGACCCATCTCCCTGCTCCTGTTTCCAGCGAAAGTCATCGAGAAAGCCATCAACAGCCAACTCGCCACATTCATCGAAGAGCACAACATCCTCGACTCCTCCCAATCCGGCTTCAGAAAAAACCACAGTACGGAAACCGCCCTCCTCGCCGCAACAGACGACATCCGCACCCTACTGGACAAAGGAGAAACAGTAGCCCTCATCCTCCTCGACCTCTCAGCGGCGTTCGACACAGTCTCTCACCGCACCCTAATACGCAGACTCCACGACGCAGGGATCCAGGACAAGGCCCTCGACTGGATCGTCTCCTTCCTCTCCGGCAGAATGCAGTGGGTCAGACTCCCCCCTTTTCTCTCGGACCCTACACCAACCACCTGCGGAGTCCCCCAGGGGTCCTCCCTCAGCCCTACGCTCTTCAACGTCTACATGGCTCCGCTCGCCCCCATCGTCAGAACCTACGGACTCAACATTGTGTCATACGCAGACGACACCCAACTCATCCTCTCCCTGTCCAACGAACCCAACACCGCCAGACACAACTTTCGAGAAGGCATGGAAGCCGTCGCCAAATGGATGAAAAACAGCTGCCTACAACTAAACACCAACAAAACAGAAGTACTCATCATGGGCCCAAACCCCAACGCCTGAAACGACACCTGGTGGCCCCCCGCCCTCGGAAGCCAGCCCGCCCACCCCCACGGACCACGCATGCAACCTGGGAATCATCCTGGACTCCGAGCTCAAAATGGACTGCCAGATCAACTCCGTCTCGTCCTCCTGCTTCCACACCCTCCGCCTCCTACGTAAGACCTTCAAATTGATCCCCCTCGAACACAGAAAGACCGTCACTCACACCCTGGTCACCAGCAGACTCGACAATGGCAACGCACTCTACGCCGGAATAAACAAAAACCTCACCCGCAAGTTACAGAACATCCAGAACGCCGCCGCAAGACTGGTCCTCAACCTGCCAAGATACTGCCACATCTCCCAGCACCTGCGCACACTCCACTGGCTCCTCATCGAGGCTAGAGTCACCTTCAAGATGCTCACCCAAGCACACAAGGCCCTCCACGACACCGGACCAGCATACCTGAACAGCCGACTCAAATTCCACGCACCCCCAAAGGACCCTACGATCAGCTCTCCTACGCCGTGGTCCCCCGCACCAGAAAGACCAGATTGGGTGGCCGCTCCTTCTCCTTCCTCGCGGCCAGAGCCTGGAACGCCCTTCCGCTCCACCTCAGACAGACAACATCGCTCCCCATCTTCGCAAGAAACCTCAAAACCTGGCTCTTCGACAGACCCCCTCCTTGATGGACTGGAACCTGCACCCCCCACCCCCACCCCCAGTGCCTTGAGACTCTTACGGGTGAGCAGTCGCGCTCAACAAATGCCTGATTGATTGATTGATTGATTGATTGATTGATTGATTGAGGTCCAGGACTATGCCAGGAATTACTGCAGAATCCAGTAAAAGCCATGAATGTGCTGTAAACACATTTCTGACTTTGTAAATTAAGCCAGTAATGCTGACCCCAGTAAAGCAGATATTCAGGAACCGAAGAGTCATGGGCAATGCACTGAAAATGATGGCTGTGATATGAAATACAGAGGCCCGATTATACATTTGACTTACATAGAAACAATGTCAAATATCTAGGAAGTCGTTCATATGTAACTTCTTGCATTCTTGATCACAAGCATGCCCAATCATTTATACTTTCTTATGTAATGCTATATCTATAATGTTAAGGGCTCTAACTCCATCGAGTAAAGCCCACGCTGGTTAAAACAGCATAAATAATGAATAAAACATATGATTTTAGTAACAAAATATTGCTTGAAAGTTATAGTCAGCATCCAAAATGTCAAAAAAGAAGCAAAATGTATCAGTTGTGTTTGCCCATGCAACTTCCAACTCCCTCCGCAGCACCACTGCTCAAGGCCTAACTCATGATATCATAACTTGCATAAATGACGACAGCACAATGCCTTTCATATTCCTCCAAGCGAGGGCACAAGTACGGCGGTGAAATGCTTTTCTGCACTCACCAATATATTCCTTTTTTCTTCTGAATAACAAGCAATGGCAATGCCAATAGGTCTGGTTTGTAAATGAAAGTGCCTTTTGAGTCACCGGTGACTGTAGACACTCAATCATACATGCACTCTGTCACTCATTTTTGCACTCATGCATCCACTCACTAATCCACTGACTCATCCTTCCATTCAACTTCTGATACAACCACAAGAAAATACACACAAGCTCAACCACATTGTAAGAAAAGTTAAAAGAGTACAAATAGAAAAAAGAAAACACGCTGACTTCTAAACATGGCAACCATATATTTGCAATAACAAAACTAAACATAGCAATGAGTGTGGGTCTCACAAAAGTATTGCAAATAGCCTATCATTGTTTAAAAGTGAAAGTTTTTGCTATCTCATTTAGAACCAACGTGTTGGCCATCCTGGAATGGTAAAACATTGATAAATATGTTATGGACAACATATTTCCAATGGTCGCCTGATTTAGAGGAAGTAAAGTACTGTAGTATTATCTTAAGAAACATTAAAATAAAAAGAGGAAAAGCAAGTAAATGAAAGTGGAACAATAAAAGGATACTAAAATATAGGAAAGTAAAGGAGTGATACTAAACCACAATCATTTTCAAGTGGATGTACACACATGACCCGAAAATGCCATAATTCACAGGACAAAAGAGCCAATGACTGATACAGACTGAACCATTACTCATAGACATTTGCTGCCATGGATGGAAGCAGATTTTAAATGACAATCACACACACCAATGGCATAACAGTGTGGACCCAAAGGCCTTCTATGTAACTTTTGGATATATATTTATATATGAATGTATGTATTATGTATTGATTTGTTTTATTACAGGCATCTAGGAAGAGATTCTAGTGAGAATTACTACAGTGCAAATCTTCTCCCTCTAAGGTTTGTAAAAGGCAGTAACCAACACCAAAATCATTCTCTACAAAGGTATTTTGACATTGAGTGTAACAAAATGCCTATCTGTATGTTTTAATATCGAGAAATAACAAACCACGTTTAGATGCCTGTTGATATTAACATATGCTTTTTACAATCAATAACCTTTTCCTAATATACAGATCAGATCTAAGGAAACCAAAATAGTTTTTCCTAGTAAACCAAACAAGCCTGTAGCTGTTATTACTGGCTTATCACTAAAACCAATTGAGGCCTTGTGTATCAAGCATAAGCTTTCCCATAAAGTAACAATCAGTTACTTACAACCAGAAAATTACATAGCATATAAAGTTACAGTCTGCAAAGCAAAATACTACCTCCCCTATAGAGGGCCTGTCAAGGATTCTGACAATACAAGACATCTATACCCACGATTTTGTTAGGGGGGTAACCAGCACCAGAATGTTTGCCTACTATGGTAATCTTTGAGATTTCTATTAACAAAAATGCCATTTGACTTTAACATATGCTTTTCACAATCAATATATCAGGCCTACTGTCTTTATCATACGTTTTCATTATAAACAATTAAGCCTATAACCTTAATCATTGGCTTGCATGTCACCAGAAGCAACAAAGACTTACTTTGTTGGGTCAGAAGCATTCCCAGATGGCAAGCTTCAGCTATGATGTGATAAAAATACAAATATATCCAAAATACAGTTACCAAACAATACAAAATCCCGACTAATCAAGGACAATAAGGATTACCATATTGTGAATCATCTAACTCCATGTTTTTTTCCAGGTGGATCACCAGCACCAAAACTCTTGTCTACTACAGTCATCAAGATTCTATGTTGCGTAATGCACAGTGTTATAACAATTCACTCTTCAAAGCTGTTTGCCTTTAACACATACCTTTCACAATAGTTAAGGTCTACTTGCTTTGTCATAACTTTCATTATAAACAGATCACACCTAAGAAATCTGACATAACTTTTCCCATTAAGCTGATGAGACCTCTACCCTTTACCAATGGCTTCTCACTATATACAGCACAGGTCTACATAAGAGTGCAGAAGCTGGCAGCCATCAGGCATAGATTTTTAAAAGAATTACAAATATGTACACAATTACAGTTGGCTAAACAATATACAGCCGCTCTAACAGGGTCGAACAAGGATCATCACAGTGAAATTCGACACCCAGGGTTTGTCAGAGTGGGTGACCAACACCACAACCCTTTCCTACGATGGTAGTCTGTGAGATCACATGTAATTAAATCCCTTTCTATGGCCTGTAACATAATGTGACAACAATCCACTTTTAGAGGCCTACTGTCTTTACCATATGTTTTTCACAATAAACAAGACAGGCCTATTGCCTTTGCAATAACTTTTCATAATAAACAGGCCAGACCTATGGCATGGGGCATACCGTGTCCGTACACACCAATCAACCCTATTGCTGTTATCTTTGGCTTGTCATCAAAACCAACTCAGGCACACTGTACTGAGAATAAGCTTTGCCAGAAGGCACCCGTCAGGGATACAGTCACAGAATTGTAAATGTGTACAAACTTACAGTTGGCAAAGCAAAATATTGTCTCTCCTAACAGGCCTTAACACAAATACTCACTCTGTAAATCTTCTATGCACAAGGATTGTCAGAGTGGGTAACCAACAACAAAACCCTTTTCTACTAACGTAATCTCTGAGATTCCATGTAACATGTAGACTTTAATTCAGAGTAATAAGAATCCAACCTTCAATGCCTATTGGCTTTAACATATACTTTTCAAGAGCAATATGTCAGGGCTACTGCATATAGACTTTACCACTGTCTTGTCACCATCACCAACTTAATCCATTTGTGCTGAGCATAAGCTTTCCACAAAAAAGCCATCCAACATACAGTCATAAAAGTACAAATGTAAACAAAATTACAGCTGGCAAAGGAAAATACTATCTCTCCTCGGAGAGCCTAATATGAATTATTGTAGTGCATATCTTCTATCCCCATAGCTTGTTCGGGTAGATCACCAGCACCAAAACCATTGCAAACTACAGTAATCTGTGAACTTGCATGTAATACCTGCCTGCAGGCTTTATCACAGTCTAATAGCAATCCATCTATCCACAAAAGCCTATTTTCTTTAACGCATACTTTTCACAATAAATAGGTCAGGCTTTGTCATAATTTTTCATGATTAACAGATCAAACCCATGAGATCTGGCATGCTTTCACCAATTACCCTTTTCCCTTTGACATTGGCTTTACATTTTACCCAGCACCGGTCTATTCAAATGCACATAATATGGCAACCCTCATGGATAGAAATATAAAGTTACAAATATGTAGAAAAAAACAGCTTGCAAAACAATATAAGACCCCTCTCAATAAAGCCTAACATGAATCCTTACAGTGAAACCCCCAAGGGTTTGTCAGAGTGGCTGGCCAAAGTCAAAACCCTTGCTTACTATGGAAATCTGTGAGATTCCATGCAACACAATATCTATTTGTAGGCTTTAATATAGAATAATGACAATCCATACCTAAATGCCTATCAAAGTTAACATACACTTTTGACAGTAAATACATCATGCCTAGTGCCTTCACCATATCATTTCATAGTAAACAGATGAGGCCTATAGCCGTGGTCAATGACTTTCCACCATAACCAACTCAGTCCTGCTGCATAGAGTATAAGCTTTGCCACAAGCTAAAAAGTGCAATGCATGCAGTCTTTTTAGTGGAAGCCCACAAATTCGACCTAATCAAATCCTGTACTCAGGGGGACCAAATGTGGGTGGAGCCCAAGTCCCTGTCTCAGTAGGACTCTAAAAGCTCTTTTATGTTGATCACAAAAGGACAGGTGAATGTTGCACTGTCAAGCCAGACCTAAAACTCCCTGTAGGTGAATGACTGCCCTCCTCCCATCTGTGCTGCTGCCAGAGAAAAACACCGAAAATGATCTAGTTATTTAGGACACTTTAATAGCATTACAATGCTGTTTGTGCTACTGAAAGTTCAAGCTCAGGCACAGCTGCAGTGGAAGGCAAGCACTTTTTTTATGGAAGCGCACAACTTCTGCCCAATCAAAGCATGTGCTCATGGCTCCCAATATTTGGGCACAGGCAAAGCTCCTCACCTGGTGATTCTTACATAGCTCTCTGGCGACAGCAGTGCTGTCAAGACAGACCTTGAAAAGAAAAACATAAAGCCATTCTTTGCTAAAAGTAGATTTCTGTGGCTCATGCTTTTTTTTTTTAGATGGGACTAATTGGTACGTTTAAGTTGCCAAATCTGCAATGAGAATCTTGGGGCCTACTGATGACTTCATGAATAACAACATGAGTGGATAACACAGGTAATACACAATACACAGTTGAACACCCAAACTGGGCTGATAGCATATACATGGCATGGTTTGATCCATAATTTGCACCTAGCACTCATGGCTGCAGTATATGCACGGCATGGTCTGCATCCTGGGCTGCCTTTGGAAAGGGAATGTCCTTCAGCCCCATCCTGTACCATGTAAATATGCCCACAGTACCCAAAATCACTTAGAACAACAAAAAAGTGATGGGAGGCACGTTTGGTTGATACGGATTTTGGATGTGGCAAAAACAGTTTCCTGCATGTTATAAAGAGTGGACACTGTTCAATAATGAATGTATGGTTCGATTTGGGCAAGGTGCTTACAGTTTAAACCAACTGGGTACGAGCAACGTGGTGGTGCTTGGATGCCGAGTAATGAGAGAATATGCACCCGGGGGAATGGACTTTCCACTCCCTGATATTTCTGGAGGATAAGAAGGCAATATAGTAATAATTCTCGCCCCTCCGTGTGCTTTTCCCACAGATTATGAAGAGGGTGTGAAGTAGGTAAACCCTTTGTTGGAAAGAACATATTCCACAGATACTTAAGTTAGGGTCAGAGGGTATTACGTTTTGGGATCCGGAGGGTCCTGATGAATGCCGGAGTGACCCAACACTGTGGGCACGATTTAAGCGGCAGAAACATGTCGACACCTTGGCAGTAAGGAGGGGTGAAGGAATCCTAATCTTCTCTTATTACCACCATCCTTCACGTTTTTAAACCTAGCCAGATGGCCCAGAAATAAAATTTTGAATGGGGACACATCCGAGCTAGTTTTAACCCGTTCTGTCGGCCAACGGCCGTCGCGAGCACTACCTCGGTAGTGCTGCGCACGTCCGTTGGCCGACGCGGCCCCGCCCGCTTAATAGAACGTTCCGCACTGGCGCGGAACGTTCTAAGCAGTTAACCAGTTAACCTTCACTGGCTGCACTTTTCTTCGGTGATCCCAAAATCTTATTGTGTGTATTGTTTTCCCCTCCCTTTTGCTCCACCCCAGGTGTTGGTCTGCGCTGGGGTGTTAGTAGGCAAGCCCAATGATGAAGCATGTCACAATTTTGTGAGTGAGGGCAGTTTTTCTCACTGAGCATGCACCACCTTTAAATATACACTTTCCTACTCCTTTCTGTGTGTTAAAGTTTGTTTTCCAACAAGATGCAGAGACGCCCCCCTTTCTGGGAATCCATCTCAGCTGCTTCCTGGTCATACAGTTTTAGGGTCTTTCAGGAGTGTTGAAAGCTCAAGCTGACCAACTGGGTCTCTGAAACAGTAGGGAGTAAATGGTGCATCGTTTTTGGTTTCAAAGGCCGTCTATCTTGTTGAAAATACATTCATTGCCCATACCTGTGGTATACAAGGGTGTGATGGGATCTTATGCAAGAAAAGAAAATGTGCCCCATCACCTTCTTTGACATTAAAAAACAGTGCTAATAAGAGAGCAGTGGGCTCCTCACAGCCTTGGGACCCGGTTCCACAGCACTATTAATAACTCACACTGCTTCCTGGATTGTCACCTTTTTCTGAGAAAGAAATGTAGGCCATCTGATCATGATTTGGGGTCCTGAAAGGGCCAGGAGCAGATACCTAAAAACAGCCTGTGTAAAATCTTCTGTATTCTTTTAATACACTAATTCTGTTTTCAGTTGCTTTCAAATTTTGAATAATGTAGACAGCATTAAAACCTACTCATATGTTGTCAACTTGTATTTGTTGCTTTCGATTTATATTATAGGTTTTTTCCAATCTTAGCATGAAAATACCATCCAGCAGGTATAATACTTGTCAGCCAGCAACCCTAGATTATTTTCAAAGGGTCAGTGGTCATGTGACATTGGAACACTGGATCTGAAATTGAAGGCACATCATTTGGATTTTAAACACTCACGCAGCTCGCATTTCAGCAGCGTTGGATACACCTTCATAAATGTGTCTTGGTTTGGAGAATAATGGATGTATGTTTTTAAGGGCTAGGATAGGGAATGACTCTAAAACCTAGAGTACCATTATGCCTCTCATACCACTGAGCACTGGTGCCACTGCACCTGCTGCAATAATGATACATGATTTAACACATTCAAGCCAAAGCAAATCAAATTGGTCTAGTTTATAACTAAAAACGTAAGAGAGACCTATTCTATTGGCTTTGCAAATTCTTGGTTTAGTTGTATTCAAACTTGCTGCATTGTGGAGGACGCCATGTTTGAATCCTACCACACGAGGGCACCAAAGCACCGCCAAAAGGTGTATCAAGCATAACTGTAGAGGGAGCATGCTTTCATGCGTTCCTTCAAGGCTACCTTTTTTCATTACCACTTTGGTTAACAATATGGATGTATTTCTTTACTCAAGAGGCATTAGGTAACAGTCTTGATTTACATCAAAATTAATGGATCTAGTATTACAAAAAAAAAACAGTTGGTTAAACAAAGGACATGCACTAGGGAGTCTTCCTTTTCCACTGAAATATTTATGTGTTTGTACAGAGCTGGTTGTCATCTAGCAACCAATTTACAGAGCTTTGCCAGCACAGAAATAAGAAGAGTTCAAAATTGAAACAATGCACGAGATTAAAGGGGCCACCGAGTACAAGATAAGATAAAAAGCAGTTCTTTTTGCACAGTCCTGCATCTCTTACCATGAAAAACCAGTGCTTAATTTGTAAAACATAAAGTGCTGAGGCTAAAAGAAAAACTTTAAAAATGCCCAAAACACCTAAAAAAAAGCATGAGAAACTACACTCTAAATACTCCTTCTCTTGAATGGTGTGCAAACGATTTGCTATTATATAAACAAACTTGCCTTTCAAAAACCCATCAGCAAATGCCACATGTTTCTCTCCAGCACTCTGCAGCCACATAGGTCCCAAATAAAGGCTTACACGTAGGCCTTTATTTGGGACTTTTGTGGCTGCAGAGTGCTGTAAAGTTAAACGTGGCAGTTGCTGCTTTGCTTTTAGCCACGGCACTTCATGTTTTACAAATTAAGCTCTGTGAAAAACAACAGGCATTCTAAAATGTGGCTTTGTTTGAGGATGTCAGCCGGTTCTGAGATGTGTTGTGACATCATTCACTGGATGCCCCCTTTAAAAGTCCAGCCGATAAGGGGCGGACCCCCAGCTGGCGGACTGCAGACTCTGATGAGAGGCTTTCAGCAGAATGCTTTCTGAAAGAGGCTATTTAAAGGAATTTGCTGAACCAGAAACTAAATTTTGACCAGCATTTCCGGAGGATGGGGATACCTCTGAAGTCTCCCTCCCTCCTTGCAACCTGTTATATCAGACGAAAATAGGTTAACAGCAAACCGGACCCATAGTCACTGGAGGCCCTTGCGAGACAGAAAGTGCTGCACGTGCTCACAGAGGTGATGCAAGCGCGCCTTCTAAATCACACCAATGTCCCGTCAGGAAGCGGGGTGCCAGGACATAGGTTCTTCAAACATATCCCACTGCAGTTGCTGCTGGCAGGTAAATACCACTTTTTGCAGCCTGTCGGTTTTCCAAGGAGTGTTAATGTTAGCCCATTAGCAGTGAGATGCTAGTGTTTGCATTTGAAAGGCTGTCTCTGTTCTATCACCAAGTGGGCTGAGAGGTCACCCAGCAGAATCTGAGGAGCAGGTGGTGTACACTGTTCATGCGTTTGTGCACTAGTGAAAGAGAATGTCATTTTAGTGCATGGAGACAGTACAGCACTGTACAGTACAACCTTAATGATAAGCTTTACAGGAGAGATAACAAAATAACACACTGCCAGCAGCAGGCTGCTGATTCACACCAGAAAACCTGCAGCGAATTGCATCAGTAGCAAGCAGTAAACAAGGCAAGTGCAGTGTGTGTGCGTAAAGTATTCCTAAAAAAATGCCCTTGTCTTGTGGTAACGGAGAGGCCTGCTGCCCATACTCTCCTCCAGTTATGCAACAGGAGTTCACAATATTGAAATGTACTTGGAAGTCTCCCCGATTTCCACGCTTCAGCTTTGCCTTCCGTGGGCAACATTGACACAAAATGAGTTTAAAATACTGTGCATAAACAAAGTCAACAAACAAAGTGCATGCATCCATCATGGTGAATTACCAGAATACGAATGGTGATGCAAGTAGAATCTACATATCACTCCTAACACATTTGAGTTAAAACAAGCTTAATGTGCCAAATTAAATTATGTCTGTGTAATATACCATGACCAGCAGCTGAACTTGGTGCAAATTAATCACACAAGTCTTTCCTGTCTGCCAACTGTTATTATTAAGTCCCTGGTTACTTGAACAGAGATGCCTACCAGTACCAACACATGTATTGATGTAAAGCTGTTCAAAATCCAAGTGATTCATTCTGAAGAAGGCCCATAAACTAGAAATGGGTTGAAACATTATAACTTGTCATGTATACATTTAGGTCATAATCATCTGACATCTCTCAAATGACTACTAGGTGTACCATGTTGTTTTAATTCTTCGTGAGATAATGTGCAGAACTTAGTAGATGAGTGGGCTATTTGAATGAAGTGCACTTGATGCAAGTAAATCTGTTGTGAATTGGTGAGTAGTAATGATTACGTTCAGTTTTAAATCCAACAAAATTAAGCTTTGCTTCATAGACGAATAACCTGTTATGATCTATGTTTAGTAACAAATAAATTATTTGCATGATGTAATTTTCAAAATAAGTATAAAGAAATTTTATGTGAGTGCATTACCCATGGATTCCTTCTAATGGGACTTTCAGCAGAATAACTCTGCAATTACAAGAGATAGACAAAGTATACCTCTTCTTCTATTTTGTACCACCAAACAATTAAAAATTCTTTATCGATTTTGTAGTCATGCTGTTCAAGACAAAATACATGTTACCCAGACGTATACACATGTTTAGAAAGATGCAAAGTTGAGTTTCAGTACCCATCATATGGATTAGAAATAAAAGTAGACAAATGAAGCACTTATCGCATTGAAAGCAAAACCTAAAAGAATAAGTAACAAAAAAAATTACAGCAACACTGTAAGGCTTTAGTTCACACCCTTCTTTTTAGGAAAACACTTTTATTCTTTGGTACACTGGTTGTATTTTAGCAGAACAGCGGTTATCCACTATGAGATCTGTCAGATCAGTGCTTGTAATAGAAAACCCATTCCAGGCAACTTGCAAAGGCTGCTAAGCTTTGTTCTTCCAATGTCTTACACACGCTTAAGGCATGATCATTTTTATAAATTGAATCGCTCACCTGCCTAAGTACTTTCAAATGGTGAAATGAAGGCAGCGTGAGCTGCAGGTCGCTTTTTAATTGGTATTTAATGTGCCACTTTAGAAATAAAGAAAGGCACTGACTTATGCAATCTATCCAGGATGAGCAAGGCTTCACTCTTCTGGTATGCTGGCAGTGTTTGCTCTTGGATAGTATCAAGACAAGGAGATTTACCAACTTTATTGGAAGCAATTTCTTTTTTATCACTAAAACAAATAGCAATTTGAGTGTTAAAACAAGACGATTTCTAAATGAACTTCTGGTGGAAGGTGATCTGGGCCTGTGAAGGTGCCTGGGAGGTAGGCTCGTAAATGTGCTTTGAAACACATCCTTTGCTTGTCACGCAATCATGAGCTCTTCCTCTCCAGCTTTCTGGATCATACTTTACAGTTAATTAACACCTCAAGGCAATATTTAGCACGAGCCCATTAAAGCATTAGAACATGGCAAATAATTATGAAGGATCTCGCGGGAACGAGCTTAGCAGAAGTGAGACACTTCAGGCCCTAAAACCTTATCTTACAAAACCATCAGGACAGTAAGCTAGCTCAGTGAGTTATGCACCCACTGCTGAGATTAATGTGCATCCTTCAACACGGATTTGATTTCCTTTTAAATGCCTACATGGCCATCTTCGCAGCTTCTCCACCTGAGGTCGATACATTAAGGGCCCCTGGATTGAGTAACAGTAACCTATATTGTTACATACTACATATTTGGGGAATTAGTCACGAAGCACCATATAAAAGTTAGAGGTTTTTTTGTGTTTTGTTAATAGTTTTTTATAGCGCGAACATGACCCTTGCGAGTATCAGAGCGCTTTACAAATTTACAGAGAGCAGTAATAACAATAATATCATATTCGAGCAGAAATGCAGGAGAGGGGAGTGCACATAAAAGGGAGGCTTTACAATGATCAGAGAGCAGGGGAGATAAACCAATAAAAACAAAATATCATAGTCCAGACAACTGCAAGTAGTAGGCAGTGTTGAGGAGAGGGAGGGGAATGTAAGTACTGATAAGTACTGATAAGTCGTATGAAGAATAGTTATTCCCTTCCTACAATGAGGTTGAGTTAACTCTTTAAACTGAACGGGAATGCATACATAAAAACAAATACAAATGACAAAGGCAAATAGATGCTCGGCTCTAATGGAAAACCATAAATGTTTATGTTTTTCAGGACCTTAAAATCTAGGAGATGAGAGACGAGTACCAGTTGGCCTTCTATCATTTAGCTCAGAAGGGTCAATAGCTTGTCATACAGGATGACAGGATCCCACCCGTGGAACCAAGAAACATTATTTGCATCTACAGAGATGCACATCCCTCTCTTTTCTGGCATGTTCTTCCGGCCTTATACAGACCAGAAGACATTTTAAATGTAGGGAAACAAGCCCTCTGCTATGCCAACCAGATTTTGGTTTTCTAGAATACCAACGTTGGACCACAGAGGACACCACTGCCCTGTAAAACTGCTGCCAGTGTGTAAGTGTCCTTTGCCATTGTAAAACAATAACATTTCTCTTTGCACCAGGGGTTCAATGTCATCCTTGAATGTCAAGCTGAGTCCAGGTAGAAAATGGTAACATTTTATAAGCATTCCAAATTTGGTATACACATTTCACCACTGTTAATCTTATTTAAATATATTCAAATACTATATTAGGATGCCATGGATTTGTGCAGATTTCACCCTGTCAATATATATTTAGTCAATTATAAAGCGCAGCCCGCCGCTCAGTGGCATTATAGGTGAGTCTGGCGGACACTCCAGATCTTAGGGGCCAAGACCCAGAAGGAGCTTCCAATGCTTTGTTCTTTGTCCTATCACAGAGCTGTAAGCAAGGAAAGCCAGCCTGGTCTGAGTGATCTAGTGGGACATAAGGTGTCTGAAGATTAAAAAAGAATCTTGGAGCCAGTGAGATGGTGGACATGGTGAACGAGACACAGAACCTTACAATGGATCTGTTCTTTCGCATAAAGCGTACAACAGGTGGCAGACACATGGTAAATGTATGTAACCAGGAACCGTTCTGCCACAGTCTGGATTGTCTGCGGTTTGTTCACATGGCTCTCTTGAATCCAAGCTAGATTGTGTTACCGCTGTCCACCTGGGAGAGAACCAAGGAGCTGCCACTGTGGCATGCGTACCCGAAGGGAAGAAGGGAGATTATTTTGCAAACTACAGAGTAGCTAAAAATAGGTGGACCACAGAATATGGAAATCAAAAGACAGCTCGTGATCAAAGCAAACCTCCAGATTTTTCACTTTACTTATCACTGTCTGCCTTAAAGTCAATAAATGCAGGAAAGACCCAGCCTATGTAAAGGGGAAGGAAGCAATATTTCTTATGTGAGTCATAGTAACAGCAACTTCTGAGACTCTTAGAAGAAACCATGTTAAGAAAGTATAACTTACAAAGCTCAGTTGTGTGTATTCAACCCAGGACTGCTGTTCTTAAGGAAGGTAAAGATCTCCCCGTATGCTGGACTTCATTCGTCCACACACAGGAGAGAGTAAGTGACCAACAGGACTATCACTGCCAGTTCTTTTTTACTGGGCATCTAGAACTCTTGCCAAGAAATGGGTGCAGAGAAACCACTTGGTTCTTGAAAAAATGTATATTTTATCCTTTTCCTACTTGCAGTTCATTGTGCGTACTTGAAATGGCGCTATTGGATGACCCTATCATGGGGCATTCATATGTGTGCTAGCCAGATGTCCCCATGGCTTGCTAACAGGATGAACATCCATGTAGCCTAACATAGAGACTTTACAATAATGGAAGAAATGGGGGCTTCCAAGTGGACATTACTACTCTAGCCGATCTCAGAAAAGATGGAAAGGGTAACGCAGAGGAGGGAGCGCTGTGTAAATGACTGACCCCTCCTGTCTGGTACATCCCAATCACACGCATAAAAAGCAGAACAAGATACAAGACTGAAGAAAGTATGTACTGGCGCTCAGCTAAACGGCAAGGTACATATACAAAGTTTGAGGGTGCTTGTAATTGAGAACAGTAAATGAGGAGGATCTAATGGATGTCTGGCAAAGCCAAATACGTTATTTATTGTAAACCATGTAAGGTCTCCACCACAGAGTCAGCCAAAATCCATTTTCCATTTCTTATTTCTATGATACATGAAAACATGATAACAGGAGACCAACCCCCCTGAAAACCGTACCATGGAGTGCCACAAAGGGATATTTCTCTTTAGCAATTATATCTAAATAGAAAAAAAAAGGCTGATATGATAAACACTTAATTTTACATCTTTCATTTAAGTCCTGCGTTCCCATTAACCTCCAGGTTTTTCAACAGGTTACGTTTTACCATTGAGCCAGCCTGTTCCCGTTCTAATACCCTGGCAGACATTGTTACGCATTACGTCCTTCATCCCTTTCTCGCGGCGTAAATTGGTGGCATTTTCACAACTAAGCAGCTCCTGGTTGATGCAAAATCTCTTTTAAAAAATTTAAAACTAGAGAGATGGCAAAATCTGTTTCTGCCATGAAGTATTTCCAGTGTTCTGACAGTGCACATACCTAGCAAATACAACATGGTCCTAACACTCATCTAAAGAGGCTGAGACACTGTATTCATGCACTGCCAGCACACAAGTCTATAGGAAAAAGGCTTGCCTGCAAAATGTCATTCAGGCTGTTTGTCTGTGAATGAAAAACAGACCTTATATGAGACACAGCACCTTCACTCTGCGACTCCTAATATACCTCCTGGATACTTCGCTTCACACCTCGGTGTCGACAAAATCAGCGGGCGTGGAAAACCAATGATAATAAAGTAAGGCACTTCGAGATTTCACACTAAAGGCTGCTTTGGTTCTCTGGTCAGTGTGCGACATAAGTGTTTTCTGCGGATAACTTAATTAGCAATTTGGAGGACTTCACATATGCAAAAGTGTTTTTGCAAAAGTGTGTTTCTAACAGCATCCAGAGAACCTTCTATATTATACCGACTCACCTGATATGAGTTGACTTCACACAAGCCAACAAAAAAAGACAAATCTTAAGTGTAATTTTTTAAGATGTCAAACCCTCAAAACAAGCAAACAACAGTTTGGTGAAGGTCTTGATGGCTCTGATTATAGGAGGTGCACTAAGCAGTGAGTCCTTCCACCAAGAAGTATTGCACTGGCTGAGAGGGTGTACAATGTTGGTTGTGGGGAGTGCAGAGCGGATCATTTTCCAGCGTAAACAGTTGTTTCTGCCTGGTGGCCCACTTGAAAGCCAAGCAGAAAAGCTTCAGCTATGTGGGGGCATGTTGTACCCCCCTCCTTTCCCACAGTAAGGAGGCTTATGCAGCCCCTTTCCTAATGGGGGATTTTTACTGTGGCGCATCCATTTTGCGACTGGTGTTGGAGAATCCCACTGGTGTCCCCTACAAACAGCACTCACACTTCAACCCGCATATATTCCTGATAAAATGTGGGTGCAGATTGATTGATCAGTATTTGTACCCTGTTGTCAGTGGGACAGCATTTGCAGGAGGACATGTACAGGCAAATAAGGCCACAACAAGTCACCCCCCCATGAGGTCAACAGCATACACTAGTACTGATAGGATATTTATGCCAGCGAAAGCCCTTATGATTAAATAGCAGAATGAGTGCTCTGATATGAGGGCCATAATGTTTTACTAAATGACCTACCATAACTCAGACATGTAACCAAAGAACTAGTACAATAACATAGAATGGGCTATCATGAACAGTAAACTGGTGGGCCGTATAAATTCATCTTTCCTAATATGAGCGTAGACTACTGTTTATACCCAGATCAAATTGAAGGCAATCTACCTCTAAGGGCATGGTACATTTTCAGCTAGGTCTGTATCCAAAAGTTAATCTAAAACTTCAAAAATGACAGGGCACCTTCATTGTGACATTCCTTGAAGTGCCTTACCCTCAAGGATGGACAAAGATTCTCAGTAGTAAGTTATTCCCTCTGGAACACACTTCACCTACGATACTTTCAAAACCTAACTTCTGACAAATGCTGAAGACATGGTTCAATGTGAAAACATCATTTTCCAAAATAGCTTGTGCAAAAAACACATTTCAAAAACATATTTTACAATAGCTCTGTTTTATTTAATTTGATTTTCATTTGGATTATATTTGTTCTATTTACATATCTATTCCAATTTAAACACACACACACACATATATATATATATATATATATATACATATATATATATATATATCACGCTCCAAGTATCACCCAGCTGCTGAACTCTTATTCGACGGGTGCTACTATCCGCCAGCGTGAGGGTGAAATCACGTAAAATATTACAGCTACCAATATATATATATATACCCCCCAACCTCTATCTCCAACTATATGTATCTATACATTTATATATGTATATAGCTATTCTTTTTTGTTTTTGGGTGAGTAAACAAACCCCCAAATCTCCAAAAGTCCTTTTTACATAAAAAAAAATAACCTACAACATAAACATGTGCACACCCTCATATGCATTTTTTTAAAATGTTTTTGGTTATGTTAATTGGGTGTGGAAGCTACCCACACCCCTTTAATTTACATATATACATTTCTTTTTATATTTGTTTTTGGGAACGTACCTTCCAAATCCCCTTTTGTTATATGTTTTAAATAGAACTCTCGCTCATATTTATATATAGATATATATATATAGATATAGATATATATATATTATATACTCATATTTGAATGTATATATACCCGTTTTCTTATATTTTATCTCTTTATTTTTGCATGTCCATTTACTATTCTAAAATATTTACACAATGCTTTTCAGTGAAACTTTATACATCTTACTTTTGCTTTTGAAGCTGTGTTGACAAATTACAAATAAATAATTTTAAGCAATTTGTTTTTGTTTTTTTGCCATTGAATACAATTACTAATTTGTCCTACGAAGTTGTGGTAATATAATGTTTTTTCAAAGTAATTTTTATTTGGAAAATTATGTTATCACCTGATATCCCCTGATTTTTCAAATTTTCGACTGTCAAGCACACACAAGAAAGAGAGTGTAATTGAAAGAACCAAAAACGTAAGTAAAGACAGAACTGGTGCGTCTTATCTGCGTTCCATACTTACATAGGCACGCACAAGGGGAGATATCACAACATGTCTGGTACAATAGAAAAACTATTTTACTGAGTGGGCTCAAAGGAAATTTGCATAATTGGTGGATCAAATAAAATGGAGATGAGGAAAATCGAATTAGGTGAGGCAAAACGTGCACTACAAACTATCCATCTTAAAATAAGAACATTATTATATCTAGTTAATTCAGAGCGGAGTGGAGGAGACTAAAGATCTATGAAAAAAATGTTTGTTCAAAGGTAAGAAAATATACTGTGGTGCACAACATTAAAGCACTACTTCCAAGGTCACCTTAAGCCCCTGGCCTGTGACAGGGATACTAACTAAACTGTTTTAAAATAAACAAACATTTCTATGCTGCCCTTTTGAGGCACAGCAGACCTGCATGCAAGGCAGAGAAAATGAAGTCTGGCCAAGAGGGGCACAAAGGTTATGAAAACTGTCCTCATGTCCTTAATTGCTACTGCAGGAAAGTAAATTGGAAAATGTACACAAAATAATGGCACCGAAGAGCAAATATACAGCAACAAAAAGGACTACCGCTGGGTAGAATTCATAATGGAGTGGACAGAGATCTGCTATTGATGAACATTTACAAAACAACGGGCGAGATGTACAAATCCCTTTAGAGGGGGTAGATCCTGCGATGCGCAAAATCACAGGGTTTGAGACCACAATTTTCTTTTTTTTGCAATGTAAAGAAAAATTCAGGGATGGATGTCTGCTGCGCCTTGCAGATCTCCATTCTCACATTCAAAGCCAATCACCGGGGGCTCTCTGATTGTGACCTGCAAAATAAATATTCATTAGACAGGTCGTTTTGTGGTCACTAGTGATGAGCCAATTCACGACCCAGCTTATTAGTACAGAGGTCGCATCTCAAACTGCACATCTTTCTCAAATCAGTGAGTGTGCAATTGCACATTCTGGTTTGCGGATCGGTGTGTGCACCTCTGGCCATATGTATCTAGCAAACACAAATAAATAGCAAGAGAGACACATTTAAATGGAACTGCACACGATTTGTCGCCCCTTTGCCATACCAGCTACATAAACATTTAAAGTGTTGTAAAATTTTCACAGATTGAATATTTCAAACTGAATACCAAAGTTCATAACATATTGTGGCAGCCATGTATCCCTGTTAACCCCTGATCATTCATAATTAGTTAGTGGACCCTCGGGGTCCGACTGGGGAACATCCGGCTCATTTATTGGTCTGTTTCTAATGAGGGCCTCAGATGGGTAAGAATTAACAACAGTTATTAGTGCATACACGAGACAAATCATAAATGTAAGTGTAGCCATTATCAGGGCTGTCAAAAGGTTGGGGGGGCTGTTTTGCCCAGGTCCTTCCTAGAAGGGCTCTGCACACCTACTGCTAGTTTATGTATATATCCGAAAAGCAGGCCTGGTCTGCTTTTGTGGTATACTCATGATGAGTCAGGTAATGCCGGGTACCACTATTCAGCAGCTTTACTGACACAGTCTTGAAATACGTCCAAAGGCAATGCTTTCCTTTTGAGCAAGGTGCTCATGCACCAGAGAGGGGCCCGCATTGCAATAAGGATCTCGGCCCCACATAGGCTTCCAACAGGTCTGAATATTATTAAAAATGCAGTCATTTTTATCACCCAACATAGTGTACCTCAACCTACGAACAGGCTCAAAGCTGTGACGGTAGCACAGAGCATGATTCACTTATGCAGTTTTGCATTGTACACGTGGACTCTCATTATGAAAATTATCTTAACCTTCAACCTTGACCCATCTGGTCTTTCTTCATTGACGAAGGCAGCGACTAAATGGAGAAAACTAAGGCAACAGAAATATCATGTAGAGCAGACAGTCGGAAGATTTGAAGTTAAAGACATTCGGTTTTTACCAAACACAAGGAACTTCAAGCCCAACAAGACACCAGGCCACATCAACATGCACAAGCTCAACACGACACCAGGTCACATTATCATGCACAGAGACTTAGAAGAGCACATTGACACATACTACATACAAGAACAACATTCAATGCTGCATACCCACAGGTGCATTGTGGGACAGCCAAGATGTATCATCACATGGTTGATATCATATTTAAGGATTCTACAAACAACATCTATGTGTGGTTCCTGCAGCCAATGGGTAGCGTCTGCCACCTTTATCACGTCCAGTTGCTACCGTGGGTTTGCAGCAAGATCTTCAGTTTGAGGACAGTGTGCAATTTTTGTTCTCTCCCTTCTGAAGCCACTCCTAGAACATTCAGCAATCTGATAAATGTCAGTTTCATAAAGAATTGCTTAGTAGGCGGAAGAACATAAAAGTTCACATAAGTTATATAAGCACATCTTTTTTTCAAATGAAATGAGGGGCTAGTGGTAGAATCCTTAAAAAGGACTATTGCATACCTGCCAACTTGAAGAACAATCTCACCATGTGAGGAGGAGGTTGGGCCTTGAAGGGGCAGGGCCTCGTGCCAAGAAGTACCTATGAGGCACTTTTGAACCTCACCCCCAAACCCCCTCCTCCCTAAAAAAACAAAAAGCTTGCTGAGGCTGGTGCCGATGTCCTGGGGTGATTTCACACCCCTTAATGGGCATCAGAAGTTCAAAGCCTGGGAAAACAAGCTGAAAAACCACTATTTACAGTGGTTTTCAGCTCATTTTCTCTGCCACCGTGTGATATCAGCTCCTCACCTGGAGACCGTGTGATGGGAGCCGATATCGTGTGTCACACGGTGGCACTGTCTGAGTTGGTAGGTGAGTTTATTGATTGATTTAAATACGTCTTTCTTAAAAGGATCTCTGCTTTTTACAAACATCCAAATACTGATTTGGCTTGGCTCCTCTTACGAATTCAGGGCTAAACCTCCCCATGTCTGGCAAAGCTTCACTGCGCTTTAGATCATCAGTTAACCCCAATTGCGCTGAAGGCACAGGCCTGCTGGAAATACTGCCTGATAATGTTGATTCAAAACAGGAGAAACATTACCTATTGCATGAGACGTTTCATACCTATTGCATGAGACGTTTCATATGTCTCTGATATATGAAGGCTTTTATAAATGTATTTAATGAAAGGGCCCACCCTTATTGTGCTCTTATTTGTATGGCTTATCACAAATATGCAAGTTTCATATGCTATATGCATGTCGATGGGTGTTTTTGCTGATTTCGAAGGTAGCTCTCCAACTTACTCATTTACAGAGAAAGACAAGCAGAGGCAGAGCCAATCGCATTGCTTTTCCAACCCAGTATTAACTTAAGAATGCTTGTGCAGCACAAGCACTGGCAAAGCTTAAACCATTGGGTGGTCATCTTGAAATTCATTTTTTTCTATTCTTTACTGTTTTAAGATGGCCATCTAATTATGTCACGTTGCATCTTGATGCAACGAGATAACTATCAGGAACGGTATAGCTCTAATAAACAATAGAAACAATAGAATTCTAAGATGCCTGTCACAATATATCATGGTGCATCTAGATGCAATACGATAGCCATCTTGGAACAGTATCACTATATTAAACAATTGAAGACTGGAATAACAAAATGGCCACCTAACGGTATTGGCTTTGCCATTGCTCGCTCTGTGAATGAACAAGAATAAATAAAGCTAATATCGACAGCGGTGACAACTGATGATCCGCAGCAATGAGCTATGGGCAGCCATGTTTGTTGTGTCTAGGATCCCAGGAGGACCCTAGATACAGAGTAAAGAGGGAGGGGCAGGAGGGTACCGGCAGCCACACCAACAGCAGGAGGATAAGAGCAAGTGTGAGGAACAGGGAAATGAGTCATAGTAGTGAGAAAAGAAAGTGAAAAGCAAGCCAAGGGAACGGTGAAAGGGGAACGGAAAGAGAAATGTTCATGTGCTCACATGAAGTACAAAAAGTCAAATGGCGTAGAAACACACTTTTCTAAAATTAGTTCCGTATTATCAGCAGCAGAAGGATACAACATGGTAAACCAACGGTGGGACAAACACAAAACTAAGGATGCAAGCCACCCAATGAGAAGAAGCAAGCTGAAAAAAGTATTGGATACAATTCTGTCTGTGAAAATCATCTAAACCTGTCTGTAGCAAGACTTAAAAAAAAGAGAACTAGAAGAGATCAGCTTCAACAAAATCATAACATTTTTATTTTTACATTGGTCATTTCAGACTTGCTTATGCAGTGGATATAGCTAAATAAAAGAACAAAGAAGTGATGGTGGAGGTGGATGGGAGGAATTTGGGAGGAAGGAGAGTGCAGCTGAAGAGGAGGGAGTTCTTTACGGACAATCAGAGAGGCATGAAGCAAGTGGGAAGTGATGGGGACAGATTCAAAGTTGGTGCTGATTGCTTCGGTCCTAAAGTGTACCAGTGACAAAATGTAGGGTTGAAGGTTTACAGACTACTGCTCTTACAATTTTCTAGAAAAATATCGATGGGTGCATAGAAAATGTTAAGACATATTTTGGAGTCACACTGATGAAAAACACATTATTGCTCGCACAGGTACACTTGCCTTATTTAAATCACAAATAAATAAATACATTACAACTGAGCCAGATGCAAGGTTGCTTGATTTTGATGCACATACTGATCTGAGGTGATAGTATTGAAACCATGAGAGCCATCAGGCCAGTGAAAGACTTACACCCAATGCGGCGCTGTTAGACCTGGCATCCTTGGCGTGGGTCTCCCTTCCATTTTTTGATGATGCCTCCAATGTTATTGATCTGTTTTTGCTGGTTTAGATGCTTTGGGCACTGTGCCACTGCTATTCAGTGCCACAGTGCAAGTGCTCCCTATGATTAATTGTGTTATGCATTAGTGACTCCATGATTGGATGATTGGTTTACTTGTCAGTCCCTAGTACAGTGCACTGCGTGTGCCCAGGGCTTGTAAATCAAATGCTGCTGGTGGGCTTGCAGCACTGGTTGTGCCACCCACCGGAGCAGCTTGTAAAGTGTGTCTCAGGCCTGCCATTGCAGAGCCTGTGGGCTGTCTGGTACTGCCATGTTGACTGGGCAAGTGTACCCACTTGCCAGTCCCTAAACCTTCCCTTTTCTGCATATTAGTCACCCCTATGGTAGGCCCAAGGGCAGGGTGCATTGTAAGTATAAGGTAGGACATGCCCTGGTGTGTGTGGCATGTCCTAATAGTGAATTACAGCCATTTTCGTTTTTCACTATTGCAAGGCTACCTGTTCCCCATAGGCCAGACTGGGCAGTTTGATTATTACACCTTATAATCCTAACTGACCCAGGGAACATGGTAGAAAAACGAATTTAGTATGCCTGAACTCAGGATGATAAAATACATCTTTTAGTGAAGTTGGTTTTAACATTCTGTGTTTGAAAATACCACTTTTAGAAAGTGGGTATTTTCTTGCCTAACTATCCAAGCCTGTCTCTGCTAGGTTGTGTATTCCTTGTCTGGGTTTGTGAGTGACAGGGGCTGGGGGACTCCAGGAGACAGGGTGAGTCAGCACAGGGCTGAATAGAGAGATCTGCATCCAGAGTGGAGGGAGGAGTTGCACCTGGGTCTGAATAGGGCTGTGCCTGCCTTCCACAATGCTGGCTCCACCTCCTGCCGGGCGGCTGAGCACTCTGCCCCACATTCTGAAAGGAAAGAATGAGTCCTGTAAACAAAGTGCTCCAGGACTCACCAGAACTGGTTTTGGACTAGGCAAAGGCCTCTCTGCCTTCAGAGAACAAAGAGAAAAGGTGTATAAAAAGGGGACCCAGATCCCTAGGAAATTAGATCACTTTTGGGAAACAAGAAGAAACCTTTGCTGAGGAGCGGAACCAAGAAGAAACTGAGGAGAAGACTATCCCTAAGCTAGAGGGATCTGCCTGCAGTGGTTGCCTGACTGCCAAAGAAAGGAGAAGGGAACTTTGTGTGTACTTTCATCAACTTGTGAAGGATCTCCAAGGGCTTGATTTCAGAGCTTGCCTCCTGTTGAAGTCTCAGGGACAACAGACTTCACCCACCAGCTCCCCCTGTATTCCCTTGCTGGGAATTTGGACCTTCTGACACACTTGCGTGTCTCTGGGAGCTGGAAGCGCAACTCAACACGAAGAAGCGTGTCGCCGCAGCCGCTGATTCTCGCATCGCCGGAGAAGAGTGTCGACGTCGCATCAGATGCCGGCGCATCCCCGAAGAAGCGCACCGTTGACACCCTCGCATCCTTCGAAGCGCCTCGCAGCACCGGAGAAAAGTGTCGCCGTCGCATCTGACGCCGTCGCATCCCAGGGGCAGAGCATCGACCTCGCATCAGACGCCGATGCATCGCAACACGAGGTGCGCCCCGCATCCCAGGAGAAGATCGTCGACCTCGCATCAGACGCCGTCGCATCGCCAGGGAAGCGGTTCGCAGGGCCTGTCGCGGCTCCAAAGACTCATCGAAATCGCCGCACGGCCGCCGGGCGTGCATGCATCACCTCTTCGTTGTCGCAACCTCAAGAAGATGCCACTTTGTTTCTTTTGCACCAGATCTTCAACGCATCACCGTCCTTGCGTGTAAGGGACTACCGCATCACCTTCCCTGCAACACTTTTCGTTGCCCTGCGTTACGCATCTTAAGGTACATTGAACTCAAAGTGTCACATTTCCATTTTAAGAGACTCAAGCTAATTCTACCATCTTTAAAGTACAGTATTGTGGATTATTTTTGTCGTTTATGATCTTGTGGTAAATCTATATAAAAGATACTTATTTTTATAATACAACCTGTGTGGTGTCCATTTGTAGTGTTGTCACTGGATTACTGTATGTGTTCACAAATGCTTTACACACTGCCTCTGAACTAAGCCTGTCTGCTCGTGCCAAGCTACCAAGAGGGTGAGCAGGGGTTATTTCAGGAGTGTACCCCCTTACCCTGACTAGAAGCAAGGGTCCCTATTTGGTTAAAGGTACCTACCTCTGCCAACTAGAGACCCCCAGTTCTAACAGGCGCCCCCGGCTAGTTGGAGTGGTTCTGGGGTCTGTGCTTCATCCATGTTTGATTTAGAGTTCCAAGCAATCTGAGACCCAAGATAAATCCTGCTCCACTTTAAATTATTAATCATGCTTCACATTATTCTAATCAATTCACTAGCACTTGAAAGATCCAACAATGGAGGATCCTGCCTTTGAGGTGTTATCAGCCAGGCGCAGAGCAGATATTGATTAGTACACACTGTTTGCATCCCCTCTACTACAATGGTTGCACTGATATGATTTAACCATGGAGTAATTTGTGTGTTTGCCTTTTCATAGCCTGTGGAGCCCCCTCACTATCTCTCGTTATGAATGATATGGTATAATCTGTAAATGTAAATCCGTATTTGTAAAGCGCGAACTACTCACCCTTACGGGTCTCAAGGCGCTGGGGGCCGTCGTGGAAATTAAGTGAGCTATTGCCCAGAGTCACATGGTGCTGAGCTGAGCTGCCGCCGGGGATCGAACCGTGAGCCCTGTGCCCCGAAGTCAGCTGCCCTGGCCGCTGCACCACACCTCTGAACAACAGAGCTTTGTTGTGTAGAACTATGAGTGAAACTATTGCTCAATACAACTGCTATGAACAGGAACAACATATAGTCAATGCATTATTCTCATGCCTGGTAAGTGAAGAGACCTGTATTCAATATAAATTGCTTTGTGAATAGAGAGCAGGACGTACATGTAAGTTTTACAAATGGGATTGTACATATGCGCTCCACTGTTGATTTCCTTATAAATCCAGTGTTTTTGTTATTGGATGTTCATGGAGTAGTGTTTTATTTCCCATTCCTTTTCTCCTTGCCTTTCTTTCATGCAATGAAGACTCATTCAATTTGATTCGCCATCAGTAGAATTCTAATATTCATTGTTGTTTTTTACGATCTAGTCCAATGTAATATGTGCACATCGAATATGGCTCATTACATTGCGATGTATTACATTGCGTGCTTTTACAACGCGGTCGTTACAACGACCGCGTTGTTAGTACGCGATGCATTTACATCGCAAGTCGTTACAACGACTTGCACTAGGGGACGCGCTGGACTTAGGAATATTATTTTATTACTATTCCTACTCCAGTTTGCGCAACAGTAGGGAAGGTGTTGGAATTCATTTCCAATACCTCAGCGCCCCCTAGTGCAAGTCGTTGTAATGACTTGCGATGTAAATGCATCGCGTACTAACAACGCGGTCGTTGTAAAGACCGCGTTGTAATGGTAGCGCAATGTAATGACAGCGTTGTAAACGCTGTTTCCCGGTCACATCCAATCAGAGTTGGTAAGCTTTTAAAAGCTGATCCTCTGTACCAAGCTGGAATATTATTATCTATAAGACTCACTGCAGCATCTAACTAGTCTCTCTGCCACTCCTTTGTTTTTTTGTAGCACAGTAGGAAAGTCTATTAAAGAATATTAATGTATTGTCTGTTTTCTCCATTTTGTTAATTCTTAAAGTACTTCTCAGAACTTTTTGTAAGGGTAACCTTCAGTTCGAGTCTTTGTGGAAGTGACTCCAGTCATGTAAACGCAAGGATTTTTAATAATTGTTTTAGGGATAAATTTGAGCTAAGAAATCAAAACTTCTATGAGCCTACTACAAGGAACCAAGATGTGAAAATACAAAATATTGAAACCAATGACATAAAAATAAAGAAAATTAAATTGAAAGACCAGTGAGATTAGCAGGGCATATTTAAGGGAACGGGGCAGGAATGGTCTGCATAGTGTATCGGAGCAAGTGAAGAAAGTTTGCCAAATGAAACAGTTATTTCTAGTAGAAAACCATTAGTCAAAGATTTCCTGGTGCCCCGGACCAAAGCCTCATTAGCTTCCTCCGCACATTTGTACATTCTTGGTAATCAGACCTGGCAGTTCACAGTAATTGGTTGTCCTGAAGTACCACAATCTTACTCAGATATAACCCTCTGTCCAGGATAAAATGTTTGTGAGGACTACAAGTGAAATGATGATAGGCATTGGTGGCCTTCTTTCCTTCTTTGTCAGCATCCTTTTGGCCTAAAAAACCCTCTGAACCACACATAATCGTCCTGTTGTTTCCAGTGACATAGTATGCCAACTTCTTTTAAATTTCTTACTCCCGAGGGGCAGTCCCAGATGCCGCCCACCTAAGACGTGTCTCTCGATCCTCCGCTCGCCCACTGCAGTAAAGGTGTGTAAGCTTGGCAGAGCGGGGCTGGGAACCGCAGTGGAAGCCTGAATGATCTCCTGTAAGACACTGATGAGTGGCTTCAGGTCTGGTGGCAGCCCTGAGAGATGCTGGGATCAGGTTTGTGGCTCGCTCCCCAGCTGTGCTGAAGCAAAATGGCAGCCACAACTTAGGAGATGGTGAGCAGCATGCACCCCTGAGTGGTAAGTAGCTCGAACAAGGGGTCGGCTGCTCCTGGATGGATGCTTGCGGGAGGATGCTGGCTGAGAGGTTGCCCTGCTCCCGAAGGGGTGTTACCATGCTTCCGAGGACCCTGAGCTGGTGTCTGCCCTGGGAGTGAATGAGGCCTGAACCGACCGAGGGAGCAGCTGATGGGGCCTCATCAGAAAGTGATGAGATCTGGGTCTGTCTAGTGAAGCCCCTCATATAGGATCAGACTACTCCCAGCACCACAGAGCTGCCTTCGTCCACCTCAGTTGCACTACTTGGCTGGCCTTGGTGATACTTACTAACCATCTGAGAAAAGATAGTCCTACTGATGCCTGCACCTGTGGGCCTATGTGAAGCACTGTGTCACCTTGTTTGTGGCAATAGATGCTATTGCAGTTAATACCATATTGGTACTTTTAATGTCAAATTATTCAGCATGTGGCTAGGTCCAAACTGAGGAGGCAGGTGGATGAAAAATGATAAATTGAGATGCGGCCCGAGCAACTGCCATTGGCTGATATTAAATCAAGCATTCCACCCATCACTTTGTTTTTGATGCCTTTATACATAAGTTTTGGCAAACAATGTTTGCCGATAATCTCAATGCAGGTTGGGGCGGAGGGATGTGGGGAGTTGAGGGAGAGAGATTCTGACTAATTTTGTTACTCATTATTTTGTACATGCCTAAACTGCTGTTGGGCCCATAATCCAATTATTGTCTACATTTGTATGATTGGACACGAGATTTGTTATCCTACTTCTGTTCCGAAGTGAAACCATTAAGGGTGGTGGGCTGCAAATTAACTGCCATTCTGTTGATCCTATTAGCTTTTTAACAATTTTGTTGGATACCACTTCTGATCTTTTTAATGTTTGTCTTTTGTCTTGTCTAAATCACAGTTCTATTTTAAGTTCTTTTAAGTTCCATGTCCTTTTATTTCAAGTTGATAACTAGATCCGTCACTTTTACACAGCACTGAGCAGTCCCCCCTTAAATGGATTGTTCTGCAGCCAATAGATGTCTTAGGGCTGCTCTTTCTAGATGGCCTAGATATAAAGTTAAGATTATTTAGTTCAAAGCAGATTATAAATCAGCTCAAAAAAGAGAAGGGTTATTATCAAATCAGCTTCCTGGATCCATATGAAACTGGCTAGCAGACGTTCTGATTCTTTTGGAACGGGGTTAATTCTTCCTTCTTTGGCGAGGTGTCCAGAACTTTCCTAACTTCCTACGTCTCAGCTGAACCATGAGTTACTCCCTGTAAGCTTATTTATGATAACATTGGCGGCTCCAAATCTCCATTTTCTCCTTTGATCTTAAACATTAGCACTTGTTTTAGCTTTGGTTATGAGGATGTGGTAGCCACCATTTGAGAAGGTACATCTGGTAAAGCTCCTGGACCAGATGGTGTTCCTATGGATTTGCTTAAATCTAACAGAGTTCTGGGCCCCCCTTTTGAACGTCATCTTGAACTCTGCTAGTCCCTTGAGATTACCATGTTCCTGGACTAATTCAATTATTGTACCCATTTCCAAGAAGGTCAATTGTAGCGATCCAAAATGCCATAGGCCCACCTCATCAATTGATTCTGCTGTTAAAGTAACTGGGAGAGTAATCTTGAAAAAAACATTTTGGGGTCCTCTGATAATATTCTTGATGACATCCAATATGAATTTAGGGAGAGCCTGGGGACCATGGAGCACAGCCTCAATCTCAATCATCAGTAAGTATATGTGTTAAAATGAGCCTCCATTCATTTAGCTTTCATGGATTTGAACAGTTCTTTCCATCGTGTCACCAGATCAAAAACTCAATGAGAAGAAGATCAATAGATCTTCTTTTTAATGGGTCTTGGGGTATCCCTTATGAAGTTTCTCCACTATTTACACATCAATTTATCTGCTACTGTTAGATTTGGAGATCATGGGGGAACGCTCTGAATCTTTCAAATTAAATAGGGGTTGGCAGGATTATGTTTTGGCCCCAATGTTATTCATTTTGTACATCAATAATCGTAATTCTTACAATACTCAAAGGAACAAGATATGCCTCATATCGGCCAAAAGGCTATCCCGGTGCTTCTTTATGCAAATTATGCTGTTTTACTTTCGCTCACTGCTATCGGCTTGAAAAAACTTGTAGACGCCTCTCTCACCTTTACAGATAACTAATCTTTCTACTTTCACTCACTAACTACTTGAAAAAACTTGTAGATGCCTTTGTGAACTTTACAGATAACTAATCTTCCTAAAACACGTGATGAGCTATGGGATAAAAACAGCTACGACCAGACCACAGTGTGTGAAAAACAAAATAATTGAGAGAGTTTATCACTTCTCTTACCTTGGGGTTACATTTGATTCCTCTAGTACCTGGCCTCCTAGACCCTGAAATCAGATGTATGAAATTTGCCCAAACTGTAAGGGCTGTTTTAAATTTTGCCTCTAAACTGAGATATTTGAAACCTCTTGCCCGGATGTTAGAGATGTAAAAAATGGAATGCGCCTCTATTTTTGCCATGGAACCAGTATTTGGGGTCATCAATGCAGTGCCAAATTTCAAGAAGGAAACCACTTCTGCCATAGGTTATTGGGTTTTCCCCTTAATACATCTCACTTTTTTGTCATGATGAGATCAGTCTGCCATATGTTAAGGATCTTATTCTGTTGGCTCCCTTATTATTATGGTTGTATTATTACTGATTGCCTTACCTTTCCTGATGCACTTAGAAATCATTGGCTGAAATGTATTAAATCTTCTTTCAGCAACCTTGGCAGATTATCTCTGTTCTCTAACCCTGAGAACATCATTAAATTAGTCAAAATCGAGTTAGGCAGCATTTTGGTTTTAAGTTATATCAGCTCACACAAGGCTTCTGAGCGTCTTAAATCTTAAATTCATGTGTACAATTTGTTACAGAACTCTTGTGGCATGGAGTTATACTTATTAGATGTTATTAACCCCTGGGAGAAATGTCTTCTTTGTTGCTTTAAGTTGGGCTCAACTCACTGCCCCCTTTCTTGTTCCAGATTCGATCCTATATGTTGTTGTCCCGGTGATGAGGCGTCATCCCAATCACTTTTCCATTTTACCTTTTCTGTAAGTTGTATCAATCTTTTTGAGATTTTTAATTCTGTAGCTTAAAGGATGTGGTTTTATCTTGTGCAGGCCCACTGTAATGCATTTACAGAGGCTGTCTGAGATTTGAATGTTTGTTATGTGACAGGGTATTTTTCTGAAATGGGTGGTTAGGTAGCTTAACTCGTTGTTGTTTTAATGTACTGTCTTCGATGCTGCTAATTATAGTATTTTAAAATGTGCTTGCTATATTGTAATGCTTACTGATGTGACTGTTTGTGCTTTCACGGCATTTGATCCATTAATTGACTGGTGTGAGATAGTTTAAATGACTTTTCACACGTGTCCTAGGCTGTACTACATTTTGTGGTTAGCATGATGCATCCTAATTAATGTCCTTAACACTTCTTATTGACAATCAACTCATTAGTTATGTGCAGCACTTTTAGCTAAAGCTCAGACAATAGATGCAAACTGAAGAGACAGCCCTTGAGATGCAACTGAATTCCTATCTTGTGGAAGGGATCCAGATGCTTTCACGGTTATCTGTCAGAATACCCAACACATCCTCTGACAGCAATCTCATCTTGTGTTTCTCATTGCAAGAGGAAATTTGCGATATTTCAGGCCCTACATCTTTACATCCTACACCAACATGCCAGCTGTTTTAGCCGAACCTATGGGAGCCAACAAATATTATATATTATATTGGACGTTTTACAGGTTCACCGACAGGTGAGGTTATTACTGGCAAAATTATAATTCTTTGAAGGATCATCTGGGTGCAAAACCGTTGAGCTCCAGCATTTATTTGTTAAGTCTTCAATTGGGGGGATTTCTAGCCTTTGCAGGCACAGGGTGTGTAATCTGAAAGTGCAAAGTTATATGTTTTAATAATATTCTTATTTCAAGGTTTCACCTATCCCTTAAAACCCTTCACTGGACCATTCAAGTTCCTCTTTCCGAACTGCTTTTGTCCATTGTTATTCATGCCAATATGATTAAAAATCTACTAATAGCACATTGTTCTGTTTCCTGGAGACCACCAATGCTATGCAGTCTGTGTAAGGGACTGACACTGTTCTTACTGTTGGATAACTGAGGGAAGTTCTTATTGTGACATCATTGTTGCTGAAACTTGAAGCCACTTTGACACCGTCAACCATCACATTCACCTCAAAGCTCTCTCCAAGTGGCCGTTCTGGGTACAGCTTTTAATTGGACTTCTACTTTCTCTCTCCCATGTGATGATATTCCCCAGTATTCTTCTCTTTGCTGCCTTATCTTTTCTTACTAACTGCTTTGGATTTGAGTTTTGTATCACTTATGTAAACTATGCCTAAGGCCTCTTCCACCAGAATTTAAGTTTGGTAGTCACTGCCCAAGGGATTTCTCTTTGGATGCCAATCACCCTCTGCTGTATGAGTACTATGTTCCTTACATATATGTCTATGAAGACGTCCCTAGCGTTGGTGTTCATGGAATACAATCTAGATAGTAAATTTTACAATAACTTTGTGTACCCAGGTGAGAGCGGTCTTAACATGCTTTATGTGTCCTCAAACTACTTCCCAATCTTCTGTGTGAACTTCCCACTAAGGTATTTAATGTGTTTGTGTTCACCTGCTTGATCATGGTACACACTTTGTCCCTAGCATGTACTGACTATGACCTCCCATGGGCTCAAAATGCAACAGTGCTGCTTCTTTCAGGGCTCAACCACAGGGAGTGAGTTTTGGAAGGCTTTAAGAATTTGAGCTGATCTCGAGTGGCCCAGAAACCACTCTTTACAGCAATGTGTGTCTCGTACAAAGCTTTGGCATTCATTGTATGTGTTTTTCTTACGCACTGAATTTCAGCTTGTTTTCATATTCAGTCACTCAGGTCTGTTCTGCTTTTTCTGCTTTCAGTTGCTCAGAATCTGAGGGTGAGGATTGATGTCCCCATCTTTTCATATTTGTGTACTGAATTCCATTCAGATCTGTAATTTCCTTTGTGATTTTTTTGTTCTTAGCGCCCTGGTGCGTGGAGATAATATTTGGACTTTCTAAATATGTTTCCAAATATAGAAACAGAGAGAAGTACATTTTTTAGGGATGACAGATCCAACTTTAAATAATTGAGATTTGACCAGACATCATAAAATATATTCAGCAACAATATTGACCACTCCAATATGGCAGCAATGTGGACACCTCTGCTTTAGACCTCCGTGCACGAATGAGGTTGTAGCTATAGGATGGCCAGCACCCGCGCCAAACTCCTCCAAATGCAGGAGTCGCAGTTACCTGGGAATAGGTTAATCAACCTGCTTGGTCACATGGAGTAGTAAGTAATTGATGGCAATATCTACCATTGTGCCCTAAATGCTGGCCATAAGAATGCTCAGCTGAGCAGCACAGGCGAATGCTGCGACTGACCAGTTATAATTACCCTTTTACAGAGTGTAATACTGGCATCCAAGTGACCCACTTGTGCCTAAGGATCAATAAAACACAGATGAAAATGTACGTAAAGCAATTCGAAACAAATCATGATTGTGTAACAACATTTATAAAACTTAAGATGAAAGTACACCGGGGTCCGTCTAACTCTACACATACTAGACGGAGGAGGCTTTACCAACGGAGAACTCCTGCATGGAATGTTTTTTGTCACATGACTGCTAATAATGATACAGGAACACACAGGCTATGGTTCAGGTTAGATAGAAGTGAAAAACTGCGTTATTCACAAATAGGCACGAAAATATGTGCTATTATTGTATTTTTAATGGGTCCCATCTCCACAGATCGATCAGGAATATGAAAAAGTCCTAAAATAAGATGGAAATGGTTCCCTGAATATGAGAGTGGTAATGGTTGGGTGTGTGTGCATGGCATGAAAGGTGTCCACACCCCAAATTGAATTCTAACCCTGTAATCTAGTATTATAGAGGGATCTTGTTGGCCCTGAAGTAATTCGGATAACTGAATAACCGAATGAAACATGTTGAGTGTATAGATGCAGGGGCTCAATATATACTCCATGGCATCACACTTGTTTTTAAAATCTGCAGAATATAAAACAGAGGGGATTTCCTATAGGCAATTTTAACTAAACCTTTAAATTTCCTTACTAAACAGTGGGTGAAAAGTACCTATAACATCAAAGGGCTCCCTCCAAATGTGGGGTTGAGCCCACCTGATGTTAACAATCACATCGGGTGTGAGCCCGATGATGAAGCATGCCCCATGAACAGAGTGTGGGTGAGGGCTCATAAAAACAAAGGTTGTTTTTCTCCTCAGACTGGATCTGGTAATGGGTAGAAGGAATTCACTATATGAATGTGTTGTGGGTGAAACCTCTCACGTTGGTATTTGTCTTTTCTTCTTCGCCATAGTCTATCTCCTCTTTGCAGCACCAAGAATCCTTCTTTGAAATCAGAGTACTTCACATTTAAAATCCAACAAATTCAATTGAAATGCAACATACCTTCTATCATTAGACTATCAGAAGGTTCTATAGGGTGAATAGTGGAAAACTCTACCTGAGAAGGGTGAAAACACCCCCTTCAATGATGATTGAAGAGCTGTGGTTCCAAATTTTAAAGGTCGTAAAAGAAGAACTGTGCTTGGATCTAACCTTGTTAATAGGGCAACTACCACTGTTATTTAATAATGAAAAATTTGAATTAATATGCATATCCTTAAAATACCTAAAATGTGAGACTGATAAGTAATGTGTTAAAAATGGAAGAATTTAGAGGTACCTGTGAGTGGGTACTCTGCTGGTGGATAACCTACCTTATAGTGTGTATATTTTAGCTAGTAATACAATGGCAAGAAAGGGGGAGGATGAAGTTTTAAATGAGAGAATAAGAAAATACTTCACATTGACCACTTGCAGCTCCAAAAATCTGAGGCCTGCCTCTCCTAGCCTTTTGGCTGTTTCTACGCTGCCACACACTCCATCTAAGTTCTGTCCCTTTATTCTTCTAGCCCTCAAACTGTGAAATACTTTGCCTGTCTGTATCAGCATCTCCTGCGTCAAAATGACTATGACTACCCTTACATAAAACAAAGAGACCCAGGTGGGTTTTGCTGGTTGTAAAAGTGAATGGTTCGTAACTACAACAGAACATTCTATTACATTTTAAATACTCGCATTCACACAAAAAAAAAAAGAAAAGAGCCCCTCCCTAGGCCCTTTGCTCAATGTACCTTTGCCTCTCACCGATTCACAGAAAAGTCACGAAGAAACGTAAAGATCCTGTGCTAACCCTAGCTTTTCCGCTGGCTTAGATATTGTTTTGTTATGGCCACTAGAGGTGGGCTATTGTTTACATGTGTTTTCCTTCAATATATACAGTGCTTAATTTGAGCCAGTGGCTTCCGGTGCTCTTCACCCACACTTAATTGTGGGCACGGGCACTTAATTGTCGACACCAGCACTTATGACAGCTGCCACTTGGTGGCGCTGTGTGTATAATTTAAAGATGAGCAGAACAGCAATTGTTTATTAATTCAGTATGCAATAAAAACAACTAATACCTGCCGCCCAAGCTATTTTTATAGCTTTGGGGGCCTGGAATAGGCTGAATTGTCACACTTGTAGTAGTGTGCTGGTTAGTAGTTGTGGAAGTTCTGTCATTTGTAACGCTGGTATTGGCAATGGGTGGTGCAAGCTGCAGAAGTCTACTGACTAGAGCCCTGGCACTTATTTTTTTACAAACTAAGCACTGAATAGATCGCACTATATCCTTCGCATCGTGCTGTGCTGTGGATTAAAACACTACATGAATTAAACAGGTACAAATACAAACAGCAATGCAACAGGCCACACTGATTGTGTGTAAGCAGCCCTAATACTGCAGTTCTTAACGTACGGTCGGTGAAACCTACTGGGAGGGTTCACTCCGGTTTAGAAAATGTTATTACATTAGCAGATTAATAAAGTGTATATGAAAAAAACAAAATGTAAAATTTCAAAATGCTCTGTAAATTTGAAGGAATTTGAAATTGGAGGCTAAAAATTAAGGGCCTGATTTAGACTTTGGTGGACAGGTTACAACGTCACAAATGTGACACATATCCCGTCTGCTGTATTACAAATAGAATAGGCTATAATGCACTTGTATCCGTCATGTTTGTGTCTAAATGAGGCTCTACGTTGATAGCCCTAGCTTGATTTGTGAGACCAGCCCAAATATAGCAAACAAAATATATATTTATAGACAATTGGTGGTCTCAACTGAAACATTGGTATGCTGCGACAAAAAGAGAACATGCATTATAAATAAAGTCTAATTTCGAAAGCTCTAACATTCCCAACAAAACTGAAATTTTGTTGTTTGCATTTTTTTTGTTTGTGCATTAAAAATAAAATAGTTCAAAATATGTGTATTTGTTCGATGTGTACTTGTTTCTGTATTTGTGTGCATTGTGTTGAGGTTCAAATAACAAATGGCTTAGCCCAGTTTCTGGTTCAGTGGAGATTCACAGACGTCAAAAGGTTCAGCCAATGTCAACATGCAAAGCTGGCTGTGCCTGATGTGCAAATCAGCATGCTGAGTACTGTGGATAGTCACATTCTGGATGCAGTACTTGGCATGATATGCTATGTGCAAATTGAGGATATAGCAAGTGTCAGTAGCACACATTCTTTGTGCAGAATGAGAGCTAAACACATCTAGAGAGACAGAGGAATGTATACATTTCTAAGTGACATGTATGCATGTGGAAACTATATAGCACTAACTAGCCAAAAGCTAGGGGAGTCTGTACAGGGTCAAAAGCAAGGGAGCAGTCAGTGAGTGATTTACAGAAGCTGGGTTCTGAGAATGGAAGTGGACTGTACTTCTTCTTGTTGTAGTGTTCTTTAAAGAGAAGAGCCCTCCTTCAGCTCTTTCTTTAACTAGAGTAGGGTTTGTACAGTTTTGATGGATAATGGAATGCACTTTCGGATCCCCGATGCATGATTGAAGAAAGCCAATTGCCTAGTTTTTCTTATTTTCTTATTTCTTGCACTCATCTGTTTCAAGTCTGATGTTGTCATGGTTGTGGATGTGCGGAAAGCCAACAGAAGCCGTAAGCTTATCATCCGGATAGGGAGGGGCGCCAGTGGTGATATATTAGTAGATGGTGTATCTGGCTTTGAAAGGGTGCAGGCTGGCACTAAGAGCTAGTGAAGTCCCATCTGGATAAGGCACTATGGTATCACTGCTCTGTCTTTCCAGGGTTATGCAGATGTCGTTACGTTGCCTTGTGACCAAGCAGGGCACTGTGCTAAACGGAATGCCAATGTTGCAGGTTCAATATCAGCTCAACTTTTAGTTGGACAGTATCCTCACTACATGCAGCACCGATGGCCCCTTCCCATGTGCAGAAAGAGCATGTGAGGCCATTGTGGGTGCAGTGGTATAAGCTCTGAACTCCCTTTTGATCTCCACCATATGATGGGGCTGCACTGTACTTGCAGTTAACCTCACCTCATCATTACAAATGAAGACTTGTTAAAGATGTCCTACTAATCAAGTGAATAGTCAGTGACAGCAAACTTCTGTGTGGTTGTCACCCACATACATTCGCATGGCAACCACTAATAAAGACAAGGCTAGTGAAACATTGATTTCTTTTCTTTTAGTGCTAGCGCTTTGAATTTATCGCTGTATATGGTAGAATGGAAATTGAGCCGAGGAAGTTCTATCCTCACTTCTGACATTTTCGAGGTAAAATGTATTGAACTGTAGCTCGCAGGTGTTGAACTACAACAACACCTCCTATAGGCAAACATCATACATTTTTGCTACCTCCAGAAAACCAGGATACGGTTGTCCTTTTAAAATGCCTTGCTGCCTGGGTAAACTTTAGTTAAATCTGAAGCAAAGTAAATAGAAAGATTAGGCAGCTATATTCTGAGAAGTAAAATTTAATTTAACATATTTGCAAAGATTCAAAAATCTTCAGATCACGCGGTGTGGTATTGTTTACTCTGATGACAAATTTGTTTTTCCTACCTGTGCTTGACAGTTTTGGTCAATGGTCTCCAACTATTTCTATAGCGAGAGCTACTTCTCACCAACGAAAATTGTCCTGAGCTACTGTCTACAGTGTGGGTTAGATAAGGCTACACAAAGGCCAAGCAGCTTAATCTCTGCACATGTAGCACTCCAGACCTGGTCTAGTGAGTTTGCAGCATTAATGCGACAAGAGCTGGGTCAAGAAAGCTTTACCTATGAGTTCTTCAAGTACCAGTTTCGCTCATCTTGTTTATGAATCACCTCTGATAACCGAGTGTCTAGTTGGAGCTTGTGGTCCAGTGCTTAATTTGTAAAATATGAAGTGCAGGTGCTCAATTTTTTTTAGGAGGCCACACCCACTTCCCTCAGCTCCACCCACTTCCACCAGTGGCTCCACCCACTTACTCTAGTTGCTCCACCCTAGTGCTTAATTTCTAAAAAAAATAAGTGCCAGGGCCCTTTTCGGGAGATCACGACAGCCAGCACCACTCATTGCCCCTGCCAGCGCTGCCAGTGACAGTACCAACACAACTACATACCATCTCAGTTCTAAAAGTGATACAATTCGGACTATTTTAATGTATTTTGACTTATTAAACACAGTTGTTGTGCTCTTGTGGGCAATATTTTACAGGCATGGTTGGGATTTTAATTTTAAGGTAAATAAAAATTAAGAAAAAAGACAAAGAAAAAAAAACATCTGAGGAAATCATCCAAAACTGGCGTTTTCCCTTTTGTAACATACACTTTAAAAAAAAAAAAATACAAAAATAATACAATTCAAATCTGTTTTAGACTGTCTCATCTATCCATAAATGATTAGTAACGCAAATAAAGACAGAACAGACTTGTTAAAAAGGTGATACAGAGGACTGTAAACAAGTTTGTATTGAACCTTCCAGAATTACAAATTAAGATCAAGTAAAGGAATATTTATTTCACTGAGTAAGGGGCAGCGCTGGCCTCAGAAATAGCAAAAGAGGGACGGAATAGGGAGAAAGAAGAGGGGAGAGATAATTGGAAAAGGACAACCAAGAATAGAGCACCTGCAAGAGCGAGAAATATGAACAGAAGAGGAGCAAGGTGCAGAAAGAGGAATGAGGGAAATTAAGCTACCTTGTCACTGGGCGGCGCCGACAGGCCCCAGAAATCCTTGAGGCCCCTGCACTTAATATTTTACAAGATAAGCATTGAGCACAATGCACCTCAATCGTATCCAGCAGCAAAACATGGCACCCACGCACAGCTCCTCTGCTAATGCACCTCAACAGTAAACTCGCTTTACTCTGGTAACGGAAGCATAGAACTCCCACAGTTAATGCAGGGCTGAATAGAACTGTAAAGAAACATAACAACGATGTGAAAACCACCACAAATACAACCCACCCAGTATGGCAGCATTATACTTTATTAATCTAATGAAAAACATCCCATTCCACCTGGGCCTCCTAGCGTTAGGTCATAGTTGCGAGGCTGGGGCCCCTCCCCCTGGGCTTTGCTGCGGTAAAATATGGTTGCAACTGCGAGGCCTACTGGGGGCCCCTACTACCATGGGTCTCGCATCAGTAGACCTTGGCATTGTACTTGCACATGGACGGTGCTGGCGCCGGAGGCATGATTGCTCAGGGCAGGCCTTGGACTCGCATGAAGTGAACTGTGAAGTCCACTCTCCAAGGCCTGCCCTGAGCAATCATGCCTCCGCAGTCGGCACTGTCCGTGTGCAAGTACAATGCCATGGTAGGGGTCCCCAGTTGGCCTCGCAGCCATGTTTTACGGTACCGCTGCAAGCCTAGGGGGAGGGGCCCCAGCCTCGCAGCCATGACCCAATGCTGCCTGGGAGACCCACTGGCCCAGGTGAGGGAAACATGCAAAGGTCTACTCTACTGACTGCCAGTGCCAGGAGAAGGCTGGTCTGCTGGATGAAGGGCAGCAGGGGCCGGTGCAGCCTGCAGGGCCGTTAAAGTTAACCTCAGAGGGCAACTTCATCACTGAGCGGGAGCCGGAGCTAGCCTACGCCTACCACGCCCTTGACCGTCGGTCGTAGACAGTGTCACGCCACCCACCACGCTCCAGTACAAAATAAATAAAGCAGTGTTGCTACTTACGGTTACTGCCGGTGGTGGTGGGCGGCCGGGCACTGACCGGCGTGCCTTTATTCAGTAGGCAGCCTAGGCCTGCTGCTGCCTGCACTCGACGTCGGGCTAACCAACTGCCTGTGAACCGCTGATGAGTGATGGCGAGGACGTGCGTGCGCGCGGGTGTGCCAGGGTGTTGCATACTGAAAAAAATACACGCACACGCTGCCTGCCGCACAGCACAGCCCTACCGCCGCAGAACCAAATCCTGCCCAATCAGTGTCCCGGGGCCGTGGCCCGCCCATTCACAGTAACACTGACGGGCCGCAGGCCATCCGCCGCGGCGCCGCGCTGCGCCGCCTAATGCAAATTTGAAATGCGTCATCATCTGCATCATTGGAATAAGTAAAATGAGTCGGACGGACGGTCTCTGGAGTCAGTAATATGAATCATTTACATTATCACATATGTGATGCGCGCCGAGTCTGAGGTAAATTAATTTTATATACTGACTGACATTCACATTGCCTGCCATATGACCAATTATATGACATGCAGAGTCAGAGTTGCAGACACGTGGTGGTGTTATGTAGACCCGGCCCTGTCAAATACGTGCCGGTGCTAAGCACCGGCACAAATTAAGCACTGTTGTGGTCACATTGCCATGCAATATATAGCATGGTCCAGCTCTGGTTTTGAGAGGCAGTGCGAAAAATATCTCTATTATCCAGCTAATTGACCTGAAGTCAATTGATGCACACAAACAGGGACATCAGAAAGTTATCCTTAATATATACATTGCTGTCTTTACAAGGATTAACAGACATAACATATTTTGTGAGTTAGATGCAGGCTTCATACCCGCCTACAAGTAAACATATTCAGCAGACACCCCATGCTCATGAGTGATCATGAAACAAAACAAAAAAAACTGAAAACTAATCCATGAACAGATGGAAGGAAAGGCAGAGAATGAAAGAAGGGAAGGAGAGAAGAAAAGGAGAAAGAAGAGGAATTAACAAAAATCAGAGACGGAAACAAGAAAAAAAGAGAAAAATAAGGAAGGAGGCGAAAAAAGGTTAGAAGAAAAGGAGAGAAGCAGAGAAAAGGATAACAAGGAGAGAAAGAACACAATGAAAGGAAGGAGAAAAGAAAGAAAGAAAAAGGAGAAAAATAAATGAGAAAACAAAATACAATGAAAGAAAAAAGGGTGGGATGGGGAATGAATGCAGCAATAGAGAAAGAGAATGAAGAGAAAAAGGAGAGAAGAAATGGAAAGACGGACCAAAGTAAGTACAAAAGGTAACAAGTAAAGAAGCAAAAAGGAAAATTGAAAAATGAGGCAGGAAACAGAGAGAATGAGAACTAAAGGGAAGGAGGGAAAGCAGTAAGGGAGAGAAGAAGAGAAAATAAAGAGAAAGAAGAAAGAGATAAAAGATGAAGGAGAGAGTGAAAGGTAAACAATGAGGAGAAGGAAAGGTGAGAAGGGAGAGGAGAAAATAGAACGAAAGAAGAAAAAGGGAAGAGTGAACAATGAAAAATAAGGGCAGAAGGAAATAAGAAGAGAGTAACAGTGGCCAAGAAAAGGGAGAGAAAAAAGAATACTGAGAGGGTGAAGTGAGAGTAAGGGGAAAATGAACGGAGAAAAGGAGGAGACGGAATAAAGAGAGGGAATACAGAACAATGAAAGGGGAAAGGGATGAGATGAGATGAGAAAAAGCAGGAGATGATTAAAGGAGAAAAAGAGAAAAGGAAATGAGATAAATGAGGCAAGAAACGAAAAGGTGAAAAGAAAGAAGATTGGAGAATGAAAGAAAAGGTGAACAAGAATGATAAAGAATGGAGAAAATGGAGAAAACGGAGAGATACAGAAGAAATGAAGAAACTCATCCTCTAACACTGAGTGCAGGGGCACAACCAACAAGCCTGCAAAACTGAAAGTATTTTATGTTAGCTCATTCTTCCGTAGTGCAGGCAAAGTGGCAACGTGCACAATTAATTTCTTTTTCTCAGGAGGTTGGGCTGCATGGACCTGCAATGTTTGCTTGCTTAGCCTCAGAGTACCGAGCACAGTGCTGCCACCTGCATGATCTCAAACCAGCTGACAGGTATTTAAGATGCAGGAGCTCAGAGAATCAGCCTGGGAGCAACTTGTAGCCAATGATCGAACTGTTGGAGATACCTGGTCTAGAGATGAGAACCAGCCTTTATAATGATGCCTTTACCACGCATGCCTTTTCCACACCAGTAAGCATTTGTGCTTTTACCACGCATGGTATGTAGTAATATGATAAGTATACATGTTAGGAAACTATAACTCGTGGCCTAAAGTTACTTAACGGCACAAATTATAGTTTTTACCTATAAGTATAACAATAACTGCTGAATTTCTATAGTTTTGTGCGTGTAAAACGTCAACCTAACTATAACGTCCCTTTGTTTTTTCATTGAATTTCTATGGTTTTATTAACGTAAAATAATAGTGGGTGAGGTTTTTTTTTCTCCAATTGAGCTTCAGATCTGCGGGTACGTTCCTGCGGATACGCCGAGGATACGCGTCCCTAGATATCTATAAATTTCTTTCTTTAATAACCCCCAAACTACTGAACAGATTTAACAAAATGACTTTCTACACCAAGATCTACCTTTCTGCAAAATTTGGGAGCATTGTGTTCCGTGGTTCGAGTTTTAGCCGTATCTAAAAACTGCTAACTCCCCATAGACATTGCATGGGCAGAAAGTGTTTTTGGACCCCCTTTTTCTCGGTCCACACTTCACGAATATCCCCAAAACTTTCCAGACGGCAGCTCAACTAACTTGCATACTAGTTTTGAAAATGTAGTGAAGATTCATCAAATGACACATATATATATATATATATGTCCACATTTAATTACTGCTATCCATTCGGTGCAGTTAAAAATCAAGCGGCACCGCAGGGCTCAATATTTCAGTTTTATTTCACCATTGTCATGCAAATTCACAGACACAGTCTACACGTATCAGCATTTGCCTTCCACAGAACCATAGCCTATTTCCATCTTTACTCTTTATATATATATATATATATATATATATATATATATATATATATATATATATATATATATATATATATATATAGCTCAACTAGACCACATATTTTTCATTTTTATGTCAAGTACTCTCCACTGTTCAATTTCAACACAGTAATTTTAAAGTACACAATTATTAATTGTGGTCCCTGACTTTGTTTCATGAACAATGCAGTACGTGTACTAATCACAGTAAAGTACTATATATGTGTGTATATATATATATATATATATATATATATATATATATATATATATATATATATATATATATATATATATATATATATTTAACTACTGGCAGTCGCCAGTAGGTAGTTGTAGTTAGGACCATGTTTCCATTGGAAAATTGTTTTTTTGTCTTGCCTATATCTTTGGCACCGTTTAACGAATCTTCATGAAATTTTCCCAAAAACGTGTGTCAGTGATAATAGTTCTGCTTGGAAAGTAGGTTTTGGGGTGATTCATCAAGCAAGGGTCGAGAAAAAGGGAGGGGTCAAAAAAAGTGCATTTCCCATGTTAACTCCCATAGGCATTTTAGACACAACTACAGCCCGAACCGCTAAAAAGAATTACACCAAATTTGACAGAAAGCTAGGTCTTGGTTCAGAAAGCACCCTTTTTGTTGTTTGACTGTAAATCCGTTCTGTTTGGAGTTATTAAAAGCAATCCAAATTTGTATATATAGGGAAGCGAATCCTCTGAGGATCTGACATTCCCTGTGCTGATATCTGATTGACTGCCAACACTTCAAACAGGAAGTGTTGGCAACCATCTTGGGAATTGGTTTCAGTCGAGTCCCCCCCAAAAAAACGTAAAAATAAAGAAAAGTGGGCAGGGTAGGAATACCCTTACACCCTAGCCCTGGTCCTGGGGTCCTCATGGGACCCCGCCAGGACGAAAAAGCATTTTTTTGTAAATATTTGCCGCAAAATTGCGACAGAGTTGCGAATCCACAGGAAATTAAATTTTTAAATAATAATAATTTAATAATAATAATATTTTTTTTTAATTCTCTTTTAGCCCCCAGGTGGGCCAAGTCCCAGGGGCATATATTTTTATTACAAATGGGGAAGGGAGAGCAGGCAGCCCTCCTCCTCAAGTCCACTTTGAACCCTGGGGACCGCTACCTACCCGGGGCTTTATTTATTAATTTGCTGCGGCCCCATCCTCAAGCAGTTAAAGGCCCCAGGGATCACCACCTCCCCGGGGTACAAACGTCCTGCAAAGTAAGGAGGGGGGCTGTGTGGCCCCCCCTCCTGGGGACCCCGGGGCGGAAATTGGCCCAGGGAGGGGTGCTGCGCCACCCTCTCCCCCATTGGATTTTGGCTGGGTCCAGGGGATGGAGACCCCGGGGCAGAAATCGGCCTGGGGAGGAGTGCCGTGCTTCCCCCCTCTCCCAATAACTTTTTGTCTGGCCCCGGGGGATGGGGTCCACCGTGGGCCGCAATCAGCCCGGGAAGGAGGATGCGCGGCCCTCCTCCCCGTCAATAAACTGCCTTAGCGAAGGCAAAGCAAGTGAGTTTCCTCTCGTATTCCATGTTGAAAATTGATCTGAAATCCTAATGGAGGTGAACGCATCGTTAATCTATTGGAGCGCAATCTGATCTGGGGTGAGTGTGACAAGTGCTTTCTTTCTCGTCGACCTGTGGTGAGAGCAGAGTCCATGGTTCTCCCTTGTAATTACCCTGAGTATGGAAATTGCCAAAAGTATCTGCAAGCTCTGTGTTGGACTTGGCCCTTTTACAGTGTCATCCCAGAACTTTTTGCCTTCCTCCTGTATTTTTTCTGACCTGTTGTTGGTGGTTTTATGATTCTGGGCACTTTACCACTGCTGATCAGTGCTAAAGTGCATATGCTCTCTTTGTAAATTGATGTTATGGATTAGTGATTCCATGATTGGCATATTTGATTTACTTGTCAGACCCTAGTACAGTGCACTATGTGTGCCCAGGGCCTGTAAATCAAATGCTGCTGGTGGGCTTGCAGCACTGATTGTACCACCCAAAGAAGCAGCTTTTAAAATGTGACTCAGGCCTGCCATTGCAGAGCCTGTGTGCAGTCTGGGACTGCCATGTCGACTTGGCAAGTGCACACACTTGCCAGTCCCTAAACCTTCCCTTTAGGTAGGCCCAAGGTACCCCTGTGGGCAGGGTGTATTGTATGTGAAAGGTAGGACATGCCCTGATGTGTGTGGCATGTCCTGATAGTGAAATACTGCCAATTTAGTTTTTCACTATTGCAAGGCTATCTGTTTCCATAGGACAGAATGGGGAGTTTGTTTATAACATCTTATAAACATAACTGACCCTTGGAACAAGATGGAAAAGTAAAGTTTAGTATGCCTGAACTCAGAATGTTAAAGTGCATCTTTTAGTGAGGGTGATTTTTACATTCTGTGTTTGAAAATACCACTTTTAGAAAGTAGGTATTTTCTTGCCTAACCATCCAGTGTGCCTCTGCTAGGTTTGTGTATTGCATGTCTGGCTTTTGGATGACAGGGGCTGGAGAGGGGCAGTGGCTCCAGAAGTCTGATGAGTCAGGGCTGGGCTGAATAGGCCTGGTCTGCATTTGGAGTGGTGGGAGGAGTAGCACCTTCACCTGAATAGGGATGTGCCTGCCTTCCACAATGACGGCTCCACCCCCCTGTGGTGTGTCTGGAGCCAGGGCTCACACTGACAATGGAGGTTGTTGTGCACTTGCAAAGTGCCCCACAGAACTGATTTTGGATGGGACAGACACTCTCTGCCTTCAGAGAACAAAGGATTTATGGGTATAAAAAGAGGGGCCTAGACCCCAGACTTTTAGATCACTTCTGGGAATCAAGAGGAACCTTTGCCAAGGAGAAGAGCCAGAGAAGCTGAGGAGGAATACTGCCCCTGTGCTGTTTGCTATCTGGGGTTGGCCTGCAATGGCTGCTTGCTGCCAAGGAAAGGAGAAAAGGACTTTGCTGTTTGCTTTGTCACCTGCTTGAAAGAAGATCTCCAAGGGCTTGAAACTGAGCTTGCCTCCTGTTCTGGAGTCTCAGAGACACAAAGACTTCACCACCAGCTCCCCTGAACTTCCTTGCTGGGAGTTCTGACCTGAAAAGAGGTGCCTGCTGTTGTTTTGGACCTCTAGAGACTCTTTTCCGCTGGGTGCTGGAAGAATCCACGCATCGTCCCAGATTGCCGCATCGCATCGAGGCGCCAAGTTTGTCGCATCATTGGGGGACGCAGTAAGAAACCGATGCATCACCTCCCCACGCAGTAAGAAACCGATGCATCAACTCCTCTGCGGTAAGGAACTCACGCATCACCTCCCCTGCGCAGCAGTAAGGAACTGACGCATCACCTCCCCCGGAGCAAGGAACCGACGCATCACCTTCCCTGAGTGGAGGGGCCCACGCATCACCTTCCCTGCGGCCCGTTTTGTTTGTTTGCGTGACGCATCCCAGGTACTTTGTGTGAAAAGTGTTGCATCTGCAAATTGCTTTGAACTGAACTATTTCTACCACTATTTCTACCATCTGAAAGTCATATTTTTATTACTGTATTGTGGATTTTTGTCGTTTGGTCTTGTTTTGGTTTAGATAAATATGACTTATTTTTCTAAACTGGTGTGGTGTCCATTTGTAGTGTTTTCACTGTATTACTGTATGTGTTCACAAATGCTTTACACACTGCCTCTGAGATAAGCCTGTCTGCTCGTGCCAAGCTACCAAGGGGGGAGCAGGGGTTGTTTTAGGAGTGTATCCCCTTACCCTGACTAGAAGCAAGGGTCCCTATTTGGACAAAGGTACATACCTCTGGCAACTAAAGACCCCCATTTCTAACACTCTGTATGTTTGGCCCGCCCCATTTTCCTTAGTAGTATGGAAAGTTCTTCCCTCCTTCTCTCACGCTGATGGACAGCTTACTAAAAGGCTCCCGATGGCGCTTGCAGAGTTTGGTGATGCGTTCTTAATGCAGAGAAATACGAGGACATCTCCACCAAAAAAGAAGCACTTGCTTCATATAGTTAAGTGGAAGTGCTCCTGTTTGCTGGAGATTCACCTATTTGTTGTCTCGTCATTCTCTCTTTATGAGGATTCATGTTATCACAGATGTGTGGATGAAGACCGCGCAAACGGTCACATTGCCGAAATTACATGCACACAAGGGCACTGGAGATGCTACCTCGTGTTCCTTTACGCAGCTGTAGTGTAGAATATGCAGTAGACATTTACCCAAAGAGATAACAGTTACTAATTAACCAGTAGAAACTATTCCAGTTAAGGAGACATTTTCGGCAAAACTGGGGACTCTACTTGGATTAAACAAGGTTCCATTCTGGCCCTGATGCTCATTTCACAGCACAAGCAAATATAAACATAGCAGGTGCCACGGTTGAAGCTCCGATTTAGTAAAGCAGAAAACAATCGTAACTTATTGGGCTTGGCTAAGGTAAAGCAAGTGTGTTTCCTCTTGTATTCCACGATATGGAATCCTTAATGGAGGTGAATGCATTGTTGATCTAATGGAGTGCAATCTCGTCTGTAGTGGCTGTAAGAAGTGGTTTCTTTCATGTTGTCTCCTGCTGAGAGCAGAGTCCATTTTAAAAACACTAAGTATGCAAATGCCCAAAATCCATAGCACCACTCACACAACCACTCACAGACCCACAGGTTACAGGGACGTTATAGTTAGGAAATAACATCTTTAAAAAATGTAGAAATTCACTGAAAAAATAAGGTTACAGGGATGTTATAGTTAGGAAATATAATTTTAAAAAACCTTAGAAATTCACTGAAAAACCCAAAGGTTACAGGGACATTATAGTTAGGCCCAGATTTCACTCATAGAAAACCACTGAAATTCAGCAGTTATAGTTACCTGAGCTAACTATAACTTACGCACCCGCAATGCACTGCCTATGACCTCACATATTACATCACTCATGACATGGTCAATGACATCACTGATGACATCTCAAATAACATCACTGATGACATCATTGACACACCCACTCACACCCCCATGCAGTCTCTCACACACCCACTCATATGTCCGCACAAGCACTCACATACCCATTCACAGACCCATACAACTACTCACACACCCACTCATTCATCTATACAGCTACTCACACAGCCACTCTCACCCACACAGCCACTCACACATCCAGTCATTCAGCCACTCACACACGCACTCATACACCTATACAGTCACTCACACATGCAGTCACTCACCCATACAGGCACTCACACACACACACTCCCTCTACCATACAGCCACTGACTCAATCACTCACTCATCCATATAGGCACTCACACACCCACTCTCTTACCCACACAGACACTCACACTCCCAGTCACACACCTATAAAACCACTTACACACCTACTTACAAACCCATACAACTACTCATACACATATGCAACCAAACCCACTCATACACCCACATAACCACTCACACAACCACTCACACTCACACACCCACTAACAAACCCATACAACCATGTACTTGCCCACTCACACATCCATACAACCATCGTCAGACCCACTTACAAACCCATACAACCACTCACACACCCATACAACCACACACACACACACTCACACACCTACACAGCCACTTACAAACCCACTCACACACTCATATAGCCACTAACACACCCACTCACACACCGACCCATACAACCACTCACACAACCAATCAGACACCCACACAGCTACTCAGAAACCCACATACTCACCCATACAGCCACTCATGTACCCAGTCACACACCCATACAGCCTCTGAGACACCCACTCACACACTGATACAGTCACACAGCCACTCAGATCACATATGTTAAAAATAGTATCACTCATTAGTAGTACACCTAGCATACCAACCTAACTTTTGCAGTAGGTTAGTAAATATGTGTAACACTCATAAACTCTTAGAAAACACTTACACTCACTTGATGATGTCATCAGTGATGTCACTGACCATGTCATGAGGGACATAATATGTGAGGTCATAAGCAGTGCATTGCAGGGGGCGTAAGTCCTTTTGGATCAATTCCCAAACCTTGTTATGATTAAAGATGGCTGGTCAGGATCTTTAAAATCCAAATCCTAGTATAGCATTGATAGGGAGGTCTTGGGCAAGAGGGCCATTGACAGGCACACCAAATGGATATTCACAGTCAGTTCCATAACAGCTACTTTCCACCCAAATCATTGGAATAAATAAGCATACACTTGTCTGCACACCAAAATATAAACCAGCAACAATGAATTCATGAAAATAGCAAAAGCTGCACCATACAAAAAAGTGAATCAAATCATGAGATGTTTAGTGTATTTGGATACCTTTGGGGAATGAGTTTTTACATCAATAAAATTATATAAGACCCATCAGTGCTTCACAATTGATTTCTGTGATACACTAAAGTCAGAATCTTTTGTTCCTGTATCCAGTTCACTGGAAAACAGAAAACATTCGGCGTATTCACCCAATCTATGGCTGCTCAAAAGATGCTTCATTATCATATGAATTTTAATTTGCAGGTGTACTTATCTCCTTCTGAATGAAGAAAAACATGTAGAGACTACCATGAAAGACAACAAAGCTTATTTGCTTCATAAAAGTTTCGAAAAATTGGCAATATTATTCTCCATTGTACTTCCATTTATTCTATTCAATGCCAAATGCGCTCCCAAATGAAAAATAGCATCCCATTTTATTTGCATATGCATTCTTTAGCTGTAAATATTTCTTGAAAAAATGTGAAATTGGCTCAAAATGCGTTTAAATGCAAAAGCAAGCTATTAATTGAATGCAGTGATGAAAATAGAAGGAGCAGCTGCATCATGCATTCAAAGCATAATTCCGAGCCCCATCGCCTGCCAACCAGGGCTCTGTGTCGGTTTTGTACCGTGGTTGTTAGGGCATTGTTCCATAAAGCAGCTACACAGACTGAAGGGAAGGCTGGCATGACAGGAGGAATCCGAAATTAGAACATCCATTGGAGACATCTTTTCCCTGGGATTTAACTGATTGTTGCCTTCTCTGCTATGTCTGGTTGTGCACAAGGATCCTGATCCTAAACATGTACCAGCTGCAAAGAGATGAAACTAGAATTTCAAAATTTGTTTTTATAAAATAGATTGTGGAAGAATATGGAAAATATAACCCTCACTCTCTTTGGTGGTATACCAATACAGTTTATGCAAGAGATGTAAATATGTTTTAGGCTGACTTTCAGATAAATATAATCATCGCACGTCAAGCTTTAAAATCTCCCGATTCCAAATCCTAAAAATGGAGTGATGAACACAATTGTTGTCAATCAAAATCTCTGATCAAAAGTGAGGACAATAAAGTAAGCTCCCTGTTGTATAGGTGCACATGATTACCAAAATAGACAAATTACAAAGGAGTTGATTCATTAAAAACCGTAAGTAGGTGTCATTGGCCTACATCAATGATTTTTGACAAGTTGCTCACTTTTATGGTTTCAGGAAAAAAACAGCACCAGGAAAAAGATAAAGGGCCAGATGCATGACCATTTCATTTTGCGAGTCTCTAATTGTGATTTTTTGCGACTAGCAATTAGAGACTCGCAAAATAAAATGTACTAATGTGTCTCAGACACATTAGCGATTCCCAATGGGGTCGCAATTGACCTGCCTCATCAATATTCATAAGGCAGGTCGCAATGTGCGGCCCATTGGTAATGGGCAATAACACAGGGATGGTGGCCTGCTGGCGACAGCAGACCACCATGTCTGTGCTTGCTTTTAAATAAAGCAACTTTTGTTTTTAGGTCGAGCCTAGACAGCGCATGCGCTGTCGCAAGACCTGGAGTAAGCAGTATACTGGCGTGTATTCCCGCCTGCCGTTTGCCGTTGGCTAACTCCTCCGTTGCTCTTCTTTCTTGGCTCTGAATAGGTTGGCTGTTCCGATACATCACTTCCGTTGTATCGGAAGCAGCACCGACCAACTACGGTTTTGTTACGCAGTAAAGTGTCTAGGTCTTTCGTTTGGGACTATTTATTCTGTTTTGTGCTTACGGTATTTTATCACAAGAGCGCCAAGCGTTGCACCCGGTTTCATGTTATTTTCCTTTTTTTTTACAACGCCAGCTTCATGGGCCGCCATGCACATATCTTAAGTAGCGCCTTGAGACCTCCCCGGTGATATGTGCGCTCAACAAGAACATTTGACATGACATGACATGACATGACATGCACGGGCGCTGCGCTTTATAGTTTAGGGCTAGCGCTGCGCCCGCTTTCATCATTATTGTCGGCTGCATCTCGTTTTTTCCTTTCACAGGTATACTCTGGTGTTCCTCGTGCGAATGATAAATGCGTATTAGCCGAATATTCTTTTTGCCTGTATGTTTACCTTGAGCGCTTTCGCCGAATGCAAATCGACATTATACCCACATTTCTATAGTATTTTATTGCCATGGTCATGATGTGAGGGCTTTTTCAATGCGCCTAGTGTAAAAGGGGAAGCATATTAATGCAAAGAGGCATCATTGTGCCGGGAATGTATAAACAGCTGAGAATAAAGGAGCGACATGCTCATAATGGAAACAGAAAGGTCTTCATTTTGTCCAATTGTCTGTCCTTCCTTCCCAAACAAAGCGCCTTTTTTCTCCCTATCGATACAAAGTTCTTTTTGGCAAAATGAAGTGCATTCATGCTGCCTGAAAGGGGCTTTTAAAGTTGAGCCGTGCCCACACAAAAGGGGAGGCAGCGGCGGAGCCCTGAGAGCAGACGGAGCAAAAGTTGGTCGATGTTCATTACTCATAGCTCGATGCTGGTGAAGAGGAAGGTGGGGGCAGAAGGAGCCCCACATCATTTTGTACGGCCATATAATCTGCTGCGCACACGTGTGCGCGTGCGCACACAATCCACACTCACACACAAAGCACAACATAAACGCAAATACACGCACAAAAAAACCAAGAATGTGCACACATAGATACAACACACACAATCACATCACACAAAATAAAAACACACAACACACACACACACATACAAAGGCACACAGCACAAACGCACAAACACACAACAGCACACACACAGCAGCACACACACCACAGCACATATACACACAGCAGACATTCTCAATATTTGTTCTTGGCTATGAGTTGATTTTTTCCCCTGTTCGTACTCAATCTGTTGCCTGCTTACAGAGGCACTGGAGAACAGCCCTTGGCCTGATTAAATGGGTCCCTTTCAATCGGAGGCAGGCTTCAGGAGCGAAAGTTAATCCCTGGTAATGTTGACAAAGTTTTCATTTCTTGTCACCCAATTAACTGCAATTATACGGTGCGCAAGAGCAGAAGAGCTGGGAAGAATGGCCGCGGAATGAGGAGCTGTGGCTCCCGGAGAGCCTTTATGCAGCGCACATTAGCCCCGATTTGTTCTTCTTTGACAATAAAGTGCCAGTTTCAGCACTTAGCCGCACACATCAAGGGACAGGCCAGCTGTAGTCTTTAACTCGGAGTGAAAAGCCATTAAAAGATCTTTTAGGTCGAGCCTAGACAGCGTGCAAGACCTGGAGTAAGCAGTATACTGGCGTGTAATCCCGCCTGCTGCTTGCCGTTGGCTAACTCCTCCGCTGCTCTTCTTTCTTGGCTCTGTATTGGTAGGTGGAGGTTAGCTGCATGAGCCAACGGTTTGAGATATGAGGCGGTGGAGGGAACATTTAGGAATAAATGACTGGCGGGCTTCCTTTACCAGTGTATAGCTACCAACCCCCACCAACAGACCCCCATCTTTATTGTGCTTTAAAAAAACAGAACATTCCAAAACGTCAATATAGGAAACATATTGTAGGTTTGTATATCTGTGAATGCCTGTAAGACTAGCTGGCATGGCATGAGTGTTGTTTTCCACAAAGGGTGGTTCTACTACGCAGTAAGAAAACAAGCATTTGCTATGCAATAGGTCTCGCATTTGCGAGAGTTTGAGCTATTGGCATTGTAAATACCAATGCCTTTTATTTCTGTATTTTAAAAACCTGCAGGTGGTGCGTAAACATGCACTTTGTACTTGCAGTCCTTGCTTACGAGAAGCAACGCTGGCAGTAACTATGCCTCTTTTACTGCCAGCCTTCCTTTTCGTAAGCAAGGACTATAAGTACAAAGGGCGTGTTTATGCACCGCATACAGCTTTTCCAAACACATAAATAAAAGGCATTGTCGTTTACAATGGCAATAGCTCAAACTCTTTCAAATGCGAGACCTATTGCATTGCAAATGCTTGTTTGAAATGCAGCCCGTTTTCCTTAAAGGCAAACAGGATGCATTTCAAAAAGAAAAATGAATTGTTTCTGTTTAATGTTTTAAGGGTAGGCAGTGACCTGTGGCACCACTGCCTGCTCTTTAAAAATGTTTTCACTACCATTCATAAAGGGGCAGTGGTGGTAAACTGTGATTGTTTAGCGACCGCATTCCGGTCGCAAAACAATCATATATGCCCCTGAGACATGCTATTAGGAAGGGACTTCCTTGGCACGCCCCTTCCTAATAGCGACTCGCAAACCCTAGTTTGCGAGTCGGTAATTTATTAATAGGGTTAGTACATGGGAAAAGTCTATTTAGCGGTCAAAAACGGCCCAATTTTCTGTTTGCAACCTCTAAAAGCCGTCGTACATCTGGCCCAAACTCTTTTCACAAAATTGTAACACATAATTTATTACCACTAAAATCAATTTGATTTGAAAAGCCATTGAGAATATTATTGAAAAACTACAAATTGAAACTTTGTGTGTATTCACCACATCCCTAAAGGTCACCCATCCCTCCCCCCCCCCACCCCTCCCCCCTCCACCCCTAGAAAAGCATGTTTTCAGTATTTACCCTGTAGTTTTGAAAGAGGTAAGTACACTATACCGGTTAATTTTCTACAGTTGTGAGTGAGAAAGGTTGGTAAAATTGTTAAATCCTGATTCTAGGAATCTGGAACTCTAACTCTAAATCCAAATATTTCTACTGGAAAATGCAATTTGTTATTACAAACTGAATCAGGCCATAGTGAGGATGAAAGAACAATGTGTTTCATCAAATTGTTAGTTAAAGCACTGACTGTTGCTCTTTCATGACCTAGTAAAAAGAAAGCGATACTAGCGCCCAATTCCATGGTGCTCATTTTCTCACACTAGGGGCATGTGTGCCTGCTTCTTGTTCCTTCAAGACCACTTTGGAATTACAGAAGGGGCTGCACTTGAGTGGAAGATTTACAGTGGAGGGGCGAGGAGGTACACTGTTGAGAAACTTGGTACTGACAGAAACTATACCCAAAAAAACTACTGCAAGTGTGAGCTGTGCTTCTACAGCTACCTTACTATATTTATTCATGAAACATTTCAGTGTAGGCCTAGCGCTTGACTGGCGGAGGGTGCGAAATTTACTAAACTGTGTGGTGCATTTCGGGATCACACAGTGAAAGATGTTTCTTCCATTAGCTCTGGCATGTTGGTGAACAGATATTCATGCAATGCAACCCTATAGAATGGCTTTTAAAGCAATCAAACTGTCTCAAGCAATAATGTCCAGCAGTAGTGGCTGCTACTGGGCAGTAGTGGCGGGGAGGGGGGAGGGGGGAGAGGGTTTAAAAAAAAAAGAAGGGGAAAAGAAAAAGAGAAAAAAAATTCACTTTTCTTCCCAGCGGCTGCCTCTCCTCCGTCCTCTTCGGTCGACGAAGCAAGAAGCACCCAGGCTCCCGACTCCCCTAGACAATCACGACGCTGCCTTACAGCAGTGTTGTGATTGGTCTGAGCGTCGTGGTTTGGCACTCAGACAGGGAGTGGGAGCCTGGGCATGTTCTCCCCCAGGCTGTGCATTTCAGCCAATGGAAAACATGCAAAGTGCTCATGACTGTTTGGCCAGCCCAAGACGGCCGGCCAAACCGTCATGCGCACTTTAGAGTGTGCTCACTACTTCTCCCCCTGCTCTGTGGGAAGCACAGCCCCACCCAGCCTGCACCTTTACATAACCAATAACGAAAAATAAAATGATAATAACATTGTTATTATCATTTTATTTTTCCTGTAGGGCGACACTCCTCTGTCTTAGTGAGGAGCCGCCCCTGATGTCCAGTGTATGTCCAGGACGGCTGGTTCCATGCCAGATATTTGATTTATGCACTGACTATTTAAATTCACGCTATGCAAATTTACCTTATAGGGATATCCTGAAAATGTGGCACAGATCCATTTCTTTTCAACCTATGATGTACACCGTTGACTTTAACTTGAAATGACTGAAAACCTGCTCTAATGCTGCCAGGTTCAATAACCTGTCTCTGTCACCAACCGTTGGATGAAGCCTGGGGATACTCTCCTGTACAACAAATACAGTAAGTCACAAGCATGTTAACTAATTCTACGAATTGTACTTAAACTTTCATTAGTGACGTAGTTGTGTTGTAGAATAAACTGCACCATTATGATGCCCAAATCACTACTTCCATTTTCAGCAGTTATACATTGCATTCCTAAATCTAATGAATAACTTTCTTTCCCTTTTAATTATACTGAAAATCTCTGTACAACGACAGGTGCATTATTAATTAACATTCTAATTAGAAAAAGATGGAGGGAGCGTTAACAAATTCACCTTGCAATGTAACTCAGATGTGCAGTGGCCGGCATTACAGATGATCACAATAAAAACAATATGTAATACATTTGGGTGCTGCATTGGAAGTAGTCTAATGACAGACAGCAGTTTCTGTAAAGGCATGGCCATTGTTTACTATTTTTCAAATAACTTAAATATATGAACAGATAAGCACCTTTTTACTCTTATGATTTGTTCTTCGTACTTTCAATGGCGCTTTACCTTTCGTAGGGACATTTTGCCTTAAAACTTCAAAAATACCTGTCTCTGGTTCCCCTGATCCAATTTTGATGCTATTTGTGTCTTTTACTCAATACAGTTGTCTTGATTTGCTTTTATTGAGTTGACGGCTTTTTTAACTTGAGAAATTGTTCGTATTGTCTGAACGTATCTTGCAATTCTCAGGGAGTAGCCTTCTGCTTGGGCCATGGTTACCAGGGGTTGAGCAGACATACTCTCGGAATTGTGTGCTGGACTAAATGTATTTATTAAGCTGGTAGAGCATCACTCCCTCACAAATGAATAGCCCAATCACTGAAATCTTGAAAATTATCCTTTAGGTCCATTAGAAAGGTTAAAGCTGACAAATTTGTATTTTGCCTTCTATGACTTCTGTTCCTTAGAGCAACACAAATAGTACTTGAGGAAGATTAATCATTAGACAAACTTGATCTGTGTCAAGTAATGGCTGCCTCTTGGTGTAAGCTTGAGTGACCTTTGAGTGGCAGTCAGGGATCCTAAATTTGCATTGAATTCTGTGGACGTTAACTAGCCCTGCTTATAATGCATAAATATTGCTGTCCAAAACAGTACCTTCGTCTCTCTTTCTTCTTAAAATCACCATACCTGGTCACCCTTTAGACCTTTATACTCCACTACCGGTTCAAACGTTGTTGGGGACACAACCACGTTCCCGTCAGGTAGTCGTACGTAGAAGAGTCGGAGAGTATTGTTAGCTTGAGCAATACCTTCCTTCAAAGCTCTTCCCTTGAAACCTCCCTTCCAAATATATAAGCCCGCCTCCTCCAGACTATATAGGGGCATAAGTGATAACATACAGGAAAATAATAGTGCCACCTTTACTGCAAAAAAATAAAATAACCTTTGATGCAGAAAGTGGGTGCTTAACCAGAGTAACCTCAGTGCCATACTTGGAACGAATGGATCAGTTGGTGAGTATACAGAAGATTCCACAGTACACTAGAAATTGCTTTGAAAGTAAGAATTTAGGGATGCAGGGCTTGATCGAGTATGGCTGCATCTTTGTGAAGCTCCCGAAGCAGAGAAGGGCCCGAGACATAACGCACTAGCCACTGGTACCCACTACTCCCCAGTGACACCCAAGTGGAAGACAAACACCTGAGAATCACCCACCAACAACAACAGATGTCTGTATGAAGGCTGTTGTGCTGAAAGTGTGGTGCCTTAAAATACAGGGTGTGACCACGCCTATGCCTTCCGACCCGACCTGCCAGGCCGGTGCGCCAACTCGGATCCATGCCTGCCCTGTCTCAGGATACTCTTACGTCCTGAGGCAAACGGGGGTGCTGGCAGAGAAGGTGAATGCCAGGATACCACCCGCCAGCTTCACTGATATTACTGATAGCTATGCTCTGGAACAGGCACACCCGGATTGATAGCCCCACAAGAGATGCACTGGGCGCGGCATGAGAGTGCCCCCTCCACAACCCACTTGGATGACTGTCACATACCTGCTGCCAAGCTGGAATCACCACAAGAGCCTTACTGGCACCAGGGGGCTCTTACAAACATAAAAGGAGGTATACAGCCTTAAGCAGCACAGCAGCCATCTAAAACTGGGCAAGAATACTGCCCATTTAAGCCTATGGAGGTACTCAGGACCCCTTCTGACATAGAAAGAGGACTGCTCTCATGACCAGAACAGAGGCTATCGTACTTTGGGAAAGAGCATTCTCTTTGTGTTTCTGTGGAGGATCTAGGATTGCTTTTTAATTCTGGTGTGATGATATCTCCATATATTAGTAACCAAGGTCCTCTTGCACTGCTGGATGTTTCATAAGCCGAATATTGCTGCACAACCCAGCTTCATCTTTGCCTGCCACATGACATCTGCTTGTTGAGTCTCATACGAGGTTAAACTATGTTATAATTATTAATGCTTCTGGTTCTTACTGCAGCACCACATGCCGGAAACCAAACCCAAACCAGCTAGACAGCTATTGTTGCATTGACTAAACCCCACAACCCACTCAAGTAAACATGGAAATGGCTACTGCCCCGGACGCCCCAGGAACGGCCCTAACTACACTACTGAAAGAATTGGCAGAAGTTAAATGAACAATTGCATCAGAGAACTAAGCTGTCTGGGCCACAACCGCGGAAATACAATATCTTAGAGGAGAGATAATCACCTTCAGAACCCAGATCCCATCTCTAGACAGTAGAGTCTCAGATCTAGGACAAAGATCTAGAAGAAAGAGTTGACAACACCCCAAGTAGGGGTACCAAAATATGGCATTACACAGAAAAACCATTGACTTGGACAATGTGTGCATCATGGTGTCCCCTAAAATGCAGAAAAGGATGACCTCCTACCATTCCTAACTACCTTCATGCTGTCAACACTGAATCTCTCTTTTGACTCCCTGCTAGAGTTCCACAGGGCTCATTGTAAGAGAATAAACCTTAACTGAACCTCTAATTGCCCTAGAAATATTTTGATCTGTTGCACTTGTCACTAGCATGCTCAACAGATCATAACTGACGCCAAAAAGCATGGACCATATCAATTTGAAAACTCCTGACCAGAGATAGGCACCATCTGCTTGATTTGATACAAGATATGGCACTATTTGAACCATGGCGCCTCCTACACCCGTGAGGCAGGAAGTACATGTTCACCTTCTAGCCACATGACATCCGCACCAGTACAGATTACTTCTTACTGATCCCTACTCTATCTGAACACCTGGATGGAGCTTCAATAATACAGTGCAGAATCTCACACGATGACCTCACTACCATCCAACTGGAGGTGGATTTAACAATACCCCCTAAAGGGCCGTAGCATATGAACACCTTAATTCAAGGCTCTTCAGGACAAGGAGTGTTTACGCTCCCACTTCTTAACGTTTTTGACAGAAAATATAGAATCAGTGTCTTCTGCACAAATCATATGTGGTGCAGGAAAGGCTTGCGTACGCAGATTCCTGATGCAAGATTCCCCGCTTACCAAACAATATGCCAAAGAGAACAGGGGACTTAAAGCCCGTTCATGCAATGAGGGGTATTCAAGAGCCCCCATGCCTACTAATTTGAGGGTGTTATTGAAAGCAAAATCCGACCTCAATTGCAATTTATTTGAAAGAGGCAGAAAAGTCACTCTTTCACCTTTGCCAGTCATTACAAATGTGGCAAAAAGTGGAAAGGTTATTAGCTTTTCAATTGCACAAAGCAGAATCCTTGAGGTCCGTAAATCCAATGGGCAGTTAGTAACACCCTTGATGGGATTACCAATGAATTTCAGTCATACTATAAATCACTTCATACCTCAGACACTCACGCCATGGATAAGGAAGAGGCTTTCTTTAAAAACCTACGAATACCCCGACTAACAGGGGAAGATGCTGCCATGCTAGAAGAAGCCATCTCCGAGGGTGAAATCATGTTCAACAATTGGTAGGATGGCCACTAGCAAAGCCCCAGGGGACGACAGGTTCCCTATAGAATACTATAAGATCATGAAACCTGTAATCATAGCGTTATTAGTGTCAGTATTCCATGATGGTCTGCACAAAGGACACCTTGTTGCAGAATTTGATGAAGACCGTATATCGGTCATTCCTAAACCAGGCAAAGATCTGTTGGTCTGCTCTAGTTACACACCCATCTCACTAATAAATGCGGACCTCAAAATTCTGGAAAAAGTTTTGATGAATCTCCTGAATTGCGTCATACACAAGTTGATACAACTGATGCAAGTTGGATTTGTCCTTGAACAATCCTCTGTCAACTATCTGCGAACACTTTCTCACATCCTATAGCAAGTCCAAGCACACCCGGAGGACAAGGCTGTTTTGTCTCTTGATGCTGAGAAAGCGTTTAATAGAGTGGAATGGAACTACCTATTCCGGACTATGAAATGCATGAGTATCAGTCAAGATTTTCTCACGTTGGTCAGAGGGATGTATTACTACCCTACAGCCATAGTCACTTACGGTTGTCATGCCTCTCCTTTTTTTCTTTATCCACAGATGTACCAGAATAGGCTGCCCAATATTGCCCTTGCTGTTCCTCTTGGCCTTAGAACAACTGGCAACTGTAATCACAAATAATGACCAAATTTGAGGAATACTATCCTTGACCGGGGAAGTTAAATTGTTTTAATATGCTGACGACATTCTTTTGACACTATCCTACCCTGAAGACTTAGTTGTGCCCTTAATACACTGCATAGATTCTATTGAAACCTTTTAGGGCTACAAGATAAACTGAACCAAATGTGAAGCTATGCCATTGACCCTGACTACTACCCTGGTCTCCATAAGTGCCTCAACTTTCAAATGGTTACCTAGTGAATTGAAATACTTGGAGATTTACGCTAACCCTGGACCATGAACATGATTCAAGACAATATCACTCCATAGATGGAGATGAAAATTGACTTCCAAAAATGGTCAAGTCTGTATCCCTGTCTCTGTGGCAAAGTTCAAATAATATAAATAAATATAGCACCCAGGTTGAATTATATATTCAGCATGTTACCCCTCATATGCCCAACACCTCTCTTACAGGGTACTGAGAAAAAAATCCTGCATTTCGTATGGAATGGAAAAAGCCAAGGATGAAGAAAATCAAACAACATGCCGACACGTCAAAGGGAGGGCTACGTCTACCCCACAAAGAATGATGCTGGATGGCTCATCAGTTAGCACATTCCATTTATATGCTGCAAACACATTAGGCTACTCCTTTGTGGGTATATACTGTACACCATATTTTGAAGGAGGTGAAAGACGACATTTCACCCTATTAAATGACGTACTCAATTAGAAAGACAACCTTAATATCAATTACAGAAACCTCTGTATATGCATGGAATAGGACCCACAAATTGTTGAAAATACATGATCGGATGCTCTTGAAAGGTCCCATTTAATAAAATGCTGGCGTTTCGATCGTAGTGAGGAGATTAGTTGGTCTCAATAGACAAGCTGCAACATAAAATACATAGATGACATGATCAAGCAGCATAAGATATTTGAGGAACTCAGGCAGGACTGTGATCACCGAACACTGAAATTTGACGCTATAAGCAATTAATACATGCACTTACTACTTGCCTAGGTACCCCCCCCTACACACCTCCCTAGATCGCCCATTGTTCATTGATCTTCATGTGGAAAAACTTCAAGGGGACAACGGCTGGCCTATATGCCACTCGAATGGATTCACTTTTCTCGTCAACCATATTCTTGACCTTAAGACTATGGTGGACCAATAGACTGCAGACATAATTCCTTGACGACAAGTGGGAGACTATGTCAATGGGTAGAGGGAATCCCGGATGAAGTACACATCCTTTGGGAATGCACACAGATGCATGGATTCTGGCAGCTAATTTGAAATTACATAACACCAACTCTGCATATACATAACTATTGGCACAAATAGCGATTAAGTACGATATATCCGATCTCCCTGCCATTTTCCACCCACTTTCTAGAAGGCCATCCACAGCGATGGGTGTGGCCAAGAAGATTATTCTGAGACTAGAAATTTGTAAAGTTCCTTCACTTACATCTTGAATGGAGGAGATGCACAAGGTTGCGTTATATGAGAAGATAATCTATAAATTGAACGATAGACTGACTCAATTCTTAGAAGTCTGGGGAGCCTTTATCAAATAGAGATTACAATAATTCAAGGGTGCTGAAAACTTCAGGTTGCTTTCATGAGCTGGCAGCTGGAACCGGCAGCCTGCTGTAGCCCTCCTCCCACCAATCCCCACTTCCTCTATATCCACCCGTATTGTTTCTTTTCTGTCACCAGGATTTGATAATTATGTTCTATGCATCAAGGTCCAGTCACATATTTGAATTCAATCAATTGAATTTGCTTTACTTTCTTATAGCGTTTGGGGCCCTTAGGTACTAGGGAGGTTTGTATTAGACAATAACATGATACATGTTTTAGTTCCTGGTTGAACCTGCTAATCGAACACTGTTTATCGTTTGGTGGCTGAAAGTTATGGTTTTCATACTATTCAAAGTGATAGAATTCTGTACGGTGTATCTGAGATTGTTTTTGTCATATTGGAAATTTCTGACGTATCCTATACATTGACTGGTTGGATTTGAAATGTAATAAACAAATGTGATAGGGAAAAGCAAAAATGTATAATAGGTGCCTAAGTGCTTTCCTGGCACACCTGACAGTCTTTAAATCTACCCTGTAAATGTGTTGCCAACAGTAATCACACATTACATCTAATTTGCATACTAATGCCATATTAAAATAATAACTCTGGCTCCATGGTCCCAACACAGAATGTTCCACGTATTATAAAAAAAAGCATTTGAATCTGATGTTCAGTTTTAAATACCACCTGGTGATTGTCAACCGTTTTTGAATAAAAAACAGCATCAGAGCTTGAAACCCACTGATCCTTATTTACAGAATCTTCAACTATGTGTTTTTAGGACTCACATAGCACTGCTTCTGTGGAAAATCTGCCACATGGTCTGGGTTCTGCAGCCAAGTGTATTTTGGGGAGGGTGACAGAAACATGGGTGCTCCCAAGTACCTTGGGACCTGGCACTGCCAATGTGGTGAACACCCACAAATTACCAACAAGTTTTGGCAAACATTGGCAATGCCTTTTCTTATGTTCATTGCACTTCTAAACTCATGCTTACTAGAAGAAGGCACACATGGTCAAATTCGTGAGGAAAATTGCAACAAACACCCAGTTTTTTACAGGGGTGCTATGGAAAGATTTGAGTTACCTGGAAACATTTTGCTAAAGTGAATAAAAAGGGGGAATAAGAAATGGTGCTACTGGGCATTCAAATTAACCCTAAGATTGCAGATTGTCTGCTCTTCGGCCAATCCACGGTCTTAGGGTACTGGCTCTTGGGCCTGTGCTAGGAAACAACAAATGTTTGAGTTCCGTTGGAATGCCATAGGAAGGAAGGAGTCTCCATATTCAGCTCATGAAGGACAATTCACAAAAGCATTCATGCGTATGGGAAGTAGTACTAAAGGAGCACTCTTTTACATCTGCTTACTTGTCATTGTAAATTGACCTAGAAACGTTCAAATCTCGATTGCTAAAAGTGCAAACAGGGCACAGTCCTTTCTATTTGTACTAACTGCATATGAATATTCCCCAAATATTCATAACTTACTTCCATTTGAGATGTTTTGGGGCCAGTTTACAATGGGATGTAAGAGTAGATAAAAAAGTACTAGAGGAGCAATACTTTACGTACTTCGGAATACCATTGGGCTGGATTTCAATGTCAGGCGGAAAGCCATCCGAGAGCTTGTCAGAGGCTTTCCACCCAACATTAATGGTTTCCCTCCGTTCGCCGAATTACAATGCCGGCAGTCGGAGGGAAACCAGCAGGGGGATTCTGCTGCGCTTCCGACAGGCTCAAGGAGCCCATCGGAACGTCGTAAGCCATCAAATTCCCATCACGATGGCGGAGCCAGCCTCGGCTCTGCCGTTGGGATTATGATTGCAAAAAGAACAATTGATAGACAGAATGCAGAACAATGTCATACATTCACCCCAGTACAGAGATCTGGGCCTAAATCCATCGTTTTTTTGCTCACCATGCCATTCCAGTTTGGACCCAGCCATATGCAAATCAGTCTTGACCCTGCGCCCAATGGGAACAGTCCAGCCCGAACTGCCAGGCCAGGTACTCCCTGGACTGAAAACAAGCATCCTAGGACCGGTTTCGGGCTTTCAGCCCTCATCAGCCAGGATAGCTTGACTCCAGTGGCATGGAGCGCACAGGACCCACATCTGGGCATACCCGTCCCACTCGGGGTGACAAATGCAAAAAGAACAATTGATGGACAGAATGCAGAACAATGTCATACATTCACCCCAGTATAGAGATCTGGGCCTAAATCCATCGCTTTTTGCTCACCATGCCATTCCAGTTTGGACCCAGCCATATGCAAATCAGTCTTGACCCTGCACCCAATGGGAACAGTCCAGCCCGAACTGCCAGACCAGGTCCTCCCTGGACTGAAAACAAGCATCCTAGGACCGGTTTCGGGCTTTCAGCCCTCATCAGCCAGCCAATGTCAGATCGCTTCCCAAACACATGATTGAAATATGGGATTTTCTCAACTGAGAGAAACCTGATCTAGGCTTCCTAACTGAGACCTGGCTAAAACCGAGCTCCACCCCTGCAATTACCATAGCAATTCCGGAGGGTTACAGGATTCAGAGATTAGATAGGCAGACGAAAGTGGGCGGTGGGATAGCTATACTCCATAATGATAAGGTGAAGGTTACTGTACTGGAGCAACGTTGTAACGAGAAAATTGAAATTTTGATATTTCGGATGGACCTTCTTCCACAGTACAGTTGGAAAGGTGCATTAGTTTATCGGCCTCCAGGTCCTATTGCCGAATTCTCACTTCAATTAATGGAACTGATTGCACCCCATGTGATCTCCTCCAATAATTTTATGCTGTTGGGAGATTTTAACGAACACAGCAAGTGCCAAGATAATGCGGAGACGTCGTCTTTCTTGGCTGACTTAGCCACACTGGACCTAATTAAAACTAATGATGGTCCAACCCATAAAGCAGGACATACTCTAGACATCATTTTTCTAACTCACCACACCTCTCTTGTAAAGCCCCACGACCACTTAGTTGGTCGGATCATTCACTCATTGACTTTCATATACAGGGACCCAGAGGACAGGAGTCACATAGTCCAGACCACCAGTTTCTTTACAGGCAATGGCACAAAGTCACCCCTGACTCCTTCTCAGCGGTTTTTACCTCTCTATGGGACACTGAACCCAGAAATGTGGGGGAGGGCCTAGCTTATTTCAATGAGGCGGCTAAGGCCGCCATTGACCAGATCGCCCCATTGAGAACTCGAGTGAGTAAATCCAGGCGAGCCCAGGCAGCCTGGTTTACACCCGAGCTTCATGATGGAAAAAGACATTGTAAAAACTTGGGGGCATATCAGCAAGGGCCGGCGAAAATTATCGCTAAGCGCACTTAGCGCTAGGATAATTATCGCCGGCTATCGCTGCTTTCTATCGCGGAGATAGCGTGCTATCAGCAACGCTTATCTCCAAAGCGATAGAAATGCAAGCGATAAGCTGGAAAACAGTGTGATTATCGCTGGGAAACCAGCGATAATCGCACTGTGACCGGCGATACCTTGCTGATAGGGCAGGGTGGTCTTAGCCATGTAATCCACCTCCCATTGGATTACATGGCTAAGTCAGAATTAAAGCAGGCGTAAGGAAAGTAGCGATAACCGTGGTTAGCGCTACTTTTCTTATCGCTATGCTTGTTAGTGATTCCTTGATAATTGGAGAAATGTCGGTTAGCGACATTTCTCCAGTTATTTAGGAAGGAACGCCCACTTTGCATCTCATTAGGGATGCAAAGCTGGGCGTTCAGTAAACAGGCGCTAAGGCATGGATTCACGCGTTAGCGTGTCCATGCTGATAGAGCGATAAAATTATCGCCGCTTTCGTCCGAAAACGGACGCTAAAGCGGCGATAATTTTATCGCCTCGCCTTGCTGATATGCCCCTCGGAGAGGTGATGGCGACGGACTCATCTAACCGATGACAAAGAGAAATATAGGACAGCCCTCACCCAGTATCACAAAAACATAAAGCTGGCCCGAAAATCCTATATTACCCAACAGCTAAGTCAGGCTCAGAATACACCTAAAGTACTGTTCCAGATTCTGAAAACTTTTACAAATCCTAAAGCCTGTGATCTTGAAGAAGTTTCATCTCAAATCCTCTGTGATAAAATAGCTCACTATTTTGTACAGAAAATAGATACCATCTATAATAAGATCACCTCTGCTAGCAGTTCACAGCTGGTTGCCACTACTATAGAACCTCCACGTTGCTCGAAGGTAAATTCATTGGTGAGTTTCCCCTCTCTAACTTTGGAAGAGGTGGAAACCTTAATGTGCAATGTGAAATCAGGCTCGCCACTCGATATTATACCTGCCAGAATCTCTTCTTCTCTGGTCAAACAGCTGTCAGCCCCAATTTGCTCTCTACTTAACTTATCACTGAAGGAAGGACAGCTGCCTCTGGCATGGAAGGCGGCACAGATTATTCCGATTCGGAAAAATACCAAAGCCTCCATTGAAGACCTCTCCAATTTACGCATATGCAAATCAGTCTTGACCCTGCGCCCAATGGGAACAGTCCAGCCCGAACTGCCAGGCCAGGTCCTCCCTGGACTGAAAACAAGCATCCTAGGACCGGTTTCGGGATTTCAGCCCTCATCAGCCAGGATAGCTTGACTCCAGTGGCATGGAGAGCACTGGACCCACGTCTGGGCATACCCGTCCCACTCAGGGTGACAAATGCAAAAAGAACAATTGATGGACAGAATGCAGAACAATGTCATACATTCACCCCAGTACAGAGATCTGGGCCTAAATCCATCATTTTTTTGCTCACCATGCCATTCCAGTTTGGACCCAGCCATATGCAAATCAGTCTTGACCCTGCGCCCAATGGGAACAGTCCAGCCCGAACTGCCAGGCCAGGTCCTCCCTGGACTGAAAACAAGCATCCTAGGACCGGTTTCGGGCTTTCAGCCCTCATCAGCCAGGATAGCTTGACTCCAGTGGCATGGAGAGCACGGGACCCATGTCTGGGCATACCCGTCCCACTCGGGGTGACAAATGCAAATAGAACAATTGATGGACAGAATGCAGAACAATGTCATACATTCACCCCAGTACAGAGATCTTGGCCTAAATCCATCGTTTTTTTGCTCACCATGCCATTCCAGTTTGGACCCAGCCATATGCAAATCAGTCTTGACCCTGCGCCCAATGGGAACAGTCCAGCCCGAACTGCCAGGCCAGGTCCTCCCTGGACTGAAAACAAGCATCCTAGGACCGGTTTCGGGCTTTCAGCCCTCATCAGCCAGGATAGCTTGACTCCAGTGGCATGGAGAGCACAGGACCCACGTCTGGGCATACCCGTCCCACTCGGGGTGACAAATGCAAAAACAACAATTGATGGACAGAATGCAGAACAATGTCATACATTCACCCCAGTACAGAGATCTGGGCCTAAATCCATCGTTTTTTTGCTCACCATGCCATTCCAGTTTGGACCCAGCCATATGCAAATCAGTCTTGACCCTGCGCCCAATGGGAACAGTCCAGCCCGAACTGCCAGGCCAGGTCCTCCCTGGACTGAAAACAAGCATCCTAGAACCGGTTTCGGGCTTTCAGCCCTCATCAGCAAGGATAGCTTGACTCCAGTGGCAAGGAGAGCACGGGATCCACGTCTGGGCATACCCGTCCCACTTGGGGTGACAAATGCAAAAAGAACAATTGATGGACAGAATGCAGAACAATATCATACATTCACCCCAGTACAGAGATCTGGGCCAAAATCCATCATTTTTTTGCTCACCAAGCCATTCCAGTTTGGACCCAGCCATAAGCAAATCAGTCTTGATCCTGCGCCCAATGGGAACAGTCCAGCCCAAACTGCCAGACCAGGTCCTCCCTGGACTGAAAACAAGCATCCTAGGACCGGTTTCGGGCTTTCAGCCCTCATCAGCAAGGATAGCTTGACTCCAGTGGCATGGAGAGCACGGGATCCACGTCTGGGCATACCCGTCCCACTCGGGGTGACAAATGCAAAAAGAACAATTGATGGACAGAATGCAGAACAATATCATACATTCACCCCAGTACAGAGATCTGGGCCAAAATCCATCATTTTTTTGCTCACCAAGCCATTCCAGTTTGGACCCAGCCATAAGCAAATCAGTCTTGATCCTGCGCCCAATGGGAACAGTCCAGCCCAAACTGCCAGACCAGGTCCTCCCTGGACTGAAAACAAGCATCCTAGGACCGGTTTCGGGCTTTCAGCCCTCATCAGCAAGGATAGCTTGACTCCAGTGGCATGGAGAGCACGGGATCCACGTCTGGGCATACCCGTCCCACTCGGGGTGACAAATGCAAAAAGAACAATTGATGGACAGAATGCAGAACAATGTCATACATTCACCCCAGTACAGAGATCTGGACCTAAATCCATCGTTTTTTTGCTCACCGTGCCATTCCAGTTCGGCAGTTTGGGCTGGACTGTTCCCATGAGGCACTGGATCAAGACTGATTTGCATATGGCCAGGTCTAAACTGGGGTGGCATGGTGAGCAAAAGAATGATGGATTTAACCCAGATCTCTTGACTGGAGGCGAATGTTTTGATTTGTTCTGCATTCCGTCCATCAATTGTGTGTCTTTTGATTTCTCGCCCTAAGTGTGCCAGTTATGCCCAGACGTGGGTCCCGGGCTCACTGTGCCACTGGATTCAAGCTATCCTGGCTGAAGAGGGGTGAAACCACGAAACCGGTCCTAGGATGCTTGTTTCCGGTCCAGGGAGGACCTGGCTTGGCAGTTCGGGCTGGACTGTTCCCATGAGGCACAGGATCAAGACTGATTTGCATATGGCCAGGTCTAAACTGGGGTGGCATGGTGAGCAAAAGAATGATGGATTTAACCCAGATCTCTTGACTGGAGGCGAATGTTTTGATTTGTTCTGCATTCCGTCCATCAATTGTGTGTCTTTTGGTTGGTATTATGATGGCACTTTCCCACAGCCTTTTCATGTTGGCCTTTCCGACATAGAAAGGCTGTTGGAAATTGACTTTGGGGCCCCAAACAGGGCCCCTGTCCCTCCGCGGCCTAAGATATAAGGCCTGGGGGGCCCCCTAAACATCCCTGCACCATGTGGCAGGAACCATTCCGCCCCCGCATAAGCTGCCTTTGTAAAATGGATGTTTCTGACTGCCCATAGGGCGGTCGGAACCATCGACCTATGGTCGGGCGGCTCCAGTCCACTACTGTAACAATATAGTAATGATGCCCTTTGTGACTAGATCCCATAGCGTAAACTAAGCAGCACTTGAATATAAAAAAACTAATAAGAACAAGTGTTCCATTTGATTGGGTCAGTTATGGTCACTTATAGAACAGGAAGTTGTTTTTTGCATAGTACTTAATACAACAGTCTCTTTCCATTTTTTTTTTAGGTCTCGACTGTCTGTTGTCAACAACCTATTGTGGGCAAAACCAATATTTACAGTGGCCATGCGCCAGCCGAGTGCTCCTCAATGTTTGGCTTTTTAACCCCTTGCGTGCGGCGCGAATTTTCGCGCTGTGCGGGGATTCTAATGAGTGGGCGGGATTCGGACGGCCGGGGGCCGTCCTGCGCACACGCCCACCGTGACGCGTGACGGCTCCCGGCCGTCATGAGCATGCAAGGGGTTAATCTCATTAGCATGCTTCTAATTTGATGGCTTTCCTTCCTCTTCTTGTGTTTGCCCCAGCCCTGGAGCACATCTTCTTCAACATCCTATTGACTGGATGACTTGTATCCTTTCCCTGTTCATATTCAAGGATCTGCTTTTTAGGTCGAGCCTCGAGTAGCGCGCAAGCGCTGCTCTGCGAGACTTATAGTTAGGGAGTTTGAAAAGCTGACCAGCCGCTCGTGCGTCATGGCCTTTTACCTGCGGTTATGCGCGCGGCAGACATGTGTTTCCAATTATCGTGCCCAGACGCGGGCGCGATAATTGGAAACTCATGCTGGCCGTGCGGGGAAAAAGGCCATGACGCACGAACGTCTGGTCAGCTGAGCAGGCTGCCGCGCTCGCTCGCCCCCGCTCCTCTCTTGTTTAAATAATCGCTGTCTTATTTTCGTTTTCGTGGTTGTGCTTTTTTTAGTAGGATATGCCTTTTGGGCTTCTTTTGAAGGGAGTTATGCTAGTTTTTAAAAATAAAAAATTTGAATTAGAGGTGGTAGGGGCATAGCTGAACAGCGCCCGGGCGTGGGGCAGCTGAAATGCCTTTGTGATGCGAAAAGACGGCCTCTGTACTGATGAGAAAATTCTTCCACGACTTTAGTGTAACAGCAGGACTCCAACTCATCGCTTGCATGTGTACGGCTATCCATCGCTGAGAGCCACGCGGCCTTTAAGTGCGTCACCGCCGCATCACCTCCTGCGTCCTCCTCAGTTACAGCGTTCCGAGCACCCCCTGCTTCAGGCTAGGTCCCGCCCACCGCCGTCGCTGCAGAGTGCCACTTCTGTGTCCAGGCCGACTGATCTACTTCTACAACCCACCTCGGGCCAGCGCCGCCACCGAGGCCGCCATGAGGGCTGTAAGTGGTCGTTCGGGGATTCAATTTGCTCTCTTGTCGCTGTGCTGTACTATGCTGTCCCAGCCACCGCACCCACCTTTCCACGGGGTAGACCTGCTCCTCATCTCTTCCCTCACCCCGTGTTGACAACAGCTCAGGCTTGAGTATTCTTGAGTTATCGAACAGGGCATAGACGCAGTCTTATGAAGTCCTTTGAAGTGCATCCTACGCTTGGGGACCTTTACATCTTGATTTTGAGAACTACCTGTTTTTATTTGTTAAAGTGATTTAGTGCTTTGTCCCAACCGTATTCGCCTTGGAAAAGTAATTTCACTGCTTAGTTTTTATTAAATACTAATTGCATTTCTCACGGATGTAATCTTCTATAGGTGTTTGTCCATTAGAAACAAATGATTGTGCTGGAATTATATAGGTTCTCAGGAGCCATAATGTTTTTTCACAGGCCCTTCTGAACACCAATGCTTGTTACATTGTCCCTTCTGGTTTCTGAGATGCCACATTGTGCAGTGTGTTAGGAAGGAATTTCAACAAGTGTTTAACTTTGGCTAATCCACAACAAGGGAAGGATCTAATTGAAAAGAGTGGACGATATATGGCACTGTCGTCGTTGGTAAACTGCCTAGGTGGGACTTCGTGTACAGTGTGTCTGCTATGCACTCGCATCAAATTGTTTTTGTAGGGAAAGGGTCCGGGGCTAATGGGGCTGGTAGTTTCATGTGGAGTTTGATGGGAGAGGGGCATCGTCCTTTTAACCCTACTGTCGGTGGCCTGTCTCGTATCATCTCGTTTAGTTTTTACTCGGGGAGAATGGCTATCTACAGTAAAAAGTATAAAGTAACAACCCTCTCAGTCTGCTGTTAGATTTAGAGATAAAGATGTTTTAAACAACTAACTATATCAGAGTAAACATCCTTGTTGTATGGAACATTTAACTGCTCCTCAATTTTTCATCCACTCAATTTAAATGGAGTTGTCAAGTGGAACAAGCAGTGCAACATCTGAAGACAGACTCTACAAGTTTGACAAATGGTGATCCACGATAATGTAAATCTTTGCACTTCCTGAACTTCACAGCTTTGTTTTTATTTATCCTGAGGTATTGTAGCTGGCAAACAAAGCTTCAGTTAAAAAACACACTGACAGGCTAGCTTGCATTTGAGAGGATGTGCTGCAAAGAAACGCAGATGAGGCCAAGAAAAACAAGCATTGGCATAGCCAATAGGTCTCGCCTTTGGGACCTTATAAGTGTTTAACCATGCAACAGTTAATGTTGTTGCACCAAGGGTATTGTGCTGCATAACTAAATACTTATAAGGTCCCAAAAGCGAGACCTATTGGCTATGCCAATGCTTGTTTAGGTTGAGCCTAGAGTAGCGCGCAAGCGCTGCTTCTGGCGAAGCATTATGTAGGGGATTCGAAAAGCTGACCAGGCGCTCGTGCGTCATGGCCTTTTTCATGCGGTTACCCGCGAGGCCGACATCTGTTTCCCATTATCGTGCCCAGACGCGTGCGCGATAATTGGGAACACATGCCGGCCGTGCGGGGAAAAGGCCATGACGCACGAGCATCTGGTCAGCTTTCGAAAGACCAGGCTGCCGCGCTCGCTCGTCCCCGCTCCTCTCTTGTTTATTTTTGCATCGCGTGCTGTGCGGGCGAGCGCTTGTTTACTCACCAGTCATTTGTCTCCAGTACTAGAAAGCCTGGATATGCGGGGTGTGGTCTGGGAGGAGACTCACACCGTGTCTTCTCGGTGATCTCTCCACCCGGATTCCTCAGTATTGGGTCCGCGATGAGAGAACAGTGACTCCCGCAGACGAACGAAGCATAACGAAGCTGCCCATGTGTCCGAGTGATGATCAGAGCCGAGTCCGGGCAGAGCAGGACAGGAAGATTGCAGTGTGGGCCGCTAGTGCCCAGTGCTCTTCTAACAGAGATGCCCGGCACCTTGTAGTGTGCCGGAGGAGCTAGAATGAAAGCGGGGCCGGGCGTCATCTGGAGGCGCATGGGTGGGATGGAATGAGCTGAGCCAGCAAAACTGACGCACAGGTACTTAAGGTCACCCTGGCCTGTGCAGTACCCGAGGCCGCGGGATGCACCGAGTGGGGCTTCCACAGAGAGAGATTCCGACAGTGGCTTCAAAAGAGAGGGATTGCCATCCTCCCCCAACCTATTTTACAGAGTTCATTTGGTGACCGACCTGTATGATAAGGTTTCTAATATGGTAAACACAGACAGCTGCCCAAATACATTGTGTTCTGTCTATTTCTCCGGAAACACCTGACCCCCGCCGAGTCTCTGCCGCGCTGCCCAGAAGCTCGAGCACAGTATGTGCCTTCCTCGTTCCGACGTAGTTTCAGCTCGCTGAGCAGCCGGGCATCGGGTGCCCTGCTCTGACATCCAGGGCCCCTGTGGAATACTGCATTAAACCCATGGCATTATTTTGCTCCGACAAACAAGTGACCCAGAGTGGCTCTGGTTCCACCCAGTTTCCTGGCCTGTTTTCAGTGTCCTGCCAAGTGCTTGCAGACATCTGCCACCACGTGCCAAGACGTTGTTTTGTCTGTAGATAAGTCACAGAGATTACACACACTGCAGTCTGAAATTCAGCATCTGATCGGACCTATCTCCCGCACGCACTTTGCACCCCCTCCCTCATTTATGTCATGCCAGTTTGCAGCGCCCAGACCCTAGTCACCTTATTTTTGGACTTGTGGAACATTGCGCCTTCCTTTACCCGCATCCCCCTAGATTTCAGTTGCTTTTTGGGGACAACCGATGTTGAAACCTGTTCCTCCGTGCCATTGGCTTGGTCTGGCAAGCCGCCACATCAGCTATTACGTCATCCTGCTGCTACGTGACAGTCTCTTCAGCTCTGCTGGTCTTTAAAGGCACACGCCTGCTTTCCAGTTTGCCCCAACTTATGAGCTAATGGATGCTCAATTAGCAATCAACGGGCCTAAATCTGGTAGAACTAAAGAAGCATAGAATGTGAAAGGAACCTCCAAACACATGCAGTGTGTAGAAAGAGCCTAAGCACTGTGGGAGTGTGCAAGCATGACTGTCTATATGCTACATGGAGTTGTTAAGCAGCTATTCCTGTACACTGTAGCTTTGCTCACCAATGTCTGCACATTGTACATGGCCTCTCTGGACATCTGTCTGCACGGCATATATGAATTTTCACCTAGGCCTTCACAGTTTTGAACTACTGTCACCGAAGCTTGCACAGTAATGTATTATCACCCATGCAAGGCAGTCTTATTTATGTATGATTTAGATCACAAACGAGGTCCATAGAAAATGACCGCAATTTTTCATTACAAAATAAGAACAATTTACAAATTACATTTATATAAAAAATAATTTCATAACAGATCAAGAGTAAGAATTACTATCCCTGCGATATGACCGTAAACACTGCTGGTTTCAAAACGTGCCATTCTTAAAGTGGAAAAATGTGCACGAACGAGATACCAAACTGCCATAAGCACAATTCCAATTAAACAAAAGGGAATGTTTTCAGGGATTCCTTCATCAATAACTCGCGATTCCTATGTTGTACAGGTCAGTAATTAATCAGGGATCCGGGCCTATACAGACTCATACCAGTAATTTCCCAACAATAAAAGTTTTGAGACCTTCAAAAATACCTTTACCAAACATTTAAAAAATGTATATTCCATCTAAAAACATTTCATTTACTGACGTGGTGATCAGAGTGCGAGCTTCCGCTACCGAACGTACATTAGGCTTATAAAAATAAAGGTCTCACCTATGCCTGTACCTAGTCACTGTTTGTGTTCAGCACCTCTGCTGCCTCCCTGTAAGTACCCCTCTTCTACCCCTCTACCCCTCTTCTACCCTACTACCCCTCTACTACCCTTCTACCCCTCTACTACCCCTCTTCTACCCCTCAACCCCTCTACTACCCCTCTACCCCTCTTCTACCCCTCTACTACCCCTCTACCCCTCTTCTACCCACTGTAACTAGCAAAGACACTGTGTCACGACAGCATCACTCTGCACCACCACAGCATCACTCAGCGCCAACACAGCATCACTCAGCGCCACCACAGCATCACTCAGCGGCACCACAACATCACTCAGCGGCATCACAGCATCACTCAGCGCCACCACAGCATCACTCAGCGGCACCACAGCATCACTCAGTGGCACCACAGCATCACTCAGCGCCACCACAGCATCACTCAGCGCCACCACAGCATCACTCAGCGCCACCACAGCATCACTCAGCGCCACCACAGCAACACTCAGTGCCACCACAGCATCACTCAGCGCCACCACAGCATCACTCAGCGCCACCACAGCATCACTCAGCGCCACCCCAGCATCACTCAGCGCCACCACAGCATCACTCAGCACCACCACAGCATCACTGAACACCACCACATCATCATCACTCAGCAAGACCTAAGTATCATTCAGCATCACCTCAGCATCGTCTCAGCACCAGTCACCACCACCACCACCACTACCACCTCAACATCACTCAACACCACCTCAGCCTGCTCTCGGAATCTGGCATCTGTTGATTCTCCCCTAGCGTCTGGCCGCTGCTAGTGTTATAATACAGGTACTAATTCACAACCTTCAAACTCAAATTGTTTATGCCCCCTCAAAAAAAAACTTTAACAAACAACCATTGGAATAGGCAAAAACAAGTTGCCAACATTTCAAGAACAAAAGAAAAATGAGGACATTTTTTATTGTACATACATTTTTTAATATGGTCATTCTGTCGGACATAATGCCTTTTGGTCATATATAAGGTAACAAAAATGCTTCTGACACTTTTTATTACAACTTTTTCAGCATGCTGCACAGCAGCCACACTTCTCTACAGCAGCAGCTTGAACACATTGGCAAAGTCAATAGCTCTGCCTAAACACTTATAAGGCCCCAAAGGCGAGACCTATTGGCTATGCCAATGCTTGTTCTTTTAGCACTAGTTGAAGTAGATGTGTTTTCTTGCTCTATCCCTCAAACGCCTTAATATCCATCCCATGCTCACTCAGTGTTGCCTCCCCAACATTCCTGTCATAGTCTATTTTTAATGTTGTAATTATCTGGAGAGTCGATAGCTGCCATTTGCTTCTGGGCCACTCTTTTTGCCAAATGCGCTGTTACACATGTTTAAATAACTTTTTAATTATTTTACGTTTCCACATTGGCCTCTCCCCATCATGATGTCTATGTATGCATACACGATGTTGAATGAGCGTGTACACATTATCGTGCTTTTTTTCAGATTGCAAAAAGCACTGGCAAAGCAAATAGGTCTGCACTGGTAGCCAAATGTTTACTTTGCTAATGCTTGTTAAGTCATGTAAATAACCATATCGAGCTAGGAAGGATGAAAGGCTAATTGATACAATTACATTCAGCTTCATGAGCTGCAGGTCACAAAGATGTTAGTAACAATGTTTTAAATTTAGTTTCCTGAAGCAGCCTATTGGTAGCTTGCAACACCCTGCAAATCACTATAAATAAATGCATACATGTCATCTTATGCACTATTACTTATAGTACAGCTTATGAATTATGTCCATGAAGCAATAATAATAATAATAATAATAATATTAATTATAATTATATATATTATAACTATTATCCAAAGATCTGGAACTCACTAGCCAAAGATCTCTGCTGCAATTCCCATTTTACCTCCTTCAAACGCGACCTCAAATCCCTACTCCTCAACAACTACCTCAACATGCACACAAACTGTTCTACGATTCCCTCATCGACTAATGCCTTCTAGACGGTTGCATGACTTGCCCAATCTCCTTCTTGTCCCTGATGCTGGTCTCCTCCATGTGCCTTTCGTTCTACCTTATGACTTTACATCCACTCAGTCAGGGCCGGACTGGCTAACGGGCGTTTTGTTGTGCTGCCGAGCTGGGGGCTGATGTCACTGCGGTGGGGGCTAATTTCGTTGATGGAGACCTGCGTGTGCTTCGAAATCAACAAAGCAAAACGAATTTCGTTCAGCACACGCAGGTCCCCATCAACGAAATCAGCCCCCAGCTCGGCAGCATGCCAAAACGCCCGGTAGCCAGTCCGGCCCTGCACTTAGTGCTGTACTATCTTGTGTCCTGGATATTATCAATACCCGTGAGTACCTCCTGTAATTGAATTTGCGTATTCACACAACTTGTAAAGTGCTCAGATACCCTCGGGTCCAGTTAGAGCTATATACTCAAATAAATAATAATAATGCCGATTATAATAATAATAATACCAACAATGATAATAACTATTTATTTTGACACTGCATAATTGCTATAATAACAGTTGTTACTATCACCCAATTTAATGGCGCACAATTGATTGACCTCACTGTAGCATTTTGGATTGAAACTCATTAACGGCAGCTCACAGCAGTCGCTAGAGGTGAGAATTTCACTGCGCAAGCCATCCTCTTGCATTTTGCACTTGTTTTGTGCCTGACTGGGTGTAGATCCAGCTGAACCCAGGCTTCATCTTTTTGCTAACTGCAAATATTTTTGTAGGGCCGAGCAAACCATATCAGTGCCCTTCCACTTTACTAGTGGCTAATATTCAAGGGACTTAGCTCAGCAGTGAAGTGCTAAGTAGTCCCACAAGAACAGGAAATTTATAAACATTGTCAGTGTGATCAGATTAGGGAGAGACTGCATCGTTACAATTCTTCTCATCAGGTTATCTTCTCCAAGAACCGTCTGCCAGGGCATGCTTAAAAGCCAGATTATATTTCCCTTAGGCATAAAGCATCTCACATTATTTTGTTATACTAGATAATTAGTTCACTGTATTGTTACAGTACTAATTTAAGAGCTGAAGACAAAGTAATTGATGTAGAATTGTGAAATGATATTCTTGAAAACATGTTGCACAGCATGCACATGTCACACATTTTCCAATCCTTATAAAAGCAAGTCGTTACCACACGTATGCACAATTCCAGGCTACTACATATGAACCAAGGGGAGAAGGCTTACAGCATATGGGATAAGTAAAAAAATACGGTATGATTTGCAAAGAAAGATAAAACTAACGGGAAGAAAGCAAGAATGACTATTAAAATATGCATTACCAGCAAAATATGATAAAATGGAATGATGTACATTGTAAATATCTATTAAGGGGGGATATTGGACCTTACCTTCACCTATCATACATCAAAAAGGAAAAAAAAATCAGAGGACTATGATTCTGAGAGGACCTAAACAATTTGTTGGAAGGAGATGGGATTCAATGGGTAAGTATCAGACTTTGGAGCTAGGATATCTGGATTCGCATGTCAGATTTCCCACTAGACAAACTTGGTAATCCGCGGCAAAACAGTTGGGCTGAGAATTATAAAGTCATTCATATGAATTGTATTTATTGCAAACATTAACTTGCATCTTCACTGAAATCTTCGCAACAATATCTGCTCCTGGAGAACAATTCATTAATTGCACCCTGTTGGAGCTGATACTAACGACACTACTGTTAAAATGTTAATTTACCTTGTTCACATTAGGCAATGATCATCTTCTACACAATCTAAAACCTGCATACACCAAGGGCTTCAATCTCAATTTAATCATCTCCATAAAAGGTTTTGCTCTCTCCTAATAACCCGATCCCTCTGGCATGGAAGGATCATCCTTACAATTAGTTTGTATACAATGTCAAACCTTTTGCCATCCAAAATAAATACATATCTTGGTTTTTGATACTAAAAGAATTAACATCAAACATGTATTTGTAGGTATAAATATTGTGAGGTCATTAGCACTGCCTGTTGTGCGAGTTATGGATGGAGCAGCTTACCATAACTAGTGAATTTCAGTGGTTTTTAAGTTTTAATTCATAACCTTAACTACACATTAACTGGGTTTTAAGATACATTTTTAAAGTGTACTTTTAGGTGTTATAACTAAAACTAACCATAACTTCACCTGTAATCTTGTTTTTTTCAGTGAATGTTTGTGTTATTTCTAACATATGCCACATCCAAACCCCTGTGGGTGGCCACCCAACTCTGTACATGGCCTTTGGCTGTGCATAGTGTGGTTTGGTGCAGGGCATGGCTTCTACCCATGCCCCCAACACTCCACAGGGAGTCAGGGGTTAACCACATGACCTGCTCCCAACCCCACACAGGGGCAAAAAGGCTGTGCACAGTGGGGGTTGGCCACAAGGCCATGGCCAGGCCCTGAACCCAGCCTTCTGAAGGGAGCCAACCGTCACTTGTGCCAGTTGGCCAAGTGAATTAGTAATGCATTGAATTCTTATTTTCAACTTTTTTACAATAACTTGTGATACTTGTGCTTTATTCATGAAGAATTCGAGACTCCTGCAATAAAAATTACTTTTTGAAAATTGTTAGGAGGAACTCTTTAGGGTCCCCCAAAAACAGGGTAAGTGACCTTGCCCCCTCATGCCTTTTTTCTTGTTATTTTTCCCCAACACGCTGCTCGGTGCACGTTTTTGGGTAATGAGGGCTGCAACAGAACTTTTTCTTGTGATGGCCAGCCAATCAGAACATGGTGGATTGGTGAATCCATAGCAGAATTGTGAACCTGCATTGGATGAACCACCCTATTCCAATAATGTGCTTTATTTTTAATTGGATTTGCGATTCTCCATGTATTTGAGAATCTGTGTCTCTAAGGATTAATGTTTCAGATAACCCTAAAATTTAACCTGTTCATTTAACCTGTTCATGTCTAGATTGAAACACTATTTTCTCACAAACTACTGCACAAATTTACACCAAAGTATGTAAAATTACTTCCCTGAGCAAAGTTCTATTTACATGTCAGGTTTGGTGTAATTGCGGTCAGCCATTTTTATTTATCGAAAGGCGAAGCATCCGATGGGAGATCAAATGGCGAATGTCAATTTTTGTTCCCTCCCTATTTTTAGATCCCTGCTTGAAGGATCTGCACACAACTTTCCATGAAGAACTCAAAGGGAAAGTAGCTTTTTAAAAAAAGTTTTGTGCAGATTAATCACATGGCTTCAGAGTTATTAAGTAAACAAAAAAGCTTTTCAATAGGACATGTGACTTAACCATAACTATAAAGGTGCAATCACTGACTCTGATCAATAAATATATATTTGTATTTGGAATTTACGTTTGCATAAGTGTATTTGTTTTTCACTACCCTAACTCTAGCAGTTTGGCAACTCAATGATAAAGAACGTTTCCGCTATAAACACCACAAAAATACATTAATATATTCATATCTGAAAAGCCCTGAGGAGCAAAATCATTGTCAAATGCAAACATTTAAACGAATATGTACGAAAGCATGGCTTCCGATTTTTCTTGAGAATTGTAATTATATAGGGCTCTGCAAAATATAAATTCCCAAAAGTCATATAGACATAATTAACAATTAGAGAAGTGTCAGAACACAATTACCACTATAGACCATATAGTAACCAAGGTCAACATTTGGAAGGCAAACCCTTGAAAGAACCTACACTTCACCATGTCATTCCTGTATGCTATAGTACGATGGATGAGTATCTTGAGAACATGACAGGGTGGATAGGCAAATAGGAGAGGATTGGATGAAAGGAAAGGAAGAAGTGCATTGGAAATATCAACTCTACATGTTTGTCAACGTTGATCGCTTGGCGAATTTGATACACTACTATGGTGAAGTAGAAATCGAGGCATGTACATATGTTGAGCTCACTACACCTCTTCAACTCTGGCAGCTACCAGTAAACAGTTGCCATGGCAGGTGGAGTATATGAAAGTGCTTTGTCACAGGCATGTAGCCCCTTGCCGAGCTATCTAGAAGGAAAGGCCCCTCGCAGTGGCACACGGGTCCTGGGAAATTACCAGGCATTCCCTTGCAGGAGCCACACATGCACACTAACGGCAAGAGAATCTTTGAGAAGGACTCACGTACCAGGGTGACATGCATATGATGAATCCCAAGGACTACCTCCCTTAATGTGCATATGCACTGCATGAGAAATATCTGCACCTCAGGACCACCTCATCGCTCAGGCAATTCAGGTAAGGACTCAAGACCTGGCAGCTCGAATGAACAGATCACCAAGTAGCAACTCCAGCACTTTGAGTTCCTCACGGGTGATTTGCTGCGCTTTATAAATCCTTCATTGATTGATTGAGAGAATCTAAAGGATTCCCTTACAGAGACCAAACACATGCATCGTTTAAAACCACTTTTGTACCACACATGCATGCAGTGCTGGCAAGGGAATCACCAGGATTCCTCATTTGTTAGGGGTAACACGCACTGCAGGGAAAGTAATCTTTGCAATTACCAGATTGCCTGAATATTCAGAGGTGATGGAAGCTGTCTCTCACTCCCCTCGATTGAGGAAATCCCTGGGGATTCCACTGCTGTATGCGCATACTCAGAAGGTATGTGAGGAAATGCACAGCCATTTCTTGAGTCCCAATGAGTGGGAGACAGAGAGCCACCACGTGCTAGGAGCAGGCAGACTCAACCACCACCCCAGAGCCATCTTTGAGTGAATCAGTCTTCACACAGTGGGGGGTTGGCGGCAACTGAAGGAGGCAGGGATAATGCTATCTGCTTGGCAAATCCTCATCGCAACCACTGCCTAGCAAATGATGCAAGGCCTTGATGGAAGGGGGCAAACGCCTCTCTTCATCAAGTTTTACTTGAGGGTCTTTTTGTCTTTTGGGTACCATGTTATTGAGAACTGAAACTGACATATATTTTCCTAAAACACCTATTGAGCACTTAGTAAATTTACCTACTATGGCTCTATAGATGGAATCCATATTTCGAGCTGATCTCCAGCTGCAAATAAATATATTATTGTAGAAATAGTAAGAGACAGCACTCGTTGAACTCCAAGTGTACAGCAATGTAAGAAACAGCTTGTGTAATTTAGTAGCAAGTTTTGTGGTCATAGCACCTATATTTTCAACCATAGAAACGCTGGAGATAAGTGGTTATTAAGTGAAGCTGCAACATTTACCTCCACAATTGACAATCCTGCACCTCCTCAACACAAATATTTTTATCCACATATAGTTGGCATGTATGCCATCAGTACTGCAGTAATAGCACGCTGATCAAAATTGCGATATTTGGAATCTGAAAGTCAAGGATTTGATACCTACATATGATGGTGTGGCTCCTGAATATCGAGTCCAGGATATCGTGGGATACTAATATCGTAGACGAAAAATGAGGGACAAAATATCGAAAGATCTAGTGTGTACAAATTTTCTATACCTAACTCCACATATAGGTACCTTTACGGTGTATTTATATATCTTCAAGGTAAGTAGATGTGAAGTTGAGAATAGTATATCTATACTTCTCGCTGTGAACTTACCTTGTATCATTTTGGCCCGCAATATTTTGCCCACAAAATTGGTGTGCCATGATATTCTTGTACTCGACATTCATGAGTACAATCTATAAGACTGGAGTTGCACTATTGCATGACCCAGAAACATGCTCTCAAGTCAACGCAATCTGTGCCACTTGGAGCACTTTGCATGTAATAGTAAATGGCATAATAACGATCATCCACCCCCCCTTAGGACACTGTTATGTTATGTGTATTTGTAAAGCGCTCTATCACCTGCGAGGTTATCGCTGAGCAATGAATAAACGTAATGATATTTTTTTAAAGCATTACAACAGTTATTAATCGTTCACATTGTTTCTATTCAACTGCATGTCTAATTCTCAGTGCTAATATTTGTAGGATGACCATGGCCAGCGGAACTGGTCTATGGGGCACAGGCTGATGCAAGATACTGTTAAAACGCAGATCAGGCTTCAGAGTAGCAGTAACTTTGGATTAGTGAGCCAAGGCTAAAGGTCTGTGGCCATCTTACCCTCGGTTATGTTTTCCTGCTTCTTTCTGTAGCGGCAGCAAAATTCTGCTTCACAGAGCAAGATTAATAGAAGCCAAGTCAATAGAAGATTGATAGCTAAACTGCACTAAAGTTGAGTGATGTAACTTCCTGTGATGCCATCTTGGGTCAAAGAGCACTTCCACAACCCCTAGCATTTTGGTGGATTGATGTCCATGAAAGCAAGACATGGACGCAACTTGGGATTACGTCAGGTTCCACTTGACACTTGAGAGTAAAAGAGAGCATCCTTCCTCACCCACTACGGGCGTTATTTGGAGTGCCCAGATAATGTAAATGGTAGCTCCGCATATTATCATGTGTACCGGAAGCTTCCAAGGAAGGGGGCAATTACCCTTAAAACGATAAAATACCCATCCTTTTGGAATTAAGAGAGCTCTCGTGATCAATCAATCAGGATTTGTAAAGCGCAACTGCTTCACCCGTGAGGGTCTCGAGGTGCTGTGAGGCAGCCCTAGATGGTATCTAACAGTCAAGATGTTTACTAAGGAGACGTTTTCAGCGAACACGTGAGTACATCCTTAAAACCTTCATAGGGAAATCTTAGACGAACTCCTTGTGCAGTGGATTCTGCATCCCCACCCCTTCCCTTCCCTGAAAGCAGAACATGCAAAACTACACAACATCCAATACCATGAGAAACAGCTGAGCCAGGAGTTTTACGCTGCTTACCTCGCTGCCCAATTCTCTGGAGAAGATTAGATAATGGCCTTTTAAATATTTAATGAGCACCGAGTCTCAGCCACTGTCCCAGTGTGCTGAAATCTGCTGGAAAAGGCAGCTTCTGGTAACACAAATACCCTAACTGGGAAAAACCATCTATTTATCAAAGAAAGAAAAAAGGTCAGGAAAAAAAGAAAGCATGACAGCAATCAAGAGCGAATTAACGTTTTAGTGTACCCTAATGTCCCACTCAGTGTGCCCCATAGTCCCATCGTGAGTTCTGCCGCACTGGGTTCCGCTGGTGCCTGAGTGTGCCTGGCAGTTCCTTGGAGCCTCTTTCATAGTGCCCTAGTGCTAACACTATGGTGCCCTTCCATCGTGCCACCCTGCCTCACATGGTTCTCCGGTATCCCAGAGTGTGCCCGAGGGCGCATACCTATGATCGTTTGCTAGTGACTCATTATGCTTCAGTGGCTTCCATGGTGCCCCCTTTATATGAAACTCACGACCCTCCACAAGTGCCACCTTGCTGGGCCCCGTAATATGCCCCTGAGCACCAGTTCTCCCAGACCTATCTCCAGCACCCACTTACTGTTCTCTGGTGTCACCCACAGTTCTTCCCACTGTGCTTTGCGCTCTACTCTCAGCACCCCTGCCCCCCTTCCTTTAACTCCCTGACAGAGAGAGAATGAGTGGAGTGGGGGCTCACTCTAAGCAAGTTTGCATTCACCATTGTCTGTGACACTGGGCACATGAGGCGCGATGCAGGCACACACTGACGCAGGGTGTCAAGTGAAGCTACTTGACAAATGAACATGACATCCATCAGACCAGCAGCAGCGACAGTGTTGGAACAGCCCAAGAGCACACCACGCGTTGGCTGATTCACCACAGTTCAAAGAGATCTAGCACTGGGATAGGAGTGAGGGAAGTGATGATGCATCGCCTTGTTAGTTCGATTTTACTGGTTCCCCTGTAGAGAGGGAGAGAAGGCGGAAAGAGAAATGGCTAAAGAGGTTAGAGTATGGGTGGGTGGTAGCAGTGCCAGCATCCCTCTTCCTCCTGCAACTCAACCCATCCCAAGCCTAACGTCACCCTTGAACTTTCCTTCGATCAGCACCATAAGCTGGACAATAGGTCCCAATCCACATTAAACTATTCACTTCCAAGCAACAGAGCACCTGGAAACACACTCCCAATTTCTGGTGTCATTCTTTGAATTCATCTATAGGGTCACGGTAAAAACAATCTCTCTTCTGCAGACTCAGTGCATGCATCAGTGAGAAATCCAACTGCAGCTTTTAAGACTTTCTCGGACACCGAAAAGACAAATGTCAAAAAACAGAATTAGCTACAAAGCAGTACCAAATGCATCTAAACTTGTAGAAGAGAAAACGACGTTCAGAGAATATAAATAAACGACCTTTGTTGTGATAAAACAGATATTCACCTCCTAATTCAGCAGAGCCGTTTGACCATCACTCCGAGCTAAATCAAAACCCTATAGACAAGTGCTAAAAGGGAGCCGGTGGTTTCTGGTGATCAGCACCGGCACTTATTAGCATCTGCGCTTGTGACAGTCTGCCACATGGTGGCACTGTCTGCCAAATTTGGGTATGAGCACAAACAGCTGTATATTAATTTATTATACATTAACAATCACTATTATGTGCCACCCAAGCCATTCTTATAGCTTGGGGGCCTTGAACAGTATGAACTGTCGCACTTGTAGGAGTGTGATGGTTAGTAGTTGTGCTGGTACTGCAATTGGCAGCGCTGGCAGGGGCACTGGATGGTGCAGGCTGCCGTGTCTTCAAGACGAGGGGCCTGATACATATTGTTTTATAAATTAACCATTGCTCTAGACCCAAGATCAAACAAAGCCATCAATTATGCAAGGCATAAACATTCTTCATCAACCAAATAGTAAAACAGTCACTGAAAACATTGAACTTAATATCAACATACCAAATGAAAATGAACAACAACAAATAAACCAACAGCAGATCACCACAGTCTTTTTTCACTCATATCCCACCAACACGATCATATATCTATGCAAAGCCTCCTCAATCAGCAACATACTACCAACCACAATCCAGCCTAAACTACCACTGATCTTTGAAAGCAACACATATAAAGAATGATTCCGGCCTACTCCAAACAAGCTCTCGAACTGACTATCTCAAGTGACTACTATCCCATTGACGGGGTCTCTGTCACACCACAGATCACCAATAAAAACGTTTGTTACCAACTTTAGGCAGTCCTTGAAAAAACACACACAGCCTTCTTGGGCCACCACATTCTAGCCAAAGCCAGGGATTTGGACAACACATTTGCACTAAGTGGTAATGGTGATACATGCCTTTAAGTACACAAGACCTTACTCCCTTAGCTCTATTAGGGGCAGGAGTCGTGGATTCTTCCCTGATCTTTTATGTGTTCCTCATCTTTAATCCGAATGACTACGATTGGGTTTGATCCTCTCCAGATATCTCCGGATATCATGTGCAAAAGTCCACCCCGTCTCTGGTATCCTTCAACATCGATCCCTGTCTCCTGATGTGACCAGAGCATCCTTTACCACTCCTATGCTGACGCCAACAGGTTTTATGTACGCATCCCCAACTTACTACAAATACAGAGTTCTACAATCCTGCCTCTTTCACCTCAAAATGGATCCTGAGGAGTTCCTTGAAATATAATTAAAGAGAATTGCAGCTCTGTTGTTCCATGCCAAATGCGCATCCAACCCCACATCTATCATAACTCTGTCCCTCACGCCCGCTCAGTCAATTAACTCCATTAACAGCCTAGTGGGTCAGAATTGATTGGGCATCAGTCACGATGCCCAATGAGGATCAGAGTTCATCAGCGGCACCGATCCATGGCCACTACAACATATCATCCCTTTCATCCCACATGTAGACTGGGCAGGAGTACTGAACGCTACCATCAATGTCCCACTTGGCTGCATTAGGTCACTGCACTCCAGCCCATCCAGCGCATTGAAGCAGGAGTATCCCATGTAAAAACCTGGCACTTAGCTTGACAGACGCTTTGAAACACTACAATGTCTCCATGTCACTGCACAAATCATCTTCAAGACAAACTGTCTCCCGCACATCACTGTGAAGGATCAAAAAACACCATCTAGAAAACGCAGATCGACAATCCTTGGCATGCATCTGAGAAAACACAGCTCCAAATACCCAAGGCAAAGTATCTTCTCCAAGCCAATAGGGTCGCCGTGCGAGAAATAGCGAGACACCGCGTTTCCGAGCCCTCTCGTCACTCCTTGTTCCTCAGGGGCGTCACCAGGGGAGGGCCTCAGTTCCTACCTATGTGAAGGGCTGTTTCTTAATGAGGCAGCCAACCACACCCACACCACTGGGGGCGCTACAAGCGTGTATTACTTCAGGCACATCAAGTTCTTCTGGACAAGCCTGTTTCTTCTAAGAAGCAGCTTGAAGAAATTGATTGTGCAGCGGTGCATTCTGGTCATCTTTTAAAAGTGACACACTGTAAAATAGTAAAACAACCGCTATCCATATTCCATGGCCCAGCAGTTACTCACCCTCCAAGGACACACACAAGACTGCCATACTTAATGAGTGTTCAGTAAAGCATGAATGCAGCTGCAACTGATTGATGTGTTGAACATTTAAATGTCTGCTCTGCATTCAGCAGCATGCAGCTTCAGACACCCTTTGATGTATCCTAGCCTTCCTGTTTCTCATTACTGTACAATAAATATGTGAAAAAAGAATCTACCACAATTCAGCACATATGATCTAACCTTTCCCACTTGCAAACAACAAATATTTCTCTGAATCACGCAGAGCCCCTGCAAGGTGGGATCCTAGCAATCAGAGAAGCAATGGGAACAAACAAAGGAATCATGACTGGGAGTACACTGTGCTAAACTTCATAGTCTTATTAGAAACCCGTCCACCTGAGTGTGAGGTGGTACCTTCCACCTGACAGTACTGTCATACAAGGGAGCAGCCGGAGAATTAAAATAACCCCCACTTTGAATCAAGCCAGTGAACCCGCCCCACCTTAGCAGACTTCCATTCACACTTTCTCCCTCCTTTCAACCCACTATTGAATCCATACTCTTGCCCTTCCATCTATCCATTCATCCATCTCTTTTTCCTTTCGCCTTTGCATCCACTCATCCATCCAAATATACCTTCTTTAATCCATTCATCCTTTCAAGTGTACATCCATCCTCTCACCCTTCAATATATCCACGTATCTATCCATGAATCATTTCTCTTCCTCCCTCTCACATGTTCACCTCCTATCTATCCATTCTTCCATCCACTCATACTTTCGCTTATCGACCCTTTTACTCCTCAATCCACCCGTTCACCTTTCCTCTATTCTTCTATTCATCCTTTTCCCCTTACATTCTGTTCATCCTTTCACCCTGCCATCCATTCATCCTTCCTTTCACCTTTTCATACATTCACCTGTTCTTCCTTCTTCCCTTCCCAGTTTTCTTCCTTTATTCTTTTCTCCCTCCCCTTCCTGCACTCCCATTTGCATCCACTCATCTTTTTTCTCCCTATTTTTACTTTTACGTTTTTTGTATCTCACTTTCGCTTTCCATTTTCCTCTCTGTTTCCCTATTTTCATCATGTCCCTTTGTTTTCTTCACTCTGCATTTCAGCCCAAGGACCACGGCCCTCTCTCATAACATTCCTTAACAGTGTTATTTGGAGCATTTGTCTGCAAACCTGCAGACACCCAAGGTCCGTGAATGACGAAGTAATGTTTTAGGGGAGTGATCTCACCAGCCTTTGGCGCCAAATGGCACCTCTGCTTAAGTGGGTACTTCTCACAAGGGGATATCACCGAAGCAACTGTCATATATTTGCGACAAGGAAAGTAACCTTGGCTACCACTAGGGTTAACCATAAAACTTGAGAAAGGCCCGCATCATGTAGGTGACCTGAGCCCCACAAAAACTTTTGACAAGCATGTGAGTAGCCATAAAAAATATCTGAACACAGAAACGATCTTGAAAAAACATAGCGCTCGCATACATTTCAAAAACTACGGTAAAAATGCCCAGAAGCCTGAACTCCTACAAATATAGCCATTAAATTAAAATAAGACATGAAGTAGCCACTAAAACTTGACAAATATATGATGCAAACAACCAATCGCTGTGTGTGAGGGTCAGTGATGTAGGGGCCCTCCAGGATTGCACATAAGGGTTAACTGCTGGAAACAAAATCTCTCCAGTCTGCAAAGTGCTCTAGAGTAACGCGCAGAAAGATAATCAATTATTTTTCAATCCAAAGCAAATGGTGAAAGAGCAAATTTCAAATCTTTTACCTCATTCATTTCCTCTAGGTAATCCAGTTAAAGAGAGCATCTCATAAAAGGGCCATTGGGGAAGTGGAACTGGTGTATAAATGAATACCCAACTATACTTCCTGCGAAGAGCACTAAAGAACCCACTTCTAACTAATACACAAATACATAGAAGGGTGGATACCAGGGATGTTGCCAGTTAAAAGGCATGTGGAGGCTACTAAACACTAGCAGAAGAGCAGTACATCTGTGTAAAGGTACTGCACAATGGAAAAAACAAGCAAAGGACATGTTGTGTAAAGAAAAAATATCACTATTATGGCAGTATCACAGTTATGTCCTCTTCATTTCTTGCCTCTTTTACTTCAACATGGGACCAGAATACCTGAACAACCGCCTGACCTTCCACCAGCCCTCCAGACACCTGCTGTCAGCCTCCTTCCCCCGCATCCATCGCACTCGAGCCGGAGGACGCTCCTTCTCCCACCTCGCTGCCAAGGCCTCGAACGACCTCCCCATCCACCTCCGAACCTCTACCTCCTCGTCGAATTCAGGAGTGGCGTCAAGACCTTGGTGTTCGAGTAGTCCCACCACACGCAGCGCCTGGAAACCCCTCAGGGTGATTAGTGCGCACTACAAATACTGATTGATGGATTGAATGATTGAACCGTGAACGGCAACCTGTGCTGTTTCACCTCTGTATTCGCTGATGCATTCACCAAGGTTTATGAGGTCAGAGGGCACACTTTGTATTGCCTATCAGACAAGTGATATATAAATTGCAAATGTCTTCCTTCAGTTGATATATTTTAAAATAAGTCATAAAAGAGTGACATTTCCAATTATTAATTTATTATCAACAGATGCTTTGTGAACAATGGTTGCTTCGTCAGGACTTTGAAGCAATTTAAATATGTATCAAAATATAATTTTCTAGATTAACATTTGTAAAATTAACATATATAACAATGTCATGTATATTTTTAATTTACTTAATATCCTCCTGGTTGATGATAACTGGCTCACCACTGGTTATCATTCATTACACAAATATTTTAGGACTTGTTATGATGTTCATCTATGAGACAATGTTGTAGAGAATTGTTGCCCATATAATTGTTGATGTATCCTAAAACTGAAAAACTATTTAGTTTTTATTTTATTTTGGAATCTTTTTACATGACAGACAAGTTATTATTATTTATATGCTTTATTTTTCCATTGCAACCGCATATTTTGATACATTATTAAAGCATATTTGTCATTGATAAACATTCTAGCAATATGCCGTTCAGAATTGATAGAATGCGGAACTATAGGAAGATCATTTAACAACATATTAAAAAGAGTGTGTCCACAAAGCAACTCTGTTCCTCACTCTCTCATCTACAGGGAAGTACTTCATACAGTCCTGTGAACGGTTAAGCAAACATGAGTTATTTTGCATAAAACATATACAGCACCGATGAATTCTTGATTCACCCTACTTCTTAGAGTTTGCTGTCATAAATGTGTCAAAACTATCAAAGCTACTCACATACCGTGGAAGAATAACACTATCGGGCCCTCCCATAGCATAGCATATTTCGAGGTATTTAAGACTCTGCTCTGCTGTATCTACACAGTTATGAAACCCATGTCCAAAGTCAGATATAATTCTGCTTGCAATAAATTCCTCATTGAATAATGAAAGTGGCTTCCCAAATACCTTCACCGTAGCATTCAAAAGTGAAATTGTAGTGAATCTGCTGATTTCACTAAACCATTAAATACATAAAGGAGTCAAAGTGGGTATCCTGAATTGACCCAGAATTCTAATCTTTTCTGGGCCTGAAAAAGCTAAAAGCATCACGAGAGGGTAGGGTAAAAGTGTCAAAGCGACAATATTTGCAGCATTACCACAAACGCCTAATATATCATCACATTACCGGTACAGGTTGCTATAAAGAAAAAGCATTGTTCAGATAATATTCTAGACTGGTATATATAAGGAAGCTCCATCGTTGTGCGCTGTATGTTCTGTGACTGTCAGCATCAATGTTCCGCTCTGCCAGGGCTAACAGTGGAGAGAACCACATTTGCATCAATAGCGCCTCATCTTCTTCCTTGCCATTCCTTAGATTTATTAGTTGCACCCACTACCTAGATTATCCTGCAAGGAGGAATGCTTACCTACTACTGAGTGAGACTGCCGAAACCTTGCACAATATGGGCCAGTCCTCAGCGATAATTGGAAATGACCTGTGTTTCATCTCTGGATTTTGCAAGCAACTGTACTGTGACATTGACTTTCATACTAAAATACATATCCGGACTGTTGGACTTGTCCTTATCGCAGGGTCCTCCCAAACATTTTACCTTCACACCTCATGTTTTCTGAATTTGTTTTTGTTGGCATTCAGACTCTGTGCATTTACGACTGTTAACCAGTGCTAAAGTGCTTATGCTCTCTCCCTAAAACATGGAAAAATTGGCCTACACCTGATTGGTATATTTGATTTACTTATCTCACTAGCATATGGTGCTACATGTAGCCAGGGTCTGTATTTTAAATGCTACCAGTGAATTTGCAGCAGTCATTATGCCACCCATGTGAGTAGCACGTTTAAAACATGTCTCAGGTCTGACATTGCAGCCTGTAGTGTAGTTTTAAACTGTCAATTCGACAGGGCAAAATAAACCTTATGCCTGGCCAAAACTTTTCTTTTTAAAACATATAAGTCACCCTAAGGTAGGCCCTAAACAGCCCAGAGGGCAGGGTGCATTGTACATAAAAAGTAGGACATGCGTTTTAAAGTTTTACATGTCCTGGTAGTAAAAAAAACCTCCTAAATTCGTTTTTTACTACTATAAGGCCTATCTCTCCCAATGGATGACATTGGGTTACTTCATTACATTTAATAAGTGCTAACGTTTGATTGCGAAAAGATGGGAATGTGAAGTTTGGACTCAAATGAATTGTAATTTAAAATCCTCTTTAATGATAAAGTCGCATTTTAAGTCACAATTCTGGAAATGCCACTTTAGAAAGTAGCCATTTTCTTGTACTAACCATTTGGTGCCTGAAGCCTGTGTCTTGGGTCACATGCCTGTGAATAGCTAGGCAGTTGAGTTGGCCTTTGTGTATTCCTCCCAGAAAGTGAGACAAAGGGGGATTAGGTGCTGGAAGGATGGGAAATCCTTTCAGCTTGTGTGAGGCGGAGCTCATCCCTGCCCCACTTACATTTCAAGAAGCTGCCTCCAACACACACACAAAGGAACTTGACACCAGTCATTTTCACTCTAGATTACTTGGAGCCTTGACAGGGGAAGGGAAGAACTTTACAGAACCAGATGTGGAGGTAGACAGGATGTCACCCCACTTCAAAGGCTGGCACAAGGTAACATAGTGGACCTCCTGAACTACCTCTTCAGTACATTTCCTGGACCTGTGGAAGAATTCAGAAGGAGTGCCTTGCACTCAAGAGGACTGCCCTGTTGATTGCTTGAGGCCTACCTTCTTCCCCAGAGGAATGCCCTGCTGCTTGAGGCCTACCTTGCTGCTTGAAGGAGGGAGGACCCTCTCCTTGATCCCAGGCTACCTGATTGACTCCAAGGGTCAGTTGGATGACCTCCTGTTCAGAGCTACAGGGACACAACAAGCTCCAGAGTCATCCCTGCAACTGCCCAGCTGACCTGCTGAACTGGACCTGCCTGGAACTGTAACTACACCTGCCTGAGCCCTGTTGGTCTCTGCTGGAGTGAGTTCCTGATCCCCAAGAGGTGCCTTCCCAGGTTTTGGACCCTTGGCTGGCATCATAGACCTCTACTTCTTGTTTAACTAAAGGTTCCATCAAATCCAGCGCAAAATGACATGAAGCCCCACACAGCCTCGGCGCACAGCTGAAATCTTCATCAGAATTGACACCGAGCTATGCAAAGCCTCGATGCACAGCTGAAAGCTTCACTGGAACCGATGTCAAGCGACGTAAAGCCTCACTGCACAGCTGAATGTTTCAATGGAACCGACGCAGAGCAACATAAAGCCCATCAATGCCTCACTGCACAGCTACAAGCTTCATTGGAGCCCATGCAGAGTAATGAGAAGCTCCGCAAAGCCTCACCCCACAGCTGAAGGCTTCATCGGAAACAGTGCAGAGTGACACAAACCCTGTAAAGCTTTGTCGCACAGCTGAAAGCTTCATTGAAACAGACGCCGAGAGATGCAAAGCGCTGCAGAGCCTTACCGCACAGCTACAAGTTTCATTGGAACAAACACCGAATAACACGAAACCCCACAAAGCCTTGCCACACAGCCTCATCGGAACAGATGCTGTACAACATAAAGACTTGCAAATCAACACCACACAGACCTCGCACCAAGGACATAAGGAACAATCCTCGGCAGGCCAATCTCGGTCCTGTGCCTGACCTGCGCACCTTCACCCTGAACTTGTAACTTTGCCCTCGTCCAGAGTGACCAGATACTCACATTTACCGCTTTCTACTTCTTGGTGCTTGTTGGACTTGGCCCTTTTTGCAGGGTCATCCCTGAACTTTTTGCCTTCCTCTAGCCTTTTTTCTGACATGGTGTTGGTGGTTCTAGGACTCTGGGCACTTTAGCACTGCTGTCCAGTGTAAAGTGCGTGTGCTCTCTGTGGTAAACATGGTAAGATTGGTCTACACCTGTTTGGCGTATTTAATTTACCTGTCAGTCCCTTGTAAAGTGGTATCTCAGATACCCAGGGCCAGTAAATTAAATGCTACTGGTGGGCTTGCAGCGCTGATTGCGCCACCCACCAAAGTAGCCTTTCAAACCTGTCTCAGGCCTCTGCCATTGCCACGTCTGTGACCCCCTTTATTGCATGTCAGTCACCCCTAAGGTAGGTCCTAGCTAGCCCTACGGGCAGGGTGCATTGTAGGTAAAAGGTAGGACATGTACCTTAAGTGCGTGACATGTCCTGGTAGTGAACAACAGCCATTTTGGTTTCTCACTGCTGTGAGGCTGCCCTCTCATAGGAATGCATTGGGGATTCCCTGATAAGTGTTTCAGTGGTAATTCCTGATATGAGAGGAGCAGCGTGATCAAGTTTGGTATGTTTGGAATAGTAATAATAAATGCTGCGCAATGGTGTGCGCAGATTTATTATCACTATTTTAGAAATGCCACTTTTAGAAGTTGGCATTTCTGTGTGCTATTTGTCTGCCTGCCTGATGTGTATTGCATGTCTGGCTCTGGAGTGACAGGGGCTGGGGAGGTGTGTGTGGCTCCAGGGAGGGCAGGGTGAGTCAGCGCTAGGCTGAATAGGGGATCTGCATTTGGAGTAGTGGGAGGAGTAGTCCCCTGACCCTGAATAGGTCTGTGCCTGCCTGGATGAATGCTGGCTCCGCCCCCCTGTGGTGGTCTGATGACCGAGCCCCCATCTGACAAAGGAGGGTGTGAGCACTGTACACAGAGTGCTTCAACACCCACCAGTACCAGTTGAGACTGGTTCCCCCAAGCCCTGTGCCAGGGCAGAACAAAGAAGAAATGTACTATAAGTACTGGAGCTGTGACCCCATGTGAGTGTGCTGCTTTTGGTGCTTGTACCGGTTCTGGGGCGAAGGACTGCTGGGCAACAGGAGGAACCGCCGTGGGACCCAGCTGCTGCTTCCTGGGGGTCCCTACGTGCTGGCCTGCCTGTGCCCAGCTCTGCCCCTGATGATTTTGGACTTAGCGCCCCGTGAGCGCTACATTTCTTACTCCCAGGACAGGGAGAGTGCTGGGGCTTTGTAGCGCTGAACTGCACATCGTTCAGAGGGAATCCCTGGCGTAGGGATTCCCCGTGCTGCTGGTGGTGGAGCGGGAGCCCATCCCGCATTGCTGCTGTCCTCTCACATTGCTGACCCGAAGCGGGAGCCTACCCCGCATTTCCGTGGTCCCGAAGTGCAGCGGGAGTCTGCCCCGCCTTGTGGGTATTTTTGCGACAGAGCGGGAGCCCACCCCGCACTGCCGAAGCGTGGTGGAGCAGAAGCCCACCCCGCATTTGTGTGTCTTTGAAAGCGGGAGCCCACCCCGCATTTGCCAGAGAAGAGGAACCGCCGCCGCCCGACCCGGAAGACAGGCAACTTGCCTGGTTGTAGGCGGGGCCCAGAGGAGTCAGCGCGAAGACCGGAAGTCGGCGCGTGCCTGCGCGGGGCTCCCGTGAGGAGAGGGAGAGCCCCGCATATTCGCCGGTGATTGCAGAGACTGGGGAAGTGAGGAGAGGCCCCTGGAGCAGGGGCCCGCCGAGGCACATTGTCGGTGCCTTCCTGCCCAGGAGGAGACCGAAAGAGGTCAAGGAGGGTCCAGTGAGCGTGAACTCCCGAGGCACATTGTCGGCGCCTGGAGCCGGCCACGTTCTGCCCCGGTGAGCGGGGGCTGAACGGAGAGCGTTGTTGGTGCCCTCCAGGGTACGGTGGGGGCCAGTGTTCGGGCTCTGCACAGCTGCACCGCGAGAGCGCGGGCAGCTGCCACGAGGGGCCCCTTTTGTTTTAAGAGTCCCAGAGTGGGGCTTCAGTGGCACAGTTAGTGCCAGGGCTCATTTTTGTACTCAGCTGCACCGCAGGAGAGCGGGCAGCTGCAAAACGGGGCATTTTCCTTTCTTTAGGAGCAAGGAATGGGTGAGTTGCACCCCACGCCCCCAGCACATTGCGCACAGTGGTTTCTGCTGCATTGGCAGCCAAGGGGCCAGTGGAAGGCCCCAGTTACGCCCTGACAGTTTTGGACAAAGGGCATTTGAGCCCCAGTGAAAGGCCAGTGGGCCTGGGGTCAGGTTTGGTACCTGTGTGTGCCAGGAGGGTGCAAGGCCCTAAGGAAAGGTGATGTATGCACCTGGGGAGTGTCACTAAGGTGCCTCCTAATTGTGAGTTATGCGTAAATGTGTTTTATGTCTAATGTGATGCCTACAGAGGTTGCATAATGTGTTTATGCTTATGATGATTATGCATAATGTGTTTTATGCCTAATGTGATGCAGACGTAATGCGTTTATGTTGCTAGTGATAATGCTGAGTTCATTATTTTACCAGTAATTACTGGTTGTGTTTTACCTTTGCTTTTTGTGCTCTGTGATGGTTCTGACAGTGGCCCGATTGGCCCTGTCATGTATATAATTCCCTGTAAATTACTACCTGGTGCCAGTTGGCATTGTGTACATGTGTGGTTATGATCTAATGTGTTTTGGATAATACAAAGGCTATTTTTATATAACCCTGTGTGGAGTTTCTTTTGTAGTGTGCCTAGTGTGTTGCTGCTGTGTGTGTGTGTTGCGCAAACGCTTTACACATTGCCTCTGGGATAAGCCTGACTGCTCGTGCCAAGCTACCAAGGGGGTGAGCAGGGGTTATCTTCAGCGTGTAACTCCCTTGCCCTGACTAGAGTGGTGGTTTCTGCCTGGCTTAGGTGCAAGCCCTAGCCAACCAGAAATCCCATTTGTAACAGTGCTATTTTTATTTAAACCTTTAAAATTCAATATCCCCAGTCCTACTATTTTTGTTGTTCTGGTATCATTTTATTTATTGAAAATTACTCTATTTTTCTAAATTGGTTTGAGATTTTTCACGTGTTGTTTTTTCACTTTAATACTGTTTGTGTGCTGCATAAATACTTAACACTGTGCCTCTAAGTTAACCCTGACTGCTTTTGTGCCAAGCAGCCAGAGGGTTGAGCACAGGTTTATTTAGTGACTTTTGTGGTTTACCCTAACAAGAATTGTGATTGTTGCTTGAGAAGGGTTCTCATACCACCTCAATCAATAACCTAATTTCTTACACTGTTGACAGTCAGCAGAGTGGCCTGTTAGATGTCTCCTGCTCAAGACATTTATAAAAATGTATGAGGAAATGGTATTGTGCCTTGATTTACCATTAGGTGATATAAGGGTGAAGGTGCCAACCATATTTTCCATAGTTGCAGTTTTGCTATTTTCTTGGCACGTTTCCCTTGCATTTTACCATTTTTTGCACAGTTTGTGGGGGCCCTGATGCCAAGATACACCTCAAACTCAAGATCCACTTCTCAATAGGAATACATTGCTGTTCATTGACGTTGGGCAAATCCTTTATTGGCCCCCTCCATGTAGTCCCAAAGCAGTACCCCTTCTCTCCCTTGTATCTCCCTGTGCCTGAGTCCAGGCTAGTGGCAAGCACTATAGTATTTTGGGCGTAGCATCAAGCGTGATGGTTACTGGCTGATGAGATTTACTGGGCAAGGGCAAATAAAGCTACTTTGTATTTCCCATTTAGAGTGTGAATGCTGGCAAATTGGGAAATATTCTGTGCATGGATTTTGAATAATGAGCACGAACATTAGAAAGTTTGCACATGGAATAGAGTTTGCAAATGTCTTTGTTGCAACTATCATTAGGGTTAACGTCTGCTGATCACGAAAATAATTTTGTTTTGTATAGTAAGTGAATCATATAGAAAGGCTGCTGCCTCCAGAGCAAGGACATGCCATCCATTACTTTTTCTCTTATGTTGCTTTGTCCCAGAACCTGTCTCAGGGAAATACACATGGTTTCGTAACAAAAGAGATCTCTGTAGATTGTACTTCGCCAGTGGCACATAGCACTGGATACCACACCGCATTCTGTGAGGAGGGCAGAGGATGCCCTTCACATACTCCCCTCTGTGAGGAAAACTTTGCTAAGACATGGATAATTGGAAACAGAAACTGAAAACATGTACATACTCTGGCTGTGGGCTTCCGCCAAACGGCCAAGGACTAAGGGTGGACAGGAAACTCTGTTCTGCCGGCGGAGTTTATAGAGTTTTTGTCACTCTGCTTGGAGGGCGGAGTTTGACAAAAACTCAGACTACGCCACGTAGCAGAGTTTTACCTGCATCCACCAGCCACCACATTATAAATGATAACGCCCACCTGGATGTCCCTCCCTTCCTGATCTCAACACTTTCGCAAACCGCTGTCGCTCAAACTCCTTAAAAACAGTAGAACGCTTACTGATTGCATTGTGATTGGATTCCGTGTTAGATTTAGGCAAACAGTTCCAGGATAAGAGGGCGTGGCTTAAGGAAAGAAAAGCTCTTGCTCCAAATAATAAATCAATAAGTTTTCCTACACCCAAAATGGCCGCTGCTCCACCCACAAAAACACACCAGTCATTGCTGTGCTAGTGTGCCTATCTCCGAGCTGCTGTAGCCCGACCCTGCACGAGATCGGCCATAGCTATTTCCTTCTTGCAGCAGGTGCTGGTGTGTTCCCTGCTAGTGCTCTGCATGGGCCTGCTCATTTCAAGGATGCGGCGAGGAAGCAGAAATCCACGGACCCCTGCTTCTGTCCCCGGTCATCTCCAAAACATAGACTTAGCTTGCCCGCAGCAACGGGAAAGTGTCTCAAGAGTTCCTTGTGTAGCCAAGACATTGGGGAGCGCGCCAGCGCGGGCTTTCTTGAATGGAGGGTCCACTCCTCTCACACACTCAGGCCGGGCTCTAACTTGGATACGAGCGTATCACCCATTCTCGCATACTTCATCCCTTGCAAGCAGTGGCTGAGAAGCTTAGGACCGACTTACCCAGGCTTGCAGGTGAGGTACGCGCCTAGAGGCTGCTACTCGTCTGTGATAGTGTAACACTCTCTGGATTACAGCTGGGGGGGGCACTACAGGGCATCTTTCAAAAACCTATCTTGCAACACTGAAGGTGGGAAGTGATGTGGTCTTTTGACCCACCGACAGCCTAAGAGTGAATTGGAGATGTGCGGGGGGTGCAGAGGGAGGAAGTCCACAGGTGGGTCCTGGCCATGTTGAGTGGGTTTAGCTGGATTCCCATCCCCCAGAAATGCAAATAATTTTTGGGGCACTGTCCTGGAAAGGAGTGCACTGCAGAACAGAAGCACTCTGCATTACACAAATGCAAACCATGGAGTGGAGTGGACCTGGTTGGTTCCTCTCTCTGGTACTCCCACTCCGCAGCTGATGTTTTTTGTACTGTTGAACGTGGACTGGACTTTGCGGCTGGGGTATAAATAATCATGTTCATTGGTCTGGTTTACTTCAGGAGGCGTGGCTAAATTTCCAGACCCTGAAAAATCAGTAGGAGTGGGCGAATGGGGCAACTCCGCCCACTTGCGAAACTTTTCAGAATTCCACAGAGTTCTTATGCAACTCCACAGAATTCCACATAGTGCAACTCCGCAAGCTCCGCCCACCCTTACCAACGACTAGGATTATGAGTTGGAGCTCCATATCAGCTCTAGGAGGGTCCGCAATGTTGAACTGACCTACCTGGACCCTACTGTAGCTTATCCTTCCAAAACAGGCCACTGAGTGCAGCCCATTTCCTCAACGTACTGGCCTGATGTTCCCTGCTGAAGCTGATCTGACTAACCAGCTGGGAAGCCAACAGCCTTTCCAAAGAATCCAGGGACCTAAACTCAGCCCATAGGAGTCCTTTGGTTCACTAACTAGAAACCAGAGCCCTGTTAAAAATCAACATCTACAATCGCAGGTGATTTGGGTGGTGACTCTTCCTGGGCAGCTCACTCGCAGAACCAACTTTCATTATTTTTGGGTCTCCGACACTACTTTCAGGCAGTGGTCCAACACGTGGTTAACCTTCACTTTAGCTAGAATGGAAAGACCTCAGTGACCCAAAGTGTGTTACATTTGCCGAAGGCATAATACACTTGTTTGTTCATTTGAGTTAGTCAGCAGTCTGCCCCCTTTCATCACTGATGTTATCCCCCCCATCCGCGTATAAAACCACTGACTCAAAGTCATTGAATTCCCAAGGTCACATTTTAAGGATTCAACCACTCTTAATCCTAAACCAGGAGCAAAAGGAATCCCTACAATTGATTTGTTTCCACCCCAGAATTCAGAGACACTTTGTTTTACTTTTGCAGAGTTACTGTATCACTCATTAACAACCTGCCACTATTTTACCCTCTATTGACAAGTTTTCAGTGTTCACTATTACCAGGATTGCAAATAGTAAAGGGTTGTGATCTCCTTGCAAGTTAATCATATTTTGGCCAGTGAAAGCGGACAATCCATTCAATATTTCTCCTTTGTGCACTGGAGATGAATGGTGACCAGTGTAGTCCCTAGACAGACTGTGAGGCTCCCCGCTGAACTCATCTCAAAGTTAAGACATTAATAATAGCAACAGAAGAGTAGAACACATTAGGTCATACAAAAATACCATATAATACTCACAAACTTAAAGGTTTTACTGTAAGCATTTTAGGCATACAGAAGTTAGTTCAATATACTCAAAATTAATTAATCAATAAATCGGAGTACAAAGCTCAATCAAAGTACTGAATCAATGAGGAACTCAGTAAAGTTCAGGTCAGCAAAATGCAGAGCATATTGAGAGAGAAATTCAGCATAGATTTGCCTTCTAAGGGAAATGAAGGGGGTTGTCTCCTCAAATAGCAAGAAATCACACTCTTTTATAGGGTTCTAAACAAATGATTTCATACTTTAGTACAGGTATGTGTTTCACAGGTTCTTAATCAATTAGAATAAGACAAAAGAGGAACATTACAAAAAATAAGACAAAACAGACACATTACAACAAAATACAGACAGAGGTCTCATTATTCTACTACATGGAGTTTTTCACAAGCAAGTGTCTACACATGGAATAGAAATTGTTACATAGTATGTGGTTTACCTGGGACAGCTAGGCTTGACCTTGAGTAGGTACATTTTGTTCAGAACAGTCTGTGAAAGTCGTTGTCTTTGTCATCAGGGTACATTTGATTTTTATTCTAGTGAAGTGCTTTCCCAACTCTGGGTCATGACCCACCGGTGGGTCGCCAGTAGATTTGTGGTCGATCAGAAACGGCAATACATAAAGCTGCCTTTAAATTCTGTATTTATCTTGTCATATTTGCGGCGCTTCAAAGACAGAGATCAAATTACAGGCTATGTCTTCTGACAGATTGCTGCTTATCTTTTTAACATGGGGATTGGTGTTTACAAACTCCTCGCACTTTGCAGTCAGGGTAAGAAAAGTAAAGTGGGTCTGGAAGGTTTGTAAATCTAAAAATTGGGTTGTGGTTCTAAAAAAATTGGGAAGCACTGTTCTCATAGGACAGGGAAATGCAAGCCTATTCACATGATACGATGAAACGTCACAGAAAAAGATGGCTTCCGAGGCCTAGTTTGTCTAACATTAGATCAAGTATGGGTTTTTATCACAGCAAAGCAATCATTCCAGCAAAACAGCTTCCTCACAGGCGGATCATGATTCTACAGTGCTGAGTTTGTGTGGTGGCACAATTAAGACTCATATTTCTGTACTGGGGTAAAATTGAACCATAACCTGTGGTGCTCAGCATTCTTCCTGTAATGCAATCCACAATACAGAGCTTTTTCATTTGGAATGCCATAATTTGGGTACTGACTCCTCCTCTCCATTGCTTCCACACTCATTGTTCTACAGTTGGGACACACATACCCTTTTAGCTGGGGAGAGACAAACATGTTAGGTTCTTCCAGGTATCATGCCAATACCGATACAGTTGCTTGAGCTGCTTACGATACAACAGACATTTATTCTCTACTCAATCCAGCCTTCTAACATATTGCCCAATACATTTCCACAACCTTTAATGACTGTAACCTGCAACTACTCCCCCAAAGCACCAGACAACTTCACATGGACTGCCAAAAGGCACCCCGTGTTTCCTCCTAGTCGATGGTACAGTGCTGCTGCATCCTGTTGTTCTGCTCTTGTATGGACTGTAAAAAGCATAATGGGCAGTAACCTGTGGCCCGAGGCCAAAGCATGGAAATTTCCCTCATTTCATCCTCTCTTTTACATGAGTGATGGCCTCATTAGCTTGTCATCAGCAACAAAGAACTCATGTAAGTTCACAGTGCCCAGCGTGAAAGATGCCTTGATATAAATATATTTTCACTGAATATAAATATATATATTCGCTGGGAAAAAAAAGGTTACAGGAACGTTATAGTTAGGAAATGGAAATTCACTGGAAAAAAACAAAGGTTACAGAGACGTTATAATTAGGCTCAGGTTTCACTCGTACAAAACCAGAGAAATTAGCTGAGCTTACTATAACTCGCGCCCATGCAATGCACTGCTTATGACCTCACATATTGCATCACTCATGACACGGTCAGTGACATCACTGATGATATCAGTGATGACATCTCAAATGACATCACTATT